>CM061033.1:49958219-54758219 GCA_030763125.1 Hippophae gyantsensis
ATTCTAATCACATTTTAATTTATAGTAGTTTCAACATTTATGCTAAAAAATCTCTTAGATATTCAAATTTTAATTCATTTTATATAATAATAGTATTTGATTTTTTATCTTGTTTATACATGAGTTATTTTTTATGTTTAATTTCTATAATGTTAATTAAATGTGTTATTTAAGTCAATATGTAAAATCATTTTTTGAAAAAATTTGACTTATAATCAATTTAAAATCAGTTCGATGAAAAACCGACGTTATACATGTGGATAGCGTAAGTTGACACGTAAAATCGACGCTACGTCCTACATTAAATACAACATTTGATGCATGTAAAATTGAAATAAAATTAATTATTATTATTATTATATATTAATAAAAATAAATAAATCAATTCATATCACATAATTTTTTTCATATAAATTTAAACATTTAATATGAATTTAATTTATTTATAGGGGTTTAATAATTTAGTAATATCATTATTTAATATATATATATATATATAGAAAAAATAAAAGATAAATTAGTCTTTAAAATTATTTCTTGTCAATGAACAATATTTTAATCTTCAGCTAGTTATTTCTAAAAACACTCGAACTGTTATAAATTTTATTTGGAGTTAATTTAAAATAAAATTTTAAATTTATATAGTAAAGGCATTCATCTCTCTCTTGACTTTTAATTTATGATAAAGGGGTTCGATGACTTAGTTAAATAAAAGCCCCAGTGTAAAATTTACAACATAATGATCAAATATGTTAGAAAAATTGACCACGTTAAACAAAAGACATGAAAAACATACAAGTTAAATAATTATTATAATATAACATATGATATAATATACAATAATCAGATGTGTACCTTGTTTCATGATTGCCTTGCTTTTTTGTACTAGGTTTTAATAAATCCTTCATCTCCCAAACACACAAACACCTTCACTTTCAGAGAATCCACATATTTTAACTTTGACACCAATCATATATATGTATGCAAGTCATTTGGAGTTAATATAATAGTGGGTTAACTTAATGCCCAATTAAATCCGTTTAGAAGATATGGGCTCATGGGGCCTTCTATGTATAATAAAACAATATTTTGTTACATGTTCTTATCATCTAATAATAATGGGTTAACTTAATGCCCAATTAAATCCGTTTAGAAGATATGGGCTCATGGGACCTTCTATGTATAATAAAACAATATTTTGGTACATGTTCTTAACTTCTTATCATCTAATAAAATTATACATGTTAAATTTAATCCATCATTTATATTCAATTGACTTAATTATTGACATTCTTATTTTATTAACATAATCATACATATAATAATTAATTATATAATATATAAATAAATGACCAAATAAATTATAAAGAAACAATATGAACATGATATATGAATATATTATATTCAAAATAAAATAATAATAATATATATCACAAAATAACAAATTATCAAATAAAATATAAATTGTCAAACTCTCACTTACCAATTATATCATTAAACTCAAGGATCATATGTGAGTAACATGGTATAAGAGTCAAGAACAAGTTTTTTGTAATTTTTGTTCACATTTTTTCTTTGACCCTAATTTAAAAACATATATTTTTCGTACTTACTAAAATTTACTTGTTTTAACAAGATCGATAATTATTTTTTAAAAGCGATAACTATTTTATATTTTTATATTTTTAAAAATAATATTATTGTAGAGTTTATAAAAATTATAATTATTTTCATTAATTTAACTAATATTTTATAATTAAACTTTGATATTGTATCAAAAATTTATTTAATCAATTGAAAAATATTGAACCTCCAGGAAAAAGATGAGTATCGAAAAAATAAAAAAGGAAAAATAACCCAAAAATATACTAAAGGAAATAAATGTTATAATGGTTAATTTTCTTCATTAAAAGTGTTGTTTAATACTGTAATTTTAAAAAGATATTTATGAATCATTTTACTTATAAAAACATGTTCATTAATCATTTTACTTATAAAAATATGTTTATTAGTCTTTTTTACTTATAAAAAATGAGTCACAAAAAGATTTTTATTAATAAAAAAATTTAAACAGATACTAATGAAGATATTTTCGTCATGTATTATCGCCCCATCAAACCAAACAAATTGCAAACATAACTAGTAAGGATATTACGATTTTTTATCCCACCTTATGACTCGAATACCCTTAATAATTTTAAAATTATAAATGTCTCTTTTTAACACCATTTTTATAAATAAATAGATTAAATATCATATTTTTAAAATTAAAAAATTAAATGATATATTTTATATAAATAATACGATCAATGTGATCTTTCAATTTATATTAAAATATGTTAAAATTATAAATAAATAGGTTTTATAAGATACACAAACATAATTTCAAAATGAATATTAGGAGTAATATTCGTATTAATTAAAACTAATGCAATTATAAAATTTATAAAAATAATGTAATATTTTCACTCAATGAATTAATTTTACTTAAATATTTAATTTTTATAATTTAATATTTAATTAAAATTAGCACGTCAATGCATACAATAAATTATTACATATAGCATACTCAATCTCAAAAGAGAGTGCAAGAAGCACGTGCCAAGGATCAAAGTCGCGAGTACAAGAAATAGAATGCATAAACAACGATTAGATACTCAACAAAGAAAACAAGGAAAGTAATAAGGGAAAAGTGGGAAGCATTGAATGAGAAGAGATTGAAGAAATCCAAAATTGAATTCAATGGGTAATGAAGATGAGAACAAAACGCCCTAACTAACTACGAAAAATCGATGGTTCTCTCGCCCTTATTCTGTGTCCTTCACAGTGTGAAAGAAGATTGACATCTTATCATCCTCTTTTTCACCCACGTATGCGCCATTGTATAGCATAAAGACAATTCACACATGCATTGGGATTTATATATAGCTGTAGCCATTGTGACACATACAAACCCACAAACGGTGAAGTTGAAGATTGCTTAGTGCTTTTGAGGTCTAGAGCTCTGAGAGAGTGGAAGATAGTGTTTTCATAAGCTTTTCTTTAGTGGGTAATCTGCATTTCCTTTGCCTCTTTTTTTCCATTCATAGCTTCTGCTTTGATGCTTAAATGGATTTTTTTGGGTTCATTTTTGTGATTTTTATGATTCCTTCATGCCATTATTTCATTTGATGTTGTTATGCTGTTAAGCTAAGCCTTAATTTTGAAGCTCATGTTTGTCAAATCATTCAAATGTTTGCTTGTTTCACTGATTGATTTTAATTTGTAGGTTCTGAATTTTGTAAATTGTACCTGCATAAACTTGATTTTCCAAATTTCTTTGGTTGAGCTCCCCAATTGAATATGCAGAACCTTGGAATGAGGCCCCATTTTGGGACCTAGTATACAAATGCTGAACCTCAGTAAACTTTTAACAAAATGGTGAAAATGGGATTTTATGTTTCTTTGCCTATATATATTTATATATTTATCATATAAAAGGTTTAGGGCGGAGTAAGGAGAGGTTATCATTTTTCTTTCATTTCTAAGTTATATTTATGTAGAATTTGGTGATGTTTCCACATGGAATTTCCCTTGTTTGCATCGTATTATACACGACAATCTACCGGGAGCTTTAGGCATCGTTTTGTTAGTTATAAACCGTAATGGTTCATACCTTCCCGGAATGATACCTACAAAATTTATTCTTTTTATTATTTAATCCATTTAGTTGTTGCCATTTTGGAGATATATTCAATTCCTTTTGTTCTTTATATGGAGTAATTTGTCTTTTGCGGTCAGATTATCCTTGAAGCTTTAAATGTCACTGGAAAACATTTCATTTGATTGTGTACCCTTTTAGCTTAGTTGATTAAGGTAGTAGAATGGCGAGGTGCTTCCTGCTGCCCCAGAGCCGCATTTTTAGAATCTTACTTTCCTGAAGTTATCATCAATAAAGGTTGTTCTATACGGGGTATTTTGAAAAAAATATAGAATTTTTGTGCCTTTATTGGGAAAGTATGTATTGTTGTTTTCTGCTTAGTTATCGCATTAAATTACAATTATGTCGGAATAAATGCTATGTACTTACATGCCCATGCACCCTAACTCGGTTGCCACATTCATGCTTTACCTAAATGTTTCTTTAATTGAGAGGTTCTAAGGAAAATGAAATCTTCAGGTTTTTCCTATGTTATGTTTGTATTTGTCTTTCATGAATTTTATATTTACTTTAAAGGTCATGGTTAAAAAACAGCAGGTTCTAATGTCTAAGACTTATGTTACAGACATAGTGGGGGTGAGATATTCTTACGTCATCACCTTACACCATGATTTCCCCGTCTAATATGTATAGTATTTTGAATCATAAGCCGTTCCTATTACACTAAGAAAAAACTGGATTAAGTAGATATTGAATAAGCTTTTTTGGTTTGTGTCTGGGGTTTATTATTTCACGGTTTTGCACATCCTCTTATCAAACACCTCAAAGGCTTTTCAGCAGACTTGATATAAGTTTTCACTTTCTTTAATGGCTAAAAAATAATTAAAATGGTTGGCTGACAATAATTTGTAAATTTGTTTGTTGGATGTGGCAGCAAAGAACAAACCAATGGCTACTGCAAAATCTGAATGGAACCCTGATGATCAAGCATCAAATGACAGGTACTTTCCGAGTCTTCCCGATGACATGGCATTAGATATTTTGGCTCGGTGCAGCAGGGCGGACTTCCCAATCCTGGCTTGTTTGAATAAAAAATTCAAGTCCTCGATTGACAATGGATCCTTGTATAAGCTGAGACGGCAGCTTAACATCATTGAATACTAGGTTTTCTTGGGATGTTTATGATCCTGCAAGGCAGGCATGGACGAGATTACTTGGGATTCCATGTGATAACTGCTTTAATTATGCAGACAAGGAGTCTCTTGCGGTGGGTACTCAGTTACTTGTATTTGGGCGTGAACTAGCTGGACTTACAATATGGATGTACAGCTTGGTTAAACGCAAATGGTTGAGAAGCCGTCCTATGAACATGCCCCGTTGTTTGTTTGCTTCAAGCAGCCTTGGGGAAGTTGCTATTGTAGCTGGAGGAAGTGATATCAATGGTCGTGTTCTAAAATCTGCTGAGCTTTATGACTCTGAAAGGGGTATTTGGAGTATTTTGCCAGACATGAATATACAGCGTAAACTTTGTTCAGGCTTTTTTGTTGATGGAAAGTTTTATGTGGTTGGTGGCGTGACATACCCCATAAGACGTTTGACTTTTGCAGAAGAATATGACATGGAGCAAAATACATGGAGGAGGATTGAAAATATGTACACTATTTCCGAAGGATTCATAGACCCAGTCGTGTGCTCTCCTCCTCTTGTTGCCGTAGTAAATAACCAGCTTTATGCAGTTGATAAATTCTCTAATGTAGTTAAGAGGTATGACAAGAGAACTAACTCATGGAGTTTAGTGAAGAGAATGCCAATAAGGGCAAACTCGCCTAACGGTTGGGGAGTAGGTTTCAAGGCATGTGGCAGCAGATTGCTCCTGTTAGCAGGACATCGGCAACCACATATTGGCAAAGTTGTCACGATTCACTCTTGGAAACCTGAAGGTGAGAACAACGAATGGGAAGTGCTCTCTGTGAAGGAGAGAGTAGGTGCTTTTGTTTACAACTGTACTATAATGGGCTGTTAAATGTCCATAATGTTTAGTCTTTGCAAACCCGTGACTTCCAGTTTAATGCAGATAAAACTAGGGTTTTATTTACCTGACCAAAAAATAAATAAGGGTTTTGATGACTTCTAACTTCAATTTTGATTTAGCTTTTCTGCATTTCATTTTTACTGTTATAGGTGTCTTTGGTTTCAAAGAACTCTAAACCCATTCCGAGTATTAGTTGAAAGGGTTTAATTTAATTTGAGAAGAAAGGTTATCCCCATATGTTTAATTTAATTTAATTACGGTTACTAAACCATCTGTCCAACTTTTATTTCGAACCATACATATAAAAAGAGTATTTTACCAACAAAAAAAATCAAAATGAATAATTTATACGCATTAGCCGGCTCGATCTCATACCGTCTAAAGACAATTGACCCAAATTAATTCTATTTGACATTGTATTACACCATTATGTAGTTTGAGCTTAAAAAGAAAAAAACGAAGAACAAAACACAATGACAAGCACAAATATTATTGACCAAACTCAATGTGCGAGTGCAAGATACAAAATATATGTTCCTCGTAGTAGCCAAAAAAAAAACATAAAATACAGCATCGACGCAAAAAAAAAAAAAAACAAATATGTGTGCTATCTCTGCCATCATAAATTGACTTCTACTGTTTGGGGAATATTGTTTTTTCCAAAGAAAGAAATAAAGAATATATATCCTAGTATTGAACTTGAGGATTTATCTTAAATTTTGTATGATGTAGGGAATAGGGATGCATCTACGTTTGTATAGTCTTCACTCTTCAGGCGTTGATAAATTCTTCCACAGCTCAGAAGAAAATGTTTCTTTTTAACCTGGAAAGAATGGTCATTGTTTATTTTCTTAGAAGAAGTAGAAGATAATAAAATGAGTATGAAAAAAATTATAATATCAAGCAAGATTACCTACCTAGCATAAAGGATTATAATCACGTCATAACTAAAGTATCCAAAAGGATTGGCGAATTTGTTATTGGTATAATGAAAAATACAATAAAAACTATTTTTTAAATAAAGTCACATGAAGGCTTCATTCACACCACTAAGTGCTAAGTGAGACAAATTAGCCATGAACTAAGTGAGGTGGACCTTTAAGAGCTAGCTTATTTGAGCTCATGAGTTAAGTGAGTTATACTTTTTCAACTCATCTGTTGAGCTGAGGGCCTGAGCCTCATTGACACCACTAAATACCAGTGAGACGAGCTTGATTGGTCAATGATTCTATCTTAAGCCCAAATTATTTACACAAAAACTGTTGTGTGACAGTAACATTTGTTATAAAAGCTACCTCAGTTTATAGCAAAATTGAAAGAATCGAGCTGTTTCTTAATTGGCAATGAATCAGATCAATCAATAGGATGTTTGTCAGCCTGGCGAGATGTATAATGTGCGGAGAGCAAAAGAAGAGAAAGGAAAGCGCTAGCCACAAAGATCGCATCAAACCAGCGATGGTAAAAGTCAAATTGAATATCTCCACCCAATACATCTGTTATGATAATCCTGCCAAGATATTACTGCTTAGACATAAACATTCAACAGCTTGAAACCCTAAGAGTTTGATATATATATATATATATATATATCAGAATTCTCAATTGGTATACATAATGAACCTACCGATAATCTGTTGCCAGACTCTTTCTGATCAGAAGAATAGAGGACAAGAAATACATGCCCATAATTTCAGACAGAAACAGCACAACATTGCTCGAAGATCCACTTCCAACCCTGGAAACTGCAAAGAAGAACTGTTTGCAGCAAAAAACAATTTGAGCCAAAGAGGAATTACCAGTCCAATAAGACAAAAGAAAATCCAAATGGTGAATCATCACAAGCAAACCAAAGAAAATCATCAAAAGTGGTTACCTTCATTAGATTTGTCAAAAATCCACGTATGGAAAGAACAATCAACATTCCGATGAATAGTAGTGAAATATACTGCAGAAAAAGAAGACAAAATCATCATCTAACTCATTTAATATGACGGTAATCAAGTCTCAAAGCAGTATTTTACCAAGAACATTCTAGGTGTATATCCTATGAATTTCCAGAAGGGCTGGATTAGGATAACATAGGTTGTAAAAAAGTTAAGAGATGAATTGTTGATGAAGCCTCATTTCAACAGCAAGCATGTATAGTACATAAAAAATTTACATTTAAACGAACTCAAAGAGTACATTAAAATCACGGTATTCTTAACATTGTTCATTGATGCATAATTCATAACATAATTGATTTAATTTTATCTGAAAGTGACATTAAAAGCTAACCTGTGATAATAACGCTACATTAATTCCAATGTCAAAGTACTGCAAAAATATGCTAATTGTCATTGTCACAGGATCCACTGAACCAGCCTGTCCAAATGGCAAGTTCTTAGCATAATGAAGTAGCTAGGGATGCAAACAATATGATGGAATTCCAGAAGCAGAAACAGAAATGTAAAATGAACCGATCAGAAAATGGAATTGATGTTGATGAATGCAGTACCTCTTTGAAAACAACACTTTGCAGAGACTGCACAGAACAATGTCATCAATCAGCCATCTAAGTGTCCCACAATCTTATAAAAAATAGAAAAGAAAGATGGTTGCACCAAAATAGCTTTCATGGAAACCATGCATGTTAATGACTTAATGTACCTTAATCATTTTATACACACAATACACTGAACAAGCATAGCCAAGAAGATTCTGCATATGCCCCTTCCATGTTCGAGAATATGCAGCAGCCTCCTGCAAAAGAAGGCCAGGTTATTACACACTACAAGTTTACCTCTAAAGCAATAGCACAATATGATTTTGAAGAAAAGTATGCATAAGGAGCGCACAAAACAAATATTATATTAGTCAATAGTTCCAAAAAGAACAGATTTTCCCAATCTTTAAAAATTGAAACGTTAATGTCTGAACACATTGTGGTTATTTCTGCTACATATTAGTTAAAAAAATTCATTGCAACTGACATCAATAAGTCAAAACATAGTGACATAATCTCTCTATCACAGAATGTAATATCAACTTCAAACCTCAAAATTGCTTTGAGCTACAATTACATTAATATGTCAAAACACTACGAGATGCTTTCCAATTCCACAAAGCTCGTGAGTATTCATATCGGTCCATGAAAATACCAAAATAGAAGAAATAGGCTCATGCGTAATGTTTGTAGTAGAATTGAGAAGTTCCAGGTATCTTGAATTATATTTTAGAAGTGAACCTTTGCTTGGCGAAGCTCATAGATTTCCAAAAACAGTTGCTTTGAGAGCTCCTCTAATGATTGTACTTCTGCCTCCAAGCTTTTTATATCTTCAAAGGAAAACCCCAAAAAAAAAATAAGGTGATGCATAAAGCAACAGACAAAACTTAGAAAGGTGTAGAAAACAAGAATAAGATATCTTCATTTTCAAGAAGAAAAAAGGAAAGATGACATCGAGTACTGGTAGACCTTAAAGTCAGCCAGCCACCCTGATAATCTTGTAAGGCTACCTCTTGAGAATATCACGAGGAACAGAAAACCAATGTGCTAATCTGCATAACCTAAAAATGTCAAGATCTAACCCAATTCCATCTATCTTAGCCTCTAAAATGCTCACAATATTTTGTAGACATTTATGTATAAGAAGATATCTCTCAAAATAATACGAAAAGAAGCTAAATGAACATTTTGTTGAAAAAGAACGCATATTACTAATGTGAAATTGTCAAACAACTAACCTTGTTCCTTCTGGTCATCTTGCACAGATCGAACAACAGTGCCAACGATTCGTTTAAAAAAAGATCGAGACTTTAGCTGCTGCAAGATACAACTTTTAATTAGCAAGCAGTAAGGATTGAATTTACTGTTGGTTACAAGAAACATTTTAGTCTTCTCAAGAAACCAAACGTATCAACAACCATGCATTGAATTGTCCTCAAGCATCCGTAGTATTGTGATTGAACTATCAATATTTCATGCCCCAGAAAAGGCAAGCAAAACCTAAGAGGTGTGCTATAATAAATACACTTTATAATTTATGAACGCAAAGCACACAATTATTTGACTTATAAAAATTATTTATGATAACATGTAGAAATATTAAAATAGATCATTAATTATCAATTTCCTGTCCATCTTTTACTTGTTTCAAAAATTAAAGTGCTTGTAGGTACCATCATGTATCAGATGTAACTGATGTGCATGCGCTATTAATAAATGCACATATATCTAACACTGTAGACCACCTCAGAAGTAAAATATAAAACCAAAGCGGTAAAGAAAATTATGCCAAACACTCTCTTTAAGTGTACAGTGATACATAGTTATGTATCAGCCCCAGCATTCGATAAGATAAGGCAACTAAAAAAGTGAAGGAATCACATGGAAAGGTTATCATATATAATTGTTAAGTGTACCTCTTCTGATCCTTGGATACGCTCCATCTCCTTTTGACAAAGAATGATTTTCTTTTTCTTTGTAATACAACTCTCCATTGACTGCATTAGCTGTCTTTCCAAGGCCTTAATATCAGAATCTTCAATCTCTCTGAAAGAATTGAATTCAAAGATATGTAATAAATTTTATGATACTAAGAATAAAATACGAATTTGGAAAGATTAAGTAAACTCAGGTTTGTAGATTTATCCAGAATCGTTACTCAACTCAAAAAAAGTGTTGTGTTATCCCTTCATGAAATCTCAGGTGGGCCAAATATAAAAAGTATTACTATCCACCTCCTATAAATTAATTTTTAAGATGAGAAAAGTGGTAGCCAACACTTTCTAACTAGTTTTAAAATCAATATGAAAAGCCTAAGCCACCATACAAAGAAGTTCTACTATCACTCCTCTTAAAAGCTTGAGCTTTCAAGAAAATTGACAAACTAACACTGTTCTAGTAACCTCCAAATCCCAAAATAAATAAAACAGAAAGGAAGAAAATAATAGCTAGAAGAACAAATATACCAGTGCTGTTGTTCAGCAAATATTTTTTTAATATTACAAGTATCACAAAGCACATGCACATGTAACTTGTCAAGTACTATACAAGCAATCATGCCAACCACACTATGATTACAATTGAGAAATGCATATCTAAAATCAAGCAAACATAGTGGGGTGGACACAATCCGAACTAACCAACCAACCCATTAAAACCAACCCAAACCACTTGGATTGGGTTTTATGAGATAACGGGTTAGTTAGGCCTTTAACCCAAATAACCCAATTTAATTTGGCTGGAAACGGGTTTTGACATTTTTAAACCATAGAACCCTACCCAGCCGACCAACTTACATATATTTTATAAACACGTCACCACTTTATATGTTTTTATAGAGCTTAAAATGCACCTCACCTTACTCAATCACTCTAATTCAAAAACCCTAACACCCAACCATAAATACATATTATAACCTATCTACCCATTTCCCACTTCCCTCTCCCAGCCGTCTGTCAAATCTCATCTCTAAGGTAAAGCCAAACCCTAAACTCTCATTTCCATTTTTCATTTCACAGTCCCCAACTCAAGCCAAATTATCTTTCCTACTATGTATGTTACTTCTAATCTTTCTTGCAAATATTTTCATGGTTTTTTCCTTTATCATTTTGATCCATCATGAAAGCTAAAAAAATACCAATTAATTAAACACACCTTCTTCCTCTCATCCATCATGAAAGCAAACCCAATGTTCATCTTCAATT
Organism: Hippophae gyantsensis; assembly: GCA_030763125.1. Taxonomy (NCBI): domain Eukaryota; kingdom Viridiplantae; phylum Streptophyta; class Magnoliopsida; order Rosales; family Elaeagnaceae; genus Hippophae; species Hippophae gyantsensis. The sequence goes on from CM061033.1 coordinate 49,969,580, forward strand.
CAAAGACGGAGACAGAAAGAAAAGGAAAGAGTATAAAAATTGAGAGACAGTGTATTGTGTAACAGTAAGTACAGGTTACAGTGAGAATGAAAAGGTCATGATCATTTTACAAGAATAGAGAAGAAGAAATAGTTGGAGAAACAAAGGAGGCAGAGAAATAAAAAAAGATGAGAAGAATTGAACGCAAAACCCAAAGCAAAGTGAAACACAGAGAAAGAAATGATGAGCTTAAGAAGCAACCAACATGCACAGGCTCTTCAAAAATATTTGGAGGATACCAGAGAAAGTTGGCGGTTAAGAGAGAGAGAGTGCATAAGTGTATACAGGGACCAACTGACCGTGTGTCATTCAGAGGATAATTTAAAGATTGTGGTTTGTTAATTTCAGCATTTTATGTCAGGTCTTAAACATTATTCAGAGACCGATTACTGACCCAAACCAAACTGAATTATTCTAGGTTGGTTTGGATTGGTTTGAGGTTTGTAATTGGCCGGTTTTAACCCGATCATTTTTCAACCCCAATGTGTCGAGTTGGCTGAAATTCTCTTAACCCAACCCACCCGATGTACACCCCTATACGTGAACTTTTGATAGACCTAAATATTTCACTTTATGAAACCATACTTTCATTTTCTTATTTTTTGACATAATCCAAAAGTTGAGTAAACCCTATAAAAGCAACCTCTTGTTCTTTTTGCACACCTGGAATGCTATCTGAGAATATGTATGTGCCATGTGTATATGATAAAATGGGATGATAAAGAAACCAGATAAGACAATTACCTGATAAAAAGGGACAAATAACTGTAAGGCAAATTAACAGCTCCAAAACCAGACAGGACAGCCATGAGAGTAACACCAATAACCCCAATTCTACTGACAAGTTGAGGCATGGTAAAGAAACCTGAGAAAATAAGAAAAGGAAATTTTTTTTTTTTCAAACTAGAATGATTACTCCAGCTCAGTTGTTGAACATAGATGTCTTAAAAGTTCATAGCTAGTATGAAAATGGAAATTCTGGAAGTTATTTGTTTAAGATAAAAACTACTAAAATATAGAAATGGAAAACATGATCAGAGAAAATACAGATAAAAACCTTTATCAGGAGATGGCATAGGAAAGTGAATGCCCATGCGCCAAAAAGCATAAAGAAATGCCAGCAAGAATAAGATAGCACCAAGAGCAGCTCGTTCCTTCCTTACACCTTAAATCAAAATTCAAGGATCATTATGTAAATAATTAAAAGTCATATATACATATAAGACAAACTAATTGTTAAAGAGCTGCCAGAGAAATGGATATATCATGGCAGTATGTTCAGGGTGTTATCTACATTTTAAAACATGGACAAGCAGGTGACGTATGCAAAGTTTGAGGAACTCTGTACTTGGTAATGACATTCAGACGAAAACTATTTGAAATTAAATGATCATGACTATAGAAGTAGAACAAATTTAACTAAACAATTCATTCTATTGCAGTAACATAATACTCTTGTATCTTGGGTCAGACAACAAATCAACAAAATGCAATTGTTTTTAATATAGCAATGTAAAATTTGTAAGGATAACCCTGAAGACAGACTTGGGATTATGTGCATAAATATAATCTAGGAAAGTTATGGCATCAAAGTCTGGAACTTCTTATTATTTCCAATGATAACAATGAGAAAGTTTCGAAGTAGGACACACCAAGAGGTGAATTTAACATGGCAACTCTAATAAACAAGACCCCAAAACACAACAAAGAGAGACCTAGTACTTTTACGAACTTAAATGACAGGGGGTGCTGATTGGGATCTTCATGCAGGCATATTGCCAATTGATTAGTGATAAAGGTTAGCATTTCAGACTGTTGTCAACATTTTATCCCTCCTAATAATAGAATGAAGAATTACCACATACGTACACATTGCCTAGGAGCTCTACAGCATAGCATTCCGCTTTACTAACTAAAGCCTACGACACCTTCTGCTTCTGGGACGTTTCATAACATAAATAGATAGAACTTAACAGATGACAATGGTTCAATAACCTTAACCAAGGACACAAGCAAGCCTAACTTACAAATCGTTAGTGGAAAATCAATATTACACTCGGTAGAAACAATTAGTGGCAATACGTAGTTAAAGCAAATCTGAGGCCTAAAGGGAAGTGGAAACAGAACCACAAAAAATAACACAGAAAAATAAAGGTAAAGGATAAGTAATGCGAAGAAGGGGAAAATACCGCTGTTACAGAGCATCAAGTAACAATGATAATAAGGCAGCATGAAAACCAGTAGCAGTATCAAACAAAATAAGTCCACCTTCCAGTTCAACCATCGTGCTCTGCAGCCACATCCAGAAGAAAAGCCTTAACAATGTCATATTCCTTATGTACTATCGATTACTAAATACAAGTGAACACAATATCAATTTCTGAGAAAAATATCTGAGGAAATGTATTTGATCTGACTAATGGGTAAGTCGTAAACGAAAAAGGGTAATGATATTGATATCAAAGCATGATCTTCAAAACCCAGATTTAGAAATGTGGAAAAACGAAAAGGGTTCTTCATATTATACCATATGAGCCTAACTCTTAAAAGCCAGAATTGAAATGGACAGAAAAGTTACTCTTTGGAAAGAATTGGAATGATCTCGAAGAGGACAAGCTGGAGGAGATTGCAAGAGAAAGCGAAAACGATGCTGAAGATAATCTGAACTAACGCGCGCTTCTCTTCGTACTCTTTGTAAAGCCTTCGGTTCAAAAACCAAAGCCCCGCCCATCCCAACAGCCCCAATGACCCGAAGACCACCGTTCCCTCATAAATTGCCATTCCCCAGCCCATTCTTTCTCTCGAAATCTCTTTCTTTCTTCCTCTCCTCCTCCTTATGTAAATCCTGTTCTTTTCACTTTCCTTTTAGTTCCTACTCTCTCTTTTTCCTCTGACTCTCGGTCACTAATTACTACCAATTTTAGTAATTTGTGCTGCACATCAGCACATGTGAGAGTTCTTCCTGATTTCTCAGAACTACACCCTAATTATTCCGGGAAAACATTTTCAGAGATAAAAAATAAAAATAAAAATAAAAATAAATTATATTTAATAACCATAAAAATAATATTATCATTTACATAATATATTTTTATTATTAAAAAAATTAATATATTATTTATATCATTTATTTAACATATTATTTTACTTCTTACATCATTTATTTAAATAAATTCAATATTATATTAAAATATATTTTTATTAATTTACTGTAAATTTTAATAATATATTTTTTAATTTTTTAATTATTTTTTAACATTAAACTTAAAATTTAAAACATAATTTCTTGTTATTGTTTAGTTTATAAAATAAAAATATATTAAAAATACAAATATTTTTATTTGTGAGAAATAAATTAGAAAAAAATAAGAACTTTTCACAAAATTGTAGGGATATTTTGTGAGATTCATGTATATATAAAGTATTACACATACATATATTGATTACATAAAAAATACACATTATAGTATGTAATAGATGTATAATCAATAAAAATAACACATTTTTAATTCGAGATAAATCATTAATAACTCGATCCAAAGGTAAGTCTTCTAATGCCAAAACTAATGTATGCAATCAAATTCATCCTACCAGTATTATCGTGGACATCAAACACAAATTAATCTTTTTAGATTGATTCTTACGATAACTTAGATTTTTAGTTGTTTTGATCTTAGGGTAAATACATATGTTTAAACAATAAATAATAATATAAATATTAAAAATAAAATTTATAAAATTATAATAAATAATTACATATGTGTAAGAAAAATATAACATTTGAGTGTATTATTAAAAAATGTGAAAGGAATAAAAATTTATATTAATATTTAATATATTTTAAATTTTATTATAGGTTAATAATCAAACCAAACATAAAAATATGATGAATTATTTTTATTATCATTCATATTGATATAATTTAAATATGACCTTAAAGTAATGACTAATGTTTTTTAGTTTTTGTATAATTTATATAAAATTGTTATTTTAATTAAATAATAAATTATTAATATTTAAATATATGAACAATTATTAACTATCCTATAATTTAGAGCACAATATTATCTTTTATTAATTAAATAATAAGTTATTAAAATGAAGTCATTTCATTGTATTTATTTTTAATTGTTATATCTATGATATATGTTATTAATCTAAGGGTTAATAAATACATAAATATCAATTCATGTAAATTAATAGTTGAAATTTAAAAATAAAAACAATTATAGATTATATATTATTTGTTTTAGATAATTTTATTTAAGTTTTATTTTATTTTTATTAATTGTTTTATTTTAAAATATGTTTATAATTTTTCAAAATATTTATATATGCTAATTAAAATTTTATATATGATAAAAATATAGAATACAACAACTTACTGCAAAACTTAAAAAAAAAATGAAGCATTTAATAAAAACCTTATAAACCTAACTTTAGATTTTTTTTCTTTTTATTTACAATTCTCTATAAAATATCATATGCGTTAATAATTACTATACAAAGGTTTTGTTTCAATAACTTTTTAATTCAAAAGTTACAAGAAGCCTTAAATGATTTAAAAATAATAATATTATTAGTACCTTTCAATTTATTGAAAAATAGTCGGGATACATGTTGGTTAAGTGAGACCCCTAATAAGTGGGATTGTCGGCATTAAATGTAATCTGATGCGATGCTGGTAATCTCACTCACTAGGGGCCCACATTTAAGCATTAAGGGAATTTTTTGATGATTGTACTACACCTAATTCAACGGAAGGCACAAGGTATCTCAAGATATCTACGTGTGGATTCTTGGTAAGTGAAATTACCAACACCGCATCAGGTTGCATGCATTTCTTTCACTCTTATCCAATTTCGAACATGTGACCTACCTTTAAGTACACAAATTCTATGAAGTTGGTACCCATCGGGACATGAATCTGTGTACTTAAGGGTAGGTTACAGGTTCAAAGCTGGAGAGGCGAGAGACAATACTTGTAACCTGGTGTTTGGTGGCAGAATAACATTTTCCAAGGGCCCACACATAGACCTCATTAGCACTAAGGGCACCTTTAATGTTTGTACCACGCCTAGCTCAACGGAAGACACGAGGCATCTCAAGATATCAGCATGTGAGCTCCTGGTGAGTGGGATTGCCGGCACCGCACCAGGTTGCACGCATTTCTTTCGTTCTTACCCAACTTCGAACTTGTGACCTATCCTTAAGTACACAGATTCTATCCTGATGGATACCGGCTTCATAGAATCTATGTACTCAAGGGTAGGTCACAGGTTCAAAGTTGGGTAAGAGCGAAATAAATATGTGCAACCTGGTACAATGCCGACAATCCCACTCACTAGGGGCCCACATGTAGATATCTTAAGATGTCTTGTGCCTTCCACTGAGCTAGGCACGATACAAACATCAAACCACGAGCAGATATCTTGAGATGCCTTGTGCCCTCCGCTGAGCTAGGCGTGGTACAAACATCAAAAGACGCCCTTAATGCTTAAGTGTGGGCCTCTGATGAGTAGGATTGTCGGTACTATACCAGGTTACACTTAATACCTCTCTGTAAGCTTCCTCCAAGGTCTGTGGCACTGATTTAGTTAGTTCCATGAATAGGGCATAATTTTTTAGCAAGCCTCTATAGCGATAGAGTTAGGGCAATCAGTGATTTCTAATTTTTCTTCCCTGAAACGCTTCATGTATTCTTTGACGGGCTCATTTTCCCCTTATATAATAGAAAAAGGTGGTAAGATTATTTTCTCGAGGGTTTATTGCAGGCGTAATTGGTGATGAATAACTTGGAAAACTGTGGGAAAGAAGATATAGACTGGGGGTAGGTTGTTAAACCATTTTTGCGCGCCTTCGCATAGAGTGGCGACGAATAATTTACACATCATTGCATATCTCTTTGCTTGAGTAAGGCTTATGGGCACCATGACTGTTTTGAAATGTTTGACATAAGTTACTGGATCTTTTGTTCCAAAATAGCCCAGGCATTTAGGAGTATTGAACTTGGGTAGTGATTCATCATTTTTTATTATATCTGTAAATGGTGAGATGTACAACTGTTCGCATTCTCTATCAACTTCGAAAGGGGTTTTTCCTTTTTCATGTATCTCGTTTGCTGCTTTGAAGGCCTCCTCATGTTTCTTGTTGTTATTTTCTAAAGCTTGTAGTTGTATTTCCCAACTTTTCTTTTCTTGGATCCATTGCTCTTCATCAGGACGAGTCGAGCTAAAAAAAGGGTGTCTTTTAACTTCATGCTCGATATGACGGGGTTCGAACAGACCGTTCCCTTGCCTCCCAAGTGATTGTTTCGGTGGTAGGATTTTCTAAGGTCATTTCATCTGTTAAGGACCGAAGAGCTATGTTTTCCCTTCAAGTTTCATCGAGCTCTTTTCTTAGTTCAAGGAATTGTCGAGATAATTCTTGATAGAGGGCGTTACCTTCTGCCCTCTCCTGATTGGTGGCTCGTGGCGTGTTTTCTTGGGTTGCCATTATGTCTGCATCATTCGAATCTGATCATCTTTCGGACCGAGTTATTGACATGAATGTCGATTTATGAGTTACTAATTCCTAATTTTCTTTCTAGGGGCAAGGTGAGTTCTACGAGAGATGGGGTTAGAAACTTGTGATTGACCTGAGAATCTAGGTCCTACGGTGTGTGTCAAATTGTTGAGTGAGCAAGGTTTATCTAGAGAGAGAGAGAATGATTGATGAAAATGATTGAATCTCTGAATCCTCATAAGTGATCCATATATTTATAGCACGTAGGTGGTACAGATGTTAGATAAACAATGTATGTACTTAAGGGTATGTTATAGGTTCAAAATTCGATAAGAGCGAAAGAAATGAGTGCAATCTAATGCGGTGTCGACAATCTCACTCACTGAGGACCTACACACAAATATCTTGAGATATCTTGTGTCTTTCGGTGAGCTAAGCACAAACACATATATTTATTCATTTTAAATTTACCCCTTTCTTAAGTTGAAAATTAGGTATTGAGATTGTAAAAAATAAATTATATTTATCATGATTCTAAAATGATTCTAAAATAATTGAACGTTTATCATTAAAATAAATTTATTTTTTAAGAACGCACATTTATAAACACTTATAATATGTTATAATTATTTATAATATATTATGTAGTAAAATAATTTTATTTTAAAAAATATATATTTTTATAGACAGTGACTTTAACATGTTACATCTTAAATTTTAAAATAATAATATATAAAGTGTGTAAATTTATAATTTATATAAAAATTTAAATTATTTTTTATAAATTGTTTGAAAAAATTATTCATATAATTTAAAATAATAATTAATATTATTATTTTCTTATTTTTTATAAGTAATAAAATATCAATATTTTAAATATTGATAATTATAAAAAAATATTTAAAATAAATTTAGTTATTCTTATATAATGATTATTATGTAATTTTATATTATTTGAATTTTAAAAAAATTTATGAATTAATTTTAAATTTAAAATTAGGATAGTATTTATATTATTAATTTAAATTATTAAAAAAATGATACTATAAAAATTTATAATTATAAAATAACACTTATCCATTTTATATATTTTATTTATTAAAAAATGTATAAACGTCATCAAATTATATATTACTTAAATTAAATTATTATCATTTATATATATTTAATGTTTAATAACGATTAATTAAAATTTATTAAATATTATTATAATATTATTTTATTGTTATAAAATTTAAGTGTATTTTTTATAATTTTTTAAATTATTTTATATTTAATATGATTACTTAGATTCATAATACTATAATTTTAATTAAAATAAAATTTAATAATTATTATTTTTAATGTTTTAATAAATTATATATTTATAAATAACATTAAAGTTATTAAATTTATATATTTTGAATAATTTAATTTTTTAATTTTTTAATTAAGAGATGCATGTTATATTTAAAAATATATATATTTTAATAATTAATTATTTATATTTTATATATTAAAATATTTAATTTAATAAAATTTAGATATAAAGTATATTTTTTACATGACATTTAAAAATTTTAAAATGTATAAACCAAATATATGATTAAAATTTTAAAGATTAAATTAAAGCAGCGCTACTAAAGTAAAATTTGGTATTTATATTTTTAAAAATCTTAAAATATTAAATTATGAAATAATATATTTAATTAATTTAATATTAATATTTTTCTTAAAATTTAATTTCCTTAAAATATCAAAAAAAAAATGTTTTAACTGCCAGTATTTTTGTTGTGAAAACTTAGCACTCATCAAATAAAATAATAATAATAATAATAATAATAATAATAATAATAAATAAATAAGGAGTGAACAGTCACGTGATGTCCCATCCTTGTAGATCTGACACAAAAATAATGATGGCATTCCCAATTAGCTTTTGCAGGCTGTCTCTTATTGCTCTCACGCTTGACGTCACTTTCCATACCCTTCGCAGCTTCCCCACTTCCAAATTTCTTAAGAAAAGTGTTTATGCAACAACTTTTTAAAAAGAAAATTGATGTTTGAGATAATTATATATTAAATAGGGATAACTATAAATTAAAAAATATATATTTCTGTTGTTAAAGAAAGTTTAGTAGATAATTAAGATAAAAAAATAATAATAATATTTAATTTAGATCGAGAGAAGCAAGGGTATAAATAATGTATAAATAACTTGATGATACTCTTTTTTTTTCATAACTTCATAAATGACTGCTTGTCTTGAGCCATGTGCCAATGGCAAAAGAAGACGAGAGTGCTTTCAAGGTTGGAATTTTCTTGTATAAAACGGTTCAACCATCGAGTTACTTGGCTAATCTCGTAGACGAGGATAGCTTTCAGCTCACTTTATTCAAACACAACATAATTTACTTAATAAGTTTTCCCAAATCTAAAAAAGGTGGAAGAAACTAAAAAAAATAAATTGGAAAAACCTACTTAGGAAATGTTTTCTCTTTCATTTGAAACATACAAAATGTCTTTGTTAGAGTCTTTGATTATTGAAACCTAAAACAGTTTAACAATGAATGCTTAAACAAACAGCTATGCAGAAAAACACCAACACCATGGAGCTTTGAGAAAGATTTAGATCTGTCGAATTCTTCAAACACACTTAAACTGACATGCTTGAACTTGCACTTGCTATTGCCTTTGATGAGTTAGCATCAACATTCCACAAATGTTACTCAATTCTCTGCATAAAATTCCATAAAAAAGATTTTAGATTTCGACCGAATTTGCTAAATATACTTCCCAAACTGAAAGAAACTCACCTTGTGGAGATTGTGAAGTACTTGTTCCAGAGAAGTCGGATGAATTCATTGGAATGGATATAGAAAGCTGAGTTGCAGAGAATGAAGTCTGGTTTGGCCTCTCATCTTCAAGATCAGACCATGAATCTCTGCTCTTTGGCCACTCATCAAAGAAAGGCCTAAGGGACTGACCTTCCTGTTTAACAGGCTCTCCCGAGACGAATTCACGGTTGAAAATTGAGTGTTGGGGATACTCATTAAGCAAAATAGAATTGTCATCTGAATTGGATGTAGAAAAAGATACAGCTCTGGATTGTATCAGAGTTGTGTTGTCTAGAGGTGAGTCCAAATGGAGACCTCTATTATTACCTGAAGTATTAGAGAAGAAACTATGATTTCCAACCTCAGGCTGTTTAAGTTCTTGATTAACATACCTGTAAAAAAGTTGTATTTACTCAATAGTGCTATTTTAAGAGGTTTAGTAACAGCTAATATTTGCACCATGAATTAACCCAATCCCAAAAGGTTATCCTAAAGGAAGGTAAGACTCCTTCTAGTTATAGACACTAGACTGGTATTATTCTTAAACAATGTGAGACATTTTCTTTTTACACACTAACAGTGCAGTCCCGACAAAATAACATCTTCTTCTACATTTAACTGCATCATAAATAGCAAAAATCTGATACATGTGTCAGAAGATATCGAATATTCCTCTCAAAATGCAAGCTTGGTAGTCGGAAAAACTTAGAGTAGATGTTCATGGTATCATAAACTTCAAAATGCAAGTTTACAAGATCAATTCACTTCAGCTCTCCTTTGTATTCCATAAGGCTCTATGAATTTAATCACTTCAAATTGCATCAGTAACCAAAAAATTATTCACAAGAAGGGCTAGCAACATATGACAAATTAGATAGGTTACAATTTATTTATTTTTATTGAAGACAGCATACAACTTATGTAGCAGAAATGACACAAATATGAGAAAGTAGCAATTGTGGAATGGACAGAAGAACCAAGTGCGAACCACTTACTTGCATTGCCACCTCGCTTGACACGGCAAGAAAACAATAAAACAGATATGCATATGCAGCTGAAGGTATTTGTGTTACATAAAAACTTAGGTCAGTAGTTTGCTTATACATCTGAGTCAACAACAAAAAATGCTTATTAACCAAACTGATTTTTTTTTCCTTTTCTTTTTTGTAAAATTGATTTCAGACTCGGAAACACATGTTGTGCTTTCTGGCCGAAGCATAAATAATATGTATCTTCTTGAAAGCACTTTTATCTTAAACCACTTTGAACACGATAAAAAAATATCCTAATAATTACCCAGCAATATATATATATATATTTCGAAACGTCTCTGCATTACACAAATACTATATTAAGAACAAACAACTTTCAACACTTAAAATCTATTTTCAAATCAAACAAAATCTAGATGTAGAACTGTCACAAGATTACTTAAGCAGTTAGTGAGTTTTCAAATGTTAGATTTCTGCAATGGGCAACCAGTCTTCCAGCCTTTTGCCTTTATACAGAAGCTCAAGACAATAAATATTCTTCCTGAAATTAGCACATCCAAGACAATTTCTAATGATTTTGCAAGAAAAGAAAAAGGCATATAATAATGTTCAGCACCAAAAAAAAAAAAAAACCGGAGGCAGTGTAAAAAGATTGAAAAACTACTTCTGTGGACATGATGGCCCAGAAAGCTGGATCTGGCAGAAGCAAATGTCAACAATCTGGGCCCAAGTAACACACCACAACATGTGACAGATAACAGCTACACATTCAATAATTCATATGACAGTAATTTGCCTAAATGCCAACCAAAGTTCAAACAATACAGAGATGTTCAACAACATAGGAAACCAATCAATCATCACCAATTTCAACTTCATTAACCACCTACAAAGTATTTACCCCATTTTTTTACTCTGAAAAGTATTTAGCTACTTGAGGTTTTTTCTTTCTTTTTTTAATTTTCTCCTTTTCATTATCGACAAAATAGTACTGTAGTGAATTGCAAAAAATAGGTAATACCTATAATCTTTGTTTGGAATTCCATAAGGAATAGAGTCTATCTGATAATGAGATTGAGTGACTCCAGAACCAGTGCCCTGAGTGTCACCAAACGAATTCAAAGGAAGATTCTGGAAGCTTCCAGTTCCTCCATTATTTCCAGTGACTGTCAGTGATGTCACAATGGAAGATGACTGTGTTTGTGATTCCACAGGCTTTCTTGAACGGTTACGGCCGCGGTGCATGTGCCGCTCACAGTACTTAGAGTCTGGGTATGCATCTTTAGAACACCTCCACTTCTTGCCATCAGTTCTTCTGCATCTTCCTGGCTCAGGGTCCACCTTCTTCCCATATAATGAACAATAACCCACTGCAAAAGTATAAACTTTAAGTCATGAAAGTTTGTATGCCAGTGGTTCATTGCCAAAAACAACACATAGGATTTCAAGTTATGTAGTTGTGAAGTAGAATGACATGAGAATAAAATATGATGTAAACATTTGATGATGCTTTTATGGTAAAAAATACCAAGAACAAATGAACATGGTAAAATTAAAGTATAAACCTTTAAGCCTTCTGATTCTGATAACAAATAGCAATATATACAGCAATTGTAAAACAAAAGGAAAAATAGTTACTTAGCAGCAGCAACAACAACAAAGAGGGCAGAACAGATGGAGCATCCAATAAATATCGGGTGGTCGGACCTGAAATCTAACAAAATTTCTAGGCCTAGGGCCTAGGGGTGATTCTCTTTCATTATCTGGGACTGAAAATGAGTGAGGAATCTAAAAATTTATGTTCATTCATGACCTGACCAAAGGAACCACAATAGGATCTTTTGGAAACCTTCAAAATTCATTAAACTGGTAAAAACCAAAAAACACAACTATAACCTCTTTAATTGTTTAGCTCAACAGTCAACAAAAACCCATCAAGTACCTGTCAAAGCTGAATGCTAATCACATAATTTTTTTTAATAAAAAAAATGCCCCTTTTTTTTCCTTTAAAATGAAGGGAGGACAGCAAAAACCTCAAAAAACACTGAAAGGGTTCCTGAAATCTCTAAAATAAGTTAAGAAATCAAAATAAAATAAATGAAATAGGAAAAAAAGGGAAAGAAGAGAGGTAGATGAGTGAGTTACTTGGAGAATGGTGGAAGAATCTATTAGAAATGGACTGAAAGCTATTCTGGATAGGAAGCACAAGATTAGGAGGCACAGGTAGTCCTGCCATCATATATTTAAAGATCAAAGCTTGGTGCTCTAGCTCCTGCCACTGTGATACAGTGAAAGGTGACCTCATCCCAATCATCCCAGTACTCCCACCCCCACCTCCATTACCACTGTTCATTTCCTCCCCACCTAGCTATTCACTCTTATAAGACTTTCTCACAATACCCAGATGCTCAAACATGGCAAAAAAACACAAAAAATCAATTAACCCAGATAAGATAAAGCCTCAAACATTTTTGGATTACTCTCAAGTTTGAGAGTTTTAGGACAGTTGTCGGTGTTTCTCTGTGTTTGCTATTGTTGGGAAAGAGAAGGGAGTGTCTGTTTCTGGGTCTGTGTCTTTGTAGAGGAAGAAATCAAGAATCCCAAAACCCAAGGTCCAACCTCTGACGTTTTATTGAGTGATGAAGCATATTTAGTTATGCTAATTGTTTGGGTAAAGTCATTTTAATACTAAAGCTTCGTTATAGAAAGAGGTATCTGAAACTCCCCAAGTGGGTTTTTGCTTAATATTTAAAATAACCTTTTAGTAACCTTAAATAAAATGGGACGTATGAAGGGAGAATAACCAACGTCATTTTGATTTGACAAGTTATTTAATTTTTTTATTAAAATCATCTAAATTATTTAAACTCATATTTATAACTATTTTAATTTCTAAATTTTAAAATTTCATAAAAAAATATTAACCGATAATTAATTTCTAATTTTAATTTTTTAAAATATAAATTAAATATTAAATATTATTTACATAATAATTAATTTTTAATATTTTAAGTTAAATTGAATTAAACTAAAAATAAATTTATATAAAAAACTCAAAATCAACTTTAAGATTTCTTAAAAACTAAATTTTTACTGCTTTTCAATATACATTTTTTTAAATTAATACGATTTATATTTTAAAAATGAGTAAAAATTATTCTATTGAATTTAAAAGATTATTAGTAAAATATGCATAACTTTTAAAAAAATTTAAAATTATAAAACATATAATTTTTTCAAAAGTAGATTTCTACAAATTTATAATGATACATGAAATTAATCATAATATTTTATGAATTAGTACAATTTATATTTCAAAAATATTTAATATAATATGAACAATATTCAATCAAATAAACATAACTTTAAAAAAAAACTCAAAATTTTAAATTGTGGCATTTCTGATAAAATATATATAAATTTAATTACGAATTATTATAAATTAATACAATTTAAATTTCAAATATAAATCTAAGAGATTATTTTTTAAGAATTAATATTATAAGTGATTATAAATAAGGAATATTAGTGAGATTATAATAGTGGTTTAACGACTATAATTTTGACGTCAAATATTTTTAAGAAAACAATAATAGTTTAGCAGATGTCATTATAAGAGAATTAACATTTTTAACATTTTTGTTCTACATTATTGAAACATCTTGATGTGAAGATCAAGATAAAAAAAATAAGATAAGAATCCTTTAAGAGCTACTGAGTATCTTGTACCTAGACCAATCTCTTTTACAAACATGAATTAAACTAAAAGAACTTAAATACTCAAAATGACTATTAGAGTCCAAAAACTCTAAAAATAAATCCATATCAGAGATTCTATCTAAGGACAATAAAACTTCTTAAAAAATAAATCAAAATACAAGGAAGAACTTAACAATTTAAAAGATAGTAACATATTTGAAAAGAAAAATAAAAAGTTTAGTGTATTGAATAAGGAAAAAAATAATATAAAAAAAAATACTTTTGTAGTCTATAATGGTCTAAAATCAAAAATTTACAACAATTGACCTGAAGCAAGTAAAACTATTATCGAATTTAGTGAAATAATTCATAATGTTTTCACTAATAGAATAAAAGTTGAATACATTTATGCCAACTATAAAGTATCAAAACTAATAACTCTATAAGATATAGTTATTCTATTATATTACAATAACAATCGTCATCATCAAGTAGGTTGAAGACCTTGGGAAATATGGTACAACTACCAATATTATTTAAAGAAACGTCTATCACAAAGATAGTAAAAATAGTACGACTATCAGTACTATTCAAGTAAACAACTCCCAAGAATACATTGATTATTGAAAACAAAAACAATAATACAAAAATTCAAGTAAATCGTAATGATTGAGTTTTTATAACTTAGTCATAGAATCTACTTAGAAACATATCGAAGATATTAAATTTTATACCACAGAAAAAGAATTTCCTACGTGTAGTAAATTTAATATTCTTAAATGAGTTTATTCAATTTTTATTTATAAAGCTTTACATCCAGGTTTAATTTATAACCTATATCTTTGAATTAATTTAAATGATTTACACAAAAATTCAAGAATGTTATCAAGAACTTCAGGAATAAGATCAAATTAGATGACAAGCATGTCTATTTTAGATTTTCAGTTTACTTATGGACTCGAATGAAGAAGATTGTATTAGTTCCTACCATTTTATCAAACTAAGGATTTCAAACACGAATAAGAAAGCTACAAAACCAATGGTACTTACAGAGATTAAATTCAATAAGGATGAACTTATATTCTAATATAACCGATGCTAAGTCAAATTTATCATGAATTCAAATAAATTAATAATTCCTTCAATCAAAGTAAATAAGTCAACTAGTAAGGTTATAATCACTTTCCTTATCAATATGACTCTTATCGAAGAAGATGGTAAGAAAATTAGTAAGTTTGAAACAAATTTTAATAATAATAATAATATGAAAAAATTTCAAGAAGCAAGAACGATATTTTGTTTTTATGTCAAGAAAATATTTAAGGAACAAAATTGCATTTATTGCATTAGAGATCAAAAAGATAAATATGCATTATTATTTACATTATTAAAAGAACTGTCGATAGAAAATGATAAAAAATAATAAAGATGTAGAACCTACATCTTCAGTCGGTATATCATGCTAAGGAAGTGAAAGACTTAAATTCAAAAATCAAAAGCACACAGTTATACAAATTATTAAAATATGTGTAAAATAAAGATTTTTTATTATTATAAATAAAAATTCCTTGTTCTATAAAACGAACTTTTATTTTCATTAGTTATACATAGCTTCGGCAATAAAAAATTCTTTATTCTAAAAATTATTCATTTAATAACTATATATCTAGAAACTATAAGCAGTTTATAACCTCTTCAAGATTCTTGACTTGTTTTTAAAATTATAATAATTATTAATATTATGAATAAAATGGAATGTAGTTACTATTTTCTTATTATTTAATAAATTTAAATTGGACAATGTGTTATCTATAGATATAAAAACGTTGACATTAAAAAATATTAAGGCTCGAATAAATTGAGACATATCATATGTAACATAATAAGACAAGCAATGAAAAGAAAGATCCTAGAGAATCCATTGATTTCAAGTATGATAATTATAATTTTAAGTTACTTGGGTATCTCGAATGATTAAATATTTATATATAATATTTATAAAGCTAATAAATAAGGAAATAAAGATAAAGAAATTAGCTACACGTATATTTAAAAATAAACATAAGAAAATTATAAAGTTAAAACAATGTCTTAATAAGAAATTTAAAGAATTGTTTTTAAATAATAAATTATAATAAGTAATAACTAGTGTTGTACAAAAGCTAATCATAATACGATATCATAATCATAGAAAGGAAAAATACATTATTAGATGAAAAGGAAAAATACATTATTAGATGAAAAGTTAACGTCATTAACTATTTGACGACATTATTAAAATTAACAATAAACTTGAATAATATTAGAATTTTTTTATAAACCTTACGAACATAAGTAAAAATATACTAAATTTCATAGACATTACCAATAAATTTTATTTCATTTTCTCAAGGCATAATTTTCTTTAAGTAAGTTTATCATTTTTAAATTATTTGATTATTAATATGAGTATATATATATATATATAAATTTATATGCCTTGTTTGTTTTATATTGTCGAGACCTTCTTTTAAGAAAATGTCATATATCATTTAAAAATAAGATTATGTTATATAATTAAGTAAATCATCTTTATAAGAAAAAATATATCTTAATAATCTCGTACTTAAAATGACACTTAAATTGTGTATTTATTTTTATGATAGTTTAGTCTTATTTTTTATTTTATTTTTTCAACTATATTATATAGATACTGTTTTAAATTGAATAAGTTGTGATTGAAAAAATTAAATAAAAATATAAAAAATGATAAGATATCATCATGCGATCACTTTTTAATAATAATAATACTAAATTTTCACAAAAAAATAGATACATAACCTAATTATCATATTTAGACTACCTATGGTAGAAATCCCCTAACCTTTTGGAATTAACCATTTAAGTATTATAATTTTTTTAAAGATATTTTAATCCAATAACTTTAAAAAAGTAAACGTATATGTCCAAATAATTAATTATATATTTTTAAATTTACTTAAGCAAATATTAGTATTAAAATTTTACTTTTTAAAAATAAAAATAAAAAATTTTAAAAAAGCTAAAATTTGATTATTTGAACTAAATTATCACTTTTTAAAATTAATAGATTAAATTTTTATAAAAAATTATTAAATCTAAGTACTTTAATTATAATAATTAATAGATGTCTTTGACATTTATCTCTTATATAATTATAAAAATTATATAATTATTATTATTTATTTATAATTAATAACCTTTTTAATCTAAAAAATAAAATATAAATGTAACTATAAAATGATTTTTGGTGCATGTTTGTGGATGATTTTATACACTAGGTATTGTTTGATTTGGCAGAGAGTATTTGAATGTGCTTGGACCCGTCACCAAGTTAAGTAGTTGGCAAAGCCATAGACAAGATTTTTCTTTGAAGTGGTCAGTATTATGCCTTTTTTCCCCCTCATAATCGGTCTTCGGTAGAGAATTGAAGAACAAAACATACTTACAATGTACTAAAGTAGATTGTACCTAGGGTGGACACATGTACATAAATAGATAATTTTTTTTATAATTATTTTCGAATCAAATTATAAAATTTATATTTGAAATTATTTTAAAACCGTTATAATTTGAGGACGATTTTTCATACGTGAGTGACGGTTATTAAAAAAACTTGAAAACAAAATTTAATTTATTAAATATATATAATTAATGTTCGGTTTATAATTTAATTTATTAAATAAATATAATTAATGTTCGGTTTATAATTTAATTTATTAGATAAATATAATTAATTTCAGGTATAAAATTGTATATTTTTGAGTATAATCGTAACCAAATCGTACCTATTACTTCATGTTCAGTTTATACTCGAAATCGTACATATCTTCAAAATTTATCGAATAAAAACCAAACCGTCGATTCAGATAACTACGAATAATCAAATCCGTAGTTTTTTTGCCCATTCTTAATTGTACTCAAAATTTTAGATCACATGTTCGGTTAGTATTCATTAAATGTATTGTTATTTTAAATATTTTATTTAACTATTGATATTTTTTATTTTTTTATCGAATATATCTTTTTGGTTTATCGATAAAAAGGTTCTTCTTTTATTTTCTTTTTAAAATTAACTAGAGTGAGAAAAAAATTAATAATTATTTTTTCTAAAAATATTATTAATATAAATATTTTTAGTTAATTAGTAATGAAAAATATTTTTTATCATTATCACTAGTTATAAAAATATTTTTATTATATCTCAATAAAATTATTAAAATGTTATGATTTTTTAGTAGTTATTTATATAATTTATTTTTCGTAATTTTTAGTAAATAGTGTTGAAATTAGCATTTATTAAAAAAATAATTTTTAATTCTAGTTAATTTTTAAAAAGAAAAAACCATTCAAAAAAACAAAAGGAAAAAAAAATAATCACTATTAAAAGAATAAAAATATTAAAATAATATAAAATATTTGAAATATGTATACAATAAAATTTCTTTTCTTCACGTTAAGGAATAATATTTGATTTTACAGTAAAACCGTACTAAAGTTTTATCGTGTTGATGAACCGCGTGAATAATAACATGTGCTCAGAGAGGAAATAATACTCGCATCAAGTTATTTCAGAATAGTTTTGTACTATATTATCTCTATTTCCATGTAAAGGATATTTATTAAATAAGCTAAGGGTAGGAAAGTAAATCTATATGTAATTTCATGACCTATTTAACATAGTTAGCAAAATACGGATTCCTAGCTCGGTTTGTCTTATAGTTCGCCAAAATGCGTCGTCCTTAAAATTTGAAATCAAGTTTCATTAAATTCATGTGTATAAAACTTAATTTTGTTGTAAAAAAAGTCAGCTGGGAACATATTATTGGAAGAAACGTATATATAGATATAATATATTTTTTATTTTTATATAAAAATACATAAAAAATCTAACATAAAATACGAACACTTTAAAATACCAAAATATATAAATATGAGTAATATCCGTTTAATTTTACAAAATATGTCATAAAAGTACAAAGAAGATAATATTAGATATTCATAAATATATTTAATAAAAATGATTGATAATTCAAAATAAATCAGATATTGATATTCAACTTAATTTATTTATAGTGTGTTTTGATTAATGATATGATATATAAGATTTTTCATCACCTATTTTAAAATAAAAAATTTAAATTATCCTTTTAATGTTAAAGTGCATGCATCTTTAATTAATAAAATTCAATATTAAATAATTAATTTATTTATTGTGATCTTTTTTTCATTTATTTGTATGAATGAAAACAAAAATCTTTATATTACAATAAACTATAAAAAGTTACAATTTTAATAAACTATTAAAAAAATATAATTTATAATATTTTTTATGTGTTATTTCATTGTAATAATAATAATAAATATTACAATAGAATTTTTTTAATTAGTGATATAAAAAAATTAGTATTGGTATATCATATTTTTAACTTAAAAATAAGAATATTTTTAGTAGTTTAAAATTTATTTAAAAATAAAAATATTTTTTATTAATCCATAAATATCAATATAATAAGCAAAGAGGTAACTAGGTTATTGAATTAATGTGAAATATCCAATATTTTAGTATATCTAAAAATTTAAAAATTTATTAACATAATATAATAAAAATGTAATCATTAAAATATATCAAATTTTATGAAGATGTCATATCAGTTTTTTAAGAGTAAGAATATTATCGTAACAATCTTTTGTTATTGTTAAATAAAAATATATAAATTTTATTATATTTTTATAATTAATTATATTTAAATATTATTATTATAAAAAAAATTATTTTAAAAACAATAATTATTATTAAGATAATATGGTCTCCTTCTTTAAATTAGACATGGATAAATGTTATGTTTGGTATCTTTAATCATCGTTTTAAAAAACGTATAGCTATGTTTTTTCCCTTAAGAACAGACCAGTCATTACCTATTATATTAATACGACGAGAAAATTATCATGTCACGAGAGGATAAAAGATGAGCAATTCTGATGAAATTGAGTATTAATAGTATAGTTATTTTATTCTTTAGTATTTTTTTATTTATATTTTTGATGTAATACGTAGTAATATCTATTTAAAAAAAATACAAATTTAATGGAGAATTTTTTATATGTATAGTTAGGGGTGAATAATGGGTTAAAGTTGTCTCTTTTTGGACATTATGGATCTTATTTGATACAAAATTTAAATTTTAAATTAATATATTTGAATCAAAATTTATCATTTATAATCACAATTAAAAAAATCAAAAGAATAAAAAAAAGCTATGTATCTACCATTATTAAATTATCACAAATATTTATGTTTATTTTCTAAGATACAATAATAATATAATATAATTATGATATATATAACATATTATAAAGTAAAATATGTATACATTTATAATTTAATATTAGTTCGATTTGGATCAGATATAACGTATTATAACATTTATCGATCTAATTCAATTTGAATTTAAACGGATTATATACTTTTTAATTCGAATATGATATGATTATAAAATTTATCAATCAAAAAACTATTCGAATATGATGAATCAGATTGGATTGAATTTTTCAATTTAAACTAATTAATCTAATTACTTACTTACCTTTGTATATAATAATATATTAATTAAATAATATTCATAGACCGAAAAAATTGTTTAATTTTGAAAGAATTTTTTTAATAAAAAGTTTGAATAATTTTTTTGATAAAGTATTAATTTTTATGTATATATCTATCAAAAAATATAAACATAAATGTAACATATGTACTATTAAGATATATTTAACAAAAAATGAGATAAAAAATTAATTTTATTTTTACTTGATATCTTTTTCACAAATAAAATAATTTAAAAATATATTTTTTAAATAAAAATATTAAATAATATATTTAAACTAAATAAAATTACTATTTAAAAACTTCACTTTTTAAATAATAAGCAAATATAATATTCAAAACATACTTAAATAAAAGAAAACATTTATATACATTTGTTCAATGTATATTGTACATATTGTAAACGTTTACATTACAATATATTTATTTATTTTCATATTTTTAAAAAATTATAAAAAATATGTACTGAGTTATGTTTAAAATGTATCAAAATTTTAAATACATATTCGTTAAAAATGAGCTATAGGAGAAAAGGTCCAATATTTTTATTTAATTTAAAGAGAAAAATGCATATAAAATATCTTAATTATACTAATTATAGTAATTTAATTTATTTATTATTTTTATAAGAATTTATTCATGTTGTTATGAAAAAATTACATAATTAATCAAATTAAATTTTTTTAAATTTTTATAATAATTATTATTTAATATTAAAGACAATTAATAAAATTGATATTTTAATAAAAATTGAAACAATATGAGAAAAATAAAATAAAAAAATTATTGTCACTTTTTTTAAAATAAAAGATTAAATTATTATTCTTAATATAAATGATTGTATGATGTGATAATTTCATATTAGTCAAAAATTAAATATGATCTCCTTTTGTTATACTTTCTGCATAAAATAATAAAAATATATTTATTTCTTATTTATTAATTGTAATTTAATTTTAACTATGTATTTATCTAATTTGACGGTTATCCAACTAACTGGAGTTTGGTCGACCAGTGATCTCATTCGTCGAAGTCAAGTTAAATCCATGTCAAACTAAACTATATAGCTATCATACTAAGTAAAATTTAGTCGATCGATTGTTGAAACAAGTTTGTTAATAACAGTATTGAAACAATATTACCGATAACCTGTTGTGAACTGCTTGGGTTGAGTTGCGGACTAGGTCGTTCTCTTTAAGACGTTTCGCGGCTCTACCTAATTTGTGCAAGCAAACACAGCCCTGTCGTCCCTAGGATAAAACAGCCCATAATCTTTTTTCTCTGTCTCGAAACTTCGATGCACTGATGAAGACCGGAATGCTACACCTGAAAAATTTGTTGTTCGAAAAACTGGAAAATAACTTAGAATTGCAGAGAGAATTGTTTCTAGTGAGATGAGTTTGCAGAGATAGTTGTGTTGAAACTGAGAGTTGAGACCCTCTTTTTATAGGTTTTAGAAAACCATGTGACAATTATAATAATAACGGTAATGTTTGGGAATTAACAGTGTAACGGTCATTCTGAGTAATGAAGAGTAACGACCATTTTCAGATTAAAGATGAGTAACAGACTTTTTTGTGAGTAAATACGAGTAACGACTCTTTTTTTGAATAAAGAAGATGAACAGCCATAACGGTCATATTATAAAATAATATAACAGTTGTTTTTCTGAGAAAGAAAAAAATATATATATAACAACCATTTTTCTAAAAACTAAAATATCACCACACACACGCACTCGGCTCGGCACGGCCGGTTGGACGGCGGCGGTGGCACACGCACGCGTGTGTGGTATCACATTTGTCTAGGTCCTCTCCCCTTCCACAAAAGTGGGTGCTCCTTGGGGCCCAATCACAATTGTAAAATTTTCACTATTTATATCTCTTTTAAATAATATAAAAAAGTAATGTGGGACAAAGTTTTACAATTTTTTATTAACTTTATATTTTCTAACAATCATTTTTTTTTATAAATTTCATCTTTTTCAACAATAGATGACTCTATTTGTTTGAATCGAATTGCACATATATCAAATTAAATTAGATAGTTGATTAACTTTGATTTTGATAAGAAGATGACCTCATTAGTTGAAAATGTATTTGACACATATCCAACAAGGTGAAGTTTGGTCGATCAATGACTTTATTCACCGTAACAAAATTGAATATCCAACAAGTTAGATTTTAATCGATCGATGATCACATTTATTAGAACCAAATTCGATCAACAAATCAAAATTTAATCAACACGTGATTCAAATTATCGATTAATATGTATTTAAATAATTTATTATACATATTTCTCTGTATTTGTTTATATAATTGATTGAATAATTATTTAATTTTATTATATAAAATTAGATACATAGAATAAAAATAGCTATATAATATCACACGAGCCTATTTTCCTTAAAAACAGACAAAAATTGTGTCACAAGCCACCCTAAATTAAATTACCTACCAGTCTTGTCCATCATGTTCAAAACTCAAAAGCGTGAAGTATATATGTCAAGGACCACGTGAATGTTCGAACAAATTCTTTCCTCTCAATGTTGGGTTGGTACCTTTCTTACTAGGTTCACTTGGGTTGTTTATGTAATAAGTTTGGTCTTCAAGCCATTTTTCATTGTATTTATTGAATTCAAATTAATTTCTTTAAAAAAGATCATTTAGTAACCATTTCTATTATATATTTTATAAAATATGAAAAAGAAAATAGAAAATTGATTAGTTAAAATTTTGTTTCCTCCTCATTTTTTTTATTTATATATTCTATTTATTACTTATTTTTTGCTTTGGTATTTTAAATATTGTCTATTTTTTACGGCCATGTTGTGATGCGGGGGTCATGGACTCATAAAAAGAAAGTGTTAAAATAGATTTTGAAATTTAACCGTATACATTTTAAATTTTGAAACCAAGAAGTATGGCTAAAATTTATAACTCATTTTGAGTCAAAATAATAACTGAAACTATAAATAATTATTAGGCAATACTAAATTTAAAAATTTGAGTATTGTTTGTTACAGAAGCCTAACATATTATATTGTCTATTTAATATGTTCAAACTTGAGTTATACCTTATATATTTAAATTTACTTATTAAATAAAATATGTAATTATTATCAGCATCGTGATTAATCACTTATATTTATATTATATTTAAATTATAGTTTTTATAAAATAATTAGTCTTATATATTTATTCATTATTAAAATAATAAATAAATAAATTATTTATTTTACAAGTAAATCATCTTATAAAATATTTTAAGTTAAAAATTTATATTTAAAGACTTGCTCTTTTATCTTATTTTATAAAATAAATAATTTGAAATAATAATAATTATTACTCATTTATTAATATTATTGTATATTTATTAAATTTAAAAATGCACTAGTATAAAAACTAATATATATATAAGACATTTTTAAGTACCAAGCGTGAACCTTCAC
The DNA here is from genome assembly GCA_030763125.1 of Hippophae gyantsensis. Taxonomy (NCBI): domain Eukaryota; kingdom Viridiplantae; phylum Streptophyta; class Magnoliopsida; order Rosales; family Elaeagnaceae; genus Hippophae; species Hippophae gyantsensis. Next base: position 49,993,703 of record CM061033.1, read on the forward strand.
TTACTATCTAGCCAACAACAAAGGGAGATGCAAGACAAGGTTTGGATAGCTTTATTATAGCATTAGAGAAGTGAATCCTTCGTGACATCTTGTATTTTTTTACGCATATTATTCTATTTTATTTAAACAAAAAATCAAAATTTAAATTTATTTTACTATTTGTTAAAAAGTTTGAAACTAATTTAGCTCAACTTATATTTAAAAAAACATTCTTCATTATGCATATTCCTATACATAAGCGGTATAATAATAGACATCACAAGAAAAGTCACGAAACTAAATCAAGTTCGCTTCAAATTTGTTGTTTTGAAACATATTAAAAGAAAGAAAACGAAGCTTCAAAGATTAACAATGACCTGAAGAAGCTTGTTATGATCTCCTCTTAAAACTAATTGATGGTCTACCGTTTATCCAACCACATAAAAATAAAAAAAAAATGTCAATTTATTTTCCCAATATATGTCTCATCAATTTGTCTTATGAGTAATAAGTATTGGCCAGATGAAGATACCTTCCAAAGAGGAAGTGGTGTCCTTATTCTTGAGAGCTTACAATAATGAGTTGTTGGGCAGAACCTCTCGAGCGAGCGCTTGGATCATTTGTCTGCTCAGTCCTCACCACCAATTCACCCCTCTTTACCTGACAGCAACTACACTTGATGGGCTGGACCAATATCCTGGCCCGCCCGAAAATAAACCGCCTACCGGATACCTGCTATTCCCGGTAATTCTTGAAAATTCATTCATTGTTTGCCGGAATACAGGTGACATTCGAAAATTCGATTAAGGGCCCACAACTGGCACCTATAGCCTGGCCCATTGACTTTTACACCGTTCTTGGTTTGCACGTTAATAAGGGGTGTGATCTAAGGAATCAATTCACTCGTTTCAATTTTGATATTACTTCTTATTAGTAATTAACAAATATAAATTAAATACTCATTTTTACACAATAAAACACATATTTTAATTATTTTTACTTATATATTTATCAGATATTAGTATCACTTATAATTATACACGACAAATGAATTTGACTCCGTATCTTATGGCCACTCATAAAATCTTTGGAGTCTCGAGTGTGGACCACACATATCTTGAATATATCAATGCCTGTTTTTTTTTTTTTTTACTTTTGAAAAACAAAAATAGCAAACATTCATCTGATATAAATACTTTTGAATACAAAGTTTTAGATTAAATCTTAAAAACTCCCTTGTTTTTTTTAAAGGAATAAATTTTGTGTTTAATGTTTTCTAAGTAATATCCATAATATTTGGAAAATAATTTTTTTTAATTTCAACAAAAACATAAAACTCAATTTTTAAAATATTCAAAACAAAATAAAAAATAATTTAAATCATTCTCTTATTTCCATCTTCATTTCCTAATATAATTAGTAAACACGTCAATAATAAATCTCACTTATTTTTCATTTAAAGTAAACACATCTTTTAACGTAATAATATAATATTATATTTTATATAATATATAAATAATATAATATATTTAATCTTAAAATATTAAAAAAATTAAATCTCATATTATTTATAAATATTATACTAAATTTATTTTAATCAAAATGAGATACTATTTTATATACAAACATCCTTTTAAAGCATAAACAGTTAATCACTTTATATTTTAATCAATTATCTTTATTTCTTTAGGCAAGAAATAAATATATTTCTTTTAGAGAATTGTTAATTTCTTTTACATCGACTGAAGCATGTTATGTATTTTTATATAGTAATAATATCAGTTTAAGTAATGTATATAAACATTACAATAAAATATTTTTAATAAATAAATATAACTATTTTTATACTTTTAATACAAGCAAGTATTTGGAAGGTTACCGAGCAAGAGAGATTATGAATAGTGTACAAGATCTAGAGGGATAGAGAACAATTGAGAGACCTAGATGAAGACCTAGATGAAGAGAGAATACAAGCATTTTTTCAATTCATAGGGGAAGGGAAAGTGGGTTTTGGGGATTAGTACCGCAATGTAATTAATGTAATGTTATTCTTTATATTTTATATTATTAAAAAATTTCTTTTTAATACTCAATTTAAATATTTATATTTTTAACCATTGTTTAGTATTTTTTTTCAAAGTTTATCGTACGTTTTATTAAACAAATATATTTATAAAAAATTTACAAAAAAAAGACAACAACAAATTATGAATATATTTTTTATTAAATAAAAAAATTAATAAATAAAGTTACATTTATTGATAAATAAAAATATATGAATTTAATTTTCTAAACTTATCATTAATTATAATTTTGTTTTATATTTTTAAATAAATTTTTATTTATTGAAAAATTTGTGATTTAAATTATGATAATATTATCGGTTTAAAATTATAATAAATAATTTTATTTTTTATTCTAAATTTTTATGTTATTTATTTAAATTTTTAATATCAAATGATTATTGATAATTGTAATGTATTTGATATAAAAAAATAAAAAATAAATAATAAATTTAAATTATTATAGTTATTGCCTCATGATATTTGATACTCTAACTAATGTATTTATTTTCACCATATCTTATGTTTTTATCGTACTCCTTTTAGTTATTAAATTATTTTTTTGTTATTGAATTTTTTTTCCTTAAATTTTTCTAAATATTGTTATCCAATTTGATATGTAAAACATAAGTGACCTACTCTAACAAAGATTAAGAAAATATAAATCAAAATGATTAAAAATAATATCAATATTTTATTCAAGATATTAATACTGAATTTATTATGATATTTCTAAGGGTTATGAAAGGTTATTAAAAAAAAGGATGAAATTATATTTTTTTATTTGTTAAATTTATGACATGTATTATTAATTTAAGGTTTAAAAGGTATATAATATTTTAATTTGTTTTTTATTAATAACCTTCATATCTTATGCATATTTGATATAAAAATTAGAAAGTGATGATTTAAAATAGGCATAAGAAAAAGGATTCGTACAGATAAAAATATAAAAAATATATATATATATATATATGGCAAAAAAATGGCAAAAACAAATTAGGGAAAAGTTTCCAAACTGTAATGGGAGAAGGTTAGAAATAAGATGAGACTAGAGATTATACGTTTTATATTATTTCAGGAAAATTCAATCTTAAGAATTTTACATCCTTAAAAGTTAGGATGGCTTTGAAACTGTAGCCTCTTTTTTTTTTGGGCGAATATTTGAGAATTTTTTTTAAATATAAATAAAATTTATAATAATAAAAATAATATTCAACGTATTTAATTAAAAACTGAATAATCATATTTTAATTTAAATAACATATAGTTTTCAAAATAAAATAATTTATTAAAATTTTTATAATAGTTAAAATGTATAAATTAAATATAAATAAACTATTTTTATACTTATATAAGTTTTAATAGTTCTATCTTTACTGTTTTTTCAAGATATTTTCGTTTATTACAGTTCCTCTAAAACATATTTATTTTGTTTATATTTTTTTGGTCCTATCAGTTATTTTTAATGAAAGATACATTCATAGTATTGATTCTTCTTATGTTTGTATATTCTTGTTAATATAGATTTATTGTGTAAAAAATCATAATGATTAATAATATGTTATCAATATTTTGTTTTTTAAAAAAAAATTGCTAAAGTTTAATATATCATTTAAAACAAGCAAAAAAATAGATTAAAGAATCCTTGTTACAGAGTAAAAGATAAAAATTTAGATTTTTTTTTACGAGCAAAATAATTTCCTTTGTTCTGTTTTGATTTAATAAATTGAAGTTTTTATGTCAAATATTTAATGGATATTGCATTTTCTACCTCACATTGTCCCTTTAAAAATAAATTTTCATGTAAAATTATCTTCTTCGGGATGGTACTTTTTTAAAGTGTATCCTTGAAAATAGATTTGTTTCGTATGGATTTTTTTTTTCTTGGACAGTCATGATGTATGTGCTTCATTAAATAGGATATACATATGTATGAATTCATATTCTCTCTTTCCATGAAACAAATTCACTCAGATATTAGCATGGCTAGATCAAATTGGCTGCATTGATGGAGTCAGTAATTTTTCTTTTTGCGCAAATCCTTCAAAGATATTTGTAAAAAGAGACTTGCCTATCACTGCAGAAGCTTTTCAAAAAAAAAAAAAAATACTCTCCAACTTTTTACTTGTTTCAGGCTTTGATTGGAGATGTGAGAAGAAGGATTCAGCTAGATCTTTTGGAATTCCTTAGAATCTTGCAGTATCACTGCAGCAAGAGAGGCCACAATGCATTACCTTCAATGCCTGATGCCTCTACTTTGTAATTAATTTCCATCATATTGCAAATTTTGGGATTGTGATAACATCCTGCAGATGTGAAGCAACAATTGATTATCTTGTATTTAAGACTGATTACTGTTTTTGGATTGCATTAATATCTTTGTCTTCTATGAAGATATTGAAATGAAGCTTGGGGTTAGCATTTGAAGGTTTTACTTTGGATATTAGATTCCAAAACTAACTAAAAGAATGAGAATCTGTCAATTAGTTTCATCTCGTTGAAGCTTTATGGCCTGAACAGACTATTGAAGCATTCTACTTTACTAGTTTCTAAATATGCTATTTTGCAAAATATCGAAGATAAAGTACAATGCAGCTTCCAGAAGGACCTAAGCTTGACATTTTCATTGTAAAAATGTCAACTAATAACTTGCGAGGGAAAAAGCTTGATACTTTGGGTAATGACAAACAGGTCCTACTTCTTTAGTTTGTTGATCAATAAAATTATATATACACCATTTACATTGTAGCTTGTAGAAAATATAAATGACATATTGAATCATCACCAGAACAATTTAAGCTTTTTGGATTATTAGTGACCAATACTTTCTAATGTGTTATCAAAGCGGGTGGTCCTTTGAACCCCTATAAATCTTAATTGTTGAAATTCATGTCTTGTACCTACTACTAATGATTATAGGGCTATGCTTTAGGGGGGTATTAAAACGTATAAATGATATATTTGCCCTCTTTTCTGCTAACTTCTTAAATTGAGAGCAATCATAACCAACTAAGGTAACATATGAAAATAGAGTGGATAGTGCATATATCTACTTGATATCTAGATTATGCTGATCCAGAATTGTAAGGTTAAATAAGTAGAGATGTTAGAACTTAGTTTCATCTGATATCCAACTCCATGGTTGCGTAGAGGATAACTATAATCCTCTAGTCTTTTAAATTTCCTTCTTCTTTTTTTTTTTTTTGTACTTAAGCAGATATTCCGAATCTTCCAAACAAAAATTGTGTCGTTCATGAAGTGCAGCTTTCTAGAGCTTCTTCCAAAAACTAGAATTTTTCTACTGAGCTTTTGTATTCAAAATGACCTAATAAGCATCTTTAACTGAAAATTGCCCCTGCCTGATCCAAACCAACAAATTTGATCAAATTGATCTGGACTTGGAGGCTTGACTTCTAAGATAAAAGAAGAGACGTCTTTACCAAAAAAATTATATAATTTATGGACATCCCACTGCCAATGATTTTGCCAATAACAAAGATCAATAAGAGTATGGACATAGTTCATTTAATCTTTCCCAATTGAAGAAGGGATTGTTTGTTGTTGTAAACCAGGAATCCATGGATCTAGCCAAGGATCAATTTTAGAACCACTACCCACTTTCCAAAATATACCTTTCACAACCAGTTCTTTTGCATGTTATAGGCCTTTCCAAATATAAGAGTCACCACTCTTCTTTTGGGTTTCAAAAAGGAATGATCTTTCAAATATTTAGACTTGAATATTCTCACCCACAATTTATCTGCTTGCGAGAAAAATATCCCACGTTCATTTTGAAAGCATGGCCTGATTACTCTTCAGTTTTCCTAAATCCCAACCCTCCATTAGCTTTTGATACACATAAAGATTCCCAAGCTAAAGGAGTAAAATAATGCTTAGAATTGGATTTTCAATTCCACCATTTTTTTTAAACTAGGGAATCAGCAGTAAGACACACACTAGATGGAAGCTTAAAGGTGCTCGTAGAATAAATATGGATGTTTTAGAGCACAGAACTTATGAGAGTTTTCTTACCAACTTGGGATAGGAGCTTGGATTTCCAACTATCAAGTTTACCTTTTAATTTTTCAATTACTTTATCGAACTCCAACCTTTTACTCTTACCCACTGGTAAAGTGTGACCAAAATACTTAAATTGAATTCTCGGTTCTAATTATGTTGAGAACGTTGCTAATCTGTTCACTAATAGCACTCTGAGTGTTCTTACACTTAGAAAAGAAAATGGCTGATTTATGGGCATTGATTACAAAAAGCAGTAAATATCCATGATATTCTTAATATGAGTGGCTTCATTGACATTAGCTCTTGTGAAAAATACCAGATCATCAGTATAAAGTAGATGGGAAACTGCAGGTGTTTCTTGTAATTTTTACCCTATGAATTTTATTTGATCGTTCAGCTTTAAGAATTAATCTAAAAATGCACTCTGACACCAAAAGAAACAAATAAGAAGACAATGGATTTCCTAGTTTCAAACCCCTTCGAGGTTTAAAATCTTCAGAAGGAGAACTATTTAAAAGAATTGAGAAAGAAACAATATAAATACAGGAGTGAATACGTTTGCATACCTTCTTAGAAAATCTCATGCGATTCAAAATCTAAAGAAGAGAATTCGACTCTACCATGTCATATGCCTTTTCATGTCAAACTTTATACACATTATATCATTCAAAAGTAGTAAGGAAGTCCTCCTTACTTTCCAGATTGGGTTGTTCTATCATTGAAATCACCGATTAGTGCCCAAGGATAATTGATGTAATTAATATTTACTGAGGTGTTGCTGGATTTCTGCCCAAGTTTGATGTTTAGCATTATAGTAAGGAGGGATATCCACATAATCCAAAATTAACTTTTCATTCAGCTAGGTACGAGGATTTCTAACAACAGAAAGGACTTTCCCATTGCAATAATCTGCGCATCAATACTATTATTCCAGAAACAACAAAAGCCACCACTATGATTGACAGGAGGGAAAACGCAATTATTACGAAAACCAAGGTACTGCTGAAGATCTTGAGATCTTTCTGCATCGATTTTATCTTCCCTTCACCAAAACAAGAAAGAAAGAAAGAAGAGTCCACATTTTAATATTTGTTTACGTATAAAATAAAGTTTATTAATATTAATTATTCTCTTTTTTATTTATAAATATAAAAAAAATTATTCATTTTTAAAATATTTTAATATTTATTTACGTATATAAATAAAAATATATTTTTAATAATATTTTGATATTTATTTATGTAAAAAAATAATTAAACAATGGATCATTAAAATAACTAATATACTATTTATCGGTTGTTATCACTTTTTATATATAATAATAGACAGTCATGAAAAATAAATTTATTTTAAATATATTTTGTTATTTATTTGTATATATAAATAAAAAGTGTATTTATTTTAACAAAAAAATAATATTTATTTGTATGTATAATTAAAAAATATATTTATTTTAAAAATATTTTAGTATTTATTTATGCGAAAAAAATAGCTGAACAATAAAACATAAGAATAATCAATATATTATTCATGATTATTCACACTTTTTATATATAATAATATATAGATATAAAAATGATATTTATTTAAAAGATAAATATGTATAATAGTATATAAATATAAAAATGTATAGTAAAAGATAAATATGAAAATTTGTTTTTATTTTTAGAATATTTTAATATTTATTTATATGTATAAATAAAAATATATATTTATTTATGTGTAAAAAAAGTAATGAAATAGTAGAGTGATAGAATAATAAATATAGATAGATAAAGAAAAAAATGATAAAGTTAAAGGTTAATAATAAGAAAAAACAATGTATAGAAGAAGAAAAAAACTTTAGATGCTTTATTTATATATATATATTAGTTTTGTAACCGTATATAAAATATAATTATGTTAATAAAATTATTTAAATTAATATATAATTTATTAAATAATATATTTATTTTTATTTCATATTTTATATTTTATAATAATATTTAATTTAAAATAATAATTATTTAAAAAAATAATACTATATTATTTAAATTTGATAACTATATAATAATAGCTTTAATTATCAAACAATAATTGATATTATTCTTTAATTTTTTATTTATAAATATTTTTAAACAATTTTTTTTAAATTTAATAAGTATATTTTAATATTTATTAATGTTTAAGAAAAATGTAGAGAATAATCAATGAACAACAAAAAACTAATAAAAAAATGAATAAGATACAAATATTTTTTTTAATAAAGAAACGTGATATAATTATATTTTAATATTTATTTGTTTATAAAAAATTGATAATAAATAAAATGATGATTTATAAAACTAACAAAATAATTATTTATAAAAGTATATATTTTAAAGATACTTTGATATTGTTATAAATAAAATATGTATTTATTTTAAAATATTTTTACTATTTATTTATATGTTAAAAAAATAATGAAATAATAGAGTGAAATAAACAATGTACTGTTCATTGATTATTTGGTCTTTTATTTATAATTATAAAAAATGTATTTATTTTAAAGATATTTTGGTGTTTATTTTTGTGTATAAATAAAAAGTTTATTTATTTTAAAAATATTTTGGTATTTATTTGTATATATAAATTAAAAATATTATTTATTTTAAAGATATTTTAATATTTATTTGTGTGTATAAATAAAATATATATTTATTTAAAAAAAGAACCAAAGAGAAAGTGAAATGAGAATGAATTAAACTTGATTTTTTATATATAAAAAAATTAAGATAAAAATTAAAAAAAGTGAAAAATAATTAAAATAGTACGCAATAAAATTAATAAAATAATTATTTATAAAAATATATTTATTTTAAATATATTTTGATATTTAATTATATATATATAATAAATTTATTTTATTAATATTTTTATATTTATTTAGTTTTTAAAATGCAGTAGTAGAAGTTATTATGGAGTTTTATTTATAATATAATTATAAAATATATTTATTTTATGGATATTTAGTATTTATTTGTATGTATAAATAAAAATATTTATTTATTTTAAAAATATTTTAATATTTATTTATATGTATAAATAAAAATGTATTTATTTGAAGAATATTTTAATATTTATTTGTGTATAAATAAAAAATATATTTATTTAAAAAAATAAAAAATTTAAAAATGGAAGGTGGAGAACGATCAACTGTTTAAAGATATTTTTGTATTTATTAATATATATATAAATAAAAATATATTTATTTTAAAAATATTTGAAGTTTTGAGAATGGCCAAACCTACGGGGATAAAGACATCTTATTTTTCTTCCATGACATTCAGATGTGAAAATGGTTTTTTTTATAATTCAAAATTCTTACATTGTACATTATAAACTTCCATATCATAATTATTTTTATATAACGATATTAAGATATTTTTTTTATTCTCAGAATAAAAATATATAAAAAATTTATTATATATTTAATATTAATTAAATTTTAATGTTATTATTATTAATAAAATATTTTATGATAATAATAATTTATATTACGATAATATTGTTATTTTTTAAAATAAATAATTACCATGTTTGAATTGAGACTCGATTTTAGATCTTTTCTATATTTAAATAAATTATATGTCGTGAAGTTGTAAAGTGTTTGATAATTTTTTAATAAGATATTAAAATTATTATATTTTTATTAAATAAATAAAATTATTAAAAAAATAATAAGATTAAAAGTTCATATTATTTAACCATAAATTAATTTCATATATATTATTTCTTACTTTTATTTAAAAATGCTAAGTGGTCAAAAGTTAAACATCATTGTTATTTACAAGTTTAAACAACATTATAACTTATAAGTTAATTTTTAAATTTATAGTTAATACTAAGTTTTTAAGATGATATTAAAACTAAATTTTTGATTTATTCACTAAATCGACGTTCAAATACCTAGCGATGCATTCAGGGTTAAAATCTATTCATCCCGTATTGACTAGGGCTTACTCGAGAAGAGTTTCACATTGACCAAAAGTTAAACAATAATATTGTTTATAATTTTAAATAATTTTTTAATTTATAAATTTATTTTTGGCTCAAATTTGAGTTTATAAGAATAAAAAAAAAATCTTGAAACTATCGTTGAAATCAAATAATGTGGAGAGGAGACTAGAAAAGGAAAGAGCAAAAATTTGGGTCAGAGATCTAACGTGAGGTGGTTAGTCTTAACTAGATGTGATCTTACAAGAATCTTACAGTAAAACCCGAAAGTCATTCGCGTCTCTGTTAGGGAGATGCCAACCATCTCTCCTCTAAAGAAATTCAAGAGTGTCACGTTAAAAATAAATGCAATACCCAAATTTCAAATTAGAGTGTTACAAAACATTCAAATATCTATACACAATAAAGAAAATTATTTAACTTTACAAATATTAAAATAAAGGTTCATTCAATAACAATGCTTATTAATATAAAAAAAATAATAATTAAATAAATGTGATTTAAATTAAATTCATAATAATAAAATAAAAAATTGTTTATGATATATAAAAAAACTAATAAATTATTATTTTATTGATAAGTTATATATACATATTATAGTAATCTAGCATATTCAGGGAATATACCAAACTTTTTATTTAAATGTACTGTATATTACTATACATTATTAATAAGTGAGTATTATGTTGGGAAGTCTGTGAACTTATATAAAATAATTATTCAAAATAATTATTATAGGAATCAAAGAAAAGGTAAAAAAGAAAGTGGAGACAAAGGTGGAGCATGTTTGCTCCTAAACTTTTAGTAATGTTTTTATGCATTTTGATTGCATTAAGATGTGAAAACAATAATTATGACCGACAATTACAGATTTACTTTTTCTTAATTGATAGGACAATATCTTTTTTTAAATAGATTCTCTTTTTTTTTTTCCCTAATCTTTTCAAGATGTTGGTCTGGATGTCACACGTGGGTTGGATAGTTATTTGTAAACTTTTTTGTTCTAGGTAATTATTTGTTATTCTAAGAATACATAATTTTTAATAAATCGCATTTGTTAGTTTGATTTTTTTTTAAATGTCACACGGAATTTTAAAGAAATTTTTGCACATATAATATAATATATGTGGCTTTAACGAAGAGAAATAAATATATCTAAAATTTTAAGATACAATAAATTTAACTTAATTACATAATTATATTAAAAATAACATATTATTTTATTTTAATATTTTTTTCTTAAATTTTATAAATTTTAAAGAAAATTTTGCACATATAATATATGCAAAAGTGAAAGCTTTTAGCTGTGTGTGTAAGAAGCTAGGTGAAGAAGAAAATTGATTATTAGGCAACAAATTTCCTTAATTTCACCTGTAGAAAAAGAGGTGCATGTTATTGAATTTTAATTTGATACCACTTCCATATCAAATTATACGATGCATTATTTTTTACTAACATAAATTGTTTGTGAGGACTTAACTTGGTTGATGCGTCAATTTTAGTGGGGTATTTCAAATACGGTGGGTTAGGCTTAAAGACTTGAGTTAATTTAATTTATCACTTTTGGCGAAGCAAACTTTAGAGGCTTTGTACAAAGCAGGACCAACTTCTTTTAAAAGTGCTTAGGGGAAAATATTTTTCTCGTTCTATATTCCTTGAGGTTGAGATTGATAATAGACCTTTAAGGGTCTGGAGAAGTATTTTTGAAGAAATAAAGTTACTAAAACAAGGATTGAATTAGCAAGTGGGAAGAAATAGTATGATAAAACTTTGGGAGGCCAGAGAATTGGCTCATGTTCTACTTGTTAGAGATCTCAATGAATGCAAGTGGAGACAATTGGGACTTGGATAAAATTCAAAATGTATTATAAGGTGATTAATATTCTCATTTGTTATGATAGAGATAAATTAATATGATAATTTGAACATTATTCTTATTATTCTATTAATCTGGTTATAGAATAACAATTTTAAACCAACGAAAAATATTAATCTTATTTTTATGGTGTTAAAGTGTGACTCTACTTCAACAATCCAACCTTATGATAGATTGAGACGGAAGAAAATCATAAAAATGAAGCTACTTAGCAAATTGAAGGCTTTTATTTGGCAATGTGTAAATAATATTCTACCTTTTTGGATTAATCTTGTGAAAAAGGGTATGAATGGCCCTATTAACAGTAGACTATGCAATAAGAGAAAAGAAAACATTACCTATTTGGAGTTGATCCGTTTTCGAGAAAGAGAATTTAAAGAAAAATTAAAATATTTGATTAAATATGTAAATTTTATAAAAAATTTATATATATATATATAAATATCAATAAGATATAATCGATATAAAATACAATATAGATTAAATTCAACTTAAATTCGAATTAATGGTCAATTTTAACTGAACTCCTATTTGTTTGTGCATTACAAGTGTATAGACTCAAAAACACCATCTAAAATATTACATCTTATGATTTGGACTCAAACTAGATTACAAGTTAATCCATATGTAAAACCAGTACCCACTTGTCCTTCGTAAATAAAGTAACCATGCATGGAAGTTCTTTTGGATTCAGAGATTATGACTTGAACTCGTACCGATAAATTTCCCATTTTTTAAAATTATATTTATTTTATCAATAAATAGTTTAATAAATAATTTTAAAAATTCAAATTATCACTAGTAAAGTTTTATTTAAAAAAATATTTAATTTTATTTATTTAATATTATAAAAATAAATATTTATTTTTACTTAATATTTTCGATAATATTGTTTTCATGTTAAATAAATAAAAATTAAATATTTTTTAAAAAAAGTTTATTGGAGATCATTCAACTACAATGTTTTGTTTTGTGAATAAATTTCAATTTTTTAAAAATATTTATTTATTTATTTTTGGAAAAATATAATATTTTTTAAATGATAATTTTATTTATATCAATTTGACCAAATAATCATTTAAATTTCTGATTCATTTTTTTATGATAAACGGACATATACTACCCTTCTAGTGAATAAACAGTGATCTTTTAAAATAATTTGTCATAATTTACAGACTAATATCACCTTTTTATTTATAATTAAAATATGTAAATATGTCAATAATTTAAATTGTTTGATGGGAAATAATCTGAAAAAGACGGATTCATTTACCACAACATTTTATTTATGCGATAAAGACACGTAATAAATGCAGTGGAGTACAATATAAGTAGAGCCAGGCAATGAACAGGTAACTTGATAAGACACATTACGTTTTTTATAAAAGAAACAGAAACGAGATAAGGCAATCCATGTGTATGGGGAGTATTGCTCTCAAATCGAGTTGACGGAGACTACTAAATAATTATTAATTAAAATAATAAAATTTATTTTTTAATATATAATTAATTATGATAATATTATAATAAATAATTTAATATATTAAAATTCTATTAGAAATGATTACATAAAATTTAAATATATTTCTTGATAATATTATAACATATTATTTAAAATTTATAAAAAATTTAATATTAAAAAGAGAAAAATCTTAAATGATATTGTGATAATAATTTGGGAGTGACAGTTACTTTGGAGCCTAGGTGTATTTCGATGTTTAAGTTGTCAGCTATTTATATTAATTATAATATAAAATGTGTTTAAATTTTTTTATTTATAAAATTATTTAAATATATATATATATATTATAATTAATATAAAAATAAATTTATATTAATATAACATTACTCTTTCTTAATTTTACTCTAACTGTGTGGCATTGTTTGAAGACTCCTAATTTATAGGATTCCTTTCTTATTTCAATTATTTCTTTTGCTTGTCTTTATATTTGAAGATGAGTAAGATGATAAGTTATCTCGACTCCCAAGTCGTTTTCGTGATAGTTGTTTACAATTATGATGTCTACTTTTATGTGACGACGTTGAGGTTAAAGGTTGTATTTTAAATTAAAATAATTTTTTTAGATAGATGAAAATAAAAATTTAATTAATAAATAACAATTCTTATTTTTAATCATCTACAAAATATTTATATATGATAACTTTTTATAAAATTATATCATTATTTTTTAAAAATATATATGAAATAAAATGCATGTAAAATTTAAAAATGATAAAATAATATATTTTTTAAATTTTATTCATTAATAATTTACATTGATCAAACTTGATTATAATTTATCTAATTTATTTTTTATAATTATTTTTAAATTAAATTATATCGATTTAAAATTAACAAGATTTTAAAAAAGTATAATATTTTTATATTATTTTTTAAATCATGGTAACAATTTAAAAATTAGAGATACATGTGTCATGGAAACGCAAACGGTGACTGTTATACTCAAGATTAGTCATTTTGACATGACAACATAAAACTATAAGTATACTTGTATTAATAAAATATATATAATAATATATAAAACTTTCTTAATTTTTTATATTTGTAGGATTTAAGTGCCAAGTTAAAAAAAAATGATAATAATTACGGAATTGTCTTACACGCTAACATAATTACTCCTAATTTATTAAAAGTGTGAAAGGTTTTTATGGTCACCGCTACCAGGACAATAAATTACAAAATAATAAATATGAGGTTGACCTACCATTTTTTTTAATTCTTGTTCACAATAATTAATTTTTTTTTATGTTCAAAAGAAAATAAAAAATTGCCTTTTTAAGATAAAATTTAGAGATTCGATCACTCTAAAAGTATGAATCACATCTTATTTTTTTTATACAAACATATCTTATATTTTATTACTATAACATTTATCTTTATTTATAATAAATATATCATTTATTCTCTCACTATTTTCAAAGTTAAATCATCTTATTAATAAGATAAATAAGTATTTTTATATTATTTTAAAATTGTTATAAGTGTTACTAAACATATTCTATTATAGAGTGTTAATCTAATTAATGAACATTGTGAGAGATATCATACTACATATGTAAATTCACTACGAGTCTGTTTAGTTACAAAATCTGCTCTCATTTCGTATTTTATAAGTAACTTGAGCTTCTGTAGGTGCATCCAAACTTCTATATTTGTATATTTGTGCTTCTATCATGTGCATGCCAGAGCTTCATTGGCTAGGCAGGGTTGTTACTTGTAAAAAAAATTTAAAAAAATAAATGTTAATATATTTTTAATATTAAATAAATATTTCATTTATAATAATACATTATACCATTTTTGTGTGTATATATTTTAGTACAATTATATGTATCAATAATATTTAATAAATATGTGGACAAAACTTATATAAATAAATCATAATTAAAATGATTAAATATATGTATTTTTATTAACATATTTAACAAATGTTAATTAATTACACACATAGAATTATAATAATATATGTTATATAAAATTATTTCTTAAATCAATATAATGTGATCTAAAAATATTTTATATATTTAATTTTATTTTATCATAATAAAATACAAATACCAAACATTATAAAAATTAAAATAAAAAAGGAACATGATAATAAATTTAAAACTAAAGCTTTTAAAATTTTTCATTCATATTTTTAAAGTTTCTCCTATTTTGTTTTTCTTTAAATTTTTATTTCCTCTAATATTATATTATTTTAATAATTTTTATTTTATTTAATATAAATTTTTTAATAATTTTTGATTTATATTTATCACTAATATATCAACTCATTTCCCCGTTTTAAAAAATATCTCAACAACAAGTATTATTAATTTTTTTTAACAATATATATATTTATATATATTATTAAATTTAAAATATTAATTCAAATTTTATTATTTATATTTTAATACATATATTTAATTTTTGTTTTTAATATTTATGTTAGATAATTTTGTTGTAAATTACAATATACCTATGTCTATTTTTTAACATAACATAATTTTGTTGTCTTTAATTAAGAAAATTTTACCATAATTTATAATCTCTTACTATATTTATATTATTACATATTTTTTATTTTTAAATATTTAAATATAGTTTTTTATTTTGTATAAAAATTTATACTTTAATTTCCCTTAAATATTTTTATGAATCTGTCATGCGTTAGTAAAACTTGTATCTATACGCATGCACCTTTGAAATTTTTTTATTTATAAAATATATTACTTTTGATACTTTTAATCTAGATAAATATCTTTATTAATGTATTTAAATAAATAAATTTTAATATAGACTATATTTTTATATTTATTAATAAAATTTAATTTTTATTTTCTTATAAAATAATTTTTTTGTTGGATATTAGACTATATTATTAAAAATATTTTTTTTATCATAACTTACTTAATTAATATATATGATATAATTAAATTAAATTTTTATTAATAAATAATTTTATAATTACTTTTAAAAATTAAAATCTTCATAAAAAAATGCTAATAATAAAATATTATTTTAACATTAATAAAATTTATCCTTACTTTACTACGTGACAAATTCAATTTTATATAAAATCAACTATTAAATCAATAAATAATACATACATCAATTCATTTTATCAATAACATAATTATACCTTTATGTTACTTAGTTTATTTCTCGATCGACTCAATTTCCTTACTCAGCATCAGCAGTTCAGCACTACCATAATTATACTAATTATACTTACGTTTAATTATATGAGATATTTTTTAGTTTTATTTTTAATATTTAAGAAGAATGTAGGTCGTTTTTTTACATCTACAAAAATATATATTATCTATAATATATTTTGTTTTTAATAACATAAATAATATTTTTTTTTAAATTAAATGAGTAATATATGGCTAAAATGAAACTTATACTTACACAAAATAATAATATAAATGATGTTAAATGGAAAGAATTTTAATATTTAATGAATTATAATTTAGCTCAATTAAATATTTATTACTATGAAATGAATAAATAAAAATTTTTAATAGTAAAAATATAAGAAAGTAATATTTTGTAGTTTGAAATTTTAAGTGATTGTTTTTTTTTTCTTATCCCTAATTTCTTCAAACTCTTTGAATTGATTATGAAATGAATCTTCCGAACGAATATAAAAAAATTAAAAATACTAATGACGACGCTTAACAAGCACTTGTTTTTCTTCATGGATATCTGATTACACATTTATTCCATTATTTTCTCGCAGGTATTCTCTCTCTATCATTATTGGTGATCTTTGTCGAATTTTTCTCTCTCATAATTTCCCGCATTTTCTCTCTAGTCAAACGCTGTTTTTTTGGGTACTAATCCTGTTTTGATTCTTGGGGATTTCGTGTCTGATTAGTGGACTCGTACCATTCTTTATATTTCAGATCTCGCATTGTATTACTTGTGTTTGTATATAGTAAGACAGAAAAGAAAAGGATATAAAAAAAAGGAACATTACGCTAGTTGATTTTTAAAAGAAATTAAAATTTCCTTCTCATTTTGAACTATTGCTTCGGAGAATGTGAGATCTAGTGTTAATTTCACATAAATCATGTTTTGTTACTTTTTTTTAATAATAATGATTTTTCGTTGTTGAACAGATTGCAACACTCAAAGAATCATCAGTATCATGAGTTTGAGTGATGGGATGATTCATCCTCTAAGTAATGGGAATGAAAATGCCAACAAAGAAAAGCCCTTCAAGGTCTTTGTTGGTTATGATCAGCGTGAGGATATTGCTTACGAGGTATGTTGCCATTCAATTTTGAAGCGAGCTACAATCCCTGTTGAAATTAAGTCCATCAAACAATCAGATATGAGACAGAGTGGTGTTTATTGGAGAGAAAGAGGTCAATTAGAAAGCACTGAATTTTCTTTCTCCAGGTTCCTTACACCATATTTGGCTAACTATGAAGGTTGGGCATTGTTTGTGGATTGTGACTTTCTTTATCTTTCTGACATTAAGGAACTGAAGGACTTGACTGATGATAAATATGCTATTATGTGTGTTCAACATGATTATACCCCAAAAGAGACCACCAAAATGGACGGTGCTGTTCAAACTGTTTATCCCAGGAAGAACTGGTCTTCTATGGTGTTATACAATTGTGGGCATCACAAAAATCGAATCTTGACGCCGGAGATGGTGAACACCCAAACAGGTGCTTTCCTCCACAGGTTTCAGTGGCTTGAGGATGATGAAATTGGGTCCATCCCATTTGTTTGGAATTTTCTTGAGGGGCATAACAAGGTTGTTGAAAATGATCCCACCACTTTCCCTAAGGCCATTCATTATACTCGTGGTGGACCTTGGTTTGATGCTTGGAAACAGTGTGATTTTGCTGATCTGTGGTTGGAGGAAACGGATGATTATATGCAAGAAAAGAAGAAAAATATTGAAAACTAGGAAGAGTTCATGTCAAAGATTCATATTTTTCAACTACCATTTTTCCACTATTTTTTAAAGCTCAATATAAGTCCTAGATTTGTTAATGTTCTAAACAACAAAGAGAATCTCATATCTCTATGCATTAGCTATATTTTAGGCATTACAAGCATATATCTCTGCCTTGTGCGTGTATTTTACCGTTGTTGCTGATTTCTTCTGCAGCTGCAATTGGTGTAATCTTTGTTGTGCAATAGTATTGATATTTTGTTCAACCCGTCATTGTTTTGCAAAAGTATTTGGTATTTTGGTCTTGGATGGAATTTGTTTTTGGAAGCTTTATTATACCTTCTTTGAGTTGCCGGCTGTCTTTTATCTATAATTTATTTATATCCTCTGTTCCAATGGCTTTGCAAACTCTGCTTTTCGGTGAAGTTCTGGTTTTGAAACTTCCTATCTAAGTTAGCATTCGTTTTTGATTGATTGTATAGATCTTATGCAAATTTGCAGTCAATCTGGAAATTTGTTAAGTCAGAATTGGATTGGCTATAAATATCAGTGTTGGACTGATGGCTTATTTGTGATAGATGCACGCTAACATGTATTGGCGGCTCTAAGAATAATCATCTAAAATCAAACTTTAGTCCTTAATATTTTAATTTATAACATTTTCAAATTTTCAATTTTCTTAAAATTAATGTGATGTCGTAATACTTAATTATAATATAATCTCAAGTTAGAGATTAAATTATGAATTGAGTCATAGAAGCTATATATTTCGACTCCTAAACTTAGAAGAATGGGTTATTTGGAAAACTGAAATCGCATAAGTTATTGTCATTAACTTATTCATGAATTTTAAATATCAAGTGATAAATTTAATTCATTTCCTCTCCATTCAATAAAATGCAATACTTGAAGCTTCTAAATTTTTTTTTATGAATATTGTACAACCCAAAGGAGGCATAATGTATGATTGAATAACCAAATTAATTTCAAGGAATATGAATAGCAGCTGCAAACTTAGAAGAAAAAGAGGTTGCCAGCAACTGCAACAACGGCAGCGGCAACATAAAGATCAAGAACGGTTGCTCCCCCTTTTGATGAAGGATCATCAGTAATAATTCCATTCACAGGTGGATCAGCAGCAGGAGGCTCTACTATTTCATTGTACTCGCTAGCAGGGGCTGGTGGAGCTGTAATGCGGAATTCAGGAATTGGAGCTGATGAAGAGGAGGGAGATGTGGCTGGGGTTGAACTGCTTGGCGTTGGTGCCTCTGATGGTGTTGGGGTTGTTGAATTGGAAGATGGGGTCGGAGAGGATGCCGGGGCAGTCTCTGGTGATGATTCATCAGCAATCACCACCACCACAGACATAGCAACAATGATTAGAGCAAGCACTAGAAACTTAGGTGCCATCTTTATATTTGGGTTTTTAGATATAAATAAAAATGTATATAAGATTGCAAGTGCTTCTCTAAGATGTATGATTAAACAGAGAAACACTGCAAAATTTTGGAATGGAGAAGAGATGGAATAGGATTGGAGGAGGTATATACAAAGGGTGATCAAAGGGACAGAATTGGGAAAATTTTGGTTGGTTTTACCGTTAATATGGTTGCGTTGGCTTTGTTATTGAGAGGAAATATGACCATCGGTATTGCGACTTTTAGTTGACCGAATTTCGCGCATCTAAATAGAAAAACTATACATACTACAGGGAATGCTAAACATTTATCTGAATCAGTATGATATTTTATAATCGGTAGAGATTTTGCACTATGGGTTCAATTGCCAAAAATTGGAACCATTTAAAATAAGAGTCCAATGCATATGTGACAAATTTATTGATTTTAATCTTGAGACATGAAACATTTTCCATATATTTTTAATAACCTTCATGACCAGTCCATACCACATGTCTTCCATTATCAGATGAATTAAAAATCCTAGTTTGGAATGCCAAATATCAAATTTGCTCATATTTATACCTATATTTATATCATATTTCAATACACAATATATAAAATTATTAATTTAATTATGTTCAAGGGTGTGTTATCGTGATCCCGTTAGAAAAAAAATATATATTCGTATTTATCTTTAATATAGTTAATTGAATAATATTTGAATTAATTAGTATGTATTAAGTTTGAGTCTTATTTTCATATATTATACTGATATTTAACCTTATAAATAAAGAAGTTAATCATATTTTCACGATATATGTCATAAATTTATAATATAAGTTTTAACAAAATTTGAAGTTTTATACTAATGTATTTTTTTAGGTTATTAGAGTCTATTTTGTTCGAATAATTTGAAAATAATTTTATTTATGTTTAAAAATATAAATTTATTTAAAAAAATAAATTAATATGTTTAATTTCCTTATTTTTTTAAATAATATATTTTGAAAAATAAAGTATCTAAAAGAAGTAGTATTTATTTTCACTATTTTTAATATGTTAAAATATATATTGGTTTCTAAATTTTAACTAAATTTATACATAAATTCTTAAATTTTTAAAATTTATAATTTGGTTATTAAATTTTTAAAATTTCATAAGTATATCACTAAATTTTTAAATTCTACAATTTAATTTTAAATTTTTAAAATTTTATAAATAATTACTTACTTGATTACTAAAATACACATTTATTAATTAAAAAATTAATATTTTTATGTAAATTTTTAAAAAAATTTACGAATAAATAATATGATTTAAAAATTTATATGTAAATTGTTCAAAATTTAAAAATTAAATTGTATGTTTAAATTTTTTAAAAATTATATATACATTTAATTAAAATTTAAGAATCTTATTTATTAATAAGACCGATAAAGGCAAACCTTAGCAAAACAGCGATAATATGAGTCCCTTTTTTTCTTTTTTAGAATGTAAAGAAATTGGTATAATATTGTATACACGTGTTTTTAAAGCATTTTTTCCTTAAATCTTTCACATCTTTAATTAGTTATCTCATTTTTTTTTCTAACGTTGTTACTTTCCTTTGATTAATAAGAAAAATGCTATTTATTATAATTTAATGTTTATGTTATTGTATATTTTACTTTATAATTAATATATTATTAGTAAGTTATTTAATAATTATTTTAAAATCTTTTAATTTAATATATAATCTAATATTAATATATCACTTAATATATAAATCAATTCAATATAGATAACACTTATCAAATTAATATATATGGTTTTGGCATGTTAGTAATGTTAAAATTGTACTGGATTTGAACTAACTTACAATCTCAGTGTCTGACGATTTTTTTTTCCTATTGATATTTTTCATAAATTAAATCAAAAATACTTTTTATTATAATTTTAGGTATATAATAATTTATATATTACAATTTATATAGTTTATATTAATAAGTAATCTGATATTTCTTATTACATATAATTATAAAATCCACAAACTTCTTATATGCAATATCTATCGAGTTAAGGACATTTTTTAATAAATAAAATTTGGGAAAAATACGTTAGTAATTTACATAAATTAGATATTAAAATTTTGTTAAATTTTAAAAATATGATATTAAAAGTTATTGAAGATGTATGTTGTATTAATTTTAAACATAATACATCTTTCTTATGTTATTTTAAAAATTTAATTTATGTCTAATGTATTATTTGATGTATATTAGATCTTTATTAAGTTTAAAATATAAGATATTATAAGTCTATCATAACTTATAATATCATACTTTATAAGTTAAAATGTAATATTATTTTTAAAATTTTAACTAAATTCACAATTAAGTATTCAAATTTTAAAAACATATAATTTGATACTTAAACCTTTAAAATTTTACTCAATTTCTAATTTAATTTTTAAAATATATATTTGTAAATTAAAATTTTAAAATCTATGTGTAATATTTTTAAATTTTTAAAACTAGTTAAAAGTATAGAGATATATAAATATTTTTAAAAGTTAGATAAAATATGTATAAATTTAATTAAAATTTATAAATCAATGGTGTAATTTAGTTATAGATTTAATGGAAAATTAGAGAAAAATTTGTAGTTAAATATTTTGGATTTTGAAAAAAGAAAAAGAAATATAATTTATCCATTCTTAAACAGCAATGCACAAGGAGCAATAAAATAAGCAAATTGCGGTATTGTATTAGCAAAAGAACGAAACAGGGTAAGCAAATAGTGGGAGGCATATACCTAATTCCTAACTGCCGCCAAATCCAAACTAATATCTGAGTCATTTTTCGTTTCTCTTCCATTATTTTCCTTTTGTTTTCTAGAGAGACAGTGTGTGAATCTTAGGGTGGAGTGAACGAGTAGATTTTAAAAGAAAGAAAGTTAGATACGGACGAAATCGGAAACCCTAGGCTAGGTTGTCAGGTGTCAATTGTCAATCAGTCGAACCAGGTTTGTTTCTTTGCTTCCTCGATTGTTGCTTTATCGGTTAAGCTTTCTATTTTCGTTGCTTTGTTACCATTGTTACATTTCTCTCATTCGTTTGTGTGCGAGCTCCAACTCTGCATTTGGAATCTGTCTTTTTCATCTTTTTTACTCACGTTTTTCTTTTACTCTGCATGATTATTGGGGACTTTGAGAGGAGTTGGTTTTCTTGAACCAGTGTGTAGTTTCTCTCATTTTAGATTCCTGAGCGGCTTGATAAATGATGTTGCATTTGTAATTAGAGGGTCTAGAATTGATGCCAAGTGTGTTTTAATGAATAATTTTGAGCTCTGAATCTTATTTTTGATGCATGTGAGCGATTCATATCCTTTTATCCTACATTTTTGAGGTTCTGAATCACTTGGTAATTTTTAGCATGGATGTCAAAATAGGTTTGTTAGTTCTTAAGGAAATTAACGTATGTATGGAAGCTGTTAGCAGCCTTTTTGCAATGTTATGTTGGTCTGCTCGTTAGATTGATATGGGCTCAATCCTTTTTCTAGTACTGATTTTCAGCATCTACTGTTATTGAAAATTCCAACATACGATCCTAGCGGACCTAGCCGTGTATCGGGTACTTAAATTTTGTCGGCTATGTAATGGTAAAAAATGTGATATGTATGTTATCTCTTCCACAATCCTTTTTCTAATTCTAATTTTCAGTATCTAGTTTTATGGAAAATTCTAACTTACGTAAGTTACTTCTACAATCCTTTGCACATTACTTAAAAGTAGTAGGCTATCTAATGGTCAGAAAAGTGATGTGTATGTTACCTCTTATGTAGTATGTACAATAGAATGATCCTAGCTTAGTAGCATGACAAATTTCTTTAAAAAAAAAAATTTACTTGAGAAAGGTATACACACATGCTTTTGGTAGGGCTCGATTTTGCAACTTTAAAGTCACGTTAGTAGCAAATACCATGTTAGTTATTAGCTTAGCGGTTAGCATTACCAATTTCAAAAGTGAATTAAAGTGGAAAACTCTGAGTTAGCTCTTGGCAATTGACACTACTTGAATTACTAGTGGACTTAACGGAATCTTTTCCATATTCTAGCCATTTTAATTTGTAAAGCATGAGATGACTTCTTGCATTGCCTTCAGTTAGTACCTGAACCAAATGTTTATCCACGAGATTACTACCTTAGCTCCAAGAAATTGGAAGACCTTCTGGGATTTCTGTGATTCAATTTTTGTAAGGGATTGGACCCTTACTATTGTGGACGGAGTATTTTTTCCTCTTTGTCAGCCATTTTGCATGTTTGAACTTTAAACCGTAACTCATTGATGTCTTGGAATTTACTAATTTCTGTTCCTTTTGTTTTTTGTGTCAGATCTTTCTTTGATGCTTTTCAACTTATAGGTATTTCTCTAATGAGATAGTAAATCCATCGGATTTTTCTCTCTTGTTGCAGTTTCAGCAAATGCTCCTGCCATGGAGATAACAATGGAATTTTTGGATGAGTAGGGATTGTTTCCACCAGCACCTAGTCATCTTTTAAAATGAAACCTAAAACAACTGGAGCACCACAAGCCCAGAGGTCTAGATCTTTGCAGACCGAAGGCACAAATTGGGTTCTAATTGTTGGTGGTGCCTTGTTAAGTACGTTATCAATTCGTCTTGGTCACAAGCTGAAGCAGGTTCTTGACACTAGGAAGCAGGGGAATACTAGTAATGTTTTGTCATTTTCTGCAATTCATGTATTGCAAATTTATGTTTGGAATGCCTAACTTTTAGAGTTGTTCATATAACAGGTAGTCAAAAATCGTCTGAAAGAAGGAAATTTCCTGGTTGCCAGCTGCATCCTAATGTTTATTCTCTCACAGAAGACGATGGTAATTGCTTTAATTGTTTTTCAGGTGTGAGCTTTTGTCTTTGTGTCTTATGTTCTATCATTATATTTAGTTATGTTTATTGCTTGCTTATGCTTGAAAGTTATGTTCTATTCTTAGGCTTTGGTGAAAGTGGTAAAGCTTTAATTATTGAAAAAGATTGAACATTCTCTGATTTGGAGTGATGCTAATACTTTCAGATGGCTCTTTGAATAGATTAAAAAGACTTAGATTTCTTTTATCTGGTTTCAGATTCGGATTTATGTTGTATTGGAGCTGTGCACTTTGTGATATCTCCTTAGTGTATGCTCCAATAGTTTTGTTAAAAAAAAATGATATAAATATACCACCGAATTATTGTATTTATATTGTTTGTACTACCGAACTAAATTTCATCTTATTTCTACTATCGAATTATAAAAATATTTCATTTATATCACTCTGTCAGCTTTCTGTCTATTGGGCCGTTAAAAATAAAATCAAAATAAAAAAATCTATAGAAGTTATTGTTCATTATCTTCCTCACCTTCTGCAACAAATAACCTAAATATGGCAATTTAGAACCTACCTCTTATCTTGATAGTGCTCTAATAGTGATATTTTGCATGCTGTGGAAGACGTGGAAATGGGTTCACAAAGGATAAGAGGTGAATTGAAGAAACAGTGGTGGGAACATTTTGACGATAGGATACAGAAATTTCAGGTTAAGGCTTTGTGGAGGTACAATGAGTTTCAGAAATTCAAGTGGTGCCTGTCTGATCCTTTTTAGAAATTTCAGGTTAAGGCCACAAGTGGTTTTTGATGTTTGCTGGGTTTCTGAAATTCATTTTCAGTATTTGTTGATTTCTTTCTTCTTGATGATTATTAATATCAGAGAAAATAGATCTTATGGAACGACTGGTGGCAAGAAAGGAGAAGAGGTAGGTTAGAAATTGCTATAGGAGGGTTAGTTGTTGAATTGGTGAAGAATACGAAAAACAAAGGCTTTTATTAAAAAAAATTATTCTTATTTTATTTTAATGGCCCAATATGACGGGTAGTATGAATGAAACATTTTTATAGTTCATGGTAGAAATGAAAAGAAATTTAGTTCGGTGGTACAAACGATACAAACACAATAGTTTGGTAATATATTTGTAGTTTTACCCCAAAAAAATTATTATTTTTCTTATTAGATGATATGGCAATTTGGGTCTTGCAAGTTATATGAGATTGTAAGAAAAAAAGTGTAGGAAGAGCAAATAAAAGGAGTGGTGCTTAATTTGATAGAAATAATAGGATTTACTTTATTTTTGGGATGGTAGGTACCAGTGAGTAAAGCAATGTTTTAGATATGCACTTTTTGTAGGTATGAGGTCCCTATTTTCTTTTTTTGAATGCAGGAGCAATGGGGGGGAAAAGTTTCAGATTTATATTATATAGGATGTACATGATCACATGGTATCTCTATGTCTGATGGGACGTGGGGGAAGAACATGGATCTATATGTATAATGTCAGAATACGATGCTAGTAAAGTGACGTTTTTTTATCATTTTATCCTTGTTATCAGGGTTCTTTTTTTCAATTGATTTTTTGCTACGAATTCATTTTTGGTTGATTTGTGTGGAACCTCAGGGAGAGAGTGAGATGCCTGATCCTGATAAAAATGCCACCATGATTAATTTGTCTATTGCGGTTATAGTATAACTTGTTCCACTTTTCTTTTGTTCGTTAGGTGTTGGTAATGTAACTGTCTTATTTCTTGAAATTGTAACACCTAATTGACCCGATATCTGTTGTAAAACCCAATGCCTTTGGCAGCAGATGTATTGTAATTATATCCATGAAAAATTTAATGAAACTTTGGTGCTCTGGGCATATCACGTGCTCAAACATGCTTAGATCTCTTTAAATTAAATTTTTGCAAAATTGCATGGACTATTTTGTGGTGCTTATGAGTACATTTATTATTGCCATGTAAAATGATGGGCTCCAAATAGAGAATGAAGGTGCCATGGAGATTAAATGCCAGCCAGATGGTCAGATACTGGGAGAACCGAATGGTTCCCTACCTTTGGTGACAGTTCCAGTTCTTGAGTTTAGCAAAGAGAATGGTGTTATCTGGGCATCTTCTCTTGATCGCCTGGACTTGCCTCCAAAACCCTTTCAACATCATTCAAACTGTTCTGATTCACCCTGTGTGTCAGAATCTGGCTCGGACATTTTCAGTAAACGGGAAGTAATACAAAAATTGAGGCAGCAACTAAAGAGAAGGGATGATATGATATTGGAAATGCAGGATCAGATTACACAACAGCAGAATTCACTGAATGCAGAGTTTGCAGGAACGATGCATTTGAAGTCACAGCTTGATGCCGCTAACAGGGACTTGTTTGATTCTCAGAGAGAAATTCAGAGGCTTAGAAAAGCTATTGCAGATCACTGTATGGGACATCTTGCCTCCAATGACAGCCCCTCTGCGGTTGCAATTTGGGCATCTGAGAACAGAAATGGTCATGCAAATGGTTTTCTTAATGGGGAGAAGTTTGAGCCCCCTGAAAAAGCCAGAACCGAGGAGAGGATTGAAATGATTAGGAGGGAAGTTGGAGAATTGAAGGAGATAATAGAAGGGAAAAACTACTTACTGCAGAGCTACAAGGAGCAGAAGGAAGAGCTTTCAGTAAAGATAAAGGAGTTGCAGCAGAGACTGGACTCACAGCTCCCTAATATTTTGTAGGCATTATCAAATTCTTGTGTATTCTTTGCTTGTTTCCTTCGGTGTGAGTTCCAAATTGAAGATAAACGCCTCTTTTTCTCCCTTTTCTTGCCCAGTTTAGCTTAATAGTTAAGTTTTTCTCAGGGTTCAGAGTACTATGTGTTGACAAATGAGGTAAAGGCGGCCATTTCCTCGATATGCACTAGTTTCAGTTTTGACAGCGGTTGATGGACTTTATTTTGCGTTCTTATGTACCATCAATATCAATATACAGAATATATGGTAAATACGTTGACAAAAGTGGTCGATTAGAAGTATAGACTCTTGTATAAAATATGATCTTTTTATTTACGTGTTAATCATAAACACATTGATGACCTATTAAAAGTAAGATAGGTGAATTACTTTCTTTATCGGTGAACTCAACGTCATATTCTTGTATTGTAGTGTTTAGATAGGAGCCCCAAGATCGCTAAAGCTTTTCTACATACTGTTTCGTTGAAACGAGTTCATGTATTATTGACTACATGGAACTCATTGGAGATGGGAAAACGAAAAAGAGATAGTTGAATCAAATTAATCCTAGTTGGCTTCAGGGAACAGAACGTAAGGTTCTTATTTATACATTTGTCGAAAAATATTGTTTACTCTTTAACTCGTTAGATCACAGTATTAATCAAGAGGCGGTTTAAACAAAAGGTAAAGGTAGATTGTTTGTTTGTATTATTTCTTACATATTATTATGGAAGATACCTTTAAAAGATACTTTTAATTTTTTTTTATAAAAATGTGAATAAAAAATAACATATATACTAATATTTTTGTTATTAATTAAAATTATATTATTTTATTTTTAAAAAAATTGTAAATGTAGTGACTCGTAAGCCATTTAGTTCGTGATATCAACTGTAACTCAACTCACATAACTAGATACTATTCTCCTGAAAATTAGGTTGGTTAAAAGAAAGACACCTAGGGAAATTTGTGGCAACTCTGAATTAGTAGATTTGGCCTTCTAATTTCGTACAGAAGAATACCTTTTGTCACTTTTTTTTTCCGTGAACGAAGCATTCATTTTAAAGTCACAATTTTAAATATATTTGATAAATAAATAAAAGAAAGAAAAGAACGAAGTATTTTAAATTTGGTTAATTATATCGTGTGATTGATTAAATTATAAAAGATATCATTTAATCTACTAATTATAAAAAAAATAACCAATTGAAAACAAGATATATTATTTTAATAATTTTTTATTAAATTTTTTTTTTTTACAGAGTACTCAAATCATTAAATATTACACCAACCTAGCTAAAGTATCAATGGGAAGATTGTATTCTGAATTGAAACACCGGCCTGCATTGAATTTCATAATAAGTGACAAATGTACAAATAGTAAAAAGGGATGGAAATATGGGGAAAAAAGAAGCACAATTCTATTGACTCATCGATATGTACCTAGTCGCCATCGTTGAGTCTTGTGACAAAGGGTTGGATCAAGATTCAAGGCATCAAGCCACAAGTACAAGTACAAGCATAGGTGCTAGTTGATATATGGCAATTACACAGTAAAAACTCCAAATATATCATTCCTCTTTTAATTTTATTTATCTGGTGTTCAAATCAAATTCCCCAACTCCACGCCATCCTTCTTGGACCCTTGTATCTGCATTCTCATTCTCGTCATCATTCAAAAAATCTTCAGAAGGTTCTCTCCCATCTCTAGGTATATTGTTTCCACATCCATTCATCATCTCATATGGGTTAACTCCATGTTCTTGCTCCCCAGTTGAAATATCATTGCCTTGAGAACCCAATGCACTTGCCCTTATGGGGCCTCGAAACAGTCTTTCAGCATGTGACTGTGACTCAGCATGAGTTAGCTCTGCTTGTGCCCTAGCTGTCATTCGTATTTTAGCTTCCAGGCTAGCTCTTCCTCTTAATTCAAGCTCCGTTTTCACTTCCAAGTAAGACCGTTTGGCCTCATGGCATAGAGCCTGCTCTATCATCATTCTCTCTTCAGATCGAAACTCCCCTTCAACACGTTTACTGTAGATGATATTGAATGCCAGAGCCTGCTTCTCAAATGTGGCTGTAAACTCAGCAACTTTGGCTGCTATATTATGATCCCACTGCTGAGACCGAGATGGCATTTGGCCTGTGGTGTCAGAGTCGAGAATCCTTTCATCCTCCTCGGCCTCATAATCAGCTACCACATGATATGGAAGTAACCTAAATATCATTTCAGATTTCAGTAACCTCTATAAAATACAAGTTTCAGAAAGAGCAGAGGACAAGAATAAATGAAGTGCCATACCTAAATATAAAATACATTTCCAGGATGCAATTACATGTTGACTGTGCAAAATAACCAGTTGGTATGGAAAAATATCTCAAGTTCTTACTGGTATTCTCCAATGGAAAATGTTATCACTAAAACCGTGAAGTAGGCAAGAAAGGGAGGAGAGAAACTTCTCCATAAAATGTTAATGTCTAGCATTGGCTTCTTTTTCTTGTTATTACCATTTGGAGAGAATTACAAGTGCTAAAGAGTTACGCAGCGCCCAGACAGTTACCATTTTCCTTTATTTTTTTGGGGTCAATAATCCATCACTAATTTTCTGAATAAGGTTTTGCTCAAAAGTTACTATTTGCCTCTTTTTAAGTACAAAATATAAGATTCATGATTCACAGTGCGGGGAGTCATTACAATTTACAAGGACAAAAAAGTATAACTATCACCACAAAAATATAGATCATCTACGATTATTACAAAGAATCATAACATGAGAAGTGACAAAAATATATCATCCTGATATACTTTTCTTGCCTATAAAAAGAAAACTAAAAAAGAGTTGCACTTATAGGGAGCAAAAATCACTGTTTGTGCTTTTGATGAGTATTTGTGGTGCAAAAATACTGTAAATACGCAACCTAGATTTTTCTAATGCATTAATATATTGGCACCCATCTGAAACAGAGGCGGAGGCCAAAAAAAAATTTTAGGGGATTGAAGATTAATTTTTTTACTATCATATTATAATATAAAACTTAGAGCTTTCATGTTAACATTTTATTGAAACCTTCTATGAAAATTATTTAAAATAAAAAAATTCAATAAAACTCATACATAAACATATTAAACTAACTAATTAATACTAATTTAAAACTAAAAATAAAACAAACATATTAAAGCCTTAAGTATTAATAAGATTTAGGAATTTAATTCTAAAAAATAATAAGTGAAAAATTCAAATAAATTAAAAAGATTGCTAAAATAAGATATCTAATATTATGACATGATATATATTTGTGAATGAAATATATGCATTTAAAACTAAAACTAAAAAAATTAAAAAATATTATATGTCATATTTTGTATGTTCCTATTAGTAAGCATGTTGATTTAATATCATTTATTAAACTATTCTCTTATTATAAATATGAATTGTCATAATAAACAGTTCTATTATGTGATAATATATATTTCTTATATATATATGTATATAATTTATTTTGAGTCAAATTTTTTTGTTTTATTTTTATTTATCATTCTATGTGTAACTAATAATCTATACATGAGTACTTGAAAAAATGAATAAAATGATAGAAAATTGATTTAGATTGCAAATAAATTAAAATTTTATTACTAACACATACACAATAACAGACATAAAATAAAAGAGTGGATGCAATTAACTAACTTTTTATGAAAAATTCAACCGGTTAGCCCCAATTTAGCTCCCCCCTTCATCCGGAGCACATGAAAATATAGACCAATGGTCCTAAAAAAGAAGTGAAATACCGATAGTGTTCAACATGAACGAATCATCATGTGTCAAATGAAAAACAGTAGAACATGACCATGTTTGTGGGTGTATTGTCAGCTCTCCTCCGTAGTATTGTACTAATTTGTTTCGTCTACTAATGCATGCACAAGAAACATAATTTTACTAACAGTGCCTAGATTGAAATAATGTTCATAGGTCAATTCATCAATGGCTGAGTAAATATATAAAAGCGAATATTGGGAGATAAATCAGAAGCAAATTGGAAAAATAAAATAAAAATTGAAAAATCAATTTGGGGAAAAAGAATGGAACCTCTCACAAGCGTCTTCAAGGGAGGAAAAGGGTCGTTTGAAATCAGGATTACAAACCCGCCAGGCATCCTGGTAAGCCATCTGGAGCTCCAAATGGTTAACGGGTCGCATAGCTTTTTGCTGCGGCTGTGACTGTTGTTGTTGCTGGGTTGGTGACTCTTGCGCTAGTTGCTGACCAGCTCTGGCATTTTGCTGATGAAGATTAGGAACCGAATTGGGTTTAAGGTTGGAACTGGGATCGGGTGTAGGGTTAGGGTTAGGGCTTGTATTAGGATTATGTTGTAGATTAATTGGGGGACGAAGGGCACGCAAGTGGGCATCGATATTTGAGGGAAAGCGAGAAATAGTGGAGGCCTGAGCAAGTTGTTTTTGTTGTTGTTGCTGCTGAAGGTGTTGCAATATCATGAATTGCTGTTGCTGGGTTTGATGAGCCACTTGTTGAAGTTGTTGCTGTTGTTGTTGTTGGTGGTGGTGTTGTAAGAGCAGTTGGTGTTGAGCCAATGCCTTTGTCTCTTCCATTTTTTCTATGCTCTCTACGGAATTGAAATTAGGTACTCCTGAGTTTTGGTATTTGATCGCAGTGTTTTCTTCTTTCTATTTGTTTTCTCTGTTTTTTTGTAGAGATAGGTCTTAGGAGAGGGCGAGGTTGAACACTTGAACTGTTGAGTAGGAATGTTACGGCTACATGCGGGTTTGGATTTGGACATAACGCCATCCGAATCTAATATAAAATATATATATTTTTTTCGAAATTGCCCAAAAATCGGAGTGCGGACTATTTTCATTTATTTATTTTTATTATTTACTTGCATTTTTCTTAAATTTATTTTTATTATAAACGTTTAATAATCCCATTAAAATTCAAGAATGACATAGCTGAATTAAAAGTGAGTTTACATAGATACGATCTTAAAAAAGTTATCGTTGAAAAAATTGGATATATTTTATCTATTCTAAGTAGTTACTATTTACTTATGATTTAAATGAATAGAACTCAAACTAAACCGATAAAATAATGTTATTGGAAATATAATACTAAAATAAACTAAAATAGATATTGAAACAAAAATATTAAAGCAGAAAAATAATAACACCAGAAATTTAACGAAGTTCGATATAAATGTTACCTAGGTCCTCAGGCGTCGTTGACCACTTTCACTATCTCCAAATGGATGAACTCCAAAATTATAACTAATTGGATAAAATTGAGCTTATCAATTACCCTTACAAAAGAGAGGAAAATTTATAAATTTTGAAATGTTTACAAATGGTGAATGAGGGCTTTATTTATAGTCCCAAATCCAACATTCATCTCCATTCCTAACCAATGTGTGACTTTTCTAATTTGCTCACTGAGGAGCTATATAACAAATCTCCACCTTAGCAACTTATTGATTTTTAAATGATTTCTTCAATCACTAGATCAGCGATGCCAGTGCCACTTCAGATTTGCAGGATGTTAATCAAGTTCAAACAATGTGTTGAACTTGATTGTTGTTACCACCTTAGTCATCATATCTGTGGGATTCTCTGTCGTACTAATCTTCTGAACTAGTACTCTACCTTCTTCAATAATCTCTCGCACGAAATGATAACGAACACCAATGTGCTTTGTACGTGCATGGTAGATTTGGTTCTTTGCTAAATAAATAGCACTCTGACTATCACAAAACACCTTAATATGTTTTTGACCAACTCCAAAGTCTTCAAGCAAACCTCGTAACCAAATAGATTCCTTCACAGCCTTTGTAACTGTCATATACTTTGCCTCTGTAGTAGACAAAGTAACTGTGGACTGCAAGGTAGACTTTCAACTGATTGGTGCTCTAGCAAGAGTAAACACATAACCAGTAGTTGACCGATACTTATCTAAATCCCCTGCATAGTTGGAATCACAATATCCGACTGCACATTGACCAATGGTATTATCCTGCTGAAATACTATTCCAATATCTACAGTATTTATAATATACCGTAGAATCCATTTCACAGCCAACCAATGTCCTTTACCAGGATCATGCATGTACCTGCTTACAGCACCAACTGCATGTGAAATGTCAGGTCTTGTACACATCATTGCATACATCAATATACCAACCGCATTTGCATATGGTACCTTTGCCATATATTCTCATTCTACATCATTCTTAGGAGATAATTGAGCACTAAGCTTGAATTGAGGAACTAGTGGAGTACTTACATTTTTTGTCTGTTCATTCATACCAAAACGTTGTAGTACCCTCTTCAAATATTGACTCTGGTTCAAACTAAACTTTCCCTTTTTCCTGTCTCTACTTATCTCCATACCGAGAATCTTCTTAGCTTCTCCCAAATCTTTCATCTCGAACTCTGGTTTTAGTTGAGCCTTCAACCTTTCAATTTCAACTTGGCTCTTCCATGCAATCAACATATCAACGACGTACAATAGAAGGTAGATGAAAGACTCATTTTGTAGCTTGCAAAAATACACACAATGATCATGTGTGCTTTTGGTATATTTCTGTTTCAACATAAACTGATCAAATTGTTTGTACCACTGCCTTTGAGATTGCTTCAATCCATACAATGATTTGTTCAGCTTATAAACCCAATTCTCTTTACTAGCACATTAAACCCTTCTGGCTGAGACATATAGATTTCCTCTTCTAAGTCACAGTGTAGAAACACGGTTTTCACATCAAGTTGAACTAGTTCCAAATCGAACTGTGCTACCAAGGCCAACAAAATTCTAATGGAGAAATGTTTTACAACTGGAGAAAATACCTCATTATAATCGATTCCCTCCTTCTGAGTGTAGCCCTTAGCCACCAACCTTGCCTTGTAGCGAATATCATCTTTGTTAGGAAATCCATCGTTCTTTGCATACACCCATTTGCATCCAATTGCCTTCTTGTCCTTAGGTAGTTGTGTCAACTTCCATGTTTTATTCTTCTGAAGGGACAAAAGTTCTTCATCCATAGTTTCCTTCCATCTTTCAACTTCATGGCTTCTGATTGCTTCTTTATATATGGAAGGAACATCATCATGCATAACTGAAAGTGCATAGGCCACCGTATTCTTAAACTGAGCAGGTAGGTCTTCAAAATCCTTGTATCGAGCAAGTACCTTGACATTTTGTCATCGTGGCCTATCAATTGTAGTTTCTTCTTGTTGCTGTGGAGGTTCTTGGGCTAAAACCTCTTCATCTTATTCATCTTCTGTCAATGGAGAATCAGCTTTTGTCTTATCTTCACTAACTGGATTAATAATTTTGTTTTCAAACTCCACATGTTTCGAAGTTTGCTCCACCTACTCTAAAGTGTCATCAATCTTCTTAGTTACCTTTCTCAACAATGCATATTCATCAAAGGTAAAATCTCTACTAAAGATTATCTTTTTCGTTTTAAGGCAATATAGTCGATATCCCTTAGAATCATAAGGGATCCCCAAAAAAATGGCTTTCTTGGCTATTGGTTCTAACTTTGATTTCATTACATGGTAGTATGCAATTGAACCAAACACATGTAAGAAATCGTAATCTTTAACAGGTTTTCCAGACCATACCTCTATAGGCGTTTTTCCTTTAAGAGTAGACGATGGTAGACGGTTGACGAGATGACATGCATATGTCACAGCCTCAACCCAATATTCTTGCCTAAACCAGCATTTGACAACATACATTGAACCTTCTCTAGGAAAGTCCAGTTCATACGTTCTGCAACTTTGTTTTGTTGTGGTGTTTTTCGAATAGTGAAGTGTCGTACTATCCCTTCTTCTGCACAAACTTCTATAAATGGATCGTTTGTGTACTCAGTGCCATTATCAAACCTCAGAAGCTTGATCTTTTTACTAGTATGAGTCTCGAACATCTTCTTCCACTTGAGAAAAATCCCCAACACTTCATCCTTCTTCTTCATGAGATACACCCAAACTCTTTTGGAGAAGTCATCAATGAAAGTGACATAATAATGTTTGCCACTCATGGATAGAGTTCTTGTTGGCCCTCATACATGAGTATGGATGTAATCCAAAATTCCCTTTGTATTATGGAGAACTGTGCCAAAACTTACTCTTTTCTGCTTCCCCAATACATAATGCTCACAAAATTCCAACTTGTCGGTTCTCGCACCTTTTAACAGGCCTTGCTTTACTAGAATTTGTAAAGCTTTTTCACCAGCATGTCCCAAACGCATATGTCACAGCTTGGTAGTTTCTAAATCTCTTTCTTCCTTTGAAACTGCTATTGATGTTATCCTAATAACCGTACTACCAAGGTAGTAGTACAAGTTATTCTTCCGAACACCTTTCATCGCCACAAGTGCTCCAGAAGTAACCTTCAATGCCCCATTTTGTATGGTCACAGTGAAGCCTTTTGATTCTAAGACTCCAACATCAATGAGATTATTCTTCATATTTGGAACATAATGAACATCTGTCAAGACCCTGGTTGAACCATCTTGATTCTTCAAATAAATTGTACCGATTCCCAAAACTTTGCATGGATAATCATTACCTATGAAAACAACCCCACCATCTAGTTCTTCAAAGTTAAAGAACCACTCCTTGTTAGGAGACATATGGAAAGTACATGCTGAATCAAAAATCCAATCACCAGGATGAGATGTTGTTGATGAACCAACCAATGCAAAATCTGAATTTGAATTACTTTCAGCTACACATGCATCAGATTGCACAGTTTTTCCTTTCTTTTGCAACTCTGGACAATTTTTCTTCTAATGGCATTTCTCATGACAAAAGACACATTCATCTTTACCAAGTCTTCCTTTTGATAGAGATCTAGCTCTCATTCCTTTCTGTTGTGTTTGCGTACGTCCTCTTACAGACAATGTCTCTGCTGCTTCATTCCTGCTTTCTTTTTTATCTTTCTTTCTAATTTCATAACTATACAAAGCAGTACAAACTTCCTTAAAAGACACTTTATCCTTCCCAATGAGTAAGCTCGTAATAAGATGATCAAACTCATCAGGAAGGGAGGCTAACAACATCAAGGCTAAATCTTCATCTTTAAGAGTTTCATCCATATTTAACAAATCTGCTACTAATTGATTAAAAGCAGTAATGTGATCGTTTATTGTAGTACCTGGAATGTATTCAAACCAGAACAACTTCTTCTTCAAATAGAGCCGATTTTGTCCACTCTTCTTCATGAACTTGTTCTCCAACGCCTTCCACAACTTACGGATGTCTCCTTCATGAGCGTATACTTTTGTTCTCTTGAGAGACACGAATGGATTGCACCACATGTCAATCGGTTGATATTTTTCCACTCTACTTCATCTACTCCATCTGGTTTCTCTTCTTCAATGGCGATGTCTAGACTTTGTTGAAACAAAGCATCTAAAACTTCGCCTTGCCACATGCCAAAATGACCGATTCCATCAAACTTCTCCACCTCGAACCTTGCATTCATCACCATAGTTTTGCCTGACGTGGATGATTGACCTTTGTTTGAAAGAATTTTTTCTTCCGCCATTTCTTCAAATTGCAACAACTAGCAGCTATATTCTAATAGAAAACAAACGGAATACAAACAAATGCCTAGGTAGAAAACCTTCGGTTTTGATACCAATTGTTGGGAAAATTAGGTATATTTTCCCTATTCTAAGTAGTTACTATTTACTTATGATTTAAATGAATAAAACTCAAACTAACCCGACAAAATAATGTTATTGGAAATATAATGTTAAAATAAACTAAAACAGATATTGAAACAGAAATATTAAAGCAAAAAAATAATAACACCAGAAATTTAACGAGGTTCACTATAAATGTTACCTAGATCATCGGGCATCGTTAATCACTTCCATTATCTTCAAATGGATGAATTCCAAAATTACAATTAATTGGACAAAATTGAGTTAATCAATTACCCTTACAAAAGAGACGAAGATTTACAAATTTTAGAATGTTTACAAACAGTAAAAATAGAGTTTTATTTATAGCCTCAAATTCAACACCTATCTCCATTCTTAATTAATTTGAGACTTTTCTAATTTACTCACTAAGAAACTATATAACAGTTATTATTTTTATTTTAAGATTTGTAAGATTTTTTTTAATTTAAGATTCTTAATAAGTAATCGGTTATTATTAAAAAAAATTAGCTAATTTTTTAATATATATATATATATTGAAATCAAATGCTTTAAAAACTGATAATAGTAGATTAAGAATTTAAAATAAATCCTAATTTAAAAAAAAATTAAAATAACGCACTCCATGATAAGCAATCAAGTTTTGCTATTTAGATTTTTTTTAATTTTTAAATTCATTGAAGTTGGTGTAAATTTGACAAAATAAATACTTATCTTGCTCCTATTTTAAGGAAACAACAAATATCATATGGAAACATAACATGAGATAATTCCATTAAGGCATGTTTTAATATTTTTATATAAGTTTTGTTTTACATACATTCAAGAGTAGATCAATGAGCTCCGATAGTTCGAGTAATAGACGAAAAATGAAAAACTAACAATTCATATCATGCATTAAAATGCATTATTTTTAAATGCTTTTAAATAAATTTTATTTTTAAATTTTTATTTCATATAAATTGACTAAGGATAGAAATGAAAAGTAACGAGTGATCCGGTTATATTAATAAATGCATTACATATTTAATTAGGATTAAAATAAATTTTAGGTATTTTGGTTGAATTATTGATTGATCGGATACATGACAAGTTTAATTATATAATATAATTTTTTTATAAATAAAATTTATTTTTAAATATTCTTTACATAATGTATATATATATATATTTTTTATAACTTAAGATTATATTTGTTTTAAATAATTAAAAACAATGCTTTATCATTAAAAATAGTATAATTGAAAATAAAGATATCAGAGCAGTAAAAGCATTCTTATGATTGAATTTAAGGGACTAAAACAAGAATAAAAGTAAAGAATTCCCTACAACAGAAAGATAAATGCTTACGAAGAAAATATACGTGAACGTAATCGTAGCAATGTGACATCTAAGGTTCGATAGTAAAAACATGAGTTTTGAAATTTTAGAAAAGAGCAAAAGATTCAAATTTACAGACCACTCTATCATATTATTTTCTCTAGAAAAAAACAAAAAACGAATTACTTGGAAAACCTGGGAAATAAGCAAGACTGTAAGGGATTCTTCATCACCATAGTAAATTCTTGCTTCTCAGACAAATCAATAGGGTCTCCTTCAACAGCTTTCCATTCAAATTTCAAGACCAAATTGGCCACAAAATACTCCAAATGAAGCATAGCCAAACCCAATCCAGGACATATTCTCCTTCCTGCTCCAAAAGGCATCATTTTTATCTCTCTACTTCCCGTTATATCAAACACTTCTTCATTCATAAACCTCTCTGGCTTAAACTCCATTGGCTTTTCCCATACTTTTGGGTCCCAACCCATCTCTGCCACCATGAAATTCACTGAACCTTTCTTGGGCACCACATACCCACCCAATTCTATGTCATGAGTCACTGCATGAGGCAACACAAAGTGCCCTGGCGGGTGTCGCCTTAAACCTTCCAAGATCACACCTTTAAGGTACTTCATCTTATGTAACTCTTCTTCTGTTACCACTTCCACTTCATCACTACCAATTACCTCTTTAATTTCCGAAAATACCCTTTGTTGAACTTGTGGGTACTTCACTAGGTTCGCCATAATCCACTGCAACGCTGTGGAGGTAGTATCTGTGCCGGTGTTGAGAAATCCAGAGCTCAAACTAACAATTTCTCCTTGTTGGTCCAACTGATGTGGCCAGCAACAAAGAAAAAAAAAGGAAGAAAAAAAAGGTAAGGAAACATTATGGTGCCGAAAGAAAAGGAAGAAAAGAAGAAAAAAAAAAGATGGTCAAAAATCTCTCCATATAATCAGGAGAGAAGATGGAGTTTTGGCTCTATAAAAACCATGTTTCATCTCAATAGAATATAGATCAGAAGCAGAAAAAAAGAAAACTGAGAGAGTTTTCTGAGAGAAATTTTGAGAAAAAAATTAAGATAACTAATTTGTGAAGTTTTACTCACAAATTTAAGATACATATATTGTTATATTTTTGTGAGAGATCCACCTAAAGGTGAAGTGTGTAATCTCATCTTATTATAGTGGAAGTTTAAGTGACCTACGGGTCCCATGGTTGTTACTTTCATTTTAAAAGGTTTTTCTACGCTAAATTCTTGGTGTTATTTTTATTCTATTTTGATTTGGAAAATTATCCTGGGTGTGTGGAATTTATTTCTTTAAAACCATCTATTTTTCTCAACAAAGTGGTACCAGAGCCTTGATTTTATTCAGAAAGGACTATTCACAGAATACTGTTCATATATACGGTACTATTCTATCAGGAAGGACTATTCACACAGTACTATTCACATTAGTACTATTCATACGTACTATTCGAGCGTACTATTCACATAGTATTATTGGAGGCACTATTTATCGGTACTATTCATCGTCAGATACCAAGCTCGGTGAAACCAATTGACTAACGATGGAGGAGAGCACAGGTAATATGATAAAGTTGATTGCATTTAATTATGCAATTTGGAAGCCGAAGATGGAGGATCGTTTATACATTAAAGATCTATGGAAACCAATTATAATGTCAAAGGAGAAAGAAGTAACTGGTGCAGATATTGAATGGGTCGTTCTGAACCGAAAGTGTGCTGCTCAAATCAGACAATGGATCGACAAAAGAATTTTTCAAAATTTTGCTAATGAACACGATGCTTACATTCTTTGGCAAAAGTTGGAGAAAATGTATGCAAGGACAACCGCACAAAATAAAGCTAATATGATGCGACGATTAGTCAATTTGAAATATAAAGACGGAAGCAGCGTATCAGAACATATGAGTGAGTTCCAAGGCATTGTAGATCAACTCAACTCTATGAAGATGACTGTAGATGACGAGCTACAAGCGTTGTTGATGTTGAGTTCTCTACCAAAAAGTTGGGATACTCTAGTTGTATCAGTTAGCAACTCAGCTCCTGACGGTAAGCTTACCATGGATATGGTAAAAGACAGAATGTTAAACGAAGAGTCTCGACGAAAAGATGAAGGATATACTTCTGACACTGAAGCGCTTGTCATGCAGAAACAAGGCAAGCAAGAATGGCACGGGAGAAGTAAAAGTAGAAATCCCCGTAACCAAAGTCAACAAAGAGGACGGTCGAAGTCTAGATCAAGGTATGACATAAAGTGTCATCATTGCGGCAAGCCTGGACACTTCATTCGAGAATGTAGAAGGTTAAAGGCAGAACAATCCAGAAATCAAGAAGTAGAAACCCGAACAAATGACACCACAACTGTCACTGAGGAAGTTGTCATTGTTCGAGATGCTGATTATGTCAATCTTGCATGCCAAGACACTACTTGGGTAGTTGACTCAGGCGCTTCCTATCATGTCACCTCACAACGAGAATTCTTCTCAACCTACACTCAAGGTGATTTTGGACGTATAAGGATGGGAAATGATGATGCATCAAAAATTGTCGGCATTGGCAATATTTATCTAGAGACTAATCTTGGATGCAGATTACTTTTGAAAGATGTAAGGCATGTTCCTGATATCCGCCTCAATTTAATCTCTACTGGTATGCTTGATGATGATGGATACAATAATTATTTTGGTGAAAGAAAGTGGAAGCTCAACAAAGGCAATCTGGTAATAGCTAAAGGAAAGAAAGATACATCACTCTACATCACAGAAGCCAGACTGTGTAGAGGAGAAGTAAATACCACAAGGAAATAAATTCCTACCGAGCTGTGGCATAAGCGACTCGGCCACATGAGTGAAAAAGGTCTCAGAATTCTTTCCAAAAATGAGCTCTTGTCAGGAATGAAAGGTACACCCTTGCAAACTTGTGTTGACTGTATTATGGGAAAACAACATAGAGTTACATTCCGTAGTCTCGCACCATCTAGAAAGAAAAATATTCTAGATTTAATACACACAGATGTCTGTACAATGAGTTGTAAGTCATTAGGAGGTGCTCACTATTTTGTGACCTTTATTGATGACCATTCAAGAAAAGTATGGACTTTTGCTTTGAAAACTAAAGATCGAGTGCATGAAGTTTTCAAGCAATTTCATGTAAAAGTGGAGAGAGAAACTGGCAGGCGTTTAAAGTGTGTACGTGCAGATAATGGTGGTGAGTATCGTGGACCATTCGAGGAGTACTGCAGAAGTTTTGGCATCAGGTTGGAAAAATCAGTACCAAAGACACCTCAACACAATGGTGTCGCAGAGAGAATGAACAGAACCATCTGTGAAAGAGTCAGATGTATGCTCTCAAATGCAAAACTGCCAAACTCCTTTTGGGGGGAGGCAATGAGGACAGCAGTCGATTTAATCAACCTTTCTCCATCAGTTCCACTGAACTACGATGTACCGGAAAGAGTTTGGACGGGGAAAGATGTTTCTTACAAACACTTGAAAGTATTTGGTTGTAGAGCATTTGTTCACATCCCAAGAGATGAGCGATCCAAGTTGGACGGAAAAGCGAAGCAATGTATCTTTATGGGATATGCCCATGAAGAATTTGGTTACAGACTTTGGGATCCTATTAGCAAAAAGATTGTTAGAAGTAGAGACGTGGTGTTTCTTGAGGACCAAACGATCGAGGATTTTGAGAAATCCGAGAAACCACAGTCAGATGAAATTCCAGTTAATCTGGACCTAATCTCTCCACCAATAAATCCTGATGACGGGGGAGTCATACCAGATACTGATGATGTCAATCCACCAACTGGCAGTTCAGAACCAGAACAAGTTTCTGAACAAGTCCAACCAGAAGTACAGACAAGGAGATCCACCCGAGTACGACAACCAAGTCGTATATATTCTCCTAACGAGTATGTAATGCTCACTGAAGGGGGAGAACCAGAGAGTTATGACGAAGCTATCACTGATCAGCATAAGACTGAGTGGCTTAAAGCCATGTAGGAAGAAATGAAATCTCTGCATGAGAACCACACATTTGACCTGATGAAACTACCACATGGAAGAAAAGCTCTCAAGAACAAGTGGGTGTACAGAATCAAAAGTGAAGAAGGCAGCTCGCAACCACGCTACAAAGCAAGATTGGTTGTGAAAGGATTCGAGCAGAAGAAAGGCGTTGACTTCGATAAAATATTCTCACCAGTAGTTAAAATGTCTTCAATCCGAGTTGTTCTTGGTTTGGCAGCTAGTCTTAAGCTGGAGGTTGAACAACTTGACGTAAAGACTGCATTCTTACATGGTGATCTTGATGAGGAAATCTATATGGAGCAGCCCGAAGGTTTCCAAGTCAAAAGCAAAGAGAAGTTGGTATGCAAACTAAAGAAGAGCTTGTATAGTCTGAAGCAAGCACCAAGGCAATGGTACAAAAAGTTCGACTCATTCATGGAGAAAAATGAATACAACAGAACGACGGCTGATCACTGCGTCTTCATCAAGAAATTCTCTGATGGTGATTTTATTATTCTTTTGCTTTATGTTGATGATATGTTAATTGTGGGTCAAAATATTGACAAGATTAACA
This sequence comes from Hippophae gyantsensis, assembly GCA_030763125.1. Classification (NCBI taxonomy): domain Eukaryota; kingdom Viridiplantae; phylum Streptophyta; class Magnoliopsida; order Rosales; family Elaeagnaceae; genus Hippophae; species Hippophae gyantsensis. The sequence goes on from CM061033.1 coordinate 50,036,636, forward strand.
AGTTAAAGAAGGAGTTGAGCAAGTCCTTTACAATGAAGGACTTAGGACCTGCCAAGCAGATTCTTGGCATGACAATTACCCGGAACAGGCAAAAGCAAAAGATCTGGCTTTCCCAAAAACGGTATGTTGAAAAAGTTCTTGAAAGATTCAACATGAGCAAAGCTAAACCTGTTAGTTGTCCACTTGCAAGCCATTTCAAACTTAATATGAGTCAATGTCCCTCAAGTGAGTAAGAGAAATCAGAGATAAGCAAGGTGCCTTATGCATCGGCAGTTGGTAGTCTAATGTACGCTATGGTATGCACTAGACCAGACATTGCACATGTTGTTGGCGTTGTGAGCCGATTCCTATCAAATCCTGGAAAGGAACATTGGGCAGCTATCAAATGGATACTCAAGTATCTCAGAGGAACCTCCAGTCATTATTTATGCTTTGGTAATAATAAACCTGTATTAGAAGGATATACAGATTCAGATATGATTGGCGACATAGATACGAGAAAATCTATATCTAGGTACCTAATAACATTTGGAGAGGGAGCTGTTTCATAGCAATCACGATTACAAAAGTGTATTGCCTTAAGTAAAACAGAAGGAGAGTACATTGCAATCACTGAAGGTTGTAAGGAGATCATGTGGATGAAAAAGTTCCTACAAGAATTGCATTAGAACCATGAAAACTATGTTCTTTATTGCGACAGTCAAAGTGCAATTCACCTTAGCAAGAACCCAACCTTCCACTCAAGGTCCAAACACATCGACGTAAGGTATCATTGGATTTGTGATGTGTTGGAACATAAACTATTGGAAGTTGAGAAGGTTCACACAAATGATAACGGGACAGATATGATGACAAAGACTGTGACTAGAGAAAAGCTTGCTATCTGTAGAAAGATTGTAGGTATGGAAGAGTCATGTCCCACATAAGGTGAAGGGGGAGATTTGTTGATCCAACTGATGTGGGCCAGCAACAAAGAAAAAAAAGAAAAAGGTAAGGAAACATTATGGCGCCGAAAGAAAAGGAAGAAAAGAAAAAAAAGGTCAAAAATCTCTTCATATAATCCGGAGAGAAGGATAGAGTTTTGATTCTATAAAAGTCATGATTCATCTCAATAGAATATAGATCAGAAGCAGAGAAAAAGAAAATTGAGAGAGTTTTCTAAGAGAGATTTTGAGAGAAAAATTAAGATAGCTAATTTGTGAAGTTTTACTCACAAATTGAAGATACATATTTGTTATATTTTTGTTAGAGATCCACCTAAAGTTAAAGTGTGTAATCATATCTTATTATAGTAAAAGTTTAAGTGACCTACGGGTCTCGTGGTTGTTATTTTTATTTTAAAAGGTTTTTTCAAACTAAATTTTTGGTGTTGTTTTTATTCCATTTTGATTTGAGAAATTATCCTGAATGTGTAGAATTTATTTCTTTAAAACCACCAATTTTTCTCGACACTCCTTCACTAAGCTTTCTATTTTCTTCCGGAAGCTGTAATTCCAAAAGGGTATCTACATACGATAAAACGAATTCACCATCGTCTTTTTGTTCCTCTCTGTTTTTCCTCTGTTTTTCATCTTTGGATTTTTTTCGAGCATTTATAAATGGTAACAAAACTTCTTCTAGGTCTTTCCTAATCTGCATGAATTCTTCCCATTTCTTCCGTAGAAAAATCTTAGTCAGTTTAGGCCAGAAGTTCAGTATATTGTATTTTCCAAAACCCAACAACAAATTACGCTGAGCTTGCTCGCTGTCTTCAATCTGTTTCTCATCTAGTTTATCACCAAAACACATTAAAACCAACAAGCAAAACATTGCATACTGAAAATGGTCAACAACTTTGACTGGTTTGCCTTCTCCAGATTGTGACTTGAGGCGATTGATGAGAAAATCGAGAACCCATTTGCGAGCATGAGAATAGGATTTGATTCGAGAAGGGTGGAGGATCTCGGAGGTCAAGTTTCGGCGAAAAAGACGCCAAATTGGACCATAAAAGGCTGAGCTAATATTGTGTTGATTGCTGTTAATGATCTTATTTGTTTCAAAAGCTGGTGGACGATCCGAAAAGACGGCACCATTTTGAATTAAGGCTTGATGGGCAAGAGAACGATCGGACATGAAGACGGCTGGGCGAGGTCCAATATGAAGAGTGACTACTGGGCCTAGTTTTGCGTGGAGATTTCGGAGGATTGGCTCAATTTCAGAAAATGATTTGCGAAGCCAATGGATGTTCCCAATGATCGGAAAAGTGAATGGTCCCGTAGGTAGTTTTTTGGAGGGGCTTGTTAGATTAAAGATTGATTTGATTAGGAATGAGACACATAAAGCGATGAGGATGATGAGCCAAGTTTCCATTTTTATTTTTAACAAATGAGAAGTGAGAGTACAGACACAATCAGAAACCAAAACTGAAACTGAACTGTTTGTGGCTAAAATGGAGCTTGGAGATTATGGGATTGTGAACGAACCTGAGAGGCTTATGGAATCTTGGATTATTTGCAGACAATGGCAAACATAGTATGTGAGGGATTTTATTTATTAATTTATTTTAAGTAACTTTCATTCTAGGTTTGATTTTTCGATGTTGACTGGATCTTTTATTTTTCCGAAAATGTTTCATCCATTTTGTTTCCTCACCATTTATTTATTTATTTATTTTTGGGTCAAATTTCCTCACTTCTTTGAAGATCAAATAAAGTTAAATAATACCTCTTGATTTACGTTTCCGGGTTACGTTTCATTCGTTGATTGTATGTTTTATTTATTTATTATTCAGTGTATGTAAGTTGATATATATACAATAGAGCTGATGGATAAGTGATTGGGATATATAAATTATATTATATGAATCGATGTATAAATTAATATTTTTTATTTAATTAGTAGACGAAGTTTGAAAAATCTAATAAATAAATAAAAGTTAAAAGATAAGGTATTATGTCATTGTTATACGAGAGTTTCTTCCTAATTAAGCGAAACATTATCTTAATTGTAACTGAATTTTGTTATATTTTTAATTATGCTTCTAAGATTTATAAAATATCAAAAATATTTTTATATTTTAATGGTTTTAATTTTTCATTCATTACTATTTAGATTATTATTCTTACGTTTTTATATCAATTTTTATGGATCGATACAATTTTTAATCAAGGATTAATATTGACATAGTTGATGATCTTTGTTTATTTATTGAAATTAATAATTTGTCTAAACAACTTATTATTTTGCTATATAAGTCTAATTTTCTTCTATTTTCTTTACAATTACATAATATATTATGTTCTTCATTATGTTGGTTGCTTAATTCTAATCCTAAATCTATTAATTATCTTTTAAAATTAAAAATTACTCTTTCATTTATTAAATCTAATAGTTTTAATTTATGTACTAATGATCCAATGTTCATAAAATATTATCTTGATGAATCGTATGTATTGAATGTATATTATTTTGTCTTATTCGTAGTATACAATCAAGTTTTTCTTGTATATATACAATGTATTTATAATCTTCAAATAAATAATATCCAAACATTAAGTTGTTAAATTCTTCTTATATTCTCACATATTTTTTACTAAAATAGTTTTTTAATGTTCTTGAAACATAATGGTCTATAATGATTGTAATAATTTTAATATAATCTGTATAGATATATAATAAAGTGTTAAATTTTTTAAAACTTTCAAGATAAACTTCATAGACTTCATTTTTAAAATATTCATTTAAATGATAGAGATAACTTTTATGAAATGTTTTTAATATAATTATATTTTTCTCTTTGATTTCCATTGGAATTATTATTATTTTTATTTTTATTTTTAAAAATAAATTCTATTATCCTGTTTTAATAATATTATGTTTTGTTGTAAGTAAGTATTTCAATATTCAAGATTCTTAACTAGTTTAAATTTATAATTATTATACTTAAATTTGATGGATTCACCACAGTCTTTCCTTCTATTCCTCTTCTTTTGTTACACCTATTATACCTCAGTTTTGCTCAAACTTCAATGCCTTTCTGGTAATGGTGAGCTTTCTCCATCCGTACATAAATAGTATCCAATAGTTGACTTACTAAAGAAGAGTAATTAAACTCCATTTTATTTAAAATATAATAATTATTACAACTTAAGACCAACTAAGAACCTTGAAATGGATGCTTAGCCGTTCATAGTTACTGGGTATATCATTATTGGTTTTGAGATTTCTAGATAGAAAGATTTTATATGCTGAAGTGTTTCAGAGTAGAGATCTTTGGATTTCTATGTGATCGTGTTTTTCAAATGATAATAAGGGTTCTTTTTATAGAATAAGAAATCCCTGTTTACAAGACTAAAATTATTATTTTACTTTTGTTTTAATAATTCATCTATTTTTTTACTTTAAAAGATAATCATTATTTTTTTCCTTGGTACATGATGCCGACTAAGATATGAGGTTTACATCTTTTTTTCTTTTGTAGTCTTTTATCGACAGTTTTTTTCTTATTTTTCTTTGTCATTTTCTACTGACGGTTTCTTTGATGATGTTGATGATGACGCATCTTCATCTTCTCGATCTTTGATGCAGAGAATGCATTTTTGGTCTTTGGTGGCTTTTCTGGCATAAAAGCAAAATAATTTCCTTGTTTCTTGACCAATTTCTAGGTTGTTGTAATTAAAATTGGTTTCATATTTGGTGATTTTTCACCATCTTTTTCTGATAGAGTCATGCTACTGTGAGAAATGATAATGACTTTACTAGTTGAATAATTTACTTTAATTTCAATAGAATTGTCTATCTTTTTGAATTCATAGTAAATTTGGCTTAACATTTGTCCTCTTAATACATAGAGTTCTTCTGTGTTAATACAAAAATATATTTTTTATATTTTTGTATTAACACATTGTTTATAAGATTTTATATTACATCCATATTTTTCTGGTATTCTAAAATCTCTTATATCATAACAAATTTTATCATTTTCTCTTATTTGTTTGTATTTTTTTCTTTCTTGGCATTTAATAATGATCCAATCTTTAAGACTTCTTATTCTTCCTTCTAGAGCATCTGGTATAGTTTGTATATTCCTTTGTTCCCAATTTTCTGTTAAAGTTTTATATAATGTTCTAGGTAATTCTTGAAAAAACATTTCTTTATAGATTGTTTGTATAGAGAGTGGTAATTTATGGTAATACATTTTATATTCACAAATAAAAGAATCTATATAACACATGTTATAAATTTTCATATTTGTTAGATGTCATTTACCTTTATTGATTTCATTTTCACTGGATTCAGTGATAGCCCTTCCTTTATCTTCTCTAATAAATTCTTTGTATATTTCATTTATTACCGTATCCAAGTATTCTCTTCTTGTGGAAGCATTTCCTTACATTACTAAATGTTGTTGATCTATTAAGTTTGAAAACCAAACTTTAACATTTCCTATCATTTTATGTGCTATAAGCACCATACAAGTTGAAGGATTTGTTTGGGTAGTTGGAGAAGTTTGTATGAGTACACTCATCCCACTAGACCATTCATCTAAGGCTTTTTTTCTATCTCTTATACAATCTAAATCTAGAAGTTCATATTTATAATTATCATGTAGTTTAAACTCTGGTGTAATACTACCTCTAGTTCCCCAATGCAACCCTTCCTCCATTTTATGTGATTGTCTTCTTCTATATGTAGTATCAGGTTGTTCTGATATTTGTCTATTTCTTTCCCCCTTATGTAGGTCAGATATTCCTTCTTGGGGAGGGACTGATAATGAAATTGGTTTCATATGATCTTTTGAAGTCATGTTTTCTGGTTCAGAATCAATTTCACTAATTATTGTCATATCATATTCTTCTTGGTTAGTACAAAGTTTTCCACTATAATGTTCTTCTATTTCTTCATTGGTTAATATCAATAATCTCACCAATGTTTCTATATCTTTATTTTCAGGATCCATGAATTTTCTTTCTAATTCTTTTCTATATTCCATTAAATTGGAATTATCTCTTTATTCTTAGATTGTTCCTCATTTTTTCTTTTCTCATTTTTAGGAATCAAAGAATCTGATTTCCTTGGTGGTTCTTCTTTTAATCCTTCTAAAGGATCATATTTACAACCCATTATTTCATTATCCTTATGTATGTTGTATATATCTTTTCTTAATTCTGAAAATTTCTTGTGCATATCTTGTTGTAATTTATTATAGTCACGTTCTTTTATTTCCTTTAGTAATTCTTTTTGTATATCTATTATTTCCTATAAATATTTTGTGTTTGATTCTTGGATTAAATTTATTTCCTCTATTAATATTTGTACAATTTCAAATAATGTTACTTGATTTTTTGCTACACTTACTAGGTTTTCATTTATTTCTAAATGCATATTTTTTATTTTATCTTTAAACATTATTTTTTCCTAATATACAACCATGAACTAATGCCTTCATTATTTTAACTTCATTTTCTAGTTTTTTAACTTCTTCTTGATTAGAAGTTTCTCCTTCATGATCTATAAAAGTGAATATTGGTATGCTATTAGTTTTAACAACATTACTATTTTTTCCTATTATTAAGGGTTTTTCTTTAATATCTAATTTTCATTCTTCTTGTATTTCAAAGTCTGTTAGTATTTTTGGTTTATTATTTGTTCAAATTCTTTAAAAGTTTTATCTATTTCTATGAATTCATTTTGTCTATATATTGAACTATTATGATTATTTGTTAAAGAATATGCTACTAGAAAATGTATTGCAAATGAATGATTTATTTCTTTCATTAAATCTCTTCTTTCAAATTCATAAGCTAAATTTAATACTTGATTTAGATTTTTATTATGTATATTTATAGCAAATCTAAGGTATGCTGTAAATTTTAGTTTTTAGTATCTTAAATTACCATGGATCATTCCTAATAAAGCATCTTGTCTATTTATTATTCTGTTATCTAATAATGTTATTTTTATCGGTGTATCTATTCCTTCTCTAAAATGAGCTTTTATTAATATTTGAATTCCTCCTAAATGAATGTATCCAATTTTTTCTTTATCTTTATGAGAAATTTTTGATAACTTGTTTAATATAGTTTCTTTATCAATTAATGGTATATTATATCTCATTTTTGCATATATAATTTTAATACTCATTTCTTTATTACTTATGCCATAATAGATTATATTTTTTCTAGGGAATAATTTTCTTAATAAAAATGATGGGTCTTTAAATCTATTTCCTTCTTTAAGATTTAACTTTATTTTTTGAATCTCTTCAGATTTCTTTTTACTTATTACCATTTTTTGTGAAAAATATCTTGAAATATCTTTTATTTCTATGTCTATTATTTCTTGATTTATTTTTTCTTCTTCCAATTTTTTAATTAAACCTTAGGAATATTTTGATAATTGTCAAATTTAACTTTCATTATGTTTTCAAGAATATGTTTGAATTTTTTAGAACTTTGAGGATATTTATGATTTTTTTCCTAATTAAACAAAGAGTTGAGTTAAGTCGATTATTTGTTTTTAATAATCGAGCTGACACTTTTGTTAAATGAATTCAATCGTTCACTTGTTAACTCCTATTGGGTGATCAAAGCCTCAAACGTATGAGTTTATAAATTAATAAATATATCATTTATAGATTAAAAATATTTATAAATATTATATTATAACGTATTAAATATTGTAAAATTATTATTTATATAACATAAATAATATTTTTATAATGTTATGGGTTATAAATAATATTAAAGTACCATAAATTATAAAAAAATAATATTTTTATAGTATTTTTGGTATTTCATTGACTTAATAAACTTATATAATATATTTATAAATTTTTTAATACTTTGATAATATACATGATTGTTTACGCTTTACACTTTACCTTATGGCATTTGATATTATTTTTATGCGGAAAAGTGTAACTTAATTTATTTTAAATTATATTATTTATGTTATTTATTATATTAAATTATAAATAATATTATTTAATTTTATAATTATAAAAAATAAGAACAATTAAAAATAAATTATATTATTTTAATAATTTTTTTATTAAAATTTTAATATTTTTATTCTAAATAATTAAACACAATTAAAATACAACTAAGGATAATAAAGTGATAAATAATATAAAATATTTACGAAATATTTTTTTAAAATATATATTTAAATAACTTTATGTTTGAATATTATTATTATTGATTTTTTTTAATTTCATATTAAATTTTATTTTTATTTTTAATAAAAATAATAATATTGTAATGAATAAATCATTAAAAAATATAATTTATTTTAATTAATTATTTTTTTCATAAATAAATGACTAAATGATATTATTTTTAATCTAAAAGATTAAATGAAATAAATAAATAATCCAAGAGTCTCAATTGGGCTTGAATTTCTCTCAATTATCTTCATGTATTTTATTTTATTTTTATATTATTCAGTTATTTAACTAATTTTAAATATCTTAAAAAATACTTTTTAAAGATTGAAAAAATATATATATGCATGTAACCCCGTATATGATATCCAATTAAACCGTTTTGTTTTATACATGTCTAAACTTAGTTTTATGGCCGTGCATGATGCTAAAAATGAAACGTTACTATGACATGTAATTAAAAACATTGTGTATTATATGCGTCTAAATTATATAGTTTTCTGGCCCAAAAAAGTTGTAATCTATGATGATCATAGCTGAAGGAAGACCATAAGTACATAAGAATATGGAGAATAAATCTGTAATATGCGATTCCAAGGTAAGAGCACGAATACTATTTCCTCGTCGGCAAGTGCAATACAAGCCAAATCAAACCAGACAACCATATAAGTTATAAAAAAAAGACATCTATTCACCAGAATTCATATTTCGTCCGGAAACTAATTCCTATATATCATAAGGGAAATGTTTGGTTGTGATGACAGCTCATTATGGCATTTGTAAATTGGTAAGTATATTAAAAGGAAGGTGCACTTATGTTTCTATAGTAAAAAAAAAAGAAGGTTTTTTTTTACTTTTTACTAAAACGTTTGAAAGTTAAGTTTATTATGAAATTATAATAAAAAAGATAATTTTTATTTAGAAGCAATTTTATTATAAAAATTGAATTCCTGATAAGGTTTAACCTATTAGTAAAATATGATATACAATTTTGTATTAAGGTTTATCTCGATAAGATAATATATTATTTTAATAATGATAAGTCTTATCTTAGAATAATTTTGATAAAACATGAAATTCATAATAAAACATTGGCCTAATTTAGAAATGCATTTGTCTAATATAACTGACATATAATATTGTAGTAAAACGTACCATAATAAGATAATACATTATCATAACAGTAATAGGTCTTATCTCCAGACGATTTTGATAAAAAATAAATAAATTTAACCTAAATATTCTATTAATTTGATAAATCACTCAATAAATTTAATACATTAATTATTTTGCTTTAAAATATTGCACCCTAGTTACCCAAAATTGATTACAACGAAGTGTCTAAAAATAAAACGGTAAGATGATTAAAATGCACAAATTTAAAAAAATTGACTAATATTTTTAATTTATAAAAATAAAAGAATCAAAATATCATTCACCCAATAAATACTTTTATTTCTTAAGTACTTCATTAGTCTTAAACTTTAAGCAATTCAATCATAGGTTACTAAACCTTTAAAATTTAAAATGTAAGATTTAGTTTTCAAAGTTCTAAAATTTATTAAGATACGTTTTAAAATTTTAAATCATACAATTTAATTCATAAATTTTTAAAAATTCATAGATACTAATTTGATTATTAATATTCGTAATTTAGAATTTTGGGTCCTATATTTTAAGTTTTAAATTTTTTATACTTTTAAAAATTTATAAATTTATATATAACATTTTAAAAATAAATCTTACATTTTAAGTTTAAAAACATAAATATAAAGTTAACGATAGTTTGATTACCAGTGCTAAATTTTAGCCACTTTCATCGACTCACAACCAAAACACAATAATAAAGGTAAAACAAATACATAATTTTTTTTACTATTAAACTTTATAAATTTTAATAAAAATATTATCAAATTTTAATTTATTATTTTTATATTATTAAAGTTTACAAATATTATTAATTTTTTTTAATTTCGTACTTAAATCTTATAAATATAATAAAAATATTATTAACTTACAAATAACAAAAAAAATGATAATAATTTTGTTGTAATTATAAAATTTAATTATATAAAATTAAAAAATAAAAATTCTATTTCATTACGAAAACTAATGACATCATGTTGAGTAGTACCATGATCATAATCCTATAACATTGACGTACTAAGATTTCCTCCGTCTTCTACCTAAAACAAGGCAAAACAAATATAGCAATAGCAATTCAATTTAGGTTCTTAATTCACTTTGTAAAATTTTATTTTTAATCAAAATAATTCATGAACCAATCAGTAATCATTATGTGTTATGTTAATGAACTGTATAAAAAAAATTGTAGTATGTGAGTGAGAGCAAATTTTTCGATCCAAGATTTATTTTATTTATAACTTAATAGATTTACTTTACATTAAAGAAAACTTTATCATACTAAAGATTGCTATTGCTTAAAATTATATAAACACAAGTAAAGTAACTTGTTTGATATTAAATATATAATTGACATACAACCTAATAAGTACAAGTATCTTGTTAGGGTATATCGAAGATATAGTACTGACTTAACAAATTGTATGGATCCAACGAGCTTGATAGAGCGTAAAACTCAGTCGACAAAAGTACCTCGTTATCAAACGGTAAGATCTTGAATGTTAAGACTTAGTGAAACTATGATATCACGACGTGATCACGATTCCTCTCTCTATGAACGACCTACATATAACGACCTCCTTTTATTTGTGTGTAATACTTGTAGTAATCTGCTTTCTGTTTCTTACTACATATATAACCATGTATACATGTCGCTTATACGTACCTTGTTACGTGCGTATAATGTCATACATGGTAACATATGTAATAAGAAATAGAAAGCAGATCATTATAAGTGTTACATACAAATAAAAGAAAGTCGTTCACAGAGAGGGAGGATCGTGATCATGTCCAGATATTATAGTTTTATCCGGTCTTAACATCCAAGACCTTGACGTTTGATAACAAAAAAATTTTGTTAACTAGGTTATACATTCTATCAAACTCGTTAGACGCAGACCATTTATTAAACCAGTATTATATTTAAGATGTATTTAAATAAAATAACTATATTTATTAAATAATATATCTATTATATATTTAATAACAAACATAAGCTAATTGTCTTTATCTTCTACGAGCCAAATCTGGGAGATAGGCATGACTGCAAAGGATTCTTCATCACTGTAGTGAACTCCTGCTTTTCAGACAAATCAACACGATCTCCCGGAACAGCTTTCCACTCAAATTTTAAAACCAAATTGGCCACGAAGTACTCCAAATGAAGCATTGCCAAACCCAAACCAGGGCAAATCCTCCTTCCAACCCCAAAAGGCATCATCCTTATCTCTCTGCTTCCAGTTAAGTCAACCACTTCCTCTTCTCCACCTTTCCTACTCAGAAACCTCTCAGGCTTAAATTCCATGGGATTTTTCCAAACCTTAGGATCCCATCCCATCTCTGCCACCATGAAATTCACGGAAGCATTCTTTGGAATCACGTATCCACCCAAAACGGTCTCCTCTGTCACTGCGTGTGGTACCACAAGATGAGTTGGTGGGTGCCTCCTTAAACCTTCCAGGATCAAAGCTTTAAGATATGGCATCTTCTGCAAATCATCCTCTTTTACCTCTTTCTCTTCGTCATTTGAAACTACCCCTTTAATTTCAGCAATAAGCTTTTCTTGAACATGTGGGTACTTTACTATATTTGCCATAATCCATTGCAAAGCTGTGGACGTTGTGTCCGTACCAGCACTGAGAAATTCCGAGCACAAACTAACCATTTCGCCTTCATTAAGCTTTCTATGTTCCTCAGGAAGCTGCAAATCCAAAAGGGTATCTACATACGATAGAACAAACTCACAGTCTTCTTTTGGGTCCTCTTTGGTTTTGCTCTGCCTTTCTTCTCTCGCTTTCTTCCTTGCGTTTATCAGAGGTGTTAAAACAGCTTCTTGTTCTTTTCGTAGCTGAAAAAACACGTTCCACTTTTTCCGTAGCAAAATCTTCGACAATTTGGGCAAGAAGTTGATTACATTGAACCTTCCAGAACCCACTAGAATCCGACACTGAATATTTTCAACCTCTTTTATCTGTTTCTCCTCCAATTTATCCCCAAAACACATCAAAACCAACAAGCAAAACATGGCATACTGAAAATGGTCTTTCACTTGGATGGGTTTAACTTGTTTGGTGTTAGACTTGAGGGAATTGACGAGAATGTCCAATACCCATTTGCGAGCATGAGAATAAGACTTGACCCTAGAAGGATGGAGAATTTCAGAAGTGAGATTACGACGGAGGACACGCCAAGTCTGGCCGTAGGGAGCTGAATTGATGGTATGTTGATTACTGCTGAGGATTTTGCTGGTCGGACTGGCTTTAGGTCGGTTAGAGAAAACGGCGCCGTTTTCGATCAACGATTGATGTGCAAGATCATGACAGGCGATGAAGATAGCGGGTCGAGAGAAGATACGGAGGGTAACGACTGGGCCGAGTTTGGAGTGGAGGTTTCGGAGAGCAAGCTCAATTTCGGTTAATGGCTTGCGGAACAATAGAATGTTTCCTATTATGGGTACGGTGAAAGGTCCAGGAGGGAGGTGTTTGGTGGAATTGGAGAGTTTGACAATTACTTTGACGATGGTAAGAGCAATGAAGAAGGAGACGAGAACGATGAACCAGGTCACCATATTTCGAAGTCAATTTGAGATTTTAGAATAAGAGAGAGGAGTTATTAGTTGTGGAAAAATGAAGGAGAGGAGAGTGAAAAAGTGGTAAGACACTACGCATGTTCGGAGGAATTGAATAGATATATACCTTTACTTTTTGTTCGTTTATAAATTTCGTTTTTTTATATTTCATTTCATAACTATTATAATTCTTATTTATAATTTTTCATCCCATGAATTAATATTTTTAATCGATCGAGAATTCTCTTCTTCTGTATTCTGCTTTCTGAATGTTTAGGTGAGAATGCTTTATCGGTTTTGATTATTCGATGAAAGGAAAAACTCAAGTCATATATGAAAAAGAGCTTTCTAAGTATTATTTTTTTTAAAAAAAGTTGAGTTTATTTGTTTTTAATTGAAATGTAATCATTTAATTTTTTAAATAAATTATTTTAATTATCTTACTTTTAAATTACTTGAACTTTTAAAACAGCACTGATATATAAAAAATATTATTAATTTTAAGTTTTTCAAAAAATTAATATAAGATATTTTACTATAATAGTTAAAAATAATTGGTTGAAAGATTAATAATCTTAATTATTTATTGTAAGTGTTTATTAACATATAATTAATGTTTATAGAATAATGATAGATGTATAAAAATAATATTAATTTTAAATTAAATTTTATAAAAATTATTTTGTTAATATTTTATACCATAAATCACTTAACATTTTAAAAAATATCACTTTATTATATTTTTAAAAAAAGTTTGGAGTGACTCTCAATTTCTATTAAAAACAAAATGTCACTACAGTATTCCTTTATAAAAATAATTAAATGATTTTTAATGCATACTTAAAAACAATATAATAGAAGTGCTTTTCTAAAAAAATTAAGTCGCTTCTGACGAATTACTTAAAAGTAAATATATTCTAAGTGTTTCTTTATAAAAATAAAGGTACTCCTGAAGGTCTTCATGCTGTAGTTCCATGGTTATGACGTAACTGGAATTCGTAGCATTTATATTAAAATGAATCTTATATAAATAGTAAATGCATTCTAAATAGATAAAAAGAATATTTATATATTTAATATTACTTATTAATCAACTTACATATTTAATATATAAACATGTAGGTATATGTTTAGTCAGTTAATTTAAAAATTATTTTTAAATCAAAACTTAAAAATAAATTTTTATAGTTTTTAAAAATGATAAATTATTTAGTTATTATTTTAATAAATTAATTTTAAAAAAAATAAAAAAATAATTATATCTGTTTGATTAAATTGTTAAATCACTTGATTTAATATATAAATAATGATATCTATTATGTTTTAATAAAAGATGTTTTAAAAACACCAAAAATAACTCTTGATTGTTTTCTAAATTTTAAATTTTAAAAAAAGTAATTATTAAAAATAATTTTTAAAAAACATGACTAAATATTTTTATGTATTTTTAAAAATAAATTATTTATAAATTAAAAAAATTATCTTTTAGTTAATTGTCCAAAAAGACTATAAAAAATTTTAAAGAGAGATAAAAGTTCGTTTAGAGTAGTACATTATGGCTGTTTCATGATTACAATTAGACAGTGCAGGGGATAAGCCAGAAATTCCGACTCAGAACAAGTTGCTTGATTACTTTTATTTGCTATAAAAAATATAGATATGCAAAATTATACATATAAATTTTATAATAATATTATCTATCATAAATAAATTATAAGATAATTTTTATTAAATATATTTATTAATAATAATATCTCCTATCATTTAAAATTATCTTATTGTGTATTCTGCTTTCTGCATGTTTAGGTGAGAATGCTTTATCGGTTTTGATTATTCAATGAAAGGAAAAACTAAGTCATATATGAAAAAGAGCTTTCTAAGTATTATTTAAAAAAAAGAGTAGTTGAGTTTATTTGTTTTTAATTGAAATGTAATCATTTAATATTTTAAATAAATTAATTTAATTATCTTACTTTTAAATTACTTGAAATTTTAAAAGAGTACTGATATATAAAAAATAAAATTAATTTTAAACTTTTTAAAAAATTAATATAAGATATTTTAATATGATATTATAGTTAAAAATTATATCTTCAAGGATCAATAATTAATATCAATCAGTATTATTAAATAAATTTTTTATTATAAATTAAAAAAAATATTATTTGATAAAGATGAGTAAGCATACACTCTCCTATAAAAAAGTAATAATATTTATATAATATAGAATTTTTTAATTTTTTAAATTAATAAAAATTTATTTTAAAAATCTTAACTTCATAACTATAAATATCAAAATATATTTACTAACCAATTTAATAAAATAAAAATAAAACTACATCTCATAATATTTTCAATAATTATTACACTAATTTTGAGGTAACAAACTACTAGACATATGTTATATCTATATGTATCTTTTGTACGTAATTTATTATATTTATTGTAATTGTGATAATTAAATTAATATAACATGTTATATTTATCTATATATTTGTATGTCAAATATTTATCTATAATATTTAAGTTTTTTTATTGGATAATTTACTATAAAATTAAGATTTTTGGGTGATAATAAAAATAACTCCAACTCATAAAGTATATTTCACTTTTGATTAAAATAACTAAAAATATAATATATATTTTTTAATTTTTTTAAATATCTATAATATATTAAAAATATTTTAATTATTTTAATACTTAACTTTTTGACCAAGTTACATGTAATAGTCAAAGTAGTTAATTAATTTTTATTGTATAATTATTCATATTATAAATTTAAAAAATATTAAAATAAAGAATTTTATTAGAGTAGATCAGAATATTCTAATTTTTTAACTATTTTATTTAAAATTTACTTAAATATTAGATAGTTTTGCGGTAGATAATTTAGATTTGTTTGTTGGAATTTGCAACAGATTTGACTTTGACTAATTCCCATAGTCTTCTTTAATAAAAAATTCTGAGTTACATCATGAAATTAAAATTAAATATTAGAAACTTCATTTGCAAATAGGAATCTGGACTATTTTTTGTTGAGGGGATTTATAAGGAAGTAAATTAACTTCTTTTTTTTGGTTTCCTTCAACAAAAACACCTTAACTTTTAATTACTAATAATTACAAAGTATTAATCAAATACTAACTATATAATTATGATTTAATTTGATAGAAATGAAACAAATAATAAAGATTAAAATCTCTAACATTTTATTAAAAAAATAATATATATCACATGTATCACAATTTTGTTTATAAAACAATAGATAGTACTATTACTAATTTGTCTTATCATTTGAGGGTGTCAACTATTCATTTGTTTCAAAAACTATTTTATAGAAGGTAAAAATTTTATACGATACTTTATAAAAATATAAATTAGTATCAAAATTATACATAAATATATCATTAATATTTTATTTTATAAAAAGATGTCATTAATTTTTTAAAAAGTATATTTATAAAATATGAAATAAAATACACAATAAAATAGTAAATTTAATATTTATAAAAAAATATTTATTGATGTTTTATATTGATCAAACTTGATTAAATTTATCTTTTTATGATCATTTTGAATTAAATTATACCATTTTTACAAAAATAAGATTCATGTATCCCAAAAAATATACATTAAGTTATCCTACTTATATTACAAATTGGGTTTGGATAATTGTTCTCTATTCATCTTTACTTATTTTTAAATCTTATTATTTAAAATAATATTTTATGTTCTATATTATTTTATAAAAAAATTATTATAAATAAAATTAAAAGATAAGTATAAATCAATAGAGAAAAAAATTAAGAGTAACTACACCCAAGTAAATAAAGTGATTATATCTTTTAGAAGTCTGTCTCATCTACTATATATATATATAGAGAGAGAGTTTTTGTAGTTATATTAGATGAGAGCAATACAACAAATAAGCAAACAAAAATTGTTTTTATTTAATGTGTGTGAAATGATATAAAACTTTAGATAAGAGCAATACAACAAATAAGCAAATAAAAATTGTTTTTATTTAATGTGTGTGAAATGAAGTTACATTCATCTACTTAAATAAAAATTATTTTTATTTTATTAGATGAGAGCAATACAACAAATAAGCAAAGAAAAAAAGAGTTAAAACTCTTGTATAAAGAATTAGTATTATTTAAATATTAAAACTTTAGATAAGAATAAAATAAATTGATAAATCATATTAAATTTTATGTTTTATTATTAATTTTTTACCTCGTCAAGACGACAATAATTTTTTAAAAATACATAATTGAAAAATTATTTTAATTAATTTAAAATTTTCTTAAAATATCACAATTATCTATCTTCCTTACATTCTATTCTATATTCAAGTAGATGAATGTAACTTCATTTAAACTCAATTTATTAAAAGTAAGTCAATTATATCTATAAATTATGAATTATGTTACTTATAGAGTATATTTTTCATCAATTAAAATGTTTTCTCTTTATTTATTATTGGGTATTTATTTTTTCAAAAAAAATTATATTAATCTTAAATTTTATTAACTTAAATTATTACGTTATCATATACTTAAAAAACAATTAATAATTTTTCATAAACTATCATCAATTAGATAAACACATGCTCTATCGAGTGGTTAATGATCAATAAACTAATGTTAGCTAATGATCACGTAAATGAACTTTATCTAATATGATATTTTGTGGTACTTTTAGTAAATAAAACTTTTGAAGTACTAAATGTGTTATTTTTGGGGAAAATTATATAATTTTGATACATTTTGGTAAACCATTTTACTAAAACATTGGCCTTGAAGATTTTCAACATGATTGCAATAACTTATCAAATCCCTCAACCCAAACAAACATTAAAGAAGACATGTTTTGATAATAGCCATTACAGTTCACACAACATCAATTACCAATTATAATTTAGGAAAGTCAAACTATTACAAAGCTAAACATACTCCACGTTTAAACATCCTACAAATTTGTATTTTAGCAAATATATGTGCAATAAACATGAAACACAATTGAATTTAGATTTTAGATCCACTGTCAAATGGAATGGTTAAAAAATATATATACATGAACGTCATAGAATAAAAGCTTTAAAATTGAAGCAAAATGTTACGACAAAAAAATAATATAAAAATGCGCGCATTCATAAAGAACATCTAGGGTCAAACAATAAGTTAGCGCCGGCAAAAGACTAACCACCTAAAGTAGCAGATTCCTCAAGGATCCCTCAAGGTTTTGGACTATGGTTGGGACCTAAGTTCTAATGTCTGTATGTACTAACATGGCACTTTAGGTTAAATTTTATATGCGATCATCCCACAAACACTCAGAGAGAACCTTGCCATTTTTCAAGAGGATCCCAATTTCCTGAGGAGGGTTCAAGCCAAGACGGTTGGCACGTTCCCAACGAGCCATTCTGGTCATGCCAACGCATGGTCCTAATGCCATGTTCATGTCAAATTGCCTCAACACCTTCTCTTTCTCGTCATAATCATCTGTCAATCAACAAAGTTTTCATCATAGATTAGCAAAAAAAAAAAGTTGTCATTATAGAAAAAAGGAAGATTACAAAAGAACTTAATGGAATTAAGCAAAATAATAATTAGAAAGAGTTTGATTATAATGGGGAACTCTAATGGCTTGCCGGGAGTTCCAGAAGTACAAGAAGAACAAAAGAGCGTAAATAATTAATGATTAATTGGCATGTCAAACTACTTCATCCGTGTTTAATAGTTTTAACGATCTTTTTCTTCATACTTTTCATTAGATTAACTAGTAACTTTTTACATTATCTGGTTTCTAATACAATATAAATTTCATGAGATCTAGTTTATTTACAAGGCATTATTATTATTTTTTTGTTCAAATTTTTGAGGCATTATTTGCTCATATGGAAATATTCAAGGCTAAACACCCGAGGTTGTTTTTGCTCCTTTAAAGTTTTTAGTAAAATTTAACAAATCTAGTACTAATATAAAATTAGGTTAAAATTGAGATATATCATTCAGAATTAGAGTTAAATTACTGTTTTAAGCTCCCAAATCACATCGTTTAGCCAATTTACAAAGTTTTTTTTTTAATTAGAAAAAAATGTCTGTACTTGTTAAGATTAGTTAATTTGTATAATTTAATTCTAAGCGGTGTGATTTAAATTTAAATTAAAAAATATATTTATTTATATATTTATATATTAAAATATTATTTTAATTAAAAACCATTAGCATAATTTACGTTTATAATTTGATAATATTGCAAAGGAATAATAAAAATAATAATAGACCCTAATTCTTTAAAAAAAAACACTAAACAGTTTAGCAAAATAAAAAAGGAGAGAATGAAAGCTAGAGATCACGAGAGACGTGGGAGAGAAGTGATGAAGGCTGACGGACATCGGAACCAGCGGTACCTGAGGCCTGGTTAGTTGGCGGAGATTTTTTGGAAGAACGACCTTTGGGCTTCGCCATTCCACCGCTGTGTCTCTTCTTTCTTTGCCTGTAGAAACTCTTCATCTTCGCATTCGTCGCCATCTCTCTCTTAGTCTCTTTCTCTCTCTATCTGATTCAAAATTTTAAATTCGTCGTTTCAGCGGATTCTCGACTATTATTTTAATAAATCATGCTACACACAATGCTTATATTCAAGATTATACTAGATATTATAGTTTTAATTAGAAGAAAATATAGTACTAAATTATTTTTAATATTTTAATAAAATATGTATAAATCACGTAAATCTAAATTATAAAAATCTAAATCATATTTAAGTTAATCTTAAACAAAAAAAACTATTAATAGCATATCTTGTTATTTATATTTTATTTTAAATTTTGAAAAATAAAATTAAGTTAAGCACTTTAGTTAAAAAATAATTTACAAAATTAAGTAGATTGATTTCTTAATAAACCTATTATACTCGTGGTTTTTTAGAGCTTATCTCTAGTTAACTCAAATATTTGTTGTTAATTTTTAATTTTTAATTTATTTTACATAAATTTAAAATATATTTTAAAAAATTGAGGTGCAAGAATTCATATACAAATCAAGTGCTTTTAACTAATTAATTTTAATAATTGAAATATGATCGATAATGTTAAAATATTAAAAACAGGTAAAAAAAATTATAATGAGTAAAATGTCAATATTTTTATGATAACTAGTCATTATCCATGAGAGAAAGTGATGTGTTTCGTTACCATCGTTAACCCTTTTCAAACAAATGTCATTTAACATTGAGAATGCACTAAACTCAAATTTTTTAAGTAGAATGTTAATTTGACTTGGACGATGTGAGATTTGTGAAAAAAAATCAATTTTTACATTAATAGAGAATGTTCTTCTGGAAGATTGGGTAGGATCATCCTCTCTATCCTACAGATTCTTAGATTTCTATTTTCTTATATTTTTTATTAAAATATAATATTTATTTATAAAATTTTATGAATAAATTAAATAAATTTTAATAAAAATAATATTCTCATAAATAAATTAATAATTTAAAAATCAAAATATAAAATTATGATTTACGAAATAATAATAATAATAAAAATTTTAATGATTGTTAAATTAATAGAATTAAAAAATAATTATAAATATAATTTCTACTCCAAAACTATCTTGATAAGTTTTAGGTAGGATTACAAAATTAATGCACAAAATGATCTTAATCACACAAATCAAATTTAGCTCGAAGATCTAAGGAGATGAGACTTAGATGAGTTTGAACAAAAAACATATATATGCTCGACAAGCTGTTGCATATCGAGTGGACTAACATGTTATTTTGTAAAAATATATAGCTGCTCAATAATATTTTCAATTAGTAATAAAATTAATATTTATATACAAAATAATTTATGAATATTAAAATTATTATCATAAAATATATTATATTCGAATTATAAAAGATAATATAAATACAATAAAATATTATTATAAGATATTTCAAATCATAAAATATATATTGTGAAAAAGTAATAATAAAATCATGTATCAGTTAATTATGAATATAAAAGATTCTACCTATTAGTAAAATCTCATAAGAGGAGAAAAAATGTAACAGAAGAAGGAAGGTGAGTGAGATTTTTAGATTAAAAAACAAGAATAATTAATAAAATAAAAAAGAATAAAAAGAAAGTAAAAAAGAAACACGGAAAGATATTAGATTAAATGTTATTTGATTTTATTGTCCATTTAAATGAAGATTTCTTATTTATATTTTGTTAAAATTTATTTTAATAGTTTTTGTTTTTTTAAATAAATTAGACTGATATTTTAATTTTTAATTATTCTAAATAACGATGAACTCGTATACATATTATAAAAAAAGATTAAAATTTAGACTAAACTTTAGCACATCCCAATTCTCGTAATTCCACGCCACTATGACTTCCTTGGTGCTCCAACTTCGAACAGGGGAGGAAAGGTAAACATTTTACATATGTTTACATAATTTTAATTTTTTGAATTTTATAAGTAAATCTCAATTCAACCATTAAAATATGAAATATATTCAAAATAAGTTGATATGGCACAATATGACATATTAGGTTAACATGAATTCTGACACAGTACGACATAGTACAGTGAGTCTAAAAGAGAAGCATGATTTGACCCATGGTTAGTAGGATTGTATTCTTAGAATTCAAATACATTAAAAAATATATAAATATATCTATATATCACTAAATGCGAACTTAATATAAATTAACAATACATAAAAATTATATGTTTTTGTCGATTTAAATCTAATCTAAAAAATTCGAAGATTTTCAATATAAAATTAATTTGATGATATAATAAATTCAAACCAATTCAAATTCAAATAAATTGATTTTTTTTAAATATTATGAGATTAGATTGATATTTAAATTTATTTATAAATTATTATTATATATAAAATAAAATATACAAAAATTTAAATTTTAAGTTAATATTTTTATAGCAAATATTATTATTTATAATCATAATTAAAAAATTCAAAACAATAATAAATATGTCTATATAATTATTAAATTATTATAAATATTTACATTTATTTTAAAGGTAAAATAATAATATAATATAATTATGGTATGCATAATATTTATATATAACATATTATAAAATAAAAATATGCATTTATTTATAATTTAATAGTAATTCGGTCCAGATAAAATACAACAGATTATAAAATATGTTAATTCAAATCCGAACAGATTGTATAATTTTCAATCTGAATCTAATCCGACTATAAAATTTATCGATCCAATCCAATCCGAATTCATAAATTGAATCAAAATTTTCAATTTAAATATATTAATTAAATTATTTAGTCACCTATAGAATGTAGCATAATAGATATACACTGTGTCGTAGGCTATATCATCCTATTAAGTACGTTCCAATGGAAAAGACACGACAAAACCTACCAGTTAAGATTATAAGTATGATACAATTTTTGTACTAATCATGAGTTAATCTCGTCTATTAGCTAATGGATTAGGGTCGATACAACACGTTAATTAACGAATTAAGATATGTTTAACATTTTTGACACATTTATTTATGATATATTTGTATAAATTTTTAAAAGTATAGGATTTTATTATACTATTTAAATATTTAAAATTTTATTTGTAAACTTTTAAATATATAATTTAAATTTTTAAAAGTAAATGATATTTTTTATGTGTATTAAATTAATTATAAATATGTTTCAATGTATTATTTTACATCGTTTATATGTTATTATTATTAATTTTGTTGACATAATTAATGAAATATATATTTAATAAAATTATGTTAACAAAGTTACGACACAATAATTTAATTAAACTCTATCGACAAAAATGACATACATACAATCCAAAATTAATAGGATAGATTACATGGTTAATAATTAATTTTTTTTTACACAATTAGAACCATCCAAATATATTAGATAAAATATTTTAAAATTTAAGATTAACTAGTTTATACATAAATCATGATATGATAAAATTCTTATTTTCAATCATAGTCAAATGTACTATATCCTAAGGTGTGAGAAATAATTGACACATTAGTTCAGACGTCCTAATGGACGTATAATATATCTCATAGTATTTTATTTTATATCTAATAGATCTTTAATATATTACAATATTACATTTAAAGTCTATTAAATTTTAAAAAATAAATATTAGAGTTACATTTGATTTAAAAATTAAAACATTAGAGATATTTATAAAATTTTAGTATATTATTTTTCAAATTTATTAGACTTTTAATATATTATCTAAAAGTTGATATATTTAAATATTTAATTTATCTAATCTAGTAGATTTTTAGGATAATTTTCTCAAATTATTATTTAAATCACCTTATTTTAAAAGAAAATGCAATAAATAATAAATTATAACTCATACAAAACTTGAATTTATATTACTCTTAATTTGTTGCATTTTAAAATGATGCCAATACTATTATAGATTTCAAAATTTATTGTAATTAATGTATATAATTAAATTTGTTTTAAAATAACATATCATTTACATATAATATGTATAAATGTTATATATTTTATATACAAATTAATATGTTGTTTGATACCAAAGTTATTAAATTTATATATTTAAAATATTTTAACTCTTAAATTTTTTATTAATTCATATTTTTTTTAAAAACGTTTATAGTACAGGGACGATTTTAAGAATTCTTTTTAGGCTGTTAAAGTATAAATTTTTCATAATATACTTACACACGCAAAAATTAGTTACATTTATAAAAAATTTCTTAAATATCATAATTTATTAATAATAATTAATAATAGTAACAATATAATAAATTTAATTAAAAAGTATTTAAGTTTTACTTTAAAATTATGTTATATTTATAGTTACGTTGACAATTAAAATTTTGTTAATTTTAAGTTTTTTATATTTACTTTCATTATATTATAAGCTTTTATATTAGTATTATAATAGTGATGCGCTTGAGATTTTTCGCTCCTTCTTTGGTCTAAATTTTAAGGAATAAAACATAATATCTTAATAAAATTTAGATATTAAAATTTTCTAAAGATATAAATTTAAAGATTTTTTTTATACATAAATTATAAATTTTTAAATATAAACACTGAAATATAATAGTTAAATTTTTTATAATAAAAATATTAATTTAACAACTTAAAAATACACACATGGCCAGGTTCACTTGCACGAAGTATTGTAGACAATTCGAACCCAGAATCAGAAACCAACCCGATCCAAACTTAACCCGTCCATAGACTCCGAACTCTTTGCCTACTCATCAGTCTTGCTATGTGAATTTGGTGTCTGTAGCAATGTTTTCAACAGTTCAAGTTCAAGTTCAACTAGAAAACCTAAAAGAGAAATTTTTGCTGGTTGTATGGCAATTAGCATGCCAAAATCTCTGGTTTTCTATCACTAATGAGCTTGTTTTACCCCAGTTTTTGTATATCCTTTTTGGTCCAACATATTGTAGGTCCAAAAAGTGAAGAATTTTTGTGTCACTGTTGGGGCTATTTTCTGTTTTCCCATACGTTGATTGCGGGGAACGATCAAAGATAGGATGCAATGCCTAAACAAAAGAGCAAACACACTCCGTGTCTTCTGTTTTCTCTCCAAGTCCCTTTTCACTTTTCCTTCAACCAAACAGCTCAACTCTCACAATTACCCCTCAATCTCAAAACCACATCCAAACCCACCTCTTTCAGCTCCTTTCCATCAAAAAATCGATTTTGCTGCTATTTCTCAATCAAAGACTCGTCTCTATACATCATTCTTTTGCACCCTCATACAGCTTTATTTAGCCTGTGGAAAATTTTCTGATGCCTCAAACACCTTTTATTCCATGCGAAAGCACGAGCTTACTCCAACCTTGCCTTTGTGGAATCGACTTCTCTTCGAATTTAATGCCTCTGGTTTGGTGTCTCAGGTATGGCTTCTTTATTCTGAGATGCTTTCTTGTGGGGCTGTGCCCAATGTTTTCACTTATAACATAGTGGTTCATTCTTTATGTAAAGTGGGAAATTTGGTTTTGGCTTTGGATTTGCTTAGGAATGCTGAAACTGATACTGTTACCTATAATACTATTATTTGGGGCTTTTGTAAGCAAGGATTGGCTCATCAGGCTATTGGGTTCTTGTCTGAAATGGTGAAAAGGAGAATATGTATTGATTCTTATACTTGTAATATATTAGTTAAGGGGTTTATCCAAATTGGGTTTGTAGATTATGCAGAGTGGGTTATGGATGATTTGGTTAAGGGAGGAGTTCCTCAGGATGTTGTTGGTTTCAACACCTTGATTGGTGGGTATTGTGAAGCTGGAGACATGAATCATGCACTGGAGTTGATGGAGATGATGGGGAAGCAGTCTCTTTTTCCTGATATTGTCAGTTATAATACTCTCATTCATGGGTTTTCTGAGAGGGGTGATTTTGTGAATGTGAAGAGGCTTATAACAATTTTGAAATCTCAGATGGTTGAAAATTGTGCATCTGTCAAAATTGCAGACTCTCAGAGTCAGGATGAAGGTATATATTTAGCTCCGAACCTTATTACATACACTACACTCATCAGTGCATACTGTAAGCAGCAAGGGGTTAATGAAGCTCAGTCTCCGTACCAGGAAATGGTTACTAATGGATTTTTTCCTGATTTAGTTACTTATAATTCTCTTGTATATGGACTTTGTAAGCATGGGAGGTTACCTCTAGCCAAAGAGCTTCTAAGGGAGATGGAGGAAATGGGTGTTGATCCTAATCACATATCTTACACTATCCTTTTCGATTACTTGTTCAAGGCAAGATGCACCTTGGAAGCTCTTACGCTTCAAAGCCAAATGGTGGTACGTGGTCTTATTTTTGATGTGATCATGTTTACTGCTCTTATTGATGGACTGTTTAAACTTGGAAACGCCAATGAGGCTGAGAACATGCTTCAAACACTTTTGAAGCATAACCTAGTTCCAAGCCATGTCACATATTCTGTTTTAATAAATGGGCATTGCAAAATAGGAAATATGGACCGTGCAATGTCTATACTGCAAGAAATGGCGGAGAAACATATTTGCCCAAACATTGTCACTTATTCTTCAATTTTAAACGGATATGTGAAGAAAGGTATGCTTGATGAGGCAACCAATTTCATGAGGAAGATGAGACAACAGAATGTCTTGCCAAATGTTTTTATCTATGCAACACTCATTGATGGGTATTTTAAGGAAGGTGAAGAGAAATTTGCTCTTGATCTTTATAGGGAAATGAAGGCTAAAGGGTTGGAGGAAAACAATGTTATACTTGATATTTGTGTGAACAACTTAAAAAGATGTAGAAGGATGGGTGAAATTGAAGGATTAGTCAATGAGTTGACTTCTAGGGGCTTGTTGCTTGATCATATTAACTATACATCTCTAATGGATGGTTTTCTTAAAATGGAAAAGGAGTCAATTGCTTTGAAGTTGGCTGAAGAAATGGAAGAAAGAAACTTAGGTTTTGATGTTTTCGCATATAATGTCTGGATAAATGGCCTATTGAGGCTTGGAAAGTATGAAAACGCGCAATTAATGTATACTCGTATGAGAGAGTCTGGTCTAGCTCCAGATCATGCTACATATAACATCATGGTTAGTGCATACTGCAGAAAAGGGAATTTGAAAGATGCCTTTACACTTTGGAGTGAGATGAAAGTCCTAGGGTTTAAGCCAAACTCTCTTACTGTGAACATTCTGGTTAAAGGGCTTTGTGAAGCTGGTGAGATTGAACAAGCAATGGATGTCATGAATGAAATGTTGGTTCTCGGATCTCTACCTACTTCATTGACTCACAGAATTCTTCTTAAAGCATCTTCAAATAGTAGAAGGGCTGATGTTATTCTGCAAATGCATGAAAAACTTGTAGGTATGGGGCTTAAGCTTGATCGGGCTGTTTACAATAATCTGATCACTATTTTATGCAAACTTGGGATGACTAAAAAAGCAACTTCAGTGTTGAAGCAAATGGTAGGTGCAGGAATAGCTGCAGATATTTCTACTTATAATGCCCTGATAGAAGGGTATTGCAAAAGCAGTCATTTTGCTAGGGCTTTTGGTACACTCTCTCTCATGCAGGCTGAGAAAGTTTATCCGGATATTGAGACTTACAATATTCTTTTAGCTGGTCTTTTAGGTTCTGGTTTGATGAAAGAAGCAGATAAACTGTTTGTTGAACTGAAGGAAAATGGTGCTGTCCCTAATGCTTCTACTTATAATACTTTGGTTTCAGGTCATGGTAGGATTGGAGATAAAAAGGGATCCTTAAAACTTTACTGTGAAATGATAAGCGAAGGTTTTATTCCCACAGTTGGCACTTACAATGTGCTTATCAGTGATTTTGCTAAGGCAGGAAAGATGAGCAAAGCTAGAGAGCTTATGAATGAAATGCAGTCACGAGGGGTGTCTCCAAACTCTTCAACCTACAACATACTAACCTGTGGCTGGTATAATCTATCAAAGCAGCCAGAGCTAGAGAGGAGGCTAAAAAAGGCGTACCGGGCTGAGGCAAAAAGGCTTCTAATAGAGATGAGAAACAGAGGGCATGTTCCTTCTGAAAGTACCTTATTATGTATTGGCTCTGCCTTGGCTAGACCCGGAAAGGAGGCTGATGCTAAGAAGTTTTTGAAGGTTTATATAGAAGGTAGATGACAGACCGGAAGAATTAGAATACCCGTATTGAGATGTCAAGGTATCCAAATTCGATCAGTGATTGCTGCAGAAGTTTTGAAATTCCTTATATATGGTAAACATTTCCTATCGTTTTATGCTTAAATACTCTATATATAATAATGAAATTGGTCACCTTGAAGCTGACACTATTTGTTTCCATATACATAAAACATGCTCTCAACCATAAACAATAACAAAGAGAACGTTGTCAGCTATTCTTTTGTGAGCTAGGACAAAGAGTTGGGGGTGAGTGTTGGTTTATTGTTATAGGTATGTCTAGACTAGTAATCATGTACTTGTTGGGATTTCTTTCAGATGTTGGTGGCTTATGCTATGATGCCGTTCTAGATAACTATATTAGTGACAAGATGTAAAATTCTTGTTTATTAAGCTGGAAAGGCATATTATGATTCTGAAATCTATGTTGCAGGTGCACTGCACTGCACTGCACTAAATCGTCCCAAATTGTCCAGGCCTGCAACAGTCAGGATGGTTTTTGTGTTGTTTTGCACATTTGCACTTGAAGGCAGTGAAGTGATGTGTAGCAAAATTATTCTTGGTGGCACTGGCATATATTTCTAAAACTTGTGGCAGTTTTATCTGAAGGCTGGGAAATGAAATACTGAAATATGCTAGAGAGGCTTTTACTATGCATCAGAGCTTCAAAGCAAAAACAAGCCATTTGCTTTTTTGTGGGACCATCCGACCATGTAAGATGATACCAGTTGCAGTCTGAGGTATAATTCTGTTAGCATTCTAGAAAGTTTTGTTCTTAAACTTTTATATATATATCTACTCATGCATTTAATTATGGCCATGTCATAATTTAATATGCATTTGAATATATGTATTTAAATATATAGAAATATATGCATTTGACATGGTCATAATTTTTTTCTTATCAAAAAAATTATAACCATGTTGTTTTTTCCCCTTCCCATGCGGAACATGTGTAGGTTTTGGTTGTGGTTTCTCATGTGTTTCTACTCTAGATTGTGACTTGGTAGTTATGCCACAATGCTCTTCTTGTTGCTACATTAGTTTCTGTGATATACATTCACTGGTGATTTTGTATGTTCTAGTAACCAAGCAGTGAAGATCTTGAACTGTTATGTGTTGCTTTTTGGGCCACTTTTAGGTTCATTTACGTGTCTGCAGTTTTAGGATACTACTATAGTTACAACTCGTGATACAATTATTATAGAGAGAAGTATCAATCATGCTGCCTTAGTTTTATTTGTGACAATTATAAACTCTGGCGATTGGGGGGATCTTGACAATATTGTTTTTCCTAAAACAATTATTTGGAAAGACTTATATCGGACCCAGGTGGATCAGATCTGTAAATTCGTCTTTAATGTTTTCTCATAAAATGCTCATAATTGTTTATATGATATTTTTTCCCTTTTCGTTATTTTGGGGCATGGCTAGAAGTTCTAGGTAAAGGACTAGTCATTGATATGGGTTGGGAGCAGCCTAGGTCCATTTGTTTTCTAAAAGGTGTTTCAAAATAAAGGGATCAAACGTGCACCTTTTTTTAAAAATGTGTTTGATATCAATAAACAAAAAGTTGTGTTCTCATTTCAAGTTAGTATTATAATATGGTGTCGAAGTTGTCTGTTATGTGAAAGTACACGAATTAGTTCAAGTGTGTTCAGCAGTCTTTGTTGATGCTCTATGTTAGATGCCTTTTAACAACTCCTTTTAGGAAATGCTAGTTGCTATGAATTAGACTTATTGATTATGGAGTAATGATAAAGTCCTTATCAAGTGGTCCTCTTATATGGTCTGATAATAATTTTGATGTGTTTCCCCGTCTGGATGCTGGTCTGGATGCTGATTACGCAAAAAGTAGAAGAATCTGATAATAAGAAAAAGGACTATAGTTCAAAAGAAGGGTGCCAAAACTTGGCAAAGATTGGAACGTGAATTATTTGAAATGGGTTCCGATCATAGGTTAACAGTAGCTTATCCTAAATATATCCAATTTGCTCTACACTTTTTTCCAATAGAAATGCTAATATCACCTACTTTTGCACTCATTGTTGCATCCATAACTTTTATGTTATACATTGTGTTAAAATTATTTTAGAAATTTGAAAAGTAATTTATTTTTCTAGAGAATATAGATATATGTCACAATATGTAGTGTGGGTGTGTAAATTTATGTGTCTTTAGTATTTCTCATTTTTTCAATGTGTGGTTTGTTAGAACATCCAAAAATACCACTTAAAGAAGAACACATTTAATTCCCGTCAACATGAATCGTGATCCGTATAACAAGCACTGGCCACACATTTAGTTACATTCTCCTTAATTGGGGCAATCTTTATTCCATTGAATTTACCAACTTGGTAAGGAGATGCCAAAAACCCACAATGTTCCCTTGTGATCAACATGGGGCTCTTGATACCAATTAGACTTGGTGTTTCAACTCAAAAACTAACCTATTAAAAATAATAGCTTATCTAAACTATATATTCAGTTTGTTATTCATGTTTTATATTTAGACTCATTCACACACACCAAACAAAAGAGAGGAGTTATTTATGACCCATGAATTAGAAATATTACGACATGATAAATGAGCTGAATTCTTGTTGGACTTTTTATGAGGGGGTTCTACTTTTGAATTATAATTATTCTTATTTTAGTAATTTTTTGATTCAATTCCTATTTAAGTTATTAATGTACATTTTGATCAAATTCAATAATAATATCAAAGAATTAAGCTAGTTTAGATATAACATTTATTATTAAAATTAATCAAAATATGTACTAATAATTTAAATAAAGATATTTGATGTGTTCAATTTAAAAATAAAGATAATTTAAAACAAGAATATGGATAGTCTAAGGCACTAATTCCTTCTATACTTGTACTTCTACCTAGCAAGCACAAGGTTTGTCTTTAATTCATGGTGGGCATGCCTAATGTTATCAATACATCGTACTCTATAGAATGAGTTGTATCAGTTGCGATATCCAACTTTGAAGTGGAGATATGTGAAACAAAAAAGGAGGAGAGCTCAACGTTGCCCACAGGTTTCGTTGGGTTGTGCAGATTTGTTATGTTCTTAAAATATGTATTTTTATATCTTCTTAAAGATGTGTATTTTTATGTGGTTATATTGAATGCAATCCTCTTACAATTAAAAGAGATCATTTATGATGGACTATGACATTATAAAGAATGTTAAAGTGTATTAGTGATCATTAAATTCGATTTACAACTATTATATAGATTCTTAAACTTATCATATTAATTTTTAAAATTTTATATATAGATCTTAGTTATTAAAATATATATTTGTTAATAAAAAATTTAAGATGTCCGTAAAGTTTTAAAAGTTTAAGAATCTATGTAAAATTTTAAAAATTTACTTATAAATTTGAATACAATATGTAATAGACTAAACACTTTTCATTTAGTATCTCAATCTGTCATTATTTTTGCTCCCAAATCTGAATTTGAAGGCGATTGGTGTATTCCCCGTTATTTTTGCTATAAGTGATCATAGGTTTTTTTTTTAAAAAAAGGTAAATGGTTATGTATAATATAAATAAGAGACCATAGACTTTCGAAAATATTTATAAAAATATTGCTTCAAATCAAACGATGTGATGTACATTTATTGGTTCATTGTTTTCTTCTCTGGAGCACATCGATTTTTCAGGCCAAAAATATTAGCCATGTTCATTTGATTGTTTTTAAACCCTACTTTCTCACTAACAGGAACATCCTTTTCGGATGTCTCCATATACAGATTATTTTACTCAAATATCACATTTTGTTATCAACTATATAAATAAAAAAAACACTAATAATTACTAAAGACGGATCGCATAATATGCTCCGTGATGAACAACTCTTACGTCTTGCTAGGCAATAGCTGCAAATCAGTGACACACATAAAACATTTGCTACATTACAGACCATCCTTACCAGAGCCAACCAGCTAGCTCTTAAATCTTTGCACTCAGATATGGCTTTTTGGTTAAGATCCGGAAACTAACTCCTTCAAAGATCTAATTGGTGAACTGTATCCATACACAATTGTGTCCCTCCACAGAGCCATTCCTATTAATAGGAATGCACATGTTAATAGTAGTTTTTGACACTTAAAGCATATCAGAAAAAGAAAATTTTCTCCATAAACTCTCAACTGTGTTTAAAGTGATATGTCTTTTAACTGTTAAGGGGTTAAGAGACAAACCAATCCATAAAATCAAGCTAGCTGTTGCAGCCCAGAAGAATTCTCCGTTGATACTGTTGAAACTGTAATCACGGTAAAATTCTCTGATGTGATTAAAGCACCATCCAGATAAAGTTAAAAAACATATGTAAGAGCAGCCTACCGGTATAGGCATACAAGATTCCCATATCCATAAAACAAAGTAGCCCAAGAAGAGCCGACGAACCTGTAGCACAATTCATCCAATGTCACTTAGATACAACCATGAACCATCATTCATATTAATTCATTCTACAATGTCCAGATAAGCTCAAGAATCGAGATTGACTTCATCAAAATCTAATCAAATAAGTTTTAACCCTACTATTTCATTTTTATCCCAACGACCTTCGTTTTTTTCACCCACGTGGTTCACACAAGTTCAATTGCTAAAGTTTATTAATTTCCTTAAAGTAATAATAATAATAATAGCATATTAAATAATACTGTTTTTTGAAAATCCATTAATGGTATTATAAATTTATAATTACCATTAGGATTGTTAGCTATGCACAATAAATATGAAAATTGATCAGATCTCCATACTAACGATTCATACATGGATCAAATAGACGGGAACGGGTGTTGATTGGTTAGGCTGGTTGAGGAATATAAATCCACATTCAAGTTCGAAACAAATCTCTTTCTATTCACCATAAGAAACTTGCATTTTTGTGACGTCAGTAAGAGAATGAGAATTACAATGACAGAAAAGTCAAGCCGACTTTCCTTTGCTAGGTAGATAATGTCAAAGCAGTATCATGGTTACATACAACATTCACAAAAAAGTACCAAGACGAGCATTCAGATACAAGACAATTTAAAGATCAACGTGGGATTGATATGTTAGATGCTTTTTCAAGTGATCAAAGTCATGCTTTAGGCTTTAAATTTAAAGACGTATGAACATTGTAAAAGAAACTCATAAAATTTGAGTCAGAATGGATAATTACCACATGAAATCACGAATAAAAAGTGCACGCGGGAGCATGAGTCCATTTCCAATCATTGCAAGCAACATTGAGAAAGCCGATAAGCCTTTAATGTTGTCAGGATTCAAGAAATTTGTCCACTGAAAAGACAAGGTTAAACCCACATGCTAAAATTAATTATCCTGTTTGACATGCCAAAATTTATAGTATTACCATTTGTGACACTGGCATCCACATGAAGAGAAGTGTAGCTGTCCACCCAGAGATAGCTCCAATGAATTTGACGCCTTTGTCCGATAGCTTGCCTAATCGTACCTGTAAATCTTATCAGCTGCATATTTAAGAGGATGCTAACTTGCCCATCTATATTTAATATAACTGGAAAGGTAAATGAAATTGTTAATAAATTGGGAGCCATGAGATAATGTTGAACTATTTCTGGGGAAGCATCTAAGATTTTATAAATTTCTGAGAGGTGGAAGCGAGTAGTGTAACATAACCACAGAAATAACAAATCTTACCAAAAGAACAGCTCCAATAGCTACAACAAATGATACAGCCCCAGGAAAGATGCTGTTTGGTACATACGGAACAAATGTAGACCACATTACCTGTATCAACATTTGCCAATGACAGGTTCAAAATTACAAGCTAAAGTTCCATGTTGGTACCAAGATATCTATGCATTAAATTTTGAATAGAAAATAGAAGGATAGAGAGAAAGAGAGAGTGAGAGAGAGCTTACTTGGGAAAGAGCTGATAGCCCTCCAACGGTAATAAAATCTTCCCAAAAGCGCCAGAGTCCAGCATTAAGCATTTTGAAGTAATTCAAAAAATTCAAAACAAGACCAGTTGCCACAACAATGGAAGTGATGAGAAAGTAAGATAGAGGCATAGCTTCTGCCATGGCAAGCTGCACAAAAACCACATATGTTGAAATCGCGCCTAGTGTTTGTACTACTATAGCCTCTTTTTCTTTCTTCTTTGCAAAATACGAAACCAATGACAGATTTCCAAGCAAACCAGTAAGCATTCCCTGCATTTATATCAATCCTTCATGTAAGATACTCCACCTTTATCCAGACACAATAAAGGGAAGGAAAACAAAATTTATATCAACGTTTTAATTGTATTATACAAAATGTGATGCAAAACCAGCGAAAAAAGAACTCACACAAGCCTTCAACCAAGATATATAAAACCATGTGTGTACTAAGACAACTTTCTGATGTCATTGTAGTTGGAAAAAAAATATCCACAAAACATGACAGTCTTATCCTCGGAACCAAACTCAAATAAAGCATGCTCCCCTTTCTACTTTGTAACATTGCTTTATAAGCCTACGAAGATATCTAATTTTCAAAAATATCGTTGCTACAGAAAATAAGAAGCTTCTACAAAGCTTTACCAGCCAAGGCACTGCCAAAAGGGCAGTTTTGTTTCCTGCCGAAAGATTTCGAGCATTGAGGATGATCTGGGGCAGTTGCAGTAACAGAAAAGGGATATTTGCTGCTCCAGAGAACTTTGACGTCAATGAATCCCATTGCTGAAAGCTCCTATTGTTCTTGAAATTCACTGATTCCTTTCAAAAAGTAAAGGTTAATCATCAGTTCATTAAGGTCAACTAGAGGGCTTGTAACATTAAAACTTAAAAGACAAGCATAATAGTGACTGACAAGTTGAAAATCCAAACAACTTCATGTACGATTTCTCTAAACAAGATCCAAGAAATGCGGAAAACACAAATATAATTAATATAAATATTCAGCTGACCAAAATTGAGCCTTCCTATTCGTTACCTCAGGAACTAGAGCAGGGTCCCAAAAGATGTAACTTTATGAAACTTTTAATTTTTTTCCTTATTATTTTAGCAAAATTATCAGAATCCACATCGAGTAATCAGTTTAACTATTAAATATGACTGTCAATTTGTGAAACTGATATTCATGAAGGTATTTTGAAAGAATCAAATTTTGTGTTACTCATCAAAATAGACTAGTGAAGAGAATTAACTTGCACAGTTCAACACTAATAAGAATTAATATCTTAGAAAGCAAGTAGATCTCCACATTTTCTGTCTAAATTAATCACTAACTAACTCACGATAAATATGCAGACACTGAACCAAAAGCCAAACGAAATTCGCGAGAGAGAGAGAGAAAGAGAGAGATTACCTGAGGAATGGGATGTGGGACATGGGAGTCAAGTGAGGCAGATACTGGAGAAGTGGAACGGAGATAAATTGGAGGGAAAGGAAGAGGGTAATGGAGAGATAGAACTTTGGGAAATGAAGGCTTCTCAGAAGAAGAGTGGGAGTGTAAGTGTTGATGGTGTGAAAGTAAAAGAGATGCTGATGTTTTTCTGAGAGTGATCGTACCGTAGATATTGCCAGGTGGCAGCGATTGAATTAAAAATTTCGCCATTAAAATTGAAGAGATTGTTATGAATGAGAAAAACTGTCTACTGTCAAAGAGGTAGAAGATGATCAACAAGAAATAGACCGTGAACTGTTAGATGCGAGCATCTGGACTTGACACGTCGTTACTCGGTACATTCTTTAATTTTCGTTCTTAACTTTATTTTAATTAATATTGTTTATCGTTTTGTTTTGAAAAAAAAAAAGATTCTCATTTTTAATAAATCATTATAAAGAAAAAAAATACATTAACGTGTAACACTTAAATGAAAAAAATTTAATAACACATTAATTTATATAATTTTTTTATCCAAAATATTTATATCAAACTTAAAAATACGTTAAAAAAGTAAATATCATTTAAATATATATTTAAAGAGTAATATTAACTTGTATTCTAAGTACCTTATATCTCTCTTTACATACCTATGCAAACAACGTGGCTAGCTGTTAAAAGCATAAGACTGGAATAATGCACAATAGTTACCACATATATGGTTTTGGTCGTATAAAGCATTTTTATGGACTCTATAGCTCCAAAGGTTATTGCCTAATCAGAAAACTTGGTCGCCGGCACTTGAACAGATGCTAAATGCACCAGAGAGAGTTCTCTTTCAAGAAGGCACTGAGCTATATAAGTCGCACTTTCTCTCTTTAATTTGAGATTGACTTATTCAAAGATTTTGCTAGAAGTGGCCCAAGATATTCATTGAAAGAAGTGGCTGTAAATTCAATTTGTATTTGATGAAAGGAAAATTCAGTGTTTCTTATCAACATTGGTCTTTCAATATTTGGCATATTGAATTTTTTATTCTATTTCATTTTATCTATTTGAAGGATATATAGTGTTCCGTACAACAAAGTTCTACAAACTTCATGTCATTTAAAAAAATTGCTCGAGCTTACAAGCTCTTAACATGTGTTTCCCAACTCTTTTTGTAGAAAGTTTAGGGTCATCAAGCCTTGACCGATCCTCTATACTAATATCAGAAATTACATGGAAGATACAGTTTTACCCTTCTCTATGTATACAGTATTTCTGTGGTGTTTACAACGGGACATAACCAAATTAATGTTTGACAAGCATGGCCTCCATTCTTTTTCTTCTAGCAGCATGTTTTAGTTTCTCAAGTGCAACAAGTCCAACTTGCCTGACTCTTTCTCTAGACAAACCTATTCTGCAAGAGACAAAATAACAATCAGAGAAAATGAACTTTCATATGAGACATATACGCAGTAGACAAGAAAGGAAAAAAAATGTGCTTGAGATATAGTATGATATAGAAGCACATCTTGACCAACCAACAAAGGCATAATCCAAAACAAGTTAATCTTTAATTTTTATCAACTCTTACCCAAATGAACACTACAATCGTGACTTTAACTAGAGTTTGTTCATCTGAAAGGTACAAGTTATCCGATTGTTTTGAGCTAAGGAATGCATGGGTGACAATAACCATTTGCTCTGTGAATGTAAACATGGAAGCTTCATTTCTTTTGTTTTTGTTCTCTTTTAGGATATGAGATTGAGCACGACATGTTGAATACTTATATCTTGCTCTTAGAGCGATAGGGATACAAAGAAGAAACAATTGACCATAAAAATTGATTGATGTCTTAAACTTGATGCAAAGTATAACTATGATGTTCTTGTAAGTAGTATATCCATGTCCATATGTACTCACCGTTTGCTAATATCCTCCCAAGTACGTGATTCATTGTCCAGACCATAGTATAGGCGTATAATCTCTATTTCCCGTTCCCCAAGTGTCATATTTATGAGCTTGTTTACTTCATCCTGCATATACGTTACATACATTGTTAGTATCTTTATGATTATAAGATAGGAACAGCTTCAAATTCATATTTAGCTTAGGAAATAAGAATAAAATATTTCATTATTAGAAATTTTTATACAGGATTGTAACTATTCTTTGCTGTTGATTCTTGAGAAATTGACTTTTGTTTTAAGGAGGTCAAACTTTAAAGGATGGTTGCCAAGAATTTTATTGAGAAGCTTCAAATTAGTCTCCAATATTTTATTTTCATTAGAGCTTGAGTGTCAGACACTAGCCCTACAATTATGAGTTAAAACGTTTCAATGTCCCAATTTTTTGCCTTTTTCTAGTCTATTCACCATGCGTACCTTCAGTGCCCATTCCTCTACTCCATGCCAAGGAATGTTTTCAAGGCGATTATCTGCAATGTACTGAAACATTTATAGAGAAATGTCAATCATGGACGTTGAAAAAATCATAAAAAATGCTTTAATGAAGATTTGCAAACTTTGAGATAAGATAACTAACACTATGGTGAGTTTCTCCCGGGAGACCATTCAAAGAGGAGAATGCGTCCCTATCGAGTGAGAATTCTTTACTGATTGCCTACATGCATTGACGGAGTAAGTACACACTAAGAAAAGAGGGGTAAAATTTAATAGAAAGGTATGCGAATATAAAAATCTTTAGTACCTCTGTCGCATTTCTAATTTTCTTTCTAGACATGTTCAAGCACTCTGCAATTCTCTGCAACAAAATAGAACAACATAAATAAATAATGCAGACTAATACAGACAAACATAGTTGGTATAGCGACTTCAACTTGCAGCTGAGTTAATGAAATTTTCATGTCACTTTAGTAAAATTTGTATGCAAAAAGATGATAGTGCAAGTAAACGTATTCGGAAGGCAATGACTCACATCAATGGATGGAGTTATTCCTTTTTCTTCCAATCTGACTTTTGCATTCCGGATTAAACTTAACCTTTCATGCAAATGAGTAGGCAATCTTAAGGTTCTGGAATTATCAACTAGAGCTTTCGAAACACCCTGCAAAATAGGAAAATTAACTAGCATTAGTTTCACTCTTCTGCTAAAACCGTGTTGACATGACAATAAGTATCTTGATCATTATACTTTTTTAGAAACTTTATGAGAGATGTCTTGGGAAAAGGCATGAACCTCAAGAAAAACCATTTTTTCAAAGTTTAGGCTTTTGGGAGAATTGGACTCACTACAATGACAATAAATGAATAGTCTCTTACATATTTCGAATTACCTAAACAATTAATGAATATACAGACACATTTCTAAACTTAATTAAAAGTGAAAGAACTTAAGGAAATCCCTCAAGGTCAGCAGTGCTAAGACAACAAAATTCATGTACCACCAAGTTAAGGAACTGCCTTTAAGTGTTCTCTTTTTCATGGATTTCCCTTATGGTCCTTACTTTTTTAATGATATGAGAGACCAAATTATGACATCTCAGAGATTCAGAAAAATCAACATTATTTTGAAACTTAAAAATTGGTCCTCTGGTGTAGTTCCTTATGCAGTAATGGTAATAGCTGTTAGCTGCTTTCATAGACAATATGTGGTACTACAGTATGTGCTAAGTTGCAAAGAACTTAAAGAAAGTATGTTTACCTGACGTATCCACCAATAAACATATGTAGAAATTTTGAACCCCTTTGAAGAATCAAATTTCTCGATCCCACGCAACAGTCCAATCAAACCACCCTACATGATAAATAAAATAAATTTTTTTTTTGCTAAATTCACAAGTCTATAATAGTTATAGCTATACACAACTGTCTCTTTTCAGGATGGGGAAAAACACCTGAACAAGGTCAGCCATTTCAGCACCCATGTTATCATATCTTTGAGCAATGGACATCACCAGGCGAATATTGCTCATTGCCAACTTTTCTCTTGCTAAAGTAGATTCAATTAATCTCGCTTGTAATTCAGTACGGGAAATTCTCAATGATGTTGCAAGTTGTTCCTCAGATGGTGTCCATCCCAGTCTCTGCTGCAGTCTAGAATTCCAACCATAAAGAATAAAAATAAAACCTGATAAATTTGATACTGGTGGATTTTTGTATAAAATAGAAGCCAAATTCAAAAGTAAAAACAAACTCTAACAATAATCCTTTTTTAAGACAAAATAGTATTTGGTGTGGTTCAAATCAATGACTTCAAATAGTCTTATCACTAGACCACTAGATTAACCGTACAATAGCCCATCATTTACTAATATCTACAACCACAAAAAACACATGCATAAGATTGGAAATGAAAAAACAAATAAGAACCATGCTGCTGCTACTTGTAATTTAATTTCAAATTTGTGAGGTGATGGAAACTTAGGGAAACAACTCAAGGCAGGATAACTTTCTATGTGCTTCTCAACTTAAAGACCAGGATCCATATAGAAACCTTATTGTGCACTAGTTGAAGTCATGAACTAACATGAATCAATTGTTAATAAACAGACGAAAAGCAATAGATAGGTGATTTTGGAAGATACCGTGAAGAACTATACTTTTCTTCACTCCTACAATACCTAACAAATTACAAAATTAGTATATTTTCTTGTTTTGGGGTACCTGGATTTCTGCTTGTCTAATGAAAGACCAATTTTAATTTTCTTTGAGAGCCGTATCACCTCTGCATGTGTCAGCAAACCTTCACTTATAACACCCTTGACGTAACCCTTCAAACGATTCTGAAGTAGCTCTGGGCTCACAACTGCTCTCGTATGCTTGGTGGCACTAGGCTGCGTTAGAGAATCATTTTTGATTAAAGCTTTCTTCTTCACACTTTTCCTCCTTTGTCTAGCAGACACCCCAGAGCATGTAATTGGTATCCGCTTATGAGTGTTTCCTCTTTGTGAATGGGGTGACACTTTCCTCTCAAAAGAAAGATTAAATTGTTTTTCCAACAAAGTCTTCTGAAGCAGAAGTGGTTCCACTGAATACTCAAGATCAAAGTTTTTTTCTTCCAAGTCAATAGGTTCCTGAATCCATGGTTGAGCAGTTGAAGGAGCATTATCTACATGTTCTTTCAGAGCCCTGACTGACTGTTCATGCCAATTCGAGGATGCACAACTTTGTCTATAATTGGAAGACTTACTAGAAATAATCACATTCTTGGTTGAAGTAAATTGATAGTGCATCATCAACCCAGGCTCGTTGAAATAGGAATGTTTTTCAGTAATATCTGAATAATAGGAGGAGCTGAAAAGCCTCTTCCATGTACTAAGCCCAACAACTGCAGCTGTAGCCATCATAAGTTTCTTCTTTAAATCTAATCACCGTAAGCTGTTCTTACGAATCTATCCAACTCAGTTTATGTCAAAACTGTTTCGTCTTTGTTCACTAGTGCCAATAAGAGAGGCTGAATTGTCCTCAACGAGTTTTCCTGAACAAATTTGTTAGAAACTACATTAAAGGGAAAATCTGAAGGAAAAAAAATTATTGAAAAAACTGTTCATAAGTTTAGTTATATTTTCCACAGTGCATCTCTCTCAAACAGATTCCTTCAAGCTAGCTAAGAATCAAATTTGAAGTATGAGCAACATATAGAAGTGTTATATAGATCTCATAAGAATTAAAACAAATCTATATATCTTTCAAGTATAAACTAGTATTTGAAAAAGCATTGAATACAAATGAGAATCGTCTTCTAGTGATGAATTCATACTATGCCCCTAGAAAGGAAAGACATATCAAATGGAAGGGAAAAAATGACAGTTGTGAGTTGTGACCTTCAAATTATAACTAACTCTTAAATGTCATTAGACAAATGAAATTTATATTTATTAATCGGTATGAAGATTCATAAATCGAAATCGATGATTCATGAATCTCAATTTCTCTATATCCACAAGCTACTGAACAAATGACAGAGGAAATTCAGAGTTAATCCATTTTTGGCGTACCTGGAGTTGAGTTTTCTTAAGAGGGAAGATAAAATGCTATATTTACTAGATGAGCAGAAGAAGAAATGAAATGGCGGAGAAATCAAAGTGATTATCTCACTCATTTTGAATGAGTGAGATAACGAACTCAAGCTCTTCTCGTCCTTGTGGCATGAATTTTTTATTTTCTTTTTCTCTTGTGACGGTTCTGTGTGAGTGTGAGGTTTATATTTTTATAAGTTTTAAATTATTTTCTGAGAATCCAAATACGAAGAGAAGCACGCTATTGGCTGGAAGAGATATGATTGGGGTTTAGCTTTGTGTGGTGAACGACCTGCAATTTTTATATCTACCCAAGCTACTCTCTCCGATTTTTTTAGGATAACTATATTACGCTTATAATTAAAGACTTAAAGTTATAATTTTTCTATAAATGTATTTATATAAATCTAATTATATTTATAAATAATATTACTTTATATCACTCATTAATCACACATTTATAAAAAAAAATAGGAATTTTCTTTTTACGGGAGGGGAGAGAAATAAAACTACGAATTTATTCTCTCAATTGTACTCAATATTTGTTTTTGTTTGCATATCAATTGGTAAATAATTGACCTAAATCACCACATAAATCATCTAAAACCGACTCTACTCTTTGGTATTTGGATGAGCCACTGCGACACGAATCCTTTGGGTCACTTAGCTTTTGAAATAGTATATTTTATTCCATAAAATAAAAATCTACATAAATTTAAATCCAATATTTAAAAATATGTAATATTATAAATATTGATAATGTACATTGTACGTACCATTCTTCTTTAAATAAATCCATCATATATTCATGTATAATTTTAACATATAAATATATAATTAAATACATCAAGAATCAATAATTAAAACTAAAATCCATTATAATATTAAATTAATTAAAATTATAATCTAAGATTTAAAATTACCTACGATTACATTCAAAATTTAGATATACATAAATTTTAAATGAAACACTATTATAATAATGAAAACTAAGAAAGTAAGAAATGACATGAAAAATTTAAGAATGATATATGATGAAACCAAAATAATCTTAATATCCAATCTTCAATCATTTCTTGTAGATTTTCTTCAAAAGTTTGTCTTTGATATGATATATGATCTCTTTTGTTCTTTATTTCAATTATGTAATTATTTAGTAACTTTCTTTATACATATTTGTCTATTATTAACCCTAATTACATTTATATAGTGTTAGGTTTCAACCTGATACAATTAGGATTAGGATTCTAAGAAATTTGGATTTTATTGTGCAAATAACGACTAGTAGGCCACAACGTATGATCAATTTACGAACGCTTAGTAGAACTCGATAGGACTGGGTCGCAGTACACGATAAACCATATTGGGTCAAGCTTTATTGTTCTATAATTTCCAACGAAGTCGAGATGAGTGTTTCGCAATACACATATTCTTTTGTCACGACACGTGTTATAATTCTTCAATTATTTTCTTTTTTTCCTTTTACTCTAAATACATATTTTTGACTTTTTTTTATCACATAGTCTAACATCTATACCATACCAAGTAAACACATAAAAAACTATAAATTAATGTAAATATGTGAAAATTAATACACAAATATATATGTAAAATAACACTAATTAATAGTAACTAATCTAAAAATTACAGGATTAAAATACATTTTTGTATAAATGACTTAATTTCTAACATACTTTTTTTCTTATAAATAAAAGGGTATTGATTGTCATTAATAAAAATATTAATTATTATCCCAAAAAGAATTTTTTATCTTAAAGCTTACCATTTTTTCTACCTTAATTTTATTTAAGAAAATAATAATAATAATAGTATTATTAAAACTTATAAACACAAAAATAACATCTTTTATGTTTATCATATACTTTTATTATTAAAAAAATATGATAAATCATTTAATTTTAAATACATTCTAATTAAACATCATTTAAATTAAATTACAATAATTTAAATTCGTTTAATATTAAACATGATTCAATTAAATCAGATTCAATATTATTAAAGTGTTTATAAATTTTATTCTCTTTTGCTTGTCATTTTTTTAAATAATTTTTTTCTTTATCATATATCTATCTCTCTCACTTCCCTTTTTCCTTTGTATTGCAATTTTTTATTTTTCACAACCAGTGACTATTATAAATAAACTTATATTTCATTAAAAAAATTGTTAAGTTTCAATGCATAGTAAAAACATATTTACCACTATTATAAAAAATTAATATAAAAACCATGATAATAACATTTTTTTCACAAACTCGATATAAAGGGATCACACATAAAATATTTCTTAACATTTTTGCCCCTTGTGCGTAATTCTTTTAACTATTTATTTATTTATTTTTGTGTGTGTGGGTGTGGGTGTGGGTGTTGTTTGGGGGAGCAATTTAGGCCGTTGGAGGACCACGACCAAAAGAATATTGATTGCATATTTGCATGGAAATTTAGAAAAGAGGAACAATTTTTAACCATAAACGATATTGATGCAAGCAAAATGAAGGATCATGATCTTCATGTGGACTTTCTTAGCACGAGCCCACTTGGCAAGGGAACTATTTGTGTATAACTTTCATGCCAACATGCTGCGGCTGATCTCTAATGTTAAGAGACAGAATATAAGCTGATTCTAAATTTCAGACAATCCTTCCATAGTCCTTTCTCCCACGGGACGTGGTCGGAATGCTCGAGACAGAATGATTATACCTATATCCTACAACAAAATGCAAAACAAGTTAAT
The DNA here is from genome assembly GCA_030763125.1 of Hippophae gyantsensis. Classification (NCBI taxonomy): domain Eukaryota; kingdom Viridiplantae; phylum Streptophyta; class Magnoliopsida; order Rosales; family Elaeagnaceae; genus Hippophae; species Hippophae gyantsensis. The sequence continues at coordinate 50,080,257 of CM061033.1, forward strand.
ATGGTATCAGGCCATGTTCCCCCACTACTTGGGGTCTGTTTGGTTGTGCTTCCATTAACAATTTCATTAGAAAACAGTTTAAGGCCGTCAGAAAGCACAAATTATGCTCTATGGGCCCTAAAAGCACTTTCAACAAATTTTTTGTATTTAGTTCAAAAGAACCTTCTTCCTGTCAGAAATGCTTTTACATGGTTTCAGAAACACAAGCAAATAAACCCTTAATCCCCCTTCTCCCACAAGAATAGCATTCATCTGAGTGAGCCTATCTTTAATATTCCTAGCAAAAATAGCATGCAAGTGTAATCCAAACAAGAAACAGAGCAGGCAAGCTAATAGAAGATAGGATGGGAATACACAAAATTGACTCAGGAAATACCCCATGGCATTGCGTTGCTAAATGAGCCACTTCCTGGAGAAAGTGGACCGTCTGAGTTAAAGCTGGAAGGAGGTGGCTGGAACTTTATATGCTTCCGGTCATTACTCTGAAATGTACTAGGTCCACCATGATTTCACCGGTGAGGTGGCTGTCCCAAACGGATTGGAGAGCTATGTGAAATATGAGGCATGAAATGACAAGGTTTTGACATTGAACCGATATATCCAGCATGTGATTCACTAGTTATAGGGTCACTCATAACATGCGGAAATGACTGAAAATATTCATTTTTCCTAAAAGAAAAATTAAAGGAGAAACCGTAAGGAAAAGGTACGAAGAGAGCAAAAAAAAAAAAAAAGTGTAATGCAAGAGGGGGTAAGATACACTATTATAGTTTTTTATGTAAGAAACATAAACATCACAATATATTTATTTAAAGATATAAATAGTTACAAAAATACAAACAAAATGTGTATAAGTAATCCACTCAAAACTCAAAATATACTATTATGAAAGTTGGTCACTGGAAAGTCCCACTTTATGAACGAAGGAAAATCATAAGTTATTAATTTCTCATTCCAAACAGTCATTCAACTTGCTTTCTGCAGCAACTAGGAACCTACAATCATAGTAATTCAACACAATAGTTTCATTTGCAAACCAGGAAAACAATGTATGCAAACACAAAAACCTGAGACAAAAAAAATAAGCAATCCAGTAGATAGAGACAAACTACCTCTGATTCTGAAAGGTATTAGAAAAGGAAGGGAAAAAAAACTACCTTTGAAAGGATATATTTGAGCTTGTGCTGAACAAATGGTTGAATCTTCCGGCTGCATCAAATGGCTTTGCAGTTCCAAGATCCATACCTCTGCCAAACTCACTAGTAATTGAGTTCACATCCAAACCATCCTCTTCTAGAAGAAGTTCATCACTGAAGCAAAATAATTTAAATAAATTGAATAATAAAAATAAAAGCAAATAGGGTAGAAGTCAAACAAGCTAGGGTGTTGACTTATTGAGTAAGTAGAGAGTGAAGAGCCCTATGGTTACAGTAAACTTTATCATGCTCTATGAACTTCAGTATCACCCTAATAAATTTATCAACTTTCTCCAGAGTAATATTCCAGGTTGTTCCGCCTCTTAACAATCATAAAAATGGGGAGGGGGGGAAGACCTTAAACGTATTCTATAGTCTTTTTAGTCCATATGTATCAAGTATCCACTGAAGCATAACAGAATGATAATTATTTTTCTGTTATTTACATATATATATATACACATGGATCTGTAAAAAAAGAAGATATTGATTTGATCTTGATCTTAATTTGATCCTTCTAGTAACTAATTTACACTAGTTAAGGAAAGTAAATCACAACTATATACACAAGATTAATATCCCTAAAATATAAATCTACAATTATAAAAAATTAACAATTTTCATATGTGACTAGTTTGAATTCCTACACTCCTTCTCAAATTAGGCTATATATACTCATTAAATTAAGTTTAGAACTTAGCTCAATGAAGTTCGGACGAAAGAGTGCCTTTGTGAGGATGTCTACTGCTTGAAGTTGAGATGAAACATGTTTCAATGATATAGCATTGCTTTTTATCTTTTTGCTAATGAAGTATCGTTCGATCTCAACATGCTTTGTCATATCATGATGGACAGGGTTCTTGACAATAGCTATAGCTAATTGGTTGTCACACATCATATCTATAGGATAAAAAATACTAACTTTGAGTTCATCCAGTATTCGTTTTAATTAGATTCCTTCACAAATACCCTAAACTAAGGCTCAAAATTATGTCCCAGTACTACTACGTGCCACCACCTGTTGCTTCTTATTCTGCCATGTTACTAAATTTTCCTATACATAAAAGCAATACCCTAAAGTTGATTTTTAGTCAATGGAGGATCTAGCCCAATCTACATCTGTGTAGACCTCTAAGGAGCAATTAAGCATCTTTTTGAATATTAGTCTCTTTCCAGGGTCCTTAATATATCTAATAATACGGTAAACTATCTCCATGTGTGTTTCTGAATGATTGCTTAGAAATTGACTAACGAGGCTCACTATAAAACTTATATCCGGACGCGTGTGAGTCAAATAGATCAAATTCCCTACTAGCGTTGATATTGTCCTTTATCCACTACCATTTCTTAAGTTCGAGGCTTCAACTTTGTGTTAGGGTCCATAGACTCGTCCACTGGGCTATACCCACTCATACTTGTTTCTTTTAAGAGATCCAAGATATACTTTCGTTGGGAAACTGAAATTCCCTTACTTGATCTAGCCATTTTCATTCCCAAAAAATACTTTCGATGTCCGAAGTCCTTGATTTCAAACTCTTTAGATAAGAGAAACTTAAGTCTCCTCATTTTCCCTTCATAATTCTCCATGAGAACTATATTATCAACATATACTATTAATACAATAATCTTATTATTTGTAAAGTATTTGATGAAAAGAGTATGATTAGCTTGAAACTATAACCCATCTTGTTTTAACATGCTTGTAAATTTGTCAAACCACACACAAGGTGATTGTTTAAGCCCGTATATTGACTTTCAAAGCCTACAGACTTTGCCTCGTGTACAATTAGTTTCGAGTCTAAGAGATATGTCCATATAGACTTTTTCTACTAAGTTTCCATTCAAAAATGCATTTTTTTACATCAAGTTGAAATTAAGGCCAATCTTGGTTCACAACAATGGATAACAAAACGCGTATTGTATTGAGCTTGGTTATAGGAGCAAATGCTTCCTGGTAGTCAATTCCATATGATTGAGTGTAGCCCTTGGTTACCAAACGGGCTTTGAATCATTCAATATTACCATCAGTCTTTTGTTTTACTGAGAAAATATACTTGCATCCAACTATTTGTTTCCAAGTAGTAGAGTTGTTAGGATCTATGCGTCATTCTTCTCAAGGGCATGAAATTCTTTTAGAGTAGCAGCTCTCAATTCAGAGACTTTTAATGTGTCATGAAATGTTTTGGGACTCTGAATTTTGTCTAGAGTAGTCACAAATGCTCTGAATTTCTGGAAAAGTTTGGAGTAAGATATATAATTATGGATATGATGTTATGTACATGAGCGAACTCCCTTTCTAGCAATAGATAGAGATAAGTCTAGATCATATTCTACCACCTTTTAAACACTGTATTCTTTGTTAGGCTTAGCCTTACTTTGTGCTATTTCAAGAATTGTTGAGTTCAGAATAGACTCCAGGTTTCGTTGATTTTGAACAGGCTGTTGAGGTTGTTTTCTCCTAGTATATACTTTTACTACATCATCAAGAAGATGAAGATGTTTTGAGTATATGTTTAACTTTTCAAATGGTGAATTGGGTGACTCAAATATGTTTGGAAAGCCATCTCCTGACTGAGGGCTTAAAGGTGATAGAGGCTCTAAGTTAGGTAAGTGAAGAATTGAATTGAGTGGACTTGGACTTGGTACTAGATCAATAAGAGAAGTCCAATCCCCATTTTGTGATTCATGTGTGTTTTCCTCTCCGTGAATTATGAAATTGGGAAAGAATGGTTTATCTTCAAAGAAGGTGATATCCATGATATGATAAACCTTTTTTGTGAAAGGAGAAAAACATTTATATCCCTTCTTGTTCGACGAGTATCCAATAAAGATGCATTTAAGTGTTTTTTCATCAAGCTTACCGCGGCTATGAGGGTGTATATGAATAAACATAATGCATCCAAAAAATTTAAAAGGAATTTGCAAATGTAGCGGGTGTGAGTTTGAATAGAGATCAAGGAATGGTTGCACTGGAGTTTTGAATTTGAAAACATGTGGGGGCATTCTATTAATGAGATAGGTAGCCATAAGGACAATTTTGCCCCAGAATTTCTTAGGTACATTAAAGTGGAAGAGTAATGAACGAGAAATCTCAAGTACATGATGGTTTTTGTGTTTTACCACACCATTTTATTGAGGTGTGTCCACACATGAACTTTGATGGATAATTCCATAAGATTGGAGATAAGAACTAAGAATGGAGTTGAAGAAATCTTGGACATTATCAATTTTAAGGACTTGAATTTTGGCTTGAAATTGAGTTTGAATCATGGTATTAAAAGTTTTGAAGATTTGGCTAGTTTTAGATTTATCTTTCATGAGGAAGGTCTAGATTAATCATGTATGATTATCAACCAACAATAAAAACTACCTAGCTCCAGAAATATTTTGGATTTTGGTTGGCCCCCAGATATCATCATGAATAAGAGAAAAAAATAGAGTTGGTTTGTATGGTCGTGGGACAAATATACTTCGAGTGTGCTTTGATAATTAGAAGACATCACATTGAAATAACTTTACATCTTTGTTAATGATAGAAATAAACGTTTTAAATACAAAAAATTTGGATGACCTAGACGATAATGCCACAACATGATTGTACTTGTTTTATTGGATTGACCTATTGACGCATGACTCTGAACTGACCAATATTGGGGTCTGATACTATTTTTATTATTATCACTCTAAGGTGGGACAAAAGAGGAGTCCACTTTGAAGAGATATAAGCCTGTACAAAGTTCAACATTGTCAATCATTTTCTCTAAACTCAAGTCCTGAAAAACACAAAATTTATCAACAAATTTAGTCTCATAGTGAAGATCATAAGTTAATTTGCTTACAAAGATTAGATTACACTCAAGATCAAGTACAAAGAATATTAAGTGTAGAATGAGATTGTGTGAGAGAGATATGGTTCCTATTCCAACAACTCTTAAGCGTGAACCATTGGCAATACACACTGTGTGATAATCCTGACATGGAGTATAAGTTGAGAACAATAATGTATCGCTTGTCATGTGATCTGATGGCCTGAATGTACTATCCAAGATGTTGAAGGTAACTAACCCACATGAAGTGCTTGATTTACATTTCTGTGTACAAAGTCGTTTCCTGTCCTAGTTGTTAATGGACTGGTTGATAGATTTGCCTTGTTAATCGGGTGTTGAAGTAGCTCCAACTGATCTTTCAAAAAAGGGATTTGGTTTGCTTCTATGGAGACTGCATTTACCCAACTCTCACAATCGCCAACAGTTCTGTTTGGCTTCCAATCTAGTGGCTTTCCATGTAACTTTCAGTAAGTTTCTTTAACGTGGTCTAGCTTCTTACAGTGGTCTCACCAAGGATGTTCCCTTCGTGGTCGATTTTCATTGAGAGTCTAAGATATCCTACGAGTAGCACATGCAGTAGGTTCGACCATGGGCACGTGGTCTTTAGCAATAGTAAGAACTAAGCCATCAGTGGATGCATATGTATTAGAATGTCCCACCATGACTAGCTTTTAGCTCTCCTCTCGACGTACCTCGAAAAAGGTTTCTCGAAGGCTTGGTAAGGGCTTGATTTCGAGTATTCAACTTCACACCTCATCAAGTGACTTATCAAGACCCATGAGAAACTTGAAGATGCGTTTGGTCTCCACTATTCTCTTGAAATAGGTACTATCATTAGGACATTTCCATTTGTAAAATTCAAAGAGGTCCAACTGTTGTCAATGTTGTGTCAGAGTGAAGTAGATGGTGAATGTGTTTTCTCCTTGCCTTAGATCATATAGAATACTCTCTAAATGAAAGATTTTAGCAGTATTCTCACTGCTAGAGAAGGTGTCACGAACTACATCTCATATTTCTTTGGCTGTAGTGTAGAGGAGGAAGTTTTCACCTATCTAGGTAGTCATTGAAGTGATTAACCAAAACATGACTAGGTTTTTTTCTACCCTGCAAATTTTGAATTTGGGATCACTTGAACTTGGTTGGACAGCAGCGCCTGTAAGATAATTATCTCGGCTTCATCCACTGATAAACATCATTATGGATTGAGACTAATGAAGATAGTTGTGACCATTGAGTTTTTTATTGATTATAAGGGTAAAATTGTTTTCATGAGTGATCTGAAGATTGATAGAGAAATTGGGATGGGTAGGCAAAGATGATTCTCTGAAAGGTTGATCAAAGTCAACTATGGTGGATGCGAGTTCGAGAGAGAGAGATCGATAATACTGAACAAATTACAAAGTACAAATTACAGAGATTGGTAATACTAAGAGAGATCGATAATGTGAAAAATCTGGAAAACAGATTACAAAGAAATATGAAAAATTTGGGAAAAAAAGAAAAAAAATTAGGTTTCAAAATCCATGTTCTGATACCATGAAATAAAACAGAATGAGAATTATTTTTCTATTATTTTTTAGGTACAATTTTGATACATATATATACACAAGATCTATAAAAAAAACAGGTCTTGATTTGTTTTTAATCTTGATTAATAAGAACTAATTTATATTAGTTAAGGAAAGTAAATCACAACAAATTACAACTATATACATAATATTAATATCCCTAAAATATAAATTCATAACTAACAATTTTCATACGTAACTAGTTTGAATTCTTACTTCCACACACCCTCTCAACATTTTTTTTCCGATCCTAGGTTTTGTGTTGAAGTTTATTTTTTCTTCGAAGAAACAAAAAGTCCCATCTAATGCCATAACACTCCACAGCTGGTTTATAAGCGTACCCAATAATTTAATTTCAGTCGCAAAGTGAAATTAAAGCGTACTTACATATACACAGAAATAACTGATCTTTACATAACAATAGAGTTTATGATTGCTTACCTATAATTGGGATTCCAATCTCCTGGATCAGGCAATGAAAGGCTTCTCTCTGCTTTATCATGAGAAACTTTTGTTTCTGAATATTGCATACTTGCACCAAAGATAAAAGAGCCTGGCATACTTCGAACAGCTGAGTAACCAATGGAAGCACCAGTACCTCCCCGTTGCTGCTTCCAGCTTGCAGCATTAGAGCTTGAATACAGATGTTAGACTGACCAATTGCAGCCATCTTTCCCAAAGGTGATGCATGGCAACTACCTTTTGCTGGAGAAGTAGGACCATAATGTTGAGGATAACCAGCAGAAACTTGGCCGTAGGAGCTTGGAGGAGTAAATTGTGAGGGGCTAGTACCAAGGGGTAGTGGAGCGAAATTTCCTGCCAAAGGAGACACGCCAATTGCATTTCCATGTGAATACTGAATAAACCTCCTTGCGTTAGGGCTACTTCCAAGCATTGGCATGTTGCCTAGTGCATGCATGTTCATGCCAGATAGTCCAGCCTTAGAATAATAAGCAAACATAGTGTTTGCATCTCCATAACTTCCACAGCTGCTACCTAGCCCAATATTGTCGTTATAGCTACCATAGCTTCCTACACTTCCATAACTATTAGCATGTCCATATGTAACCATCTGGAAATGCAGACTGTTATGCATAGGAACCTTGTTCCTGGATGTAACCTGCAAACAAGCAAACATAATTTAGAGAAGGACTATGTACTTTAGATCACAGCAGAAGGAATGATTAGAAACACATGCAACCTCTTTCCAAACAAAGATGCACCGAAAAGGGAAGAAAACTCACATTAGGAGAGAGTCCGGTAGCAAACTAATGCCCTCCACCAGGATGATGATCAACCCTTATGTTTTGAGCAACAGGCTAAAGCAGAAGAGAAAATCATATAGAATGTGGATTAGTATTATCTCCTGCAGTGATTGTTCTCCTAAAAGACTACAATTTAAACCACCTATTGTTGGTAAAATTGAATAATGCATGTACGGATGTGAGAGAACCTAATAGAGTAGTGAACAACAAAAGAAGCACATATAACCCAAAGAAACAAATAGCTTGCATATGAGACACACAAATATAGACAAGCTACATAATATAAAAATTAATTGGAAATATAAATACTTATCCATTCAACATAGTAACTAAGAAGCAAAAAGCATGATAGTATTTAAAATCAAAGATTGATGCTCTTGGGAACTCCACAATAATCATTTGATAGATTCAGTGTTGTAATGTAATTAAACAAACAAACACTATTTCATAAGCCAGACTGAAGAGTTCAAATAGATTCACTTACCAAGCAAGCTGTCTCAGGGGGAGGTTTGTACGGGCATGTGAAAGGTTCGCCGGTCAAAAAGGGGTGTTTTAAAGCCTGTAGACATGAGTTTACCTCTAACGATCCATGACCTTTAACTTATTTACCATAAATGAGAAAAACCTCAAAAGAATATTTTCTGATAACCTGAAAAGGTGACCACCTCTTTGCAGGATCAAACTCAACAAGTCCCCATAAAAAATCATTCAAAGCTAGGTGTATTTGGCTCTCTGTCACGTATTTGACACAGCATGGTTCATTAACTTTTCCATAAAAAAAAAGACAGCCAAAGCAAATTTCTAATAGCCTGTACTACTCTGTCATACTAAAAGTATAAAAACCAATCTTTCACGATGTTTTCTTTAGGAAATTTCTTCTTGTACGGATAATTGGTAAAAATTTCTTCAAGGTTCATATGATTGAAGTACTCTTTTCCAATTGATGGTTTCTTCGTCTCCCTCTGAAAAAGCAACATAAAATTGAATAGTAAAGAGAAACATCAACAGAAAAGTAAAACTACCATACCAATATTGCAACTCCAATAACTCATGTTTTGATGTACCAAACCGCTTCAACAAGGTCCTCAATAATTTCGATATTCTTTATCTATTGATTTTCCTTTCCTCGGAAGGATACAACATCACACTTACAGTTTCATTTTCTTTATCAGTCAACGCTTGATATACACTTCTACCACTTCCAGAAACTTTCCCATCCATGTTGTGGATGGTCCCATGGTACTTGAAAAACTTGCTTGTATTCTTTGCCTCCTTAAGTAAATAATCTGGAGGTTGACCACTACAGAATCACAACCATACGTCAAGGATATCCAAGCTGGGGACGGAGGGAAAACTAAACAAGACAAGCCTTATGAATCTCGAGGACCAAAAACAACAAGATATTAGTCAACTCGAATTACATGATTCAGAAATGACAATGGGAAAGACAACAGAAAGATGGTGATGACAATAATAATGGTTAATTTGAGGAAAAACAGTTGATGTTTGATTCTCCTCTTGTTCTAATCAATGTATACATCCCTCAGCTACAAAAATCTAGTCTCTTTGGGCTAAAGGTCCATCTTTTAAAGAAAAAGGGTAGTAATTATAAATATTGGTAAAGGCCCATGCCATTAGTAGCTTGCTTTGAAAGTATCCTTTATTTAATGTAAAAAGGGAAAATTTACAAACTCCTTGGTTGTAGTTTTCTTAAATATTGCCGAAGTAGCCTCATAAGTTTAAACAACAACAGTCACATCCTTTCGAGGGAAGTGTTTGCCAAATATTAATGAAAATGGAAGAGTTTAGGAGAAGATGCTGTGATATTACAACAATGCATGCATAGTGATATATAAAGCATGAGAAACTAAATAAGAACTCATAGATACAACAAAAAAAAGAGAGAGACCTTGTAACCATCTCTCTGATTATGAAGAAACAATACAAATGGTATGAGTAATTTCAAAGTTCATACTTTTTACAGGTTACGAATAGCCTAGAATTAGATAAGATTTATAACATATATGGAACTTCAAATATTAAGCTGAGTCTGTTATCAAATATTTGTTTTGGGGGAAGGAGGGGTTTCCAGACCTTGGTTCAGTTCTCAAAACACTAGTCCAAACCATAATAAAATAGCAAAAGAGTAATGGAAGATATATTTTACAGATTCTCTGGTATTCTTCGCAATCCCTAAACAAAGATAATGGCCTGAATTCACCACTTAAAAAAGACAACCTTGCGCATAAGAGTATGTTTCTGGCTTCAGATCACAATGGATTATCCAGCATCTTTTAACAGAGATAACCCACGTAAAACCTATTTTCAGGAAAAGAAAAAAGTAAATAAGACAAAATGAATGATTGGGTGGTGGGGGGGAATACCACAGGATCAAAAGAAAAATTGTTATAAATCTGAATGGAAAACTAATACATACCTGTTTTGAAAACAACCGAACAATGCTTAGTGAAAAATAATCGCTATACACGATATGTATGCAATAAATACACAAATATATGTATCACAATAAGTAATATAGTGATAAAAAAATATCATTTTTAAGGAAATTATTTTATTAAAAACTAATTTTTAAAACTAAAAAAATAAAAATCAATTTTTTTGTGTTTTTATATTTTAAGGAAGCAAAATTAAAATAACTAAAAGTAAATAGTAATAATTAATTAAATCAGATTTGGTAACTAAAAAGATATATGAGAAAATATCTAGGAATATTTAATCTCCCAATTTTCTAAACATGCGAATCGTTAAAATCTTCCAAATATAATTATCAATTAATTACATGATCAATTAAATCTAACCTAGTATGTATTCCTCTCTCAAGTAAACTACACACCGTATGGTAATTAATTTAATCATACTCTCATGCTAATTAAATTACATATTACTCATTAAGTTCATCAATTATGGATTATATACAAAAGAATCATACATTTATGTCTATGCATGTTATTTAATCAAGACAAACAATTAAATAATTTTCTCAAATTTATTTAATTACCTTTATAGATAAATTGTTGGTAAAACAATTAATAGCATACAAATCAAATTAAATAATATAATTAAATTATAATTATAATTTGAGTAAAATATTAAATCATCACATGTTGTAAATTGGGTTCATAAGATCTTTAGATTAATAAATTAACTACACATAATTGTGCTCATAAATCTCATATTTTTCATAAAAAAAATGTAAAAACTAATAAAGAAAAGAATTGAAGAAGAAATACAATCAATCTCTTGAATTATAGTGTTAATCTTCTCTTGAATCTCCACCAAAATTATGTTCTCTCTTAAATTTTTCTTTATTTTTCTCTCTTTTTAGCTCCAAAAATTGACCAAAATTATGCTAATGATAGCCTCTTAGGGTTTATGGGGTGATTAGAGGCTTAAATATTGTGCATGTGCGATCTGAACCGTCAGATCAGTTTTAGATCAAGAGTTGAGATCAAAACAAGTAAAACTGACAACGCCAACCAATCACAGCATGACACGTGGTATCAAAAATTCACCGGGGAAATCAGAGAGCGACACGTGGTAGAGAAGACTAGTCAGAGTCAATGCCACGAGATGAAACGTGATTCACGAAAACGAATGGCATGGCGCACAAGTGCAACACGACGAGCAATCGGGTTGCGATATAAGCAGGGCGGTTTGACCGATCTCCAAACTCAGATTGAACGTTGTGCTGACAAGTGGCTCGCATTTCATCCTCCTCACACGCGACGTAATGTGATTCGTTGTCCCTTCTTGCATGACTTGTCCTGTTAGCTACTCGTTACGTGTCATGTGGTAGCTCCTGAATAACCATGCGTTAAAAATTCATAAAAAATCCTAAAAATTATATCTTCACCTTTTTTTACTAAAAAAATTATATTTTAATATTTTTAGTTCTAAAAATATTATTTATTAAATAAAACAAATAAATATTAAGTAAAAAAGTGAAAATCCAATGATTTATCTTAGTAGGCTCGTACATGAGTAACCAAAAAGATAAAATATCTTGGTACAAAATCAACTGAATATTGCCTAGACTATAAGTCGAGCTATTCTGACTTACAGATTTGTGTCAAGCAATTCGAAGCAAATGCACAAATGAAGTTGATATTCAAAGTAATCATAAATTCGAACAATGTGATCCTCAGGATCACATTTCTTGTTAAGCTGCGAACTGTAATGAGAGCAGTCACATCTAATTTTGACAGGAAAGAAATTGAAACATAATACTTCATGAACCATTCCACTACTGAAAAGGTGAGATACTTCATCAACCAGACTACTACTTGAAAAATGCGGCTTTGATAGATTTGGAACCTCGCTGGAAACTTAAGCTGCTTTTGAACCCAAAGATTTTACATTAAGCCCACATCAAGCCTAGAACTGAAGTATCTGGAAGAAAAGTATGAACAGGACAACTGTAAGGATGAAGCATCAGAAACTAGTGACAGCAACCTTGAAAAGTGCATCTCTAATCTTTGAGTGCATCCGAAATCCCATCTAGATCGAGAAACCCAAATAACAAAAAGCACTCTACAAAATTAGGATAAATTATTTCACTAGTACTCAAACTTTAAACTCATTCACGTTTAAATCACTAAACTTTTAAATGATATGTTTAGTACTCAAATTTTAACTTTTAAGTGATATGTTTAGTACTCAAATATTTAAACTTTCACCTATACTTCTTGATATGACAAATAACATGCAACTTTGCGATTTCTCTAGGTTAGTTTGGTTAAAATATTAACCATTTAAAGGCTCTAAAGAGTTCAATTAACACCCATGCAGTAAATAATTATCCAAAAATAAGCTGATGTGGCAAAAGTCACAAATATGTATGTTAGTTGCAAAATTGTGATTAAGTTTTGGATGTTTAAGAACTAAATTATATTGATTTAAAAGTTGAGGATAAATGTATGAAATGAATCAAAGTTGGGGACTGATGAAGTAGATAAGCCAAAAAGCTAATGTCAGCCTTGAGGGGGGAAGAGGATATTTTAATCAGATCTTAAAAAGCCAATTGTACAATTGAAAGCTGCATGTCAGAGTGACATTAGGCTTGAAATCGTTTAAAATTCAGAAATCAGAAAGTAAGAACAAGATAGTGCCAGGATACATCAAAGCTACTACATGAGGTGACTTAAAGCCTATAAATGGCCGTGTGAAGGAATGACATACGGAATGAGTGCAGTCACTTCTTTGTTATCATTCCATGTACTTCTCTACTCTTCCCAGTTTATGTCAACTAACACTCGTTTTCATAGTACCTTTGAAAAGAAAAATAGAGGGACTATCCCAAAGAATGAAACTTTCTAAACCTGCCTGCATCTTGTAAGTTCTGACATAATTTAATAATCCAAAATAATGACCGGTAGCACTAAATAAACTCTAGAAAAAGAAAGGGTTGAAATATAATTCTGTTTTGCATTTCACAGTTTGTTTTAGGATAATCATTGAGGGCCTAATTATAATACAAGAAAATAATAGAAAAAACAAACTAATTTAATACATAATATCTTTTTATCATTTTCTAATTAAATCTGATCATATCCTATTCAGTTGCAATATTTTCTTATTATTCTTAGTGCAAACAATTAATTAAGGATAATAACTTTAATAAAAGATTTCAATAACCTATTAAGCTATAATATTTATTCTTAATATTAACAATTAAGTATCATAACTTTAGTCAAAGAACACTTCTTCTTAAGTTAGATCATAAATATTGATCATATCTAACTTATAAATGAAATCATAAAATTTGGTCGGAAAAGTCCTATAGTGAATATATCCACTATTTATTTTTCTGAGGGAATATAAATCATGCAGATAATCTCATTTTCAATTTTCTTTTTAATAAAATATCTATCAACTTCTACATGTTTAGTTCAATCATGGTGAATTGCATTAAAAGATATATTGATAACGGTTTTGATGTCACAGTCAAGTTTAATTAGAGAGTTTACTTTAACTTGAAGTTCATTAAAGAGCTTTTTTAGCCACAAAACTTCACATATTTTCTGTGTAATTGCTATAAACTCTACTTTAGCACTGCTTTTAACCACAACATTTTGTTTCTTACTTCTCTAAGTTACTAATTTTCCAAAGACCAACGTACAATACCCAGTAGTGGATTTTCTATCTTCTACTGAACTAGCCCAATTTGTATGAGTAAAGACTTTTGTATTTTAGTCTCATTCTTCTTAAAATACAATCTTCTATCTGGTGACATTTCAAGATACATGAGAATTTTAACATAGCTTTCGAGTGAAATATTTTTAGAGAGTTCATGTGTTGGCTTGCAATACTAACTACAAATGTAATATCAGGTTTAGTATGAGACAAATAGATAAGTTTTTCTACTAATCTTTGATAATATCTTTGTCTACTGGTTTTCCACATCATTTTTCTTTCCAATTTTTATTGGAGTGTCACTTGGTTTGCATCAGAATATGCCTATTTCAGTGAGGAGATCGAGTATGTATTTTCGTTGAGATACACTAACACCTATTTTGATCATGCAATCTCCATTTCTAAGAAATACCTAATTTGTTCCAAATCTTTGACTTCAAATTTCAAGACTATGATTTTTTTCAATCTTTTAATTTCTTCTAGATTGTCCCTCTATCAAGATTATATCATGAACATATATTATCAAAATTATTTTCCTCCCATCACGAATGTTACGAAAAAATATGATATGATCGAATTGTCTCTATTGATACTAAAATTTCTTCATCACTTTTGAAAGTTTTTCAAACCAAGCTCTAAGAGATTCTTTAAAACCATATAGTGATTTTTTTATTTTACATACAAATTTTTTTCCTCTATTGAATTCTTTGTTTTCCTTTATTGAATTCTCGAGGCATCATCGTAAAAATTTCTTCTTCTAACTTTTCATTTAAGAAAACAGTTTTTTACTTTCATTCGGTAAAGTTGTTAGCCTAAATTTGTTTATCACAATGATTCTTATACCATTTAGGTTACTAACTAATGGTGTTACTATTATATTTTATTTATCATTAAAATAATAAATAAATTATTTATTTATTTTAAAATTATTTTATAAAATGTTTTTACATCAGTTTTCTAATTATAATAAAATTAACTTAAAATTTTAATTTAAATATTTATTTTTTATTTTATTTTATAAAATAATAATTAATATTATTATACTCATACAATCCAAAAACTAGTATCCGTAGATGTGACGATCAGAACGAGGATATTGAAATTAAGCTCGATAACTACAAGGTACTGAAAAGAATATAAATATATCCACCGAAATCGGAGCCCACATTATAAGTTACTAATATCAACATTTTGTAATTATATTCTTTCAAATTTTTTTTTTTTATCAATTCTCCTTAATTTTTTCATAACTAAAAAAGAAAATAACGTACAGTGTTAATCACCGTATCAACTATTACTCTAAATATTTTAGAGTTGATATGGTAACTAATGTATTAATAGTTTGTATTTCAGGTATGCAGAAATTTGAGAGAATTGACCAAAAGAAGCAATAAAAAATAGATAAAATGCAGTTAAAAATGTTGATAGTTTTCAGCTTTATTGTTGAAAAATAACTTAAAAACTGAACTAAAAGAGAAATAAGGGTATAAATGAAAAAAAAAACTAAAAATGATGATTTTGTCAACTAAATATATTTTATTATTTTATCATAAATTTTTATTAATAAAATAATATTATATTACATATTTTAGTTTTATTAAGAGAATAATCTAAATATTTTTTATAAAAATAAAATAATTACAATACTAACTTCATACAAATAAAATAATTTATGGGAAGAGTAAATTAGATAAAATTATTTTAATAAAATGTTTATGTATATTTATATTGCATGTAATTCAATGTATTTAAAATTGTGTTATATAATTTATATTTATATTTATAATATAAATAGAAATATATTATATATGTTATATATATATTATTTAAATAAAAATGAGTTAAATTTGATTATTATTATTTATTTTAATATTTATTAAAATTTTATTAAAAAATTCAAAAACACTTATAATTTTTACTACTTTTACTGATATCAATACTTTTTATAAAATTAAAGTGTTAATATTTTTTGCGAGATAGATATTAACATACACTACCTGATCATCCTAAGTGTCCTATCTGACATGATTCATCGTAACTAGTTTTAATCCAGATAGCGTATTGTGTTTTTTAATGTCACTTATTAGAAAACAATCGATTTTAAATATTGTTTAGTTTTTCAATGTCATTTATTAAAAGCCAAGAAAAACGATCAGTTTCAAATATGGTATAAGTTCAATTTCTTCTAAAGAAAATGTATGAAATTAATTAACTGTATTAAATATAAAAATTTATTAATTAATACATTAGATATTATAAGTTTATTAATTTTTAAAAATTATACTTAAAAGATATTTAAAAAAAAATTATATTTATATCACGTGATAAAAATGGTACATTTTTAATACAAATAAAGTTATTTCATTGTTTCAATAATATGTAACTTCAAAGTGGTGCAACGGAAGAGTGGACAATGATAACGGTTTGGTTTCATCGAAATTGTACATCGGTTACGAAATCGAATGAGATTCTTAATGGGAGAATCATTATAAAGTATTGGATCCTCCCACTATTTATTGTTTAATTCAAATACATCGTCAAAACGCAGAGAATAAGTGTCAGAAACTAGTGAGAGTATCAAATCAAAAATCAATTAGAATTCACATATAATTGATGAAATTTGATTAATGTTAAGAGGTATGTTTTCAATCCATTTTCTTTCCACTATATTTAAATTTTACATTCATATGATTTCCTGAACGTTTCTGTATTGAATTGTGATCTTACATAATAAGAATTACCCATTAAAATTAAAAATTCTTAAATCTCAATTGTATTTAGGGATGGGCAAAAAAACTGTGGGTTCGGTTATCCACGGATAACTGCACCGACGGTTCGATTTTTAATCGTTTAATTTTGGAGACTGATTCGGTTTCGGGTAAAAACCGAACATAAAGGAGCGGGTATAGTTCGATTACGATTATACTCAAAACCATACCCACCCGTACCCAAAATTAATTATATTTATTTAAATAAATTATATATTAATTAGAATTTACTTATTTTTAACCTAATATATAAACCTAATTTATGAGATTACTCATTACTCTCTCCGCGCCTCTATTTTTTCTTAATCTCACTCTCAGACTGCCCATCCCTACTCTCACTTTCTCTCATTTTTCTTCCATCTGTAGATTTGCTCAATTCTCGCACAATGCCGCGTCGTCACCAGTCGCTGCGTCTTCACTGGTCGTCGCCAGTCGATGCGTCTTCGCCAGTAACTAGTTCCTGCACCGTGTCGTTGTCATTCCCTCCATCTCGTCGCCATTCACAACCCCAACCGTCTCCATTCACAACGCTAGTCGTCGCCGCTCAGTAACTATATTGTTGACCTTATTCTGGTTCATTGATTTTTGTTGGTTTTACCTATGATTTTAAGATTTGAATCTTGTGCAGATTACTCTGAACAAGGTTTTGCTAATTAAAACAAGAAATAGTACATATATTGGCAAACCAGTGGTGACAAACGCTGTTATGGATGCCATAGTTGAAGTGCAAGTAATTCATCACCTTGCAACTCATAAAAGATATGTGTCTGCATAGTCTATCATCTTTATTTATTTCTTTGTTACCTTTGTGCTTTCCTGTAAGGATTAGATCAAAAGGTTGTTGTCTTCAAGTATAAGAAGAAGAAAAACTACAGGAGAAATATTGGTCACAGATAGGTATACTATACAATTTAATCTGTCTCCTCACAAAAAAAGATGTATGGGCATTGCAAAAAGAAAAAGATAAGTGACACAAAAATAAAATGGGTTGAAAATATAAAATATTGGGTCAAACTACTCACAATTTGAGGAAATATGTTGGAGAAGATGAAAGTTTTACAGAATGCATATTTTACAAAACATAACTTATGACTTCTCATATAAAACATGAAAAGCTGTAATTTACAGTTAACTGTGTATCATCGTAGTAACGGAGGTTTGAGGTTTTAGCTTTAAACATCTCCACATTTGTCGTCTAGTCCTACTTCTTATGATTTGGTTTGGTTATGATTATGATCCAATCATGTAGCCACGTACCAGGATAAGGATCACTGGAATTAGAGGCTATCAAGACTATCCAGCGACGACTTGAATCATAGGCTTAATTAAGGAGATTTGTGTGATGAAGATTTAAATTTGAATATCTTGTGTAGCAAATTTTCTTTTTCGATTTTCTATATGTAAAGTAGCATGATCTATCGAGAAAATTCAGTATATGAAATGAAGTGACTACTCTATTTTATGTATGGACCTCCCTATTGTGAGATTAGTGCTACTCTTTTATCGATTCATAGTGTATATAGTAAAATCTTATTATCGATTCATATTGAATATGGAATATAATATTATGATAATTTTTTATCATGTCTTGTAGAGTTAGAGATTTGTGAAGAAGACAAAGATTTTAAATATCATGACAAGTGAATATGTTGAAAAAGTAACGTGAGATAATAGAAAGTATATGTATATTTTATATATATATGAATTAAATTTTGAAAGTTATTTTTTCATAATTTTTCACCACAATCATCTCAAGGAGTAAATGACATTGAACTTAATGTAAAGGTAACAAGTGGTGGAACTTCAAGTGCCGATCAACATACAAATGTTCATCTCCTTACATCAACCTCTTCACTTGAAAATACACAAAGTTAACCATCAAATGAATGTAGTGAGGAAGAAGATGGGAAGGCTAAATTAAAGTCTAAAACATGGGTTCATTTTGATAGGAAGAAAATTAATGGGATAAAGAAGGCAATATGAGTTCATTTTTAAGTTTATTGTTGAAATTTATACAATTCTTATTATATATTTTTAAAGATTTGATATATTAAATGATTGTATATAACAATTTTATTGTTACTATATAATTTTTTATAGGTTTATATATGTTCCTGCTCCACACAATGCTGCAGTTATTGGTCAAGAATTAATAAGTTGTTTTTTGGATTGGAACATTGATCATAATATTTCAACCTTAACTTTAGATAATTGTTCTACTAATGATTCAATGCTACCCAATCTGTTAGATTCATTAGATAGAACTTCAATGTTATTGTATGAAGATATTTTTCACATGTGTTGTGCTGCTCACATATTAAACTTGGTAGTGAAATATGGGTTAAGTCTAATTTCTCAATGCATTTTTAAAGTTAGAGATAGTGTTGCATATTGGACAACAACACAAAAGAGGGAGGAAGAATTTAAAAAAAAATTGCATCTCAAGAGATAAAGTCTTCTTGTAAGAATTTATCTCTTGATTGTCAAATTCGTTGGATTTATACTTTTTTAATGCTTAAAAATGGATTGTTTTATGAGAAAGTATTTCCTCGTTTAAAACAATTGGATAAGAATTATAATAGTCTTCCTGATGCATTGGATTGGAAAATGGCAAGTACAATTTGTGATAAGTTAGAAGTATTTTACAAGGTTACTGAATTGATTTCTGGTTCTAACTATCACACCATAAACATATTATTTCCTCATATTTGTGACATCAAATTGTCATTATATAATTGGATTAATGATGAGGATGATTTGGTCAAGGGAATGGTTTCAAACATGCTTGTAAAATTTGATAAGTATTGGCAAGAAGTTAATATTGTCATGGCTATAGGAGTTATTTTGGATCCTAGATTTAAGATAAATGATCCCGAATTCTATTTTTCAAGAATATATGGAGAGAATGTCATTTTTGAAATTGAAAAGGTGAGAAGAGAGTGTTATGATTTGATAAACATGTACCGAAATAAATGAATTTTAGAAGAGAGTCGACAAATGAAATTTTCAACACGTTCCAATACATCTCAAAGTTCAAAAGGTACTAGTGTTCTTAATCCTAGTGGTATAAATGAGTATAAATAATAAAAATTAATGCAAAATAAAGCTGGATCTTTGAAATCCGAGTTAGACTCTTATTTAGAGGAGACTGATGTAGAAATTTTGGATGAATAGTTTGATATATTATCTTGGTGGAAGTGTAATAAACATAAGTATCCAATAATGCATGATATGGCTAAAGATATCTTGGCTATTCCGGTCACCATAGCTGCTTCAGAATCTACATTTAGCACAAGTGGTAGAATAGTGAGCAAATATCGTAGTAGACTCAAAGAAAACACATTGGAAGCTTTGATGTGTACTTAAGATTATGGGCTAATATTCATAAACAAGGTATAAGTCTATATATTTAATACTTTTACATATTATATTTTATTAATACTTGTTTTATGTATTATATATTAATTATTTAATTATGTATTCAAATATTTTATAATTTATTCAGATATGTTATCTCCTGGTTCATCCGATTTCACTATTAATATTGCAGAAGATGATGTTGAGGTAAAAAATTTATACGCGTGTTGTTGATGGAATAATTAGAAGAAAGAAGTTTTAATTTATTGTATTTGAAGTTTTCTTAAATTTATTTAATTAGTTTTTAATATTTGTATTAGTTTATAATATTTTATTTATATATTGTGTTTCTTGTTTATATGTATTTAATTTTATCTAGATTCATAGAAATATATATTATTAAATGTTAAATTTTTTATCATAAATTTAAAATAACAAATTAAGATAACAAGTTCAATATCAACCATTTATTTTAAATGGAGTGCATAATTCAATTCGAGAAAAATTATATTAAAATTCATCGCTGACTGTGCATGCACATCCCTAATTGTACTATTGGACACCTCCTTTTTTAACACGTAGCTTGTCTTATTTTTTTTTCTTCCTAAATACATACAACTTTTATTCTTAATGTTGCATTTATATTATTCGTTTTAATTTTTATAATTAAAATATAATTTATTTTAGTGATTTGAATATTAAACATATTTAAGTAATTATAATTTAATTTAAAAGTATTTAAATAATTATTTGATTTAGGCGATTGTGTTGATAATAGTGGTAGTACTAAAATGTTATTATTTTCTCAACCGGAAAGAAGTGAGAGATGTATTCCGCGAATAACAATTTTTTTTAAATTATATTTTTAATTATTTTAATGATTTATATTATACAAAAGATGTGTACTTAAAGAGCTACAATAATATAAATGATTATTTATATAAATTAAGAATTTATTTTAATTTTCTTCATATTTTCTTAATAGGATTGATACCTTCAATTTTTTAATATATATTTATTGACTTTTTATATTTTAATTTATATATTATATGATGTGACAATTTTGTTTTTATTGTAAAATGTCTATAAGATGGTTGATGTAGCTCAATACGTCGTTTGTGTTTGAGTTATATGTAAGGAAGTCCTTCAGTAATAACAGAAAGAGAAAAACGAGACTGACATATTAAGGTAAATTTTCTATTCATCCTTTTATTATAATAAATTAATTAATTAAGTATTTTTATTTATAGATATATCAATTTAATATAACTATTTATAAAATTAAAATATTTATTTTAAATAATTATGTATAACTTTTAATATCTTATAAGAAAATGGCGAAATTAAATTAACTTATTTAATAAAAAAACCTATAATACACCTCACCCGTGACATATATAGGAAAAATACTTTATGTAATTAATATTTTTTAAATAGAAAAATATATATCATTATTTATATATAAAAAACAATTGTTTCAAAAATTTGGCTAATTGAAAGAAATAATAATATTATTTTAATATCATCAAATATTATATATTATATTTTTAAAAATTTATAAAATACGGATCTAATTAACTTAAAAAAGATAAATAAGTTATTTTTTTAATTTTTATTAATTTATAATTTAATAAACTAAACAAAAACATAAGATATGTAATCGTGTATAAACATAAAATATAAAAATAAAAGAATAATACATAATATGTTTAGGTATAAACAACTTAGATCTCAACTATAACCTAAGAAGAAAACTAACAATTCACCTAACCGTTTAACTTTTTATTATGAAAATTAAATGTTTAAGTACAAATTTGTTCTTATGCTACCCTTTCTATTAAAGGCATCGTTCGGGTCATATGTTGCCTTTGGAAATTCCATAACAACAACATTCCCCAAACCCGAATGTGTTGGAAGCGAATGGAGTATATGTTATGCTAAGTGCTAATGAATCGATGGATTCATTTGTGAAAATCCTAGAATGAGGTCAGGGATTGGAACTGTATGAGAATGTTGTTCTATAACTCCCTCAAGTCGTTGTAGGTAAGGGATACGTGAAGCACGCCTCCTCATTGTAGGGGGATTGTCCAAAATATGTGGGGTAAGGTAATGAAATGAACTCTAAACCTCCGAATATTCCTTTTGTATCAATATAGACCTAAGTTTGTTATTCTCTCTTTGAGATTTAGTAAACGCTTATTGTAGCTCAGTTATTTGTCTTTGGAGACTTTTCATCATAACGTCCTTTTCAAGAGAAGTACTTTCTGAACTATTGCTTAATGACCTTGTGGGATGTTGGGTTATCTTGGCAAGTCTGGTCTTATTGTGACAGGATGGGATTTGGATTTCTTCACTAACTAAATTAAGGCTATACGCTACCTAATTCGTGATCATATGATGCCTTGGTTGGCGAGGAGCGATGCATCTAGTCGTTGGGATCAAATTCAATAGTTGGGCGCGTGAGATTATTAGCCTGCTCAATATATGATGTCATAGAATAAAATATGAGCTAATTCTCAAGGGAATAAAATATAATATCTCAAATGCTAACTATGGACTAGAAAGATTTAATGTCCTACGGTGGCTACCAATTGTTTGGAAAAAAATTAGTGTGTTAAGGATTCTAGTGATTTTAGAAAGATTTAGGAAATATTGATGATGAGTAAATTCTTTATTCTTATCACTAATGAGGTATATATAGCACTTATTAGATATGCGTCGAGGTTACATAGGTTAGCTCTCTCGTAAGAGCTACCAAAGTACAAACAAAGTAGTTTTATATAAGAATGATGTACTAGGTCATTTATTTAGGCCAAATCTTGGCCTTTAAGTCTTGATACTTAAGTCTTGCAGATCGTTATGCACGAACGATTATACATAAGCTACCTTTACAACGAACGGGATACTTTGGGTCTCTAAGATCGTGTACCTAATATCTGGTTAATACCAAACAGGTAACATACATATTCATTTTATAATGAATAATTTTGTTACGGTAACAATTGGATTAATCTAAAATTTTATTTATATATAGAAGAGATAAGATAATATATATACATCATACATTAATAATTACAAGTAAAATTATTAATACTTGATATCATGATGTGATTAATATGTCTATATTTATGTTAATGTTTTCATAGTTTTAAAATTTATTTATATTGTAGGCATCTAATGCATTTAGAGTTGCATTATATAATTTATATTTATTAAATAAATATTCTATTTATATTTTACAATTGTTATATATATTATATATATATATCATAATTATATTATTTAAATAAAAGATTGATTAAATTTGTTTACGTTATAATATTTATTAAAATTTTATAAAATATTATTAAATTTATGTATTATTATTTATTTTAATATTTATTAAAATTTTATAAGATATTTCAAAAAAATTATAGTTTTTATAATTTTTACAGATATCAATAATATTTTTATTAATTTTTATAAAATTAAGTGTTAATATTTTTTCGGAGATCGATATTAGCACGTATTACCTTATCCTCCTAGGTGTCCTATCTGACATAGATTCATCGTAGCTAGTTTTAATCCAGATAACGTCTTGTGTTTTTTAATGTTGTTTATTAAAAAAAAAACAATAGATTTTAAATATTGTTTAGTTTTTTAATGTCATTTATAAAAAACCAAAAAAAAAAAAACAATCAGTTTCGGTTTATGTTAAGTTTTATCGTAAAGATAAAGGGTGACAGAAAATATTAAATATATTAAAAATATATAAAAATTTATTAATTATTAGTTGGGTATTATAAATTTATTAACTATCATAAAATATAATAAAAAATAAAATTTTAAAAAATAGTATTTATATCACATGAGAAAAAATATGTAATTTTAACAAGGACAATAAAATTATTTTATCATTTTAATAACGATAATTACATCTTAAAATTAAAAATCCTTAAATCTCAGTTTGTTATTCGAAATCCCTCTTTTTAACATATAGTCTGTATTATTTTTATTCTTTTTTTCTTAAATAAATATAAAATTCATTTAAATAATTTTTTATATTAAATATATTTAAATAATTATAGTTTAATTTAAAACTTATTAAATGTTTAAATAATTATGTGATATAGATTAATATTAAAAATTATGTTGATAACAGTAATATAATGAAATATTAATATTTAGTGTTGTTTTCTCAATTGGAAAGAAGTGAGATGTATTTGGTGAATACTAAATTTTTTTAAATTATATTTTAATTATTTATATTATACAAAAGATGGGTAATCAAGAGCTACGATAGTGTAAATGATTATTTATATAAATTAAGAATTTATCTCAATTTTAAATTTTTATTTTCCTTCATATTTTCTTAATGGGATTGATACTTTCAATTTTACAATATATATTTGTTGATTTTTTATATTTTAATTTATATATTATATGATGTAACAATTTTTCTTTTATTGTAATTTTTTTTATAAGATGGGTGGTGTAGCTCAATACATCTTTTGTCTTTGAGTTATATGTAAAGAAGTCCTTCATGAGTAACAGAGAGAGAGAAATGGACTGATAAAATTTATAATCATCATTTTATTATAAGAAATAAATAAATTTAATATTTTTATTTATAAATTAATTAATTTACACTAATTATTTATAAAAATAAATTTTATTTCTGAAACAAAAATGAATAATTTTAAATAATTATAAAATTAAAATATTTATTTTTAATAATTATAAAATTAAATATAAACACTTTTAATAATAACAAGGATTATCGTGTACACACAAAAATAATGAAACTAAGTTCACTTATTTAACCCAAAAAAATAAAACCTATGCTACACATATATATGAAAAATATTTTATGTAATTAATATTTTTTAAATAAAAATATATATATCATTATTTATATATAAAAAAATTGTTTTAAAAATTTACCCAGTTCAAAAAAATAATATTATTAATTTAATATCACTAAATATCAAATAAATTAATCCTATATTTTAATTGAAAATATTCTATAAATTTTAGACTATATAATATGATATAATTTAATACAATACAGTTAAATTTATTACATATAACACATACGAATTACCAATTATCAATTGTGCGTGGTTTATTGAATAATAAAAACAGTTTCAATTAAACATAAAATCAAATAAATAAATCATATAATTTTTTATTTTTTATACAAAATTGATAGTAAAATTTTTTATTTTATTTTGTTATTAATTTTTTAATTATTATTATGTATTATAAAATATAATCTATAAAAATAATATTTAAATAATAGTTAAAAAAATTGAACTTTTAAAAAAATAATAAAAACACTTAATTATTCTTAAATAATTAAAATACTTGTTACGTCACTCATCCTAAATAATAATAATAATAATAATAATAACTCTTTCGTGTTGCTTAAGATCAAAACAAAACAAAAACCACAAAAAAATCATCCAAATCAGTCAATTGCATAATTTTATTCAAATTCGATTAATGTGCATATTGCGTGTGAAACACAAACCACATAAACTCCTCCGTACCTGTCAATTTCATAATTGTCCAAATTATAGGACCCAAAAATTATACGTGTTGCTTAAAATCTATAAGGAAGGCTAATACCCAAAAGTTTACAAATAAATTTATATTTATATTAGTTAATATTGCATCTAATAAAATAATTTTGAAAAAATATAGATTTTTTTTAAATATATCACCTAATACAACATAATTAATATAAATTAAATTTTTATATATATTTAATTTTTTTTATTTTTTATTTGATTACATGAGCTCCCCACCTAACCTATTAAATTTGAGTGATTTTAGTTATATGTGATTTCACCGGTTTTAATAAAAAATATTTTTTATAAAAATAATTTGCGTGCTTTTATACGTGACTTTTAACATGATATATCTTCTCTTATTTGTTTTCAAATTTCAATCAATAAATTAAGTAAAAAACAACAATAAAAATTATCAAATTAATTGTAATTTGAAAACAAAACAAAAATAAACTTAATAAGAAAAAAAATGTTAAAATATGTTTGTCTTCCTATCCTAAAAGAAAAAAATGTTTATTTTGCATGTATATTATAAAATTTAAATAATAATTTATAAAAAATAAAAAAATATATTAATTAATATGTATAATATTTTAAATATGATTATATTTTATTTTATTTATAATAAAAATATATCAATTTGATTTTATAAAATAAAAAATATCTAACCAATCTAACTGATACTTTTCTAAATTTTATAAACTATATTTGAGAGCAATAAACTTATAAAAAAGTTTAGGTTCAATTTAGTATTAGACTTTAACCTTGAGCGGTTTCTGGAAAAAAATATATACATCCCTATCCTAAAGCATTTGTTGAAATTTTTTTGCATATAAAAGTTTTAAAATTTAAATCTAAATTTAGAGTTTACAATAATTTATTTATTTAAAAAATATATATTAATAATATTTAATTATAAAAATATCATTTTTCTTCCATAAATTCATTTAAGACTAATGTCCTAGTATAAGAAGGTTTAATATGTACTATAGTAGTATTCAATATATAAGTAGATTCATGTGGTTTAATATGTACTATAGTAGTATTCAATATATAAGTAGATTCATGTATTTATAGTAGCATATTAATAATTTTTATATTTAATTTTAGATATATTAATGATTTAAAATTAAAATTTAATTAAAAAATTTAACATTAACCATATATATTGACAAAAAAAAACAAAGGACAAACTGTAATTACAATAACTAAATAATAATAAAAAGATTTATTTAATTGTTATTAACCCAAAAATATTTTCATTTTAACCCCTAAAGGAAATAAAAGAATAAAAAAAGCTAAGTGAAACTCTCGAAAATACTATAAAAGAATTGAATATGGTTATAGAAGATGGTTAAAAACTTAAAATCATAGTGAGATGTTTAGCTTTTCTAGGAAAACTTAAAGTTTTTATTGAATATGCACTTAGTAAAATTTATTATAGTTTTAGTGCTCTTGGAAATAGTGGATGGAAAACAGTTTTAAAAATGAGTGTGGTTTTTATTTTTTATCCACATGCATCACATATATTTAAATCTTCAATTAAATTTTAAATTGAAATTATTAAATATAAAAATTATTAATGTATTATTATAAAAATTTAGATACATATTTATACTTTTTTTTTATTAAGTAGGGTATTCTTTGAAAATTAAGTAAGGTATTTTTTTTTTCAAAAAAGACATCCATATAGAAAGAAAGTAAAAAAAAAAAAAACCAAAAAACTCCTTATAAATGGGCATGCATGGGTACTTCGAAACTATACCACACACACAACACCCAAAACCACTTTCATAACTTGCTTTTGCGTAACTATCTCTCGTTTCATTTAATCTCCTTTCTAATGGCACCACCAGGCTCTTTAAAAATCAGAGTGCAAAGATGCCCACCGGAGCTAGTAGCACCGGCGAAACCAACTCCTAACGTATTTAAACAACTTTCCGATTTAGATGACGGAGAAAGTTTACGATTTCAAATCCCATTCATACAATTTTACAAAAATGATCCCTCTATGAAAGGAAAAGACCCAGTAAAAGTGATAAAAGTAGCAGTTGCAAAAGCGCTTGTGTGGTACTATCCTTTAGCGGGGAGGCTAAGAGAAGGCCCTGGGAAGAAACTATTTGTGGAATGTACTGGTGAAGGAGTGATATTTATTGAGGCCAAAGCTGATGTTACATTGGACCAATTTGGCGATTCTCTTCAACCACCATTACCATGCTTCGAGGAGCTTCTTTTTGATGTTCCTGGTTCTTCAGCTGTTCTTCATTGCCCTTTGTTGCTTATTCAGGTAAGTGTATATAGAGATAGTATTTTTGTATAATTATTTGTTAGGTTATAAAGTTAGAATATTTTATATTATATGTATCTAAAAATGGTGTGACTTGTAGGTGACTCGTCTCAAATGTGACGGTTTTATATTTGCTCTTCGTTTAAACCACACCATGTGTGATGGAATTGGAATAGTCCAATTCTTGAAAGCAGTGGGTGAAATAGCACAAGGTGCTCATGCTCCTTCCATCTCACCCGTATGGCAAAGACACATCTTAAATGCTAGAGACCCACCACGCGTCACATGCAGGCATTTTGAGTTCGAATCAACGGATGAAGACTCCAAAGGCACAAAAACCCCACTTGATTACAAGGACATGATCCATCGGTCCTTCTTCTTTAAATCCACAAATATTTTAACCATTCGTAAACTCGTGCCATCACATCTACAAAAATGTTCTACTTTTGAGCTACTGACTGCATGTCTTTGGCGTTGTCGTACAATTGCACTACAACCTGAACCAGAGGAAAAAGTGCGTGTGATTTGTGTCGTCAACATACGTGATAAGGTCAACCCTCCATTGCCAATTGGGTACTATGGAAACGGATTTGTATTCCCAGCAGCACAAACTACAGCTAGAAATTTGTGTCAAAATCCACTAGGTTATGCGTTAGAGCTTGTGAAAAAAGCCAAAGCGGAAGTCACAGAAGAGCATGTGAGATCTATGGTAGATTTAATGGTGATAAAAGGTCGACCACATTTCACATTAACAGGGTCTTACTTTGTGTCAGATTTGACTCGCATTGGGTTTGGAGAAGTGGACTTTGGTTGGGGTAAATCGATTTATGGTGGAGTAGCCAAAGGTGGATTTGGAGATATACTTGATATTGCTAGCTTTTATGTTCCTTTCAAGAATCGCAAAGGTGAGAATGGGATTGTCGTGCCCATTTATTTGCCAAAGCCTGCAATGGAGATATTTGTCAAAGAATTGGATGTCATCTTTAGAAGGAGTCAACAGAGATCCCAAGTGTTCATTAAGTCTTTAATTTAATTATGAATTCATATATAATCTCTCGATCTATTCTTCATCAAAATTTATCATATGTATTGACTTTTTTTTTAAATAAAACCTATCAGTCACATCTTTCTTTTAATCTCAAACATTTATTAATTATATGAAAAAATTATATTAAAAATTAGAGTAAAAAAACTGAATTTGATTTTGATTTAAGGGTCAAAGGTGATAGAAAATGTGAAGAGAAGATCCTCACTCTTAAATTGTATGTTCTATTATCATTTCGTTTTAAATGAATAAAAAATGTTATGAAATTATCTAAAGGATAGTTATAATTCTGTTAATAATGGAATGATATTTTTATTTTTTAAAATTTAACAGTTAAAATTATGAAATAAAATATTTAGTTACTTCAATTAAGAAAAAAAATCATCCTACAATTAATATTACATTTTTGGTCTTTTTATATAAGAATAAGTTTTATTAATAAAATATTTATTTATTTTATATTAATATATTTTATTTTAAAAATATAAATTCTTTTTATTAATTTATTATTCACTTTCTAATATCACTTCTTTATTTATTTTTCCTCCAACGGTTCACGTTCACCGGCCGTTTACCTTGACACAACTTTTCAGTCACTAAAACCAAGCATGGCGAGACATTTTCAATCAAATATCTGTGATATACATTCAATCATTTTGAGTAATTTGATGGCAACTTCTCAGTAACATCATTCACACCAATTTTTGATTACTGACTTAAAAGAGGACATTAAAAGTTTATTTTGACTAATTAAATCTCTACATGCAAAATCATAACATTTTCTTAAAATCAGAGACAATTTTCTTTTCATAAGTACAAAAAAAAAACAATTTTTAATAACAATTAACTTGTTTTACTATGATTTTTAAGTTTTAGTTTTTAAATATTTTGTAAAAAAAAATAAAAAAAAAATAGAAAACAAGCAAGAGATGTTTTCATTGCTTTTTAGAATTTAACAAAAACAAATGGGGGAAGACTTCTTTTACCAAGTGAACATAGGACCCAAAAGCAAAAATTTAATTCTGGATCATTAGTATTGCGATTGGTACTTATTTTAGCTATATAATTCAGAAAAGAAAAATCTATTCATGAGAACAGAAAACAATTTTTAAAAATAATTAACTTGTTTAATTATAATTTTTTAGGTTTCGATTTTTAAAGATTTTGATTGCTTTTTAGAATTTAACAAAAGAAAGGGAAAACGAGTAAGAGGTATTTTCGTTGCTTTTTAAAATTTAACAAAAAAAGGAAAATTTCGTGTACGAAGTGAACAATGGACCAAAAAGCAAAAAAGCAAAAAAATTAACTCTGGCATCATCAATAATGTGATTGGTACTTATTTTAGCCACATAGTGCAGAAAAAAAAATATTTCTATTCATAAGAACAGAAAACAATTTTTAAAAATTATTAACTTGTTTGATTATAATTTTTAAAATTTTGTAAATAGAAAATAAAAAATAAAAAAACGAGTAATAGGTGTTTTCATTGCTTTTTAGAATTTAACAAAAAAAGGAAAAACCTTACGTACGAGGTGAACATTAGATCAAAAAGAAAAAAAATTAACTTTAGTATCATATATATTAGTACTTATTTTAATCAAAATGCAGAAAGTAATATAATAGTATATAGATTTTTTAGTTTCATGTTTAAAATTAAACGTTTTATCATATACTTTATACATATTATATAATAGGATAAAAATGTCATTTACAAAATACCCATAGCTTTCACAAAAAGATTTTAATTTCTTTGCTTTTAACTAGAATAATTTAAATCTATAATTTAAAAAAAATACCTATTTTAATTTTAAAAATATAAAATTATAGTCTCATTTTTACACTTAAAGTACACTCTTTTAAAATCAAAATATAATTGTTTTAAAAAATTATAATATTAAAACATTTTAATTAAAATTTAGGAAACTAAAATCACAACTTAAACGAGTACACCCAATAAAAAACGGTTGGTTGAATGTGAAATAAAAAAAATGTGACAAGCTTTAAAGCTCGGCAATATTATTTTCGATTTACCCCTTTTGACCAAATTGCCAATTTGTTAGATTGATTCGGCTAACTTGGAAATCGAAAAATATAGGTTTTTTTTTGTGTTTGTATGTCTAGTTCTCTAGTTGAAGTTTAGTTCACTAAATTGAATCAAAATAAAAATAAAAATCAAATGGAATGGAACGTAAAGGAAATAATTTTGTTTGATTTAATTACTGAAGTTAAAGAAAAAATTAGAATTATAGTATTTAGTTTACAGTTAAAATAGAATTAAAAACACTATATGTTACTCTAATACTCATATATTTAGTAAAAATTAAATAATATAATTTAATTATTATTTTTTTATTAGACAAAATATATTATTAAAATTATTATTTTTCTAAATAATTATTACTTAAAAATAAAATATATTATTAAAATTATTATTTTTTAAATAGGATTTAGGGTTCTGAGGTTTAAGAATTAGGATTTAGGGTTTAGGATTAAAATTATTATTTTTCTAAATAGGGTTTTGGGTTTTGGGATTTGGGATTTGGGATTTGGGATTTGAAGTTTAGGGTTATATTTGTGAGTTAAGATTTATGGTTAAAATTATTATTTTTCTAAATAGAGTTTAGGGTTTAGGGTTATATTTGTGGGTTAATATTTATGGTTAAAATTATTATTTTTTTAAATAAGGTTTAGGATTTTAAGATTTGTGGTTTAGGGTTATATTTATAAGTTAAGGTTTAGTGTTATATTTGTGGGTTAAGATTTAGGGTTAAAATTATTATTTTTCTAAATAGGATTTAGGGTATTAGGATTTAGGATTTATGGTTATATTTATGGGTTAAGATTTATGGTTAAAATTATTATTTTTCTAAATAGGGTTTTGGGGTTTTGGGTTTTGGGATTTAGGGTTTTAGGATTTAGGATTTAGGATTTAGGATTTAGGGTTTTAGGTTTTGGGATTTATGATTTAGGGTTTTAAGTTTTGGGATTTATGATTTAAGGTTTTAGGTTTTGGGATTTAGGATTTAGGGTTTGGGTAAAATTGAAAAAAAAAATTGAGATGAAAATGAATTCTTGATTTTTTAACGGGTGAAAAAATTATGATTCTTTTTATTTTAATAATCAATTCACATTTCATTCTAAGAGATAAAATATTCACTCAATTTTTTTGGAATAACAACCTTTTTTTATTTCACACTAAGCCAACCTTTTTTTCTATTTTATTGATATACATGTCTAAATGACACTTTCACCTTTTTATTATATCATATATGTTAAAATATGATAAAAACAAATTAATTTAAAATATAAAAATAAATGATTGATGTATATATACTTAAGAATTTAAATCTAGAGGTTTATCATCATTTAATTAAAAAATATCACTAAAATACTAATACGAGTCAAAACCATTCTTAAAAAAAGCAATCATTTACTTTTTATTATTATTTTAATAAACTAACAATGTATTATAAATTTATAATTCAATAAAAAGGGAGATAATTGCATTATATGTAACGTGAATTATTGTTATTTTTTTATTTTTTACTAGTAATTTTTCTTGACTTTTTTTCTTTGTAGTCTACTTTTTCCGGTGTGAGAATATACTCATTCTAATGATGACAATTTATGACATAATATGCCATTCACACACACTAGTATATAATATCCCAAATATATACCTTCTAATATATATATATATATATATATATAAACTATAAACCTTTCAACGAATTACTGCCACTCTAATTGTGTTTTTTTTTCGATTCGACATATTCCAGCGTTGTACAGAAGTTGTGTATGTACATATATTAATATTAATAATAATAATAATAATAATAATAATAATAATAATAATGAAGTAGTATTAAGATTAAATATTTTTTAGGTTTAATTTTTAAAATCTATTAAAAGTTTTAATATTACGAAAAATTATATTTATGAGTTAAGGTTATATTTTTAGATTTGGAGTTTAGGGTCATATTTGTGGATTAAGATTTAGGGTTAAAATTATTATTTTTCTAAATAGAGTTTAAGGTATTAAGATTTGGGATTTAGGGTTATATTTGTGGGTTAAGATTTATTGTTAAAATTATTATTTTTCTAAATAGGATTTTGGAATTTAAGATTTAGGGTTTAAGATTTTGGATTTTGGGTTTCAGGTTTTGGGATTTAATGTTTTCTGTTTTGTGATTTAAGATTTAGGTTTAGAATTGGGATAAAATTGAAATGAGAATAAAATCATGATTCCTTAAGAGGTGAAAGAATTATAATTCATTCTATTTTAATAATCAATTCAGATTTCATTTCATTCTAGCTAATCAAACATGAACTCAAATTTTTGGAATAACATTTTTTGTTTTTTTATTTGACAGTAAGCCAACCTTTTTCTATTTTATTGATATATAAATGACACTTTCATCTTTTTATTATATCATATATGTTAAAATATGATAAAAATAAATTAATTTAAAATATAAAAATAAATCATTGACGTATATATTACTTGAGAATTTAAATCTATAGATTTATCCTCATTTAATTAAAAAATATCACTAAAATATTAATACGAGTCAAAATCATTCTTAAAAAAAAAGCAATCATTTACTTTTTATTATTATTTTAATAAACTAACAATGTATTATAAATTTATAATTCAATAAAAAGGAGATAATTGCATTATATGTAACGTGAATTATTGTTATTTCTTTATTTTTTCTTGCTTTTTTATTTTTTACTAGTAATTTTTCTTGACTTTTTTTCTTTGTAGTCTACTTTTTCCGGTGTGAGAATATACTCATTCTAATGATGACAATTTATGACATAATATGCCATTCACACACACTAGTATATAATATCCCAAATATATACCTTCTAATATATATATATATATATATATAAACTATAAACCTTTCAACGAATTACTGCCACTCTAATTGTGTTTTTTTTTCGATTCGACATATTCCAGCGTTGTACAGAAGTTGTGTATGTACATATATTAATATTAATAATAATAATAATAATAATAATAATAATAATAATGAAGTTGTATTAAGATTAAATATTTTTTAGGTTTAATTTTTTAAAATCTATTAAAAGTTTTAATATTACGAAAAATTATATTTATGAGTTAAGGTTATATTTTTAGATTTGGAGTTTAGGGTCATATTTGTGGATTAAGATTTAGGGTTAAAATTATTATTTTGCTAAATAGAGTTTAAGGTATTAAGATTTGGGATTTAGGGTTATATTTGTGGGTTAAGATTTATTGTTAAAATTATTATTTTTCTAAATAGGATTTTGGAATTTAAGATTTAGGGTTTAAGATTTTGGATTTTGGGTTTGGGTTTTGGGATTTAATGTTTTGCTTTTGTGATTTAAGATTTAGGTTTAGAATTGGGATAAAATTGAAATGAGAATAAAATCATGATTCCTTAAGAGGTGAAAGAATTATAATTCATTATATTTTAATAATCAATTCAGATTTCATTTCATTCTAGCTAATCAAACATGAACTCAAATTTTTGGAATAACATTTTTTGTTTTTTTATTTGACAGTAAGCCAACCTTTTTCTATTTTATTGATATATAAATGACACTTTCATCTTTTTATTATATCATATATGTTAAAATATGATAAAAATAAATTAATTTAAAATATAAAAATAAATCATTGACGTATATATTACTTGAGAATTTAAATCTATAGATTTATCCTCATTTAATTAAAAAATATCACTAAAATATTAATACGAGTCAAAATCATTCTTAAAAAAAAAAAAGCAATCATTTACTTTTTATTAGTATTTTAATAAACTAACAATGTATTATAAATTTATAATTCAATAAAAAGGGAGATAATTGCATTATATGTAACGTGAATTATTGTTATTTCTTTATTTTTTCTTGCTTTTTATTTTTTACTAGTAATTTTTCTTGACTTTTTTTTCTTAGTAGTCTACTTTTTCCGGTGTGAGAATATACTCATTCTAATGATGACAATTTATGACATAATATGCCATTCACACACACTAGTATATAATATCCCAAATATATGTATAACTACAATACCTTCTAATATATATAAAAACCTTTCAACGAATTACTGTCACTCTAATTGTGTTTTTTTTCGATTCGACATATTGCAGCGTTGTACAGAAGTTGTGTATGTACATGTAATAATAATAATAATAATAATAATAATGTAGTATTAAGATTAAATATTTTTTCGGTTTAATTTTTTAAATTCTATTAAAAATTTTAATGTTACAAAAAGTTATTTTTAAGATATATTTTAAACATATAAAAACACATCTACGAAATAATTAATTGATAATTTTATAAATTATTTAAAGTTTAAAAATATTTTAACAACAAAAATAATTCTAGATTTATGAATACGTGTTATTAAATGCATGAGTTTAATCCTATATTTTATAATTATAAAAAATATATCTAAAATATGATTATCTGAAATTTTAACGTTTATTAATTTTTTGTTGATAAACTTAACGATAAATTTTAA
The DNA here is from genome assembly GCA_030763125.1 of Hippophae gyantsensis. Lineage (NCBI taxonomy): Eukaryota > Viridiplantae > Streptophyta > Magnoliopsida > Rosales > Elaeagnaceae > Hippophae > Hippophae gyantsensis. The sequence goes on from CM061033.1 coordinate 50,115,798, forward strand.
AACAAATTTACATATAAATATTTTATTTATAAAAATAACTAATATTCATAATAATTATAATTTTAATTTATCCATTGTACTTGTTTACTGAAAATAAAAACAGTTTTAATTAAACATAAAACGAAAGAAGCAAATCACTAATGAAATTTCACTATCCTGTCATCCCTTCGTGCGTAAAAAATGTTCAGTTATCGAATAAATAATGGAGACAAATGAAAGGTTTAGTTACGTTAGTTACATTAATTTATTATTTTTATTATGTAGTGTAATAGTTTAATATTTTTTTATAAAAAATTTATGAAGATAAATGATTAAATTTTTAAAAATTATTTTTATTTTATTTTATTATCAATTTTATAATTATTATTATGTATTATAAAAATATATATATATAAATAATATTTAAATAACAGTTAAAAAATATGGAAAAATAAAAAATAAAAAATAAAAAATAATTTATTTATTTTTATTTAATCAATTTTTAAAAATAAAAAATTAAACTATTAAAAAATAATAAAAATACTAAATTATTCTTAAATAATTAAAATACTTGTTACGTCACACACCTTAAATAATAATGATAATAATAACATTTTTCATCTGTTGCTTAAGAAACAAAACATAAACCACAAAAATTCATCCAAATCAGTCAATTTTAATTCGATTAATATTAATAAATTTTTTATATACATGCATTCTTTTTTATTTTCTATTTAATTACATGGTATCCACACCTAACCTCTGAAATTTAAGTACTTTTAGTTATATGTGATTGCATTGGGTCCAATAAAAAATAATTTTCATAAAAAATCAGATGTAACACTAACACACATTAAATTAGAAAGTATTTCATTTTTTTTAAAGTAAAAACACAACAAAATTATATGAGTAAAGGGATATGTAGAATTTAATTCTCACAAAAAAGGGAGATATATGTCAAAGTTTTACATTAAATAGTAGAAGTACAATATCCTAACCATTCTAATCAAGAACATGCTTCTTTCTTACTAAATAGAGTTATAAAATAGATTATTTTATATTTTATTTAGTATCATTATTAAGCTTGTCATATAATATTATCTCATTTTATTTAAATAAAATCTTATTTCATTTCATCTTATTTATATTATAACTATCACGATCTAATTTTAAACATATATTGTATCATTTTTTATTAAATTTTTATTATAAATAATTATATACTATATTTTCTATTATTTTTTTATTATTACTTATCTCATTGTTACTCGTTAAAGAAAAATGAGATCGTTCAATTAGTATTATTTCATTATTATTTTATCATACTAAAAATTAAGTGGGACAATATGATATTAATTTTAAAAATTAATATATTATATCATATTAATTTATACTTTTATTATTTGATGTCCCAATATATATATATTAAAATTATACTATATCAAGTGGATAAATTTAAAAAATATATGAATAAAAAATAACAAAATAAAATATTATATCCATAATCATTCTCGTCACCAAACTTCTCTACCTTAATCTATGTCCTTTTGTATATATCAATAATTATATTAGATCATATTAATTATTTAAAGAAATATATGAATAAAATACAAAGATAAAATTCACCAAAGTTCTATATCTTGCTCCATGTTCTATTATATATATATATATATATATATATATATATATATATTAATAATTATATTGTATAAGTTATTTAATTAAATATATGAATAAAATATAAAAAAAATTGATTTATTAATATATATATATATATATATATCAATAATTATATTATATCAAGTTATTAAATATAATATATGAATAAAATATAAAAAATTAGTTTATTAAAATATTTATTTTAACCTTATAATTGTTTAGTTAGGTTGATTAGGTTTTATAATTTAATAAAATAATTGAATTAATCCAAAAAATTTGGAATCTTTTTTCCTATGGTATTAAAATAAACTTTGATTTGAAAATGGGGTATGGAGTCATTTGGGTCTTATAATTATAATATTTATATATTTTTATCTTGTAATTATTAAAGATTTATCATTTAGTCCTATAAATTAACAGTATGATCGATTAAGTCAAAGTTTTCATATTTTTTTTATTTTTTTATGAATAAAATAAGATTTATAATTTATTAATTAAAAACATTAAAAAATAACAATTAAAAAAATAGTTTACATCTTTTCATTCCCTGTCTCTCTTCATATCTCTCACTCTTTTATTTAAAGTGTCTGTAATCTCTGGTCCAATGACATATGTCCTTATAGAACACGTAGTATTTATTGGGATTTCTTAGTGGAGCCTTCATGGATGGTGGCCAATTGACATTATTAAGATGTTTTATTTGTTGCACGATCTTAGTCAACGAGATACGTAGTGGGAGACCTCTAAAAGGGGATAAAGCCCTACCTCATGGCCCTACACTTCCCTTAGGAGTGATCATAGGTTTAAAACAAGGAAGGTTAGGACACATATCCCCAAAAAGCCTTATATTCTCTTCTTTTTTAACTAAGGTAGACTTAGTTTTATTTCTATTGATCATTCCCTTAGTGGATTTTATCTCTCTTTCCACGTTTATGAATTTCTAGGTTTCTTCGTAAACCAATTCTAGAGATATAGGAGTGATTTTTGTCAACTCAATGAAGAGGTCAGTATTTTTCTCAATACCTTTGTGGAAAACTTTGATGGCTATGGAATCGATGACATTGTGAAATGTTTATTTTTTCTGTCTTGAACCTCCTCATATAAGCATAAATTGTCTCTTCGTCTTCTTGGATGATCAAGAACAAATGGTGAGACTCCTTCCTTATGGACTTGTTGTATGCGTAATTGGTAGTAAATGTCTTTACCAGCGTATCAAAGCTTTTTATACTTGTGGGAGCCAATTCAATGAACCATTGTTGCGCTATTTCTTGGAAGGTAGCGGCAAATAATTTGCAATACATCGCTTCTCTTTTGTTCTTAGGAAGGCTCACAAGCACTATAACCATCTTAAATTGGAGAACATGAGTTAGAGGATCCTTCGTCCCCTTATAAGCGGGACATTTGGAAGTATTCAATTTTGGTGGTGGTAATGTTAACTCTAAGGTGTCTGAAAAATGTGAAATTGAAAGCTGATCACACACAGTTCCAATGTCATCATAAGGTCTTAACTTCTTTTGTCCTTTAAGCCGATCATCCATTTTAGCTCACATTTTATCCTCGATGTTTTTCAATTTTCTATCAAAGGCATCATTCGGGTCACATGTTGCCTTTGGAAATTCCATATCAACAATATTCCCCAAACTCAAATGTGTTGGAAGTGAATGGAGTATCTGTTATGCTAACTGCTAATGAGTCGATGGACTCATCTGTGAAAATCCTGGAATGAGGTTGAGGGTTGGAACTGTATGAGAGTGTTGTTCTACAACTCCCTCAAGTTGTTGTGGGTAAGGGATATGTGAAGCACGCCTCGTCATTGATGGATGATTGTCCAAAATAGGTGGGCTAAGATAATGGAATGAACTTTTAACCTCCGAATATTCCTATTGTATCAGTCTAGACCTAAGTTTGTTATTCTCTCTTTAAGATTTAGTAAACCGTTATTGTAGCCCAGTTATTTATCTTTGGAGAATCTTGATCATAACGTCCTTTTGAAGAGAAGTACTTTCAGAACTATTGCTTAATGAACTTGTGGGCTGTTGGGTTGTCTTGGCAAGTCTGGTCATACTATGATAGGATGGGATTTGGACGTATTTGTTGACTAAAGGTTATGCGATACTCAATTCGTGATCATGTGACGCCCTGGTTGGCAAAGAGCAATGCATTTAGTCGTTGGGATCAAATTCTGTAATTGGGCGCGTAAGACTATTAGCCTGCTCAATATATGATGTCAGGTTGGCCATTTTGTACAGAGTAAATGTCCCTAAAACATGAGCTGATTTTCTAGGGAATATAAAACAATATCTCAAATGCTAATTATAGACTAGAAAGATTTAATGCCCCACAGTGGGTGCTAATTGTTTGGAGAAAATTTAGTGTGTTAAAGATTCTAGTGATTTTAGAAAAACTTAAGAAATGTTGATAATGAGCAGATCTTTTATTCTTTTCACTAATGAGTTCCTAACTCACTTCTTTGTTATCATTCTACGTACTTCTCTACTCTCTCTAGATTTTGTCAACTAACACTTGTTTTCATAGTACCTTTGAAAAGAAAAATAGAGGGATTATCCCAAAGAATGGAACCTTCTAAACCTACGTGCATCTTATAAGTTCTGACATAATTTAATAATCCAAAATAATGACTCGTAGTACTAAATAAACTTTAGAAAAAGAAACGGTTGAAATAAAATTATGTTTTGTATTTCACCAAGTGTTTTGGTACAAATTTTGGCCCTAATTTATTATACAAGAAAAGTATAGAAAAAAGAAAACTAATTTAATACATAATATTTTCTAATCAAATCTGATTATATCCTACTCAGTTGCAATATTTTCTCATAATTCCTATCTGCAAACAATTAAGGATCATAACTTTAATAAAGGATTTCAATAGCCTACTCAGCTATAATATTTATTCGTAATGGTAATAATTAAGGATCATAATTTTAGTCAAAGATTTTAACACTTCTCCTCAATTTGGATCATAAATATTGATCATATATAACTTGTAGATGAAATCGTTAAAACTTGGTAGGGAAAATCCTATAGTGAATACATCCGTTGTTTATTTTTCTGAGGGAATATAAATCATACAGATAGTCACATTTTTAATTTTCTTTTTAATGAAATGTCTATCCATTTCTACATGTTTAATTCAATCATGGTGAATTACATTAAGAAAAATATTGATAACGGCTTTGATGTCACAATAAAGTTTAATTGAAGATTTTACTATAACTTGAAATTCATTCAAGAGCTGTTTTGGCCACAAAAGCTTCACATATTTTCTATGCAATTTCTATAAACTCTGCTTCAGCATTGCTCTTGACCATAACATTTTGTTTCTTAATTCTCCAAGTTACTAGTTTCCCAAAGACAAACGTACAGTACCCAGTAGTGGATCTTCTATCTTCTACTAAACCAACACAATTCGCATGAGTAAAGACTTATATATTATTAGTCTCATTCTTCTTAAAATACAATCCTCTACCTGGTGACATTTCGAGATACCTGAGAATTTTATACATAGCTTTTGAGTGAATTTTTTTTAAAAAGTGCATATGTTGGCTTACAATACTAACTACAAATGTAATATCAAGTCTAGTATGAGACAAATAAATAAGTTTTCCTACTAATCATTGATATTATCTTTGTCAGCTTCTGAGTGAATTTTTTTTAAAGAGTGCATATGTTGGCTTGCAACACTAACTACAAATGTAATATCAAGTCTAGTATGAGACAAATAGATAAGTTTTTCCTACTAATCTTTGATATTATCTTTATCTACTGGTTTTCCCACATCATTTTTCCTTCCAATCTCTATTAGAATGTCACTTGGCTTGTATTCGAACATGTCTATTTCAGTGAGGAGATTGAATATGTATTTTCGTTGAGATACACTAACACTTATTTTTGATCGTGCAACCTCCATTTCTAGGAAGTACCTCATTTGTTCTAAATCTTTCACTTCAAATTTCAAGACTAGGGTTTTTTTTCAATCATTCAATTTCTTCTAGATTGTCCCACTGTCAAGATTATATCATCAACATATATTATCAAAAATGTTTTCCTCCCGTCATCAATGTGTCAAAAAAATATTATATGATCGGATTGTCCGTGTTGGTACTCAAACTTATTCGTCACCTTTAAAAAATTTTCTAACCAAGTTCTAAGAAATTCTTTAAAGCCATATAGTGATTTTTTTTTATTAAACATACAACTTTTTCTCCTCTAAAAAGGCATCATCATGACAACTTTTTCTCTTCTAAAAAGACATCCTCATGACAACTTTTTCTTCTACCTCTCCGTTTAGGAAAACTTTCTTTATGTCCATTTGATGAAATTATTAATCTAAATTTACTATTACAAATACGTTAATTAGAAATATAAAGATTGTTACTGTAAATAATACTACATATTTGATATTCTCTAAATGCCATTAATTTATCTTAAGATTTTATTTAAGTTGGAATTTGATTATCACAATATATGTAATTTCAGCATCACTGGGGAAAAAAAATCTAGCTCCACTCTTCGGTTAGAATATTATACTGCTATCGATATTGACTATTGACCATATGCTTATTGTACGAGAGGTAATTAAAAATAAAATTATATTTATAAAAATAATTATCTTACCCTTAATATGCATTTTTGTTTGTAAGTAATTTATTTGAAATAAGTTCATAATATTTGTTTTTTCATGTTAAGACATATTTAAATTACATTAAATATTATTAATAAAAAATAACTCAATTATTTATATTATTTTATTTTTAATTCTCTTCTAAAACAAATCTTTTACGTTATAAACAGAATATATATATTACATTTTTAAAATAAAAATATATTTTTATATTATACAAAATCTTTATATAATAAATATTTTTTAATAATAGTTATTTTATATAACGTAATTATTTTTATTATATTAATAAAATAATTTATATAATTCATGATTATCTATTATTAACAAGTGTTCTATCAATCATATTATATAACAATAAAAAAATAACAGTTAATTAATATAAATTATTTTTAAATAAAAATATTTATTAAATTCAATTAAATCATATCTATATCATTTACAATTAAATTTCTTAGATAATAAATGATAAATAAGTTCATATTTTGTTATTTATATTTAATGTATTTATTAAATAAAGTTATACAATATTTTTGGTAAAATTTAGGTTACTAAAACACAGTGTTATTATTACATTTTTATTAATCATTAAAATAGTAAATTAATTAACTATTTATTTATAAATTATTTTATAAAATATTTTTACATCGGTTTTTTAATTAATAAAATTTAATTTAAAGATTTATTTTTATTTTATAAAATAAAAATTTTAAATAATAATTAATATTATTATACTCATACGATACAAAAACCAGTATCCGTAGAAGTGACGATCAGAATGAGGATATTGAAATTAAGCTTGGTAAGTACAAGGTACTGAAAAGAATATAAATATATCCACCGAAATCGGAGCCCACACTAGAGTCGACCCAGAGAAGAAAAGCATCCACGAGCCACATCCCAATTAAATTGGATTGTATTAAGTAAATATTTTGATTTACATTAATATTTATGTATTTTTAATAAAAATAAGAAATTTTAATTTTAATAATAAAATAATAAATATATTTTATTGAAACAAAATTATCATTTTAACTATTTTTTGTTGAGTTTTGTAAACATTTTTAACTATAAGTTAATAATATCAACATTTTTTAATTATATTCTTTCAATTTTTTTATATATTTTTTATTAATTCTCCTTAATTTTTTCATAACTAAAAAATAAAATAACGTACAGTATTAATCACCGTATACTATTACTCTAAATATTTTAGGGTTGATATGGTAACTAATATAATAATAGTTTGCATTTCAGGTTTGGAGGAAATCGAGAGAATTGACCAAAAAAAAGCTATAAAAAATAGGTAAAATGTAGTTAAAAAGGTTATAGTTTTCAGCTTTATTGTTGAAAAATAACTTAAAAACTGAACTAAAAAAGAGATATGGGTATAAATGAAAAAAAATTAAAAATGATAATTTTGTCAACTAAATATATTTTATTATTTTATCATAGATTTTTATTAATAAAATAATACTATATTATTTAAAAATAATTAATATATTTCATTTTTATTAAGAGAAATAAAATAATTACAATGCTAACTTCATACAAATAAAATAATTTATGGTAAGAGTAAGTTAGATAAAAAAAATTAATTAAATATTTATGTATATTTATATTGTATGTAATTTAATGTATTTAAAATTATGTGATATAATTTATATTTATATTTTATTATTATTATATTTACATTATATATGTTATATATATATATATTATTTAAATAAAAATTAGTTAAATTTGTGTATTATTATTTATTTTAATATTTATTAAAATTTTATAAAAAAATTCAAAAACATTTATAATTTTTACTACTTTTACTGATATCAATAATTTTTATAAAATTAAAATGTTAATATTATTAACACACTACCTTGGTCATCCTAGGTGTCCTATCTAACATGATTCATCGTAACTAGTTTTAATCCAGATAGTCTCTTGTGTTTTTTAATGTCACTTATTAGAAAACAAGAAAAACAATCGATTTTAAATATTGTTTAGTTTTTCAATGTCATTTATTAAAAGCTAACAAAAACGATCAGTTTCAAATATGGTATAAGTTCAATTTTCTTCTTAGGAAAAGGTATGAAATTAATTAACTGTATTAAATATAAAAATTTATTAATTAATACGAAAGATATTATAAATTTATTAACTATTAAAAATTATACTTAAAAAGATAATTTTAAAAAAATATATATTTATATAGGTACATTTTTAACACAAATAAAATCATTTCACTGTTTCAATAATAAAAATTACCCATTAAAATTAAAAATTCCTAAATTTCAACTGTATTATTGGACGTCCCTCTTTTAACAAGTAGCTTGTATTATTCTTCTTCTTCTTTTCCTAAATACATATAACTTGTATTCCTAATGTTGCATTTACATTACTCGTTTTATTCTTAAAAAAATTATAAAAATTAAAATAGAATTTATTTAAATAACATTAATATTAAATGTATTTAAATAATTATGTGATTTAGGCTCATGCATATTGTTGCGTTGATAATAGTGGTGGTATTGGTATTGTTTTCTCAACCGGAAAGAAGTGAGAGATGTATTCCGTGAATAATAATTTTTTTAAAATTATATTTTTATTTATTTTAATGATTTATATTATACAAAAGATGTGTACTTTAAGAGCTATAATAATATAAATGATTATTTATATAAATTGAGAATTAAACTCTACGTATCCCTTTACTCATACAATTTTGTTGTATTTTTACTAAAAAAATAAAATAAATTAAATACTTCCTAATTTAATGTGTGCTAGTGTTACATTTGTTTTTATTATATTTTTATTATAGATAAAATTAAGGAATAATTTAAGAAGTAATATAAGGAGTGTTAACTTCTTAATTCAAGGAGTAAATCAAGAACCTTAATTCAAGGAGTAAATTAAGAAGTAAATCAAAGAGTTATAATCCTTAATTCAAGGAGAAAAACAAAGAATTTTTAATTCAAGGATAAAAACAAGGAATCCTTAATTCAAGGAGTAAAATAAGAAATTCTTAATTCAAGGAGTAAATCAATGAATGTTTAATTCAAAGAGTAATTCAATGAGTAAATCTCTTTATATATAACTATAAAATTGTAATGAAAATATATGAGAAAAACAATACAACTTTGAAAGAGCTTCTTTATTTAGAAAGACCTTTGGTCTTGGCGTTTTTTCAACACTAAATTACAACTTAGTATCAGAGCAAGTCGATCTTTGTGAAAAAATCGTTATTCCTATACCGAAATAGCATATACTTGTAGCTCTTGTAATTTTATCTTTACTTTTAACAACAAAGTCTGTGATGTCTTAAAATGCATTTGGCACTCTGTCAGAGCGATTTCTTATTCAATTTTTTTCCCAAACCAAATTTCTTGGCAATGATAGATTAAATCTCTCATGTAGTTTCTACCTACATGATGTGAATGATGAGTATTGTGGTAAAAGGAAAGGTCTTACATTAAAACCAAGCTCTTGGCGATGATGGATTAAATCTCTCTTATAATTTTTACCTACCTGATGTGTAGGAGGAGTATTGTGGTAAAAGGAAAGGTCCCACATTGAAAACAAGCTTTTGGCGATGATGGATTAAATCTCTCCTGCAGCTCCTACCTGACCGATATGGAGGGGAAGTATTGTGGTAAAAGGAAAGGTCTCACATTGAAACCAAGCTCTTGGTGATGATGGATTAAATCTCTCCTATAGCTTCCACCTACTTGATGTGGGGGAGGAATATTGTGGTAAAAAGAAAGATCCCACATTGAAACCAAGTTCTTGGTGATGATGGATTAAATCTCTCCTGTAGCTCTTACCTACCCGATGTGAGAAGAAGTATTGTGGTAAAAGGAAAGACCCTACATCTAAAACAATATTTTTTTTTGCTATTGTAATCAGCATTTTTGTTAGTTTTACCTTTGATGCCTTGACTTCTCATCAGTTTCAACAATTTCTGTGCAAACTTAGATCCATAAACTTTATGGATCCAACTTGAGGGTGAGTATTAGAGATAAAATTAGGGAATAATTTAAGAAGTAATATAAGGTGTGTTAACTTCTTAATTCAAGGAGTAAATCTAGAACCTTAATTCAAAGAGTAAATTAAGGAGTAAATCAAATAGTTGTTATCCTTAATCTAAGAGAAAAACAAGAAATCTTTATTTCATTGAGTAAAACAATAAATTCTTAATTCAATCATTAAATCAAGGAATGTTTAATTCAAAGAGTAATTTAAGGAGTAAATATCTTTATATATAACTATAGAATTGTAATTAAAATATGAAAGAAATAATAAAAATTTGAGAGAGCTTGTTTATTTAAAAAGACCTTTAAAGTCTTGACATTTTCAACACCAAATTTTCAACGGTTTTTTTATTAAAATTATTTTTTATTGGACCCGATGTAATCACGTATAACTAAAAGCATTCAAATTTGAGAGGTTAGGTTTGGATACCATGTAATCAAATAGAAAATAAAAAAGACTACATGTATATAAATTTTTTATTAATATTAATTATGTTGTATTAGGTTTTTTTGAAAAAAAAATAACCTTTATTTTTTCAAAACTATTTTATGGTATAAAATATTAACTAATGTAAATATAAATTTACTTACAAATTTTTGGGTGTTAGCATTCCTCGTAGACAAACAGCACCCTTGAAATGTTTCGCTAATTATGAGCCGAATTTGGACAATTATGAAATTGACAGGTACGGAGGAGTTTATGTGGTTTGTATTTCATAAGCACGTACAATTATGAAACCTATGATAGAAAAATACTATGATATCCCTCGTCCGTGGCATATATATGAAAAATACTTTATGTAATTAATATTTTTTAAATAGAAAAATATATATCATTATTTATATAAATAATAAAAACATCTTCAATTAAACATAAACCCAAAGAAACAAATCACTAATGAAATTGACTGGTTTGAAGGAGTTTATATGTAATAAAAAATTTAGAATCTTTTTTTTCTTATGGGATTAAAAAAATTGATTTGAAAAAGAGATCTGAAGTCATTTGGTACTATAATTACAATATTTATATATTTTCATACTATTTCTTCGTATAGTTTAAAAGTATGATTATTAAGTCAAAAATTTAATTTTTTTTTATTTTCTATGAGGAAAATAAGGTTTATATAATTTATTAATTAAAAACATTAAAAAACAATTTACATCTTTTCATACTTATTTATAATTAAAAAATTTAAAATTTATGTATAAAATTTTAAATATTTTAGGACTAAATCATATAATTTAAATTTAGAGATTTATATGTTAGTTTTTAAAAATTTAATGATTAAATTATTTATTTTTATTTTATTATTAATTTTATAATTATTATTATGTATTACAGAATACAATCTATGAAAATAATATTTAAGTAACAGTTAAAAAATAAAAAAATAAAAAATAATTATTTATCTTTATTTAACCACTTTTTAAAAAATAAAAAAATTGAACTTTCAAAAAAATAATAAAAATACTTAATTATTCTTAAATAATTAAAATACTTGTTACGTCACTCAGCTTAAGTAATAATAATAATAATAATAACTCTTTCACGTGTTTCTTAAGATCAAAACAAAACAAAAACCACATAAACTCCACCATACCTGTCAATTTCATAATTGTCCAAATTATACGACCCAAAATGTTTTGGCTAACACCCAAAAGCTTACAAATAAATTTATATTTATATTAGTTAATATTACATCTAATAAAATAATTTTAAAAAAATATAGATTATTATTTTTTAAATTATGTCACCTTATACAACATAATTAATATAAATTAAATTTTTATATATATTTGATCTTTTTTTATTTCTATTTGATTACATGCTCTCCCACCTAACCTATTAAATTTGAGTTCTTTTAGTTATATGTGATTACACCAGGTCTAATAAAAAATAATTTTCGTAAGAACAATGGTAATTTAAAGAGTAATTTTTTTTTATATAATTATAGAATTGTAATTAAAATATAAAAGAAATAATAAAACATTGAAAGAGCTTGATTATTTAAAAAGACCTTTAAAGTCTTGGCGTTTTCAACACTAAATTTTCAACAATTTTTTATTAAAATTATTTTTTATTGGACCCGATGTAATCACGTATAACTAAAAGCATTCAAATTTGAGAGGTTAGATGTGGATACCATGTAATCAAATAGAAAATAAAAGAGACTACATGTATATAAATTTTTTATTAATATTAATTATGTTGTATTAGATTTTTTTGAAAAACAAATAACCTTTATTTTTCTAAAACTATTTTATTGTATAAAATATTAATTAATGTAAATATAAATTTACTTACAAATTTTTGGGTGTTAGCATTCCTCGTAGACAAACAGCACCCTTGAAATGTTTCGCTAATTATGAGCCGAATTTGGACAATTATGAAATTGACAGGTACGGAGGAGTTTATGTGGTTTGTATTTCATAAGCACGTACAATTATGAAACCTATGATAGAAAAATACTATGATATCCCTCGTCCGTGGCATATATATGAAAAATACTTTATGTAATTAATATTTTTTAAATAGAAAAATATATATCATTATTTATATAAATAATAAAAACAGCTTCAATTAAACATAAACCCAAAGAAACAAATCACTAATGAAATTGACTGGTTTGAAGGAGTTTATATGTAATAAAAAATTTAGAATCTTTTTTTCTTATGGGATTAAAAAAAATTGATTTGAAAAAGAGATCTGAAGTCATTTGGTACTATAATTACAATATTTATATATTTTCATACTATTTCTTCGTATAGTTTAAAAGTATGATTATTAAGTCAAAAATTTATTTTTTTTTTATTTTCTACGAGGAAAATAAGGTTTATATAATTTATTAATTAAAAGCATTAAAAAAACAATTTACATCTTTTCATACTTATTTATAATTAAAAAATTTAAAATTTATGTATAAAGTTTTAAATATTTTAGGACTAAATCTTATAATTTAAATTTAGGGATTTATGTGTTAGTTTTTAAAAATTTAATGATTAAATTATTTATTTTTATTTTATTATTAATTTTATAATTATTATTATATATTACAGAATACAATCTATGAAAATAATATTTAAATAACAGTTAAAAAATAAAAAATAATTATTTATCTTTATTTAACCATGTTAAAGAACATGAGATCCAGCTCGTGATAACCAATACACCAGGTGGAAGCAGCCACCAACAGCTTGGTGGAGAAGGATAGGTTGTCCAAGAACATGTCTCTCCATAATTGTGTTTATTTTTAATTATTATAATTTTGCTTTTCTTTTGTATAAATAGGTTGTTAGCATTCGTTTATTCATCATCAATAAATCCATTTCTTACATGGTATCAGAGCTTAGGAAACAATTCTCAGAAAAATTAGCTCATAGAAATTTTTTCCCCATTTTTCCTCAATCTGTTTTTTTTCGAAAACCAATTTCGATTCATAAAATAATTTCAATTTCATCCCATCATATTATTCAGAAAAATCCGAGCAATCTGCAATTAAAATCAAGCCAACATACCTCTCCACGCGCTCACACGCACCTTGTCTACACTCACCGGCGTTCCACGCACCTCGCCGGAGACACACACGGCAACACGCGCCAGCTACTGAGGAAGACGACTCCAACGACACGTCGTTTGCTCGCCCGCTAAAACAAAAGACACGGCGTTCGCTCAGCACTGAAATAAACGACGCATCGTTCACCCGGTTTGGTCCTCGATCCGATCCGGTCCGGTTCGGTCTTCATCCGGTTCAGTGCTTCACCGTTGCAGCCGTCGTTCCAGCCACTCTAGACGCCGGTTCACCCATTTTCCGACCGTTTCTATGGCTGAAATTTCCGGTTCTGTAATTCTTGACTTATTTTCTATAAGATAAAGCATATTTCAGTCCATTATTTATTTCATAAATAATCATTATTGTCTAAAACACACTTAAACCTATCCCGTTCTTTCAAATTTATTCAACCAAAAATGTCTATAACTACCAATACCAACCCTATTTTACCAAAATGGTATGATGACCCTAGCCATTCATTATATCTACACCACTCAGACCAACCAGACATGGTTCTCGTAGCTCAATCCTTAAATCAAGAAAACTATCACATTTGGAGTCATACAATGCTCATGGCTCTAATAACCAAAAACAAAGAAGGATTCATTGACGGCACAATCAAAAGGCCATCAACAAACCTTCAAGCAGAAATCAAACAATGGACTCGCTGCAACATTCTTGTCAAAGGATGGATCCTCAACATCATATCACCCAAAATTGCAGAAAGTGTCATGTATAGTGATACTGTATATGAGCTATAGGAAGAATTAAAGGAAAGCTTTTCACACACCAACAACGTGCACCTATTCCACATTGAGCAAGAGATCCATGATTGCATGCAAGAAGGTGTAAGCATTGGAGAATACTATACCAAATTGAAAAGTTTATGGGATAGTCGTGATGCACTATGTCCTCTTCCACATTGTGGAGGAAATGCCGGAAGGGAATTACAAGAATATCAATAAAAGCAGCGAATCATAAAGTTTCTCATGGGCCTTAACACGGTTTACACATCAGCATGCGGACAAATCTTGCTCATGGAACCATTACCTACAGTAAATAAGGTATATTCACTTATTGTTCAAGATGAAAAGCAAAGAGCTGTCTCCACTCAAAGCATAGGAAGGATGCCAGAAGCTACCGCACTTGTTGCCAGAGATAGTCGTCCACAATATCCTCACAAAAATTACCCACCAAGGAACCCACATCTCAAGTGCAATAGATGCAAAAATATAGGCCATAATTCTGAGAATTGCCGAAGTCACCTCATATGTGATTTTTGTGGTCTCAATGGACACAATTTTGAAAACTGTCGAAAACGTCTCAAATGTAATTTATGTGGTTTGAATGGACATGACATCAACATGTGTCGGAAGAAAGAAGCAATTCAAGATAAGAGAAACACAAGTTATGGCTTCCCTTCCAAAGCTCATCATACTGACTTTCAGGAAAACTGCTTCGACACAAAGACACCATCCCATAATCTTACATCTGCCCAATATCAAGAGCTCCTTACACTTCTCAATCAATCCAAATCAAGTAGCATGGCAAATCAAGTGACTACTTCTTCAGGTAACACATTATCTGCAACTGTTTTCCATTCAGAAACTCGTTGGATTTTTGATACAGGGGCAACTGATCACATGGTCTGTTCCCAAAACCTTATGAGCTCCAGCATTCCAGTCACTAATCGGCATGTGCATTTACCTGATCATTCTCTTGCCCGTGTCACACATATTGGCACTATACATTTCTCAAATAATTTCATACTCCATAATGTCTTGTGTGTTCCCTCCTTCAAATTAAACTTAGTTTCAGTAGCCAAACTAACTCAAACCTCATTTTTCCATGTCACCTTCACTAATAGTATGTGCTTTGTTCAGGACAAATGCTCAGGGAAGACGATTGGGATGGGAACTGAGAAAGTAGGACTCTACTACCTGACTATTTCTGAAAAGGCTGGATGTTTCTCCGTTTCAAACACGGCTTCCACCAACTCTCATCTATGGCATCAACGACTTGGTCATTTATCTAATAACAATTTACGTGTAATTTCTCATTCCATCAACACACTTTTTTGTTCCATTAGTGATTGTTCTATTTGTCCATTAGCTAAGCAAACACGTAATCCATTTCCTTTAAATTCCATCAATACAAAAGCACCTTTTGAAATGATTCATGTCGATATTTGGGGTGGTTATCACATTCCAGCACTTAATGGAGCACGTTATTTTCTCACTATTGTTGATGACTACTCAAGATGCACATGGGTCTATCTCTTACATACTAAATCTGATACACACACATTTCTTACCACCTTCATCAATCTTGTTAAAACACAATTTTCATCCAGAGTTAAAATCATTCGTAGTGACAATGGACCAGAATTCTCTATGACCCAGTTGTTTTCTACCAAGGGAATTCTTCATCAAACTAGTTTTGTCTCTACCCCTCAACAAAATGGTGTTGCTGAACGCAAACACCGTCATCTTCTCAATGTCGCTCGTTCATTGCTCTTCCAAACCAATCTTCCTAAACAATTCTGGGGAGATGCCATTCTTACAGCCACATACCTCATAAATCGTACTCCAACACCTGTTCTCAAGGGTAAAACACCATTTGAAGTCCTTTTTCACAAAACTCCTAGGCATGAACATCTTCGTGTTTTGGTTCCCTTTGTTTTGTGTCTACATATCATGATCGACTCACCAAGTTTGATGCTAGGTCACATAAATGCATATTCATTGGGTATCCATCTGGGATCAAAGGTTATCGTGTCTACAATCTGGAAACAAACAAGACTTTAGTGTCTCGTGATGTTATCTTTCATGAACATGTATTTCCTTATTTCACTTCTGCTGTCAACACTCTAACTCTATTTCCTCCATCAGAAGATACTATTTATGATGACCTACCCAACATTCGTCAATCAACCAATCCAAATATATCACTTGATCATACACCATCTGTCCTTCCAACAATCAACTCAGACACTCTTCATCTTCAAAATTCATCTCCAGAAACATCATCGTCAACTTCTCCACCACACATAACTCCTCCAACACCAGTCACATATAGGCTTCGTCGATCCACCAATGTTCCTAGCTACCTTCAAAAATATCATGTAAAAGCTTCCTTGCCTTCTCGGTCCTTCCCTTTGTCTCACTCAGCATCGTCCAAAGACAAAGGTACTTCTCATTCTTTATCTCATGTACTTACCTATGACTAATTATCACCTGCATATCGTGCTTTTGCTACTTCTATTTCCATTCTCATGGAACCAACCACCTTTGCTGAAGCTTTCAATGATCCAAAATGGCGGCTTGCCATGAAACAAGAACTGGATGCTCTTGAAACTAATGGCACTTGGACGCTTCAACAGCTTCCTCCAAACAAGAAATCAGTTGGTTGTAAATGGGTCTACAAAATCAAGTATAATCCTGATGGCTCTGTGGAACGATATAAGGCTCGGTTAGTGGCCAAATGATACAGTCAGATTGAAGGTTTTGACTACCAAGAAACTTTTGCACCAGTAGCCAAACTTGTCACTATTCGGCTTCTCCTTGCCGTTGCTGCTATTCAAAATTGGCATCTTCGACAAATCGATGTCAACAATGCTTTTCTCTATGGTGATCTTCATGAAGATGTCTACATGTCCCTTCCACCTGGATTCGGACGAAAGGGGGAAATATGAGTATGTAAGCTACATAAATCTTTGTATGGACTCAAACAAGCCTCACGACAGTGGTTCATCAAGCTATCAACAACACTTAAGCTAGCTGGTTTTAACCAATCCAAGTATGATCACTCACTGTTCGTCTGAACCCGTGGTATTCAGATTCATATATTTTTAATAATATATTAATAATTTTTACATTTAATTAATTTTTTTAACATATATCATATATATGGACAGGAAACAAAGGACAAAATATAATTATAATAACTAAATAATAAAATAGATTTATTTAACTGTTATTAACTCAAAAATATTTTCAATTTAACCCCTAAAGGAAAAAAAGGAATAAAAAAAACTAAGTGAAAGTCTCAAAAATACTATAAAAGAATTGAATATGGTTAAAGATGATGGTTAAAATCATACTGAGATGTTTAGCTTTTCTAAGAAAACTTAAAGTTTTTATCGAATCTGCAGTTAGTAAAATTTATTATAGTTTTAGTGCTCTTATAAATAGTGGTTTGAAGATTGAAATATGGTTTATTTACATAAAGCACTTTTAAAAATGAGTATGGTTTTTAAATTTAAGTTATTAATATAATTAAAATTAAATATAAAAATTATTAATATATTATTATAAAAAAAATAATCTATATTTATACTTTTTATTAAATAGTATATTTTTCTTTTTGTTCCAAAAAAGAAATCCACGTAGAAAAAGAAGCCAAAAAACTCCCTATATATAAATGGGCATGGGTACTTCGAAACTATACCACAGACACAACACCCAAAAACACTTTCATAATTAACTTACTTTTGCGTAACTATCTCTCGTTTCATTTAATCTCCTTTCTAATGGCACCACCAGGCTCTTTAAAAATCAGAGTGCAAAGATGCCCACCGGAGCTAGTAGCACCGGCGAAACCAACTCCTAACGTATTTAAACAACTTTCCGATTTAGATGACGGAGAAAGTTTACGATTTCAAATCCCATTCATACAATTTTACAAAAATGATCCCTCTATGAAAGGAAAAGACCCAGTAAAAGTGATAAAAGTAGCAGTTGCAAAAGCGCTTGTGTGGTACTATCCTTTAGCGGGGAGGCTAAGAGAAGGCCCTGGGAAGAAACTATTTGTGGAATGTACTGGTGAAGGAGTGATATTTATTGAGGCCAAAGCTGATGTTACATTGGACCAATTTGGCGATTCTCTTCAACCACCATTACCATGCTTCGAGGAGCTTCTTTTTGATGTTCCTGGTTCTTCAGCTGTTCTTCATTGCCCTTTGTTGCTTATTCAGGTAAGTGTATATAGAGATAGTATTTTTGTATAATTATTTGTTAGGTTATAAAGTTAGAATATTTTATATTATATGTATCTAAAAATGGTGTGACTTGTAGGTGACTCGTCTCAAATGTGACGGTTTTATATTTGCTCTTCGTTTAAACCACACCATGTGTGATGGAATTGGAATAGTCCAATTCTTGAAAGCAGTGGGTGAAATAGCACAAGGTGCTCATGCTCCTTCCATCTCACCCGTATGGCAAAGACACATCTTAAATGCTAGAGACCCACCACGCGTCACATGCATGCATTTTGAGTTCGAATCAACGGATGAAGACTCCAAAGGCACAAAAACCCCACTTGATTACAAGGACATGATCCATCGGTCCTTCTTCTTTAAATCCACAAATATTTTAACCATTCGTAAACTCGTGCCATCACATCTACAAAAATGTTCTACTTTTGAGCTACTGACTGCATGTCTTTGGCGTTGTCGTACAATTGCACTACAACCTGAACCAGAGGAAAAAGTGCGTGTGATTTGTGTCGTCAACATACGTGATAAGGTCAACCCTCCATTGCCAATTGGGTACTATGGAAACGGATTTGTATTCCCAGCAGCACAAACTACAGCTAGAAATTTGTGTCAAAATCCACTAGGTTATGCGTTAGAGCTTGTGAAAAAAGCCAAAGCGGAAGTCACAGAAGAGCATGTGAGATCTATGGTAGATTTAATGGTGATAAAAGGTCGACCACATTTCACATTAACAGGGTCTTACTTTGTGTCAGATTTGACTCGCATTGGGTTTGGAGAAGTGGACTTTGGTTGGGGTAAATCGATTTATGGTGGAGTAGCCAAAGGTGGATTTGGAGATATACTTGATATTGCTAGCTTTTATGTTCCTTTCAAGAATCGCAAAGGTGAGAATGGGATTGTCGTGCCCATTTATTTGCCAAAGCCTGCAATGGAGATATTTGTCAAAGAATTGGATGTCATCTTTAGAAGGAGTCAACAGAGATCCCAAGTGTTCATTAAGTCTTTAATTTAATTATGAATTCATATATAATCTCTCGATCTATTCTTCATCAAAATTTATCATATGTATTGACTTTTTTTTTAAATAAAACCTATCAGTCACATCTTTCTTTTAATCTCAAACATTTATTAATTATATGAAAAAATTATATTAAAAATTAGAGTAAAAAAACTGAATTTGATTTTGATTTAAGGGTCAAAGGTGATAGAAAATGTGAAGAGAAGATCCTCACTCTTAAATTGTATGTTCTATTATCATTTCGTTTTAAATGAATAAAAAATGTTATGAAATTATCTAAAGGATAGTTATAATTCTGTTAATAATGGAATGATATTTTTATGTTTTAAAATTTAACAGTTAAAATTATGAAATAAAATATTTAGTTACTTCAATTAAGAAAAAAAATCATCCTACAATTAATATTACATTTTTGGTCTTTTTATATAAGAATAAGTTTTATTAATAAAATATTTATTTATTTTATATTAATATATTTTATTTTAAAAATATAAATTCTTTTTATTAATTTATTATTCACTTTCTAATATCACTTCTTTATTTATTTTTCCTCCAACGGTTCACGTTCACCGGCCGTTTACCTTGACACAACTTTTCAGTCACTAAAACCAAGCATGGCGAGACATTTTCAATCAAATATCTGTGATATACATTCAATCATTTTGAGTAATTTGATGGCAACTTCTCAGTAACATCATTCACACCAATTTTTGATTACTGACTTAAAAGAGGACATTAAAAGTTTATTTTGACTAATTAAATCTCTACATGCAAAATCATAACATTTTCTTAAAATCAGAGACAATTTTCTTTTCATAAGTACAAAAAAAAAACAATTTTTAATAACAATTAACTTGTTTTACTATGATTTTTAAGTTTTAGTTTTTAAATATTTTGTAAAAAAAAATAAAAAAAAAATAGAAAACAAGCAAGAGATGTTTTCATTGCTTTTTAGAATTTAACAAAAACAAATGGGGGAAGACTTCTTTTACCAAGTGAACATAGGACCCAAAAGCAAAAATTTAATTCTGGATCATTAGTATTGCGATTGGTACTTATTTTAGCTATATAATTCAGAAAAGAAAAATCTATTCATGAGAACAGAAAACAATTTTTAAAAATAATTAACTTGTTTAATTATAATTTTTTAGGTTTCGATTTTTAAAGATTTTGATTGCTTTTTAGAATTTAACAAAAGAAAGGGAAAACGAGTAAGAGGTATTTTCGTTGCTTTTTAAAATTTAACAAAAAAAGGAAAATTTCGTGTACGAAGTGAACAATGGACCAAAAAGCAAAAAAGCAAAAAAATTAACTCTGGCATCATCAATAATGTGATTGGTACTTATTTTAGCCACATAGTGCAGAAAAAAAAATATTTCTATTCATAAGAACAGAAAACAATTTTTAAAAATTATTAACTTGTTTGATTATAATTTTTAAAATTTTGTAAATAGAAAATAAAAAATAAAAAACGAGTAATAGGTGTTTTCATTGCTTTTTAGAATTTAACAAAAAAGGAAAAACCTTACGTACGAGGTGAACATTAGATCAAAAAGAAAAAAAATTAACTTTAGTATCATATATATTAGTACTTATTTTAATCAAAATGCAGAAAGTAATATAATAGTATATAGATTTTTTAGTTTCATGTTTAAAATTAAAAGTTTTATCATATACTTTATACATATTATATAATAGGATAAAAATGTCATTTACAAAATACCCATAGCTTTCACAAAAAGATTTTAATTTCTTTGCTTTTAACTAGAATAATTTAAATCTATAATTTAAAAAAAATACCTATTTTAATTTTAAAAATATAAAATTATAGTCTCATTTTTACACTTAAAGTACACTCTTTTAAAATCAAAATATAATTGTTTTAAAAAATTATAATATTAAAACATTTTAATTAAAATTTAGGAAACTAAAATCACAACTTAAACGAGTACACCCAATAAAAAACGGTTGGTTGAATGTGAAATAAAAAAAATGTGACAAGCTTTAAAGCTCGGCAATATTATTTTCGATTTACCCCTTTTGACCAAATTGCCAATTTGTTAGATTGATTCGGCTAACTTGGAAATCGAAAAATATAGGTTTTTTTTTGTGTTTGTATGTCTAGTTCTCTAGTTGAAGTTTAGTTCACTAAATTGAATCAAAATGAAAATAAAAATCAAATGGAATGGAACGTAAAGGAAATAATTTTGTTTGATTTAATTACTGAAGTTAAAGAAAAAATTAGAATTATAGTATTTAGTTTACAGTTAAAATAGAATTAAAAACACTATATGTTACTCTAATACTCATATATTTAGTAAAAATTAAATAATATAATTTAATTATTATTTTTTTATTAGATAAAATATATTATTGAAATTATTATTTTTCTAAATAATTATTACTTAAAAATAAAATATATTATTAAAATTATTATTTTTTAAATAGGATTTAGGGTTCTGAGGTTTAAGAATTAGGATTTAGGGTTTAGGATTAAAATTATTATTTTTCTAAATAGGGTTTTGGGTTTTGGGATTTGGGATTTGGGATTTGAAGTTTAGGGTTATATTTGTGAGTTAAGATTTATGGTTAAAATTATTATTTTTCTAAATAGAGTTTAGGGTTTAGGGTTATATTTGTGGGTTAATATTTATGGTTAAAATTATTATTTTTTTAAATAAGGTTTAGGATTTTAAGATTTGGGGTTTAGGGTTATATTTATAGGTTAAGGTTTAGGGTTATATTTGTGGGTTAAGATTTAGGGTTAAAATTATTATTTTTCTAAATAGGATTTAGGGTATTAGGATTTAGGATTTATGGTTATATTTATGGGTTAAGATTTATGGTTAAAATTATTATTTTTCTAAATAGGGTTTTGGGGTTTTGGGTTTTGGGATTTAGGGTTTTAGGATTTAGGATTTAGGATTTAGGATTTAGGGTTTTAGGTTTTGGGATTTATGATTTAGGGTTTTAAGTTTTGGGATTTATGATTTAAGGTTTTAGGTTTTGGGATTTAGGATTTAGGGTTTGGGTAAAATTGAAAAAAAAAATTGAGATGAAAATGAATTCATGATTCTTTAAGGGGTGAAAAAATTGTGATTCTTTTTATTTTAATAATCAATTCACATTTCATTCTAACAGATAAAATATTCACTCAATTTTTTTGGAATAACAACCTTTTTTTATTTCACACTAAGCCAACCTTTTTTCTATTTTATTGATATACATGTGTAAATGACACTTTCACCTTTTTATTATATCATATATGTTAAAATATGATAAAAACAAATTAATTTAAAATATAAAAATAGATTATTGATGTATATATACTTAAGAATTTAAATCTAGAGGTTTATCATCATTTAATTAAAAAATATCACTAAAATACTAATACGAGTCAAAACCATTCTTAAAAAAAGCAATCATTTACTTTTTATTATTATTTTAATAAACTAACAATGTATTATAAATTTATAATTCAATAAAAAGGGAGATAATTGCATTATATGTAACGTGAATTATTGTTATTTTTTTATTTTTTACTAGTAATTTTTCTTGACTTTTTTTCTTAGTAGTCTACTTTTTCCGGTGTGAGAATATACTCATTCTAATGATGACAATTTATGACATAATATGCCATTCACACACACTAGTATATAATATCCCAAATATATACCTTCTAATATATATATATATATATATATATATATATAAACTATAAACCTTTCAACGAATTACTGCCACTCTAATTGTGTTTTTTTTTCGATTCGACATATTCCAGCGTTGTACAGAAGTTGTGTATGTACATATATTAATATTAATAATAATAATAATAATAATAATAATAATAATGAAGTAGTATTAAGATTAAATATTTTTTAGGTTTAATTTTTTAAAATCTATTAAAAGTTTTAATATTACAAAAAATTATATTTATGAGTTAAGGTTATATTTTTCGATTTGTGGTTTAGGGTCATATTTGTGGATTAAGATTTAGGGTTAAAATTATTATTTTTCTAAATAGAGTTTAAGGTATTAAGATTTGGGATTTAGGGTTATATTTGTGGGTTAAGATTTATTGTTAAAATTATTATTTTTCTAAATAGGATTTTGGAATTTAAGATTTTGGATTTAAGATTTTGGATTTTGGGTTTTAGGTTTTGGGATTTAATGTTTTCTGTTTTGTGATTTAAGATTTAGGTTTAGAATTGGGATAAAATTGAAATGAGAATAAAATCATGATTCCTTAAGAGGTGAAAGAATTATAATTCATTCTATTTTAATAATCAATTCAGATTTCATTTCATTCTAACTAATCAAACATGAACTCAAATTTTTGGAATAACATTTTTTGTTTTTTTATTTGACAGTAAGCCAACCTTTTTCTATTTTATTGATATATAAATGACACTTTCATCTTTTTATTATATCATATATGTTAAAATATGATAAAAATAAATTAATTTAAAATATAAAAATAAATCATTGACGTATATATTACTTGAGAATTTAAATCTATAGATTTATCCTCATTTAATTAAAAAATATCACTAAAATATTAATACGAGTCAAAATCATTCTTAAAAAAAAAAGCAATCATTTACTTTTTATTATTATTTTAATAAACTAACAATGTATTATAAATTTATAATTCAATAAAAAGGGAGATAATTGCATTATATGTAACGTGAATTATTGTTATTTCTTTATTTTTCTTGCTTTTTTATTTTTTACTAGTAATTTTTCTTGACTTTTTTTTCTTAGTAGTCTACTTTTTCCGGTGTGAGAATATACTCATTCTAATGATGACAATTTATGACATAATATGCCATTCACACACACTAGTATATAATATCCCAAATATATGTATAACTACAATACCTTCTAATATATATAAAAACCTTTCAACGAATTACTGTCACTCTAATTGTGTTTTTTTTTTCGATTCGACATATTCCAGCGTTGTACAGAAGTTGTGTATGTACATGTAATAATAATAATAATAATAATAATAATGTAGTATTAAGATTAAATATTTTTTCGGTTTAATTTTTTAAATTCTATTAAAAATTTTAATGTTACAAAAAGTTATTTTTAAGATATATTTTAAACATATAAAAACACATCTACGAAATAATTAATTGATAATTTTATAAATTATTTAAAGTTTAAAAAATATTTTAACAACAAAAATAATTCTAGATTTATGAATACGTGTTATTAAATGCATGAGTTTAATCCTATATTTTATAATTATAAAAAATATATCTAAAATATGATTATCTGAAATTTTGACGTTTATTCATTTTTTGTTGATAAACTTAACGATAAATTTTAAAACAAATTTACATATAAATATTTTATTTATAAAAATAACTAATATTCATAATAATTATAATTTTAATTTATCCATTGTACTTGTTTACTGAAAATAAAAACGGTTTTAATTAAACATAAAACGAAAGAAGCAAATCACTAATGAAATTTCACTATCCTGTCATCCCTTCGTGCGTAAAAAATGTTCAGTTATCGAATAAATAATGGAGACAAATGAAAGGTTTAGTTACGTTAGTTACATTAATTTATTATTTTTATTATGTAGTGTAATAGTTTAATATTTTTTTATAAAAAAATTATGAAGATAAATGATTAAATTTTTAAAAATTATTTTTATTTTATTTTATTATCAATTTTATAATTATTATTATGTATTATAAAAATATATATATAAAAATAATATTTAAATAACAGTTAAAAAATATGGAAAAATAAAAAATAAAAAATTAAACTATTAAAAAATAATAAAAATACTAAATTATTCCTAAATAATTAAAATACTTGTTACGTCACGCACCTTAAATAATAATAATAATAATAATATTTTTCATCTGTTGCTTAAGAAACAAAACATAAACCACAAAAATTCATCCAAATCAGTCGATTTCAATTCGATAAATATTAATAAATTTTTTATATACATGCATTCTTTTTTATTTTCTATTTGATTACATGTTATCCACACCTAACCTCTGAAATTTAAATACTTTTAGTTATATGTGATTGCATCGGGTCCAATAAAAAATAATTTTCATAAAAAATCAGATGTAACACTAGCACACATTAAATTAGGAAGTATTTCATTTTTTTAAAAGTAAAAACACAACAAAATTATATGAGTAAAGGGATATGTAGAGTTTAATTCTCAGGAAAAAAGGAAGATATATGTCAAAGTATTACATTAAATAGTAGAAATACAATATCCTAACCATTTTAATCAAGAACATGCTTCTTTCTTACTAAATATAGCTATAAAATAGATTATTTTATTTTATTTAGTATCATTATTAAGCTTGTCATATAATATTATCTCATTTTATTTAAATAAAATCTTATTTCATTTCATTTTATTTATATTATAACTATCACGGTCTAATTTTAAACATATATTGTATCATTTTTTATTATAAATAATTATATACCATATTTTCTATTATTTTTGTATTATTATTTATCTCATTGTTGCTCATTAAAGAAAAATGAGATCGTTCAATTAGTACTATTTCATTATCATCTTATCATACTAAAAATTAAGTGGGACAATATGATATTAATTTTAAAAATTAATATATTATATCATATTAATTTATACTTTTATTATTCGATGTCCCAATATATATATTAAAATTATACTATATCAAGTGGATAAATTTAAAAAATATATGAATAAAAAATACCAAAATAAAATATTATATCCATAATCATTCTCATCACCAAACTTCTCTACCTTAATCTATGTTCTTTTGTATATATCAATAATTATATTAGATCATGTTAATTATTTAAAGAAATATATGAATAAAATACAAAGATAAAATTCACCAAAGTTCTCTATCTTGCTCCATGTTCCATTATATATATATATATATATATCAATAATTATATTATATAAGTTATTTAATGAAATATATGAATAAAATATAAAAAAAATTGGTTTATTAATATATATATATATATCAATAATTATATTATATCAGGTTATTTAAAGTAATATATGAATAAAAAAAATTAATTTATTAAAATATTTATTTTAACTTTATAATTGTTTAGTTAGGTTGATTAGGTTTTATAATTTAATAAAATAATTGAATTAATTCAATAACATAATGTAATCTAAATTAAACATTATACATAATGAAAAAAAATATTTATTAAGTACATATTTGATTAAGTAAGACTAATTTAATAATTTCAAACTATAACAAACTAATTATTTTTGAAAAAAAATTTCTTATGTAATAAAATAATTTGGAATCTTTTTTACTATGGTATTAAAATAAACTTTGATTTGAAAATGGGGTCCGGAGTCATTTGGATCTTATAATTATAATATTTATATACTTTTATCCTGTAATTATTAAAGATATATCATTTAGTCTTATAAATTAACAGTATGGTTCATTAAGTCAAAATTTTCAATTTTTTTATTTTTTTATGAATAAAATAAGATTTATAATTTATTAATTAAAAACATTAAAAAATAACAATTAAAAAAATAGTTTATATCTTTTCATTCCCTCTCTCTTTCTTCATATCTATCACTCTTTTATTTAAAGTGTCTGTAATCTCTGATCCAATGACATATGTCCTTGTAGAACACGTAGTATTTTTGGGATTTCTTAGTGGAGCCTTCATGGATGGTGGCCAATTGACATTATTAAGATGTTCTATTTGTTGTATGATCTTAGTCAACGAGATACGTAGTGGGAGACCTCTAAAAAGGGATAAAGCCCTACCTCATGGCCCTACACTTCCCTTAGGAGTGATCATAGGTTTAAAACAAGGAAGGTTAGGGCACTTATCCCCAAAAAGCCTTATATTCTCTTCTTTTTTAACTAAGGTAGACTTAGTTTTATTTTTGTTGATCATTCCCTTAGTGGATTTTATCTCCCTTTCCACGTTTATGAATTTCTAGGTTTCTTCGTAAACCACTTCTAGAGATAGAGGAGTGATTTTTGTCAACTCAATAAAGAGGTCAGTATTTTTCTCAATACCTTTGCGGAAAACTTTGATGGCTATGGAATCGAGGACATTGTGAAATTTTTATTTTTCTGTCTAGAACCTCCTCATATAAGCATAAATTGTCTCTGTCTGTCTTCTTGGATGATCAAGAACAAATAGCGAGACTCCTTCCTTATGGATTTGTTGTATGCGTAATTGGTAGTAAATGCCTTTACCAGCGTATCAAAGCTTTTTATACTTGTGGGAGCCAATTCAATGAACCATTGTTACGCTATTTCTTGGAAGGTAGCGGCAAATAATTTGCAATACATCGCTTCTCTTTTGTTCTTAGGAAGGCTCACAAGCGCTATAGCCATCTTAAATTGGAGAACATGAGTTAGAGGATCCTTTGTCCCATTATAAGTGGGACATTTGGAAGTATTGAATTTTGGTGGTGGTAATGTTAACTCTAAGGTGTCTGAAAAATGTGAAATTGAAAGCTGATCACACACAGTTCCAATGTCATAATAAGGTCTTAACTTCTTTTGTCCTTTAAGCCGATCATCCATTTTAGCTCACTTTTTATCCTCGATGTTTTTCAATTTTTTGTCAAAGGCATCATTCGGGTTACATGTTGCCTTTGGATATTCCATAGCAAAAATATTCCCCAAACCCAAATGTGTTGGAAGCGAATGGAGTATCTGTTATGCTAACTGCTAATGAGTCGATAGATTCATTTGTGAAAATCCTAGAATGAGGTTGAGGGTTGGAACTGTATGAGAGTGTTGTTCTACAACTCCCTCAAGTCGTTGTGGGTAAAGGATATGTGAAGCACGCCTCCTTATTGATGGACGATTGCCCAAAAGAGGTGGGCTAAGATAATGGAATGAATTCTCAACCTCCGAATATTCCTATTGTATCAGTCTAGACCTAAGTTTGTTATTCTCTCTTTAAGATTTAGTAAACCCTTATTGTAGCCCAGTTATTTGTCTTTGGAGACTCTTCATCATAGCATCCTTTTTAAGAGAAGTACTTTCAGAAGTATTGCTTAATGAACTTGTGGGCTATTGGGTTGTCTTGGCAAGTCTGGTCGTACTATGATAGGAAGGGATTTGGACGTCTTTGTTGACTAAAGGTTATGCGCTACTCAATTTGTGATCATGTGATGCCCTGGTTGGCGAAGAGTGATGCATTTAGTCGTTGGGATCAAATTCTGTAGTTGGGCACGTGAGACTATTAGCCTGCTCAATATATAATGTCAGGTTGGCCATTTTGTACAGAGTTAATGTCCCTAAAACATGAGATGATTCTCTAGGGAATATAAAACAATATCTCAAATGCTAATTATAGACTAGAAAGGTTTAATGCCCCACAGTGGGTGCTAATTGTTTGGAGAAATTTAGTGTGTTAAGGATTCTAGTGATTTTAGAAAAACTTAAGAAATGTTGATAATGAGCATATCTTTTATTCTTTTTACTAATGAGTTCCTAACTCACTTCTTTGTTATCATTCCACGTACTTCTCTACTCTCCCTAGATTATGTCAACTAACACGTGTTTTCATAGTAACTTTGAAAAGAAAAATAGAGAGATTATCCCAAAGAATGAAACCTTCTAAACCTACATGCATCTTATAAGTTCTGACATGTTGAAATAAAATTATGTTTTGTATTTCACCATGTGTTTTGGTACAAATTTTGGCCCTAATTTATAATACAAGAAAAGTATAGAAAAAAGAAAACTAATTTAATACATAATATTTTCTAATCAAATCTGATCATATCTTGCAATATTTTCTCATTATTCCTATCTGCAAACAATTAAGGATCATAACTTTAATAAAGGATTTCAATAGCCTACTCAGCTATAATATTTAATCGTAATGGTAATAATTAAGGATCATAACTTTAGTCAAAGATTTCAATACTTCTCCTCAATTTGGATCATAAAAATTGATCATATATAACTTGCAGATGAAATCGTTAAAATTTGGTAGGGAAAATCCTATAGTGAATACATCCGTTGTTTATTTTTCTGAGGGAATATAAATCATGTAGATAGTCACATTTTTAATTTTCTTTTTAATGAAATGTCTATCCATTTCTACATGTTTAATTCAATCATGGTGAACTACATTAAAAAAATATTGATAGCGGCTTTGATATCACAATAAAGTTTAATTGAATATTTTACTATAACTTGAAATACATTCAAGAGTTGTTTTGGCCACAAAAGCTTCACATATTTTCTATGCAATTGCTATAAACTCTGCTTCAGCACTGTTCTTGATCACAACATTTTGTTTCTTACTTCTCCAAGTTACTAGTTTCCCAAAGACAAACGTACAGCACCCAGTAGTGGATCTTCTATCTTCTACTAAACAAGCCCAATTCGCATGAGTAAAGACGTATATATTATTAGTCTCATTCTTCTTAAAATACAATCCTCTACCTGGTGACATTTCGAGATACTTGAGAATTTTATACATAGCTTCTGAGTGAATTTTTTTTAGAAAGTGCATATGTTGGCTTGCAACACTAACTACAAATGTAATATCAGGTCTAGTATGTGACAAATAAATAAGTTTTCCTACTAATCTTTGATATTATCTTTGTCAACTTCTGAGTGAATTGCTTTTAAAGAATGCATATGTTGGCTTGCAACACTAGCTGTAAATGTAATATCAAGTCTAGTATGAGACAAATAGATAAGTTTTCCTACTAATCTTTGATATTATCTTTATCTACTGGTTTTCCCACATCATTTTTCCTTCCAATCTCTATTGGAATGTCACTTGGTTTGTATTCGAACATGTCTATTTCAGCGAGAAGATCGAGTATGTATTTTCGTTGAGATACATTAACACTTATTTTTGATCGTGCAACCTCCATTTCTAGAAAGTACCTCATTTGTTCCAAATCTTTCGCTTCAAATTTCAAGACTAGGGTTTTTTTTCAATCTTTCAATTTCTTCTAGATTGTCCCACTATCAAGATTATATCATCAACATATACTATCAAAATTGTTTTTCTCCCGACATCAATGTGTCGAAAAAATATTATATGATCGGATTGTCCTTATTGGTACTCAAACTTATTCGTCATCTTTAAAAAATTTTCAAATCAAGTTCTAAGAGATTCTTTAAAGCCATATAGTGATTTTTTTTGTTAAACATACAACTTTTTCTCCTCTAAAAAGGCATCGTCATGACAACTTTTTCTCTATTCTATATATTTGATATTCTCTAAATGGCATTAATTTATCTTAAGATTTTATTTAAGTTGGAATTTGATTATCATAATATATGAGTGTTTCCGTTAAGATATGTTATTTTTATTATTAGTAAAAATATATAAGATTAACATAAATAGTATACGTATAGTTTATTTCATTGGTATCGCATGAAAATATGTAATTTCAGCACTAGGGAAAAAAAATCTAGCTACACTCTTCTGTTAGAATATTATACTGCTATCGATATTGACTATTGACCATATGCTTATTGTACGAGAGGTAATTAAAAATAAAATTATATTTATAAAAATAATTATGGTAATATGCATTTTTGTTTGTAAGTAATTTATTTGAAATAAGTCCATAATATTTGTTTTTTCATGTTAAGACATATTTAAATTACATTAAACATTATTAATAAAAAATAATTCAAACTTTTATATAACTCAATTATTTATATTATTTTATTTTTACTTCTCTTCTAAAACAAATCTTTTACATTATAAACAGAATATATATATTACACAAAAATAATATATGTATTTTGTGTAAATGATAACTAAAAATAAAATTATATTTACCAAATTAACTATGTTACCCAATTAAACTTAAAAAAGAAGAAGAAATGATCAATATTTAATGTTCTTATTTCTCTATTTTTTTTTAAGAATATCGAGTTTGAGTTGTTGCGAGCCAGAAAGCGTACCGACAGTTTGAGTCGCGAAAGGGAAGTCGAATCTGGCATTTTCTTTTGATTCTGAGTATAGAATTTAAAGTAAAGGCTCTAAGCTTCGCTCCTTCGATTGATTGTTCGCATCGGATCATCTAACTACCGAGCTATAAAAAGAGAGCTACTAGCATGACTGGTATATGGATTTCTCTATGTAGTGGTCGGTATAAAAAAGACAATGCTTGGTCGAGATTGAATTTCTCCTCTTTTTTCTTACTATATTTTAGCTTTAATGCATTAGTAAATATTAAAACATTATTCAAATAATAAATATTTTTTTATTTTTATTAGTTTTTTAGATTTATATAACGTAATTATTTTTATTATATTAATAATAATAATTTATATAGTTCATGATTATCTATTAACAAGTGTTCTATCAATCATATGATATAACAATAAAAAAATAACAGTTAATTAATATAAATTATTTTTAAATAAAAATATTTATTAAATTCAATTAAATCATATCTATTAATCATTTACAATTAAATTTCTTAGATAATAAATGATAAATAAGTTCATATTTTGTTATTTATATTTAATGTATTTATTAAATAAAGTTATATAATATTTTTGGTAAAATTTAGGTTACTAAAACACAGTGTTATTATTACATTTTTATTAATCATTAAAATAGTAAATTAATTAACTATTTATTTATAAAATATTTTTACATCGGTTTTTTAATTAATAAAATTTAATTTAAAGATTTATTTTTATTTTATAAAATAAAAATTTTAAATAATAATTAATATTATTATACTCATACGATACAAAAACCAGTATCCGTAGAAGTGACGATCAGAATGAGGATATTGAAATTAAGCTTGGTAAGTACAAGGTACTGAAAAGAATATAAATATATCCACCGAAATCGGAGCCCACACTAGAGTCGACCCAGAGAAGAAAAGCATCCACGAGCCACATCCCAATTAAATTGGATTGTATTAAGTAAATATTTTGATTTACATTAATATTTATGTATTTTTAATAAAAATAAGAAATTTTAATTTTAATAATAAAATAATAAATATATTTTATTGAAACAAAATTATCATTTTAACTATTTTTTGTTGAGTTTTGTAAACATTTTTAACTATAAGTTAATAATATCAACATTTTTTAATTATATTCTTTCAATTTTTTTATATATTTTTTATTAATTCTCCTTAATTTTTTCATAACTAAAAAATAAAATAACGTACAGTATTAATCACCGTATACTATTACTCTAAATATTTTAGGGTTGATATGGTAACTAATATAATAATAGTTTGCATTTCAGGTTTGGAGGAAATCGAGAGAATTGGCGAAAAAAAGCTATAAAAAATAGGTAAATTGTAGTTCAAAAGGTTATAGTTTTCAGCTTTATTGTTGAAAAATAACTTAAAAACTGAAATAAAAAAGAGATATGGGTATAAATGAAAAAAAATTAAAAATGATAAGTTTGTCAACTAAATATATTTTATTATTTTATCATAGATTTTTATTAATAAAATAATACTATATTATTTAAAAATAATTAACATATTTCATATTTTATTATTTTATCATAAATTTTTATTAATAAAATAATACTATATTATTTAAAAATAATTAACATATTTCATTTTTATTAAGAGAAATAAAATAATTACAATGCTAACTTCATACAAATAAAATAATTTATGGTAAGAGTAAGTTAGATAAAAAAAAAATTAATTAAATATTTATGTATATTTATATTGTATGTAATTTAATGTATTTAAAATTATGTGATATAATTTATATTTATATTTTATTATTATTATATTTACATTATATATGTTATATATATATATATTATTTAAATAAAAATTAGTTAAATTTGTGTATTATTATTTATTTTAATATTTATTAAAATTTTATAAAAAAATTCAAAAACATTTATAATTTTTACTACTTTTACTGATATCAATAATTTTTATAAAATTAAAATGTTAATATTATTAACACACTACCTTGGTCATCCTAGGTGTCCTATCTAACATGATTCATCGTAACTAGTTTTAATCCAGATAGTCTCTTGTGTTTTTTAATGTCACTTATTAGAAAACAAGAAAAACAATCGATTTTAAATATTGTTTAGTTTTTCAATGTCATTTATTAAAAGCCAAGAAAAACGATCAGTTTCAAATATGGTATGAGTTCAATTTTCTTCTAAAGAAAAGGTATGAAATTAATTAACTGTATTAAATATAAAAATTTATTAATTAATACAAAAAATATTATAAATTTATTAACTATTAAAAATTATACTTAAAAAGATAATTTTTTTAAAAAATATATTTATATAGTGTTAGAAACTCAGGCCTAACTTAACCCAATAATATCTCATTAAGTTAAAGATTATCTAAACTTATAAACAGTTTTGTTGCTTTGTTCCTAGTCGATGTGGGACAAGGATACTTAACAGCCCCCTCCACACGGCAGACAAAGGTGGACATTAGCACCACGGTGAGACTGTGGTAGAGCCCAATTAGAACCAATCACATAGAGACTAGACCCAGTTCTGATACCATGTTATAAACTCACGACTAACTCAACCCAATAAGATATCATTAAGTTAAATGTTGTCCAAGCTTATAAACAATTTTACTGCTTTGTTCCTAGTCGATGTGGGATAATGATACTTAACATATAGGTACATTTTTAACACAAATAAAATCATTTCACTGTTTCAATAATAAAAATTAGCCATTAAAATTAAAAATTCCTAAATTTCAACTGTATTATTAGACGTCCCTCTTTTAACAAGTAGCTTGTATTATTCTTCTTCTTCTTTTTTTCCTAAATACATATAACTTGTATTCCTAATGTTGCATTTACATTACTCGTTTTATTCTTAAAAAATTATAAAAATTAAAATAAAATTTATTTAAATAACATTAATATTAAATGTATTTAAATAATTATGTGATTTAATTTCATGCAGATTGTTGCGTTGATAACAGTGGTGGTACTAAAATATCAATATCTGATATTGTTTTCTCAACCGGAAAGAAGAAAGAAGTGAGAGATGTATTCCGTGAATAATAATTTTTTTAAAATTATATTTTTATTTATTTTAATGATTTATATTATACAAAAGATGTGTACTTTAAGAGATACAATAATATAAATGATTATTTATATAAATTAAGAATTTATTTTAATTTTCTTCATATTTTCTTAATAGGATTGATACCTTCAATTTTACAATATATATTTGTTGATTTTTTATATTTTAATTTGTATATTATATGATGTGACAATTTTGCTTTTATTGTAAAATGTTTATAAGATGATTGATGTAGCTCAATACGTCGTTTGTGTTTGAGTTATATGTAAGGAAGTCCTTCAGTAATAACAGAAAGAGAAAAACGAGACTGACATATTAAGGTAGATTTTCTAATCATCCTTTTATTATAAGAAATAAATTAATTAAGTATTTTTATTTATAGATATATCAATTTAATATAATTATTTATAAAAATAAAATAATTATTTTAAATGTTTATGTGATTCAATATATTTATTTGTAATAATATCTTATAAAAAATAACTAAATTAAATTAACTTATTTAATAAAAGAAACCTATAATACACCTCACCCGTGACATATATACGAAGAATACTTTATGTAATTAATATCTAGAAAAATATATATCATTATTTATATATAAAAAAACAATTGTTTCAAAAATTTGGCTAATCTAAAAAAATAATATCATTATTTTAATATCATCAAATATTATATAACTTATTTTTATATTTTTAAAAATTTATAAAATACGGATCTAATTAACTTAGAAGAAATAAATAAGTTATTTTTTAATTTTTATTAATTTATAATTTAATTAGTTAAACAAAATGATCAGATATGTAATAATGTATAAGCATAAAATACAAAAATAAAAGAAAAATACATAATATGTTTAGGTAAAAATAACTTAAAAATAACTTAATCTTTTATTATGAAAATCAAATATTTAAGTACAAATTCGATCTTATGCTATCTTTATTAGAATAATGTCACAATATATTTTACTTATGAGCCTCTATTTTATTTTTATAATTTTTAATATTAACGTGAGTGATATTCAGATTAACGTTCCAATAAAATTTTCGTCAATTCGATCGTTCACGAATTAATTATAAAAATGTTAGTACAAAAAACATAAATATCCATGTGTGTTATATGTATTAAAGAACGGATTTAAGAATGAATAATCTTAACTATATGATTAAAAATATATATTACTTAAATTAAATTAACTAACAAATTTTATAAGAAAAAATTAATTATAATTACAATAAAAATAATTTATTTAAAATTTAATATTTAAATAAAATGAATTTAATATTAATTACCTTGTTTGATCACTTTATTGTTAATATTAAGTATTTTAGTTCAGCACTCTATATTAACTAAAAGTTGCCTCCATTCTCAAATATATATAACTACAATACCTTCTCAAATATATATATATATATATTAACTATAAAACCTTTCAACGAAATTACTGCCACTCTAATTCTGTTTTTTTTTTCCACAGATTCCAGCGTTGTACAGCAGTTGTGTATGTACATATATAATAATAATAATAATGTAGTATTAAGATTAAATATTTTTTAAGTTTAATTTTTCAAAATCCATTAATAGCTTTAATGTTACAAAAATTTATTTTTAAAACACATCTAATAAATAACTAATTTGTAATTTTATAAATTAGTTAAAATTTAAATAAATATTTTAGTATTAAAAATAATTTCAAATTTATGAAGATATGTTATTAAATGCATGAGTGTAATAATATATTTTATAATTATAAAAATATACCTCAAATATGACTATATCAAATTCTGACATTTTTTTGATTTTGTTTGATAGACTTAATGTCGAGTTTTAATTATAAAATATAGGGATCTAGGTAAAAAATATTAACACTTTAATTTTATAAAAATTATTAAAAATATTATTGATATTTGTAAATTTAGGGATCTTATTTGTCTCTAATGAGTATTAATGAGACAAGTAAGAATACAAAAATAGTAGAAAATATGATAAATAATTATTTATAATATAAGTTTAATAATAAAAATGATACAATATATGTTTAAAATTAAGTCGCTACAATATAAATGAAAAAAAAAGAGATAAAATTGTATTTAAATAAAATAGATAATATTATATGAAAAGTTTAATAACAATATTAAATAAAATATAAGATGAGAATGGTTAGAGATATTGTAATTCTACTATTTAATGTAAAACTTGAGATATATCCATTTTTTCATGAGAATTAAACTCTACGTATCCCTTTACTCATACAATTTTGTTGTAGTTTTACTAAAAATAAAAAAATTAAATACTTCCTAATTTAATGTGTGCTAGTGTTACATTTGTTTTTATTATAGATAAAATCAAGGAATAATTCAAAGAATAAATCAAGAATCTTAATTCAAGGAGTAAATCAAGAACATTAATTCAAAGAGTAAATCAAGAACATTAATTCAAAGAGTAAATCAAGGAATCCTTAATTCAAGGAGTA
Source organism: Hippophae gyantsensis (assembly GCA_030763125.1). Classification (NCBI taxonomy): domain Eukaryota; kingdom Viridiplantae; phylum Streptophyta; class Magnoliopsida; order Rosales; family Elaeagnaceae; genus Hippophae; species Hippophae gyantsensis. The sequence continues at coordinate 50,153,186 of CM061033.1, forward strand.
AAACAAGAAATTCTTAATTCAATGAGTAAATCTCTTTATATATAACTATAAAATTATAATGAAAATATATGAGAGAAACAATACAACTTTGAAAGAGCTTGTTTTATTTAGAAAGACCTTCGGCCTTGGCGTTTTTTCAACACCAAATTACAACTTGGTATCAGAGCAAGTCGATCTTTGTGAAAAAAATTGTTATTCCTCTACCGAAATAGCATATACTTGTAGCTTTTGTAATTTTATCTTTACTTTTAACAGCAGAGTCTGTGATGTCTTAAAATGCATTTGGTACTTTGTCAAAGCGATTTCTTGTTCAATTTTTTCCCCAAACCAAATTTCTTGGCGATTATGGATTAAATCTCTCATGTAGCTTCTACCTACATGATGTGAATGATGAGTATTGTGGTAAAAAGAAAGGTCTCACATTGAAACCAAGCTCTTGGCGATGATGGATTAAATCTCTCTTGAAATTTTTACCTATCTGATGTGGAGAAAGAGTATTGTGGTAAAAGGAAAGGTCCCACATTGAAAACAAGTTTTTGGCGATGATGGATTAAATCTCTCCTGCAGCTCCTACCTTCCCGATATGGAGGGGAAGTATTGTGGTAAAAGGAAAGGTCTCACATTGAAACCAAGCTCTTGGCGATGATGAATTAAATCTCTCCTATAGCTTCTACCTACTTGATGTGGGGGAAGAATATTGTGGTAAAAAGAAAGGTCCCACATTGAAACCAAGCTCTTGGCGATGATGGATTAAATCTCTCTTATAGCTCCTACCTACCCGATGTGAAGGGGAAGTATTATGGTAAAAGGAAAGATCCCACATCGACAACAATTCTTTTTTTTTTTGCTATCGTAATGAGCATTTTTATTAGTTTTACCTTTGCTGCCTTGACTTCTCATCAGTTTCAACGACTTATGTGCAAGCTTAGATCCATAGACTTTATGGATCCAGCTTGAGGGGGAGTATTAGAGATAAAATTAAGGAATAATTTAAGAAGTAATATAAGGAATAAATTAAAGAGTGTTAACTTCTTAATTCAAGGAGTAAATCTAGAACCTTAATTGAAGGAGTAAATCAAGAATCTTAATTCAAGGAGTAAATTAAGAAGTAAATCAAGGAGTTGTCATCCTTAATTCAAGGAAAAAAAGGAATCCTTAATTAAGTAAAAAAAAGAATTCTTAATTCCAGAAGTAAATCAATGAATGTTTAATTCAAAGAGTAATTTAAGGAATAAATCTCTTTATATATAGCTATAAAATTGTAATTAAAATATGAAAAAAATAATAAAACTTTGAGATAGCTTGTTTATTTAAAAAGACCTTTAAGTCTTGGTATTTTCAATACCAAATTTTAAACAGTTTTTTTATTAAAATTATTTTTTATTGGACCCGATGTAATCACATGTAACTAAAAGCACTCAAATTTGAGAGATTAGGTGTGGATAACATGTAATCAAATAGAAAATAAAGTCTTGGCGTTTTCGAACACCAAATTTTAAACAATTTTTTTATTAAAATTATTTTTTATTGGACCCGATGTAATCACATGTAACTAAAAGCACTCAAATTTGAGAGATTAGGTGTGGATAACATGTAATCAAATAGAAAATAAAAAAGACTGTATGTGTATAAATTTTTTATTAATATTAATTATGTTGTATTAGGTTTTTTTGAAAAACAAATAACCTTTATTTTTCCAAAACTATTTTATTGTATAAAATATTAATTAATGTAAATATAAATTTACTTACAAATTTTTGGGTGTTAGCATTCCTCGTAGACAAACAGCACCCTTGAAATGTTTCGCTAATTATGAGCCGAATTTGAACGATCATGAAATTGACAGGTATAGAGGAGTTTATGTGGTTTGTATTTCATAAGCACGTACAATTATGAAACCTATGATAGAAAAATACTATGATATCCCTCGTCCGTGGCATATATATGAAAAATACTTTATGTAATTAATATTTTTTAAATAGAAAAATATATATCATTATTTATATAAATAATAAAAACAGCTTCAATTAAACATAAACCCAAAGAAACAAATCACTAATGAAATTGACTGGTTTGAAGGAGTTTATATGTAATAAAAAAATTAGAATCTTTTTTCTTATGGGATTAAAAAAAATTGATTTGAAAAAGAGATCTGAAGTCATTTGGTACTATAATTACAATATTTATATATTTTCACACTATTTCTTCGTATAGTTTAAAAGTTTGATTATTAAGTCAAAAATTTAAATTTTATTTTATTTTCTATGAGTAAAATAAGGTTTATATAATTTATTAATTAAAAACATTAAAAAAAACAATTAAAAAAACAATTTACATCTTTTCATACTTATTTATAATTAAAAAATTTAGAATTTATGTATAAAATTTTAAATATTTTGGAACTAAATCATATAATTTAAATTTAGGGACTTATGTGTTATTTTTTAAAAATTTAATGATTAAATTATTTATTTTTATTTTATTATTAATTTTATAATTATTATTATGTATTACAAAATACAATCTATGAAAATAATATTTAAATAATAGTTAAAAAATAATTATTTATCTTTATTTAACTATTTTTTTAAAAATAAAAAAAATTGAACTTTCAATAAAATGATAAAAATACTTAATTATTCTTAAATAATTAAAATACTTGTTACGTCACTCAGCTTAAATAATAATAATAATAATAACTCTTTCACGTGTTTCTTAAGATCAAAACAAAAAAAAACCACAAAAAATCATCCAAATCTGTCGATATCATAATTATACCTGTCAATTTCATAATTGTCCAAATTATAGGACCCAAAAATTATACGTGTTGCTTAAAATCTATAAGGAAGGCTAACACCCAAAAATTTACAAATAAATTTATATTTATATTAGTTAATATTGCATATAATGAAATAATTTTGGAAAAATATAGATTTAAAAAAAAATTATGTCACCTAATACAACATAATTAATATAAATTAAATTTTTATATACATTTAGTCTTTTTTATTTTCTATTTGATTACGTGGTCTCTCCCCACTAACCTATTAAATTTGAGTGTTTTTAGTTATATGTGATTATTCCGGATCCAATAAAAAAATGGATATGTGTGGAGTTTTTCATTAAATAGAAGTATAATGTCCATTACTATTCTCACGAGGACCAAACTTGTTCTTTTTTATTCTATAGAGATATAAAATAGAATAATTTATTTTATTTTATTTAAATATAATCTTATTTTATTTTATTTTATTTAAATTATAGTCCTTAAGACTTAACTTTAAACATACATTATATCTTTTTTTTATTGAAATTACATTATAAATAATTATTTATCATACTTTTATTATTTTTGTATTCTTAATTGTTTCATTAATGTCTATTAAAAACAAATGATATAACTTAATTAGTACATTTTTATTACTATTTTATCACACTAAAAATTAAATGGGATAATATGATATGAGTTTTAAAAATCTCATTAACATCTCATATTAATTTACACTTTTATTCTTCGATGTACTAATATATATATTAAAATTATATTATATCATATCATATCAATACATGAATAAATAATAATAAAATAAAATATAAATTACAACATCCATAATCGTTCTCACCCCTAAACTTCTCTATCTTATCCTCGTTTATATATATTGTATCATGTTAGTTATTTAAAAAAATATATGAATAAAATATAAAAAAAATTATAAGGTTAATAAAATACATATTTTAATTTTGTAATTATTTAATTAATTTGATTACGTTTTATAATTTAATAAAATTATTTAATTATCATAATGTAATCCAAATTAAGTATTATATATAATAAAAAATATATTTATTAAACATATTTTTAATCAATTAATAATTAATAATTTTAAATTATAATAAGCTAAACTTTTTGAAAAAAAAATTATATGTAATAAAAAATTTAGAATCTTTTTTCCCATGGTATTAAAAAAATTGATTTGAAAAAGAGATCTGAAGTCATTTGGTCTTATAATTATAATATTCATATATTTTCATATTATAATTATTTGAGATATATTATTTTGTCGTATAATTTAAAAGTATGATCCATTAAGTCAAAAAATTTAATTTTTTTTATTTTCTATGAGTAAAATAAGGTTTATATAATTTATTAATTAAAAATATTAAAAAAATAAATTAAAAAACAATTTACATCTCTTCATTCTCTCTCTTTAATATTTTATTAATAAAAAATAAAAAAAATTGTGATAAAGACTAAGATTGAGTGGAAGAGGAAGAAAAAGAGAGAGAAATAGAGAAGTAGAGAATGAGTGAGATTAACAAGAAGGAGAAAAAGAAAGAGCAATGTAAATAGGAATAAAGAAAGAGAGAAAAGTAGTTGATTTTTTTATTAATAAAATATATAAACCTATTTATTCTTAAAATGTTTATTTTTGAATTTTTTTTACTTAATTTACCATATTTTTAAATTATATAATTAAATAAATTCGTTTCAATAATTACAGTATAAAAATGTACAAAGTCTATAATTATAAGATCTTAAGAGCTCGATTTCTATGAAAATGACATAATTTAAAGATATTAAAGCTTCAATTACTCTCAAAATTGTTAAAATTTATCTAATATTCATGAAGAAAAAGATTATGTGTTTTTCACGTGTATTCTTCTATTTTATTTAAAATTATAATTTAAATTTATTTGGTTATTTTATAAAAAAAACAAGACTAATTAAACTTAACCTACAAATAACGTGATTAAACTACTCATTTTTAAAAATAACATGCGTAGTTCATTTTCTTACCTAAATACATATCGTTAGTTATAATAGAATAAAAACAACGACAACATACTATTTGATTGATAATAGACTTGTGTATCATTAATCCTTTAAATTTTAATTAAATTTATATAGATATTTTTAAAATTTTAAAACGTATGATTTAATCTTTAAATTTATAAAACTTTATATAGATATTGTTAAACTTTTAAATCTTGGACTTTAGTAATAAATTTTTAAAATTTTACATATATGTTATAGTTTAACTACTAAAATACTTATTTAGAATTAAAAAAATTAGAATTTATGTATAAAATTTTAAATATTTTAAGAATAAATCGTATAATTTAAATTTAAGGACCTATGTCTTAATTTTTAAAAATTTAATGATTAAATTATATATTTTAAAAATTTTAAAATCTATAAGTAAATTTAAAATCAATATTATACTTTAACTATCATAAAATTACATTAAACCAGCAACTATACTTGTTCCCAAAAAGCAGTTAATATGAGACAATAATAATAATAATATGGAAAAGTTATTAAAAGCTTTCGTTGTTGATGTGTAATACTCGATGAAAATGTTAATTAGGGCATATGTTTTCCTAAGGAAAATGTCAAATGAACAAAAAAAACCTAGTTAGTTGTGGTTATAAATGTCGTATGCTTTTACACCGATCAATAATAACACTCGGTCCTAAAAGAAGAAAAAATATTTATTATTTTTAAAATAATTGTTGATAAGATATTTTAAATTAATTAAATATAAAATTATTATAATTTTTTTTTAAATATGTATATTTTCAAAACGTGAAACACGATAGTTAAGTGGATGAGCCACTTTAAGTTAAAAAAAATTTCTTTTAATATTTTTTTACTTACACCTATATGATCTCTTAAAATTTATTTATTTTTATTAAAAATTAATTACATATAATATATAGGTGAATATGAGATTTTTGTATTAAAAATAATATTTTTTAAAAAACTGTTAAAAAAATAAAAAAAAAGAGTAATTAATTTACAATAATACTCATTCTCATATAAATATTTCTTTCTAATGTAAATATAAGATATAAATTAAATTAAAATTATTTATTTAAAAATAAAATGACATAGTAAATCATTAAAAAAAATGATTGAAATAGTCTATTTAAAAAATAAATTAACGTGAGTTACATTTCATCCATAATTAATCAAGAAATTACCATACGTGCTTTGAATATTTCTTACGGTAATATCACCTTTTTTGCAAACATTTTTTTTTCTTCCCTTTTCTAAGATACGGTAATATGATTTCTTATAAGCTCCCAATATTAATACATGGTCACTTTGTGTTTGAGGAGAGGTATGCGTTTTTCATTTTTTTAATGGAATCTTAGTCGGTTTTAAATTTTAACACGTTATAATTAACCTATTACCCTCGGAATTTTGGGGGGTATGTGTTGTTAATGCGACACAAATACTGATAAAATTAGGCATTTGTTACCTAAAATGAAAAAAATAATTATTTATATATCTATCAATTATTAATAAAAGCAACTAAAGTGAAATAGGAAAAAAAAAGTTTAAAGAATTGAAAAATAGGTAGGTAAATAAAAACATATAAAACAAATTAAATATTTTTTTATTACTTGTTGTGCCCGTTAAAGCAACGTATTCTAAAATGGTAGCTCTAATCTTATTGTATTGTCATTGAGTTTATTATACTTTCTAAATTACAAAATCAATCCATGACAAGATGGATTGTTTCTTAATATTAATTTTTTTTATAAAAATTGATTCGATTGATATTTATATTATATTATATATATTTTTATTTTAAATATAATTTTATATTAAGTAAAAAATAAAAAAAATAAAATCAATAGTTTTATAAGTTTGAAAAATATTATTTTTCAATTAATCTATAAACTTATTTAATATTTATTTCTAATTTTAAGTCATATTATTTATTTAATCACACATTTATTGTTTATATTTAACACTTATTTATATGCAAGTCATTTATAATTAAATTGATACAAAATTAAATAGTAAATATTTGTAATAATTTTTATACTATTTATAATATAATTGAGAATGAAAATACCGAAAACATCTTACAAGAAGGTATAAACTGAATATTTTTGATGTTTTATTTAGAGAAAATATGACTGCTTATATTGCAATTACAAAAACTGTGAGAATGCATGTTTGATACACATAGTAAGACTATTTAAAATACATGTTAATTAGGCATAATAATACTCTACATGCTAGAGTATGAATAGAAGATTATACATTCAATACTAATAAACCCTCAAGCTTATAGTGTGTGAACTATTATAAGCTTGACCTTTAAAGATTGAAACCTATTTGTACCCAATATTTTTTGTAAATATATCTCCTAATTGATCTTCAAAATTGTAATGAACAATTGTCAATTTCTTTTATAATACTTAATCTTTAATGAAATTAGATTTTAATGTGTTTGGATTGAGCATGATAGACTGGGTTGCATGCCATGTGAGACTATCATATAAAATAATAGGAGTGGTTGAAATGTCAATCTTAAATTTAGTAAGAAGGGATGAAACCCACACGATTTCAGGTGCTTCATTAACTAATGATCTATATTTAACTCTAGTTGAAGATCTAGATAAAATTTATGTTTTACAATACCCTAAAATTCTAAGTTACCATGAAGGAAAATGCATCTGATGTTTGAAGCTTTTGTTTGGTTAACTAACAAATGTTCATAAAACAATAACTAATTGTGAACTTACTTTATAGTTATGTCATCATCTATATTATTAAGAGAATAAACTCTTGGATTGTAATCTAAACTAAATTCATTCAGAATGAACATTATCATATATTCCTTTAAAATCTTTTCGTCAATGGCACTCAATTCTACACATAAAGTTTTTATTTTTGAAACATAATCAGAAACAAGTAGATTACCTTTACAAACTGATTGCAATAAGTTTTTTAACTCCATAATTCTTGATCTTAAAGATGAAGAAAATTCTACTACTAAGGCTTACCATTGCTCTCGCGCAGTGGTTTTGCCAACAATGTGATTATATATTGATTCTGATACATAATTATGCACCTAACTTTTCAAGACTACGTTGACCCTACTCTAAACTAAGTATTTAGGGTTGATCTTGAGTGAATCTTGCAACATTTTCATTGGTTCTTCTTGCGTTCCATCCATGTAATCCATAACTTCATAAGCACACATTATGCTTACTATTTGTTCCCTCCACATTAAGAATTACTACTATTGAGCTTCATTGAGAAGCCGTCATTTGCAGGTGGAATGGAAATTGAGTTTTGAGCAAGGAAATTTGCAACTTCATTTCCTCTAGTAGCTACAAGATGTCTTCCCACATGATCCATTATTTTAAAAAAAATTGATCAAGAATTCTACAACTATTTCATGTTTTCTTAGATGAAGAAAATTGCTATCTCTGATACCATGAAATATATGATAAGAAGGTGTAAACTAAACATTCTAGATGTGTTATTTAGAAAAGAAATGTATGCTTATATATATATATCAGTTACAGAAGCTACGAGAATGCATGGTATGGAATCTAAAATATGCGTTAGTTAGATAAAAAGGATACTTTACATGCTAGAATATGAATAGAAATTTATGCATCCAATAAATGCATCGATTTTGATTATTTATTGTTTGAAAGAAATCACAATCTTTTTAGGACTTAATTTTAATCAATTACTAAAACTTAAAATTTAATATAATAGTTATTTAGTTATTAAAAATAAATGTTTTTTCAAAAATTACTTTTGTAATAAAAAAGTCTTAAAACATAGGAAGTATGTATGATTTAGATTAATTTTATAGGTTTTATTAGATCAGATATATCTTAACCTATTTAAAAAAAACTAAAATATTAGTATATCTATAAATTCAAAAGGTAAGCATTAAATTGACTTACAATGTTGATTTGAAGATGATCGATTTGGTGGTTTTATATCTATAATTTTTTATCAAAATTTTATTTGTAAAGTATAACTTATAATTAATAATAATTTTTAACATGATATATCTTTTCTTATTTGTTTTCAAATTTCAATCAATAAATTGAGTAAAAAAACAACAATAAAAATTATCAAATTAATTGTAATTTGAAAACAAAACAAAACAAAAATAAACCTAATAAGGAAACAAATGTTAAAATATGTTTATCTTCCTATCCTAAAAGAAAAAAATGTTTATTTTGCATGTATATTATAAAATTTAAATAATAATTTATAAAAAATAAAAAAATATATTAATTAATATGTATAATATTTTAAATATAATTATATTTTATTTTATTTATAATAAAAGTATATCAATTTGATTTTATAAAATAAAAAATATCTAACCAATCTAACTGATACTTTTCTAAATTTTATAAACTATATTTGAGAGCAATAAACTTATAAAAAAGTTTAGGTTCAATTTAGTATTAGACTTTAACCTTGAGCGGTTTCTGGAAAAAAATATATACATCCCTATCCTAAAGCATTTGTTGAAAAATTTTTGCATATAAAAGTTTTAAAATTTAAATCTAAATTTAGAGTTTACAATAATTTATTTATTTAAAAAATATATATTAATAATATTTAATTATAAAAATATCATTTTTCTTCCATAAATTCATTTAAGACTAATGTCCAAATATAAGAATGGGCATGTAGTAAAGAAGGTTTAATATGTACTATAATAGTATTCAATATCTAAGTAGATTCATATATTTATAGTAGTATATTAATAATTTTTACATTTAATTTTAGATATATTAATGATTTAAAATTAAAATTAAATTAAATTTTTTAACATTAATCATATATATTGAAAAAAAAACAAAGGACAAACTGTAATTACAATAACTAAATAATAAAAAAGATTTATTTAATCGTTATTAACCCAAAAATATTTTCATTTTAACCCCTAAAGGAAATAAAACAATAAAAAAAGCTAAGTGAAACTCTCGAAAATACTATAAAAGAATTGAATATGGTTATAGAAGATGGTTAAAAACTTAAAATCATAGTGAGATGTTTAGCTTTTCTAAGAAAACTTAAAGTTTTTATTGAATATGCACTTAGTAAAATTTATTATAGTTTTATTGCTCTTGGAAATAGTGGATGGAAGATTGAAATATGATTTAACGACGGAAAACAGTTTTAAAAATGAGTATGGTTTTTATTTTTTATCCACATGCATCACATATATTTAAATCTTCAATTAAATTTTAAATTTAAATTATTAAATATAAAAATTATTAATGTATTATTATAAAAATTTAGATACATATTTATACTTTTTATTAAGTAGGGTATTTTTTTTGTTTTCAAAAAACACATCCAGAAAGAAAGTAAAAAAAAAAAAAGAAGAAGCCAAAAAACTCCCTATAAATGGACATGGGTACTTCGAAACTATACCACACACACAACACCCAAAAACACTTTCATAACTTACTTTTGCGTAACCACCATTTAATCTCCTTTCTAATGGCACCACCAGACTCTTTGAAAATCAGAGTGCAAAGATGTCCACCGGAGCTTGTAGCACCGGCGAAGCCAACTCCTAACGTATTTAAACAACTTTCCGATTTAGATGACGGAGAAAGTTTACGATTTCAAATCCCAATCATACAAATTTACAAAAAGGATCCCTCTATGAAAGGAAAAGACCCAGTAAAAGTGATAAAAGTAGCAGTTGCAAAAGCGCTTGTGTGGTACTATCCTTTAGCGGGGAGGCTAAGAGAAGGCCCTGGGAAGAAACTATTTGTGGAATGTACTGGTGAAGGAGTGATATTTATTGAGGCCGAAGCTGATGTTACATTGAACCAATTTGGCGATTCTCTTCAACCACCATTTCCATGCTTCGAGGAGCTTCTTTTTGATGTTCCTGGTTCTTCAGCTGTTCTGCATTGCCCTTTGTTGCTTATTCAGGTAAGTGTATATATAGATAGTATTTTTGTATAATTATTTGTTAGGTTATAAATTTAGAATATTTTATATTATATGTATCTAAAAATGGTGTGACTTGTAGGTGACTCGTCTCAAATGTGGCGGTTTTATATTTGCTCTTCGTTTAAACCACACCATGTGTGATGGAATTGGAATAGTCCAATTCTTGAAAGCAGTGGGTGAAACAGCACAAGGTGCTCATGCTCCTTCCATCTCACCCGTATGGCAAAGACACCTCTTAAATGCTAGAGATCCACCACGAGTCACATGCAGGCATCTTCAATTCGAACCAATGGATGAAGACTCCAAAGGCACAAAAACCCCACTTGATAATGACATGATCTATCGTTCCTTTTTTTTTAAATCCATCAATATTTCATCTATTCGTAAACTCGTGCCATCACATCTACAAAAATATTCTACTTTTGAGCTACTGACTGCATGTCTTTGGCGTTGTCGTACAATTGCACTACAACTTGAACCAGAGGAAAAAGTGCGTATGATTTTTGTCGTCAACATACGTGAGAAGGTTAACCCTCCATTGCCAATTGGATACTATGGAAACGGATTTGTATTCCAAGCAGCACAAACTACAGCTAGAAACTTGTGTCAAAATCCACTAGGTTATGCGTTAGAGCTTGTGAAGAAAGCCAAAGCGGAAGTCACAGAAGAGTATGTGAGATCTATGGCAGATTTAGCGGTGATAAAGGGTCGACCACATTTCACATTAACAAGGTCTTACCTTGTGTCAGATTTGACTCGCATTGGGTTTGGAGAAGTGGACTTTGGTTGGGGTAAACCGATTTATGGTGGAGCAGCCAAAGGTGGACTTGGGGATATACTTGATATTGCTAGCTTTTACCTTCCTTTCAAGAATTGCAAAGGTGAGAATGGGATTATTGTGCCCATTTATTTGCCAAAGCCTACAATGGAGATATTTGTCAAAGAATTGGATACCATCTTTAAAAGGAGCCAACAGAAATCCCAAGTGTTCATTAAATCTTTAATTTAATTAATTGTGAATTCATATCTAATCTTTCCATCTGTTCTTCCTCAAAAATTATCATATGTATTGAATTTTTTTAAAAATAAAACCTACCAGTATGTTACATCTTTCTTTTAATCTCAAACATTTATTAATTATATAAAGGATAGTTATAATTGTGTTAATAATGGAATGATATTTTTATTTTTAAAAATTTAACAGTTAAAATTATGAAATAAAATATTTAGTTACTTCAATTAAGAAAAAATTCATCCTACAATTAATATTACATTTTTGGTCTTTTTTATATAAGAATAAGTTTTATTAATAAAATATTTATTTATTTTATATTAAAAATATAAATTCTTTTTATTAATTTATTATTCACTTTCTTATATCTCTTCTTTATTTATTTTTACTCCACGTTCACCGTTTACCTTGAAACAACTTTACAATCACTAAAACCAAGCAAGGCGAGTCAAATATCTCTCATATACATTCAATCATTTTGAGTAATTTGATGCAACTTCTCAGTAACATCATTCACACCAATTTTTTATTACTGACTTAAAAGAGGACATTAAAAATTTATTTTAACTAATTAAATCTCTACATGCAAAATCATAACATTTTCGATCACATATTTATTTAAATAAAATATTTTCTTAAAATTAGAGACAATTTTCTTTTCATAAGTACAAAAAAAAATATTGGATCAAAAAGAAAAAAAATTAACTTTAACATCATCTTATTGATATTTATTTTAATCAAAATATATAAAGTAATATAATAATACATAGATTGTTTAATTTCATACTTTATACATGTGATATAATAGGATAAAAATATCATTTACAAAATGCACATAGTTTTTATAAAAAAAAATTTAATTTCTTTGCTTTTAATTGGAATAATTTTTTTTTATATTTAAAAAAAATACATATTTTAATTTTAAAAATATAAGGTTATGGGCTCATTTTTAAACTTAAAAGTATACTATTTTAAGATCAAAATATAATTTTTTTAAATTATGATATTAAAATATTTTAATTAAAAATTAGGAAACTAAAATGATAACATTGTACACCCAGTAAAAAACGGTTGGTTGAGTGTGAAATAAATAAAATGTGACAAGCCTTCTGCAATTTTATTTTCGATTTACCCCTTTCGACCAAATTGCCAATTTGGTAGATTGATTCGGCTTCTCGAGTTCTCTCAATTCTCTTGATTAAGAACCATTTTTTTTTTATTTCACACTCAGCCAACCCTTTTTTATTTTATCGATATACATGTGTGTAAATGACACTTTCACCTTTTTATTATATCATATATTAAAAATGTGATAAAAAATTTAATTTAAAATATAAAAATAAATAAATGAAGTATATACTACCTTAAGAATTTAAATCTATAGATAGGTCTATCATCATTTAGTTAAAAAATAATCACTAAAATACTAATACGAATCAAAACCATTCTTAAAAAAAGCAATCATTTACTTTTTATTATTATTTTAATAGACTAACATTGTATTATAAATTTATAATTCAATAAAAAGAGAGATAATTGCATTTTATGTAACGTGAATTATTGCACCTTTTTATTATATCATATATTAAAAATGTGATAAAAAAATTAATTTAAAATATAAAAATAAATCAATGAAGTATATACTACCTTAAGAATTTAAATCTATAGATAGATCTATCATCATTTAGTTAAAAAATAATCACTAAAATACTAATACGAATCAAAACCATTCTTAAAAAAAGCAATCATTTACTTTTTATTATTATTTTAATAGACTAACATTGTATTATAAATTTATAATTCAATAAAAAGAGAGATAATTGCATTTTATGTAACGTGAATTATTGTTATTTCTTTATTTTTTCCTAGTAGTTTTTCTTGACTTTTTTTTCTTCGTAGTCTTTCTTTCTCTTTTTTCTTGCTTTTTTTTTTGAGTGCGAGAACAAACTCATTCTAATGATGGCAATTTATGACATAATATGCCATTCTAACACTAGAAAGTGACCAAATCAACACATAAAGCTAATTATTATTATTATTATTATTTAACACAATGAATATCTTTATTAAAATAATACATTTTAATTTTTAATATTTTGAGCTCAATATGATCAATTGGACAAAAACACACACTAACACAATAAATTAAATATAAATATCATATGCTCATATATAATTTTAACACATCTAGTAAACAACCATCTATTTGAGAGAAAGTCCTACAAAAGGTTGCAATGTCTGAGAGGGTCCAAAAGCTCTCAAATTACTCAAACTCTTATTTATACAACAAATAAAATCTATATGGTCAAATCTGATTGATCTATGCACATAACTTAGGGTGCGTGTTGAGCCTTAGGTACGTCCATTAGGTTGATTTAGCCCCTCTAGGACTAGGCATATCAAAATAGGATTGATCACATAGGCTAAGAGATGTGTAAATTGAGAAATAACGTTGTATTTGGGCTATCCCTCGGGATCATCGACCTTGACTCTAAGTTGAGCCGTGGACTAGCATTGATTCAATCTTTGGGTTGGATCACTAGTTCATTAATCTTGTCTCCAAACTGATGAATTGAAAACTCATATTAATTCAATCTTGGGGTAAGGTCATGGGCTTATCAATCTTGTCTTCGAGTTGGATTGCAGAGTCATTGGTTGCGAGCTTAGGTTGATTGCGAAGTCTAATAATAAATGTCCAAACATCGCTCATAACTTAGATAAAATAGACTTTTTATTCTCCTTATTTTAATCCATCTATTTCGTTGTTTTTATAATTAAAATGTCTAATTAATAATATACCTACATTAAGTAATAGAATGTTAGAATTTGTCAAATAATTGTATAATTAAATGGTATAAAATTTATTTAAATATGTTGAAATTAAAGGATTTTAGACTCAAATATAAAGTATTTTCTAAAAAAGGGAAATTTTTTTTTATGAAAATCATCCCTGAAGGTACCAGATGTGAATTTCTATTAAAAATTATCCCTCAATAAATTTTGTTACCACTAATAAACGGTCACCAAATCATCCAACATTTATATGGGTGGAAGTTTGAGTTGTATAATTTTTTTTACTATACAACAATGTAGTAGTAGTATTAAGATTAAATATTTTTTAGGTTTAATTTTTTAAAATCCATTAAAAACTTTAATGTTACAAAAAGTTATTTTTAAGATACATTTTAAACATATAAAAACACATATGAGAAATAATTAATTAGTAATTTTATAAATTGGTTAAAATTTAAAAAATATTTTAACAACAAAAATAATTTCAAATTTATGAATATTTATTATTAAATGTATGAGTTTAATCTTATGTTTTATAATTATAAAAAATATATTTCAAATATGATTATTTAAAATTTTGACGTTTATTTAATTTTATTTAATAAATTTAACGAAACATTTCAAGGGTGCTGTTTGTCTACGAGGAATGCTAACATCCAACAATTTGTAAGTAAATTTATATTTACATTAATTAATATTTTATACAATAAAATAGTTTTGGGAAAATATAGGTTTTTTTTTTCAAAAAAAAAAAATTATCACCTAATAAAACATAATTAATATTAATAATTTTTTATATACATTCAATCTTTTTTTATTTTCTATTTGATTACATAGTATCCACGCATAACTTATGAAATTTGAGTGCTTTTAGTTATATGTGATTGCATCGCATCCAATAAAAAATAATTCTCATAAAAAATCAGATGTAACACTAACACACATTAAATTAAGAAGTATTTAATTTTTTTAAAGTAAAAATACAACAAAATTGTATGAGTAATGGGACATGTAGAGTTTAATTCTCAGGAAAAAAAGAAGGAGATATATTTGGAATTTTACATTAAACAGTAGAAGTACAATATCCCAAACCATTCTCATCAATACCATGTTTATTCTTTTTTACTCTATAGATATAAAATAGATTATTTTATTTTATTTTATCTTATATTTTATTTAGTATGATAATTAAGCTTGTCATATATTATTATATCATTTTATTTAAATAAAATATTATTTCATTTCATCTTATTTATATTATAGCACTCACGGTTTAATTTTAAACATATATTATATCATTTTTTTTATTAAATTTATATTATAAATAATTATGTATCATATTTTTTATTATTTCTGTATTATTACTTGTCTCATTGATAATCATTAAAGATAAATGAGATCGCTCAATTAGTATGTTTCAATATTATCTCATCGTATTAAAAATTAAGTGAGATAATATTAATTTACACTTTTATTATTTGATGTCCCAATATATGTATTAAAATTATACTATATCAAGTCGATAAATTTAAAAAATAACAAAATAAAATATAAAATATTATATCCATAGTCATTCTCATCACCAAACTTTTCTACCTTAATCCATGTCATATTGTATATATCAATAATTATATTAGATTATGTTAATTATTTTAAAAAATATATTAATAAAATACAAAGGTAAAAATCACCAAAGTTATCTATCTTACTCCATGTTCCATTATATATATATATATATATATATATATATATATATATATATATATATATATATATTTATATCAGGTTTATTTAATGAAATATATGAATAAAATATAAAAAAATTGATTTATTAAAATATTTATTTTAATCTTATAATTATTTAGTTAGTTTCATTAGGTTTCGTAATTTAATAAAATAATTAAACTAATCCAAATAACATAATGTAATCTAAATTAAACATAAACATAATGAAACAATATATTTATTAAACACATATTTGATTAATTAAGACTAATTTAATAATTTCAAACCATAACAAATTAATTTTTTTTAAATATTCTTATGTAATAAAAAAATTTGGAATCTTTTTTCCTATGGTATTAAGAAAAACTTTGATTTGAAAATGGGATTCGGAGTCATTTGGGTCTTATAATTATAATATTTATATACTTTTATCCTATAATTATTAGAGATATATCATTTAGTCCTGTAAATTAAAAGTATGATCCATTAAGTCAAAAAATTAAGATTTTTATGAATAAAATAAGATTTATATAATTTATTAAATAAAAACATTAAAAAATAATAATTAAAAAAATAATTTATATTTTTTCATTTCTCTCTCTCTCTTTCATTTAAGGTGCCTGTAATCTCAAGTCTAATGACATGTGTTCTTGTAGAACACAAAATATTTATTGGGGTTTCTTAGTAAAACCTTTATGGATGGTAAGCAATTGACATTATTAAGACACTCCATTTGTTGCACGGTCTTAGTCAACGAGATACGTAATGGGAGACCTCTAAAATGGGATAAAGTTCTACCTCAAGGCCCTACACTTCCCCTAGGAGTGATCATAGGTTTAAAACAAGAAATGTTAGGGTGTCTATCCCTAAAAAGCCTTATATTCTCTTCTTTTATAACTGAGATAAGCTTAGTCTTATTTTTGTTGATCATTCCCTTAGTGGATTTCATGATCTCCTTTTTCACGTTTATGAATTTCTAGGTTTCTTCATAAACCACTTCTAGAGATTGAGAAGTGATTTTTGTCAAATCAATCAAGAGGTTAGTATTTTGCTTAATGCCTTTGCGGAAAGCTTTAATGGCTATGTAATCAAGGACATTGTGAAATTTTTATTTTTTCATCTCCAACCTCCTCATATAAGCTTAAATTGTCTCTTCATCTTCTTGGATGATCAGAACAAATGATGAGAATCATTCCTTATGGGCTTGTTGTATGCGTAATTGGTAATAAAATTCCTTACCAATGTATCAAAGCTTTTTATAATTTTGGGAGCCAATTCAACAAACCATTGTTGTGCCATTTCTTGGAAGATAGTGGCAAATAATTTGCAATACATCGCTTCTCTTTTGTTCTTAGGAAGGCTCACAAGCGCTATAGTGATCTTAAATTAGAGAACATGAGCCACAGAATCCTTCGTCCCTTTATAAGCAGGACATTTGGGAACATTGAATTTTGGTGGTGGTAATGTTAACTCTAAGGTGTTTGAAAAAGGTGAAATTGACAGCTAATCATACACAGTTTTAGTGTCATCCCAAGGTCTTAAATTCTTTTGCCCTTTAAGTCGATCGTCCATTTTAACTCACATTTTATCCTCAATGTCTTTCAATTTTCTATCAAAGGCATCATTCGGGTCACATGTTGCCTTTGGAAATTCCATAGCAACAACATTCCCCAAACTCGAATGTGTTGGAAGCAAATGAAGTATCTGTTATGCTAAGTGCTAATGAATCGATGTATTCATTTTTAAAAATATTGGAATGAGGTTCAGGGTTGGAACTGTATGAGAATGTTGTTCTACAATTCCCTCAGGTCGTTGTAGGTAAGGGATACGTGAAGCATGCCTCCTCATTGGAGGGTGATTATCCAAAATAGGTGGGGTAGAGTAATGAAATGAACTCTCAACCTCCAAATATTCCTCTTGTATCAATCTAGACCTAAGTTTGTTATTCTCTCTTTGAGATTTAGTAAACGCTTGTTGTAGCTCAGTTATTTGTCTTTGGAGACTTTTCATAATAACGTCCTTATCAAGAGAAGTACTTTCCCAACTATTGTTTAATGAACTTGTGGGCTGTTGGGTTGTCTTGGCAAGTTTGGTCGTACTATGACAGGATAGGATTTGGACTTCTTCATTGACTAAAGGTTGTGCGTTACCCAATTTGTGATCATGTGATGCCTTGGTTGGCGAGGAGTAATGCATCTAGTCGTTGGGATCAAATTCAATAGTTGGGCGCATGAGATTATTAGCCTGCTCAATATATGATGTCAAGGAATAAAATACAATATCTCAAATGCTAATTATGGACTAGAAAGATTTAATGCCCTATAGTGGGCACCAATTGTTTAGAAAAAAATTAGTGTTAAGGATTCTAGTAGTTTTAGAAAGATTTAGGAAATGTTGATAATGAGTAGATTATTTATTCTTTTCACTAATGATGTATATATAACATCTATTAAACATGTGTCGAGGTTACATAGGTTGGCTTTCTCATATGAGCTACCAAAGTACAAACAAAGTAATTTTACATAAAGGTGATGTACCAGGTCATTTACTTAGACCAAATCTCGACCTTTAAGTCTTGATACTCAAGTCTTATAGGTCGTTGTGCACGAGTGATTATGCATAAGTTACATTTACAACGAGCAGGGTACCTCAAGTCTCTAGGATTGTGTACCTAATATCTAGTTAATACGAAATAGGTAGCATAAATATTCATTTTAGAATGAATATTTTGTTACTATAACAATTGGATTAATTTAAATTTTTTTTAATATATAGACATTGTTGTAGAGATAAGATAATATATATATCACTCATTAATAATTATAAACAAAATTATTAATATTTGATATCATGATGTGATTAATATGTCTATATTTAAGTTTTGTTTTCATAGTTTTAAAATTTGAATAATTTATAAAATTATTTTAATTAAATATTTATGTATATTTATATTGTATGCATCTCAATACATTTGTATTATATAATTTATGTTTATCAAATAAATATTGTACTTATATTTTACTATTATTATATATATAATATATTATATCATAATTATATTATTTAAATAAAAAATTAATTAAATTTGTGTATTTTTTTAATATTTATTGAAATTTTATAAGATATTTCAAAAAAATTATAATTTTTATAATTTTTACAGATATCAATAATATTTTTATTAATTTTTATAAAATTAAAGTGTTAATATTTTTTCGGAGATCGATATTAGCACGGACTACCTTATCCTCCTAGGTGTCCTATCTGAGATAGATTCATCGTAGCTAGTTTTAATCCAGATAACATCTTGCGTTTTTTAATGTCATTTATTAAAAAAAAACAATAGATTTTAAATATTGTTTAGTTTTTTAATGCCATTTATTAAAAACCAAAAAAAAAAAAACAATCAGTTTCGGTTTATGTTAAGTTTTATCATAAAGATAAAGGGTGACAGAAAATATTAAATTATATTAAAAATATATAAAAATTTATTAATTAGTAGATTGATATTATAAATTTATTAACTATAAAAAATATATTAAAAAAATAAAATAAAATTAAAAAATAGAATTTATATTAACTATAAAAAATATATTAAAAAGATAAAATAAAATTAAAAAATAGAATTTATATCACATGATAAGAAACATATAATTTTAACAAGGACAATAAAATAATTTTACCATTTTAATAACGATAATTACGTCCTAAAATTAAAAATCTTTAAATCTCAACTTGTTATTCGAAATCCTCTTTTAACGTATAGTTTGTATTATAAAAATAAATTTTATTTCTAAAATTAAAATGAATAATTTTAAATAATTATAAAATTAAAATATTTATTTTTAATAATTATGAAACTATATTCACTTTTAATAATAACAAGATTTAACAGTATCTTACACAAAAATAATGAAACTAAATCCACTTGTTTTTTTAAAAAAACCTATACTATTCTTCATCCGTGACATATATATGAAAAATATTTATGTAATTAATATTTTTTAAATAGAAAAATATATATTATTATTTATGTATAAAAAATTGTTTCAAAAATTTGACTAATTCAAAGAAATAATATTATTAATTTAATAAACCTAATATAGAATAAATTATTCCTATATTTTAATTGAAAATATCCGATAAATTTTATATTATATAATATGATATACTTTAATACAATATATTTAAATTTATTGAATATAACACATACCAATTATCAATTATTCTTGGTTTATTAAATAATAAAAACAGATAAAACTAAATAAATAAATCATATAATTTAATATTTTTATAAAAATTGATTGTAAATTATTTTATTTTATTTTTTATTAATTTTATAATTATTATTATGTATTATAAAATATAATCTATAAAAATAATATTTAAATAACAGTTAAAAATAAAAAATATTTATTTTTATTTAATCATTTTTTTAAAAAAATTGAACTTTTAAAAAAATAATAAAAATACTTAATTATTCTTAAATAATTAAAATACTTGTTACGTCACTTACTCAAATAATAATAATAATAACTCTTTTCACGCGTTGCTTAAGATCAAAACAAAACAAAAACCACAAAAAAATCATCCAAATCAGTCAATTTCATAATTTTATTCAAATTCGATTAAAATGTGCGTATTGCGTGTGAAACACAAACCACATAAACTCAACCATACCTGTCAATTTCATAATTGTCCAAATTATAGGACCCAAAAATTATAAGTGTTGCTTAAAATCTATAAGGAAGGCTAATACCCAAAAATTTACAAATAAATTTATATTTATATTAATTAATATTGCATATAATAAAATAATTTTGGAAAAATATAAATTATTTGTTTTTTTTAATTATGTCACCTAATACAACATAATTAATATAAACTAAATTTTTATATACATTTAGTACTTTTTATTTTCTATTTGATTACATGCTCTCCTCATGCACCTAACCTATTAAATTTGAGTGTGATTGCACCGGGTCCAATAAAAAATAATTTTCATAAAAAATCAGATGTACCACTTGCACTCATTAAATTATGAAGTATTTCATTTTTTTAAAGTAAAAATATAACAAATTTATATGAGTAAAGGGATATGTAGAGTTTAATTCTAATGAAAAAAAAGGGATATATGTCAAAGTTTTACATCAAATAGTAGAAGTACAATGTCCATTACTATTCTCATCGGGACCAGAGCCCTTCTCTTTTGGATGACTGATCAACCACTTTAAACTTTTCAATTCCTCGACTGGTATGATTGTATAACTGTATTAAGCATAAGCGGTACCAAACTTATTTTTTTTTATTCTATAAGATATAAAATAAAATAATTTATTTTATTTTATTTTTTATTTAATATTTTTAATAAATTTATAATATAATATTTTTTATTTTATTTAAATATAATCTTATTTTATTTTATTTAAATTGTAGTCCTTAAAGCTTAACTTTGAACATATATTATATCATTTTTTTTATTAAACTTACATTATAAATAATTATATATTATATTTTTATTATTTTTGTATTCTTATTTGTATTATTAATGTTTATTAAAAACAAGTAATATATATCTCAATTAGTACATTTTCATTACTATCTTATCGCTAAAAATTAAATAGAATAATAGAATAATATGAGATGAGTTTTAAAAATCTCATTAACATCTTATATTAATTTACACCTTTATTCTTCTAACAATATATATATATAATATATATATATATATATATATATATATTAAGATTAGATATTATATCAAATCAATACATTCATAAAAATATATGAGTAAAAAAAATTAAATTAAGTATAAATTACAGCATCCATAGTCATTCTCACCCTTAAACTTCTGTATCTTATCCTCTCCTATATATATTGTATCATGTTAGTTATATAAAGGAATAAATAAATAAAATATAAAAAATATTATCAGTTTAATAAAATATATATTTTAATTTTATAATTATTTAATTAGATTGATTATTTTTTATAATTTAATAAAATAATTTAATTAGCATAATATAATCCAAATCAAATATTATATATAATAAAAAATATATTTATTAAATACATGTTTAATTAATAATTTCAAACTATAATAAACTAAATTTTTTGAAAAAAAATTATATATTATAAAAAAATTAGAGTCTTTTTTTCTATGATATAAAAAAATTGATTTAAACAAAAAATTGATTTGAAAAAAAGATATAATTCATTTGGTCCTATAATTACATTATTTATATATTTTCATACTATATAATTATTTGAGATATATCATTTCGTCGTATAATTTAAAAGTATGATTTATTAAGTCAAAAAATTTAATTTTTTTTATTTTTTATGAGTAAAAGAAGGATTATATAATTTATTAATTAAAAATATTAAAAAACAATAATTAAAAAAACAATTTATATCTTTTCATTCTCTCTTTAATATTTTATTAATAAAAAATTTAAAAAATTGTGAGAAAGATTAAGAGTGAGCGGGAGAGGAAGAGAGAGAGAGAATAAGTGAGATTGACAGAAAGAAAGAGAAATAAAGAGTAATGGAAATAGGAATACAGAAAGATAGAAAAATGGTGGATTTTTTTTATTAATAAAATATATAAACTTATTTATCCTTAAAAAATGTTCCATTTTTGATTTTTTTTACATAATTTATCATATTTTTAAATTATATAATTAAATAAATTTACTTTAATAATTATAATATAAAAATGTGCGAACACTAATTATAAGACCTTAAGAGCTCAATTTGTATGAAAATGATATAATTTAGAAATTAAAGTTTGTATTACTTTTAAAATTGTTAAAATCCATCTAATATTCGTAAAGAATAAGATTACGTGTATTCTTTTATTTTATTTAAATGAAAAATTATAATTTAAATTTATTTAATTATTTGAAAAAAAAATATCGATTGAACTTAACTTAAAAATAACATGATTAAATTACTCATTTTTTAAAATAATACGAGTAGTTAAGTTTCTCACCTAAATACAGATTGTTAGTTATAATGGAATAAAAACAATAACAACATACTATTTGATTGATAATTAACTAAAGTGTATTATTGATACTTAAATTTTAATTAAATTTACATATATATCTCTAAATTTTTAAAATATACGATTTGATCTTTAAACTTATAAAACTTTACATAAGTATTCTTAAAATTTTAAATCCTATACTTTAGTAATAAATTTTTATAATTTTAGCAGATCCTGGTCTAGTATATAACATGGCTTTGATACCAAACTAGACCAGGATCTGCTAGGATCTGCTAAAATTATAAAAAATGATAAAGATGAGAAATTCTAGTTTGGTATCAAAGCCAAGTTAGTTGGAAAAAGAAAAGTAGAATTATAGTTTATAATCTTAATGATCTGGTTATTAACAAAGACTTCGAAGTACTAGGATTTCGACGAGTAACGTAGAAGTAAGACCTAAGAGAGATAGTAGTAAGATGTGTGAGACTTTGTTTGATCCTATTAAGGTATTCTCTGATCTTTTACGATGGTAGGATTAGTAAGATCATTCTCTAGAAACTCTACTTCTTCATCCTCCAGTACTAGCTCTACTTCTACAACTAGATATGCAAAAAATAAAGAAATAATAAATATAGAAAATATTGAACAAGATTTAGCTAACTGGAATGTTCCTAAAGTAGGAACTTCACAAGTCTATAATAAAGGTAGTTTCCTTTTTAAGTCTAATTATATAATAAAAATAGTAGAAGAGACATATCATTTATCTAAAGAGTCGTTAGACTTAAGCTTATTATCTCAAGGTCTTATAGATCAATATAAAGAAAAATATAATTATCTGCATATTAGTTTAGTACAAATTGCAGTTAAACCTCTTACTAGGAAAAGACTAAATAATTCAGTTCTTATTTGTGTCAGAGATAAAAGACACAATCAGATTAAAGATTCAATGTTGGGATGTATTGAATCGTCCTTAAGCTCATGACCAATATATTTTAATTGTTTCCCTAATTTCTCTATGTGCATTAAAGATGCAAATGTTTTAAGATGTTTAAAGGTAGATGTGCAGACACATGGTTTCGACATGGAGGAAGGAACCAATAATGTTGCTCTTATATATAAAGTATACTTCAAAGTCATGAATACTATCTACCCAGACATCAACTTAAGATCTCTTATTAGAGATAAAAGAGGAGAAACAACACTATTTCAAACAAATAGTGAAAAGACTAGATTGGCTACACCCAAAAGGTTAGCATGGGATAAAATTACTCTTCCAGAAAGCTGGTTGATACAACAAGAACCTGAAAAAGTTAAAACCCCTCAAAATACTGAAGTCGATCAAATAATAGAACATGAAGATGACTCAGTAGAAATCATGTTTGACTCAACAAGAAAAGTAAGAATATCTGAGTCAAGACCATCAACTACAAGCAACCGATTCTCAAACGTTTCAGAAAGATTCTCAAATATTTCTATAAATTCTTCAAGAGGAAAAGAACCTGATTTCGAAGGAACTCAGAGGCTTCCTATGGGAATAAACTTACCAGTTTATCAAAATGATGGATCTAAAATATCTGAAATAGTAGAAAAAAGATCTAATAGATCTGAAGAGCAGATGGAAAGACCAATGAGTCCAACACTCTCTGATATGGGATACGAATCGAACACTAGGTTCCAGAGTGTTATGATGTTACAAAAACTATCATTTAATGAATCTCTAAAAGAGATGTTTTATGATCCAGAAAATTCTGAAAAAAGAAAAATATTTTATTCTCTAAATAGAGAACAACAAAAAATGTTCTATGAAAAGTATAAAGCATTCTTAAAATATGCTGAAAAGAAGAATAGAGAAGGAGAATTAAATTTCTTCGACTTTATCATCAAATATTCTGAAAAGAATGGAATAATAATTCCTGAAGTATATAACCTTGAAAATGTTCATCAAACATATACTTTAGAATCTGGTGAAAAAATAATGGCAGCCCATCCTCCAGAAGCAGTCATTAAGATATCAGACAAAGTACAAGCAGTTCCTTATAAAGGAAACTCAACAAAACCAGAATTACAAGCCACAGACGAATCTGTGAATCAAGTTATAGAACAAGGAAATTACACCAACTTATTCTTACAAACAGTTGGGAATTAGTTAACAAGGATTGAAAAATCGGTTCAAAAGCAGACTGAAAGTTTGCTATCTACTTCTAAGAAAGAAGTAAAACCAGCCTTCTTTAAACCTATTCCAGATTTCAAATTAAGAAAAGAAGATTACTCAGAATTCTTAAAAGAATTACTAGAGAAAATGTCTAAATTAGACACAACAGATAGAGGAAAATCTATACGAATTCTCGGAGAAGATCTAAATGAGATCTCTGAAAAAGAAGTAGATGAAATTTATCAATAAATGAAGGAATCTTACACAAATGATTTTGTAGAAATAAATAAATTGGAAAAACCAATTCCAGTTTACAAAGCAAAGCCTTATTATCTTAGGCAATCTCCAGTCGATTTACAAATTGAAGAACTACCCAGCAGAACAGTATATTCTAGCAGTACCATTCAAGAATGGAGTATTGACGGACTATCTGAATATCAAGTTATTCGGGTAATTAAAAATATGCTTATGTATGCAACTGCAATCAAGTTTCAAGGAAACTCAGATAAACATGCAGCATTAGCAATAATAGCTAGCTTTGTTGGACAACTACAAGCCTGGTGGGATACTCACTTAGGTCCTCAAGAACGTCATACAATTCTTAGCTCAATTAAGCAAGAAGTAAATGAAAATGGTGATGTTCTCCAAATAGAAGACACAGTCAACACACTGGTCTACACAATATTGTTGCACTTTATGAGAAGTACAACTTTGCAATAAGATAGAAGTCATGAACAACTTATAAGCTTAAGATGTCCTACCATGTCACATTTCAAATGGTATAAGGATGTTTTCTTCTCTAAAGTTTTCACGAGAGAAGACTCTAATAGTGACTTCTGGAAAGAAAGATTCATTGCAGGGTTACCTACCCTATTTGCAAATAAAATTCGTGCAAGACTCCGAACCAAGCACGGTGGATCCATACCCTATGGTACGTATACATTTGGTGAATTAGCCGCTGAAATAATGGCAGAAGGATTAGCATTTTGTACAGATATGAAGCTCAAAAGACAAGTGGATAAAGAAAGGGTCCAAAGCAAGCAAGCCTTAGGAGACTTTTGCGAACAATATGGATATCAAAATATCCTCAAAGGATTATCTCATAAGAAAGCCCATAAATCCCAAGAAGCTTATAGAAAACCTTGGTTTAAAGAATCAAGAACTTATCCTTCTAAAAGGAGGAAAAAATTTAAGAAATATAATTGGACTAAAAAGCCCAATAATAAAACCCGATTTACTAAAGAAAAAATACCCACTTGTTATAAGTGTGAAAAACAGGGACATTATAGCCCAAATTGTAGAATTCAACAGAAGGTTAATGAATTAAATATTGACGAGAAACTTAAAAAACAGTTTCTACAAATACTCTTAACAGAGCAATCTTCTGAAGAAGAAGATAATGAAGAAGAATATAGTGGATCCTCGTCGTCTTCATCTCAAGAAGATGAAACAAATCAAGAAAACTGTGAATGTGATTACTATAAAGCCATCATTAAAATGAATGATTTGGACTTAAATGTCTTAACAAAAGAGGAAAATTTCATTCTAGATATTATAGACAAAATTCAAGATCCAGAAGAAAAAAGAAAAACCTTAGCAAAATATATAGAAGTTGCTAAAGAAGAAATCCCTCAAAGAAAAAATCAAAAGGGATTACAACCTCAAATACAACGACATCAGCAATAATATTCCTTCAATGAAATCCTCAAAAGGGTTAGGAATACTCTTCCTAAACTTCAGGAACCAACAGTAAGTGATCTCAGACAAGAGATTAATCAAACTAAAAAAGATCTTAAAGATCTAAAGACAAGGGTTCAGATCCTTGAACTACAACAGTGTGTCTAAACACCACTCATCTCTGAAAATGGGATAGATAATAAAGAAGAGGATTTTGATGATCTCTTAGAAGAAGTCCCAACAATTCCTACTGATAAGAAGAAAGAAATCCTCAATGAGGAAGAAGATTCTCACCTAGAATTTGCTGATATGCACTTTGTCAACTCCTTAGACAAAGTCGTGAACCACAAATGGTACTCAAAAGTGACCATTGTAATCAACAAAGAATATTCTTTCAAAGCAGAAGCTCTAATAGATACAGGAGCTGATCTAAACTGCATTAGTGAAGGCATTGTACCTACTAGGTATTTTACAAAAACCACTTAAATATTAAATACTGGTAATGGTGGAAGAATGCCTATACATTATAAGCTGTCTAATGCAGCTGTATGTAATAATGGAGTATGCCTAGAAACTACATTTTTATTAAGTAAGGAATTATCAAGAATGGTAATTCTAGGCACACCATTCATCAATATGCTATATCCTTTCAAAACCACTACAGAAGGGATCAAAACAAAAATTGATGGATATCCTATTATTTTCAAGTTCACCAAAGAACCTCAGGTACATGAAGTAAATTACCTAAAAGGTAAGATTACTGAAAAAGAAAATTTTCTTTTTTCCTTAAAAGAAGAGATGAATTTTAAAACAATTCAACAGAAAATTTTCTCTAAACAAATACAAGAGAAGATCCAATCTCTCAAAGAGAAGTTTGAAAAGGAAATATGTGCTGAAATCTCTAATGCATTTTGGGAAAGAAAGAAACATGTGGTAGAATTGCCATATGAACCTAATTTTCTAGAGGCCCAAATCAATACAAAGGCCAGGCCCATTCAAATGAATGAAAGACACTTACTTATATGTGAGCAAGAATTAGAAGACCTTCTAAAAAAGAAGCTAATCAGGCCCAGTACTTCTCCTTGGTCTTGCCCAGCATTCTATGTGGAGAACAGTGCTGAAATCGAGAGGGGAGTTCCTCGACTCGTAATTAATTATAAGCCCCTAAACAAGGTGCTTAGATGGATAAGATATTCATTACCCAACAAAAAAGACTTACTTAGTCAGCTAAACAAGGCTTTAGTATTCTCTAAATTCGATATGAAAAGTGGATACTGGCAAATACAAGTAGCAGAAAAAGATCGCTACAAAACAGCATTTACTATTCCATTTGGGCTTTACGAATGGAATGCTATGCCATTTGGGCTCAAAAATGCCCCAAGTGAATACCAGAAAATTATGAATGATATTTTTAACCCTTATTTAGGGTTCACTATTGTCTACATAGACGATGTCCTAGTCTACTCAAATTCAGTAGACCAACACTGGAAACACTTAGAAGTGTTTTTTAAAACAGTTAAGTCCAATGGGCTTGTTGTGTCATCTAAAAAGATGAAGTTATTCTAGACCCAAGTAAAATTCTTGGGCCATAACATAGAACATGGACTTATAAGTCCTATTGAAAGATCAATAGTCTTTGCAAAAAAATTTCCAGATGAAATAAAAGACAAAAAACAATTGCAAAGATTCCTAAGAAGTCTTAATTATATTGCCGATTTTTATAAAAATCTTGCACAAGACGCCAACCCATTATTTCAAAGACTAAAAAAGAATCCTTCAGAATAGAATACAGCTTGCACAACAGCTGTCCAAAAAATAAAGCTTCGAGCTAAAGAGCTCCCATGCCTAGCTTTATCTGATCCCGAATCTCAAAAAGTAGTGGAAACTGATGCTTCAGAGATAGGCTATGGAGGCATTCTGAAGCAGAAAATGCCTATAAAAGAAGTCTTAGTAAGATATACCTCAGGCACTTGGAAACCAGCGCAAAAAAATTATTCTACAATTAAAAAAGAAATACTAGCCATTGTTCTGAGCATTACTAAATTCCAAGACGACCTTCTAAATAAGAAGTTCTTACTTAGAGTTGATTGCAAGTGTGCTAAAGAAGTACTTCAAAAAGACGTCAAAAATCTAGCATCAAAACAGATTTTTGCTAGGTGGCAAGCTATTTTATCTATATTCGATTTTGATATTCACAAATCTATCATCTCAGTTGAAGATGAAGATATGACCAAGTCACCTGAACAGGTAGCTAATATATATCTTAAAGATAATTTACCAGCAAATACTACCACTAAATCCAGGGAATATTATGAATTAATCTTAAAAGAAACTAATTCGGTTGACATAATTCATAACATGAGAAATTCTCATGAAATCGCTTACTCAACCTTTAAAGTAAAAAATATTTTATCTAAATCAGATTGGAACTCTAACTTATTTGTTAGAGAAAAATTTAAAAACAAACGAATGAATCCAGTCTCATATGACTATTTTGATTACATACAGGCGTGAGAAAACACGCTCTTTTATCAAAGCTCAAAGAAAACCCATACGTGGTTTATCCAGTTCTTAACAGGAGATTATTATACATTTAATGATTTTCCTACTTGGTTCAGAGACTGGTTCTCATTTTTTGGACCAACAAAAGATATATTTCCTCAAAAGGTTTTAGAAGCTTTTATATTATTTGAAGAGTTTAACTTAAACTCTACTAAAAATGAAGATCATTCATTAATGTTTTTCTTTGCATTATATAAAGTCCCATGGATATGGATATGAGATTATGCAGTAACCAGCTGGGATGAAATCTATTGTCTTATAAGTGAGTACAATGTCCATTACTATTCTCATCGGGACCAGAGCCCCTCTCTTTTGGATGACTGATCAATCACTTCAAACTTTTCGATTCCTCGGCTGGTATGACTGTATAACTGTCTTAAGCATAAGCGGTACCAAACTTATTCGTTTTTATTCTATAGAGATATAAAATAAAATAATTTATTTTATTTTATTTTTTATTTAGTGTTTTTAATAAATTTATGATATAATATTGTTTCATTTTATTTAAATATAATCTTATTTTATTTTATTTAAATTGTAGTCCTTAAGGCTTAACTTTGAATATATATTATATCATTTTTTTATTAAACTTACATTATAAATAATTATATATTATATTTTTATTATTTTTGTATTCTTACTTGTATTATTAATGTTTATTAAAAACAAATGATATATCTCAATTAGTATATTTTCATTACTATCTTATCACTAAAACTTAAATAGGATAATATGAGATGAGTTTTGAAAATTTCATTAATATCTCATATTAATTTACACCTTTATTCCTCGATGTAACAATATATGTATATATATATTAAAATTATATATTATATCATATCAATACATTCATAAAAATATATGAATAAAAAAAATTAAATAAAATATAAATTACAGCATCCATAGTCGTTCTCGCCCTTAAACTTCTCTATCTTATCCTCTCCTATATTTATTGTATCATGTTAGTTATATAAAAAAATATATAAATAAAATATAAAAAATATTATCAGTTTAATAAAATATATATTTTAATTTTATAATTATTTAATTAGATCGATTATTTTTTATAATTTAATAAAATAATTTAATTAACATAATATAATCCAAATCAAATATTATATATAATAAAAAATATATTTATTAAATACATGTTTAATTAATTAAAATTAATTAATAATTTCAAACTATAATAAACTAAATTTTTGAAAAAAATAATTATATATTATAAAAAAAATTGATTTCAAGAAAAAGTTGAATATTCATATATTTTCATACTATATAATTATTTGAGATATATCATTTCGTCATATAATTTAAAAGTAAGATTTATTAAGTCAAAAAATTTAATTTTTTTATTTTTTACGAGTAAAATAAGATTTATATAATTTATTAATTAAAAATATTAAAAAACAATAATTAAAAAAACAATTTATATCTTTTCATTCTCTCTTTAATATTTTATTAATAAAAAATTTAAAAAATTGTGGAAAGATTAAGAGTGAGCGGGAGAGGAAGAGAGAGAGAGAATAAGTGAGATTGACAGAAAGAAAGAGAAATAAAGAGTAATGGAAATAGGAATACATAAAGATAGAAAAGTGGTTGATTTTTTTTATTAATAAAATATATAAACTTATTTATCCTTAAAAAAAATTCCATTTTTGATTTTTTTTACATAATTTATCATATTTTTAAATTATATAATTAAATAAATTTACTTTAATAATTATAATATAAAAATACACAAGACTAATTATAAGACCTTAAGAGCTCGATTTGTATGAAAATGATATAATTTATAAATTAAAGTTTGTATTACTTTCAAAATTGTTAAAATTCATCTAATATTCGTGAAGAAGAAGATTAGGTGTATTCTTCTATTTTATTTAAATGAAAAATTATAATTTAAATTTATTTGATTATTTGAAAAAAAAATAAGATCGATTGAACTTAACTTAAAAATAATGTGATTAAATTACTCATTTTTTAAAATAATACGAGTAGTTAAGTTTCTCACCTAAATACAGATTGTTAGTTATAATGGAATAAAAACAATGACAACATACTATTTGATTGATAATTAAGTAAAGTGTATTATTGATATTTAAATTTTAATTAAATTTACATATATATCTTTAAATTTTTAAAATATACGATTTGATCTTTAAACTTATAAAACTTTACATAAGTATTCTTAAAATTTTAAATCCTATACTTTAGTAACAAATTTTTAAAATTTTACATATATGTTATAATTTGACTACTAAAATATTTATTTATAATTAACAAATTTAGAATATATGTATAAAGTTTTAAATATTTTAGAACTAAATCATATAATTTAAATTTAATGACTTATGTGTTAATTTTTAAATTTTTTGATTAAATTATATGATTTAAAAATTTTAAAATCTATAAGCAAATTTAATTAAAATTAAAATTTAATATTATACTTTAACTATCATAAAATTACATTAAACCAATAAAGTAGGGCAAATATACTTGTTACCAAAAAGCAGTTAATATGAGACAATAATAATAATAATAATAATAATATGGAAAAGTTATTAAAAGCTTTCATTGTTGATGTGTGATACTCGATGAAAATGTTAATTAGTGCATATCTTTTCCTAAGCAAAATGTCAAATGAACAAAAAAATCTAGTTAGTTGTGGTTATAAATGTCGTATGCTTTTACACCGATCAATAATAACACTCGGTCCTAAAAGATGAATGCATGTTTAAGAAATGTCTGGTTATATATATAATAGTTATAGAAGCTATTACAATGCATGTTTAATATGCATGGTATGAGTATCTAAAATACGTGTTAGTTAGATATAAAGGATATTTTACATGCTATAGTATCAATAGAAAATTATACATCCAATAAATGCATCAACGTTGATTATTTATTGTTCGAAAGAAATTACAATTTTTTTATGACATAATTTTAATCAATTAATAACATTTAAAATTTAATATAATAATTATTTAGTTATTAAAAATCAATACTTTTTGAAAAATTACTTTTGTAATAAAAAAGTCCTAAAACATAGGAACCAATACACCCAAGTATGGTTTAAATTAATTTTATAGGTTTTATTAGATTAAATAAATTCTTAATTTTTAAGAACCAATTTTATTGATTCAATTTTAATTTTAGTACAAATCCAAATCAACCCATGATATACATACAGATTATATCTTAACTTATTTTGAAAAAAAAAATTAATATATCTATAAATACAATAAACAAACATTAAGTTAAGTTATAACATTTATTTGAGGGTGATCGATTTAGTAGTTTTAGATCTATAATTTTTTATCAAAATTTTATTTACAAAGTATAACCTATAATTAATAATAATTTTTAACATGATATATCTTTTCTTATTTGTTTTCAAATTTCAACCAATAAATTGAGTAAAAAACAACAATAAAAATTATCAAATTAATTGTAATTTGAAAAAAAATAAAAAATATACCTAATAAGGAAAAAATGTTTATCTTCCTATCCTAAAAGAAAAAAAATGTTTATTTTGCATGTATATTATTAAATATTTAATAAAATTTATAAAAAATAATAAATATATATTAATTAATATGTATAATATTTTAAATAAAATAAAATTTTATTTTATTCATAATAAAAATACATCAATTTGATTTTATTAGATTTTATAAAATAAAATTATATAACTAATCGTTTTCTAAATTTTATGACCTATAAAATTTAAGTTTAATTTAGTATTAGACTTGACCCTTGAGCGGTTTTTGGAAAAAAAATATATACATCCCTATCGTAAAGCATTTGTTGAAAAACATGCCATTATTTTTGCATTTAAAAGTTTTAAAATTTAAATCTCAATTATAAGTTTGCAATAATTTATTTATTTAAAAAATATATATTAATAATATTTAGTTACAAAAATATCAATTTTCTTTCCTTAAGAATGTCCTAATATAAGACTAGGCATGTAATACAGAAGTTTCAATATGTACTATAGTAGTATTCAGATTCATATATTTATAGTAATATATTAATAATTTTTATATTTAATTAATTTTTTTTAACATATATCATATATATTGACAGAAACAAAGGACAAAATGTAATTATAATAACTAAATAATAAAATAGATTTATTTAACTGTTATTAACTCAAAAATATTTTCAATTTAACCCCTAAAGGAAAAAAAGGAATTAAAAAAACTAGGTGAAAGTCTAAAAAATACTATAAAAGAATTGAATATGGTTAAAGATGATGGTTAAAATCATACTGAGATGTTTAGCTTTTCTAAGAAAACCTAAAGTTTTTATCGAATCTGCAGTTAGTAAAATTTATTATAGTTTTAGTGCTCTTATAAATAGTGGCTTGAAGATTGAAATATGGTTTATTTACATAAAGCAGTTTTAAAAATGAGTATGGTTTTTAAATTTAAGTTATTAATATAATTAAAATTAAATATAAAAATTATTAATATATTATTATAAAAAATAGATCTATATTTATACTTTTTATTAAATAGTGTATTTTTCCTTTTGTTCCAGAAAAGAAATCCACGTAGAAAAAAAAGCCAAAAAACTCCTTATAAATGGGCATGCATGGGTACTTCGAAACTATACCACACACATAACACCCAAAAACACTTTCATAATTAACTTACTTTTGCGTAGCTATCTCTCGTTTCATTTAATCTCCTTTCTAATGGCACAACCAGGCTCTTTGAAAATGAGAGTGCAAAGATGCCCACCGGAGCTAGTAGCACCGGCGAAGCCAACTCCTAACGTATTTAAACAACTTTCCGATTTAGATGACGGAGAAAGTTTACGATTTCAAATCCCAATCATACAAATTTACAAAAATGATCCCTCTATGAAAGGAAAAGACCCAGTAAAAGTGATAAAAGTAGCAGTTGCAAAAGCGCTTGTGTGGTACTATCCTTTAGCGGGGAGGCTAAGAGAAGGCCCTGGGAAGAAACTATTTGTGGAATGTACTGGTGAAGGAGTGATATTTATTGAGGCCGAAGCTGATGTTACATTGAAACAATTTGGCGATTCTCTTCAATCACCATTTTCATGCTTCGAGGAGCTTCTTTTTGATGTTCCTGGTTCTTCAGCTGTTCTTCATTGCCCTTTGTTGCTTATTCAGGTAAGTGTATATATAGATAGTATTTTGTATAATTATTTGTTGGTTTATAAATTTAGAATATTTTATATTATATGTAATAAAAATTATATAATTATGTATAGATTTGTCTCACTAGATACCGGAGAGCATGTTCTAAACATACCGGAGAGCATGTTATAATTATTATTTATTATGTTTAGTAATAATCTATATAATATAGTTAAATAAAATTAATAATAAATATTTTAATAAAATTATTTATATTTAAAATAATATTTAATTTGTTTTATATAATTTTATTATTTATTGTTAAGATATACTCGTGGACCCGTAGTTTTCGCGCCTCAATTGGTATCAATTTTTATAAATCTGTTGACTTAAGAACCTGGTCACAGTTTTGAAGCCTAGGTAAAACGAAATAAATCATCATAATTCAGTTTGGAGGTGGAGTTCAAGGATCTCCTACTGTATAAAAGCTATGGGTCCAAGCAGATAACCCTTATAAAAAGACGCTCTTTTAATGTTAGGATATATTCGTTGACCCGTACCTTTTATACAGTGGGGGAGGTCCTTGGACTCCACTTCTAAACTGAGCTACGACAAAATCTTTTCGCCTTCCCCAAGCTTCGAACCTGTGACCAGGTCATTAAGTACACAGATTCATGGAAACTGATACTAACTGAAATGCGTCTTAATGTTGGTACTAAATTTTTTATTTTATATAATCTTATAAGTGAGATATATGATTGTACAAAATTTATATTATCACAATATTCCATATTGTGTAACATTTCATCATAAAAAATGTTTAAATCAATATCTAGTTTATTTTTATATTTTTCTTAAATTTTAAAACTTAAAAAATATTTTTAATTTGAGATAAAAAAAATCAAGATACATAATTTTAGAATTGAAATTCAAAAGGTTAACTGAAGTGTCAAATATGATTTAAACCCACACCTACTACTAATACTAAAATTTATATAATCGAATCATTTTTATTTTGTACAATTCGATAGGGAGATATATGACTATACAAAATTTATACTATGAGAATATTTAATATTGTGTAACAAACATTGTGTCTTATATTTTTTATTTACTTAAATTTAAATTATTTTTAAAATAATTTTAAATATAAGAAAAATATAAAAATAATTAAATATAGTTTAAAAAAATTTAAAATGGTAGGTATTGTGTCATATATTTTTTAATAAAATAATCATTCGTGTTATTTAAACATTTAATTTAAAATACCTGATTAAAAAAATTATTTTAATTATTAAGTTATTTATTAACTTAACTTTTTCATTATCTATTTAAGCTCTTATATTTAGTTTATTTGTTATTTTGGTATTTCTTATTTATTTATTCATTGTTTGCATGTTTATTATATCATATTAGATATGTTAAATAGAATCATATTGTATTGAATTATATTAAATTTTATTATAATTAATCAATAACATGTTATGTTTAGGTAAAATAAATTATAAATATTTTAATAAAATAATTTATATTTAAAATATATTTAATATAAAATAATTTAAATCAATATTTAATTTATTTTTATAATTTATTTAAAATAAAAGGTATTATTTTTATTTGATATGAAAAAAAATTAAAATATATAATTTTATAATTAATAATTCACGTAGGTTAAATTAAGTATCTCATATAATTTATACCAATTTTAAACTTATAAAATTTTTATTGTATATCTAAAAATGGTGTGATTTGAAGGTGACTCGTTTCAAATGTGACGGTTTTATATTTGCTCTTCGTTTAAACCACACCATGTGTGATGGAATTGGAATAGTCCAATTCTTGAAAGCAGTGGGTGAAATAGCACAAGGTGCTCATGCTCCTTCCATCTCACCCGTATGGCAAAGACATCTCTTAAATGCTAGAGATCCACCACGAGTCACATGCAGGCATCTTCAATTCGAACCAATGGATGAAGACTCCAAAGGCACCATAACCCCACTTGATAACAAGGACATGATCCATCGTTCCTTCTTCTTTAAATCCACAGTTATTTCAACCATTCGCAAACTCTTGCCATCACATCTACAAAAATGTTCTACTTTTGAGCTACTGATTGCATGTGTTTGGCGTTGTCGTACAATTGCACTACAACTTGAACCAGAGGAAAAAGTGAGTGTGATTTTTGTCGTCAACATACGTGAGAAGGTCAACCCTCCATTGCCAATTGGGTACTATGGAAACGGATTTGTATTACCAGTAGCACAAACTACAGCTAGAAACTTGTGTCAAAATCCACTAAGTTATGCGTTAGAGCTTGTGAAGAAAACCAAAACGGAAGTCACAGAAGAGTATGTGAGATCTATGGCAGATTTAACGGTGATAAAGGGTCGATCACATTTCACATTAACAAGGTCTTACTTTGTGTCAGATTTGACTCGCATTAGGCTTGGAGAAGTGGACTTTGGTTGGGGTAAACCGATTTATGGTGGAGTAGCCAAAGGTGAACTTGGGGATATACTTGATTTTTCTAGCTTTTACGTTCCTTTCAAGAATTGCAAAGGTGAGAATGGGATTGTTGTGCCCATTTATTTGCCAAAGCCTGCAATGGAGATATTTGTCAAAGAATTGGATGCCATCTTTAAAAGGAGCCAAGTGTTCATTAAGTCTTTAATTTAATTGTGAATTCATATCTAATCTCTCGATCTGTTCTTCATCAAAATTTATCATATGTATCGACTTTTTTTTTTAAATAAAACCTATCCGTCTGTTACATCTTTCTTTTAATCTCAAACATTTATTAATTATATGAAAAAATTATATTAAAAAAACTGAATTTGATTTTGATTTAAGAGTCAAAAGTGATAGAAAATGTGAAGAGAAGATCCTCACTCTTAAATTGTATGTTCTATTATCATTTCGTTTTAAATGAATAAAAAATGTTATGAAATTATCTAAAAGATAGTTACAATTCTGTTAATAATGGAATCATATTTTTATTTTTTAAAATTTAACAGTTAAAATTATGAAATAAAATATTTAGTTACTTCAATTAAGAAAAAATTCATCCTACAACTAATATTACATTTTTGGTCTTTTTATATAAGAATAAGTTTTATTAATAAAATATTTATTTATTTTATTCTAAAAATATAATTCTTTTTATTAATTTATTATTCACTTTCTAATATCACTTCTTTATTTATTTTTCCTCCAACGGTTCACGTTCACCGGCCGTTTACCTTGACACAACTTTTCAGTCACTAAAACCAAGCATGGCGAGACATTTTCAATCAAATATCTCTCATATACATTCATTCAGTTTGAGTAATTTGATGGCAACTTCTCAGTAACATCATTCACACCAATTTTTGATTACTGACTTAAAAGAGGACATTAAAAGTTTATTTTGACTAATTAAATCTCTACATGCAAAATCATAACATTTTCGATCACATATTTATTTAAATAAAATATTTTCTTTTAAATTAGAGACAATTTTCTTTTCATAAGTATAAAAAAAATATTGGATAATTCTAAATAATTATAAAATTAAAATATTTATTTTTAATAATTATGAAACTAAATTTAATCACTTTTAATAATAACAAGATTTAATACGTTTTACACGAAAATAATGAAACTAAGTCCACTTATTTAACCAAAAAAAAAAAAAACCTATGCTACTTCTCATCCGTGACATATATATGAAAAATATTTTAAGCAATTAATATTTTTTAAATAGAAAAATATATTTCATTATTTATGTATAAAAAAATAGTTTCAAAAATTTGATTAATTGTAAGAAATATTATTATTAATTTAATATCACAAATAAATTATTCCTATATTTTAATTAAAAATATCCTATAAATTTTATACTATATAATATGATACAATTAAATATAATATAGTTAAATTTATTAAGTATAATACATACCAATTATACCGATTGTACTTGGTTTACTGAATAATAAAAACAACTTTAATTAAACATAAAATCAAAGAAACAAATCACATAATTTAATATTTTTTATAAAAAATTGATAGTAACTTTTTTTATTTTATTTTGTTATTAATTTTATAATAATTATTGTGTATTATAATATACAATCTATAAAAATAATAGTTAAATAATAGTTAAAAATAAAAAAAATAATTATTTATTTTTATTTAAACATTTTTTAAAAATAAAAAAATAACAAAAATACTTAATTATTCTTAAATAATTAAAATTCTTGTTACGTCAATAATAATAATAATAATAATAATAATAATAATAATAATAATAATAATGATAATGATAATAATAATAATAATAATAATAATAATAATAATAATAATAATAATAATAATAATAATAATAATAATAATAATAATAATAATAAGGATAATGATAATAATAATAATAACTCTTTCACGTGTTGCTTAAGATCAAAACAAAACAAAAACCACAAAAAATCATCCAAATCAGTCAATTTCATGAATTTTATTCAAATTCGATTAAAATGTGCGTATTGCTTATGAAATACAAACCACATAGTTAATATTGCATATAATAAAATAATTTTGGAAAAATATAAATTATTTGTTTTTTTTAATTATGTCACCTAATACAACATAATTAATATAAACTAAATTTTTATATACATTTAGTACTTTTATTTTCTATTTGATTACATGCTCTCCTCATGCACCTAACCTATTAAATTTGAGTGTGATTGCACCGGGTCCAATAAAAAATAATTTTCATAAAAAATCAGATATAACACTTACACTCATTAAATTATGAAGTATTTCATTTTTTTAAAGTAAAAATATAACAAAATGGTATGAGTAAAGGGATACGTAGAGTTTAATTCTCATAAAAAAAGTAAGATATGTCAAAGTTTTACATTAAATAGTAGAAGTACAATATCCATTATTATTCTCATAAGGCCCAAACTTATTCTTTTTTATTCTATAGAGATATAAAATAGAATAATTTATTTTATTTTATTTTTTTAATAAATTTATGATACAATATTGTTTTATTTTATTTAAATATAATCTTATTTTATTTTATTTAAATTGTGGTCCTTAAGACTTAACTTTGAACATATATTATATCATTTTTTTATTAAACTTACATTATAAATAATTATGTATCATATTTTTATTATTATTGTATTCTTACTTATCTCATTAATGTCTATTAAAAATAAATGATGTAGTTCAATTAGATTATTTTTATTATCATCTTAATACACTAAAAATTAAATAGGATAATATGAGATGAGTTTTAAAAATCTAATTAACACTTCATATTAATTTATAATTCTATTACTCGATGTAACAAATATATATATATATATATATATATATATATATTAAAATTATATTATATCATATCAATACATTCATAAAAATATATGAATAAAAAACAATTAAATAAAATATAAATTACAGTATCTATAATCGTTCTCACCCCTCAAATTCTCTATCTTATCCTCTCCTATATATATTGTATCATGTTTGTTATTTAAAGGAATATATAAATAAAATATAAAAAATTATCAATTTAATAAAATATATATTTTAATTTTATAATTATTTAATTAGATTGATTATGTTTTATAATTTAATAAAATAATTTAATTAACATAACGTAATCCAAATCAAATATTATATATAATAAAAAATATATTTATTAAATAAATATTTAATTAATTAATAATTTTAAACTATAATAAACTAAACTTTTTGAAGAAAAAAATTATATTTAATAAAAATTTAAAATCTTTTTTCCTATCTTATTAAAAAAAATCGATTTGAAAAAAATGATAAAAGTTATCTGATCCTATAATTACAATATTCATATATTTTTGTATTATAATTATTTAATATATATTATTTCGTCATATAATTTAAAAATATAATTTATTAAGTGAAAAATTTAATTTTTATTTATTTTTTACTAGTAAAATAAGGTTTATATAATTTATTAATTAAAAACAATAATTAAAAAAACAATTTACATCTTTTCATTCTCTCTCTCTTTAATATTTTATTAATAAAAAATTTAAAAAATTGTGATAAAAACTAAGAGTGAGCGGGGGAGGAAGAGAGAGAGAGATAGGAAGAGAAAGAGAGAGAATGAGTGAGATTGACAGAAAGGTAGAGAAATAAAGAGAAATGGAAGTAGGAACAAAGAAAGATACACAAGTGGTTGAATTTTTTTTATTAATAAAATATATAAAAATGACATAATTTAGAAATTAAAGTTTCGTTACTTCTAAAGTTGTTAAAATCCATCCAATATTCGAAGATTAAGTGGATTATTTTATTTTATTTAAATAAAAAATTATAATTTAAATTTATTTAATTATTTTAAAAAAAAAAGAATCGATTAAAAATAACTTAAAAATAACGTGATTAAACTACTCATTTTTAAAAATAATATGAGTAGTTAAGTTTCTCACCTAAAACAATGACAACATACTATTTGATTGATATTTGACTAAAGTGTATTATTAATACTTAAATTTTAATTAAATTTACATACATATCTTTAAATTTTTAGAACATACGATTTGATTTTTAAATTTATAAAACTTTACATATATATTCTTAAAATTTTAAATCATATACTTTAGTAATAAATTTTTAAAATTTTACATATATGTTATAATTTGACTACTAAAATACTTATTTAGAATTAAAAAATTTAGAATTTATGTATAAAATTATAAATATTTTAAGAATAAATCGTATAATTTAAATTTAGGTACCTATGTCTTAATTTTTAAAAATTTAATGATTAAATTATATATTTTAAATTTTTTAAAATCTATAAATAAATTTAATTAAAATTTAAAATCAATATTATACTTTTAAGTATCATAAAATTACATTAAACCAATAAAGTAGGGCAAATATACTTGTTCCCAAAAAGCAGTTAATATAATAATAATAATAATAATAATAATAATAATAATATGGAAAAGTTATTAAAAGATTCCATTGTTGATGTGTGATACTCGATGAAAATGTTAATTAGTGCATATGTTTTCCTGAGGAAAATGTCAAATGAACACAAAAATCTAGTTAGTTGTGGTTATAAATTTCGTATGCTTTTTACACCTATCAATAATAACACTCGGTCCTTAAAGAAGAAAAAATATTTTTTATTTTTAAAATAATTGTTGATAAGATATTTTAAATTAATTAAATATAAAGTTATTATAATTATAATTATTATTTTTAAATATGTATATATTCAAAACGTGAAACACGATAGTTAAGTGGATGAGCCCCTTTAAGTTAAAAAAAATAACATTTTTTTTTTTACATTTTTTCTCAATTTCTTTTAATATTTTTTTACATACAGCTGTTTAGTCTTTTAAAATTTATTTTATTTTTGTTAAAAATTAATTACATATAATATATATGTAAATATAAGATTTTTGTATTAAAAATAATATTTTTTAAAAAACTGTTAAAAAATAAAAGAGATTAATTAAATTACAATAATACTCATTCTCATATAAATATTTCTTTCTAATGTAAATATAAGATATAAATCAAATTAATATTATTTATTTAAAAATAAAATGACATAGTAAATCATTAAAAAAATGATTGTAGTCTATTTAAAAAATAAATTAACGTGAATTACATTTCATCCATAATTAATCACGAAATTACCATACGTGCTTTGAATATTTCTTACGGTAATATCACCTTTTTTTTCTTCTTCCCTTTTCTAAGATACGGTAATATGACTTCTTATAAGCTTGCAATACATGGTCACTTGTGTTTGAGGAGAGGTATGCGTTTTTCATTTTTTAATGAAATCTTAGTCTGTTTTAAATTTTAACACGTTATAATTAACCTATTATCCTCGGAATTTTGGGTGGTATGTGTTGTTAATGTGACACAAATACCGATAAAATTAGGCATTTGTTTCCTAAAATGAAAAAAATAATTATTTATATATCTATCAATTATTAATAACACAAATTAAATATTATATTTTTTATAAATGATTTGTAATTCCAGTACAAAAGTAACAACTAAAGTGAAATAGGAAAAAATTAAAGAATTGAAAAATAGGTAGGTAAATAAAAATAATTTATTTAAAATTTAATATTTAAATCGAATGAATTTAATATTAATTACCTTATTTAATTTTTTAC
Organism: Hippophae gyantsensis; assembly: GCA_030763125.1. NCBI lineage: Eukaryota > Viridiplantae > Streptophyta > Magnoliopsida > Rosales > Elaeagnaceae > Hippophae > Hippophae gyantsensis. Next base: position 50,196,144 of record CM061033.1, read on the forward strand.
GCTTCGATTGCCCTGTTTGATAACTTTATTGTTAATATTAAGTATTTTAGTGCAGCACTCTATATTAACTAAAAGTTGCCCCTCCATTCTCAAATATATATACGCTGTTCCCAAATATATATAACTACAATACCTTCTCAAATAATATATATATATCTACTATTTAATGTAAAACTCGAGATATATTCACTTTTTGTCCTGAGAATTAAACTCTTTCGTATCCCTTTACTCATACAATTTTATTGTATTTTTACTAAAAATAAATAAATTAAATACTTCCTAATTTAATGTGTGCTAGTGTTACATCTGATTCTTTATTAAAATTATTTTTTATTGGACCCGATGCAATCACATAAAACTAAAAGCACGCAAATTTAAGAGGTTAGGTGTGGATACCATGTAATCAAATAAAAAATAAAAAAGATTGCATGTATATAAATTTTTTATTAATATTAATTATGTTGTATTAGGTGATAATTTTTTTTTTTTGAAAAAAAAATAACCTTTATTTTTCCAAAACTATTTTATTGTATAAAATATTAATTAATGTAAATATAAATTTACTTACAAATTTTTGGGTGTTAGCATTCCTCGTAGACAAACAGCACCCAACCCTTGAAATGTTTCGCTAATTATGAGCCGAATTTGAACGATCATGAAATGGACAGGTATGGAGGAGTTTATGTGGTTTGTATTTCATAAGCACGTACAATTATGAAACCTATGATAGAAAAATACCATGATATCCCTCGTTCGTGGCATATATATGGAAAATACTTTATGTAATTAATATTTTTTAAATAGAAAAATATATATCATTATTTATATGAATAATAAAAACAGCTTCAATTAAACACAAACCCAAAGAAACAAATCACTTGGAGGGCAAAACTGAGGGATCTCAAAATTGTTTATACATTAAAGGAAGGAATTATACGTAGGGAACCTCAACCTAGGGCAGTCCACTTTGAGGGCAAGCACTTATTTTTTCCTTTTGGCCCCTTTTAATTGCGATATTAAATATCTGTAGCCAAAAATGAATGACTGACTATTCAGTACCATGCGTATATGTGTCAGCCTTAATAGCGATGACTTATGCGTCAATGACTATTTAAAACGAAGCTTGTTCATACTTATCACCACATGCTATATTGCACAATATCATCAAGCTTGTTACTCTTCTTAGGTAGTATTTAAATGTATTATAATAATAAAGACTTGTTTTCTACCGTAACAAATTAAGACTTGTTTTCTTATTTATTTATTTTTTAATCGAAGACTTTTGTTTAAAACTTCGCTGTTAATTGTTATTTCGCAAAATATAAAATTCAAAAATACACTTATTCTATTATCTTCACGTGGATCACCAGCAGACACCACAAATAAGGTGATAGTTTTGTTGATAATTTGTGACATGTTCTTGTCAAAGTCGTACCATCTTATTAATTTGATTTGATGATGACAGCCTATTTGGCTATTTCAAAATTTAAAATAGAAAATGTTATAAATAAATATAACGAACAAAATCATTAAAATAACTTGTGAATAAAATAAAAAATAATAATGAAAACACACAAAGTAAAGCAATTAAACAGTGTCGGATGTAAATGATATGCTCCGGTTGTTAATTTACAAGTTTTGGGTTAGTTTATTTCAAGATAATATTACAAATTGATATAATTTAAATTTAAATTTAATTTAATTTATGTCTTCAGTTATCAATCTTAATATAAATTAAAAAAATCCAGATTAACCCAAACTATTTTAAATTGACTCAAATTTTTATTTATATATATCAATTGATTATTTTTATCTTATTTAACCTAATATAGATTTAAAATATTGTAAATTTTTTTATAATTTTTAATCTAATTAAAATAATAAAACTTTTTAACTAAATTCAATGTATTCTAATAAAATTAAATATAAAATTAAAAAATTTGTTATAAATTTTTATTATACTTAAATTTCATGTAATTATAATTAATAATAACATAATATATTTATAAAAATAACTAAGAATAATAAAATTATAAATCAATTTAACAGACATACAAATAAATTAATAAATCCATAATAAATATTTTATATAAAATAATTTATAAATTAAAAAAATATAATTGATCTTATTTTTAAATAAAATCAAAAAATACTCATATAATTAATCACATTCATTGCTAATTAGATAATGTATAATTATTATTAATAAGAGAATAATCAATATATGAAGATGAAATTACAAAAAAATAAAAAAAAATACAACGGATTTTTCATAACATAAACTAACATACTCAACATATAGATTATTCATTTATTAATAATAATTATAATTATTTTTTATTTTTGTGTTATTGGATTAGTCCTACCCAATCCTAAGACAACTTTGATATTTTTGTATTATTTAAATTTATCTAAATTAAATCTAAATTTAATTAATTTATATGTAATTTATGTTTAATTTAAATAATGATTATAACATAAATTATCATTCTTAATTACATAGATATTGCTTTTATCCTACTGAACTAAATAGCAGAATGACTTATAAATGTAAATGCATACATGAATTATGTAAGTATATTTTGGAAGTAACACTTAATTAAGAATCTTATTAGATAAAAATCTCATGTAACTTCGAAAAAAATTTAATTATAATACCCATATTAACTTATAAAATTATATTAATATTAATTTTAATCAATATAACTTATTTTTATTTTTATTCTAATATTAAACATCAAAATATGTCTTATTTGACTCAATATTTTATATTTATAACATATTTTATTATATTCTAATTCTATTAGATTGTTAATGGAAAAAAAAATATCTCCATTATTTCAAAATGACATTAGTATAATATTTATAACAACATTAAACTTACCTTATTTTAAAATTAATCTTTTGATATTGATTTTAATATTTATGAAATTATTTATTTCATACCACAACTCTATATATATATATATATATATATATATATATATAATCACATATCAAAAAATAATAATAAAAAGTTCAATATAATATAATATAATATTATAAAAATAAAAAAAATATTAACCATAAGATTTCATTTTGAGTAGATATTAGGTTAAAAAGTAAAGTCTTACACATCTATTAAAAATGATAATAGTGCATCATTTATAAATATAAATATTATTATTTTTAGTGTTAATATTTTAAGATTATATAACTAATATTACTTAAAAATTTCATTAACATAAATAACAAAGGTGTTCATTGTTTAAAAATTTAACGATTTGATATAATTAAACAATCAAATCTAACTAACTCAAATTATAAAATTCTATCACTATGATTAGGTTAGTTTGTATTTAAAATTTTTATAAGAACCTATTCGATCTTTAAAACTAATTTTTTTATAAAAACCTATTTGATCCATATTTATATTATATATATATATATATATATATATATATATTATTTTAATATAATAATTTATTTAATAAAAAGTTAAAAAAAATTAATAGTTTTTTCTCTACCCACTTTACATTTAATATATAACAAAATTAATATTATAACATTTATTTTTTTCAAATTTCAATTAATCTTTTTTTCCATACTTCCTTACTCTAATTTAATAACCCTATTTAATTTATAAGTCCAAAGTTTCCATCGTATAAGAGAGTAGGAGACCACAAGCATAGCATCAAGCAAATGACACTCAAGTTTCTACATTTTTATCGTTTAAAGTAAACAATTGTTTATGTATATAATTTATATATTTAAATTGACAAAAAAAAATTTAAATAGTAAATATTTGTATTATTTAAAATATAGAATTGAATATATAACCTTTGTTTATTTATTAATTGAAAAAAATTAAAATCATTTAAAGTTTAAATTTTTAATCGATCAATAAAACACAAAAGTTAATGCAATAATTGATAAATATTTTTTAAAAATTTAGTTATTACAAAAAGAAGAAGAAGAAGGAGTAAAATACAATATCTAATCCACGCAAGGTAAATCATCCGTTCTTATTTTTTAAAAATTGACATTATTGATTCGATTTTAATTTTAACTCAAACGTGAACCGGTCTATGTTATGCAATTAACCTAACGTAATGGCTGGCTGGTGATAGAAAGAAGTGAAACGGCTGGTGAAGGACACTTTGAGATTCGACTGGTTTTATCCTATTAACAGATGGTGAAACGGCTGGTGAGAAGGTGAAGGACACATTGAAAATTATATGATTTGTAGAACCGTGGCTATTGAGTGAAATTTATAAAGGTATATGAACGCGTCAATTACGACGTCATGAATCGATTTCTGTCTATTTAACTCCCAGGCCTCAAATGCCTCCATTTCGAGGTATTTTTTTCTTTCAAAAAAGACAATAGTATTGTGTTACCCACGAGGTCTAATGAAAGTTGGAATAGCCATTGGGCTGAAAACTTGTTTGAATTAGAGGTTAGGGCATACATAGTTACGTACCGCTTAAAATTATTAGTTAAATTTTAATTACATTCCCCAAAGCTTATAAATAAATACCCTAATAAGAATGTGTGCTTTGAAGTTTGAAGGTACCTACTTGCAGAGTTTTGTAAAATATAAACACAATTTCTTAAATTATTAATATTTGAAGATTTTAATAAATGTACTTAGAATTGACCAATCCAGAAAAAAATATGAATCATGGGCCTGATTCTAACCTTGTAAACCATATGGGTCAACCGAAAACGAGGGGCAATAGTCAGCTACGCCTTTATCCTAATATTTGGAGCAAGTTGAGCATCTCTCTCTCTCTCTCTCTCTCTCTCTCTCTCTCTCTCTCTAAATGAGCATTATATATACAACCTTAGTTTATCTTCAATCTTTTTTTCCTTTTTTTATTTATTCTGGGACCTACAATTTTTTCTTTGCTGATGCTTAATTCATCTCTTCAGTTCATGCCCATGGAGAAATTTATATTCGATATACACTACAAACGGTGTGCAAAGGAATTGCAGTAATGAGTGGTGTGTGCATAACGCAAGTTACATAAGCAGGATATTTTAAAAAATAACATATAATATTAATTTAATTTAATTACATAACATAAATTTTTTATAAATAAAATTTTATTATTAATATTCTTTCGTGCTGTAAATGTATATTATTTTTCATATAATGTAAAAATATATATGTTTTGATATTAAAAATTACAAATTACGTATGATTTCATATATAATGTAGTAAAAATATGTTTTCTTAGAAAAAAATAAATCACATGAATAATTAAATTATATAAAAATTAAAGGTATTAATTTTTTATTTTATTTTGTGATCCACATTTTTCAAAGCTTTCGCTTCAAGTAAAGTAATAAATTTTTTTTAACGATATAAGTTCAATTTTTGTGAAAATTATTGGATTAAAAGCAACGGTAGAAATGTTAAAATAGAGAATGATAATTCATATTTTACAATACAAAACGGGGTAAGGACGAGACATGTATTTACGCTATGTTATCTGAAACTATATACCTCATTTCAATAAATATATAAATTTATTTTAATTTTTTATTTTTTTTTATAGATTTACATATATTGAAAGTTAAACTAATCTCAAGTATATTGTATATTTTATATTTCATTTTTAAATTATATTTTTATTCTTTTAAAATATCAATAATTTTTCTTTTATCATAATTATTTACTTAAGTTATAAAAATATAAAGTATTATAATTATTTTATAATTTATTCTTGTTATTTTAAATTAGTTTGTAATAATATTTTATTAAATTTGTTTAATACAAAAATAAATATCTTCTTATCATATAAATATTATTTATTGGTTCAAAATTTTCTTATTATTTTTATTATAAAATATTTATCTTTAGTTTTTAATAATAAAAATAAAAAAATTAATATTTAAAATATTCTATCTCCATTCTTAATTGGAAATCTAGATATATCATATAATTTTTTTTAATGAGAATGTAGCCTAAATTTTAAATCAAATATATGGAACAAGGGAGGGATCCTACATGTACCACCCGTGCCGTTAACAACCTAACATCCGGATAATTTTACGAGTATTGTATTACTTGTTTTAACTAATTATCACTACTTTCTCTCTTTAATTCATGTTCGAGATTTTTACGTGTTATCCTGTGGGAGTAGAGTTTTCATAAGTTTGAATTATGGTAACTTTTAGAGTTTTAAGGGATTGAGTTACGGTACTTAAGTTAGACTAAAATTGATTCTCTTTTTCGTTGAAAGTAATTTTAAATAACTTAAATGACTTTTAAAATTGTTTTATAATTTTCACGATAAATGTTTTAAAATTTTGAAAAAAATTATATGTGTTTTTAAGAAAAGTAATTGTCACAAAATAATTTAGGAAGCATGATGTACTCCAATATTAATTATCGGAATATCACTTTAAATTATTTGTAATAACTTTATGTCAAACATATTAATGATTTCCTTTAAATTGCTTTTTGACAAAATCACTTTTAAGTTGATAAGAAAGTTACTTTTAACAAAACAAGTTCATTTCAAACAACTTCTCTTCAAATCATTACTTTTAAAAAAACCATACCAAAATGAATAATTAATATTAACTACCTTATGAAAGCAATATGAAGTCCTTATAAGTGGTATTAAACCCTGCTCACAAACCTTGCAGTTGTATGCATCAATGTGAATATTTCAAGGTATGTTCATCTTGAGCTTCAGACTCTGAACACGAGATTCAATAATTGAATATATTGAATGTATTTACAATCACAATTACAATGAATACTAATACATGTATAAATACAGGAAATAAGAATATGTTTTTTGGAAAAGTGTTTTTAAGAAAAGTATTTTAGTTACATACAACTAATATACAGTTGATAAAGTATATTAATTGTATATAACTAATATACCATTAATGATTTATTAACACATTCTCTCTCAAGTTGGCGTATAGATATCAATCATGCCCAACTTGTTTAATGAACCGTATAATGCCTTCTTGGAAACTCCTTTGGTAAGCATATATGCAAGTTGCTCTTCTGTGGGAACAAAAGGAAAACTAATAAGTTTGGCATCTAACTTCTCTTTTATAAAGTGACGATCAACCTCTACATGCTTAAAGCGATCATGTTGTACTGAATTTTGTGATATATCAATGGCTGCCCGATTGTCACAATACATCTGTATAGTATTTTTGAGTTCGAAACCCAAATCCAATAACAAAATTCTTATCCATAGTAATTCACAAACCCCATGAGCCATACCTCTATACTCTGCCTCAGCACTAGATCGTGCCACCACTTTCTGCTTCTTACTTTTCCATGTAACCAAATTTCCTCCCACAAAGGTGAAATAACCTGATGTTGACTTTCTATTTGTAATACTTCCTGCCCAATCTGCATCTGTGAATCCACAAACTTCAAGAGGATTGTTGTGTTTAGAGAACATTACTCGCCTTCTTGGAGCCGATTTCAAATACCTTAAAATTCTCAAAACAACATTCATATGGTTCTCACTTGGATTATGTATGAACTGACTCACCACACTTACTGCATATGCAACATCTGGTCTAGTATGAGCTAAGTAAATCAAACGTCCAACCAATCTCTGATAGCGAGCTCAATCAGTTGGTATCTGATCTGGATACTCTGCTAAACAATGGTTTTGCTCAATAGGAGTGTCAATAGGTTTGCAATCCAACATACTTGTCTCTGTTAGCAGATCAATAATGTACTTCCTCTGACACAGATATATTCCTTCTCTTCCCCTGGCTACCTCAATTCCTAAGAAGTACTTTAGTTCACCTAAGTCCCTCATCTCGAATTCAGAGGCTAGCTGTCTTTGTAATTTATCCATCTCAATAGTATCATCACCATTGATTACCATATCATCAACATAAATGATTAGGGCTGTTACCTTCCCTCGTTGATAATTGAGAAATAGAGTGTGGTCTGAATTACTCTGTCTGTAACCAACCTTTTGCATGAACTATGAAAACCTTCCAAACCAGGCTCGAGGGGATTGCTTGAGACCATACAAAGACTTCCTCAATTTGTATAAAAAATTACCAGGAGAATCAACTATATACCCAGGTAGAAGACTCATGTATACCTCCTCGGCTAATTCTCCATGAAGAAACACATTCTTGACTTCAAACTACCGAAGTGGCCAGTTTAGGTTAGCAGCAAGTGAGAGCAAAACTCGAATAGTGTTCATTTTGGAAACATGAGCAAAAGTCTCATCGTAGTCTACACCATATGTTTGAGTAAACCCTTTTGCTACAAAATGAGCTTTATACCGATTTATGGATCCATCGCCATTATGTTTTACAGTAAACACCCATCGAAAACCAACTGCCTTTTTTCCTTGTGGTGGTGGCACAAGTTGCCAAGTATCATTCTTCATTAACGCATCCATCTCTTCAGCCATTGCCTTTCTCCATATTGGATCTCCCAATGCGTCTTGCACTTTGTTAGGTACTGATACACCAGATATTTGATTTACAAATGATTTATATGACTTAGATAATCTTTTAGTGGAGATGTAATTGGCTATTGGATATTTTGATTTTGCATGAATATTTGGTTCATACCTTTTGGCTGGTTGACCTCGAGTAGACCTATTTGGTAACACATATTGTCCAACATTAGACTTGATGTTATTAGTATCAGTAAGTGTACATACCTCAGATGAGTGACCTTCAGTACTAGAGAGTTGTTGATCAGGGGTAGGAGTAATGCTTGAGGGTACAATTGTGTCTTCAACTTCATTTACGGTAAGTGAATTTGGTGCTTGAATACTTGAAGCATATGCTTCTGTAATGATTGGATTCAATGGATCTGGTCTCATTGAAACATCAGTTGGTGATTCTCCTAATGCCTCCCCCTCACCATGATACAGTTTTTCGAAATATGTATTCTCCCCCTGACGAGCAGTATCAGGTGAGGAAAAATAACTCATGTCTTCAAAGAAGGTAACATCCATAGTGACATAATACTTTCTGGTTGGTGGATGGAAGCACTTGTACCCTTTTTGATAACTTCCATAACCAATAAACACACATTTAATTGCCCGGGCATCTAATTTAGACCGTTGATTTTTAGAAACATGCACAAAAACAACACAACCAAATACACGGGTAGGAATATTATGGAAGGATGATAAGGAGACGTAAGATGCGAGAATCTGGAATGAGATTTTTTCGTTAAAGACACTAGATGGGAGACGATTGATGAGATGGACAGAAGCCTGTACAACATCATCCCAAAGATATTTTGGCATATAAGCACTAAATAAGAGTGCACAAGCCATATCAAGTAAATGACGATTTTTTCTTTCAGACACTCCATTTTGTTCCGATGTTTGCGAATAAGTAGTTTGGTGAATAATCCCATGTGTTTTGAAAAAATCTTGAAAAACATGATTAACATATTCCCCCCATTGTCAGAACGGAGGATTCGAATGATGCCATTGTATTGTGTTTGAACGAAGGTATGAAAATTTTGAAAAACTAAAAAAACTTCATCTTTTGTTCTAAGAAGAGAAATCCACGATAACCTTGTAAATTCATCGATAAACGAAACAAAATATCTCATACCCGATATAGTGGGCTCTTTAGATGGTCCCCAAACATCAGAATGAATTAATTCAAAAGGAATAGTACTTTTATTAGAAATACTAGGAGAGTAATACGATGGCTCTTGGCCAAAACACAAGTCTCACAATGTAAAACAGTCTCACTAACACCAATAAATAAAGTGGGCATGGTTTTTTCATACGACTAAAAAATGGATGCCCTAAGCGGCGATGCCACAACCAAATTTCACTTAGCTTATCGGAACTAGAAGTCATTGTAGTACGTGCTCGTGCTCCTGGTTTCTCCCCTCCGTAGTTCTGATCCAAACGACCCTCAGATACCCTCGACCAATTATTTCCTTGGTAAGAAGATCCTAAAAAATCACATACATAGGATAAAAGGTTATAGAACATTTAGACTCAATATTCAACTGTGGGATAGATATTAAGTGATGAGATAAGTCAGGTACATATAAAACATTATGGAGCTATAAAGATGGAGTGATATGAACTGACCCCTTTCCTAAGACAGGAAAGGCCTCACCATTAGCATTCGTAACATAAGACACTGGTGGTGAAGATAACTCATTAAAATAAGATTTATCATAAGTCATATGATCAGATGCACCAGAATCAATAATCTAAGTATTAGACCCAACAAAGTGAGAAACATTTAAGGTCATACCAATCTTACCACGACCAGCTATTGAAGTTGTAGGGATACCTCCACATTCTATAGGATGATTCTGTCTATAGTAGTCTGGTTCTTGGACAATTTGCACTATAGTTGCTTTTGCTTTAGAACGATAATGTTGTCATTTTGTTCCATAGTAGTCTGCTTTTGGTTTCAAGTGTGGATACAGTTTCCAACACGTCTCACGAAGATGCCCCTGTTCATTGCAATAAGAGTAGGGAGAACAATGGTGATTGGTAAAACCTGGTGGAGGTCCCTACTAATGAAGTGGAATTGAATTTTGCTATTGGAGGAAATGTTCCTTTGATTTAACTTGAATGGCTAGGCTTGATACCTCAACATGTGCCTGATAAAGACTCTCTTGTTGAGATTCGTCTTTACGGATGTATGTAAAAGCGATAGTCAAGCTCGAAGGATCTGACATTCGAAGCAATTCGCCTTTAGCACTATTATGTTTTGTATCAAGGCCTCTTAAAAAGTCATATACTCATTTAAGCTCCTTCTCCTTCTGGTACCACAGAAGGTCTTCTGGGTTTTTAATTTTGCACGGGCGTTTCTAGTCAATTTCAGCCCATATATTTTTCAACTTGGTAAAAAAAAGATATTAGTTACCCATTTTGCTGCATGCCAGCAGCTTTGCACATGAGTTCATGAACTTGAATAAAGTCAGACTCATTTGTATAAAGATCGCTTAAGGTATTCCATATGCCCTCAGCAGTTTCACATTCCTCTACCATTTGTAATATATCATCAGTGATGACTCTAAATAGAATTGACATGACAAAGCCATCATCATCTTCCCACCGAGTATAGGCTTCTATATCATCTTGACTAGGAGCCCTGATTGATCCAGATATATGTCCCATCTTATGCATCCCACGAAGATAAACAGACATAACTTTTTTCCATGTTCGAAAATTTGTACCATTAAGTTTAGTACCCTCGAAAGAACCAATTTCTAAACTCTTAACAGAAACTTCAAAATTTGGAACTTCATGAATTTTGGAAACTTGATGTTGTCTTGAATCTTCCATTGAAATAATAATAAAAAATATATTGTGCAGCGGAATAAAGATTTTGGAATTTTTTTTTTGCCAGGTTGGGCTGATAAGTGGGTTGTCTGAATGTTTGGGCCGATGGGCTTGAATTAGGGCCGAGCTTAAAAAACTGAACAGAGCAGTGTAGGAGCTATGCAAACTCACAGAGAATGCAGGGGTGAAGCTGGACGATGCAAGGGTGCGCGAGCTCGACGGCGCAGGGCTGGATGACACGGGCTGAACGGTGCGGGCTGGACGTCGCGAACTGGACAGCGCGGACTGGATGATGGATCTGCAACGGACGGACAGATCTACAGCTGTGGCGCAAAATGAACAGTGTAAGAAGATTAACGATACTACATAAAAAACTGATGGCGGTGCTAGGTGGTGCTGCTACTCAGAAACTGATAAGAATTTTTTTTTTCTTTCTTGCTCTAATACCAAATTGAATATACTGAATGTATTTACAATCACAATTATAATGAATACTAATACATGTATAAATACAGGAAATAAGAATCTGCTTTTTGAAAAAGTGTTTTTAGGAAAAGTATATTAGTTGCATACAACTAATATACAGCTGATAAAGTATATTAGTTACATACAATTAATATATCATTAATGATTTATTAACATCAATATGTGTTTTGTATGTGTTAACTAAATGCTCAATGTCATTAGCACGAACATGAAGATGAAATTTCTTTATCTAAGGTTCAAGTTAAAGAACAATGTGAACACGAAAATAATATATTTTCATTTGGGATGGAGTTTAGTTAAGCACAAACATAATGTGTAAGAACTATGAGTATTAGTTATTTTTTTCGGATAAAATATTTATATATAATCTTATCTTTAAACTCGTTATCAAGTTTTTCAAGAATATTAAGTCTTTCAATAAAAATTGAAGAAACGTTCAAATTTTAGATAGTCATAATTTAGGTATATCTTTCATAACTATCACGTATAGAATTGCATATATATTTAAGTGCATTTCATATGGACTCTTGATTTGATCAATTATAATATTGCATGATAAAGATATTATATTTTTAAGATAGAAGGATTCATAACTAGGGATGGGTACGGGGACGTGTCGGGATGGATTTGAATATAACTGTCCCCGAACCGAATTATAAAATATGTCCCCGAAACTGCCTGAAAACCGTTGCAGTTCGGGGATATTTTTTTACCCGCGGTTAACAATTCGGGACAATTATTAAAAAAACCGAAAAAAATCGTTTTTTCAAAATCCTATTCAATTGATCTCCTTTTAGCTTATGCAATCCACATAAAACAAATGATTGATATTAAATTTGTTATCTCAATTTGTTATTTTGATGATTACATAAAGCTTTCCTATTCCTTTTTGTCCCTAAAAACATATTATATTATCATATTTTTGGATAAAAAATAAATAAAGTTAAATGCTCGTATTTTTCCCTCTTTGCTCTGCCTCCCTTTTTATTTTTTTGTGAGTCTTTATGCAAATAAGCATAGGTACCAAAAGAATGTTGAAGAATGCTAAAAATATTTGCCAACATTTATAAAAGATAAACATTTTGTTATTCAACCTTGTTAGATGTCTTATTCTGTCAATAAAAGAAAGTTAAATGGATCAGGACCTTTAGTTAAAAATAATGTCACTAGAAACTCGTTTGTGGCCAATATTTCTCCTGTAGTTTTTCTTCTTCTTGTACTTGAAGTCTTGAAGACAACAACCTTTTGATCTAATCCCTACAGGAAAGCACAAAGGTAACAAGAAATAAATAAAGATGATAGACTATGCAGACACATATCTTTTATGAGTTGAAAGTTGATGAATTACTTGCTCTTCAACTATGGCATCCACAACAGCGTTTGTCACCACTGGTTTACCAATATATGTACTATTTCTTGTTCCAATTAGCAAAACCTTGTTCAGAGTAATCTGCACAAGATTTCAATCTTAAAATCATAGGTAAAAGTAGTAAAAATCAATGAACCAGAATAAGGTCAACAACATAGTTACTGAGCGGCGTTGTGAATGGCGACGAGATGGAAGGAATGACGACAACACGGTGCAGGAACTGGCGACTGGCGAAGACGCAATAACTGGTGATGATTGGCGAAGACGCAGCGACTGGTGACTGCGGATGGTGACGACGTGGTGCTGTGAGAGAACTGAGCAGATCTACAGATGGAAGAAAAATGAGAGAAAATGAGAGTAGGGATGGGCAGTCTGAGAGTGAGAGTAAGAAAAAATAGAGGCGCTGAGAGTAATCTCATAAATTAGGTTTATATATTAGGTTAAAAATAAGTAAATTCTAATTAATATATAATTTATTTAAATAAATATAATTAATTTTGGGTAGGATCAGGTACTATTTTGAGTATAACCGTAATTGAATCGTAACCGCTCCTTTATGTTCGGTTTTTACCTGAAATTGCACCCGTTCCTGAAATTAAATGGTTAAAAATTGAATCGTCGGTGCGGTTATCTACGGATAACCGAACCCGTGGTTTTTTTGCCCATCTCTATTCACTACTACAAAAAGGGGTATTTAAGTCGATATGTAAAGTCGGTTTTTTTCAAAAACCGACTTATAATGAATTTAAAGTCAGTTCAGTGTAGAACCGACACTATCCACGTAGAACATAGCGTCAGTTGACGTGTCAAATCGACATTACACGTGGATGTAGCATCCGTTCCAGGTGTCAACCGAAGCTATGCTACATGGATAGCGTCAGTTGACACGTAGAATTGACGTTATACACGTGGATAAATTCTTTTCTTTTTTTTCTTCCCCAAATAAAAACTATTCCAAGTGTTGTATAACTCTCAAAAACCCAAAACCTCATTCATTTCTTCTCCACTTTTTCTCATTTTCTGGCCACCTACGACCACCAATTTCAGCGCTCGTTAGTGGGTTTTCTTCCTCTCTAACTAATCTTTTAGATCCCTATTTTTTTTAGCAAAATACTCAAAAACTTTACACCCATTTCTCACTTACAAAACACTATTTTTTCTTTATTTCCTTCATTTTGTCACTTCATTTACTCTTGTAAGTATTTCTATTAATTCTACGCACTTATTATTCATATTTTTTTTTTGTTATTATGTGTTATTATTTATATGTATAAATTTTTGTATTATATATGTAGGTTTGTATTATAACATCAGGAGAATAATATAGAACAACATCATGGTAATTTTTTTGCTATTAATTAATATTTTATTTTTTAATTATTTGTATTATTTAAACTATTTATTAAATAGTTTTTTTTCCTGTTATTATTTAGTGATCGAATATAGGTTTTTATTTGAGTATAATAGAAAATGAGTAAATTTTGTAAAATAAAAAAATAAAAGTCGGTTCACGCGTTGAACTGACTTTAAATTTTTAAGTCATTTAATTTAAAGTCAATTTTTAACCAACTTTAATACCCCTTTTGTAATAGTGATTGATCTCACTATAGATCGATTTGTAATTGATCACACTTCGATCATCATGTTTCTTCGTAAAAAACTGAGCACACCATTATATCAATCCCTTTTATAGAAAAATTGATCCTCGTGTTACGTAGTCTTAATTTATTTTTAAAAGGATCGATCTATCTCTGTAATATGGCTGAGTTTCATCTCTTTATATATTTATATATGATTATATTAATATAAATTTGAAACTATTTATTTCATATTTTTTATGTTAATATAATTTGATAATTTTTTTATATATATTCACTTGAGATTAAGTTGAAATATGAACACAAAATAATACATATTAAAGAGTCAAACCATATAATATAGCTAAAGATCAGAGATCATGTGCAGCCAAAATCATACGTTAATTAATTGAAAACTATAATTAATATTTGCGTTCTATTTAGGTTGTAATTAAATAGCATTCTTAGCATTAATGGTATTATTGTCACATCTTTTAGAATTTTTTTAAGCAAACATAATTGAAGCTCCAGTGGATCAAACTATCCAAGGGGTAAAAAAAAAAAAAACCAAAGCATTTACACTATTCATAAGAGAAAACTTAAGTAGTACATGTTTTAGAAGTTAATGAGTGTTAGTTAATAGTATAGGCCGGTTTATGGTTCACCGAACTTGATGCATGTTTTTCTCCGTAGCTGAATTAATTAATTATTTATTTTAGACTTCATAGTCTCAATAAGGAAAAGCATCAAACGAATAAAGACAGAAAATGAACCCATCAGGCAATCACTTGACCAATTAAACCAACCCAAATAACAAAATGTCCTGGTGTGTCGAGTGTTGAGACCTTCGGAATTGGAGGTGATAGTTGTTAGGAACCGACCTTTGCAGGCGCTTTAAATTGATTGTAGGTATTTGATGGTAAGTATACATAAATTTATAATTATTTTTACTATTAAAATTGTACGGCATTAATGAAAAAGTAATACTATCTAAATTTAACTAATAATTAAATTCCGAAAAATTATATAAAATATTTAGATATATAACACATGAGTGACATTAAATACGTAATAAAATAATACTCTTAAGTATTTTTTTTCTCTCGTACCACTTAAATTTTATTATATATCAATATTATTTAAAAAAATTAAATAATTTTTTTCAAATTTTAAAACAATTAACAAATGTCAATAGATAAAGAATATGGATATAAAATTGCATGGTCTGTCAAAATCTGGATTAATAATGAATATAAAAAAAAATTCAGAAATGGTGCAAATAAAAAATAAATATATAAACATGATTAATTTTGTAGTAAGGTTTCATTCTATACATCCTCTCCACTCTTATTTATTTCCACCATTTGTATTATATTTTTCATATAACCGTTAGAGTACTAGTGTGTATCTAAACACAATTAAGGATTTACAATTCTTGTAATTACAATTTTTTTAGTACAATGCAGCTAATTAACACACCTATTAATGCCATTTTGAATCATTGTAATTACAATATTAAGTTTTATGTTCACGTAATGAAGTTATTTCAAACCTTCTTTCGTAATTCTTAAATTCATTGTAATTTGATTAATAACTTAAAAAATTTATATAGATTTTAATTTGGATAAAAAAATATAATTATTTTAGATTTTAATAGGCTTTCATGGAGTTAAAGATATTTTATGGAATATTAATTTTCATAGATCTTTAGAGACCGTACAATTATAAATTTAAATATATTTTAAAAATTGTGATTTATAAAAACTTTTAAAGGGTTATAAGATTATTTTTCTAAAACAAAATATTGCTTTATTTGAATTTTTAAAGTAATGTTGCACAATACAAATATCTTGTTCAATATCATCTTAAGAGGGTAAGAGCAAAAAAAATGTTGGATGTACAAAGCAATCGATGATGAAGACAAAACATACATATTTCAATTTAAAATGAATTAGTTTGGCTAAAACAATAGCGTCTTTGTTCTTCAAATATATATAGTTTTTTATGAAAGGAAAAAAAAAATTGGATAATGGGAGAGAAAAAATAACTGGGTTATTTCCTTTAATTTTCTATACAAATAACAAAACCTCTACTTGTAAATTAGAAGTTTCCCGAAATTTAAATTTAAATTGATAATTAATTTTTATGGGGAAAATTTCATATTATTTACTTCAAAATTATAAGATTTTCATATGTAAGGGATGATACAATTGACCAAAATGGAAAAAAAAAATCATGAGTAAAATAGCAGAGGGTTAATAAAATAAGAGAGTGGGAGCAACAGAGAGAGGGAAAACAATGCCCACGTGCTTAGCAAAATAGTGTAAAAGAACAAAAATATATAAAAAATGTTGCTAGTTAATTTTAGGTTTTATATTTTAGTAGTATTTTTATTAAATAAAACATGTATATTTGAGTTTATATTATCAAACTAATATACAAATAATTATCTCATTTAATAAAAAATATAATAATGATTTAATTTTTTAAAAAATATTTATTATTTTATATATATATTTTTATATTTTAATATAAAAATAATTAAATCCATCTTAATAATTATGCCCATCTCCACCATTCTTTTAGTCATATCATTACAGCACCTTATCCTTTTATCCATCAATTATTTTTCGTTATTTACCATAAAATAATCTAAATATACAATTTTTATTAAAATCAAATTTAAACAACTACTAATATTTATTTGAAGTATCATCTACGACAATAACCATAAATATTGTCACTTTATTTAATTTGATATTATTCATTTCCTTGTTCTTTTCTAATCAACTTATATTCAATAAAAATATTTTTACCTTAAATTTGATTGAATATAAGGTGGTTAAAAATGATAAGAAACCAATGAGATCAGAAAAAAATAAGTTGATGACAGTGATAATTAAGAAAAAAGACTACAAATAAGTTGCGGTGACCCCATTACAAATTTGGTAAAAAATACAATTTTAAATTATTTTATAACATATCGTAAAATTTAATTGATAGATAAATAAATAAAATAATAAACAAAAAAAGGAAAGAAAGAATTATAGAAGTTGATAGTAACTAATAGGGTAATATAAGAAATTTTTGTATTAAAATTAAAAAAATTGAGAAAATATATAAAAATAATATCACTTATCTATAAATTAGATTTTTTTAATAATTAGATGTATTTTTTATAAAATAAAAGAATTGTTAATATATTAACTTTTATATATATATATATATATATATTACGATAAGAGTGAGTAGATCTCATAATTATCAATAGTATTGAGAAGGATTAAGGAACACTCGAGTAAAATTGAAATCGTATATTGATAGAGCAAGAAGCCAGGCATTGTTCATGATGTGAAGATATCGTTCGAAGAGACTATGGAGCACCTAAATGAGTTGAAGTTTCATCATTGATAGTTGAGTATGAAAATGAGTTGAAGTTTCATCATTGATAGTTGAGTATGAAAAAGCTTCTACAGATGTGTTGAAGGTTTAAGTAATATTTCTTGAAAAAAAAAAAGCTTTCCCAACCGTATTTAGTATTTCCTATTTGAACCTTTTTTATAAATAAAAATGTTTGCACATAAAATTATGTATAAATGAAGGGTAAATTCACATTTTAAGTCTTGGATATCCATATTGAGATAATGTATTTTATTATTGTTATAAGAATATTTTATTAATGATAATTTTATTCAATTTTAATAATAATATTATCTTAAATTTTTTAAAAGAAACACGCTATAATTATCCTACGTAAAATAATGTATGTCTATTTACATCAAATTATTATCTTAGAGTAACTTATTTGACTATCATTTATTGATATCAATAAATAATTGTTATATAGGTTATTGTAAGACATTTGATCAAAAATATAATTTTATACGTTAAATTTTATAAGTTTTAAAATTAAATCATATTTAACATATAATATCTTATCTCAATTAAAGTTTTAAGAACTTATTTTAAAAATATATTACTTTAAGTTCAAATTTTATGTGTAAACTCAATTATTTTTTAATAAAAATCTAATAAAATTATAAGAAACTTTTAATAGTTGATTTATTTTTTCATTTAGAAGTTTTTTGTGAAACTATTTTTCATTAATTATTGATCAATATCTCTTTTAAATTGAAATCCTAGATGCACTATTAAGATATAAATAGATTTTTTTTTCAAAATAATTGATAAATTAAATTTCATATTTCTTGTATGAATTATTCTTTGAAAAATATCCTTTTAATATATTTGCTAAGCAATTAATATTACATTATTTACAACTTATTTATATGAAAGTTATTTATAATTAAATTGATACAAAATTAAATATTAAATATTTATAATAATTTTTATATTATTTATAATATAATTGAGAATTAAAATACCGAAAACATCTAACAAGAAGGTATAAACTGAATATTTTTAATGTGTTATTTAGAGAAAATATGATTGCTTATATAGTAATTACAAAAGCTGTGAGAATGCATGTTTGATACACATGATAAGGCTATTTAAAATAATGTTAATGAGGTATAAATGATACTCTAAGTATGAATAGAAGATTATACATTCAATACTAGTCACCCCTCAAGCTTATAGTTTCGGAACCACTATAAGCTTGACCTTTAAAGATTGAAACCTATTTATACCTAATATTTTTTGTGAATATATCTCTTAGTTGATCTTCAAAACTGTAATGAACAATTGTCAATTTCTTTTGCAATACTTAATCTCTAATGAAATTAGATTTTAATGTGTTTGAATTAAGCATGATGGATTGGGTTGCATGCCATGTGAGACTATCATATAAAATAATAAGAGTGGTTGAAATGCCAATCCTAAATTCAGTGGGAAGGGATGAAACCCACACGATTTCAGGTGCTTCATTAACTAATAACCTGTATTTAACTCTAGTTGAAGATCTAGATACAATTTTATGTTTTGCAATACCCTAAAATTCTAAATTACCACTAAGGAAAATGCATCTAATGTTTGAAGCTTTTATTTGATTTAACTAACAAATGCTCATAAACAACAACTAATTGTGAACTTCTTTTATAGTTATGTCATCATCTTTATTATTAAGAGAATAAACTCTTGGATTGTAATCTAAACTAAATATATTTAGAATAAACATTATCATATATTCCTTTAA
Source organism: Hippophae gyantsensis (assembly GCA_030763125.1). Taxonomy (NCBI): domain Eukaryota; kingdom Viridiplantae; phylum Streptophyta; class Magnoliopsida; order Rosales; family Elaeagnaceae; genus Hippophae; species Hippophae gyantsensis. The sequence continues at coordinate 50,216,004 of CM061033.1, forward strand.
AATCTTTTCGCAAATGGCACTCAATTCTACGCATAAAGTTTTTATTTTTGAAACATAATCAGAAACAAGTATATTATCTTTACAAACGGATTGCAATAAGCTTTTTAACTTAATGATTCTTGATCTTAAAGATGAAGAAAAGTCTACTACCAAGGCTTACCATTGCTCTCGTGTAGTGGCTTTGCCAACAATGTGATTATGTATTGATTCTGATACATAATTATAAACCTAACTTTTCAAGATTGTGTTGATCTTGCTCTAAACTAAGTATTTAGGATTGATCTTGAGTGAATTTTACAACATTTTCATTGGTTCTTCTTGCGTTCCATCCATATAATTCATAACTTCATAAGCACATATCATGCTTACTATTTGTTCATTCCACATTAGGAATTACTACGATCGAACTTCATTGAGAAGCCATCATTTGCAGGTGGAATGGAAATTGAGTTTAAGCAAGAAAATTTGCAACTTCATTTCCTCTAGTAGCTACAAGATATCTTCCCACATGATCCATTATTTTAAAAAAAATTGATCCATAACTCTACAATTATTTCATGTTTTCTTAGATGAAGAAAATTGCTATCTCTGATACCATGAAATATATGATAAGAAGGTATAAACTGAACATTCTAGATGTGTTATTTAGAGAAAAAAATGTCGGTAGAATGTGTTATTTAGAAAAAAAATATCTACTTATATATATATATATAGAGAGAGAGAGATATGGAATCTAAAATATGTGTAGAGTATGAGTAGAAATTTATACATTTAATAAATGCATTGATTTTGATTATTTATTGTTAGAAAGAAATTATAATTCTTTTACCTAATTTTAATCGATTAGTAAAACTTAAAATTTAATATAATAGTTATTTAGTTATTAAAAATAAATGTTTTTTGAAAAATTATTTTTGTAATAAAAAAGTCTTAAAACATAAGAATTATGTATGATTTAGATTAGTTTTATAGGTTTTATTAAATCGAATAAATTCTTACTTTTTAAGAATCAAATTTATTTATTCAATTTTTGTTTTAGTACAAAATCAAATCAACCCATGATATACATACTGATTATATCTTAGCTTGTTTTGAAAAAAAAAAATTAAAACATTAGTATATCTATAAATTCAAAAGGCAAACAATAAGTTGAGTTATACGTGTTGCTTATGAAATACAAACCAAATAAACTCCTCCATACCTGTAAATTTCATAATTGTCCAAATTCGAGTCATGATATGAATTAGCGAAACATTTCACGTGTGCTATTTATCTATAAGGAAGGCTAACACCCAAAAATTTACAAGTAAATTTATATTTATATTAGTTAATATTGCATATAATAAAATAATTTTAGAAAAATATAGATTGTTATTTTTTTAAAAATTATATCACATAATACAATATAATTAATATAAATTAATTTTTTATACACATTTAGTCTTTTTTATTTTCTATTTGATTAGATGCTCTCCTCACCTAACTTATTAAATTTGAATGCTTTTAGTTATATGTGATTGCACCGGTCCAATAAAAAATAATTTTCATAAAAAATCAGATGTAGCACTTGCATTCATTAAATTAGGAAGTATTTCATTTTTTTAAAGTAAAAATATAACAAAATTGTATGAGTAAAGAGATACGTAGAGTTTAATTATCACGAAAAAAAGGGATATATGTCAAAGTTTTACATTAAATAGTAGAAATACAATGTCCATTACTATTCTCATCAGTACTAAACTTATTCTTTTTTATTTAGTATTTTTAATAATTTTATGATAAAATATTATTTTATTTTATTTAAATTGTATTATATAGAGTTTAACTTTAAATATATATTTTTATTATTTTTGTATTCTTATTTGTCTAATCAATATCTATTAAAGACAAATGATATAGCTTAATTAGTACCTTTTCATTACTATCTTATTATACTAAAAATTAAATAGGATAATATGAGATAAATTTTAAAAATTTCATTAATATCTCATATTAATTTACAACTTTATTAATCGATGTAACAATATATATATATATATATATATATTAAAATTATATTATATCGTATCAAACACTCATAAAAATATATAAATAAAAAACAATTAAATAAAATATAAATTACAGCATCCATCATCGTTCTCACCCCTAAACTTCACTTTCTTATCCTCTCTTATATATACTGTATCATGTTAGTTATTTAAAAGAATATACAAATAAAATATAAAAAAATTATAGTTTAATAAAATATATATTTTAATTTTATAATTATTTAAATAGATTGATTACGTTTTATAATTTAATTAACATAATTTAATTCAAATCAAATATTATATATAATAAAATATATATTTATTAAAACATGTTTAATTAATTAAGATTAATTAATAATTTTAAAATATAATAAACTAAACTTTTTGAAAAAAATATATATGTAATCAAAATTTAGAATTTTTTTATGGTATTAAAAAAATTGACTTGAAAAAAAAATACCAAGTCATTTGGTCTTATAATTACAATATTCACATATTTTTATACTATAATTATTTAAGATATATTATTTCATAATATAATTTAAAAGTATGATTTATTAAGTTAAAAAATTTAATTTTTTTAATTTTCTATGAGTAAAATAAGGTTTATATAATTTATTAATTAAAAATATTAAAAATCAACAATTAAAAAAACAATTTACATCTTTTCATTTTCTCTCTTTAATATTTTATTGATAAATTTTTAAAAAAATTATGAGAAAGATTAAGAAAGAGCTGGAGAGGAAGAGAGAGAATGAGTGAGATTGACAGGAAGGGAGAGAAAGAAAGAACAATGGAAATAGGAATAAAGAAAGAGAGAAAACTGGTTAATTTTTTTTATTAATAAAATATATAAACCTATTTATCCTTAAAAAAAATTGTCAATTTTTGATTTTTTTACTTAATTTATCATATTTTTAAATTATATAATTAAATAAATTTACTCTAATAATTATACTATAAAAATGCATAAAAATTATAATTATAAGAACTTCGTACCTCGATTTTATGAAAATGACATAATTTAAAAATTAAAGTTTTAATTACTTCTAAAATTGTTAAAATTTATCTAATATTCATAAAGAAAAAGATTATATATTTTTAACATGTATTCTTCTATTTTATTTAAATAAAAAATTATAATTTAAATTTATTTGGTTATTTTAAAAAAATAAGATTGATTGAATTTAACCTAAAAATAACGTCATTAAATTACTTATTTTTAAAAATAACACGAGTTGTTAAGTTTTTCACCTAAATACAGATTATTAGTTATAATGGAATAAAAACAATTGACTAAAGTGTATTATTATATTTAAATTATAATTAAATTTATACATATATCTCTAAATTTTTAGAATATATCATTTGATCTTTAAACTTATAAAAATTTACATATATATTTTTAAAATTTTAAATCTTATATTTTAGTAATAATTTTTTAAAATTTTACATATATGTTATAATTTGACTACTAAAATACTTATTCATAATTAATAAATTTAAAATATATGTATAAAGTTTTAAATATTTTGGGACTAAATCATATAATTTAAATTTAATGACTTATGTGTTAATTTTTAAAAAAATTGATTAAATTATATGATTTAAATTTTTTAAAATTTATAAGTAAATTTAATTAAAATTTAAAGTTAACATTATACTTTAACTTTGGTAAAATTACATTAAATCAATAAAGTGGACAAATATACTTGTTACTAAAAAGCAGTTAATATGAGATAATAATAATAATAATAATAATAATAATAATAATAATAATAATATGGAAAAGTTATTAAAAGCTTTCATTGTTGATGTGTGATACTCGATGAAAATGTTAATTAGTGCATATGTTTTCCTGAGGAAAATGTCAAATGAACAAAAAAATCAGTTAGTTGTGGTTATAAATGTTGTATGTTTTTACACCGTCAATGATAACACTCGATCATAAAATAAGAAAAAATATTTATTATTTTTAAAATAATTGTTGATAGGATATTTTAAATTAATTAAATATAATATTATTATAATTATAATTATTTTGAAAAAAAAATATTCAATATATAATAAAAATAATAATATAATTATTAAAAAATTATATTAAAAATAATAAATAACACAACTAATAACTATGTTTCAGCAAAAAATTAATTGGAAATGCGAAAGTCAAAACCATGCACAAAAACCAAAAAATAATTTAAAACGTGAAACACGATAGTTAAGTGGATGAGGACTTTAAGTTAAAAAATAACTTTCTTTTTTTGCATTTTTTTCTCAATTTCTTTTAATATTTTTTTACATACAGCTATATAGTCTTTTAAAATTTATTTATTTTTGTTAAAAATTAATTACATATAATATAATATTTGAATATGAGATTTTTGTATTAAAAATAATATTTTATAAAAACTGTTAAAAAATAAAAGAGATTAATTAATTTACAATAATACTCATTGTCATATAAATATTTCTTTCTAATGTAAATATAAGATATAAATTAAAGTAAAATTATTTATTTAAAAATAAAATGGCATAGTAAATCATTAAAAAAATTGATTGAAGTAATCTATGTAAAAAATAAATTAACGTGAGTTACATTTCATCCATAATTAATCACGAAATTAGCATACATGCTTTGAATATTTCTTACGGTAATATCACCTTTTTTGTAAAGATTTTTTTTTCTTTCCTTTTCTAAGATACGGTAATATGATTTCTTACGGTAATATCACTTCTTGTGCCCGTTAAAGCTACGTGTTCCAAAATGATAGCTATAATCTTATTGTATGATTTTAAGCAGGATGTTTAAACTTAAATCGATATCCAATTTATAAAATTTAAATTAATTTAATTTATTTTATTCAATTATATTATATATATATATAAAAATATAATTTTATATTAAGTAAAAAAATTAAAAAAAATAAATCAAGAGTTTTATAAGTTTGACGAATATATTTTTTAATTAATCTTTAATTTTATTTATACCTATTCTCAATTTCATATAACACATATAAGATATATTATTTATTTAATCACATTTTATTGTTTATGTTTAGCACTTGTTTATATAAGTCATTTATACTCAAATTGTTACAAAATGAAATAATAAATATTTGTATTAATTTTTATACTATTTAAAATATAATTGAGAATTATAATACTGAAAACATATGACAAGAAGGTATAAACTAAATATTTTTGATGTGTTATTTAGAGGCTTATATAGAAATTACAGAAGCTACGAGAATGCATGTTTGATACATATGATAAGACTCTAAAATACATGTTAGTGAGGCATAAATGATTCTCTACATGCTAGAGTATGAATAACAAATTATACATTCAATATTCATCCCTTAAACTTATGGTTTGGGAACTATTATAAGTTTCACTTTTAAAGACTAAAATCTGCTTATACCTAATAATTTTGTGAACATATCTGTTAGTCGATCTTCAAAATTGTAATGGGCAACTGTCAATTTCTTTTGCAATACTTGATCTCTAATGAAATTATATTTTGATGTGTTTGAATTGAGCATGATGGATTGGGTTGCATATCATGTGAGACTGTCACATAAAATAATAGGAGTGGTTGAAATGTCAATCCTGAATTCAGTGAGAAGGGATGAAATCCTTATGATTTTAAGTGCTTCATTAACTAGTGACTTGTATTAAGCTTCAGTTGAAGATCTAGATACAACTTTTTGTTTTGTAGCCCCTCAAGATAACAGATTACCACTAAAGAAAATGTAATGACCTTTCACACTTTTTCTATCATCTTGATAACTAGCCCAATCTGCATCGATATAGATTATAAGATCAAGTTGTGTAGGTTTTATAAGATAAAACCCATGATTAAGAGTTCTTTTGAGATAACGTAGAATCCTCTTTACAGCTTGCCAGTGAGAATCAAAAGGATTGCCCATGAATTGACATAACATGTTTATTGAGAAGGCGATTTTAAGTCTAGTCATGACACAATATTGAAGAGCATTTACAATACTTCGATACAATGTTGTATTATCAAATGGGATATCATCATATGTGGATAAAATTTTGCTTGACTCGTTAGGTTGTCTATTGATTTTGAATCAATGAGACCAATTTTGTCAAATAAACTAGCAATATACTTTAAATGACTAAAGTGCAAGCCTGTTTTAGTGTGATGTACTTCGATACCCAAAAAATATTGTAGGAGCTTCACCTCCTCTATAGAAAATACTTTACGTATCATTAATAACCTCTTGTACTTTAAGAAAGCTATTGCTAGTGATGACTATATCATCTATATAGATGAGAAGGAAAGTAATATTTACATCATCATTTAAGACAAATAGGTTGGTATTAGATTTTGTGTTAATAAAACCACATTTTCAAAGATAATTGCTTAATTTTAAGAACCATGCTCAAGGTGATGTTTTAAAACATAAAGAGCTTTTTTTAATTTGCACAGAAAATATTGTATGAGCCTCACATCCTCTAAAGCAAATATTTCACACAAATAATTAATAACCTCTTGAACTTTGAGAAAGATACTGCTAATGATGACTATATCATTTATATAGATGAGTTAAACAGGTTGATATTAGATTTTGTGTTAATAAAACCATATCCCTAAAGATAATTGCTTAGTTTTAAAAACCAAGCTCGAGGTGCCTATTTTAAAGCATAAATATCTCTTTTCAATTTGCATACCTTGTGAGGGAAATCAGGATGGATAAAATCATTTGGTTGTTTCATAAAAACAATCTCTTCTAAATCACCATTAAGAAAAACACTTTTTAATTTATCTTAATTTCTAGCCAATTTGCAATGCCAATGGTGAATACAATTTTGGTTGCCTTGATTACCGAGCTAAAGGTTTATGAAAAATACACCTGAGTAGTTTGAGAGAATCCTTAAACAACAAGTCTAGCTTTGTAGCTATCTAGTGTTTTGTTTGGGTTGATTTTTGTTTTAAATAGGCACATGTTACCAATAATTGTACCCCTAGATGGAAGATCATCCAAATCACATGTACCATTTCTTATAATAGCATCAAATTCTTCTTTCATAGTATATTTCCATTTAGGAATTTTACAAGCTTTTCTAAAGGTAGCTAGTGCTTTAAGAATGGACTGAATAGAAGGATGGACAACATGAGTAAATGATTTTAGTTTAGAAGAACCTGTTTAAGATTTGGTTTGCACCGAATGGGTTTTAGAGGTAAAATATGTGTAGAGAGATATGAGAAGATCAATGGCTAAATGGATAGGAACAAAAGATAACATAGAAGTAGATGTTTGTGAAATCAAAGGAATATCAATAGCTAAAGGAAGAGAGTTTCTTGTTTCATGAGATGAACTTAAGGAATCAAGACTAGAAGAAGTGGACTGAAGAGGTACAAAAGATAAGGAATTAGAAATGGATGAATCATAATTAGATGGGAGACAAATTTAAATTATGACTGGAATGGTACGTAGGAGAAGCGGTAAGATTGAGAATTGACTAGTGTTGGAGATAAAGAACAAGCTGACAAAGAAGATGTACTTGAAGAGATTATATGTTTAATGGTTGGGATATATACATATCAAGTATTGGATTGATAAAAAGATACATGAATCACATTGGATTAAATTAGCATTGCTAGAACTATGTTTACTATTCTTCTATGTCTATGCTCGACCATCTCATTTTGTTGGGAGGTGTGAGGGCATATAAGCCTATAAATTATATCACATTCTTCCCAATTTTTTAACTAAAGGATTAAACTCATCAGTCTCATCGCTTTGCACTTGTTTAATGGATATAGAATATTGGGTTTCAATCATGATTTTAAAATGAATAAAAATTGCTAAAGATTCATCCCTAGTTTTCAACAAATCAATCCAACAAATTCTGAGGGTATCATTCATAATAAGAATAAAGTATCTTTCACCATTTATTGCTTGAATGGGAGAAGGACCCTTAATATTAAAATACATCAAATCAAAAGCACATTAGATATAATATGTTCACTAGAAAGTGGTAATTTATGGGACTTTGCTAAAGCATAAGCAGTACAAACATTATGGTTATTATCTGTTATATTTTATGCATCTTGACAATAGGAATTTTATTCAAAATATATTAAGATATATTACTTAGTGGATCATGCTAGATTGAAATAGATTCCAGAAAAGCCCTACCAATATTGTCTTTATGTAACTCATTACATGAACTCTCGTTAAACTTGAATAATCCTTTCTCAAATATCTTTTGATGAAGGATTTTTTTTCGTATGAATGTACTTCACATATAAATAATTGAAGTGAAACTTAATTAGTACATTGTTGTCTGAGCAAATATATTATAGAGATATAAGATTAGTGCTTAAATTAAGAGCATACAATACATCTATTATGGAAAAAGAAGTAATAGAAGTGACAATTCTTAAGTCACCTATGTTGGAAATATTTAAGGAGTTCCATTACCTACTAATAAATTGTCATCGCCATTATATGCCAATATGATGTCATATTGCATTGCTATGGCTATTGGGCGAACACTCGTAGAATGAAAACATACTGATTTTAAAACGATAATTTGCAATGGATTCTTTACGAGAATTCAAGCTTTACATATGCCAGTGAAAGGCTCTCAAATCCTAATAGATAAGGAATTCTCCAAGAACTTCATATATATAAACACATACATCAACATGGATATATTATATATATATGATAATATAAACACAAAATGGATATTCATATCAGAGCACGCCATTTAGACATTTAACCTCAAAACTAGGAGCACTTCTAATATATGCATCACATTCAAAATAACCTTTTCTCATAGACCAAATTATATTGACTAGGAAAAATTTATTATAAATAAAAAGGAATCAACTCATCAAAAGATATAAATAAAGACAGTAAAAACTGATAGATTAATTAAAATAATATTATTGGTCAGTTGTTATCCTAACATAGTAAGAACTTTGGGAGCTTTTTTGGTGCCATTAGTAGTTATTATCAATTGTTTTCTCCCTCCGGCCTTAGAAATAAAATTGTCTCAATATTTGGGAGAAATTTGATTTTATTTCTTTAGTTATTTATTGTACTGTTTTGATTTTATTTAATGAAGTTCTTTTTTAAAAAAGAAATATTTGGGAGAAATGAATAAATATTAATGTTGTGGTCTGGCTATTTTCTTGCCTTCTTTCTTTAATTGATTTTGATTACATTTTTCAGAAAGAGAAAATAAAAGAAGAATCTTACAACTCTTTGGGAGCCCATCGTTGAATCTGAAAAATATAGTTTTTTATTTTTTACAAAATCGAAATAATAGTATAGGACGAAATTAGTAAAAAATAAAATAATATATAATTTAGAACGAAAATTATGTTGATGAAAAGGTTTGAAAATGAGTATTTTTTTTTGTACAAATAAAATCTTAATATGTAAGGTTTTTCTTCTATAATTATACACGTTAAAAGCGTTATTATTCAATACCTTTATACCTCTATACTGAAAATAAATTATACATCAACGCTTAAGACAAAACTTGAATTTGCATCTTCACGTCTATCAGCTCAACAACGGAGCCAACTGAACTAACACATGTAAGTTAAAAAATAAACTTCAATATTTAAATGATGTAATTATTCAATTGATTTTACAAAAGATATATTTTTTTTTCTTATAACGTTAAAAAATAATAAAAATTAACATATATTTTTTTTAGTTAGAAAATTTATAAGTGAAATGGAGTTATCCATATAATTAAAAAAAGGAGTTTCATAAAAAATGTGCTTTTTATTAGTAAAAAGTGATTTCAAGTCTCAGAAAGGTAACAAATTTACTGGAAAGAAAAATAGAAAAGTAATAAACAGAAATTTCTAAAAAATTGCTAACACTTTAAAAAATACTTTCACCCATTTAAGAACACTTTTTCTTCAAAAAAAAAAAAAAGAAAGAAAGGAGGTACGGACAAATTGCATATCACTTTAACTCATTAGCATTGAACCCTGGCATTATTCATATTCAAAAATCCGTCCAAAATGATCATAATAATTTTCTAGCACTTAAGCGTTCGAATGCAAGTGCGTAAATATTTATTAATAAAGTTTTTATGTTTAGAATTTAGATCAAAAAAATCCGAAATAAAGCTAAAAAAAACTAACTTTTATTTTATTTCAGTAGCTATACATTGACGAACTGCTCTTTGCCACTGATGCTAGAACGAGTATACAATGAAAGAATCTGCACCCCTGAAAACTTGAGGTAGGTAATGGTTATTTTAACAAATACAACAGAGGATGAAATTGCAAAATCAGAGGGTTCTTGAGAAGAAATTCATTTCTTTTCCTGAACAGTCTAAATTATTCCGAGGGCTGTACATCTATTAACTCAAAACCTTGAACATTGTGAGAAATAATTGCCAACCAAAAATACATTCAAAAAACCCGCCTTGCACAGTGTTTTCATAACCCTGTTCTGGACCTCAAAATATAATCACCAATAAAGCTTGCAGATGTTGCACTAAATCTGCAATAGGCATTTTAGGACGCATTTTATTCCTAGAAAATGCTGCTCCATTCTCTAACCTGCATAAGGAAGACATACTGCTTTCAGAGCAATTACACATGCAAAACACCACTTAAGTTGACAACCGAACGATGTGATCCAAGTGAGGACCCTTCTTTCCATTCTCTTCTATTGCTAGGAACATATGACATGCATGCATTGCTTCATCAAAAATAAATATATTAGATTCTTTTCTCAGAAATCATAGCAATATATATCAGACTCTACTTGTTTGAACCAAAAGATCAAATGTTACAATTATTTTCTGGAATGAGAGAGCCATAAGTTTATCTCTTCAAAGATATTGATCCAGCTATGAAACATATGTTTATCACCTTATGCATGAAACATTAGTAAACAACAGTTGTACCTTTACTTTCAGTGACAATTTCCTGCGGTTTATCTCAAGTAGGGTGCAATATAAGCATCCAATTTTACCAACCAGAGTGCCACTGAAGATGTGGTATGGCACATAGATGTGAAGCATGTAATGATATCTTCACCAACATCACAAGGACCTTGCATTACATCACACTGAAAGAGCCAGTCCTTGTTTATGGCACCCACAAAATCGGCTATAACCTGCAAGATTTTACGTAGCGGAAACGAAGATAGCTAAGAAAATGTTTACAAGTGCCTTACAAAGACCTTGTTATGACAAAGAGATGAGATAAAAATCTCATTTAAAACCAAAAGAGAGAGAGAGAGAGAGAGAAGATTTTTGGTGTCTTAGAAAAGGTCCTTAGTGTTTTTAGATGTTTGTCTTCTCGCAAAAAAAAAAAAAAAAAACTCCTGACGTTTTGGAGTTTATGAGATAAAAAGATTTATAGCTATGCTTACACCAGTAAAAATGCCGGTGATGGGATTAAAAATAATAACACAACAAAAAATATAACCTGCAAAAGCTCGGATAAACTTGAGGTGCGCCTGAGCCGTTTGACCCATAGCTTGTGAGCAGATTTTCTCCAAGCTCCCACCAAGGAATCATCAGGCATTGTTGACTGCACAAATATAGGAAGCCATGAGTTAAAAATTACCATCTGACACGGATAAAGAGAGCGGCACATAATTGATTATAATGAGTGAATGAAATGCTCATAGAGAAGAAAGGCTTCACCTCAATTGCATGAATTGCAGCTTTCAGTGATTGAATCTGAGATGATAGGACCTTGTGCTTCGGAAACACGTCTGCAGCTTCCTCCTCCCTACATGTGGCTATATGGACAGCATATCTTTCTTCTAGATCAAAATCAATCTCAAATGTGGTATGGCATATCCTGCAGTGCTTCTCATCCCTCCAATACAGATCATGACAAGTTCGACACCTAGTCAGTGAATCAAAATATGACTTTTTACCATATTTCACTGCATTAAGATTTAAGTAGAAAGAGCTCCATATCCATGAATCAAACTCCTGAAGAGAACTCCATGATTGTTTTTTCTCTCCAACCTTCTTCCCAAGCTCAAGGATTACAGCCCCAGATGAAAGAGATGCTTCATTTCTGATATTAGCGACAAGAAGGTTGTTATCCACATCAGACACAGGAGAAGAACTTTCTTCCCTCACCATATTCTGCTCATATTGATCAAATTCAGCCAAATGCCTGATTTCCAAATCATCTAGTGTTCTACTTGACATAGCTTGGCATAAATATGTTTTCCGTTTCTCCAAAGATTCAATCAGAAGAGCCTCTCGTTTACCCCTGTCGTCCAAAACAGACAGCAAGGCACACAAAGCCTGAATCATTTAAATTAAGCATGCATCAGAATTTATAAGCAACACTAACAGTTGAAGAAAAATCATAAAATGCAATAGAACGCTTAAAGTTCTAGGAAATGGATGGGAAACTTTTTAATTTAAGCAAGCCTATGCATAATAGCAAGATACTTGCCTCTTTAGTATCTATCACCTCCCAGTTACCATCTTCAGAAGATTCAAAGTAAACCCTCCTATGGCCTGGATCACTTGCGTTACAAGGGCCCAAAAAAAGCCAATATCTATTGTACCTACGATCAGACCCTAAAAAGACAGATTGCATTGGATGTAAGCAAGACCCAACTTCAAATTCGTTTCCAACTTTTCCGTTGCAAGAGGACCTCCCATTGAACTTAGATATAGATGTTGAAGAATCTATTGCGTGAAACTTTGAACATGTATATGCATCTTTAACACCGAGCATTGATCGTCCATGGCCATAATATGGGACCAGGATTTGCTGCTTAGGTGTTGACCTCTTTATTTTTCCACCCGAACTAGAATGGTGGGTATTAGTAATATATTCTACAATAGCCTCTGTATTGTCCTACATGAAATAGAATTAATCGAAACTAAAATGGATAGGATATTATTTTAACTTCACGTGTAGGATAAAGATAAGATGACTGATAATTTACCTCCATTCTGATAGTTTTAAGAAGATCGACTAGAGCAACTAGTACATTCAACTTTTCTTCAATGCTTAAATCTGAATATTCACCTTCCATGAGTCCTAGTAACCATACTTCTCCAGGATGGCTCTCATCAATTTCAGTAAACTTTTTTAGTTTATTAGTGTCGTGTTTACGACTAGTCATATACTTAATATCAATGAGACTAGAAAAGGCTGCATCATCCCCATAATCTTCATCGCATATATATGCGCCATTCTCACCAGGATTGTCATCAACAGCTCCAGAGTCCTCAGAGTCAGACGAAAATGCCTCTACTTTGTTTGTGACAGAATTAATACGCAGACGATATTTTGATGGAGAAATCTTTTCAAATAATGTTATGTCACTTGATAGTGCAGAAGCTAAAGATGATTCCAAGTCTTCGGTTTTACTAGCAAGTTTCAGCTCAACAATCTGTAATACCGCCAAAATTAAAAGGATGAATAAATAATCAATGATGATTGACAAAAAAGTGATGGTGCTGGAAACGACATAACAGCATCCTTTCACCTACAAACAACTTTACCAAAAAAAAAAAATTTTTGAATAAATATCGAAGTAGCTTACCTGCAAACATGTTGCTAGCTCAGAGACTTGCAAACCATCATTTCCTTGTTTTAACAAAATTTTAAATAATTCACCCTTCAAAGTACCAGAACGGAGGCCATACTTCAGCATAAGGTTCATTTCCTACAAACAGACATGGCAGAATTCCACACAAAATCAAAAGATTATAAGGCAATTATCACCAGTAATAGATTGGAGGGCATAAGATGAAAACTTAAGGGCACCATTAAGATACAAGTAAGTTTTGGTCTACAATATTTTTTTATTGCATAGGAAACGAAATGATTATATTAGAAGTAGAAAACCATGTAGGGAGAACCACAGTGTCACCCTTCATATCGAAACATGACAAAGGTTACTGCAATATAAAGCAGAAAACCCTTTTCAACCAAAAACATAACCCAACACTTCTATAACATATAAGAAAGTCACGAACTATTACTTTAGATTCCTTTGAAAATCTCGGAGGAAAGAAGAAAGTTACCGACAACATTTCAGGATTTAGCAATTATCCTCTATTCCTTTAATATATTTCTGTAAAAGAAAATAACGTGCTTTGTTGAATTCTGTCAAAGTAACGTTAACTTACATGCCACATGCCCCAAGATAGATACTGACAACTCAAAATCAAAGTCTTTTATTCTTTCTATCAAAAGAAAAGAAAGAAATACATTCCATACAATTCAGGAATCATCCAACATTTCACGATGCTATAACGAAGTTGAAATATTAGATAGTTAATATTATTAGTATTAGAATATTAGATATTAGATAATTATCATTATGTTTCCTTATTAGTTAACAGTTTTATTTAGAGTCCAAATAGAATTATGATTTTAGTATTTTTACTCTTATAAATACATATATAACCTTTCAGTATTATAATGAGTGAGAATTAGAATGTATTTTTTTAATTTTTTGGCTCTCTTCTCTACCTATTTTGATTCTTTAACATTTGTTTATGCATAAACCTATTTTATTTTTCTACTTGATATTAAAGCTGCATTCGATCTTCAATACTTATTTTTTTTTTTTTAACTCTAAAAAAATTTGGTTTTCCATTCTATCAATATTTTAAAAAAAATCAAAATTCATGAAAAAAAGAAGAAAGAGAACGAGTATCTGCCCTTGCCAAACCCAACCAAAACCTAGCTACCATCTTCATAATCTCAACCATACGCAACTAGAGTTATCGTACATCCAATGATGTCTAACCCAATCACCAAGAAACCAGTCACCATCACTTGGAACGCGCTCGCCGGCATCGTCAGAGACATGCACCCAGTCGCTCCTCCTCTTGTTAATGAGACTACGTCTGGTTTCGTTTCACATCCAGAGAACCTCGTCGTCGACAAATTATTTCAACGAGGTCGCAATAAATCAAGAAGGTAAGCATGTCTTACTCGGTGCCCTTAAGCCAAACGTTGTTGTGTTCCTCTCTATGCCGCCGCTGCTCGAACCCAATATCCGCGACTTCAACCGCCAACCTTTGCGACCTGACATATATCATCTTCTCAAATCAACCTTCAAAAAGGTCAACTATCCTTGCAACCCAATAGCCAATTTCATAGTTTGGTTTATGCTACCTCTATCGCTAACGTTTGATTACGTCATCGCTTTGTCTTGCGTTGCCAACAACGAATGACATTTACCAATCCATCAGTCGCGTTCCCAGTCACCAACCATTGTATTTCCACCATTGGGTTTCTCAACATCGTCGGCTATCCTTTGTTAACATATTCAACTCTTTGGTTAGGGTGGATTTGGATTATTTAAGTATCTTTGGCCAATTTTGACATTTGGGCTGATTGGCATCATGAGCAAATTTAGTAGTGGGCTGAGGGTTTATAGGCAATTTGGTAATTGGGATCATTGGGAATTTTGGGCTCATTTATTTGATATTTGGATATGTTGATTTATTTGAAATATTTATGGGTTGATTAAATATCCTAATTGTTATTTGGATTTTCCATGAGACTTTCTTTTTGGCAATGCTATGATTCACAAGTGGGTTAATAAAACTATCTGAGTAACTTTTTCTCATTTAATTTTCAAGTCATCGCTGCTAATTTTTTGACAAGTTATGCCACCACTATCTATTGTTGTGGAACTGGTCTTATTTTGAGTGATTTGATATTTGATTAATTTTGGAGTGATCAAGTGTTTGGCATTGATTGGTTTATATGGACAATCTGAGATGATTTGGTGCGTTATTAATTGGATTTTTGGTCTTCGACATATAGCATTCACGTTAAACTTGTGTTGTTCTATTATCATCGTGGGTTTGTATATTATAGATGCGTTGGTTGGCTGACTCCAATTGCAGATGACGGGGAAGTTTTTGTGTCACAATCTTTTATTGAACACTTGATATTTGGCTTATTGTGCTAGTTCTTCTGTAGTTTAGTTAAAGTTTTTTTCTATTCTATCACTACGAGATCTATTATATTGGAATGCTTTCATGTTACTGCTACTATATGAATTATATGCACTAATTGAAGTTACTATTTAATTGATTGAAGATTATTTGGTTATATGTTTTATATAAACCTAATTCAAAGGTTATAATCTTAAGCTCAATAAAATTCAAGTTCTACTACTAATGCCTTATAATAAGGTTCTTTATTTTTAGAAGATTTTCATACCTCATCACTCAAGTTGAATATATTTGATATTTATGCTCCAACTTGAAGAAAAGATAGAATATGTCTACCTTGGACACATGTGTCGTTAGCAACTTACACCAACTTTGATTTGTTTGGAGTTATCACTATTCGCATCAATATCTCTTAACTGCTTATGCTACTTACTATCCCAGTTTTCAAAAAGTCATTTTCAATGTGGTTTTGTATTGTTTTATTAGCAATACTTCACCACTTACCTTCTTTGTTTGGTTTTATTGTTGTTTAGCCTATCAAACCATATCCTTTATCACTTTCTATATCTTAAAAGATTTTTCTGTGTTACCCTACACTCTTAGGGACTTTCTACGATATGTTGCTTAAGACTGTAATCAAGATTAACGTATTCCACAAAGTGAAATAATCCATTATTTTCATTTATTATTAGCTAGTTCGGTGACTACTTTTATACTCTCATGGCAAGACTATAAACAGTTTTAAGATTCAATTTCAACTATAACGAATCTATTCTAGTTTTTTGTTTATTTCTATTTTATGTCTTTTGTAATTAACCAAGCTAAACGTATCTATGTTCAGCTTGAAGAGGAGAGTTCAAATATTAGATATTTAATATTATTAATATTATAATAGTAGATATTAGATAATTATAATTATGCTTCCTTATTAGTTTAAGAGTTTTATTTAGAATCCCATTAGGATTAAGATTTTAGTATTATTATTCATATAAATACATGCACAATCTTTCAGTATTATAATGAATTGAAATTAGAATGTCTTTTTTTGATTTTCTAGTTCTCCTCTCTACCTAATTTAATTCTTTAATATTTGTTTCGGTATAAACCTATTTTATATTTCTAGTAATTTTTATTAAAGCAATTAAAAGTTGGAGCTATTTACAGGTACACCACTACATAAAACACAGTTATCATAAGCAAATGCAAGAGCAATGCCGTTAGAAACTTGAAAAATCTTAAGATTCCCCACAATGAGCATGCATTCAAATGTCATCTGAAACATATATGAAAAGTTTTTCCCCTAAAAAGGGATTAGCAAAGTGCTAATAATATTAATAACATACATCTCAAGATTTCTTGGCCCCAAATGAAGCTCCAATAAATATCATATAGTTAAAACCATATTTCAAATACCTTGCTAAGCGATTCCCTGCAAATGGCTCCCTGGTTAGGGCCTAATCCAGCTGCAACCAATACTTGGCGCAGAATTTCTGTCCATGTCAGAGGGTTTAAGGATCTCTTCCAGAACTCTAGAACAAAATCTTGATTTTCAACCTGAAAATTGGTTCACCAAGATGCTTAAGCATACAACGCTTGGTTTAATTTAATTTGGACAGAGTTGATTCTTGACATATATCATCTATAAGATGCAGATAAATGAAGTTGCCAAGATGGAGAAAAAAACAATTATCATTGAATGAATCGTTTTTTATTCATACTAATGAATCATATACATATGTTTATGCTTGTGAGTAAAGATATGCATACACATTTATCTTACCGAATGAAGTAACACAAGGAAGTTGCAAGATTTGCTCAACTGAGGCAAAAGTCCACTATTAACCTCTGCTTCCACATCACATAGAAGAAGCTTTAAGAGGGCCACATGAATTTTCCCAAGTAACAAGGAGTCCTATTAAGCATAAGCATGTATATTATTAAGCCAACTGAATGCACTCGTTGACATTCAAATTAAGAAGGAAAAATTAAAGCTGTTAAACTTTGGAAGTAACTTTCAATAATATATAAACCAGGATGAGATATGTGATATATAACCTTTTCATGAAATGCTTGTGCAAACTCATCCAGAGTGAAGGAAGAGATATTGACATCTAAAGCATACGTATATATGAAATGGAAAACCTGTCAAAGGAAAGTCAGTGTATAAGTTGACAATTTGGATTCTCATAAAAAATTGACAAATTGGATGAAATGGAGTTTCTTTTAAATCCAAGACACTTATTTCCAAAGGAATGTTTGATATACGAATTTTACTAAGAGAATCCTTTGCTCTCTTTTTTAGCGTGTTTACTATTCATTCCTCAAAAGTTAAAGAATCATAGCACACGTCCATAAAGGATTTTAAAGAAGCATAAATATAAATATAAAGCACTAACTAATAAACATCAAGAGCTCACTTATTTCCAAATATTGAAAATTTTATATACACTTAAGGCAACCTAGTCCTCATTTCAAATAACAGATCAATTTAAGGGGGTTGGCAAATAGATGTTCCGAATTTCCTTGATGGATGATGAACCAATTATGGGAGCAGTCTGTCATTATGCCTCAGTATTTGATTTGATCAAGATTTTATTTCCAATTAGAAAAAGGAAAGATAGAAGAGAATGAAGAACACAAGCCACCCAAGTTCAATATGGTGATTTGATTTGTCACTGTAGAATTTACAAGATGACCCAGTTGAAAGGCAGCAGAAAATACTGCTAGTGGCAGATGAATGTAACATCGAAAGGATGAGCTATCCTGATACAAATAATTGAAAGTCAATACTTTTCCCAGGTTATTGAGATGAATGCATAAAAAGTGAGGCTGATATAGCAAATCTCGTAACATCAAATCGACTACACTTGCATGCATTTCATCCATTTATTGGATGCCATGATTACTTGAGCTTATGTATTCTTAAAAAGATTCCTTATCTATAAGCTCTCACAGCCACCCCTCACTTAATTAATGTAATAGTCATAGTTCCAAAAAACGCATTAAGACGGCGCCTTGAGGCGAGGCTGCTAATGAGGGCCTTGAAGGTAGAGCCTCATCTGTATAATTTGAGGCTTACACCTTTTACCAAAAGGCATACGCCTTGAAGTTATGCACCTTGAAGTTATGCACCTTGAGGCACCATAAGGCTTAAGCTTCTTTCATGAAAAAATAAAGGATCGTGTTATTTTCAAGCTAGGCCCAGGTTTTTTTATAAAACCCAATAGCCATTAAATGGAAAAAAATGCCGATTGCGCACATTTAGAATGAATTTTTTGATTTGCATTATTTATAACAAGAAATTTAAATATAGGCACATGAAACTTAAGGCACTCAATGAAGAAGAGGATCTTTTAGTACTTGATGTGCAATCAAATGATGAATGGTATAGATGAATTTGATGATGAACCTTTGGTTGGAGGGAAAGAAGAAACATCAATCCAAAAAAGTGAAGGATCTTTTAAAACTAAAAGAAAAAAATCCACAATAAATACTATGGGTAAAGGTAAGTAAAGATTTTGATGAAGATGAACAAGACATTATAATTAGATATAATAATGATTCAATAAATGATAAAATCAGTAGTGATGAGTGATGAGTGATGAGTGATGAGTGATGAGTGATGAGTGATGAGTGATGAGTGATGAGTGATGAGTGATGAGTGATGAGTGAGGATTTGAATTAGTAGACTCAAAGGATGAAGAAGAAGAAAGTAACAATGACCAACATATTAAAATATATTTTGTGTGTTATTTGTGGTTCATTTTGAAACTTGTTTTGTGACTTTATTTGAATCTTAACTTGTACTCTAGAAGTTTATTTATATGGTTTGTGACTTTATATCTAAACTATTTATGTTATTCTTACATTTTATGATTTGTGTCTTAACTTTTAGTGTATTTTTTCTCTATATAATAGGATATTAACAATTTTTTTTTTCAATTTTAATTGAGGCTTACGTCTCACACCGCCTTGAGGTTTATGCCTTGGCTCATTTGGGACAACCGCCTTGATACCCGTTTCTGCCTCTTGGAATCTTGGTAGTAGTATCTATGCTAACATTGCCGTAAAATTTTACAATGAAAGTTCCATTATTTAAGAACCTTTTATTCCTCCACCGTGAACCCACATGAAAACTTAAAAATAGGTAACAAGAAGTCCCATTGTCAGATTGTCTACGCACCTTAAATAATTTGCTAACAATCTCAGGAGATGACTCCCAAGGTTGCACACATAAAGATTGCTTCATTTCAACAGAATTTGGAGGAAACTTGTCCAACAAATCTGAAATTATTGACGAAGCTCCTTCAGCACAATACAAAATAATATATAAACACATATACGTGATTTCACAAATGATAAATCTATAAAAGAATTACAAAACAAACCTTTACAAAGTGAGCAACCTTGCATCCAATTAGCTACAAAATGATGACAACAACTTGATTGTTCTGATACTGCTTGTATCTGACTGAGCTCCAGCTCTTCATCATCTACAAGCATTTCAACTTGGCGACAAATCTCTGGAGAAACACCGACTCCCAATGTAAGTTCACACTTCGTGTTATTTTCAATCTTCAAGTCCTCACTTTTCTTCAATTGCACCTGGCATATATGAGCAAGTGTCACATGATGCTAATTACAGGCTTAAACTACACAAAATCTTGCAACAACTTCCACGGAAAACATAAAATAAAAACTTCATTTACCTCTTTTCTTTTGACAGAAGGTTTCTTCTTTTCTAGTACTCTACTTCGTAAACTTCCCTGTTTTTAAATAAGCAACCTATCATTGCCAACTTATAATGTACCAATAAATCAAACTTAAAGATTCTCCATTTACAACTACATGCATATATATCGGTATGGAAGGAAAACATTTTAATCCTAGAATAAGCAACTTACATTGAGAAGTTTTCGTTGTTTAGGTCTCCTATCAAGAATGTGTGGTTTTTGTGATTTAGATGTCAATGGTGGTGATATATCAATGACTTCTCTATTAGCAAAGCCAATGCCAGATGGAAAGTCTCCACCATGAGGATTAGTGGTCCGCCAAACTGTCATCAAACCTTTTCCAATACCATGACTTCTGGCTGGAGATGTCTTCTCATTTGATATTGTTTGATTTATGACATGCTTAAAAAGGAAAAATATAACTGTATAAGTGAAAAGCAGTATATATGAGGCCACAGAAAGGAGGCCAAAAGAAGACCCATGGAAAAAGAAATTGGGAAGAAGTTCCTAGCTTGAATGTTCTTTCAGTACCTTCCTCCTCTTCGATGTTCTTTGGTTCTCGTCACAAGCACGATAGGAATTCCCATGATCTAAATAAATACAATAAGAGAATGAGAGGTTGGTCTAAAATTTTGAGCCATATCTTACAAATAAAATTATGAACCATACCTTATAAATAAAATTTTGAGCCCTAGTAGAACACAATTAAACATGTACAAGATACTTTAAGAAACACAAATTAATACTTGGTCTATTACATTGATGAGTATATAATATTCTAAAAACCCACTAGTTTATCAAATTATATATGTTGCATATTTAATAACTGGACCTAAGGCATAGGTTATAACAATTTCCCATAGAATACATTATATCCACAACTTGCACAAACAATGACAAAAAAGGATGTAGTCATCAATTATACAACACGGTTTTCAAAAACAAGATGTGACTAGTGAGATGATTACCGACTAGTTATCATTTTCTTAAACATAAATTTTAAAGATGAAACAGAGAGGACGGTAAAGAAAATAAATAAAAGAACACATATCTGATTGACAAAAAATTAAAGGTCTGTCGACAACTTCCCATTGAAGGAGTCAAGCTCAACTTGAAAAGGCAATTCTAGATTTATCATTTACTGTCCCTGTGATATCTAACGTATGCCAAAAATAAAAATAAAATAAAATGCTGATTGCAATGGATTAACCACATTAGAGTCATGGAAATTATTCATATCCAATTTACTCCTTGTTTCCTTTTTTATAAAATTGGGTCCCCAAGAGGGATTTTCATCCAAGTACTAACTTTTAAATGTAGTCAAATGTCAATCACAAGCAAACACATGAGATAAAAAAAAAGATGTAACACACAATAATATAAAAATTAGATCATTATGTAATTCATAAAATGCATCACAAATCGCAATGGGCTCAGTTTTCAAAATAGAAACCCGTGTGAGGAATCCCTTTTTAGCAGTTTTAAATTTCAAACTAATAAAATGGGATTTTTAGCTGGCCGCTGGAGAAAATCAATGTGCCCAAGATTTCTAGTAAGGTGATATAATTCCATAATAAAACTCTACACAGAAAACCTTTAAGAAAACAAAATGCACCTGAAGATTCAAAATCCACACCAACGGAAGATCCATCCTTACGTAACACCTTCTGGAGAATATAGTCTGTTGCAAACAATTCTTGAAGCTGATTATGCTTTTTCTTTTTCTTGCAAATCTTGCTACTAACAATTGATGTCTCTATACATTTTGAGAATGAAAATGCATTTTTAACAATACTTCTAGTGGTGACTCCTGAAAAGCTTCTTCCGCCAGGAGCTGATAATTCTTTACATGTATTCTGTGATATAATTATTTTATCTTCTCTTTTATCCCTCTTCCTCCTTTCTATAACCCAACCCCGAACCTGCTCATAAGTCAACCCCAGAGAAGCAGCTTGATCCTCCATGGCAGTTCGTGTAGGATACGTATTCTCTGTCATACGAAACATGATGTTATATTAAATTGTAAACTAAGGTTGATAAGTATTTAATTCTTTAAATACAACTGTAATGATGGTACTTCAAAAATCAAAACTAAGCCATTGATGATGACATATATTTGATGCATACCCGTTTTTCATTCCTTGCATTTGAAAACAAAGTGTCTTGGTTTTAGTTAGCTAAATGCAAGATAGTATAAGGTAATTGATTTTGAAAGAGCATTTATTAATTTTACTTTGTTCTGAAGCCAAGATAAAGAGTATCTTTGTTTGTTACAAAAATTAAAGCCAACAGCAAGATAAGCAACAACAGAGCAAAGTTGCATATCTTGCTAAAGACCAAACCAGAGAAAGGGAGATAGATTATGCTGGCTACCTAAGTATAATTTCTCAAGTACTTCAAGTTGTAGAGGCATTTTCCTCTTAATCTCCATGTCTTCTTTCCTCTTCTTTGTGCAGTCGCAATAACAATTGTAACTATCTGAAATCCCCAAAGAGGAACCTCATCTTCTCGCCTGTCTCATGAAATTGCAAATTTGCATTCCTCTTTCTAAATACAATCGATAGAATTAGAAAGGCGAAGCATATCTCAAGTAGAAGAAACCAATGCAAATTATAAAACCATGATGGAATTCGAAAACAATCAGTACAACATGATGAATTTTAGATAAAAGATTACATTATGATGTGAGTGTCTTATATTCTGAACAAAGAATGCCACCTTATCCTGATTCTTCCCATAATAAAAACGTGAAAAATAATCCTGTTTAGGAATCTACCAGGTTAATTAAGCCAAGCACTTAACACCATATTTCAGATGTATTATCCCTTTAATGAAAGAACACATATCCCAAAAAATCAACAAACAATTTAAATATCAAAGTCACAGATATCTACAGTAGCTGCTCTATGTTCAGTTCCTCTTAAAAATATTCACGAAAAATAAGAAGGAAAAGGACACTAAACTGGCTATCATCAAGAAGGTTTGAAGTGTAACTTAAATATAAAAGCATAGCTTAGAAACATCCTAAATCTTACTCTAATTTAGCAACCAGGCTCCTACATGGAATTCATAATCGCAGTACTCAAATGAATAGAAATTCAACACGCATATCAGAGATGAGCTCAATTATCAGTTTTAAAATGAAGAAATGCAAAATATTTGCAATGGGTATGATTCCGCTTCAAGTTGATTATACAAGCTGAACAGAGTCGGCTTAAAAAATTTACAGACGGTGAAGAGAACAGAATAGTATCCCGAGCAAAAAAAAAACTGAAAGAAGAAAAAGCGACCGCGAGAGGTAATTACCGGCGGGAAGGAAGAAGAGGCGACTGATAGCGAAAGGTAATGAGCAAGGGGTTTAGTTTAGGGTTTAGGGGGTTTAGGGTGTAAGACTTTGTATTATCTAAATTCTAGAGGCGTTCCAGTGGTTTACTGAAACAGTCACGTACTGCACTCATTTAGCAGTAGATTTTCATTTTCCTTCACTCTCCTTTTTTTTCTTTCTTTTTTCTTTGGGGAGACGAGAAATTTGCAGATAATATTTGCAGACAATATTTCCCTTGTATTTTAAGCTAAAAATATTAAAATTATAGTCCCAAAAATAATATTTTTTATCTTTTTATTATAAATAAATTTTAATTCATATATTACATATTAAACATCTAAAAAATCATTTAAATTAAACTCTAATATTTAAAGATTATTTAATATTAAATTTTATTTCATTTAATATTTCATTTAAATTTGTTATAATAAATTTAATGATATTATTTTATATAATTTCTCAAATTATTTATATATATTATAGATTTTGACTAATAATAATTTTATTAATTCATTTATATTTATTAAAAATAGTGTTTTAAGGAGTATAAGCTTAGTTCGGTCGTATTTTCTTCTATTAATTACAAGTTTTTTATTGCATGTAATATTTTGGCCCCTAACATTTCAAAAGATAATTATATTCTCATTGTTTAGGTAAGTATAGTATACTATGACTTTAGTAATTTCAGTTAGCCGAACTAAAAAATATATAGAACGAAAATCATTCTTGAAAATATAGATTAACGTGCATTTAAAATAAGTCACTCAAAATTGAAAGGATATTAATATGGGTTGAAAATAGAGTGATGAATTTAAAATTGAGAGTACATGAACTTGTTTTCAGAGTAGAGAGAACATAAATATACGTCCAAATATGTTTGTTAGTTGTTTTTGAGTTTGTGATGACAAAAATGGTCTACTCTCTTTTTAAAAAAATTGTTATTTTTTATACCAAAAATCTCTAAGTTTGGTAATTGTTTTGGAATTGTGAGGATCAAAATGTCCTTACTTTTTTTTATCTTTGTATATTACAAAATCTTAAAATTTAATAGTTGTTTTTGGGCTTGTGAGGACAAAAATACCCTTAGTTTTTTTTTTACTTTCTTATTTATTTTTAAAAAAATTTGTTATTTTTTTACCAAGAATCTCAAAATTTGATAGTTTTTGGGTTTGTGAGGACCAAAATACCCTTGTTCTTTTTTTTACTTGTGTTTTTTTAAATTGTTACTTTTTATACCAAAAAATCAAAATATTCTTATAACAAATATATTATACTCTTATGAATAATGTATTTGGTAATTTTATTGTGTATTTTGTTTACATAATTATACTTGAGTAATTTTTTTAATCACTTAAAAATTGTTACATTTATAATCGAGT
Source organism: Hippophae gyantsensis (assembly GCA_030763125.1). Taxonomy (NCBI): domain Eukaryota; kingdom Viridiplantae; phylum Streptophyta; class Magnoliopsida; order Rosales; family Elaeagnaceae; genus Hippophae; species Hippophae gyantsensis. Next base: position 50,241,394 of record CM061033.1, read on the forward strand.
GATAATTATATGGTCAATACTTACACAATTAGTGAACGTGTCAAAATCGATCAATTCATTTATAAACGAATCATATTTATATTAAAAATAACAAATAAAAATTAGTCATTAATATTTATGCATTGAATTCACCATTTTAAATTGCCTTCTTTTTTTTTTATTAGTTTTTTTATACACTAATAAATATTACAATATTTTTATATAAATATATTATATTTTTATGATAATTATATTTGATAGTTTTATTATATATTATTTTTATATTATTACTCTTTCATAATGGAATTAATCGCATAAAAATTATTAAACTTATAATTGAGTGATAATTTATACGATTTTTTCTTATACATGTAATGACAGATTTAATCAATTTATTAATGAGTTGGTCATGTGTATATTGAACTCATTAGTTTTCAATTAAAAATAATTAACTAATATTTTTATAAAACTCATTATTTTTTTTAGATCATGATAATAATTAAAGATATTCAAAAAATATATATATTATACGATAAAAGACAAATACAAATAACTAACTTATGTTAAACCAATGTAGATTAGTTATTGATAGTATCAAATAACAACATGATTTCACTCATTTATTATATAATATACAAATATTTTTAATATAAATAAAATTAATTATTTACAATAATTTAAATTTATATGATTTTATTATTATTATTTATAAACATATATATTTTAATAATTGAAAAAATAGTAATATATTATTAAGAAAAATATTATATTTAACATTTGTTAATCATTATAATAAATAATTGAGATAGTATGAAATGTTAAAATAATCACAAAAAATTATATTAATATCAAAAATATCATTAAATTTTGAACAAACCAAATAATAGTTACATTATTTATTTATTGTTATTAATAACAGTGATTTTATTGTTTTCTCTTGTATTCTATTCTTTCATCCCAATACAAATTTTTTCTCTTAAATTCTATATTTTTAAACTCATCGGTAATCTTCTTTTTGTATACTCTTATTTTATTTTACTTTTTAGCACATTAATAACAAATTCTAAATAGATATTTAAAATGTAAAATTAATTAAATAAATTTTTATTTAAAAGTATAAAAATATGTAAATTTTGATAATAAAAAATGCCTACATAAATAATACAAATAAACAAAAAAATACAAACACATAACACAATATATTTGATGACTCTAGCATAATTTATATTATTTTTATCTTGATTTTTTAATTAATTATCAAAAATTTATTAAAGTAAAATAAAAATAATACTTTCAAGCACGTGATATCCTCCAAAACTAGTGTTTAAAATAGGTGTTCAATTTTAAGGGTCGCACAAATAAATATTAAAAACATAACACCTGCTAAAAATACATTGTTTTAAATTAATAAGGAACATATGAACAATTTTGAACATGTTGGGCTCATAAATGTGTTTAAGACGTTCGAAATTTGAAAGCACATTAACATATATTTAAAATAAAGTGTTCAATTGATTTATGCTCTTAAAGAAAAAAAAAAGGGTTCAAATCACATGAATACGTGGTCAAACTAAAATGTCGAAAACTGAAAGTTCATGAACAATTTGAAATATATGTTTAAAACAGGCGTATAGACGTAATTGTACAGTGAAGTATTTAAAAAAACATAGCATTAAGAGTTTAGATAGTACATAAATATCTATAATATGTTTTTACATTTCGTGAGATCATTTTCACGAAATGGATAATTAAGTTGTATTGAAAATTGAAAAAGTCATAAATCCGTTATAAACAAAGGAGTTACATTTAGAAGATATACTTTTAAAATTTATAATAATAAATTAAAATTTATCTAAATTAAGTTATATTCCTTGTAATTTAAGATAACATTCAAAAAATTACTCCCATACTCAATGATTTTTATCTTACAATTTTTAGTTTGGTTTCACTTTTTTACTTATGACTGATTTACCCACAAAGTTTTTAATTTGAAGATTTAATTAATCTGTAATATATTTTTTTATTTGGATTAATTTGATTAAGATTAATTTAATTGATTGAAATATAAAAATGATTGACATTCAATTAAATTATGGTATTTTTGTTAAATTTAAGTATTAAATTTTAAATATATTCACTTAAGTTTATTTTTTTAAATATAAAAATTTTAATAATAAAATTTAATTTATCTTAAAAATAAAAAATAAAAAATCTATCTCACTTTCTAACAAATATTTTTTCTCTCGTTTTAATAGGACACATTCTCTTTTATCTTGATTTCTCTTAATCCTCTTAGTTTATTTTTATTTTTTCATGTTATTTATGTATCTCTAATTCATTTATATGTATGATAACTTTTAGTTTAAAAGTGATATTATTTGAATTTACATATTATAAAAAATAATTTTTTTAATGAATATAAATAATTTTTTTTAAGAAAGCGACTAATAGATGAATTGTTTTTATTTAGGAATAAAAAAGAGAAAGGTAATTTTTTTATTTAATCTTATTTTTAAAAATATTATGAAAAAATTATTTTATTTTATTTTTTAAAAATAAATATTATATTTAAAAATTATTTAAATATTTTAACCTTAAAGAACTAGTATAACTCTATCTTAATTGAACCAAAAAATATATCAAAATAGAAAAAAATATCAACCATATTTTATAAAATATATAGTTTAAAATTTATAATTATAAATAATATTATTTTATATTTAATTTATATATTTTTATTAATTAAAAAGTATATAATTTATTATTTTATATTAAATGTTATTTAAATTAAATTATAATTATTTAATTTTATTAGATATAATTTATATTATAAATTTTAATATGTTATTTTATTATTATTATATTTTTTAATTTTAGTAAAATAATTAATCAAAAGGTAAAGAAAGAGGATTGAAGATTGAAGATTAGGATGGTTAAAGGGAAGAGAAGTACGTGGCAGCCAGTGCATTAACGGAGCCGTCTGAGCACATACAACCGGAAATTATATCCACGATTATAAATATAATATATATTCTTCAAAAATAAAATAAAATTATAAAACTGTATAACTATATTATATTTATAATATATAATAAATATATATTATATTTTAGCTAGATATTCCCCCCAAATACATCATAGAAAAGTCAAGGACAAGGGCTCAGGTTTGGAAAAAAGAGAATTCTCAACCCTCAGGCTCAAAGCTCAACGACTGGACTCCAGTGAGATCGGAAGCAATTCCCCGATGAGAAAATGAGACCTTCATGGGTAGCTCCGATTCCAAACAGTTTGATTAATTTGATATTTCAATCAGGATCCAGTGGCTACATTTTTAAAGAAGGAACTTGGATTAATTTCCTCAAGGACATAGCTACCAGAGAATTCAATGCATTTCTTTGGATTTCTCTCATCACAATCACCGCTTTGCTGTTAAGGAAACTTGTTAAGATCTGCAGACTATGGAACAAAGCTAATCGAATCCCTGGACCACCGTGTCCTTTTTTTCGTGACCATTGCAAGCTTGTTTCCCGCGAGAATCTCAGCGGTGAGTTTATGCTACTGCCCTTGGTTTCTGAGAAAATGAATGATGAGTAGAAATTAACTTGGAAAAGGAAAAGATTGTTACATGAATTTTATTTATAGTATTTAACCTGATATTTTTGGTATTGTAGATGTTCTACGGGATTCCCACGAGAAATATGGACCGGTGGTGAAGCTGTGGTTGGGTCCGACTCGGCTACTGGTATCAATAAAGGATCCAAAACTTATTAGAGAGATGCTTTTGAAGGCCGAAGATAAATTGCCTTTGACTGGGAAGGCTTTTCATTTGGCCTTTGGACGACCTAGTCTATTTGCTGCTTCTTTTGATAAGGTACGCCATACGTGATACGAGTTTCATTTTTTTTGCTTATTCTTTCCATCTGTCTCGAGTATTATTCTGAAAGTTGCGCATCTGTTTAGAACTGGGGAGCTCCTTAGGCCAGCCCATATCCCTCTCCCGTAGAGTTTCGGGGGACTGGTGTGTAATTTTTTCTAAAATAATTCTGTTACCTCCAGTAATCAGTAGGTAGTTCCTTTGGCCCCTTTGAATTCACTCCACTCCCATGGAAGTTTGTGATTTCTGGAGAAGAGTGCAATACGGATTTTAGGGTACATAGATTGAATTGACATGGAATCATGGAAGTATTGATGTAGTAAAAATCAGAACAAGAACAGAAATTGTAGTAGTATTGATTTACAGAGAACAACTCTATGGCTTGGACTCTAGAATTCACATAACAAGCTTTATGAAAAGGAAACAAAATCAGCAAAAACAAGTGTCTCTAGCTGTGGTCATGCACAGGTTTTATAGGCGTCGAACCTAACCGTTTCCATGTGCGTACACATCATTCACACACAAACACACCTCATATGCACATGCACCAACGTTGCTAATAGCCTAATGGTGCGCACCCATGTGCATCTTGGCTCCCAAAGTTTGTTATTCGGTTACAAAAAGAAAATAAAAGAAAAATCAGTTGCTTAATTGTTCATTCTCTGTATCATAGTCCTCCTCTTCAGCATAATTCGTCCTCGAATTCAAATTGATCACATCAGCTGCATTTGTGGGATAGTATTTGCAAAGATTTGTTATGTTGAACAAGTTGAGAATGTTCCAGTTTTCAGGAAGATCAATGACATAAGCGTTGTCGTTGATTTTCTTAAGAATTCTGAAAGAGCCATAGTTCTTGAACTAAAGCTTTAGACATGTGCCTTGTGACAGTCGGAGTTTGTTGAGGTGCATCATGACTAGCTCACCAACTTGAAAATGTGAAAGCCTACGATGCTGATCTGTTTGTGTTTTGTATTGTGCATTCATTTTTTCGACGTGCTCTCGAATTTCTTCGTGGAATTGAGCATAATCAGTAGCTCACATGCCAACAGTTTTACTCTTTAGGTTAGGTATGACTTACAAATCGACACTAAAGTTGGGCACTTTGGTGACAACCGAGAAGGTGAGCGGTTTGTGGTGCGGTTTGTGATACTATTGAATAAATTATTCAAGAAATTGGCTGGCTTGAGATCATGCAATTTGATCTAACAATGCTCTTGTCTCAAGTGATTGGGTTTAACGGTCAATTTGGATCATCATAATGTTCAGGATTGTTGAAAACTCGACATGTGTTCTTATTCAACTTTTTTCTTTTTTGAAGCTACTTCTATTTTTTCCCAACAATTAATTTGCTTAATTCCTTTTATTATTGTGCAGGTGCAAGAAAAAAGGGAAACATTAGTGACTGAATTGAATGAAATATTACTAGAGGAAGCAAATGCAATTCCTAGATCACTTGTTGACTGCATCATGGAGACAATACAAACCATTATGGAGAAAGGTGGTATTGATTGTAAATTGGCCTCTCAACATATAGCTTTTACCTTTCTGGGAGCTACACTTTTTGGAGATGCATTCTTATCTTGGTCCAAGGCAACTAATTATGAGGAGCTTTTAATGATGATTGCCAAGGATGCAGGCTTATGGGCTTCGTACAATGTTATTCCATTCTGGAAGCGCAGATTTTGGAAGTATAGGTATCTATGCACAAAGCTGAAATGCTTGACACGAGACATCGTTCAACAATGTAGAGAAAACTACGTGTTATTTTGTAGTAAGGACCACGGTCACTGCAAAAGAGAAACCAATGCAGGAAAAGCGGATATAATGGCAAATAAGTTTATCTTTCAGGAGCTTAGAGGTCGTCTTAATGAAACAGAAGAAGAACCATGTAGTAACATTATGGGCCTTATGTTTCATGGATGCATAACCATCGCAGCTTTGATCAATAATGCTTTGTTGAGGTTGGCTATTCACCCAGAAATACAGGATAAGGTACATTTATCATTTTCCCCATCTGGTTCCCAGTTTGATATTATGCTATTTAACAATTGTTTTTCTGTAAGTATTTTTTTTAGGTAGGGTGTTATACTGTGTTAAATACATGTGCTATTTGCCTGCATATGTTATGCACATCATAATTGTCTTCGTAAAGCTTCTAGCCAAGCTCTCTAACTACAAAGCATGCCTAAAATTGTTGTTCTCTGTCTCTTTCCTCTGTTCACTAGGGAATTTGAAAATTCACACATCAGTGACCCTCTCATGTTCTAAATTGATTTATTATTTAATTGTTGATTTTATACATATTTGTTTGATTAGGATCTGAATTTACTTTCAAGTGAATCACTACTGATTGTTGCATTTTGGGTGACTTTTTAACATCAATGACCACGAAGCTGTTGGAGATCATGAGTTTATATCTATATTTCTCTACAGATTTACTCTGAAATAACTACGACACAGCAAATTTCAACAAAACAAACCAATCAAAATGTAGATAAGATGCTTTTATTAATGGCAACTATTTATGAATCTGCTAGACTTCTTCCAGCTGGACCTTTGCTTCAGAGATGCTCTCTGAGTCATGGTAAGTTTGCTCATTCTTTCACACTATACTGGTTAGGTATAGTTTTGTTCAGTTTTGTGCACCAAGAATATTTTATTTTTTCACTTTGGGCTGGGAGAAGGCTGCATGGGCATTTGCTCTAGTGGTATGATTCTCGCGTATGGTGCGAGAGGTCTGTAGTTCAATTCCAGGAATGCTCCAATGTTTTCTTTCAAGCGTTTTTCCTTTTAGGGATTGGATTGTGGTTTAGGTGGTATGACTCTCTACTCCCACCACCATGAACCCAAGTTCGATCCTACTCATGTAATGTTTCCTTTATTTAATTAAAAAAAGGGACTTAAGTGCCTTTTTAAAAAAAAGAATAAAAAAAGCTGCATGAAATTATTCTTTGTCCTTGCCTTCTCCCTTAGCAACATTCACTTTCAGATATTGCTTACTTGTGGCTACCAAATTCATTGTTAGTTATGACTTTTGTACTGCTTTATCTTTATTAGGCATTAACTTCACCTCTTCTTCTTTTCTTAAAAGATTTCAGTCTTGAAAGTGGTGTAACCATACCAGCTGGAGCAGTACTGGTTGTGCCTGTGCAGTTGGTACAGATGGATGGTTGTAGTTGGGGAAGTGATGCTTGTGAGTTCAATCCATACCGTTTTTTGTCAAAGGCTATTAAAAGATCCGACTATAAGAACACACCGTTTTCAGGTTTGATTTTATTGAACAAGAATAATGGAGTTGGAGATATCAAGTTGTCTACAGGAATATTGAATATCTGAATAAATGTTTCCAGGAGCTAATAAAGAACTTGAGGTTCTAGGTGAAGACTCTTTTCTTCTAAACGATCCCAATGGGAATGCAGCATTTCTTCCCTTTGGTTCTGGCACACGTGCCTGTGTTGGTCAGAAATTTGTAATGCAGGGAGTAGCAACATTATTTGCAACGTTGCTTCAAAACTATGAGGTATGTGCTATCATTTTTCTTCATCTGATTTTCATTAGAAAAGTTCACTATTTTATCATGGCATATTTATTGGGGCAAGTTCACTTTCAAATTACCAAAGAGGTATGCTACAATTTTGGTGGGTGAAGTGACGGTGAAAATTTGGTGCTTACCTCTCTAATTTATGTATTTGGCCAGTGGAACATTCTAATATGTGAAAAGTAGAATGTTGCTTATAGAAAGAAGTAAAGGTGACATAGAATTACATAATACCGGGGTGAATACCTTTTCTTTTGTTGATAGAGAACAACTTATAATGCTAAAGACAAAATTTATAGCCAATTTAATAAGAAGACACTGCAGCAGCCCTAGGTAGAACCAAATAAATCTGTTTCACAATGACATGCAAACGCTTGAAGTATCCTGCTTCTATGATAACTTCCAATTGCACCAAATCTGAAACTGAGAAGCAGAGAGGAGCACTGCTATTGTCCACTAAACGTTTTTTTTCTTTCCATCCGTAACACCCACAAGGGCCCCAGCAGGGCTACAGATCCAACACATCCAAGGAGCCCGGGCTTTCCTTGGAATTCTCTCCCATCCAGAACCTTTTCATAATAACCATTTATTCTGACTTGAAACACCCTATTTGGCTATTTCATGAGCTGACTTTTTTTTTTGTGGCTAATAAATTACTCAGCAAATTAGACGTCAGATATGTACCTGTGGATTGGTTAACGAGACATTATCAATGTCTTAAAAGGTGCCATAAAACTGCCTTAAAGTTGTCAACATTGAGATAGAGAGTTGTGAGTCACAGACACTATATATAACTAAATAACAAGATGACCATTAACAAGATGACCATTAATGCCCTTTCATCCCAAAAAGATAGGTTTCTTTGGATGCACGTATGACTGAATAACAAGATGACCATTAATGCCATAAATCTTCAACTCTAAATGCTTTAATTCAAATTGCAGATAAAGATCAAGACAGAATTACAAAACAAGAAAAAGCCAATGATCAATGATCGTTTTCACCAGCTTCTTCCAAATACAGAGATAGTATTTTTGAGAAGGAACAGCTGAACTAATGAATGTGTTGTTGCGTACTAGTCTTTCTCTGCCAGTTCAATCATAAAAATACATCTTTTTCCCTTCCTTTATCTATTTTTGATGGGGGCTCGTTTGCTGGTTGAAGAGAGGATTTTATATGGGTATGTATTGTACTCGTGTTTTTTCCTTCCTCATTTTAGTATAGCTCTATAGTACTTTCTATCTTCTGTAACATTTTACCGACTATTTTTGAAGCACTGTAGCTAATTTGCTGCAGAACCTTGTAGTTTTTTTCCTCATCAGTTGAGTTTGTAACTTTATGTATTATTTTTGTTCACGTTTTTCACTTCTGCAACGAAGTGTGTTTTCTGGCTACGTTTCCGACAAGGGAGTTCATTGTTCACAAAGTATGTACAAAGATGTTACTGTTATTAATTAGTTAACCAATCTATTACTATGATCAATATTCGAGACTTGTTCTTTATGTCCTTGGCACAAATTCAAGTATAAACTGATAATGCTCCGACAGCTAAGCTATATATAGCAAGGGCAAGTCTATCTTTATAAATAATACTAGATGCGAGTTCTTAAGAATAATGAAGGTACCTTCCATCCGAACCACATGGAGCCAGACAGCTCTTGACTTGCTCTACTAGTTTAAGTGTCGATCTTGTAATGTTTCAATCATGTCAATTTGCTTTTGTATTTCATTTCCATTTTACGTGGTGATGTTAGTTAAGATATACTTGCATAATAGTTTGAATGCCTATATTGCATAATGAAAATCACTTCAATCTTGACCGTACCTGCTATCTTTCACTCTCTACATCACCCTCATTCACAAGAAGCCATGAATTGTAATGCAATGTCATATGCTTAGTGGTTGCTAAGGGGATGTGGGTTCGAATCTCATTTATTGTAAACAGGTGTGTAATATGTTAAAAAAAAAACAGGTGGGTGTAATATGTTAAAAAAAATGCTTGGAAACTGATTGCTAATTGATCTCAGTTTACAACCCTTTTAGGTGTCACATGCACGCAGATGCAAGGATCTACTTTCGGATTGCTAGAGAGACAAAAGCCTTCCTGAACATAGCAAGTGGTGCAAAGCATGCTTAGACTACTTTAATGACATGAAAGAAAGTATTGGCTTTGCCAACACTTTACTAAAAAAAAATGGCTTTGCCAGCTTAAGAATCCGTTTAGATGTGTTGTATAAATCTAAGGTCTAACTCAACCCAATAAGATCTCATTGAGTTAAAAGTTGTCTACATTTATAAATTGGACTACAACTGAGCGCCTAGTTGATGTGGGATAATATAATTCTTCAACACTCTCCTTATATCGGACAGAGACAACGAATGTCACAAACCACGATAAACTCAAGACCTAGCTTTGATACCATGTTATATAAGTCCAAAGCCTAACTCAATCCAATAAGATTTCATTGAATTAAGGATTATTCATACTTATAAATTGTACTATAATCGAATGCCTAGTCGATGTGAGACAATATAATCCTTCAATAGGATGTAAGGTTTAAATTCATGCGTAGAAACAATTCTTGGTGACTTTTGTTTAAAAAAATGTGATATCCAGTCCTGCAATACTTGTATTATTTTTTTCCCAAGTAAATCCCACTATTAGTAACAAATATTTAGATAAATTTTTATATTTGTTCTTTTGATTTCAATCATAAAATCCATTTTATTAATGTTTTTAGCACAAAACGACCATACAAGTGACCAAATATACCAACAGTAACTAAAAATAAACTGATTCCCTCATCCAAAAAGAGAAAAAGACGAGAGTTCTGTGACTATAAAAAAAGACGACAAAATAGTATAATGACTAGAGAAACATAGATTTGTAAGACCATCTATCTTTATAAACACTACCATAATGTTACTACATCTTTCCAAGGAGATGCAGAGATGAACATGTCTACAACTGTCAGGAAATTCTATATCAAAGGAAAAGAAGAAAAAAAAGATACATCTTCGGCAGCACCTCTAATGAGAACTTTGACATTATTTTATTTTTATTTTTTTAACTTGTTTTCTTCAAGAGCACTCTACCTGAAAATTGAAATTGCTTCTAAGTGCATGTTTACCTTTACCCTTCTTCGTCATAATCTTCGTCATCCTCGTCCATTCCGGTGGTGAGATCAGCAAGTTTAATAGGATCAACTGCCATTTGGTCCATGTCAGGAAAAGACCAACCAGGGTATTCTTCTTGTTTAGTTTCAGAAACAGATTCAGCTGATGGTACTTTAGTTGCTTGTATATCTTCTGTCTTCTTCATGTTTTCATTCCCATTCCCGGCAACTGGCTTAGGTACATCTGAATTGAAGTCAAAATTTTGAACTGCTGGATCACCTTCACATATGCTAATGTTTTCCTTTGATAATTCTTTTGAATCAGAAGCATTATCTGTTAGCATGCTAAAGTTTGTTCTATGTTTGATACAGCTTGGAATAGAAGTACAGGGGTCAGATTCAGTGTCAACATGAGGAGCCTTTCTTTCCACAGTTCGGACACCTCGTCCACGTCCTCGCCCTCTAACCCGGCCTCTTCCTATTCCACTGCTGCTGCCATGGTTGATCTCAAGCTGCAGATAAGAAGAATAAATAAATCATTCTTGGTGCTTGACTGCTTTTGTTGACATTCACAAGAATTCCTTTAAGTCTTAAATCATAAAAGTCAGCTTTGACACTAGCCCTTTAAAACTAATCATTGAAAAAATTGTTGATCAGAAACTTTAACGGGTTTCTTGTTTTTTCATTGTGAGGTGAACCTTTGATCCTCATAATCGGTATAAAAAAGAAAATAAATAAAAAACGTGAAACTCTATAGTATCCACTGAAAATCATTAGGCATAAAGTTTCATATGAAATTCAAAGATAACACATACTTAGTAAATAGGTCAAAGTTACTCCACGTGCTATATTTTAACAGAATAAAAGATAGAAAAGGAGAGAAAAGACATTGTAGCTAGTCTGGTGGCTATATTATGATCTCTTACCATTTTGCTTCTCCTTAAATCTTCATCACTGTCATTGCATCCATCACCCGCAGATTTCCTAGCAAACCAAAATCTCTATAAGTAAATTAAATTACTATTTTTTTAATTCAGATTAATGATCATATGATCATATGACAAATATACTCCATCCTGACCCAATGGATACTGAAGTAATAAAGTAATGGTTCCTGCACTTATATTTCAACTCATTTGGGGACCCAAACTTCATCGTTCTGATGGCTGCACAACAGATACTTCCCTTTGGTACTTATTCTTTTTATATACGTTAATGATCAAAAACTGATATCCATTAATTAATCTAACACATAATGCAACAAAACTTGGCATAACAGACAAAAAATCATTGATTTACTGTCACTGCTCCTGAAGCTAAACCAGAGTAAGTCCAACAGAATCACTTTCACGTGTGGAAATGGACTCCTTTTCACAAGTATAGCCAGCGACAAGATTGAAACCCTCTATCACTAGTGGAATCAATTATAAGAACCCTAGTTTCTTTATAGCCTATTTTGTTTCTATTTTCCTAGTTAGTCACCCATTTGGTTCATTAGAATAGAAATACTGGCATTTCATTGCAATCTTCTTATATTATATATATGTATTTATCAGTACTCCTTCTTAAGCATATGGTAAAACTCAAAAATGCAAGCTCATCTGCATAAGGTAATGAAAGCAGTAAATAATAGCTATTCTCAAACCTTCGCTTTGAAAATGCTCTATCATCAGCAGCAACATCAGAATGACCGTGACCATAATCAGGAACTCTGCTAACTACATCCCTCAGAAAATCAAACACGTTATAACTCTGTACACAATGCTTCCTGCAAGATAAAAACCATTTAATATGGTATTTAACACATAATGCAAAGAAAATTGGTGCATTAAGCAACAAAAGTTAAGACACTAAAATCTGGGGAAACGATCAAATGCAACATGACTCTCCTATTATCTTTTCTTAATATTGAATTTAATCAGACAAAGCTGTCAGCATTTAACCAAATAAAACCTCATTGACAGGTAAATTCCCACTCTTAGCTCTTAGTTTGTTTGTTGTGGACTGCTTGAGGCTCTTTGAACTTTGATTTGCTAGTTCTTTGGTCGAGTCAACTCCTCAAGTAGAGAGAGCAAAATCGAACCTACCAATCTCATCCCCTTCCCCACACCATAAATGGGTGTTTATTGCTTTTGAAAAAAAAAAAGAAAAAAAAAACAAACAAAAACTTGGATGTCTATAATCAGAAGAAAAATAAATTAAAAAAGGACAAAATTCTGCCAGAAAATAGCATAGTAGGAGATAAGTTAAATATAATTTATCTCTAAGCAAATAAAAAATAAAAAAGAGAAACTTGTGCACTCTTGAACAAGAGAAAGGGGTTCCCCATAATGAGTATTAAGTAGGAAAAGAACTGACTCCTTTTGTTGCTTGGTCCCCAAGTGTTTAAAAATAACGAGTTAAACATAAATTACAAATTAGGCATTCTTCACAAACATAAGGTCTAACACTTACAAATGCAATGAATTCAGAGTCTTTGCTCCTCTTTGAAGGGTTATCTCATATGAACGATCACAAAGGTCTTGTAAAAATAGTTCCAATGCCTTTGCTGTATTGATATGAAGGAGCATGAGTGCAAAAAAGGAAGAAAAATGTTTATAACAAAAGTACTACAACTTCTAAATTCCCGGGTATAGAAAGTCAAAGTTACTTACAGACTAAAACAGGCACTGCCAATGCTATCTTACCAACATCTTCATCAGCTTGCATTATTTTTTTAATTCGAACCTGCCAAATTTGAATGTTTTTCAGATTTTTACTTATGAGGAAACTTCGTTGAAACAACTGAGTTGAAGTTGTCTATAACATAGTTAGTGCTTCCCTAAACAGTCACAGAAGTAGTACAGGATCACCTTTAAAAGAGTAGTGCATATTAACAACATTGGTTACCACAATAATGTCATAGCATTAACACAATTTGCTGCTCGACGTGACTCAATAGGGTACTGTTTTCAAGGAGAACAAACAGCAAGTCTAAGATCCATAGGAGTTCACTGAAATCATGATTCCTTAGTTCAAAATAATCTCTCAAAGTAACATGACTAGATTCTTATTGCTATCCCGATCAAAGGCCATTAGGAAAAATAACAAGCAAGTTCAAATATATTCCCAATGGTACCAGGAATTTGTGAGATACATCATCAATAGAACTGCTAATGCAACCACACTTGTTATTGGAGTGTCGTAAATGAACACACCATAATACATTTATAGACTCCAAAAATACCATAGCTAGCACCACTCAATGAATATCACCACCAGAATTGATATCAGCCTAGTATCTAACATATTGATTCATTGGCACAATTTTACAATAAACTAGATACACCATCACCACAATAAGCATCTCCAGTGTCATGACCACAATTTCCCTGCTTTCTAACAACATTTTCAGGGTGACCACCAAATATAAATACTGGTATTATCTTCACCTCTTTGATTAATGTTGTAGATAGTTACTTCAAACCTATTACACTTTTACGGGGATCAATGAAAGAAGTCTGGAACTATATTTCAGAAATATTAGAGAGCAATATAATGTGGGGAATAAAAGCAACCTCTCTAGAAGATCATCTAAAATTCTCCAATTAACTGACCCTTCTTAGATGTGAAAGAAAGGCTACTGCATTGTGCTATAAATCCGACTAGAAACTCTTTTAATATAGTATTAGAAATCACCATAAAACTGACCTATGGCAGTCTAGAAATCTCCACACACAAAAAAGGCTACAGATGCTTAGACAATAAACATGAAGTACACAGTCAACCCGATACAATAATCAGGTCATCGCCCAGTTGACTGATCCATACAGCCAAAAGCATCATGTAGCATGTTAAAACTCTAATTCTCAAGTCTAAAAGAAGATAACACATATACACATTTCTTAACATAAAATTAAGAAAAAATAATAGAACTCCATACGCTAGTCTTACTATAGACTAGATAAAAGTCATACAAGCGAAGCAATCCAATTTCTACAAAAAAACGTTCTTAAATAAATTTTACCTTCATTAAATCACATATAGACTGACTATATAGTCAATACGGCCACCAGAGCATTGCATATTGTTAAAATGGTCAAGTCAAGATCGATCCTAAATGCGATGAAAAGCGTATAATCATTTAGCTAGCTATACATCATCCTAAGAGCCTTAAAATTCATACAAAGACCAACTAGTCTCGAAACTATACTACCATACAGTCCAGTTAATTTTAGCAACAGATATGTTTTTATAAAATAAAAATCACACCACATCAGCGAATCCACCAAAATTTGCCAGCAAAAATTTCCATCAACTTATTTTGAGTACCAATCGCCCAGATCGAAAATCGTATGCACTCCACGTCAAATAGACGAGCCCAATAACCCATAATCGAGAATTTAATTCACAATATGGGTAAGTTCCATATCTTTCAGGAAGACAAATGGCAATCGAAAAACTACAACTTTAGCAACAACAAAAAAAAAGTAATCGAAAAGTCAAAATTACATGTTTTAATTAATTTTCCGGAAAAATTAAATATTTGAAAACCTAACAACTAAAGAACAGTGAGAGAGAAACCTACCGCAGGAAAACGTGTATCGAGCTTCTTCTTCATGTTGTCAGATTTGGGATACTGATTGAATAAAAAATACAGATAAATTGAAACACCGCACGCCTAAACAGAATCTAATTTGAGGACCAGCAAATTATTGATATATGATTATTATATCAGATAAATTCCATCGAACCCATCTAAGATCCTAAAGTCTTTATTCGAAAAGTCAAAGAGTTTCAGTCGGTTTGAACGGAGTCAATAAATCAACGTAATTGCATGACAATTTTTTTCTTTTAATAAAAAAATATATCCTCCAACACTTTTTTTTTCTTTATAGTAAATTGCTACGCTTATAAAAATTACGCGCGAATTATAAAAATTAATTAGGATAATTAAGTTTTAATATTATATTTTTATTTAATTAGTTTATAAATTATGTCTTATATTTTGATATATTTTAAATATTTTTATACATCAAAATATATAAATGATAAATGATCAAACAAAATTTCTTAATCATACTATAATTAACATCAAAAAATATAAATGAAACAAATATCAAAACATAAAATTTAAAAAATAAGGATATGTGTGGGCGCTATGGCATGAGCTTTTTGGATGATATGTTACAAAAATAAAAACAATCTCATGCTATGACATGAGTCGATGTGCCACGCATTCGAATTTGTACTCAAAAGCTTGATTTTGAACACATCTTTATTCAAAGTAAAGTAATCTGGATTTATTATATTATCATTTTTAATTGTTTTATATTTTTATAATTCTAATCTTAATTATATTTTAAATTTTTTTAATATGAAACAATAGAATCGTCGATTATAGACACAAAAAATATATAAATTTTCAAAAAAATTGAATGTTAGAGACAAATTAAAATTCAAAGAGACAATTCAGAAATTAGAAATAATTATTGAAATTAGTTATTTGTTTTTTCTTTATTTAGTGATCTAGATTTATTATATTATCATTTTAATTGTTTTACACTTCTATAACTCTAATTTTAATTTTTTTACTATAAAACAATAGAATCTCGATTATAAACACAAAAATTTACAAAAAATTGAATGCTAGAGACAAGTTAAAATTCAAATATGCAATTAAGAAATTAGTTATTTGCTTTTTCTTATTTTTTTCTCAATTTTTTATGATTTTAATTATGATTCGGGTTCCATACATAGCTAATTTATTTATGTGATTATGAGTAATTTTTAAATCATAGATTGTGATTTTAATTAATATAATATTATGATAGATTTTTAGATATAATTATTAATTTTTAAAGTATACGATTCTATGTTTGGATTTCAAAACTATGTACGTATGAATTAAAGTAACTAATTTATTTATTACATATATTTGTTTAATGTTAGTTTAAGATATTATTATGTAATTAATGATATTTTTATTTAAAATAATATCTTGTTCGCGCCTTATATGTGTGACAAGTAAAGTTGATACATTTGTTAAAAGTTACTAATAATTGTAATCTTATCTAGTTTAATCATCTATTTTTTAAAATTTAATATAATTAATGAATTAAATCTAATAAATATACATTTATATTGTTCATGATTTAAATTAGTTCATATATTATATCATTAATCAATATACGATGAGAAAATGTGTAATGTAAAATCTAGTTCTAATTGTTTAGATTTTGTGAATTTAAAATTAAGAATTTAAATATATATGATTTTAATATTAATTTATGATATAATTAGTTTAATTATAAATTGTTGTTAAAAATAATCACATAATTACATATTTTTATTAAACTGTGTATTCATGCATTATATTTATTATTATATGTTTTATTTTTAATTAAAAATAATTTTCAAAATCTATTTACTAATTAACTAATATATTAATAAATAGTAATAATTATTATCACAATCCTCGTAATTTGATAATATTTATATGTTTTTAAATATGATAAAAATTATATATGGGAAGCTTACAAGTTGTCTACATAAAATCCTGGAAAGTAATCACATGATAAAAGAATAAAATCATTTAATCACGAGTCAAACTTAGTAATATTCAGTAGCACCTATGTTGTTCTAATGTTAGAGTAGTGAGTCTAGAAATAGTTGACATATATACCCACTCTCGATCTTCACTTTGTATCTTCCTTTTTGAAAGTAGTGGAATTAAGCTTCGTAACAATTAAAGGTTTCAAGTTCTTCTACGAATGCCATCGTTGAGGTCTTAGTTTTCTTCGCCATCGTGAGCCGAGGTTATTGATAGATAGGAATGATGACTAATAAAGGTGATAAATATTATATTTCTCTGATAATTATCATGTATATTTCTTTATTCTTTTCTGTTCTGATTTCTATACAAGTGTTAACTATATGTATACAATGAAAACAAAAAATAAACAATAACCATAATTCACGCATCCATTGTTTTATGGCTCATTAATAATTGTCTATTTCCGTGTTTTGCTCCATTTGGCGTTGGTATATCTTATTGCGGCATGTACGCATGCCCAACGCTCCTCGCCGAGTTGGTGCGTATATATCTCTTATACTAAAACTTGTCCAGTGAGTTGTAAAAGTTCTTTGCAGACCATGATTTTGTGAATATATCGAGCCAATTGATCTTGATTTAACAAATGGAAGCAATAATCTTTTCTTCAAGATTACGTTTGATGAAGTTAGATCAACTTCCAGCGTGCTTTGTACGATCATGTTGGCTGGATTGTGAGAATGGCAATGGCTGCTTTGTTATCACAAAATAAGTTCATTTGAGTTAGGAGCAACGCTGATCTCCGGATTAGAAGTTTTTCAACCAAAGGAGCTCGCGTATTCCTTTGACCATTCTCGAAATTAAACTGACCTAGATAAGGCAACTACCTTTTGTTTCTTGCTCCTCGGTAACAAGATTGCCCATGGCGTAAAGTACCAATGATGAATTTCTATCAACCGTATTACACTTGATCCCGGATACGTATATCGAGGACTCGATTGACCATTATTTGAAAACATAAGTCCTTTCCCAGGAGGATTTTAAATAACGAAGTATTCGCGTAATGGCCGCGTCCATATGGTCTTCGCTTGGCGGTCACGTGTGTGACTCACGACCTTCGCGGCGTAAGCGATATCGGTCGAGTATGAGATAAATATATGAGTTTACCTGCTTAGTTGATATCTCTGTTTATCTGTTTGGTACTTGGTCCACGTATTCTCGAGTTTATGATTTTGAACCATTGGAATATCGTAGGTTTACAATCTAGTGATCTGCCTCTTTAGTGAGGTCAGTATATTTCCTTTGAGGAAAGACATATGCCTTGTTTTGATCTTGTTACCTCGATACCTAAGAAGTATTTGAGCCTCCCAAATTCTTCATTTCAAACTTCGTTGTGAGTTGTTCTTGAAGCTTAGAGATTTCTTCTTTATCATCCCTGTAATGATCGTAGTCTCTACATGGCTATAAGTACATTATCTTCCACTGTCGATGTTTTAGGAAAGAGTATGATCGAGTTGCTTTGTTGGAACCCGTATTTCTTCATTCTTGAACTGACCAAACCGTACTCCGAGGTGATTGTTTTAGTCCATCTGATACTCGTTGTAATCTACGTACGGGTTTCTTTTCGATGTAACGGTATATCTGGTGGGATATCCATGTAAATCTCTTCTTCAAGAATCCTGTGAAGGAAGGCATTTTTTACGTCAAGTTGGTGCTGATAGCCAATCTAAATTTGCCTTGAGGAGATAACAAGACTCTATGAGTTTTAGTTTTAGCCCACGGGTGAGAAGGTTTCTTGATAATTTATCCGTGTTTACTGTGTATATCCTTTCGGCTACAGCCTGCGCCTTGTATCGATCAACTAACCAATACGCTTTATATTTAATGGAGAAAATCCACTTGCACGTCCTACCATCTTCTCCGCTTGAGGTAACTCGCTTAACACCACTTGTGTTATTCTTCTGTAATGCCTCAATTCCTCTTTTATAGCTTGAGCCCATTTTGGATCGGATAAAGGCTTCTTCAATGCTACTTGGAATTTGACACGAGGAGAGTGTTTGTGCGAAATGCCACTTATAGGTTCGATAACACTTTGAGTAGATACATAATTTGCTATTGTGGATACTTGGATTGTCGTTCTTATAACAGAGAGTATCGATTTGGGGGTTTGCCTCGATTGTGTCACGAAAGGTAAAACATAACCAATAGATGTATCTATAGCATTAGTTTGTAAAGATGTGATAGGATAGCTTACCTCGGGAGTATTCTCGGCGGGAGGATCCTTTGAGTCTTAGAGAGTGGAGGGATGCATCAACTTCATCTTCGGAGATTCAATTACTACTTGACTTCGGTTCTTGGAAGTTCAAGCTCGGGTCTAGATCTTGACTCCTCATATTATTGGCACGTCCAGGTATGTTTGGACTAGTGTCTAATATGTCAATATCGAAACCAATTTCGTTCTTGCATAACTCTCATACGAAGAGTGTAATTGGATCTAGGTGATGATGGGAAAAAACATTCGGATTCGAGAAAGTGACATCCATTGGTAATATAGGTTATTTTAGCAATTGGATCATAGCATCGGTAACCCACCCTTTTTTGTCTGGCATGCCCAAGAATACCATCGGACACACTGTGGATCAACTTAGTTCGTTGATTTTTATGGAGGTGGATAAAAGCGACACGTCAAAAATTCGTGGCGGAAGCATCAAAATAGTAGGCAAAGGAAGATGATCGAGATAGCACCTTTAATGGAGATGCGAAATTGTAAGGTTTTGTGGGCGTACGATTCGGTAGATACATGTTGTAATGGCAGCGTCACTCGATATTTATTAGGCATATGTGCGATTAGTAAGGCAAAGTCGTTTCCAAAATATGCCGATTCTTCCTACTCGCAATCCCGTTCTGTTGCGGGGTTTGTGAGCTTGTGAGGTTTCATGGAGAATACCGTGGGTGTTCAAGTATGTCGAAATTGTTGATTAACGTACTCCACTCAATTATCGGACACAAGTATCTTAATTTTTGAGAAAAATTGTGTCGAACCATGGTGTGAAAGCAGTGAAATGTAGAAAATACTTCATCTTTATGTTTGAGAAAGGTAAAAGCCCATGTCATTCGTGTACAATCATCAACAAAAATAACAAACCAACGATGACTAGATGACGTAATGGCGGGAAGGTCTGAGCTGTCGAGAATGTACCAAAAGCGAAGAGTCAAACTTTTATTCATGCTCATAGGGTATGGCCATGACTTTTTGCTAGGATCTGACAGTATCACATTTGAAATACGAATGTGTGATATTTGAAAATAAGCGGGAGTAGGTGCTTTAAATACCGAATGATGGATGCCCAGATACGATGACATAGCCAAATCTGTCGTTCCTTGTTACCCAGGTGTTTTGCATGTGATTGGCTTTCCCATGACTGAGGTCATCCCAATAATATAGTCCTCTCACAGTACCACGCATGATGAATCTCCTTGGTGAGAATATCTGTAGAAGGCAAAAAAGTAGAATCATCAATACTTACAGTTAAGATCTGAAGTGACCTGACTTACAAACATTAGTCGGTTTGATAGAGATGGTACAAGTAAAGTATTAGATAATGATAATGAAGGAGATAAGGTCACTTTTCCAGCTCCTGTAACTGGATAAGTGACTCAGGTGGCATTATGAACACGGCTCGTCTTGGGCTGGGTTGTATTGGAGAGATCTTTTGGGTCGAATGTCATGTGATCTGTAGCTCAGGAGTGAAATCAATCCTCATTATCATTACGAGTAGAGATGTGAAATGCTTTACTTGAAATACGGATCTTGGGATGATTCGGCACATTTGATGAGTAAGGGATAGTGAGGCATTATTGGTAGCACGGCCTTGAGTGGTGTCCGTTTCTTCCTTGCTTGAAGATCATTCCACCATTACGGATACCGTGGAGTTTGGGCGGTTTTCACGGGTGTGTTTAGGAGTTTCACTTGATGCCACGTTTCATGTCAAGAGATGGTGGATTTCCACGTGAATTTCTTGCTACCCGAGGAGGGTCTGTTTTTGGTGGCATCGGATTATGGTGTCCTTTGACCCTTTAAAAGCCGCTGCTGCTCGGTGTGTCGTATCTATACCGTGATCATCACGGTCCTGCAGGTACTTCTTCACTACGAATGAATCCATAGGCATTGTACCGTGAGAATGGTTTGATTTGAAGCACGTCAGCTTCGAGTTTTGTCGGTACGTGTCAAGTCCGTGAGAAAGGTATACACTTTCGATCTTAACGTATGCGATGGAGTTGTATCTTTGTATGTCGTTCACACGCGCTCCATTGGATTAGGACGTGAAATCAATTTCTCGCCACTGACCGATATGAAGGTCGTTGTAGTATTTTTCAATAGATCCGCCGCCAACTTCGTACGAGTAACTCGACGGCGAAGATCGTATACTTGAGACGTATCGTCCCATCCATGAAGGTGGTAGCGACGAGTCCCAAACTTGTTTCGCGGTTGGGAATCGAATAAAATTTGCAATCAAGGAGAGTTACATTGAATTGATCAACCATCGCGCAATGGAATTTTCGGTGCGCCATGCGAAGGAGGGGTCGGTTTCGACGAGGTTAAGGAAATTCCCCGTTAATATATCGGTTTGTCTTTGCCGAGAGATATACATCTCCTGCACAGGACCCTGAGCGTAGTTGGATCCTCGACTTGATACTAATGGCGTCGGCGGTCGCTTCGGTTAGCGGAGGTTGTGAGACGGTGCGAGCTCTAGTTAGAACTTCGTCATTTTCATCGTCAAAATCTTCCAATATGAAATTGGTGGTTAAATCTACAGATTCGCCATGAAATCTAAAATTTTTTTCCTTAGTTTTTCCTTTTTTTTTACACTTCGTTCGTGCTGTATATAAAAAAAATACGTAACCACAAAAAAAATTTTACAAGTGTGTGACCAACACTGTGAGCGTTTCTAACCTAAAGCCGGTTCAAGATTAGCGGACTTCTTCTCGGCCAAGATTCGGCGCGGCTTCTTCCGGCCCGATTCACGCGGCTGTGCGTTCCTCGGTAACTTCTTTTTCGTTCCTCGGGCGCGGCTTCTTAACTACGTGGTTTCGCGCACTCTTCGCCGTACGTGACCTGCGTGCTTATTCTCGGTAGATTCACGCGACTTACCTGCGTTCCTGACCAACTTACTTGCAACGTTCCTCGGTATGACTTCAACCTTCTGCGTGGTTTCAAGCAACTTTTCCTTCAGACGCGGCCTACGTGCGGTTCCATCTCGTTCCAAACTTTGAGCTTAGAAAACGGTATGGTTACCTTGTGGCTAATGAGATAGACTTTATAGCCACACGTACGTAGATAAACCCCTGAAATTATATGTTCTTTGTTTTCAAGTTTCATGAAGTCGAGGAAAGCGGTGCGATTTGCCCGGCTACGTAGAATAGGCTAACGAACAATCTGTGACTCAATGCTGATTCCTTCTCGTTGTGTTACATTTTTTTTTGAGGAAAAAGCGATGGTGGAAAGTGTCGAGAGATCGAAATGGCCAGCTTTCTAGAAATCAAAATGGCCACCCAGAAAGCTTGATTCGAGATCAATGACCACGATCAATAGCAATCGCGTGACCATGTCGACAAAGCAATCGTGACCATGATCTTGCCAAAAACCGAAATTAGCGACCCTGATCAGCAAAGCGAAATCACCGATATGATCAATCAGAATCAGAAATCAATAGGTAATTCCATTAATTAGCAATAACTTGCTCTGATATCATGATAAATATTGTGTTTCTCTGATAATTATCATGTATATTTCCTTATTCTTTTCTGTTCTGATTTCTATACAAGTGTTAACTATATGTATACAATGAAAACAAAAAATAAACAATAACCATAATTCCTACCACATCAAGTGTTTATGGGCTGTTAATAATTATGCTGTATTCTTTCATTTGGCGACGTTGGTGTATCTTGTTATGACATGCGTACCATGACCATGCATGTACAAAGGAAGATATGAAAATAAGATAATTGAAAATGTCTATATTGGAATAAGATTAATAAAAATGATTATATATATCAAAAAATAGGTTAATAGTGAAATGTGAGTGTTTTCTTTTTAAACTAAGATAATTGAAAAAAATTAATAAAAAGTTATTGCAAAAATGAATGACGATGAAGTTACAAGTCTCTTACGTGGCATGATATCGCCAAAGTTAACTATAACATTTTTTTTATATATTTTTTTTCAAGAAAACAAAAGAAAAACTTTGGAAGAAATATGATAATCTTATTGCATAAATTATTATTTTTTAAATAAAAATCACATTTTAAATTAATAATAAATATAATTTAGTTATATAAAAATGAATACCTACTCAATTTTTAATCCATAATTTTACTTATATAATTTTAATTGAGATACCAACTGAATTATTTTAAAATAAACATTGATATTTATGTTTGATTTAGAAATTAAATAATAAATTTGAGTGGATAAAGCAAAATTGTTGGTTCATTTTCAATCATAATAATGTAGTAGTTTATATCAATTAAAGAAAGTATCGGAGATAAATTTTATCTTCAATAAAAAGAGACAAAGTAATTAAGTTACAAAAATATAAAGAAGTAAGAAAATAAATATCTATACTCGTTGCAATTATATGTATATCAAAGAAAAATCAAATTAAGGAAATGAATTGAATTATATTTATACTATTTACTTTTTAAATTATATCAGTAACAAAAATAAGATTTTTTTTTAAATTTTTTTATTCATATTTCTCTTTGTGTTTTAAAAAATTATTTTTACGTTTCTTCCAACATGTGACCCATATTTTAAAAATAAATTCACATTACAAAATAATTTTATCTTAACCTATTCAAAAATTTGTTAATTTTGGAGTCTATTTTATTTTGTTACTATGGTTTTGACTTCATGTTTTTAACTTTTTCACAATTACATTCTATAGATTTTTGCAGCACAGTGCGTTTTTTGGTGGACTTGATAAATCTTTGACTAAAAGTCTCACCATTTTTTTTTATAAAATCTTTGACTAAATTCTTAATTTTATCCTATTCATCTTATATCCTAGTTATTTAAATTAATATTTTCTTTTTCAGATAATAATGGATATTATTCATTTGAATAGATATATACATCTAAAATAGAAAAACTTAAAATAAATTAGAATGATCATATTAATAATATTTTTTATTTTTATTAATATTAATAATTATTTAAAAAATATAAATAAATATAATTAGAATAAGTTATGATATATTATACTAAATTAATAAAATAAAACATGTTCTATCACTAAATACAACCAAGTGAAAATAACAAGCTGAGTAAGAAAAATTATATATTGGTATTAATTATTAATAATATAATGAATTGAATTATAAACATAATAATTTTTAAAATATAATTAATAAATTAATGAAAATACTATATAAGAGGGATATTATAAAAAATTAATTTTTTATTCATATTGATTATAACGTGAAATATATAGTTAAATATTTTTAAAAATAAAAATTTAAATATATATTATATTATATTATAATTAATATATATGTAAATATATATAATTTTCTTTCAAATATTCTATTAAAAAGAGGGAAGCATCAATATTATTAATGGGAATGCAACGTGATTATTAATTAAATTTTATTAAAAAATACAAAACTTTTAGATGCGGTTCCTTGGTCGCGTGCTTCATATTAATAGAAATTTTATATATATAATAAATTTGTGATGAATTTTAAATAATATGTTATAATATTATTTATAATTATAATTAAATTTAGATATTATATTTAATAAAAAATATAATTTTATTATTGGAGGATATTTTATTAAGTATTATAATAATATTTTTATTTTTAAGAATAAAACAAAATTATCAATTACCTAAAAGAAAAATACCAATTAATATATATATTTATAATATAATAATGCTAATATCGACAACATCTCGTCCCCTGAAATAATTAATGCATATTTTCGCTCACTAGACAAGACAAGGCAGACTGAGAATTTGGATATGGTCTCTGGAAGCGCGAGCCTCGGCCAACTGCCACTACCGTGTTTCTTCTCCCATCGGAGGTCACTACCATCAACACCTAGTCTTCATCGTATGAGGTTGTATTGCTTTACACGAAACGGGCTCTCGTTATCTCCCAGTGACGAGACCTTGCGGCGAATTGAGACCTCCGGTGTCATCGCTTGCCTTCGTGCCAACAGGTATTAAGAACCTTTTCTTTTTCCTTGTTCTTAATGCTCACTGTTTTTTTAATTGTGGCGGTGGGATAGGAATGATAGGTTACAAATTTGTGTTCAGACTTTAGAAAGGAATATATTTGTTATTGCAAAGTTTCGTTTAAAATCAGTGCTGAATAATATTGGAAGAAAACCTAACAACTTCATGCATAACTCTAACTTTGCCTGACATATTATTTCCATGGAATGATGATACCATGGCTAGTTAGTTCTAAACGTGAACTACCCATAACATGATCCGTTAAACATACTGGACCCAAAAGAACTTTGCAGATTTGTAGTGAGTTTGGAGTTATGGACTCTTGATTATCTCAGGACGATTTCTTATATTCGAACCCAAGTTCTGTAGCCGAGGAAGGGTGGCGTTTGGCATGTGCCACTTTTGAGATTTTAGAGGAAACAGATTTATTCCGAAGATTGTTGTGTGTACGTGTGTTAATTTTGCATGTATCATAGAGTTTAACTAAATTATTTTCTTGGAAATTTGACTTACAATATTTTTTATTTTGCAGTGCGGAGTTGGCTATGGAAGCTGCGCAGGCTGCACTTAGAGGTGGCATCTCAGTCGTAAGCTCTCTTTATGGGATTTACTTTCATGGATTTTATTTTTAAGCAGTGGATCCATAGCTGCTTTAGGGCACTCTTTGTATCTTAGGAGAGAGACTGTCTAACATTGTGTACCGAGCTGAATTGACTTTAAGTTGTTGTCTGTACTAGAGGTATGCAACTTCCTTAAAATTAGTTTCGACTTGCATCTCATGGGATTGTTCAAAAGGAATTTACTAGTCCCCATGGCATTTATGTAGAAACATAATTTAGGCATGAATTTTCATGCTTGATCATTAATATTGAGTAAATTTTAGAATACACAATTCTAAATTTACTAATATTATATCCAAACAAGTAAACAAACTACTTGTATTATACCCACTATAGTACCTTTCAAAAACAACTCACAAATTGAAGAGAAATACAAACATTCAAAGAGAAAGTTCTCAATTCACACTCAAACTAAGAATACAAAGATTTATTTGTTTTTGATGGAATGATTAAACCAAATACAAGGTAGGCTATTTATAGTCTTCACCATACAATCTACACCACACAAATATAAAAATACGAAATAATTCTAGCCACACAAATATTATCTACATACTTCTCTTTTCTACATCCTTCAACCACCTTATTTATTTCTCTACATCTTTCAACCACTCTATTTATTTTCTTACATCCTTCAACCACTTCATTTATTATGTTGGTGTTGATTTTTAACAACTAACATTTGGAATCTAATTCTTTTTATCACTTTTTATATGTAGCTGGAGATCATATCATCCACCCCAGGTGTGTTTGAGGTTGATAAATACTACATAATTCCTTTTTTTCTTCCGTGTTTCAATGGCCAACTTCTTGAGACTTTTCATGCTTATTGTTCTCATTTGTGCAGGTCCTTCGGCAACTTGTGGATGAATACCCTGCAACAGTTTTTGGCGTAATTGCTTCCTATCTTATTTAGAATTTTCATACGTTTTAATTGTGATTTTTAGTATGCTTTGACTGTGTGTTTCACTCCAGAATTTAGTGAAATATATGCGTGGGACGTAGACATAAATGTTCACAAATGAAGAAACGTTAACTATTCTGCCCTTGGAAGTACTATTCTTCAAAAATGTTTTAAGATGAAGTCATTCTAGCTTTATGATGAACATTTGATGCATATTGTATATGCACTCCTCCTTTGTCTTATCCATTTTGGCATATTTGAGGTTATATATTTGGTCATGGATGCATGTAATACAAAATTATTTTAATGTATGGTATTGCAAGAGCTTCCTACAATAGGAATGCTAATTGCACACATTACTGCCCATAAAATTGTCCTTAAATGAATCCTTGCAAGTGACATGGCATTATCACCTCAGAAAATTAAGAAGTTATGACTTTTAAGTATAACGTGGCATGTAAGGATTGACTTGGGTGCTAAAAGAGTGCAATTGTGAGTGCAACTAGCATTTCTCGCTCATCTATATGTATATTGTTATTGTTTCTCATGGATTTATGAAAGTCACCTCGTACCTTACAGGTTGGGACTGTGTTAAATATCGAGGATGCCAAAAAAACAATAAATGCTGGAGCCAAATTCCTCATGAGTCCTGCTACTGTCAAGGTAAGCATTTACATCCAAGTACTAAGCTTTTTGACAGAATTTTCTAGCATATGAATGGTATTCTGGAACATTCTTGCAATCTTTTTTAAAGTCTCTCGATTAATTTCTTTATTAGCTCAAATGATTGGTGACAATATTGTTTGAATTTTTGATTCAGGATATTATGGATGATCTTCGGAATGGAGATGCTTTATACATACCTGGTGTGATGACCCCAACTGAGGTAAGAGCATGTTTCTAGCTAAACAATAGCTAAGAATTTGAAACTTATGAAGAGCCATTCTTCCACTTTGATTTGTTAGTAAGTAATTATTTCAGAAGTCTCTGATTTGCCTCACTGGAAAATCTAGAAGACAAGAAATTTTATGTATTCGACATTCTATTTGAGATTGTAAAAACTGATGTCTTTTCCTGTCAAGAGGAACCTAAGAAAATCTATTCAATCCTTTCAGATATTATCTGCATATGATGCTGGTGTCAAAATGGTCAAGGTTTGTCCTATAGACACTGTTTTTTCTTCTGTTTTTTGGGGTTGCAAATATGGCCTAGGAAAATCCTTTTCTTTATGGTGGTCAATTGTAGGTTTATCCTGTTTCAGCATTGGGTGGTATGCGGTATATTTCAGCTATCCGAAGGCCTTTTCCTCACATCTCAATGGTTGCTTCCCAAGGCATAACTATTGGTTGGTAACTTTGTATTACTGCTCCAAAACTAATGGACTGTACATAGAAAGCAACTACAAATGCATAGTATGGAAAAAGCTAAATTTATCTGCATGTTTGAAGCTTCAAATAAAGGATATTTTTCAAAAAGTATGTCATCTTAAAAAAGAGAAAAACAGTATATGGAATCAAATCCTTGATTTGAAAGGTTCTGAGCAGAATTGTACACTTAATTCTCAATATTGCTGGTAGTGCATCTATTGGTGAAGACACTACGATCAAATTCTCCATTGGTAAAACTTGTAGTTTTTTTTCCTCTTTTCCTCCTATTCCTCTGGAAGGAATGAACTGCATCAATAGTTTTGTATCAACTACTTGTAGCATTTTGGCAATATTGCCATCATCCTACATGTTTCATGAATGTAAGTGTTAGGCAAAAAGATGCAAAAGATCTATTACCATTATCATAAATATATAAAAAATTGAAGATATTAATTTCTTGATATATAATACTACTACCCAAGTGTCTAATTGTTCTTTTTCAAATGTGATACAGAATCAATTGGGGAATATATTGCCTCAGGAGCATCATCGGTTGTTTTATCAGATGCCATATTTGATAAAGAAGCAATGAATCGAAAGGATTTTGACAAAATTTATCAACTTGCCAAATTTGCAGCCGTACAAGGCAATGTAGCTGCAAAACAGTTAGGTTTAGCCTGTCATAGTGGTTATCCCCCCTCCTTTTTTGGAAATATTAACTTTTTTTATGATTCTTTCCCTTGTAGACTTTCTTGTTAAAAAAGTTGCAATGAATTTATAATTGTTATTATGTCTTGTTATTTAGTTTGAAACGTAAAAGGAGGATGGAAAGAAAAAAAAGTCCAGAGTCCACATTTGTAATTTATTGTTAATTTTGAAGGATCAATTATTTCTTTCTTTCAATGACTCCATGCCTAATGTCGGTTTAATTGTCTTGCAGGAAAAACTAATCCATGCTAGCTAATAAACAGATACGATCAGCCAAAACGTTATCGTTGCATCATTATACCAAACTAGTCCCAGCTAGCTTCAGGCAACTCCAGTAGAACTAGTCTTCATATATGAGGATTTTTCATATTCAAGGCAAGAAGGCTTTGTCTGAGTTGCTGTGAGAACCTAACAATTAACGTTGAGCTTGAAAGTGTGATTCAGCTGTTTCCATTCTGACTGCAGATTTCTCCTTTTGATTGCACGGAGAGCTGAATAGGAAAGGTATCAAATTTAACGCTCAGAACAAGTTATAAACTGAAACTCTTTATGAGGATCCTGTAATTGATATAGATTAAAAATAAAAATAGAAAAACCACATGAACATTAGTTAAGCAAATTATTGCTCTAAAATGTGTCCATTGGTTTTTCATTGGGAAGAAAACCTTCACATTTTTATTTTTTTTGCAGTTTGCTTTTTCTTCGTTGATACACTGGTTAGACCAGTCATCAGTTGATTCCTTCCTTCTCATCTTTCGGGACCAAGGAAGATATATAACATAACACAGCTCTTTGACTAAGGTCTCTTCGTAAAGGTCTTTATATTGTAAATTTTGAGAGACGAAAGAAGACCACCAATTTATATTGGTATGTTACAACACATCTGAATCGCCAGATGAATTGATAAACGAGTTAATGTTTTTTTAGTCTTGAGCATCTAGAAACAAAAGCTGGCAGGGGTGGTAATCGTGTCTTGTTAGCCGTGTTTTAATAGTATCGGGTTTTCGTATTAATTGACACAAATATTTTTTTTTCGTGTTGCTTATTTATAATAATAAAAAATAGTGAATTTTACATACACCTATCATGCCATGTTTGCCTTAGAGATTGACACCCTACTTATTATATTCCAAATTTCCAATAGAACGATAAATCACCCACCTGCCATCATCATTAACGAAAACAAAACAAAATCTTTTTAGACAACAATCTTAAACGTTTGGGTCTTCATAAAAAAATGTATTTCATACGTTTTTCCAACTAGTGAGCATTAATATCACATATAGGATGGTATATAGTCAAATAAAAATACTCTCTAATACTTTAGCTGATATCACCAGCATACGATGTCCTCTATATAATTCCTAAGACAGGTAAATTTCACAAAAATAGAAACTTCCATTGCAGTCAAAATAAAAAGAAGCATTTGAATTAGCAAATAACAATACATAGCCAGAAGAAACCAAAATTGGCTTCAATCCAATAGAAGAATTCCATTGTTAGGATCTTTATAAGGAGCAAGGTGAAGAACAAGAACCCCATTTTGAATCCTATTAGATTCCTCTTCCTGATGTGTATGTCTATGGAGCATAGGGTCATATACCTTTATGATGACCAGTAAAACATGGGAACTGTAAGAAGAATCTGGGCACATGCTCCGACATTGTGATTTAGACGGCGTGGCAACTAGATAGGCATCACATGGTCGGTTCCAGAGCATAACAACAGGTACTTGGTCTGCAATTGGAGTGAAACGATACGGAGGTTTTGAAAGCATAATTTTGAAATTTGGGTAGCTCGCTTGAGGTAAGATTTAAAGACAGGAGTATAATTAAGCAAAGAATGTGAGAGTTCTAGGGAAGAAGACAAAGAAAAGAAAAAAAAAAAAGGAAAACATAATTTATTTATTTTTTGGGAGCAGCGCGCTAGCTATCTCTTGCTTTGGGCAAATCATAATTTTTTAACTCTATAAAAGTAAACTTCAGTCTTCTTTGTTTTTTGAGTTTTTAAGATTAGGTTCACATTTTTTCAAAAATTGCTGAATTGGTGCATATTTTTATTAAAACTTTCGAGATTTAACAAATTTTTTTTTTTTGGTAAAAAGTTCCTCTCACACCTCTTATCTTTTTTTCTTTTTTTAAATAATTTAGTTATTTATATACTCATAATTAATAATTAAGACTCAAATTATAAATATATATATGACAGTAATTCCAATACAGACAAATTTTTTTTTTAAATAATGTCTATTTTTAAATAAATATAATGGTATATATATTTTTAATTATAATTAGATATTTTTTTAATTTCAATAATCACTAATTAATTTAAATTTTTATATTTATTAATATTTATAATTTTAAATAATTTTATTTAAATATTATTTATCTAAATTATTTGTTAATTTAATGCTTTTAAATTGTTGGGAAAGTTATTGTAGATAAAAATCCGGTGGGAGCAAAGCGACGACACAGAATGACGAGCGCACAACTCTTAACACCACCACCCCCTTTCATTCCCATTATCAACTCGACATCTCCTTCAAAAACTCCCTCTATACTTCCTCTCTCATCCTCTCACACCTTTCACTCTCTTTCCCAAAGAACTTACATTCCTTCCCATGTCTACAGACACCCTTCCTCTCTCCTCCTTGAGCTTTGCACTTCCATTAAAGAACTTCATCAAATTCTCCCTCATGTCATCAAAAACGGCTTATACAGTGAACTTCTTTTCCAGACTAAATTTGTTAGCTTGTTCTGTAAATATGGCAGCCCGACTGAGGCTGCTCGAGTTTTTGACTCAACTGAAGAGAAACTTGACGTTCTTTACCACACATTGCTTAAAGGGTATGCGAAAAATTCATTATCTGATGATGCCTTTTCGTTTTATTGTCGAATGAGGTGTGATGATATTAACCCTGTTGTGTATAATTTTACTTATTTGTTGAAAGTTTTGGGTGATGAATCGGACCTTAAGAGGGGTAAGGTGGTTCACGCTCAGGTTATAAAAAATGGGTTTGCTGAGAATTTGTTTACGATGACTGCTGTTGTGAATGTGTATGCTAAATGTAGGCAGATTGGTAACGCGTACAATATGTTTGATAGAATGCCTCTTAGGGATTTGGTGTCTTGGAATACTATTATTGCTGGTTTTTCACAAAACGGGTTTGCGAGTAAAGCTTTGGATTTGGTTATAAGAATGCAGGACGAAGGGCAAACGCCTGATGCAATCACATTGGTCACCATTTTGCCTGCAGCTTCTGATATTGGATCTTTAAGGATTGGAAAGTCAATTCATGCAGTTGTTTTGAGGGCTGGATTTGAGTCACTTGTCAATATTTCAACTGCTTTGGTAGACATGTATTCTAAATTAGGTTCTGTGACAACTTCTCGTTTGATTTTCAATAGTATGATTGACAAGACTGTTGTTACTTGGAATTCTATGATTGATGGGTATGTACAAAGTGAAAATCCTGAGGAAGCATTGGCAATTTTTCAGAAGATGTTGGATGAAGGGTTTGAGCCATCCAATGTCACTATAATGGAGGGTTTACATGCTTGTGCTGATTTGGGTGATCTTGATCAGGGAAAGTTCATACATGAATTGGCACATGAACTGAAACTTGAATCTGATGTATCAGTTATGAATTCTTTGATATCCATGTATTGCAAGTGCAAAAGAGTGGATATTGCATCCAAAATATTCACAAACATGCAGAATAAAACCCCTGTATCATGGAATGCAATGATATTGGGTTATGCCCAGAATGGATGTGTCAATGAGGCTTTAAGTCACTTTTGTGAGATGCAATCTCAGAACATAAAACCTGATTCATTCACTATGGTAAGTGTGATTTCTGCTCTTGCAGAATTATCAATAACACGCCAAGCTAAGTGGATTCATGGACTTGTCATTAGAACTTGTTTGGACAAAAATGTTTTTGTGATGACTGCTCTTGTTGATATGTATGCCAAATGTGGAGTCATTGGCACTGCAAAGAAACTCTTTGACATGATGGAAGAACGACATGTCATAACATGGAATGCCATGATAGATGGGTATGGTACACATGGGCTCGGAAAAGCAGCTTTAGATGTGTTCAATGAGATGCAAATGGGAATAACCAAGCCAAATGTAACGACATTTCTGAGTGTCATCTCTGCTTGCAGCCATTCTGGTTTGGTGGAAGAGGGCCTCAAATATTTTGATAGCATGAAGATAGATTATGGCTTGGAGCCTGCAATGGATCACTATGGAGCCATGGTTGATCTTCTTGGTCGAGCTGGTAGACTTAATGAAGCTTGGAGTTTTATTCAAAAGATGCCTTTAAAGCCAGGGATTACTGTGTTTGGTGCCATGTTAGGTGCTTGCAAAATTCATAATAATGTTGAACTAGCTGAAATGACAGCGAAGAAAATATTTGAGTTGGAACCAGATGATGGTGGGTACCATGTATTGCTTTCTAATATATATGCCACGGCTTCAATGTGGGATAGAGTTTCCAAAGTACGCATGTTGATGAAGAGCAAAGAACTCAAGAAAACTCCAGGTTGCAGTTTATTAGATCTAAAAGATGAGTTCCACACTTTCCATTCTGGAAGCACAGACCATCCTCAATCAAAACGAATTTATACATTTCTGGAGACACTAGGAGATAAAATTAAGGCTGCTGGGTATGTACCTGAGACCAATTCAGTTCATGATGTGGAAGACAATGTTAAGGAGCAATTGCTCAATAGCCACAGTGAGAAGCTGGCTATCGCATTTGGACTCTTAAATACAAGCCCTGGTACAACTATACACATCAGGAAGAACTTACGAGTATGTGGTGATTGTCACAATGCCACCAAGTACATTTCACTCTTGACTGGAAGGGAAATCATTGTGCGTGATATGCAACGGTTCCACCATTTCAAGAACGGAATCTGTTCTTGCGGAGATTATTGGTGAATATCTCCCTGCACAGAAGTCTATTATTGTGCAGGGTTGTTCTATCGTTAGTTTTCGATGTTACCTTAGATGTTAAATGACTACCTTGAGGATTAACTAGGGTATTCATCAAGTTGTATTAATTTTTCTTGAGATGTTAAACAGGCCTCAAAATTGTGGATCCATCAAATCCAAAGAATGTAAATTGATTTTATGAATACGAATAAGACTGAAGAACATACTGGACTGGGAGGGAGGTACAGTGCCATTATATTTATAGCGTACGTCTGTGTTTTAATCTTTGTAATATACATCAGACTTATCAATGCATAAAATTCATTAGACCATTTGGTGTATTTTTTTTCTCGCGTAATTCTGACTTCTTAAACCTAGTAAACTCAAACACAACACAAGACACTAAATAAAACTCATTAGCACATTTAGCTGCTCTAACTGTAAAAAAAAAGCGCTCAGAATCAAGATATCTATATAAAGATAACACAACTAATTATCTATTATATATTTCTCTACCCAGTAAACTCAAACACAACACAAGACACTAAATAAAACTCATTAGCACATTTAGCTGCACTAACTGTTCAAAAAAAAAAAAGCGCTCAGAATCAGGATATCTATATAAAGATAACACAACTAATTATCTATTATATATTTCTTTACCTAGAGCCAAGCCCAAATTGAATACTAAATCTAATTCCACTCTAATATGCCTCAGTAGAAGTTGTTCCTCTTACAAAATACAAGAATTAGGTTCCATCCCAAATCATAAGGGGAAAAAAAAGTCGTGTGAAAATTAAAAAAAGTAAATATATCAAATAATAAGAAAACAGACAACACTTAAACAGCATCAGCATGCAAGTCCAATTGTATTTGGGTATAGTCTTGATAGAAAACAATCCTTTACCTATATATGTTGGACGTCTCAGAATGTAAGGATAAAAGGAGGGAAAACAAAAACTATCAAATAACCATTTACAGGGCAAATCCAATTGTATTTAGGTATAGTCTTGATAGAAAACAATCCTTTACCTATATATGTTGGACGTCTCAGAATGTAAGGATAAAAGGAGGGAAAACAAAAACTATCAAATAACCATTTACAAGGGGTTATAATGCCTATATGGGGAATGAAGACATAAACCTATTATCTACTGCAAAGAAAAATTAGAGCTTTAAGTACCACGAGAAATTGAATCATCCTTTGCGAGAGCAACATAGTTAATAGGTGTGATATTACTCAACCTGCCACTTTCTCCACGTTCCTTACCAGATGAAATCCCATGACGGCCCATAGGAGTACCCATGCGGCGGCCAGTTGGGGTCCCTACCATTGTATTGCTCTGACCCAGTGGCTTCTTTGTGGCCGGCTTTGAACCATATAGTGCCTCTTGTTCTGCAGCAAGTTGTTCTTGCAATCGTTTTTGTTCCTGCAGAAAGTATTTCAAATGCAGAATTCATATGGCCACTTGTGAGGTATATGTTTATGCAAAGCCTAAAGTCCACTGGTAGCAAAAGTAACCGATTGAACAAGTTCAAAAAAATAATCTGATACGCGTTGAAGAAAGAACCTACATTATTAAAAAAAAAAAAAACTGAAACACACCCTAAATTTTCGTTTGTCCTCTTCTCTTTCCTGGCGCAGCACATTATATTCCTCTAACATGTTCAAAAGTGAAACCTACAATTTGAAGTTTGTATTGTGATTTAGAAGGGCCAACTTAATATAATTTTATGTAGGGGAAAATAATTGTAATAGCAATGGTAATACCTTTTCATATAAGAAAGGAATTCCTTTCTCCGATTCCCAGGCCTTAACTCTAGCAGTCAAACTCTCAACAATAGCTGGTAACATTATAAAATTTGTAAGAGGAAAACAAAAGAGATAAAAACCATACAATGCTAAATGTTGACCATCAAGCTAATTGAGCTTTGAGTGATTAAACGACATAAAAGACAATCCATAGAACAAAAAGATACAGCAACAAATCTCCTAGTCCTATCAAATCTTTTCCAGCTAAGAGAAAATATATCTTCTAGAAAGTGCTATAGAAACGAGGTATTTTATGAGCTCAGTGCAGCATTTACATAATAACCATTTCCACAACTCATAGGCCTCTTTATCACGGAAATTTCTTAGGCTTATCTCCGGCCAAATGACGAAATAAAAGACAAACAAATATTTTCATAATTCACTTCTTTTAGTTCTTGCACTCATGCATATGCTATTCGAAATAAAATGAACAAGCCTAGGTGCATTGTCCAAACCACCTAGCCTAGAAGGCAACGATTTGCATCCAAGCCAAGGTACTCTTCCACTTCAAAAACAAGTGACATGACAAGAATTGAAGAAAGAAGTATGAGGGAAGATAATGACAAGAGAGTGATATCAACATAAATAATTCAGTAGTCCAATACAAAGCACAAATAAGGTTAAAGTGAACCCATTATGAAGGCAAATGGCAGACTGAAATTGGACAGCGTCCTTTTTTTCTTCTAAACATCTTCCTTAAATAAACCGAATTATCTTCAGATTTTGGATTATAAGTGCCAAAAATTTCAAATTATGTGAAATAAATCAAAATCCAAGAGAAACTCTTCTTGACTAATTAGCATACTTAAACAGGAAGATTAATAAAAAACATACTTATCCAAAAAGTAAAGTACTGGAGAAATTATAAAATAAAAAAAAAAGAGTATGCTTACATGGTATTTTTCCTACGAGAATTCGAGCTTTCTCTGCACGTTTGAGGTTTTTGTGTGCTCCTTTTCCTGCACTATAACGATTTTCATCCTGGAGAGGGAAAATGCAATTCAGCATATAAGAAAATTTTAATTGTATTTTGATTTAATTATATCTCCAGGTAAATATATTGAATCTCACTTAAGTCTCTGACTTAACCAAAGTAGTTTTTTGCTCTTTTTGCAAGAATTCGAGTCAAATATAGCACTAGAATCAGTCTAGCTCGATCAAAGGAGTTCAGCTAGGCATACCACATATGGCCTAAATAAGCTTAACGTGCCCCTCCAATGAACCAATACAAAAAGGATTAACCTAGATGTATATTCTAAATGACAAGCTAAACACAAAAAGACTGAAATTGAAAGAGAGCTGTTAATAAAACATACAATACGACCAAAAAGTCTAAAGGAAAAATTTTTAGCATCACCATAGTGCAACTAAGTTTTCACCGGGTAAACATTTGTGGGACTTTGAAGCCATTGCACGAAAATATCTACTGAGTTCCAAAAATAGTAACACTCCCAAATATTCTTTACCTTTTCATAGTCATCAAGCCACTTTTCCTCCTCAGTCGCAAATTTCCATTTTGCTACTTTGTCCAAGATATCCTTCCGACTTAGGGCCAGTTCTTTGGCTTTTGCAATCTGGTCATCCATGCTAGTGAGTATATCAGACACGTCAATAGAACCTGTAAAAGCATGCAATAACATAACTGTCAAATCTACTCCCAAACCAATTACTGACATTAGTGGTTATAGGTTGATGGCTTACATATTTCAAATTCAAGAAGAAAATATCCTGTAAACGGTTTAATTAATGTTACACAAATTATGCAAAGTAATGAGAAAGGAAGATTAATTACTATTGAGCAAGTTTGCAAATAGCAAAGTTAATAGAAGCGTATAACCAAACTTAACAAAATCATATACTGGAATTCCTAAAGAGAATACTTTTTTTTCATAAAAAAAAAGAGAAACTTTTTCAGATAGCTAATTTGCGAGAATTTGAATGTTGATTTTGGAAACTAAACATCCAAGGATAAACTGTAGAATTAAGGGTAGTATGACTAGGTTGAACATTTCAGAAATGTTTCAGACACATCATGGAAACAACAAACTCTATCCAACACCAGTAATAAATCCTTTGAAAATGAAACCAGTTATATATTATTGCAATAACTATCGAGCATTATGGAAAATTTTGAACTATATACTACTTACATATTTCCAACCAATAAACTACTTAACTTCAAATATCATACATCAGATTGAAACAACTTAGCGTGCGAAAAAATTAGGGCAGGAAAAAGTGACAAAAAAGGTGGATGTAGCCATCTAAGCCATGACAGAACCCAAACATAAAACCAGCTTCAGAACGAAGTCTAACTAAAAATCAGAACAATGCACTCTTCCTCATTTGGGCATCACCTAATTGAAGTGGCAGGCAGCCTAGAATTGAGCTTCACTTGCCAAAACCCCACCGATGTAGTACATAGAGGTGTCAAATGAATTGTGCTGGCTAACTCATCTAAATTTGTATAACCAACTTAAATCATTTTTAAATAAATTGAAATTAACAGCTAATAAACTAATTTATTAACTCTTTTAAAAAATAAAATAAAAAAACTATAATTTTATTTGTAAACATAAATGCTATTATAAATATTACATTTTTGTAAAAAAATAAAAAAATAATATTATCTTTTAATTGTAATATTCTATAATTATATTATCGTAATTATAAAAATATTATCATTAATAAATAATTTTTTAAACTCACAATAACTAAGTAAGGTAACTTATTTGAGTTCATAAACAAAATAAATTGAATTTTTTAATGAGTTGTGTTAAGTTTATTTAACACCGCTAATAATATAAGAAAAATATATTAATAAATCAAAACTCATAATTTAATAAAAAAAAATTTATGAACTCACGAGAACTAAATAA
This sequence comes from Hippophae gyantsensis, assembly GCA_030763125.1. Taxonomy (NCBI): domain Eukaryota; kingdom Viridiplantae; phylum Streptophyta; class Magnoliopsida; order Rosales; family Elaeagnaceae; genus Hippophae; species Hippophae gyantsensis. The sequence goes on from CM061033.1 coordinate 50,279,911, forward strand.
GCTAACTCATTTGAGTTCATAAACAAAATGAATTAAATTTTTTTAACTCACGAGATCATTAAATTAACTTTAAATGAACTGAGTTAGATTGAGTTGTATTTAACACCACTAATAATATAAGAAAAATATATTAATAAATCAAAGCTCATAAAATTTGATTCTTAATCTAATTGATTGAAGCCCGTCAAGTAAAATTTAAATAAAAAAACAATTCATTAAATGTACCAAATATTAAAGATCTAGAAATTTTTTTTTTTTCCTTCCTGATGAATAAATAACAATCAAAATAAACAAGGAAATCAAAGGAGAACAACAGGCGCAAGGTTTTCACTAAAAATATAAAAAACAAATCCAGAGAAAAACACGAGAACTCGAGGTAAAGGACATTGTAATTAAAACCAAACATATTATTAATTAGTACAGTCCACATTTCTAGAATTGAAAATGGGAATTAAGCAAACCAGAATCAATGAGACTATTCAGAATATGTCGAGCTGCAACACTATCTACTTCCATATGGACCTCTCTGTATATTTCTTCTAGCTCATCTTGCCTCTTAAATACCAGCTCCCTGATCTTGCTAGCTTTAAGAAGGTTCAATTGCTCAACTTCTTCCTCGATCTAAAAATTATAAAATTGGAAAAAATATGAATTAACCAATATGAAATATACAACACAATAAATCCCTTTGAAAAGCATTTAATGGAGGAACTCAAGGGTTTAGAGAATAACTGCTAGTGGTTACAAAAAAAGAGAGAGAATGAAAACTGTACCTGCCGAAGAACTTCTAGAGCAAGGCATCCCTGCCCTGACACTTCATCCACTGAGAAAGAGATTAGGGAAGTAACATGGTCAAATCTTTTTCGCTCATCAGAAGGTGTGTCCATGAGATTCCATAGGTCCATCAGCTTGTGACAAAGATCTTGCAGCTAAAGTATAATATACGTTGAATAAGAAAAACTTATCTAAAAGTTTCTAAAAATAAAAATCAAGAACAGGAAAAAAAGTCACCGGTATAAATGAAGCTTCGGGCCATAATATTTGGGCAACCACTATTTTAACCATTGAACAAGAAAATTTGTAATCCTTACATTTGGCATCAATGTGAACTCCATAATAGATTAAAAACGAGGCTCTAGGTATTAACTAGTTAGTCAACTAAAACTATGAAGTAACCTCTGAACATAACTCTGAATAAACCATGAAGCTGCATTTCCTTGAGCTACCTTTGCTACGGTCATCAACCAAACAAATGATGAAAGAGAGAAAGAAAACAGGAATCAATGAAAAAAGATTCTCCCATAGAACCTAGACTATAAAATTTAGAGGCACAAAAGTTAATTGCCTACATCAAAAATGCCTCCATTACTATGTCACAAAAAATTTCAAATTAAATTTAGTTTTTAGAAAGTTATGAGTGGGAAATTGAATCACCTTATGTAGTCTTTCCCATTTATTATGCTTCAGAGTGTTGATCACACCAGTCAATCCGGCAAGTGTTTCATTACTGATGCTCTTCGAATGGCCACTTGAACGATCACTCAAGCTTTGGTGAACTTCAGAAACTGTTTTAGAAAAATCAAAGGACATCAGAGCTGACAGCTCATGAATTGCAGCAAGCTGGCTGTTAACTTTCTTTATGCGCAAATCCTGTGAGAAAATTTAACAAACAATAGCAAACATGTGTTACACGAAATAAAAACCAAGTTACCAGCCTTGTGCCACAACCCAAAATAATAATTACAGCAATTAGGGGAACCTTTTCATGCTGAAGTTCTTTAAGTTGAACCTTGAGCTCCTCTAACTTCTTCAGAGTCAAATCATTCTCATTGACCAGTATACCATTATCATTCTTTGATTGATCACTGTTGCCGGCTATCTCTCCACTGATACGTGCAATCTGTGACTGGATTTCCGAAAATTCCTTAACTCTTTCTTTCTTCCTCAACCTCAAGTCCTCCAGAATAAGCTTCACTGCAGATATCTGTCCTTTCAAAGCACCCCTTCCCTTCTCAAAATTCCCAAACAACAAACTCAGAACAAAAGAAAAATAACCAATCATAAGAGGCAATAGTAAAAATTGACATGGGTAAAAGTCACGATTCAAACCCGAGAAAATACACCATGTGTTCCACCAAGAGCAGAAACAAGAGTAGCTATCTCTGCCTCAGCATCAGCCAAAGACTTATGCAATTGAGCCCTGTGTTTTCTAGTCATTTCAACCTTCCTCTGGTAAATGGCAAGACATTCTTGCTCGAGCTGGAGAAGCATCTTGTCTCTCTCACTCTCACCCTCGCCAATTTCATCCCATATTATCTAACATGAACAAAAAACATTCAAAAACAGAATTTGCAATTATTCTATGGAATTTACAAGTACTAAAATTAAAGACAACACAATATATTGGAACGAATAATTACAGTCAAAGTCAGAACTAAGCGTAAACAAGATCATCAAGGAGAGAGCTAGAACCTGCAATTCGTGGAGGAAAGAAGCACAGGTGGTTCGTGAGGGAGAGCGAGAAGAAGGCATTGAATCCATTTTCGCCGCTGAATTGGAAAGGGAAAATGTTGGAGAGGCAGTGGACTCAAAATGCGAAACCCAAGAAATCAGCAAGCTTTACAAACGTTCTTTTTCTTGGAAAGTATAGTTTTTTTGTTTCGAAGATTTGGAAGAGAATAGATACTTTAGATATTGTGTGGCGGTTAATGTGAAATTAATTGCTTGGACAGCAATGATAACGGCGAAAACGGCTACTTGATAGAATCCTTTTTGAAAAGATGTAACGGATGTTTGGGTTTTTTTGGCGCCAAAAGATTTGACTTCTTTTCTCCTTCTTCTTTCTTTTTTTCTTTTCCATTCTTTTTTTAATTTTTTAAAAATGCTAAAAGCTCACAATCGTATAAACTTTTACACCTTTGCTACATCACACTATTATGATGTACCATCCGTGAAATTAAGTGAATCGTTAATATTGAATGGTATATAATTATATATAGTTAAATATTAAATAAATTTAATTTATTAAATTTTAATTTAAATATTGTTTAATTTAACGATGTTTTAAATAAAATAATATGTTATATATTTTTAATAGTAAAAATTATGATATGAATATAAATAATATTATTTTTATAATTATAATTTTAAGAGTAATATTTTTATTATATTTTAAAATTATTTCCCTATGTATCACATCTTAATTCTTATGAATATAAATATATATATATATATATATAAGTAACTTTATGTTTCCGTAATCTTCATTTACTACTTTTTATTCTTACATTAACATTTATAAATCATGTACGGCATAACACCATGATTATTCATAAAATTGTGTTGCTTTCAAGTGAAGTAGGATAATTTAGTCACACAATTGTATAAATCTCAAATGAGTAAATTGGACAATAAACTAAAGCAGCCCTTAAGGTTCACTTTTATCTAATAAAATTTTAAAACTTGTGATGGTATAGCATTTTCCTTTTAAGTCTATTTATTTTCCATAAAATATAATACATGATTTCTTACGTTATATTATGTTATAGAGGAAAGTAATGTCAAATCTTATGTTTTATTAACCTTTAAATTATTTTTTTTACAATTTAATATTATTATTATCTTAGAAAAATAATAACATATTGACTTTGTTAAGTAAAGAAAGAAGAAGATAGAATAGCAGTTGAGCCAAAATGCGTATAATATAAACTATTAAATTTAAGAGAAAAATATCACACTAATTTATTAGATTAAATCATTTGTAGATGCATGATCACTTTAATCTTATAATTATATAATTTATATATTTTAATTCTGTAACTTTTTAGGTAAATTATATTAGTTTTGTCATTTAAAAACATAATTAATTAAGTCAAATTTTTTAAAAATTATGACTTTTTAAGAAATAAAATAAGAATTATACATTTTGCTAATAAAAAAGATCAAAAAAGAAATAAAAAAATTCCTTTTCTTTCTCTCTTATCATTATTTTATTAATAAAAAATAAAATTGAAAGAAAAAAAAGTAAGAAAGAAAATGAGTGACTGAGAAAGAGAGAGAGAAAAAGGGAAAGAATACTTGTGTTATTTTTTTTTTAAATATTTTTTTATTAATAAAAAATATATTTTTTATTTTTATTCTTGAAAAAATCTAAATTTTAAAAAATTTTAAATTTATTGATTATGCTTTTAAATTATAAGGCTAATAGAATTCACTTAAAAATTTATATGATTAAAATATATTAATCACATAATTATAGGATTTAGAGAACTCAATACCCGTCATTTGTGTCATTTAATCTTTAAGTTAGAAACATGGTCATTTAACCTCTTAGTTTTATAAAAATGATTAATTAATGACAAAAATCATATTATTTTAATGATTTTTTATTAAAATATTATTATTTTTAATTAATTGATTAAATACGATGGAAATATGTCTTTAACAATAATAATATTTTAAATAAAAAATCATTAAAATAATAAAATTTATCTTTAATTAACTCTTTTTACAAAACTAAATAATTAAATAACATATTTTCTAATCTGAGGGATTAAACGACACATAATTTAATCTAAAGAAATTCTGTGACACCTTAACCTAAATTTAATTTAAAGAGTAATGATACTCATGTAACTTTTTTGTTATTTTTTTGACAAATTTTAATGATGATAATACTCATGTAACAACAATAGAACTTTGACAATAATTTATAACGTTTAAAATTTAATGATGCTTTTAAAACAATTACTATAATGACAATAATTTATTTTTGATCTCTAAGACGTTTCAATTTTGACCTTATATTTGTGCATGCAACAATATTATTTAGAAAAAAATATGGGTAACAATGGTCCCATTTTTATACAAAGGGAATCAATTTAGTTTTATTATTTTTATATCAGTCATTATAAGTCATGTTATTATAAAAATTAAGTATATTTAGTTTTGTAATTATTAAAAATTAATACTTTAATCACATAATTATTAAAAATCATGAATTTTAATGTATTATTTTACACTAAATAATTTATTTTCATAAATTTGGAAGATTAAGTTGACCCATAAATAAATTACGAAACTAAATTCACTCATTTTATAAAATAATAGGGCCCTTATAACCTTTTTCTCTAAAATACCCTACAAATTTAATAGATTAGATAAATTAAATATTTAAATTCATTAATTTTTAAATAATAATACACTAAAAATCTATAAAATTTAAAAAATAAGACATTAGAAATTCATGAAGTCTAAATTTTTAAACCTAATAAACATCTACTCTCCAATTTTTCAAACTTAATGAATCTCTAGTGTATTACTTGTGGTATAATAAAGATCTATTAAGTCTGAAAGATGAGACACTATAGGTCCATCCAGACTTCTAGTATTATAATTTTCAAAGTTAATGAACTTTTAAGATACTAATTGTATAAATTGTCAAAACTAGTAAACTAATTCAAGATATATATATATATATATTGTTAGAGATGTAAAATGAGTTATCTCATTTCATCTCAAGTTTCATTTAGCGTTTTTAATGAACTTAAAATATAGTATTATTTTTTGCCATTTAAATATCATCTTATTTCATTTCATCTACTTTAAATTGTATTTCTTATGTGTCTAACTTTAAACATGATATTGTATCATTTTTATTATTAAAATTTCACGTTATAAATAATTATATATCATTTTTTTTAATTTTTATAAATTTAGCTATTTTATTTATGTCTATTTAAAACAAATAAGATATTTTAATTAATATAATCTTCTTACCATCTCATCTCATGAAAAATTAAGTGAGATAAAATGAGAGATTATAAAAATTAATAGATCACGTTAACATCTAATGTCAATTTATAGAATAAAAATAAAATGATATAACTTATATATATATATATATATATGTTAAACAAGAAGTCCAAAAAGAAAACTTAGGGTCTTTTATAATAGTTACATTGAAATTCAGTTGTTAAGATCAACTCGTACATAATTTGACTATATATAATCCTTACAGGTACGATGAAAGAATAAAGAAAATAAAGAATTGAAAATTTAGTATCAGATCGCAAATCTGACAGGGTCAAGAGAGGCTAATATAAAATAACAAATAAGATGTTTAATAAAATAAAGTAGATGCCTTACTCTACATTATAACAGTTACTACGAGATGATACCGCTGTATACAATTGATCAATTACTAAATACTAATTTTCCTATGAATTGATGAAGAACAAGATCGCGAAAGCTCATAACACAAAGTAGTAGTTCTAAATTACACAATGAGGATTACCAATGTATCTATTTTTTATTAATTGTTATAAATAAATTTCACTATTAAATCAGATAGGATTCATAATAATTAATAAATGATTTAATTTATTTTGAGTGAGAATGAGATAATAATGTGAACACATGAAGCACTTTGTTCTCCTTGAATGCCGTTATTGTCAGAACACTTATCTTGTGTAAAATGTTTACGCTGAGCTTGTGAGAGTACAGAAATGAAGCTTTATTTGCTATACTGAAGATTGTGATGGTTAGGTATAGAAGTAATGCTTGCCTGGACTTCTTTTCACGGATCCATGGGAACTAAACTTCAAGTTCCACATCAGTTTGGTTTTATGCAAGTTGATTCTTGAGGAATTCTAGAACAGAATGTCTCTGCATTCAAAGTATGTTGAATTAGTTATCAAAATTGGGCGAATTTTACAGACAACTTACTAAATATTTCACACCGTAAACATTACCCACTGCTGAAGCTGTGTTTTTCAGGTTTTAACGTTAAAGACTCGGGCAACTTTACGGCTTCTTGAAATTCACCTACTGCCGCATCTTCATCGTGTATACTCCTTCCACATCAGCAACTTTGGCAAGTGAAACAGCCAGATTCAGAATCTGCATTCATGAGAAAGAATTAGAGAAAAAGGCATAAATGCTAAAGCAAGAATTAAGAACCACAATGAGACTTGTAAAACACTAGGAATTTGAAATGAGTTCTCAAATTTCCTTCCTCGACAATTTCTTTCTCCATAAAGCTCTGGTGTAATATGCATGTGGCCTTTCCCTCTTCCATGGGACGGACTCAAGGTTCAAATCCTAATTGACGAGGTAACTGAACCACAATGTAGTATAGAAAGACCCTAAAAGCCTACCTCTTCCTGGTTCCATCTATTAGAATAATTATTATAAAGATATTTTATTCTTTCTCTTTTTATATATCTCGTTTTGTAATAGAACATACCCCTTCTTTATTCTTCTTTGATTTTCTTCCTTGTATTTGAGTAATTCAAATGGTATCAGAACTTTGATTATAAACGATAGTTTTTATCTCTTTAAAAATAAGGATAAAATTTGAGAGTTCAAGATTCTCATTTGATTCAACTTCTTCATTTTGTTTTATGATTTCAATCAAGTATTTATTATTCTAACATTAGGTAATCAATTTCTTTCAAATTTCACAAAGATCAAACATGTTTGTATAGATATTGATCCTAATTTTTATCATCTTTTCAAAATTTTAACATTTTGGGTAGATTTATACTTTGTATAAAGATTGTGGTATTTTTTTATAATTACTTAAAAATAAAAAGGTTTTTTTTTATAATTTTAGAAAATTTTGGTATTATTTGTAATTTTTGAAACAATAAGAATTTATTTGAAATTTAAAGAAAGTTTAAGAGTATATTTGAAATTTCAAGAAATTTATGTGCAATTTCTAGAAAACATAAGAGTATATTTGCAATTTTAAAAAAGTTCAAAGATGTATTTGTAATTTATGAAAAACTCATAAACATATTTTAATTTTTTGGAATTTTGGGTACTGTTTTGTTTTTGCAATAGGTAGTAATAGAGATGACTCGTTAGAGTTTATTAGTGTGAGATTAGATGAAAAATATTATTCATATTTGAGTTATGTGATGAAGAATTTTTTAAAAGGTAAAAAGATGTAGGATTATGTTTCTAGAACTGTGAATAAACCCACAAGTGATAAGACAGAGTATGAAAAATTATTAGATAATTAAGAAGTTGATAATTAAAAAAAATCACTTGGATAAACAATTATGTTGAACACTCATAGGTACTCAATTGGTAAAGTATGAAACAACAAAAGAGGTTTGACAACATTTGGCAAGATTGTATATACAGTCTAACTTTACAAAACAATATCAGTTAGGACATAATATTCGAGCTCTTCAACAGAAAGGCATGAGTATTCAAGAGTTATATTCTGCAATGACAGATCTTTGGGATTAGTTGGTTCTTACAGAATCGGAAGAACTACGTGCTTGTGTAGCTTATATTGCTCGTAGAGAAGAGCAACATCTAATTCAATTTTTTATGGCACTTCGTGATGATTTTGAGTGTCTTCGTGGCTCCATTCTACATTGTAGCCCGCTTCTATTTATTGATTCGGTAGTTACTGAACTCTTGGTTGATGAGATACGCCTTAAATCTCAGATAGGAAAAGAAATTCTCCCGATGTCTCCTTCATCCTCTAGTTTTTATTTTATGACATTCTCGTCTTGGTCAAGTATTATTTTCCCGTTTAAGATTCTTAACTTCTACGGTTGCCTTAGGAAATTTGTAAACTCATGATATTTCTAATTGTAATGGTTGTAAATTTGTAAATTTTTCTACTTTACATTTTCATCGAAATACTTCTTATTCTATTGCACCATTTGATTTGATCTACTCTGATGTGCGGGAACCTTTTCCTATTGCTACAAAAGGGAAGTCTCGATATTATGTTTTTTATTGATGATCACACTCGTTTTTGTTAGATTTATCTTATAAAATGTCATTCTGACTTCTTTGGTATTTATAATAACTTTCGAACTTTTGTAAAAACTCAACATTCTCAGTTATTAAGTGTTTTAGATATGATTTAGGTGATGAATATACTTCCAATAAATTTTGTATAATATTTGGTGATAAGCTACGTAATATAATCAAATAAAATTTATTAAAAATATTTAATAAAATAATTTATATTTAAAATAATATTTAATTTATTTTTATTATATTTTAACATAAAAATTATTATTTTTAATTTGATATGAAAAAAAATTAAGACATATAATTTTATAATTAAAAATTCAATTAGATGAAATTATGTGTCAAGTAAATTTTATACCTATATTTTCTAATTGTATTAAATTTCTACATAATTATAATATTTTTATATGTACAATATAATATGATGTCACATCAAACACATGACTCTATAAAAATATTATACAATCAAAGACTTTTAATAATGTGTAACAAACATATTACTACATTTTCTACTTTACCTAATCATCTCATATAATAAAATTATTTTATAAAATTATAAAAGTAGCGTCTTAAAATTTATAATAATAAAAATAATATTATAATAAATATAAAATGAGTTTTAATTATATTAGGTTAAATATAAATATTTAATTATTCGTAACTTAATTTGAATAATATTTAATATAAAATAATATAAAAAAATTATTTTTATAGTTATAAATTTTAAAGATATTTATTTTTGTTTTTTAATTACAAATCAGAAATTTACGAATTGACATTACTTACTAGAGATATAAGTCGTTAAGTCATGGCTTTGCTGCTTTAGCTTGTGTTGTGCCCTCTCGCTCCGACAATTTTGATTTTCACATAAAATAAATCCTTAAAATATTCCGAAAGGCGAAAATACCATAGTGTATATATTAATCTTTTTATTTTTATTTTAATCCAATTAGTATATGCATATTTTATGCATGTGCAACAATCTTTTATATAATTGCCCTTATACATTTAATAGGATATTGTTGTACATGTGCTGAAAAAAAGAAGTGAAAAAAATAAAAATAAATTAAACTGACTTTGAATATATGAGATTGTGTGAAAAAATATAAAATATAATTGTTTCGATATATGTAAAAATAGGTTAATGTACAAATATTTACGTGTACCTTCTATAACCAAACCAAATGAATGATTTACATATCTTCTAGCTTTAAAAAAAAAAAAAAGAAGCCATGCTAAAGAAACCACTATCCACTTTAATAAATCGTCAACCGAGCACTAGCTGATGCAAATCTGAAATATGTTCCTAGTAAAGCATCTATGTTACATTAATCTCTCTCCCTCCCTCCCTCTCCCTGCCTGACTACAAAGAAGCTATACAGCATGTTAAGAGAATTTGATACACACGTTTCAATATTCCAAATTTCAGAAACTTCAGACCCGGTTTTCATTCTTTCAGGCAAAAATATGAAGCAGCCTATTACAGGATCACATCACAACTCAGGAAAAACTAGAGCTTCCACCTCAACTTGTTGAGCTGTAGAGCTGAAGGTTCTTCAAACAACTACATCACTTCCACATCTTCGAAGAAGTTCCTAGCAAAGGTATCGTTCTCTATAAATTATACTACTTAACCCGAAATTCATGCCTGAATAACGTCAAATTCTGAGTAAATTTGTCCTTGTTCTTGGAATCCAAGTTTCGAGTAACATCATCCATTAGTTTGTCAAAACATAAATTCAGTCTTTGATGCTGATCCGCTGGCTGCAAGTTGATAAAAGATCAATTGGGTACCACAAATAATGGTAACTTGGAAACAAAGAGACCAATGCGAAGATAAATGCAAATGTTGTATCTTTCAAATAAACTACCCAACTAGGTTCATCAGACTTGCTAACCCACTGATTTTTGTTGACATCATTGAAAATTATATATTTTTAGAAAAAAAATTTATTAAGGTCCTTTAAAATAGGTTAGTAATGTCATTTATTTATTTGTTTGTAATTGATGTCGTTTGAACTCATTAATTTTATAAAATGTGCTAGTTAAGAAAGTAAATTATTATTTTAATATAAAAGTCCAAAAATATTATTACCTTAGAATAAGGTGATTTGATGGAAGATAGACTTGGAAAGAACATATTTATAAAAAAAAAATAGAATTATTTGGGTTGCTCTTTATTTGCTAGGGAGGGAATAAGAAAACGATTAAAATAACCCTATTAAAATTAATATTAAAACATTACCTCATATGAACATATTTAGAGACTAAAAAGCACTTGTTATAAATAAAAAGGACTAAATGACACTTGCCTAATTTAAAGACCTCCAAGGCTTCGCCCCCTATTTTTTATTTCATTATATTTTCAGCTTAGGATGAGGGTCCTTGAGAAATATGAAGAGATGCAAAGAAAAAATACGGTAATGAAATAAAAATAAAATTAGTGCCATGCAATTTTGAAGTAAAAAACAAAAGAAACGTGGAAAGGCATTGCTTTGCTCAAGCGAAAGATATTTCCCTTCTTGATAGCATGATAATGAGGATTCATAAAAAATGGTCCGGTCTTTCACTTTACATCCTTCACTCCAAGCTCATACTTAACCAACTGATGAACATTTCTTTTCAGGAAGAGAGAGAAAGAGAGAGGAGGGAAAGATAATTAACATAGAAAAGAAAACTAACCTGTGAGGCTAAAATATGGGCTTTTAGATCAGAGAATATCTGCAGGTTAAAGTTGATTTATAAATGCAATAGATTTATTAAATGTCAAGAAAGCACACCATAGAGAAAGCTTAAATATGACTTTTGTGAACTCTAGCAGATATTCTCTATAAACAAAAGTTGAACTCAAAAGAAGCAGAGAAGAATAAGCATTTAATTACTTGCCAATCAGATGAGCCAAAAAAAGTTACCACAGAGACGTAGAAACTTCTAGAAGAAACAAAAAGAAATAATTACACTAAACAGCTTTTGAGATACCCAAACTTACTACTTAAACATAGGTACCTGAATTTTTTTTCTTTAACACTAAGGTACCTGAATTTATTTTCTTAATACAAAGGTACCTAGACTTTAAACCCAAACCCAGATTTAAATGCCAAATGACTAATCTTTTTTTTTATTGCTTTCACACTCGATAACCATCATGGAGGCCTTTTTCACATCATAAATGGCATGACAAAATATATTGGAACAAATTAATGAATCATTTGGCGTTTTAAATCCCTATTTAAGATTTATGCATTATTGGGTTTAAAGATTACATACCCTTGTATTAAAGAAAAAAAAGTTCAGATACTTATATTTTAAATGGTTTAAAGTTTGGATACTTTAGAAGCTGCTTATCCAAGTAATTAATGCAAATATTAAAAATGGATAATGAAATAATTAAAAAAGGAATGTAGAACCAGAACCATATGAAAATGGAAGACAGACAGTAAGAAACCAACCAATTTCGAAATTACATGTCAAACTGAAAACTGGTAGCAAAATATAGGTATGCATGTGTAGTAACTAGTAAGCATACACACAGTTACACACACACTTGTATTCTAGAAGGAAAATCGGGGAGGGGGCACCAAAGATATAAATATGAAGCAGAAATGTAAACTTAGGTAAGCAAACCACCTGCTCGCTGATAAGTATCAGGCTCAGCATTGGTCTACTAAGACTCCACTGATTGCCACAGTCCTCGAATAGAACAATCTCAAACAAAGTCTTCAATATCTGGAGCATGAAACATTCAGCATGCAAACACACTCATAAGAAAGAGAGAGGAGAGGGGAGGGGAGAACCAAAAGAATGTGGCAAGGAAGATTGACTGCACCCAGTTCCCTTACCTTTGGAAACAAATTGGGACAATCGACAACATGACGAGCTAGATTAATTGCAGCAGGAGATGTTTCTGCTTCTCCCATTGTGATGCTGTTGAAGTAGAAAGCAGCCAAATTGTCAACAGCAGATGCACACTGAAACATAATGTTAAGTTAGAGCTTGAATGAGTACAACCGAAAGAAAGCTAAAGAGCATTATTCATCAAAATTCACAGAATAAACAAATCACCATGTCAGAATAATATTGCAAGCTAAGTTTGAAAATATCTATATACAATCAGACAACTAGACAATGAAGAATAGGGGAGCATCCTTGTAGTTGATGTACCTGGGATGAGATATTGGTGTCAAGACCTTTTAGACCAGATTCTAAGGATCCTACAATATGAATAAAGGTGTTTCTATCCAGGTTCAATATAAAGTTAAGGTGACCATTGAACACAACTTCCACAAAAGCAAAGTATGCCCTCGTTAGCTGCAAAAGGAAACAAAAAGGTAAGAACAAACTAAAGAAACCTATACATGTCTATGCATATATATATATGGTATTCCTCTTAAACTAAAATCGAGTAAAGCAGTCCCAAATGCCAAAATATGATAACTAAACAATAAATGCCCGACTTAGTGGCTCAGAGTAAAGCTAAATGGGATCTGACAAGTCCTATAGCTCCTTTGTGAACTATTTTGTAGCAAAATTGGTGTGTCCTAATTACATAAAACATTACAATAAGAAAAAACCCTAAACTCTCACCAAAAGAAAACAATTAAACATGCTTATTTGACATACTTAGGTAAACAAAAGAAACTAAAAAAAGAAAGAAAAAAGATCAAAATGCCAAGAACTTGTTTCTTTGGCAGAATAAGACAAACATGGAATTTGGCATAATTACACTTCTATAATCAAGAGTTGTCATGACGGAATATATGGCACACCAAAATATATAATAGTAGTCCAATCAGACTTTCAAGTGACAATTTCACATGCCTTACGGAATGCCAATATATCAGCCATGGGAATTGATAATGTCATCTTCAATGCAATATCGAGTGCATCAGAAAGTGCTCTATCACCATATAGTTCAAACACCCCAAAGTTGACATAGTTTCCAGAAAGGGCTGTCAATTGCAAAACCACAATATAAATTATTTGGGTAAATCTATATGGAATGCTATTAAGAATTCACAACATCCATTGAGTTGCTAGCTCAAACAATATCGATAATCCTACAAAAGAAAAAACTCTAAAAAAAAATGTCAACCAAAACCAAGCAAGGGATTTATTTTCAATCATGTAGAGTATTCAATCTTGTTACAATTTTGAAGGTCCTTTGGTTAACTCCATCTTAGAAGGAGCATATAGCTCAATCATTCTTTATATTGCATTTCGATTCCAAAATTCTACGTAATTGGCAATCAAAATGTTACATTTGTGATGCAAAATAAGATAATTATTATAGAATTCTGCTTATCTTAGCAAATTGGAGTTTATCTCTAAAATATTAGGATCCGAGTCATAAACAGATTATCTGAGGTAACTTATGAATAACATTTATGAATTTATATTTTGTCAGACCAGATTTATATCAAATATTACTAATCCCCTTTTCTTCCTTCCTGGTTCCATCCTATTCCTTCTTGGTATTCTAAAACATTGTTTTTCCTATTTAATGGTTTTTTTTAGTATTCATATTGAATTTGGACGAGACTAAAAAAAGTAAAGCTCCTTTTTGAGAATTTTAATTTTTTTGGAAATTAGAAAGAAAAAAAAATCCTCAACGGTCAAAAGCTTGGTAAGAAACATTTTCTTTGACAACAAAGAGGCAAGTTAAAAATAATTCCCAACCACAAAATCATTTCAAGCAATGTGTAATTCAAGGAAAAAGTCGTCATATCCTATCTTACATGGAATCTTTTAGGTCACTGAAAGTTGTAAATTTTTTGATAAAATCCAGGTGTTGGACAACTCTTTTTTTTCTTCCTTTTTCGTAAATTTACACTAAATTAGAGCATTTGAGTACCCACACCTATGCCCATATCATGTGGCTTGGACACAGATAATTCACAAGAAAATGAATAGTCCAAATAACATAGGTCATGTCCACCAAATTATGAGAAATAAAGCAGTTCATGAATTACCCCTTGTGAGAATTGTCAAAGAAATCCATATTCCTTTGTATTTAAAGGCATATATATCAGCAGCATTTGGAAGAACCAAAATTCGTGAACCATAAGAAACAATTATTTTGCTGACTTCTCGAAACAGAAGTATGCCATTGGGAGAAGATGAGTCAAAAGTCAAACGGTGGGCTTTGTTTTGCACAAACTCCACCATGAACTTCAGTAATGGAGTCGTAACCTGAAGCATTTCTATATAAAAATTAGACCCAAAAAAAGGTGTCTAAATTAGCAATTAAAAAAATATGCGACCAAATTTAGAATGATGTATAGAAGACAAAATTAAAATATACAATGAAATACAGAAAAAAATTTCTAACAGAAAGGGATGTTGGGAAAACCAAATGGGTACCAAATGCTCCATTTTTCAATTATAGGCAAGATTATAAAAAGCTGCAGCTAAGTCTACATAGTAATCTTATTAACTAATCTCGAGATAAGCCATCTCACAAGTATGCCATAAATGTGACCTTAGTGTTTTTTCTTCTTCTTCTTCTTATGCAGAATTGTTTACATACGCAATAAAGTTTCAGAGAGGCGTAAAGCGAAGGGGTTGAAGCAAGAACCAATTCCACGCAACAATAACAGTCCTTGATTTTCTTCAAAAGCAACCCCCTTATGAAATATAACTCAAAGATTCATGCAAAATGTATTGAATATTACTTTTGCTTGCCCATATCTTCCTAATGAGTGATACTGATCTCTCAACCTTTAAAACTAAAACAATTCAGAAAGTTCAACTCCAAACTTTAAAAAGTTCAGATAGAGGTGTTTACAACAACCAACAAATATAAGCTAGAACACTGTTTAAGCTTCTATATAAAGAATGAAATTAATTGTCTACCTCAGGTGTGTCTGACCAATGTGAGATGCCTTTCAAAAGAAGCTGCATGTGTGTTGGATAGAGCCAATCAAACAGAAGACCATAGGCTCTTCGACTGTAAGTATTTGAAAAGGAAAACAAAAAAATTCATAAGAGAGTTGCTCAAAACTAAAAACCAAATTATTGTAGGAGAGTAAGAAGAAAACGAAAAAAAAAAACCCAGCACCACATACCTATTTGTAGCCATAGCAATTCCTCTTAGGTCCCTCGCCAATCCAATCAATATGCACTTGACAATGTCTGTTCGAAACATTGAATCTGGTGTTGATTCCAAACTGATAAATACCTAAGAAACCATAAATAGAAATATAACATTTAAATTGAAAATTGTAAGAACAAAAAATTACTTTAGACATATCACCAACACTACTACCATAAATATCCTCTCAAGTAATCAAAAATTAGTTTCTGACCCAAAAAAAAAAAGATATCAAAATTAGCTCTGTTTTCAACTCAAAGAAAGTAATCAAAATAGCTGTAAAATTATATGCAAGTAATAATAGGGCACATAGGTAATAGAGTGGTATGATAGTAATGGTACAAATAGCAGTTAATAGCATGATAAAGTTTCCTTAAAAAATTATACAGCAGAAAATACCACCAAAAACTTCTTTGTAATTATGGTTTGTAATAAATAAAATTTTATATGCTTTCTATCAAAAGAATAAAAAAGAGCATTGCCACAACCAAAGTCTTAATTAGTTTGCTTAGAATATAAATTACTTGCATCGAGTAACAGAAACCATAAGCACCCAATAGAAAGCAAAATATGTTAGGTTGTGAAAAACAATAAAGCTGATGTTAGCCAACCTCTCACCGGTTCTATAACCTTGAAAAATCAAAATATGCAAAACTATGTTGGTAACACTCCTATTAAAAGCTCAACTCACAGAAAATTGGATAACATTAGAATGTTGGTTCTTTTTCCTATACAATAACATGAACAAACATTTCCAGTATTACCTACTGAGTTTCGGAAGGCAAAGGCATGTACCAGATGTGTATGTGATACCTATGTTACTCGGATTTAGATACGGGTATGTATCTAGACATCAGACTTGCTAAACTTAGAATTTTAAGACACTTGGACACGAATATAAAATGTCAAATATTTAGACACGGACACTTAGACATGTATATTATTAATAAAGTTATTATTATTAGACTATATATTATTATTATTATTATTATTATTATTATTATTATTATTATTATTATTATTATTATTATTATTAGACTCTCTTTCTCTCTATATATATATAAAGTTATGCAAAAATAATAAAAATTATACCTTGATTTTAAGGATTAATATCCTTTTTTTATTTGTGATTTTTATACATAACTTCTTTTTTTAACATCTTTTCATTTTCCATTATTTTCAGTTTCATCTTTTTTTTTTAGAATTTCTTATTTATTTGTTTAATATATAAAGAAAAACTTATAAATACTTTTAATAAGAAAAATATTTTTGGGATTAGGGACATTAAAATTATTTAAGAATCCACTATTTTTTTTATAATAATTTTAGAGTCCACATGATATTAAATTAATTGTTTTTAAATGATGACTTATAACTATAGGTTGTTAGTGATGCTAAATGAGCTTGTGGGCCAAATCTTCAACAGTCAGCAACAACAACAATGGACATAGATCTCACACTAGTATCTTTTCTTCTTTTTTACTCCATCGGCTTTTTTCTCCCCATGTCCAAAAATAATAATTCGCCAGATCGGACACATATCCCGTACCAGTGTCCTTGTCATGTTGTGTCGACACCAATATGGCGGAACAAAGAGGCAAATCGGAATAACATAATGTGGTACATCAAAAGTGTTGGTCTTTTAACCTTTTTCTTAAAGGTTAAGCTGGTAGAAGCTGGGCCTCCTTATATAATAGAGACATGTGAGTAGTTTCTAACCGACTAACCCAATCAAACTACTTCACAAAAACAGAAACATCTTATATGATCAACATGAACTAGAAATTCTAAAACCACTACCATTTTGTATGCAACTGCAACCATGCACATACATGCATGTGTGTTTAAGTGGGCGAGTGAGTGGATGGTGGATGGTGGATGGGTGGATGGGTGTGAGTGGATGGGTGTGAGTGGATGGGTGTGAGTGTGTGGGTGTGTGAGAGGGAGAGAGAGAGAGAGAGAGAAAAGAGGGTACTTGCAAAAGAGGATCCATTGAAGATTTGAATTTCATAGGGCTATCCTCCATATAAACTAACCAGCCAATTATATAATAGAAAGTTGTTCTGCTGCGAGAACATCTGTATTCCTCCAAAAATGGAAAATGCCCCCTCTGAAAATAGAAGAGAGAAAAACTAAACTATAAGATAAAACAGGAGAAAACATTGAAATACATATATTTCATAAAAAGAATAACTAAAACTAAGACATTTTAAATTCGGATTTACAGTATGATTTGCAACTATGAATTTCACAGTATCCAACTTCAAAAGCAGCTTCCCAGTCATGTACCTGTGACATAGTTAAAGTGAGGACAAACAATTAAATAAGTACCCGATGATGAAAACTGGACTGAATTCAAACACTAGTCAACTAAAAATGATAAAACATACCCAGATGCCAGCTGCAATAACAAACTTAATGTTTGATCAATGACCTCCTCACTCTGGTATATGAAAAGATATTATTACTATAACATAATCCAAACATGTGTAACATTGCATTTAGTGTGAATGAGTTTTCACCTCAGTGTAACACTTGAGGTTTGTAGCTATCTTGCCAACAATTACATTCAACATTAGTAGATGGTCATGGATTCCAAGAAGCTCAGACAAGCGTGCATATAGCTGCTGCAACAGAAATGGAAGCCTCAAAATAGATAATGGCATCATACTTCTTAAAAGATCCCATGAAAATACTCAAATTACCTTTGAGCAATGCATGGCTTGGTCTCCAACATATGACTTCCAAAAATGTTGAAAGAAGGTAAGAATTGCACGGTCAAGCCTTTGCTTGCTTTGTTGGCCATATCTCTATCATATGCCAATACATGGTAGTTCAAAGCAATAATAATAAGCCCACTTAATGTAAGGTACAACTTGAAATAAATAAATAAACAAACATTTGGCTCTTTATTTTTAAGAGATAACAGCCCTGTTGGAAGATAGAAGAGATGTTAGCTCATCTCTTATTAACTAAAACTTTTGGAAGAATTGATGACATAGATTAAGTATAAAAACGAGTGACCTATGTTTGATCCCTGCAATCTCAAATTCTTGAATTTCAAGCATCGGACACGTGTAGAGCCCACATTTGATAGTGTTAGAAGATGAAATAAATGTTGTCCCACCAAACATTAACGTAAGATTTTGAGAGAAATTACAACCAACATACTCTAACAAGCCCAATATAACACAACAATTGCACAAAGCTTTTTTTCTCTAAAACATAACACATTCTTTTATTTAATTTTTTTTTTCAAAAATACCACAAATTGGTAGATATCCAATTTCCAATTCTTCCTGACCTTGACTGATCGCTCAAAAGCCTGTTAGTCCGTTGACTGGATTTTATTGTTTCTTTTTATACTTTTTGTAGTTTCCATGCTTTCATTCTGAATTATTTGCAGCTAGTTAGCTCATCCCCTGATCCGCATTTTTTGTTGCAACCGTTTATGTTCTAATTATATTTGTGTCCTACTCCTTCCCTCAAGCCAGCCAACTCCACCCCCCCCCCCCCAAAAAAAAAAAAAACATCAAAGAATCAAGGAATACTGAAAATTTTAAGGTATGAGAAAAGTGTCCAAGTGTTCTATTATTCTCTCTTATTTCTTTGTGCACTGCACACACAGATTACAATCCCCAGTGATATCAGTGTTCAAGTATCATCTTCGTCTCTAATGTCTCTAACCCTAATTCTTCCCAATTAAATTCCTCAAACCCAAAGTCAAGAATTTTCTACATCTTTAAGATGTAAAAATAATTCTCTGTAAGAGCCATGAACTCATCTTTTTTATTGTACCATAAATTCCAGCAGCTGAATTTCCTAACTGCCATTAAACTATAGGGAAAAGTGTTATATAAGTTCCTTATATTAGGTCATTTGTATCATTTGATCTCTTAGATAATAAGTTGTGACATTTAGTTCTTTAGCTTTAGAAAAAATGATCAATTAAGGACAAACTACGTTATTTTAATGTTTTTTTTTGTATTAAAACAATATTTACTAAAAAAATTATTAAAACAATGTATTTTGTCTTTAATCGATCCCTTTTTCTAAAACAATGGGATTAAGTGACATCGTTTTTAATTTAAGAAACCAAATGACACCAATGACTTAGACTTAATATTAGGGACCTCTACAGCTCAGCTACCTAAACTATATATATTATACCAAAGGTACCTGGGACCTGGGACCTATCTCTCTATCTTCAAGATATTCAAACCCAAATCTGCCAACCTTCTAAATTTCAGAAGAACACCATTAACAGAACAAGAACATTAATAGTGATACTTTGAAGCAGAGGCCCACTTCCAAAAAAATTATCATAAAGGAGATAATTCTGGCTTGGTGTACCTCGTTGTGTAGACCAGTGTCAGTACAATTTACTAATTGCAAAACACGAGCTGACAGTTCAGCATCAAGTACTTCTTGTGTCTCGGTACTACAAAAGAGATGTGCAAAGTAAATAGAAATCAGAAAGTTATAAATGCCATTGACCCCGGAAAAAAAATTTGAAAGGCAATATTTTCTGCAGTTGGCGAAAAATAAGCTAAAACTTCCTTAAATAAAATTAAAGAAATCCGTAGGAACTTACCTACAACTAGTGCATTGTTTTATCTTGACAATAGCAGCAATGATATGCACAATCCAAGCAAGTTTTGCTTCAATAACTGAGACATCACTATTATCAATGGTATGCACTTGACCCCTTTCCTGTATTAATGAGAAATTAATATTAATTCATTCAGCCCAAAAATATTTAGTCCCATTGTTTTTCAGAAAAAAAGCATCGTTCTTTGTGAACATACCTTGTAAGTTTGCAGAATGGGCTCTATTATATTTATTAAATACGAGCAACTACTTTCATACTGCAACACAAGAAATCAATGGAACCACAAAGAGAATAAAATCAGAAAACAAGCATAATGTACATTTCGTTTATAATGAATTTATGTGCAGTCCATGGA
Organism: Hippophae gyantsensis; assembly: GCA_030763125.1. Taxonomy (NCBI): domain Eukaryota; kingdom Viridiplantae; phylum Streptophyta; class Magnoliopsida; order Rosales; family Elaeagnaceae; genus Hippophae; species Hippophae gyantsensis. Next base: position 50,300,749 of record CM061033.1, read on the forward strand.
GAGAGAGAGAGAGAGAGTGTGAGTTCCTCTATAGGGAACTTCATCCTAGCTATATGGAAGCTTGAAAAGTTGCCAAAACAATCAAATGTAAAGGAAGAACCTGAAATCTACAGAAGTATGGGAAGCATTCTAGCTGATCTTGAAGCAGTTCAACATTATCCAAAGGGTTCTCGGAAAGATCATCTGGTAATCCAGCCTGCAAAACAAATGCAGAACAAACAAAAGCACTAGTTTTTCAACTTTGAACCATAAGAAAATATACACCAAAAAAAAATTTGACATGGCACCTGCACAGAGTTAAATCGTGATGTAATGAAACCTTCAGTAATTTTGGGCACAAACTCATCCAGCAAGCTGGGTGCATCACCTTTCAAATATGGTACTGACGTTACTAATCTGGACCACAGTCCCAAGAGGTAATACACACTGCTGCTTGCCCACTAGTTAAAATCAAAGATCAGTTAGTATCTCAAATTGCTGTAGCAGTTTTTCCAAACATCTGAATCTGGATTAACTTATTTAGTTTAGCCCTTATTTGGACCTTCGTATGTAAACTTATCCTTATATAAATTCAAGACTGATGAAAACCAGTAACCTGCCAAGACTGCAAGGACTTTAGAGTGAATTCTGCCACCAAACGAATCCAGTCACTATAGCCTTCTACATTCACAAGCTCTGACAACTGCCATTATAAATTGCAATAAACATTAGTGAGAGACAGACACACAGAGAACTTCACCATGTCTATCATTAAAAGAAGCAAAGGATCATATATCAACATCTGTCACAAATTAAGACCAGAAAATTAAATTGGCAATTTCAAAGTGCTATAACATAAAAGAAAATGAGATCACTATCGCTGCACAGTGAATGACTAGACATATTCCTTTTCTTTTCTTTTCCATTTCCCCACTATTTCTAGATCCTCAAACCAAGGTAACCCTAATTAATTTTATGAAAATATCTAGGAACTAGGATTATGGGTTCAGAGTTGACATCCATGGTAAAATTACTTGTTCTGATTTTATTTTATTTTTAACTTTTAAAGCGAAATGATTTGAAAGTTAAAGAATATAAGAAATCAACAAACAGAAAGGGTTGAACAGCAGAGTTCATACATCAATACACTAAATAATAGTCAAACAATCAAAATAAATAGTATGCTAATTACCTTATCATAAAGTTATGTCTCCTACGACCAAATTAATAAATAAATAAACCTGCTTCTTGTGTCCCATAACAGTATAGCATAACATGGTAACAAATCCTAAAGTCGTACGGTTTGCATCAGTCATCTTTAGCTCTTGTTCTCCTTCTTAAATAAGTTAATGGTGATTATCATTTTCCTTCTTTGGTTGTTTTTTGAGCAAATGGAGCATGTTACCTTTTCAAAATAGATGCATTCACAGGATTATATTATTAACTACATTCACCATGAAAGGACTACCTACATTCCGTATTTTCACAAAACATTCATATAATAAAAGACCAATGCAAAGACATTTAGAAAAACTGAAAAGAAAAACGATGTAAAGCACAAAGGGGGGCATCTTAGAAACTCATTTACACTCAATTAGACAATTGATACATAGAAATTAATAGAGCTATTATGAGAAGCATAAGATTACATAAGAAAAGTTCTTATGAAAGATATTTTAACAATGCTGAAAGTCTTATAAAAAAAGATCTTATAGAAAAGATAGCCCATGCTACATTGTACCTACATGAGGTGCCCTTGTAAAACAAGCATAAAGGCCATGAACATTTTGCAGCTATTCAGCTACCATAAATGAATAAAATGGTGCACCCATTGGAAACTCCAATAAGCCATATAGCAATGTTGAATATCCTAAGCCAAAATAGAATGAAGCTAAAGTTTCACCTGATAGTTCACTTTAAAACGAACAAGAAGATGGCAATACTCATGATAATTATCATGATCAGCAAGACCTGTTCCAAACCCAAATAATGCTCTTAAATAAAAGAAAGGATTTAAAAAATAAATAAATGTGGGTCAACGACACCAACAGAATACTTGACCAATAAGAGATCAAAGTTTCACACACAAAAAAAATAAATAGAAAATTCTCTTTTCAGGAAGAAAAAAGGAAGCAAACGCAAATTTAGGGCAATTGCAGGTATTACAAATTTAACCATTCCAAAAATATTCTAAGACTCGTCCATATTGTACTTGGCAAAGTAACACAATGTTGACACCGATGCACAATTGCATACCAAAGCAGAAAAAATAACTTGTCAAACATGGTAACTGATCGAAATCACAAGTTAAGAGAACATAATAATATATATAACAATAAGTAAATAGCATTATGTGCACATGTCCAAGCAAAAAACTAAAAAAAATTCAGCTGGAGAAAACCCATAGCAAATTAATCAAGGCCATTTTTTCAGAACCAGGAATCTTCACTGGGATGTAACCCCTTTCCTCAAATGATAACCAGCGAAATTATAATAAATGATCCTTAGATCACAAATTTGTTTTTAAATATAATAAACACAATCCAAATATACATTTCTTAACATAAAGAGCTTATGAAATAGGAAAAATATACTCAAATAAAACCCTCTTGTCACACAGATTTACAAAAGAAAAAGGAGTTCCTTACCATAAAAAGTTGAAATGACATGTTACAATAATGCAAGCTACACGTTGATATTTGTGCAAAATCATTATATGATGAAAGAGCATGGAAAAATGAAGAATCTGATAAACCAACGACACCTTGCCCTGTTTGTAGGATTTCTTTGGTTCCAGTCATTAAGTGAGCCAAAAACTTGGAACGGGCAGCATCATTTGTAAATAAAGATCGTCTTACAGAAGCAAGTCGCACCAAGCACTCCAATGCCTAGAAAGAAACTTTTTACTTTCAACAAAATTGAACATACTTATCAATAGAACAAGTTAACATGACTATTTTATGCTTTAACATTTGGCAAAAACGAGTATTATGTTCACAAAGGTGCTTCTTCCATATGACAAAAGGTTGTGGCCATCATTAGAAGATATCAATAATATATCCCTTCTGAGTCATATTTCTTTCTTTTTTTCCCCACGATACTGTTCAAGTAATGACAGTTCTGAGAAAGACAGTTTATTCAAAGCATATAACATAATGTGTGAACTGGATGTGGGTGTGTGAGAGAGAGAGAAATGGAGGAGACAGATGCTCCAAAGCTGAAACATATAAAAGCAATGTCATGGATATCATTTATATGCTTAAAATCAAAATCAGAATCCCAGCCGAGATTTACCATGTTATATGGTGTTCAATTCGCCCTGCCATAATAATAATATTAACTGGTTGCAATCTAGGTAAAGGCAACTCAGACTCACAAAAAAATTATAGATGAAGGGGATATGTAACAGTTGGACAGCCCAAAAATCAGCATAAAACCATCCCGCATGACCATACAAAATACAGACACTACTGCACTACAAGTGAAGATAATCTAAAATAAATCAAACTACATATCCAAAAAAGCGGCCATCAGTGCTACTGGAACCATGAACTACAAAGCCAAGTGCATCAAAACTAAGAAACTAATTTTGTTCTGCTAGAATAAAGGCAAACAAGAGTCCTACATAGAAAAGATAATCCAAAGGGGTAGAAGTGCTTGGGTTACTACTCCCAATAAGATTGACCTTTTGGGTTGGAATCCCATAGCACTTATAGGAGACCCATTGACTTGTTAGACTTCCACAAATTGGTATCAGAGCAAGGTTGAAGGATTATCGACACATGCATGCGGGTCCATGTAGGGGTCCGAAGATGGACATTGTTTGGTAATTCTAAAGGAGACACGCAACAAACATTTACACGCTAGTGATGGGCCTAATTAAACAAATGGGCCTGAGTGAATTATATAAGGAGTCTGAGGGAACGTCCGAATGGATTGGACAAAGTTTGCGGGTAAACTCGAAACAACTCTTAAAATGCTGGAGACATGGCCGCCATCCACCATGTAGTGATCTTGGAGTGTGAACCTAAAGGTTGTGCCAGAGAATGTCATATCTTAACCTTCGCCACATTGACAACAACAAAGTGAACCACATGTTAACTTCAAAGGAGGGATTTACGGTTCAAAGGAAAAGCCATGGATGACTCATTTGAGGGAAGAATTGTTAGAGTAAACACAAACAAAAGTCCTACAATGAAAATATAAGATAACTGAAAGGGGTATATACGTGCTTGGGTTACTCCTCCTAACAAGATCGACCTTTTAGGTTGAAACCCCATAGCACTTATGAGAGGTCCATTGGCCTGTTGGGCTTCCACATTTTCCTCGATTTCAGCATATGTATTTGCATCATGGAAACAGACTCCTTACACATCAAACAGAACAAAGGCTCATGAAAACAAAAGTCCAAGAGCTCATGACATTAGATAAGAAAACAAAAGTATTACCTCCTTTGACAAAGGGGGATTCGTAATGGCATAATAATCAAAGTATATTTGAAGTGTTGAAGGCTCTTCCAATACTGATCTCCAAGAAGAAGGAATCTAAAAGATCACCAAGTACACCATCATTTCGCACTGTTCTAGCGCACTTGATTAAATTGGTTTGTAGTTTATCTAAAACAAGTAATACCTGAACAGTGCCAAATTCTTCAGAACTTTCATCAATTGATGTGCCAACAAAATCAAAAGATAAACATTTAAGCGAAAGAGAAAGAGCCAACTCTTGCAGTCGATCCACAGCTGCAAACGGTATTAAATGCAAAACCAATTAAACAAATCAAGCAAAAATAAATTGTTTGATAGAGAGCCAAAAAATAACCGGATGAGTGCATAAAACTCAATAATTCATTTTGTTATATTACCATCAAACTTCAATTGGCGCAATGAATTGAAAGATATATGAAATATTTGAAAAAGTGATTGATCTCTAAAGGAGCATGCAACTCTTCGATGATGGCTTGACGGCATCCCAATACTAGGCTGCAAATATACATAAGCACAACCAAACATTTCAAAATTTACAAAATATGGAGGCAGGATTGATAAGAGGATCACTTTTATTTTTTAAATAGTAGGATAATAATGTTAAATTTCAAGTAGCAAGAAGGTGATAACTTCTGGCATCATATAAAAGAAAAGAGTAGGAAAAAAATTATCAGATGATGCATGTGTTCATCTAACCACGTAGACTAAAAGATGGAAAGCTGGGCTATGTGCAGTACAGGAGACAATAATTGATCCTTAAATATCTGAATAAAATTATTAACTTCCAAGTCTGGGAAACTTTTTCAAAGAACAACTTTTACAATAACGTTAAAAAAGAAAAAGAAGCTTAATGCTGACCTGATTCACCTCAGAAACAAGCTGATTGAATATTTTCAGACCAATTTCATAGTGATCATGTGTTCCCTGACAGAGAGAAAAAATGCTTGTAAGCTTATATGTGTCTGTAAGAATGTCCAAAAATGCTGTTTTCAAGGCTAACTGACTAAGAAGAAAAATGCAGGCCGTAAAGTTAGAAGTGTCAATATGAGCATCTAAAGTGAAATCTTATCACCTGCCTCAAGAAGTTCGTTGATTCTTTCACCAAATCTTGAAATCGGTCATCATCAAACCAACCAAACTTTGTGATTCGACACAAGAGTTGGATTAAAGACAAAACCACAAATGGTTGCAACGTAGGCCCTCTTGTGGCTAAGTAACTAATAAGGTAGTTCCCTGCAGCAACAGTCCCCAACGTTCAGTACATACATGCTCAATCAAGCAATCACGTGCTCAATCAAGCAATCACATGCATTATAATTACATTAGTGAAACAGGTATAACACATTACAAATATCAAGACGGAGTTGTAAAGAAAGGCTATGCTCAGTGACTTGCTTCAACAAACTGGAACTAGCCAACATCAAAGCATATGGAGTAAGTGCATTGTCAAGAATGTATTGGCACTGAGAATTATAGTCCGTATTGACAGAAAAGCATTTCAAGGTGTTCTCTGCGTGTGCTCGTTCCACTGAGTCCTGCGAATTGTATAGCCTCTCGCACAACGCCTCCAGTTGTGCTAAGCTCTCCATAACACAATCTAGAAAAAAATTCATAAATTCGTATTAATAAATCAACATTACTACTTAATTAGCAAATGTTCACAGCTGCAATAATTTCAAATGCATAAATGGCTTAACCAGTTCAGACCTGCTGGATTTTCTTAGCAACAAAACAGAAAACAAAAGATCATACACTGTGTACCGACAAAGTTGATACTAGTTCTAAATGGTATAAATAAAAGTTCTAAATCTGCGAACTCTATCAGAGTATACGAGATTAAACTAATGATCCCGATAATAGAGAAGCCATATAACTAGTGATAAGAAAAAAGAAAATTCAGTATACAATAGTTTTTTTTCTTTTGGTCCAGAATTATCATCGAGAAGGACTACAAATTAGAACCACAAGAGGCTCAAAATCGCAAAGTACAATTTGCTTCAGCAATGAAAAACAGAGAGATCGAAAAACGTTCATGGAAGATACCAGATAGCAGCTATACCTCTGGTGGATCCAAGGCCCTACGCCTTTTGAGTGATTTTCAACTGTATCGTCTTCAACTTTGGATTGGAATAAAGAAAACTGGTGAGAGAAAGAAATTGCGATTTCGATGTTGGATATTTAACGCAATTTCTTTTGGCATTGAGTATTCGTATTGGCTTCCTGGGCTTCTTTTTTCCTTTTATTTTTGGGTCATGAGGCTTACTTAGTACGTACTACGTAATACTGTAATATTATTACCTTTTTTTTCTTTCTCTTTCCTAAATAGTATAATACATATATAGTAATACATTTTATCCTTCTTTTTATTTTATGAGTACATTTTATCTAATTGGTTTTAGTTCCGTGAGAAAAAAGAAAAAAAATCCCCAATCGGGGTTTCGTTTGTTATAAAAGGCAAAGTAGACATAATAATCAATAAATTAACCGAACTTAAGTAGTAATAATGCATTTGGTGTTGCATTGTTAGAAATCTGTCGACCTTTCGATTCCCTTGTATATTCTTTGCAAGATTTGTGCCAAGGATGATTTACCTGGGACAAGTTTGATCATTGAATAATTCCTTGTTTGCTGTAACATGGTGGACTCCAAATAATAGGTTTGGTGAGCGGTCTTTCTTGGGGATTGATATGAAAATTTGATTTTGTTTATTTAAGATTTTTTTATTATAGATAGCTTATAATTTCTTTATACGTGGATATAATGATAATTATAAATAAAAAATCAATTTGCATATATTATATTTTATTTAATATCTCTTATAATTTATAAATTATAATATATTATGGTTATTAAATAATCATCATTATAATATATAATCATGTTTTATTATTTTTATAATTTTACTCATTTTATTTAAATATATTTGAGATAAATAAGATATCATATTATAATATTATTTTATTATCATTTCAACATATTAAAATATAAATAAAATAAAATAGGTTAAGTTTACAAAATTTATGTGTGTTATACCATATGTCCAATACTGATACTGTTGAAAACATGTTGATCAATGCAATTGGAAAATGGTCTTGTGGTTAATATATGGGTAGCAGACAACAATAAAGCAAAATATCAAGATTGGATATGTTTTAAAGGGACGTGGGTGATATATTTGCATTTTAAAAGTCTTGAGGCTGCTATTGTTATGCTATTTTAGTTTTCGCTACTATTTTTGCATATATCTGTTTTCATTGCTTTAGTCTTTGTTGGTAATTTTTTTTCAAGTTTGGATTTCCGTATTTTTCTAGATCGTTAGACTGTGTTGTTTTGATTTTGGTGTTTTAATCTTCATATCAATACATCTAGCTGGAGTAGCGCTGGTAGTGATGGATTAAGTCGTCATTAGTTTCTTACTAGTTTCGGTGTTTCATCCATGTCAATTGGCTCCCTTTGTATCTTATTCAGGAGTATGATATTAAGTTTGTATTCAAATTTTAGCCTTCTTCGGATCTATTAATATAATTTATTTACGTGTTTAACAAAAGAAAAAAAAATTGATAATGGAACACGACTAGAAGATAGAAAAGAAAAAGAAAAATTGAAAAATAGAAGGCAATTTGCTATTTTTTTTTTTAAACGATGAGCATCGAATTGGAATTAACTAAATTTATAATTATGAATGAGGAGATTCAAACCCTGTTAACTTGTGAACATTAATAACTAGTATAAAAAGAAAAAAAAATACATTAATATTAGCACAATATTTAAATATAAAAAAAATTAATTTTATATAAGTGATGAAATTTATTTATTTTTTTTCGAATGATTACTTAAAAATAAATTATAATTATATTATTTTTATATTAAAATATTATTTTTAAAATTATTAAAATAATATATTTTATATTTAATTACATATACTACTTAATTTAATTTAAGAGAACACATAAAATTAATAACTTAAAATAAGGATCTCTTCAACCCGCATCCTTTAAGTAATTAAGACATGACAAACTTTATTCCGCATCCCTAAGTAATTAAGACAAGACAAACGTTATTTAAAAGAATGAGATTGTAATTATTTTCAAGAAAAATTATTTTATTGGGTTATTTGAGATAGAAATTTGTTATATCAAATAAATATATATATATATATTTCATAATTTTATCATATAATTTAAAATTTGAGAGGGATTAACACCTTATCATTAAATTGATCACTAATAGATATAAAGTTATTTGAAAAATATATAATTTTAAGAATATATTTTTAGCATATAATAGTTTTTTTTTGTTTGATTTTGTATTACTTTTAGTTATTAAAAGCATTTTTATAAAATTTATAACTAGAAATAAATGAATCTTTAAAATAATGTGATATATATTAAATTATTTTAATGTGTTAATGTCTAAGTAAATAGTTATAATAGGTAGATATTGATAGAGGAAAAAAACATCTGTTTTTATATTTATGGCTAGGCTGACACAGAAGCAAAAAAAAGCAGTGGTGATTAAATGTAGGATAAAAGTAAAAAAGAAATCCGATAATTGATTGTGTTTTAAGAAAAGTGTAATTATTTTGTTATCGTAACGATAGAGTGTTTTAAATTAATATAATTTTTAAAAAAAATAGTAAAAAATATAAAGATAAAATAACCTAATATAAATACTTAAAAAATAACATTAACCTAATATAAATTCTTACATATTAAGATTTTTGTCACTGTTAACGCTTTTTTTTTCATTTAAGACAAAAATGTATTGAAACTATTTGTAGTAAATGGTAAAAACGTAAATAACAAAACAATTATTTCATGTTTAGTCGAAGGTAATCAGAATTAATTTTTTTCATTTTGTGTGTTTGGTTGAAAAAAATTGAAGGACAAAATTAAATCGATTATTAAAGGAGAAGGAATCACAAATCCTTCTTCTCTTTTAGTAATCATGATTTCATTTCCATATAAATTTTTTTTTTCAATTTTACCCTCACGTCAAATATAATCCTAAACTCAAAACCCTAAATCTTAAACTATAAATTCCAAAATCCAAAACCCTAAATCTCTAAATCCTAAACCTCAAATCCTTAAACCCCAAATCCCTAAACCCTAAACCTAAATCCCAAAACTCAAAATTCTAAACTCTAAACCCTAAACCCACCTAAATCTCAAAACTCAAAACCCAAAACCCAAAACCTTAAAACATAAATCCCAAGACCTAAAATCCCTAAACTCTAAACCCTAAACCTCAAATCCCTAAATCTTAAACCCTAAAACATAAATCCCAAAACCTAAAATCCCTAAACTCTAAACCCCTAAACCTCAAATCCTTAAATCTTAAACCCTAAAACCCTAAACCCTAAACCCTATACCTTAAATCCAAAATCCCAAATTCTAAAACACTAAACCCTTTTTAGAAAATTAATAATTTTAACCCTAAATCTTAACCCATAAATATAACCTCAAATCCTAAATTCCTAAATTCCTAAATCCCTAAATCTCAAATCTCAAACCTCAAAACCCTAAACCCTATTTAAAAAAAATTAATAATATATTTTTTTTAATTAAGTAATAATTGTTTAAAAAAATAATGATTTCAATAATATATTTTTTCTGACGAAAAAATAATATTTAAATGACATTATTTGAATTTTACTGAATGTAAAAATATTAAAATAATTTATAAATTTTTCCATTCAATGTTAATGTCAAACCAAATACTATAATTCTGATTTTAATCTTAATTTCAGTGATCAAATCAAACAACATTATTTTTTTTTCATTTTATTTCATTTCAATTTCGATTTCATTTCAGAGATCAAACATCGCCTTAAGAAAATAAAAAGAGAGAGAGATACACCCTTTTTCTCTCCACCTTTTTCTGAGCCTGACATTGCTCTGCTCTCGCCATTTCACCCTTATCTCCTCTATTCCCAATCCTAAAACCTTATCTCCTCTATTCCCAATCCTAAAACCCGACTCTCTCTTTTACTTCTATTATTTTGTTCTCTCACCAAAAGTTTCCATTTATCTTATTTCTATTTCCACTTACATATTATCTCTATATGTCTCTGTGCTTTCTATTTGTGTAAGTGCCCTCTAGCTGTTTCTTCTGCTTTCTTTCTATGTGGATCTCAATCTCAGATGCTTTGTTCTCTCTACAATCAGATACTATCAGTTCTCTTTCACAACTTGCGGTTGAATTCAGATCCCATCCTTAACATTTTACAAGCTTTAATCTTCCATTGTTTTTCTCTTCCAAATTGGTCTTCTTCGGTTTTTGTTGATGGCTTGTTGTTCTAAGAACTTTGTTGATTCAGATCAGTAACCAAGGGGAGAGTGATTTTCTTTGTTATAATTGATTTTGGTGTTTCAATATTCCAAAGTTCAGAGTCAGAGAGATGATCATGTTCTTTTAGTCTTCTTTGGCTGTGCTGCCAGAAAGTATTGTCAAATTAGAACCAGTTGATGCAGATTTGATAGCTTTTGAAGAGAATGAGCCAACAGAAGAGTTGGATTTTACTTTCCCTGATGCTTTACTTGCTTGAGCAAAGTTCTGGTTGTGCCAAGGACCAAGCCGTTGACACCGACCCAATTGCAACATTTCTTGGTGTAATGATTTGGTGACTGATTACAAGCAAATGGCTTCTGGAAGTTCTTCATCAACCCAAAAAGAATTGGGTTTTAGCTCCCGTTCCTGGAATAACATGCCTGCTGTTTGTCAAATGTCAGATCTTTCTTAAAATTTTGCACTCTCAAATGTATAAACTTGAAATTTGTACTAGATTTTACGACTTGGGAAACTGAGCAGTCAACTCCTGGGGCGTACCAAGCTAAGAAAGGTCAGTGAGATAATGGTATTATTTCATTGGGACATTGATTATTTTGTTGGTGGCTTTTTGTGATTTGGTTCTCATATTGTGTAAGAGCACACAAATATGGAACTAAATGTTTGAGAAGTTGCTTGTGCTGCTTCTGTAAGGATCGTTTTATAACTGCATATTTCAAATGTTGAGCATTCTGTTTTCCATGGATTTTGTAATCAGATGAATTCGATTGAAATGTTCAACTTGTTTTAGTTAGTCAGTTCTTGCTTCGGGATAAAGATGGTCATTTGCGTTACATATATGTTTGTTTCCTTTCATTATCTTCACCTTTAGCAATGTAGAGGTTGTTACTGACTTTGCTTAGTCTCTCTGTTCATGGTTTTTTCTTTTTTTTAATTTGAAGTTCAGAGGAGTTCTCATGTTAGGTAGGAGGTACCAAATCAAAAGGTCACCACACCAGCGATAATTTCCACTTTCGAAAGAGAAGATATTAATAATAGATCAAATAAATTTTCCTAGGAATGTAAGTATCATTAGTTATGATAATAAACCCAACAATTTTTTATTGTGACATCTCAAACTGAACTCTCATTCGTCTTTATTTGTATATAATAATATAAATAAAGGCAATGTTTCTTTCTTTTTTTTTGGGGGGGAAGGGGGGGAGACATGAGAAATGTATACACAAGTGTTTTTAGTGGGGTTCGATTCGTGACTTTAAAGCCACACAAGCCAAATACCAACTTGAGCAGCTCCAGTTGGTAAATAAAGGCGATGCTTGAATTAAATAAAGTACTCTTTTCCACTATCGGAAGTGGATTCCTCAGACAATGGCAACATGCCAGATCTTTCTGGAGTAGTAGATTGAGTTGAAGGTGAAAGAAAGAGAGTTGCACCCAATTGATTCATATCAATTGTTGTACTTTCTAAGGCATCACCAAGTGCTTCAACTGACTCTGGTGTGCTACCTGCTGAATCTGAATCTGCTGGGGAAAAACCCTTGATAATGCAAGCCGTGTTTGAATCTATTAGGTAACTTAAAGCATCAACCACCTAAAAATTAATTGAGTTTCAAACATAAAATAATTAAACTGAGCTACATTATACTGTTCATCTTGATATGGTACGAAGATAATGCATGAGAGACTCATCAGTGACATGCACCCCCACTTGTAAAATTGTGATTGTTCAAAGTATGTTCATCATACAAGCAATAAATACAACATAAATTTCACTATTATCTATCCAATCATTATTTTCCATGTAAGAGTGGTGTCAAAATTACTATTCTGTTCCCTAAAGTTGATATGTGAACATTTATATGGAAAACACCAAATATTCCTATTCCACCACCCAACACAGCTACATTTAAATCTTCTTGTTACCTTCCATGTTAGGTTGATATAATGAATAACAGTACTAAATTTAGTTTTACATCAGATTCATTGTGAAGATAAAGCATTCAATGCAGTCTATTTTGCAGAATATCTTTGTTTATCATGCATGTGAACGAAAATTTATTGAAGTTACCTTATCCATAGATAATCTTTTGCGAGGTTCTTTGCTAAGGCATTTCTCAGCTACTCGAACCATCCAAAATAGTTGGTGAACGTCATGGGAATCTACAATTCTGGGGTCAATTAAATCAGGGTAGTTCCTTTCTTTTAGCAATGGTCTTGCCTGTAATTAAGAACATCTTATAATGTTATTTGTCTGTAGTGTATGATAAATAAATAAATAAAAATCCACTTTTTTGAACTCATAGATATTTGATTACCCATCCCACAAGACTCTTTCCTCCTAGTGACTTATCAGTAGTTCTAAGTCCTGTGATTAGTTGTAATAGAATGACCCCATAAGCATATACATCTGTCTTTGTTGAAACTCTTCCACTTTCTGCATATTCTGGTGCCAAATATCCCAAAGTTCCAACTACTTTTGTTTCTGATGAGTGATCCGGGTCTTCATTTTGTGCTCTTGCAAGGCCAAAGTCCCCTAGCTAATCACATTTAAATGATCATATTAGATGTCTGATTAATGTTATTGGTAAACAGAGATACTTGAATTTCATTGATTCACAAATCTAAGGCTAAAAATGCTAAGATAGCCATGAGTGTGTTGCACTTAATCAGTTCTTACTACATAAAGCTTATAATCAAGATTTGGTTCTTCATTACCAGGCATTCATGATCATGTGTCACAAGAATGTTGTTTGGTCTAATATCTCTGTGGATGATCTTGTTCTGATGCAGATATTGCAAACCTTTGGCAGCTCCCAATGCAATTTTCATTCTCATTTGCCAACTCAGTGGTTTGCGTGTGTATTCTGCATAACCATATCAACAGGTTCATCTAGGATCAGACTTTCTTATTGTGTAATGTAATTTTTTTTTTAATATCTGATATGAACTTAAGCTCTTACTTGATAGATGTTGGTCTAATGAACCATTGCAAACATATTCATAAACAAGCAATCTGTTTTTTCCTTCTGAACATGATCCAAGCAACATGACTAAATTATCATGTCTTGCTTGGCTTAATACATTAACTTCAGCTTTGAATTCTTTCTCTCCTTGACTGCTTGCACTTTTGTGTTGTTTTACAGCAATCTTTAGTCCTTTAATTTCTCCTCTATAGACAGAACCAAATCCACCTTCAGCTAAGAAGTTCTTTGGGGAGAAACCTTCTGTAGCAACATGGAGATCTAAGTAAGTGAAGTCTCTCTTCCATCCTATTTTCGGCCGTCTATTTTTGCATATTGAACAAACAGAATTTCTAAGTTCCATATCAGAATACAATTCTTCTATCCAATAATTGTTGTTGATATTTTGTTTTTGTTCATCTGGGCTTCCTGCATTATATGCTTCTTTTGTAGATTTATCTTCTGCCATTTCTTGTTCTGTAGTATTAGTAGTTTCTTCTTCTTGAAGTTGCCCTTTTATATCTCTTACACTTGAACTGGAAGCCATAGTTTCCGGCTTTTTCTGGTTGTTACTGGCTATATTTTTTCTGTGAGGTCTTGGAGTTCCTGAAAAATTTGTATGCTTGGTTTAGACTTGTGATTTGACACTGTCCTAGTGTCTGTTAGGTACTTGAGATCAGTTAAAACAACAAAATTAGGAAGCCTTTAATCATAGAAATTCTATAGGATCAAAACATATGTGTTATCATGGCTCTATGGTTCAAATTGATCGAAATTCAATTTTCATAAACTTTCTGAAATTAAGGATTATTTCAACATAAGAATATATTATCTGATGCAACTCATATTCAATTTTAAAGACCATTGTTGATTGATTTGAATGGAGAAATTACTCACCTTTCCGAATAGGCCTTTTTTCCTCTGGGCTTTCTCCCGGAATCATTTCATCATATTTTACATTACTGCTTCTGGTAGTACTGCTGCTTTCAGTAGGCTGTTTGCTGCTCCTCTCTAATGTTGTGTTTGGTCTGGCCAAAGCTTCAATAGAATCGTTGCGTCTGATTCTTGAAACAACACATGAAAGCTCCTCCATGAAGATTTTCTTGTCCTTCTTCATGTCCCTGGACCAACATTTTAAATGATATAATTTTCTAATTAACTGCTTTCTTTATGCATTTTATAAAGGTTTCTTATCTTGCCTTGGATTCTACTTTTATGTTAGAGTTTATAGTTTTATCCCTCTTTGCACTTCATTTTCACTAAAGATCTATGGATTCAAACATTCATAAGAAAAAATTTATATCCATAACAATCTCAAAACTTTAAATCTTTTGATACCTATCAAGAATAACCCATGTGGCCTTTAGTCTTATGATGGCTTCCAGAGCAACTATCTTTGAAGAAGATCCAGCAAGCACCTTTATATCAAATTTAATCTGAAAATATTTTAATAAAAAAGAATAAAAACCATCAATATAGTTCATTTTAAATATATGAGAGATACATCTAAGTACTAGTAAGTTCTTTTCATGGATCTAGTGCTCTACTTTTCTAATGCTGCTGTAAGAAAACACCAGTGGCTAATTAAGAACTAGGGTTGCAAGAAAAACTCAATTTAGGTGTAACTTTCTTTGTCTGACCTTCTTTTCTTCACATAGCTCAGTAACCTCTGTGATCTCAACGTTCTTTTGATAATCCTTTTCCCTTCTCGAACGTTCTTCCTCAATAATTTTCTTATTTGTTCCAAACATTGAAACAGAATCCACCTTAATCCTGTATCCCACTGTATATGGAAAAGACGGTGTGAACTAAAGAAGGAAAAGCTAATGACAATATTGTATAAATATAAAGTCCTGAGCTTATTTTTATCCACTAGTTCCTTAATATTCTTTCTACTCACACTATGAAATCAAAAGCTTATTATAATCTTGCATAGCTTTCCAGCTTCAATACAAGATAACATACTAGGATTATTAAACTGATGAAGAATTGCAACAAGTGTAAGTTCATCTTCAGGCTTAAGTGATAAGCCTTGCAGGACCCTTTTGATTGCTCTTGTACTGAATTCTTTTGTTGCGTCCTGGATCACCACTACCCTTTGTGTTTCGGTCGACATGGTTCATGTAGTCGTTGTAGTAATCACAACTAGATTAACTAATTTTTTTATTGCTCAGTCCTAGATAAGTTTTCTATATGATTATGATGTTTAAGTAGAACTAAAAATACTTCTTAACAGTTACAATATTTTCTAGAACTGATCTATTCTAAGAAGAGCTTGATTGTTAAGAAACTCGAAAGCTATAAGCTGCAACTACTTAAACATTAGATTTCTTAAATGAAATATTGCCTAATGCAATATGATAATGTGCGAATGAACTCAATGTAAGAAAAAAAGGTATGAAAATATTAAAAAAAGGGGATATATTGCTAGGCTAATTAAAAGAACTATCAACTAAGTTATTTATGAGGGGTATATATAGTTCATTGGTCCTGCTAAGTAGATATTTAACTAGAACTCAATTTCTAGAGGGTGAAGGTAAGGTAGTGGTGATTCCAAACAAGCATATGAAGAATCAATAAGAGAGCATATTCTGAAATACAGAATATGGGCCCTGGAAATTTTATTTTTTTGCAGAGCAAGAAGTTTAAGCTTTTTATTTACGAATAACTCTGTATGATTGGTGTTCTTAGGTTGCTTAATTCCAAAAGAAAGGTTCTAAGGTTATTGATAATAGCAAAGATGTTAATTTTTATTTTTTAATTGAGTTCTTTCCTTGTTGGGCAATTTGATTTTTTTAATGATATTTTGATGGTTTGTTTAAAAATTGTTGTTTTGATGAGGAATTTGAATTTGCCTTCCAATATTTGTCAGGATTTGATAATGAAATTTCAAGTACAGCTTATGTGGAGCTGGTTTGACAGTTTGATTGTGCCTTGGCCTGCATATTTTAGCTGTTCTTCCTTACCAAGCAGCTTTAAAAACTATTATATATAGGGTTAATTATTCATTAGTCCCAAACTTTTCAACAGTTTCACACACAGCTTCCTAAATTTTAAAATTTAACGCATACGTCCTACATTTTTAAATTATATGATTATAAATTTTGGAATTTATTCGTAAAGTTTTAAAAGTTTATTGACTAAATAATACTACTTAATAGTTTAGGAATTTATGTATGAAATTTTAAAAATTTTAAGAATAAAAATCTGTTTTAAAATTATTTTTGGGACTTATTTATGAATTTAGTTCATTGAGTCAAGCCTAGGGTAGGGGTATTAGAGTCGCTATGGGTTCTTACATTGGGCTTTGGACATCTACAATTGTTCGACCTGAACCAAAGAATCTCTTATATATCATGCAACGACATTTCTTAATATTACTATTAGCTATTTGAAAACTCTGACCAATTCAAACTCAATTTCTTTTTAGTATCTGACCATTAAGTGATTCCCACATAAATCAATCTTCAAGCTTTAAGCTTGTCATGAAAAACTTATCAAATCGGTCTTTAACCACTTAAGCGAAAGGACTAATCATAATGGACTAATATTTTGATAGTTGAGAAAAGTTTCAATGTTTCATGTATATTGTTGGTAACTATCAATTTAGTCCATAAGTAGTTTTATGTGGAGAAATTTCGACACAAGTCCCATGAATTGGGATTGGATTAAGTAGTTGATTAAATTATCCTCTTAACAAATGAAGACCAATATTTTTGTTTTTGTTTAAAAATAAAAAATATTAATATAAATATTATTTTTTATTATATTTTTATAAAATAAGATAAATAAAATAGTATATTTTAATCATAATTTTTCGTAATTATATAATTGTTATTATTAATAAAAATATTTTGTTAAATAAACTAACAAGTTGTTCATGTGTTAAATACGTTAAGTAAGTTTGGGTTTTTAGCTCATTAAATCAATCTTTAATTGCTTCTTTTAATAGATATCATATATTTAAGAAAAATGCTTAATATATGGTGATCCTGATTTTATTTTTTTTCTTTTTAAATTTTGTTTGGTTATTTAATAAAATTATTTATTTATTTAATTATACGTAAGATTCGAGCACTTAAAAACTATCGGGATAGATGCTCTATATTCAAAGTGGTAAAGCATTGACCATTAGGCAGTAGCTAAAAAGGAAGCGTTGACTTAAGTTTCACGCACAATTATCCAATATATCTTGAAACAATATATGGAAAGAGTCACTGTACGCATCTCTTTTTTCTTTTTTTATCAGGAAAGAATTATGCATTTAATTTCATCAGAAACAAGAGTAGTGTACGTATCTCAATGAACATAAATCTTTTTATTTTCCTTTCTCTTTCAATGATCTGTCTGTTAGTGCATAATATACATTTTATTCCCCTTTCTCTTTGCTTTAACATCACAGCTTTCTCGGTTTTTCCATTTTACCTTTTGGAAATCTGTATCTTTCTTTTTTTGGGTTCAATAGATAGAGTACAAAATATTAAACAAAACAATCTCATCTTGATTCTGATCTACAAGTTTCATTACATTTTCACTTGTTGACCTTTGCCATTGGATTTACCAATTAAAGCCATAACTATCCCAAAAGTTACTATGTAAATTTGATCTAATAAATTTATCAATTTTTTATGATTAAAAATAATTTATTTTAGAATTTATAGTTTTACACCAAATTATACAATAAAAACATAAAAATACTCTTATTTTATAACTTTGATAAAATAAAATTAATGTAACATTCTACTACATCCCTAATGTTAACGATATTATTAGTTCTTGTCTGGTGACTCAAAAGGTACTTATCATCGATAACCTTATAGTAGATGAATGTAATGTGTTATATATAAATGTAGATGTAACGTATCATGTTATATATAAAAATACAGGTCGATGAACATGTTACATTCATTAAGTTGTAGGAATTATAATGAAGGTAATAAGTTATATATTAAGATGCATATGGATGTAATACAATTTATATCATGTGGATTGTTGAAACTACAATAGATTTAGTATGACATATGTAAAGATACATGCAGATGTAATATGTTACATTGATTTTCATTGATAGTTGTCGAAGATATTGAATTTTTATCTTATTTTTATTTTATTGAATTATGTTTTAAGATTATTTTGATATTTATGAGTCTTGAGATAATAATTTAATATTTTGTGAAAATTAATATAAAAAAAATGCTTTATATTATCACCACATTGAAATTACTTTTAATCTAAGAAATTTTGATATGGGTCGAACCATATTAAGTTCACTTAAGCTTCAAGCGGAATAGACTAAATTTAGCTGCATAAAAAGCCTATAAAAGAAAATTCATAGCAATAAATATTTAATAAGAATTCTAGCAATAAAATAGTGTAATTGGGGAAAATCTATCTTACACATGTATGTAAGATATATCCGGCATAAAATAAGTTATCGGTAAGAATTGAAAAATATGATATCATCAATATTGTCACGATTATTGTTGTCTTTTTATACATTTTGATATAAAAAATGTGATATTTATTTATTTTTGTTAAAATATCAAAAAAATATTGTGACATTATTGACAAAATATCTTTGCCTAGAAAATACCTTAAAAATAATTTTTTTTTGCCAAAATATTATGGATATTTTGGATATTGTTGTGAAATTTTCGGTAAAATATTGAGAAAATATCGTTTCTTATTATTTTTTTATTTTCTAAACAAATAACCTTTAAATCTATGTATTTATATTTTTTTATCTTCAATCAAAAGATTATTTATTTTAGATAATAATTTTTACTTCTTTCCATATATATTTTTTATTTATACATCGTTTTTTACATTTATTTTATTAGTTTTACTTATAATTTTTTTAATTTAAATTTTATTACATAACATCTAAGTTTATTTATTTATAATAATATTATAATTATAATATAAATATATTTTAGATTTTAATTAATTATTTTAAAATATTTTGATTAATTAATTCATTTATGTATCAAATTGAATACCATAACTTTTATAAATATATATTTTAAATAAGAAACTAATTTTATTATTTTGATGTTTTATAAATAAATTTTATCATTTTGATAGAATTTTTCTAGTTTTTTTTTAAATTTCTAAAGATTTTTTAGATGATGATAATATTTTCGATATTTTTTAAAAATTTAAGTTTTAATATTTATATTAACATCCCTGTGGTTACAGGTCACATGTACCATTTTATATTGTTTATCACTTGGAGAAATTAATGACAGAAGGGGAGAGGAGGGAGGGGGGATCTTTCATCGTTTCTCCGAGTAAAAAACTGTAGTATAGTTTTCAAAATGAATAAAATACAATAACGTGCTTAAATTCTCGTTTTATTTGAGTGAAATACTCTCCTTTTAGCTTAAAAATATATTTTTAAATTTATTTGTTTTTAAAAAATGTCTTTTAATTTTATTAATCTATAAAAAAGATTTCAAGTAAGGTTAAAATTTATTTTTTATTTATTTTTTTAAATATAATAAAATAACGTATATATTATATATATATTTATATTTTTCGATAAATATATACATAAAATAATTAAAAAAATTACGTATATTTTTTTAAGAAATTTTTTTGTTTTAAAATTTAACAAAAATTTATTGTTTAATACACAAAATAACACATTAAGTAATAAAAAATTTATTAAAATTTTTTAATTAAAAATTATTTTATTAGATATATTTATATTGAAATATATATATATATATATATATATATATATGTATGGTATGAAAATTTATTTTATGGATTAATTATTATAATGATTTGATATATAAATTTATAAAAAAAAATTATGGAGTATATTATGGGGTTTTTTAGATTGATGTTGGTTAGTATATTATTATATTATATTTAATAATATATTGTATGAAAATTTATTTTTTCCGAATAAATTAATTAAAATGAGATTAAATAGACCTTCAAGATCTATACGACACCTTCAAGATCAAGATCTATACGACACCTTCAAGACCTATACGACACCCCTAATGACTCGTGACAATTTGTTATAACATAAAAACTTATTTTTCTCAAATCAATAAACTTACAAACGAGATTAAATATACCTTTAATATCTACACGACACCTTTCAAACCTATACGACAATTTTCCTAAAGACTCGTGACAGTTTGTGTGTGTGACATATCACAAATTTAAACAGGAAAATGACTTTCTTAATATGATCGCCTCCTCCCTTTTTGGTTTATCAAATTTGTAAAAATATGATTTTTTTAATCTATATAAAATAATATTTTTAAAATTTATAAAAATAAAAATAATCTTAATAACATTAAACTTGTAAAATTATTGGCTAAATATTTTTTAAAGATTAAAATGCTTATATATTCTAATTATTTAAGCCAAATATATTATTTAGTATTATAACTTAAAAAATATTTTTAAATATATTTGTTTTAAAAAAATACGTTATTTAAGTATTTATTTGTTAAAAATATATTAAGTAATAATAAAATTAAATTTTCATTTAATTTTTTTAAATATAACGAAATATGACATTTATATTTTTGATATGTATATATATAAAATGATTAATATTTAATTAAAAATTACTCAAAAGTAAAAAAAAAAATCTTTCAAATTTTATCACATATTAAATAATGAAATTTATTTAAGTTAGTAGAAAGAATTTGTTAAAAAATTATAAATTTTATTTAATTAGATATATATCTATCAAAAATTAAAAATATACATATATTTATTTAATATAAAATTAAATAAAATGTTAACTTTTTCATACATTTCACATTTTTTTTTGTAAAAAAAATGTAAGAGCACGTTTTTTTAAAGAAGCTCCTAACCCCGGTACAAAATGACTTGTACAATATTTTTCATTTTTTAAAATAATAAATATATATAAATTAAATAATTATATTATTTTTATGGTTATAAATTTTAAAAGTGGTATGTTTTTTTAAAATGAAGATAGTTTTTAGATAATAAAAAATGTATCCATTTTATTTTAATTTCACACATTAAATACGTTGATAACTTTATTGTTATGAAAATATTATTAATATTTTTTTTATATTTTATTTTATTAAATTTTATAAAATATTATTAATATCGATTAGTTTATTAAATATATGATTCTAAGTTTATTAGATCGAATTTTTAAGGTGTTTAAAAAATTTATAGATCTAATGTCACACTCAATAAAGATTTATGATACATGTATATGGTTTACTCAATGTGTCTGAACTTATCCCAGAAATATATTAAAAATGATACATGTGAACGGGTGTAAAACTAAACAAGTTACACAAATATCAATCGTATTTTTATAATATTTTATAAAGTCTATGAAAGTAAAAAAAAATTAATGATATTTTTTTAATAATTATAAAATTTAATAATATAAAAATAATATTTTAATATTCGATGATATTTTTATAATAATACTCGATGTATCTTAATAGTCCTCGTCGTATTTTAACTTATATTTTTCATTTAGAGTTAGAACAAATAATCTAACTAATTAATTTATATTAAGAAATTTGATTTGATTTGATTCGTAAGATTTGAATCGAATTTGATTAATAAATTTTATAATCGAAACAAATTTAAATTTAAAATTATACAATTAGTTCAAATTTAGATGAACAGATTTTATAATCTATTGTATCTAATGTAGATTAAATTATTATTAAATTATAAATAAATACATATTTTATTTTTTTAGTTATAATTATAAATAATAATATTTATTATAAAAATATTAATTTAAAATTTAAATTTGTATATTTTGTATTTTATGTATATAAAAAATTTATAAATAAATTTAAATATTAATTTAATGATTCAAAAAATTCTTACATATTCGCACTTAGATTTGTTAAGATTGATAAGATTAGTTTCGGATTTAAAATCGGATTAGATTGAAATTGATTAATATCATATAATTTTGATCGGTTGCTTAGTCGTACCTCGACCTATGGGCGTGATGAGCCCATTACACTTTTTGGAGAAAGAGAGATGGAGAGACGAGACAAGCTGCGGATGCTTATGGCAAAATTAGATGCTGAAGGGCAGTTGGAGAAACTGATGAAAGCTCATGAAGAGGAGGAGGCTGTATCTTCTGCTACTACATGGGAAGAGGATGAGGAGATTCTTCAGTATCCCTTTTATAAAGAAGGATCAAAAGCTCTTTTGGATGCTAGAATTGACATTGCAAGATACTACTCATTGGTTAGGGCAGCCTTGCGTCTTAAACGTGCACGGAGGAGAAGGGATGATCCTGATGAGGATTTGGATGCTAAGATAGATTGGGTTCTGAAACAGGCCGATAATTTAGTCCTTGACTGCAGTGAATGATGACAGGGCACTTGTTTGTTGCTCTTTTTCACAGGATGGAAAACTCCTTGCCACCGGGTATATATCTTTCTCTCCTTTTCTGTGAGTGTTTGTGTGCTCCCACACCACAAAAAAAGGAAAGAAAGAAAAAATTCCCGTTGCTATGTTCATTGATTGTGTTGCTGTGAATTGATGAATATTCTATATGGTTTTGTTATTGCCAAGCTTAAAAAAATGTTTAGGATGATCACGTTTCTTTAGATGCATTGTTATATCCTGCTGAGGAACATCTGGAACTCTTTACCTGATTTCTAGGACTGTTGTAACAAGCATAATTTTTCTATTTAACGGAAAGTGTAGTGCATTCCACTTTTGTCTTGAAAATATTCATCTGTTCAAGTATATTAACTGTGCCAAAGCATGTCATACTATTTAGAGAGTGATCATTTCTTATAACACATCACCACTTAGTTTCCTAAGCAATGTGAGATATGTACAAACACACTGTATTATACACCCCACTTAAAGAGTCTTACATCCTCGTAAGTAAGAACACAAGCTCATATGGTTCAGTGGAGTCATGACTCTGATACTAACTGATACAGAATGGTTAATCTGTTTGCTTACAACGGAAAATGATCTACTCTATGTGATACGAGATTGTTCGCTTTGGTTCATAACTACAAGTTCAGCTAGTCCACGACCATGACTTGACGGTTCAACGAGACTTCATAGCTTTGCTTGTAGATAAAAATCTCAAAACACGTCATACAATTTTGAGAGTGCTTACCCCTTATAAGCATTTAACTTCTTAAGTAATGTAAGATATATGCAAGCATAGTGCATTAGGGGAGATGATAACACCTGTCGGGTATGAGATTTGAGGAAGAGGAAATCTTTTACATCATTTCCTCACATGCAAAACGCATTTCTAAGGTCAAATTTGAGCCTCAAGAGGAATATTTCCTTTCAACTACTTCATTTGATATGACAGCTAAGGTTTGTTTTAACTAAAAAAAAAAAAATTCATGCAATTCACTCTTAAGCACTTTCATCTATAATTCTTTGGTTTAGATCTTGCTCATGCCTTGTCTTTTTTGACTGTGCATGTCAGATTTGGTCATCTTGTGACTTTAAGCCTGTTAAGACACTTTTTGGACATGAAGAAAAGGTGTCCTCTTTAGATATTACACGAGGTTATTTTTCTGACACTGAAATTGCTGATTGCCAGCATTTGTTCTGATTGCTTTTCTCCTTTATGTTCTCTGATTACGTGGAGGTACTTGTTCTAAAGGAGGAATTATTAATTGGTCTTAAAACATGATAACATGATGTCCCATGACATTGACATTGTGTATTTGTTTGATTTTTTAGGCTAAAAGTGAAGAATTTATTTATACAAAATTGACATAGCATTTCATTGATATGGAGCATATTAGCAATGATCTAGGACTAATGAATAATTTATCCTGGAAAAGATAGTGTCTCTTTGCTTCATTTCTTATATTTATGCATCTTACCCAAGCATGATGTCTCTCCAGAATGTATTGCAAAACAATATGGAATTCGTTTTTTTTTTCTTTTGAAAAGGGATATGACTGCAAGGCAATGAGGCCCAAATGTACACGTCTGGCCAAAAGTGTGACGTAAGGGGATAATGAATTCTTGACTATATTAGGCATCGGTTATCATCATTTGTTTTCGGATTTCCCGTATTTTTACCGCTTCAATATATTTGTAAAGAACACATTGCTTTTGATTCCAAAGATGCATATTCTTCTTATTAGGAACTTGAAGTGTGTCTGTGGCATACATGTGTGAGCCATGCATTTTGACTTCCTTTATATTTTATACTTGGGCTTAATTTTTAAGTTGAGAAAACCACTATTATATAATTGTTTGTTTTGGAGTTACCTTGTGCGATAAACATTTCTCTAAATTGCAGATGGACAGTATATAGCCACTGTAGCATTTGATAGGACCATCAAACTTTGGTCCAGCAAAAGCAGCAGGATGGAGAAACAGGCAATGGCTGTGGACTAATGGACTTTTAGATACTCCATGAACATTTTCAGGTGATTGCAAATTGTTGAATGCCGGCTCCTGTTGATCTAAAGATGTCGCTCCAGTTTTGATAGGTGCATATGGAGGAAGGTTTCTCAATGACAAATTGAGACTCAGCAACGAGGGCATCATATTTGAGTGGATATCTTGTCAAGAGGTCGTCCAGTTTGAAGTTGGATGACAATTTCCATTAAACTGTACTTTCACATGTTAGACCTACTAGTAGGAAGAGGAAGATCGTCTTTTAGGGGGGTAAATAACTTGCGAGTGACATGCTGGTATGACTTTTCAGCAAATTCATTTTCTGAAATTGGCAAGCTGGAAAGGGAAAGTGGATCATGTAATGATGGAAAATTATGCATAATAGTTAACATTATCAAAATTTGCATGAAACTCTGGTTTAAATACCACAAGAGTAGCTCGTATGCAACAACATGCTAAAATAGTCCCATCCAACAAAAAAAGAGGGCCAAATTGATCCAAAAAATTAATGCTATAAAGGCTTTAAATTAGCGGGGAGAATTCAAGCCTACCTCCACAACACAACTATAGTTTGTTTAAAGTGAATTGTATCTCCAATAATGTTACTATTATACTATTTTTTATTAAACTGCTATTAAATCAGTTGAAATCTATGAATTTTTTTTTTTGTAAGTAGAGATAAAATAATAGTGGGTACATTTAAAATTTTCCTTATACACATTCAATTCACTTCGAAGGTCCGCTATTAAGAGGACTTAACTTTTGTGCAAGTTTTAAAGTTACACTTGTTATTTCTCTAATTTTTCATAACCGCAAAAGCTGTAATCTTGAAGCCCCTTTTACTGTCCGAATGTTTCAGATTTGTCTTTTTAGGGTAACAATTACTATTGATTAATTGAAATTTCATTCCTTGTTGAGGAAAAAAAATACATTTACAATACATCAAATTTGACAGAATAACAATGATGTAGCTTACAAAATTGGTTTTGAATACCTTAAATTTAATATTACATAGAAGCAGAGTAGCTGACTTGTCATATGCTTGGAAGTTTCACTTTGTCTCCTCAGCTCATTTGATCAATGAAGGTTGATGCAAGTCTTCCACTTGTAATGAGACAAACTTATTCTTTGACATTCAAGGCAAAATTGGTATGAAATTAAAAAAATAAATAAATAAATTACTGTCAAAGAACTAAAATAATAATATGATACTGCCCCTAATGATAATGTTGAAGAGCATCCTTTCCTTGAACTCAACCTGAAACTTTATCTATTCTGTGCGAATCAGAAATGGTTTGAAGGACATCAACACAACGATGAACATAATCACATTTAAGATAAAAAAGACCATCTGGGTGCCTGCAATAAAGCAAATATGGTTAAACTTAAAACCAGTCAAGCTTGCCTCCCAAGCCATTCAAGTGTGACAAAATACCAACAGCTAAATTCCTGCATTTACATTACAAAATGTAGAATGCAAAAGTAAACAAACAACAATCAGTGAATACGTCAATTGTCTTGCAGTATAATTACATATGTTCTTAGTGTGCATTTAGTTGAATCCTTTACCGATGAATTTTCCACTAAAGTGATGTATGTAGATCCTCCTCGAGAAGTGAAACATTTATAACAACATATTGGATGAAAATTGAAAATATTTTAGGGATACAGTACCTGGGAGGATAGAGGCATCCATACGCTTCTGTGCCCAAGAAAACCTGTTAACAAAGATAATGTATAAACTTTGACTTTAGCAAAAATAGAACCTTAGTTGTTGTTTTTTTTTTTAAATATATGAGAAAGAGAATCTAAGATACTGTATACTAGGATAAACATATATTAGTTTGAATGCCAGCACAATAAATTAGAATTTAGAATGCATATGAGAAAAGCTAATATGTTTGAACAAGCTTAGATGCCAAATTTAAGTTGTCCTTAAGCGTAGTTAGGTTAGCAACTAGCAACTATACATACTTAGGTTTCTTTGACAGAAATCTTTAATAATGTGTGTTGGGTACCTGAATAGTCCAAAAGTGTACTTAAGTCTCTTTTTTCTTTTAAAATATGCACTTGAGTCTCATAAGTTACAATAATGGTGCACCTGAAATCTTTTTTTAGAAATTGCACTGTACCTTTTATATAACTTATGGAACCTAACCTGAGTATATTTTTAAAGAAAGGGTACTAAGTGCATTCCTCAAAGTTATGGACTCCTAATGTATTTATCTCTAATAATGAAACCAAAGGTAAAAAAAAGGAGTAGCCTACTTACAAGGCGCCAGCTCCAGCAGGACCAGCCGCATTAAAAAGAGACATTCCAGTCATTGCAATTCCATTAGCAGCACCTCTGTGGTATTGATCCTGTTTTTAAATTACTTTATTAAGTTTACTTCAAATACATTCTTTACTTAAGGGATGAAAACCACACAACTTAAAATTACCACTGCATTGTTTTGAAGGATGATTGTTCCAGTTAGAATCGAAACCTAGCCACACAAAAAATCACAAAAGTTTAACACAAACAAAGAGGATAATAAATTAACAAACTTGTAGAAAATGGGGTTCAACATTGCAATTGTTGTTTAAAATAAGATGTCGAGGTTGTCTATTCACTTACTGTTAAAATATTCTTCAGCACAGACGCAATATTTAGAACAAGTGTAAGTGCCAATCCCTCCAACTTGGAAAAGTATGGATAAGTTGCCAAAACTGGTATTGTTAAAATCTGCACATCATGTCAATTACTCTAAATTAGCAAGCAAGAACAAAAACTACTCTCACAAGGAAATTAAATAGGTTCTGTGAATTACCGCTCCTACGCGAATAATCATTCTGGGCCCAAAGATCTTTGCCATAAATGGGTATAGAGTAAATTGAAAGACAAGAAGAGAAAAACCTAAAAATTTAAACAAGTTGTTATCCATATGTGTCATATTATGTTACATGTATACTTTGTCTCTTATATTATTCTACTTACCTGAGATGGAAAGAACTTCACCAACATCCTCAGTTGTATAATTCAAGCCACCTAGTCTGCGAGGACTCACTGCCCATAATGAGAAAATCTACAAAATAAAGATTGATGTCACTTAATCTCCATTTGATTGATACCTAGTAGCACACGTGCGTGCATACACAAGTGGGAGAGAAAGAAACATCTAATACAATATTACTGAAAGACTAGAAGTTCCAGGTGATACAC
Organism: Hippophae gyantsensis; assembly: GCA_030763125.1. Lineage (NCBI taxonomy): Eukaryota > Viridiplantae > Streptophyta > Magnoliopsida > Rosales > Elaeagnaceae > Hippophae > Hippophae gyantsensis. The sequence goes on from CM061033.1 coordinate 50,329,047, forward strand.
AGCTAAGCAAAGATGCTGACTTTATAAAGTATTAAATTTTAAAACATGAGGAAGGAACACATGACCATTGAAACAACAAGATTACAGAAAGGAGAAAGGAGGGGGGGGGGGGGGGGGGAGAGAAGCATCAGTTTTTTTTTTTTTTTTTAAAAGGCGGATAAAAACAACAAAATTTCAACCATAATTGGAAGCGTAAAATACCTCTGAATATGCCGTGTCTTGAAGGGAGACAACACAATAAATGATGATTGAAGACATCAAAGGCCAATTCCTAAAGAGACTTTCCTTTGAAGTTTTTGTTCTTTCAAACTTTTCAGCTCCTTTCTTTGCATCAGAGTCACAAGATGCAGTTTCCAAATGTTGTGAGTCAATTTCCAAATCACTGTTTGTTTCGTTATTTTTATGATGTTTGTGTAATGTTTCCTGCAAAACCGGATATAGTGGAAAGCTAGTTTTAGTATATGCATGTTTTTTTAGGCCAAAAACGGGGGAGGAGAAGGATGCTAGATCACAAGGTGAACCACAATTCATGACATGTTAAATTATGAAAAGTCAATGTAGTAAATATGTGCTACTTAGTAATGCAGTGTATATGTGTTTAGTTTTTTATGCTTTCCTTGATGATTTCTTACTCTCATGGGGTACCTTATAGAAAACAATATTTCATAATGCAGTTTCATTTGTACAAAAAATGAGTTCATTAAGTTGGGCTTAATATATACTGCTTTAGGCATACTAGTCATCTTATAAAAATGATGAAAATTTGGATACAAGTTGCATAAACTAGATTCGATTTCAAATAAGGCATTCTTACGTGCTAGAGAGAATTATATGAACCTTATATAATATCAAACAACAGGTTCCTAATCTTTTGATAAGAACAACAGGTTCCTAATCTTTTGATAAGAACAACAGGTTCCCTAATTGTGTCAACAAACGGATTATGTAGTTGGATGTACCGATGATCTTAATAAGTTAACCTTTTAACAGAAGGTTTAGTTATCCTAATATGTAAACAGTTATGATAATTGCAAAAGTCATGTTGACATTTATTAGAGGCATAATATATAAAGAAAAAATGAGCTGATTAAGATATGTACCGGAAGCCAAAAAATAGCAATAGTGACTCCAACAGCAAAAAGCGATATACAAAAGCAAGGCAAGAAGTAGGGAAATCTGCATATAATGCCAAATCATCATAAATGAATCACTGATAGACTACTAAAATATATGATAAAAATAAGTCCACGGGTTATACCTCCCAAGGAATGAGTTTTTGGAAAATATGTTTGGATACTTCTCAGCTGGCTGAAATAATAATATTTCCAAAAGACGTCAAATTGATAACAAATGCTAAGAATAACAATGATTAAAGGAATATCAATGAACCCGATTATTGAAATTGTTCAGGATACCCTTTTTTAGCTTCTAAAATCTATTTCTTAGTTCAAGATCCCTCTTACTAACTGGAATCAAAGAATTAGTAGATCTGTTCCGCCCAAAATGGGAATGGGCTAGGGTTTGTGTGTCTCTACTTATAAGATCCTGTAAAATTTCGGACAGTCAAAAAGTGTTTCAAGATCAAACATGAAAAAAAAGAAGCTAAAAAAATGCATTTTGCGCTTCTTGACATAAACATATTATATGTACTCCTTCTGAAATCGAGCCCTTTCTTCTAAAATCGTTTGTACCTAAAACCATTTTTAAAGCACAAGCAAGCAGACAGTAAGCATATGAATAGCTGTTCAGAGCTTAGCCCACTGCCCAGAGGTAAACAAATAAATACATAAGGTTTAACTTGCTGTTGGGTGGATAAACTTTCCATTGCAATTTGTAATTGGTTTTATAATTTATAAATGTAAATACAATGCTTTACAGCTATAAAATGTTGGATTGAACAACAAAATTTTTCCCCCCTCTCTTTTGTTTATTTTGAATCTAGAATAAGCCCACCAAGAACAGTACAAACTCAAAATAGGAAATTTTGTTCTGACCTCCCTATTTTTCCATACCTAAAATAACATCAACAAATAAAAGTACCTGAGCCAAAAAGCCTCCCAAAGCTGGGCCAATAACCATACCCATGCCCCAAGCTGTACTAATCTGAAACAATCATCATAATTCTCAACTAATGCAGCATTTACTTAACAAATTGGTCTATATTAGGGGTGTGCAAACTTAGGTTGGCTTGATTTTGAACTAAAATTCAAAACAACCTAATCTAATCAATTATTGAAAAATATAAGTCGAATTGAACCAATGAGATGTGTAAAACCAATCCAAACCAAATAAAAAATTTGTGTTGCCTTGGGTTGGATGAATAGTTTTTGAACTTTTTGTCTTATTTTTCTTTAGATTGTACATATATTTTTGTGTTTCTTTAAAATTAATGTGCTTCTACAAGCTTTAAGCTCTAGTATCACTATATGATAAATAATTGATATTGTTTAAATACTAGAGTTCCAAGCTTTTAAAGTAGGTGAAAGGCATATATTAATTTGAATATCTCAATCTATGTCATACGAAGTATAAGAAAAAATATATTTCAGATTGTAGAAGATTGTAATTATATGTTAGAAATTAAAATTTTTTTTAAGAAAAGAAGAATAATGAAAAATATATAAATTAAAAGGAGAAAACTAACTTATATATATGGATTGGTTCGGATTTGATTTGTTCTTAGCACTGAAAATCGAACTAACTTATACTTGATCGATTTCTCAAAAGTTAAAAACAAACTAAACTAATAATCCTTTAAGACCGATAAAATTGATTAGATTAGTTTCATTTATTTGGTTTGGATTGATTCGGGTAATTGTTGCACACCCCTATTCCATGTGCATGAAAATAAAACTCACTGTTGACATTCCTAGAGCTTGATGGTCCTGATGTAAGATCTCACTTGCATATGCCTAGTGTGGTCAAGGTAAATTTGAATTATTTAAGAGGGAAAAACAAAGATAACCCAAGTAATTATTATATTTAACAAGAAAATTAAAAATTTATATTACAATAGTTGCATATAGGGTACCTTTATTGGTCCAAGTAATCCATTGAAAGAACCAAGAAGGAATCTTGTAATGATGGCCATCCAATAATTTACACTAAGGCCAAAGAGAGTGTTGAAAATAACCCTGAGAAGAATATACATGTCGACTGTGAATAAGTCAAGAAGGAATATTATAATGGTGGCCATTCAACAATTTACACTATAGGCCAAAAAGAGATTAAAAAAAAACCCTGAAACAAATAAATAAGATGATTGTGCAAGGATTAAAAAACATGTTAATGGGGAAGAAAAAACCATATGGACTTTTTTATTTTTATTTTTGGTCAAACCATATGGACTTAATTGGATGTAGTGAAATATGCAACTTATAGACAAAAATAATAATAATACTAACATTGTGATAGTCCCTATTAAAATAACAGGTTTTCGACCATAGCGATCAGCTATTATTCCCCAAAATACAGATGTCAGAGCTCTGCCAAGCATATATGAAGCACCTTTGAAGTTTCAAAAGAATTGATGTTAGGAATAGAATCATAGATGTTGAATTAAATAAAGATATGGTTATTGAAGAATAAAGGAACGTGAAGATCCCTCACCAACATAACCAGCATAGTAGCTAATGTCTTCCTCCCTGTCAGAAATATGAAGATCCCTAATCTGCAACAAAATAATCAGAATCATAAGGGAATTTTGTCATCCTTTGCAAGAGTAGAAACTAGAATAAAATGTAGATAAACAAATGGAACCTTGAAATACCAATATTGCCAGCGATTAAAAAGGGAAAATGACTGTTAGCCTAGTAATTGTGGTTCACTTTAATCCTTTTAATTGTTGGGTTAGGCAGATATAAGTCGGCTAATTAATTCATACAAATTTGTCAAGTTAAGGTATTAACATCAACGGCACGTGATTATCACATACAATTTAATGTGAGGATATTTTTGTATATTTATTACCCTTAAAACCGATGATCTGTTTGTATAAAATCCTCTGTTCATGATAGTTAGTGGCATTAGTAGCATACATAGGCAAGCATGATATTAATCCTATCCTAGCTATACTAATGAGAATTACAACAAAGGTAACAACAAGCACAAAGAAGTTTACGCTCACCATAAAATAAAGGAATGGATACAGAGATGATGTTGGCAACGCTGGGAACATATCACAAAAGATTGACAAAGTTAGATCATAGCACATGAAGCCAGGCACTGGATACTCTTGTTAATTTAATGCCATTGTCTAATAAAACAAATGGTGTAGGACATGCACATACTTAGATTTCTTTAACACTTTCAATAATTCACACACAGAGGACAAAATGTACCACTTTTATGCAAACAAAATTTAACATTTCCAGCCTCTTTTCTCCACCTTTTTGAATATAGTAATTAATTATTTTTTCATTTTTCTTAATTTCCAATTAAGAATGGGTACCTATAAATAAATAAATGGGAATACTCTATTACATTTCCGAGTGCTCTTTAAACTGGTGGGAAATTTGGAGTATACTATCTTTACAAAAAGATCCCTCAATTTTCAAAAATAATGGCATTGAAATTTTTAATTCTTTTAAAAAAGAAGGCAATAAAAATTCCTCAATTTTATAAAGTTAACTTCTACCATACTTTTTATAAATGTAATTTACAATCTAATATTAACTTTTTTTCCCTTAAAAAAATAATTAAACGAAAAAGTTTTTTGTTACAAAACAACAGATCAGGAAACTTCAGAACTCAATTAAGGAAAACATATTAAAAAAGGAAAGAAATCGTAAATTGAATTCGGCGCAGAGAGACAAAGTAAAATTTGAAACAACTGTAAATCAGAACTTGTTACCATTGGTAATGACGACAATCCAAATATTAAGAAGATCTCTAAAGGGTATACCCCTTTGAAACTCCTTATATTTTTCAACTTCACAACCAGGGCAATTTTCGTAGTAATCTTCTTTGAGCAGTCTCTGTCTACTACACCCTTCAGTCATATTGGTTTTGGTACTAACTTGATCTTACTGATAGTTCTATCTGAGCAGAGAAGAGAATGATACTTGCAAAAGTACTCACATGAGTTTAAATGTCTTGTAGTTGTAGATGGATATTAAAAGTAAAAACAACTATCCAGTCATAGTACCTACCGAGTGTCTATTTTGACTCACTGTAATTGTTTCTTTTGCATCGCGCTGTCATCACATGCTTTATCATCCGTGTATGAGTCGGCCAAAAATAACCTGTCATACCAGGCAGATACTTTCAAAAAATAGTATAATAGATTTCTAATTTCCAACGAATCAATTTTCTTTCGAATATATTCTAATTTCAAACAAATCAATTTTCTTCCAAATATTCGTAAAATAAATAAACTAATACATACAATTTAATCTTTATTATTTCTCAATTTTATGAACTTGGAATGCAATTTAATTGTGATTAAGCTTTGTAAAACTAGTTGTGATTAAACTTTATTTATATTTTATAGTTTCGTGAGATTGCTTATTTAGTCATTATTTTATGTTTTATCTATTTATTTAATTAATGAAGTAAATTTCGATAAAAAAAATATATTTTTCCTTTATGTAGTAAATAGTTCTACAACTAACTGAATGTTTTATCTTTTTTATTTAATATTAATACATAAAAAAATACCAAATTATTATATATATTAATATAATTAAATATTTAAATTATTTAATAACAAATTAAACATTGTGATATTTTTATTATGAAAAAATTAATTTATCAATTATAAATTAAAAATAAATTTTATTATTTTAATTAATAATTATAATTATATCATATTTTAAAAAATATTCTTTTATTATTTAAGGATGTTAAATAGAAATGATGACACGAAAATAATTTTTAATATAATTATTTTTGAATTAAAGTGTAAAATCTATATCTAAAATTTATAATATAAATACAAGACGGTTAATAAATAATATCAAAATTTAAAATTATTTTAATAAATATAAATAAATATAATATATATATATATATATATATATAATCGAACTAAATGTATTATACTAATAATAACAAATGTACACGTTAATTAGTAAGGCAAGCGGTAAGAATAACACTCTAAAATCTAAAACCAAGGAAGTTTTCGATTCTTTTTTCAGAGGCTCTTTTCTACATCTAGTGATCTATCCAATACCTTTAATCTTAATAGTTTTTCATTAATTTCATTCGTTTAAGTCTAATCTTAACAGCTTTCTATTAGTATCTCGTTTGTTCTTGGTGTAATTGGCCTCGTAGTCTTTTTTTTTAGGGCTCAATTTTTTTTTATAGTCGGAATAAGCCCATATATATATTTTTTAAACCGTTCTTGTTATTAAAATTAATAGGAAAAAATCAAACCAATTGTACAAAGAAACGTGCATATCCGAATTGGCATCTAAAATGCCCATTTGAAACAAATTAATTTTAATAATCATTGCTTTAGAACCGAATTAATTAATGAAAAAAATTAATTAATGAAAAATATTGAAAGAACAGCAAATAACAAAACCATAAATAAACTAAATTATAGCTTCATTTTTAACCATTCGAATAAAAATTTAAATATAATAAATATTTAAATTTAACAATAAAATTAACAAAAATAATATATTTAATAATTAAAAAATATACTTTATATATATATATATATATATTAAAATAACTTTAAATCTAATTGATTTAAGATTTAAGAATTAAGATATAGAAGTTAAAATTTTGCATTAAACAACTAATAAAAAGATATTAGTTATAAATTAATATTTTTCTTTTTGTTTAAAATATATTTTTTAATTATTGATATCATATTTTTTTTTGTTATAAATAACAATTAAGGAAAAAAATATCTACTAATATTTTGTGATTCATATTGTATATTACTTATTTGTATTCCTTTATTAATCAAGTTTGTCATATATAAACTTAAATATTGTTGTATATAGTGGTATTATAACCTTTGTACAAAGCATAAAAAATATATACATTTTTATTTCTTTATTTCATGATTTTTCAATAATATCTATATCAATTTTGAGCTCTTTAATCCTCTTTTAATCCATTGCAAACCATGTTATAAAAAAAATTTATTATTCAAAATGATATGTTTTAGGTTTCTCTTATTTAAAAAAAATTTCCATTTCTGTTTTAGCTATTGTTGAGAAGAAAGTTGTTGAGCTTAAAAAATCTTATTAAGGGTATTGGAAATTAATATTTTTTTATCTTATTATAATATTTTGGTAAAAATTATTTAAGTAAATAAAAGATGAAATATAATAAAATTCATACGTAAATATATTAAATGATTAATTATAATGGTAAAACTCAAAATAAAATAAACATATCAAAGTCTAAAATATAAGATATAATTTATATATTTAAATTAAAAATTTATCTTAATTAATAATTTAAAATTAAAAATATAGAAAATTAATAAAGAAAAACTAATAATAGCAACAAAAAAATATTAAATTTTTAAAACACATCAAATAAATTAAAAAGATTATTAAAATAAAATACTAAATAATATAATCTTTCATGATTTTGAAATTGAAAAAGAAAAATATAATGAAAATTTTTAATGTGAGGAAAGAAAAATAATTAAAGTTTTATTGGTATAGATCGATCAAAACTATATATTTTAACTAATTTTTGGTTCTACTATTGTAAGGTAAGACTTAAAAATATTATGACATGATATATATTTATGAATAAAATATTTGTATTTAAAATTAAAATATAATAAAATTTTTGTATTGCATGTCTTATATCCTATTAGTAGATCGATAACAATTATATATTTGAACTAATTTTTTATTACACTATGTTCTAAGTCAATAACTAAAAAATATTATGACATATTATATATTTATTAATGAAATATTCATACTTAAAACTAAAATATAATAAAATATTATATGTTACATGTGATAACATGATGATTTAGTCTTCAATTATTACATTTTTTTATTATAAAAATAAATTGTTAGGATGAATAATTATATTAAGTAATAATATCATGTTTTATTTATGATTTTCTCTTAAAATAATATATATATAAATTATTTTGAATTAATTTTTTATTTTATTTTAATTTTTAGTTATATATGTGACTAATAATTATCATAAATGTGAGAATAAATACTCAAAAATTGAATAAAATAGAAAAAAAAGACTTAAATTACTTATATATTAAAATTTGGAAAAATTATCATAAAGATCATAAAAAAATATATTATCGAATATATTAGAATTCACTTGACTTTTAAAAATTATATATTTTTGGCCTAGATTCGAATGATAAAAAGAAAATGACATCACTTTTAATTTTTTTTATTCTCTTTTTGTTATAAATTTATAAAATCATGTTATTTGTAGTTTCTATTTGACCTTTTATCAATTAATAACTTCTATTATTTGCACACATTAACGGACAAAGGGGCAGTTCTACATACATCTAGAAAAGATTCTAGTAGATATCTATTTTAAATGAAATTATTAAAAATTGTGTGAAACTGAATAAAAATAATAATAATAATATACACTTCTTTTTGACGATTCAAATCAAATCACTAAGAGAAATTATTTTTCTGAAAGGGAGACCTTGTTTAAAATTATAAGCTAGCCACAAGTATGAAGTATCACCATCACTACCAAATTTGATTATCAAAAGGACAAAATTTCAAAATCATAGTATAGCAAAAAAACAAAAACAAAAACAAAGTTTTGAAAACGAAAAACCTATATTCCTAGCACAATGTAAAAGGGCAAAAAGCCATTCAATATTTCCGTCGACGTGGCGACCCTTGCTTTCTCTTGGTTCTAGTCGATCTGACTTTTTATTTGGAAAAATAATATTCCTTATAAATTAAGATATATTTTAAATAACTTGTTTTTTTACTCCGGACGTACAAATTGATTATATAAATTTAATAATAATATTAATTATTAAATAACTATTATTATTTTAAATTTTTTAGTTTATAAAATAAAAGTAAAAAACAATTCTTTAAATATAAAATTTTATTTATTTTTACTATTATTTAAAAATTAAGGTTAGAATATTTTATAAAATAATTTATACAAATATTTTTAAAATAAATAATTAATTAATTTGTTACTTTAATAATAAATAAATATATAACAATTATTATTTTATGAATAATAAAAACTAAATACAATCTAAATATTAACAATAATTATATAACTTTATTTAATAAATAAGTTAAATATAAGATAATAATATATGAATTTATTTAATTAATAGTTTTATTAATCTTAAATAAACAATAAAATTGATTTAATTGAACTTAATAAATATTTTTAAAATAGTGAATATTAACTTATTATTATTTTTTATTTGATATGAGGTATAATATAATTTCAAACTAAAAATTAATACTTCAATAAAAATATAATTTTTATATAAATGAATTAATCGAACATTCGTTAATGTAATTTTTTTAATTTGGATTTGTGTTTATGAAAAATGAATAAAATCATTTATATTGAAACAAATATACTTGTTAATAAAAGTTAATTTTTGTTAAGATAGACGGTAAAATTAGGATTTATATTAAAATATTTTAATTTTTAATAATATAGGGATTAGAATGAATGCACTATTTACATATTAAAATTTACTATGCATTTAATCCTTATTCCATACTAATTTTAATATTGTTGGGAGAGAACCCGAATTAATTTTAATTTTTTTTAGGTGAATTGTCTTTAAGATATAATATTCAAAGTATGTTTATGTAAAATATTGTTTTGTTAACGAAGATAATACGGTCATCACTTAATATACAAAAAAAGTTCATAATAATTTGAGTTAGATACTTTTTACAATTATTCTGTAAAATAAATAGAAATATTGCACAACATTAATTTTATTTTTGTAAAAAATTATATATGTGATCACTTTATTTTTATAAATAAGATATATTGATAATTTTATTTTAAATTGATGCATAAATTTATTGTTATATTTATGAATACTTTAAATATTTTAAATCAATTTTAATCATTTATTTTTTTATTTTTTAACATATTTTTATCTTCAAACATCTACCAACTATATGTTAATAAAACAATTCCTAACGACTTAAGTTTTTTTATAAAAAAAAGTTATCATAAAAATTAAAATTAAGAATAAATGATTAAATTGTTCAAAAATATAACAATAAAATAATTAAAATATTTAAATTTAAAAAAAAATTATTAATATATTTAATTTATAATAATAAAATTATCAAAATATATTGTTATATTTATGAATAATTTAAACATTTTAAATAAATTTTAATCATTTTATTTTTATTTTTTAACATATTTTTATCTTCAAATATCTACCAACTATATGTTAATAAAACAATTCCAAGGGATTTAAGTTTTTCTATAAAAAAAAGTTATCATAGAAACTAAAATTAAGAATAAATGATTAAACTGTTCAAAAATATAATAATAAAATAATTAAAATATTTAAATTTTAAAAAAAATATTAATATATTTAATTTATAATAATAAAATTATCAAAATATTAACTTAACCACACAAAATCACCAAATATTCAACAACTTTACCGATTGATGGTAATTGAATCACTAACAAATTATGCCATGGGCTTAAAAAAATTAATTCAACACCCGATAATTTTGAACATATGTTCAAATAGTAAGCTTCCTTTTAAAAACATTTTTTTAATACGAAGAAGAGTAACAAAGAAAGTTGCTCAATATAATTTATATATCCGCTATACACGTAATGGATGGTAATGTTCGTTTACCCTCGTTAAATAATATTGATTTATTTAAGGGGGAAAAAACCCTACATACCATTACGTTATAAAAAAAATCCTATGTCCGCTTCTTATCCATAGGGTAATAAAAAAATATATCTATTTTAATAATTAAATATTATATTGTTGAAAATATAGGTCTTTCTAAATAAAACAAGTTCTTTCAAAGTTGTATTTTTTTTCTTCATATTTTTATTATAATTTTATAGCTATATATATAAGAAGATTTACTCCTTGAATTACTTTTTAAATTAAAGATTATTTGTTTTACTCTTTGAATTAATGATTCATTGTTTTACTCAGTTATATTACTATTTGAATTAAACACTCATTGATTTACTTCTTCAATTAAGGATTCCTTATTTTACTCTTTGAATTAAGGATTCTTTGTTTTACTCCTTGAATTAAAGATTTTTTGTTTTTTTCCTTGAATTACTCCTTAAATTAAAGATAACAAGTCATTAATTTACTCTTTGAATTAAAGTTTTTGATTTATTTATTGAATTAAGGAGTTGATACTTCTTAATTTTATCTCCACATTGAAACCAAACTCTTGGTGATGATAAATTAAATCTCGCCTACCTGCCCGATGTGGAGAGGAAGTATTGTGATAAAAGAAAATGTCTCACATCGACAACAATATTTTTTATTTTTTTATTTTTTACTATCGTAATCAGCATTTTTGTTAGTTTTACCTTTGCTGCCTTGATTTCTCATCAGTTTCAACGACTTTTGTATAAACTTAGATCCATAAACCATATGGATCCAATTTGAGGGGGAGTATTGGTGATAAAATTGGAGATAAAATTAAGGAGTAAATTAAAGAGTGTCAACTCCTTAATTCAATGAGTAAATTAAGGAATAATTGAAGGAGAAAAATAAGTAATCCTTAATTCAATGAGTAAAATAAGAAATTTTTAATTTAAGAAGTAAAAAAAAATCCTTAATTCAAGGAGTAAATCAATGCATGTTTAATTCAAAAAGTAATTCAAGGAGTAAATCTCTTTATATATAACTATAGAATTGTAATGAAAATATATGAAAAAAATAATACAACTTTAAAAGAGCTTATTTTATTTAGAAAGGCCTTTAGGTCTTGTCGTTTTCAACACCAATTTTCAACATATATTTTAAAAAATAATGATTTATTTATTCATTTAATCTCTAACTTATTTAAGATATTAGAGTTTAGTATTTAACTTTTTAAATTACACAATTTAGTCCTTAATGTTTTTGAATTTGATAAATTTAATCCAAAATTTTAACTGTTATCAAATTAATTTAATGATGTTACACTTGATTATATTATAAGTTAACTTTTTCAATTTATTATATCCTAATCTATTTTAAAATACATAATCAGTTCATAATTTATTATACAGTTCATAATTTGATCCTCAATGTTTTAATCATATGTTAATCAACTATAATGACATTAAATCAATTGTATAAAAATTATAATTTTTAAAAAAATTTGTGAAATTTAAAAATATTCGGCACTAAATTATACAAATTTAAAGGTTAAACATCAATTTTAATATCTAATAAAATTATGGGGAAAATGGATAGACAAGGAAAAAATAAAAATAAATATGCGAGTATTTTTATATATATATATAATAAACAAATATTTCACTACTGTCTTTTTAGTGTAACAATTTTCTTTCATCTATTGAAATTTCATTCCTTGTTGAGAAAACCAATATATATATATATAAACATCAAATTTTACATAAATAACAATGATGGATATAGCTTACAAAAATGGTTACTTAGATTCTGAATACCTTGAATTTGATACTACTATATAAATGATAGAAGCAGGGCAATTGACTTAGTTGATGCTTCACTTTGACTCCACAGCTTAATCGATCAGTAATGCTTGATACAATTCTTCCATATGTAATGAGATATAAACTTATTCTTTTGGCACGGAAGGCAAAATAATTGTTTTTATTTATAAAAAAAAAATCAAAGAACTAAAATAATCATATGATCCTCCCCTAATGAATATGTTGAAGAACATGCATCCTCTCTTTGAACTGAACTTGAAACTTTATCTATTTCTGCCGAATCAGAAATGGTTTGAAGGACATGAACACAACGATCACCATTATCACATTTAAGATAAAAAAATACCATTTGGGTGCCTGCATTAAAGAAAATTTGGTTAAATTAACTTAAAACCAGTCAAAGTATAACAAACTACCAACAACAAAATTCCTCCATTTACATTATGCAAACGTAAACAAGCAACAGTGAGTGAAATATGTGAACCCTGCTAATCGGGGATACTGGGTTTTTGAACATAATACTTCCATATTTGATACTATATTAAATATTGTCGAGAAATCAAATCTTATAAAAACTTAAATATCGAAAAAAATACCTCTTTTATACATCTACACCAATATGTGTGTACGGTTCTCACCAAATACTAATATGTGTATGATCGTGAGAATATATATTTCAACATCATAAGTGAAATATACATAAGTAATATTTTGTGCAGAGATAAAAATACTTAGTTGATGTTATATATTGTTAGGAATGCAGCTCTATCAAAAGTTTAAATGAGTGAGAAAACATTTTTATACAAATATCACTCACTCCATAAGTATTAGTTTTATACACGAACTAAGTTAAATATTTGTAATTCAACGATTGAAGTTATTGAAATTTAAATACAAAACCTCTGACTCTAATATTATATTAGAAATTGTTATGAAACAAATTAGTTTAAACTTTTGTAAAAAATGTTAACAATATTTCTCTACATTTATCAGTTAAATTTCTTTACTGGTGAATTTATCCACCAAGGGACGAGAGAGTTGCTATGAGAAATAAATTATATGCAGATCCTCCTCAAAAAGAGAAACATTTCTAACAACTACCAACATATTGGATGAAAATTGAAATTAATATTTGTGGGATACAGTACCTGGGAGGATAGAGGCATTCATACGCTTCTGTGCCCAAGAAAACCTGTTAACAAAGATCATGTGTAAAACTTTCACTTCTCACTATACATATGATAGCAAAACAGAACCTAATTTTTATTTTTTAAAAATCTGATAAAAAGAGGATCTAAATGCTGTATAAATACTTTAGAGCGCCAGCAATAAGTTAAATTTAAAGCGAATATGAGAAAAGCTAATTTGTTAGAACAAACTCAGATTTCAAATTTAAGTTGTCCTTACTTAGTTAGGTTAATATTTGAACACAAGTTTTCATTATGCAAGATATCCACATAGGACCATTGGTGAGTGAGATTGTCTACACCACACCAGGTTACACGTGTTCCTTTCACTCTTACTCAAGTTCAAATCTGTGACCTGTTCTTTTAGTATACAGATTCATAAAAGTTGGTACCCATCAGGACATCTGAATTGGCCCAAAGATTGGACCTTGTAAATTACCCAAGTCAAGTCCAACCCAAAATAGAAGATTAAGCACCCTAGACATCTCATTCGTGGGATGAACCAAGCCCAAATGCAGATGGAGCCCTAGAAAGATCGAGCTCGAGCCTAAGAAAGACCGAGCTCAAGTTCATCTTGAGTTCGGTCACAGCGCAACCTCGTGGAAAGCACGGTTAAAACCCGACTTGGATCTCTAACACACTAAATGAACAGGTCACAGGTTCGAAGCTAAAAAAATGCAAAAAAATACGTATAATTTGGTGAAATGTTGGACAAGATCCCCTACACCAGGGGCCCACACGTAAATATTTTTAACAATAAATGTACTTTTGATATTTGAACGAAAGTTCTCACTATCGCAAGATATCAACGTGTGGTCCCTAGTGTGGGGATCTTGTCCAGCACCTCATCAAGTTATAGGTATTTTTTTCGTTCTTATCTAACTTCGAACCTGTGACTTGTTTTTAAGTAGACAGATTTAACGAAGCTGGTATCCATCGAGCCATGTTTAGGTTTCTTTGACACAAACTTTTAATAAAGAAGGTGTGGTAATAGTATTATAATTTTGAACAAAAATACACTTTAGTAATTTTTTCTTTAAACATGTGCACTTACAAGGCGCCAGCTCCAGCAGGACCAGCTGCATTAAAAAGAGACATTCCAGTCATTGCAATTCCATTAGCAGCACCTCTGTGATATTGATCCTGTTTTTAAATTACTTTTATCAAGTTCATCTCAAATACTAAATTCTTAACTTAAGGGATGATAAATATCACAGATAATTTAAAATTACCACTGCATTGTTTTGAAGGATGATTGTGCCAGTTAGTATCGAGACCTAGCCACACAAAAAATCTCAAATGTTTAACACAAACAAAGATGATAATAAATTAACAAACTTGTAGAAAAATGAGGTCATTGAGTACAAATAGTCTGTTCACTTACTGTCAAAGTATTCTTCAACGCTGATGCAATATTTAGCACAAGAGTAAGTGCTAATCCCTCCAACTTAGCAATGTATGGATAACTTGCCAATATTGGAATTGTTAAAATCTGTAGATCATCATGTCAATTACTCTAAATTAGCAAAGAAAAGAAGCTACTTCGACTCTCGATAGGAAATTAAATAGGTTAAGGTAATAAATTGAAAGTAAATTGTAAAAATTACCGCTCCGATTCGAATTATCATTCTGGGCTCAAAAATCCTTGCCACCAATGGGTATAGAGTAAATTGAAAGACAAGAAGAGAAAAACCTAAAAATTTAAACAAGTTAGCCCTCTCCGTATGTGACATATCATGTTACATGTATACTCTGTCTGACATATTATTTTATTTACCCGAAATTGAAAGAACTTCACCAACTTCTTCGGTTGTATAACTCAAGCCACCTAGTCTACGAGGACTTACTGCCCATAACGAGAAAATCTACAAAATAAGGATTGATGTCACTTAAATTGCTTATTGATACCATTCATTATCGATTAAATCACAAAAGCCAATAATGTGATCTCCATTTGATTGAAAAAGAAAGAAACATCTAATTTAACGTTACTAAAAGATTAGAGTTTTAAGGTTGTTGGAGTAGATTTACTAATTAATTCCGCTAAAAACGAGTTGTTAGTAAATGTGTCAACTATTTTCTAGTATATTATTTGAGTGTCGATACTCTTTTTCATTTGATTTTTTTTAACACTCTTCCCTAATTATTGAACACTCATATGCAAGTTAAGTAGATGAATTTAATGAACTCTTATTTATAGATTAAATAGATAATTTTAAAGACTTATCAAGTGAATTTAGAAAGAATCTCGTTAACTCGATAATAGATTATATTTGAAGGGTATATTAAGTGAAGATATACTTTAAATGAGATAGAAGTGAAAGAAAGAGATCCATCTAATATATTAGTGAAAATTTGAGTTGAAGAGCCTTATGTTATGATATTAAGTTAGAGTTGTGTTAGCAACCAATTCTTCTAAAAAAAATTGTTAAAAGTTAGATTAACTATTATCTAGTATGTTATTTGGATTAAGTTATTTGTATTAAGGTACATAATACTCAACTAAGCTACATTTTATAGATACTGTTATCATAAATACACTTATTATGTAAAAAAAAAACACTTAAATGAAACATAATTTTTTGACATATTCGCTCTATGGACTCGAAAAGAATACTTTGTGATTATAAAAAAAGCAAAAATAATATTAAGTTTATTTCTAAAAGCACATTCTCCTAAACTGCTTTTTGACTTAAAGTATGATCTAAAACTACTTTTAATAGAAACAAGAGAAAACACACCCTTAATGAAAAATGCACACCTAATACTGTCCTGCATAATATCCTTTATTGCAGCATGCTTCAGTATATGGATGGAATAGGTAGCAAAGATTCTGACTAAATATAGAAAATTTTAAAGCATGAGGAAGGACCACATGACGATGGCAGCAACAAAAATACAGACCAAAAAAAGTGGATAGAACCATAATTTTCTCGACCATAGTAGGAAGCAAAAAGTACCTCGGAATATGCCGTGTCTTGAAGTGAAACGACACAATAAACGATAATTGAAGACATCAAAGACCAATTCTTAATGAGACTTCTGTTTGAAGTTTTTCTTATTTCAAGTTTTTGTTCTCCTTCTTTTGCATGAGTGTCACAAGATTCAGACTCCAAATGTTGTGACTCAGTCTCCAAATCAGTGTTTGTTTTGTTATTTCTATGATGTTTATGTAATGTTTCCTGCAATAATAGATACAATGAAAACCTAGTTTCATTACACGAGTCAAATAATATTAATGTGATTCGAATTTGTGTCGTCAAACCACAAGATCAACGTACATGTAATGTTAAATTGTACAACAGTTAATATAATAAACAAATGTTACATAGAGATGATGAAATGAATGTGTATTTAATTTTTTTTATGCATTCTTTGTTGATTTCTTGCTCTCATGGGATACTTGAAAACCATAAACTAAACTAATTAAAAGGTGGAATTCAAATTATAGAATACAATATTTCATAATGCAGTTTCATTTATACAATGATGAATTGTTATTTTAGGCTTCTTATGCATCCTGCGTTAGGCATTTAAGTCATTTTATGAAAATGAGGAAACAAGTTCCATATAATAAATAGATTCGGTTTCAAATATGGCATTATTGCCTGCCTGAGATAATTAATAATATTGGAAAAATTTATATATCTCACTAAAATTATATCTTATTATATTCTAATTCAAAACTAAACTATATATTTCATAAATACTTATAGATATCACTTAATTTAATAACAAAAAAAAATCTATGTCTAAAAACAACAAGTTCTTTAATGGTGTATATGAGATAAAGAAAAATAGTACACTAGCACTAGCTAGCACGGGCAAGTTAGGATGGTTTGCATAAGTTATATATTGAGAATGAGAATTACTCGTAATAAATTAACCTTTCAACATTATTTGATACGTATACATTTATAATAATAGCAAAAGTCATTCTGACAGAGTCATAAATTAGTAAAGGAAAAAGGGTATTAAGATATGTACCGGAAGCCAGAAAGTGACGGTAGTGACTCCAACAGCAAAAAGCGATATACAGAAGCAAGGCAAGAAGTAAGGAAATCTGCATATAATGCCAAATCATCATAAATGAATAAGTAATGATTGACTGCTAAAATAATATAAAATGCATCATGCTGCTAGCTGAAATAAAAATTAAGTCCCAGGGTTTTACCTCCCAAGAAATGAGTTTTTGGAAAATATTTTTGGATACTTCTCAGCTGGCTGAAATAAAAATAATAATATTTCCAAGAGACCCTCAAATTAATATATTGCATAGAGAATCAAAAAAGAAAAATAAAATTTAATTATCAATATTCATTAATTGGCAGCTAGATATCAATCAATATTCATTGAAATAAAAGAAATAAAAGTACCTGAGCCAAAAAGCCTCCCAAAGCTGGGCCAATGACCATACCCATTCCCCAAGCTGTACTAATCTGAAACAATCATCATAATTCTCAATTAACTTTGATATTAATTAGTGCAAATATTTTACTTAACAACTTACTCAATACGCATGAAAATATAAACTCACTGTTGACATTCCTAGAGCTTGATGGTCCCGATGTAAGATTTCACTTGCATATGCCTAGTAAGTTCAAGGTAAATTTTAATTATTTAAGATGGAAAAAAAGAAGTAATTATTTAACATAAAAAATTTACAATAAATTCATGATATAATCAAATGAAAAAATATTATTATTTAATATAATTATGCCCACATTATAATATATAATAAAATTTTGACAATAAAAAAAAATACTGCACTTTAATTGGTCCAAGTAATCCATTGAAAAAGCCCAGAAGGAATCTTGTGACGATGGCCATCCAATAATTTGTACTAAGACCAAAAAGAGTGTTGAAAATAATCCTGAAATGAATAAATATATAAGATGCTTGTGTAAGAGGAACATGATGCATGATGATAATGGACTTAATTGGATTTGATTAAAAAATTACTAACATTGTGAAAGTCCCTATTAAAATTACAGGTTTTCGACCATAGCGATCAGCTATTATTCCCCAAAACACAGATGTCAGAGCTCTGCCAAGCATATACGAAGCACCTTTATAATTGCAAATTAAAGAATTAATGTTAGGAATACATACATGGTTAATATATTGAAGAATAGAGCAAATAGATTAAAAGCTCACCGACATAACCAGCATAATAGCTAATATCTTCCTCTCGTTTAGAAATATGAAGATCCCTAACCTGCAACAAAATAATCACAAACATATATTAATTACAGGATTTTGTTCTGCCATTTAACTCACAGAAGCAGGCTGTTTAGCAAAATTTACATGAAAAAATTTAGTAAATATGATATGATAGTCTCCTATTTCAGAAATTAGTGTCGTTATTAGTTACATATAAGAAAGCATTAACAGAGAAACTCACCATGAAATATAGGAATGGATACAGAGAAGATGTCGGTAGTGCTAAAAGATGTATATAAAAAGAAATTAAAGTTAGATCGGATCACATGACAAATATCAAATATAGAATCGATCTTAAAAACAAAATACAAAATATAGATTTATCAAATGAGTTTTATGTGATTTGTTTACATAATTAAGAAAATATAAAACCTAGCTAATTAGTACTTGTTAACAAATTTAACAAATGAATTAGAAAATATGAAATCATCAGTTTCAAATTTAAAAAAAAAAAAATTATCTTCAAAACAAAATTTGTCAGAAAAGAAGCCCAATAAAACTTGAGAGCTCGCATGCATTTAGAAGAAAAATATATTTCTTGAGTTGAATTAGCTGCAGACAATTAAATTAAGTAATGATTCAAACAACTTGTAAATCTACAATCATATAACTAATCTCTTACCATTAGTGATAACGACAATCCAAATATTAAGGAGGTCTTTAAAGGGTACACCATTTTGTAACTCCTTGTATCTTTCAACGTCACAACCTGGGCAATTCTCGTAGTACTCTTCATTAAGCAGTTTCTGTCTATTACAGTACTCTTCAGCCATACTGGGGTTTTGATATTACTACTATAGCTAGGATCTTTATCAATAGTGGTCATGAGCAGAGAAGAGACAGATAAATTAATAGAAGGAACTTGTGTGTCCCACATCCCGTTATTGATTAATATTAATTGGAATCAAGTCAACAACTACCCAGTCATTGTGCCTAATGTATATATGTCCAAATATTTATTAATTGCTTGCTTTACTGGCATCACATATATTGCAGCCAAGCCATCATCGGTAAATGAGTGTAGTCAACCAAAAACAACCCATGCCTTTTCGAGAAATAATTTTCTGAAGTAACAAATTTTAATGTATATAATAGCGTAGCAAATTTGTATATATATATATATCAACAATCGATATTAATCTTCACTAACACACAGGTGTTCATATAAACAACACAAATATATATATTTAAAATAATATCATCGTAACAATACAAATAATACTATTATTTTATATTGATTAACGTTAAAAATATTATTTTTATTATTATAAATTTTAAATATTTATAAATTTTTGAATTAATTTATCGTATAAAATTTTCCGTCACTAAATTATTATTATCATAATTATTATTTTTTTTCAAAAAAAGAAATTCTATGGATGAATTATTAGTCGGAAACCCGGGCCAATTGATAATGACAGGTTATAAAAAAAGTACACGTTTTTTTCCGTGATTTGTATTTCCCACTAATTTATTAACTTTATTGAGATTAAATTACCACCTAAACCAATAATTTTTTTTAAAAATATTTCGTATCAATTTTTAAAAATTTGTAACAATAAAAGTCACCTCTTTATACCTTATTTATATATTTTTATCTCATAAAAATCAAACTAAATATAACGTATTAAATACCTACCAACCAATTGAATCTTATTTATATTAAACCCCAAGTTTTAAAGTTGTTTCATATTAAAATTCTACTAGTTAGATGTATACAAATATTACTTACTCTTCTCACAATAAGTGGCTTAGATATTCAAGGGGTTAAATCATGTTTTAATCCTAGTAAATATTTTATCTAAAATGATTTATTAATTTTACTTCATATGTAAACTTTTTTCTTTTATTTTCAATAAAAATTAAATATAAATCATAAACAATAAAATTTAAATATAAGTCATAGATAAATTACATTTGAGATCAATTTAATTTCACAAATTGTATATATTAGTAACTTTACTTTAAATTTATGTATTTTAAAAAACCTACTTTTGTATTTGTGTACACTTCAATAGTTTTAAGCAAATTTTAGTGATTTTAATTTTTAATTTTATTTTTTTAACTTTTTGAGATATTTTATCTTGACACATCTCTTAATAGTGTTCTTGTCAATCATATCATTTCAATTCAACTTATGTTTTCAACAAAAAATATCAAAAAATCTAAAATTGGTATAAATAATTAAAGCGTCTAAAATACAATAATAATGTAAATGTAGTGTATTAATTTTAAGAAATGTGACTAATGTACTTAATTTATGAAAATAAAATTACTAAAATGACATGCAAACCATTCATCATGTAAGAAACAACTATAACTTTTTCTTTTTTTAATATTTGAGAATTAGAAAGTGATTGCTCTAATTTTACAACAAAATTAATTTTTTAATGCACAATAACTTGAAATATTTTCATTTTATTGATTTAACAAATGAAGTATAATTTTTTCTTAAAATATATATATATATATATATGTAAATAAGACTTAAACTTTAAAACTTCAACATGTTCAAATGAGCTCTATATGGTTGAGTTATAATTCATTGTCTTAAATTTATAGATTTTATATTTAATATTTTATAAATTAAAACATGCATAATTCAAACCTATCTAAAAAAATTTCTAACTATACTATGCTTACAATAACTTAAGTTTTTTTTAAATTAAGTATCGAACAACTTATGATATGATATTAAAACTAAATATCATGTGTTCGAGATTCAATCATCTAAATTATAAGTTACAAGCATTTGAAATGTATGGTATATAGAGTTAATACTTGTAAAATAGTAATAAATATATAAAATATTTTTAATTAATCTTTCAATGACTTAGATTTTTAGAAGAATTTTCTAAAAACTTATAACAATACTCCTTTTAATATTATTATCAAGGATTGAGAAACTACCTATACATAGGCATGTGGGATACGTAGGTAGACTCTCTTGATATTTTTTAAATATTTTGTTTTATAAATAATTCAATTATTTAATATGATTTTATTTTTAATCACTTAGTAAAAAAATATGTATTTTCGTACAATGTTAAAAAATATATTTTTATTTATATTGTAAAAATAATAAATATGTATTTTTTTAATAAAGGAGCTTAAAAATAAAAATACAATACAATTAAACCATTTTTTTATATGTTGTAATATTTGTAAATTTTCTCTTGTATTCTATAACGTTTCCCTTTAATCCTTCTATTCATGTGCTAAAGATTTGATAATAAGGTCACAAATTGTGTAAGTTAATATGTTGGTGTCATACTATTGTATGAAAATATTGTATTTATTGCGCTAAATTATCGATTTGTTTTTCTCAAAAAAAAAAAGATATCGAGTTTGTTAACAGCATAATAACTTGAATTTTTATCATTCGAGTTAAATGCTATGCGTTGACTTTCACTCGTGTATGAAACATTTTTTTAATTTATGAACTTTTAATTTTTGTTTTTTGGTTCTTTATTTTCGTACAAATAAATTCAATAATGAATTTACTCTTTGGTTAAAAGTTATTGTGATTTTTTTATACATCTAAATCTCCATTTTACTTTTTAACTTTTTATACTATATAAATCATATAATAACTCCACTTTTTTTTATTTGAATAGAATCTAAATCAACATTGACCACATATTTAATATTGTCTGCTTCTCTATAATTTTGTTATTTACACTGTGTATGCATTGGCATACGTGGTTAATATTTTTCTATTAAAATAAAATAAATTATTTATCTATTTATATGTTTTCATTTTATTTTTTATAGCATATGTTGTCTTTCCGTGACCAAAAATAGTATATCTTTTAAAATTAATAGATTTTGTTTTGTTAGATCGATAAAAGGAAAAAAAAATTAGTGCCTCTCTATTAATTTTTATTTTATAATTTAAGCTTGTTATTTAAGGTATTTCTCTCCGGTAGACAATTGATTATGATTTATAATGTTGTTTTGTATAATAGATAAAAGCTTAAATCCATATTCTGTTATTAAACTTTGGCTAAGCACATATTTAGGTTCTTAATTTTTTTTCAATAATTTTTCATAATTTTTTTAATTTATATATTTAAGTTCTCAAACCTTTTTTTAATAATTCAATAATTTAATTTTTATTTTTATACTTAAGTTCTAACTTTTTATTTTTATCTTTAATTAATTATCAACTCAATATTTGTTCATTTTAGAATAAAATGAAAATTCAGAACTTAAGTGTAGAAATTAAAAAAATTTAAGTATTGAATTTTTTTTAAAAAAAATTTAAGGATCTAAGAATAAAAATTAAAAGTTTTTAAGATTGAATTGTTAAAAAAATGTAAAATTTAAATATAAATTTACACTTAATCTTAGATAATAAGAAAAAAAGTTGCTTATAGAAAATGAAAGCTACGTACCAATGTCACCTTTTCCTTGGCTAATTTAAATTACATGTTGCAATTAAGACATATTATGTCATCGCCTTCAACTAGCAGCATAAATTATTAATCACAAGTTACTAGGAAAATTCATTTATATGTTATCAAAATTGATATAATAATTAATTATAAAATAAAAATAATTTTTATTATTTTAATCAATAAATATAGATTTTGGATCCATTTAATCCAACAACTTTACAAATTCGATATATTAGAGCTATATCTATTAAGATATGTCCATTTAATGTTTAGGTAAATTTTTTAGGAATGAAAAGTCACAGAGATCTATTTTTTAATAATTCAATAATAATTTTTTATTTTTTATTTTTTATATTTAATTTTTAAATTTTTATTTTTATCCTTAATCAATGATAGACTTGATATTTTTAATTTTAGAGTAAAATAAAAATTTAAGATTTGAGCGAAGAAATTAAAAAAATTAAATACTAAATTTTTCAAAAAAAAAAAAAGTTTAAAGATTTAAGAATAAAAATTAAAAAAAATTAGGATTGGATTGTTAAAAGGAAATTTAAACTTTAAGTATAAATTTAGAAAAAATTTAGAAACTAAATTTACACTTAATTCTAGATAATAATAAAAAATAGTAATAGAAAAATGAAAGCTACCTACCAATGTCACCTTTTCCTTGGCTAATTTAAATTACATGTTGTAATTAAGACATATTAGATCATCGCCTCAAACTAACGGGATAAATAATTGATCACATGTTATTAGAAAAAATTCATTTATATATTATGAGAATTATTAATATAATAATTAATTATAAAATAAAAATATTTTATTATTATTTTAATCAATAAATATATGTCAATTGTATGGTTGTAGGACAATTTATAGTATAAAAAAATAATTTATTATTAAAGGATAAAAGATAGTTCTTGAATTTTGTATCCATTTAGTCCTTAAACCTTATGTATTAATATATTTGTACTATAATTATTAAGATATGTTCATTTAATTATATAATTTAATGTTTAGGTTAAATTTTTAAGGAAAAAAAGGGTAGAGATATTTTTATTCAAGGTTTTAGGTTTATTTAATCTATTTGTTTAAAAAATTATTTTTAAGTCTTTTTAAATGTGAAAATGTATCATAGAAGAACAAAAATAATTTTCTCTTTATAAATATATTTGTTATATATAAATACATATAACACATTTACTATTTCGTTATATTTAATAAAAAAATATACTATGAAAATTTAAATTTATCTTTACTTGATACATTTTTTAGAAACAAATAAAAAAATGATATTAAATATAAAAACTAAATAAACACTCAACAGTAAAATTTGAGAAGAAAAACTTCAAATTCATGATACTTTTCTTGTGTGGTAATTGTAAAATTTTATTATATTGCTTCCATATTAAAGAATGATTTATCATTTTCCTTATCTTGGACGTCGTTTTAATCACTTAAAGTATTTATATTTTCGTAGCTATTTTTTAAAAAAGAGTTTTTTTAATTTAGTTAAAATCTTATGAATAAAATAAGTTAAAAGAAAGAGGATGACGATTCACGCCAACCTAGCTTTTTCTGTGAAATAGACAAATGAAGAAGAGATTTGAATTTTGATCAAATCGCCAGCTGAATAGGTTCAGTATCTTGATATGGTACTCACCCTCGGCGTGCTCCTCGTGCCATCAGATTTTCGCACAACTGAGAGTAGTATACGAGACTTAATCTCTCTCTCTCTCTCTAAAAAATCATTATTGTTTGTATAAATGATAAAAAAATCTATTCATTATAAATTATATAATTTATAATATTATTAAAAAATAATAATTATATTATTTTAATTAATAATTATATTATTTTAATTAATAATTATTTATTATTAATTATACACAATTTATAAAATTAAAAGTAATCAAATGATAATGTTATTACTCAAGTTAATAAAATATAAGTTTAATATATTTAATTTAAAAAAAAATAAAAATACTCAATATTTGATTTAAAAAACATAAATATTAATAGTAGAAAATATCATGTCATATATTCTAAAATAAAAATGTTAGATCACATAATTATATATATATATTTACACTTAAATTATTTATATCATGACATATAATATAATAAATAAATATTAAGAAAAAAAGTACATAAAAGATTTTATTTTGATACCGTTATCAAATATGTATTTACTAAACCTTTAGGTGAATCAAGATTTGGTTCTTTTAAATACGGACTTAATTATATTAATATTTTAAAAACATATTTTGAGATTGGATGTTAGAATTATTGTGTAAACATGTAAAGCTGAATTGTTTCATTTTATTTGTTGTAATGCTATTTATGTAATTAAGATGATATGTTAGCATTGTTTTCGTAACTAACAGTTTCTTAATTTATTAGGCATGAGTTGTATATATATAAACAATATTGTGCTACTTTCTTCATTAATGAGCTAGGATTAGTTTACAATTACAATTCATCTTCTTCTCTTTATTCCCTCTTACTCTCATTCGTTTTTATTAGGTGAAGGAGATGGGTAGTTTCGATCTCGTTCCATCAACTTTTGAAAATATATAGTATATTCAATCAATTTATCTTGAAATATAAAGTAATAAAAGAAATTAAACTTTAAAATAAAATATTATATAATACAATATTTTGGCTTGTTTCCAATATCTAATAATTATAAAATATGAAGGTAGTATTATTAAATTATAATAAAAGGATCACAATATGTCAAATTAATTTAAAATAAAATATATATTTATATTTAAAAATGAGAAAATCTATTCAAAATAATAAAAAGCTATGTGAATTAAGGTATGAATTCTTACTCACTTACTCATTTAATAAACAAATTAAATTGTATCAATCTACTGTTTTTCAATTAAATAAAACTATATAAGATTTAAAATAAAAGGCCTATAATTTATTGCAATATCACTTGAACCACAAAATGTTAAATCCTATGTCAATTTATTCTAATTACATATAATAATGTTATAAAAATAGGAATCGGTTCAACTTTTCTTAGTGCATTCTAACTCTTTTATCCATTTATTAGGAAGGACATGCAAAATATATAGAAGAGGAAAAATATTATGCCATCTCTTTATAAATATGTTATTTAGTCTCTTAGAATAAAAGATGTAATTTAATAACTTATTTTGGTAAAAAATGTCAAAAATAACAAAAAGTATTTTTAATTAATATTTTGGAAAAAATAATATCATTTTATTAATATTTTATTTTATTGATAAAAAAGATAAAAGATAAAAATAAATTTTTACTATGGTATATTATTATAAAAAATATTAAAATATTTAATAAATAGTTAAATTTTTATCAAAAAAACATTAAAATATTGAGTGAATAATGATATTTGTCTTTCTTTCGTATCTTTTATAAAATATAAGTGATTAAATGACACATTTTATAATACAAGTGACTAATTGACATAAATCTTTTAATATAAATTTTTTTTATGATATTTCACCTTTGTACACAGAGATTTATAAAAATACACCCATGACCAATGCATACATTAATGGCATACATTCTAGAGATTTATAAAAATACACCCATGACCCATGCATACATTAATGGCAAACAATCTAAATTTGTAATTGAATTTAAATGAGGTAGTAACAGTTCATAGGTTAAAATAGTACTTATGTAAATTTTTTGTTTTTCCAGTGCCTAATTATATTTTGTCATCTCAATTTTTTTTTTTATTTTTTTTTATTTTTAAGTGGTGCTTTTTTCATTATATAGTGATTCAAACTCAGGCATTTTAAGCGTGTACAGAAAAAATATCATTATATTAAAATATTTTTTAGAGTAATAATACTAATTATAGTTACAATATGTAATTTGAAATGAAATATTATAAAAGTCTTCCCTAGAAATATTAGGTAAACAATAACGAAATAATTGGTCCCAAGAACTATATAGTATTTAAGAGGGAAAAAACTATAATAAATGTCAGTTACTATAAATTATTGTTTTTTCATTATTACTTTTTAATACAATTTTAAGTAATAATAAATTAATTAATAAACATTCATTTAATCATTAATGATACCGAAAGTTTTTCAATTTATTATTTTTAAAATTATTTATTTTAATTTACATATTTTATTATTATAATATCTTTTAATAAATTATTTAGACCAATAAATTAATTAATTTGAACCAAATCTTTAAGTCAAATAGGTGACACATTAAGTTATATGCGTCCCGTAAATAAGATAATAAAATTATAAATTTAATATATATAATATAAATTATAATAAAATTAACTGATTTTTTACTATAATAATTAATTAAAAAACAATCTAATAATAAAAATAATTAATTAATATAATTTTTTATTTAATATTTATAATTAAATTGAAGTCTGCTTTAAATATATCGTTCAATGTTTTTTTTTCCTTTAACTTACAAAACGATAAATCGGAAATGGACACTTGAATCAGGAATCAAGGTATTTACTATACTGTGTAACCAGCAATACTTCACTAAAATATTGGTTAATATTTTTCTATAAGCTAGAGTGGATCATTACTCTCTGATTTTAATTATAAATTTTTTAATTAAATTTATACATTAATTCTTAAATTTTAAATGATTAATTATATTTTATGTCCATAATATATGAGATAATTTGTAAAAATATTCAAAATATTTACTGTGTTACAATTATACACACAATATATGTATAACAATAAAAATAAGTCCAACTTTAACTATAATTATATCATTATTAATATATTATGAGTATATTTGTAACTTTAAAAATATATGTTTTTAGTCATTTCTTTATTATTATCATGCAATATGTTGTAAGTATAAAAACAACAAAGTAAACATTTTAGATAATTTTGTAAATTATCACATACATTATAGACATAAAACATAATTAACACATTTCAAATTATACAATTTATTTATTGAATTTTTAAAACTTTACATATAAATATGTAAATTTTTAAATTTTACAATTTAGTTCGCAAATTTTTAAAATTTCACACATAATTCCTTACTTAACTATTAAAATATATATTTGTAAATAAAAAATCTAGAATCTATATGTGATATTTTAAAAATATAATTACTAAATTGTATGATTTAAAAATTAAGAACTTAAATGTAAAATTTTAAAAATTTAAGAATCTATATATAAAATTTTAAAAATTTAATAGTCAAATTTTACGATTTTTTTTTTTTGATCCTCCCTCTTATTTTATAACTAATAAAGAAAATTTATTATAATATATCAATAATTATATCAATTATTGTTCCAAATTATCATAATGGTTATTATGTTAATGATATATTGTAACTATTTTTTTAACTATAAAAAAATATCTATATAAAACGAAGATAATAAAATTAAAAATTGATGATATTTTAAGTTTTATAATTAAAAAATATAAGTTCAAAACTAAACAAGAAAATGAAAGAAGAGTATAAAGGAATGAAGATTTTAAGATGATAATTTTGTCCCATTAAATATATTTTAATATTATGTCAAATTTTTAATAATAAAATAATATTATATTATTTAAAAAATTATTTTTCATTTTGTTAAAAATTATCTAAATATTTATTATAAAAATAAAATAATTAAAATATATTGATGAGACAGTCAAAATAACCCCTAAATACTTATTCCTTATATCAATATGTCACAATAAAAAAATTCAAGTCAAACTAATTAACTTTATGTTGCCTAAAATTTAATTTTCACGTAAACTCTATCTTGCAAGCAATAAAAAAGTAATGCATAATTTTTTTTTCTTGAAATTAGCCAATAATATTTCTCTGAGTATGTCGAGTTATCGTTGAGTTATCCATGTATTAATTGGATAATAGCAGTTTAGTTGCCGATAGATTCATTTATTTTAGTAAATATGATGGTTGAGATTTTTAAATTTTATTTTTTAAACCAAATAATAAAAAATTATACTAATAAAACTTATATTAATAATAAAAATAATCATGAACAGAATCTAATTTATCAAATTTAATATTATACAAGTTTAATTTATTTTAATTTAAATTAAATAACGTTCAAAACATTTAATATGAATTTTATGAACTTAAATTTTTTATATATTAAAAATATATGTGCCAAACATAATAGATATTAATTATGTGTTCACAAATTTTAAAAAATATTATACATGTTTTTTTTGACAATATTATAAAAAATGCGGGAGAAAATTGGAATTTTATTCCATACATTGCCTTTAAATTTAAGCAATTGAATTAACAAACAAATTATACACATATATATATATATATGTTTTTTTCTAATTTATTATTAAAACTTTACATCGCTGGAAGGATCAATTTGATCATGCCTTTTTTTTACTAGATAAAATTAGTCTTTAATCTTTTAATTTTACAAATTAATCAAAATTGATTTGTTATTGTAAATTAAAGCAAATAGCTCTCACCCTGTGGCCACTTCTCATATTTCTCTCTAAACCCTAACAATTCTTTCTTTTTTATTTTCCATCTTTTAAATTTTTCCTAAGCTACAATCCTTTCCAAGTTAGTTCTGTATTTGAGTAAGTTTTTATCTTTCATTTTAGTTATTAAATAAAATTGATTTGCAATCTTTTTCATCTAAATCTAGATAGATCTAGATTTAGAGTGATATTTATTCACATAAATTTTATCTAATGTTATTTTGTGGCATATTTTCTTTATTATTTATGAATATATTTTTTGTTTAGATATAATCTTATATACACATGTTTTATTTTATTTGTTTGAAATAATGATATTTTAGAGATCAAGTTTATAAAATCTATAAAATTGGTTGAAGATGATGATACACTTCTTATTATACCAATACAAACAAACAAAAATATATTACATGATGGGAATATTATGAATAATAATATTGGAATAATTCAAAAAAATACTGATATTATAATATTGATTTATATTATAATTGATTATGTAATGAATTTATATTTGTATCGAACAAATTAATGTTCTTATTTTATTAGAAAAAATATTTAAATTTAATTTATATATGACTGATTCAGTTCTCAATTCTTGGAGCTAATTTAATTTTCAATATTTTAATTTAATCGATTTAATTGATTTCTTATACCTTTTTATTTGAACAATTAGGAGTATTTATTTCAAATTTTCTCATCTATCAAATGACAATAATTTTATGTATATAACTAATCTTTAAATTAGCGAAGCACAAGACATACAAATTATTTGTTTTTTATTTCTAACTAAACTAACATTATTATTTTGCAAAAAAAAAAGGAAAAAAATTAAACAAACACAAACATCATATACTTAATTAAATTAGAAAAATATGATAATAAATTGATTCAATAAATAATTTGGATTGATATTTACGGTAAAAAAATATTAAGATTAATTTAACTTAATTAAAGATCATGAGTAAAGTTGGTACCAACATAAAATGTTTAACAATAAGTTTCTATTAGGATAGTTTGACATTTTTTTCACTTTATTTTAACAAATAATGTATTTATTAGTTATATTTTAAAAAAAATATATTTTAATCACATTATTATTATAAATTTAGATAATTTAATCATTTTTTATAGATCTTGATATTTCTGAATAATCTCTTTGATTAAAAGTTTAAAGGATATTAAATTTAATCTTACTAATAAGAGTTGTTAAATATTTAAATAAAAAAATATCTCAAAATTTATAAAAGCAAAATAACTAAAATAAATTACTTTAAAATAAAATGATAGATATATTCAATTTATAAAAATAAAATTATTAAAATACATTTTATTATTTTATTGTAATTATAATAAATTATATTATATTTTCATGAATATCACTATTCGTTATTACGTATAGTATGAATTTAACTTTTTTTTCCCCCGACCAATAGCTGTGGTGAATGGTTATCAAGATAGCCAGAACACGCATGGCTAACAAATATGACCTGTAGAAATTAGTTAAAAAGTTTAAATATAATTTTTAATTAATTAATGATTATATATAATTGTTTAATTGATTAAATGTAATAATTGATAAAAATAAAATAAAATAAATATTATATTTTATAAAATAGTATTTTTTAGTATAATATATAGTATTATAGGTTAAAAATAAGTAAAATTTTAATGTAATTTTTTATGTAAAATAAAATAAAATTTAATATAAAATAAAGTTTAAGGTTTGAGATCCCCTTATGTAATTTTTATTATTAATAAAAAGAAAATACAAATAATAATATATATTATTTAATTTTATATGTAACAATATTTTATATTATTTAAATTTATAATTTAAAATAAATATTATTGTTAAATTAAATAATATTTAAAATATATTACTGTTTAATTAAATAATAATATGTATTCTTATTGACGTATGTAATTATAATTAAAAAATATATTAATCAATAATTATAATGCAAATTTCAACAAAGTATAAATCACGATTTATAATAAAGTCATCACATAAATATCAGCAAATATGCTCATTATCCGCATATTAAAAAACAATTATGCTACATTCTCTGACACTACCACGTGTAGAATTCTGATCCCGTAAAAAGCCCATTAACGGATCAGGACCTCATAACTCACAACTCAGGCCTGTTGCATTAATTTCTCAGTGCCCTTCCTTTAAGCAACAGAACCATGTTACCTTCTAGCATTTCTTAATTACAAAAGAAAAGAAAAAACAAAATTTTCATTCCATCATATGAAAAAAAATATAACTAAAATTCAAATTTAAATTTCTAAATATAACAAATATATAATTGAGAAGTCAAGCATCAAGATTAGCCTAAGGATATACTAAATGATGTATGAGATGATATTTTTGAATACTTTTTATTCGTCCTATATTTGTATTAGTTTTGATATTTAATTAAATTAATTAATATTTTTTTTTCAAAAAATATTAATCAATAATATCATTAGATCATTAGAATTCTTTGACATGAAAAAAATATATTTCATTTTCGATCAACTATTCATAATAAATATTATTTATTTAAAATTTTGATCTAATTCGATGTTATTAATTGTAATATTTTGTTAACAATGAAGTTGTTGGCATCAATCATATAATAACAATCAATGTTAAAGAAATTGCACCTTAATCTCACTCAAGATGAAGGAGTTAAAAAGGTTTCTAATATAATGATAAAATTAGGAAGAATATGAAAAAAATTGAAACCAAAATTTTCAAGATTTGATTATGATTATTGCTAAATTTTTTTCTTCAAGTTTCCTTTCAAGAAACATGTCATGAGTAAAACTTTTTTAACCAATTATATATTCAGAAATGATAAATAGTATCAATTGTATCTATTCAATTAATAAATAGATCATATCAGATTAACTCATTAATAAAAATATTTTTATTATATTGAAATATTTAAGATTTGGATCACTTCAGGTTAGGTTATCATGTCGTCAACTCGAAAAAACTTATTAAAAATATATTATTTTAATCATATGATTGTGTTTAATCGATAAAATAATATTAATGTATTTATTTAGTAGGTTAATTTTAAATTATCCTATTGTATCGTGATTAACATATTTAACAAATATATTAAAATAGATTTTATCATATTACATCAAAATTATTTAGTATTTGGATCTACCTTATGTCATGTTATGTAAGAAATTACCTAACTAACAAAATGAGAATAGGCTTAGATTAATTAAAAAAAATTAATCAAAACAGGAACTTTGTTTTTTTTTTCTTTTACTTCACTATTTCTTACCGACAAAATGCCATTATGTAAAAATGTGCATGTATATGTAATTTAGCAACTATGTTACGAAAGATATTCAATTTTTAAATCAGTTATGTAACATATATGTGATGTATTAATAATACATGCAGCAGTTTTACAACCATTTTTAAATCAGTTATGTAACTTACATGTGAGGTAGAAAATGAGCTATTATAGTTGTTCTTCTTTTTACTACCGGGCAATAATAAGAATTATTAGTCATGTGTCAAATAGATAAATGTTTTTTAGGTACAAAAATAAGATGGGATTTATCAAAATAACACCAAAAATTGTTTTTCAATTTCATTGTAATGATAATTACTTTATATGGATTCAATTTTAACTTAATGCCATTGCTTCAGTTGGATTCAAATGAATAATTTTTTATTTCTTTGTTTCAATCAATTTTAAATATATATGTACGTGTAGCATACATATTTCTTTTTTAAAACAATAATATTTAACATAATTTATATTTAGTTATTCATATCAAATGTCACGTCTTATTCTTTATTAAGGAACTAAGTATTATTTTAAGATGTTTATTTACTTAAATTATTATAAAATTATACGAGTAAAAGTAACATAACTTGTAACTTTTAAGGAATATTATAAATATTTTTTTTATACAAATAATCAATCATTAATTAAATTTTGTGGCTTTCATTATTAAGATTTAATCCCATTAAATTAGTGCATTTTATTTATTTATTAAAATATTTTTTTATTGTGCTACGTAATAAGTCGTCTTTTCAAATTGTCGTTGAATAATATTTCCTTTTAAGGAACATGATCAAATACTTCAATTTCTATACAATCTTTCATTTTATGGGTTGAGATCGAAAAGAAATTGATAAAAAAAAATTACTTTTTTTAAATTTCAACAAATTAAA
This sequence comes from Hippophae gyantsensis, assembly GCA_030763125.1. NCBI lineage: Eukaryota > Viridiplantae > Streptophyta > Magnoliopsida > Rosales > Elaeagnaceae > Hippophae > Hippophae gyantsensis. The sequence continues at coordinate 50,363,137 of CM061033.1, forward strand.
AAATCATGTAATAATTCATCTTTTAATATCCTTAAAAGTTTATCATACCACGAGAAAAATGCGTATATTATAATGTAGCATTTGTCACAGTTGCCTGCTTTTATTTTTCTAGGTTTTGACTTTTGTCCACTTAATTATTCAAATTTAGCATTTTTTTTATTAAAAACAAAATCTCAATGCAAATGTTATTGATTTTTTCTATATAAATTACAGCTAACGAGTCTAAAAGGTTCCTCTATTTGTCTGTTCATTGTCGGCTTTTCCATTTCAACCATTTTGTTTTTTTATCTTTCATGCATATGATTATTTTAATAAAAAGTAATTTGAAGTTGAGCATCATTAATTTTATACCTTAAATGTATAAATAATTTAAATAAAAACATAAAAAAACTATATGAGTCACTAATTCTAAATAATCTCATTTAATATTATATTTTATGTACCGTATTGTATGTACAGTAGGGGCGGAATAAAAAAATAATTTTTATGAATCAAATAAAAAAAATACAATTTAAAAAATAAACATAAATGATATTATTAAATAGTCAAAATTCTACGTTCTGTTTGTTGCATAATAATAATAAGTGTTTATCAATAAGCAACTAGCTAGAATGTGATATGATAGGAGGTGATTCAAAAGTGAAATATGTTTTAGAATAACACATAATTATAACAAAACTTTTATTTTTTTGCCTCAAATATATATAATTAATGCTTTTTTGTTGAAATAACTTAATATATAAACGCAATACATAATAAAGTAAAAAATTACAAGAAGAAAAAAAAAAGAATTAGATAGGTAACTTAGCAACTAGTATAACAAGCAGCAATAAATTAATTAGTTAGTATTAGCTATGCACTAGTAGATAAATAACGATCACATATTAAATATTTAATTAAAGCCCATGATAACATATATGTTATGGAATTGATAGCAAATATATATATAATATTTACATATACTCAATTATATATTTAATGCTGAGATTATTAAATATTTTAATTATTAAGTTGCCTTTAAAATAATGGGGTAAAATATTGTAAAAAAAGTTAGATAACTTGTTATATTTTTATTTCAATAAGAGGACTAAATAACCATTGGGATTGATTTTTTAATCTAATTAGTACGACTCGACACTCTTATCGTATAAGATTATGTTATAATCTTATTTGTATAATATTTTATTTATTTAATAAAATAAATAAATTTTTATACTATTTTATTTTTAAAAAAATAAAAAACTAAATGACTACGTGTATATGTCCCCTCCTTTACCATATACAAGTACATATATTGAGAATATTTTCTTTACCGTATGGTATGTACTTTCTTAGAAAAATATATGAAAAAAATATAAAAATAAAAAGTAAATGTTATCGATAATACATGATTAAATTTAAAATTATAAATAAATAAATATATATATATATTTTTAAAGTATTAACTTTTTAGTACTTAAATCAATAAAAAAAGCTACACTTACATTGTATTTGCGGTTTTGAGAAAGACGTACAAACAAATTGATTGCAGGTCTATACGCTTTTTTTTTTCTTTTACTTTGAATAAAAGTTGTGTCCATAAAATGAATATACACTCAGAACTAGATCTCTTGGTCTTCCATTTTTAGACGGTTGTTATAAATTTAATATGTGATTTGGTAAGGACATTACAGAAATCAGCAGGAGATCATAAAAGCAAGGTCTTAATACACACTTAGTTGGTGCAAAATAAAATTTAAAATATCAAACGAAATAGATCGAATTCAATAATAGGACCAAAATTTGGTCATCCATCTTAGTTAATGGACATTAATGAATTGGAATTATATCATTTATTTATTAAATTTAAATAATTTATTATTAATCTTAAAATTAAATATTAATTTCTAATATTAACTTTAAATTTACCACATGTATTTTATATAAAAATGAACTATTAAAATTTAAAAACAAGTAGATAATGATAATGAATTTATATTAACATAATTATATAATGAAAGAGAAAATCTAGAGGAAAGATTATAAAAAATAATTATTTGTTAAATGTAAGTTGTCATTATGTATGATTCATCTTCGCTAACAAGATCTTATCTGCAGTTTTCATGAAATAACAATTTATATATGAGCTTGAGGCTGAAAATTTACTTTTTTATAAGCTACTTGTTTTTAGAGATTAAACGGTAATTAATATGATTTAAAATGATAAAAATATAAATCTTATAATTAAATCATTAAGAACCCCTTATTCATAATTACTAATATTATAAGTATGTCATCAATTTCTATACTTTATACAAATAATTTATCACGTTTAAAGAACATGTTTTAATAGTTAATTACCTAATTAAAATGTAAGTATAGAGGTGTTTAATTTTACTCCTATTTGTATTTGTATTTAAAATATATCTTATAATCGATGATAAATATTAATTTGATAAATTTTAACAATATATTACAATATATAGATTAGATTGTTTTTTAAATATACCAATATATGTTTTAAATTCAAAAATAAGTATCATTTTTATCAAGCGGATGATCCAATTCCCGTAAAAAATGATTACATTTAAGATTTGATTAATTAATTTACATATAAAGAGTTTATTTTAATTAAAATATAAAAAGTAATTTTTTAAAAATATCTAATAAAAAATTCCTCCATGCCCCTTTACCCTAGTTCCGTCAGCTACATGATAGTTTAGTTTTAATAAGTACATGAAATAACGTGTTCAATCTTGGCTCTCTTGATTTATATATGGTCCAAAAATATTTCTGCCTAAAACATCAAATTTGACAGCAATAATTGTTTATAAAATTGATTTATGTAATTTTCAATCCCTTCAATTAGGTGCAGGTTACATAAATGATAGAAGCATGATATTTGAGATATATATTAAATTTATGATACAATAAAATTTTAATGTATATAATTATATAAATTTAGTTGTATTGCCCAATCACATGTTCTTATATTTTTTTAAATATTTTTTTCAGACTCTCTCGTGACTTCTATTTTAAGATGTTTGCTATAAAGTTATAACGTGGTTAGGTAAGATCAAGATAGAAAACAGTGTAGGAAGTAATAAATAAAATGAAAGGATAGTCGTTAGGAATACAGGATAATATATAGTAATAAAATTATGAATATCTCATTATTTTGAAATGAAATAAATTGATTTCACTAATAAAACTAAATTTTGTAATCTATCTTTGTTTATGGAACATAATTGATATCCACGTAATTACATAATATATAAAAATTAATTTTTTTAAAAAATAAGGGGTCAAATTATTATTATTATTATTGAATATATATACATAACCGTATGATATTAATCTATGATACAGTGTATATATTTTTTACAAAATAATAAATTATATAATTATAAGCTATGATATGGATTATCTATTTTATTAATAGTTATTCATATTTTTAAGTATTATCTCATATGTTATACAACTCAATAACTCTTAAAATTGATTGAGTGAGTTATATCTTCATTTTGAATTATAGTTATTTTTATTACTATTTATATTACTGTTCATATTTTCAATTTTCACTTCTAATACTTATAACATGTTAAGAAATTCCACACACACAACTTAATTTATATTAAAAATTTATTTAACTCATAAATATGCTAAAATTAGATTTATGTAGCGATTTTTACGTTAAAATCATTATTTTTTTTAAATTTAATGCTCTATACTAGTTAGTTTTAATTACATGAAATAACCAAATTTTAAATATCTAAAAATTATCCTTTAGAAAAAAATCTAATTTAAATAAAAAAAAATGAGTTATATTAATATTTATGATTTAATTTGAGTTAGTTTTATTTTAAAATATGTTTTTTATTATTATTTGTTATTGTTCATGATTTTTTATTTTTTACATGTTTAAAGTTTATACACGTAATTGTAATAAGTTATGGATATAATATTCAAACATGCATGCAAAAATCGTGAAATTCATGTATCAACTGCTATTGTGAATTTTCTTCACTCAAGACACTATTCAAGGAGATTTCCAAATTCACAATATAGACTTAGTAAAATTTGAGGGGTCAAAGTGGTACGTGAAAAAAAAATTATAAACCAATGTAAAAAATTTCCACATTTATCTATTTGATTACATATATACGTACAAAATTTATAAATGTATGAAACATGTATCATAAAATTGAAAAAAAATTACAAAAAATAAAATAAATTATAATAATTTTTTATTAATTTACCAATACATATGTCTATAAATATGAATCCATCAAACTAATTGTGAATATTAGTATAAAACTCAAACATATTTAGCAAGACAACAAGTTTTTTTTTTTTTTTTTTTTTTTTTGAAATCCGGCATCCCTTAGACAAAAGGTGAGACAAATTTATGGTCTGAGTTTTTATGTCTATAACATCAACTTTGACAACAAAAAATGTTTACATAAATCATAGAAGCAGAGTATTAGACTTGTCACATGCAGGCCAGAAGACTTTAAGTTTCATTGTGTCTCTGCAGCTCAGTTGATCAAGTACATATAAATCTTCCATGTGTAATGAAAAAAACCTATTTCTTTAGAATGCAAGGCAAAATTGGTAGAAACATTTATACTGTTAGGCCTTCTTATTAGAGATGTAAAATAATCATATGATACTGCCCCTAATGATCGATGTTGAAGAACATTCTTTCTTTGACCTCAACATGAAACCAATACTTTCTCTATTCCCGGCGAATCAGAAATGGTTTGAAGGACATGAGCGCGACGATGACCATAATCACATTTAAAATAAAGAACACTATCTGGATTCCTGCACTAAAACATATGGTTAAACTTAAAACCATTCAAGCTTCTCATGCCGTTCAAGTATGACAAACTACAAACATCATTATTGCTGCAGCATTTACTTTAGAAAATGTACAGCGCAAACGAAAACAAGCAACAACAAGCAAGCCTCTCTCCTTTGGCATATTTCTAACCATATTTTGGATGAAATTTTTTGTTGGATATTGTACCTGGGAGGATGGTGGCATCTAGACGCTTTTGTGCCCAAGAAAACCTGTTATCAAAGATTCAGCGTCAAAATTTGAAAAATATAATTCAGAAAATGAAATTTGACATCTTGGTATGAATCTGATGGCAAAAGAGAAGATAAGTTTTCTTTTGATTATTTTTTTATCTTTGTTTGAGAAAAAAATAGAATCTAAGATACTATAGAGTTGTTGCACACCAGTTGCAAAGTAAGGTAAAATGCAGATCAGAAGAGCTAATTTATTTTGACATGCTCAGATGTCACATTTCAGTCGTTCTTAAGCTTAGTTAGCAACTATACATACTTCAATGCAGACTTATGTATCCCTGTGGCATTGAGCGTCTTTGAAGTGCGTGTGTGAATTAAGTAACTACAGATCGCAGAAAGAAAGAAAGAAGAAGAAGAAGAAGAAACTATCTCCAACTGTTGGAATAATAAAATCAGAGGGGGGAAAAAGGAATAGCCTACTTACAAGGCACCACCTCCAGCTGGACCAACTGCTTTAAACAAAGACATTCCAGTCATTGCAATTCCATTTGCAGCACCTCTTTGGTATTGATCCTATTTTTAATTAAATTAGGGAATTAAATTGACATTTCAAATACATTAATTCTTTACTTAATGGGTGATAATCAAACAGAAAAGAAATTACCACAGCGTTGTTTTGAAGGATAAACATGCCAGTTACAATACAGACCTAGTCACACCAAAAATCATAAAAGTTTAAGATGAAGAAAGAAGATAGATAATAAATAATAAACAAACTAGTACTAAAGCCTGAATGACAAATCTCACATATCTGAACTTGTCATTTAAGGTTTTTTATCATGTACAGAGCTGTAATGTTGTTTAAAAGGAGGTGTCGAGGTTGTCTATTCACTTACTGACAAAATATTCTTCAGAATAGATGCAATATTTAGCGCCAGTGTAAGTGTGAATCCTGTCAACTTGCCAATGTATGGATAACTTGCAAAAATTGGTATGGTTAAAATCTGTAGATCATGTGAAAAATACTCAAAATTAGCAAAGAACAACAAGAACTATTTATCTCACAAGGGAAATAGGTGGTGTGAAGAAGGTAATAATTGCTACAAGAAGCTCAAGAATTACCGCTCCGATGCGAATGGTCTTTATAGGTCCAAAAATCTTTTCCACAAATGGGTATAGAGTAAGTTGAAAGACAAGAAGAGAAAAACCTAAAAAATTTAAACAAAGTTGTGATCCATGTGTGTCATATTATGTTACTTGTACACGTAATAAAGAAAAACTGCTCAAGTTGTAATAATTGAGCTGATATAAACACAAAATGCAAAAACCTGAGATTGCAAGAATTTCACCGACAGCTTCAGTTGAATAACTCAAACCACCAAATCTACGAGGACTTACCGCCCATAACGAGAAAATCTAGACATTTGAAGTAGAGAAAAATAAATGAAAAGAATAGAATATTAACATAATAGAAAAGTCTATTTATCACAAATGAGTAAGTATTATGTGTAAGTATAATATATTGAATAAAATTTAAATTACATAACTCTAAACTTATTAATATTAGACTCAAATAAGTAAACATATTACTTGTATTATATTTATAATAAAAGACACGATAATACTTTTCAAAGATTACTTATAATTTGAAGAGAAGTATAAACACTCAAATTAAGAATACAAAAACTTTTTTTAAGGGAAACGTAACACAAATACAAAGTAGGTTATTTATAGTTCTCATCATGTAATCTACAACACATAAATGTCAAATTTAGAAATAATTCTAACCACACATTATTACCACATTTTATACACTTCATTTTAAAAAAAAATTCTTTCTACATCCTTTTAAAATTTTCTCTTAAAAATTATTTTTTTCAACATTTATTGAGAAGCTTATATTGTATTGGACTTATAGATAAAATGGATTGAGATTTTATTTTCCTTGGGTTTTGTAATGAGTTGTTATTGATTTTCAACACAATCAGATCTATATAATTGTATTCAATAATAAACTAACACGTCAGTTGTGATTGTGATATAATTTTTATATATAAAAATACTGAAAGAGAATATTAATATCACTCATTCTCTGTAAAAAAAAATATAATGTTATCTTTAAAATTTTAGCTATTTTTGTCAGACAACACAACTTTTAAAACATGAATAAAAATTTATTTTTGGCAAACATAATAGGAAGTAAAAAAAACCTCGGAATATGCCATGTCATGAAGTGCAAAAGCACAATAAATAATGATTGAAGACATCAAGGGCCAATTCTTAAAAAGACTTTTGTTTGCAGTTTTTCTCTCAAGCTTTTGCTCTCCTTCCTTTTCATCAGAGACGCAAGATGTTTCCAAATCACTACTTGATCTTTTACTTCTATCATGTTTATGCAATGTCTCCTGCAAAACCAGATATAGTCGAAACTAGTTTCAATAAATGACTTGTTATCTTACAGGGGACTTTAGCACCATGATTCAAACTAAAACTGAAATTCACATTGTAGAAAATAAGATTCATAATGCAGTTTCATATTATACCACTGATTCCTTAAGCGTTGATGTGAGATAACGAGAACTTGTACAGGCCAAGTTAGGATGGCTTGCACAAGTAAGTTCATCTTATGTAATGTGAGGACAATTAGGTTAATTGCAAAGAACATGTTGATATTTATATAGAGGCATAACAAACAAAAGCGGGAGCTAATAATGTATGTACCGGAAGCCAGAAAGTAGCAATAGATACTCCTGCAGCAAAAATTGATATACAGAAGCAAGGCAAGAAGTACGGAAATCTGCATTTAAAAAAAATTCACAATGGAAAATTATCACAAATGAATCATGGATGGCGTCATGCTGAAAAAAGAAGAAGAAGAAGAAGAAGAAGTTGTTCAAGGACTTTACCTCCCAAAGAATGAGTCTTTGGAAAATATGTTTGGATATTTTTCAGCTGGCTGAAATAAAAATATATCCAAGCAACTTCAAATTAATTAGTGGCAAGCAGAGAACACTAAATAGAAATAAGGAATTTTATGTTATCAACTCAAACAACAAAAAAAATTTCAGACCTGCACATATTCCACACCTAAAATAACATAAGAAATAGAAGTACCTGAGCCAAAAAACCTCCCAAAGCTGGGCCAATGATCAAACCTATGCCCCAAGCTGTACTAATCTGTAACAATATCATAATTCTCAACAACTTGATAATGCAGCATATACTTAAGAACTTACTTTATAGGCAACAAAATAGAACTCACCGTTGACATTCCTAGAGCTTGATAGTCCCTATGGAAGATTTCACTTGCATATGCCTGGTATGATGATGGTAAGTCATAATTATTCATGAGGGCAGCAGAGAGAGTTCTCAAATTTACAAATGCTACCATATGTAACTCGAATCCAACCTTAAATAGTATGTACAAGTTGTATATAATTGAATATATATACACATACACCGTACATAATGTACATGAACTAAATATGTACATGTATACAATATATATACCACCTCGACGGGTTTCAATACTGTTAAACCCATCCTTGCTAAATGCCAACAAAACAACAAGGTACCTTAATTGGTCCAAGTAAACCATTCAAAAAGCCAAGGAAGAATCTTGTAACAATGGCCATCCAATAATTTACACTAAGCCCAAAAAGAGTGTTGAAAATAACCCTGAGATAAATAGTCAAGACGAATGCGTAAAAAACTTGTTAATGTGAAAGTGAAACCATATAGATTTAATTAGAGATAATGCATGAAATTGGAAACTCATTGACAAAATTAACAATTGTTACTAACACTGTGATTGTCCCTATTATTATGACAGGTTTTCGACCATAGCGATCAGCAATTAATCCCCAAAAGACAGATGTCAGAGCTCTACCAAGCATATATGAAGCACCTTCAAAGTTTCAAAAGTCTGTTAGGAATAGCTGTTAAAAATACTCAAAACCTGGTTATTAAAGAATGGAAGAAGAGATCAACCTGGTTAATCAAAATGAAAAATAAGTAAAAGAAAAGTCTCACCGACATAACCAGCATAGTAGCCAATATCTTCATCTCGTTCAGCAATATGAAGATCCCTTATCTGCAAGTAAAATGATAAGCAACATAGAAGAATATAACAGACTGTTTAGCAAACATGATTGTTTTTTTGCATTCCCAAATTTTAATTTGCGATTTTTACATCAACGAGTTATTCAGATAGTTTTAATTTTAATATCTAAAAAACATTTTTATATTTAAAAAAAATATGCGCATGCATTAATTAATATGCATTAAAAATATGCTTTTTACTTGAAAAAAAAAACATAATTTTACTAGAAAATATGTGCACAAGCAATAAGTCTATTTTATTTCTTTTTATCTTATTTTGTAACACGAAAGCATTAAGTTTATTTTATTTCTTTTTTTTCTTATCTTGGTATACCAATTTTGTAACACGAATTTAAACTATGTTATAATATCAAATATATCATCTTATTAGAAAATTCAAAAAGTAATTTTTTTAATATTTTAAATAAAATCATTTATTTTATATATTGTAACGGATTAATCTACTTAATTATTGCTCCGATGTAGTTATATAATTACACACTCTAACTTGAAGTAACATGCTTGTCCGTAGATAGAAAAAAGGGAAGCATAATTCACACGTATATATTTGAGAATTACGACAAAGAAATTTATATACTCATTACTCACCATGAAATAAAGGAATGGAAACAGAGAAGATATTGGCAGAGCTGGTAAGACATCACACGTGACAAAATAGGTCAGAGCACATGACAAATAGCAGTAGAGGAGTGGTGACATTGTCTAATATTCAATTGGTGCAGCACAATGCACGTGCATTTAATATATTACATATAATAGAAATCACGGACTGTTATATTAATAATTTTTATATAAAAGTATAAACTTTGTATATTTAAAATAATAAATTAACAATTGCTGGACAACATTATCAATTTATTTATTTATTTGTTATCATTTTGCAAAATATACTTTTAGTATGTATGAGACAAATGCAAGCCCCTTAATTATTTCTATTATAGAATTTTAATTTTTTTGGTTATTTTTTATAATTGTTTAATCTTTTTGTTATAAAAAATTGACAATATAAATTATCAAGTTTTAAAAATTTTATTTTTTTTATTTTTTTATTAATTTTATAGTTATTGTTATCTATTGTTAAAGACAATTTATAAAAATAATATCTCAATAAAAATAGAAAAAATATAAAAAATAAATAAAAATAATATAAAAAAATTACATTTTTTTTAAAATAAAATGATTAAATTATTAAAAAAATAACAAATAAACTAAAATATATATTTTTTGTTATAACTAAATAACTTTATGCTGTCACCCTTTAGTTATAATAGCATCTCACAATCATAACAATAGCCCGGTCAAAAATGAGTATTTAAGGGTCATGATTAAAAAATATATATGAAAATGTGAAAATAGCTTTTATAACAGTTAAATAATCTCTTTATTGACTTCTGGAAATTAAGTAGAAACCTCACTTTTCTTTAATGTAAAATAATGTAATTATAAATTAATTTTGTAACAATAATAAATTAATTAAATAATTTCATTTTCAAGCTAGAGATTAAAAAATGCATAAATTTGATGAGAACAAAATAATTTTCTCTTGCATTAACAAGAAGGCAAAGCCAGGCACAAATTAAAAGAAAGAATATATGTCAAAAACTAAAACAGATCCAAATTCAATTTTATAAACTAAAAGACTGAAACATACTAATAAAACATGAATAACATAAAAATTAAATTTTATTTTTATTATTTATGAACACATTAATTTTTCATTAACTAGTTATAACTTTCAATTTTTACATATTTAAGTATATATTTTTAATTAATTTGATGCAAATATTTTATTTATATAGATAAAATTTCTCTTATGTTGTCAATATGATCTCATTCCATCTTTATTCCATCTTTTTACAATAACTTGTACACTTTTCGATCGAAAAATTTAAAATTTATAAATACTCATAAAGAAAATTATTATCATCTTTTTATTTTATTCATTCAAAGAAAGCTACATTCCAATCACGCACATACATTCTAATAGCATCAACTAACGAAACTTCAGAAATCAATCCCCGTACAGAATAAAATATACATAAAAAATTCATCGCAGACAAAAGCAGGTCAAGTTTTAAACAACTGCAGAATCAACCTTAGCGATCTACTAGTTTAAGCCTGAATTCTACGATGTTTTGATAACAAAATTAATATTAATCGTATCTTTCATGAATCCTTCACGAAAAAAATAAAGAGTCCAAATTCAACTCTACCACCGTCATTCTCTCATAAGCATTAAGCACAAAGTGGGTCAATTCAGCAGGAGGAAGAAGCAGACGAAGAAGAAGAAGAAGATGAAGACGACCTCAGAAAGGCTTTACCCAAAAAAATACAAGCAGAAAAAAAAGGAAGAAAATGCCCATAGATCCACTAGTATAGGCAGAAAAATTAATAGTAAATAAATAACACTAGAAATTAATTAAGCATATATATCTTTAAAAAAGAGAGTAGTCATTAAAGAAAAAGGAAAAAAAAGTTAAAAGTTATGTTTTTGGAGGAATCTCTTACCATTGGCAATGACAACAATCCAAATATTAAGAAGATCTCTAATGGGTACACCCGTTTGCAGCTCTTTGTATCTTTCAACCTCACAACCTGGGCAATTCTCATAGTACTCTTCCTCAAGCAGCCTCTCATGTCTACTACACTCTTCAGCCATATTGGTCTCGTTACTACTACTACTACTACTAGTAGTTGACAAGACTTATGAGCAGAGAAGAGATTGGTAAATATAAGCAACTTTTAAAATCTCAAATATTAATGGGTTAGGTAACAACAAACCAATTATTATTTATTGTATATTGTCACATCTAATTTCATATTATATTTAATACAAATTTTCAAAAATTAACAAAAACATTTTTAAAATTAATTGAATTCGTATAAAAAACATAATAATTAAATATATGATAATATTTTTATTAATTTAAAATATTTAACATTGAAGCAGTTGTGACAATAACCGCTTTATTCATATTTAATTGTTTGTGGAGTCGCACTCCATAGGTGCATACGTCAGCCTAACAGAGATTATGAACCCAGTTATAAATGTCTAATGTTATGGTTAGTAAAAGGAAGTATTTCTCATAAATTATAAACGATATATTATTATTAACAAATATAATTATGAATAACCTATGTATAAAAATAGAAGCGTCTATTAATCATTTCGGACGAGATAAAATTCGGACGAGATCAAATTGAAAAATTAAATTGAATCAAATTGGATTTTATCGAATTGTTTTATAAATTAAACGATTTGATCTTATTTATATTAATTAAAATCGTTTTTAATACATTTCATTTTGATTTGTATTAATTTTGAAACTGATCGAACTAGACCGAATTAATTTAATAATATATTAAAAAATTTATATTATTTTTCATTAGAAATGTCTAAAAACCGAACCAAATGATCAGGTTTAAACCGAACAATTTTATATATTAAATAATTTAGTCTAAATCGAACGATTTATAAATCGAAATATCTCATTAAATTTATATTAATTAAAATTATTTTAAATTATGTATTCGATCCAAATAATATAAATAATAAATCAAAATATCTCATTAAATTTATATTAATTAAAATTATTTTAAATTATGTATTCTATCCAAATAATATAAATAATGGGACATGGTTAACAAAAATTCCGGACCCTTATATAGAAGTCATCTTACCCAAAAAAAAAAAAAAATCTTATAACCGTACAGGTAAGAAGGGGACCAGGAAGATAATGCGGCTTATGCGCTATTTACGAGTACCGACAAAAAATCCTACGCAAAGCAAAACATATTTCTAATAAAAAATGAAAATTACCATATGACCTTTCCTTTGGTATTTTGTCTTTTAAGATTGGTGAATTTTTTATTTAAATACGTGATTTGAGATTAACAAAAAGTTAATTTTTATCGCTAGATTATTAGTTAAAGTATAATTCAAATAAAATTATGATTTAATTAATGATTTATTAACAAAATTTATTCTTATTTTATTTTAAATGATAAATTTAAACCATATCTGTTTATTAAAAAGATTCAAAAGAAATTAATTATGATATTAAAAAGTAAAAACATATTATATCCCATAACCTTTGTTTTAGATTAATTTCTTTAAAGAAGTTTCTTAACTTGTTTTGAATACACATCTCACAGTATTGAAAAAAAGGTAAGTTATTATATTAATATATTAGACAAATTAACATTATTCATTATTTGTTAAACGTGTTTCATACCATATAATTATATAGCAATCTCATATATATCATCAATAATGTTCTTACTTTCAATACAGGAAGGTGTGGTACAGTGGAATTAATAATGTTGATTTTCGTGCGTATTAATCATTAATCCCATATCTGTGTAATCATAGAGTTATATTTTATGCTGGTAAAATTTATATTAGTGTAAAAGCATTTAAGTTATTTTTTACATTATAAATTTTAATTGTTTTATTGGTTTAGTTGTTATTGGAATAAAATGTAATATAAAATTTTCTTTTGTTCAGACAAAATGATAACCGGTTTCAGGGTTTATGTTTAATTACCGATGAACACTTCTTTTCAGTTTTGGTAATATCTATTTTTTTATTTTATTTTTTATAGATCAGTGTTATTTTGTCAAATTTATGTACCTGTGTTAACACATAAATTTAACCTATATATTAGTACTTGAAAAAAAATTATTTATACTAAAATTTTATAACTGAATACAAAGTAGATATTTGTATAAAAAGAATTATAATTTTATTAAAATGGGAGCATATAATTCCATAATTCTTTTTAATGTGTCTGAATAAAGTTATAAAAGTAATTACTAGCTACCTACTTTAATTAAGGCTTTTATTTTACGTAATTTAGGTATAAAAAAAATTAAAATATTGAAAAAAATTAAGTTTAAATGATTAAAAATAAAGTACAATTGTAACACCAAAATTAAAATACTTCAAACTATTACAAGAATAGTAGCATTGAATTTGTAGCCGGATGAGTAAATTTTTAATAGTATTATTCTTCAACTCTTTTTAGTCTTCATCTAGATTCGACTATTCTAATTGATAATATAAGACAAATTTTTAAAATTTAATCTTTAATTACTCATCTTCACAAATATCTCATGTTATACGTAAGTTTTTTAAAAAATAAATTTCATAAAACTAGGTAGATCTGTATAAAAATTATTTTAAAAAACTGACCAAAAAAAATAAAACCCTTTATTATGTATGTATTTTTTTAAAATTAAATATAATAATATAAATTAAAATAATTTTATATTTTAAAAAATAAGATAACTTCTCACTTAAAAAACATTATTAAAATAATTCATTTAAAAAGAAAAAATAATTTACGATTCACTTCATTTTTGGAGGTCCAGTGATTAAATTATACTATAATTTTATTGCGATATAGGCTCAAAAGCGCTTTATTTTTGTTTAAAACGGTTTTATCCATGCCATGTGAAAAAAACGTGTGTAAATTTGCACCTAAAATTTTAAAGTTTAAATAGTATTTTTGAGCTTGACATAGTCTTTACTAAAATTCTATCAAAAACTAATACTAATGACATAAAAAAAATAAAAGATAACTAAAATTTGGAAAATTTTAAATTAAATTATTATTTGTTAAATTTTAACTAAATTTATATATATTTTTTCAATTTTTAAAAAGTATGATTTTGTTTCAAAAATTTTAAAACTTCGTACAAAGATTCCTAAACTTTTGAATTTTATAATTTAATACTCAATTTTTTAAAATTTTAAAAATAAATCCTAACTTGATTGTTAAAATACATATTTATGAATCAAAATTTAGAATTTATATATAAAATTTTAAAAATTTGGTAATTAAATAATATGATTTAGAAACTTAAGAACTTATGTTTAAAGTTTTAAAAATTTTAATGATTAATGTTAAGAATAATATCCAACATTAATTAAGTATAATGTTATAATAGAACTTATAAGAATTATACGTGTAGAATTAATATTTTGAGATTTGAACGCAATAATTTTTATGTACTTTAACATAGTATTAGAGTTTCACGCGATTGATCCAAATATCTTGAGCCTCACATAACAAAAAAATAAAATGAAATAAATCTTATAAAAATAAAAAATGACAAGTGATTCGAACTGAATATAATAAATATAGATTAAAAATATAAAATGATAGGCTTTTTAAGATACAAATACTACTACTTTGAGAAAAGATGTCAAAGATAATGGAATATTACATTGATTAAATATAACATTACATTAGAGTTTATAAGAATTATTAATGTATCTATCTATTGGGTTAACTTTTTAAGATTAAAATACTCGTAATTTTTATATACTTTAACATTTTATTAGAATTTTAATAGATTTGTCCAAAAAAATTGGACCTCTTCTCATAAAAAATTATAATGGACGTTGCAAAAATAAAAAGAGATTAATGATCTAAATAGAATGAAATATTATAAAGTAATTTTGATATATAAATTGATGATCTGTGTAAGAAACAAAGGCACAATTTAAAAAATATATTATTAATAATATCCTATAATAATTAAATATAATATTATATTAGAATTTATAAAGATTATAATTGATTTTTATTTATTGAGTTAAATTTTTTACGATTAAAATATCTATAATTTTTAATGATTTTAATAATAAATTATACATTTTAAAAATTTAAAATTTATATATAAATTTAATTAATTAAAATTTATATACAGCATGTTTGGGAGATATTTTTTTTTATAAAAGTAAGTGATAATTCTAGCTAGTGCCTAACGTGAAAAATATTTTATTGTCTATTAACTTTTTATCACCTTTGGAATTTATGAATAGAAAAATGAATATTTAAGTATTTAAATTTAGAAAGTCTAGTAATTTTCTTACGATTATAATGTAAATTCCGTGACAAACGTGGTTTGTCTCTATGATGTCAGAATGGAACGAAGATTATTTGTACGTGTAAAAATTAAAAATTTAATATTTATTTGCAGATGCTAAACGAGTAAAACTGGTGGTTGGGAGACATATTTTTTAATAAATTTAAAAATTATTTATACATAATTATAATATCCAATTTTTTAAATTTAAATATAATATATATAATAATAATACTAAGATTTTATTTTAAAATGTGACATTCTACTTACTATAAACTATTTTTTTTAAGTTAAAAAATTAAAAAAATTATTTTTAAAACAACCTTTGTATATAATAATAATAATAACAATATCAATATTTTAAAATTATATTATGAATTTATAAAATTAAAAAATTGGCTTGTGTCGTTGTTTTTTTTAATAAATTTAAAAATTATATTTTTATTTAGTATTCAATTATAATCAAGACTCTTAAATTTATATTATAAATTTAAAAAATTAAATTTTAAAATATAATACATATAATGATAATATTAAGACTTTAAGTTATGATTTTGAGTAAGATATTGATTATTAAATTATAATTAATCTTTTTTTAAAATAAATAAATTTTAAAATACTATTTGTACACAATAATAATATTAAGAACCTCAATTTTATAATATGAGTTTACAAAATAAAAAAGATGTGGGTCTATTTCCATTTCGTCATCTTTCCTTCCATTTAAAAAAAAAACTTAATAAATTTAATAAATTAGATTTTTAAGTATTTTTGTAAACAATAATAATATCAAAACTTTTAATTTTATACAATAAATTTTAAAAAATTAATTTTTAAATATAATACATATAATGACAATGCAAACACTTAAATTTATATTTTATATAAGATCATCTACACTTATCACATCATTACGAAATTATGATTATATTTATTGTCTAATTTATGTATGAATTAAAAACACTTAAATTTATTTTTGTAAAATTATTATCTATGTCAATAGTTTATTGTTGTAATATTATTATTTATATCAATAGATTATTTTTTATAGATTAATGGTTTAATTTTTAAACATTTATATATATCATAATTATATCAAAATTTGAAAAAAAAAAGATTCAGACAAAATAATATATAAATTAATTTTCACTTATATTTAATTAGCGATAATCAATTCTTTTCTGTGGTAACTATCTAAATTTTTATTTTATTTTTAACACATTACTTTTATTTTGTCAAATTTATGTACCTTTGTATAGTCAAATTTATGTACCTTTGTCAAATTAATGTACTCAAATTGTATGACTATACAATAATAATAAAATTGTATAAGTTAATATAAAGTAGACATTTGTATTTTAAATTTTTTTATAATTTTATTAAAATGGGAGCATATAAGTCAATAGTTTTAATGTATTTGTGTATAAAAACGTTTGGTATAAAAGTTTACTAACTACTTATTTTTATCAAGACTTTTATTTACGAATTTTTTTTATAAAAAAATTCTAAATATAAAAAATAAGTACGCCGTTGATTTTTTTAAGAAAAAAATCAAGGTTAATTAAATCAAAATAAAATATAATGATAACAATTAAATAAAAAAATTTAAAATATATTAAACTATTACAATAACAGTAACATCAAATTTGTAGTTCAATGAAGAAATTTCTTCAATTATTATTCTTCAACTCTTTTCGGCCTACAATAGGATAATTTTTAAACAAAACATGATATTTGATTGCTCGAGTTATTTTATTGTTGAACAAGAACAATAATATCATGTCTCGATTTAGATTTGAGAAAAAAACTTGTCTAAATATTAGAAAACATGTATAATGTCACCTGAATAAGATTTAAATTAATAAATTTTCACGCTAAATTTAAATCTAGATAAATTAAAATAAATTATATAGTAACTATTTTTATATTTATTCGAAGTAAAAAAAATATATTTTTAGAAAAAATAATAAAAATAACAATCTTAAAATTTACGATCATAAAAATAGTATATTTTATGTATATCTCATATATTTTAATTATTAAAAAAATATGATATATTATTTTATTTTAAATATCATCTAATTATACGTCATTTAAATTAAACTAATATTATTTAAATATATTCAATATTGAATGTTATTTAATTAAAACTCGTGTTATTTTTATTATTATAAATTTTAAAAGTATTATTTAAAAAAAATTAAATTTTTATCGGAGAAAAAGCCTATATTTGAAAAGAATTTCCAGTCTAGGAGAAAAAATAAAAATAAAATACTGGTATATTTTTAAGAAAGCTTGAAAAGATATTGAAAGAGTTAAAGCATATACGCTGTTATTAATAAAGACGACTGGACCAGAAATTGTAATATTAACTAAATATGATTTTAGAAAATGGGTTAACTTAATCATTCTTTATTATTTATATTTTACGATCATATATATAATAAGTAAGGTATTTATATTAGAATCAGATATTAAGAAAAATAGTGAGAGTGTTATGTTAGTTTATATTTTGATTTTTTTTTTTCTCTTTTTTGTGTACACGCGCTTAAATCTCTATTTGCAATTTTCACGCTAAATAATAATAATATATAATAAAGTATTTCTACTTCTAAAGATGGGTAGTTGTGTTCCTGATTTGTTATTTTAAGTATTTTCTATTTAAAATCCGGATGACATTTTAAAAGGATGAAATGTATTTAATCATTTTTTTTAAATAGATGACTTTAATTATTATTATTTTTAAATTATTAAATTATTTTCAAAAATTAAAATATAAAAATTTACATCTACTTATTAATATTATATTCCATTTATTCTTAGTGTTACATGACTTAAAACATGTGTTCAATGTTATGAGTATTAGATGGGTGAGACGATGAAACATTTGGACCCACCGAGACATCATCAACTAAGGACAAAAGATGGATAAGACTAGGAAGGTCTGATAACAGTTGTAGGGAATTAGAAGGTAATTGATGAAATTAATCAATAACGAAGGAGACACATTAGTGACAGATAAAATATCAATAGCCATTGAAACATTGTCAATGCATACAAGTTCCTATATGTATAAGAGTCAGAGGATAATACAACACCATCCACAGATAGACCAGCTATATATGCTAGATGAGGACAAAACACTTGACATGCAATGAGTAGTTGTGCAAGATGAGGACAACATATATACCATCCAAGTGACGGGTAGGAAAAGTAAGTGAACTAGAATTAACCAAAGGCTGACATATATTACAAGGAAATCGATGCAGAACTAGCTGTGCAAATGAGAGATAAAGGCTTGGCTACACAAGAAGACGACAAGGACATGCAATAACTCGGCAACCCCAGCCATATAGGCATATCATGTAGAACAAAATACCTATATCTGAAGAAGCAGGAGCAGGAGCTGATAAAGTTTATTATATACCAGCATACTTGACAGCAGAGCCAGCAATTAAAGCCTCATAGGACCCATGGGATACACTTGTAACACCATTCATAACTAAAGAACACACAATTTTTTCCCAACAAAATGCATGTCACCAAGCATAAAGCAAGAAGAAGCTACATGATGTCCTTGTTTCTTACAGATTTGACAAATGTACTTCTTAAAAAACATTTCTTGTTATTCATGGAAGTCAAAAAAGAACTACTACTTTTTGAAATCTGAGTTCCTAAGTAACCACACTAGCTCCTTCAATAATTGTAGAATTCCACTACCCAGATTTGGATTGAAAAGATCCATTTGACTTATGGAACCTCGTGTAGCTCCATCTTTCTTGACTGAGTGGTGAGTCTAAACTTATTTTCAAGAGCTATCCATTACCCTTGGCCAGACAACAACCCAAAAAGAATCGCATTGAGCTATAAATACATCTCTTCGATCGCTAACAAATCACATTGCATCCAAATTCTAAACAATGGATTTGAATCAGATAATCTGAATCAACAAAATGAGATGGTTTGGAAAAATTTCTATTTTAAAATCCCTTCAATCAATGAGCAATGACAAAACATAACAATTATGTTATATAACTTCTTAGTGAGCAAATTAGAAAAGTCTCACATTTGTTAAGAAATTCATTTTTTTTGCATACACTCATTTACATCCAATACCTTCTTGTCTTTAGGTAGTTGTGTCAACTTACATGTTTTATTCTTCTGAAGGGACATAAGTTCTTCATCCATGGCTTCCTTCCATCTTTCAACTTCAGGGCTTCTGATTGCTTCTTTATATATGAAAGGAACATCATCATGCACAACTAAAAGTGCACAGGCCACTGTATTCTTAAACTGAGCATGTAGGTCTTCAAAATCCTTGTATCGAGTAGGTACCTTGACATTTTGTCGTCGTGGCCTATCAACTGCAGTTTCTTCTTGTTGTTGTGGAGATTCTTGGGTTAAAACCTCTTCATCTGATTCATCATCTGTCAATAGAGGATCAGCTTCTGTCTTATCTTCACTAACTGGATTAACAATTTTGCTTTCAAACTCCACCTGTCTTGGAGTTTACTCTTGCTCCACCTGCTCTAAAGTGCCATCAATCTTCTTAGTTACCTTTTGCAACAAGGCAGATTCATCAAAAGTAACATCTCTGCTAAAGATTATCTTTTTCGTTTCAAGACACCATAGTCGATATCCCTTAGAACCAGAAGGGATCCCCAAAAAAATGGCTTTCTTGGCTCTTGGGTCCAACTTTGATTATGTTACATGGTAGTATGCAATGGAACTCAAACTAACCCGACAAAATAATGCTATTGGAAATATAATGCTAATATAAACTAAAACAGATATTGAAATAAAAATATTAAAGCAGAAAAATAATAACACTAGAAATTTAACGAGGTTTGGTATAAATGTTACCTAGGTCCTCGGGCGTCGTTGACCACTTCCACTATCTCCAAATGGATGAACTCCAAAATTACAACTAATTGGGCAAAATTGAGCTAATCAATTACCCTTACAAAAGAGAGGAAGATTTACAAATTTTGGGATGTTTTCAAATGGTGAAGCGAGGACTTTATTTATAAATTTCCAAAATCCAACACCCATCTCCATTCCTAACCAACGTGGGACTTTTCTAATTTGCTCACTAAGGAGCTATATA
This sequence comes from Hippophae gyantsensis, assembly GCA_030763125.1. Taxonomy (NCBI): domain Eukaryota; kingdom Viridiplantae; phylum Streptophyta; class Magnoliopsida; order Rosales; family Elaeagnaceae; genus Hippophae; species Hippophae gyantsensis. Next base: position 50,384,258 of record CM061033.1, read on the forward strand.
AAAAATCTCCACCTTAATGGGACTTAGTGATTTTAAATGATTTCTTCAATTACTGGGATGAGTGACGCCCGTGCCAATTCGTATTTATAGGATGTTAATCAAGTCCAGACATAATGTTTGAACTTGATTGTCATACCACTCGTCATCATATCTCGGCGGATTCTCTCGTCGCACTAATCTTCCGAACTAGTACTCCACCTTCTTCAATAATCCCTTGCACGAAAATGATAACGAACGTCAACGTGGTTTGTACGGGCATGTAGTAGACTTGGTTCTTTGCTAAATGAATAGCACTCGACTATCACAAAACATCTTAATATGTTTTTGACCAACTCTTAAGTCTTCAAGCAAACCTCGTGAACCAAATAGCTTCCTTCATGCCCTCTCAGAATCACATACTCGCCTCGAGGTGACAAAGCAACCGTGGACTGCAAGGTAGACTTCCAACCGACTAATGCCTCTAGCAAGAGTAAACACATAACCAGAGTTGATCGACGCTATCTAAATCTTCGCATACTGAATCACAATATCCGATCGCACATCGACCAATCCAGATATCCCGCCGAAATATTAAACCAACATCTACGTATTTATAATATACCATAGAATCCATTTCACAGCCAACCAATGTCCTTACTGTGATCATGCATGTACCTCGCTACAGCACCAACCGCATGTAAAATGTCGTCTCAGACACACCATTGCATACATCAAGCTACCAACCGCATTTGCATATGGTACCTTTGCCATATATTCTCGTTTCGCATCATTTTTGGAGATAATCGAAAGCACTAAACTTGAATTAAGGAACTAGCGTAGTACTTTACAGTTTTGTCTCGTTTATTCATACCAAAACGTTGTAGTACCTTTCTTCAAATATTGACTGGGTCAAACTAAGCTTATTTTTCTTCCCGTCTCTCGCTATTCCATACCCCAAAATCTTCGCTTCTCCCAAATCTTTCATTTCGAATTCCTCGACTTAGGCCTTCAACTTCTCAATTTTTGCTTGGCTCTTCGATGCAATCAACATATCATCGACGCATAATGTGGTTGCAGATGGAAAGACTCACATGTAGCTTGCGAAAATACACACAATGATCATGTGTGCTTCTGGTGTACTTCTGCTACAACATAAACTGATCAAATCGTTTGTACCACTATCTTGGAGATTGCTTCAATCCATACAATGATTTATTCAGCTTACAAACCCAATCCTCTTTACCAGCAACATTAAACCCTTCTGGCTGAGACATATATATTTTTTCTTCTAAGTCACCGTGTAGAAACGCGGTTTTCACATCAAGTTGAACTAGTTTCAAATCGAATTGTGCTACCAAGGCTAATAAAATTCTAATGGAAGAATGTTTTACAACTGGAGAAAATACCTCATTATAATCGATTCCCTCCTTCTGAGCCTAACACTTAGCCACCAAACTAAAGAATTATTATCTAATTGAAGAGTAAGAAACATTACTTGATGACATTAAAGATAAATGTTATGAATTGGTTATATAATTAGGATGGATTATTTTTTTTAATATGTTGACCTTTTGAATTAAAAACTCGTTAATTATAAATAGTATTATAATTAAGATTAATTTATACAATTATACATCCAACGTGAACCTCTAAGGTAAAAATAAATTCTTATAAACAGTGAATATGATTCAAATTGAAACAAATAATGAAACTAAATGATTAATTTTTAATGTTGTGATATGGTTATAATCTAACGAGGTTAATGTGTTTTCATTCGAACTATTTGTTAAATATATAAATAAATTTAAAATTAATAAAATATAAATAAAAAATTATAAATATAATTGTGATAAGTTACTTTTACTAATGTATCAACATTTTAGGTTAGAACTTCACTTTATAAATTGATAAGTCTTGAGCTTTATCTTTCTAAAATTCATGGAATTATAATATTATCTTCATGAACACACCCAAACCTACCACCATTTGCACGAAATTATTATGTACAATCAATTATCGGTGAAGGCGAGAGAATATATCTATATAAATTCTTAAAACGCCCATAATCACAGTCCCTAAAATCTTATTTAATGCTACAATACTTTACAAGAACTTACAGCTCTTAGAAAGGAAACAATCTGTTTATTCAAAGTATTAGAAGATGATGAATTAAAGTGAATGTAATACTATTGTTCATAATGTATCTGTAGGTCTTACAGCTATTTATACTAACTGATTGATAACAAATTAACTGATATTATACTTGCTTATTCTATTCTTTACATATTAGTATACTATATATTATTATAAACATAGTTAGAAATGAAATAATTTTTTTAATTTTTTGTCAGTTAAAAGAACATTATTTTTAACATAAAAGTTTCATATTCACAAATGTTTTATATTATATACAAAATTAAAGAAAATTAAAAAAGTTTCATGGATCTATGTAAAAAAAATGTTTAAAAAACTGACAAAAAAATGAAAAGTAATAGACACTTATCATATAGATATTTATTTTTAATTTAAATATAAATTATATAAATTATTTTTAAAAATAAAGTAACTTTAAGTAAGCTATTCGTAAAAAAATAAAAAATAATAATTAAAATGATCAATTTATAGAAAAACAAAACTGATTTATAATGTAATTCATCCATACCCAGAGACTAAATTATACTGGAATCTTATTGCGATTAAGTTCATTAGCGCTTTATTTTTTGTTTAAAAGGGTTTTATATATCTAAGCAAGGCATGGGAAAAAAACATGAGTACATTTCTAACAAAAATCTTAAAGTTAAATAAAGTATTTTTGAACCTTTACTCAAATTGACATAAAAAAAACATAAGTTAACTAAAATTTGGGAATTTTTTTTTTATAAATGTAATGTTATAATTCTAGCTAGGGCCTAACATGAAAAAAACAATTCTTATTTTAATTGATATAATATGATATTTTATGAAATTACATATTGAACTTTGGAATTTATGAATATAAAACACAATATTTAAGTATTTAAATTTATGAAGTCTAGTAATTTTCTTACGATTATAATGTAAACAACGTGACATCACAATGAAATGGACGTAGATATAATTATTCTCGTTAAAAATTAGACTAAAAAAATTTGTTTATCAAACTTTATTTCAAAAGTTACGAATAAAATAAATAACGTAAGAATGGTACGAAGATTTATACGTGTAAAATTTAAAATTTTGATATTTAATTGTAGATGTTAAACGAAGGATTGGTAACTTTTAGATATCCCATTTAATATACCACTAACTTTTATGTATTATATTATTTTAATATTTAATTTGAATATAGATCTTCTTTCTATACTTTTTAAATATTAACCATTTTTTTTACAAAATATCATTTGTGTTTTTAACGAAGGCTTTTTCTTTTTTAAAGATTAATTAGAATTGAAAATACTATATGTTTTTTACTAGAAGCTAGATTAGATACTTATTATTAAAAATTATGAAAAAATAAAAATTATAAACTATCCAGATTTAAAAAAATATAAGTTAATAAGTTTTAAAAAACGTAATATTTTAACAATTTTATTAAAATATAATGAAAATATTTTCCATCAATAACTAATATATATATATATATTAAGAATTCCTAAGAACATTATAATTTTTCCTTGTTAGCTTTTTTCTTTTACAAATATCATATAAAATTTATTAATCTTTTAATCGATAGTGTAGAAACACAATCATTAGAAAAAAATTAAAAAAAAAACTATATAGGTACAATCAAATAGTGAATTGATAGTGTTTACAATATATACGCATCATCCATACAAGGGTGAATTTGTATTAATAACTCTTGTCATAAAAAAAATTAACAATTATTTTCATTTTTTTAAGCTTTAATTAATTTTTTTTAAAAAAGTAAAATTCGGAAAGGACCCAAATAGTATTTTAAAACAAATAACTAAGATTTAAAAAATATAAAATTAAAATTAAAATAAAATATTTTAAAAATATAAAACATTTAAATATCAATACATTAATTATATTACCCAGACCCTTAAATGATTATCTATTAACTTATATAAAATTATGTGGTTTACTTCCCAGTCAATATTTTTTTTTAATAAATTTAAAAATTAAATTTTTAAAACATTACTTATACATAACTATAATATCAATTTTATTAATTTATATTACAAATTTAAAAATATGTTTTGAATTATAACATATATAATAATTATTATAATTGTGAAATTTATCTTTTGAATATATTATTTTATATTTATCACTTAACTATAAAATTATAACTATTTTTTAAATTAATAAATATAAGAAACTAGATTTTTAAAACACTATCTATATTCAATGATATATAGATTTATAAAATTAAAAAATTTCTTCATCATTCCCTATCCCTTTAAAAAAATTAACAAATTAACATATTAAATTTATAAAATATTATTTATACATTATAATAATATCAAGATTCTTAAATTTATATATTAATTTAAAAATAAAAAAGTGATGACTTAATTTCTTTTTTATCGTTACTCATTTTTTTAGTTAATAAATTTAAAATTTAAAATTTTTAACATACTATTCATACACAATGATAACCAATATTTTTAATTTTATATTATAAATTTAAAAAATTAAACTTTAAAATATAACTTATATATTAATAATATTAAGTTTAAACTTATGATTTAAATATAATACTCTATATTTATTAATTGATTAAAAAATTATGATTAAATTTTTTATTTAAGTTAATAAATTTAAAAATATTAGATTTATAGAGTATTATTTGTACAATAATAATATCAAGCCTTTTTAATTTTATATTATAAATTTACAAAATAAAAAAGTCGTGGTTCGACGTTGTCATTGTCATGCCTCCTCTTTTAAAAAAAAGTTAATAGATTTTAAAAATTATATTTTTAAAACAACTTTTATACACACTAATAATATTGATATTTTTAAATACTATGTATATAATGACGATAACAATGTTTAAAGTTATGATTTATATAAGATATTTTACACTTATTATGTCATTATAAAGTTATAATTATATTTTTTTATCTAACTTGAGTAATAATTACATTACATTTAAATTTGTTTTTGTAATATTATTATTTAGATCAATAGTTATTTTTTATAAATTATTAGTTTAATTTTTGAAGACTTTTATATATCACAATTATAACTAACGTAATAATTTTTCATTAGATATAATTATATAGGTCCAATTATATTATACTATATCATTTGTGATAAATAAATTTTTTTCTTAATTTTTTAATATTTCTTTAAATAAGTAAATACTTATATGCATATGTATACACTTTATCTATGATTAAAAAAATTATACTGTCAAAAAATTATAATATTATTTTTAAAATAACTTATAATGTTATTTAAAATTTATATTTTTATTAAATAATTATTTAAAAATATAAATTAATTTTAAATATCATACACAATGCTTAATCTTTATATATAAAAAGTCTCAAAGTTTTTTCGTTTTCTCATCGATCTTTTTTTTACTTTTTTTCTTTCTATATATTTATTCTTAGACAATTTTTAAGCTCTAAGTTTACTTTTCTCACTCTTATAAACTAATAAATATCAAAATATTTTGATAATAAATAATAGTTTAAAATTTTATATTTGATAATTCTATATGCATCCACTTTATATTTTATCATTCTTAAATTATTATCTTGAAATTCATAATTGTGTTAAATAATTATGTTTTTAGTGTCAAAATTATTTTATATCTAATATTAATTGAAAAATAATCAATTAACTTAAATTACTTTCAATAAAAAATATTTATTAAATTCGATCAAATTTTATTCAATTGTGTTAAGTTTATATGTGTTAATATATTATATTTGATTTATTTTTTAAATAAAATATCGCTCATATTTAGGGTGTGTGATACTATCATAAAATAACACACATATTGTTCATAAAATAATAATAATTATATATATATTTTTATTAAATTATTAAATTATTTATTAATAAAATAATTATTTCTATATATTTACTCTTTCATTAAAAAATAAATAAATTAATTATTTATTTTAAGAATAATTTTTTAAATCTTTATATGAAAAAATTTAAATGTTTCATCTTGTAATCGTAAAAATAACCTTAAAAAATTATATTTAAAGATATTTTTATTATTTTAAATAAAATTTTTAAAATAATAATAATAATTATTAATTATTTATTTATTTGTATAACTATTAAATTTAAATTATTAATATATGTATTTAAGCTTTCCAACCGAGCTCCTCTTTTATTTTCTTCTTCTTTCTCTCTCTTTTCCAAATACCGAGAGTTCTTGATCTAGCAAATATCAAAAGTGACAGATTAGTTTTAAAATTACACTTAAAAATATATTTAAATTTTAAAATTATTTTTTTTAACAGATTAAATAAGTTTTAAGATATTAAGACGTTAATTTATTTCATTAACTATAAAGATAATTTTATAAATAATTAAAAATGAGATAATTAAAGTATTTTTTATCTTTTTATTTATAACATTAACTTTTTTATAGTATTAACTAACAAACAAATTAAATAAAGTAAAAAGAGATTAGAAAAAACAACAAAAAGAAAAATAAAATAGAATACATGGTAAAAACACATTTTCTTGCTTATAATTTGTTACATTTTTTAAAAAATATATTTTAATTTTAATAACATATTTATAAAAATTGAAAACAAAATTTTATCAAAAAATTACCTTAAAAATCTTGATATTAGTTTTTTGAAGAAAAAAATTAAAAGTAAGATTAGGTCCATATTTTTAAAATATAATTCTTAAAAAATTAAATTTTAAAATTTTAAAATTAAATTTTTATTTTTTTAAATAATTACAGGAGACGTAAATATAAAATGAGCTAGCCGACATAAAAGTAGATTGGATGGACAGTTGTTGATTTGGTCGGTGCTCAGTACTCGTACTCACTGTCTCGGTCTATTATTAACACATGTGGGTCAGGCATTTGTACTCGCTTAAAAATAAGGGAAAAGGCTTGCTAGTTGCCAATGTCCCTAAATTTACATGTATATTTAGCATATTACATTTAATAAAATTAATTATAAATATTTTAATAAAATAATTTTATTTTATAAATTTATATTTTTATTATATTTTAAAATAAAATTATTATTTTTAAAATGAGTTAAAATAAAAAATTAAGATATATAATTTTATAATTTAAAATTTAATTATACTCCTTTATTATATTAAATTTTTACATAATAATACTATTTTTATATTATATAATGTGTTATGATTTCATAACTAAATCTATTAATATATAAGAATTATATTTTTTATAATAATATTATTTTTATATCATATATGTTCTAATTTTATAACTAAATCTATTAATATATAAAAATTATAAGATTATAATTATTAATATGACATAACAAGTATGTCTTAAGTATTTTTTTAATTTAATTTAATAAAAAAAGGTCTTTTTTTATCATTATAAAAAAATTTATAATTAATTTATTAAAATTTATAATAAAATATTATTATTTAACACATATAATTAAATTATTATTATTTAAATAAAGATAAATTGTATGTTAAAAATAAAAAATAAAAAGATAGAGAAACATGTTAGAGTATTTGAGCTTTTTGTTGAACGACGAAAATGAAGATTAAAATATTTTTTTTTAGTTTTTATTAATAAAATCATGGATAATTCATATAATAAGTTTAATAGAAAAATTGGTTAAAAATTAATTTTATCATTTTTTAACTATTTTTTAAAAAAATAAATAAAAATTATTACTAAACTATATAATTAAATGATTTAAATCATCTAACCTACATTACCGAGTGACAAAAATATTTCTACAAGTTTTTTAAAAAAAAAAAAAAACTAGAGAACACGAGTGTTATTATTAAGTACAACAACGCAATAAGTCCATCCGTTTAAGTTTAAAAGTGAAGAGTTAGTTTGCTATTTAGTCAAATTTAATGAGAGGATTTTATTTTAACGTTTATAATCCACCGAAAGAAAAATCAAAAGAATGCTTTTAAATTAGAACACAAGTTCTTTACGTTAGCCACCTTTCCCAAGAAAGTGTAACAATTTTTTTGTTCAGGGGTCAATTTTTTTATGATAATTCTATACATATAAAAATATTTATATAATTTTTTATTAAATATAATTATATAAATTGATTATATTAACAATATAATACATTTATCATTTATTTTTTCTATAGATTATTCAAACCAACCACTATGATTACACAGTTTTGACCCTTCTCCCTTCATTTAATATTTTTGGTGGAGGTTGAGAAACACATTGCTCGACGTCTGTCTATTTCCCTGTACTAATTGGGTGTCTTACATACATGCATTATAAATAGGATAAATTAGGGGTGAGAATGGATTGAAGTTATTTTGATCCTTCTAAATAATAAATTTTCATATTTTCGATCTGAATAAAAATCTGATAATATAATTGATATAAATTAATTTAAATTAAAAAGATCAAATTAATATTAAAATTTATTTATAAACTATTATCATATATTAAACACAACATATACAAAATTAAATTTTTATACTAATAACTAAATAAAATAAAATATATAATATAATCATTAAATTATATTAAACATTTATATTTATTTTTAAATTAAAATAACAATCTATTATAATTATGAATATATAATAGACGTAATACTTAAATATAATATATTATAGAATAAAATAAATATTTAATCAAAAATATTTTCTTTTTATATATATTTCAAAAATTACAAAAATCATAAAAGATCCATCAACTTGGATAATTTACGGCGACTAGAGCACTTACAAATCATATTACATCTAAAAAAAAAAAAATTTGGAACATATATTTTACCCTTGCATTAGCTTCAAATGAGCTTTATTACTTATGAGTACAAATTAACTAGGGATGATAGAACACGAAAACTGCTCTTTTTATTATGATATTTCAAGCTTGCCTATGAATAATGTGCATTCATATAAAGGTTAAACCAAATGAGGTTAGAAACAGCAGCGTGATAACAAAGATATTATTGTCCAATGACTAATTAAGTCTAAAATAAAGATAATAAAGTAATCAAGCAGAAAATTTTGATCTATTGAGCATAATCTATAATATTAACTTATAATTTTTTGGGATAAGTTACAAAGGAAACGGCGAAGTACAATGATCCAGTGAAAACTCTTTGATGCTACTAAATTAGCAAGAAAGGGGGAATAAACTCCAACCCGGAATATATGGAGAAAAGTTTCAGCTTAAAAAGTAAGATAGCGCTCACATCCACCTTGAAAAGGCGGCAGCTGCAAAGCAGCATATCTACATTATAGTTTACAGAGTTACAATGGCGCCGATGATGTTCTGCGCAGCTGATATTTGGGCTCTGGTGGTGGCGCACATGGCAACAATTTCTCTAGCTCCTGCAGTATTCGAGTAAAATAAACAACAGAGCATAAACTACAAACACTTAAATAGACGATACAAGGATGAGAAAGAAATCCAATAATACATTAGACATGTCTATTGTTTCTGTCAGCTTCAACATTCAAACTAACAATCGCGACTAAAGCAGGACCACACCAAAAAATTAGAAAACAAATTGAGGAAAAATGGCAAAAAGTTAACCATAGACCTTACAATGGTAACCTCTGTAGTTATAAACTTTTCCATGACAAGGCTACTATCTCCAGCTGTTTAATTTATTTCATGAACTACTCTCCCGATCCTTCAAATATTTTATAAAGTATGTCCATGAATTGGCCTTCAGGTCCGTTTCCATGGGTAGTTCATGAAATGTTTACAGTCAGACCTTTGTTAAGCGATCCTTGTACTTTTGTTGGATCTAGTAGACAACCTTCGAGTACAGTTCCCTTGATTCAACTTTCTAAGATATACCACTATAATACTTGCCAATGAATACGTCTTTCTATATGATCTAGCACATATAATAATGATTGAAATTCTTCCTTTAGAAGCTGCTATTTAGCAATGCCAGTTTCCTAACTATTTGATATTATTCACTTCATTGTTCATCTTAACAGGGCCTTAATTCCAAGTTCCAACTACCTGTGCAAACTCATTAATTACATGCTATCAATATAAAAATGAACGTCAACGACCAAGAAATTTTCACAAAACAAATTTAGTTCTGCAAGAGATAATTCATAATGAAAGGAAAAAATAGGCAGGAGAAATCATACACCGGACATGGCTGGTTGATTTAGGACAAATGACCCCTAATACTTCATATATTTTGCAAAAAGATGTCATAAGTTCTAGAAGAGTGGTTAGATCTCCTACAATGGTGGCAAAGTTGGCCAGCAACGATTAACCTACATCCACAGTCTAACCTGATTCACACTGTGAAGAATTTTTTGGGAAATATGGAAAATTAATTAGGGAATATTGCCTGAGATTATCCTTGAAGAAGTGTTTCATTTTTGAAGGGAAAATTGTTTTTGTACATGCATTCAATTGCACAAAGATAACCGGGTTTTTTTTTACTCTATTGGTGCTGATAAAATGAAATCCCGACAGCTAAAACTTTGGGCTTTACTTATGTTCTACTACAAAGAAAGAATTTGCTACTTAATGGTACTACAATTTTATTTTAGGTACCATTTTTTAACCATATTTGTCATGTGGTATCGCAGTGATACCCACATTTAATAAAAAATATCAATTTGATGCATTTTTTTTATTTTATTGGAGATTTTCCACACATGTGTACCATATGTGCTTTTAATGGAAGACATTTGTGGTATTTTTAACTAGTCCACCCACTATAACATTAACAACTTATTTTCTTGTCATTTTTACTCATTTTATACTCTCTTCAATATCTCTTCTTTATCTATCATCTAAGAGCTCAACAATTTCTCTTATATTCTATTTTTCTCATATTTATTAGATTAAATTGAAATTTTTATGATATTGTTCTTTTTTTTTTTGCATTTTTGATATTTCTAAGAATGATAAAAAGTTGAGGCTCCTTCAAGTTCCAAACAAAACTCACTTAACGGTCTTTATGATATTAATATTGTTTATAATAGATGGATTACAGGTTTGATATGTATGATTATATTTTGGATTGTGCATACAATGTCTGCTAGTTCAATCTAAGTTTTTTTCATAAAAATTGCATACTGCATACTGTTTTCCTATTTTTCTGTAAACAAAATCCAAAAATTGCATATAGTATTCATTTAAAACAAAATATGCATAAAATGTATAAAATTTAGATGAACATCAGTAAACAATATGCAATTATAAGTAAATTTATTGAATTCCTGGGTGATATATGAAGAAGAGAAATTGAAGCGAGTGTAAATTAATCAAAAAGCATTAAAACGTGTATTTAATGACTTAAAATGACGTGTAAAGAAGTTGTTAATGTTCCAATGGAGGAAATATTAAAAAGTACCACAAATGCCCTCCATTAAATGCACGTGTGAAAAATCCTCAATAAAATAAAAAATGACATCAAATTTGTACCTTTTATTAAATACGGATATCACTAAGGTACTATCTGAAAAATATGAGTAAAAAATAGTACCTAAAAGGAAATTATGATACCACTAAGGTAGCAAACCCACAAAGAATAGCTTATAGAAAACAAAACATTGGGTTAAATGTTTTTTGATAAGAACATGGTGCTTAAATTAAAATTAGTCTTCCCTTTGACAAAGGGGCTGGCTAATTTTCGATAAGATAGCAGGCTTGTCTCTAATAATGGGTTGACTTTTCTAATTATAGGTAGGTTGCTGATGAAAACGGATGGTCTCTCATTTGCAAAGCCTAACTGATTCAAGACGACTTCTCAAAACTACAATCTGTACGTACCAAGAATAGGATTTTGAAACTTCCAAAACATGACTTGATCGTTATAAATTAGCAGTACTCCAAAATAATTAGAAGAAACATCCATGATATGAACTCAAAATTTGAAACTTCATCAGCCAATTACCCACGTGCTGGACTCTATGAAATGGATAAATCTGAACCCACACAAATTGTCAAATACCACCCTAAGTCGACGTAAAATAAATCCACTAAACAAGAATGTGTTACTGAATAAAACATTGTGTTCGGGTCAGCAGATTTAGTTAAGAAAAATATAGGAATGGCAAGAGAAAAGGGGGGGGCTCGGTAATATTGTTCAACTACTCTCATAAAATTAGATTAATAGACTGTAGCACTATGTTCTTAAAGCTTAAAGGTTAAATAAGAGAGCCCAAAATAGCAGGATAGGAAGAAGACTAACCTTCCGTTTCCTCAGCCTTTCATTTTCCTCTTCCAAGCGTGAAACTTTGTTCTCTAGCTCATTTGTGTAGGCCTGTAAGCAAATGCTCCTTCAGCTAGTTAGATTAATGAAACAAGAGGGAAAAAGAACATGAAACATTAAACTAAAATTACACAACTGAGGGAAAGAAACTTGACCTGCTTCCTTGCTCGAGAGCGAGCAGCTGATTCACGATTCTTTATCATTCTCTTATGCCTCCTCTCTACATTCTTCTCAACTATGCCTTCTGTGCTACCCCTTTTCCTCCCACTTGTCAGTGTATCTGACAATGTTCCCATTAGAGGTGAGGGTAGAGCAATCTGATTGTCACAGTATGTTGCATCCATCGTAGCTCCAGCCCCAACATGTCGTTGTTGTGGTACAGGCTGGGTTGGCATATAAACACCCACCATACTCTGCTGCGGATGCTGGTATTGTGGTGTTGGGTACTGCATCCACTGTCCCTGTAGTGGAAAATGGGATGCTACATTTGCATCAAGCCCAACAACTGGACCAGCAACATTTTTATTTGATGTTGCCTCGGCAACAACTCCTGCTTTTAACAAAAAATCCTCCAAAGTCATCTCTCCCAAAGTAGGCTGCCGTTCTCGTGACTTTTTTTCCTCACTACTTTTGCTTTGTTGAATATCTCTCCAAACTTCATCAACTGTCTTCTTGCTTAACGCACTAGTTAATGGTACACTAGCTTGATGTTGGAGAGAAGTTTGGTTGGCCATTGTGGAGGTTTCAGTATCCATACCCACAGACTGATTAGCTTCAGCAGTCCATATGCTTTTAAGAAGCTCATCAAGGTTCATGCTACTAAGTGGCTTACCCAAGTCAGCCAATTGAGTTTCAACCTCATCAAGTGTGAGACTATACAACGAGTTCTGCCGTGCCAGAGGCTCGAACTGTGATTGTTTTCCATTAGAGTCACCCCCACCTTGAGACCCCATTGTCTGAATCTCCATTCACCAGCCACAATTTAGATTTTCCATTTGTAAAACCAGTACTTGAACCATACATAGAGCATTAAAATCACCAGAAAAAGTCTTCAAACTCAGCCAATAAATAAGCCACCTAAGACATTCCAATTGAAAATTCACACTCAGCATCTTTCAAAATCCTCGGTAATCCAAGTGAGTCAAATAGTTTATTCCTAGAAATAACAACATACAAGGTAGCATAAAGACCGAACAAGGGATGCACTGAACAAAAGTATAGCTTAATCTCATACAAAATGTGCAAACACAATCTAAGGAAAGAAAAGGATACAAAAAATGCACATAAAAGAATGCAGCTTAAAATCCAAGTGTCACAGACCACAAAAAATAACAAAAAAAAAAAAAATCGACAGTAATAACTCAAACAGAGCCTCATACTCATCTGCAAAATCTGATACCAAAGTCGTGAACCTTCTCGATTTATTGAGAAAAATTGGGGGAAATAGAAATAATATAATCGAAGCCTCCTAGCTGCTGCAATATCGAGGCAGGAATGAGTCAGATTACCAACACATATTCAGTGATGGAGCAATAGCAATAGTGATTGTCAGAATCCACCATATACAAGTTTCAATCTTTTGCATGCAAGTGCAGAGGTTAGAGCTTCCGCTCAACTTGACAAAATACTTCGAAACCCTAAACCCAGAAACGAAATATCAAAATTAACATTAAAAAATCCCACCTTTAAACTCTCTGTTCCTGAAAAAGTGAGAACCAATTTTCGCATAAAAATCAAGAGCTATAGGAGAAAGGTAAAGCCCAGAGATTATACATTTTACCCATTCGCAATGAAATTCCTACAGCATTAGCTCAATCGAAACGATGCCAATCAAAATGAAGATTTGCATGCAACAGAAATTAGTACCAAAACTCTTAATATTAGCATAGAAAAGAAAATCAAGCAAGATAAAGATCAGTAACCCATTTCAATCGCGAATGGGCGATAAAACATCAAGGAAAAAGAAGTGAGAATCAAAAGGAAGAAAAAAAAATTGAAAGGAAAGAAAGAGTGATAGGTACTTGTGGTCTAAGGAAAATAAAAGAGAAAGAAAATCAGAAAGCGAAAGCACTTACTTTTAGGTATACTTCGATCTGAGTCCTTAACTGGAGGAGGAGGAGGATTGAGGAAATGAAAGAGATAGCTTTGGGTTTGGGTTTGGGTTTGGGTTTGAGAGAGATTCGTCGATGTTTTCTTCAGGTGAAACTCAACAGAACAGAAGGCATATATGACTTTAATTATTTTTGTTTTTGATGTGTTTATGTATGTACAATGTATTTTGTCTCAGATAGGTACAAAGAAACGCAGATAAGGAAAGAAGTTTCTGCAAATCCAAAATTTCCAAGAATTTCCTTTTTACTTTTTATTAAATAATCTATCATATATTAATCTTATTCTAATATAAACACCTTTTTTTATTATCTTAAAATAATAATAAATTAACATTTTGTTTTTTACTATATAATATTTCTTTATTAGATCTTAAATAAACACAAATTGAACCGTAAAATGAATTTAATATATTTTTATCAAATCAATGACACGAAAATCTAATCCGAGACGATCCAAATTTTAAAAAATATAACATGATAAAAATATTTTTATTAATAATTTAATCTAACATAATTTATTTATCAAATATATTGATACAATTATCACAATTAATGACCCCTTAATTTTTATTGTAACATAACATATGATATAAAAAAAATATTCTTTTAAAATATAATTCAATCAATCTTCTATTCTATTTTCTTGTTAAGATAAGTTTATAAAACCGAAATTACATTTATATCTAAGATCTAAACGTGAATAAATCTTGAAATATTAACTGTAACAATACCTATAGACTTCTGCTATGGTAATCTTCTTTCCTATGATTCATATAAGTTTTTTTAAATAATATAAAAATATATATTTAATGTATATTCAAAATATATATATATATATATTTAAAAATATTTTTTAGAAATTAAAAAGTGAAAATTCGGAGGTTTAAAAAACAATTAGTGACGTCAGACGTGGGTGAGTTTTATTCTGCAACACCATCACCACTTTCATCTTCTAGTACTTTATATGTTTTTATAAAATAATCTGGTATACAGTTGTGAGATCAAATTTATTGGATTAATTTGACATATCTTAAAATAATTTGTTACAAAAAAAAATTGATTGAACCGTTAAGGTGATGGATAGACAAATATATTATTTAAAAATGAGTCATGTGTTACCAATGTTTCAAAAAATTTAAATTAATTAAATAATAATATTCAATTTAATTTAATCAACTTAAATGTAATAATAATAACGGGATCTATTTGGAGACAAAGATTTATATGATATTTTGAAATGATTTTTTAATTTTTTTTCTTAATTTTATTTTTTATGCTAACTTAAATTAGCATTAAAATTAAATAAATAATAAATATATAATTATAAATAAAAGTTTAAGACATTAGTTTTAATAAATTACATAATATTAAGATTGTTTAGGTGGTAATATTTTAGTAGTTAGTTCAAATAATTATTTTGCTACAAGAAAAGTCACTTTTAAAACAATAAAACATTTAATATTATTAAAAATAAATATATAAATATATTATTGAATTAGTATATTTGTTTCAAATCTATTATCACATTAATATCCATCAAATTTATATTATCAAATTAAAAAAATTATATACTATTTTTTCAATTTTTGATTCATATGTGCCATAAAAAATAAAAAATATAATAAACTTATAAAAATATTATCAAATTATTTAGGGTTAAGAATGCATCACTAAACTAAATTTTGTTCAAAACTTATTATCTAACTCTAAAAATGTTTTAAACCTACCACCGATCTTAGAAAACTTATACATTATTATGAGAAAAAATCAATATTATCACCCAATGAAATAGTACTTTTAAATTTCTTTAATAGTTTGATACTAGGTTTTGAATGAAATTTAATTTAATGATACATTCATAACAAATTAAATATTTTAATATTATTATTGTAAATTTATCTTACTTTTAATGGCATATAGATGGAGGACAAGTAGAATTTTATAAATAAATTTTTTTTTAGTTCAATGATACAAATTAGACTAATTTTAATTTAATAATATATTTATAAATTTATTCTAGAGTTAATGGTAAATTTATAATATTTTAACTTGATGATTTATTTAAATTTCATTATTAACTAAATTTTTTTATTTTTTAAATGTTACATATATAGTGATTTGTTTGGTTCCGACCTACATGTTTATTTTTTAATTATATATTTGTTGGTTAAAATCTAATTATAATGTTTGAGTTTTAAAATTAAAAAAATAGGTTGTTATAACTTTTATTAATATATTTTTTTGCTTGGACTTTTAATTTGTAATTTTTTTTATATTTTTTATATTTTTAATACTTATATAAATAAAAATAAAAATAAAACTTTATTTTAAGGACATGTATCTAATTTATTTTTAATGAGTGAGATCAATATTTAATTAAAATTCGATTAATTTGATAAATATGTAGCTCATGTGTACATGTATCTAACTCGATTTCAATGAGTGACGTCACTAATTAACTAAACTATGGCTAATTAAATAGATATCTTGTTCTAACCAATCATATTGAACAAATATATAATTAAAATTAAATTATAATTGATTAATAAAAATAAAAATTATTTTTATCAATTTGTGTAAAAAGTAAAGTGAAAAGAAATATATATTATTTTTAACTAATATGATATAATTATAATATATAACATTTTAAAATTCAATTTTGTATATATATTTTTTTCATAGGAATAGCTTGTAGTTACCAAAATATTGCTCTTTATTTTCACCACCAGTTCAAAATCTCATTCTTTAATATTTATTTTAAATAAAAAAATTAATAATTTAAATCTAAATTTATTTTAAATTAATATTTATTAAATAAGATAATGTAAATTCGTTATTTTTATAAAAAAATTGTATAAACCTATTTGATAAAGTTAATGTATATGTAATTTCTTGTTTTTTATAAAAAGAAAATAACTTAACACAATTTCATTAACTTTATGAAATAAATATTAAAAATATTTTTTATAAAATATAATAAATTTATATTATCTTATCTAATAATTAAAAAATTAAAGTGTAATAAACTTATATTAACTTTTTTTTTCATTAAAAATGTAAAGATCTTTGTCTCAGCCCCATATGATTAAAAAGAAGATCTCATTCTCCACTTTTATTTAAATTTTTATTGTCCATGTTTCTATCTTCAATCAGAAAATTTCATTGCACAGCTGGGAATTGGAAAGATTGACATCCTACCCGAACCCGTAAATTCATTTATAATTGCATAGCATAAAAACGATTTTAAATTAAAAACTGTTTCTATAGAACAAGAAATCATAGGAAATTTAAGTAAATGGCATTTTGCATTGGGAATCCTTAATGGTCGCAATTGTCATGTCTCTTTCAGCTATTGATATCATATGCCATTATTATGATTGTACGTTATGTGCAGCTTTAATATCCCATCAGTACTCTTTTTTTTTCAGTGTTTAATAAATAAAAATTATAAATTTAGTAGTCAATTAGTAAATATTTTAACGGTTAATTTGGGTAAAATACAAAAAAAACGTTGTCATCTTATAATTTATTAAAATTTATGTAGTTTGAATTTCAAGAAATAAGCAGTAACTTTTTTACTTAATAATTTATTAAAATTATCGATAATTAATGAGGTGTGTTATTGTGTCACGATGAAGTTTTTTACCTACTTATTGTGAATCAGTTTGATATTTTTTATTAGCATACACTTAGATAGATAGTATTTAAGTTATTTAGATAAATTATTATTCATGTAACAATAATTTATAATAATAATAACATTAAAATATAATTAATAATATATATAAAATAATTTTTTATATATTTTCATTATAATAATAATAAAAATAATTATACCAATATTATTATTCTAAGTTAATTATCAAGTTTAAATTCTGAGTATGTATTACACATTTTACTGGCTGTTTTTTTTTTCCCGTAAGAGTGAGTTAGAAAATTTAAGGTACAAATTTTGAATAATAAAAGACAAACAACACAAACTTGGATCATGGATTGCATAAAGACTGGATTTTTTTTCCTTAAAAATTAGAAAAACAACAAATTTAAAAGGAAAATGAAAATAATAGAATACAAGAATAAATAGTAATTCTGATGGTATATATTATTAGGGGGACTTCATCCTACGAACGTGTATTTATCATAAATAAGTAATGCTAATAATTCAAGTTCATTAACGACATTTAATGAAATAAACTATTTCGGTGAATACGTAGTGATATTGAAAAACAACGAGAATACAAAGGGTGGATAGTAGAATAAATCACAAAAGGTAAGGTAAAATATATTCCACTTATGAACATTACTCTAACATGATTTCTATTATTATAATTGTTACGTAATATTTATTTAAATTATTTGAATTATTTCTCTCTCTCACGCATAAACAACATTTTTATTCAACTAACTTCATTTTTAATTCTCTAATAAAAAATGTTTATTTCGTTAAAAACAGATATTATTTACGTTATAAAAAAATAATATATATTTTTTTAAAAAAATAAAAATAAAACTTTATATATAAATAAGATTATGTTATATAATTAAGTATTTTTTTTATTTTATTTTTAAATGATAGAATTTACACATGCTTAAAATAGAGTTGAAAGAACTTAAATTATGAACCTTACCTTAATATATTTTATACTTTTGAATACTTTGAACTTTATCATAAGTGTGAAACAAAAAATATTATTTTTTACTTGATTTATTTTATATCTATTATTTGTTGAATTGTATTTTTGACTCCTATTTTCTTTGATATTTTTATTTAATTTTGAAATCTATTTTAAATAGTTGAAAAGGATTATAGAGAAGATAATATCAGTTCATCCACCCACTGTAGCCATATATATATATATTTGTGTTGAATTCAAATTTAAATAATTATAAACAACATTGGAGGATTTTCGCGAATAGCCACAACTTGTGCAATGTATATTATTTGCAAAATTCTTGTTTAAATTTTGTATATGAGTTTGAAGTTTTTAATTTAATAAAAGGCCCATTTTTCTACCTTTTAAATTAGATAATAAAGATTTTATTTTGTAAATCTTTCAAAAATATTTTAAAATGTGACTTATAAGTAATTTATTACTGTTCATGTTGTTATACCGCAATAGCGTAAGTCTTTATTATGATATGTACAAACTTGATGTTTGAATTTAAATCTTTAATATTATTTTAAATAAAATATTATTATTAAAATTTAAAAATGATTGTTACTTTTTTTCTATTTTACATTAATCTTTTCCATTGTGATTGTAATTAAGACACAACCACGTGCAAGACATGTGATTAAGACTAGTTTAAGAAATAATAGACACTATATTTTTTTAGTGTAACATCACCTCCTATATGAGTTATTTAGCCCTAACATTTCTTATAATATGTAAATATTACATAGAGTCATCGGTAAATATAATTATTAAAAGCTAATTTCAAAAAATATAAATAATTCTATTTACTTATAAACTTTATATTAATATTATTTTAAAAAAAATACTTCGCACATTGTTTTTTCTAAATGTATAATCTCATAAATTGAATAAAAAATACATAATAATTATAAAGAATCTCTTATTCTTCTTTCTGTTCAGTCTTTCTTTTCTTTTTTCTTTTGCCAGAGAAGTTCATTTTACACGAGAAATTTATCTACCGTGGATAAATTATCATTTATTTATTATTTTAAATAAATATTTAAAAAATTAATACTTTATAATTTATTCACCTAAATCTTAATTTATGATAAAGTTAGTATGTTTTGTTATGTTTTGACCCATATCTAAATATATATGTGATGTTTTTATTCGAAGTTAGTTTTGTTTCGGTTTAAAAATTAAAAAAATAAAAGATTAAATTTTATTAAAAATTTATCTAAATTAAAAAAATCTAACTTAGATTGAGACCAGAAAAAAAAAAGAATAATAATGCTAAATTAAAAATTTATCTAAATTAAAAAAATCTAACTTAGATTGAGACCAGAAAAAAAAAGAATAATAATGCTAAAAGAATTTTTCTCTTTGAATTATAGATTGTTTGCTACCATTTTTATTTGATGTTTTTAAATATTTTTGATTAAATGTTATTAGTGTTTTTTTTAATTTATTTAAAAGAAAAACACATAGTTAAATATTAGGGAAACAAAAACAAGTAACTCATAATTCCTGGAAAAATTAATGTGAACGCGCATAAGTAAGGACTTAGGATAGTATCTAAAGCCTAGTTAGACACTTGCAATTTGTTAAGTCTGATGTGCAAAGTTCGTCGACTCTGAAATCCCAATAAGCAAGAAACCGGCAAAAATAAAAATTTAAAAAAATTACTTAAAATATTATTTTAAAAATTTATAATTAATAATATAAATAATACAATAATAACATTAAATTAACTACATAGTTTAATATCGAATGAATTTAAATAACTGAATTTTGATTTAAATTATGTACAATTAAAAATATTTGTAATAATTTTTTTTAATAATAAAAATATATAAATTAAATACAAAAATAATTTTATTTTTATGATATAATATTTAAATGGTATTATAAATTTTGAAAATGTGTCTAGTAAGAGTTTGCTAAATTAGTCAAGATTTTTCAAACAACCTCGCTTGAAATTAAAATTAAAAATGTGTAATATTGTTTTAACAATTATCTTATAATATATTATATAATATAATATAATGTTATATGCTTCTTATTTAGTTAAAGTTTAAAATTTGGAATTCTATTAATTTGTAAGTGTATGCATGTAAGAATTATTAAAGAAAATGCAATAAGGCGTACGAAAAATTGGGCACTCCCTTAAAAATTTGAACAGATAACTCGATTCCTACCCAGAGGAGGGAGAACAAGAATATGGAATCCAGAAACTTCCTTAACTTGGGCTTTAAGCTCTATTTGGGCTTTTATCTTGATCTTAATCTCCTAATATTCGCCGATTTGGAAAACATGTCAAGTATCAGTATCAATCTTTTTTTTCTTCTATTAAATTATAAAAAATAATACTTTTATAATTTATAACAACAAAAATAATATTTAATGATATTTAATTTTAAATAAATTAAAATAATCATAATTCAAATTAAATAACATCACGTATTATATTTTTTTTTAATAATAAAAATTATAAATTAGAGATTAAGGTTATTATTTTTTTAATTATAAGTTTTATTAATGGTATTTTTATTTTTTCCTTATTTATTGACCTAAAAATTTTATATCCTCACTTCTAAATGTTAATATTGAGATCCTTAATTATTAATATTAAAAAGAGAGAGGGTTAGAGTAGTTCTTTAGATTTGGAAACTGCTATCAATTATTAGTAATTTTCTTTGCTAGTATATCTTAATCAGGTTATGAGAGTTTTATTTATTATTATTATGAAAATTAGTTTTTTAAGCGGGTTTATTTTTTATTTTTTCATATTACTCAATTAACATATCCTGTTTTTTATTTATTTAAATTTAATCGATATTTGGAGATAATGATATTTTAGAGATTAAATATGTTAGGATATCTTCGTGGATCCATAACTTTTATACTGTGGGAGTTCTTAGATTTTATCTCCAAATCGAACTACAACGAGTGATAAGTTAGTACAAAGTTTTTAAGAATCTGTGTATTTAAGAACTTGATCACAGGTTCAAAATTTACGAAAAATGAAAGAAATTTATCGTAATTTAATTTGGAGGTAGAATCTAAGAATCTCTACTGTATAAAAGCTACAAATCTATGAAAATATCTTAACAAAATATACGAGATCAATGAAATTGCTTAAATAACTGAGTTAAATTCTTACAATAATCCAAACACATAAAAAAATTGTTAAAGATGATACATTACTGATAATTATGAAATAAATTAAAATGATGCTTGTCTTATAATTTATATATTGATTATAATTGACTAAATCTTTTATTAGTTTTACTTATAATAAATTTTTTTATTTTTCAAAAATAAAATCCTTAATTATTAAAAAATATTCATCTGGTCCCACTAGAAAAGGAAAAAAAAATCTTAGGTACATAATGGCTAAAGACAAATTGAACCATTGGCAAATGCCTGCTAAATTGGCCAACATTCTATTGTAAGGTAACCTACTGCCTACCTACAAATTCTATACGTGCGCACGCAAGTATTTAGTAGCATTCATATTTGGGATTTTGTTTTTCTATATTACATTAGTTAGAGAGAGAGAGAGATATTCAAATATTTATAATCATCTATATTTTTAAATTTTTGATTTTTTTTTCCATTTTGTTCTCTCCTGTCCGAATTCTCTTTGTTTGCATGCGTTAATATCCGATGTTACCTAGTTTTTATTATTATTATAATAATTATTCATTTTTCCAATGCCTTAATATCCTCTCTCTTTTTTAATGATTTGATTTTTTTTTATAATTTAACCTTTTTAATTTTTTAATTTTTATACTCCGATATTCTTACTTATTATATTTTAAAAGTTTAATTTTAAGTTGGTCTTATTTTAGAATAATTTTTTAAAAATTAAAAAATTAAAAGATAAAATTAAAAAAATGAGTTAAAATTATGAAAATAAAATTATGAAAATAAGAAGCTAACCAAATCAAAAAAATAATAACAAGAAATCAATAGTAAAATATTGTAAATGTATGAATAATTTGTGTATTTCAATCTTAAAAAAATAAAATAGTAAGGGGATCGAAATGTAAAAATTTAAAATTAAATGAATTAAATTATAAAAAAGTAAATTACAAGGTTAATATATAAAATTAAAAATTAAATGATAAATTATATTAAAAAATAAAAGGATGAAAAGTATATAATATATAAAAATATGAAACCATTTATATAATTAAAAAAATCTCCTAACAAGCGCGTTTGTTGTCGGTGGTGACCGGGTGACTAAAAAATTATGAAAATAAATAAATATTTTAAATAAAAAATTATTTAACATAACAATCTAAAATTTATAAATATTTTATTTTTGTTATTATGAATTTTAAGAGTGTTGAATTTATTATTATTTTTAATTTTTTTTATAATATATGATAAAAGGGGAAAGAAGATAAAACATTTTAATATGTATAACGAATGTTTTTCTAAGAGAATGAAATTGTAGATGTTTCTTTGATATCGTTTAGTTTTCATATTGTTTCTTTGATATCGTTTAGTTTTCATATCGTAAAGTATGACTTATAGTTCTTAATTTTAAGAAAAATGATTCATTAATAATAAATTATATTATTTAATTATTTTTTATTAAAATATTAATTTATGATTAAAACTGAGTAAAAATAAAATTTAATATAATTTTTTTTTTAAAATCAGCAATAATAATATTTTAGCATAAAATTATTTAATTACATTATTTTTATTTTTCAAAATAATAATAATAATAAAATGTTAAAATAAAAATAAAGAAAATAAATAAGTATTCATATTATAAGAATTAAATTTTTATAACACTTTAATTATTTTGATAAATATATATTTTA
The DNA here is from genome assembly GCA_030763125.1 of Hippophae gyantsensis. Classification (NCBI taxonomy): domain Eukaryota; kingdom Viridiplantae; phylum Streptophyta; class Magnoliopsida; order Rosales; family Elaeagnaceae; genus Hippophae; species Hippophae gyantsensis. The sequence goes on from CM061033.1 coordinate 50,408,155, forward strand.
ATAAAAAATATTAAAATATTATTATTTATTATTAATATTTTACTTTTATTAAATTTAAAAAACTAACAATATTTTTAACAATTTAAAGATTAAATATATACTAAAATTTAATTTAAAAAAATTAAGTGATTGATATATATTTTTTAAACAACTAAAATATTTAATCTACTTTCAAGCAATGGTGTAAATTATATAAATACTTCTACAATATGTATCACAAATAATGAATATAGTATATTTTGTATCCAATATTTTTATATATCATAATTATATTATAATCATAATTTATATAATAATTTTTTTATCAGATATAATTATATAGATTCGAAAATATTTATTAATAATAATATATCATATCAATTATAATTTAATCAACAAATATACTTATTGTTTTTGTTTTGCACTCATGGAAGCTTTATATCTCCGATTCATGAAATCAAATTCTAACCAAATATATAAGTTGGTGGAGCGACTGTCCTAGAATTTTGGAATCATACATTTAGATTTACCACAAACATTCGGGAGGTTTCTTTATTTTCTTATCTACCAATATGAGAGGAAATCCCCACCAAGATTTTGAACAAAATAAAATATTTCTTGAACATAATTATTCTCTAAATTCATAATAATAAAAAAAAAATTTAACTTTTCACGTTATTTTACTTTTAATACTATCTAAAATATAAAAATACATATATGTATTATACTTTTTAACATTAAAAAAATATATACATTATATGAATAATATTAAAAATAAAATTTTATTTATAAAAACTAATTATATTATACAATTAAATCTAAAATTAATAAAAACCAGCGTCATTACTCCATTATCTGTCGAGGAGTCATCTTTTTACCATTTCGCTTAAAATCAGGAAAAATATTCCTATCGTATTGTATTAATTTATATGTCATAATTTTATTATTTTTTTGTTAATAACTGGCATATTTAAAGCAGAAATCACTTTAATTCATAATCAATTCGCATGGAAAACAATAACAAAAGAAAGTATAGTGATGATTAAAATATGAAATCTAACAACAATCGTTTGTATAGGAGGAATGACAATTCATTTTTAACTAAAGGGGTGCGGCAATTAAAGAGTATTAAAATAGTTAAATTAAGGTATTTTAGAGACAAATTATTAAAATTAGATAAATTTTGAATCTTATATACAAAAATACAACTTATTAATTATTTTTAGTGGACTTAATTCTACGTTTAATTGGTCTAACTTTTAATCTTGTAAGTATAAAATTCAAATCTTAGTTTTATATACTTAGAAACTCAGGTCTAATTCTGAACCCAAAAATCAATTTATGAGTTAAAGTATTGTCTAGACTTATAAATAGCACTGTTGTCTTACTCTTAGTCAATGTGTGACTTAACATCCCCCCTCCACATCGACCATAGTCTGGATTTACGGTACGAGGGCCGATGAGAGTACGAAGAAGCCGAGAGCTTAGCTCTGATACCAACCTAGAAACTCAGGTCTAATTTTGAACCAAAAAACCAATTTGTGAGTTAGATGGTTGCCCAAATTTATAAGCAGCACTGATGCCTTATTCTTAACTAATGTGAGACTTAACACATATATTGTGATAATTTTTTTTTTTTTTGCTTACAAACATATTCAAATAGTATTTTTTTTATTAAGTTGAATCTTAACTTGACATAAATATTCAATTTAGGGGTGGCAAACATTTTTTGTTTGTATAATGATTGTGTGTTTGTAATTAGTATTGTGTTGTATTTGTATTTGAGTATTGGTTGAAATAATTAAAAAATTAGATAATTTTTTAATTAAATTATTTGTAATAATAAAGAGTAATTACTTTTAAATTTATTGAAAAAAAAAGATGACGAAAAATTCTAATTCATTCATATTTATACCATGTTAATATATCATAATTAACATCCTATCTCAATTTTTGGTAAAAGAACCCTATGAAATGAAATAAAACATTCAATATAACAAATGTGATTCTAGTACATGTATTTAAAAGTGTTAAATAAGTTGGATCAATTTAAATTCTTTTAAATTTTAATTACTTATTAAAATAAAATACAATAAAACTTAAATTAATTCTATAGCATTTTGCTTTACTACAATCTTTAATTTGTACATTCATTTGATGAATTATTGTTCTAATTTTCTCGATTTTGTTATGACGTGGTTATTTTATTTTATTTTTCTGAATATCATATTTTATGTACTCTGTTGGATTAATAAAATCAATCGATAGTAAATAGAAATATTTGCATAAGTAGACTTCCAATCAAGAGTTAGTGAGTGATTATTATCTTTCATTTGAATGCCCTAGCCTTCTAGTAGAGGAAGCTTTCAGTAAAACTTATATTTGAGACGGCCAAGTTTATAATTTTTTTTTGGGACCCAAAAAGATTATTATTGTTCAGTAAAAGAAAAACAATCAATTAAAAACATATGTTAACCTTTAAAAATACTGAGTCAAAAAAATAATAACCTAAAGAATTTGTCAAATTAGCTATCACGAGTTGAGTTTTTTTAACTCGTGAATTTATTAGATTAATTTTAAATGAATTTTGATACTTGGAGGAACTCATTTGTTAACTGTGTATATCCTGTGTTTGTTTCATTGAACTAATAGTATAGGAAACTTATAATTTGTTTTGCACAAGGCTCATTGAAAAGTGTAGAATTGCTTAAGTTAAAAGCACAAAAAGGTTGGAAATAAAACATGCTGTCTGTGAGACCATGCTTTTGCCTGCTTAAAAGAGTGTGGTTTTCCTTATTTTTTGGGAATCATCTCTCCTTCTTTTAGCTGCTAGCTAGCTAGCTTCTTGTCTAAAACTATAAGTTATTAAATTCTTAACAATTATTAATCAAAATTATGACATTTTGTTATATAAATATCCTCTTCGGATACTTTCATTAGAAAAGATAGGAAAAAATAAAAATAAAAAAGAGATCCTGAAGACCAGTAGACACTTTGACTCAGTCATTGGCTCATTGAGAACCATCTGCATTTTTTTATTTTTTATTTTTTATTTTTGGCTTTCTGCTGATATTTGAGCAATTTTTTGTTGACCCTTTTTATCGTAATTAATTAGCAGATTTTGGTACAGGGCTTTGAAAGTTGACTGATAAAATTAATTAAGATTTAAGGGTCAAGACCAACTTACAGGTCATAATATTTAAATAAATATGGATTAAGCAAACAGTAATATTTTGCTGTTTTTGTTTGTACTTGAGTAGTACTTTGCATCCAATTGGCCACCCACCCATTTAAAGAAGCTCAATAATTGTGTAATTTTCAAAATTATTTAAATATCACATATTTTTAATTTAATATATAGTTAAATATTAAGCTTTTTGTAGCCACGGAGGAATTGTCCTACTATTTTACTTTAATTTAATGACAATATGTTAAATTCTTAATACAAATAGTTTAAATAAGTAATTTTATTTAATGATTTCATTCTTTAAATAAACATAATTTAATTATATGTATATATATTTTTAATTATAATTATATATTTTTATTAATTTTATGAATCATTCGTTAAGTTAAGTTTAGAAATTTGTTAATATTTATATCTTTAAATATTCTCATTTAAAGATAATTATGATTTCTTATATTATTTCTCATCAAAATTTGATGTAATTTTAGTTGATGCATTGAAATAATATTTATCCAAATTTCCAACTAAAAATTGCATTAATGTTTTTAAAAAAATTATAGGCTAGATTTTTATGCTAGTTTACTCCAGATGTTGGATAAAAGTTACATATATTTGTATTTAGTGTCTAAGTAAAACACTTAAATCAATTATTTTAGATAAAGCGGGGAGAATGAACGGTTTTACTCTCAGAAACTACTATTTAGTGGAATTAAACCCAACAAAATTAACAAGAAATTCAAAATCCCAACAACCCTCAACTAACTTCATTTACATTTTTGGCCGTTTAAGATACGCAAAAAAGAAATTTAAAAATTAGCAAATTATATACACTTTATAATATATGCTCTATAAAATTGTCTAAGGAAGTTTTATTTGGGGAAGCTTTTTTAAAGGTAAAAACTTAATAACTTTACAGAAAAGTGATCTAACTTTTTTTTTGTTGCTAAAAGTAAAAAAAAAAGCAAATTTATCTTACCCAAACAAAATATCATAAATAAGAAAAATATGAATTAATAATAACCCAGATTCAAAATATCTGTTTTGAAAAATTATTAGTTTATATTTATTAATAATATTATTTATAATTTATCAGACATTTATGATAAATATTTTTGACTGTAAAATTGCTTTGCCTTCTAATTTATCAGATAATATTTTATCCTACAACAAACGAAAAAAATGATATTTTTATCAGAAAAAAAGAACAAAGAATATTAAAATTTTAAAAAAGACATCACACGTGAGGTTACTACGGTTAAAGTTACTTCTCCTTTTGGCATCGGAACAAAGTTAAAAACTTTCAAAATTATATCAAATTATAATTATTATGTATAATAATTGATGAAAAATTATATATAATCAAATGATAATTATTTTAATAAAGAAATAATACTTAATTTTTTATGTAGTTTTTTATCTATCAAAATAATTTAATTATAAAAAAATATTTAAATTATTTTTATATTTTATAATAATTTTAAAAAATATTTTTAATTTAAAATAAAAAATAAAACATATAATTTTAGAAGTAAAATTTAAAATAAAATAAATTTGTTTATTATTATCTTATTTATGACATATTCTTATATGAATTCATCGGACACAAACTAAATTTTTTGTTTAATTAACAAATTTTTGTATGAGTTAATTTATAATCCATAACATAAATAATTAAATTATTTAACGTTGTTTTATTTTTAACTTAATAAGTAAAAAATATATTTATTTTCATACTATACTAAAAAATATATGTTTGTTTACGTTTTAAAAAAATAAACATATATTTTTTCATAAGATGAAAAATAAAACTATATATATAAAGTAGTTATATCATATAATTAAATTATTAATTTTTTTAATAATATAAGTAATTTATTAAAATAAAAAATTATTTTTATAATATAAGTAATTTATTAAAACAAAAAGTTATTAAAAATAATAAATTATTATTTTTATTAAATACTATTACTTAAATAAACCTTTTTCGTAAAGTTATACGGTTAGTATAGGGTAGACATATGAATTACAGCATGTACTTCCTTCAAGCAAAATTCAACTATTAGAAGAAAAGTTTATCGATCTTAATTTTAACCATTTGAAATATATTTGTGTCCTATTATAAACTTAAAAATAAAAAAAAATTATATAAAATTTATATTTATTTAAAAAATAATATTTAAGTTATATATTTAAGTTTTATGATAATTTAATAATATTATTATGAAAACATGATTTCATAAAATAAATAATTATTTTTATGTTTTTATTTAATTTTTTTTCAAATTTTTAATTATAATTTATTTAAATAAAAATAATCTCTATTTAATATAATTAAAAAAATTAAAAAATAAAGTAAAAAATGTATCACAATTTAGCAATAATAAAATTAAATTATTATAAAAAATAAATATAAAATTATGATAATAAATACTAACCCTTATAGGTATTTATCTTTAAGAAAAATAAGAAAAAAAGGACTAATGTTATCTTACAAAGGAGAAAGAAAACATGCATCACACGTGAGGTTAGCTTCTACTTTCTTTACTCACACAACAAAGTACCTTTTTTTTCTGCTACAAAGATCAGTATTTTCAAATAAATTTTAATTAAATTTATATATAATTTTTAAAATTTTAAAATTTTTATATATAAATTATAACGTATTTATTAAAATATATATTTATGAATCAAAAATTTAATTTATACCTAACAATTTAAAGATTAAATTATAAATTTTAAAAACATCCATATAAATTTATTTAAAGTTTTTCACGATTTATCCTATTTTTTACTCCGTTGGCTCAAAGTTGAAAACTCGCTCAGAAGCTCATATATTAGACTAATACATAATCTAATAATCATATTAAATTGCATTGTTAGAGTTTGGAAAAAGAGACTATTTGGAGAAGAAAACAAACAATAAACTGACGAAAAGAGGTAGCGTTTCCCACTGTTTATGAGCTTTGAAGGGATATTTTAAGATTCTATACCCGACTTTTTGACTGGTTCTTTTTTCAATTTTCATTTTCCCGAGAAAAAAGGAGGAAAAATATAGAAAACTTCAAAACTCATATCTTATTTTGCATATAAGTTTTTTTGTTCCTTTACTTGGCATCACATTGACCCCTTTTCGTGAACTTCGATATAATATCACTCGTGCTGTGATCTTGGAAAGAGGAAGTTACATGCCGTTAATTGCACGATCAGATCAGACCAGACAGATACAGAGTTTTCTTAGTTTTGAATATTCAGGTCCATTTAATTTAATTTTTTATTCTTTCTCTGTTTTATTACACGTCTTTTCGGGAAAATTGTAAAAATTATGGCTTAATTTCATTGGTTGTCACCTTCTATTTTATGTTAGAGATCATGAAATGTCCATGACACTTCACATTTGGTAAACTCTTTTGAACCAATTCCATTTTGGGTTTTGTCTCTGTTGTTCTTCAAAATGTTTAGATTCCTGGGCATTTTTTCAATACTGTGTTTGTGTCAGCACATTGTTTCTCTTAGACTCTTATTATGATGGTTCCTAACTTTATTTTTTGAATCTTGATTTGGGTCTTACTTTTAAAGGCCAATTTTGTTGATATAAACTAAAGTACTTGATCTAAATGCTGCTGCCCCTTCTCTCTCTCTTTTCCTGAAGGTTCTGCTCTTCCAAAGATGAGTCTTGGGAATAAAACTATGAAAAACAAGGTTGTTTTTAAAAAAAAATATATTTTTAAAGGCTAATTTTTTTGAGCAGGCATATCATTTTGAATTTTGCACTTTTTTATGATAAAAACATGGAATTTTTATTGAAATATTTGTTGTTTCTAAAATTCCTTTTCCCTTTTGTTTCAGTCTTTCATTCAAAGAATTTTCACTACAAGGGATAAAGAGGGAAGAAAATTGAACGAAGAAGTGTTTGACTCTCCTGGTGAGTGCACTATTACGTTTTTGCTTTAATAGAATCACTTTATCTTCTTATTTGGTAAAGTAGAGATATATATACAATATGTTTATGTTGCTATTTCCTAGAAAGCGAGCTATTTAATATTTTATGAAATATGTCGAACATTCCTCTTTTTACTTCTTTCTTCCATATGATAATTATTGATAAAATGGTCTACCCTGTTCAAATTTGTGGCTGGAATAGTTTTGTTAAGATAAGATAATTACAATATTAATTAAGGAGGAGAATGTTATATCTTCTTTACTCACCCAATTTTCTGTTCTGTTACTGTAGAAGCATTTTCGGGGTCAGCAATTGAGAGTCTATTTGCAAGTGACATAGGGCTAGAAATGTCTTCTGGTCAACGTGTTCAGTCCTTCCGGTATATTTCTTTTCTTGTTGCTTTTTTTTTCACTTACCCTATTATAACATGATTGCTTCTATAGCTATTGGTAGATTATTCTTAACAATTATTCTGGGATTGTTTTTCAGAGTTTTTGTAGCAACATGGAATGTAGGAGGAATATCTCCTCACAGTGGCCTTAATTTGGACGATTTCTTACAGGTTCATAATCAATCAGACATATATGTTTTGGGGTATAGCCTTGGTATCTCTTTTTTCCTTCTCTTATATGCTAATGGAATTATTTTATCAATGTCTAAAGCTTACAAATTTTTATGCTTTTTTATAAAATAGTAAAGCTTTTGTTTTTCTTTGTGTAAACAAACTGATCTTCATTACCTTTCTCCCCCTTTTCTTCATCTAATGCAATTTGAATCCTAATTATCGTGTTTTTGGAGATTTGCAAAAATGCCCCAAAATTGCGCATATAGTCTGTGTACAACGTGTACATAGCAAAAAGCACATTTTTGGGACAATTTTCACCTAAACACAAAACACCTGCAATTTTAGGGCCTCAATTCCTTCCCATTCTCTTGTTATGTCAAATGGTCCCAATTCTTTCTTTGTCTTTTTTGGAAGAAAATGTGTTTGATGAGGACTATAAAATGTTTTACTCTAATATGATTTAGCCTGTGTAGTTTTGACTGATAGAATTCGATTCCCTTTAATATTAAGTTCAATTGCTGTCAAGGCTGGTTTTGGTCCTTATTTTGATGGTTCATTCTTTAAACAATAAGATTTCAGGAAATTGTTCCCTTAAATGCTGGAAATGTGCTAGTTATAGAAGATAATGAACCTGCAATAAAATGGCTAGCTTTAATCAACCAGTCATTAAACAAACCATCCAATGTGGTTTCAAGACGAACAACAAGCCTTGGTGGTTCTCTATTCTTCTCAAAGCCTTCACTTAAAAAAATCAGTAAAACTTTCAGGACAGAGAGCAAAAAGCGGTTGAAGACCTGTAACTGTGTTCCTGAACTTGAAAGGAAGCACAGTAGGGAGTTTTGTTTTGGATGCCAACAACCAAATATAAGTGAAAATGACTTCTCTTCTGACGAGGATGATGATGGATCTAATGGATTTGATATTTCATATAATTCGAACTCGAATAGTAATCAGATGAAATATAGTCTTATAGCAAGTAAACAAATGGTGGGTATTTTTTTAACTATTTGGATGAAGAAGGAGCTTGTTCAATATGTTGGTCACTTGAGAATTTGCAGCATTAGTCGTGGGATAATGGGTTGCCTTAGGAACAAGGTAGTGCTACAACATATTAGGCACTATCATTCATTGTTCAAAATATAAAAATAAAAATAAGTTGATCTTATTTTTCAGAATATAAACATACCTCATTATATGAATTTCTTCTTTCAGGGTTGTATATCAGTGAGTTTTACATTCCACCAGACAAGCTTTTGTTTTGTTTGTAGTCACTTGGCATCTGGTGAGAAAGAGGGGGATGAACTAAGAAGAAACCTTGATGTCATAGAGATACTAAAAAATACTCAGTTTCCTAAGATTTGCAGAACATCTCACGGTAGAGTTCCTGATAAAATTATAGATCATGAGTGAGTATCTCAAAACTTCTTATTCACTAATACACAATTTGTTATACTCACTTTTATCTTGATTGTTTCTTGCAATATCGATCTAGTCGGGTCATATGGCTTGGAGATTTGAATTACCGGATCGCTTTGAGCTACTCTGAGACCCGAAAGCTCCTTGAGGCTAATAATTGGGATGCACTTCTTAACAAAGATCAGGTACTTGGCCTTACCATTGAATTGACAAGTTAGTTTTGGTTTGAATGTGGATGTCGAATGCTAACTTTTCCTCATGTGGCTCATATGGATTTAGTTTTCTGTTTTTATAGCTTAAGATTGAAAGAGAAGCGGGGCGAGTATTTAAGGGATGGAAAGAGGGAAAGATATACTTTGCGCCTACATACAAGTACTCTTACAACTCAGATACTTACTTTGGAGATGCTATAACCTCAAAAACGAAAAGGAGAACACCAGCTTGGTATGTTTTTGGTTTAAAGAGAATAGATTCAAGTTTCATTAAGCATGTTATAGAGATCAATCTGACTGTTTAGGAAATGCAGGTGTGATAGAATACTATGGCATGGAAATAGTATTCATCAACTCTCTTACATTCGTGGGGAGTCCCGATTTTCTGATCACCGGCCAGTTTGTGCAGCATTTTTGGTAGATGTTGTGATTAATGATAGCGATTTAAGATGAGATTATCTAACTTTAATATGACACAATTGGGATTTAAAAGCTTCACCGTGGAAAATAGTACCACCTTATGGTATAAGTAAGTACTTGCATAATTTACACACATGAATTTACTTCCTAACATCCTATTTTATGGATTAGCACTATGTTATAGAGCCTTAAATATAAAAAGACGGTGTTTGATCAAGAAAATGGTTGAACCGGTCTTTTGACCAATTTATGACAGTTATTCTCAAGACCATTTCATCAACAGAACAATGTTTTTTTCCCATTTCCTTTTGTTCATTTATTTTTTTCCTTCTTTCAAGCTTTCAGCATATTTTGTATTCTTATGAATCTTAGTTTGATTTATGTTTTTATATCTGTCAGGTGCTAATTCCACTAACCATTATTGTACATCATCAAATGTAAATAGTCTGCAATAACATCAATACTGTCACGGCAATATCTATCACGGCACAATGCAGGGTACCAAGTAATTCACATTTGAAAGAGCTTCCGGCCGGATATTCAAAGGAGGTTTACCTAATTCTTGCAAAATCTGACATCTTAGAATTTATTTCTGGTTTTTATTTTCATTTTTCCAAGGAAAGCTTGAATTTAAATAAGAAAAAGAGTGGTCAAGGTTTTGAGACCTTAGCCTAAACTGATTAAAAATTTGATTCACTAGCTGTCAGTTGTAAACAGAAGAAAAAGGAAGAATTGTAATTTGTTGTATCTGTACTTGTTAGCTAAGGCATGTGTAGACACTAAAAACAAGTAGTAGTTAAAATCAATTGTCATTATTATAATGATAAGTAAAGGATTTACATTCAAACTTTTGCATATCTTGTAATGATATACTTAGGAGGCAGAATCCAAAGTTTTCCAACCAATTATGTGTAATTAAATCACGTGGCTAATCACATGACCTCTTTTAGTTAACATAAAAATATATGCAAATTTTGTGGGATTTAAGTTAGGAACTCGAATTTTGAATAGTCAAAGTTTCATCACATGACAGGGAGCTCAGAGCTGCTTATAATAATCTCCATCTAATAAAGTTAGGTTAAAGCTTAAAAAGAGTACAATTTAGAAGGATATCACTTGTTAGTGAGGAAACACACACTCTCTCTATCTCTGTCACATATCAAGGGCTGCAATATAAATAAGCTTAACCCACCATTAGGTGAGCCATATGCAAGAAAATTTACTCTCATAAATTAGTCAGCAAAAAGAAAAGAACAGAACCATGAAACCTTTCTGCAAAACGTTGATTGTTGTTATCTTTGTAATTTCATTGATGGTCTTAGCTTGGTCAAGTGGTGTGGAATCTAGGGCTCACCCACCATCTTCTTTATCAAAATCAACATTAACATCCTCACAAAATCTTGTTCATAATTCAAACTCAGACAAGAAAAAGAGAGATGGCTCAACACAGAAGGCCAAGGTGGTAGCTAATCTTAAAAGGATACCATCAAGCATTCCTAATCCTACCCAAAACAAGTAATCTTCAGTTCTTCACTACCTTAATCACTTCCCAGTATATTTAGTGTTCACTTCAAGGCATGCTTTTTGTTTTGTCCAAGAAAGTAATTTATTTATTTCTTAGTTCAAGAGAGATAGATTTTAATTACTACTATTGTTAGGAATTTTGTTGAAATCATTAGTAACATAGAAAGCGATCCTAATAGTTGTAATATTGACATGTAATACACCCTTTTTAGATTAAGCTTACGTGTGTAAGCATTTCTTTCCGGAAAATTAAAAAAGATAGCATTTATAAAACTTATAGCAATAAAACAGTAACTCAATAACATTGATATTAAAAATAAAATAATATATTATATTTTTAATAATAAAAATATATGAGATAAATATAAGGGTATTATATTATAGTTACAAATTTTTAAGGATATTATTATTATTTTTTTGTTTTCTTGATAAGATTATTGCAATTTTAGAGTCACGAGATATTAATTAATTTAGGTTTGAGTCTCCCAATTGTTATTATTCATTGAGTATTTATTAACAGGGAATCGATGTTAATGGGTGGAAGTGATTAATTTAATGATTTCTTTTAGTTTTGTTTTTTTCTTCTTATTTTGTAGTGGTTGTTATGGTTAAGTTACTCCTCTCTCTAAATTTCTTTAGGAGGACTTATCTTTGATGATAATAGTAAATATGCAAATTTTTTAATAACTATATTACTTACATATTCATGATTTACATTCCAATCTTAAATTTATATCTAAATAGACTAATTTCGTTATTTGCAAGACTCTTACTCCTGATAATAAGCATTAAGCTTCCAGATTCACATCATAATTTAAAAAATAATTTCTTCTTTTATCTTTTTTTTTTGGCTACGATTAAAAAATTAAATTATGAGGCATAAATTTAGGACAACAAATTCTGACAGACCTGATAATTTGATCTGATAATGACCCAACATGATACTACCAATATCACTACAACATTTTTTGAATAAATAGGTTTTTTTTCTTCTTCTTAAGATATGTATAGTTTATTTATAATAAGAGATAGAGATTATTTAAAAGGTTTATGTAGTATTCAATGAAACTAATAGTTTATTTTATTTTGATTTTTAATTTTTTATATATTATTACAATCTTAAGTAAAAACTTTTATTTAGAGTTCTTTTCGTGTGCGTATTATTGAGTTTTACAGAGTAACTTTATGAGTTATTTTATAGACTTTTCAACCGTAAATAGTTAGACCATATGTTTATATAAAACATCTTAAAAAATAATTAATTTAATAATATTAAAGAAATTATATTCATTTTTTTATCTCGTTCTTAATATTTTAAAAATAGTTATTTTTTTCGTTTCAAAGTTGAAGTTCTCTCATCCTTGAGATAAATAATTATATTTAGGTTAGTTATACTTTAGAGTTGAAAGAGTGTTCGTCTAACGATATATAACATAACTAAGTTTATTATATTCTAGATTTACTAGAGTATTTGTCTAGATAATCGTTTTCTTATGTTTATTTTTATAACACAAATACAATAATATCTTGTCAAAGAATGAGTCCGATTAGTCTAAACTTTGTTCATCATTGTTTTTCAAGTGTTTCCATATTATTAGTGTATTTGTGTTCCTGTTCTACGTCAAATGATATTAGAGCGACTTTTATGTGCGTACAATGGAGCATAACAAAAGTATTTCACGAAAAGAATTTTAAGAATTTTCTCCAGAGATTAATCAAGCTTTTAATTAAATATTTACATCATTGATGTTTTTAAATAAAAATATGAATCAAGTTTCTATTCAAAAAGATTATTAAAAAATTCAAAATCAAAATCTTACTCGAGTGAAAAAGATGATCCAATACAACATTACATATGAGCTATAAAATAAGGAGATTCATCTAATGCTTCAAAAGTAGAAGAACAATATTTTGAAAACAAGGTTCTTAAGGTAGTGTTTGTCGAAGACAAAAATTATTATATTATTGAAGCCAATAAATCTATGTTAGAAATTATACAAATTTAGAAGAAAGAATTTGAAGAGAAAATCTTTTTACAAGGTGAGTTAATCCCAAACCTCAAAATTATTTCTATAAAATAAGATTCAAATATTATGATACTTGTAGATATTAATAAAGTTAAAGAATCAAATGTCTTCACCACTTTCAAATGCAAATAATTATTTGACATCATAATAAATTACTTTTCAAAAAAACAAGAGTTGTCAAATCATCATCAAGATATCGAGTCATATTTTATTATTTCAGAATTTGATGAAAATATTAATTTTAAAAGTGAACATGTAGACAATATTTGACTAATATTGTTTAAAGAAGTGGAACAACAAAAAAATCAATTTTAAAGATCTATTAATCCTAGAAGTATTATCATTCTCGAGTTTTATTTGAAGAAAACTCGAGAATGAGTTTTAAATAAATGGAGGGGAATAATATTGGACAAGATTAAAAAATATAAAATAGTTTATTTTGTTTAAAATTTGAATTTTTATGTACTACTAGAATATCACATGTGAATTTATTTAATTATTTTTTTGTATGTATTATTAGATACTCACATAAAAACTTTATAAATTATTCTAATGATTTTTTAACTATAAATAGCTAAGTCTTATGTTTGTATAATACATCCTAAAAAACAATCAATTTAGTAATATTAAAAAAGTTATCTTATTCATAATATTTTATAATAATTATTCTTTCTTTCGTTTGAAAGTTGAAATCCTCTTATTCGTGAGATAAATGAATATATTTAGGTTAGTCATATTCTAGATTTATTATATTATTCGTCTAAAGATAGATAACATAGTTAGACTTGTCATATTTTATATTTACGAGGGTGTTTGTTTAGATAATAATTTCTTTGCATTTATTTCATAATATAAATACGAGGACCTCCTGTCCAAGAGTGAATTTGACTGATCTAAACTTTGTTTATTTTTTTTATTTTTTAAGTGTTTTCATATTATTACTGTATTCGCGTTTTTGTCAGGTAGAACTTACCTTTTATAATTAAGAAGCAAATTCATTCGATAAAATCATACAAGTTAAATAAATAGTTTGTGTCAATTATAATATTTTTTTTAGAATCTATAACATTAACGATCAAACTTTATTTGAATCAAAAATTACAATAAAAAGGGGAAAAAATCACCCATTTTGTGAACTTATCGCAGTATGACTTGTGCTTGAGTGAAAAGTTGTTCTACCACATCACACAAAACCATAACATTTAAAATCATTAAAATAATTAAAAAAAAAATACATTCCCCTTTAACGTGTTTGGTATGGAATTGTTGAATATTTATAAATGTTGGGATATTCCTCTTGAACATTTTGAAAATGTTTGTCATCTCTCACCAAACATTTGTTATATATATGCAATTAATCTGTTGAACATATCAATTTGCAAAAAAATCAAAATTTATAAATACAAATCTCAATTCCTCTTCATTCTTAAGCATTTAGGTGTTTAGATTTTTCATTTTAAAGTAAAAAAAAGTATAATGATTATATCTTTATATGATTTGAACAAAGGTTGTGTAGGTGTCAATCATGTTAGACAAGTTTGATGCCAAGGTTTTGTTCTCATTTCGAAGAGAAGAAATAGGATGTATTTGATGAATAATATATATTTTTATTTTTATTAGATTTTATTATTTTATTCATTTATAATGTTAGATATGTATTTTGGAATATTTCTAGGATGTAAGAAGAATTCTCCTTGAATAAATCCATAACTCAGAAAGCATCAATGATCCCCATTTGGTCAGGTTAAGCCCAATGACTTAGTTGGTTCCACCTAAGAAGCCCAATAAAACTTGAGTAGAGTGAATTGATTAAACCGTAACAGTTTATATACATTGTTCATGATGATATAAATATTTTAGATAATAAAATTTAAAATTAGTGTAATATTTTTTTTGCTAAAAACACATACTTAATAATTAGTTATAAAAGAAATCCTTGTAGGAAAAAAATTACAAATTCAGCATATCTTTAGTAAAAAAAATGATGAAGCCAAATTTTAAAGATATTATAAGATTCGTTGGAAAATTCTTAATAATATGTAATTTTATTTTTAATATATATTTTTTTACTTTTATTATTAATTAATATTTGTATATACTTATATTTAAAAGAATGTTTTGATTTGTTACAATTTTTTTATCTGACCAACACATACATAAAAAATAATTTAATTATTTTTATATTTTTATGACAAGAGACACAACTTTTTCTAATATTTTTGAATTCTTAAACGTAGATTTTAATATTTTTTTATTTATTTTACTTACTCTTTGTCGGTTCATATTATTTTAAAGATTATCCATATAAATAGTTATTGGTTTATTGTGAAGAAAATTAATCTCAAAAAAAAAATATTTTTATTCAATAAATGATATAAATTAATACACAAAAGTTATAAATGTTATACAAGATTTAAATATACAAATAGAATAAATATGACACAACTAATATATAAGTAGAAGTGTAACACCTTAAAAGCTACCTCTATAAAAGATAAAAAAAATTATATTTTATATTGGCTTCATCTTAAAATAGAGAGTGATAAAAGATAACATAATTTCAGAGAGACATAAAAGGTTCAAAGGAAATGACCTTGAATAAGAGATAGGAGACAAGAGAAAAAAGAAATACTAAAAAACAAAAATGCTCATTAAAAAAATATCATATAAATTTTTATTTTGTACTTAATTGATTTTTTTAAACGTAAATATTATTAAAATATCTATTAATAATATATAAAAAAAAGTATAAAAACAAATTTAGGTTAAAAATTTGCTGAAGTTAATGGTTTATAAAAATAATAATTCTCTTAATAAACTAAATCATTTTAATGCCGTAATTTTGTTTTGTTTTTAAGATAAATAAATCAATAATCATTCTTAAACTCAAGCGAAGTAAAATTTTATCATGGTAGAAAATAATTTTAATTGTCTTATAGTATTATAAAATAATAATTTAAAAATTATTTAAAATAACATCTCTAAAATTTATAATAATAAAATAATATTTTGTATAAAAAATATATATGATTTAATATTAAAGTATATTATTTTTGATATTATGAATTTTATTAATGTTAATTTTATAATTTTCACAGTATATTTTAAATAACAATAAGATGGTTTGAGTCCCACCAAACTAAACCAAATTGAATGATCTAACCCTGTCAAAAAGCGTGCGTATAACCTTTCTCTACTGAAAAAAACACAAAATTACCAATGGATGCCTTTTACGGTAGATTATCTTAAAAAAATTAAATAAATTGGCTAACTTATATGCTAGAACTCATCTTAAATGAGTTGAAACCAAACAAGTGGGACTAGTTTTCACACCTCTTCACTTTTGATGATATCTCCCTTCTTTATACATTTTTTATACTTTACCTGTAACATTTCTTTGGCTTATTGTTTTAGCCAAAGAAATTAAGTTTTGTCAAGTAAACATCTGACATTTTAATTATTATTCTAAGCAAAAGTAAAATTATGAGTTAATTGTGTATTAGAAATTTCCATTCTGTGAAAATTAAAGTAGTTTTTCTCTTATGTGTGGTAGATTCTTTTTCGTTAGATAGTCCAATTAATTGATAATAAACAAGGAGATAAGCTCACGATCAAAACAGTGATTTTATTGCAGACTTACAAAATCAATTAGTGTATCAAATATAATATATAATTGGAACAAAACGATTATAGAAGTATAAAAAAGAAGAAGAAAAATATTCAAATAATTCAGTCAAACAGCTAAACAATTACAGACCAGCTTTGTGAGGAACACCTGCATTGGAGATCCAATTACTTCCTTGGAGAAAAGAGTGTAATGAAAATTTGCTAGCTTGTTTATAGGAAAGTTTTCTTAAACCCTTCCATTTCACTCTATTCTTTGTAAAAGAACCAGATCCATAATTTTGAAACTCAGAATAAAATATAGTATCTGGAGCTGAATTGCCTACCCATGGCAACCATCCTTGTGGGCTAATTATATTTGACATAAAAGAATGCATGAACACGGTGGTCGAATAATTCTTCCAAGGCCTTCCAAGGTATGTTTTAACTGAGGACAAGTTTCCATAGGGCCAAATTGTGCAATTCTGTATAGAAATCCCTGTGTTTTGATTAGGATCAACCCTTCCTTGAGCTGTGATAGTGTTCTGTTGGCCAACCATTGGAACTTTAGGCAATATGTTACAGTTTTGTAACACTACTGCTGAATTTCCAAAGATGAAATCTACTGTCCCGTAAATGTTACATTCACGGTAGAATTGCCGTTGCGCGTGTGAATAAAGACTGTCCTGAAATGCATCAATGTGACATCTATAGAATACAGTTTGATCAGCACTTGACATTAGAGCTACTGCTTGTTGCTTATTTGCTCCTGCTGTGTTTCTAAATCCCATGTCCCTGGCAATAAAGCCTTTACCAAATACAGCTGCACACAAGAAATTAGTACCATGTATTAGCCATTATAAGTACCTACATCTTTCTAGTCTTGCTAATTAGGGCATGTTTGTTTATGTTTTTTGATCCTGTAAAAGCAGTACTAACACACACAAAATCCTTCTGAACAAATGAGTTTTTTTTTTTTTTTTTAAAACACCTTAAGTATTTTCAAGACTCGAAAACTTATTTTGTGCTTCCTTCAAATTATATTCTTCTTCCTGAAACTGCTTTTGACTACAACCCCAAACATGTTAATATGTTACTATGATATTTATCCTAAGTTTGGATCTAATTTGAGTTAAAATGTAGCTGTTGTTGTTCGTACTTAAACCTGTATGAGAGTTAGACATAAATGACAATTAATCCTAACTTGAGTTTTATAGCATTATGCAAAACACAAATGACACAAGAAAATTCAAAGACTTACCAAATGTAGCACTTGAAAACGTTGGGGTACCATCAACAACATTGAGTTTACCAGATACAATAGTAGTTGTCATTCCATCACCAACCATCAAAACATTCCACTTCGGCTTTTCAACTCTCACATTTTCGTAATAAATTCCCTTCTTCACGTAAATTATAATCCTTTTCTTACTTTTATCAGGGACTGCCATAAGTGCAGCCCTAATTGTCTTGTATTTGCTACTACCATCTTGTGCAACCACAATATCAGCTTTCTTTTTCAAATCTAAACTAGTCTGCAGAAGCTTTCGATCTTTCGAATGCATCCATTCGGGTTCTTCCCGGAAATTCTTAGCAGGGAAACTCATTAACCTCCTTAACTTGACAGAGTTAGCTACCCTTGAAATCCATGTGATAACAGCAAGACTATTGCTAGTACATTCAGTAGAATTCTTCAAGTAACTAATAACATTACCCTTTAGAGTCCCATTATCTGGAAGATCCTCAAGACCATCAATACAAGTTTGTAGATAAGTTCCTGCACCACTCAACCAAGTTTTGAGATCATCAAAAGCATCAAACAAAGATGAACCAGAAACCAAAGAATCGTCAAAAAGATCCATAGCCAAACTGGATAGCTCTTTGCAATTTTTCAAAGCTTGAATTGTCATTTTGTCAGTGAGACCTTTAAAAATTCCTTGTTTTGAGAAATAGTGATCAGCAGCTTTGGACAGCTCATTCTTGGCAACTTGAATTGATAACTTGAAAAGCTCTTCAGGTTGAATTTGGGTTGAGTTGACCAAAGGAGAAAGACTGTTTAAACAAGTGTCTTTGTACAATGTGACATCACAAACAGCTTTGACAGAAGTAGAAAGAGACTGAGACCCAATTGATGAATCACCATTGTTGGTTTTGGACTTGTCAGAATTGTGAGAAACAGTGGTTCCAACAATTGCAGCAACAATAACAGAAACAAGAACAATGGAGGATAAGGTAATTATGGTGATTCTCTTTCGGGTCTTCCTCAGAGCCTCAAGCTTAGCATGTTTTGTTTCATCAACTTTGCCATAGGCTTTGAAAGAAGAAGACATGTTTATCATTATTGTAGTATTGGTTTCTCACAAGTAGAGGTTGGTGGGTTTATGGCTATATATATGTACACCTATATAGGATTGGTTCTTGGGTATGACAAATTGATAATAAATAAATAAATCATAATATCATAAAAGAAACAACTACTTAATCATATTTATATATATATATGACGTGCTTGGCACTTAGAAGGCTTTAGAAATGGAAATTTTGCAACCGATGAAGTGCTTCACATGTTGGAGTACTGAACTAGTTGTAAATTAAATTGGGCAAATGAAGTAATTGACTTATTAGTCAGTTTCTTTAAGGTTATATCAATGTCAGCCTGAAAGAAGAAACAAATGTGAAATACTAAATGGTGACTTTAAGTTTTGAAATGCATGCCAGTCATTAAACGGTTAACAGTCCAACTGTAATGTTTTTTACTATTTTCACGTTACAAATCATATATTCAAATATTATTACCCTCTGCTATATCATTAGAGATAGAATATTTTCTTTACTAAATGATAATATAGGGTGTAGAATCTAAATAATTGTAATTTATTTAAATAATGTTTAAAATAAAATAATATATTAGATTTTTTTAATAGTAATAATATACGTGATTAATATAAATATTATTATTTTTATGGTTATGTATTTTAAGAATATTTTTTTGTTATTTTTTAAAGTATTTTCTTGGTACTAGTTATGTCATTAATATGTTGTATATTTTAATAATTTTAAAATAATAGTATTATATTTAAAATAGATATCTTCATGTACAAATAAATTCACATGTTTTTCACCGAACGGGGTCGTTAATAACTTGCTTTTATAACAGTATATCTGGCTGCAGATTTTGTTGAGAGAAGTGTCGGTGTTTTCTAATTGAATGAAAAGTGTTGGTAGCAACATATTCCCGTATGGAAATTGACCAAGTTTATCCTTAGAGCAAAAATTTAATCAATTAAATTTATCTATATCCAAAAGAATGACAGCTGGTCTTGGTGTGATGGAGATGACGTGATTTTCATGGTCATGGCAGGCAAATGTTTAATAATATTGAAATCGTTTTTATTTATATTAATTTAATGTCTTATAATAATTTAAGTGGTTGTTATTTGTTGATCATGTTAATTAGGTTTATTTTTTTTACTAATAAATAATTTACATATATATTATTATTAGACAATAAGGTAAAAATATGGGGAATTAACGGTCCTTTTCTAGTAAAAAACCAACCGATAAAATCAATAAATTTAAAAAATTATTTTAATAACATAATAATTTAAATTAATGATATAAATTTAAAATTTAAAATTAATTAATTAATTAATTTTAAAAATTAAGAGCACATAAAGATGGATATTTGCATTTAAATGAAAGTAATAACGGTTGGATACGATTGTATATATTTATTAATTAAAATCATTAATTTTAGGTTACTAGCCCTTTTAACATTTAGATCTAATAGCCAATGACCTAGTAGTAGTAGTACAAATGTCATAGAAGTCCTCGTGACAAGATAAATTTAGCAGATTTAAGTACTATTTGTGATTGAAAAGTCCACTTAACAAAAAAACAAATCGATTCAATATAGTAAGTGGTGACTTATTATAGCCGAGCAAAACTATTTAGAAGCCCTTATAGATATAAGAGATTTAAGTTGAGATATCATTAATTAATTATAAGAATTTATTTTATTTATATAAAAATTTAATAAAAATAAAACACATTATGATTATAATCAATAGTCAATTAAATTGAATGAGATTTAATAACTTTAAAACATGAAATTATTAAAAATATGAAATAAAATAAATTAATTTATTTAATATTTTTAAATTTTATTAGTAAATTACTGACATATAAATTATATGAGCTTCAAGTTATAAATATATAAATAATATAGTTATTACTTTTTTAAATCCACTAATAAATCTAATAAAAATACAAGTGAGAGTTTAAGATCTCTTGAAAAGTTGAACAAACAAATCAGCACACAAATAATCTAGTTTTTTTTTAAATATATTTTATATTCGTAATTTTTAGATTAATAACTGATAATTTTATTATTATGAAAAATATATAAATTTAATTTTATACTTATTAAAAATAAATATTTTAAGTCTTAAAATTATTTAAAAAATATACTCTTAATCCCATCGTACGAATATTAAAAGTGTCTATATAAAACAAAATTACATTTTTGTAAGTGATAATAGGAATATTATGATTTTTTTTCTCAGAAAAAAGAGAAAAAAAGGCAACTTGGGCATTTGGTATTTTTCTCCTAAAGTTTGTGATCATTGGTTGCAGTCTTTACACCACCTGTATTTCGATTTATGTTTTTTTTAATTTACTTTTTACTTTCGAGTCTGTAGACTTACTTTTTTAGATTTAAGTATAAATAAGAAGATGAGTTATTAAAGATTAAATATGAGAAAGACATGAAAAAATTAATAAAAGTGTTTAAAAACATCTAAATAGTTAAATAATTTAGTATTTTATCTATAATTTTATTTTTAATTAATTTAATGTATTATTTATAATTAAAATATAAATTTGTTAAAAATCTTTGTCCCACGTCTACAAAGACACAACAACGATACTAGTTATAAGATTTGACAATTATCTAATTCAAAAGTTATTTTTTAGATTTAAAGTTATGTTTGGATTTCTAAAATTATATCAAATCGGTCCTTAATTTGAGTGGATGTAACTAGAAAGTTTCCATGTGATATGCAATAGTAAACCCACTATTATTCATTGATGAATATTAATATAAGGAAGAATGTTAAAGATTTTTGTCTTATATTGAAAATAATACGAGTTATAAGTTTAGATAACCTTCTAATTCACGAGTTAATTTTTATATTCAGAATTAAGTCTGAGTTTTTAACGAAAAGATGAGGACCATGTAGGGTTCTTACTTAATGAGGGCCCGATTCAATGAGTGTTTGTTTATTTATTTATTTATTATTTTAATTTTAAAATAAAATAATATAAATATTTTCCTTATATAACATTTCCATTAAAATGTATCAGTATAATCGTGTTGCGATCAAGGGAAGATTATTACATAACTAAAATTTGATTTATTTATAATTTTTACCTATTATTTTATAAATTTAAAGGAATTTTTTTTTAATATTATAATTTGTCAACCGTCAATCAAACAATAACACAACACACCAAAAATCTAGCTTGTAAACATGACAAGACATGATTTTCAAACCTAATCTAATCTATTAGTATATAAAAATAAAAAAATTTAAATAACATTTATATACTAACATATATAAAATAAAATTTAATAAATATATTTATTTGCCAATAATCAACACCATTTTCATATAAGATTATATATATATATATATATATATTAATTAAACCATATTATCACTTTTATTGTTTAATATTTTTTTAATGGATAAATATTCATTTATTTTTCATATAAGAATCTTACTAATATATAACTATTTATCGTAATATATCTATAATAAATAGTGTGAATATTGACATGCATAAAATATATTACTCCATCCATATAAATTCAATAAATTTGTTACTTTTTCAAAACAAAATAAATAAAAAAATTATTAGAAGAATCATTTAATAGAATGACACATTTTTAATAATTATTTTATTTTATCTGATATTTTATAAAATTTAAATTATAAAAAATTAGAATAAAATATATTTAATATTTAAAAAATATATATAATTAATTGAAATAATAAAGATTAAGCATTTTTTCAAAGCCAAAGAATTCTTAATTGCCCTAAAAAAATTCACAATTTAAATAAAGTTTTTAATTTTTTAGTTATGTAAATTGTGAAAAAAATATTTAATAATGTTCATAAAATATATTTTTAATTAATCTTAAATTTATTAATTTTTATGACTAACTAAGTTAGTAAGATATTTTATCATATAGTTGATAAAAAATCTAAAATATTATTTATTTTTATAATATTTTATTAAATGAAATAATGGCCAAAACAACATGAATAAAAATTCCATGTGTTATTGAATTTTTTTTATTCAATACTTTAATGTTTCTATTTTTTAATTATTAAATATAAGATGTTTAATATTTAAAATTTTAATAAAAATATTAAATATAATGCATAAAAATATCCTCCTATTACGAGTGCCGTCTAGGGCCCATATTTGTTTCGGCCGGCCTCACAAGATGAAATGTTGTCTTCCTCTTGGTAAATGAGGCTCATCTATCTTTCTTTATGAATTATAATTTCATACCAAATTATTATTTAGTTTAAACAATAGTTGACAGCAATATAAATATACAAAATTTATACGATTTTCTTACTATAAAAACTATGATATAAATTTAAAAATTAATATTTATTTTTATGAGAAAAAAAGTATAGTTATTTTTGTAAATTAAATTATATTTGGTGCGATTAGTTTAAAAAAGTATAAGATGGCTTCTTATATGGTTAGCTAATACTTAATAGTTATGTTACGGATTTTTATATTTTTAATTGAAAATTGAATTTGTCGATTTTTATTCTTTTACTTAAATTCAATACTAATGTAGCTTTTAAGATTTAAAGAAATGGAGTTTTATGTGCATAGGTATACTATTTCAAATAATAGATAAATAAGAAAAGAGTATTTACTTGTACTATCATATTCATTATTTCTGAATTATGAAATTGAGCAAATTTGGTTATGTAAACCAGCCAGCTAACCAATGTCTATGCATTGAAGTTTAGAAAAATATTTTAACAACTTTCTGGTATATATTTGTGAGAAATGCTAACACAAATTTAAACCTATATTTATATTTATTTTAATTATGATAATATTATTTATCAAATATTTTTAAAAATTAATAATAATTTTTTAAAATTGTATTTAAAGACTACATTCACATGATTTTAATTATTTGATTAATATAAATTATAAATTTTATAATAAATAACCTATCATTATATTAAAATCATACGAATTAATTTGATTTATTGTATACGTGGATCATTTAAAATCAGTTAATATAATCCATTAAATGATATTTTTTATAATCATATCAAAATTTAATTAAAAATATGTAAATTATAATAATATGTTATATTTATCCAATAAAATTCTAAATAACATCATTTAATTATTATATATTTAATAATGTAATTAGCTTTTAATTAAATATGATAAAATTATAAAAAAATTCATAGAATTTATAAACAAAGATAAAAATATATATATTATATTTTAATATATGAAGATCAAATTAAATCCATACAAATTTAAAAATATTAATATATTATCTAATTCATATTTTTTATATTTTAAAAATATTATAATTTAACTATAAATAAAAATCATATGCAATTACTTGATCACGGACAAATTTTATGTAATATATACCCTTATTATTTTGTTATATGAGATAATATAATTAGTTTAGTGTAATTATATTTTTACGATAAAAATGTTTAAAATATTAATTATATTTTTAATATTAATTATATTTTTACAATAAAAATGTTTAAAATATTAATTATATTTTTAATATTAATTATATTTTAATAAAATTATCATTAATATATTATTCTTTTAACATTAATTATGAAAATATCACCGTGCAAATTTATGTTTCAAGCCATTCATCAAAAATTGAGTCATATGGGTCTATACTTTTGCGTGACTGTGACTAAGTAACCAACTGTATCTTCAGTCCATGTACTTCACGCTTTTTCCCTCACTTTTTCGAATCTTTTTTCTTAACGATCCAATAGATCCACGTGAGTAAAGAAATTTTAAATTTATATTAAAAATGCTTTTAAAAAAAAATGATGCTTTTTGTATAATGGGGGTGAACATGAGTAAAGAAATTTTAAATTTCTATTAAAAATGCTTTTTGTATTTTTTAAATTTCTATTAAAAAATGACGCACAAGGGAACGGATACACCGCATACGGTGCAACATACTGAAGTTGGAACCTCGCCATTATACATTATAAAACGTAATATTTAGTAAAACAATCCACGTGTCAAAGTATTTTTTAAAATATTTTTAATAAATGATATTTAATTTAAAAAAAAAACTAAGATAGATTAGAATATATACCTGCCAATGTACGAATATTCCAATTTTGAATTCATTTAACTCATTATATAAATTAATTATATTAAATTAATTAATTAATAAACATGTTTTATGAATTGTTATAAGATATTATGGTGACGAAAACTTCAACAAAAATACATAATTTAATAAATAATAATTAATTAAATTTAAATTAAATGGGTATATAATATTTAAATATTAATTAACAGATGTATACAAGTTATTATTGTTAGTTTGGCCAATATTACAAATGAGTTAATGAATTTAATTAGTTGTGTAGAGTCATTTAAAATCTAGATTATTATTATTATTATTATTATTATTATTATTATTATTATTAGTTCGTATTATCAAATTATCATCCTAATCTACTATATATAAGTTAACACCTCTTATTTTAAGAAACAATTTTAAATCACCTCAAATTTTTGTCTGATATAAAAAATTATATTTTATTATAATTTATATAAAAGAAGAAAAAAAGAGAGAGTAGAAACTGTCAAAATTCATCGAATAAAAAGTTGGCTAGGTGTCGAAATGATGTCCAGACATGGTAAAATGAAAAGGTCAATAAGGGTATTATAGTAAAGTGATAGACGTGTTTCTGCATACAAATGATATTAAAATGAATAATAATGGACCTCCTTCCAGAGATGCCAGGCTTGAGGCTCCCATTCGTTCAAGACTTCGAAGACTTTTCCTTCTCTCAATTTCTCGCTTGCACGTTCCCACACCGCCCTTATCGGCTGCCTACTATTTTAATTTTATATAATGTTTAGATTTATATGTTACTCTTGTATATAACTTAGAACCTCTTTTATTTATTTATTTATTTTTATTTAATTGCATAATCAGTCCCTAAACTTTATCTAAGTTTACATTTAATTCAACTTTTTTCCAACAATTTAGTCCCTAAAATGTTTAATTTTTATACTTAAATTTTAAATTTTTATTTTCAACTCTAATTAATAGCTCACTCAGTATTTTTTTTAAAAAGAGATAAAATAAGTTTTTAAGATCTAAGTGTAAAAATTAAAAAAAATTAGAGATTAAATTATTGAAAGAAAAAAAATTTGAGATCCTAAATATAGAGATTAAAAAGTTTAGGTATTAAATTGTTAAAAAAATTAAAAACTTAAATATAGACTTGAATAAAGTTTAAGGATTCGATATGTACTTAAATCTTTTTATTTAAATAAAATGTTACTTGATGTAATTTATACTTATAATTTTAAAATGAATTATATGATATTTTTTAGTCAAATTACTAATTTATTATACACTGGAATCTATTATTTGAAGCATAAAAAAGAAAAAGAAAAAAGAATATACCTTTAACTATACACCAAGCAAACCATCTTATAAATATTTCTATTTTTGGTTTTATGATGTAAATATGTAAGGTATAGATTTATATGCATAACATGATTCATTTTTATTGATAGAATTTGATTTTTAATTATCTTTCAAAAGTGAAAAATATACTTAATTTTTTATAACACTAAGAACTTACGTTGAATTCGTAACATGATTCATTTTTATAGCTTGAATTTTAAATATGTATTTATTTCATATAAATTAATGTTTATTTTATATTTATGAAAATATATTTATATAAAAAATATAAATTAAAAATGTACTGAACATATGTTTAAAGTATATATAAAATTTTTAAGTTATGTTTATTTTTATAAAGGTATTAAAGATGAAACCATCCAAATAATATATATTTCGTGATAGTTGTTGTGTGTAATATGATATTTGAATTAATGTTCATTTTTAGATTGTTTGTATAATGAGTAAGGTTATAAAGAGTGTAAAAATTACCATTGTGATGAGTAAGGTTGTAAAGAGGATACAGCAATTATCATTGTGGTGAGTAAGTTTCTAAAGAGAATAAAACAATTACTATATAAGATCACTAATAGTTGTATTATATATATTATATATTATTTTTTTAATTAATATGGCAATAATAAATCCATATCATTTTAAAGATAAATAGATATTAATAAATCTTTTTAATTATAATATAATCTAAATCAATAATCTAAATAATTATTAAATTAAAAAATTAAATCAAATAAAAAATATATTCATCATTAAATAGAATTAAATTAATAATAATATAAATTTATTAAAATTATTTCTTTAAGTAACGATCGCTTACATATAGTTAATTTAGGAATTTCTTTAATTGAATTCAATATGTTGATTTAAATTTAATGGTGACCATACACGCACCTTCAATTTGCCTTAAATATCTGTAGGATGTCCTTTTTTATCGGAACATATGTATCCTGTTTGCTAATCTAGGCTACCCAAAAACTGTATTCAAATAACAAATTATACGAAGAAAAAATTAATAATTAAGGATTAACCATTAGATTTATATTTCAATTGATATTCTAATTTATTAAATTAGTTTTTAAAATTGTGGTAACAAGTCCCATCAAATGCTTCCACCTCCAGTTACTTTTTGATTTATATATTTATTTTTAAAGTGTAATGTTAAATAATTTTTTACTATTAATTATCTTATAATATAATAATTAAATTTAAAATTACTATTTATATATTTATTATCAAAAATAATTTATAATAATATTAATTAATCTTAATAAGAGAAAAAATGATTAAAAATTTATCTGATATCAAATATCATGTTATTTAAAGAATCTTAAATAATGTCGGAGTAAAAATTCACAAAGATGTTATTATAAGTTGTAGATTTTTATTCAAAATTTGTATTATTTAATAATATCATGTGAATCATTAAAAAATGTAATGATGTATTAATGTTTGATATGATACGATAATACAATATGAATTAAAACTCTAATAAGAATTTATCAATATTTTTTCTTGTGTTTTTAAAAGTTTTATTATTTTTTACTATTATAAATATACAATATAAAAACCTCAAGTAAATTTTTTATGTTTCAGTTAAAATAAAAACTCAACATAATTAATGTTAAAATATAATATGAATAATAAAAAATGAACACGAAGGGGTGGTCAATTAAAAAAAAACCAATCAATCTAAGTCTAAGATCAAATCGAACTTATGTGTTTTTTTAAAGTTGGTTAATCCAAATAAATTCAAAAAATCTCAAAACTAAGGGTAAAAGTTACGAAAAACGAATAAATCAAATCGAATTTATAATATTAATATATATTAATTTTTTAAATATTAACTTATTTATTATAATTATAATTTAATTTATTCAAAATTGTAAAATTTGAATCTAATAAGTAAAGACTCCCACTCATGTATTTACAATCACTCTTATCACTCACGTTATTTTCAAGTCCAAAATCTCTAGATTAATTATGTGTTTTTGTATTAGAAATTAATAATTTTTTTATATTACTACATAGATTATATGTTCTTAATTGATAATATGATATTTTATTTGGATATATAACCCCATCTTATGTTTGATAAATTATTAAACACATTTTAATTTTTTAAAATAAACTATAATTTTATATTTACATAATACATATTAATACTAAGTTACCTCTTATCAGTGATAAGAGACTAAGTAAATATAATATATAATGGTGATAATTTTTAAGTTAAATTGTATACTCTATGTTTTAATCTGATAAAAATTTTATATCACGTTATAATTATAAGTCTAAATTCGCAACTTCACTCAAAATTTATCTTATAGGTTGATTTAAATTTTATTTTTTTAAAATCATAAGTTAAAATAAAATCAAATTATAAAATATTTAAAAAAAATCTAAATAAAAATACGTTCACCTATAAATATAATCACAGTTATGAAAATATCAATAATTTATATTGCAATATATAAAGTCACATATTTTTTTAAATTTCATTTATATCTCAATAAAATTGATTTTAAGAAATGATTAATTGAGCTCGCGTTATTAAGCATACCGTCATTAAAATCATTTTTACGAGAGGTGTAAATTTTAAGTTAAAAGTTCAATCATCATGTTTATGAGTTGCATGTGTAACGTTGTTAAAATAAACATATAAATGATTCTTCAAATAAGAGATTAAGAGAAAAAATAAGAGATTAATAAATAAAAAATAGAGAAAAATACTCTAATACGTCCACGTCAAATTTAGTTTTACTTTGTGAGCATACATATGGAAAATAAATTTGCTCAATATTGATACTGATATTCATATACGTTTCATGCGTTTTTTACGTACATATATCCTACTATGTTTCCATATAAAAGATAAATGAATTAAATTCTTGAAAAGGATAGTTATATTTAGCCAAATTTTAAGTTTGTATAAATTATATGGTTATAGTTAATTTTTAAAAAACTATAAAAATAATATTTTTAATTAAAATTTATAATAATAATTAAATAACATTGAATGAAATATAATTAATTATGTTTAATATTAAACAAATATATTTGATCATACTTTAATTTAAATAAACAGATTTTTTTAATTTGATGGATTAAGTTATTGTTTATACTTATAGTTTTAAAATAATATTTTTAATTTTTTTTTTATAAAAATTATCGAGAAAAAGTAAAGTTAATGCATTAGATGACTAAACGAAATTCCGTCCAAACAAAATAATAATAAATATTAGCAGTTATAATACTTTAAAAACTTAATTTACAAAATTTACCATAAAAATTATTTAAAAAATAATGCTATTTAAATTTTCAACCATTGAAGAAATAATAATAAAAAAATGCTACGTGTTGATGAATGATGTTAGAAGCACGTTTGGTATGTTTACGAGCAAGCACGTAATAGACAATCTAACCTATCTTTGTTCCATATCCATTTGTCCATAAATGCAAATTAGAACCCACACATTAACCACGGTTGCAAATGTAACCTGACTACAGTTAAGTACTATATGCCAAAAAAGGACAATCAGCACAAATAAAATATTAAGAAAAAGTGGAAAAGGGCAAAAAAAAATTAAAAATTAAAAATTAAAAAAATTACTGTTGCTTGCTTTGCTCTTTTTTTTTCTTTTTTCTTTTCTTCTTGTTACTGTCCATATCTTGGAACGACCACTATCTTTCTCTCAAAAAGGCACAAGGAAAGGCAATACAAAGCAAACCAAGCTCGCTTTAGGATCTTCCATGGCTCTCAAAAACCCATAATCTTCTCCTTGGGTAATATCATTTTCTCTAACTTTTTTCCTCGTCATTTCTCATTGTTGGTTCTTTTTTATTTTTATTGTTTTGAATGATCTTTAGAAATCAATCAATATGAAGCACTGTTTTGATAGTGTTTTGTTAAGTTTTACTGATTACTCGTTAGACTATTTAGGGATCTTTGTAGTTTCTGTTTCTGTAATCAAAAGGTGTTGTTTTACTGTTGATTCAGATTTTTGTCACAACTAGTTTTAGCTTGTTTGATCTGAACCAGTATGTGTTTGTGTTTCATTTGATGAACCTTGTCGTTTTTGATACTCTTTTGGCTGCTTGGTATTACTGTTCTGCGTTTATATGTTTTATTTTTATTATTTCTTTATCAACAGAGATGGGTCTTGAATTGATAACGATGTATTGTCGTTAGCTTAATTTTTGATCTAAAGTCGGTTTAACATCCTACTTACATCATTACCCGTAATTTTCGGATACAAATAGAAATCCGAATATGTTACCCAATAGCGTGCTCAATAAGATGTAATAAAAAGAGGACATATGTTAACTTGTTGCTTAGAGATGGGAAAGATTTAGTGCAAGTCATTTGGGGATTTCAAATATCTCTCGTACATCTAAAGTCTGAATCTTATACACCAATTATACGTTTTTGGAACAAATGAATCTGCTTGCTTTTGAATCTTGGGTCTCCTTGACCTTGAGGTTTGATATGTTATTTTGCTTTGTAATTGTGCTTCTGTGTAATTTATTTGGGTTATAAGATTTTGTTACATGTTAATTATCTTAACTTGTCTTGAAGCTATTGATTTCTGTTTTATTTTTTGTTAGTTGTTTTTTGTTTCTGCATGTTTGAAAAATATTATTTTTTTTATATGGGTTCTTATGAAGGTTGTGGCTTTTGGTGATAAACCCTTGTAGCTACTATATTGTTGCTTTTTTAGATGCCGGATTCAGAATATCTTTGGCGGGTTGTGTTTGATGAAACTGCTAGTCTAGCTCTTGCTGTTTTGATCTATACTCTGTACTTTCCTGATTTACCTAAGTTTTTTACTTTTACCTTTCTTTGTCCAGATCTCCAAAACTGTTTTCTGTTGTGCAATTTATAGTGTTTTTCGAGTTTTCATACCTTATATCGCATTCATTTAGTAGCACCATTATTATCAATTGGTTGCACCTGACACGTTGATTGTGAATATTACGTGTCATAATAACTCAAGTCATTAATTGTTTCAGCTTTCAGGAGATCCGATCTGATCAAATTTTCAAGGTTGTCTGAAACAGAAAGTAATAGATTTTATAAAGTGATATCTACAAGTGAAGATACACAATTGATTACAAGAGAGGGTTGAAGTCAACTTGAAGGGTGTTACATTTTTTGAGTTGACAGTCACACAACCTGGTATATCCTTCCTAGCTTCTCAATGGGAATCTTTGAAGAGATAGGTTTTTTTGGTAATCTGGATCTTCTTTCGGTTCCACCAGGAGGTGATCAGGCTCCAGAGGCAACAGTGGATGAAGATTATAGCGACGAAGAGATGGATCTCGAAGAGCTTGAAAGGAGGATGTGGAGGGACCGGATGTTACATAGGCGGCTAAAAGAGCAAACCAAAACAAAAGAAGGAGCTGACAGTGCAAAGCAGCGTCAATCCCAGGAACAAGCCCGGAGGAAGAAGATGTCAAGAGCACAAGATGGGATTCTGAAATACATGCTGAAAATGATGGAAGTGTGTAAAGCTCAAGGTTTTGTGTATGGGATTATCCCTGAAAAGGGAAAACCTGTGACTGGTGCCTCTGACAATCTTCGTGCTTGGTGGAAGGAGAAAGTCAGGTTTGATCGTAACGGTCCAGCTGCAATTGCCAAGTATCAGGCCAATCACTCAATCCCTGGGACAAATGAAGACTGCAATGCCGTTGCATCCACTCCTCACACTCTTCAGGAACTTCAAGACACAACTCTGGGTTCACTTTTGTCTGCTTTGATGCAGCATTGTGATCCACCTCAAAGACGCTTTCCTCTGGAGAAGGGTATACCCCCACCCTGGTGGCCTACTGGTAAGGAAGAATGGTGGCCTCAATTGGGCTTGCCAAAGGATCAGGGGCCCCCACCATACAAGAAACCTCATGATCTGAAGAAGGCCTGGAAGGTGAGTGTCCTCACAACTGTCATTAAGCACATGTCTCCTGACATTGCCAAGATTCGCAAGCTTGTTCGTCAGTCTAAATGTTTACAGGACAAAATGACTGCTAAGGAGAGTGCCACTTGGCTTGCGATTATAAATCAAGAAGAAGCTTTAGCCCGGAAGTTGTATCCAGATAGATGTCCACCAGTTCCGCCTGGTGGAAGTGGGTCTTTTGTAATTAGTGAGACCAGTGGTTATGATGTTGAAGGGGTGGATGATGAACAAGTACAAGAGTCCAAACCTCGTGACCTCAATCTCTTCAATATGGGCCCTGCCACAACTAGAGACAATAATTTTCTTATGCCACCGGTGGTTCCTCAGATTAAGGGAGAACTCATTGAAGCTAGCTCAGATTTTGTTCAAAAGAGAAAACAGGCAGCTGAGGAACCACAAATGCTGTTGGATCACAAAGTATATACTTGTGAATACCCTCAATGCCCATATAATGATTACCGCGTTGGGTTTCTTGACAGGACTTCAAGAAATAATCACCAGTTAAATTGTCCTTACCGCACTAATTCTTCTCAAGGCTTTGGAACACCATGTTTCCTGATTAGCGATGATAAACCATTGTCCTTCAACCTTCCTCTTGCTCAACCTAAGTCAGTTCCTTCACCAATGAACCAGACTACCAATCTCAATGCATCTGGCATTGGGCTCGCGGATGATAGGCAAAAGATGATTTCTGAGCTCATGTCATTCTATGATACCAATATGCCGCGGAGCAAACACTTGAATCTTGGGAACCTTAATCCTATGGAAAATCACAACCAGCAGCAGCCGCATCATTCTCAACAGCTGCAGTTGTCACAGCAGGTCCAGCCACAGCCACAGCATCCACAATCACAGCAGCATAAGTTTCAATTTCAGATGGATGATGGCTTCTATGGACCCGGGGATATTACAGGAGGTAACATATCTGAACAATCCAACATTTCTTCGCATCGTGCCAGTTTCCCATCAATCAATGTCCAATTTGATCAGAATAAGGCATTTGAATCTCCATTTGAAAACATACCTCATGATAACATGACCGAGCTGAGATTTGGATCTCCCTCTCCTTTTAACCTTGCTCCGGTAGAGTATACCATGGATTCACTGCCAAAGCAAGAT
Organism: Hippophae gyantsensis; assembly: GCA_030763125.1. NCBI lineage: Eukaryota > Viridiplantae > Streptophyta > Magnoliopsida > Rosales > Elaeagnaceae > Hippophae > Hippophae gyantsensis. The sequence continues at coordinate 50,441,867 of CM061033.1, forward strand.
GTCTCCCTGTGGTATCTCTGAAAGCATAATCGTATCTTAGGCTTTCTTGTTTTGATATGTTGAATACCGAGGATGAAAGCTAATGTATATTCATGGGATTTGGTAGGAAGGTCATCCTTAAACAGTTTGTTTGGAGGTTGAAGCTTCTTCTATCCTAGTTTTATTTACTTATTTATCTGTTTAGCCTGTTAGGTGTTTGATGCCCTTAAGAATTACTGAAATAGGTAGGTTGTTTAGATGCTTTTGTTTTATTACTGAAATAGGGCTAATAAGGGATTGGGAATGACCCAACCCATTATCAACCACAGTTGTTGAGATGTTTAAGATACCCATTTCCTCTTGCAGAGGCTAAATATTGTGACGCTGTTATATATATATTATGATGAAAGGCCAAGTTTTTGTTGGCCTCAACCATCATGATGTTGATTAGCTCATTTCTTAACTGAGTTGTGATGGTAAAAACGGAGCTCTCCTTTGCAAGATTCATAATTACAAGTGTGTCGAACTTGTACCGTATATTTAGAAAGATTTTGTTTTCTTCTTCTTCCCATTGGTTCCTACCGAGTAAAAATTGATAGTAGGGTGGGGATAGAATGGACAATTAATTTAGAAATTAAAATAATAATATATGTCTAAATATTTCAGTATAAAATACAAACTGAAAATTTTTAAAGAATAAAACTGACGCGTGTGAAACATAGTCTTTTGAAAACAGATTCAATGGACGTCTGTTTTCTAAGATACAATGGTTGAGATCAATATCTAGCAAGCATATGTAGCTGATTCTGACGAATTGAAATTGACTGATCTTCTACCACATTAAAGCCTAAAATTTTATGAAAAGTTTTGGAACAAAAAAAAAAAATTAAGACAGCTTTTTTGGGAGATGGGTGGTGGCTTCAAGATTGTCTTCTTCTATTTTCATAAATCTAAGTTGGATATATTAAACCCAGAAGATAGATGAATAAATTTATAGTCATTTATATAGGATACACATTCTTTTAAGACTTATCAAATAAATGAAAAATTAAAACAAAAATAAATCAAATTCTTATCAAATAGGAATTATCTTTATGGTTCATTTATTGTTATTTTCAAATTTAAATAAATAATATATTTATCTGAGCATGAAGGATACTTACATCCATTTAGTTTATCTAATTTTATATCTTATTGGGTGATCTTCTTAAAGTTAATTTCTCATTCACTCGTTATAATTTTAAACTTATCAATTCATTGATACAAAATAATTCTTACTCAAAATTAAGTCTTAAGATTATCATACACCAATATTTTAAGAATAGTCAAAAGAAAAGATAACATTTTGACTCGATAGTAGAGTTCGACGGTCTAAAATTTTTACAAAATATGTAAATATTATTCCTTAAACTTTCAATTTTGAAAGTATATTTACTTTTTACTAATTGACCAATAAACATAATGTCTTTAAATTGTTAACAATGATATACTTTACATACAAATTTTCTTGATACATTTCACTCATCGATATGTTGATTTTGGTTATGATTTTGTTCGTTTTAATCACAAATATACACTTAATTCTACAAGAATTTTTAAATAATTAAGTCTATTACAATTTCCATTAGAAATGATCTCATTTCTTTCTTATAAGTGATCTTTTATGTTAGAATCAACATTTTAATATAGAAATAGATGATAAATCATTCCTCAATGATCTCGTTAAGTTTAAAATAATTAACTAGTAAATTTAAAATTATATGTTATGATCTCTGTATGTTTCTTTCTTACATTAGGCCAAAAAAAACTTAACTTATGTTGTAAATTTATTCTTTCAAATCTAGCTTTAGAAAGTTCTTTCTTACATTAGGTCAAAAAAAAATTAACTTATATTGTAAATTTATTCTTTCAAATCTAGCTTTAGAAAATTCTTTCTTATATTGGGCCAAAAAAAATTTAACTTTGTAAATTTATTCTTTCAAATTTAACTTTAGAAAGATTGATGGCATCCCTTTTATGTATTTTAAATTTTCTCAGGTTACAAGCATCCAAATGGAATTTATTTCCGAGAATATGTCAAAATATTTAAGATCTTTCATTGTTTGTAACACTTTGTCACAATCAAGATATTATACTTTTCAATTAATCCATTCAATTTCATTTTAAAATTTCATTTGAATTTAGTGACTTACTTCACACAGAAAGTTCCACTAATATTCACACATTGTCTTTTAAAAGACAAACTAGTCAATTTAAGACCATTCAGATAAGATGCACATTCTTTTGAGATTTATTAAATAAAAAAAAATTAAAACCAAACTAAATCAAATACTTACCTGAGAGGAATTATTCTTATGCTTCATCTATTTTAATTAAAATAAAGAATGCATTTATCTGCACATAAAACAAACTAGGTGTGATTTATTTATTTTTTCTCTATTTTGCGTAACTTTTATAAACTCAGTGTCTTATTTATTTATCTGAATATGTTTTTACTTAAAATGAAGTATCAAAATTTACTTATGATTCCCCAATTTTTTCACCAAAAATTTCCTTAAATTGGAGAAGTGCTTGATTGACCTTTGACAGAGACTGAGACTACTTTCGATTAATTTCACCAAAAATTTCCTTAAATTGGAGAAGTGCTTGATTGACCTTTGACAGAGACTGAGACTACTTTCGATTAAAGGCTTGTTGCAAGTTGGAAATGTGGCCTACCAGGTCCTACATGACACATCAAGTTTTCAATTGTAAAAATCCATATTCAAGAGCCGGGTCAAAGTTTGGCGATGTTTGAAAATACTTCACACTTTTAAGTCTTGAAGAGACGAGTCAAGGGAATATATATAGAGTACTTTTGTATTGATACATATTTAAATTTAATAAATGTATAATATTATTAATTATTAAATAAATAAATAATTAATCTATCATTTTAATAAACAACAAATATGAGCAATCAAAGTGATAATGTATGAAAGTTACATAAAATTCAAATATTATATAAATATAAATATAAGTGATTAGTTATTATGTTTACAAGATTTTTATAATTTTATTTTATAAATAATTCCAATATAACTATATAACATAGTTAAAATTATTTAATTAATATTTTTAATATTATTTAATAATTTAATCCAATATAAAATAATAAATACAATAGACACAAACAGATAAAACTTAATATAAGTATTTCTATATGAGTTTTCTTAATATAAGTATTTTTATATGAGTTTTTGAAAATAATATATATAAGTTAATTTTTTTTTCATTTGATATAAAATATAACATAATTTTAACATAAAAATATTAATTTAACACGAATATAATAATCTTATAAATAAATTAATCAAATTTAACTTATTTATTAAATGGATAAGTATAAAACTTATAAATTATCATTCTTACTATGTTTTAAAAAGTTATATAATATAAATTTAATAATATTAAAATAATTATTTACAGAAAAATATTTATTCTAAAGGTATTTTTGATAATTATTAACATAAAAATAAAAAAATAAAAAAAATAAAAAAATCACTTTTAGTATATATATATATATAGGTGGTTGATTATTTAAAATTAATAAATATATTTAATTATATCTATTAATTATTAAATAATAAATATTATAATTTTAATTTTTATATAAATAAAATAAAATAAGTGTTTAAATATATATTTTAAATTATTTTTATTATAATTGAAAAATTAATGTTAAAATATTTTATAAATTATTTTAATTAATTAATTTGTTACTTTAGTAATTAACAAATATATAATAATAATTATTTTATGAACAATATAATCCAAATATAATATAAACATGAGTGGTTTACTATGTTATTGATAATAATTATATAAATTTATTTAATAAATAAGTCAAATATAATATAATAACATATGAATTTATTCAATTAATATTTTAACTATTTAAAAAGTTAATATTAAATGAATTATAGACATAACTTGATTGAATTTAATAAGTATTTTTTACTTAAAATAATTTATATTAATATATTATTCTTTTCTTAATTGATATAAGATATGATATTATCGTAACATTAAAATTATTATGTACTTATAAGTAAATTGAATGAACATAAAAATAATTATATTATACAAAATAAAAATATCACAATAATTATTCATTAAAAATTATGTGAACATTTTAGTATTTATTAATTTAAAAAAATCAACAAAAAAATATAAAATGTTAAAAATATTTATATTATTCATAATAAAAATTAAAAGGTTAAAGTGTAAAATCTAATAAAATTTAGAAATGTAATTTAATATTTATTATATAATTATTTTTGTATCAGCGATGTACTGCAAAAAAAGAAAAAAGAAAAAAAATATATTAATTATGATAAAAATATATAAAATTTATTAATTTTTGAATATAATATTACAAGTTTATTAACTATGAAAAAATATGAAGAAATTTAAAAATAAAAAATGTCAAAAATGAAGCATGTAAACACATATGTACGTATTATTTTAAGTTACTATATATTTATAAATTAATTGTTACGTGTTCAAATCTATTTAAATTTATATTTTTAGAATTATAATTAGTTTATGGAACATATGTAAACTAAAAAAATATACACATGTATGTTTAGATGCTCCATTTCTTACATTTTTTTATTGTTAGACTTCTAATATACATTTTCATACTTAATGAGCTTTTAGTTACTTACTTAAAAATTAATAAATTTTTGTATACTTTTTTCATAATTAGTATTCGTTTAATACATACCCTTATATATATATATATTAATTATTTATAACATGTTATATTGGTATCAAATTTTAATTAAATTTTTACATATATATCTAAAACTTTTAAAACATACGATTTGATTCTTAAATTTTTAACACTTCACACATAAATCTTATAATTTAATAACCAAATTTTTTAAAAATTTATTGGTATCAATTTACCTACTGAAATACATATATGTGTGAAATTAATAATATATATAAAAATTTAAAAATTTAAAATAAAATCATATAATTTAAAGTTTAAATACTTACGAGTAAAATGTTAAAAATTTGAAGATCGAATCATACATTTTAAAAATTTAAGAACTTATATATAAAATTAGTTAAAATTTAACTATCAATACATTTTTTTCTTTCTTTCTTTTCAATTTCATCAAAGGTTAGTGTACAAGAAAAATGATATTTTTTATTTTTATTTAAATAATACATGAAAAAATAAAAAAATAAAAATGGCCCTTTGTAATTGGGGATTCAATTTTTTAATAATTAAGAATTAGATTATAAAAAGAAGATATGAAAAGGAATTTTTATAAATTTGAAACTTACAACTCTTACAATTCTTAAATTAAAAAATATGCCTAGGTAATTGAGTTATATATGCCTAGGCAAGGTAGGTGGGTAAATTAATTGTTTATAGATAAATGGAAAAAACGAAGAAGGATGAATTATGTTTATTATCCTTAACGTATTAGAACTGTTGTAAATATATTCCTTACCTTTCACTTGCTAAAAAAGTGCCAAATTTATTATTTAGGGTTATATATATATATATAATTTAATCAATATTAACAAAATTTATTAAAAGAACATATATGGATAGGGGAGTACACATAACAATCCAAAATTTGAATATATTTAATAAATCGAATCAAATTATTTTTTAAGTAAATTGATTTGGGTCAAATTTATTAAATTGAAAAAAACATATTCTTATTTCAGTTTTAAACCATTTAGTAAAATATGTCTAAGTTGAATATGTTAAATAATACGATATAACATAAATGTAATTTTTGATTCTAGTAAAATGATCGCACATTCATCTTTTTTTTAAAAGGTTAGTGTTTGAACCTTGTAGACACCCTTACATTATTTTAAAATTTTAATTGAACTAAACCCTAAAAATGAATCACAAGTTAAAAGATTCAAATTTGAGACATTGCATAAATACAATAAAATCAATAACTACTATATTATATTATATATTAATTTTATTTTTACTAAACATATTATAACCAGTATTGTTCACTTATTCTTTATCAATGTGTGACTTAACATTTCCCTCTATATCAGTTAGAGTTCAAATTTATAACACAGTTTGAATTTACGGCACAAGTATCGATGGAGGTGAAGAAGCCAAGAACGTAACTCTGATAACAACTTAGAAACTCAAATCTAACTCCGAATAAAAAACAAACTTACGAGTTAGAGGATTGTCCAGACTTATAAACATCACTGGTGACTTACTCTTGTCAAATGTGGGAGTTAACATTATGGATTTTTGAAATATTAAGTTTTTGTGTTTGCTAATTTTTTTTCTTCCGTTGATCTGGAACTTATTAATCATGTTGGCTCAGTAATAAGAGGTCCAAAACCCCACCCTATTAAGTATGCATTGGACTAAAAAAGTTTTTTGTTTACCAAAAATCAATCTCAGACAAACATCAATAGTACTTTTCTGGCTCTCTCTCTCGTTGTGTATGGATGAGTAAATTTGCTTTGTAATTGTTGCTGGAGGAATTCATATCCAAAAAAAAGTTTGTTAGGATGTAATGTTGTCACATTTTTTCTGTGGTCTAAATATGTCTTGTTTATCTTTATGCGTTTAGTATTTTTTTCCCACTTTGATTAATTGTTTATCAGGTGATTTGGAAAAGCTGCTCATCTTGTTAGGGGGTTCTTAATTTATTGTTTTTGGTGATGAGAACACGCACATAAGCTCCAATTTTTTGTTATTTGGTGTTATGGTCACGAAAGAAGACCTTTGTTAGGTTTGCATTTGAGGCCTTGGTGTTATGGTGACTGCAATATCTTCTTTTATTTATGGTTTTCATATATTTGTTATACTTTTTTTTTCCTTTTTTTTCTTTTGCAATTAATGTTGTTTGTGAGTTATATATGGTGCTCATCTTGTTAGGGATATCTTGAATTGGAAGTTTTTTTTGAAAGATATCATGGTGCGAGATTAAAAGTTGATTAGAGGGGTAAGGTTAATTTGGATCTAGTTGAACTATTGCTCCAATATCAACTTGTGTTCATTGGTGCTTGTGCCTGATGGGAATCTTCGAAGAGATAGACTTCTGAAGTAATCTTGATTTTCTTTCAATTCCTCCTGAGAAAGGAGAGCAGCTTCCAGGGAACGAAGCTGAGGCAACTTTCAAGGAGGATTATAGTAATGAAGAGATGGATGTTGACAAGTTTGAAAGAATAATGTGGAGAGACATAATGTGCTTAAAGAGGCTCGAAGCGCAAAATAAATCAAAGAAGCAGACTCTACAAGGCAATGTCAGTCCCAGGAGCAAGCACAGAAGAAAATGTCACGAGCACATAATGGTATCCTGAAATGTATGCCTAAAATGATGGAAGTGTGTAAAGCTCAAGGTTCTGCGAGCTTGGTCGAAGGTGAAAGTTAGGTTTGATGGCAATGATCCAGCTGCAATTGCCAAGTACCAGGCAGACAACTCAATTCCCTGGGCGCATGAAGACTGCAATCCTTGCAGGAGCTTCAAGACACCACACTTGGTTCTCTTTTGTCTGCTTTGATGCGATCCACCACAGAGATGTTTCCATTGGAGCAGGGTGTTCCACCACCTTGGTGGCCGACTAGTAAAGAAGAATGGTGGTCTCAAATAGGCTTGCCCATGGATCAAGGTCGTCCTCTAATATAAAAAGCCTCATGATCTTAAAAAAGCTTGGAAGGTTAGTGTTCTCACTGCTGTAATTAAGCACATGTCTCCAGACATTGCCAAGCTTCGCAAGCTTGTTCGTCAGTCTAAATGCTTACAGGAAAAAATGACTGCTAAGGAGAATGAGACTTGGCTTGCTAATGGTGGAACTGAATGTTTTAGAATCAGTGTGACCAGTGATCATGATGTGGAAGGGATGAGTGAACCAAATATTGAAGTTGAGGAACACAAACCTCGTGATGGAAATCTCTTTCAGATGGGTGAGACTGCCACAATTAGAGAGAATAACCATCTGATGCCTGCGGTGGTTTCTCAGGTTAAGGGAGAGCTGATTGTTTTCACGGTATGGGCATTTCAATCAGCTCTCCCTTAACCTAAGGAGCTCAGATTACTGCCTTAGACTTCCAGACAGGACTTCAAGAAACAATCATCAGATGAATTGTCCTTACTGCAGCAATTCTTCTGAAGTCTTTGGAGTGTCAAATTTTCATATTAACAATGACAAACCTGTGGTTCTCTCTGCCTCTGTCTCAGCCCATTCCAACTCCTCTATCAGTGAATCAGATAACTCGTTCCGTTTCTGTGATAGGACTTCCAGGAGAAGGGGAGAAGATGATTTCCGAGCTCATGACATTGTATGATAGCAATATGCAGCCTTCCAAAAACTCGAATCAGAGGAACCTTAATTCTGTAAAGAATCATGTCCAGGAGCTGCAGAAGTTTCAGTTTCAGATAGACGAGAGCTTCTACAGTCAGGGGATCTTTACCAGAGGCAACATTTCAGGACAACCAAACCTCTCTTTGCATCAGGCGGTTTTCCCATCAACAGAACAATTTGGTTCTCCTTTTGTTGATATAACAATCTCAATGATAACATTGCTGACTATAGATTTGGTTCTCTATTTAACTTGTAGCAGTCCAATATAACATGGATCCACCGCTAGCATCAAAGCACAACGACGCCCTCTGGTAGCTCTAGGAAGTGGAAACTTTTGCCTGTACTTACTTTCTTGGGACTTTAATATCCAGAAAAGTCTGAATATTTTTGTGGGCTTAAACGGTTAAGATTTATTATTTATTTATTTAAATTTGATAACTTAGTTTGTCTTAATCTTTAGGGATTTAATTAGTTAAAAGGATTGTGCTTTTGTGATCGTAGAAAGTGTTTTTTAATTATCCTATTTTATAGGAGTTTAAATTAGTGGTTAGTTTGTTTGTTATTTCTTTATCTATGTAATGCCTATTTATAGGCTAATTTCATCAATAAAAAATTGAGCAACTTTTTCAACAATATTTTACTTCCTTTATATCAGTGGTATCAGAGCCAAACAAAAAAAAAAAAATTGCACAAATAATGGCTTCAGAAACAAATTTTGTGCAACCAGCAATTCCACGTTTTGATGGTCATTATGACCATTGGAGCATGCTAATGGAGAATTTTCTACGGTCAAAAGAGTATTGGCCGATTGTTGAATCTGGAATTGAAGAACCAACACAAAATATTGTCTTGACAGACGTCCAGAAAACAGAGTTAGAAGCGAGAAAGTTAAAAGATTTGAAGGCAAAAAATTACTTTTTTCAGGCAATTAATCGTCCCATCTTGGAAACAATTCTTTGCAAAGAAACTTCCAAAGATATTTGGGATTCTATGAAAAAAAAATATCAAGGCTCTGCTAGAGTGAAGCGTGCACAGCTTCAAGCTTTGAGAAGCGATTTTGAGACTTTACAAATGAAGAATGAGGAATCTGTCACCAGCTACTGTGCCAGAACTATGGAAATAAGCAACAAAATGCGTTTTCATGGTGAGAAGATGGACGATGTCAAAATCGTGGAGAAGATATTGTGCACCCTAACACCAACATTTAATTATGTCGTGTGCTCCATTGAAGAATCTAAAGACATAGATACATTCTCTCTTGATGAGCTACAAAGCTCTTTGTTGGTCCATGAACAGAAGATGAATCGAAGTTCACCTTCAGAAGAGCAAGCTTTGAAAGCCTCTATCTCTACACATTTCTCAAACTTTAGAGGAAGGGGTAGAGGTAGAAGTGGAGGAAGGGGAGATCGAGGCAATAGAGATGGCAGCAGGCATGATCAAGATAGACGAGATCAACCATTTGACAAATCCAAGGTAGAATGCTTTAGATGTCATAGATTTGGTCATTATCATTCCAAATGTTATACTAAACTGTCTAATAAGAGAGAAGAATGAGAGACATCAAATTTTGCAGAAAATAAGGAAGTTGAAACTCTGCTAATGGCTTATCATGTCAATGAGGAACCTGAATTAGATGTTTGGTATGTGGATACAGGTTGTAGCAACCACATGTGTGGAAGTAAGTCTTTGTTTTCTTATTTAAATGAAGACTTTCGTTCTACTGTTAGTTTTGGTGATTCTTCTAAAGTAGAAGTAATGAGAAAATGTGAAATAAATATTAGAACCAAGAATGGTTTTGTTGAAACAATTTCCAATGTTTTTTATGTTCCTGACTTGAAGAGTAATTTGTTAAGTGTTGGTCAGTTGCAAGAAAAAGGTTATGTGATAACTATTCAAAATGGTGCTTGTGAGATATATGATCCTTCAAGAGGAGCAATTGTTGTTGTTCAGATGAGTTCAAACAGGTTGTTTCCTTTGAAGATTAGAACAACTCAACAGAGCTTAATGACTGAAGTAAAAGACCCTTCATGGCTTTGGCATTTTCGCTATGGCTATTTGAATTTTGGCGGATTAAAGACTCTCCAACAAAAAGATATGGTAACAAGACTCCCTCAAATTCATATACCTTCTCAAGTTTGTGAAGAATGTGTTGTTAGCAAACAACATCGTTTTCAATTCCCTCAAGGAAAGTCGTGGAGAGCAAAACATGTCCTAGAGTTGGTACATTCTGACATTTGTGGACCGATAAATCCAACTTCTAATGGGGGTAAAAGATATTTAATTACCTTCATTGATGATTATACTAGAAAAACATGGGTTTATTTTTTGCAAAAAAAATCAGAAGCTTTTAGTGCATTTAAAAGCTTTAAGGCACGAGTTGAAAATGAAGCAGGAAAAGCCATTAAAACTTTTCGTACTGATCGTGGTTGAGAATACAACTCTAAAGAATTTGAAGGTTTTTGTGATGATCAAGGTATTCGAAGGGAATTCACAGTTGCTTATACACCACAGCAGAATGGTGTATCGGAGAGGAAAAATAGAACCATCCTCAACATGGTGAGAAGCTTGCTAGCAAGAGGGAACATTCCAAAGAATTTTTGGCCGTAGGCAAGAATGGAGCATTCATGTGTTGAATAGAAGTCCAACCTTTTCTGTTCAAAACATGACACCTGAGGAGGCTTGGAGTGGGCGAAAACCAGCTGTAGATCACTTCAGAATTTTTGGTTGCATCGCTTATGCATATATCCCGGATGAGAAAAGGAAGAAACTTGATGATAAGGGTGAAAAATGTGTTTTTCTTGGCATAAGTGAAGCTTCCAAAACTTACAAATTGTTCAATCCGCTCACAAAAAAGATCGTGACCAGCAGAGATGTCATTTTTGATGAGAATAACACTTGGAATTGGAGTAAAAATTGTCCACAGCAGCAGCCAATGCCAGCCTTTTTTGATGGAGAGAATGAAGAAGAAAGGCAGCAGCCTTTACAACAACAAAATTTAGCAGCCAATGTCCCTGAAAATTCACCAGTTGCTGCCACTCCACCAATGGCAACAGAATCTACTGATGCAACAGCTGAATCACGTCTACGTCGTGTTCGAAAGAGGCCCGGATGGATGACAGATTTTGAGGTACCCGGAATTGACCAATCAGAGGATCCAATTACTTACTTAGCTCTTTTTTCAGATTGTGATCCTACAACTTTTGAAGATGCTGTCAAAGATTCAAAATGGCGAAAGGCGATGGATGATGAAATTTCCGCTATTGAAAGGAACAACACTTGGGAGTTGACTGATCTTCCAAAAGGACACAAGACTATTGGTGCGAAGTGGGTTTATAAGACAAAATTGAAGGAAAATGGAGAAGTTGATAAGTACAAGGCTCGACTCGTTGCAAAGGGGTACAAACAAGAATTTGGCATTGACTACAAAGAAGTGTTCGCTCCAGTAGCAAGGCTTGACACTATTCGATTGGTGTTATCTACTGTTGCCCAAAACTCATGGCCTATCTACCAACTTGATGTAAAGTCAGCATTTTTGCATGGGGAATTGGAAAAAAGAGGTCTATATAGATCAACCTCCGGGATACATGAAGCAAGGTCACGAAAACAAGGTATACAAGCTAAAAAAGGCATTATATGGACTAAAACAAGCACCTAGAGCTTAGTATAGTCGTATTAATGCTTACTTTGCTAAAGAAGGTTTTCTTAAATGTCCTTATGAACACACACTCTATATTAAATTTGGAGCAGATGGGAAGATAATTATTGTATGTTTATATGTTGATGACCTTATTTATGTTAGTAATGATGGAGTTATGCTAGCTGATTTTAAGAAATCTATGATGAATGAATTTGAAATGTCAGATTTGGGGTTGATGCACTATTTTCTTGGCATCGAAGTAGTGCAATCTCATGCTAGTATATTTATTTCACAAAAGAAATATGTCTTGGAAATTTTAGATAGGTTCCAAATGAAGGATTGTAATCCAATTTTAACTCCATCTGAACCTGGTCTGAAACTCACAAGATATAGAACAGAAAAAAGGTAAATTCCACTCTTTACAAGTAAATTGTTGGGAGCCTCATGTATTTAACGTCGACAAGACCAGATATTATGCATGCTGTTGGTATAATCAGTCGATACATGGAGAATCCAACTAAAGTTCATCTCTTATCAGCAAAGAGAATTTTTCGTTATTTGAAAGGTACCGCAGACTTTGGAATATTTTATAAAAATGGTGGAAAATCAAGTTTGATTGGTTTTTCAGACAATGACTATGCTGGAGATATTAAAGATCGAAAAAGCACTTCTGGTTTTGTTTTTACGATGAGTTCAGGAGCTGTATCATGGTCATCAAAGAAACAACAAATTGTGACTTTGTCAACTACAGAAGCCGAATTTGTTGCAACTGCTTCATCCTCATGTCAAGCTATCTGGTTGAGGAGATTGCTTGAAACACTTCAAAGTCAGCAATAAGGTCCAACAACAATCCATTGTGATAACATTTCAGCAATCAAAATTTCAAAAAATCCAGTTTTGCATGGAAGGAGTAACCATATTGATGTTAGATACCATTTTTTACATAATCTTTGCAATGATGGTATAATTGATTTGGTATTCTGTAAAAATGAAAATCAGGTGGCTGATATTATGACTAAACCACTTAAGCAAGCCGACTTTGTGAAACTTCGAAGAATGCTTGGGATATGCTCTTCAAAGGATGTTGTTCAAGGGACTTAATAAAATTGCTAAAGTTTGTTTATTCTTAAACTGATCTCTGTAGATATCAGTTTAAGAGAGTGTGTTAAGATTTATTATTTATTTATTTAAATTTGATAGCTTAGTTTGTCCTAGTCTTTAGGGATTTAATTAGTTAAAAGGATTGTGACCGTAGAAAGTGTTTTTTAATTATCCTATTTTATAGGAGTTTAAATTAGTGGTTAGTTTGTTTGTTATTTCTTTATCTATGTAATGACTATTTATAGGCTAATTTCATCAATAAAAAATTGAACAACTTTTTCAACAATATTTTACTTCCTTTATATCATAAACTTCTTCGGAAAATTACAAAAAATAAGTTTAAGTAATTAAACTTATAATAACAAAAATAAAACTCTTAATAATATTGAAATTGATTCGATTGAATAATATTGAAATTGATTCAATTGAATAATATTGAAATTGATTTAATTTGATGATATTAATTCAATTTGAATGTTGTTAAAAAGTAAATTATACTCAAATCTTAAAAAAAATGATAAAATAAGATTAGATATAAAGAATATTATTTTTATAATTATAAATTTTAAATGTGTTATTTTTATTGTTTTTCTAATTTTTTGTTCTTTTCTCTGGGATAGTATTTTTCTTCTTCGATACTTAGAGCCGTTAAAGAAGTTAAGGATTTTCTTCTGCTGCTCGTATCTTATAATTTGTATGCTTTCCGTGTTTTGTTATATATTTTCTGTATTTCCTTTTGATGCAGTGTTAAGTATGTCATAAGAAATGGAAGAACCAAAACCTTGTACTCACTAATGTAGTTGTCGAAAGTTTTAGAGGCCACCTTTTTGGTTGAAGGCTAAAACTTAAAAATTGGTCTGTGTATGAGAATAGGAGATTGAATACCTGTAAACGTAATGTTTCCATTTTTAACAAGTTATGATGAACCTCGTTTTTTTTTTTTTTTTGCTAAATAAATTTATGATGAATTTGGTTGTTTTAAATCTTTGTTTTATTTATTATCTATTTTATAGATAAGAATATTCGCATATGTACTCAATATAATATTTTGTCGTCTATATTACTATATTTGCATATGCATTTTTGGCCTTTTCTATTTTCTTCCGTTTCATTTGTAAGCATGTCTCTTTTTTTTCGACAACTTCAACATTATTGACGCAACCTTGTCCCGAGGGATTTGCATTCTCTCTCTGTTTTTTATGAGAAATATAAGCTTCATTAATTAAAGATTACTTCAAATCGGACACCAAAGCTGTAGAAAGCTTTCTCAACCTCATCCCTACGGTTTCTTACTCAAATCCTCAATATTTTTTGCAGAATCGTTGCAATGTGAATTTTTAAAATATTTTTCAATTTTAAGTTTTTTTATAGTTAGTTTTTCTCACTGTAACAATTTTAAATTTTAAATTAGTTTATAAACTAGTGAATTTAAAATTAATTATAAATTTTTAATTAAAATCAAATTTAAACGTTGAATTAAATATTATAATAAAATTATCTAAATAAAAAAATAAAATTACAATAAAATTCATACATAAACATAAATTAATTAATTAATATTATTTTAAAATTAAAAATAAAAGAAACATGTTAGAGTCAAAAGTATTAATATAATTTAGTTATTAAAGTATAAAAAAATATTAAGACTACAAGTAAATGAAAAAATATTATTAAAATAAGATGTGAAATAATATTATGAGATGATATAAATTTATAAATAAAATATATATATTTAAAATTAAAATTAAAATATTATAAATTGACTATTGTATATCTTTATTGGTAATCAAGTTAATTTAGTATCACTTATTATATTTTTTATTATTATAAACATAAATAGTTAGGATAAATAATTCTACATATAAGATTTTTTAAAAAATATATGTATATAATTTATTTTGAGTCAATTTTTTTATTTCATTTTTATTTATCATTCTACTTATGATTAATAATCTACCTAAATATAAAGATGAATACTTAAAAAAATAACTTAAATTGTAATATATTAAAATTTATTATTAATATATATAAAGATATACGTAAAATAAAAAAAAGTGGGTAAATTAAACTAATTTTCCTTGAAAAATTTAACCGATGTTAAGTATAATCAATATTAAAATGTCTCTTAATCTTGTGATTAATTTAACAGATAATGTAGTTTTCTAACATATGAAAGGTTGATGATAGTTATATTATAGTTTAAAATTTAATAATTTTTTTTTTGTAACTAATACCATTGTGGGAAAAAAATCTATTAACCCTAAGTTAGTGTTTGATTTACTGTAATAAAGATTAGAATGTAATATGTTTTCTTTTTTTAGTTGATTGGTTTGCTTTTTTCAAAATCAAGTGGTAAAGCAAATCTTTATGTTTCTATACGTAAAAAGTCTTTCTATCCATGTATGATGTACCAGCGTAAAAAGTATTCTTTTTCGTGTGTCTAAATTTTCTAACACCTGTATTAAATGAAACATGATCCACTATTATATCTTTACTCTTCTCTCATTTCTATTAACCTTTTAGTAAATTTATTTTATAATAATCACTTTATTCCATTCCAACTATAACTATAAAGTAAAGATGCAACGGTAATTCAATGTTTGATTATAATTATTAAATCAAATATAATAATTATATATTTTTTATTTTTTATTTTAATCTATCATTTTATTACGTTTTTATCATGAGAATAATTATATTAAGTAAATATCAAAAGTAAAGAATCAATCATCACAAGACCAAAAAATAATAAAATAAACTGAACAAAATCCACTACTTTACACTGAAACCTTGTATGATAAAACCGCAGGCATAGCAAAAAGAACAAGAAAAAGAATCAGAGAAGCATGGAATTTACAAAGAGAATAAAAGAGAAGAAGACATGAGAAACTCTATATTAACCATGTTAGTTGACACAGTCTTTGTCCTTTTCTTCTAGAGCTGCTAAACACAACAGTTTACATTCTCTGGTTTCCATTTGGCTATGCATTCTTTTTTTAATGCCTTAAAACTAATAATAAGAAAACAATCATAAAATATTAATTCACAATACGCGTTTCAACTTCTCTTCACCAATCATCATTAACAAACTTAATTAGCCTCTTTTGTTAATTAATCAAATTATATTTAATCAACACATATTTTGGTCTCTTACTTGCTTAATCAGTTTATCAAAGATTACAATCCCTCTTAAGACAATTTCATTCAAATTTTCAAACCCTAAGATGGGAAAGGAAACAAGAAAATCACTCTCAGAAGAATATGAGATCTCAGAGGTTTTAGGGAAAGGAGGTTTCTCAGTTGTGAGAAAAGGTGTAAGAAAGTCAATAAGCAGTGATGAGAAATGTAAGACAAAATTTGTAGCAATCAAAACCCTAAAAAGGTTTTGGCCTCCCTCTTCATCTTTAAATCTCAAGAAAGTTTCAATTTCTGATACTTTACTTACAAATGAGATTTTGGTTATGAGAAAAATAGTTGAAAATGTTTCACCCCATCCAAATGTGATTGATCTTTACGATGTATATGAAGATCAAAATGGGGTTCATCTTGTTTTGGAGATCTGTTCTGGTGGAGAATTGTTTGATAGAATTGTTGCCCAAAAGAAGTACTCAGAAGTTGAAGCATCAGGAGTTGTTAAGCAAATTGCAAAAGGATTAGAGGCTCTTCACAAGGCTGGTATTGTTCACAGAGATTTGAAGCCTGAGAATTGTCTTTTCTTGGATAAGAAACAAGACTCTCCTTTGAAGATCATGGACTTTGGATTGAGTTCTGTTGAGGAATTTACTGACCCAGTTGTTGGATTGTTTGGCTCCATAGATTATGTCTCCCCAGAAGCACTTTCTCAGGAAAATATTACTTTTAAGAGTGATATGTGGTCACTTGGTGTTATCTTGTATATCCTTCTCTCTGGGTATGTTGCTATTTTTTTTTTCCTTTTCTGCATCATATTTAAGATTACTTTTTTTTTTCAACTTCTGCTTTATTGCTGTGTTCTAAATGATTAATGCAAAATCTTGAACACCAATTTAAGAAATAGGGTAGGTTTTCTAACAGGTTCAAAATCAAAATTCATTGTCGTATGTTCTTCTCTGTTTCTTTCTTTTAGATAATCTTATTCAGAACTTTAAAGTTTAGTCATGAATCATGATCTAAACTAGCATCAAATGATGTTGTCAGAAATATACAAATGTTCACTGTGTATACTTATATACAACGAAACATTCTTAATTGTAGAATTTCATGGGATTTTAATAATCTTCAAGAACAATAATGCAGGTACCCACCTTTCTTTGCTCAATCAAATAGGCAAAAACAGCAAATAATTATGGCTGTAAGTTAACTAATTCTGAACATTCTCTTTCTCATTTTCATTCATCATAATTTTATGTTTGATACCGAGACACTACTCTTTTTAACATGCATTACAGGGGGAGTTCAGCTTTTATGAGAAAACTTGGAAGAACATATCTTCATCAGCAAAGGATTTAATAAAGAGTCTCCTCACTGTTGATCCAAACAGAAGACCTAGTGCTCCTGAGGTATAACAAATATATTATTGAATTGCAAAGAGATGTACTCTTTCAAATATTTATACTGAAAAAAAATGATGTGGAAAACAGCTTCTGGATCATCCATGGGTGAGAGGTGAGTCAGCAAAGGAGGAACCAATGGATGCAGAAATTGTATCAAGACTTCATAGCTTCAACGCTCGCCGCAAACTTCGTGCTGCTGCAATTGCTAGTGTGTTGAGCACCTCCATCTTTCTGAGGACTAAAAAGCTTAAATCTTTACTTGGCTCCTATGACCTTACTAGGGATGAGATTGAAAACTTTAGGATACATTTCAAGAAAATGTGAGTTAATTTCCATACTAATTAGCAATAGGGACCAATTAAATTTTTATTTTTTTTGAACTTAAACCACACACGTTTACCTTACTTTTCTTACACAACTTCATGCCTACGTTATGTTGTTTGATCACTATCCCGGGTTTCAGGTTTGAACGCATGAACTACTGCTACAAGTTATTGCTAGAAGTAGAAGTAGACTATCAAATGTTTCTTATTGATGGTCTTTTTGTTAATCCTAACTATGAATTGTCAATAAATAATTGATATGATTAAGAAGATTTATTCTGAATAGAGAGAATTAAAAAAATATATTAATAAATTTTTTTTACATGAATATCAATTAACGTAATATACTGTTATTAATAAGTATAATCGATTCATATAATATATTTGTGATACATAGTGGTGCTTTATTAATAATTATGTGCGGAAAGTACAGATGTGCAAAAGGAGACAATGCAACATTAACAGAATTTGAGGAGGTGTTGAAAGCAATGAAAATGTCATCACTAATCCCAATGGCACCTCGAATATTTGACCTATTTGACAACAACCGTGATGGTACAGTGGACATGAGGGAGCTACTCTGTGGCTTCTCAAGCCTCAAGAAATCCCAAGGAAACGATGCTCTTCGCCTCTGCTTTCAGGTTTTATTTATTTAAACTCATTCTTCTCTTTCTTTACTTGAGCTATTATTTTTCACTTGTGAATTTTCAGTTCATTGTAGACTTCTAACTAGTATTCTAATATATCATAGAAGTTTTTCTTCTAATTAGTGTGAAAGACCATAGAAATTAGTAATATCAATCCAAGGAATTATTCGCTAATCCTAAACCAAGCTGATAAATTGGTCAAGGCCAATTACATGAAGAGTATGGAAAGAGGTAAAAAAATATACACATTTTTTTCTAGGACTGATTTGAATAATTTTTCTATCAATTCTTGCATAGCCTCACGCGTGTGGTTCTTCTCTAAAGTGTTGGGGCAAAATGAGAGATGAATGTACTTCTAAAAGTTTGAGGAGAAGTTTCAAAAGAATTGGTATAGTTAAAGGTGATTTTGGAAAAAAAAAATACACAAAATAAACAATATATATATATAGAAAACACTTGTTTGAAGATTAGCAATAGCTACTGAAGTGCTTTAAATTATTTTAGAAGTGCTTCATCAACCCAAATTATAAAAAAGAAAAAAAAAACAGTTAGACAAAGAACCCTATCCTAATTCTGTATTTGTTTGTATTTCGAATAGATGTATGACACAGACAGATCTGGCTGCATAAGTAAGGAGGAAGTAGCATCAATGCTGAGGGTAATTAAAACATTTTACTAATCCAACCTTTCAGTTATATATTCTTAAATCTTAAATAACATTTGATATGAATGGGCAGGCCTTACCTGATGATTGCCTTCCAATTGATATAACCGAGCCTGGAAAACTGGATGAGATATTTGATAGAATGGATGCTAATAGTGATGGAAAGGTCACATTCGATGAATTCAAAGATGCCATGAAAAGGGACAGCTCTCTCCAAGATGTAGTTCTTTCTTCTCTTCGCCCACATTAATATAATTTAATTTCTATAAATAAATTTAAAAAAAAAAACCTATGCCTTGGTTGTCCTTTCCATCATATATTTCACCAGATAATTTATGTTTTAGGGAATAGAGGCAGAGACAATTGGTCAAACAGCAAAATGGAACTGTATTTACAGTTTCGTTATAAGTTAGAAATTTGTAATGCCACTAACATTCCCCAAGGAATCAAATGAAAAGGAAAAAAAGAAGGAATATGAATATCTATTATATTCCTAAGCCTATTCTCACCATGAATTTATTATGTATTACTAGCGTGGTAGTGTACTTCATGTTTGTTAAAAGAACAAATAACACCTCCTTAAGCACCACATCACTTATTAGAATAACTAAAGAAGAACTCTTCTTTAATGATTTCATGCACCATCAGTACAAATCTGTAATTGAAACAAAAAATAAAAGAAATAAATCATTATATCAAGAAGAGCATTATCAATACTAGATACTATACAACTAAGGAGAACCCTTAATTTGACAAAATATAAAGAGGATAAGAGCGATGCGAAACCTATCTTCCTTTGTATAAACCACATTGATTTGCTTTATTAATTTATTTGGTAGTTTTAAAGAAGAAGAAAAACAAACCTCACCATTTTATGATCTTACCTTTTCTTTTCAAGTATTAACCTCACTTGTTGGATAGTTAAGCACACTAATTAAGTGCACATATATTACATAAGTAAACGTATCAATGAGCAAGAGAAATAGTATATTTATTATGTATATATTAATTTTCACATCTTCCTCTCCATGCAATTTCAATGAAAGTAGTTTTTCATTTTGATCAACATTAGGTTTCGAAAATTAGCAACAAAACACATTAGGTATTGTACCAAGCAAAGTTTTAAAAAATATATAATAGCTAGGTTATCCTTAAATTAATATAATGATAACGAAAATAAATGTTTCTTGCACATATGTAAATTAAAATAACATTTTAAAAATTAAAAATTATATAAAATTAATTATATAGAGTCTATAAAGAACATTAGTTGTCTAATATTATAAGCTAGGTTTGTCTCTAAAAAATGTAAGAATTATATTACATTAAACACCAAGTATTATTCTTAAAAAAATATGCCCATGTATTTTTTTTTCAGGGAATGATCCATTAATCAACTTTTTTTTGTGATGTAAGTCCATTATTATTATTTTATTTTATTTTATTTTTTATCAATAATTAATTGAAACTTCGATATAATGTAAAGTTAGGTTTTGAGTTGAAATAATTATTTAATTTTGATGGTCGATTAATTTAGTCATGTTATTAAAAAAAATGTCAAGTAAGTTTAAATTTTAAAAACTTGAGATTTTTTAGGAATAAAATAGAAAAAACTTTAAAATTAAAAAAATCTATATATTCCTTTTTACTTAATTTTTAATTGTTTAGTTTTATCATTTTAATTCTATAAATAAAACCCTTTATTTTAGTATTAGTTATTTCTTCATTCACATATTTTTTTTTCTCATTTTTCGTATAAATCCTTAATTTTAATTCATTTATTTTTTTTTCATTTTGTTTATTTCTTCTTCTTGGTCTAAATAAATTTAGTATCAAATATATCTTAATAAAATGGGAGTGTAAAGGAATATAAAGAGTTTTATTTAATTAATTTTTTATTTTAATACTTAAAAATCTTAAATTTTTAAAATTTAAATATAATTAATTATTTTTTAAATTATTGAACTAAATTAACTCAGTGTATATAAAATTATATAATAATTTAAACTCAAAATTTATGTAAAATTTGTATAGTTATAAGCTATCATGGGCTGGGCTGTCCAATCCCTTTGGTTAACCCACATTTAAAGTCCCATCGGTTACAAAAGAACTTACGATGTTAGAAGTAAAAAAATGAAATTTCCACATTAATTAAAAATAATAATACGGCTGAGTTTATCAACACCACAAAATTGAGATATACAACTAGGTGAATCTGGTAAAAGAAAAATTCATTCTTATTTCTTGACGATAATTAATAAAAGGTAATATAATATTAACATAATAAATAAATAAAATTATATTTATAATTAGTTATATTTAATTATCATTATTATTAAATATAATTATTATTATATTCATAACAATGTGTTAATACCGCCACCATTGTGTCCACTCGGTTAAACAGATGGCATAAACCTGTCAAGCAGTAGATCAATCTAGTAATTATTGGTTATTGTCAACAAAAAATTAAAAAAAAAATCTTATACTTATTGGTTAAAGTTTAGTTAATATGGTTTGTTAAATGAGTTGAGTTTGATGGTAAAGGATGAAGGGATATTTAATTCATTTTATTTATATTAAATAAATATTTTAATTTTATAATTTTATAAGAGACATCTGTATAGCTATCTTCGTAAAATAGTATTTTAGTTGCTTATGAAATAATATCATATTATTTAATTTATAAAAAATTAAGAAATTAAATTTAATAGAGAAAATTGTTATTTTAAGTTTAAAACTTATTTTGAATAGTATAATATATATTTTTGTCTATTGTTTTTTAAAATTTTATGTTTTATGAATTCTTTTTATTTTTAGACATTTTTTAGTATCGTGTTTTTTTTATCCAAATACGATACCTGTAAAAAATAAGATATCTGAAAGTGTCTAAAAAATAAAAATAAATTTTATAAAATATAAAATTTTAAAAAATAGTTTGATCAAAAAATAAAAGAAAAAATTATATTATTTAAATTTAATTTTAAATTATTAAAATAAAATAATAATTTTTTCCCATTAAATTTACTTTTATAATTACATAGACATTCCTAATAAATTTGTGTTTTACTTTTTGAATATTAAGTGACATTATTAAGAAAAATATATGTAATAAATAGACATTTCATTGATTTAGATATTAACTCAACAATATTAATTCAAGGACAATAAAGAATTTTTAGATATATCCTACCATCTCATATGAATTGATAAGTCTGACTCCACTAATAATCAATCAATATATGATGAATTTTTCATTATGTTTTTCGCTTTCCAAAGATATAATTACCTAAAATTTGTTCGTAATTGGTTATAAATTGTGATGCTAGGTCCACTAAAAAATCTCCAAGATGATACGTGCAAGTATTTATGTAATACAGCTCATATATATGAGATTCTTTATGCAACATCTTCACAAGTATATTTTTAAAATGTTTTTCTAATTGGTCCTTCAAAGTTCATTGTGAAAATGGAATAAATGATTTTTTAAGATATAATTACTTTATCTTTAATTACAATAAAGGTAAAATAAATTAATTGTAATTTTTTTAATAAATCAAATAATATTTATCAAAATTAGAATATATGATTTAAAATAAAAAAATTGAGTATTTTACAAAATCTAAAATATATCCATTTTACAATTGTACAATTATCATATTTTTTTTACAGATTCATGTAGTATATTTTTTATACAGTAACGTGTTGTTGTCAAATTAAATTGTAATATATAAAATGAAAATTTTATGATTATATAAAAAATTTATCAATCTAAATCGTAATTTATATTTAACATTTATAAGTTTTTAATTTTAAAATTATATATGTTAATTTTTTCTTTTATTTAAAATTAAAAATATTTTTTATTTTTAAAATGTAAGAAACTTATAAAAACTAAACTAAAATTTTGTAAAGAAATTATTTTAATACGAAAAAAACTAAAAAAAAATAAGGGATATAATATTATCTCAACAATTTATATTATTGTCACGATAAAATCTAATTTCTATGTATCTTCACTATTAATTATATTTTAGTATTACTATAAAGATGTTGTTAATAAATTATTTTTATAACAATAACAATTTAGATTCTAACA
The DNA here is from genome assembly GCA_030763125.1 of Hippophae gyantsensis. NCBI lineage: Eukaryota > Viridiplantae > Streptophyta > Magnoliopsida > Rosales > Elaeagnaceae > Hippophae > Hippophae gyantsensis. The sequence goes on from CM061033.1 coordinate 50,465,204, forward strand.
AAGTCATCACTCAAAATAAATTATATATTATTTTATTAAAATATTTATCATCAATTTTATACGATTTTATTACATGAGTTATTATTAAAAAAAATTACATAGACTAATTATAATATAATTCAATACAGTTTAATATTAATATAGTTAACCTCACTAATATGTGCTGTACCAAATATACTATTAATATACATGTGTAAATTGGTTATAAAATAAAAATATGTCAAGATTTTTGTCTATTTTTGTTATAAATTATATAAGTTTATTTTTTTAAAAAATTAATTTTCATTTTATGTGATTCAAGTCATTTAAATAAATCAGAACTTATATTACCAAATGACAATTTTCTTATAATTGCTTAACCATGTTGAATTCCATTCACTTTGGCCAAATAAAAGTGAATACCTAACTTCTCATCTTCACAAAACAATTATTAATGAAAACAAAAAAAAAAAACAGCTTCCACTTCATATGAATTGCATCTAAATGCAATCAAACCATAAGCAAAAAAAAAAAAAATGCAATCAAACACTTAAAAGAAAACTTGGTCTAGACAGCCAACCCTCATTAAATCACTGATTTTTTTTTTGTGTTGTTACATGTAAATTAAAATAGATAAAAAAAGGACAGGTGAAATTAAGAAAATACTTTGATTTTTACAAAGTAAACACTTTGATTTTTTTAAAATTTTTTTTATTAGATTTAGTTCCTATCTTTTTAATCTAATAAAAAAAATTAAGAAAATAAAATATAAAATTGGTAACAACTAGGAGATCATAAATGATTTTTAGCCTATTTTTCTCTCCCTATCACCTCTTACTTATTATTGACATTGGCTGGCATGTTATCACAACTCATTTACATTTTTTATTTACTTCCAATAAATAATAAAAGGAGAATAATAGTCCAACTAATTTAAAAATCATTTATTTATATAAGTAAAAATTTTAATTTATTATTTTTATTTTTATTAAATATTTATATTATTATAATATATTTTAATTAACTATTTCATTCAAATGCTATTACAAAATTTATATTTTCTCTTCTGTACTATCTTTTTCTTTCATTACAATTCAAATTCTAACACCCATTTAAAATTTTATTTTAAAATTCTAAAAGTTATATCTCTATAAGAATGAGATAAATTATATAAATATTAGAGATTTTTTTTAAATTTTGAATAAAATAATTGATTAAAATATATTATAATAACGTATATAATTAATTATAATAAAAAATAATAAAATAAAATTTTATACATAATATAATTATCAAAATTAAGGTTTATTTATAATATTTGCGCTAATTTGACACTATAATTTAATTAATATACATTTTCATTTGACTTGAGTAAACACAAACTAAATAAAATCAATCAAATATTTACCAAAAATAAATAAATAAAATAAAATCAATCAAATTTGAAGCAGTTGGATTTATTTGATACTTTCTGTTGTCCACTTCAGAAATTGAGGGAGAATAAAACGGTTCTATCTCGTGAGTCTTCTTGCGGCCAGGAAGGTTCCAAAAGTAATTTTTCTCGAAAATCAAGGGCTCTTTTGATTTCTGAAAAACCCACAAGCATAAACCCACAAGGTAAGGTAACCGAAATCTACAACCTAATATTTTCATAGAAATAAAAAATAAAAAATAAAAAAAAATCAACTTTTAAATTTAAAATACGGTTTCTTTTTTCATAGAAGATCTCATTGGTAGCATGGCTGTGACTTAAGCCAAGTGTAAGGCAATTAATTAACTCATGGTTACATTTAAACCCAAATCTCTACCTTTTTTGTTAACTCTAGTTAGACCTTCTTAATTTCACTTCCAAAATAAAACACTGGTTTAACACTACATTTTACATTCACACTCACTGGTGTTCTTTAAAATCCCTCCCAACATTTTCTTCCCCATTCCTCCTCCTCCTCCTCTGTTTTGGTAAACCACTTTTAGGTTACCAGAATGCTTTTATTTCTAACCCTATTTCTTAAAATCTAACCAAAAAGTGAATTCAAATAAACACACAAACCTACTCATGTCTCTCTCTTAATTTTCTTCAAAAAGCTTCTTCCTTTATATTTTCTACATTGTCACCCCTGTTTGTTTCTCGAGAAAGTTATGAAGAAGAGGTCCCCTGCTTCTTCTTGTTCTTCGTCTTCATCTAATTTTGATCAATCTGAGGCAATTCTTATTGATCAGTCAGAAAAACCCAGTAAGACAAAACGCTCAAGGAAGAACAATAATCAAACACGGAAACAAAATGTCAAAATCTCAAACACATCATCAGGAAGAAGAAGCTCAATTTACAAAGGAGTCACAAGGTGTTTGTTCTGCTTCTTCTAATTGGCTTAATTTGCTTTTGCATGTATGAAATTTTTGTTTTTGATTGATAATTTCGCAGGCATAGATGGACTGGGAGGTTTGAAGCTCACCTCTGGGATAAGAATACTTGGAATAACAATCAAAACAAAAAAGGAAGACAAGGTAAATTAATTTTTTTTCTTCTGAATTTTAAATTTGAATTAACTATAAAATCAAGGAGATCTACTGAAAGCAAACTCTTTCTTTAATCTCTTGTTTTTTTTATAATTTAATTGTTTTATTAAAAAAAATTATAATATGGATATCTTTGTTCTGACTGTGTTTTATTCTTCATCATCTCTGCCACTGCAACGTTCATATGCTCACTTGTTGCTGCTCAATTTAGTTTATTTGGGTAAGTACGAAGCATATTTTTTTCTTCATACTTTATGTCAATCTATTTTTTAACAATGCTTATTGCTTTTTAATTTACTATTATTGTTACAAATTTCCCGATTAAGGAAAATATAAAAGCGTATAAAAGATTATCATCTCTCTTAATTATGCTGTTGACTATTTCTTCTTCTTTTTTTATTTTGTTAATTTTAATAAAGAATTGCCTTTTCTGTGAGTCTTTTATTTATTTATATATTTATTTATTTTCTATAGGGGCATATGATAGTGAGGAGGCTGCTGCCCGTACTTATGATCTTGCAGCTTTGAAGTATTGGGGTCCGGACACAATCTTAAATTTTCCGGTAAAGTTTTAGGTTGCTCTTTTCTTCTTTGAATTAAATACCATGTAAATTAATGAACAACGTAAATTACATAATTTAATGTGTTTTTTGTCCAAAAATTTACAATGCAGCAGGTAGATAATTACACAAAGGAAATAGAAGAAATGCGAAAGGTTACAAGGGAAGAGTACCTAGCAACATTGAGGAGAAGTAGTAGTGGATTTTCTAGAGGTGTCTCTAAATATAGAGGAGTGGCAAGGTATTTATTATCATTTCTATATTTTTTTAATTTATTTTTTGTGTTTGATTATTACATGAATTCGAAGAGATCATTACTAATCTATGTCATAATTATGTTTGGAACAATCGACTTTGTCTAGTACGACACTAAAATGTTACTTGTAGATGTTTGATTCGAGATCAGATCAAAACTATCATTTATATCATGATAAATTTCATTTTAAGAAGTTGGAAAGCAGAAAGTGTAATAATGGGTGACAAAGTGGTAAATGTTTTTACATTTTATTTGGTTATGGCAATAAAAGTGACAAAAAGTAAGTAGTACTTTTATTTATGAGGTTGTGTCTCATTATTATAGCTGGACATTGCAGGCATCACCATAACGGACGGTGGGAGGCACGAATAGGAAGAGTTTTTGGAAACAAGTATCTCTACTTGGGGACTTATAGTATGTTTTACCATTTCATCTCTTATTTTAATAATTATATTTTATACATATTTTTTTAATTACATGTATATTCGATATTCCTTAAGAAATTAAAATGACAAATGTATTACATAATATGCTAAAAAGAATAAAAACAAAAAACTAAATAATTGTATTTTTCATTAATTATTTTAATACCATTAGCTTGTAAGTAAGTAGTAAAGAATTTGAACTATTAGTTCAATATGCATTGTATTCATGTGAATGTATACTCAAGTAGTATTTAACACTTCATTGTCGCTGATAGTACCAATGCAAATCGAAGAAAGAAAGAAAAAAAGAAAAAAAAAAGACAAATAATTAATTGAAAGTCAAATAGAAACCTTGATTTTTTTTATTTTTTTTTTGTTTTGAAACGATTATAATTTGTGAAAACAAAGTAGTGTCAAGGTGGGCTGACTAGATGTTAATTTCAGACCTTTCTATTTTCAGTCAATAATAATAATAATAATAATAATAATAATAATAATATTATTATTATTATTAAAATATAATTATTTATAAACATAAAATAAATATTTTATATACTTTTATTATATAAATGATAAAAATTATTGTAACAATATTATTATATTTAATTTAATATCTTTAAATTTTTCAAAAAAAAAAAACATATTTATTGGGTAGATGGTACCGATGGCCGGTAGTTACCTAAAAAATAAGAACTTTAGTTATATTATACGTGTAAAATTGTGATTTCTTAATTATTATAAATAAGTATTTTTAACTATTATAATCATATAAAAAATTATATCATTAATCTCCATTTTAGGCTTAAACAAGAAACTAAAATCTTGATCTTAAAAAAATAACTTGTGGTGCTCATCAGCCGCAATTTTTTCAAATGGAAAAAGAGCAAGGATACATATTTTATTACCTCTTATTTTCAGATATTATTCTCACCGAAAGTATTTTTTATTTATTTGATTAGAAAATAGAGATCAGATCTTAGATTGGTTTTTCCCTAAATGGAGAGATAATTATAAAAAAAAAAAAAAGCGTTTCTCATGGATCTATCACTTTCTAAAAGAACATATTTTTACTTTCTAGAGAGAGAGATACTTTCATAACAAAATATTATTTTGAGGTTGTAAAGGAGTTTTGATAATTAAAAAGAAATCCGGAATAAGATATAGACGCTTTATGATTTGAATATAATTTATCATTAATCATTTTTAATTTGTTTAACAAAAAAAAAATTGTCAATCAATATGTTTACATGTGCACACAAATACAACAAATATCCTACACACTAACATGACTCATCACTCAACAACACCGTCGACATGATTAACACCCTAACTGCTCAACAGCTAAACATTAATGAATTTAGAAGAAGAGTTAAAACAAAAAAAGTCAAAAAATAAGAAGTTGGTATTAATATTTATCTCATTATATACTTTTCTGCTAAAAATATTTTAAAAAATTAAATAAAAATAATATATTTTAAATTTATAACGATAAAAATAATACTTATTATATCTATTTTATATATCTTTATTATTTCACAAATGTTTTTAGTTAAAAAAATATGATAAAAGAAAGCACTTTAATTAAGGATAATTGAGGCTTAATTTTTACACCTGCCTACAAATTTTGAACTTATCTATATCTTTTACGGCTGTAAGGTACAGATGGGCTGATATTTTCAGCTACTTTTACCGCTTATTTCATTTTAATGTATTATGCGTGCGCCAGTTCCGTAAGATCCGCGACGGTTCAACAACTACTTTGACTATATAAAATCGTCAAAAGAATAATATAAAATTATCAATTAACCTATAAATAGCTAATAGAGAGTAGGAAAGGCACGTGACATTCACGTACCTTTGACGATGAAAATATAAAAGAAAATAAAACGAGTATAGGCTGTCATTGTTCAACTTCAAAGACGGAATCAGATTGCAGTAGTTGGCACCGGTTCTGCCTTTATCATGCCACCTTTCTAATAGTGACAGCCACGGGGACTCACGTGTTCTCTCTCTCTTTTATTTTATATATTAATTATTACACTTTTTTTTAATTTAGATAGCATTATTATCTTAACAATACAACACTTTTAATTATCAGATAGCTCTATTATCTTAACAATACAATGATGGTTATAAAAATTAAATAATTAAGAGAATTGAATTGTTTACTTCAGTTATAACAAAACAAACATAACATGCTGCAATCCTCCTTGGTACTTGATAGTACTAGTTACTATACTGTGCAAAGCAAGTTGATCAATGGGGTACTAATCGAGACATAAGCACGTTGTAATGGACCATAATTCAACTTGGTTGAAATTATGTAATCAAGGTTGGGTATCATGAACCCACTGTTTCTGGATTTCTCTTGTCTGTGTTTTCCACATTCCAGTGTTCTTTTTACACTTGCTTAATTTAAGACTAAGTACGTGGATTATAGCATTTTTAAAATTAATCTAGTTAGACTATATTTTTATAATTTCCTAGCTATAATTGTTTTGGCATACTAATAAAATGGTTTCCGCATATTCATTCGATTAATGTTAAGCATTAAGCCATGCATATTAATTTTCAAGTTTGATGTTGGGTGTTTGTAGAGACACAAGAAGAAGCAGCAGCAGCATATGATTTGGCAGCAATAAAATACAGAGGATCTAACGCTGTGACCAATTTTGATATCACCAACTACATTGATCGCTTAACGAATCAAGTCCTTCCTTCTTCAAATCAACCCCAATCACAAAAACAACAACTACTTCCCAATTCCTCATCTCCTTATGACCCTGAAGAAGTAGAAACTGAAGTAGACCAACAAGAAGAAGTAGAAGAACAAGAAGAACAAGAGGAACAGAAACAAGAACAAGAAGATGAGACTTCCACTTACTCTCCTGGTCAGCTTCTTTCTTGCAGTGACTCTGCAATAATGGCCGGTGTTAATGTAATGGAGCACGGTGAAGCCATCGAGCATGAACTCTATTGGAGCTTCTTGGACACATCTGGGTTTGCCCAACTGTCAGTTCCAAATCTTCTCTTGGACAAACATTTAGAGTTACCTGACTTTTCCTTTGATGACACAGCTGGCTTTGAGGATAACATTGATTCTATATTTGAAGAAACAGAGTCGTTCTGATGGAAACGACATCAAGTTGAGTGGCCTATTGGATGATGTTGATGCTACTACAACTGGTTTAAAGTTATTGAGGTTGTTGGGGCTTCGGCTGGGGCTTCAGGGAATTTGGACGACAATGTAAAACAGAGGAATTTGTCTTCATCTTCTTCAACGACAACCTCTATATCTTGTATTTACTCTGTTTGATTTATTTATTTATTTATTTCAGGTTCATTGAGTTGGGTTTTGGGATTTTCTTAGAATCTCATGTCTAGTAGATGGCAGAAAACTATTTCAAAATCTTTAAGATTTCTTATGTGTTGGTCTAGACAATAGGGACTTTTATGTTTTCTTGTTTTATCCATAAACAAAAAGAGATAAAGGGGGCAAGAAGTGGGAATCAAAGTAAGGTTTTTCCCCTCTGTTTCCTTTTTGTTTTTTCCTCTTATTTTTTTTACCGTTTTGCATCAAGTGATAACTTTTGTTTTATTTTGTTTATTTTTGAGGAAAACATGAACCAATTAATCCAACGAATCGATTAACATAGGAACGGGGGAAGGATTTAAAGAGTTTACACCCATAATCGTTGACGTGGGATATTACCTATATCAACAATACACGCGTAACCTAATAATAGGACATCCTAATTTATTATAATTTAAAGTGTATCATAATTTATTACATTTTAAAGGGTATCATAATCTAAAACATATAAATAATCCATTACTATATATCATACATTTATTACAATCTCAATTAACAAAAGAAATTATTATTGAATATAATATTCTCACCTCATTACAAGATGTATCTATATAGCATTTTTATTTTTTTACTTATTATAAAGTGATGAATTCACTTAGTAAGATAAGTAAACCCCATTTGCTATTCCTGAAGACATTTATTTAAAATAATATCAAAGATGCAAAGATGTAAAGTTATTTTTCTTTTATCTCATGTTTTATTTAATTTCTCTATTTTGTTTATGATATAATATTATGTCATTTTATTTAAATAAAATCTTATTTCTAATGAGCTTAATTTTAAATATATATTGTATTATTTTTCTTTTTAAACTTAAATTATAAATAATAATATATGATATTTTTTATATTTTTACTTATCTCATTTATGCTAATAAAAAACAATTAAGATATCATAATTAATATCATCTAATTTCATTAAAAATTAATCATTTCATTAAAATTTAAGTAAGACCCGATCAGATATATTTTAAAAATTAATATATTATATTATAAATCTTCCACTATTGCTACTCGGACTCTAAGATTGTAATTTGTCCAATGATTTAACAGTAACACTCAAAATCTTCCGTTCCAATTCACGTATTCAAATCACACGAAAACATCATTTAATTAAAACGTTAATACCAAAACAATTGAAAATTTTACCTCCCAATTTAATGCTATATTTATAAATATAAAAATATTGCTAGAGTTAACCAAGGGCAGGTTCGCGAAAATCTATTATCATATGACAAAAAAAATAATCTCAAGACCATTTATTGGATATGAAGTTCCTCCAAATATTCGTATGTTAAATATGTGAAACGGAGGACCTCTTGTTCTAGCCGTGTTGATGATACAAGTTGCAAGTTGCAACATTATATAGCAGCAGTAACTTGGACTTTGGTCTTTCATGACAAAGAAATTCCCTAGGCAAACCTTTATTTAAAAATTTAAATTTACTCACTTATTTTCTAATTAAAATTATGATGGGACGATAAGTTACCATCCCCATCAGATGTTATAAAATAGACCCTTGGCAATTGAAAAACAATTACTCTTTCAATATCAAAAATATGACAATAAAAATTTATATCCAAAAATTACAACTCAACAAACAATAAAAAAACAAAATCCATCCCATAATGAGAACAATAAATACCATAGATATGTTTGAGCTTTAAAGCTATTCAAGCTTGAGGCTTCATAAGAATGACCCAAGGTAACAGCAAAACACGGAGGGATAACTCTAATTAAGTAAAGAAGGCGATAGATAAGTTGTAAAACATTTAAGAGTCTGCAATTGTGACCTCAACCTCTACACCGGGTTCAATTGTAATGGAGGTGATTTGCTTAACAACATCTGGAGAGCTGAAGAGGTCAATTATACGTTTGTGGACACGAAGCTCGAATCTATCCCATGTGTTGGTTCCTACGGAAGAAGATGCAAAATTTTAGAATCAAATTTTACTTCTCTTTATATGAACGAAGATGCATAATAAGAAACCCAAAAATAAGCTAAGTGTATAAAAAAGTTATCATCAAAGACGGTTCAACCACCAAGGATTCTCATCGATCCGTATACAACAAGCAAAATAAGTGACGCAATGGACCAGACTGTCACAAGCTATTGGGTTAAAAGCAATCTCCAACAATAATAACAAAATTATGTATAGCAAAAATCCATCCTATGGCACCAGTAAGAAAATAAGAACATAAACTGAACATACCTTCACCACATGGAGACTTCCTGGTGGTAATGTTAAGAACCTTGGTAGGCATCCTCACAGGTCCTTTAACTCTCAACCTCTTGTCCTTGGCACCACGAACTAAATCACCACATACTACAAAACATAAAATACATATAAACCCATCAGCATGAATGGACAATCTTCAATAGCAAGCACTTCATTTATAATATAAAGAGTATCTAATGCAATAGGACTTCAGGAAGTCAAAAGTAATTATTTTTACAGGATCAACATAAAATTAAGGTAGGGTTTGGAAGGGCCATGTACAAAGTATAGTTAGCAAAACAATGTGGGTAACCATATTTAAATGGAGCAGAACATTCCAGTCCTCATAAAAATTCACAAGCATAGACAATGCTTTAAAAAACTTATTGAGGCTAGTCTCAAGGAGCACGTCAGGGCATTTTTCTTACCTGGGAAGCCTTGAGGATAGCTTATTAGGATATAAAATACAAGTACACCTTTTGGGCATGATGTGCAAGACTTTTTCACGCACTAATGCGTGTAGCATTGATGCTATTGAGGCGCATAGCATTTTCTGCAAGAATACAGAAATTGATGAGCCTAAATCCAAAATTAGGCCTTAACAAAGCCCATTTGATTTTGGCCCAATAACCCCTCATACAAAGAGACGAAAACCAACAGAGGTGGGCAGAAGGGAAAAAATTTAGAATTTCACATTGCATCTGAAGCTGCAGCTTCTCTTTCTTCAATTCTGCAAGTCGGTTTTCTCTGCTTCCAAATAACTTCTTATTTCTTCTTTCTTTTTTCTTCTCTCTTCTTCTTCTCTTTTTTACTTCTCGAGATTTTTTTCTTTTCTCTTATTTTAGTGAGTTGTTAGCTACTTTTTATAATAAGGATCTCTAATATTGATTAAAAGCCACGTAACGAAAGCAATGTAGCCCTCTTTGATGTGAGACTTGCCATATAGTTTATTGGTAGTTATTTTGATGGCTATTATCCATATGAGATCTGATTTATGACTAATAAGAGTTGATTTTTTTTATTGTAGGCACCTGGTAGAACTTAGAACAATAGAAGATTTCCCTAGTATTTGCTTCTTTTATTTGACACAGAATTAAATACAAGTTGGCTGATTTTTATTGAGTAATGAACCTTAAACTTATCATGTTCTAGCTGATATAACTGTCATTGGATTGCTATATTATGAATCATGTGAGGTTCTTATGATTATTATGATGTTATTTTGTGATAATTCAAGTACTCTTATTATTTATTTATGTTATAATTTAATTTTAATTTTAATTTTAATTGGAGGTTGGCGCCTCATACTACCTCAATGCTTACGCCTTGCCTCAGTTGAAAGGGTACGCATTGATGCTAGAACACTGCCTTTTAAAACATTGAGCATAGATAACTATTAAAAAGGTCTAATTCAACTCAAAACGAACTGATAAAGTTTGTGATTCTTTAAACAAACATATCTTTGGAAATTGGAATCATGTACCTCAACATGGTTACTAATACTAAAGGTAAAGAAATAGAACTTAAAGCAATATTAATCACCAGGATATGCTAAAATCCACAAAAAGAAATGCACTCATAAGAAAAGACATACCCTTCTCGAGGTTCTTAACGTTCTTGGAAGAGAGAGTGATCCTAATCTTGTGGATCTGCTCCTGCGACTCCTCCAGACCAGGCTTTGTTGGTTTCATAGCAGCGTACGCCATTGTATTCTATCAAGTTTAATAGCTTCCTACGTATCTAAATAAGAACAAAAAATCCTGTTACCAACTGGAATCAAAAGTAACACAAAAATAACTTTGGCTTCGTTATCAACAATAAAGTATAGATTGCACAATTAGCCATAAACACTGTAAATCAGTTCAAACTAATTTCCTTTTAAAGATAATATATACGAATCCAATCGAAAACCCATAGCTTAAATTAGTTCAGGAAGAGAAAACAACCTAGAAGAGGTGGTGACGGAGTCAAGGGAGGTCCTGAGCTGCGGCTTCTGCTATGGCTTCTTCAAAAATCGCTACGAGTATATAGGTAAGAGGAAGTTTAGGGTTATGACTTTTGGTTAAATACGCTAATGGGCCGATTCTCTTATTCTATCTCACATGCTGAATGGGCTTTATGCAACCAAGGCTGAAAAAGGTAGGATGGATATTTATATTTAACAGAGTTAAAAATAATATATTTAATAATTAAAAGATATAATTTTAATATATATATATATATATATATTAATAATAATAATAAGTTAAAATAATCTTAAATTTAATTGATGTAAGATTTATGGTTTAGAATTTAAAATTTAAAATTTCATATTTAGTAAATAATAAATAAATATTATTAATAAATTAGTTTTTTCTTATTTAAAATATATCTTCTAATTAATGATTTATTATTATTATTTATTTTATTTTTAATTATAAATAATATCCATATCAATCGTGAACTCGACTTACTGTAACGTCGATTAACAATCCTAAATGATTTCAAATGTTATTACTAAGTAGAAAATTATATAATAAAAAGATCAAAATATTACTTTCGTAACTTTAATAAAATTAGATAACGATCATATACGAAGTAGAAAATTATATAATAAAAAAATTAAAATATTACTTTCATAATTTTAATAAAATTAGATAATGATCATATATTAAGTAAAAAATTATATAATAAAAAGATCAAAATATTTCTTTCACAACTTTAATAAAATTAGATAACGATCATATATACCATATATTTGACGATCATTGTCAACAACCTCAGTAAAACTCTAATGATCATATTAATGCTTCGATAACCACAACCGAAGATCTCATCGAATTTTTGATGAATTCAACAAATTACATACAAAAATACAAGTATATATAATAATTTAAATTCGGTGGATCATCGAAACTATGAGAGATATACGAAATACATAATACATATGAATATAATGTGTTACATATAACGATATATGCATGTTACATTTGAACATTCGATGATTGTTGAAACTATAATATATGCAACATGTTACATCCGGTAGATCACTAAACTTTGATAGGTCACCAAAAATAGTTATCGAAACTCGTGTGGGTAGACGACAATAGCTATCGATGGTGACTATTGGATGCATTATGAGATATAATATTATTTTTATTTTATTGAATCATGTATTAAGGATATTTTGGTATCTACGAGTATAAAGTTATAAGTGTTGAGATACAATTTTGATATTTTAAGAAAATTTATCAAAATAAAGGCTCACGTATATTATTACTTTTATAGTAATTGAGGTGGTATCATTTATCTATCATATTACTTTTCTTTTAATTAAATATCGATTATTTGTGTTTTTTTATAAAATTATCATCCGTTAAGATTAATAAAAATCGATAATTAATGTAATTATATAAAGAATAATTAATTAAATATATAACACATAATTTTTGAAGTATTGTTTTTCTCAAAAGCAACGAGGTTACGTAAATATATATTTAAATAAATGTTAAAAAATAAGAATTTTTGTTAAATCTTAAAAAAGTTACTAAATTAATGACTAAATATACTTAAAATTGATAAAAAATAATTATAATTAATTAGTATAATCATCTTATTCGTAACACTACGTTTCAAAATGTTGCTTGCTATTTTGTATCTTTTTATGTTGTTGGTTTTGGCTTTGTACTGGCTTTTCATGGGAAGGTTATTTTCCAACTGTGTTTATCATGGGAAGGTTATTTTCCAACTGTGTTGAAATAATAAAAGTCAAAAAACGTCTTCTACGAATGGTTAAATTTACATATTTCACAATTATGAGTTTTTTTTTCTTCCTTTAAGTCACAATTACAAGTTTACTATGTTAAAACTTCAACTAAAGTCTCCCAACTCTGAAAAATAATAATAAAAAGAAAGGGAAAAAAAACTAAACTCTTATTAAGTGAAAGCGTGGATCAAAATTAAAAAGGAAAAATGTGTTACAAGTCATATTATTATGTGAAAAAATATATATTACTTCAATAGTTATACAATCAGACACATTGGGTTTTATATTTAAGAAAGTTAATCAATTTAATCCAAATATTACTAAAGTGTTAGAATTAATGAAATTTACATGTGATTGTCGTATAATTTATTAACTTTTTGTATACAAAACACGATATCTACTTTATTTTATTTAATGTTCTGTCTTTCTCTATATAAGATTAATTACTGCATATCATTAATGTACACACGTATATATTTAGAAACACTTTATATGCAAGCAAGTATATACATACAAGGTCATCACTTGTGTTTTTTGTTCGTTTCGAGTGTTGATATTTATGAAAAGTACTTGATAATTTTTGAAACAAAAAATGTGACTTTTTAGCACCTCGCTACCAGGCTTGCCATTACCCTTCGCAAGGTGGCAAATCCAAGTTCTATAAATACCCCTTTATTTCTTCTTATTTGGTATCTAGAAAAATGTAACGGAAGTTTCTCAAATTCACCTCATTTTCCTCTTTCCAGATCACTAATACCTTGAGTATTATTTAATATTAGTAATTTGTAATTGTGTAAGCAAAATCGTATTTATGAGTGGTAAGTACTTAAGACAATGTTTACAAGTGGGTTGTATTTGAGTCGTGTATCGACTGGGAGTTGTTTGAATGCAATTGTTTATTTGTGAGAACCTCATTGTGAGAGTAAGTTAAGTTAAATGCATTGAGTCATTATATTTCTTGTTATGTACAATAAGAGAAAAGTTGTTTGAGTTTGAGGGTAGTACTTAAGATTAAGAGTTATCACATTTCTGGTTACTCATCACACCACATTGGGTGGTGTGGGCTTTAGAGGAGAGTCAGGTTCGTGTGTCGAACTAGGTTATTACGAAAGCAACAAACAAGAACAGTAATAGGCAATTTGGACGGATGTCCCTACTGATAGAAGTAATATTGATTTTATTTCTTTCAGAGTTATAACTGTTATATTAATTAATGAATTGCTTGCTACTTAGTGGTTACCTTAAGTAATATGTGAATATTACCACATAGATAGGATTTTTATATGAGTTTACCTTGTTATATTTGGTGTTATGCATACTTGAATGTGTAGCTAGTAAAATTAGAGCTTAAATGATGTATGTTCATACATAATGAAGTTTAAACTCTGATTAGAAAACTTTTATATCTATCACCTACTTTCTATTTACTAAATTCTATATCTGATGCCTTATTATATTATCTATCTTTAATTATATGTAATCTAATTGTATTTATCTATCTTATGTTTTCCTCCCTGTGATTTGCATGTTTGAGTTGAGTTTGTAACGAGTAAGTATCTCTTTAGCTTGATTGTGTATCAAGTCTTAAACTCCTTTAATGTTGTTTTGCATAATCAGTATGCATGTTAGTATAATCTAAGTTTCTTTCATACAAGTTCTCATATACTAAAGGTATATTCTAATTATAAAGTTTACTAGTCATATGTTGTCGCATGCTTTCTTTGCTTTCCATGTAGCATGTTTATAGTTTTCTAATCATACCTTATACTATAATAAATTAATCAACATGCTTTCTGATTAATTTATCTTGCTTATGTCTATTATGTGCATGTGAATTTGATGTGAGTCTCTAAGGAGTTTATATCTTCTTATCTTAGTTGTATTCCACGTGTCAGACTCTTTATTTAGTTTACTTTGTTTAGATTGATCACACGATGTGAGACTACGATTATCATTTACCAAATATGTTTCCTCCTCTAAAGTCTTGAAATGAATGAAAATTCTCAGTTATTTAGTATGCATTCTTGTCTCACATGTTATTAATTCTTTATCATGTATATGTATATCTTTAGTTTGAACAAGAGCTTACGAGGTACATCATCACTAGTATGTTTAATGTAGATTGTTATTTTCTATTTGTTGAGTATTTTAATTATGTGTTGAATTAAACATTTTATTTTATGCTTACGTTTTGTAAGTTGCTTAATTCACGTTTATGAAATCGACTTGACAAAATTGATATAGAGTTCATAAAAAGAATCCATGGATGACATCTCCATCCTTCGTCTATGTTCCGGTTACTTATTTGAATTGAAAGATCAATTAACTTTCGAATAATTGTTCTTACGTATGGGATTATTCACAAGCAATTAATATGATAATATTTTTATACATTTATCGCATATATTAGGTGATATACAAATAGATGAATTTATTAAGTTTTGATAGATAAATGTATATTTGAATTAAATTAACTAATTTTTATAATTATGCGGACCTAATGTAGTTGATTAAGAAATTCGAGACCAAACTATTTTAAAAAATGACGGGAATATTGCTAACTTTCACCCAATTAAATTTATTTTTATAAAAATTTACAAATTTTTAACACTAAATTACACTTCCAATCTTTGTTACGTATAGCTCAAAATCAAATAAAAGAAGCAAAAAGAGAAAATATATTTCCCCCACAGAGCAGTAGACTTCCAGAATGCAATCTGTTTCTCATAACAACCCTGTCAAACACCATGCTTTGGGCTGTGGCCTGTAAATTATACTCATTCAAGTCGTAACTGTTTGATCTTACAATCTTAGAGCTTACTTCACTTTCCCCGGGACATTTATCAGAGTTCTGGATATACTTATGAAAGTCCTTCTGAAGTTCAAGGATTTCTGTTGGTTTAAAAGCAAACGAGAACCGCGATTTCCTATCATGTGCTGCACTGGCACTGATAGGACAATGCTGATTCAGATTTGGCTCCTGATGTTTACTGCTGACCGTTAGTCCTGAAGGATCTTGATTTTGTGTAACCTGATCTTGAATGCATGATTCCTGTAAGAACGTACAGAAAAGTTGTTTTTATTAATTCAGCATAAAGAACTAAGTGCTTATCTTCAATAAGTTTTTAACACATTCATTCTACAACCACCTAACAAAATGAACATCACATTGTATTACATGTGTACATGATAGCATAGAATAGAAATGCATTCAAAGGTACTTGATTAAATCAGAAAGGATATCATTTATATTTTCTATAAGTGAAGCAAGAAAATAAGAAAGCAGCGAAGCTTCACATCAATCTCAAATTGGAAAATGCGAATAGGTATAGGGCAAAAAGTATTTTTAAAATTATTGAGTAGTTTCTTCATCCACAGTCTGCATGCAGTTACCCAAATTAAGGCAATCTGTTATTTATTTATGAGAGAGAAAACAGGGTGGGAAGATTTTGGAAATGGTAAGACCATTAAGTTGCAAACAGATAGTCATAAAGGGACCTTTTTATCCATGAAACAACTGCTGCAGCTATCTGTAGCTGAAGCAATTAAAGGTGCATGGTTCAAAGACACGTGATGATCAACAGGGGTAGTAACACCACCAATGCTGAGTGGTTGGTCCTCAGGCGAAGAGAGGTCAGAACTATCAAAGGTCGATATCGATATGCATTCATCAAAATATGCCATGGCTTCTTCTGTTAGACGCTTTGACATCTTTCTCCTTTCAATACTAGCCTGTGATCATGTTTCAAAAAATCATTCGGGTTAAGTAGACAAACAAAAAGAAAATTTGAAATCCTATCTATGCAGATAACTCGTAACTTCTAAGTCTATTTCCATAGTTCATTTTACTCATCTCCAACATCTTAATCCACGCAGACAGAGTGCATGAGTAACTATTAAACCAAATAACCTTGTTTCACCAAAAGTGTAATTTAGTTCTTTTTCTTTGAAAAGGTGCACTTGGGTCCCATATATTATATAAACGGTGTGCTTTATAATTCATAGGGATTAAGTACATATATTTAAAAAGGCCTAAAATGCACGACTCATTGAGTATTTATCTATTTATTTAAACAGTTGCACCTAGTCCCATAAATTATATAAACGGTGCACTTGGAGATTTTTTGGGACTTGCGGCCTACCTTTTATATCATTTATTGAATCTAAAGTGAACTCTTTATCTCTTAAGAGCGCGGTACCTGAATATCTACATTTGGCTTAAAAGTGATGAAGATTCAGAAATGAGAATGTATTAAGACAGAAGTAATTTCTTGAAGGCAACTTTTTGTCTTTCTATAAACTAAAAGTAAAATAAAGAAAGATCCACAAAACACTGTTACTTTAATCCAACAGAAGAATCTGCTTAGATGATGAGGAGAAAAACCTTTCTTGCTGGACGAGACTTCTGAACATTGGAGGTCTTGGGATCTGGAAGTACTTCCTTCAGGATTCGGCTTAGTTCTTGTCCACGGTGCTCTTCAATGGCCAGATCAGTTTGCAGTTTTCTAGCCCATTCCTTGGACTGCAAGCAATGTTTATATATTGGAGTCTTGATCACAAACAGAAATTAACAAAAGAGAGACGACCTTATGCAAAGCATGGACTTACCTTTGTTGATACAAACACAGCAATGATGAAAGTTGGGCCGCATGGCCAACTAAACCATGCCACATCTAACTACTTAACATAACATATAAGTCTAGGTAAGCATTCATCTAGGTACTAATGTTATGTCAAAAATTTTAATTTATTATTTTTGATATTTTTTTATTTCATTTAACTAATTGTATCATTAAAATATATTTTAATCAACTATCATAATTAAAAATTGAAAAACACATGAAGTTATTACTTTAGTATCTCATTCACGTCACGCCTTCATAACATCACATGTCATATAGTTGATTTTAAATATTTCGATCAAATTGACCAATTTTTGGTCAAAATAGTTTATTGAAAGATATTTCAATAATAAAAGTATTGAATTGAAACAAAAATAATAAAATTAGTAAATTGAAAATTTTCATATAACACTAGTATCTTATTGAATGTTTACCTATAAGCTTGGTATATATCACATCCCCACAAACACAAAGAAAAACTAAAATAACCTGCTCAAGCTTCTTGGCATATTCTCTTCTGATGTCCAAAACTAATTCAACCGCACAAGGGCTGACCAAATCCGGAGGAATATCCGCAACATTAGTAGTAGCAATTGCAGAAGTACTTCGCCTTTGGATGGCCTGATTTGTAAGAAGCATGGCACAAGTTAAGGGTTAAGTATGACAAAATATGATAAGTAATGGGCGTTTAATTCTTCTTTCAATTAACTTATTCAGCATGTATCCATTGCAATAAAATACCAACAAATTATAGTTAGACGCACAGGCCAAAGAACCCATTTCATAGAACCTATTTACAAACATTGTCATACTTCATACATATACACAACTTAGGATTCTTACCATAAAATAAATCTCTAGATCCATGTGACTGGGAAAACAAAGCTGCTGTGTTTGATCTGGAACACATTTAAAGTTTCTAATTTTACATGATAGAAGGTTGCCAGAAACCCATTAATATTAAGACAACAACCAAAGAAGCCTGTAGCAATCAATGCAAACCAAGATAGATATCACTTGGATTTCATCAAGTGAAGTTAACTATTTGATTAATGATGCCAACTAACCTTCTCCCTACCGTCGTCGAATGTCAAACTAATTTCAAGTGAATCTTTAAAATAAAATGAAACAGAAAATAAAGCTAAAAATCAAAGACAGACAGACATTTTCCAGGTCATTTTGGATTTCGAATATAGCACGCCTCACTTCGGTCCGAACAGTTTCATGTATACCACTAGCACTGTCATCACCTTCAAGACCATCCATTTGGACTGACTGCAAAATGGATCATCGAGCAACATAATGTTATTAAGGTTATCCAATCGAGCAAGGATCACTCCACAAATTTCAAAGATATCACTCAAAAAACATTTTGCAAACTAGGATCTCTACAACTAAATCAATGGCTTAAATTTTTAAATAACTTATATCCAACAAAATGACCATGATGCTATTTGCGTTCAACCTTCATCTGTTCATAAACCGCATTAATGGTCTTCTCTTCAGCTCCTGATAAGGAACTCGCAGTAGAGACTCCACCTTCCCAAGTTGTGGCATGGTAACGAGACTGAAATAGAAACACGCACAAAAACACGAAGATATTCGTAGATTAGATATGCTGTTACATAACAAGATGCAAATTCAGAAAACGGGTAAAGATCCAATTGTACCAAAATTGAAACAGAATCATCTGAAGGCTTCAGCAGATGTCGAACTTTCAGTCTATCCTTTACTTCTAAATTACTTTTCCGCAAATCACTCTCATCTCGGTCGCTGCCCACATCTAAGTTCGATTTCCTTCTATTCCCAAAACTCGCCACTGAGCTACACTCTTGTTCAGTTTCGCTCTGTACAAACATCAAACACACTGAGGCACACTTTATATCTGAATAAAATAAACCACCAAAACCACTTGTATTTCAATAAGAAAACAAACCCAAACCTCAGAGTTCACGCAACTCCGGCTAGAAACTGGACACCGCGACACAGATCGATTACAGCGACCAGTATCGGCCCTAGATATACTTCGACCAACCTCCTTACGGCCACGACCCGCCACATCCGCATTTCTGGCAGCCGACCTTCCCCTTCTACATTCGACAGCAATGGAACTCGCAATTCTCTGATTCGTATTGGCAGAGCACAAACCACTGCGTTCACGTGGAATGGCAGCGACGGAATTGTCTGGGTCGATGGATTCAAGGTCGTGGGTTGAACCAGTACTGCAGAACAAAGGATTGTCCCTCTTATTCAAGAACACATCAGACGCTGAAGATGAAGAAGCGCCCAACGTAGTTCTGGGTACGGCGCTAATACTTCTAGATCTCCGAATTGGAGCTTTCTTTGGTGAGTTGTCAACGGTTGGTCTTGTCAATGGTGGGGTTGTCGATGATGATGTGGTCTTTCTAGTGGATGATTTGAAAGCGGAAAATGCCATGTGATTTTCTCAGTTGAAAAGGAGGACAGAAATCACGAGGATTTCATTGATATTGTAATCATAAAAAAGTAACGAATGCAAGAGATTCAGGCTTTGGGTCGTGAAGATTGATGTGTGAGGATAAGATATAATCATATAATTAAAAAGAAATATGTTGTAAAGAATGGAAAGTTTGAAGGAATTGAAGTCAGAAGAGACAAAAAGGAAAGAGAGTGACCGATGCGTCATCGGACCGTTTGGCCCGCCATTCTAGTCAATAATTGGCGCTAGACGCGATGTCAGTGTTTGTTGCACGAGAAAAGACACATCTTTTTCGTTCTCGTTTTGGAACGAGTTCCATGTTTTAGAACTTTTTGTTTACGAAGTAAGCTTAAAATCCTTTGTGTTTTTTTTAAGGTATAATTACTTAGCATTTTTTATATTTAAAATAGAATAAGTTTAATGACACAAAAATTTATGCACATTTTGATTTATTTATTGCATGAGTTAATATGTTAAATATAATTAAATTGGATTTAATTGTAATATGTATATAATGTTATAAATAATTTATATTTAAAGTAATATTTAACTTATTTTATATTGTTAATTTTTTTATATATCAAAATTATTTTATTATAAAAAATTATTTAAAATAATATTAAATTTATTTTTATATTTTAAAAATAAAAATACTGTTTTTAATTTGAGATAAAAAAGTCAATATATATAATATCAAAATTAAAATTTTAGATATATTAAACAAAATGTTCAACACAGTTTAGATTCATACTCGCTTTTGATATAATTTTTTTTTCTATAACCATACAAATTTTATTTTGTATAATAGAATCTTATTTCATTACCAAACATAAAATTATAAAAAAAATTATATAATCGTGTCTTTTATATTATGTAATAAATATGTTTTTAATTTTTAAAATAATTCTAACACATAATATAATATAAATACGTGGGTATAAATTTATGTCATGTTATTATTAGTACTTCTTATACAAAATATGTTATTTGATATTTGATGGGTATTAAAGACACAAATTTATAACTATTTTTAAACTTTACTAATTTTTAAAATAATTAATGTAATATTATCGTTTATTTCGATATGAATATGAAATCACTTTGTAATATTAAAATTGAATCCATATATGAATTTGAATAAATTCATATAATTTGTAACTCAAATCCAATTACAAGTTAAATAACTATTTAATAAATAAGGTATATTTTAGTTATAATTTATATTTTTATTATAAGATCTTATTTTTATTACATCGAATATATTTAAAAAATATTATAAAATTAATAAATTTAAAATTTATAATAATAAAAATAAAATACTAATTCATATATTTTTATATTTAAAATAAAAATATTATTTTTATTATTATAAATTTAAAAGGTGTTATTTTAAATAATTTTTTATATTTTTTCCATTTTCACGAGTTATTTTTTTGAAGATGAAAAATTGAGATAAGATGTCACGTAATATGGATGTTCTTAGATATAGGTTTGATACATCAACTACGAGGCATTAAATGAGGTCAGAAAAGTGAAGTCAAAGAGTGCATCAAAAATCAGATTTGAAATATATATATATATATATAGACAGAATAAATTAATACATGATTTTTCTATATTGCATGTCTTTTTTCTCAATTTTGTTAATAAAATTTGATTAAATTACACATGTTTGTCAATTTTGTTATTAGAATTGACAAAAATGACATATATATAATAAGAAATTATATGTTTAGATGTATTTTTAATGATCCAAAAAGTGGGATATTTGTAAGTTGTAACCTATTTCAATACGTTCGAAAAAAGAAAAAAAAAACATAGTTTATTAACAAAAAAAAAAAAAAAAAACTAAAAGCTGTTTTTCATTCTTCATATAAATTGTGGGGCGAAGGTTTCAAGGAAATATAGCATGTTGTGGTTCAGGTTCATACAGAGGCATTTACAGCTGTGGAGGGAAGAGATGAGAGTAAAGTCTTGAATTATGTGAAAAACTAGACCACCCACATTCCAAATTTCGCAACTTAGACAAACTTAAATTGCTCTAAGTAAATCAAGTTCCAATTTCCAAATTGATGTATATAATAATAACATCAAGATCAAAAATTTTAGCTCATGCTTAAGTGAACTGGATGTAATGAAACTAACACAATTGACATTGGGTTTCTCAACGAAGATTTAACACAATTGACATTGAAAATTAAGTCGTTTTGTTTTAAATTTCGAACCATACATTGCATCATCTAGCGAGATAACAGTATTTCTTTACATTTAATTTATAATCAAATTATATCCTCACAAAATGGATTCAAATATGTGATTTGATGTAATATCTTTATTGAATTATTTCACAAATATTATTATTAAAAATATATATTTTTTAATATATTATGTCTTAAAAATAGATATTTGCATACTCATCTAACGAAGTTAAGTAACTACAAGTTCATATTTGTTAATTCAAATCTCTTTTAACGTGATACTTAGTCTTATCAATAACCTAAGTCTTCTGACATGTATATGACAAGTAATTGATATCATTTCAAGTTAATGTCCAAAAAGACAAGCAACAATGATTTCTTTATAATTCTAATTTTCTAACTCTAGATTATTAACCAATTATTTATGATAAAAAATTGTGAAGGCTCTCTGTGATTCTAAAAGGAAGCATGATTGCTCTTGTTTAGACACTAATTTGAAGAGAACAAGGTTTTACAAATTTTCATAAAGTACGTTGTTAATTATTTTTGGCATTTGTTTTAAATCTTGTGAAAAGATGAATAAATTATGCTAAATTTTGGAGCGAGATTAAGACTAAATTTATTGTGTTATTTTGATGTTTTTTTTGTATCTTTAATTCTTTTATAGTTTTAAATATCGATATATTTATTTTGTTAAATTTTTTATTTTATTTTATTAATTGAATTTCATTATTATTGTTCTTTAATATCATGTAAAGTTAGCCGAGCTATCTTTATGTCATTATTGTTTGGATAAATATTTCTATTATTTTTATTAAGTTAGTTTATATTTTATAGCAATTTTATTTATGTAATATATTGTTGAATTTTAGATAAATAAAAATTATATTTAATCTTATTTGAAATGGTTTTTCAAAAAAAAAATAAATATTTTTATATTTTAAAGGACTTTCAATACCCAATATTTTCTTTCAATTATTTCATTGGGAGGTAGAATATATAATTAAATAATAAATTAAAATTGAGTAAAAAAACTAAAACTATCCTTTTGAATTTATTATTTTTTTAATTATTGCTTATTATTTCTCTTTATTTTAGTTTATTTTTTAAGTAAATATTTTTTTTTTATTTTTTATCGTTTATCGTTTATCGTTTTGTGGTGCTTTTGGAAAAATTAAGCATTTATACTGTTATTTTTAAGAAAAATATATTAATATAATTAAACTAAAACACAAAAGTTATAAGTGAAGAGAAGCTAATTTTCTGTAAATTCAACACCAGACACCAACAATGCATAGAGTCCACCAAAACAAATTAGAGTAAACTTCATGTTAAAAAAAAAAAAGAGGATGGAGAAGATCGAGAATAGTAAACTGGTAATATAGTCAAGAACATATACAAAAGTTCTTGTTTGACTTCTTTTTGGTAAAATCCGTGTAACAAGTTTCCGACTCTTTTATATTATGCAAATTTAATTTACCTTGAATAAATTTTATTTTACAAGATAAAATCAAACTAAAATACATACCTAGTAATTATTAGACCGCACTATCCTTGGGATAGCAAATAATGAAAAGTTTGCAACCATATGATATAGTCCAAGGGTAGCCTAAAGAATATTGTATACAGGAAAATCAAAACATACATACAAAAAGAAACAAAAATCGCCTTCACCATCTCCGTCCATCGTCTACCATCGGATTCATTTCTATTTGTACATCTCCTAACTGTTTTGTATTGCCAAACTTCTCAGCTTCTTTGGCAATTTGGACATCACAAGGATTATAATACTGATTAAGAAACTTTACAATGAAACGAGGAACGAGTGCTGCTACAACGACTGCAAGCAAACATAACCAAAACAATCCCGTCTTTGCAATATGAAAGATTGCCCTGCAAAATGATAATTAGCATTCAAAATATCAGTACATTTGT
Source organism: Hippophae gyantsensis (assembly GCA_030763125.1). Lineage (NCBI taxonomy): Eukaryota > Viridiplantae > Streptophyta > Magnoliopsida > Rosales > Elaeagnaceae > Hippophae > Hippophae gyantsensis. The sequence goes on from CM061033.1 coordinate 50,489,490, forward strand.
GTAAGAACTCGAGATATTTCTCTGCTAGCTTTTCAGCCAAAGAAAAGAAAAGAAAAGTATTCTATGCATAATTTATAAGTAAAATGAAATTTCAAAAAGTGGAGATCAGTTAGTCATGACTATTAGTCTCTTCCCCTCTTCCATCAAAAGGGCAGATGATTCTTTATTTTTACCACCCTCTCGTAAATCATAATCAGCTTTATATGCAATTTCATAATGAAACTGTTAAAAAGTTTTATCAGGCTTGATGTAGAAGGAAATCAAAGTGGTAAACAAAAGAAAATATGTGACAAAAATCATTCATGTGACCTAATTATGGGACGGTATTGAATAATTTCACTCGATGATTATGCAAAAAGTGTCTATTATGCGAACATGTTATTGAATAAGAGGGCATACCAGTAACCAACTAGAAATGGTAAAGCATCAATTAAGATGACGCATAAGAATGTTGCAACTATAGATCCCCAAATGACTGCATGAATAATCCATGTCCACCGTAGAACATCCATGGCCAAATGTAAATTGACCAAAATAACCACTGCAAGTGTCCATAGATCCCCTAAGCTTGACACATCGATTGTGCTTCCCCAATATGCAAAAACAGGAATGAAAAACACAGCAAGACTTTGCCATAATGTGTCAAGCATTGTCAACCAAAACAATGTCGAATTATAGCATTCATTTCTATTACCAGCACCATAGAGTTGAGGACTCTTTAGAAGAGTTTTTCTGCTTAGGTCCTTGTCAAGAATTCCAACGACAATTGTAGGCAAAGAAGTGTAAAGAACAGAATACAAGATGCTGCTCCATTCAGTGATTGCAGTGCTCAAAGTGAAACAAGTAAAGAGCACGTACCTACAAAGAAAGTATATTGTGATGTAAATTCAAGCAAAAAATAAAGAAGACGATATATTGATCTCTCTCTCTCAATATGTATTGAAACCAAAAATAAAAGCAGAAAACACAATATTTTTAACCACCTAAGGTGGTAGCATGTTGATGCAAATTAACTGTTTGTCCAAAGATTCAGAAACTATACAACCATAGGAAGGGCTACTTACCAAAATAGAACAAGAACAAAAACTGCATTCCTGTAAAAGTTGTATAAGATCATGTATCCCATACGTTGATAATTCCAATGCCCGTGGACCAGTAAAAGGGGAACCAAGAATCTAAATTGGCCCATAGCAAAATCTGATGCCATGACAGCTTGCCGGCCCTCTTGACCGCTGATGCCAACTCCCACATCAGCCATTTGGATCATTGAAACGTCATTAGCACCTGTTGATCATCCAGCAAACACTAAAAACACCAGCTCATAAATCAAGAGGAGGATAACAGACTTACATTTTATTGTTTCAAAAGTACATCATGAACAGAAATTACCATCTCCAATAGCTAGTGTCATGTCATCAGTCCTACGCTTCAATAAGGCAACAATTCCAGCCTTTTGCAATGGAGCAACTCGGCAACAAAGGACCACAGAGCAATTATTTGCCAACTCGAAGAGCTGCAATGTAAAACCATAAAACTAGATTAACATAAAGACGTCATCAAATGTCTGGAAAGTGAGAGCTATAAAAGACAGTAAGTACCTTTTCTTCAAGTTCACCATCAAGAATATAAACAAGGCTGGAACCATCAATAATCAAGGCATAGGGAGTAACAGCAGCTCCTGAGCTTCCTTCAGTATAGCCAACCTCCGACACAGTCATGAGTTTCTTAGACATGAGAATGGCGTCTTCTAAACTTCTTCTACATGATTCCTTGGAGTTGCTGTTGATGATAATCTGGGTCATCATACTGGTTAGAAGCTTTGATGAGTACCCAATTGATATTGCAGTTTCTTGCTTGTCCCCCGTCAAAACCCAGACTTTGATTCCTGCTGTCCTTAGAGACTCTACGGCTTGTGGAACACCTTCTTGCAATTTATCTTCAATGCCTGAGGCACCAAGAATTCTGAGATTGTTTTCTACAGAGCTAGCAACCTTGCGAAGTAGAGCAACTCGCCCAATTAAAGCAGTACTTGCTGCCTCGAAGGATGAGTTCCAGTGATTGAATTCTGAAGGACTTAGTTCCCGTATCCCAACAACAAGTGTTCTCAAACCCAATGATGAGTAAGAATGAAGATGAGCTTCCGTTGCACGTATTATGTCTAGGTTCAAAGATCTATCTATTACACTGAACATTGTTGTGTCAGCACCTTTGACTAACACTTTTACAGTCTTATCTGGACATCCTAGTATAGCTGACATTCTCTTCCGATCACTATCAAACTCGTGCAAACCCAAAACATTGAACCTGCACTGCCCATGATCCAGGAATTCATGAAAAAGGGAAATGCAGGTCCGGATCTCTTGAAACGAGGTACAAAATTTTATAATTTTTCGTGAAAGAGGTAAACCAAAATACAAAATAACTAATATATTGAAGGCCATCTTTCATAAAAAAAAATCATGAAATAAGCCATCTCTTTCCTAAATGGTATTTTGTTGTTTTATTAATTTATTTGACAATAGATCAAGTTAGATGAAGCGTGACAAAAAGACACCTAATTTAAGCCAGCAACATTCAAGGTCATTTTCATAAACATGAAATTAGTTCAGCTATCACTTGCGAGTAAATTACAAGTCACAGAGCTGCATACAACATTTTTCCACGCAAAATGCAGTCTATATAAGAGATACTTTGAGTTATTAAAATAATAGTAAATATAAGAATAACAAAGAAGAGGAGGATCTTGCCAAAAAAGGTAAAAATACAACTCAGAAATTATAAGAAAACAGGACAATTGGTATGGATAAGAACACTTTAAATTACCTCTGTTTTTTCCCTTGAATATTGATAACTATGTGGCCAGAGGTTCGTTCAAGAAGCATAAAACCATAAGAGGCTGCAGCATAAACCAATGTTTGTTCATCAGGTGACTCCCCTTGGTAAACTACCAACTTCACTGAGGGATCAGATGTGTCTACAACAATTGGCACAATAGTATTGCAAGTTGCCAGTGCAAGAAAGAAATCAAAGACACGTTTGCCTTCATTTGTGTTATTCCCACCTTGGCAGAGTCTTAGAAGTTCCGGATCCACCTTCACAGTCATCTTTGGTCTTAAAACATACCCATTGTCTGAAACCAGTTGAAATATTTTAAGATTGATAAATGCAGCTCTAAAGATGACTATAGAAAACAAAAGAAAATGATAACAGAGCACATAAGAAATAACAGCGGTAACTGTAGCAAAAACAATATCCAATAGGTAACCACAAGTGATAAGGTCCAAAAATGCATTACCTTGCGCTACATGTGCTGCTTGGTGTTTTCCTGAAATGCTCCACCCACCACTGTAATCTTCTCCCCATACGCTTGCACATTGAAATTCCATTTTATTTTCTGTAAGCGTGCCCGTTTTATCTGAGAATATATATTTTATCTGGCCTAAATCTTCATTTATATTTAAAGCTCTACACTGGAATTTCGAATTTGTGGCTTCATCATTCAATTGGGTATCTTCGATCATGAAATAAGCCTGACCAAGCCGAACAAGTTCCATAGAAATGTACAGAGAAATGGGGATCATGATCTGGAACACAATAACAGACATGAGGAAAGTAAAAACTATCTCCATTCCCCATCCATAATAGTTATAGTTTTCCACTTTATCCTCAGAATAATCCTTTCTCCTATAGAAAGGCAAGAAATCCAACTTATCCCTGTGGCGCCTTAACCAAATTGCAGCAAAGACTGAGATAACTGTACACAAAGCAATCAGAAAGAGCGAGAGCATAATTATCTCAAAGTTCATGTAGATCTCAAGACGACTCCTCTTAGATGGTGCTCCAGCACTGTTAAGCATAACTTTGGTCTCCCTACCAGCATAAACTGCAACACCAAGTGCCCATTCAGTATTCTTGACCTCACAACCACGAAGAACAACATTAGAGGGTCCAAGTGATAACCTTTTCGCATCAATGTCCATATTGCCATGGAATCCATAGATATTTCTGTTGGGTTTCTCACACCTAATCAACCCACAAATCCTCTCCCTTTCAGATACCTTTGAATGTGTTTCTTGCTTTGCATACCGTGTCTTCAAATTGGATTCCCCATCCAAATTAATAGTCTGCACATAAGCAACCCCACTGGGATCACTAGTTGCTAGCAGTACCATATCACATGGAATAGTTTCATTTGCTTGTATTTTAATAATTTCGCCAACTTGGATATCCTTCCACTTCATCTGCTGAAACTGATCCATGACCAAAACTAAGGCCAATCGATTATTCTCAATTTTGTCAGACATATGTCGTGTATAATCCTCATATGCATCCTTTACTGCAGTAACTAACAACACAAGAGCTAAAGGCAAAATAGAAGCTCCTCGGCCAAAAACAGCTAGCTGAGGAAGCTGATTAAGAATAGCAATCACAAGGAAATAAATGTATGCCACCCTATGAAATTGTTCGAACAAATTTCGAGGCAAAAATGTTAAGATTGAGTACTTTCCTGTTCTTATTGAATTCCTAGCAAATTCAAACCTTTCATTCGTCTTGCCAGGATCATTTATGTAGATAAACCTCGAGTCCTCATCATTGATATCCTTCTGTGATATGCTATATGCTTCTGAATCAGGACAATTTGATCCATACCACACGGGTTTCGCTCCCAAATCACCTAACGACATTTCTCGCATGGAATTTGGAGCTGAAGAATTCGAATGGAACCAAGAAATGTTTGTCGTCGAAGACGAACTGAAATTAGATCCAACGTGTTGGGAATTCTCAGCTGGGCACTTGGAATCCATTAGGGGAAATAATTATAATAATTGACAGGAACAGGTTTCTACAAAATCTGAGAATACTTGTGCGCTTTAGAGGTTCTGGGTATCGGAAATTCAATGAAGTTGGAACAAATGGTGCAACTTTGAGGCCATGATCTGCATATCAAAGGCCTCTCCGGCACCACATAGCCAATATTTAAAAAAAATCAACGAAGTACCCAGATAGTAATTTCAACGAAAATCTTCAGAATTGTTAAAAAACCTAACGAATTATAAACCTCTTTATTATGCTACAATGCTTTATCAGAAACCCTTTACTTTTTGTAGCTAAGATTGGTTTAGTGAAATAAAATGGCTTATGAACCACGGCATTCTAAAGAGAACTGAGAGGTAAATGAAATGGGTCTTTTGCAGAGCATGCGTGTGTTTGTTATGCAACAATGGTGGTTGAGGCAGCGTGCTTTTCAGGGCGAAATAAGGAGGTTCAAAGGCATTGCAGAGAGAGAGAATCTCTCATTTCAGGAAGAAGAAAAGTCTATTGTTCCAGAGACATGAGAAAGAATTTCTCTTTCTGAAAGAAAGAAAGAAAAAAAGACACGAGAGAGCTTAAGAGAGAACTTTTTTGATAATGAATATTTAATCAAAAGAAAATGAAAGCTAGTTTTCTTTTCCTTCAAACTTCTTCTAGAAGGATTTCATGGGAGTGTCTGAATTTGACTTAAGCATCGTTCATTTTCTCCCAGCAAAATATTGGAACCAAGAGAAACAGAGAGACAAGGAACGAATGAGAGGTTCTTCCTCGTTCTGTTTCATTCTATTTTCTGGTTACTTGTCTTTTTCTATGCTCATTTTATTTTATTTTGGAAAGAAAAAAAAGTATTTGAATTTGAACTAATTTTTGTCATACCTAAAGTTTAATGATCCTTCTTTAAAAAAAAAAACTTTAAATATCTAAACTATATATACGAATCATAAAAATATATCGAATGAAACCAAACTAAATAATTACACGTCATATCATTTATATATTTTAAGACCATTATATAATCTTACGCCATTTAAAATAGTCCTTTCGTAATTTTTTTATTTGTCTCTGAAGTTCTAACTTCTTATTCTCTCTAATATGAAATAACTGAGGAAACTCGATTATTTATTAACTTCTTGTACTATTGCACGGAATTAGTACCTTAATAACCTTTTTCTTACTTTTATTTTTCATTAGGTAACTTAACGATACCTCTATAAAAAATATTAATTTAATATATTTTTTATATTTTATATTTATATAATACATGCATTTTTAATAAATGATATTTATTACGTTTTATCTTTTCTAACTCTTTAAATATTATTAATTTTTCTACTATTTTTGAATTATTAAATGCATATCTTCATGTTTTTTAATTCATTTTACGTATTTATTTTATCCTTTTAATGAGTTAAAAAATATTAAAATATTTATTTAATGATTAAAAATAATGAGAAAAAACATGTTAATATTTTAGAGATAAAAAGAGACGAAAATATTATAAATATTTTTTATTAAATAACATAAATATTATACAAGTATAAAAATTTCAATAATAAAAAAAATTAATATTTTTTAAATATTAGCATAACTAATATACCATCCGAAAAATAAAAGTAATTTTTTTTACTAAGGTACTAAATCCGTGCAATAATATATAATTATCGTATAAACATTAAGAGAATTAAGAGAAGGTGAACTCAAATCTTGCCAGTTATTTATACGTGAGTGTGTAGTTATTTTTTTTTTTAATTAGTCTAATTAGTTAGGTTAAATTAAAAACATCCGATTAATTATCGTTGAAAGTTGGAGTTAAGTTTTATATCCGTAATATAAATATATGAATTTGAATTATAGATAATGTTGTTTTGCTGTTTTGTATTTTGAGGTTATTATTGGTTTTTTACTAAAAAAAATATGGCTGTTTGGTTGCTACTTGATCCGTTGATCGTGATGATTAGTTTTTTTTCAAAGCTCGGCCATTTAGTTTTAAGTTTTTGTTAATATATTATTAGGAAAAAATGTTTATGTTAATGTATTATCATTTATTTATAAAATTTTATTTTTAACTTTTTAAAAAAATATATGTTATTTATATCATAGATAAAATATAGACATATAATATATATATTTTTAATGAAATTTCATATATAAACAAAAATTATGTGATATAATTAAAGAAATAAAAAAAATAGCACACCTTAAAGAAAATTAATAAGACATACTGCAGAAGTTAAGTTGTGATAATTAATTGTACTTGGCATTTTCATGTATGAATAACACATGGTTATTAATTGAATGTCTGAATCTCTCTTTCTTCTTTTGCATGTAGAACATATAGCCAATAGCAATACAAATTCATAATTAAAAACTCATATATTTATATATATATTGACAAACATTGGCCTGTCTGCTATAATTGAAGTTCGATCAGTCTTTGAAATGGTTTACTTATGACACCACATGGTATTGATGATGGTTTCTTCAGTTCTCAGTCTCAAATTTGTCGTCATATTTTTCAATTTTAGTGATCTACTGTTTTTGTTGTTTTCTTGGCTGTTCTGGTCCTTTTGTTTTTTTGCATCAACTGCATTGCTGACGTTCAACCTGAAGTCTTTCTCCTCTTTGGCTATTCTAGGCTTACAGCCTTAAACTTAGGGTACTTGGTTTGAATTTGGAGGATTCGTTCTTTTTTAATGGTATAATATAATATCTTTTAAAAAAAAATGTGTTTCGTATATTAAAAATGTAATGTATATATTTTTAAAATGATTAAAAATAAAATTATATAAATAATTGTGTCAATTTTAAGATTTCTTATTTATAATTTTTTTAATTAGAGGATTTGATTTGATTTGATTTAATGGAGTAAATAATTAAAATATTATTAAATAAAATTTTAACTGTGTAATAAAAAGAGTACGTGACGGAAAAATAAAAAAAAGGACTCGGAGATAATGACTTGGAGAATATAATTAAAGACAAGTACACGTAAGTTTTGAAAATAAAATTGTAATTGAATTATATAGTCGTTTTTTTTAATAAAATATAGGTTTTCTTCCACTTATATTTACTTTACGTTACATTTAACATTTTTACAACTAGTGATAGTATCCAAATATATAAGTAGGCAAAAGTTTAAAAATATATATCGGAATAAAATATGTTAATAATTGATTATTTTTAATTGTATTGAAAATTGAAAATGTAATGATTTTTTCTCTTTCTTAAAAAATCATTATTCTGTTGTTATCTTATATTATTTTTTTAATTTTACCTCAATTTCAAATATAATACTAAATTCTAAATTTTAAATCCTAAAACCTTAAATCATAAACCTCAAATCCCAAAATCCTAAAGATTATTTAAAAAAATAATAATTTTAACCTTAAATTTTAACCTATAAATATAACCTAAAATCTTAAATCCTAAAACCTAAAATCATATTTAAAAAATAATAATTTTAACCTATATCCTAAAACCTTGAATCCTAAATCCCTATATCCCAAAATAATAATTTTAATAATATATTTTATTTTCAAGTAATAATTATTTAGAAAAACAATAATTTTAATAAGGTATTTTTTTTGACGAAAAAACTAATAATTAAATTATATTATTTAAACTTTACTGAATATAGGGGTATTAAGGTAATATGTAGTATTTTTCATTTCATTTCAATTGTAAATCAAACACTATAATACTGATTTTTTTTAATTCCAATGATCAAACTAAACAAAATTATTTTCTTTTCATTTTTATTCTCGTTTCGATTTCATTACGTGAACCAAATACCACCATAAAAAACAATATATATATATATATATATATATATATATTAAAAAGTAAATATATAAGATAATTTTAAAATATATATATGAAATTACTAATGGATGTACATAATTTTGTAAGAATAATAAAAAAAATTGGGTAAATGAAAAAAAAACCACATAAAATAATATTTTAAAAATTTATAAAAACAATAATAATAAATAATAACATTTAACCGAATTAAGTCAAACATGATTCAATATTAAATGAATCTAAATGTTATGATTTAACTTGAAAGATATTTGAGGTAAAATAATAAGCTATATATTTTATTAAAAATAATAAATTAGTAAATATACAATCAATTTATTACAAAAATTATAAACATATTATATACCTTTTATCAAGTGATTAAATAACATTTAAGTATAATTAATGGTTTAAATATAATAATATTGTAACAAATTATCACCAAAAAATTTATTATTCATAAATATATACTATTTTTTTATTAATAATATAAATTTAATATTAATTTTTTTATTAATTATATAAATTTATAATCAGAATATAACATTGAAATATACAATCAATTTATTATAAAAATTACAAGCATATTATATATTTTTATCAAGTGGTTAAATAACATTTAAGTATAATTAGTGATTCAAATCTAACAATGTTGTAATAAATAAAGTTATAATTGAAAATAATTGTAATTGAATTATATACTCGTTTTTAAAAAAAATATACGTTTCCTTCCACGAATATTTACTTTATATTACATTTTACATTTTTACAACTAGTGATAATCTGTACATTTGGCATATAAGTCGGCAAAAGTTGAAACATATGAAGAAAAACATTATACTTTTTTTTAAAGTGAGTATATAGGATAATTTTAAAAAATATTTATGAAATTATTATTGGATGTACATAATTTTGCAAGAATAATAAAAAAATTGAGTAAATGAAAAAGAAAAACCACAAATTTATAAAATTTATAAAAATAAAAATAATAATATTAACAGAATAAGTGAAATAGAGTTCAATATTAAATTTAAATATTATTATTTATATTTAAAGTGAAATAATAAACTAATAAATATTCAAATAATTTATTATAAAAGTTACAAACATATTATATACTTTTAACAAGTAGTTAAATAACAATTAATTATAATTAATGGTTCAAATATAACATTATTGTAGTAAATCTATCACTAAATTATTTATTATTCATATAAATATATACCAATTTTTTTATTAATAATATACATTTAATATTAACTTTCTTATTAATTTTACAAATTTACAATTATAATATAACATAATCATATATTTATATTATTAATTATATTTAAGTAATATTTTATCACTCTATAAAATTAAATATTATATTTGTAACAATTGTTTGTATTTTATTAATTTAACTAATAAAAATATATAGATTAAACATAAAATAATATTATTTTTATGATAATAAATTTTAATAATGTTATTTTATCAATTAAAAACTGTGTTTGATATAATATTTTTAAATATTTGATATATTAAAAAAATATTTAAAATAATTTACAGTAATGTTTCTTCAATCTTGCTCGTCTGAACGACAATATTGTTACTATTTAGAATAATCATTTTCACCGGTGTTTTTTTAAACTTAAATTCCATATTTTAGGTTTACAAACGCAATTATTCAATCTATATTGCTAAAACTTCAAATTAATTTTCTATAATTATACAAACTTTAACATGTTTTAATCTATCTTAATTTTTAAATATTTTTTTATAATGCAATGAATATGTTTTTTTTATAAAAAAAATTAAAAAAAATTATATATAAAACGAAATAAAAAACAAATAACGTGAATCATATATATATAAATCATTACGTATAAAATACATTTAAATAGTATTTTAAATTAATTATCAAAATTGATAGAAAGTCTAAATTAAAAGTTACACTTTTCAAAGATCTTTTACTTCAATAATTATTCTATTCAAACAAATAGCGTCTCGGGACCTACGTGACAAAAGTTCTCCATTCCACGATACATGTTCAAACTGCAAGAATAAATTAAAATTTTCAACACTTAAAAATAAATAAATAAATACAACTTATAAAATTATCGCAACTACACTGTGAATTATAAAAAATAAATGAAATTAATCAAGATAATCAGGGAGATATATATTTGTGACATGTTAGGCGGTTACAGAATATCACTTTAACCTTTTACATTTTTATATCTAAACGGATGAGTTTTATAACAAATAAAAGAAATAGAATTATTATTTTTTAACTCTCAACTGTTGATCTATAAGAGTATACAAACTTATGTAATATTTTACAGCAATTAATTTTATACCTGTATATCTAATCAACTAAAGTAATACAAGTGATAACCCATAATATTGGAGTTAAGAGTTCTAATCTCATCTTAAGACATTATTAGTCAGTGTATGTTATATGTGAAAATATATAATTATAAATTAAATAAATAAGTATTATTTATTTATAATAATATATTTATATTATAATATTTTAAATAAATTATAAAAATAATTATTAAATTTATAAATACATATATAATTTTAACAGTAAACTCTTTATGAATATTTGAAACAAGATAAGTTAATAAGATATTTTTCTTAATCAACGTTTTATAAATACACATAAAAAATATGTACTATATATATATATATTTATGAAGAAAATTAAAAAATAATCTTTAAATTAAAAAAAATAAAATTTTATAATTATTACTAATATCATTAGATAATTAAAATTTTAACCATGACTAATTTACTAACTTTTTAATTTTTATTGCATTAAAAATGAAAAAAATTACACGCAAACATATATATGTTGTTGTTTTTTTACAACTTTTTACATTATTATAATATTAAATAAACTCATCTTCTCTTGTTTCAATCCATAAATTTGAATAATATTAAATATTATTTAATATAAAAAATCATCAAACTATCTCATAATAAATTTGAAAAAGAAATCGTAACTATATTGTCTAATAAGATAAATATATAATAATTATCAAGGTTAAATTAAGAGAATTAAATATACATCAAAATCTAACTATTTTAATTATATAATTAAATTTAAAAATATGTGATTGATATTTAAGACTAAATATTTTTGTAATTCTAATTTTTCATTTTTAATTAAGTGATTATGTTAATTATTTATTATTTTATAAATAATTAATTTTAATTAAGAATATTAAAATTTAAAATAATTTTAACAAGAATAACTACATGCAATCATTATTTTAATTTTATATAAAAGAAAGTTATGAAATCATGGTTAAATAATTTAAATTAAAATATTTTACAATTATAATTTTATTGATTAATTTATTATTCTAAAATAATTAATTTTAGTTAAAAATATTAATTTTTTAAAAATATGTAAAAATAATTATATAGAATCTATAAATTTTTAAATTTTTTAAAAAATATCTTTTGAAATTATAGTTTTTAATTCTTAATTATGTCACTATTTTTTTTATTTATTATTTAAAAAAAAATTAAATTAACATTAAAATCTTGATAAAATAGGACCAAAATCATTATATACGTTCTATGAATTTTAATTTATAAAAAATAAAATTTATAAAATGATGATTAAATAATTCTAATTAAAATTGTTTATAATTTTAACTTTTAATTCTTAATTAAATTATTATGTATAGTGTTTATTATTCTATATAATTAATTTGATATAAAAGAAAGTTATAAAATTGTAATTAAATAATCTAAATTGAATTCCTTTGAAATTTTAATTTTAATTAAAAATTAAAATTTTAAATAAATACTGCTAAAAATGATTATAGGTAATATATATTTTTTTAAATTTTATAAAAAAATTAAAAAAGTGATTAAATAATCTTTTTAAATTATAGTTTTTAATTCCTAATTAAGTTGTTGATTATTTAATATCTTAAAAATTATTTTTATTTAAAAACATTAAAAAATAAATATATAAATGAGTGATTAAATAATTTAAAATAAAACATTTTATAATTTTAGTTTTTAATTTATAAGTGTCATATGGTATATTTTTTATTATTTTAAAAAATAATTTTAATTAAAAAAATTAAAGTTTTGAGCATTTGTGATTAAAATAATCTAACTTTTTTAACTTTATAAAAATATATATTAAGAAATGATAATTAAATAACTATATAAGTGTAATATTTTAAAATTATAGTTTTTAATACTTAAATAAATAATTATGTTTATAATTTATTATTTTAATTAAATATATTAAAAATTTAAAAAACGTAAAAGACATAATTAATATATAGAAAATTGGATTAAAAGTAATGTAAATAATGTTAAAACTAAAGTCAATAATATACCTTTAGTGATGTTAGCAGAGAGCCTTGGGCAATGGATATTATGTCAGGATAATGTCTACTTCTGGGTCCTCGATTAAGCACGTAATTATTCATCTGCTTCATTGTGTGCATGCAATTCGATGGAACTATTTGTACCTTGTAACAATAAAATTAAAATAATATTATACACAAAGGTTGTTTTTTTATTTTGTTTTTTTGTGTGATAAAAGGTTGAATTTGAATGGAGACTATATTTTCCTTTCTTAGATAGTTTAACTCTCTAATTAAAAAAAAAAAATTGAAGAAAGAAAGAAAGAAAGTGTGATCATTGTGATGATTGGGTTCTCACCTTATTATAGACCAAGGAATTCAAATTTGGAGCTTCAACTTGAACTGCATATAAGTTTTCACATTCAATCAGCTCTAGATTCTTGAGATGTTCAAAGCAAAACTCAAACTTTTCAATCGAACTGCATCTTCCCAGGACCAAGTTCTCTAAATTAGAGAATTTGGGTAAGTAGTTTTCAGTCCATTGATCACTGATATTAGCTCCAAAGATTTGCAGATCTTTGATATTTTCAGATAAAGACAAGTTAATGTTAAATGCTAATGGGCGTTTAAACCATGAAGAGATAAATTTAAAAGTTTCTAAATTTGGTGCCACAACATTTAAATTCTGTAATCCCACACAACAATTCAACATCTCCAAGACTTTGAGACAATTGCTTTTAATGTTAATTCTTTCAGTAAATGAGCAACGGTGGATCTTTAAGACCTCAAGCGAGTTTAGATTAGGAATGATATTGTTAAGCCATTGGTTATTAACATAAGCTTCCCTTAACTCCAAAAATTTGAGAGAATTGGAAGAAGGAAGATGGATTGTGGTTTCTCGGTATTGGTTCTGAAACATAAAGTTAATGGAAAGAAACTCAAGATTTGAGAGTGGTTCAATGTAAATATTATTTAATTTGGAGCATTCATGTACTTGAATACTCTTTAGTCTGTAATTGGAAGACTTTATGGTTATACTCTTTAATTGAGTACAATGACTAAGATTGAATTCTTCAAGCAGAGGACAATCTAATATCAAATCAGGGGACTCTGTTTCAAACCCTTTTAATCTCAACTTTTTGATTGATTTTGCAGAAAATACAGACTGTCTCATCCACGCTAATTTTGACGATATGCTTCGATATTTAAATTTTTCTGCATCATAAAGTTCAAAATCGAAGTCTCTGACACAACTCTTCAAAGCAAAATGTATCATTGTATTTGTTTCAAATTGATCATGCCTTGAAATTTTGCCTCTAAATCTGAACTTCTCTAAACAAGTATCCAATTTGCGAAGCTTCAAATAATTGCGAACGAAATCGAAGAATATAATCTTTTTAGTAGTCTTTGTTGCATCCCTTCTAATCGCTTTTTTCATAAAGGCGTAGTCAATATCAATGGTGGGTAAGGAACACCATGCGGAGAAGAAGTTTCTAGACAAAGTGCTGGTTTGGGTTGAATCTTTTGTGGGAAGTAAAGACATAATTTCGTGGATTAGATGTTCTGGCAACTTTGAGAATTGATCATCTTGGACAACACCATCATGTAGGTTGCTTTCGATTTTACTTTTCAACTTTTGCCTCTTCCTCATTGATGAATCTTCTTTTCCTGTTTGTTGCACACGTTTCTTCATCATGATCGTAAATTTTCTGTGTTTGGGTAGAAGAAACTTTGTTGCTTCAATTTAATTCGTACTTCGTTGCAAGGTTTATTTATAGTTGAAAATTGATATGGAAAATATACAGTTTTGAAATTCTAGTCCTTTTAGGATTATGATTAATAACTGGCTTGTGCTGCAAGTTTTTAATGTTTTTGGTAAGTTGGATTTTTCTTTCATATTGACCATATATTAGTTTCCTTGTTTGTAATGGTTTAATATTTTGCATATCACATCTACTCAAACTAATTGGATTATTATTCTTTGAATTAATTAATGAAAAATTCTAAAATACTTCTACTCTTGACCATTATATTTAGGTAGTTTTAAATTTAGTTTTTTCCTGAATTTTTTTATGGCTGTAATTATAATTTAAAAAATTCTAATCATTCTTTATTTTTTTTTTAAAGTTAGATTGATTTCATTAATTATAAAATCTTTTAGAATTTTTAAGCCACTTTAGTACGCTGAGCATTATGAAAAAAAGAGAGAGGATATTTATGCTTATGGTGCCCTTTGTATGGAAAGTAGAGGAGGTAAGTCTATATGAATTATCATTATATAGAAATTTTATATTTTTAGTTATCTTAAATTTCATTCAATTTAAATTTAATTTAAAAATTTTAATCTAAATTTGATTGTTGTAACCAATTTAAATTAATCTAAATTTAAGTATATCTTATTTTTAAAATCAAATAAAATTTGATTAATATTTATTTTTAAATTTTTATCATATATAAAATACAATATATATAATATTTAAATTAATGTAATTGTAGTAAAATTTATTATTTATAATCACAATTAAAAAAATAAAAATATAATTATTAAATTATTATAAATATTATTATTTTTAAACAAAAATAATATAATAATATAATTATATATAATATTTAAAATATACTAAATTTTTTAAATGTAGTTCAATTTAAATTTGTTAAATTAAATTACTTCATTTGATTTATATAAATTAGTCGAATTATTTTCTCTATCGTTGGATGTTAAATCTTCTACTCACCTATCAGAATTTGAACCAACAGATATAGATTTTCCCAATGATATATCTTCTACTCACCTATCAGAATTTGAACCAAGAGATATAGATTTCCTTATTTCTTGCGTATACTAATTGAAATGTAAGATTTTAAGATTGATTGATTTATGATTAACGAGATGGGAAAACCAAAACTCAAAAAAATCACTTTTTTTTAATAGCATGACTCAAGTTTCGCTTTTAAGTAAAATAATATGTATTTAATTATATTTTTATTATGATTAATTAATTAAATTAAATTTTAATAAATTAGATAATATTAATGTTACTTTGCTACTTAGATTGATTAATTTTTAAACTTTAACTATTAGACTCAATTCAATATTTTTTAATGTTATTTTAATTATTGTAAATTTTAATGCGCTATTTTATGTAATTTTTTATTTTTTAAAATTGTTTAACATATTTTTTTTGCCCTTTCCGTTTTAATGAATTATTGTTTCTTAATTGTCGTTTTTTCGGATATGTTTGTGTACGGTGCGATCGGAGAGAAAACAGCCGGTAAAATGAAAGATTTTGATAGAAAGGTCTTATTGAAGGACGACAATAGCGTAGTTAGTGGCGGCCAACCTTCAAGATTCCATCACTTGCTTTGCATGTTTCTCTCCGTACAGAAGCGTCGCGCTGAAGCTTATGCCAGCCTCAAACGTTACGCTAGAGTTTGTGGTTTTGTGTTTAAGTGAGTACAAATTGGCCAATTAGGGTTAGTGTTTACATTACGAACTTTTCGTTTTGAATTTGAATGCGAAATTTGAGCAGGGGATTTGACGAATATATGATTTCGGGACTGGAATTTGCGCACCAACAACTATGCAGTGAGATAACTACCGAGTTCAATGATTGCTCAAAACAAGTGAATTTGTTACTTAGTTATTTTTCAATTCCTGATTCTAAAGTTAAGTAGGCGAATTGTGAAATTTGGTATACAGGTTATAAAAGTTGAGTCACTGTTTCAGAATCCTGACTACTCTCGAGTTGATTTGGCTCAACTTCTGAGAGCTGTTCAAATACAGGAAAAAGCAAAAATTGCAATTGGTGAGTGATCTCTGCTCTATTTCTTTGGTTATTGTTACTACTACTGTTATTTATTTATTATTCTGTGGGTGTAACTTTAAGATTATCTTTTCAAAGGTTGCATGGTAAATATAGAAAATTTCAAAGGGGGAAAACTGCATCAAAAGTAACTATTCTGAACAAATGATTTGACTTCCCAGTTAAATGAGTTGAATTCGATCTGGTTGCGAAGTGGAACTTGCTGATGTCAGAATTATCTGCTGTAACATTTATTCAGCTAAAATGGGTTAGAATTCTCAGTTGATGTATCAATTGTGTTAGGGTAGCAAAGCTAAGAGAGCATGGTGAGGTCGTAATTGCTCTAACTACTCTTCGCCAGTTTCCTAAAGTAGTCTCAAATATTTATCTATTCTTCCAGATTTGTCCATAACCATTGGTATTTTTATCTGGCTTCCAACACCCTTTTTTGGGGTTTCAAATCAATTATGAATTGAATTTGACATGTGCCTAATGGCTAAATTGGTTAAAGAACCAGTAATTGTGCGTGCTTTTTTTTATTGTTGTTGGGGGTCGGGGACGAGTTTCTATTAAAGCGATAACTTTTGATTAAATAACCACTTGCTTCTTAGATGATTGCCATTTCCAAAAATCCAAAAGCAAAAAAGCGGCAGAATTATTTCCGAAGATAAATGTTATATGTTGCTCAATGAAGTGATTGCTAATACGAAACTTAAAAATTATGTATTTTCCTCCCTTCTGCTAGTGCAGTAATCAAGAACGATTTTATGCATCGCCTTAGCACATGACTAGTATTCAGGAAAGGCTTGAAAACAGAGTAAGGAAATAGTGGAGTAAGATCCAAGTTAATCTGGGAAGGAACCGGCTGTGGAATGTTGAATAATAAGATAGTCAATCATAAGTCGGACAGAGCCTCAGTCACATCTAAATTGATTAAAACTGTTTGTCTTGTATGCTTTTTGAAGTCCCAATTAAATGGGTTGCCAGAGTGCTTGTGAATGTGGTTGTTATTACTAGCAGTCAAGTGACAGATCATGTGTTATTTTTGTCAGTGCCAGGTTTATTAGTCCGCTCATAATTCTTCAGTTTTAAAGCTAAAATAATTAAATGTTGTTAAGGGAATGAGACATATCGATCCAATGTTGTGTACTATACTGTCAATAAGTAAAAGTCTAGCTAATTCATAGGTGCTATATTGTCTCAATAATCCATGTAAATGAACGTACTTTTGTATATCTACTGAGTGGTAGCCATAATTAGGAGCACTTAGCTGTTGATTTGCAGGTATATTCTGTATTATTTGCTAACATTTAGTTTTCTTGTTCTAAAGACAGCCACAATACAATTGTTAAAGAAGGCGGGTCGCCCATCTGAATGGTTGGTAAGCCATGAGAATTATAAATTTAAGAAGCCAATGGAGCGTGAATGTGTGCATGTTCATGAGATAACTGAGGCTACTGGAACTAAAGAGGCAGAAGCTGATGCAGAATATGATAATGCCCTCAAAGAGGCAATTAGAGGGGTGCAGGATGATGTGACTGCTATAAATGAACATTTAGAAGAGGTTGGATATGAAATTGCAGCCTTTTAAGAGGCTTGATTTTGCTCATTTGATATGTAGCCTTATAGTTTTGGAAGTTCATAGAAGCCTACGAGATCTAGAACTGCCCATCTTCGTATGTATGCTGCCGTTAATTTTAGATCACATTTTTCTCGAGATGTACAAAGATTCTTATCTTATACAGTCTCTTAATATTTCACATATATTTACATGAAGCTGTAGTTGGGAAAAGGGATGGGAGTTTGATTATTTGGCCCGTGGATGTTAATCCATTGGAAAAAGGTGTATTTCTATAAGGTCAAGGAACCGGAAAATTATGGATTTGCACAAAAAACCACCTTACATAACACTTCGAAAGGTATGGTTCGCATTTGGTGGCATGATTGATTTGTTGATTTAGCATGTTAATGGAATGTAAATGCAATGGTCTATATTTTATCTTGATCGCGAAGTCGGAAACTGGATTGTGCCAAAATTAGTCACGTGACTAAAAGATCCCAGATAATATAGGCCATAGTACCAATTTGGATTGTGATTTGTTTTTCTTTTTTCTACGACTCTTTGAGCATTCCTCTAATGCATTTTTTTTGGGGGGTTGCTAAGAGACATTCCTATATAATGTAGAACTAAATGGATTTCAAATGTCATAGACACTATTAGTTGACTGAAAGGAGTTGGGACTCTTTTAGCCGTTTAGACCCAAAGGGACAAGAATGGACCCAATTTGAATGAAAATGACTCAAATCCCTTCAAAAGTAAACCACCTTTCATCGATAAAAGTGATATTGGTACAAGTAAATTTGTTATTTTCAGTTTGTCACAATTATTTTTTATGTATAGTCCTACTACTGTCAGAGCATAGTTTCTAATTTTAAAAATCATTTAATCATTAAATTGTTAACATAAATTTTAAATTGTTTTGATTTTAGTATTTTTTCTCTAGAAATATCAATTTTAATCAATATAGTGGCAATAAAGTGTAATTAATTATAGATAACATATAAAATTTAAAAACTAGTGCTATGATAATAACAAAAATAAATGAGATTATACTATTATCTTGCAATATTATAAGCACATTTTATCCCCTGACGTCAGCCGTTGATCCACCACAACTACTGTAATCTAGACAATTAAGTGAATGGTATTTGTATTTTTTCATTGGTACTCATTTGATTGAATTTCATATCCTAATTTAAGAAATGGTTTCAGTTAGAATCAAAATCAAAAGTAAAGAAAATGTTTCTTTTAGAACTATTATGATCTTTTAATTTAGATTCAACAAACTTGCATCTCAATGACATGAAATCAAGTTAGGTATGTTGAATGTTTGACGTTTAAGTCTCAATTAAGATCTCAATTAGGAGTATCTAACTTGTGTGGTATTTAAAAAAAAATCAATTTGGGCAGTACATTGGAATTCATATGTATAGCTACCGGTAGCTATGCGTTGGCTTCCAACTGTAGACAGAAACTAGTGAAATTTTAACTGTCATATAAACTCAATTTTTCATCAGCCTATTGCAATTAAAAATGATATTCTCAAAGACTTGGTTTTCTGTTTAATGCTTATGGAGTTAAACCTAAAAAATTCAACTGTGTTACATTCCCTTTTCCTCTCTCTTCCAGCATGTCATTTTGATTAGATTTTTTAACTGGTTATTTTGAGTTCATGCGAAATTCCAATTTATTTTCTATAGATGTAATACTAAACCTATTATAAACTTAGTATAAACTCAAACCAACATGAAGCAACTAATTTCAAATTTCAGGATGAATGCTAAGAAGCAACTAAAGCTGAAGCACAGGTCAACCTTCACAATGCACACTTGGAAGAACCATCAAGCAGGTTTACAATCCCATGACTTAGTTTTGCAGTTAACCAAAAGAAAGAATAATACAACTTGACCTAGTAGCTAGCCTATGAGAGGGGGGGGGGGGAATCAATTCTTTAGCACCTTTAAATTACACTAACATTATTGAATCTGTATCAAAATTCAAAATTTATACACAGAAGGAGGATAAAGAGTTGATAGATATTATACATCGGTGGATGTAGAGACAGGTAAATGTTCATTATTGGGAGAGTCTGATTTCCTTAGTTCTTGAACTTGTATTGCAAATTGCAAATTCCACAGGATATCTTCTACAGAAGGTCTATCAGTGGGCTCATTCGACAGACACCTTAAACATATCTCCATCATTGTCTTCAATGATTCATCTGAGCACTCCTTGTGCACTGCTGGATCAACTATGCTCCTTCGAGCTGTTTCATCCGTTGCGGTGCTTACTTGTAGCTGTATAAGAAATGCAGATTCCAGAATGTAGTGTGAAATTTATAGCTATTAATATTGAGGGTCTTAAAGCAAATTGATTTTTTTTTTCTTTAGTTGTGCCACTATTAACTGTAGTTTCCAAGTTTGAAAGAGGTCATTCTAACTTGACATAAAAAACTCACAAGATCTTTTAGAAGACCGACTTCATTTTCAAACATTATAGGCCTTCCAAGAATGATTTCTAGCAGTATAACTCCTATGCCATAGACATCATTCTTGTCCTCATGATCTATCCTGCAATTAAAGACCAATATAGTTCAGAAAACAGAGTTGTGCAATTAAAAAACAATAAAGAAATCGAGGTTGATGATCAACAAACCTAAGATGACAGATCTGAAACAATTTTTTTGGTATACAAGTATTATACCTTGCTCGAGTACTTCCTTTTGCTGCAGAAGAAACTCCATTGCCCGATTTATTGAACTTTTGCCACACCAATGTTATCCTATTTTCTGCTAAAAGAGGCAGGTTAAAACGACTGATCTTCACACGCAAGTTATGATCCATCAAGACATCTGTTATCTTGAGGTTATTTGAGAAAATGCCTGGGACAATCCCTGTGTGAAGAAACTGGATTCCCTTTGCAACTCCAATTGCTGCAGATATTCTCTGTGTCCAAGTAAGTTTTTGCCCTGGAGTTTTTCCTGCTGCACAAATCCAACTACTTAAAAAGAATGCTAAGAGATGAAGACTGATTTCTGATATAGACAACAGCAAAAGAAATCAAATAAAACATATTTGGGAAAACCGGCAAAGGGGTAGTGAAAAATTGAGCATAATGAGAAGATAATGAACTCTGGTGTTAGAAGCATGTTACGGATTGCATAGCAAATGGACTACATAGGTTTCATCTAGGACTTCTATGCTAAAAAGCATGAACTGACTTGTAATCACTTGTAAAGTGCATTGTTATGTCTATACTTTGAAAAAAAAAATTATGATCGAGTTATTTTTTGATCTATGATATCATTTAGCTCTATATATTCACTCCATGAAAAATCATAATAAAATTTACTAAGAATTAAGATTGAGTTACTTACTGATTACATCAGACAATAATGCTAGAAAGTAAATTCTAAACTTTATAAAGCACTTGGAAAAACCACTTTACCAGAGATGCAGCCTCTTAATGTCCCATTGGGAACAAACTCAAATATAATAAACACCTGGCTGACACTTGAATCATCAGGTTGGCATTCCGAGCAATGTCCAAGAGCACTAACCAAATGGTAATGTCTGAGTTTAGAGATCAACTCAATGTGGTGTGTATAAAACTGGAGATTGTGCTTCTTTCTCATTTTCAAGCTTTTAATCGCAATAAGTCTTCCATCAGGGAGCTTCCCTCGATAAGTCTGACACATGACAAAATGTTAAAAGTTCATTCTTGTGACTTGTGAGTTGAGAAACATTAACTTCATTGCATACTATGCCATCACTACAGATTAAGACAGTAAATTATCGATAACATCGGTAAAACCCGTCAATTCTAGGTTTTGTGATTTGAGGCAGACCCAAAGTCGTAGGTTTTTGTTACGTACAAGGTTGTACAGAGGTTATGTTAGGCTGTACATTCAAATATATCTTTAAATGTAACAACTTCATTTTAGTGTTCAGCTTTGTAAGAAATGATTACCTGACCGTTTGAACCTTCTCCCATCAAATTTGAAGCATCAAAATTATTTGTAGCTTCCTTTAATTCCTCTATGGAAAAACTTCTATAAGCTGGAAGACTAGCACCCAGTTTCATTGTCTCTGATATATACTCTGTAGAGGAGTAAAATGTTGGACATGGACTTTCAAATGCATATAAACTTGGGCTCAAAATTCTGATATCAAACTTATGAAAAGTGAAGATGAACACAAACTGAACCAATGTGAATCTAATTCCATAAACATCAAAGAAGAACAATTACAACTTACTTGCATCTGAAAGTAGTTTCGCTGTGTTTGTTGTAGATCCATTCTCTGTAATTAACCTTGTCACAGGTTTTTTAACACTTTCCTTATTGTACATCTTCTTAATAAGCATAGAAACAAACCCAACAATTACCATAACCCCAACCATTCCTCCAATTACACTTGATGTAACAACTGCTTTATTACCTTGTGTGTCATGCTTATGTCTATGACTATGATCAATAATCACTTCCACAGCAAGTGCTTCATTTTGACATAAGCTAGAAGGATGTTGTTCTTGTTCTTCACTTGATAAACAATTTCTAGCACATAAAACAACCCTGTGCTTGAAACAAGTAGGTAATCGTCCTGTCAAAAGATTAGAGGATAAATTGACAAAGTTAAGTTCAGAACTACAAGACATGTTGTGAAAGAGCTTTCCAGTGAATTTGTTTCCAGAAATATCCAAATAACTCAATGAAGGAAGTGAGAAAATTGATGGCAAAAATGGCCCAACAAATCCATTCAAGGAAAGGTCAAGCTTTTGAAGCTGGTAATAGGATTCCAATTCTTTAGAGAGGCCTAAATGAAACTTGTTCTTTCTTACCACAAGGCTAACTAGCTTTTTAGGTAAAGTAGGAAAGTGAGGCCCAAAATGGTTATCTTCTAAATCAATAACTTGTAGGTTCTTTAACTTTCTAAGATTAGGAACATCCCCAGAAAAGTTGTTTCCTGATAAAATCACAACTCTGAGATTAGGTAAGGTTCCTAAAGATTTTGGCAAAGACCCACTAAAAGCATTGTTCTTTAAACTTAGAACAGTTAACTCTGGTAATGAACTGAGCCAATCTGGAATAAGACCTGTGAAATTGTTGTAGTCAAGAATAAGTGTTCGGAGATTTCTCAAGTCTAAGAACTGAATTGGGATTGATCCAGCGAAGTAATTTGAGCTAACATTGACAATCTCCAATGAGGTTAAATGAGCAATATTACTAGGAATTGGCCCCCATAAACCAAGAGAAACAAAAGATAGTACTTTTAAGCTTGGTAAGGTTTCTAGAGTGGCAAATAGCGAATCTATTGAGAAATCTTGAGGTAATGGAGGAAACCCATTGTTGCCAATGATGTGAAGTTGGGTTATATTGCCTTCATAACATGATAGAGTCAAAGTTGAGGTTGGCTCAATGCTGCAAAAATCTGATGAGGTTTGGTTAAAGCTGCTTAAAGCTGATGGGTAGTTAAGAAGCTGATGGATTTTAACTAGAGATTGAGATTGAGATGATTGTAGCTGTTCTGCATTATGCACAGAGAATGAAGCTATTATCAGAAGAAGAAGAAGAAGCTTTAGAGGGAAAAGTGATTCTGTCATTAATAATCTGTGAAGGATGGAAGAACTGACCAACATAAATGACTTGTGGAAAATTTTCAGTTCTTAGCTTGTTTAGAAAAATCAAAATACTAGCCGGAGGAAAAAGCCTAGCTTCATGGTGAAGGATAATGTTTTCTCTTACACTAAAATAAAAGTGTAGAAATATAATTTTTAGAGCCTCTTCTTTCTCTTTCAAGTCTTTTGTTATTTAGTTACTAAGAATTGTAACCATAGAGTATAAGGAAATAATGTTACCTTTATTTTCAACCTCTCTCCTTTAATCTTCTTTTTGTTCCACTTTGAAACGAGTAGATGGATGAAAATAAATGACCACAAAGCTAGCCTGATTTAATAGGCAGGACAGGATGGCCTATCTTTATATTTACAAGAAGATAATAATAAAAATAGATGAAAGTTAAAATATATATTATTTAAAATAAATATATTTTAAAAAATTAATCTAATATTATATAATAATATAAGTGTGTATAAATTTATAGAGAAATATAAAGAATCAACGTTATTTTTAATAAAAATATATTTTAATTTAATATCTATAAGATGTTATAAATTTATTATTATTATAAAAAATAAGATAATGGTATATATTTACAAAATATATATAATATATTTAAATTTATTTAAACTGGATTCTACCATCTAATAAATAGATTTGAAATGTAATTTAGTTAAAGTTCGGACTTCCATTCATAAAACATAAAAATAAATAAAACCTAAATGAAAGGAGAAACAAATAAAGGGGTACATCGAAGTTGCAAGCTTCTTCAGAATCCAATGGCCATATCATGACATATTTAGTATTAGAGGTCGCATAAAAGAAAATTACATTAATAAAAGTACATGTCAGATGCTGTCCTATGTAATAAAGACCAGCTCTTCAATCCAGGAAAAGCACAGAGTAATTTTTTTTAAATAATTATTCTGTGTTTTAGAATAATCAATAATGTGAAAGAATGAACTACATTATATTGATTATTTTTACTCAAAAAAAATTTAGTTTAATTTATTATTTTGTATTAAAAAAAACAATATAATATTCCTCAATTATAGAAAACAATTACTAATTAATAGTTGAATGGAGCAACTTCGGTTAACCTGTTCTCTTAATAAATTAAAATTAGTTATTAATATTTTTGATTTATGTCAAGAAATGGTTCAATGATATATTATAAAAAATAATACTATAAAAAATGATAGATTGTTAATTTTTATATTAATTTTATAAATGTTAAAGAAAATCTATATAATTGATAAATTAAACAATAATTACAAAATATTCAATTATCTTAATACTATAAATAATTAAATTACTAAAAAAATAATAAATTACTATAAAAATAATAAAGATATTAAATTGATACAAAAATTATCAATAAACTAATATGCTCTTCTTTACATATTTATATAACCTGGGAATTGTGATGTTACCCATTTTAATATAATTAGTAGTTAATTATTTCACATAAATAAAAATAATAAAAATTTAATTTAATTATATAATATAATTTTAGGTGAAATTTTATTTTTAAATTTACTCAATGCAATGTATATACTTTTTGTGTAAAGTAAAAAATATATATATTTTTAGATACTAAAAAAAATTATTTTTTAAATAATTAATTTATATTTTTATGATAATAATAATAATAATAATTAAATATTTTTATAAATATAAAAAAAATTAATTAATTCTAACGAATCGTGTTTATTTTTATAAATTTTGTCACCGTCGCGTGAGACGGTTAAACTTGGTAAAAGTGTATAAAAGGCTTACGTGCATTCGTACCTCTACTCTTCCTCTTTATTATTATATTCCATATTTTCATCCCCACGTAAAAAGTAGCACCACAACCAAACAAACAAGTCAATTTTAAGCATAAAAATCCAGATTTGTGAAAGATAATCTACCGGCCATGTCTAAAGATACAAACAAGAGAGTGCATTTTTTTTCTTCTTTTTTATGAATAATATTTTTTTTTATCACATATATCAATATCAATTATCTAATAATTTTTTAAATTTTAATTAATTATTATAGTTATATTGTTGGTTCCCCGCTAATATTATAGCATTACTCTTACTTACTTTCGCATCTTGGAGTCACGGGTGGGCCACTTTAGTCTGATGATGAGTTCACGGGCGAGTCTCACAGCTTTCCACTATGTATGCCTCGTCGACTTTAAACGTTATAATAATGTTGGTAATATTTTAGGATGGTTTCTGTTCAACTAGAATGAAAAAAATAATCTAAACCTCCACCGCTTTTCTGTTAGGAAGGTACTATAATCGTTTAGCCTTCAAATTAATGACGAATAGATAATTCAATAATTTATAAATTTAATTTAATAGGTATCATTTAGATTAGATTAAATTAATAAATGTTATAATTGGATTAAAAATTATATAATCTGTTAAAATTTAAATTTAATTTAAATCGATAGTTTTTATAATCTATTATATCTAATCTTAATCGAATTAATATTAAATTATAAATTAATGTATATTTTATAATATATTATATTTAAATATTATACATATCATGATTATATTAAATTATTGTTTTAATTTAAAAATAAATATAAATATTTATTATTATTATTTTTATAATCATACAGACATATTGTTTATTTTTCTGATTTTTTAGTTATAATTATAAATAATAATATTTGTTACAAAAATATCAATTTAAAACTTAAATTTGTATATGTCTTGTTTTATTTATGATAATAATTCATAAATAAATTTTAATATCAATCTAATCTTATTTAATACGAAAAAATTTGATTTGTTTGAATTTATATTGACTTAAATTGATTATATCATCTAATTAAATTTAAATTGATCAAAAATAAATAATTTAAATATATTCTTTCATATTTCAAATCATTAATATATACTTAGTATAAGTTAGTAATTATGTTAATTTAAATTGATTAATTTTAATATTAAAAATATATAATTTTATTTATGTATCACAAAACATATTATCAACTAAATTATATCCCTTATAAAGAAAAAAAATCATACCAAGTCATTAAAAAAAATATTAATTATTTGCCGGCATCAATTCACGAACCAAAAAGCAAGTTGTCTTGGAAATCAAAATTTATTTGGGATCGCTATTAAAAGACACTGTTTTACTGTTTTCGTAAACATGTGACAAAAAGTGTTGTTATTTTAACATTAGATGATAAAAGAAATAATAATACTTTATCGTAAAAAACTAAATATATTTTATATTCTTAATATCGAGACTGTAGTAAAATATTTTTAATATTTATTGTTATTTTGATTATTTTTATTAATAAATTTAGTTTTGTAATATGATTTTTTTTAATGATTATGACTAAACTGATATAAACATTATATATATATATATAATTAAGCATCGAAAGAATTTTTTCAATAAATTAAATATTTGAGTTTTTAAATATTAGAGAAATAAAATATATTAAAAAAAACATTTATGTGATTAACAAGAAATTTTACAAAAGTAACTTTTAATCTAAAGCAGCCACAGTGGCCACAATTCTCATTGGAATCAGTATCAATAACAGTAGCAGATGAAAGTTATCCAGTGTCGCCGCACAAGTATGTGCATTTTAACTTTCGAGTTGTTCCATCACAAGCCCAATTGGTTTGCTACTTAATTTACTTACAGAAATAGTTTAAATTTTACTGTAATATTTAATATTAGTCAAATTTTATAAGATTTTAAAATATATTTTAAATAAAATCTATTTTAAAATAAAATTAAAAAATTACATACCAATATAATATCATAACGTGGTCACGAAGTTACATCAGTGTATGAATGATTTGAAAAACTTTAATTGTAAAATAGGCTTTATTAAAATTAAATTATACATTTTCATAAAATTTATTTCTGTATCATAAGTTTTATCTAAATTTTATTCCATTTACATCTTCAAACCTTCCAAGAAAATGTTGGGAACTTAACTCATATACGTTTCCTTAGTAGCAGGGGCAGAACTTCTCGAGACTATATGGGATTATAGTTTCTGTTAAAATTTATTCAAAAAATTTAATTATATATATATACTCTTTAAATACTAATATATATTGTGTTTAATTATTATTTTTATTTTTATACATCATTATATATAATTAATGTTTAGAAAATAAGTGAGTAAAAATGATAATAATTATGGATAAAATAGTTAAAAATAAACAATTTTATATAAGTGTTTACAAACATTATTAACTACATGTTTAGATATATCTTATATAAAAAAATTATTAATTTTAAATTATGATATAGATTAATCCAAATATATTTAATTTTTATTCAATTTATGATAACAAAATATTACTATTAAATATTATGAAAACTAAAAATAAGAAAAAATAGCTTAATGTAACTTTTCATTTAAAGTTTTTTCAATCAAATTGTAAAGTTTTTAAAAATCTTTTGCACTTTAAATTTTAACTTTATTTAATATTATATTATTTTTCATTGTATTTTATTATATTTGTAGTTTATTCTATATTTTCTGAAAATGTTAATATTTCTTTTTTCTTTTGGTTTTCATTTACTTTCTTTAACGATTTAGTTTTATATTTTTGGTCAATATATATTATTTAAATATTATCTTAAATTTAAAATCATAAATTATAACTTAACTTTTTAGATTTTTAATATATTTATTTTAGTTTTAATCTTAACATTTATAATTTTGATATATTTGATTGAATTTTCTATTTATTTATATTAATTTTTAGTTCATTAAATTAATCAATAAAAGCAATAAATTTCAATTATTTATTCACTTGTTTTTTTTTATTTATTTTATATATTATAATGTGATAAATCAAAACTCTATATTTATATTATAATATGGCACGAAAAGTTTAAATTTAGATTGAAAATAGCTTATTATAATTCTTATCAATTCTAAATCATATTAATGTATTTTAACTCCTTAATATTTCAATAAAATTATATAATTTTTATATCTTATATTTTATATTTTAATATGTTTATTTTATCTTTATTTTTAGTATTATAATTAATTAATTAATTAAATATATTTATGTATGAATTTTTTTATATATATTTTTATTTACTTAGATAATTTTTATAAAATGTTATAATAAAATGATAATGTAAAAGCTATAAGTTTTGTATTAGAATACAACATAAAAAAATTAATTTTCAAACCACCTAAATTTTTTTCCCTTCCCCCCTGCTTAACAGTACACCAAGAACACATCTTACTATATCAGTTGAGGTATAAGCATAACCTAACAATTTGATCTATAAATGTCATTACACATCCATGCACAAATAATCAGTACTGTAAAGCTCAACATTATATATATATATATATATATTATTCACTCAACTGAAAATATTTGAGATGGGTTTTCAACTCAGTCATGAGGAAGCGAATATAATGGGTTTCAAAGATGCATCGGTAAGGATAGATATTATAAACTAAGGAGAGCAGTACTAGTACTCGTATTACGATATTGATGCTGTTTAATCACTTAAATTTTAGAAGTTATTTTAAAATTTTGCGTTTGAAAAAAGAAATGAAGAATAATATTATTTAATAATTTATTTATTAAAATATTATTTTTAATATAAATCGATTGAAATACATAAAATATGAGTTATTAATAAGAATAAAAATAAAATTTAATTTGAAAATTTTAAGAAAAATAAACAATAATAATATTATAATAAAAAATTATTTAAATACATATTTTTATTTTAAAAAATATAAATAGTAATAATAATTGAATATTGAAACAACTGTTTTGTAAAAAAAATTATTAATTATAATTTAATAATTGTTAAAAGATCAAGTTTTTTATTCAAATTTTAATTAAAATAATAATATTTTAATAAAATATTATTAAAATAATATTATATTTTTTATTAATCGATAATTTTTTTCAAATATAAAACATATTTTTGAATTTCATGAATTACACGTACATTAAGGTTTAATTTGTAGGACTTTGACAAACATTTTCTGTACAAATTAATACTTAATTTCAATTAAAATTTAATTTGTATTGATTGTAGGATTAGATTTGTGTTTTGATTATAATTTGATTTTCTCTGATTTTTGTTGAGAGAGTTATTGAATTGATTTTAACTTAATGTCTAATGTTATATTTATACATTGAAAAGAAGAAACTAATCGTTATTAAACTAGTCGTTACTAAACTAACCGTTATTATTCTAATTATTCTCAACATTATAATCAGGGTGTATTTTGATTTAAAATCAATAAAAATTTAAGTTAATTTAATTCAATTCAATCACTTATTTTTATCTAATTTAATCTAATTATTTAATTAAACTAACTCAATTGAGTTAAATCAATTCATCCATGACTTATTTTATACTATTTTTGAATTAGTTATTTGATGTATTATAAAAACATAAATATCATAATAATAATAATAATAATAAATCTTAAAATTTGGCTAGAAATATAAGGTGATACAGAGAAACAAGTTAACTAAATTAAAAGAAGTATAATTAAAAAAGATAATTTTTTAGGAGATTGATATACGTATTAATTAATAACAGTAGACAGTACAATTTACCAACTAATCTAAACTTAAAAAGATTGAGAATCTTTTGAACGCCCCTAAATCCTTAATTGTAACCCAAATTTAGAATCTGAGATTTGAGCAAGGGGTGGGCTTGAAGCCTAGAAGGGGTATTTATTGGTTTCGAATAGTTTTATATGATTACAGTAAATTGTATCCTCACTTTTATCTTTATTTTTTTATAAGTTATTGTAATAAAATTTAAGTAAGATATATAAAAAATTTAATTTATTTTCGTGTGGGAATGAGATATTAATAAAGATGTTAAGAGTTTTCCACCTTGTTCTTCTTCATGCAACGGTAAACAAACAAATCATTACTCACTAAACATTGTTTCTCTCCATTCTCTCGCTCTAGCTCGCTCCACATATAGGGAAAAAAAAGCCAAAACTCTGATTTTCCCTTGTTTTATTTATTTATTTTTGCTATATGGGTTAATCTATAATTTTTCTTGATTGATTAACATTA
The DNA here is from genome assembly GCA_030763125.1 of Hippophae gyantsensis. Classification (NCBI taxonomy): domain Eukaryota; kingdom Viridiplantae; phylum Streptophyta; class Magnoliopsida; order Rosales; family Elaeagnaceae; genus Hippophae; species Hippophae gyantsensis. Next base: position 50,520,470 of record CM061033.1, read on the forward strand.
TTGCACCAAATTCTTTCATGTATGGTAAAAACCCGTTGCAGGGAGATTAATATGATGTATCTGATAATGTGGCTATTTGCGCATTTTTGAAGTTGGAGCGTTCTTGTCGCCATGTTGGTTTCTGTTGACATCAAAGAATTTGCGAAAATGTTATGGAAGTGGTTAAGTGCTGTTTGATAATGAGCCAAAGGCAGAGATTAGCCAATCTCCTCAGGAACTGCTCGAGAAAATTATTGATTGATCAAGGATCACTAGCTCACTCAGCAATACTGAAAATGGGACTTGGGTTAGACTTGATTTTGGTAGTATTATTTCTGCCACCTATTCCTGCTCCTAATGTCTCTAACGAGCACAGAGAAAGGCATGTTGAGTTCATAAATGTTAGTGGAACTGGAAAGTAATTAATAATTCAGGATCTCCCCTTTCAGAAGAAGGGGAAGAAAATGGACGAGCTAGGGACGCATCAAGTCCACTGGATGGTAAAATTCTGCCTTGTATACCATGCTGATGTTAAATGATGTGAATGGCCATTTCCATAGAAGTGGCGTGGTTTCTAAATGTTATCTTTTCTACTTCCTTATATGGTTAATACCTTATATAGATGGAACTTTGATGCTTATTTGACATTAACTTGGTTGCAGAGGATGCAGGAGGAGCCTGCTTGAAAAGAAAACGGAAGGCTTCAGATATGACTTTTCTGATGATTAGCATTTGATTATATTTATGATAAAATTAATATTTAACATTTTTGAAATCTTTATCTCATGCTGATGACTTGGAAGACTATTATCTTCTATCTTATTTAGTTAAATCTTCCACTTGCAGCTTGGTTATCATTGAAAACTTACGGAGATTCTTATACAGTCAAATTATCTTCTTGTAACATTTAACGAAGAAGAGTAGCAAATGTATAATTTAACTCCTAACTCCTGGACTCACCCCTTAGTAACTGCTCTACTTACAAGTACATAGATTCTTTTAAAATGTTAATGATTCTTTAATTCTTTAGTAATAAGAAAAAGATTTATCATGTATGCCCATGTCAAGCTGATGGTTGCATTATTATTATTGGGTTCTATTGGCAAGATGGGGAAAAGGCATGCATTCCCAAAAATCTGGCTTAAAATAAACTTTTCCATGAACTCCTTTGTAGCAAATAAAACTACCAAACTCAACTTTTTAGTATTTTCTTTGTGAAATGTTAAAGACACAAATAAGAAGGATGCTATCTAGCATGACTGCATAACTAATATGATTGTGTCAAACAATTAATGAGCTTTGAACAAAAATAAATGAAATTAATTAAAAAAGCGCTAGCATAATAATTTTTGGTGCCAACTAAGTCATGTTTGGTCGTGAATCATAATAATGTCTTTTTCCACAAATTTGCAAACCTTTTGTACACATATGAGTTATAGCATGTGGCAAAATCTTCTAGAAACATAACCACTTCATTTTTCAAAATGATAGTGCCACACGGCACACTTGTGTAAATTTGTTTGCTTTTGGAAATCCTCCATTTCCTCAAAACCTAAATCATAATTGTGCACACTTTTATTCAGTCATATGGCTCATTTTGATTAAATTATGAGTATTTAATATTTATCACCCATACATTTCAATGTAAAGTCAAAGGCTCTTGTTTATGTATAGTACACTATACAATGCAACTATTCATGATCATATCTCTGTTGGCATGTGAGTAATATGGCAGACAACAAGAAAACATTAATGCAAGAATTATGGCAGATAATTATGAGACAAGAATAATAATGAAAATTAATATTATTATAATTTGTTTACTTTCCGTTTCCTTTTTTGTATACAAATACTATATATTTATACAGAAATATTAGAACCGAAAATTACAGAAATACAATCATAATATTTTGACATGGTATCAGAGTAGATTATCTAAAGAAATAAAAAATTACGTTGCTACCTGTTACAACGTAATTTTCTGTTCTCACGATTTGTTGTTTGGCCAATCTGGTTTGGCAGATCACTTTCTGATCTAGGATCAGGGGTGGTGTTTCTGTTCGTTTTTTTTGGCCGATCTGGTTGACTTTACTCTGTTCGTCTCCTCAGCATCAGTAACTTTGTGTGTTGGACGGAGGGATCCTCCACTGTTTTACCTTCAAACACCGAACAGTGGTTGAGTTCATATTCAGCTCTTGTAGCCGTTTCAAACACCGAACAAGTGTAGCTCAGAAACGAAAGCAAGATAGTTATTTCACTTTTATTTGTTCAGAAATTCAATAGAAGATTATGGGTTACACTTAAAAAAATATCTGCATACAACTTACAAGGAGTCAAGTGATTCGCAACACCAACTCAACGAAGAACCATAGAAAGAAGGTCGGACCCATTTGGAAATCGAGTACTCACAGCATCCGTTGGCGCAGTTCCTTGGAAACCAAGTACTCACAAGCAGCTGTTGATGCAGTTCTTGGGAATAACAGAATAGGTGGTGGTACCAGCGACAAAGGGTTGGTGCTGTATTCTTGAAACTAACATTTCGAGCAGAGAATGAAGGAAAAAAATAGTAACAGAGGCAGTTTGCGAGAAGAGAAGAGCTGCTGCGAAGAAGAGCGCCACTGCGAAGAATCTGAGAGAAGAGGAGAAGAAGAGGGCTGCGAGATTTTGGCTGAGAAGAAGCTGCACGAGTTTAGAACTTCTCTTGGGGTGGAACGCGCAGAAGAAGCTACGCTGAGGAATGCAGACGAAACTGCGCTGAGGAAACTGCGCGACTTTGGAAGGAAAAAAATTTCTACGCTCGACCATCTTGTTGAAATCGCGCAGGAAGAGGAAAGGCGCCGCTACGAGAGAACGGCAAATTAGGGTTAGGGTTATAGGTTGTTTTTTGTCATTTATATAGTGGCTGTTTTGTAAAAAAAAAAAGGAAAAACGAAAGAATTTTTTTTTTAGATTTCATGGCGGAATCTAGAGATTTAACTACCAATTTCATGTTGGAAGATTTGACGGCGAAAATGACAGAAGTTTTAACTAGAGCTCAGATCAGCTCACAACCTCCGTCAACTGAAGCGTCGACTGCTCCCATTAGTATCAAGTTGGGAGGATCCAATTATGCCTTGTGGTCCTAGGTGGTGGAGATGTATATCTCTGGCAAAGATAAACTGGGATATATTAATGGGGACTTTTCTCAACCCCTTGAAACCGACCCCTCATTTAGAAGATGGCGTACTGAAAATGTCATTGTTAAAGGATGGTTGATCAATTCGATGGACCCCTCCTTAATTGCAAATTTTATCTGATTCCCAATTGCAAAACAGGTTTGGGATTCGGTGGCTACCACTTACTATGATGGGACAGATACGTCTCAAGTGTATGATCTTCGCCGTCAAGTCACTCGTATGAAGCAAGCGGGTGGATCCATTGAAAAATACTACAATGACCTTCAAGGGTTGTGGCGTGAAATTGATTTCCGTCATCCTAATCCAATGGAGTGTGCGATTGATATACAAAAATACAACTCCATCGTACAGGAAGATCAAGTGTATACCTTCCTCGATGGACTTGATGATAGATTGGATAAAAGTCGAAGTGATGTGCTTCAGATCAAACCATTCCCTACGGTGGAACAAGCCTATGGATTCGTCCGTCGGGAAGAGGTCAGGCAGACCGTGATAATCACAGGTGTAGATACGACACCCGGAGCAGTTATGACTTTTAAAAGGGTCAAGGGACACCATAATCTAATGCCACCAAAAACAGGAACTTCCTTGGGTAGCAAGAAATCCACGGGAAATCCACCATCTCTTGACATGAAATGTGGCCATTGCGGAAACTCCAAACACACCCGTGAAAACTGTTTCAAATTACATGGGTATCCAGAATGGTGGAATGATCTTCAAGCACGGAAGAAACGGGACACCACTGGGCGAGCCGCTGTGGCTACCAATAATGCCTCACTATCCCTTACTTCTCAGGCCGAATCTTCCCAGGATCCAGGTATTTCAAGTAAAGCATTTCACATCTCTACTCGTATTGATAAAGAGGATTGGATTCTGGACTCTGGAGCTACAGATCACATGACATTTGACCCAAATGATCTCTCCAATACAACTCAGCCAAGACGGAGTCGTGTTGCCAATGTAAATGGGGTCACTTATCTAGTTACAGGAGCTGGAACAATGACCTTATCTCCTTCATTATCATTATCTAATACTTTACTTGTACCCTCTCTGTCAAACCGACTAATGTCTGTAAGTCAGGTTACTTCAGATCTTAACTGTGTAGTACTGATGTATTCTACTTTTTGCCTTCTACAGGATATTCTCACCAAGGAGATCATTGGGCGTGGTACTAGGAGAGGGGGGCTATATTATGTGGATGACCTTAGTTCAGGAAGAGCCAATCACATGCAAAACACTGTTGGTAACAAGGAACGATAGATTTGGCTATGTCATCGTAGATTTGGGCATCCATCATTTGGGTATTTAAAGCACCTAGTCCCCAGTTTATTTTCAAATATCACACATTCAGATTTCAAATGTGATACTTGTATCTTCGCAAAAAGTCATAGGACGTCTTATCCTATGAGCATGAATAAAAGTATAACTCATTTTGCCTTGGTACATTCTGATGTTTGGGGACCTTCCCCGGTCATTACGTCATCGGGTCATCGTTGGTTTGTTATTTTTGTTGATGATTGTACACAAATGACATGGCTTTACCTTCTCAAACACAAAGATGAAGTATTTGCTACATTTCACCTGTTTCACACCATGGTTCAGACACAATTTTCTGAAAAAATTAAGATACTTAGGTCTGATAATGGAGGGGAGTATGTTAATCAACAATTCCGAACATACTTGGACAACCATGGTATTCTCCATGAAACCTCGTGTTCACAAACCCCACAACAGAATGGGACTGCGGAGAGGAAGAATCGGCATATTTTAGAAACGGCTCGGGCCTTACTAATCGGTGCACATATGCCTAATAAATACTGGAGTGATGCTCTTACTACAACGGTGTATCTACTGAATCGTATGCCCACAAAAACCTTACAATTTCAGACTCCATTAAAGGTGCTATCTGATCATTTTCCCTTGCCTACTATTTTGATGCTTTCGCCCCGAATTTTTGGTTGTGTTGCTTTTGTCCACCTCCATAAAAATCAACGGACTAAGTTAGATCCATGTGCTGTCCGATGTGTATTCTTGGGATATGGCGTACAAAAAAAGGGTTACCGATGCTATGATCTAATTACTAAAAGAACCTATATTACCATAGATGTCACTTTCCTCGAATCAGAATGGTTTTTCCCATCACCGGTATCCAATTCCACTCTTCAGGAGGAGAGTTATGGTGAAGAACGAAATTGGCTTGATGTTGAAATATTAGACACTAGTCCAACATACTCAGATCGTGCCAATCATATGGAGGAGCCAGTATCTAGACCCGAGTGTGAACTTCCAAGAACTGAAGCTGAAGTAGTAATTGAATCTCCAAAAGATGAAGTGGTTGATGTACCCTTCAACTCCCTAGTACCCAATGATCATCTTGCTGAGAATACTCCTGAGGTAAGTTATCCTAGCACACCTTTACAAACTAATGCTATAGATACATCTGTTGGTTATCTTTTACCTTTCAGACACAATCGAGGCAAACCTCCAAATCGATACTCCCTAGAAAGAAAAGAACGACAATCCAAGTATCCAATAGCAAATTATGTATCTACTCAAAGGTTATCAGAACCTATCAGGGCATTTGCACAAACACTCTCCTCGTGTCAAATTCCAAGTAGCATTGAAGAAGTCTTATCTGATCCAAAATGGGCTCAAGCTATAAAAGAGGAATTTGAGGCATTGTAGAAGAATAACACATGGGTGTTAAGCGAGTTACCTCAAGGGAGGAAGATGGTAGGATGCAAGTGGATTTTCTCCATTAAATATAAAGCAGATGAGTTAGTTGATTGATACAAGGCGAGACTTGTAGCAAAAGGATATAAACAGAAACACGGGATAGATTATCAAGAAACCTTCTCACCTGTGGCTAAACTAAAAACCGTTAGAGTCTTGCTATCTCTTGCGGCAAATTTGTATTGGCCATTGCACCAACTTGACGTAAAAAATGTCTTCCTTCATGGTGATCTTGAGGAAGAGATTTATATGGATATCCCACCAGGATATACTGTTACAACAGGAAAAGAAACTGCATGTAGATTACAACGAGCATTGTATGGACTAAAACAATCACCTCGAGCATGGTTTGGTAGGTTGAGTTCAGCAATGAAGAAGTATGGGTTCCAGCAAAGCAACTCTGATCATACTCTTTTCCTAAAACACCGATTAGGAAAGATAACAACCCTTATAGTCTATGTAGACGACATGATCATTACAGGGGATGATAAAGAAGAAATCTCTAAGCTTCAAGAACAACTGTCAAATGAGTTTGAAATGAAGAATTTGGGAGGACTCAAATACTTCTTAGGTATTGAGGTAACAAGATCAAAACAAGGCATATGTCTTTCCCAAAGGAAATATACTTTGGACCTACTGACAGAGGCAGGACTACTAGATTGTAAACCTATCGATATTCCAATGGTTCAAAATCACAAACTTGGAGAATGGGTGGACCAAGTACTAGCAGATAAACAGAGATATCAACGGTTAGTAGGTAAACTCATCTATTTATCTCATACTCGACCTGATATTGCTTATGCTGTGAGTGTCGTGAGTCAGTTCATGCACTGCCCAAGTGAAGACCATATGGATGCGGTTATGCGAATACTTCGTTATTTAAAGTCCTCCCCTGGGAAAGGACTTATGTTTTCAAAGAATGGTCAATTGGAAGTCCTTGGATATACAGATTCAGAATGGGCAGGGAATATGGAGGATAGGAAATCTACTGCTGGGTACTTCACTTTTGTGGGGGGCAATCTTGTTACATGGAGGAGCAAAAAGCAAAAGGTAGTTGCCTTATCTAGTCTTTGAAGCCGAATTTACGGGAATGGTCGAGGAATATGTGAGCTCCCGTGGTTGAAAAACTCCTAACCGAGATTGGTGTTGCTCCTAACTCTGAAATGAACTTATTTTGTGATAACAAAGCAGCCATTGCCATCTCTCACAATCCAGTTTAACATGATCGCACGAAGCACGTTGAAGTGGATCGGAACTTCATCAAACAGAATCTTGAACAAAAGATTATTAAGCTTTCATTTGTTAAGTCAGAAGATCAATTGGCTGATATACTCACTAAATCTGTGTCTGCAAAGAACTTTTACAACTCACTTGACAAGTTGGGCATAAGAGACATATATGCACCACCTTTAGGGAGAGTGTTGGCATGTGAGTAATATGGCAGACAACAAGAAAACATTAATGCAAGAATTATGGCAGATAATCATGAGACAAGAATAATAATGAAAATTAATATTATTATAATTTGTTTACTTTCCGTTTCCTTTTTCGTATACAAATATTATATATTTGTACAGAAATATTAGAACCGAAAATTACAGAAATATAATCATAATATTTTGACAATATCAACAGAGAACTTGGGATCATTTTTTGCTTTGTCCAGAAGATCTATAGTTGTAGGAAGCGTAAGCTCCAAAAGCCACAATCACAAGAACTGCTGCACCAACATTCACCCACAGCTGCATATCTTCATCATTCACCTTCTTTAGTACATTATTCACTGCCTCCTTTGCTTTATCTTTAACATTTTTTATTCCCGTCATATATTTTGCTGTCAGATGTTCCTCCTTGGGTTTCTCTTCTGCAGAACCATCAATTTTCTTGCTAATTGTTTCCTTTACTTTCTCTGCAACCTTTTGAACAACCTTTTCATCAGCTAGGATTGATTCTTTTAATTTCTTTAATTCCTTTTCAATCATGTCCTTCTGCAAAGTTCTATCAACAACTTCCTCTGTCTCTTTTAGTTCTCTAATCTTCTTTTCATCAGCTTTCTTAGCCTCTGGTTCTGTCATGGTTTTCTGAACAGCCGCTTCCTGAACCTTTTCTTGCATTGGCTGGTCTGTGACACTTTTATCATCCTTTTGGTTTTCAGCCACAGCTGTGATCGTGGGTTTTGTCAAGGTGATGCTCTCTTGGACCTTCTGAGACTGAGGCTTTTCAGGAGCTTTTGAAGTGGTTGGGATATCTTGCTTTGAAGAAATGTTGTCCTCAACCTTCTGGGACTTGGATTCTGTTTTAGTTTTTTCAACAGCCTCTTCTTTCTCTCCTTTTTGTGCAATCTTTTGTTTTTCGGCCTCAGTTGTTGATGTGGGTTTTGGTGGATGATCTGCAAGAGCTTTTGAAATGCTAGGAGTAATCTCTGGGATGGTTTTGGCTACTTGTTCTCGAATCGTTGGTTTTGGTGGAACAATCTTTGGCATTGTGATTGTGAGAATACCATTTTGAAATCTGGCAAGGATTTTCTCTATTTCAAAGTTTGGTGGAACTGGAATTTCTTGGTTTAAACGGCTCACTTTGTTATTGCCAAGTGCTCGCTCTCCTTTTATCCTGATTACACGAGAGTTAGACAAGGATGTAATAGTCATTTGCTCCCTTGTAAATCCTGCAAATTCAAAATGTATCAACTATGATAATCTTTAAATGAAATATCTTTAATTTCACAGATATTGCAAATATATAATTAACCAATAATTAACCAAGATGTCAACCGCCAGCAGTAGCGTGCGTTGAAAGAATTTATTGATTAGTAGAGTAAAAAATAATAATTAATTTTATATATTTATCGTTAAAACTTATAATAACAAAAATAATATTCAATTTTATTGAAAAAGTTTAAAATAAATAGTGTTTAAAGATAGAATTAATATTTTTAACAATAATTCAAGGTGAATAAGAATTATTATTTTTGTATTTATAAATTTTAAATGTGTTTTTTTTACTCCACGTTAATTGAGTTATTTTTGTATGGTGAAAAATAATTGAAATAACATTATTTCTGTACGAAAAAAAGAAGGTAATGGTATGAATATAATGCTTAATTTTAATATATATTTAATAATATGTTTGTTCAATCTTAGATTTTATGGCCATGCGTAGAAAGTGTGCTTGATTATATTTTTTTCCAAACTAACCCATATTTTAAGATACAAAGTAGTTGACAAGAATCAGTAGCAGTACGTTATAAACTATTTATGGACATATATATTAGAAAAGAGTCACAGTTTATGTTAAACAAACCAGGAAGACGAAAGGTTAAAACTTGAGCAGCCTCGCTTTCATTTCTTTCTGGCGCAGGTATGAAATCTTCATATTCATTTATAGGACGGCTGGTTTGTCGTGTGCGAGCACTAGCCATCTCTAAAATGTTGTTTTTTGTTTTCTTTACAAAATTCTAATGTTGACGCTAATTCTTGTTGTTGTTGATTCCTATAACATTGGTTTCGGTCGTGTCTAAATATACATGTGAATAAAGAGAGTTTACTTTGAGAAGAGTTTTTTAGGAAGATTTCGTGTAAATGAGACAATTCCTTTTTGTAGATTTGGGTTTTTGATGTTTAATTGGTTTTCAATAATTTGTCGTCCACTCAGGTATGAGGTATAACTTGTTTTACAAACAAAATTCGAGTTTATTTTCGTCTAAAACAAACAGATACACACGTACTGGTTATTCCTTGTTTCTTTTGTAAACTTTCTTTGTAATTTGTACTTTTTCAACATTTGTATTAAGAATATAACATGTTATATATATATATATATAATCTTATATAAATAGTAATTGTTGATTATGTTCTCATTTTTTATACCTTTTTTATTGTTTATAAAAATAAATAATCAAGATATATCTATTCGATTATATATGTTTACTATGTAAGATTTTTTACGATACTAAGTTAAAATGAAAGAATCATTTTTATATTTAACATTGAATTACAATCATCTTCACATGAATTATGCATTATGTTTGGTTTAATGATAATCTTATTGTGTTTGATTCATTTTTGATATTTTCTTCCCGTGATTGTGACTCAACACAAATATTAAATTTTTTAAATAATAAGATATAATTAGATTTATGATCTGGTAAAGATATTAAATTAGTTGTCTCATATCATCTTATGTCACATTTAATATCTTTAATAGGTTTATAGATTAAATTTTTTTCAATGTATTTAAATCTCATTTTTATTTTATTGCATCCTATTTAAAATTATCCTTAATAAACTTATAGTTATTATAAATAAATATATTTCATTTTTCGTTTGATCATGTCATTAATTGATTCAATTTGATCAAATATATATCCTCTTTTTTATTCTGTATTAAAGTTTAAATAAATTAAAAACATCGTATTTAGATATGATAAATTATTATATAAATTTAACATATTTTTATAAATATTATTTTTAAATGACTATTTAAATTTAAATTACTATTAAATATAAGTAACAAAATTTTATTTTATTTATATATAGATATAGAATAAATTTATATCATAATTTTGTTTTAAATAAATTTTTCAATATAAAATTAAATATAAATGGTTATATAATCTAAATCAAATAACAAGTAGTCTTTTCAACATTATAATAAGGCTCGTAACTCTAAATTAATATTTTAAAAAACAAGAGCATAAATTGCATTAAGATAAAATATCACGAGATTATTATTTTCATATATTATGCCTTTTATTCTAATTATATTTTTGTTACTGAATTATCGTAAACTTAATTTAAAACTCATCGTTTCAAATATATAAATATTAAAAATATTTTATTACATAAATTCAATAAAATGCAAATAAAATTAGATCTCATAACATCTCTAACGATTGTAGTTGACGACCCACCAGAGTTCTAGTGACCTTTGTCGACAACTCATCGAATTTAACTTATTATATCTACATGTATCTTTATATGTAATTTATTATATCTACTTGAATTTTTGTAATTTGTTACATTCACATGTATGCTTGTATGTAAGTTGATCGATTTAACTTCATTCTACAATTTATAAATCCAAATCTACCTTTGTATATAACATGTTATATATATCTTTACCTTTAGATGTAATATGTTACATTTATCTCTAACAAAATCGTTAAAGTTTCAATGAATATGTATCATATTACATCAAGTTCTATATTTAAATATAATATATTATATCTATTTCTGATGAGATTGTTGGTGGTGATTAACGAAATTTCAACAAGATGCTGGTAGAACTGTTAGAGCTCTAGTAAGATTACTGATGAGGTGATCGGAGTTCCAATAAGGTCACAAAAAATACAGTGTGATTTTATAATAACCTAATTTTATTCGAATTATAAAATAATAATTTTGTAATTTATTTGTTGAATAATTTATATAAAATTATGAATTTTATAATGAATTATTATTATTAAAATGATTTATCAATTTATCAAAAATAATTTTATTTAGGCTAAAAAAATGTCAAACATGTTACATTATTACAGTGATGTCCTAATTTTGTAGTTTGTGACCTATCTTTTTTAATATTACACAATTTTAACGACTCAAATTCTAACATTTTAGTATATTTATTTCTGACCATTGAGTCATAAGGTTATTAGATGTGTTCGGTGTTCTATACAACAACAAAATAAACAATTTATTCCTTTTTTAAAATTGACTTGTATGTGTAAAAAAAGCTAATCTTTTTTGTTTGATCACAAAAAATTAAGTTTAAGTATTTTTTTTAAAAGTGATAATATCAATTTAAAATAAAAAAACTTAAAAAAATATTTTTAAAATTTAGGGTATTTATGAGTACCAAACCAAAAAATAATAATTATAAAACCACTCACACTCTAATTGAGTAATTTTTTGTATTACAAGTTATAACAGATAATTAATAATAGAATTTTTTTAATTTATTGAGGTAAAAAGTAATTATTTATGTACTAGGAAACAAAGTGGCAAAATTTAACAGCATTCAATCCATACTCTGTGTCTGCCTGTCCACTATTCTTCTCCTCTTTTTGCTCTCTCTATTTTTTTGATTCTCTTTTTGCTTGGCTGCTTGCTCAAAATATCATCGTAGAAGAAAACCAACTTAAACAAATTGCGAAAGACTTTATATTGATTCTCTTTTGAGGTTTAATCTTGTTTTGTTGATTTTTTCTTCTACTACTTTCGAATTTAATTAGCTGAAGTAGAATTAGTACTTTTAGGCTCAAAGATTTCAAGGAAAACAAAAGCTCCAAGGTTAATGGGTTTCTCTTACTTTCACTTTTTCCTGCATTTTCTTTGCAGTCAAGTAAAGAATGAGTGTAGAAAATGCTGATTCATGTTTCTAATTACTTTTCCCATTTGGGTCATTGCCAGAGTGAAGGACAGGTTGGGTGGTAAGCTGAGTATGGCTAGGGTTTCGCTGACATTGTTGCTGACAATGTGGATATGTTGGTGGTTGGAAATGGTGGAAGCCGAGTATGTGAAGTACAAAGATCCCAAGCAACCTGTGGCGGTTCGAGTTAGGGATCTTCTTGGTCGAATGACTCTTGAAGAGAAGATTGGTCAGATGGTTCAAATTGATAGGAGTGTTGCCACTTTTGACACCTTGAGAACTTACTCCATTGGTAATGCCTTATTTTTCTGGCTCATTGAAATGTATCTTGTTATGTTTATATCTTTATTTATACCTACATTTTATGTGTATTTTATGCTATTCCTAATCCTAATCCTAAATTAGGTGGTGCAAATCTTGTCATATTCATGTTATTATCATTTTTTTGTGTTGGCACATTAAAAAAATTTGGTACATTTATTTGTCTTGTTCTTTTAGAGCTTTGAATATTTAAAGAAATTAGTTATTTTTTTGTCATTTCATGATTGTGTTTACTGGTCAGAAATTGCCACCCCTAATTCTAATGTGTATACCTACCCGCTTACATCATTATGGGATTCCTTAGAGGACATTTATGTGTCTGTGTATATGGCATATAGGACATATGGTAGAGTCTGACTTGATTTATAAAAACAAATACTTGGATTTTGTAGGTAGTGTATTAAGTGGTGGAGGCAGTACTTCACTCCCTCAGGCTACTGCTCAGGATTGGGTTAATATGATAAATGGATTTCAAAATGGCTCCCTTTCTAGTCGTCTGGGAATTCCAATGATCTATGGCATTGATGCTGTACATGGACACAATAATGTGTATAATGCAACGATATTTCCGCACAATATTGGGCTTGGAGCTACAAGGCAAGTGGAAGCTGCATTCAGTTTATTACATGCAATTTTGTTTATTAACTTTATTTGAAGTGTGAACTCTTTTGCTTAATATATAATTCAATTTATTTCTTTATTATGCCAACCAAAATCTGACTTTAATGTAAACACATTAGGTTGTCCAAGTCATTTAAATAAATATATTTCATGCTCCTCCGAAGAGTAATAAAACAGTATATGATTTCCTTGGTGGACTGCATATCATTCTTGTAAACAAACTCTCTATCAGATTATCGGATATTCAACTTATTTTTCTCCGTAAACCTTTCTTCCTTGGTGGGACCTTAGACGGTGGAGATATCATTTTTTTTTTGGTTTATTCATAGTGACTACCTAAGTACAGGGACCCTGACCTAGTACGAAGGATTGGAGCAGCAACTGCTCTTGAAGTCAGAGCTACAGGGATTCCTTATGTCTTTGCTCCTTGCATTGCAGTAAGTAATCTAGTATAGAACCAACTACTCTCTAGGTCTCGCTAGTTTCTTCTTGCTCAGATACAAGTGTAGATGATTTGTACCTTATGACTTTTGGCAATGTGAAACTTTCTCTACAGGTCTGTAGAGATCCAAGATGGGGTCGGTGTTATGAAAGTTACAGTGAGGATCATAAAATTGTGAAAGAAATGACAGAGATAATTCCAGGTTTACAAGGAGAAATTCCTGCTAATTCTCGGAAAGGAATCCCTTATGTTGGTGGAAAGTATGACTTCTACAAAACAGGAGAAATATTCCTTTTCATTTGTCTTTTGATTATTATTGCCACTATTTTCATTTTTGATGTAGTGTTTGTATTTATTTTTTGGAATGATATTGACATAAAGTTGATGTCATGCAAAACAAACCTCCATGTTTGTTTCTCTTGGTTCTTTTATCTTGGGAAGGACTGATCAATATAGCCTAGGCATTCAATAGAGATTTTTTTGTTTAAGTCAATCATAATTTACTTGAGTTACTAAAATTAAATTATAAACAATTTCTTTTTTTATTGAAAAGGAAATATTCCCATTAGTTTCAAACAATACATTAGTCATGATAAAGCATACCATAAAACATCATAAAACAAGCGATTAAGCAACTCTCTAGGCAGATTTAAAATCCAATCCCACATTTTATGTATTCTCTACCTACCCCAATTAGCTCAATAAATTTTAATCTTTACAGGAACAAGGTTGCTGCTTGTGCAAAGCACTTTGTGGGTGATGGTGGGACAACCAAAGGCATCAACGAGAACAACACTGTAATTGACCGGCATGGGTTGCTTAGCATTCATATGCCAGCTTATTCTGATTCAATTATTAAGGGTGTCTCTACTGTCATGGTTTCCTATTCCAGTTGGAATGGGGAAAAGATGCATGCAAACCCAGAACTAATTACTGGTTTCCTCAAAGGCACACTTAAGTTTAAGGTTAGTTTATTTTCAGTCACATATAGCTTTTCTTTCTCATCTCCTCTATCAATCTAGTTATGTAATGTTGGGTTGTATTATACTCCAAAGTTAAATTAATTAGCCGGAAAACAATCACATTAGGGATAGTCAAAACAAACTAAGTCAATCATCAACTTTTATGTTTATTGACACCTTGATATTAGATGTGAGATTAAAATATTTTTACACCCTACTATCTAACTTCACAGTGAACATTTTTGTTGATGTTAGCTTTGGTTATATTGATCAATATTGATTATTGTCTCATGATTATAACAAATTTTTTAGTTGTTTCCCTAGGGTTTTGTTATCTCAGATTGGGAGGGTATTGACAGGATTACCACAACACCACATTCAAACTACTCATACTCTGTTCAAGCTGCTATTCAAGCTGGAATTGACATGGTTAGAGGCTAAAATTTACTTAAAAAGTTCAAACCAAAGTGAATTATAAAAACGAAAAGCATTAGATTGAAGTATGATTCTATTTGTGTTTGCAGGTCATGGTACCTTTTAACTACAGCGAGTTTATTAATGATCTCACTGACCACGTGAAGAGCAGAATCATCCCAATGGATCGTATTGATGATGCTGTTTCTAGAATTTTGCTTGTTAAGTTTACTGTGGGTCTCTTTGAGAACCCATTAGCTGATTTCAGCCTGGTCAATGAACTCGGAAGCCAGGTTAGTTTTAGAACATGGTCAACTAGTATGGTTCAAGCTTCTACATTGGTCATTTAATTAATGAATGTTTTGGTGTTCATTAATTGAAATAAAACAAAGTTAAGTTAGTGAAATATTCTTATTATCAATTATGTATTCTATATAATACATAATGGTTCCCCCATCCCATGGTTGGTACTGTAAAATTCTTCATACATATACTTTCCTTTTGGAGTACTAACTTTCACAAATGGATATATTTGTGCTTAATAAGCAGCCCCACAGAGATTTGGCTAGGGAGGCTGTCAGAAAATCACTTGTTTTACTTAAGAATGGAAAGAATAAAACTAATCCAGTATTACCGCTTCCCAAGAAGGTTCCCAAGATTCTAGTTGCAGGCACTCATGCTGATGATTTGGGTTACCAGTGTGGTGGATGGACAATCTCATGGCAAGGATTTAGTGGGAACAACTATACAAGGGGTATGTTTTCTTTTTACATTTGTGCAATTTATATAAGAAACAACAATTCCCATTTATATGTAGTACGTACTACAAATGAGATAATGATGGATAATAATTCATCTATTCTGTTTCTCAGAATATAATAGTTAAATTCTGATGGTCATGATGGATAATGACATCTTTGTTTTGTGGAGTGAATACTTGGAAAATATCTTATGCTTAGATTTTGGTCAATTTTTGCTCTTTTTGTAGATCTGTTCTAGAGGGAAAGGTTATGGCTATTAGTTGGACTGGTTTTATCTAGCAGACTTTGTGTGGTTGGCTTCTCCATTTCTTAATTTGTCTTCATGTTATTTTACATGATAAGATCTAATCCACAAATAGGAGGGTATCTCCAAAGAACTTTAAATGACTGAGATTCTTGGACTCCTGGAACAACTCTACTTACTATAATGATGAATTCCTTTTCTATATATAGGAGCTACTATTCGTGATGCAGTAAAAGCCGCTGTTGATCCAAGCACGGAGATAATCTACAATGAGAATCCTGATACTGATTTTGTCAAGAAAAACGACTTTGCATATGCAATTGTAGCTATTGGTGAGCATCCTTATGCTGAGACTTCAGGAGACAGTATGGCTCTCACAATGGCAGATCCTGGCCCAACCATCATCAGCAATGTTTGCCAGGCTGTCAAGTGTGTGGTTGTGATAATTTCTGGAAGACCTATTGTGCTTGAACCCTATGTTTCCCAAATTGATGGCTTGGTGGCAGCATGGTTACCAGGCACTGAGGGCCAAGGTATTACTGATGTCCTCTATGGGGACTTTGGATTCAGTGGGAAGCTTTCAAGAACCTGGTTCAAAAGTGTAGATCAACTCCCAATGAATGTTGGTGATTCACACTACGATCCGCTTTTCGCCTTTGAATTTGGACTTGAAACTAGGCCAGTTAAAGACCTTGTGTCTAGGTAAGTTTTTGTTGAATTTGGATTGTATTTTCTTCATTTTCTTCTGTTTCTCATTAATTTTATTAATAGAAAACTTGCCCTTCTTTTGATGAAAAAGAACATTGGTCAGCTCCATTTTTGCATGACACAACTTTTTGTTGTGGAATTTTAAAGAAAATCATAGGTTTCTATTTGGAGAATTCCTGATGTTTCTATGTTTTGAAATTTTATTGATATAGATGTAGTGTTAATGCATACAGTGAGTGATACTTTTGAACTTGGTTACTTCTGACACTATTAACGATTTGAAAATTGTTATATATAGGCCAACTTCTGCTGCTGTTGGTAAACGGCCATATGTTCTCGCCATTATCATTACTATGATCCTACTTAAGAGGTATTTTTCTTAATTGATCAATTTATCTGGTTTTCATAAGTGAATGTCTTTGTCTGCATTGTGTTTATTTATATTTCTTCTACTCATAAGAAGGCTGGCTAACTTTAGTGCATTGAGTGCAGGCTACTAAACTTTTGAACGGCAAACTTGAGCTTCTATTCATTGGGTCTGTAGGATAATTTAACCCATGGTAGATTGGATCCTCCGAAGAGCAAGATAATATTTATGTGTTTGTAGTCAAAATTAGGATGTAGTTACTATTGCTTCTGATTCATTGTATTTGGACAACCTAAATTCGTACAACTATACAAGAACCTGAGGCTTGTATCCATGCGTGTCCATAAGAATGCACCATTTGCTTCCAATTTACCTTCTGAAAAATTGTACAGAAGCATGAAAAAGCCTCAAATGAGTTCCTGAATTTTTACTGTTACTTGTAACAAAGGAAATTTAAAGAGATTGCGACAAAGGTAGGAAGGATGCTTTCAATTGGATTGGTTGGCAAACTTTTCCAGGATAAACTTTCGTTTACTTCTCAATGCAAATGGGAAAAAATCTCAACACCTAGTGAAAATTATAGGTCCCCTAGGCACTAATGTTGTTCAAGAAAATTCTACCACATGATATATTATATTATAATTGATTTGAGTGCAAATGTAAGTAAATTTAGCATTTCTCTTCTTTCAAAGTTGAAGCTGCCAATGAGCATGCCTAAAAGGAAAGTGACATAACAGAATGCAAAACAATTAACTGAATATTCCGTTTAACAATAAACTGAACTATTAAGTACCTGAATAATAAAAGTCATGGTCTTTTATTCTGAGGTTATGTCAATTTAATCCTATAGCTTTGAACTTTTAAATAGGGTCCTTCAAGAGAAAATTTTCTAAGAAAACTGAATTTATTTATCATGTGGCCAATACATAACAATTGAGGGTATTTTTTGGTTTGGCGAAGCGGTGGGTGTGCAATGAAAATTAAACATGAAAAAATGAAGGCAAAAAAATGAAAAATCTTACACAAAAATTCAAGGAATCGCTTTCACATGGTGTTTTTTTTTTCAATTTTTTTTGGTATTTTTTGGAAATACTATTGAAAACCAAAAAATTCCCTCACTTAATTGTCATGTATTAGGCACATGACAACTAAATGGAATTTTTTGAAAATTTTATCCTTGATTGACCCGAATAATAAGCCCTTATTTTAAATTTTTACACAGAATTTAGAGTAGCTCTACTTGACGCTACTTACGTCCAGTAATAAGGAATAGTAACATCAACGATACTTGTCTAATAATGCATTCATACATGAATGAACAGGTAAATTTGCATAAATTATTTAAAGGAGTGAAGACTAAAGACCACTGGTAAGGCAAAGGTGGGATCCAACGGGTCTGCTATTTCGGACCAAAATCGAGAAAGACTGTCCCTCATTAATAAAGATAAAAGAATACACAGCAGCCCCTGTTTTATAATGCTAAATAGGAATAACATAATGACAACCAGGTAAATAGGCAAGACTTTAAAACAAACACCTATACCCTCTATACATGCCTAACCCAAAATCTTTATATACCAAACAATGGAATATAACTGAGATGCAAGCTACCTCACCTCAACAAAGGGTGCCACATGGGGAGAACAGTACATTACAAGAATAAACATTTTTAAGGCTTAAGTCTAAACCCACCCATACATGACTTAATAAGCTTGGATCTGCAACTTCTCTTGACCAAATAGGCCAATCTACACTCTTTCCTTCTCAAATTCTTTGACAAAACTGCACTTGCTATTAGAGATTACCATGAATCATTACATGATATTCCTTTTTTCTTAATTGTAGATTCGTACTGGCTTCTCAAACGTGTGGCGGTTCTGCAAAATTGAAGCAAGGTGGTCTTAGGATTCTCAAGTGAGCTAAAAAGAATTATCATTCATCATTAACCATAGAGCTTCTAAAGTTTTTTCAGAATACACTCAATCAGAAAGCTAAAGGTCATTTCCCCAAGAACACTAAATTTTGCCTAGCAAGTCCTTTCTTGATTGGAACACATAAATGATATATCACCCAACTATGAAGAAGATTAGATACCTGATTTGCTGTACATGACCTTTTTGGAGCATTGTCAGTGTGTTCCAATCCCAGGTACTGTTCCCAAGCACCATAAACATCCCTCCTCTAGAGACAAAGTAAAAATAAAAATTAAAAGAAAACACCCTAGTCTCCACGATAAGTTCTCACAGTCAAGAAAAAAGAAAAAGATCCTAGCAAGTAACACCAATGTGAAAGACAGCAGCCAGAGTTTACACACCTGAAATCGGCTGGCAACAATGTCACTGTCCTGGAGATATTCAGGACGACCAAGTGACAGAAATGCAAACTTCCACTGAGGGAACACAGAAAAAAATAGACACAATAAAATAACTGCTTTAATTAGTGAGCTTTCCCAAACAGAAATTCCTCTAAAACTGCACCCAGAGTATTTAGAAAACATGATGACAAAGAAGCTTATTAATTTCTGTACTGCAGAGACAATCAACAATTACACGATACCTTTGAAAACTCCTCATCTGGAACTTGCAGCTTTTTCTGTACTCGTACTTTAACTTCAGCTAAAGTCTCATCCTCACGAATAACCAAGAAAAATGGTTCACCAAAATTTTGGACCTGCAGTAAAATAAAAAGTTAAATTAAAATGGTAGAAATCAAGTTTATGATAGGGGAAACCTAATGCATTTATATACATAAAGAAGGGGGGGTGCCTCCCACCTGGTTCTGAGCCATGTCCTTCACAAAATGATAAACATGAATCAAGCGATCACGAGGACCAATGTTTTTCTCTTCCTCAGGGATCTGTGCAATAAGTATTTAAATTTTCAGTATTGCAAACATGCTGGTAAGATTATTATTATTATTATTACTATTTATTTTATTTTTTTGGTTGTAGAAAAAATTACATGCTTCCTATATCTAACTATTAAAAAAATTCAGGATTTACCTCTTCTGCACGTATAGTCCAGTAATGATCGTTGATATTCTCAATTTTTTCACTGGGTGGAAAAATCTGAAAACAAAAAATTACGGAAGAAATGAAAATGGAAGCGGAAAAAAGAATGAAAGAAAAAGGAAGGTTAAGCTTAAACACTTGATGACCAACAGAGCTGTCCTGGGGCCCGTTTTACGATATACATGAAGCAAACCAGTCTGATTCTTTGTCCAAAATATTATTATTATTACTACTAGTTTCAATACGTAAAAGTGCTTCGCTAGAATTATAGAATACCTTATAGATCTTGTGGTAGAAAACTTCAAGCAATCTGATTTCTGCATTAGGATGAGATAGTTCCACCTGTTCCACAAATAACAAGAATCTGTGATCTTTTTCATTCAATAAAAAATTACTAACTAATAGTATGAGGTGTAACAAGATTTCCAAGTAAATCCGCATTGCAATTTTTAAACCAGAAGTAATTAAAAAAAAAGCAGCTCTGATCATGTATGAATTTTTGATTATATATTGAAGTATACCAGTTCAAATATTTCTTTAGAAGCTCAAAATAAATGTTCACTTTAGAAATATTAAAATGTAATGACCTACCTTTGTCCTCAGGTCATTTATCACATCTCCTACAGTGCTCTGTTTTGGCAATCTAATCGTATGAATCACCACCTGAGAATATATCATTATTACGAGTGAAACACAAAATGTAAAGTAAAAACTATTGAATGGAAACACTTGGCTGAAAGTTGGTTCAGTGTTATAAGCACTCACTTCATCCTTGGTTGCCTGATAGAAAGCAACTTTCAGAGTTTTCAGGCCTTGCAATTCCGGAAGGGGGATATCCAATATTTCATAATAGAGAATATCGGAAGTCTAAGAATTCAAAGATGACATTATTTTGGATATCAGAATAATGATGAAAAAGGGAAAAACCAGGGTGATAAAAACAAAAGTGTATACAGATACTGATAGAATAACAAAATAAATAAAAAATTAGGACCTGATTGTAGTGCACAAGCATGTCGGACAAATGTTCCACCCCTCTGTATTTGATAGGTGTGGGCTTGGGTTGCTGGGAGTAGCAGTTATGAGACGTGAGCCTAATTTTTGAAGGATCATCCAACCTAAGATGTTGGGCAACTCTTTCCACAACATCATCATAGCCATGAAGCTTTGACCTAAAGGTAAGTACAAAATTAAAAAATAAAAACATTTGATGTAATCCAACTGAATGATCTCAGCCACAGTAATAGCAAAATAAAATGCTTACAACTCAAGGGAGAATTCATCCTCCTTTGGTTTCTCTAAAGAACGAAAGTGGACAACCTACATAATATAAGAAATTCAACACATGAAACAAAGACAAACTTTCTGATGCTTTTATTATGAGGAAAAGAAAGATCTCCTTGAAAATCACAAAAATAAGATTCTACTGTATCAAGTCAGAAAAGTGCCAAATGACAACAATAACTGACACATAAATTGGATTAATTTAGTTTTCCTTATATAAGAACCATCTGGTTCATAAGGCATAAATAAGTGCATTGTCTAGCAAAGTTCAAAATTAAAGGCATTAAAGAACGTCATAGCATGAAGCCTGAATAATCTATCATACGTAATGTAATAACGTGCATTGTTTCAAAAGGCTTTTTTGAGGTAAGACTCAAGATTGAGGCTCTGAAAAAAATATGTGAGGCTATAAGCCTTAGTGGACATCTTTGAGGCTTACGCCTCAGACTTTACAACATTCTCACAGTGGTCATTGTATATTCCACCGGCAAATAATTATCTTCGTCGCCATATTGATCATACTTCCTCTCATAGCAAATACACGTTCAAGGCTCTTATTGGAAAATAAATTCAATTTTTTATGTAAAAAAAGTACAAAAACAAATCAATAATTAAAATGTCCAATTGGCATAATGAAATTTGTTAATCCTTTTTTGCTCACAAAACTTATCTATATTCACTTACATTACATAAAAAAGCACCCTAATACCTAAATTAGTCTTTTGAAACTTTGATAATGTGCACTCACACTCCACCAATAGTCAATAACCGAATTACAAAAACAGAGATAAAAATAAAATTTAATAGAAATTGACGTCCCACGTTCTAAAGTGAAATCAGAATAAACATCATAAAGGAGAGCCAAAATAATGAGATAATAACTCATAGTTCGAAAACAGAAAAGGTATAGAAACTGGTCTGATTAAAGTGGCATATATACCTGACGATTGTGAACATACTCTAAAAATGAAGACACATCTGGATAACGGCATTGTCCACTGATTCCAGCTGGAGACTTTTGAAAGCAGATGATGTCACCATCTTCGAGCTTAGAGAGAAAAGGAAGGTTAAAAAGAAAATAGACACTCCATGCATGAAGAATGAGAATATGCCAAACATTTCCAGATGGAAAAATTGCAGTAACAAGAAGGAAATAGCCTACTAAACTAATGATAGTTTATAAGGCAAAGGAAATGTAAAATCATAGTTTATACATACCTGACTAACACGAAAACTGAGCTTCTTGTCAATTGGTTCACACATCACATTGGGTTCAAACTTTATTTCCTGAATGAATATATGTAATCTAATCAGAAGATAACGCTAGAACACTTTATTTCATGAATGAAGATATGAAACTTAAGCGGGTGATAAAGCTAGAACACTGAAACCCCAAAAATTAATCCCAAATAACCTCAAAGAGTTCAATTTCTTGATCATAACTGAAACCAGCCATTTCATTCAACTTTGTCAATATTTCAACAGGTTTCCCACTTCCTTTCACGAACAGCCTCCCTATATACCTGATGCAAAAGAATAAAACAGAGGCTGAGCACAAAGGCAACTCAATTTGAAAGTAAGAAGTGAGGAAGAGAGAAAGAGATTGCATACCGCAACTCCTCTTTCAAAGGGTCATAAAACTTAAAAAATAAAAGAAACTCTTCTTTGGTCTTTTCTGGAGGTGCAACAGGCTGTAAATCCTGAAAGATTGTGCAGATGTGCAACACAGGTAAAGGATTACAAAAAAATGATTAGGTTAAAATTTTTGTTCAAGAATCCACTAAGGGAATTATCAGGGAAAATAGTATTGAGGGGTGAAGACAGCATTACCAAGCCAAGTTCAACTTCTAGAAACAGCTTTAGCTCCGCATTATTTGTCTTGTTTGAAACTTCTCTCAATTGTCCAACCTAAAATTTATGAGTCTTGTATTAAACATCACAGTGCATCATACTCCAACTAAGAGAAGTATAATGAACCTCCCAAAAAGAGGCAGTCTCCCCAGCTCTCTAAGTATTCTAAAGAGAGCTCATTTTTCAGGTTTTTTTTAAAATTCAAGGGGGGCCAATATTTTAAATTGATTCTGTCATGAACCAAAAAGAACTTGTAAGGTACAGGGGTACTCACAGATTGTGCTTCCTCCAGTGGTGTCAATGGCCGATTTGGCCGGTATGTATGGTTTTGACGTTTTGCCCACAACCAGAAACGTTGAACTTGCACTGGTATTCCAAATTTTTTTGCAACCTCTTCCTGGGAATAGGCTAAAATATCAGAATAAAAATGATTGCACAAAATAATGAATCACACCCACAGGCATGAGAAATTAAATAAAAATAATTAAGTGTTTGAGAAACCTTGTTGAGCTTAACTAGACCAGTAAAAAGTAATAGACATGTAAGAGTCATTTATCAACACTCTAAACAAATTTTATTAGAAAATTACGTCAACCAGGAGTGAATATGAAGGAATGGTAAATACTTGTGATATTCCCAAGCAAACTATCCATCAAAACAGCTAAGATTTTTAATAGAGCGAAAAGGACAACCTTGTGCAAGGACCAAAGTGACAAGGTCTACTGGTACTATACCTCATAGCAAGATATGTATTTTTCTTTCCGACCTTTTGGTAGGAAATAAACACAATACAAGTTTCAGCAAATACAAGTGATGCATTTGAGAAATATGCAGCATACAGGAAAAAAAAGACCTAACAGTTGAATGCTTAAAATCTTAGGGGAAAAAGGAGGATGCCAACTGAAAAGTAAAATATAGTTTCTACTTATATGAAAGGAGAACTACTACTTATAAAGTTACTCTTGTACTTAAATCATGCTATTAGAGGGACTGTTTCAACATTTGACACACAATGATACTGATGCAGGAGGGAAAAAAACACCCACATGCAATGGGGTGGAACCCACTCCACGTGATACAAGATTATCTGCTTTGGTCCGTAACTATGAGTACAGCGAGTCCTCGACCATGACTCGACAGTTCAGCGGGACCTCAAGGCTTTACTTCTAGGAAGAAACCCCAAAACGCGTCATATCATGTAAGAGAAGACATCCTATAAGTGCATCACTACTACTTCCTAAATAATGCGGAACATGTGTAAGTACACTGCATCATACAACCCTTCTTCGGGAGCCTTTACATTCTCGTAAAGATGCAAGCTCACATGGTTCAGTTAGGTCATAGCTCTGATACCATTTGATGCAAGAGGAAAAAACCCTCGTGCGTAATGGGGTGAAATCCAATTCACGTGGTACGAAATTGTCACCTTTGATCCATAACTACGAGTTCAGCAGACCCTCAACCATGATTCGACAGTTCAACGAGACTTCACGACTTGTTTTTACAAAAAAAACTCTAAAACGTGTCATACCATATAAGAGAGAACACCCCTTACAAGCACATCACTATTTAACTTCTTAAGTAACGTGGGACATATGCAACCACATAGCATCAGATACCTTTACGACACAATAGAAAATAATTTGGGTTATTGGGTATCAGATAAAACAATAGTGGTGCCTATTTAAGTCTTTAGCTTGCATTTATTTATGTATACCCCAGAAAGCTAACTCTATTATAATGAAAATTTTCATGTAAACAATAAAGACAAGTCAAGAAAACACTGCCATAGAGTTACAAAAAGTACAAGATGAAAAATGTTTAGAAAATAATGAAGGTTACCTTAAATATGGTAAAGGGAGTCTGCTTTTGGATACGGAAACTTCGGACTTTGTCATGATCCACAAGATCAAAATATATATCCTTCCCAATCTGTTCAAATAGATCAGCATCTCTAGCAACCTAGAAATCCATAAAATCCAAATAAATGATGTTCCAGGTGCAACTTGTTTCAATAAAATAACTATAAAAAGGCAGTTTTTTTTTTGGGGTCGAAAACAAAAAAGGCAGCATTGGGGGCACAAAATTTTTAACTACGTTGTCACCTTTATTATAGTATATAGATGCGCTTCAGCTTTTTCCTTCCTTTTCTGATCCTTTTCTTCTTGTTCCTTCTTCAACCTTATCTGTAATGTAGCATTTGAAGATCACAGTATTGTGCCCATGCAAAATGTGGGTAAATTCAGGCCATAGAAATAAAATTATTCATCTTACCCTAAGGTGCTCAGCGATGTCCTTCTCGTCAACATTGCAAATTATTTTCTCCTTGTCACTTTCCCGTATGTACACAAGCATATAAGCATTTGAATACTTTGTAAATTTAAATGGAGTGTTATTGAAACCAGGATTTGCCTGTGGTAACTGTTGAAAATACCAATTGAATCACAAAAAACATGTACATAAAGAAGAATATATACATATAAAATAGAAGAAGAAAGAAAGCAATGCCCAGAAAGCATGTTACTTCTTCCTCTCCACCATATTGCTCCTCGAGCGCCCTCTTCGTATCTTCTTTTGTAACTCGTTCATCTTCAAACTTAAACCTTGAATCACACCAAGACACAGTTTTTTCACAAGTTAAAATCTGAGCTTTAGCAGTGCGAAAACAGGAATAAGAAGAACAATCACAACAAATATAATAAACAGAAAAAATGAAGGCCTTTCAAACTTATACTACACTCAGGAAGCATACAACCAATTTTTCACGAACTTGGAAAATAATAACCAGCATGACCATGCAAGAGAAACACGGTGTGCATACCAATGATCGGATAGAGTTGGCCTGATATAAGCATAATAATGTCCACCATGTACCCCCCCACTGTGAACCAAGACACTGAAAACAAATAGTGTGTTAACAAATCTCCACAAGCGAAATGGATGAATGATGGGCATAGCACATAAAAAGAGTTAACTGTGGTTTTTGTCCCTAACATTTCAAAAGTTGCAATCATGTCCTCAATGTTAGGTAAGTATAACAAAATAGGACTTTTAGCAATTTCTGTTAGCTGAGCTAACATAAGTATAGAACTTGCAGTCCCTAACGTTTGGTAAAGTGTAACATTTTTATCCCTAGAGTTTGATCAAGTATAACATTTTTGTCCATAGAGTTTGATCAAGTATAACATTTTTGTCCCTAGAGTATGATCAAGTGTAACATTTTTGTCTCTAACACTTGTTTTAGTTGGTTGTGGATAGGATTGCAACTTCGAAACATTATGGACAAAAACGTAAGGGAAAACGTTGTTAACCCTTGTACAAAATCTACAAACAAACTTAATACGAATAACATGCTTAAACATGATAAACATGCTATGTAAACAGCTTGTGAAGATATCTATAACAGTTTAACAAAACTTAACAAACTAAAACAAAATTAGTTACAAACTGTTAACCCTTAGCTCGCTATAGCTCTGCCGAACAAAAATAACCTATAATGATAAATAAAGACACAGAATAATGGAAGCAGATACATTAGAAAAAAAAACCAACGGATGGCAGTACATTAGAAAAAAAGTAAATTTATTTTCCACTGATATGACTTCAACGTATAGTTTTTTTTTAAAAACAATATATGATTCAAATACATCATTTCATTGAAATTTACAAGAACTATCATCTGATCGGTCCCTTTACAAGATCCAGTATACACTAGAAACAACCAAAAGTTGCAATTCGAAGTTCAAACTTCCAACACAAGCATTAGATCAATATATGTGATGATATAACTGAGCTTCAGATAACATCATTCATATCTCTTTTCATGCTATTAAAAAAACGCCACAAGTGATGCAGCTAGGTTTATACATGGTGAAAAGTATAGGATGCTTTCTATTAATCACAAAGTAGACATAAAGATTGGAATTTTAAAAAAAGATACGTTTCCAATACATTAAATAGGCATCCAGCTGTTAGAAAACATGAAAAACAGGAAAACATACTAAAACTTTTACCTCTGCATTCAAAAACCATAAATGCATGCATCTCACTGTAAATTCAGTTTATTTACAGCCAAACAAAGAAAAATTGAAACGACCAATACAAGGAATATTAATAAACTCATACCTGTGAAGTGTGTAAAGGTTGCGGACACTCCTGTCAGCATCAGGAGATAGATACTTTCCATTCTCCCTATCTAGATCAAGTTGCAAAGGGAACTCATAGCGGTCATTTACCTGATGGAAATGGATAGAACAAATGATTCAATACATATATGTTAAAGCCAAAAAAATACAAGAATAAGATTAGGCGAGGACATCCAAAGAATGACAAGAAAAAAATCATCACCATCCAAGAAATTATAATAGCAAGTGCGAATCTATGCAAGCAGGTAATGACCGATGGAGATCAAATACGTTTTTGGGAGGATATTTGGTTGGAATGTATTCTTTTTCAATAAGATATCCAAAGATATATAGGTTATATTTGGAGAAGAATATTCCTACTAGTGGTTTGCATTTACCGAAATGTTGGAAATTTAGGTTTAGAAGAAATGGGAATTTAAAGTTGAATAACTGGTCTATTTTGTACCTTTGTAATTATTACATATTTTTATATAATATGTTTCTTATTAAAAAATAAAGACTGAAGAAAAGTGTATTTACCTTCTGTTAAAAAGTTATATGTTTCTAGAAATAGGTTACTCCTTATTTGACAATGTAGAAGGAACTTAAAAGACAATGCTAGCAACTCATTCAGAAGGGTGTTAAGTGCAAGGGTGTATTAGAGGAGGAATAGAGAGTGCTTTGTGCCTATAGATATGTACAAACCAACAAACTATCACAAAAAGAATGGCATCTTATGTTCCAGAAAGCATCTCCAATTAATTTTTTTAGTAAAACAGATTGGCTTACTTTTCACAAGGAAAAAGTAGTCCAATTCTTACAATTGTCTTGACCTATTAAAATCTTCCCATTGAGTGATTCCATCTCCTAATATCACTTTTACAACAAAACAACCATAAGTGTGAAATTTGTTAAAATGTATAAATAATATACTGGCGCATCTCCCAACAACTTAAACTTTGGGATGACATGACATAGATACGGGAGTGAGTACTTGAATACTCCAATTTGATGTAAATTTATATTTAAAAAAAATTGGCATGTCCAATACCTAGATATGTATCCAAAAGTTTACGACTCTTGGTGTCTTAAAAAAATCCAAGTAACATAGTTGGTAACCAACTCACTCTGACATAGGATAACCATATTAGAGTAGAAGGTCTTGTGTTCAAGCCTTGCATCCCCTAATTATTGAATTTCAAGTGTTTAAATCTAAAAGATGTATAGAACATATAAATGATATGTTACTATTGAATTTCGAGCGTTTGGGCCTACAAGATGGGTTGAACTCACACTTGCCGAGAGTGTTAGAATGTACAAATCATATGTTGGTCTATCTATCAAGAACTTAAAATTTTGAAATGATTTGTTACCAACATATTCTAACAAAACCAAAGACAAAGAATTGTCATCTGACAATTGCTTACCTTTACCATGGTATCCCGCATAAAATCATACTCAAACCGTTTTAGCTGAAGTTGAAGTACAGGTGGAAAATCAATGAAGAGGACACCTTTCCTAGCATCCTGAAAAGATACAATAGCCAAATAAACATCTTGAAAAAAGTAGTCATCAACAAGATCAAAACAATTTGTTTTTTAACAGCCATATACCAACTCACAATTTAAAGAAATCAAAAATGAATTGCATAAGGACTCATATTAATCCATAAACATAAATGGAAAATATTTTAACTGGAAAATTGCCATCAACTCCAAGGGAAAGGGTCAAAATGGAACCAATATTTCTCTCTATTGAGCAACATTTACCTGTAAGCCATATTGCTCAGCATGGTACTTATTATCACCTTCAAGACGCTCCACTTCCACATATTTGTCAAAAGAAGCATATATATCTCGACAGCCTTTGACGTCGAGCTGAAGATCTAAAGGCATAAAATCGTAAGGCAAGAAATTGATTTTTTGAAATGAAGTATATTACTGTAACTTCAATATAATATATTACCATAAAATGACTCCTTTCTTGTTGATTTGTAGTCCACGTTGATGCACTCAATATAGTTCATATGGTGCCCCTCAAATAACTGCTGGATTGTACCCTCCACAACAGTACCCTGCAAGAATAAATTGAATTGAAATGACTGACCACTAAAACCATACATTTTGAGACGAATCTGGAGAAGTTAAAAACCTGACTAATATTATGTAACTCTTTATATGGTTATACCTTCATCTTGTCTTCAAGCTTCTCAGAAAGAACCCTATTGAGCTCTTGGACATCATGCTGCATGAATGAATCATATGTATCCCATCCAAATGACTTGGTCAACTCTTTTGTTGCTACGCTAGTGTCACTATACTGAAGCTTATAAAATAAACTCTGCAAAGCCAAAGGGATGCTTCCTGATGGATTATCATTCTCGGTTGTTGGCATATGATACACAGCCTGTATTAAAAATTCATGACATAAGGCCTTCTGAACATATCATCTCAAGCCACGCAGAGCCAATTGACTGACCTTTCTAAAGTAAGGAATATGATACAAAGTTTGGAGAAGAGAGTTCATGTAACATGTAGCTCCTTGATTCTTAAGTCCAACATATCCAGTTTCTTTCTTTGAATCATGTGACCAATAATCCAAAACCCTACGAACAGCAACATCTGCTTCAATCACACATGTATCATTCACAAGATAACCTCTGCTGGGGTCATAAAGTTCCCCAAGAGGCATGAATGAAGTGAAACCCCAATCACTCTCACGTGCATTAAACTGGTGTTGTGTTTCTGCAAATACAATGGAACGAAACTATGATCAGAAATTAAATGTTGAAAACATATAAAGACACTTCTACCCAAAAAGATCCATGGCTTAGCTGTTTTTCATGACATGTGATTTCCACCAAAATATACCAAAGGCTATAATACATTTTCCAAAGTAGAAACTGTTTCCATTCTCTCTCTTTCTATACTGCCAATAACTAGTTCTATAGGCAAAGGTTAAAATTTAAAATTCAGACACTAATTTCCAAAATTTTACAAAGTTGTGCATTATCATTGTCATAACAAGTATCGAGGCCTCAAAAATCACACCTTTTTGGAGGTATGCTGAAAAAATGTCTCAAGATTGCAATGTAATGTTAAAAGAAAAGGATGTGTGTAGCTCCTTGTACATAGTGTTAAATTACATCCATTAGGCATACAAATAGCCTATCTATTAAAAAAATTCATCAAACTTCGGAAACAAAATATAAAAAATAATCTTGAACTCATGCCATGTCTTTTTATGAAATTTGTGACATGTCATTACCATCTCAATATTGGACAAACCTATTTTATAACCACCTAACAGTTGAAATTTGTCACAAGATCAAAATACTCTTGTGGCATAACGTATGCAACTTTGCAGTTAAACTAACTGCATTTTGAATTAACTAAGTGCAATTTTCCTTAACTTCTGTTTTCCAATCAGATCGTTCGCTCATTGTGGAGAATAAAGAAATGCACAATTCGAGAGAAAGTATATTACTGAGCTACCACAATCAACATAATATGAAACATTCATAGTATAATTATAAGTCATTAATTTTCGTGAGTAAAGCCCATGGAAGCTGTAATAAACAAAACAGATACAATGTAAAATATTATAGTACACACACTGCAAAACTTATCAAGAAAATGGTCACTAAGATGTGACCTATAGAATACTGACCAAAGTTTATCTGATATTCATGGTAATTTGATGCTTTATCATTAAAACGTGGTGTTAAGGACAAGTTGTAATTGATCCAACATTTTAGCACTAAAAAAAGAAAACTATAGCTTTTACTCGTACATCAGAATAGGAGGACTACCTTTTCTAATCGAGTATTTACTATGAATCTGATTGACAACACACAAGTTGAACTGGGCATATCTACTCCATCCATATGGCAGAGCAACTGAATCTGCAACGTCTAGATACATCGATAAATGTTCTACGTTATTCCCTTTTGGGAAAATTAATACCCTCCTGTACATCACAGTCAAGTAAAATATGATGATCAGCCAAAACAGACATGATCAAAAACATGAACAGAAAGTGAAAGTGTAAACATTAGATGGGTCCAAAATACCATTTGTAGCCTCCAATGTTGAAAACATCAGAATAGAGCTTCTTATTATTAAGCCTCGAGAAGTTCTCGATTGTCCATGTGAACCGTGCTGATTGTGTATCATCCACTGATGAAGCATCCACAGCATTATTTGTTTCCGCTTGATCCACTAAAGAAACAGACAACAGTTAACACAAAATGTCAAAACTCTCAAAATCCTTATATTCATCATAAAAGGAAAACAAAAGAACAAAGATAAACCATATTCATGAGACAATAAGTTCCAACGAATAAAGCCTTCGGACTAGCTCGTCATATTTCATTCATTTACTTCCATACATAAAAAAAAATTCAGAGTAGAAACAGTTAAAAAAATGGGTTCCCATTCTCGTGAACTACGTGAAACCAAATCAACTTTACATACCAAACAAAATTGATAATCACGTATGCCCCTTTAGTTAGTAGATAAACAACATATTGAACCTCGATGTGATCCATGAACCGAAATTTATCCCATTATTGTTTAATTCAAAATTGGTACAAGCCGAACAAATACCCTAAACAACATTTAAGAACCGATACTTCCTCCATCTCCATGAATTCTCTCGTACGATAAACATAAATATAGCAAATTGAAATAAAAAAAATAAAAAAAATCTTATCACCTTCCATAGTTTGAGGACCATGGGGAAAATCAGAGTGTGGGACCAGCATTTCGTCATCGTCTTGCTGTTGATGAGGCTGCAAAAAGTATAGAATAAAGAAGTCGGTGAAAGAGTTCAGATCCGCTAATCGAAGTCTTACCAAAACAACGATTCAAACTAAGGAATCGGCCGTGGGTCGCAATTGAACTGATGAGAGTGAGAGAAATTGATACATCAGAGAGAGGGAAGAGGAATTCGAAAATTACATCAAGCGGTGGCGGAGTCATCAGAGTCATTGGCGGTGAATTGTTAGTCGAGCGATCGGCCAATCTGATAGAGTAGTCACTAGAGAATGAGAAGATATAAAGCAAATTCGAAGAGTGGAACTGATGACGACGATGATGGCGGTAGAATAAAGGGGCTTGCTGGAGAATGGACAGAGTTGGAATTTCTGGAAAGACGAAGGATAAAAATGAGAAATATTAAATTTATCTTGATATATTGGATACCATGATCATGTCCGACGATTTTTTTTGTGATGGGCCGCACCGCAACTATTAATCATTAAATCAGCCCACACTTTTTTCAAGATTTGTCCCCAACAAAATTATACGCAATATTTAGGAGCACGTGTGTTGCATATGCTTTTTAATTCACCTATTACATTTAAAAAATAATAAATAATTAATTAAAAACTACAACTTATATTAATTTTAAAAATAAATAAATCATTCATGAATATTCCCATTTGAAATTGATTTAGTGTTTTAATTAAACTTAAGAGTATTTATTATATTGATTTTT
This sequence comes from Hippophae gyantsensis, assembly GCA_030763125.1. Taxonomy (NCBI): domain Eukaryota; kingdom Viridiplantae; phylum Streptophyta; class Magnoliopsida; order Rosales; family Elaeagnaceae; genus Hippophae; species Hippophae gyantsensis. The sequence goes on from CM061033.1 coordinate 50,553,332, forward strand.
GTAATTTAATATATTTATTCAAAAAATATGTGCATATATTTTTTTTAAATATAAAATAATCAAAAAATTAAAGAGATAGAAAACATATTTACTTACTTACATTTTCAAATCTATAATTTTTTAAATTCTTTAAACCATATTAAATAAATTTAATCAACTATTAACATTAATTTTTTATCAAATAAAATGATCAAATGACTAATCAATTATGATTATGACTATTAATCATATAAAATCTATTTCATTAATAGATTTTATTAATAGAATTAGTATAAAATTAATATAAATTCATTAATATGTTAATGTTAATGATAATTAAGAATTTTTTTTCTCCATGTAATAAATATTAAAGATGTTATTAAAAAAGATAAATATTACAAAGGGACCTTGCAAAAGAAAATTAATCGTTTACACTACTAATCTTCGGAAGGCGATAGAATTTGATACTCACTTAAATCATTTTTTTTTTAGGAAACATTGTAACATTAGTAAGAAGAAACAATAAGATCATAACAAAAGTAACCTGAGAAAGCAATTAAAAACTGACAAGAACTTTATTCAATGTGTTAATGTAGTGTATTTATCAAGTGTGTCAAAAACAAAGAAGTTTCAGGTACGAGGATAACTTTAAGAGACATATTTGGATCAAATCGACGCCTTAAACAAAATTGAAAAGAACAAGCTTTATAAACACGTACACTAACGTCAATCTTCCCCTTTTTTATTACTATTTCAAAAATATAAATGATATACAATATCTATATTATCATAATTTTATTAATATGCGAATTCATTAAATGATAATCCCAATAAAATGAAAACATTGTTATTTGAATTTCTAAATATTAACATTGTCATTTCATTATAATTTAACATTAGATGAGTTATGTAAATAACACTACCCATCTTATATCCCGGACAAACCGAATGATATCCAACATGTTATATCAGTAAAATGTAGCAGAGAGTGTCAATTCATAATGATCATCAACATGCAGCTCTAGAATTTGAATCAAGTTAGGTCTAGTAAAACAAAATTTCATGATAAAAAAAAAACTTGCTATGAGTGCAAATAGAAACATAAGTCCAAGCAAAAAACTAACTTTGTTCCCAAAATAATTAATTGGTGGAGCAAAAGTAAAACATAATGTCAAAAGATAATCTCATGCAACGTTTTCAATGGATAGGTCTAACTACGTTTCTTTTTGTTAATTTTGTTAAAGAACATGATATCCAGCTGGTGACAACCAACACACCAGCTGTAAGCAGCCACCAACAACTTGGTGGGGAAGGATAGGTTGTCCAAGAACATGCATCTCCATAATTGTGTTTATTTTTAATTATTACAATTTTGCTTTTCTTTTGTATAAATAGGTTGTAAACATTCGTTTATTCATCATCAATAAATCCAATTCTTACACTTTTTCAATGAACACAGTAGATGATTCATTATCTGAGTCAATCAAAAGGTTATGAATGTTGAGAAATTACGTAAATTTTCAATAAGCTAAATTTATGAGATAACAAGAATAGAAAAATAACACACAAATTTGATAACGGAGTTCGGTCAATCTTGTTTATGTCTCCGAACCTGCTGTAGATATTTTTACTGAAATAGGAGAAATTACACAAGGTATTTACAACACTCACAACTCATAACTCAATTACATCCAAGAATATTACTCTCAATTTTTTCTCTAAGTTTTTCTCTCAATTGAAATGAACACTTTGGATGATTAATTCATTACAATTACACATCTATTTATAGAAAAATTCACTCTTTGAACTACTCTTTAAATTAATGGTTCTTTGAATTAAACTTCATGTTTTGCTCCATGTTTTACTCCTTGTTTTGCTCCTTAAATTAAGGAGCTTTATATCAATTTCTAACAATCTCTCACTTGAAGATTAATTTTAATTTGTCTTCACACCTCGATCAATGCAACAACTTTTCTAGTCTTGTTACTCTAGCACAACTTCAGTTTGTCAATAGTTACCACCTTTGTTAACATATCCGCTGAATTTTTCCTTCCTTAAATCTTCTCCAGTATTAACACATCATTTTCCAATAGGGATCTGATGAAATGATAACGAAGTCCAATATGCTTGGTTCTATAATGAAATGTGAAATTCTTCGCCAAGTGTATTGCACTTTGAATATCACTGTGCAGAACATTATTCTCATGTTTGAATCTCAGCTCAATTAACAAACCTTGAAGTCATATCATCTTTTTACTGGCTTCAGTCACTGCTACATACTCAGCCTTTGTAGTGGATAGAGTGACAATTTTCTGTATTTGTGACATCCAACTAACAGTTGTAGTTTCAACAGTAAATATAAAACCGGTGGTGCTTCTTCGGTGATCAACTTCACCTCTAAAGTCTGCGTCTACGTACCTTTGTACTTTTAACTCTCATTTACTAAAGTACAAACACTTTTCCGTGATGCCTCGTAGATACCTCAAAATCCACTTGAATGCTTCCCAATGAGTTTTCCCTAGGTTGGACATAAATCTGCTAATAACTCCTACTACATGGCCAATGTTTGGTCTCGTGCAGACCATTGCGTACATCAAACTTCCAATGGATGAGGCATAAGAAACCTTAGCCATGAATTCTTTTTCTTCCTCTGTCTGAGGGAACTGATCCTTGGATAGGCGAAAGTGACTGGCCAAGGGTGTGCTAACTGACTTGGCGTCGCCCATGTTGAATCTCTACAAAACACGACTAATGTATTCTACTTGAGATAACTACAAGGATCCTTTCTTCTTATTTCTTGTAATTTGCATTCCAAGAATCTTCTTTGCTGGACCCAAGTCTTTCATGTCAAACTCTTTTGACAATTGATGCTTCAACCTTCTGATATCATCCATAACTGAACCTGCTACTAACATATCATTAACATAAAGTAGTAAAATGATATAACTGGACCTATATCTCTTAAAGTAGCAACAATGGTCGGCATTGTACTTCTGGAAACCTTCCTTGTGCATGAAACTATCAAAATTTCTGTACCATTGTCTCGGGGCTTGTTTCAAGCCATACAAACTCTTTATAAGTTTGCATACCATGTTCTTTTTCCTTCTTTCTAAGAAACCTTCTGGTTGGTACATGTATATATTTTCATCTAAATCTCTGTGAAAAAATGCAGTCTTCACATCCAACTATTCAAGATGAATATCTTCAATGGCTACAATACTCAATACTGATCTGATAGTATTGAGCTTCACAACGGGAGCAAAAATTTCAGTGTAGTCAACTTCTTCCTTCTGTTGAAACCCTTTAACAACTAGGCAGGCTTTGTATCTCTTGGAACCATCATGCTCATATTTCACCCGATACACCCATTTGTTGTGAAGTGCCTTCTTTCCCATAGGTAACTCAACTAGTTCCCATATCTGGTTGGAGATGAGAGATTTCATTTCTTCTTTCATATCAAGCTCCCACTTGTTGGAATCTCGAGTCTAACAAGCTTCATCATAGCATTCAGGCTCCCCTCCATCAGTCAGTAACATATAGTTCATGTATCTCCTGTTAGGCACATGAGGTCAAGAAGACCTTCTCAATACAAGAGCTGGAGTAAGAGGTTGTGGTGTGTTAGAATGTTGTGTACTGCTCTGTCCAACAAGTTCTTATGGCTGAGGACTTATTACAATCGGTGTTGTTGCGAAACTATCTGGGACATCATATGCATCTGCAAATACTGACTCATTCTGCTTTGAGTCATTGGCGTCTATTTTATGCATGTCCTTATACATCACCCTTTCGTTGAAAATCACATCTCTGCTACCGATAACTTTCTTGTTTTCGTCATCCCAAATGCGGTAGCCAAACTTATCCTCACCATAGCTGATGAATATGCATTTCTTGGATTTGGGATCAAGCTTATTCCTGCCTTGATCACTGATATGCACAAATGCTACACAGTCGAAAACTTTTAGATGTGATAGTTTCACCTCTTTTCCGCTCCATATTCCTCTGGTATTCTATGCTCAAATGGAATAGATGGGCCTCGGTTGATCTAGTAAGCTACCGTGTTGACTGCTTCTGCCCAGAACTACTTCGGTAGACCTAATTGTATACCAATGCTTCTAGCTCTTTCTGTCAACATTCGGTTCATACGCTCAGCTACACCATTGTGTTGAGACGTGCCTGGTACAGTTCTTCCCATTCTAATACCGTGCTCATAGCAGAAATTTTTGAATCTGGTGTCTTCATATTCACCACCATTATCGGTTCTGAGCTTTTTGATCTTCAAACCCATCTCATTTTCTACCATAGCTTTCCATCTTCTGAAAGCCTCAAATACTTCAGACTTATGCTTTAGAAAGTAAACTCATACCTTCCGAGAGTGATCATCATTGAAAGTCACAAAGTATTGTTTCCTACCCATGGATGAGACGGTTATTGGTCCCTAAACATCAGAGTGAATAGGCTCTAGCCTTTCCTTCTTTGGGGTTCTGCCACTTGTCTAAAAGCTAACTCTTTTTTACTTTCCAAGTATGCAATCTTCGCACATGTCCATCTCTACAGACTGTAGACCTGGAAGTTTTCCTTTTGAGTGCATAATCTTCATCTCCTTCTCATTCATGTGACCTAGTCTCTGGTGCCACAGATTTGGTGTTTCATTGCCTGCTGCAACTATGATTGAACAACGTGCCTCTACTGTCATGCAAAGAGTGCCACTTTTCTTGCCTCGAGCAACTTCATTGCACCCTTTGAAATCTTCCAATCATCACTATGGAAGATTGTAGTGTAGCCTTCATTGGCCAATTGCCCTACTGAGATTAAGTTCTTTCTGAGGTCGGGTATATGCTTGACATCCTTCAGCTCCCAAAGAGACCCGTTCAACTTAATCTTCACTACACCTTTGCCAATAATAGCACATGGTTGATCATCACCAAGATATACCTTTCCAAGGTTTCCGGGGAAATATTTCTCGAAAATTTCTTTCTATGAAGTAGCATGAAACGATGTTCCAGAGTCTAACACCCAAGATTCTTCCTTGCTCTCCAAAGAGCATATCAATGCATCATCTCCTCCTAAGGTGGAAGTAACATTTGCCGCTGTCTTCACTTGTTTATCCTTCGGTGCACTCTTGTACTGATTTTTGTAGTGCCTGGTTCTTCCACATTTCCAACACTCGATAGTCTTCGAGCTATGAGAATTATTAAGATTCCTGGATTTGGATCTCATGTCTTTTGATCTACCTCTGTAATCTGTTCTGCCACGTCCATTCCCTTTGATTGAATTTCTTCCTCTTGACTCTATATGCAAAACTGAAAAAGTTGATGATTCACTTGACTCTTTACGTCGAATCTCTTCATTGAGAACCATATCACGAACATCGTCAAATTTCAACTTATTGCTTCCTGACGAGCTACTCACAACCGTGACAGTAGCATTCCAGCTTTCTAGTAGAGAAGACAAAAGTATCAATGCTCGTACTTCTTCATCGAATTCAATTTCCTCTGAACTCAACTAGGTTGTGACTATGTTGAGTTCATTGAGATGTTGAGCTACCGATGCGCCTTCTATCATCCGCAAATTAAACAAACGCCTCATCAAGTGCACTTTGTTTGAGGCTGATGGCTTTTCATACATATTGGAGAGAGCTACCATAAGACCCGTCGTGGTCTTTTCCTTTGCTATGTTGAAAGCAACATTACGGGATAGTGTCAATCGAATAACTCTGAGGGCTTGTCTGTCTAGAAGATTCCAATCTTCTTCCTTCATAGCCTCTGGCTTCTTCCCTGAGAGAGGTTGATACAGATTTATTTGATACAGATAATCCTCTATCTGCATTTTCCAAAATCCGAAATTTGTGTCATCGAATTTCTCAAGTTTCACCTTTCCTTCATCTGCAGTCATTGCTCCCATTCAAATCTGACTTCCTCCGGATCGTTTTTGACTATTTCTGTAAACCACCGTGTATTAGAACACCTCCATCGACATACCAATATCGCCAACAAAATTTTACTATTCACATAAATAGTAACCTTTCAAAAAATTAACAGGAATCATTCACTAATAACTCTGATACCAGTTGTTGGGAAATTACGCAAATTCCCGATAAACCAAATTTATGAGATAACAAGAATAGAAAAATAACACACAAATTTGATAACAAAGTTCGGTCAATCTTGCTTACATCTCCGGACCTACTACAGATCTTTTTACTGAAATGGAAGAAATTACACAAGGTGTTTACAACACTCACAACTCATAACCCAATTACATCCAAGAAAATTACTCTCAATTTTCTCTCACAAAATTTTTTCTCTCAATTAGAATAAATAATTTGGATGATTAATTAATTATAATTACACATCTATTTATATGAAAAATTCATTCCTTGAATTACTTTTTAAATTAATGATTCATTAAATTGTTCATTGAATAAAGTTTCATGTTTTGCTCCTTAAATTAAGTAGTTTTATAGCAATCTCCAACAATTAAAACCATTCTCCTCCAAAATCCTCTTCGTGTAATTTTCACGTACCATGTAACCAGCAGAATACATATTCAAGCATTTTTCTTTGAATTCAACTGCAGTGACCCTTTACACAATTTTTTTCCCTCTTCAATCAGAGCCTCTTGCAAATGCACAACCTTAGCATCTAGTGTAGACTTTTTGACATCTTTCGTTTCCTCTAGCTCTTTAGCAGATTGTTCCGCCTCTTCTTCGGACGACTCAGCTCTGCTTCAACATTATTGAATAGATGTTGGCAAACCTCGAGCTCGGTCTTAAGCTGACGATTCTCATCTTTCAGATTGATGATTATGTCTATCAGCATTTATTTGCGGCTATAGTCTGTAAATAATCTAGAAATTTAGAAAGTGACGAGAAGGAAAAAATTTCTGAAGTTAATTTACTTACCGGCATCAGCAATACTGACGAGCTTGATGAGGAAGATGCAGATTCTGTGTCAGCAGTCAGAGAAACATCAGGACAAAAATGTAAAGCTTCACTGGCCTATGGAGGGTCCAATACCACAGCTCTTGCTCTTTTCTTTATCTCAGGCTTTGAAAGCTGTATATCTTCTCCACCAACGTTTATCTTTGAGACACCAAGTTGAATTGAACTCTAATTTCCTGTTGTTTAATATATTATGTCAAACAAAATATGGTGTTACACACAAATATATAGTAAAATGAATAAATTGAAAACATTTGACAATAAAGGATGAATAGTGATTCATATGGTAGAATTCAAAATCCGAACATCAACTTCAATAATGCATGTATTATTCACAAGATAACCTTTATCCAGGCTGTGCAATATTTGAAGAGAGAGAAATGTAATGAATCCCCAATGGCTGTACTTTTCATCAAATTTGTGAGTTGGTACTGCAATGACAATGGGATAAATTCAAGACTGGGATTAAAGTTCATGCATAAATAATCAATTCAATAACAATGGTAAACTTTCTTTAATAATATAAGTGTACTTAGTCATGTTTAATGTTTAATGTTTAAAGGGGACATCATGACTGAAATTAAGAGTGAAAATGAATAATTTTAACACCACTTGAATAATTATAGTAAAATTTATGAATTTTTCTAAAAATTTTCATAGTTGATGTTTCAAAAAAATTCAAATTTAAATATTTTTAAATATTAGATCACAAGTGTTATATATAAAATATATATTTTTATTCAATTAAAATAAAAACTTAAAACTATGTTAATTAAGTTATAATACGACTAAATAACATAGTTTAATATTTATGCATATGAAGATAAAAAATAAAGAAATTAAATAACATAAATTACTATAAATAAAAAAATTCGAGCATGTGAAAGTAAAATAAATAAAATCAATATTACATAGTATAAATAACAAAAATATTTATATAATTATAGGTGGTGTAATACATAATGATTAAATTGTATATGAGATAAAATTAATTATTTTTTTTATGAAAATACGAAGGAAACTAAACTAGTAAAATTTAAAAGAAATAATAAAATTATACCTTTAAAACTTGTAACCATAAAAATAACACTATTTTTATTTAGTTCATATATTTTTACTATTAAAAAAATATAACCTATCATTTCACATTAAATGTGATTCAATTAAATGTTATTCAAATTAAACTACGGTAATTTAAATTGATTTAATATTAAATTTCGTTCGATTGAACTTATTTAATATTATTTGGATTCTATTTTTACTATTGTATATAATTTTTATATGTTACATGTAATTTTTCTAAAATTTACGAAAATATATTAAACATTTATCACTCTACTAAATTCAAGTTAAAAAAAATGTATAATAGTTGAATAAAAGTAAAAAGTATACAAAAAATATAAATAAATACGTATTATAACAAAATAATAAAAAATAATATTCAAATAATAAAGTAGAGATAACACTATTATATATTTTTGTAAAATAAAGAGACATAATTATAAATACAATAAAGAAAAAATATTTTTCAAAAATTTGAAAAAAAACCATGTGACCCTTCTCACCTTTATGTGACTCCATCCCACCTAAACCACACTCCATGTCATAGACACCACCACTACTACAATATATTATATTTGTGTAAAAGAAATTTGAGTAAGTTTCTTGCAAAAGGCACGCAAAAATATATTTATATGGATTGTATTATAAGAACCAAGCAAAAAATTTAAATTTTAAAAAGTTAAATTTACATAGGTTTTTTCAAGAAACTTATGCGAAAACATTTGCATGGTTTATCTTTAAAATTCATGCAAAAAAATTTGTGTAGGTTTTTACTAATAACCCATGTAAATTTTTTTACTTGGGTTATTTATACTAACTCACGCAAAATATTTTGATTTGGATTTTATAAAATACGTATACAAATATTTATGCGTGAATTCTATATAGAAACCTACGCAAAATTTGTGCAATACCAGATTTCTCTCTCTCTTTCCCATTCACTACGTGCCTAATGTTTTTGAACAACCCATATATTTCTCTCACAAAGGAAGAAACCAGCGCGCCGTTCCTCTGTCGAGAGTCCCTCGTCAAACTGTCAGTTCGTTGCCACCTGCAAGCAACTTACCTCTCAGCCACCGTTTATCTCCCTCTTTGGGTAAGATTGCTCTCTTTGGATATCATTACATTTATAAGTCTGCGATATCCAAATATATACTATAGAGTTAATTAATAATGTATTTTTCTGGCAAAGAATAGAAACCCGAGAGTCTAATTTCTTTGTTCTCTTCTATTTTCTTAGGGTCTGTTATTCAACTTTTGGCTCTGAAATTAGGATTTTTTTGTCATATTGATATGGTTTCCTTATTTACCACACTCAAGTTTTGTTATAAACTGGTGAAAAGAATTATAAAGAATTTTTTTAGTTTTTTCCCAACTGCTTAATTTAAATCCATTGAGTATGAAACCAATTGATTTCTCATTTTCCTTCTCTTTATTTTCACAATCTAAATATTTATTGTTCTGTATGTCACTGTATGTCTATAATTTTGTATGATTAGCTCAGTTGTATTATGCTGAAAAATAGGCATTAAAAGACCAGAAAAAGGTTCCAAATACAAAAAAATTGAGTAATTTATTTTGTAATATTATCGCACAGAGTAGTTACATCCTTTACTGTTTTTATAATTTTTTTTTCTCTTCAAGGCAGTGAGGTCTTCTTTTCCAACCAGCTGACGAATTTCTTCCTATGATAGATGAGATCAAAAATTAAATTAAATGTATCTTGAATCATAATTTATTTACATATAAATAATACTTATAATACTTATAGTTTGGTTGGTCCTTCTTGTAAGATTTTGTTTCAGATAAAATATAGTATTTTTTAGCATTGGTAAGAACATTTATCTAATTGTTTTACAAAAAAATGTAAGTGTTTCATGATTTAATATGCTGAATTCTACCTATAGTATGAAAAAGCTCTAGGTTCTATTTTTTACATTAATGGCAATTTGGTTTTCGGGAATATACATTATAAACTTTGGTAAAATCGGGGAAAAACTGTATCTGTCGATCAGGTCTATTGTTTCCATTGTGAATCCACGTGATATTATTTATAATTTCGAATTTAAACTTGGATTACATTCTTTATGTTTTAATTGTGATTCTATCTTATTATTATCATTATTTATTGCAGTCAATTAAAGAATATACTCTTGTAAGCGTACCAACCATTGTTTTTTGTGATACTAATTCTCCAATGACGTATTGCATGAGAAATAATTCCCATAGTCTATGATAAAGTATCATTTTTTTTTTGTATATCACAACCATGCACAACGATGATCAAGCACAAAAGTCACAGTCAAAGTCAAGCATTAATATTAGTATATGATTACTGTAACATTTGAGAAGATATAATTATATTTTCGCTCCATTATAATATGAAACAGTTATTCTTGTGATTTCACTTATAACTCCTCCAAAATATATGTGCACAGCATGTTTAAATACGTAAAAAACATATATTGTTTACATTATTTAAAAAAAAACATAGCTAAACTGAGAGGTTAGAAATTAGAAGTACCATTTGTAGCCTCCAAAGCAAAAAATGTCAAAATAAACATATATTGGTTATTCGTACGAAAAAGTTAGTCTGAAATTGAAAAATAAGAGCTGTAATTTCTAGTTGCTTATTTATCAATTAAAAAATGAACAGTTTTATTTTGCAAAACAAAGCGGGAATATTTTCAAGAGTTCTAAGAAAACAAAAAAAAAATTGAAGGCAATTCAATTTATAATAGAGGAATAATGCAAGCAAGGCTAAGGTAAAAATGTAAAATGGTGGCAAGGAAAACGAGTAGATAATCAGTAGGACTATGAATGGTGTGGGACGGTGTGGTACGGTGACGAGAGTTATATTAATAATTATAATTATTTTGTATGAATTTTGAATATGATTATTAATGACAATAGCTTTTATTTAATTTAATTATATTTGTTATCTTTTAATATTTATTCAAAAATATATTTAATTTAAAAAAATTAAATATTAATTTAATTCTTATTTTATTATATTATTTAAAATATTTACATTAATTTTTATTTTTAATTATTTAATAAATATTTGTAAATAAAATATAAAATATAAAATAATAATTAATAAAATTCAATCTATTTATACAAAATATTGTGTGTATTATTATTAAAATTATATTTTTATGTAATTATATGTATATAAAATAATAATATTAATATATGTTTGTTTTCGGTTAATTACAGTTTCGATATTTCAATAACTATCTATGTCCTATGACCTACGTCTTACCGATTACGTTTTTTTTTTAAATTATCAATTTTTTATAAATAACCACAATTTCAATTATCTATGGTTAAAATGTATATCTTTAATTAGTATATTAATTCAATAACCACGTTAATTTGATTGATTTTAAATTTCTTATGAACATAGGAGAAAGGGTGGGTTTCGAGCCAAATTAATGGAGAGAAATTATTTATTATTTTTAGATTATGTAATGATTTATATTTTATGTCAATAAAATTTAAAATTATTATAAAAAAATTACAAAATAAATAACCAATAAAAAGTAGAGAGAAAGTAATAAAATTGATGGAAATATATTTAAAAAACAATGAATAATAACTCTATTAATTAGAATATTGTAATTTGAATGTATTAAACAAGGTTTGAAATATCAATATCGGTAAAGATGTTGAGATATAATTTTTATGAAAATATCGAAGAAAATATGATTGTCGATTGAAATTTTGAAAAAAAATAAAAAAAAACTATGAAAAACTCTATTAAAAATATGATTTTTTTTATAAAAATTTATAAAACTTTGAAACAATCAATTACTATATTTTAAATTAATTTTTATTTAATACATTTATTTTTAAATACATAAAATATTTATATTGATTAATTAATTAAAATATTATATGATAAAATACATATTATTTTTTGTTAAATATTATACAATAAGTAATTAAAATGTTTAAAATAATTAAGTATATTATTTAATTGTAACTATTATAAATATATAAATATTAAACTTATGAAAATAAATTTTTTTGATTATTTATTTTCAAAAGTACTTATTTATATATATATATATATAGCAAATATAATTAAAAAAAGATCACATATTATCTAATAAAAAAATAAAAAAAAATGAATTGAAATGATTACTTAATAGAAGAAGAAAATAGATAAAAATAAATCAATAATTGATATTTTGTTCAATATTATAATATCTATAATATACATGATATTTTAGCCAAAAAATACATTTAAGTGATAATATTCAAGACATTTTAATTAAAAAAAATATTTAAGTGATATCGATATTTTAGTGATTATTAATATTTTCGTGATAATTTGATCAAAAGATATAGATATTACGTTTCGAAATGAGGATATATAATAAAGTGACATTATCACGATAATATTGTCGACAATATCAACCTCACATTAAGTAAATAAAAAAATCATTAATATCTAAAGTATATTAATATTTTCAGTGCATTAAAGACTAATGTCAAAATAATTTAAATTTTTTTATAATTTAATATATAAATATTTTTAAAACTACAAACTCTGTTTTAATATTAATAAAAATATCTCTTAAAGTAATACCTTATATAAATGTTAACATGACAATTTTATTAGAATTAACATTAAAATTGTGGCATGAACAAAAATAATGTGCTGTAATAACACCGTTCATAATAAGAAGTAATTAAGATTGAAAATGCATTTAAACTTATGACACAAGCTAATTAATTAAAGTGAGGGTAAATATAGGTGTACATAAATTTATAAATATTTTTAATTTACACTATTTTTATTATTAGAATAATATTTATAATTTTAAAAGCTCTAATTCATATGGATCGTGAATTTATTCATCTTCATCCAATCCACACATCACACTAATCCTATCCAATTTGATTCATTACACTCTAGATTGAATCATATGGATATTCACAATATGTTAATTATTATTTTTATATTGTTTTTGGGTTCATTTATTTTAATTAAAAAAATTATGTATTATTTTTAAAATGATCGGTTATACACTATAAGATGAAAATTAAAAATAATAAAAATATTTATTTTAAAGAGTTGTTAATGAATGTTGTGAAAAGTGTTTTGAAATTAATAGAAAAAATTAAAAACTTTACGTATGTATAAAATGATTCTTAGTATATGTAGATTAGATTGAATTTTAGTAAAATTAAAAATAAAATTCATGAAACGTTACAATATCTACCACGTAATAGTGCACCTATACGATTTCATTGATGTTGTTTTTTGACCAAAAGACCAAGAGCTAACTATTGAGATTTTGGACTATCCAAACATATATTTCGTGAAATCGTTCATACATGCTTGTTGTCAAAAGCAACAAGATCCAGTTGGTAAGGATTAGGATATTCTTTCATTTTTCTATTCATTTATATTATCTATGATCATAAAGGAGCCTTTATCATTCTATATAAATGCACGTTAGCTTTTGATTCTTCTCTTCATCGAAGGGTAGAGCAACTTGGTAACTCACAAGGCTCATAACCTTGTGATAGGAAAAGAATGCAAAGATAGAACTATTATTCTATCGCGATCAATTATTATCCATCATATTAAACATATTAAATAAAATGCATTAACCCATGACCTATTATTGTAGGCAGATAGCTGAAATCATACCCACATCTTCTTCTTGATAAAAAAAAACAATTTTTTTTCTTTCTCTTCAAGGTAGTGAAGGTTTTCTTTTCCAACTAGCCGACGAATTTCTTCCCATGATAGATGAAGTGAAAAATTAAATTAAATGCTTCTTGAATCATAATTGATGTACATATAGATAATACTTATAGTTTGGTTGGTTCTTCTTACTTAGAAGATTTTGTTTTAGATAAAATATAGTATTTTTTTAACATTGGTAAGAACATTTATCTAATTGTTTTACAAAAAATGGAAGTGTTTCATGATTTAATATGATGAATTTTGCCTCTCGTATGAAAAAGCTCTAGGTTCTGTTTTCTACTTTAATGTAAAATGTTAATTTGGTTTTTGGGAATGTACATTATCAATCTTGGCAAAATCGGGGAAAATTTTGTTTACGAGGAGTTTGAGGGTTGTAAAATACAATGTTAAAGAACTCGAGATCCAACTGATGACAACCAACACACCAGTTGAAAACAGTCATCAATAAATTAGTGGGGAGGAACAAGCTGTCCAAGAACATGACCCTCTATAATTGTGTTTGTTTTTAATTATTACAATTTTGCTTTTCATTTGTATAAATAGATTGTAAACATTCGTTTATTCATATCAATAAAACCATTTCTTACATGGTATCAGAGCATAGGAAGTAATTCTCAGAAAACTCAGCTCACATAGAATTTTTTTCTTCCTTTCAGATTCTGTTTCTTTCCAAAACCAATTTCGATTCACAAAAATAATTTCAATTTCATCCCATTGTAATATACAGAAAATTCCGAGTAATCTGTAATTAATTTCAAGCCAAAATATCAATACACGTGCCTTGTCTAAGTTCACCAACATTCATGTGCCTCGCCGAAGTCACACACGTCAACACGTGCTAGTTGTTGAGGAAGATGACTCAAACGATATGTCGTTCAGTGCGCCTATGAAGCAAACAACGCATCATTCGTTCGGTTCGGTCTTTATCTGGTTCATTGTTCTAGCATTGCAGCCGCCGTTCTAGCCACTCCAGACGCTGGTTCACCAACTTTACGATCGATTCTACGGCTGAAATTTCTGGTTCTATAATCCTTGACTCATTTTTTATAAAATAAAGCATATTTTAGTTCATTATTTGTTTCATAAACAGTCATTATTGTCTAAAACACACTAAATCCCATCTCATTCTTTCGATTTTTTTTACTCAATAATAATGTCTACAATTACCAATACCAACCATATTTTACCAAAATGGTATGATGATCCTAATCATTCATTATATCTACACCACTCAGACCAACCATACATGGTTCTAGTAGCCCAATCCTTAAATCAAGAAAATTATCATATTTGGAGTCATGCGATGCTCATGGCTTTCATCACTAAAAACAAAGAAGGATTTATTGAAGGCACAATCAAAGGGATATCAAAAAACTTTAAAGCAGAAATCAAACAATGGGCTCGCTGCAACATTCTTGTCAAAGGATGGATTTTCAATACCATATCACCTAAAATTGCAGAAAGTGTCATGTATAATGATACTGCATATGAGCTATGGGAAGAATTGAAGGAACGTTTTTCACACACCAACAGTGTGCACCTATTTCACATTGAGCAAGAGATCCATGATTGCATACAAGAAGGTGTGAGCATTGGGGAATACTACACCAAGTTGAAAAGCCTATGGGATAGTCGCGATGTACTATGTCCTCTTCCACATTGTGGAGGAAATGCTGGAAGGGAACTACAAGAATATCAACAAAAGCAACGAACCATAAAGTTCCTCATGAGGCTTAACATGTTTTATACATTAGTACGTGGACAAATCTTGCTCATGGAACCTTTAACTACAGTAAATAAGGTATATTCACTCATTGTTCAAGATGAAAAGCAAAGAGTTGTCTCCACACAAACCATAGGAAGGATGCCAGAAGCTTCCGCACTTGTTGCCAAAGATAGTCGTTCATAATATCCTCACAAGAATTACCCACCAAGGAACCCACATATCAAGTGCAATCGATGCAACAATATATGCCATAATTCTGAGAATTATCGAAGTCACCTCAAATGTGATTTTTGTGGTTTCAATGGACAAAATTTTGAAAACTGCCGAAAGCGCCTCAAATGTAATTTTTGTGGTTTGAATGGATATGACATCAATATGTATTGGAAGAAAGGAGCAATTCAAGATAATAGAAATACAAGTTATGACTTCCCTCCAAAGTTCACCATACTAACTTTCAGGAAAGCAGCTCAGACACAAAGACACTATCCTACAACCTTACATCCACCCAATATCAAGAGCTTCTTACACTTCTCAATTAATCCAAATCAGGTAGCATGGCAAGTCAAGTGACTACTTCTTCAGGTAACACATTATGTGTAACTATTTTCCATTCAAAAACTTGTTGGATTTTTGATACAGGAGTAACTGATCACATGATCTGTTTCCAAAACCTTATAAAAACCTTATGAGCTCTAACATTCCAATCACTAATCAGCATGTGCATTTACCTGATCATTCTCTTGCTAGTATCACACATATTAACACTGTACATTTCTCCAATAATTTCATACTCCATAATGCCATATGTGTTCCCTCCTTCAAATTAAACCTAGTTTCAGTAGCCAAACTAACTCAAACTATATTTTATCATGTCACCTTCACTAATAATATGTGTTTTATTCAAGACAAATGCTCAGGAAAGACGATTGGGATAGGAACTAAGAAAGCAAGACTCTACTACCAGACTATTTCTAAAATGTCTGGATGTTTCTCCGTTTCAAATACTGCTTCCACCAACTCTCATCTATGGCATCAACGACTTGGTCATTTATCTAATAACAGTTTACGTGTAATTTCTCTTTCCATCAACACACATTTTTGTTCAATTAGTGATTGTTCTATTTGTTCATTAGCTAAGCAAACTCGTAATCCATTTTCTCTAAGTTCCATCAATACAAAAACACCTTTTGAACTAATTCATGTCAATATTTGGGGTGATTATCACATTCCAACACTTAATGGAGCACGTTATTTTCTCACTATTGTTGATGACTACTCAAGATGCACATGAGTCTATCTCTTACATGCTAAATCTGATACAAAATGGCGGCTTGCCATGAAACAAGAACTGGATGCTGATGGCTCTGTGGAATGATACAAGGCTCGATTAAAAGCCAAAAGATACAGTCAGATTGAAGGTTTTGACTACCAAGAAACCTTTTCACCAGTAACCAAACTTGCCATTGTTCGTCTTCTTCTTGCTGTTGTTGCTATTCAAAATTGGTATCTTCGACAACTCGATGTCAACAATGTTTTTCTCTATGGTGATCTTCATGAAGATGTCTATATGTCCCTTCCACCTAGATTCAGACGAATGGTGAAAACACGAGTGTGTAAGCTACATAAATCTTTGTATGGACTCAAACAAGTCTCACGACAATGGTTCATCAAACTATCAACAACACTTAAGCTAGCTGGTTTTAACCAATCCAAGTATGATCACTCACTATTCGTCTGAACCCGTGGTAATTCTTTCTCTGCTCTTCTTGTATATATAGATGATATAATCATAATAGGAAACAATGTACAAGACATTGAAGAAACTAAGAATCATATCATGCGACAATTCAAGCTAAAAGATCTTGGTGAATTAAAGTATTTTTTAGGCATAGAAGTTTCACGTTCCAAGAAGATAA
Organism: Hippophae gyantsensis; assembly: GCA_030763125.1. NCBI lineage: Eukaryota > Viridiplantae > Streptophyta > Magnoliopsida > Rosales > Elaeagnaceae > Hippophae > Hippophae gyantsensis. The sequence goes on from CM061033.1 coordinate 50,570,683, forward strand.
TTATTCTATCACAACACAAGTACGCACTTGAAATATTGGAGGACATGAGTTATCTTGGTGCCAAATCTATCAATTCACCTATGAAACAAAATTTATCCCTCGGTAAGGTTGAATGGGAATTCATCAGTAACCCCACATCTTATTGAAGACTTGTTGGGAGATTAAATACTTGACCATCACAAGACCCGACTTAGTGTATGCCATGCACATTCTCAGTTAATATATGGATAAACCACGTCAACCACATTTGGAAGCAGCTCAATGAGTGCTACGATATGTCAAGAACACACCAGGGCAAGGTCTTTTTTTCTCAGCAACTAGTTCATTACAACTAAATGCTTTTTGTGATGCAGATTGGGCTAAATACACAGACACACGACGATCAACCATAGGATATTGTATGTTTCTTGGAAACTCTCTAATTTCTTGGAAGACTAAGAAACAAAATACGGTCTCAGGATCAAATGCAGAAGTAGAATATCACTCTATGACAGCAGCTTGTTGCGAAGTAACTTGGTTACGATACATTTTGGATGATTTGGGTATCAAACACTCCCAATCAACCAAGTTATATTGTGATAATCAAACAACCCTTCACATTACATCAAATCTAGTGTTTCATGAACAAACCAAACACATAGAAATTGATTGTTATCTAGTAAGAGAAAAGATTCAAGCTGAAATGATCAAGACTTATCATATCTCTACATTAGAGTAACCAGTAGATATACTTACCAAATCCTTGAGTTTTTCACAGTTCTCGAGCTTACTTAACAAGTTGGGAATAATTAACATATATTTCAACTTGAGGGAGAATGTTAAAGAACTCGAGATCCAGCTAGTGATAACCAACACACCAACTGGAAACAGTCACCAACAGATTGGTAAGGAGGAACAGGTTGTCCAAGAACATGTCCCTCCAATATTGTGTTTATTTTTAATTATTACAATTTTGTTTTTTTATATAAATAGATTATAAACATTCGTTTATTTATATCGATAAAACCATTTCATACCTACCAAATATTTTAGTTACAAAAGTTTAAGGGTTCACAACTAATAAAAATCGTATAATTTTTACGAATCTACAATCCGATATGATTTATATGCATTATAAATTTACTCACGTACATCTAATCCACGCTATTTTAATTCTATTCAATAGGATTCATTGATCTATCCAAAAGATTAATTATTATTTTTACAACTTTTTTTGTTTCATTATTTTAATTAAAAAGTTTTATATATTATCTTTAAAATGATAAGTTATGTACTAGAGGATGAAAATTAAGAACAAAAATATTTATTTTAAAGAGTTGTTATTGAATGTTGTGAAAAATGTTTTAAAATTAATAAAAGAAATTAGAAACATATAAAATGATTTTACATTTTAATATAGGTAGATTGAATTAGATTTTAGAAAATTTAAAAATAAAATTCACGATCTAATCAACACGACGTGTATTATAAATTTTTTATCTAACCCAAACAAACCATAAACCCCTTCACGGATGTGAACAAATTTTGTACTTTAATAGGACAAACGGATTTTTTTGGTACACTCCTAAAAATTCGATCAAAAGTTATTAAAAAAACTGACAATTTGGTCATGTATAAGCTTGAGAGGAGCCTAAAACGACTCCCATTTGCTTATATGAAAGCGTTTAACAAACCTCCGTCAAGTTTGGTAATAACAACTTTGTAAAGCGTTTAGTTTGATTCTTGTTAATTATGGTTGGAGTAATATTTGGATAGATATATGTTCACTTTGTCAACAAACTAGTCAAATATCTAGTTTATCAAGGGCGGCCGAGCTGACGGAAGAAATAGTACTTGCAAAACAAAACAAAACAAAAGGACAAAATAACACTGCCAAAGCCAGTCACATACAATGTTTTGGATGGACATATCTCACTCCTTTTTCTCTTCAGTTAACTCACTAGATGCTTCATTGTCTGAGTCAGTCAAAAGGCCATGAAAGCCCTTCTCCTCTAAAATCCTCTTCATGTCCTTTTCACAAGCCATGTAGCCAGCAGAATACATATTCAGGCATCTCTCTTTAAGGTCAACTGCGGTAACCCCTTCTATAGTTTTTTTCTCTTCAGTCAGAGCCTCTTTCAAGCCCTCTAACTTAGCATATATACTGGACTTTTTGACATCTTGTATCTCCACTAGCTTTTCGGCAGATTGTTCAGCCTCTTTCTTCAGACGACTCACCTCTGCTTCAGCATTATTGAGTTGATGTTGGCAAACCTCAAAGTCCATCTTAAGCTGACAATTCTCATCTTTCATATTGAGTATTATATCCATCATAGTTTCTTGACGAGCTATAGCCTGTAAATAATCTACAAAGTTAAACAATGGTGAAAAAGAAATGATTTATAGAATTTACTCAGATGTATTTAAGTATATACCTGCATTAGCGGCCCTGATGACGAACTAGATGAGGTTGATGCAGATTTTGGGTCCGCATTTAGAGAAACATCGGGATGAACATATAAAGCTTCACTGGCCTTTGCAGGAAGGTCCGAGATCACAACCTTAGCTCTTTTCTTTATCTCAGCATTTGAAAGCACAATATCTTCTCCCCCAATATTTACCTTGGCCATATTATGTTCAATTGATCCCTCCCCTATAGGTCATCAGTATATTAGATCAAATAACAAATTGTGTGATATAAGAAAACTTAGGAAGTGGGCAACACTACGTTTTAATGGCATGTTAAAGTGAACAAATTAACTTTAACAGTAATAATACATAATACCATCTGATTTGCTGGAATTCAAAATCCGAAGATCAGCTTCAATAATGCACTGATCGTTAACAAGATAGCCTCCATCTGATTTGTGCAATTCAACAAGAGAGATAAATGAAGTGAAGCCCCAATCACTCTCCTCTGCCTTAAATTGGTGCTCAGTTTCTGCAATGGGACAAAAATGAAGACAGCCCTAAAATTTAAACACATACAACCAAACCCATACTTCAGCTTAAGGAGAGTATTTGCCTTGGTACTGATATGGAGACAAAACTGGACAAGGCAACAACAGAAATAAACTACAAGGTACACATCTTGCTAGAAGTCAACAACCACGATAATTTGCGTTGCATCTCTTGCCCTAACATCACTTAATGTTATTCAATTAAGATCCTTACTTTGAAAAGATTTTGATTCTTCGTATGCATGAAATAGACAAAAAGGATAAATCAATGGGAAAAAAATAATATTCTACATGAAGTTGAGTTTTATATTTGTTGGAAATAGTTTACTGCACCAACATTTCGACATGTCTTCTCATAATAAAGTGAAACATATAAGGAAAACTTTAACTGTTGCTATAACAGTTTAGTTTATAATGAGAATCATAAATATGTTTGGAAACAAAAGGCCTATTATAGTCACACATAAAAAAAATTGTTATTTTCATCCATCATATCTTACAAATAAATACAGATTTCAGAAAAGAGAGATACATATAAAGAGAAAGCAGGACACTGAAACGGGAAGAGAAGTGCAGAAATGAGCCAAGATCAATGTGCTTACTTTCTGTCATATTTTCTCTGATGTCTTCAGCATGGGAGAGAAAGAATAACCAATCTCAATTCATCAAACAAGGCTTATCTACTTCATTAGTCCCCAAACTTTGAGCAAATTCACATACAGGACACTAAAATTTTAAATTCTACAATTTAATCTCAAAACTTTTAAAATCTACAATTTAGTCCAAAAAATTTAAAATTTTACACATAGGTCCCGGAACTTTTAAATCATATAATTTAGTCCCCAAACTTTTAAAAGTTCACAAACAAGTCATAACTTAGCTACTAAAAATACATATTTATGAATCAAAATTTTAGGATCTATGTGTGAAATATTAAAAGTTTGGAGGTTAAAAAATGATTGATGAACAAACAATCTAGTCATAACTATTTTTTAAATCACTTTTGTACTCACACCACATTATGAATGACACCTGACTCCATAATCTACAAAATTAAGAAGTTCCGACTTATGAGTGAAATTGGGCAAGCAGTTAGAGAGTGTATAAAATTGAGTGCAAACATGGGTACAAGTAGCATTTATCTTCAAGAGTTTATGACATATAAGTTAGATTTATTTGCACAACATAACTTTCTAAGTCCCTTCGTAGACAAAATTTTATTTTGTACATATGTTTTGTTTTTCATACAACATAAAAAACTAGTTATGCTACAATGGACAAAATTAGTTAGACAGATTAGCACATAGCAAAGTTATCTTCTTTATGTATATATATACACACACAGAGTATCAAAGTTATCTTTTAATGGCCCTGAAATTTATTCCTTTCCAATATTTGAAACAAATTCTTTAAAATAAATTATGGAAACAAAATTGTATCTAATTAGTCAGGAAAATTTCCACCTTTAAAAGCATGTAAAGTGAAATTTCCTCAAACCACTAAACAAAAATAACTTAAGGGAAATTAAACAGCAGTAGGCAGATAATAGTACCTTTTTTAACTGAACCATTACTGTTATTTTGATTGATAACAGACAAGCTGAACTCAGTGGGTATATTCCAACCATCAGGTAAGCTCTTTGAATTAGCGACATCTAGATACAAGGACAAAAATTTCACAGAGTTCCCTTTGGGGTAAATTAGTATTCTCCTGTACACGGTACGAATTTGAGCGATCAAGCACAAAACAGATATAATCAAGCAATAATACATGTGTGGTTCAGTTCTAACATTTGTGAGGATAGAGGATACCATACCATTTGTAGCCTCCAGCACAAAAAGTATCAGAATCAAACTTCCCGGTGAGGGCTGAAAACTTGTCAATTTTGCACGTGACACGTGCCTCTACTTGATAAACTATCGACTGGGTAATCATGGTCTTTATGGTTTCTTCTTAAGTTGTCGATCATATAGTTTGAAAGTGAAAAATCAGAGTCGCAATACCTGCTTGGTTATCAAGGGAGTAGAGAATTTGATTTGGCAAAAGAGTATGGGATTATTTTCAAGAGTTTCTCGAAAACATACAAAAGTCAAGGAAAAAAGTATTTTGTTTCCTGTTCTTTTTCGAAGGAGAAAAAAGTAGAAGAAACTTCGCGGAGAAGGAACTTCGTGGGGTTAGTGCGGGAATTTTGTCAAAAGTTATATAGAGTAATTTAATGATGTTTATTAACAATTTTTCATAAATTTATACTCATTTATTGAATAAAAAATAACAAATATTGGTATGAAATTTTAGGTTTAATTAAATAAAGATAATTAATTATTTTATTATTATTTTAAACAGTAAATTAAGAAATTAAATTATAAATATTCTCATAAAATTTTTAACAAATTATGAAAAAATTGAACTAAATACATTATATAATTTATGACCAATAAAGATGATGAAAACATATAATTAGTTTATAATTTTATTGAGATATCTATGTATGGATTGTAGGATACTCTTATAAATTAATTTTTATAATTATTTTTTTTAAATTTGTATGTAAAAATTAATATATCATATAAAAAATATATATATTTTTTAATTAAATATAATCAAAAGGTTGTCATACAGACAATTAAACGACTCAATGCGAAAGAAACATGGAGCATACAATAATAATGGTAATGGATCCATAAAACAATTGATATGCGTTAATTATGGTTATCGCTTTAATTTTCGTTTTCTTTGTATACATATATCTCAACTATTGTACAGAAACATAGAACATAAATAATAATGACATATACATGATAATTATCAGAGAAACACATATTTTGACATGGTATCAGAGCAAGTTATTGCTGAGTAATGGAATTACCTACTACTTCTGTTTTGCTGATTTCTATTTTTGCCATTTTGATTCGATTCGCGCGTAGCTACCGATTGATCATTGCGGGCTATTTTTTATTTCGTGGCCATTTGGTTGATTGATGACTCATGGATTGGCTGATCAGGCCATTTCTCGATATCTCGACATCGTCTTGCCTGCACTACTTCACCGACGCAGAGAGATCATAAATAACGTGACTCAATCGGCAGATACACGAACGCAATCCAAGATCGCTGTTCGCAGCTTTTTTTCTAAAAGAAACCGATGGTGGAACCCGCCGCTTATGAAACTTGAAACGCAAAGAACCTATATTTTTTCTCGCTTCTATGAAACTTGAAACGCAGCAACCTATATTTTGGGTTGTCTGACGCAGTAGAACTCCATAATCGCTTTTTTTCCTAAGCCCTGGGACAAGCTTCGAACGAAAGGAACTCGCAGAGACCGCAGAATGATGAGTCATTGCGAAACCACGCAGTAAGAAGAAGAAGTCATACCAAGAACGCAAGAAGTTGGTGAGGAACGCAAGAAGAAGCTGCGTGATTTGGCTGAGTAAAGTTACACGAAGTCAGCGGTAAGAGGCCGCACGAGCTTGGAATTTTTCTGTGGTTTGGAACGCGTAAGAAGCCGCTACCGCACCAAGGCCGCGCAGAGAAATCGCGCGAGGGAACTGCCGACCAATTATCTTGCCGAAATCGCTACAGAAGAGGAAGACGCCGCCTGCGAGAATGAGAAATTAGGGTTAGGGTTAAAAGTTTTGTTTCATTTATATAGTGGCTATTTTGTAAAATAATTTTAGATTTCATGGCGGAATCTAGAGATTTAACTACCAATTTCATGTTGGAAGATTTGATACGAAAATGACTAAGTTTTCACTAGAGCTCAAATCACCACAACCTCCGAAGGCCAATCGCCTGGATTAGTATCAAGTTTAGGTGATCCAACTACGCCAGGGTCCTGTGTAGCGGAGATGTATATCTCTCGGGAAAAGACAAATCGATATACACGGGGATTTTCTCAACCTCAAACCGACCCCACATTCGAGGAGATGGCGACCGAAAATGCCATTGTTGGATGGTTGATCAATTCGACGACCTCTGATTGCAAATTTTATTCGATTCTCAACTCACAACAAGTTTGGGATTGCTGCTACCACCTTTCTACGACGACGTATATCGCCTCGTTGTATTATATCTTCGGCCGAGTTACTCGTATGAAACAAAGTGCGGATCCATTGAAAAATACTACAATGACCTTTCAAGGTTGCGGGCGAGAAATTGATTTCCGCCGTCCCCAATCCAATGGAGCGTGCAAATGACATAAAAAATACAACTCCATCGCATGCGAAGATCGAGTGTATACCTTCACGGACTTGATTACGACATCGACAAAACCTGGCGACGTGGCTTCAAATCAAACCATTCTCACGGAACAAGCCTACGGATTCATACGCAGGGAAGAAGTCCGACTGCATCAGGATGATCACGTATAGATACAACACCGAGCGCTTATGGCTTTTAAAGCGGGTCAAGGACACTATAACTGATGCCACCAAAAACAGGAACCACTTTGGGTAGCAAGAAATCCGAAATCCACCATCTTCGACATGAAATGTGGCTATCATGCGAAACTCCAAACACACCCGTGACAACCGCTTCAAACTCCGTGGTATCCGTAATGGTGGAATGATCTTTCAAGCACCGAAGAAACGGGACACCATCGACGATGCCGGCGTGGCTACCAATAATGCCTCACTCTCCTTACTTCCTGTGCCAAATCTTCCCAAGATCAAGGTATTTCAAGTAAAGCATTTCACATCTCTACCGTAAAGGATAAAGAGATTGGATTCTCGACTCAGGCGCATCAGATCACATGACATTTGACCCAAACGATCTTCTCCAATACAACCCACCAAGACGAGCCTGGTTGCCAATGCAAACGGTCACTTATCCGCTTACGCGAGTCGAACAGCTGACCTTATCTCCCTCATTATCATTATCTAATACTGCTTTGTACCATCTCTATCAAACCGCTAATTACGTTCAAGTCAGTCACTTCACCTTAACCGTGTAGTATTGATGTATTCTACTTTTTGCCTTCTACAGTGATATTCTCACCAAGGAGATCATGGGCGGGTACTAGGAGAGAGGGCTATATTATGTGGATGACCTCTACCAGAAGAGCAATCACAATGCAACATCGTTGGTAACAAGGAACGACAGATTTGGCTATGTCATCGTAGATTGGGCATCCATCATTCGGGTATTTAAGGCACCTACTCCCTAGTTTATTTTCAAATGTCACACATTCGCATTTCAAATGTGATACTTGTATTCTAGCAAAAGTCATAAGGCCTTTATCCTACATGAGCATGAATAAAAGTATGACTTTTGCTTTGGTACATTCTGATGTTCTCAGGGACCTTCCCTGTTATTACGTCATCGGGTCATCGTTGGTTTGTTATTTTTGTTGATGATTGTACACGAATGACATGGCTTTACCTTCTCAAACATAAAGATGAAGTATTTGCTACATTTCACCTATTTCACACCATGATTCAGACCCAATTTTCTGAAAAAATTAAGATACTTAGGTCTGATAATGGAGGGGAGTATGTTAATCAACAATTCCGGACATACTTGGACAACCATGGTATTCTCCATGAAACCTCATGTTCACAAACCCCACAACAGAATGGGACTGCGGAGAGGAAGAATAGGCATATTTTAGAAACGGCTTCGCCTTACTAATCACATATGCCTAATAAATACTGTTGATGCCAGCATTACTACTGGTATCTACGAATCGAATGCCCACAAAGACCTTACAATTTCGCATCTATTAAAGGTGTTATCTCGATCATCTTCCCTTACCTACTATTTTAATGCCCTTCCGCCTAATTTTTGGATGTGTTGCTTTTGTCCACCTCCATAAAAATCAACGAACTAAGTTGGATCCATGCTGTCCGTCCGATGTATTCTGGGGTACATGTACAAAAAGGGGTACCGATGTTATGATCCAATTACTAAAAGAAACTATACTACCAGCTGGATGTCACTTTCCTTGAATCAATGTTTTTTTCCCATCACCAGATCCAATTACACTCTTCGAGAGAGTTACGGTGAAGAACGAAATTGGCTTGATATTGAAATATTAGACACTAGTCCAACATACTCGGATCGTGCAAATAATACGAGGAGCCCGTATCTAGACCCGAGCTTCGAACTTCCAAGAACCGAAGCCGAAGTAGTAATTGAATCTCCAAGACAGAAGTGGTTGATGTACCCTCCATTCTCTAGTACCCAATGATCCTCCCGCCGAGAACACTCGGTGTAAGCTATCCTATCACACCTTTACAAACTAATGCTATAGACACACATGTTATGTTTTTACCTTTCAGTACACAATCGAGGTAAACCTCCAAATCGATACTCCCTGCAGAAAGATAAGAACGACAACCCAAGTATCCAATAGCAAATTATGTATCTACTCAAAGATTATCGTAACCTATCGTGGCATTTGCAGACAAACACTCTCCTCGTGTCAAATTCGAGTAGCATTGAAATTAAGCCTTATCCGATCCAAAATGGGCTCAAGCTATAAAGAGGAATTTGAGGCATTATAAGAATAACACATGGTGTTAAGCGAGTTGCCTCAAGGAGGAAGATGGGTAGATGCAAGTGGATTTTCTCCATTAAGTATAAAGATGGGTTAGTTGATCGTTACAAGGCGAGGCTTGTAGCAAAAGGATATACACAAACACGGGATAGGATTATCAAGAAACCTTTTCACCGTGCTAAACTAAAAACCGTGAGAGTTTTGTTATCTCTTGCACAAGAAATTTAGATTGCCATTGCACCAACTCGACGTAAAGAATGCCTTTCCTTCATGGTGACCTTGAAGAAGAGATCTACATGGATATCCCACCAGTGATATACCGTTACATCGTGAAACGAAATCGCATGAGATTACAAATCTAGCATTGTAATGGACTAAAACAATCACCTCGAGCGTGGTTTGGTAGGTTGAGTTCAAAGAATGAAGAAATACGGGTTCCAACAAAGCAACTCGATCATACTCTTTTCCTAAAACATCGACAGGGAAGATAATGCCTTATAGTTCATGTGACGACATGATCATTGCTGTGGGATGATAAAGAAGAAATCTCTAAGCTTCAAGAACAACCGTCAAATGAGTTTGAAATGAAGAACTCGTAGGGCTCAAATACTTCTTAGGTATTGAGGTAACAAGATCAAAACAAGGCATATGTCTTTCCCAAAGGAAATATACTGGACCTACTTAGCAGCAGGCAGGACTTGATTTGTAAACTTGTCGATATTCCAATGGTTCAAAATCATAAACTCGAAGAATATGTGACCAAGTACCACAGATAAACAGAGATATCAACTTAAGAGGGTAAACTCATATATTTATCTCATACTCGACCCGATATTGCGTGATGTCAGTGGTTGTCGTGGAAATGCTTCACGTGACCGCCTAAGCGAAGACCATATGGATGCGGTCACGGAATACTTCGTTACTTAAAATCCTCCTGGGAAAGTGACTTATGTTTTCAAAGAATGGTCAATTGGAAGTCCTCGATATACAGACGACCGTAAGGCAGAATATGGAAGGATAGGAAATTCATCATTGGTACTTTACTGTGGGCAATCTTGTTACATGAGAAGCAAGAAGCAAAATGTAGTTGCCTTATCCAAGGTTCTAAGCCGACTTCGAGGAATGGTCAAGCGAATACGTGAGCTCTTGGTTGAAAAACTTCTAACTGAGATCAAGGTGTTGCTCCTAACTCGAAATGAACTTATTTTGTGATAACAAAGTTGTTAGCCATTGCTTATCGCCACAACTCATTCAACATGATCGCATCGTAAGCACGCTTGAAGTTGATCTAACTTCATCAAACAAAATTTGAAGAAAAGATTATTAAGCTTCCATTTGTTAAATCGAAGATCAATTGGTCGATATACTCACAAAATCAGGTTCCGCAAGGAACTTCTACAACTCACTTGACAAGTCAAGTATAAGAGACATATACGCACCAACTGAGGGAGTGTGATACAGGTTGCGGCAGACCAAATGACTCAAATGAGTAAAACACGGAGCATACAATAATGGTAAGTGGATCCATAAACATGGATAGCAGGAATTATGGTTATTGTTTAATTTTCGCTTTCTTTGTATACATATATCTCAACCATCAGTATTTAAACACAGTAACGTAAAATAATAATGACATATACATGATAATTATCAGAGAAACACATATTTTGACATATACATTATGTTGAATTTAAAGATTAGATACATACATATGTATGATATTGTGTATATTTTTTATAAATAATTTTTGATAATTAAAAAAATGGTATTGCTATACCACAAGTCGATGTCTTTGTTGAAACTTATTCATAAATTTACATGAGTTTTAAAAATAACTCACGTCAATTTTTATCAAAATATGTAACCTTTTGTACATGTTCAAATATGTAAATTTAATTTGAAATAAAATTAATATTTGTTAAATTATATCATTTATTTTTAAATTTTATTATATTTAATATTTTAATGTTTTAATTTTTTTTTAAATATTATATCTATTATTTTTTAAAATTTAATAATTTTAATCAAAATTTAAAGATAATAAATTAAATATGTTAAATTTTAAATATTAAGCAATTAATATACAAAATATTTTTTTAATAAGTTAATTTTAATTATTATAATATAATTTTAATTAAATGTTTAAATTTAAATTAAATATTTAAATTTAAAAATAATAATAGAAATAATATAAAAAAAAGTTCAAAAGTTAAAATATTAAATCTAATAAAATTTATAGACAACAAAAGTTAGTACTACAGTTTTCTATATCGTTATAAAGAAAAAAAATAGAGAGAACGAAGTCCATGTTCTCTCTTGGGTTGTGATGTGGTCTTAGTAACGCCCAATTAAATATTGTAATCTTCAAATTAATGGACCTGATGATGATTTTATTAATTTGAAATTATTATTATTTTATTTCCGTTTTACTATTTTTCTTCTTCTTTATATAGTAGTTAATGTTGTAGGTAAGACTTTTTATCGATTCGATTTGATACGATTTTAAAAAGAAAAAAATTAATATAATTGGATCATTGAAAACAATTTTAATTAATATAAATCAAATCAGATCATTTAATTTAATAAATCGTTCGATTCGGTTTCTAGTTTGATTCGATTTTTAGATACTTTTAATCAAAAAATAATATTTTATTAAATCAATTCAGTTTAATTTAATCGGTTTAAAAATTAATATAATCAGACCAGATTATTTAAAAAACGATTTTAATTAATACAAACCAGATCGAACTGGACCGTTTGATTTATAAAAATATTCGATCTAATCCAATTTTTCGATTTAGTTCAATCCGACACGATTTTATAGACACCCCTAATAGACATGAATTTAACCTGTCAATTAAACACCTAAATAACTTGGCATATTTTTACTTATTTGAATTCCTATTAATTATATATTAATTAGATCATAATTAGTTTTTTTTTATTTTACTCAAATAATTTTAAGACATGAATTATAATTAAAAAAAAATTTGTTGTGAATACGAATTAAATTTAAATTTTATAAAATATATATAAATTTTAATATTTATAGTATTATTTTATAATTTAAATTTAAATCCGATTCAAATTAATTAAAAGTTAAAAAATAGAGGTTAAATTTACTCAAATATGTTAGGATTATGATTCTAACTTGTATTTAAATTTAAAATTCACATGATCTTACAATATTTAACCTGATCTTAAAATTTTAAATTTGAGTTAACATATGTCACACAAATTTATATATTAAGGTACGATGACTGATGGTAAAAATCAACCAACTATATATAGTAGTTTTGGTACGTGGAAGGTCATAAATGTTGTGGTGATTCGTCAAGAAGCTATCGAGAAACGAAGAATCGTTCTTTTTGGCTTTAGCTAAGAAACATCTTTATGAGTTTGTTTTTGCCATTGGCTAAGTGCAACTATATCTAGTGTCTCACTAGGCATATGCATGTTATTTCCAAATAGTTAAATGCAGATTTGTGAAGGGTCATAAACGTCACCACCAACGGATTAAAGATTTGTATTTAATTGGACATTATATATTTTAGAAAAATTGAATAAAAATTTAAATTCTTTTAAATTTTTTGTTACCTCGTTCTTATTTTTTGTCATTTTTCTTCTTCAATTCTAATCGTTTTTGTCTGTTTTTCTACATTAATTTTTAATTTACATTTATGTATAATTCTTCTATAAATAGAGAAGAAGGCTAAGAAAAAAAGAAAAAAAAATAGAGAAAATAGAAGGAGAGGACTAGTAAAGAATAAGAAAAAGAAGAAAATGAAAAGAAGAAAGGGAAAAGGAAAAAGAAATTAAGAAAAGAGATAAAGAAAAAAAAATATTTTATTTATTATTATTTTTTAGTTATATATTTTTTAACTAGAGTTAGGTTATTTTGAGAGAGTTCAAACATTTTAAAGTTCGTATAATAATAAATTATGATGTAAGTTTATTATCATTAAATCGTTGTATCTTAAGAGACAAATTTTCGTTATTCTCAAATACCCACGGTGAACGAAAAAATTATCTTAAGAACATTGTGTGATACACAGGTCTCAGTTATTATTTTTTATTTATTTAATATATATTATTTAAGTTTTATATTTATATATTTATATATTTTTTAATTTTTTTTAATAAAATAATTTAATTCTTAAATTTTTTTTCTATATACATACTAAAACATAATAATAATTATTATTAATTATTATTTATTTTTTATTTTTAATTAAAAATATATTATATATGTCTTATTTTAGTAAAAATATATTTAATTTATTGAGTTTTTAAATATATTTAGTATTAAAAACTTAAAATTTAAATAAAATATAATTTTATCTTATATTAATAATTTATTTATAATTTTATAAATATTATAATTAAAAATTTATTTAAGATAAAACAAATGCTGTTCCTCGTTTTCAAATAGATCTGTACTTAGACTCCACCCTCTCTTGGACGCACATCTTAAACAAATAATATTACATCTATAATCCTACAATTATTTAGAAATTTGATAATATTTTACTGTAACTTGAAAGCACGTGATATTTTTAAAATTGATTTATATGTTTAAATATTAATTAAATATAAAATATAAAATATAAAATAATAATTTATTTATTTTTAAATAATATGTATAAAGTATGTGAACGTATATATGAGCTAGATACAAAATATAATCATAATTGCATAATGATAAGATAAATGTAAATTTTTTATACAAACGATAAATTTAGTTTTGAAAAATAAAATTTATTTAAATAATAAATAAATAAATAAATTATTTAATATAATTTAATTCATATGCGAATCAAATAAAAATTTAATATTTCATAATTAAGTGATAAATATGAAGTGTTTTATTTAAAAATATAAATTATATTTTTAGAATTATTATTATATAAATTAAATTTAAAAAATTAGTTTTTAAATTTTATTATTATTATCATGTATAAATGATTTTAAAATTTTAATTTTATATTTATTAACTTAAAAAATAGCTATTTTAACTTATATAAAAAGGTGTAGGACGAGGATGACAACTAAGCATCAACTATGGCTTTTTATATAATAAATTTTGATACCTTTGGTATACATAAAATATAAAGGTATTAATAAAATTATTTATGTTTTTAATTTTTATAATTATATAACAGTGTTAATTATTGAATAATATTTTATATTATTATGTAATTTTTTTATATTAAAAAATCATCAAACATGATTTTTTAAATTTGATAAATACAAATGAATATTTTGGTATTTGAAAAAAATGTATAGAATAACCAATAAAAAAGTTAAAAGCTAATAAAAAATAAAGTAGATATAAATATACGTTGATATTTATTTGTATATTTAAAAATAGAGAGAAACTAAGAAAATAGAAAATAATAAAAATAGTATACAATAATAACTATTTATAAAAAGTATTTATTTATCAGATATTTTAGTATTTATTTATGTATAAAAAAATAACAAAATAATGAAGCAGGAGGATAATGTATTGTTCACTTGTTATTCATGCTTTTTATTTAAAATTATAAAAAATTATTTATTTTAGGTACACTTTAGGATTTATTTGTGTATACAAATAAAAAATATATTTATGTTAAGGAGATTTTGATATTTATTTATGTATAAAAAAAATAAAAATATATTAGAGTGAAAAAATATCCAATGAATTGTTAATTGATTATTGCTGCTTTTTATATATTGTAATAAATAATTATAAAAAATGTATTTATTTTAAGAACATTTGATATTTATTTTTGCGTATAAATAAAATATATATTTATTTTAGTAACATTTTAGTTTTTATTTTAGAGTATAATTAAAAATTGTATTTATTTATCGACATTTTGATATTTATTTATTTGTTAAGAAAGTAACAAAATAGTGAAACGAGAGAGTAACCAATGTACTATTAATTTATTATTCACGTGTTTTTATGTAATAATAAATAATTTTAAAAATTATATTTTTTAAAGATATTTTGCTATATATTTATATTAAAAAAATAGTAGAACAATACAACGAGTGAATAATCAATATATTATTCTTTTATTATTCTTTTTTTTATATAATAATATATAATTATGAAAAAATATTTATTTTATGGATATTATAATATTTATTTGGACGTATAAATAAAAAGTGTATTTATTTTAAAGATATTTTGATATTTATTTGTATGTATAAATAAAAAAATTATTTATTTTAGATATATTTTAATATTTATTTGTTTATAAAAATGATAACAAAATAGTGAAATTGAAAAGTAATCAATGTAAATAGATAAGGGAAAAAATAAGGTAAAATTAAAGTTAAAAAATAGGAAAATATATAGAAGAAGCAAAAAAATAAAGAAAAGTGAATTTATTTTAAAAATATGTTGATATTTATCTATATATAAGAAAATGAAGTAGCAGAATAGTAGGACGAGAGGATAACTAATGTTAGTTATTTTTTTTATATATATAATAATAGATAATTATAAAAAATGTATTAATTTTAAAAATATTTTGTTATTTATTTTATTTATAAATAAAAAGTATATTTATTTTATAGATATTTGTATATATAAATAAAATGTGTTATTATAATTGTAATAAATGTCTTTGACTCACACCTTATTGGTTACTATTATTTTAATAAAAATTTATCAAATTTATATGAATAATTATAATTTTAATTATCTATTATTAAAATATCCAACAAGATATTGATTCGACACACACATTAATTAAATTGCTTTAAAATTTTTATGAATATTGGTAATGGGTGGATTGCAAGCCACATTAATTAAGTGAAATTATTTATTATTTTTAAATAATATAATGATATGATATTTTAAATTAATAAAATTTTAAATTATTATAATTTTTTTAAAAAATAAATACCAAATAAAAAAATAAATAGAAAGCAATATGATTGATGAGAAATATATTTAAAAAATAATGAATAATTCTTTTATTAATTAGAATGTTATACTTTGAATGCATTAAGAAAAATTTAAAATATTGATGTTGATTAAGTTATTGAGATATAATTTTTACGAAAATGTTGAAGATATTGTTATTGTAGACGAAAATTTCAAAAAAAAAATCACGAAAATTATAAAAATTTTATCAAAAAATATGAATTCTTCTTATAAAATTTTATGAAACATTAAAACAATTAATTACTTATATTTTAAACTAATTATTTATTTAATACATTTATTTTTAAATACATAAAATATTTATATTAATTAATAATTTTTTTGATTATTTATTTTTAAAAGTACTTATATATGTAGCAAACATAATAAAAAAATATATATTATCTATTATAAAAATAAAAAAAATTTAATTGAAATAATTACTTAGGATAAAAAAAATTGAGAAAAATTAATGTAGAATTGATAGTTTGTTCAACAGTTTAGCAAAATTTTAGCAACAATATTCACAATATTCGAGATATTTTAACCAAAAAAATACATTTAAGTGACATCAATATTTTAGTGACATTATCAATATTTTTGCAATAATTTAATCAAAAGATATAAATATCATGTTTCGATATCGAAATATGTAAAAAACTAACGTTATTGTGACAATATTGACATTTTCATCCATAACATTAGATGAATTAAAAAATTATTAATATTTAAAGTGTATTAATATTTTCATAATATTAAAGACAAACGTTATAGTAATTGAAATTTATTTTTATAATTTAATAGTCAAATATTTGTAAAATTATAAATTTTGCTGTAAAAATAGTTCTGAAAGTAATAACTTATATAAATGCTAACATGACAATTTTACTAGAATTAACATTAAAATTGTGTCATGAACAAAAATCATATGCAGTAATAACACCCATTCATAATAAGAAGTAAGAAGGAAAATGCATTTAAACTTGTGACACGTGTAATTAATTAACGCGAGGGTAAATATACGTGTATATAAATTTATAAATATTTTTAATTTACACTATTTTTATTGTTAATAAAATATATTTCTAGATATTAATTAATTGAAAGATTAATTAAAAAAATTAAGAGAATATGGTTCTTTTAAAGAATTATAAATGTATTAATTTTATTCAATTTTTATCATTGTAATAAAAGATAATAAATTCTTGAGTCAAACTCAGGGGAATTGGATATGATAAGTTTAAGACGAATTTGACCGTTGTGCAGGACCTAAATTAGACCACAAATTTAAACTACAAATATACCGTAATCAAAGGGGTAGAAAAAATAAAACAATAATGGTGCATAAAATTTATGGATATTTCTCTCAAACAAACAAAAATAATTGCCAAATTAATGTACATGTGGTTGATCATCAGAATTCGTACCTGCTTGTGATGACAGGAAAATAAATTAACTTGTTGAAAGCAATTAATCTTCCTCTAATTTGATATCTTATAAACTGCGTACGGTGATTGTGTTAAAAATAAAATAAATTTAATAAAATAAATATAGATAATTTAATGTGTTTATTCTTTAATTTAAGTTATATTTACGAATAAATTCTAAAAAATATTTATTATACTGATAAAATTAATAGATATAAAATAAAAAATAATATAATAAATTAAAATAAATTTAAAATAATGACACATAATTATTTCCTAATTTTACTATTTTTTTGTTTTTTTTTATAAAAAATATCATAAATATTTTTCAAAAATATTCTATCTTATTATCACACAAACACACAACAATATTTTTCATTAAATTAAACATTTAATTTTACGTCTATTTAAAGTAAAAATATTATATATTTATAAATAAAATTAATATCATTAAAATTAAATATAATTAATAAAGATACACATACATTTTTTATTTTATTCTTCTTACACGTGGGTGGGGACCTATAGAGCGTGTATTAAATTTGACAATATAATGCTAATTTTAATGTATATGCTTATTTCTTAACTGCTCCTTCATATTATAACTTATACAGGACATCATTCCTCGAACCTATTGATATCCATCCATCATGCTATATTATTTTAATATAAAAATATAAAAATAATATAATTTATTATTAATTTATTTATTTTTTAATTAAAATATTAAATAATACTATTTATAATTTAAGATACAAAATAACATAAATAATATAATAGAAGAAATATTTATAATATTTTCTCTTTAAAACAATGTAGCATATAAATTAAATTGATAAGGATGATCAAAAGATTTTTGGAAAAATCCATTGTGATAAATGATTTAAGCTTATAAGTAGTATTAAAACAATCAAGTAATTAAAATATCAAATGATTCAAGTTTATGATTAATATTAAAACAATCAAGTCATTAAGCTGGAATTAAAATATCAAAACAAAATATTATAAAAAATAATGCAAACAGTAAACCCAGACCTTAAACAACAGAAATAACATGGAGGGATATAGTATTTTTGTAACGGGAAGTTTGAGGGCGTAAAATACTTTGTATTTTACTATTAATGTACAAAAGTTTAAGGGTGTACAACGGATTAAAATTGTACAAAAATTTCTTATAAAATCATGTGTTGTGTACTATAAAAACCAAGTAAAATTTTTAAATTTTAAAAAGTTAAATTTGCATGATTTATCCTTAAAATTCATGCTTAAACAAATTTGCCTATATTATTCTTAAGAACTCACGCAAAAATTTCCTAAGTTTTTGCTAATAACCTAAGTAATTTTTTTTGCCAGGGTTATTTATACGAACTCAATGAAAATGTTTTATCTAATACCATATATCTCTATCTCTTTTCCATTCAGTAGGTGTACTGATATTTTTAAACAACCCATATATCTCTCTTCCAAAGTAAGAAACCAACGTGTTGTTCCTACGTCGAGAGTGTTATGAAATTTAGATCAAATGGTATAATCATAAATTTTTTCTCCTAAAATTCTTTTTAGTAGAGAAAAATCGCTTTCGTTGTCAAAAAACAATCAGAGAAAAAATTCACTATGTGAAAAATTGTTACAACCATATTCTTAGTAATTTTCTCACACACCTAAAGGACAAAAACAATTACAAGTTCAAGAGATTTTTTTACAAAGTTCTCTCACTCAAAAACTTCTTATACAAGTTTTCTCTATTTTAGGATGATTAAAAATGAAAAAATGAAGTCATATTTATAACCTTCAAATTTTTATGCCAAACATTTCTTCATTTATCAAAATTAGGTTACCTAATTTTTTTCATTCTTCGTTTAAACAAGGTAAGCATCTTCATCTTTAACAACATGAGAAACAACTTTTTATGATTTTTCTTCTAAATTAAGTAATTATTATTTTAACTAACAAATCCAATATTATTTTTAATCATCATAAGATTAGTTACATCATTTACTGTTTTTAGAGAAAACAAATTTTTTTTCTCTCTTCAAGGTAATGAAGGTCTTCTTTTCCAACCAGTTGACGAATTTCTTCTTATGATAGATAAGGTCAAAAATTAAATTAAATGCTTCTTGAATCATAGTTAATGTGAATATAGATAATACTTATAGTTTGGTTGGTTCTTCTTGCATGAAAGATTTTGTTTTAGATAAAATATAGTATTTTTTTAGCATTGGTAAGAACATTTATCTAATTGTTTTACACAAAATGGAAGTGTTTCATGATTTAATATGCTGAATTATGCCTCTCATATGAAAAAGCTCTAGGTTCTATTTTTTACGTTAATGTAAAATGGTAATTTGGTTTTCGGGAATGTACATTATCAACCTTGGCAAAACCGGACAAAAACTGTATCTGGCGGTCAGGTCTATTGTTTCCATTGAGAATCCACGTGAAATTATTTATAATTTCGGGTTTAAACTTGGATTACATTCTTTATGTTTTAATTGTGATTCTATCTTATTATTATCATTATTTATTGCAGTCAATTAAAGAATATACTCTTGGAAACGTACCAACCATTGTTTTTTGTGATACTAATTCTCCAATGACGTATGTTGGTGTTGATATCCCTTGTAATAACAAATGGAAGCACATCATTGGATCTCTTCTGGTTGTTAGCAGGAAATCACAAAAAAAAAAAACATTAATTTCCTTCTTAGATTTGAGAAATTTTACTTATCTTAATATAATTTTAATTAAATAAAGATAATTAATAATTTTATTATTATTTTAAAAAATACCCTAAAAAATCAAACTATAAATATTTCGATAAAGATTTTAATAAACAATTAAATAAGTGAGCAAAATACATGATATAATTTATGATCAAGAAGATGATGAATATATGTAATTGGTTTATGTTTTTATTGAAATATCTACGTATATATTGTAAGATATTTTTTAAAAACTAGTTTTTGAAATCATTTCTTTAAAATTTATATGTAAAAATTAAAGTATCATATAAAAACATATATGTATTTTAATTAGATATACACTATGTTGAATTTACGGATTAGGTGTATATGTATGATATTTTATATATTCTACTTGTATTTTTTAAAAGTGATTTATGAGAATTAAAGAAATGATATTATTATGCATGTATCTTTTTTAAAACTTTCCAAAAATTTAAGTTGTCTCATTCAATAAATTTAAATAAATTTTATTAAATAATCCATGCAAATTTTAAGTGAGTTTTTTTTATAACCTAAGTAAAATCGTGGATTATAGAAAAAACCCATACAAAATTTACTTGAGTAAAAATCCACACAAATTTTACTGGGATAACTTTTGCTTGGGTTTTTAAAACTCATGCAATAACAGTTATGTTTTATTTGGTTGATATATTCCCTCCAAAAGGTAAAGTAGTTGAATCAACATCATCCAACAAATAATTCCCATAGTCCCTTCTAGGATAAAGTAAAAGTATCATTCTCCTGCATATCACAACCATGTACAGCGATGATCAAGCACAAAAGGCACAATCAAAGTCAAGCATTTATATTAGTATATGACTGCAGTTACATTTGATAGGATATAATTATATTTTCGCTCTATTTTAATATGAAACAGTTATTCTTGTGATTTCACTTATATGGACAGCGTGTTTAAACACGTGAAAAACACATATTGTTTACATTATCTAAAAAAAACATACTTGCACCGCTAAATTGAGAGAATAAAAATTAGAGTTATATATATGCGATACAACCCAATAGACAGCGACACTCAGTCCCCGCATTCGAACGGACAACCATAAGAATAAACTTTAGAATCGAGACTAGAATATCTTTCAACTTTTCAGGTGAGGTGAAAAGTGCAGCAGGTTGATAAACCACTGACTGGTTACTCGTACCTTTTTTTGGTTTATTCGTTAACTAAAAATGTAGTTTGAAATTGAAAAATAAGAGTTGTAATTTCTAGTTGCTTATTTATCAATTAGAAAATGAACAATTTTATTTTGCAAAACAAAACGGGAATATTTTCAAGAGTTCCTAAGAAAACAAAAAAAATTGAAGGCAATTCAATTTATAATAGAGGAATAATGCAAGCAAGGTTGAGGTAAAAATGTAAAATGGTGTTGAAGAAAACGAGTAGACAATCAGTAGGACTATGAATCAGTATGGGACGGTGTGTTATTTGTAACGAGAGTTATATTAATAATTATACTCATATCGTATTTATTAATGTATATCTAGTAACATATTAATGTATATATATATATATATATATTAATGTATATCTATTTATTTTAGGCATATCTATATCTATTTTACTTATAATTCTTATATAAAAGCACCATGTATATTCATTTAATCAAAAAATAGAATACAATCATTAAATATTTATAACATGGTATCAGAGTCACTGCTCTTATCTTTCTAGTAGTCTTGTCTTTTCTGATGTTATTCAACCCTTATAGTTTCCGTTGTCACAATAGCCGCTGCAACCACTCACCATTGAACCTCCGACGTCTTTCAACTGTTGTCCTTAGGTTTCGGGACTACAGTTGTCGTTGTTAAGGAGTCCCGCACCACACAGACCACTACAATCATCGTCGACGTCGTGTATCTTGCTCCGATAATTTTTCTACAGATACTATTGTGATCGGATCGACCAGATCTACACAACCGTGGAAGTATCGTAACCATCGGACACTGCATGCTCCCTCACGCGCCGCTCAAAATATCTGCACGTCCTCCAACGATCAACTTGTAGATATCTTCACTAAGACACTTCCCAAAGGACGCACTCGTAATTTGGTTGACAACCTCAAGTTGATCTCATGTCCACCTTGATTGTTAATGTATATCTAGGAACATATTAATGTATATATATATATCTAGTAACATATTAATGTATATCTATTTACTTTAGTCATATCTATATCTAGTTACTTTGGATATATATAGTTTACTTGTAACTCCTATATAAAGGCACCATGTATATTCATTTAATCAGAGAATAGAATACAATCATTAAGTATTTATAACAATATTAATTTTGAATACATTCGATTAATAATTATCGATTATTAATGATAGTAGTTTAAAACTACTAGTTTTTACTCGATTTAACCATGTTTGTTATTTTTTAACATTTATTCAAAAATATATTTAGTTTTAAAAAAATAAATGTTAACTTAATTCTTACTTTACTATATTATTTAAAATATTAATATTAATTTTTATTTTTAACTATTAAGCATATGTTTTTAAGTAAAATAAAAATTAATAAAATTCAATCTATTTATACAAAGTATTGTGTGTTTTATTATTAAAATTATATCTTTATGTAATTATATTTATATAAAATAATAATATTAATATATGTTTAGTTTCGGTTAACTATGGTTTCGATATTTCAATAACCATCTATATCTTATGTGGTTAAATTTTTTTAAAACTATTAAATTTTTATAAATAACCTTAATTTTAATTATCTATGGTTAAAATGTTTATTCCTAATTAGTACGTTAATTCAACAACCACATTAATTAGATTGATTTTAAATTTCTTATGAACATAGTTAATGGGTGGGTTGCTAGCGAGATCAATGTGGAGAAATTATTTATTATATTTAGATTATGTAATGATTTATATTTTATATCAATAAAATTTAAAATTATTATAATTCTTTTTTACAAAATAAATAGCCAATAGAAGCTATAAAGAAAGTAATAAGATCGATGAAAAATATATTTAAAAAACAATAAATAATACCTCTATTAATTAGAATATTGTACTTTGAATGTATTAAATAAGGTTTGAAATATCGATGTTAGTAAAGATGTGGAGATATAATTTTTACAAAAATATCAAATATATTATCATTGTCGATTAAAATTTTGAAAAAAAATCAAGAAAACTATGAAAAATTCTATTAAAAATATGAATTTTTTTTATAAAATTTTATAAAACTTCAAAACAATCAATTACTATATTTTAAACTAATTTTTATTTAATACATTTATTTTTAAATACATAAAATATTTATATTGATTAATTAATTAAAATATTGTATAATAAAATACATATTCTTTTTTGTTAAATATTATACAATAAGTAATTAAAATGTTTGAAATAATTAAGTATATTATTTAATTGTAACTATTATAAATAGATAAATATCGACCGTATGAAAATAAACATTTTTGATTATTTATTTTTAAAAGTACTTATATATATATATATAGTAAATATAATAAAAAAAAGAGATAACATATTATCTACTACAAAAATGAAAAAAAATTGAATTGAAATGATTACTAAGATAGAAGAAGAAAATAGATAAAAATAAATCAATAATTGATATTTTGTTCAATATTATAATATCAAAGATATTTTAGCCAAAAAATACATTTAAGCGATAATATTCAGGACATTTTAGTTAAAAATATATATTTAAGCGATATCGATATTTTCGTGATAATTTGATCAAAAGATATAGATATTATGTTTTGAAATAAAGATGTATAAAAAAGTGACATTATCACGATAATATTACCGACAATATCGACCTGGCATTAAGTGAATAAAAAAATCATTAATATCTAAAGTGCATTAATATTTTTAATGCATTAAATACTAACTTTAGAATAATTTAATATATAAATATTTTTAAAACTACAAACTCTGCTTTAATATTAATAAAAATATCTCTTAAAGTAATACCTTATATAAATTAACGTGACAATTTTATTAGAATTAACATTAAAATTGTTGCATGAACAAAATTCATGTGCTGCAATAACACCATTCATAATAAGAAGTAAGATTGAAAATGCATTTAAACTTATGACACAAGCTAATTAATTAAAGTGAGGGTAACTATAAGTATACATAAATTTATAAATATTTTTAATTTATACTATTTTTATTATTAGAATAATATTTATAATTTTAAAAGCACTAATTCATATGGATTATGAATTTATTCATTTGCATCCGATCTACACATCACACTAATCCTATCCAATTTGATTCATTACACTTAGATTGTATCATATGAATATTCACAATATGTTAATTATTATTTTTATATTGTTTTTGAGTTCATTCATTTTAATTAAAAAAATTATGTATTCTTTAAAATGATCACTTATACACTATAAGATGAAAATTAAAAACAAGAAAAATATTTATTTTAAAGAGTTGTTAATGAATGTTGTGAAAAAGTGTTTTAAAATTAATAGAAAAAATTAGAAACTTGACATACATATAAAATGATTTTTAGTATATGTAGATTAGATTGAATTTTAGTGAATTTAAAAATAAAATCCATAAAACGTTACAATCTCTACCACGTAATAGTACACTTACAGAATTTCATTGACGTTATTTTTCGACCAAAAGGTCAAGCGCTAACTATTAAGATTTTGGACTATCTAAACATATATTTCGTGAAATGGTTCATACATGTTGTTGTCCAAAGAAACAAGATCCAATTGATAAAGATTAGGATATTCTTTCATTTTTTTATTCATTTATATTATCTATGATCATAAAAAGGTCCTTTATCATTCTATATAAATGCACATTAGCTTTTGGTTCTTCTCTTCATCGATGGGTAAAACAACTTGATAACTAACAAGGCTCGTAACTTTGTGATAGGAAAAGAATGCGAAGATATAACTATTATTTTATCACGATCAATTATTATCTATTATATTAAAACTATTAAATAAAATACATTAACACATAATTTATTATTTTGGGCAGATAGCTGAAATCAAATCCGCATCTTCTTCTTGATAAGGAGAAATTTTACCATTTAATTATATTCGTATTTTTTCATTCCTAAAATGTATGAATTATATTAGGAAAGACTTAAGCTTTAGACTCTTTCATTTATATATATTATCTACTATTTGAGTATATCATGTAATGTTTTAATTTATTCTATTTTCATATTAAATTCATGTTGCTATCCAAACAAACCATCCACAACTTCACAGATACTAACAAATTTTGTACAATAATAGGATAAAAGGATTTTTTTGTACACCCCTAAAAAATTAGATCAAAAGTTGTTGAAAGAACTACAGTTCGTTATGCATAAGCTTGATAAGAGTATAGAACGACTCCTGTATGCTTATATGTAAACGTTTCAAGTCTGGTAATAACAACTTTGTAAAGCGTTTAGTTTGATTCTTGTTAATCATGGTTGGAGTAATATTTGGATACATATATGTTCACTTTGTCAACAAACTAGTCAAATATCTAGTTTATCATACAGAGTGAAATTCAGACATAAGTTTATTAGTTCTGATTATGCACTAACACCATCACCATGACTCGAATTGAATCTGCTTTTTATCATACTAAAATACAATTTTACCCTTCGCCAAGGGAAGCCGACCCAAAAGGCCATTGTCTGAGTCAAGTCACTAGATGCTTCATTGTCTGAGTCAGTCAAAAGGCCATTAAAGCCCTTCTCCTCTAAATTCCTCTTCATGTCCTTTTCACAAGCCATGTAGCCAGCAGAATACATATTCAGGCATCTCTCTTTAAGCTCAACTGCGGTGAACCCTTCTATAGTTTTTTTCTCTTCAGTCAGAGCCTCTTCCAAGCCCTCTAACTTAGCATCTATACTGGACTTTTTGACATCTTGTATCTCCACTAGCTTTTTGGCAGATTGTTCAGCCTCTTTCTTCAGATGACTCACCTCTGCTTCAGCATTATTAAGTTGATGTTGGCAAACCTCAAGGTCCGTCTTAAGCTGACAATTCTCATCTTTCATATTGAGTATTATATCCATCATGGTTTCTTGACGAGCTATAGCCTGTAAGTACTCTACAAAGTTAGATAATGGTGAGAAAGAAATAATTTATAGAATTTACTCAGATATATAAGTATATACCTGCATCAGCAGCCCTGATGACGACATTGAAGAGTTTAATGCCAATTTTGGGTCAGCATTTAGAGAAACATCAGGATGAAAACGTAAAGCTTCACTGGCCTTTGCAGGAAGGTTCGAGGTCACAACCTTAGCTCTTTTCTTTATCTCAGCCTTTGAAAGCTCAATATCTTCTCCCCCAATGTTTATCTTGGCCATATTATGTTGACTTGATCCCTCCCCTATAGGTCATCAGTATGTTAGATCAAATAATAAATTGTATGATATAAGAAAACTTACGAAGTGGGCGACAATACGATTTAACGGCATGTTAAAGTGAACAAATTAACTTTAACAGTAATAATACATAATACCATCTGATTTGCTGGAAGTCAAAATCCGAAGATCGGCTTCAATAATGCATTGATAATTAACAAGATAGCCTCCATCTAATTTGTGCAATTCAACAAGAGACATAAATGAAGGGAAGCCCCGATTACTCTCCCTTGCGTTAAATTTGTGCTTAGCTTCTGCAATGGGACAAAAATGAAGACAGCCCTAAAATTTAAACACATACAACCAAACCCATACTTCAGCTCAAGAAGAGTATTTGCCTTGGCACTGATATGGAGACAAAACTGGGAAAGGAAACAACAGAAATAAACTACAAGGTACACATCTTGCTAGAAGCCAACAACCACTGTAATTCTCGTTGCATCTCTTGCCCTAACATCACCTAATGTTATACAATTAAGCTCCTTACTTTGTAAAGATTTTGAATCTTCGTATGCATGAAATAGACAAAAAGGATAAATCAATGGGGAAAAAATAATCTTCTTCGTGAAGTTGAGTTCTATATTTGTGGGAAATAGTTTACTGAACCAACATTTCGACATGTCTTCTCATAATACAGTGAAACATAGAAGGAAAACTTTCTGTTAAGCTGTTGCTATAACAGTTTAGTTTATAATGAGAATCATAAATATGTTTGGAAACAAAAGGCCTATTATGGTCACACATAATTTTTTTTTTTTTGTTATTTTCATCCATCATATCTTACAAATAAAGACAGATTTCAGAAAAGAGAGATACATGTAAAGAGAAAACAGAACACTGAAACGGGAAGAGAAGTGCAGAAATGAGCCAAGATGAATGTGCTTACTTTTTGTCACTTTCAATTAAATATACTTTCTCTGATGTCTTCAGCATGGGAGCGAAAGAATAACCAATCACAATTCATCAAACAAGGCTTATCTACTTCATTAGTATAGTTCCTAAACTTTGAACAAATTCACGTATAGGTAATTAAACTTTTAAATTCTACAATTTAATCTCAAAACTTTTAAAATTTACAATTTAGTCTAAATTTTTTAAAATTTCACATATAGACTCCTAAACTTTTAAATCATATAATTTAGTTCCCAAACAAGTCCTATCTACTAAAATACATATTTATGAATAAAAATTTTAGGATCTATGTGTGAAATTTTAAAAATTTGGAAGTTAAATCGTATGATTTAAAAATTTAAAAATTTATGTGCAAAATTTTAAAAGTTTGAATACTAAATCGTAAATTTTAAAAATTTAAGAACCTATTCATGAACTTAACTAAAGCTTGGGGACCAAAGATATAGTTTAGCCATTAAACAAAAGTTTTGATCAGCATAGCACATGCTGAACAGAAGCAATATTTCTTTATCCTCATTTTCCTCTTCCATTCATGAAAAAAGTAAACTTTGCTTTTATTCCATAACTGTTAAAAAATGATTGATGAACAAACAATCTAGTCATAACTATTTTTGAAATCACTTTTGTATTCACACCACTTTATGAATGACACTTGACTCCATAATCTACAAAATTAAATAGGACAAGCATTGAGGGAGTGTGCAAAATTGAGTGCAAAAATGGGTACAAGTAGCATTTATTTTCAAGAGTTGGTGACATAAACTTGATTTAATTGCATAACATAACTTCCTGAGTCCATTCACAGATGAAATTTTATTTGTAACTCATCCACATAATGCACATATGTTTTTTTTCATAAATTCAAAAGTGCGGTGCGCATTTTTTTCTAATAGCTTAAAAAATATTTAGTTAGACAGATTAGCTCTATCTTCTTTATATAGATACACACACACGGAGTATCAAAGTTATCTTATAATGGCCCTGAAATTTATTCCTTTCCAATATTTGAAACAAATTCTTTAAAATAAATTATGGAAACAAAATTGTATGTAATTAGTCAGGAAAATTTCCACCTTTAAAAGCATGTAAAGTGAAATTTCCTATAACCGCTAAACAAAAATAACTTAAGGGAAATTAAACAGCAGTAGGCAGATAAGGGTACCTTTTTTAACTGAACCATTACTGTTATTTTGATTGATAACAGACAAGCTGAACTCAGTGGGTATATTCCAACCATCAGGTAAGCTCTTTGAATTAGCAACAAATAGATACAAGGACAAACATTTCCCGGTGTCCCCTTTGGGGTAAATTAGCATTCTCCTGTACGTGGTACGAATTTGAGCGATCAAGCAAAAAACAGATATAATCAAGCAATAACAAATGTGTGGTTAAGTTCTAACATTTGTGAGGATAGAGGATACCATACCATTTGTAGCCTCCAGCACAAAAAGTATCAGAATAAAACTTCTCGGTGAGGGCTGAAAACTTGCCAATTTTGCACGTGTGACGTGCCCCTACTTGATAAACTATCGACTGGGTAGTCATGGCCTTTATGGTTTCTTCTTAAGTTGCTGAAAATATAGTTTGAAAGTGAAAAATCAGGGTCGCAATACCTTCTTGGTTATCAAGGGAGTAGAGAGCTTGATTTGGTAAAAGAGTAGGGGATTATTTTCAAGAGTTTCTCGGAAACAAACAAAAGTCAAGGAAAAGTGTACTCTTTTTCCTGTTCTTTTTCTAAGGAGAAAAAGGTGGAAGAAACTTCGCTGAGAAGGAACTTCGTGGGGTTAGTGCGGGAATTTCGTAGAAGAAAAATGTTTTTGATACAAAAATTTGTCTACTGCCATATAGTATCTGCCATATGGATATTATCTTATTATTAATTAATTTTTTAAAAATTATGCCAAATCTTTGTATATAAGTTACATTGAATAATTTAGTAATGTTTTTAAGTATTTTCCTTTTTATAAATTTATCATCTTTTTTATAATTAATTATTTAAATTTATCAAAAGTTATATCGAGTAATTTAATGATGTTTATTAACAATTTTTCAAAAATTTATACTCATTTTTATCGAATAAAAAACATCTTTAAATATTGGTATTGAATTGAAGGTTAATTAAATAGAGATAATTAATTATTTTATTATTATTTTAAATTATATATTATAAAATCAAATTATAAATATTTCGATAAAGATTTTAATAAATTATGAGAAAATTGGGCGAAATATATGATACAATTTATGATTAATGATGAAGATAGTGAAAACATGTGATTAGTTTATGCTCTCGTTGAGATATCTATGTATTTATTATAGAATATTGTTAGAAACTAATTTTTGTAATTATTTTTTTGAAATTTGTATGTAAAAATTGATGTATCATATAAGAAATATTGAATAAAATTTAGGATATAAAATTCTAAATTTATTAATATTTGATCCAAACAAGTAAACAAACTACTTGTATTATATCCACAATAAAAAACACTATAATACCGTTCAAAGATAACTCACAAATTGAAGAGAAATACAAACACTCGAAGAGAAAACTCTGAACTCATACTCAAACTAAGAATACAAAAACTTTATTTATTTTTGATGGGATGATTAAACCAAATGCAAAGTGTTTGTAGTCCTCACCATACAATCTATATCACACAAATATAAAACTAAGAAATAGTTATAGTCACACAAATATTATGTACACACTTATATTTTCTACATTCTTTAACCACCATATTTATTCATCCTTCAATCACTACATTTATTTTTCTATGTTAGAAACTCAGACCTAACTTAACCCAATAAGATCTCATTGAGTTAATGATTGCCCAGACTTATAAGTAGCATTGCAGCCTTACTCCTGGCCGATGTGAGACAATGATACTTAATAGCCCCCCTCCATACGGCGGACAGAGTTAGACATAAGTGCCACAGTGAGATTGTGGTAGAACCTAGAATCCAAGCACATAGAGACCAGGAGCAAAGCTCTGATACCATGCTAGAAACTTAGGTCTAACTCAACCTAATAAGATCTTATTGGGTTAAGTTAGGCCTGAGTTTCTAACATGGTATCAGAGCCTGCTGACCTGGTTGATGTGCTTGTTGTAGTGATTTAGGCGCTCCTTAACAGTCTTACCGTGGCTCATAACTAAAACCACTTCTATCTGTGTAGAGAGGGGTTGTTAAGATTCATTAAGTCCCACATCGGCCAGACATAAGACCATGCTTCCGCTTATAAGTTTGGGCAATCCTTAACTTAATGAGATCTTATTGGGTTGAGTTAGGCCATAGATTTTTACATGGTATTAGAGTTGGGTTCCTTGGCTTCTTCACCCCCAATGGTGCCCAAGAGCCTGGCGGTGCGCTCACCCCCGGGGTTCGCCCATCCAATACCGACCAGGACCACTAGTTGATGTGGAAGAGGGATGTTAAGTCCCACATCGGCCAGGGACTTTACTTCTGCTGCACTTATAAGTCTATGACAACCCTTCCTCTACAAGAGTTCAAGGTCAAAGCACATAGAGACTAGGAGTAGAGCTTTGATACCGTGTTAGAAACCCAAACCTAACTCAACCCAATAAGATATTATTGAGTTAAAGGTTGCTCAGGCTTATAAGCAACATTGTTTCCTTGCTCCTGGCCGATGTGGGATAAGGATATTTAACAGCCCTCTTCCACACGGCGGACAGAGGTGGACATAAATGCCACAATGAGATTGTGGTAGAGCCTAAGGTCCAAGTACATAGAGACCAGGAGCAGAGCTCTGATACCATGTTAGAAACACAAATCTAACTCAACTTAATAAGATCTCATTGAGTTAATGATTATCTATACTTATAAGCAACATTGATACCTTGCTCCTAATCGATGTGGGACAAGGATACTTAACATTCTATAACCTTCAATCACTTCATTTATTGAGATAATGTTGATTTTCAATAAGAAACATATATGTATTTAAATTAAATGTACACTATGTTGAATTTACAAGTTAGATATATATGTATGATATTTTGTGTATTATGTGTGTATTTTTTATGTGATTTTAGAGAATTAAGGAAATGGTACTATTATGCACATGTTGGTGTCTTTGTTGAAACTTATTCATAAATTTACATGGGTTTTAAAAAAATCACTTAAATTTACATGAGTTTTATTTAATAATTTATACAAATTTTACGTAAGTTATAAATTTTGCATGGGTTTATCCTGTAATGCATGCAAAATCATGGGTTATAGAAAAATTTCACGCAAAATTTGTAATTTAGGTGAATAAAATTCACACAAATTTTGTTTGGATAATTTTTGTATGGATTTTTAAAACTCATGCAAATTTCATATATCTTAGTAGTGCACCTAGACGTCGTATCTATGGCACTACTATGAGCGTGATTCTTTAATTATATCATTTGATGTATTCATCTTATAAAAAGATAAAAGGTTCAATCTTAGTTGATCAAACAAAAAGTTTTGATGACTGGGTACAATGTTTTGTTTAATCTTACTCTATCATTAGATAACAAAGATTATGCATATTTAAAAAGTAAATATGAATACTTAACAAAATTATTCATATATAGGCAAAAATACCCAGAATGTTTTTTCTTGAGTATGATATATTATTTTGGTTGATAACAGATATGCTTAATTTGGTTGATATATTCCATCCAGAAGGTAAAGTAGCTGAATCAACAACATCCAGGTACACAGACAAATATTAATTCCCATAGTCCCTTCTAGGATAAAGTATCATTCTCAGCTCTGGCATATCACAACCATGCATAGTGATGATCAATCACAAAAGGCATAATCAAAGTCAAGCATTTATATTAGTATATGACTGCGGTAACATTTGAGAGGATATAATTATATTTTCGCTCCATTTTAATATGAAATAGTTATTCTTATGATTTCACTTATATGCACAACGTGTTTAAACACATGAAAAACACATTGTTTACGTAGCTAAAAAAAACATACTTGCACCACTAAAATGAGAGATTAGAAATTAGAGGTATTGTCCCATGCTGTGGAAGGCCATACAACCCAATTCAAAATCCAATAAGCAGTGGCACTCAGTCCCCACACCCAAACGGACAACCATCAGAATAAACCTTAAAATCGAGGGTAAAATATCTTTCAACTTTTCAAGTGAAAAATGCAGCTGGTTGATAAACCACTAACTGGTTACTCGTACCTTTTTTTAGTTTCTTCATTCGCTAAAAATGTAGTTTGAAATTGAAAAATAAGAGCTGTAATTTTTAGTTGCTTATTTATCAATTAGAAAAATTAACAGTTTTATTTTGCAAAACAGAGGGGGAGTATTATTAAGAGTTCCTTATAAAACAAAAAACAAAAATAAAATTTGAATGCAATTCAATTCAATTCATAAAAGAGGACTAGCAAGCAGGGCTCAGGTAAAAATGTTAAAAATGTAAAAGGGTGGAAAGGGAGGTAAAGTTATCTTAATAATTATAATAATTTTGTATCAATTTTGTATACATTCAATTAATAACCATAGAAAATCGGTATTAATTTAACATTTATTTAAAAATAAATATATTTAGTTTAAAAAAATTAAATATTAATTTAATTCTTAATTTTCTATATTATTTAAAACATTGACATTAATTTTTATTTTTAACTATTTAACATATATTTTTAAGTAAAATAAAAAAATATAAAATAAGAATAAATAAAATTCAATCTAATTATACAAAATATTGTGTATTTTATTAATAAAATTATATTTTTTTAATGTAATCATATATATATAAAATAATAATATTAATACATGTTTAATTTTAATTAACCATAATTTCAGTATTATAATAACCATTTATACCATACATTTTATCGGTTACTGTTATTTTAGAAAAAAATTATCAAATTTTTACGAATAATTATAATTTCAATTATTTACTATTAAAATGTCTAATAAAAAATTGATTCGAAAACCACTTTAATTAGATTGCTTTAATTTTTTTATGAATATTGGTAATGGGTGGATTGCAGGCTGCGTTAATTAAGAGAATTTATTTATTATTTTTAAATTATATAATGATATGATATTTTAAATTAATAAAATTTAAAATTATTATAATTTTTTTAAAAAATAAATACTCAATAAAAAATAATGAGAAAGCAATATGATTGATGAAAAATATACTTCAAAAATAATGAATAATTCCTCTATTAATTAAAATTTTGTACTTTGAATGCATTAAGGTTTAAAATATCGACGTTGATGAAACTGTTGAGATATAATTTTTATGAAAATGTCGAAGACATTGTTATTATCGATGAAAATTTAAAAAAAATCATGAAAATTATAAAAATTATACTGAAAATATGATTTTTTTTATAAAATATCAAAACAATTAATTATTATATTTAAAATTATTTATTTATTTAATACATTTAATTTTAAATGCATAAAATATTTATATTAATCAATAAATTGATGAATTAATTAAAATATTGTATAATAAAATATATATTATTTTTTGTTAAATATTATAGAATAAGTAGTTAAAATGTTTGAAATAATTAAGTAGACTATTTAATTATACCTATTATAAATATATAAATATCGAAAATATGAAAATAATTTTTTAAATTATTTATTTTTAAAAATACTTATATATATGTAGCAAACATAATAAAAAAGAGAGAATATGTTATCTACTACAAAAATGAAAAAAATTAATTGAAATGATTATGGTGGAAGAAGAAAAAAGGAGAAAAATAAATTAAGAATTAATATTTTTGATATTTTGTTCGATATTCATAACATTTTACACATTTTAGCCCAAAAATATTCACAATATCCATAACATTTTAGCCCAAAAAAATACATTTAAGTGACATCAACATTTTAGTTGCATTATCAAATTTTCGCGATAATTTAACCAAAATATATAAATATCACGTTTTGATATTGAAATGTGTAAAAAATAACATTATCGTGACAATATCATTGATAATATTAATATTTTCATCCTTGGCATTAGATTAATAAAAAAATCATTAATATCTTAAGTGTATTAATATTTTCATAATATTAAAGACGAACGTTATAGTAATTTAATTTTTTTTATTATTTAATACTAAAATATTCATAAAATTAGAATATTTGTTGTAAAAATATTTTTAAAAATAATACCTTATATAAATGTTAACATGATAATTTTACTAGAATTAATATTAAAATTGTGGCATGAACAAAAATCATATGTAGCAATAACACCAATCATAATAAGAAGTAATAACGAAAATGCATTTAAATTTGTGACACATGCTAATTAATTAAAGTGAGGGTTGTTTGGAGAGAATTTCAAGTGTTTAAGATTTTAGTGATTTATAACGAGAAGTAATAAGTTGGATAATTGAATTGGATCTTGTATTCTCTTCATTTAAGGGTTATATATATATATAAACATCTTACGTACATGGTATGGTACGCATAAGTGACTTGAGTATACCATTACACATGTGATAAAATGGAAACCAAGTTAATTTAAACAGAAAACAGATCGTCATAAGTGTTACATAATGAGGTTGTTACATGCATATAAGGAATGTCGTTACATATAGGTCGCTCATGGAGAGAGAGGACCATGATCACGTCGAAATTCATAATTTCATCAAGTCTTGATATCTAAGACCTCGCAATTGGATAACGAGGTACTCTATCGACTGGGTTATATGCTTTACCAAACTCCTTGGACCCAAGTCATCGTTAAACCAATCTTATAATCTTGCTATACCTTAACGCGGTACCTGCACATCTTAAGTCGTATGTCTGTTAAACATTTAATACCAAATAAAGGTAAATATAATGTATATATATTTATAAATATTTTTAATTTACATTAGGATATTTTTATTGTTTGGGTAATATTTTGAGTTTTAAAAACTCTATAATATAATATTAAATTACATAATAGAATATTTAAGTTTAAATTTAGGTTAAAATATCTTAGAATATAATTAATATTTTTTGTATCATTTAATTTTATCTTAATGATTATTTAAAAGATATTTTATCTAATTGTTAAATTTTTAATGTTTAAATTATATTGATTATCAATAAAAATAATTTTTAAAATATTAATTAATTGAGAAGTTATAATTAAAATTTTAAAAGGTTAATATTCTGTCAAAAGAACCATAAATGTATTAATTTTCTTTAATTTTTATGTTTTAATAAAAGGTAATAAATTCTTGAGTCAAATCCTGGGGAATTGGATATGATAAGTTTCAGACGAATTTGACCGTTGTGCAGGACCTAAATTAGAGCATAAATTTAAACTACGAATCTACCATAATCAAAGGTGTAGAAAAATAAAACAATAATGGCGCATAAAATTTATGGATATTTAGCAAACAAAAAAAATTACCAAATTAATGTATATGCGGTTGATCATCAGAATTCATACCTGCTTGTGATGACAGGAAAATAAATTAATCTCCTGAAAACAATTAATCTTCCTCTAATTTGAGATCGTATAAACTGCATATGGTGAGCGTGGATTGACTTTGATAACATAATGCTAATTTTAATATATATGCTCATTTCTTAACAGCTTCGTCATATTATAACTTATATAGGAAATCATCCCTTGAATTGATTGATATTCATCCATCCTGCTATATTTTTTAAAATACAAATCTCATATATTAATTTATTTGTGTTATTTATTCATTAGCTTGTATGTGATGTTATTTAGTAATTTAATTTAAAAAAAATAAATCAATTAAAGATAAAATATATTATTTTAATTATTTTTAAGTTAAAATATTATTTTTTAAAATAAAAACATTAAAATAATATAATTTATTTTTAATTTATTGATTTTATTTAAATTAAAATAATAAATAACACGATTTATAATATAAGAAACGAAATAACATAAATAATATAATATAAATAGTATTTATAATATTTTCTCTTTAGCATATAAATTCAATTGATAAGGATGATTAACAGATTCTTGGAAAAATCTACTATAACAAATTATT
Organism: Hippophae gyantsensis; assembly: GCA_030763125.1. Classification (NCBI taxonomy): domain Eukaryota; kingdom Viridiplantae; phylum Streptophyta; class Magnoliopsida; order Rosales; family Elaeagnaceae; genus Hippophae; species Hippophae gyantsensis. The sequence continues at coordinate 50,607,571 of CM061033.1, forward strand.
CAATTTTATAAGTAGTATTAAAACAAGCAAGTCATTAGGCTGGAGTTAAAAAAAATCCATAAATATATCTAAATATTATAAAAAATCATGCAAACGGTAGTCCCAGATCTTAAACAACAGAAATAACATGGAGGGATATAGTACTTTTGTTACGGGAAGTTTGAGGGCTGTAAAATACAAAGGTTTTTACTATTAATGTACAAAAATTTAGGGGTGTACAATGGATCAAATATGATTCATAATCTAATCTGATTAGTATGAATTATGAATTTATTTATTTACATCCATCGATCATATCCAACTTAATTCATTACACTCTAGATTGAATCAAATGGTTATGCACAATAGGTTAATTATTATTTTTTACAATTTTTTTTAGTTCATTCATTTTAATTAAAAAAAATTATATATAATCTTTAAAATGGTCAATTATATGCTATATAATGAAAATTAAAATCAATAAAAATATTTATTTTAAAGAGTTATAGTTGAGTGTTGAGAAAAGTGTTTTAAAATTAATAGAAAAAATTAAAAACTTGACCTATGTATTAAATGATTCTAAGTTTTAATATAAATAGATTGGTTTAAATTTTAATGAATTTAAAAATAATCTATAATATGATACTTATCATAATTTTTTATCTAATTCAAACAATCCATCCACAACTTCACACATGCTAGCAAAGTTTGTACATTAACAAGATAAACGGATTTTTTTGTACATCCCTAAAAAACGTGATCAAAAATTGTTGAAAAAACCAAGAGTTCGTCATGCATAAGCTTGACAAAAGTCTAGAACGATTCCTGTTTGCCTATATGAGAGCGTTTAACAAACCTCTGTCAAGTTTGGTAATAACAACTTTGTAAAGCGTTTAGTTTGATTCTTGTTAATCATGGTTGGAGTAATCTTTGAATAGATATATGTTCAATTTGTCAACAAACTAATCAAATATCCATTTAATCATATGGAGTAAAATTCGGATATAAGTTTATTAGTTCTGATATGCACCAACAACACCACCATGACTCGAATTTAATCTGCTCTTTATCATACTAAAATACAATTTTACCTTTGGCCAAAGGCGACCGAGCCGACGGAAGAAATAGTACTTGCAAATTAAAAGAAAAGGACAAAATAAGACTACCAAAGAACAAAATGTTAATGCGAAATACAGATTTCGTCAATTGACAGGGAGAGATCTTTTTTTCATAGACTTTTTTACACATAAGAGGTACATTTTGATTAAAGCACAAATAATATTATGCCAAAAATATCAACAAAAACCATACACATGTCTCATATAAAAGTTACATGCAAAAGCCAGTCACATACAATATTATGGATGGACATATCTCACTCTTTTTTCTCTTCAGTCAACTCATTAGATGCTTCATTGTCTGAGTCAGTCAAAAGGCCATGAAAGCCCTTCTCCTCTAAAATACTCTTCATGTCCTTTTCACAAGCCATGTAGCCAGCAGAATACATATTCAAGCATCTCTCTTTAAGCTCAACTGCGGTAACCCCCTCTATAGTTTTTCTCTCTTCAGTCAGAGCCTCTTCCAACCCTCTAACTTAGCATCTATACTGGACTTTTTGACATCTTGTATCTCCACTAGCTTTTTGGCAGATTGTTCAACCTCTTTCTTCAGACGACTCACCTCTGCTTCAGCATTATTGAGTTGACGTTGGCAAACCTCAAATTCCGTCTTAAGCTGATGATTCTCATCTTTCATATTGATTATTATGTCTATCAGTGTTTCTTGACGAGCTATAGCCTGTAAATAATCTACAAAGTTAGACAATGGTGAAAAAGAAATTATTTATAGAATTTACTCAGATGTATTTAAGTATATACCTGCATCAGCAGCCCTGATGACGAGCTTGATGAGGTTAATGCCAATTTTGGGTCAGCATTTAGAGAAACATCAGGATGAACAGGTAAAGCTTCACTGGCCTTTGCGGGAAGGTCCGAGATCACAACCTTAGCCCTTTTCTTTATCTCAGCCTTTGAAAGCTCAATATCTTCTCCCCCAATGTTTATCTTGGCCATATTATGTTGACTTGATCCCTCCCCTATAGGGCATCAGTATATTGGATCAAGTAATAACTTGTGTGATATAAGAAAACTTACAAAGTGGGCAACACTACGTTTTAACGTCATGTTAAAGTAAACAAATTAACTTTAACAGTAATAATACATAATACCATCTGATTTGCTGGAATTCGAAATCCGAAGATCAGCTTCAATAATGCACTGATCGTTAACAAGATAGCCTCCATCGGATTTGTGCAATTCAACAAGAGACATAAATGAAGTGAAGTCCCACTCTCCTCTGCCTTAAATTGGTGCTTAGTATCTGCAATGGGACAAAAATGAAGACAGCCCTAAAATTTAAACACATACAACCAAACCCATACTTCAGCTCAAGGAGAGTATTTGCCTTGGCACTGATATGGAGACAAAACTGGACAAGGCAACAACAGAAATAAACTACAAGGTACACATCTTGCTAGAAGCCAACAACCACGGTAATTCTCGTTGCATCTCTTGCCCTTACATCACCTAATGTTATTATAAGCTCCTTACTTTGAAAAGATTTTGATTCTTCGTATGCATGAAATAGACAAAAGGGATAAATCAATGGGGAAAAAATAATATTCTACATGAAGTTGAGTTCTATATTTGTGGGAAATACCAATATTTCGACATGTCTTCTCATAATACAGTGAAACATAGAAGGAAAAATTTCTGTTAAACTGTTGCTATAACAGTTTAGTTTATAATGAGAATCATAAATATGTTTGGAAACAAAAGGCCTATTATGGTCACACAAAAAAATTGTTATTTTCATCCATCATATAGATTTCAGAAAAGAGAGATACATGTAAAGAGAAAACAGTACACTGAAACGGTAAGAAAAGTGCAGAAATGAACCAAGATGAATGTGCTTACTTTCTGTCCCTGTCAATTAAATATATTTTCTATGATGTCTTCAGCATGGGAGAGAAAGAATAAACAATCACAATTCATCAAATAAGGGGTTATCTACTTCATTAGTCCCCAAACTTTGAACAAATTCACATATAGGTTATTAAACTTTTAAATTCTACAATTTAGTCTCAAAACTATTAAAATTTTCAATTTAGTCCAAAAAATTTAAAATTTCACACATAGATTTCTAAACTTTTACATCATATAATTTAGTTCTCAAATAAGTCTTATCTACTAAAATACATATTTATGAATCACATTTTTAGGACCAATGTGTAAAATTTTAAAAGTTTGGAAATTAAATCGTATGATTTAAAAATTTAAATATTTATGTATAAAGTTTTAAAAGTTTGAATACTAAATCGTAAATTTTAAAAGTTTAATAACCTATGCATGAACTTAACTAAAGCTTAGGGACCAAAGATATAGTTTAGCCATCAAACAAAAGTTTTGATCAGCATAGCACATGCTGAACAGAAGCAATATTTCTTTATCCTCGTTTTCCTCTTCCATTCATGAAAAAAGTAAACTTTGCTTTTATTCCATAACTGTTAAAAAATGATTGATAAACAAACAATCTAGTCATAACTATTTTTGAAATCACTTATGTATTCACACCACTTTATGAATGACACCTGACTCCATAATCTACAAAATTAAAAAGTTCCGACATACTAGTGAAATAGGGCAAACAAGTAGCATTTATTTTCAAGAGTTGATGACATATAAACTAGATTTAAATGCATAACATAACTTCTTGAGTCCATTTTGTTGAGAAATTACGCAAATTGTCGATAAGTTAGATTTATGAGAAAACAAGAATAGAAAAATAACACATAAATTTGATAACGGAGTTCGGCCAATCTTGTTTACGTCTACGGACTTGCTACAGATTTTTTTACTGAAAGGGGAGAAATTACACAAGGTGTTTACAACACTCATAACTCACAACCCAATTACACCTAAGAAAATTACTCTCAATTTTCTCTCACAAATGTTTTTCTCTCAATTGGAATGAACACTTTGGATGATTAATTCATTACAATTACACATCTATTTATAGAAAAATTCACTCCTTGAATTACTCCTTAAATTAATGGTTCCTTGAATTGCTCCTTGAATTGCTCCTTGAATTGCTCCTTGAATTAATGGTTCCTTGAATTACTCTTTGAATTAAGCTCCATGTTTTACTCCTTAAATTAAGGAGCTTTATAACAATCTCCAACAATCTCTCACTTGAAGACTGATTTCAATCTATCTTCACATCTCGATCAATGCAGTAGCTTGTCTAGTCTTTGTTACTCTAGCAGACCAACTGAAGTTGAGCACAACTTCAGTTTGTCAATATTCACCACCTTTGTTAACATATCTGCTAGATTTTTACTTCCTTGAATCTTCTCCAGTATTAACACATCATCTTCCAAAAGAGATCTAATGAAGTGATAACGAAGTCCAATATGCTTGGTTCTAGAATGAAATGTTGAATTCTTCGCCAAGTGTATTGCATTTTGACTATCACTATGCAGAACATTCTTCTCCTGTTTGAATCCCAGCTCAGTTAACAAACCTTGAAGCCATATCATCTCTTTACTAGCTTCAGTTACTGCTACATACTCAACCTCTGTAGTGGATAGAGTGATAATTTTCTATATTTGTGACATCTAATTAACAGCTATAGTTCCAACAGTAAATATATAACCGGTGGTGCTCTTCGGTGATCAACTTCACCTCCAAAGTCTGCGTCAACGTATCCTTGTACTTTTAACTCTCTTTTACTAAAGTACAAGAACTTTTCTGTGGTGCCTCGCAAATACCTCAAAATCCACTTCACTGCTTCCCAATGAGTTTTCCCTGGATTTGACATAAATCTAATAACAACTCCACTGCATGGCCAATGTCTGGTCTCGTACATACCATTGCGTACATCAAACTTCCAATGGCTGAGGCATAAGGAACCTTAGCCATGAATTCTCTCTTCCATGTCCGAGGACCGATCCTTAGATAGGCAAAAATGACTGACCAAGGGTGTGCTAACTGGCTTGGCATCACCCATGTTGAATCTCTGCAAAACACGATTGATGTACTCTGCCTGAGATAACTGCAAGGATCCTTTCTTCTTATTTCTTGTGATTTGCATTCCAAGAATCTTTTTTGCTAGATCCAAGTCTTTTAATATCATCCATATCTGAACCTGCTACTAACATATCATCAACATAAAGTAGTAAAATGATATAACTGGACCTATATCTCTTGAAGTATATGATAAGTGTATTGCACTTAGGAAACCTTGTATGCGTGGTAAGTCAAACTTTTTGTACCATTGTCTCGGGGCTTGTTTCAGGTCATACAAACTCTTCTTAAGTCCGCACACCATGTTCTTCTTCCCTCTTTCTGAGAAACCTTCTGGCTGGTACATGTATATCTCTTCATCTAAATCTCCATGAAAGAATGCAATCTTCACATCCAACTATTCAAGATGAAGATCTTCAATGGTTACAATACTCAATACTGATCTGATAGTATTGAGCTTCACAACGGGAGCGAAAATGTCAGTGTAGTCAACTTCTTCCTTCTATTGAAACCCTTTGACAACTAGGTGGACTTTGTATCTCTTGGAACCATCATGCTCTTCTTTCACCCGGTACACCCATTTGTTGTAAAGTGCTTTCCTTCCCATAGGTAACTCAGTTAGTTCCCATGTCTGGTTGGAGATGAGAGATTTCATTTCTTCTTTCATAGCAAGCTCCTACTTATTGGAATCTCGAGTCTGACAAGCTTCATCATAGCATTCAGGCTCCCCTCTATCAGTCAGCAACATATAGTTCATGTATCTCCTATTAGGCACATAAGGTCGAAAAGACCTTCTCAATACAAGAGCTAGAGTAAGAGATTGTGGTATGTCGGAATACTATGTACTGCTCTGTCCAACAAGTTCCTCTGGCTAAGGACTTGTTACAATTGGTTCTATTGCAAAACTATCTGGGACATCATCTGCATCTACAAATACTGACTCATTCTGCTCTGAGTCATTGGCGTCTATTTTATGCATGTCCTTATACATCACCCTTTCGTTGAAAATCACATCTTTGCTACGGATAACTTTCTTCTTTTCGTCATCCCAAATGCGGTAGCCAAACTCATCCTCACCATAGCCGATGAATGTGCATTTCTTGGATTTGGGATCAAACTTATTCCTACCTTGATCACTGATATGCACAAATGCTACACAATCGAAAACTTTTAGATGTGATAGTTTCACCTCTTTTCCACTCCATACCTCTTCTCGTATTCTATGCTCCAATGGAACAGATGGGCCTCGGTTGATCAAGTAAGCTGCCGTGTTGACTGCTTCTACCCAAAACTGCTTCGGTAGACTTGACTGTATACGAATACTTCTGGCTCTTTTTGTCAATGTTCGGTTCATACGCTCAGCTACACCATTGTGTTGAGGCGTGCTTGACACAGTTCTTTCCATTCTGATCCCGTGCTTATAGCAGAAATTTTGAATCTGGTATCTTCATATTCACCACCATTATCGGTTCTGAGCTTTTTGATCTTTAAACCCGTCTCATTTTTCACCATAACTTTCCATCTTTTGAAAGCCTCCAATACTTCAGACTTATACTTTAGAAAGTAAACTCATACCTTCGAAGAGTGATCATCGATGAAAGTCACGAAGTAGTGTTTCCCACCAATAGATGAGACGGTTGTTGGTCCCCAAACATCAGAGTGAATAAGCTCTAGCCTTTCCTTCTTTGGGGTTCTGCCACTTGTCTGAAAGCTGGCTATCTTTTGCTTTCCATGTATGCAATCTTCGCACATGTCCATCTCTACAGAGTGTAGAACTTCCGAAAGTTTTCCTTTTGGAGTGCGAATTTTCATCCCCTTTCTCACTCGTGGCCTAGTCTCCCGGTGCCACAAATTTGATGTTTCATTGCTCGCTACAATTGTGATTGAACAACGTGCCTCTGTCATGTAAAGAGTGCCACTTTTTCTTGCCTCGAGTAACTCGTCATTGCACCCTTGAAATCTTCCAATCATCACCGTAGAAGATCGTAAATGGTAACCTTCATCGTTGCCCTCTTGAGATTAAGTTCCTTCGAGGCCCGGGAATATGCTCGACATCCTTCAGCCTCCCAAATGCATCTGCTCAACTTAATCTTCACTACACCTTTGCCAATAATAACACATAGTTGATCATCACCAAGATATACCTTTCCAAGGTTTCCGGGGACATATTTCTCGAAGAATTCTTTCTATGAAGTAGCATGGAACGATGCTCCAGAGTCTAACATCCAATATTCTTCTTTGCTCTCCAAAGAGCATATCAATGCATTATCCCCTCCTGAGGTGAAAGTAACATTTGCCTCTGCTTTCACTTGTTTGTCCTTGATTCGCACCGATTTTTGTAGTGTCAGGTTCTTCCACAATTCCAACACTTTCGATAGTCTGAGCTATGAGAATTATTAAGATTCTTGGATTTGGACCTCCTGTCCTTTGATCTACCTCGGTAGTCTGTTCTGCCACGTCCATTCCCTTTTGTTGAATTTCTTCCTCTTGACTTTGTATGCAAAACTGAAGAAGTTGACGATTCACCTAACTCTCTACGTCGGATCTCTTCACTGAGAACCAAATCACGAACATCTTATTGCTTCCTGATGAGCTATTCATAGCCGTGACAGTAGCATTCCAACTTTCTGGTAGAGAAGACAAAAGTATCAATGCTCGTACTTCTTCATCGAATTCAATTTCCACTGAACTCAACTGGGTTGTGACTGTGTTGAGTTCATTTAGATGTTGAGCTACCGATGCGCCTTCCGTCATCCACAAATTGAACAAACACCTCATCAAGTGCACTTTGTTTGAAGTTGATGGCTTCTCATACATATTGGAGAGAGCTGTCATAAGACCCGCCGTGGTCTTTTCCTTTGCTATGTTAAAAGCAACATTACGGGATAGCGTCAATCGAATAACTCTGAGGGCTTGTCTGTCTAGAAGATTCTAATCTTCTTCCCTGAGAGAGATTGATATACATTTCTTTGATACAGATAATCCTTTATCTACATTTTCCAAAACCCAAAATTTGTGCCATCAAATTTCTCGAGTTTCATCCTTCCTTCATCTGTGGCCATTGCTCCCACTCAAATCTGACTTCCTTCGGATCGTTTCTGACTATTTCTGTAAACCACCGTGTATTAGAACACCTCCGTCAACGAACAAATATCGTCGACAAAAATGTCACTATTCACTATTCATGTAAATAGTAACCTTGCAGAAAATTGACAAAAATCACCACCAATAGCTCTGATACCAATTGTTAAGAAATTATGCAAATTGTCGATAAGCTAGATTTATGAGAAAGCAAGAATAGAAAAATAACACATAAATTTGATAACGGAGTTCGGCCAATCTTGCTTACGTCTCCGGACCTGCTGCAGATCTGTTTACTGAAAGGGGATAAATTACACAAGGTGTTTACAATACTCACAACTCACAACCTAATTACACCCAAGAAAATTACTCTCAATTTTCTCTCACAAAAACTTTTCTCGCTAAACTTTTCTCTCAATTGGAACGAACACTTTGGATAATTAATTCATTACAATTACACGTCTATTTATAGGAAAATTCACTCATTGAATTACTCCTTAAATTAATGGTTCCTTGAATTGCTCTTTAAATTAAGCTTCATGTTTTATTCCTTAATTTGCTCCTTAAATTAAAGAGCTTTATAACAATCTACAACACATTCATAGATGAAATTTTATTTGTAACTCATCCACATAGTGCACATATGTTTTTTTCATACAACATAAAAAACATATGTTTTTCGTAAATTCAAAAGTGTGGTGCGCATTTTTTTCTAATAGCTTAAAAAATATTTTTGTTAGGAATATTAAAAGTTAAACAAGTTGGAAAAAACGGAGAATATAAGTTAGCAAATTAACTTGAGACAACGAAGCACTACCTTAAGGCTTAGTAGCATAGGCAGTAGTCACTTAATGGATCACAATTATGCGACAATGGACAAAATTAGTTAGACAGATTTGCACATAGCAAAGTTATCTTCTTTATATATATATATATACACACAGAGTATCAAAGTTATCTTTTAATGGCCCTAAAATTTATTCCTTTCCAATATTTGAAACAAATTCTTTAAAATAAATTATGGAAACAAAATTGTATCTAATCAGTCAGGAAAATTTCTACCTAAAAAGCAGATAAAGTGATATTTCCTCAAACCACTAAACAAAAATAACTCGAGGGAAATTAAACAGCAGTAGGCAGATAAGAGTACCTTTTTTAACTGAGCTATTACTGTTATTTTGATTGATAACAGAGAAGCTGAACTCAATGGGTATAATCCAACTATCAGGTAAGCTCTTTGAATTAGCGACATTTAGATACAAGGACAAAAATTTCACAGAGTTCCCTTTGGGGTAAATTAGTATTCTCCTGTACACGGTACGAATTTGAGCGATCAAGCACAAAACAGATATAATCAAGCAATTATACATGCGTGGCTCAGTTCTAACATTTGTGAGGATAGAGGATACCATACCATTTGTAGCCTCCAGCACAAAAAGTATCAGAATAAAACTTCTCGGTGAGGGCTGAAAACTTGTCAATTTTGCACGTGAGACGTGCTCCTACTTGATAAACTATCGACTGGGTACTCATGGCCTTTATGGTTTCTTCTTAAGTTGCCGATCATATAGTTTGAAAGTAAAAAATCAGAGTCGCAATACCTGCTTGGTTATCAAGGGAGTAGAGAGTTTGATTTGGTAAAAGAGTATGGGATTATTTTCAAGAGTTTCTCGGAAACAAACAAAAGTCAAGGAAAAAAGTTTCCTGTTCTTTTCTAAGGAGAGAAAAGTAGAAAAACTTCGCGGAGAAGGAACTTCGTGGTGTTAGTGCGGGAATTTTTTCAAAAGTTAAAAAATAACATGCTGAAATATCCGTATGAAATTGTAAGTTTAATTAAATAGAGATAATTAATTATTTTATTATTATTTTAAATAATATATTAAGAAATCAAACTATAAATATTTATATAGAAATTTTAATAAACTATAAAAAATTGGTCCATGAGCAAGACTATAAAAACATGTGATTAGTTTATACTTTCATTCACATATCTATGTATGAATTGTAGGATATATTTAGAAACTAATTTTTGTAATCATTTTTTTGAAATTTGTAAGTAAAAATTAATTTATTATAAGAAACATATATATATTTATTAAATATATATTATATTGAATTTATAGATAAATATATAAGTATGATATTCTATGTATTATGTGTATTTTTTATCGGTGATTTTCAAGAATTAAAAGAATGGTACTATTATGTCTATGTTAGTGTCTTTGTTAAAACTTATTCATAAATTTATACGAATTTAAAAAAAAATCAATTAAATTTGTCTCATCTAATAAATATATGTGAGTTTTATTAAATATTCGATGAGTTATAAATTTTGATTGTGTTTATCTTATAACCCAGGCAAAAAAATCTCAAACAAAATTTGCAATTTGCGTGAGTAAAATCCACACAAATTTTATTTGGATAACTTTTGTATGGGTTTTTAAAAGTCATGCAAATTGCATATATCTTAGTAGTGCACCTAGACGCCGTATCCATGACACTACTATGAGCGTGATTCTTTAATTATGTCTTTTGATGTATTCATCTTATACAAAGATAGAAGATTCAATCTCAGTTGATCAAACAGAATGTTTTGGTGACTGGCGTCAATGTTTTGTTTAATCTTACTCCTCTATCATTAGATAATAGAGATTATGCGTATCACCATTAAAACGTAAATATAAATACTTAACAAAACTATTCATAGGCAAAAACACCCAAAAAGGTAGATAGAATACATACATATTTTCTTGAGTATGATCTATTAATTTGATTGATAACAGATATGCTTAATTTGGTTGATATACTAATCCATCTGGAAGGTAAAGTAGCTAAATCAGCAACATTCGGGTACACAGACAAATAATTCCCATAGTTTCCTCTAGGATAAAGTATCGTTCTCCTGCATATCACTACCATGCACAGCGATGATCAAGCCCAAAAGGCACAGTCAAGTCAAGCACTTATATTAGTACATCACTGCCGTAACATTTAAGAGAATATTGTTAATGTATATATGTTAATAAATTAATATATATTTGTTAATGTATATCATATCTGCTAATAAATGAGACATTTTTTAAATAAATGTTAAAAATGTCTTTCTTAATGGGGATCTGTATGAAAAAGTCCAGATGCAATCTCTTCTTGGTCTTTCTGTTGAAACAAACAAGGTCTGTCGACTTTGACATACACTTTATAGCCTTAAACAAGCTCTATGAGCGTGGTTTTTCAAGTTTAGTTCTACCATCCTTTACTTGGATTACACTACCAGTCCTTATGATTCTGCCTTATTTCTTCGTCGCAATGATAAATGCATCATTTGCTTCTTCTATACATGGATGATATGATTATAACTAATGATGACCTCAGTGGCATTCAAGAACTCAAGAATTTTATTAGTCAGCAGTTTGAGATGAAAAACCTTAGACATCTTAGCTATTTCTTGGGTCTTGTGATCACTCGTTCCACAGATGGTCTTTATATTACTCAAGCCAAGTATGCATCTGACCTTTTATCTCGAGCTGGACTTACTAACAGCAAAACAGTTGACACTTTAGTTGAACTTAATGCACATTTGACACCCTCGGGGGAAAACCATTGTTTAATCCCTCTATTTACAAACGATTAGTTGGTAGCATGGTTTATCTTACAGTTACTCGTCCAGATATTTCTTATGTTGTTCATCAGGTGAGCCAATATCTATTTGCTCTACGATCAACTCACTATGCTACTATTCTGTGCATTCTACGTTACTTGAAGAACACTCTCTTTCATGGCCTTTTCTACTCGGCTCAGTCTCCTCTTATACTTCGTGCATTCTCTGATGCTGATTGGATAGGAGATCTCACTAATCGCAGGTCCAGTACAAGTTATTGCTTTCTCATTGGTTCTTCTTTGGTCTTTTGGCAAAGTAAGAAACAAACTTTCGTGGCCCACTCTAGTATTGAAGCAAAATATCGTGTTTTTGTCGATACCACATCTGAGCTCATTTGGCTATGATGGCTTTTTAAGGATTTGAGTGTGTCCACATCCTCTGTTACTCCCTTTTATTGTGACAATCAGAGTGACATTCATATTTCTCACAATGATAACTTCCATGAACAGACTAAACACATCAAGATTGATTATCACTTTGTTCGTTCTCATCTTGTCCATGGTGCTTTCAAGTTTTTCTCTGTCTCCTCCAACGATCAACTTGCAAATATCTTTACCAAGGCACTTCCTAAGAGACGTACTCGTAATTTGGTTGACCACCTTAAACTGGTCTCACATCCACCTTGAGTTTGAAGGGGGTTGTTAATGTATATTATGTTATGGGCTTTAGACATATCTATTTTACTTGTAACTTATATATAAATGTTCCACGTATATTCCTTAATATATATGTAATATAACATAATCATTAAGTATTTTTAACAAATATAATTATATTTTTGTTCGATTTTAATATGAAACCGTTATTCTTGTGTTTTCACTTATATACACAACGTGTTTAAACACGTAAAAAACACCTTATTTACGTTATCTAAAAAACATACTTACACCACTAAACTGAGAGATTAGAAAATATATATATATATATATATATATATATATATATATATATATATATATATATATATATATATATATATAAGTGATTCATTCTTGTCCCATGCTATGGAAGATCATACAACCCAATTTAAAATCCAATAAGTAGCGGCAAGTAGCGGCACTCAATCTCTGCACTCGAACATGTAACCATTGGAATAAACCTTAAAGTCGAGGTTAGAATATCTTTCAACTTTCAAGGTGAAAAGTACATCAGGTTGATAAACCACTAACTAGTTACTTGTATATTTTTCTGGTTTATTCATTCGTTAAAAATGTAGTTTGAAATTGAAAAATAAGAGCCGTGATTTTTAATTGCTTATTTATCAATTAAAAAAATTAATAATTATATTCTGCAAAACAAAGCGAGAATATTTTCAAGAGTTTCTTAAAAAAAATTTGAATGCAATTTAATTTATAATAGAAGAGTGGTGCAAGCAAAACCGAGGTAAAAGTGTAAAATGGTGGGAAAGTTATGTTAATAATTATAACAATTTTGCATTAATTTTGTATATATTCAAAGAGTTGGTGACATTTTTCTAACGGTTTAACTATGTTTATTATTTTTTTAACATTTATTCAAAAATATATTTAGTTTAAAAAAATTAAATATTAATTTAACTATTACTTCATTATATTATTTAAAATATTAACATTAATTTTCACTTTTAACTATTTAGTATATGTTTTTAAGTAAATTAAAAAATTAAAGTAAAAATAAATAAAATTCAATCTATTTATACAAAGTATTGTGTATTCTGTTATTAAAATTATATTTTTTAAATGTAATTATATATATGTAAAATAATAATATTAATACATGTTCGGTTTTGGTTAATCACAATTTTTGTATTGCATACACTTTATCGATTATTGTTATTTTGGGAATAAATCATCAAATTTTACGAATAATTTTAATTTTAATTATCTATTATTAAAATGTCCAATAAGACATTGATTAGACAAACATATTAATTAAATTACTTTAAATTTTTTATGAATATTGGTAATGAGTGGATTATAAGCCACGTTAATTAAGAAAAATTATTTATTATTTTTAAATTATATGATATTTTAAATCAATAAAATTTAAAATTGTTATAATTTTTTTAAAAATAAATACCAAATAAAAAATAAAGAGAAAACAATATGATTGATGAGAAATATACTTAAAAATAATGAATAATTTCTCTATTAATTAGAATGTTGTATTTTGAATGCATTAAACAAGGTTTTAAAATATCGACATTGATAAAGCTATTGAGATATATTTTTTAAGAAAATATTGAAGACATTGTTATTGTCGACGAAAATTTAAAAAAAAAATCACAAAAATTATAGAAATTCTATCAAAAATATGATTTTTTTATAAAACATCAAAATAATTTATTACTTGTATTTTAAACTAATTATTTATTTAATACATTTATTTTTAAATATATAAAATATTTATATAAATCAATAAATTAACTAATTAATTAAAATATTGTATAATAAAAAATATATATGTATATTTTTAAATATTATAGAATAAGTAGTTAAAATATTTGAAATAATTAAGTATAATATTTAATTGTAACTATTATAAATAAATAAATCTCAACAATATGAAAATAAATTTTTTTGATTATTTATTTTTAAAAGTACTTATATATGTAGCAAACATAATAAAAAAATAGAGAATATATTATTTACTATAAAAGTGAAAAAATTAATTGAAATGATTACTCAAGAAGAAGAAAAATGAAGAAAATTTAATTAAGAATTGATATTTTTTGATATTTTGTTCGATAATTTAGTAAAATTTTAACAATAATATTCATAATATTTGAGATATTTTAGCCAAAAAATACATTTTAGTGACAATAACATTTTCGAGATAATTTAATCAAAAGATATAAATATGAGATTTTGATATCGAAATATGTAAAAAAATAATATTATCATGACAATATCACCGATAATATCGACATTTATATACCTAGCATTAGATGGATAAAAAATCATTAATATCTAAAGTGTATTAATATTTTCATAATATTAAAGGAAAACGTCATAGTAATTAATTTTTTTTATAATTTAATTCTCAAATATTCGTAAAATTAGAAATTTTGCTGTAAAAATATTTCTGAAAGTAATACCTTATATAAATGTTGAGATCGTGTATATATATATATATAATAAAATAATAATGGTGCACAAAATTTATGGATATTTCTCTAAAAAAAACAAAAATAATTACCAAATTGATGTATATGTGGTTGATCATCAGAATTCGTACCTGCTTGTGATGACAGGAAAATAAATTAACTTCCTGAAAGCAATTAATCTTCCTCTAATTTGAGATCGTATAAACTGCATACGTGGATTGACGTTGACAATATAATGCTAATTTTAATATGCTTATTTCTTAAATGCTTCGTCAGATTATAACTTATATAGGAAATCATTCAATCAGCTTGTATATGCTTATTTCTTAACTGATTTGTCAGATTATAACTTATACAGGAAATCATTCCTTGAGCTGATTGATATCCATCCATCCTGCTATATATTATTTTAATAATTTTTAAATTAAAAATTTATTTTAAAAATAATATTTTAATATAAAAACATTAAAATAATATAATTTATTTTTAATTTACCTAATTTTCAGTTAAAATATTAAATAACACTTCTTATAATCTAAGAAATGAATTAACATAAATAATCTAGTATAAAAAACATTTATAATATTTTGTCTTTAAAATAATGTAGCATATAAATTCAATAGATAAGGATGATCAATAGATTATTGGGAAAATCCACTCTAGCAAATGACTCAAGTTTATACTACTTGCAAAACAAAAGAAAATAAAGATAAAATAACACTGCCAAAGAACAAAAGGTTATTTTGTCTATTGTTATATATATACAAAATAAGTCCATATATAAATATAGACTTATTTATTTATAAGAGGTCCATTTTAATTAAAGCACAAATAATATTAAGTTGAAAATATCACATACAATGTTTTGGATGAACATATCTTACTCTTTTTTCTTTTCAGTCAACTCACTAGATGCTTCATTGTCTCAGTCAGTCAAAAGGCCATGAAAGCCCTTCTCCTCTAAAATACTTTTCATGTCCTTTTCACAAGCCATGTAGCCAGCAGAATACATATTCAGGCATCTCTCTTTAAGCTCAACTGCGGTAACCCCTTCTATAGTTTTTTTCTCTTCAGTTAGAGCCTCTTCCAAGCCCTCTAACTTAGCATCTATACTGGACTTTTTGACATCTTGTATCTCCACTAGTTTTTTGGCAGATTGTTCAACCTCTTTCTTCAGACGACTCACCTCTGCTTCAGTATTATTGAGTTGACGTTGGCAAACCTCAAAGTCCGTCTTAAGCTGACGATTCTCATCTTTCATATTGATTATTATATCTATCAGTGTTTCTTGACGAGCTATAGCCTGTAAATAATCTACAAAGTTAGACAATGGTGAAAAAGAAATGATTTAAAGAATTTACTCAGATGTATTTAAATATATACCTGCATTAGCAGCCCTGATGACGAACTTGATGAGGTTAATGCCAATTTTGGGTCAGCATTTAGAGAAACATCAGGATGAACATGTAAAGCTTCACTGGCCTTTGCAGGAAGGTCCGAGATCACAACCCTAGCTCTTTCCTTTATCTCAGCCTTTGAAAGCTCAATATCTTCTCCCCCAATGTTTATCTTGGTCATATTATGTTGACTTGATCTCTCCCCTATAGGTTATTAGTATATTAGATCAAATAATAAATTGTAAGTGGGGGACAATATGTTTTAACGGCATGTTAAAGTGAATAAATTAACTTTAACAGTAATAATACATAATACCATCTGATTTGCTGGAATTCAAAATCCGAAGATCAGCTTCAATAATGTACTGATCCCTCACAACATAGCCTCCATCTGGTTTTTGGACCTGCAGTAAAATAAAAAATTAAATTAATATATATATGTATATGTATATATATTTTTTTTATTTGAAAAATTGAGGCTTGAACCCAGCCTCGTCAGAAAAAAAGCCCCTCAATACTTAAATTAGTCTTTTGAAACATTGATAATGTGCACTCGCACTCCACCAAAAGTAGATAATGGCAAACATTAAAAAAATAGAGTAAAAATGAAATTTAATTGAAATCGACATCCCACGTTCTAAAGTGAAATCAAGATAAACATCATAAAGGAGAGCCAAAATAATGAGATAATAATGCATAGTTCAAAAACAGAAAAGGTTTAGAGACTGATCTGATTAAAATGGCACATATACCTGATGCTTGTGAACATACTTTAAAAACGAAGACACCTCTGGATAACGGTATTGTCCACAGACTCCAGCTAGAGACCTTTGAAAGCAGATGATGTCACCATTTCCGAGCTTAAAAAGAAAATAGACACTTCATGCATGAAAAATGAGAATATACCAAACATTTCCAGATGGAAAAATTGCAGTAACAAGAAGGAAATAGCCTACTAAACTAATGATAGTTTCTAGGGCAAAGGAAATGTAAAATCATAGTTTATAAGAGGAAATGTAAAATCATAGTTTATAAAAGGAAATGTAAAATCATAGTTTATAAAAGGAAATGTAAAATCATAGTTTATAAAAGGAAATGTAAAATCATAGTTTATAAAAGGAAATGTAAAATCATAGTATATACGTACCTGACTAACACTAAAACTGAGATTCTCGTCAATTCGTTCACACATCACACTGGGTTCAAACTTTATTTCCTGAATGAATATATATAATGTAAGCAGAAGATAAAGCTAGAACACTTTATTTCATGAATGATATGTAACTTAAACAGATGATAAAGCTAGAACACTGTAACCCCAAAAATTAATCCCAAATAACCTCAAAGAGTTCAATTTCTTGATCATGACCGAAGCCAGCCATTTCATTCAACTTTGTCAATATTTCAATAGGTTTCCCAATTCCCTTCACAAATAGCCTCCCAACATACCTGATGCAAAAGAATAAACCAGAGGCTGAGCACAAAGGCGACTCAATTTGAAAGTAAGAAGTGCGGAGCAGAGAAAGAGATTGTGTACCGCAATTCCTCTCTCAAAGGGTCATAAAACTTAAAAAATAAAAGAGACAATTTTTTGGTCTTTTCTGGAGGTGCAACAGGCTGTAAATCCTGAAACATTGTGCAGATGTGCAACACAGGTAAAAGATTTTGCAAAAATGAAAGTTTAAATTTTTTGTACAAGAATCCACTAAGGGAATTAGCAGGGAAAATAGTATTGAGGGATGGAGACAGCATTACCAAACCAAGTTCAACTTCTAGAAACAGCTTTAGCTCTGCATTATTTGTCTTGTTTGAAACTTCGCTCAATTGTCCAACCTAAAATTTATGAGTCTTGTATTAAACATCACAGTGCATCATACTCCAACTAAAAGAAGTTACCTCCCAAGAAGAGGCATACAATTTGAGCACAATATTTGCACAATCTCAACAGTCTCGCCAGTCTCTCTAAGGTACACAGGGGTACTCACAGATTGTGCTTCTTCCATTGGTTTCAGTGGCCTAATTGGCCGGTATGTATTGTTTTGACGTTTTGCCCACAACCAGAAACGTTGAACTTGCACTGGTATTCCAAATTTTTTTGAAACCTCTTCCTGGGAATAGGCTAAAATATCAGAATAAAAATGAATGCACAAAATAATGGATCACACCCACAGGCATGAGAAATTAAATAAAAATTCCCGAGTGTTTGAGAACCTTGTTGAGATTAAATAGACCAGTAAAAAGCTATAGACAAGTAAGAGCCATTTATCAACACTCTGAACACATCTTATTAGAAGATTATGTTAACCAGGAGTGAATACGTAGGAATTACTATTGGTAAAATATTTGTGATCTTCCTAAGTATCCTATCCATCAACACAGCTAAGATCTTTAATAGAGTGAAGGGGACAATCTTGTGCAAGGACCAAAGTGACGAGGTCCACTAGAGCAGGTAACCTACCTTCTAAACCATGCCCCACTATACTTTCTTCTACTATAGCATAATCACAAGATATGTATTTTCCTTTCTGTCCTTTTGGTAGGAAATAAATAGAATACAAGTTTCAGCAAATACAAGTGAGGCATTTGAGAAATATGCAGCATACCTGCCGCCACCCCGCCCCCGCCGGGGGAGGGGGGGGGGGGGGGTTTAACACTTGAATGCTTAAAATCTCAGGGGAAAAAGGTGCCAACTGAAAAGTACTTCTACTTATATAAAAGGAGCACCACTTCTCATAAAGTTACTCTTGTACTTAAATCGTGCTATTAGATGGATTGTTTCAACATTTGACTCACAATGATACCTTCAAGACACAATAGAAAATAATTTGGGTATCAGATAAAACAACAGTGGCGCCTATTTAAGTAAGTCTTTAGCTTGCATTTGTTTATGTATACCCCTGAAAGCTAACTCTATTATAAAGCCAATTTTCATGTAAACAATAAAGTCAAGAAAGAACCGCCTTACAGTTACAAAAAATGCAAGACGAAAAATGTCTAGGTAATAGTGAAGGTTACCTTAAATATGGTAAAGGGAGTCTGCTTTTTGATACGAAAACTATGGACCTTGTCATGATCCACAAGATCAAAATATATATCCTTCCCAATCTGTTCAAATAGGTCAGAGTCTCTAGCAACCTAGAAATCCAGACAATCCATATAAATGATGTTACAGGTGCAAAATCATTTCAATAAAATAACAATAAAAGGACAGTATTGAGGGGGGCAAATTTTTTTAACTATGCTGTAACCTTTATTATAGTATATAGATGCGCTTCTGCTTTTTCCTTCCTTTTCTGCTCCTTTTCTTCTTGTTCCTTCTTCAACCTTATCTGTAAAGTAGCATTTGAAGATCATAGTATTGTGTCAATGCAATACATGGGTAAATTCAAGCCATAGAAATATAAATTATTCATCTTACCCTAAGGTGTTCGGCCTCTTTCTTCAGACGACTCACCTCTGCTTTGGCATTATTGAGTTGATGTTGGCAAACCTCAAGGTCCGTCTTAAGCTTACAATTCTCATCTTTCACATTGATTATTATATCCATCAGGGTTTCTTGACGAGCTATAGCCTGCAAATATTCTAGAAAGTTAGACAGTGGTGAGAAATAAATAGTTCATAGAATTTACTCAGATAAATAAGTATAAACCTGCATTAGCAGCCCTGATGACGAGCTAGATGAGGTTGATGAGGATTTTGGGTCAGCATTTAGAGAAACATCAGGATGAACATATAAGGCTTCACTGGCCTTTGCAGGAAGGGCCGAGATCACAACCTTAGCTCTTTTGTTTATCTCAGCATTTGAAAGCTCAATATCTTCTCCCCCAATGTTTATCTTGGCCATATTATGTTCACTTGATCCCTCCCCTATAGGTCATCGGTATATTAGATCAAATAACAAATTGTGTGATATAAGAAAACTTCCTGAAGTGGGCAACATTACGTTTTAAAGGCATGTTAAAGTGAACAAATTAACTTTAACAGTAATAATACATAATACCATCTGATTTGCTGGAATTCAAAATCCGAAGATCAGCTTCAATAATGCACTGATCGTTAACAAGATAGCCTCCATCTGATTTGTGCAATTCAACAAGAGAGATAAATGAAGTGAAGCCCCAATCACTCTCCTCTGCCTTAAATTGGTGCTCAGTATCTGCAATGGGACAAAAATGAAGACTGTCCTAAAATTTAAACACATACCACCAAACCCACACTTCAGCTTAAGGGGAGTATTTGCCTTGGCACTGATATGGAAACAAAACTGACAAGGCAACAGCAGAAATAAACTACAAGGTACACATCTTGCTAGAAGCCAACAAACACGGTAATTCTCTTTGCAGACCTAACATCACCTAATGTTATTACAATTAAGCTCCTTAATTTGAAAAGATTTTGATTCTTCGTATGCATGAAATAGACAAAAAAGATAAATCAATGGGGAAAAAATAATATTCTACATGAAGTTGAGTTTTATATTTGTTGGAAATAGTTTACTGCACCAACATTTCGACATGTCTTCTCATAATACAGTGAAACATAGAAGCAAAACTTTCTGTTAAACTGTTGCTATAACAGTTTAGTTTATAATGAGAATCATAAATATATGCTTGGAAACAAAAGACCTATTATGGTCACACATAAAAAAAAAATTTGTTATTTTCATCCATCATATCTTACAAATAAAGACAGAATTCAGAAAAGAGAGATACACGTAAAGAGAAAACAGGACACTGAAACAGGAAAAGAAGTGCAGAAATGAGCCAAGATGAATCTGCTTACTTTCTGTCCAATCACAATTCATCAAACAAGGCTTATCTATTTCATTAGTTCCCCAAACTTTGAACAAATTCAGACTTACTAAACTTTTAAATTCTACAATTTAACCTCAAAACTTTTAAATTCTACAATTTAACCTCAAAATTTTTAAAATTTTACCCCTGAACTTTTAAATCATATAATTTAGTCTACAAACTTTAAAAGTTCACAAACAAGTTTTAACTTAACTACTAAAATATATATTTATGAATCAAAATTTTAAGACCTATGTGTGAATTTTAAAAGTTTATAGGTTAAATTGTATGATTTAAAAATTTAAGAACCTATGAGCAAAGTTTTAAAAGTTTGAATACCAAATAATACATTTTAAAAATTTGAGAACAAACTTAGCTAAAGTTTAAAGACCAATGATATAGTTTAGCCATCAAATAAAAGCTTTTATGCACACGCTGAACAGAAGCAATATTTCTTTATCCTCATTTTCCTATTCCATTCATGAAAAAAGTAAAGTTTGCTTTTTTCCATAACTGTTAAAAAATGGTTGATGAACAAACAATCTAGTCATAATTATTTTTAAAATCACTTTTGTACTCACACCACTTTATGAATAACACCTGGCTCCATAATCTCCAATATTAAAAAGTTTAGTGAAATAGGGCAAGCAGTGAGGGGGTGTGCATGCACATATTTTTTTTCTTCATACAACATAAAAAAACATATGTTTTTCATAAATTCAAAAGTGAGGTGCACATTTTTTTTTTGTTTTAATAGCATAAAAAAATATTTTTTTAAGAATGTTAAAAGTAAAACTAGTTTAAAAAACAGAGAATATAAGTTAGCAAAATAACTTAAGACAATAAAGCACTACCTTAAGGCTTAGTGGCATAAAGCAGATGACATGAGCCAGTAGTCACTTCATGGATCAAAATTAGTTACACAGACTAGCACATAGCAAGTTATCTTCTTTAATGGCCCTGAAATTTATTCCTTTCCAATATTAGAAACAAATTCTTTAAAATAAATTATGGAAACAAAATTGTATCTAATCAGTCAGGAAAATTTCTACCTTTAAAAGCAGATAAAGTGAAATTTCCTCAAACCACTAAACAAAAATAACTAAGGGAAATTAAACAGCAGTAGGCAGATAAGATTACCTTTTTTAACTGAACCATCACTGTTATTTTGATCGATAACAGACAAGTTGAAAACAGTGGGTATGTTCCAACCATAAGGTAGGCTCTCTGAATTAGCAACATCTAGATACAAGGACAAACGTTCCACAGAGTTTCCTTTGGGGTAAATTAGTATGCTCCTGTACATGGTAAGAATTTGAAAGATAAAGCACAAAACAGATATAATCAAGCAATTATACATGCGTGGTTCAGTTCTAACATTTGTGAGGATAGAGTATACCATACCATTTGTAGCCTCCAGCACAAAAAGTATCAGAATAAAACTTCTCGGTGAGGGCTGAAAACTTGTCAATTTTGCACGTGAGACGTGCTCCTACTTGATAAACTATCGACTGGGTACTCATGGCCTTTATGGTTTCTTCTTAAGTTGCCGATCATATAGTTTGAAAGTAAAAAATCAGAGTCGCAATACCTGCTTGGTTATCAAGGGAGTAGAGAGTTTGATTTGGCAAAAGAGTAAGGGATTATTTTCAAGAGTTTCTCGGAAACAAACAAAAGTCAAGGAAAAAAGTTTTTCCTGTTCTTTTTCTAAGGAGAAAAAAGTACTTTTTTCCTGTTCTTTTTCTAAAGAGAAAAAAGTAGAAGAAACTTCGTGGAGAAGGAGCTTCGTAGAAGAAAAATGCTATCGATGCAAAAATTTGTCTACTGCCATATAGTATCTGTGGGGTAAGTAATATGATCTTATTATTAATTAAATTTTAAAAAATTGTGCCAAATCTTTGGATATAAGTTACATTGAATAATTTAGTAATGTTTTTAAGCATTTTCTTTTTTATAAATTTATACTTTTTTTTAACTAATTACTTAAATTTTGTAAAAAGTCATATAGAGTGAGTTGACATGTTTTTTTTTTTATCATTTTTCATAAATTTATACTTATTTTTATTGAATAAAAATCAAATATTAGTATAAAATTACAAGTTTAATTAAATAAAAATAATTAATTATTTTAAATAATATATTAAGAAATCAAATTATAAATATTATAATAAATATTTTAATAAATTATGAAAAAGATGGGCAAAATACATGATACAATTTATGATCAATGATAAAGATGATAAAAACATGTGATTAATTTGTATTTTTATTGAGATATCTATGCATATATAGTAGGATATTCTTACAAATTTGTTTTTGTAATCATATATTTTGAAATTTGTCTATAAAAATTAAAATATCGTATAAAAAACATATATGTATTTTAATTAAATGTACATTATGTTGAATTTACAAATTAGATATATAAGTACGATATTATGTATATATTTTTTACAAATAATTTTCGAGAATTAAGAAAATTGTATTATTATGCGCATTTTCGTGTTTTTTTTAACTTATTCAAAAATTTACATAAGTTTAAAAAAAAACTCAAATAAATTTTTATCTAATTTAATAAATTTACTGAGTTTTGTTAAATAACTCATACAAATTTTAATTAGGTTATAAATTTTGCATGGGTTTTATCCTATGATCCACGCAAAATCATGAGTTATAGAAAAACCTCATGTAAAATTTGCTATTTACGTGAGTAAAATCCACGTAAATTTTGTTTGGATAATTTTTGTATAGACTTTTAAAACTCTTACAAATTTTATATATCTTCTTTCATTCATCAATAGGAACCAAGTCGGTCACTGTTTCATACCAGATCAATAAGTAGAAATCATAAAAAAAATGTGTACCTAGATGTCGTATCTATGGTACTATTGTGAGCGTTATTCTTTAATTATATCTTTTGATGTATTCATTTTATAAAAAGACATAAGATTCAATTTGAGTTTATCAAACAAAAAGTTTTCGTGACTATAGGAAATCTTACTCCTATATCATTAAATAACAGAGATTATGTGTATCATCATTAACGTAAATATGAATACAATATCTAACAAAAATAAATTAAGAATTGAATTTTTTATATTTTAACGATATTATTTATAATATCTGAGATATTTTAATAAAAAAAACATTTAAACGATAACATTTTAGTGACATTATCAATATTTTCGTAATAATTTAATTAAATAATATAAATATCACATTTTTATATCAAAATACATAAAAATAATAATATTACGATGATAATATCACCAATAATATTGATGGTTTCATCCGTGGCATTAGGTGAATAAAAAAACCATTAATATCTAAAGTGTATTAATATTTTCATGGTATTAAAGAACATTATAGTAATTTAATATTTTTTTTATAATTTAATATTAAAATATTCATAAAATTAGAAATTTTGTTGTAAAAATATTTCTAAAATTAATACCTTATATAAATGTTTACATTAAAATCGTGGAATGAACAAAAATCATATACACCAATGACACCAATGATAATAAGAAGTAAAAACGAAAATACATTTAAACTTATAACACATGCTAATTAATTAAAGTGAGTAAATATACGTGTACATACATTTATAAAAAAATTTAATTTACACGGGGTATTTTTATTGTTAAGGTAATATTTTAAATTTTAAATTTTTTATAATATTAAATTACTAGATAGAATATTTAAATTTAAATTTAGGTTAAAATATCCTGAATATAATTAGTATTTTTTGTATCATTTAATTTATCTTAATAATGATTATTTAAAATAATATTTTATCACATTAATTAATTTTTTATTATTTAAATTATATTGATTATCAATAAAAATAACAACAATAAAATATATTTTTAAAATATTAATTAATTGAGAGTTTCTAATTAAAAGTTTAAAAGTTTAATGTTCTGTCAAAATATTAATTTTCTTTAATTTTTATGTTTTAATAAAAGGTGATAAATTCTTGAGTCAAATCCTGGAGAATTGGATACGATAAATTTCAGACGAATTTGACCGTTGTGCAGGAATTAGAGCATTAATTTAAACTACGAATCTACCATAATCAAAGGTGTAGAAAATAAAACAATAATGGCGCATAAAATTTATGGATATTTCTCTCAAACAAACAAACAAAATTACCAAATTAATATATATGTGGTTGATCATCAGAATTCACACCAGCTTGTGATGACAGGAAAATAAATTAACCTCCTGAAAACAATTAATCTTCCTCTAATTTGAGATCGTATAAACTGCATATGGTGAGCGTGGATTGACTTTGACGACATAGTTAAATATATTAAAAATATGTTTATTAATCTTAATTACAATGAATGATAATACAAGTATAAATACAGGAAGATAGGAATATATTTTTTAGAAAAAATGCTTATATTAGTTGTATATTTATTAACACTCTCGCTCAAGTTGGTGCATAGATATCAATTATGACTAATTTGCTTAATGAACCATATAATGCCTTCTTAGAAACTCGCTTTTGGTAACGTATGCCTTGAAGTTTGCTCTTGAGTGGGAACAAAAAGTAAAACTAATCGGTTGGCATCTAACTTTTCTTTTATAAAGTGACGATCAACCTCATACAATTGCTTAGTGCGACATATTTGTCTTAGATTTTGTGATATATCAATGATTCTTCGATTGTCGCAATACAATTCTCAAGGTATTTTTGAGTTCGAAGCAAATCGAGATAACAAAGTTCTTATCCATGTAGTAATTCACAAACTCCCAGAGCCATACCTCATATTCGACCTCGGTACTAGATCGCGCCACTACTTTCTATTTCTTACTTTTCCATGTAACTAAATTTCCACCCTTGAGGGTGAAATAGCCAGATGTTGACTTCGATGCATGTAATACTTCTGTCCAATGCGCATCTGACGGAAACCCGCGGACTTCAAGATGATTGTTGTGTTTAGGGAGAACATTACTCCCTAAAACTACGTCAGGCGATTTCAAATACCTTAAAATTCTCGAGCGGCGACATTCATGTGGTTCTACGCCCAGGTTATGCGTATGAGCCGACTCACTGCAACACTGACTGCGTATGCAACATACGGTCTAGTATGAGCCAAGTAAATCAAGCCCATTGACCAATGCGATAGCGAGCTCGATCGGTTAATTGGTGCTCCCCACGATCTGGATACTCCGTTAAACAATGGTTTTGCTCGATAGGAGTGTCAAATAGGTTTGCAATCCAACATACACGTCTCCTGTTAGCATATCAATAATGTATTTCCTTTGACACGAGGATATATTCCTTCTCTTCCACAGCTACCTCAATTCCTAAGAAGTACTTTAGTTCACCTAAGTCGCCCTTCATCTCGAATTGAGGCTATTTGTCTTTGTAATTTATCCATCTGTGATGTATCATCGCGATTGATTACCATATCATCAACATAAATTATTAGGTACATTACCTTGCTCGTTGATGTTTGAGAAATAGAGTGTGGTACAGTTACTCGTGTCTGTAATCCAACCTTTTGCGTAGTGAATGAGACCATCTACAAAGACTTCCTCGGTTGCGTACAAAATTACCGGAGAATCAACTACATACCCAGGTGGAAGACTTCGTGTATACTTCCTCGTAATTCTCCGTGAAGAAACGCATTCTTGACATCAAGCTTGCCGTAGTGGCGAGTTTAGATTAGCGGTAAGTTGAAAGCAAAACCCGAATGGTGTTGGAAAATTTTGGCAACCGCGGAGCAAAGGTCTCATCGTAGTCTACACCGTACGTTTGAGTAAACCTTTTTGCTACAAGGCGAGCTTTATACCGGAATTTACGGATCCATCGCCATTATATTTTGATAAGAACACCCGGCATCGACAAACCCAGCACTTTTCCACTTGTGGTGGTGGCACCCAGGTTTGCCAAGTATCATTCTTACGTAACGCCTCCATCGTCTCTTGTGACCGTTTGGCACCCTTTCTCATTGGATCTCTGACGCATCCTACACTTTGTTAGGTATTGATACACACGATATTTGATTCCTGAAAATGATTCATATGACTTAGATAATCTTTTAGTGGACGTGTAATTGGCCTGCGGGTATTTTGATTTTTGTGAATATTTGGTTCGTACCTTTTTGGTTGGTTGACCTCGAGTAGACCAATTGGGTAACACATATTGTCCAATCTGACATTAGACTTCAATGTTATTAGTATCGGTGGGTATACATACGCCGGATGAGTGACGACTACTGGGAGTTGTTGATGGAGTGATATGACCGACCCCTTTTCTAAGAGCGAGGAAAGGCCACCATTAGCATTTGTAACATAGAACCTTTTGGTGGGGAGATAACTCATTAAAATAAGATTTATCATAGGTCGTATGATCGGATGCACCAGAATCAATAATCCAAGTATTAGACCCAACCTTAGGAGTGAGACACATTTAAGTCATGCAATCTTACTCATCGACTGACTATGTATGAAATGGTATGTGGGGATACCTCACATTCCATGGGATGATTCTCATGTCATAGTAGTCGGTTCTTGGACGAATTTACTTGTAAGCTACTTTTGCAGAATGATACCCCATTGTCGTTTGGTTTCAAGTGTGGATCTGGGTTTCCAACAAATCTCACGAAGATGCCCGTGTCCGTTGCAATAAGAGCGGTGAGAATGATGGCGATTGGAAAGCTTTGGTGGAGGTCCGTGATGTAGTGGCCCGAATTTTTCTGCTTTGGAGACAAGGTGCCTTTGATTTGGCTTGAATGGCTAGAATTGATACCTCGACTTGTGCTGATGAAGACTTTCTGTGAGATTCGTCTTTACGAATGTATGTAAAGCGTGTCGAAGCTTGGAGGGTCGACATTCAAAAGCAATTCGCCTTGCGCTTATTATGTTTGGTATCAAGGCCTGCCCTTAAAGGCATGTACTCGTTCGAGCTCCTTATAACCCAATTACCTCGGTACGAAGATCTTAGATTTTTAATTTTGCATGGGCGTTTTTGATCAATTTCGGCCCGTACATTTTTCGACTTGGTAAAAAATAGAATCTTGGTTGCCCGTTACTGTGCTTTGTGTGACTTACACGTGAGTTCATGAACTTGAATAAAGTCGGACTCATTTGTATAAAGATAAACTTAAGGTATTCCATATGGACTCCGGCCCGGTTTCACATTCTTCCGCCCATTTTGTAATATATATCATCGGTTGATGTAAACAAATAGAATTGACATTACAAAGCCATCATCGTCTTCCCAGCCTTTAGTATAAGCTTTACATGTCATCTTGACTTGGAATACTGATTGATCTGCAGTACATGTCCCACATCTTATGTATCCTCGAAGATAAATAGACATAACTTTTTTCCATGTTCAAAAATTTGTACCATTAAGTTTAGTACCCCAGAAAGAACCAATTTACGAACTCTTATGAGAAACTTCAAAATTTGGAACCCTCGTGAATTACGGAAACTTGATGTTGTCTTGAATCTTTCATTGAAATAATAATAAAAATATATTGTGCAGCGGAATAAAATTTTTGGTTTTTTATTTAGTTGGCTCGGGGTAAGTGAAAATGGGCTTGAGGTCAATGGATCAATTTGATGGACTTGGGGTGATGAATGATGGAACTTCGAATTGTTGGGCTTGGGCTGATGGGCTAAAGTTAAAAGCTGATGCGTCATTTGATGAAATTTGTTAGGTCATTGAGGCTTGGACTAAGATAGATTGGGCCAAGTTGGGCTGACGGGTTGGGTTGGGGCTAATGGGTAGGTCAAACAAATTAAAATAAACTAAAGGTTGAAAATTTTTAGGGATAGAAGAAAATTTGAAATTTTTTCTCGAAGCTGCGACACCTGAAAAAGGAACTATGGACTCACAAATTCGTGTAGGAGCTGTTCGGAGGCTTCAGACAAATGAACCGCAGTCAGCCGAGGCTCTTCTTGTGGCCAGATAGCCTGATGGCTAAGGGTTGTGGCGCATGCGTGATGAAAGGAATCCTGTGAAGTGACCCTAGCACATAAGCAAAATTTGAAGCTGTAACATTGTGTGGTGATTATATCGTAGTAGTAAGCAACATATTTGAATCGTAGTGAGCAATCATTCAGAAGGCGAGTATGAAACGTATGGTGTAATTCATATTATGATGAGCAACAGCAATGAATGTCGAGAAGATTAATGGCACTATCTTCGACGACGGCAGTCTCCTGTAGTAAGCTAGCCTTTAGCTACTCAGATAAAACTGCCCCGATGACTCATCCGACACTACTCAACCCAGGTAAAACAAATTTTTTTTCTTTTCTTTTCGCTATTTCGATGCGAGTTAAATATATCACGAAAATATGTTTATTAATCTTAATTACAATGAATGATAATACAAGTATAAATACAGGAAGATAAGAATCTACTTTTTAAGAAATGTGCTTATATTAATTGTATATAACTAATATACCACTAATAATAATTTATTAACAAACATAATGTTAATTTTAATGTATATACTCATTTCTTAACAGCTTTCTTCAGATTATAACTTATATAAAAAATCATCCCATGAACTGATTGATATTCATTCATTCATCCTGTTATATTTTTTAAAATATAAATCCCTTATATTAATTTATTTATTAGATTATACTTAATGTTATTTAATTTTTTTAATTTTTTTAAAATAAATAAATAAAAGATAAAATATATATTATTTTAATTATTTTTAAATTAAAACATGGAGAGATCTTTTTTCATAGACTTAAATTAAATATATTATTTTTAAAGTAAAAACATTAAAATAAGATAATTATTGTTTAATTTGTTCTTTAAGTTAAAATACTAAATAATATATTTAAATTAAAATATTATCAAAACTAAATATTTTAAAAAATCACGCAAACAGTAGCCCGAGACCTTAAACAACAAAAATAACATAGAGGTATATAGTATTTTTGTTACGGAAAGTTTGAGGGCGGTGAAATACAAGTATTTTATTACTAATGTAAAAAAATTTAGGGGTGTACAACGCATCAAAATCGTATAATTTCTATGAATACATAATTCGATCTGATTTGTATAGATTATAAATGTATTCATTTACATCCTATCTACACATCACACTAATCATATCCAACCTGATTCATTATACTTTGGATTGGATCAAATAGATCTGCCATAATAGATTAATTAATTTTCTTTTATAATTTTTTTGGGTTCATTCATTTTAATTATAAAATTTTATATATCATCTTTAAAATGATCAATTATGTGTTATATAATCAAAATTAAAATCAATAAAAATATTTATTTTAAAGAATCATCGTTGAGTGTTGAAAAAAATGTTTTAAAATTAATAAAAATAAATAAAAAACTTGACATATGTGAGAAGATTTGAAAACAAATAAAAGCAAATAATCTGTCATTGTTTTAAATAAAAGATGCTATCTATATTGTAATTAGTTTCGGTATTTATTTTATGAAAACAAAAACAACTTACATACAAATATATATGATATAAAAAGAAACCCTAGACCTAACTTAAGTTGCAAGATGATTACACTTGTCATTAGATCCTTATAGTTCATTTATTGTCAGCTCATTTATTATTCTGAGTTGTATACAACTCCTTAATAGCTCATTTATTATTTTGAGTTGTTTACAACTCCTTAACATTTCCCCTCAAATCGAGCGAGGTGAATGGCTAGATAGTCAGCTTTAGCTTCAATCGAGAGAAGAATTGAACACTCAAAGGTTTTGTAAAGATATCTACAACTTGATCACACGATGGTACAAACCTAATTTGAATTAGGTTTTTTTGAATTAGATCAGAAATGAAATGTACGTCTAATTCCACATGTTTAGTTCTAGCATAAAGCACAATGTTTGAAGCAAGTGAGATAGTACTCTAATTGTCCACCCAAATTGTAGGAGTACTAGGGAGTGTGACATGTAACTCCTTGAGCAAAGCATGAAGCCATATTACCTCTGAAGTAGCATTAGCCAACCTACGGTATTTAGCTTCAGTACTTGAACGATGTATTGAAGATTGCTTCTTTGAATATCACGAGACAAGATTTTTACCAAGAAAGATACAAAAGCCAGTGATGGATTTTCTATCATCAACATCAGCTCTCCAATCAGCATCTAAGAATCCTACCAGATCAAGACTGTATCCCTTAGTAAAATGAATCCCATGATTGATTTTGTCGGTCAAGTACCTGAGAATCCTTTTCACTGCCTTCCAATGTTCATCTAAAGGACAATGCATAAACTGACATACTCTATTAACACTATAGGCAATTTCTGGTCTAGTGAGGGTAACATAGTGGAGAACACCAACTATACTCCTATAGAAAGTAGGATCAACTATAGGCTTACCCTGAAACTTAGATAACTTCAATGAATAAACCATTAGTATGGGCAGACTCTTAGCTTCAAACATTGCAGCTCGAGTGAGAAGATCTTTAATATATGTCTCTTGACTGAGATGAAGACTAGAGTTGGTGTGAGTAACCTCCAATCCAAAAAACTGATGGATTTCACCTAAATCTTTCAAAGAAAATTGCTTATCAATATGAGTTATGATAGAATAAATGTCTTTAATGTCATTTCCTGTGACTAATATATCATCAACATAAACAAAAATTCAAATGCATCTTAGAGAGGTATTTTTGAAAAAGAGAGAGTTATTTGCTCTTGAGCAAGAAAAACCATGACTAAGGAGTATGTTTGAGTTTATTTGACCAAGCTCTGAGAGCTTGCTTAAGCCCATATAATGCTTTGACCAATCTGCACACTTTCAAGGAATTTTCACTATCATCATCATTCCTGTATTTAAAT
The DNA here is from genome assembly GCA_030763125.1 of Hippophae gyantsensis. Classification (NCBI taxonomy): domain Eukaryota; kingdom Viridiplantae; phylum Streptophyta; class Magnoliopsida; order Rosales; family Elaeagnaceae; genus Hippophae; species Hippophae gyantsensis. The sequence goes on from CM061033.1 coordinate 50,639,458, forward strand.
CCTGGTGGTTGACTCATAAACACTTCCTTGTCTAAATCTCCATTTAGAAATGTATTGTTTACACTACATTATTTGAAAACAAATGAAAGCAAGCAACCTGTCATTGTTTTAAATAGAAAATGCTATCTATATTGTAATTAGTTTCAATATTTGTTCTTTGAAAACAAAAACAGCTTACATATAAATATATAGGGTACAAGAAGAAACCCTAGACCTAACCTAAGCTACAAGATGATTACACTTGTCATCAGATCCTTACAACTCATTTATTGTTAACTCATTTATTATTCTGAGTTGTCTACTATTCCTTAACATTTCATTTATTATTCTAAGTTGTCTACAACTCCTTAACAATATGTATAAAATGATTCTAAGTTTTAATATATGTAGATTGGATTAGATTTTAATGAATTTAAAAATAAAATCTATAATATGATACTTATTATAAATTTTTTATTTAATTCAAACAAACCATCCACAACTTCACACATACCATCAAAGTTTGTACATTAACAAGATAAACGGATTTTTTGGTACACTTCTAAAAAATATGATCAAAATTATTGAAAAAACCGACAATTCATCATGCATAAGCTTGACGAGAGTCTAGAACGATTCTTGTTTGCCTATATGAAAGCGTTCAACAAACCTCGGTCAAGTCTGGTAATAACAACTTTGTAAAACATTTAGTTTGATTCTTGTTAATCATGGTTGGAGTAATCTTTGGATAGATACTAGTCAAATATCCATTTAATCATATGGAGTAAAATTCAAGCATAAGTTTATTAGTTTTGATTATGCACTAACAATACCACTATGACTCGAATTTAATCTACTCTTTATCATACTAAAATACAATTTTACCTTTCGTCAAGGGCGGCCGAGCCGACGGAAGAAATAGTACTTGCAAAACAAAAAAAAGGATAAATAAGACTGCCAAAGAACAAAATGTTAATGCAAAATACAAATTTCGTCCATGACATTGAGAGATTTTTTTCATAGACTTATTTACATATAAGAGGTCCATTTTGATTAAAGCACAAATAATATTATGCTGAAAATATCAACAAAAACCATACACATGTCTCATATAAAAGTTACATGTAAAAGCTAGTCACATACAATATTATGGATGGACATATCTCACTCTTTTTTCTCTTCAGTTAACTCACTAGATGCTTCAGTTGAATATAATGAAATATATTTATTTACTCACTTGAAATACAATGAATGATATTACATATATATACAGAAAATAAGAATCTACTTTTAAGAAAAATGATTTTAGGAAAAGTATATTAATTGCATACAACTAATGATGACTCATTAACACACTCTCTCAAGTTGGCGTATAGATATCGATCATGCCCAACTTGCTTAGTGAGTCATATAATGTCTTTTTGGAAACTCCTTTGGTAAGCATTTCTACAAGTTGCTCTTCAGTGGGAAGAAAAAGAAAGCTAATAAGTTTGGCATCTAGCTTCTCTTTTATAAAGTAACGATTAACCTCTATATGCTTAGTCTGATCATGTTGTATTGGATTTTGTGATATATCAATGGTTGCACGACTGTCGTAATACAACTGCATAATATTTTTGAGTTCGAAACCCAAATCAAACAACAAAGTTCTTATCCACAACAATTCACAAACCCCATGAGTCATACCTCTATACTCAACCTCAACACTAGATCGCGTCACCACTTTCTACTTCTTACTTTTCCATGTAACCAAATTTCCTCCCACAAAGATGAAATAACCCGATGTTGACTTTCTATCTGTAATACTTCCTGCCCAATCTGCATCTGTGAAGCCACAGACTTCAAGAGGATTGTTGTGTTTAGAGAACATTACTCCTCTTCCAGGAGTCGATTTCAAATACTTTAAAATTCTCAAAACAACATTCATGTGGTTCTCGCTTGGATTATGCATGAACTGACTCACCACACTTACTACATATGCAACATTTGGTCTAGTATGAGCCAAGTAAATCAAACGCCCAACCAATCTCTAATTGCGAGCTCAATCAATTGATATCTGATTTGGATACTCTACTAAACAATGGTTTTGCTTAATAGGAGTGACAATAGGTTTTCAATCCAACATACCTGTCTCTGTTAGCATATCAATAATATACTTCCTCTGACACAGATATATTCCTTCTCTTCCCCTAGCTACCTCAATTCCTAAGAAGTACTTTAGTTCACCTAAGTCTTTCATCTCGAATTCAGAGGCTAGTTGTCTTTGTAATTTATATATCTCAATAGTATCATCACCAATGATTACCATATCATCAACATAAATGATTAGGGTTGTTACCTTCCCTCGTTGATATTTGAGAAACAAAGTGTGGTTTGAATTACTTTGTCTGTAACTAACCTTCTGCATGAACTGTGAAAACCTTCCGAACCAGACTCGAGGGGATTTCTTGAGACCATATAAAAACTTCCTCAATTTACATACAAAATTACCAGGAGAATCAACTACATACCCAGGTGGAAGACTCATGTACACCTCCTCGATTAATTCTCCATGAGGAAACACATTCTTGACATCAAACTGCCGAAGTGGCCAATTTAGGTTAGCAGCAAGTGAGAGCAGAACCCAAATAGTATTCATTTTGGCAACATAAGCAAAAGTCTCATCGTAGTCTACACCATATGTCTAAGTGAACCCTTTTGCTACAAGATGGGCTTTATACCGATTTATAGATCCATCACCATTATATTTTACAGTAAACACCCATCGACAACCAACTACCTTTTTTCCTTATGGTGGAAGCACAAGTTGCCAAGTATCATTCTTCTGTAACGCCTCCATCTCTTCAACCATTGCCTTTCTCCATATTGGATTTCCCAACGCATCCTACATTTTGTTAGGTACTGATACAATAGATATTTGATTCACAAATGATTTATATGACTTAGATAATCTTTTAGTGGACATGTAGTTGGGTACTAGGTATTTTGATTTTGCATGAATATTTGGTTCATATCTTTTGGCTGGTTGACCTCGAGTAGACCTATTTGGTAACACATACTATTCAACATTAGACTCAATGTTATTAGTATCATTAGGTGTATATACCTCAGATGAGTGATCTTCAGTACTAGGGAGTTGTTGATCAAGGGTAGGAGTGATGCCTGAGGGAACAATTGTGTCTTCAATTTCATTTGTTGTAAGCAAATCTGGTGCTTGGATACTTGGAGCATCGATGACTGGATTCAATGGATTAGGAATCCCATCTGGTCCCATCAAAACATCAGTTGGTGATTCTTCTAATTCCTCCCCCTCACCATGACACAGTTCTTCGAAATATGTATTCTCCCTCTGACGAGCAGTATCAGGTGAGGAAAAATAACCCATGTCCTCAAAGAAGGTAACATCCATAGTGATATAATACTTTCTGATTGGTGGATGGAAACACTTGTACCCTTTCTGGTAACCTCCATAACCAACAAACACACATTTAATTGCCCAAGCATCTAATTTAGACCTTTGATTTTTAGGAACATGCACAAAAACAACGCAACTAAATACACGACCAGGAAGATTATGGAAGGATGACAGGGAGATGTAAGATGCGAGAATCTAAAATGGGATTTTTCTGTTTAGGACACTAGACGGGAAACGATTGAGGAGATTGGTGAAAGCTTGTACAACATCACCCAAAAGATATTTTGGCATATGAGCACTAAATAGTAGTGCACGAGCCATATCAAGTAAATGACGATTTTTTCTTTCAGACACTCCATTTTGTTCCAGTGTTTGTGGGCAAGTAGTTTGGTGAATAATCTAATGTGTTTTGAAAAAGTATTGAAAGACATGATTAACATATTCTCCCACATTGTCAGAATGGAGGATCTGAATGATGCCATTGTATTGTGTTTGAACGAGGGTATGAAAAGTTTAAAAAACTAAAAAAACTTCATCTTTTGTTCTAAGAAGAGCAACTTGTAGATCCACGACAACCTTGTACAGTCATCGATAAACGAAACAAAAAATCTCATACCCGATATAATGAGCTCTTTAGATGGTCCCCAAACATCAAAATGAATTAATTCAAAAGGAATAGTACTTTTATTAGAAATACTAGGAGAATAAGTAATACCATGGCTCTTGGCCAAAACACAAGTTTCACAATATAAAACAGACTCACGAACACCAATAAATAAAGTAGGCATGGATTTTTTTCATAAGATTAAAGGACGGATGCCCTAAGCGGCGATGCCATAACAAAATTTCACTTAGTTTATCAGAACTAGAAGTCAATACAGTGCGTGCCTATGCTCCTGGTTTCTCCCCTGCGTAGTTCTGATCCAAATGGAACAATCTGCCCCTCAGATACCCTCGACCAATTATTTCCCTGGTAAGAAGATCCTGAAAATCACATACATAGGATAAAAGGTTACAGAACATTTAAACTCAATATTCAACTGTGGGACATATATCAAGTGATGAGATAAGTCAAGTATATATAAAACATTATGAAGTTGTAAAGATGGAGTGATATGAACTGACCTCTTTCCTAAGACAGGAAAGGCCTCACCGTTATCATTTGTAACATAAGACACTGATGGGGAAGATAACTCATTAAAATAAGATCTATCATAATAAGTCATATGATCAGATGCACCAGAATTAATAATCCAAGTATTAGACCCAACATAGTGAGAAACATGTAAGGTCATACCAATCTTACCACGAATAGCTATTGAAGTTGTAGGGATACCTCCACTTTTTATAGGATGATCCTGTCCAGTTATTCCATAGTAGTCTGGTTCTTGGACAATTTACACTACATCCGCTTTTGCTCTAGGACGATAAGGTTTCTGTTTTGCTCCAAAGTAGTCTACTTTTGATTGCAAGTGTGAGTACAATTTTCAATAAGTCTCACGAAGATGCCATTGTTCATTGCAATAAGAGCAATGAGGACAAGGGTGACAATACGATTTAACGGCATGTTAAAGTGAACAAATTAACTTTAACAGTAATAATACATAATACCAACTGATTTGCTGGAATTCAAAATCCGAAGATCAGCCTCAATAATGCATTGATCGTTAACAAGATAGCCTCCATCTGATTTGTGCAATTCAACAAGAGACATAAATGAAGGGACGCCCCAATTACTCTCCCTTGCGTTAAATTCGTGCTTAGGTTCTGCAATGGGACAAAAATGAAGACATCCCTAAAATTTAAACACATACAACCAAACCCATACTTCAGCTCAAGAAGAGGATTTTCCTTGGCACCGATATGGAGATAAAACTGGACAAGGCAACAACAGAAATAAACTACAAGGTACACATCTTGCTAGAAGCCAACAACCACAGTAATTCTCGTTGCATCTCTTGCCCTAACATCACCTAATGTTATTACAACTAAGCTCCTTAATTTGAAAAGATTTTGATTCTTTGTATGCGTTAAATAGACAAAAAGGATAAATCAATGGGGAAAAAATAATATTCTACATGAAGTTGAGTTTTATATTTGCTGGAAATAGTTAACTACACCAACATTTCGACATGTCTTCTCATAATACAGTGAAACATAGAAGGAAAACTTTCTGTTAAACTGTTGCTACAACAGTTTAGTTTATAATGAGAATCATGAATATATTTGGAAACAAAAGGCATATTATGGTCACACATAATTTATTTTTTTTGTTATTTTCATCCATCATATCTTACAAATAAAGATAGATTTCAGAAAAGAGAGATACATGTAAAGAGAAAACTGGACACTGAAACGGGAAGAGAAGTGGAGAAATGAGCCAAGATAAATGTGCTTACTTTCTGTCCCTCTCAATTAAATATATTTTCTCTGATGTCTTCAGCATGGGAGAGAAACAATAACCAATCACAATTCATCAACAAGGCTTATAATTCCGTAGATCACAAAATTTTTAAATTCTATAATTTAGTCTTAAAATTTTTAAAATCTATAATTTAGTCTAAAAAATTTAAAATTTTACACATAAGTTCTTAAAATTTTAAATCATATAATTTAGTTCTCAAATTTTTAAAAGTTTACAAACAAGTCCTAACTTAGTTATTAAAATACATATTTATGAATCAAAATTTTAAGAATTATGTGTGAAATTTTAAAAATTTAGAGATTAAATCATATGATTTAAAAATATAAAAACTTATGTCTAAAATTTTAAAAATTTAAATATCAAATCGTACATTTTAAAAATTTGGAAAACTATATATGAACTTAACAAAAGTTGAGTGACTAATGATATAGTTTAGCCATCAAACAAAAGTTTTAATCAGCATGTGAAGCAATATTTCTTTATCCTCATTTTCCTCTTCCATTCAAAGTAAACTTTGCTTTTATTCCATAATTGTTAAAAAATGATTGATGAACAAAGAACCTAGTCATGAGTATTTTTGAAATTGCTTTTGTACTCACACCACTTTATGAATGACACTTGGCTCCATAATCTACGAAATAAAAAAGTTCCGACTTATGGGTGAAATAGGACTAGCAGTGACGAAGTGTGCAAAAATGGATACAAGCAGCATTTATCTTCAAGAAGAGTTTATGACATATATATTAGATTTAATTGCATAACATGACTTGTTGAGTTCATTCATAGATGAAATTTTATTTATAACTCATCTACACAGTGTACATATGTTCTTTTCATACAACATAAAAACATATGTTTTTCATAAATTCAAAAGCGCAGTGCACATCTTCTATTTTTAAAAAAAATAACATAAAGAAATATTTTCTTTTTTAGGAATGTTAAAAGTAAAACTAGTTGAAAAACTGAGAATATAAGTTAGCAAAATAACTTAAGACAACGAAGCACTACCTTAAGGCTTAGTGGCATAAAACAGATAACATGAGCCAGTAGTCACTTAATTGATCACAATTATGCGACTATGGACAAAATTAGTTAGACAGACTAGCCCATAGCAAAGTTATCTTCTTTATATATATATACACAGTATCAAAGTTCTTTTAATGGCCCTTGAATTTATTCCTTTCCAATATTTGAAACAAATTCTTTACAATAAATTATGGAAACAAAATTGTATCTAATCAGTCCTGAAAATTTCAACCTTTAAAAGCAGGTAAAGTGAAATTTCCTCAAACCACTAAACAAAAAAAACTCGAGGGAAATTAAACAGCAGTAGGCAGATAAGAGTACCTTCTTTAACTGAACCATCACTGTTATTTTGATTGATAACAGACAAGCTGAACTCAGTGGATATATTCCAACCATCAGGTAAGCTGTTTGAATTAGCAACACATAGATACAAGGACAAACATTTCACGGAGTTCCCTTTCCCTTTGGGGTAAATTAGTATTCTCCTGTACACGGTACGAATTTGAGCGATCAAGCACAAAACAGATATAATCAAGCAATTATACATGTGTGGTTCAGTTCTAACATTTGTGAGGATAGAGGATACCATACGATTTGTCAATTTTGCACGTGAGACGTGCTCCTACTTGATAAACTATCGACTGGGTACTCATGGCCTTTATGGTTTCTTCTTAAATTGCCGATCATATAGTTTGAAAGTGAAAAATCAGAGTCGCAATACCTGCTTGGTTATCAAGGGAGTAGAGAGTTTGATTTGGAAAAAGAGTATGGGATTATTTTCAAGAGTTTCTCGGAAACAAACAAAAGTCAAGGAAAAAAGTAGAAGAAACTTCGTGGTGTTAGTGCTGGAATTTAGTCAAAAGTTAAAAAAATAACATGCTGAAATATCCGTATGAAATTATAAGTTTAATTAAATAAAGATAATTAATTATTTTAAATAACATATTAAGAAATCAAATTATAAATATTTCTATAAAGATTTTAATAAACTAGAAGAAATTGATACAATTTATGACAAATAATAAAGATACGAAAACATGTGATTAGTTTATACTTTCGTTTAGGTATGTGTGCATGTATCGTAGGATACTTTTAGAAACTAATTTTTGTAATCATTTTTTTGAAATTTATAGGTAAAAATTAATGTATCATATAAAAAATATATATGTATATACTATATTGAATTTATAGAATAGATATATATGTATGATAGTTTGTGTATTTTTTATAGGTGATTTTTAAGAATTAAGAGAATGATACTATTATGTCCATGTTGGTGTTTGTTGAAACTTATTCATAAATTTACATAATTTTTAAAAGAAACTTAATTAAATTTTTATCTTATCTAATAAACTTAGGTGAGTTTTATTAAATAATCAATGCAAATTCTACGTGTGTTATAAATTTTGCTTGAGTTTATCCTGTCGAGGCAAAATCATGTGTTATAAAAAAACCTCACACAAAATTTGCAATTTACGTGAGTAAAATTCACACAAATTTTATTTGGATAACTTTTGTATGAGTTTTTAAAAGTCATGCAAATTTCATATATCTTAGTAGTGTATCTAGACGTCGTATTTATGGTCGCTACTATGAGCGTGATTCTTTAATTATGTTCTTTGATGTATTCATCTTATACAAAGACAGAAGATTCAATCTTAATTGATCAAACAAAAAGTTTTAGCAATTGGGGCAATGTTCTGTTTAATCTTACTCTTCTCTATCATTAGATAACAGAGATTATACATATCACCATTAAAACGTAAATATGAATACATAACAAAACTATTCATAGGCAAAAATACCTAAAAGGTAGATAAAGTACGTACATCTTTTCTTGAGTATGATCTATTAATTTGGTTGATAACAGATATGTTTAATTTGGTTGATATATTAATCCATTCAGAAGGTAATAAAGTAGCTGAATCAACAGCATCTAAGTACGTAGACATTCTCATAATCCCCTCTAAAATAAAGTATCATTCTCCTACATATCACCACCATGGACAGCGATGATCAACCAAAAAGGCACAGTCAAGTCAAACACTTATATTAGTATATGATTGCGGTAACATTTTTGAAAATGTTGTTAATGTATATTTGTTAACAGATTAATGTATATCATATCTGCTAATAAATAAGACATTTTTCAGATAAATGTTAAAAATGTTTCTTTAATTGGAATCTGCATGAAGAAATCTATATGCAATCTCATCCTAGTCTTTCTGTTGAAACAAATAAGATCTGTCACTTTCGACGTGCACTTTATGGCCTTATATAAGCCCCACAAGCGTGGTTTGTTAAGTTCAGCTCCATCATCCTTCGCTTGGGTTACACTGTCAGTCCTTATAATTTTGTCTTATTTCTTCGTCACAATGATAAAAGCATAATTTTGCTTCTCCTATATGTGGATGATATGATCATAATTGGTGATGACCTCAGTGGCATTCAAGAACTCAAGTATTTTCTTAGTTAATAGTTTGAGATGAAAGACTTTGAACATCTCAGCTATTTTTTAGGTCTTGAGATCACTCGTTTCACAGATGGTCTTTATATTACTCAAGCTAAGTAAGCATTTAACCTTTTATCTCGAGCTGGACTCACTAACAACAAGATTGTTGACATTTTAGTTGAACACCTTCGGGGGGAAACCATTGTCTAATCCCTCTGTTTACAAACGATTGGTTGACAGCCTGGTTTATCTTATAGTTACTGGTCTAGACATTTCTTATATTGTTCATCAGGTGAGCTAATATATGTCTGCTCCACGATCGACTTATTATGTTGTTGTTCTGCACATTCTATGATACTTGAAGGACACTCTCTTTCATGGCCTTTTCTACTCAGCTCATTCTTCTCTTGTACTTCGTACATTCTCTAATGTTGATTGGGCAGGAGATTCCACTGATCGTAGGTCCACTACAGGTTATTGTTTTTTCCTTGGGTCTTCTTTGATTTTTTGGTGAAATAAAAAACAAACTTTCGTGGCCTGTTCCAATACTGAAGCAGAATATTGTGCTCTTTGTGATACCACATATGAGCTCCTTTGGCTACGATGGCGTATTAAGGATTTGGGTATGTCTACATCCTCTGCTACTCCCATTTATTGTGACAATCAGAGTACCATTCATATTACTTACAATGATATCTTCCATGAAAGGACTAAACACATCAAGATTGGTTGTCATTTTATTCATTCTCATCTTGTTCATGGTGCTCTAAAGCTTTTCTCCTTCTACTCCAATGATCATCTTGCAGATATCTTCACCAAGATATTTCCTAAAAGACGCACTCGTAATTTGGTTGACAACTTCAAACTGGTCTTACATCTACCTTGAGTTTGAGGGAAATGTTAATATATATTTGTTAACAGATTAATGTATATTATGTTATGGGCTTTAGGCATATCTAATTTATTTGTAATTCTTATATAAAGACACCATGTATATTCCTTAAGATATATACAATATAATATAATCATTAATTATTTCTAACAAATATAATTATATTTTAACTCTATTTTAATACGAAACAATTATTCTTATGATTTCACTTATATGCACAACGTGTTATATATATATATATATATATATATTTATATATACATATACATGGGATTCATTCTTTTCCCATGTTGTGGAAGATCATACAACTCAATTTAAAATCCAATAAGCAACGACACTTAGTCTCCGCACTCGAACGGACAATCATCGAAATAAACCTTAAAGTTGAGGCTATAATATCTTTCAACTTTCCAGGTGAAAAGTACACCAAGTTGATAAACACTGGTTACTCATACCTTTTTTTGGTTTATTCATTCGTTAAAAATGTATTTTGAAATTGAAAAATAAGAACTGTAATTTTTAGTTGCTTATTTATCAATTAGAAAAATTAATAGTTTTATTTTGCAAAACAGAGCAGGAATATTTTCAAGAGTTTCTTAGAAAACAAAAAATAAAAATAAAAATAAAATCTGAATGCAATTCAATTTATAATAGAGGAGTGGTGCAAGCACGATTGGGGTAAAAATGTAAAATGGTCGAAAGGATGGAAAAGTTACGTTAATAATTATAACAATTTTGGATACATTCAGTTAATAATCATACGGAGTCGGTAACAATTTTCTAACGGTTTAATCATGTTTATTATTTTTTTAACATTTATTCAAAAATATATTTAGTTTAAAAAAATTAAATGCTAATTTAATTATTACTTCGTTATATTATTTAAAAATATTGACATTGATTTTTACTTTTAACTATTTAGCATATGTTTTTAAGTAAAATAAAAAAAAAATAAAGTAAAAATAAATAAAATTCAATCTAATTATATAAAGTATTGTGTATTTTGTTATTAAAATTATATTTTTAATGCAATTATATGTATGCAAAATAATAATATTAATACATGTTCGATTTCGGTTAATTATAGTTTTGGCATTTCAATAACCATCTTTGTTCTACTCCTTATCGATTATTGTTATTTTAAAAAAAATTATCAAATTTTTACGAATAATTATAATTTTAGTTACCTACTATTAAAATTTGCAATAAGACATTAATTAGACAAACATATTAATTAGAAAAATTATTTATTATTTTTAATTTATATGATATTTTAAATCAATAAAATTTAAAATTATTATAATTTTTTTTAAATAAATACTCAATAAAAAATAAAGAGAAAGTAATATAATTCATGAGAAATATACTTAAAAATAATGAATAATCTATCTATTAATTAGAATGTTATACTTTGAATACATTAAACAATGTTTAAAATATCGACATTGATAAAACTATTGAGATATAATTTTTACAAAAATATTGAAGACATTGTTATTGTCGATGAAAATTAAAAAAATAACGAAAATTATAAAAACTCTATCAAAAATATGATTTTTTTATAAAACATCAAAACAATTAATTACTTATATTTTTAACTAATTATTTATTTAATACATTTATTTTTAAATACATAAAATATTTATATTAATTAATAAATTAACTAATTAATTAAAATATTATATAATAATAAAAAAATATTTTAAAATATTATAGAATAAGTAGTTAAAATGTTTGAAATAATTAAATATACTATTTAATTATAACTATTATAAATAAATAAATCTTAACAATATGAAAATAATTATTTTTGATTATTTATTTTTAAAAATACTTATATATATGTAACAAACATAATAAAAAAGGAGAAAATTTAATTAAGAATTAATATTTTGTTCAACATTTTAACAAAATTTTAACAACCATATTCATAATATTTGAGACATTTTAGGCAAAAAAAAATACATTTAAGTGACACCAACATTTTAGTGATATTATCAATATTTTTCGTAATAATTTAATTAAAAAATATAAATATCAAATTTTGATATCAAAATATATAAAAATAATAATATTATCGTGATAATATCACCGATAATATCGATATTTTTATACTTGGTAATAGATGAATAAAAAAACCATTAATAACTAAACACTATTAATATTTTCGTAACAAATGTTATAGTAATTAATTTTTTTTATAATTTAATTCTCAAATATTCGTAAAATTTGTTCCTTTCCGATATTTGAAACAAATTATTTAAAATAAATTATGGAATTAAACAAAATTGTATTCCATCTTTAGAAGCATGTAAAGTGAAATTTCCACCTTTAAAAGCATGCAAAGTGAAATTTCCTCAAACCACTAAGCAAAAATAACTCAATGGAAATTAAACAGCAGTGGGTAGATAAGAGTACCTCTTTTAACTGAACCATCACTGTTATTTTGATTGACAACAGACAAGCTGAACTCAGTGGGTATATTCCAACCATAAGGTAAGCTCTCTGAATTAGCAATATCAAGATACAAGGACAAACATTTCACGGTGTCCCCTTTGGGGTAAATTAGTATTCTCCTGTACATGGTACGAATTTGAGCGATCAAGCAAAAAACAGATATAATCAAGCAATAATACATGTGTGGTTCAGTTCTAACATTTGTGAGGATAGAGGATACCATACCATTTGTAGCCTCCAGCACAAAAAGTATCAAAATAAAACTTCTCGGTGAGGGCTAAAAACTTGTCAATTTTGCACGTGAGACGTGCTCCTACTTGATAAACTATCGACTGGGTATTCATGGCCTTTATGGTTTCTTCTTAAGTTGCTGATAATATACTTTGAAAGTGAAAAATCAGAGTTCATAAAACCTGCTTGGTTATCAAGGGAGCAGAGAGTTTGATTTGGCAAAAGAGTAAGGGATTATTTTAAAGAGATCGGAAACAAACAAAAGAGTTCGGAAAAAAGTACTATTTTTCCTGTTCTTTTTCTAAGGCGAAAAAAAAGGAATCTCGCTGAGAAGGAAATTCGTGGGGTTAAAGCGGGAATTTCGTAGAATAAAAATGTTAATGATACAAAAAAATTTCTACTGACATATTGTATCTGTGGGATAAGTAATACCATGATATGGATATCCTCTATTATTAATTTTTTAATTATAATAAAAATAACTTAAAAATTTATAAAAAAATTATTTTATTTTATTTTATAAAATAAATAATATAAAAAATTATTATTATGGTGCAAAAACTAATCTTTTTAAATACATTAAAATTATTAAATTTAAATATTTTGTTATTTATAATATAATCACGTAATCAAAATATTATTTTTTTATTAATATTTGAATAAAATAATATTTTTTTCTTAATATTTTATTTTATTATTAAATAAAAAATGATAAAATAATTTTTTATTATGATATTTTCATACAAAATTATTAAAATATTAAATAAATAATTAAAATTTTATCATAAAACTATTAAAACATTAAGTTAATTATAAAATTTGATAAAATTTAGTATTTTTTATAAAATATAAAGGATTAAATAATATATTTTATAATATAAAAGATTAAACGATACAAATCTTTTTTCTAACGTAAGAGAACTATATATATATATATTGTAACCTACCCCATTATTTATATAAAAAGAAGTTTTAGCCTATAATTATAACTATATTTTTGTTATATTTTGCACTATTTTTCATCATTTTTAATGTAATATTTTTATTTGTTTTTTGCTATTTTTACGTGGCTCTAATTTTTTTAATAACTAAAATACTTACTTAATTTTAATTAAGATCGAGACTCAAAAACTTTTATAAGCTTAATCATATTTTATGTTTCATTGATAAAAAAAATACAAGAAAATATCTTAATTTTATACGATAACATAATATAGACACAATATGATATATAATAATATTTTTCAAAAAATATGATATATAATATTTAACACCATATAAAATAATATATAATTATTTATTAAATAAATCGAACACGAAATAACACGATAATATAAATAAACTCACTAAAATATTAAAACATATATTTTCAATAAATAAGCATTTTATTTTAATTTTAAGTAAACTAATAAACATATTATCAAATTATTTTAAAAGTTATAAACGTATTATCTAATTATATCGAATAAAAAATAATATTCAATTATAATTAATATTACAAATATATTATTATGTTATTTTTCAATGATTTTATTATATTTTTGATAAATTTATACAATTAATAAAAAATTTAATAATAAAATTATATTATTAATAATACTCTAGTATTATTTTTATCCTTCAATAATATATTTATTAATTTATTCTTTAGTTTTTAGCTAAATAGGATGATTTTTTTTTCAATTGTATAAACTATTTAAATATTAGAGTTTCGTGACAAATTCAAAATAATAACAAAAATAAATAAATAAAATTTTAAAATAAGAATACAATACCGCGAGCAAAATGAAAGAAAAATTCCTCCCCTTGATTTTCACCAAAAAACAAAGAAATAAATTCCTTTCCCCAACTCCAAAAGGCCAAAAAAAAAAAACCTACCGGAGTTCCAAAGATAATTATTGCCCTTCTAATTAACCCAAACACACAATAAAATATATTACCTCTTTTTAAAGTATTGGAATGTGACAGTCTCGGAACAAACAAAAATTTGTTTTCCTATATTATATTTAATAACTAACGTGTAATTTGATATAAAATAATCTAATACATGAGGGTTATTAGAATAACAAAAGGAATAAAAATTAAAATAAACCAATTGCTTATTTTGTCAAATTTCTTTTTGTTTTCACTTTTTATAATTTATAATTTCCCCCAATTTGCTTGTTTCTTAATATCTTAAACCCCAATTTCCCATGAAAAAGCAAAACAAAATATTAAAAAAAGAACTCGACGTCAAAAAAATAAAAACCCTTATTATTACAAAATTGTGTTCTGTCCACGTGTTTACTCTTTATGTCTCTCTCTTATTACCCGCAACCGACGGTATTTCATCTTCTCACAACGCAAACTCCGATTCTCCCACTGTTCTCTGCTTGTTACATATACCGCAGTCTCAAACACACACCAGACTCCAAATATAAATCAGACTCAGCTTAGCTTTCAACGGAGACTTTTTTACCTTATAAGCCATTGGCAAATGATTACTATCATTATGAGTATTTACTAATCCCCAAGAACTAGCCCCCAATTCACCATTTCATCAATGGCAACCAAGGCAATGGACAAAATCTTTTTCACCTTTTTTCTTCTCCTTCCTCTTATTTTCGCTCGTAATTCTCAATTGGGTTTTGCCAATGCCGTTACTACATTGCCGGAGAACTCAACCCATTTGAGTCAAATAAACTCTAACTCTGTACTCGTGGCTCTATTGGACTCGAAATACACAGAGCTCGCTGAGTTGGTAGAGAAAGCTCTTTTGTTGCAGACTCTTGAGGACGCAGTGGGTAAGCACAATATCACCATTTTCGCTCCCAAAAATGAAGCTTTGGAACGCGATCTCGATCCTGAGTTTAAGAGATTCCTTCTAGAGCCTGGTAATTTGAAGTCTTTGCAGACATTGGTGCTTTTTCACATTGTTCCTGAAAATATTAGGGCTGGTGAGTGGAGTGCTGAGCTGACTCAGCACTCGACTCTCTGCGATGATTTTGTTGAGCTGATGACAAGTCAGGACTTGGGGGAAAAGATAGTGGGCACCTCTAAGGTGATTGACCCGCACGCTGTAGACCGTCCAGATGGTGTTATTCACGGGATCGAAAGGCTTATGATCCCCCGTTCTGTACAGCAAGAGTTTAACAATAGGCGAAATTTGAGAGCAATATCGGCCATTAAACCGGAAGGGGCACCTGAGGTCGATCCCAGAACGAACCGTTTGAAAAAACCGGCTCCACCGGCTAAACCCGGTTCATCACCAGCTCTGCCGATGTATTACGCAATGGCTCCTGGACCATCGCTAGCACCTGCTCCCGCACCTGGACCCGGTGGGGCCCGCCATCATTTCGACGGTGAGCGACAGGTGAAGGATTTCATTCAAACATTGCTACAATACGGTGGGTATAACGAGATGGCTGATATTTTGGTGAACCTCACTTCTTTAGCCACCGAAATGGGGAAACTCATATCGGAAGGTTATGTGTTAACGGTTTTAGCTCCGAATGATGAAGCCATGGCTAAGCTTACAACGGAGCAATTGAGCGAACCGGGTGCCCCAGAGCAGATTATTTACTATCATATTATACCGGAGTATCAGACGGAGGAGAGTATGTACAATACAGTTAGGAGATTTGGCAAAATCCGATACGATACGCTACGTGTTCCTCACAAAGTCGTGGCCGAGGAGGCCGATGGGTCCGTGAAATTCGGATATGGGAATGGCTCGGCTTATTTGTTTGACCCCGATATTTACACTGATGGTCGAATTTCGGTCCAGGGAATTGACGGAGTATTGTTTCCACCGGAGGAGAAATCAGAGTCCGAAACAAGTACCTTATCGCATGTAAAAGTCGTAACGAAGCCTAGGAGAGGTAACTTTAGTTTTTTACAGTTAAAATTTATGATTAAACAGAACAATTATTGATTGACTTGTTAGAGTTTTTAATTAATCAACCGATATTCCGGTTTCGGTTAAATTTCGCGGTACTTCATTTAACAGGCGTTAAACTTATATGTGAGAACGAGTAATGCTCAGTCCAAAAAAACATAAATTTGTACACGTTTACCCTTATATCCGTGTTACATCATAACAGCAAGGGTGAGTGCAGTGTGTTGTGGATTTAGCATTTCTCATGTCAATATAGAGTTAGTGTCTCTGTTGGATTGTTCGTGTTGACAAGTAAACCTAAACGGCTAAACCATGAGTGATTAGGTTTGTCGGTGGGTCAAAATTGGTCTTTGGGGGCAAATTTGCATTTCTGTAGCTTCCTTGTTTTGGTCTTTACTCTGTAAAGTTGCTTGCTGGTGTGTTGGCTCGTGATGGTTCTTTAATCTTTTGGGTCTCGTTATGCCAGTCAAGTTTTTCGCCTAAAAACTTAGACTCACGAAGCTAACCTTCGTACCTTGGCTTAGAGGTTTGGAATTTGACCATATATACAATTGTTAAGTTTAAATATTTGTTTCATTAAAATTATGACTTTGGAATCTTGACTTGAACCAACAAGAACAGCATACCAAATTTCTAATATATAATTCATATTTTCCATCGTGTTTAAAATACTTGTATGCATGATTTGTTTGGTTTTATTTTATTATCTGTTTTTATAACATTTTGACTAGATTTAAGGGTAATGATTATTTCAACTGTGATTATGAATATTTTAAATACTTGTGGAGTATCTAGAAGTAGATATTCTAAAGAGAGAGATAAGCTAATTATGTATTTTCAACCCAACATAATACATGAATACATACTTTCCGATCAATGAATAACTTGTACAGGGACCACCTTAGACATGAGAATTGAGATTAACGAGCATGTCTGTTTCTGATTTCTAATCAATATTGGTGAGCTATTTTCTCTTTAAATCACACATATTTTTCTGTAGTTCTAGCTGTCAGAATTGCATCTTCTCACTTTGATCTGCATCTTGGTATTTAATGTCCACACGTTTTAATCTACAGTTGATATGCTACTCTAATAGCTTCTGATGCCTCGTGTTTTATATTAAAATTAAAACATATGATTGAAGGCCAAAGATGCATAGTTGAGAATTTCTTCGCTAGTTTTATTGCTAAGAAGTTGTTTTCTTTAACTAATTGAAGTTAGGAAGTTGCTTTCTGACATGATATATATGAGAAAATTTTCATGAATAAATTCATATAAATTACATTTTTACTCTTGTTAATGAATTTTGTTTTAATCATTTTACAGTTAAAAATAATATTTTAATAAAAAATCTTTAAATTTATATTATTTGTTATTAATTGATATTTTTTCTCCAATTTATTGACTAAAAAAATCATATTTTATAATTTGAGTGAATGTCACCAACTTCAAAATATAAGAAAACTAATACAACCTCTCTCTCTCTATTATAATTGAGTTATCATTAAAAAAATTATCTTTACATCCTAAATATGTTGATTTTTTAATATTTCTATGTACATTATTTACAAAAAATTTATACCATAACATTCCCCCCACTCTCTATATATATTTATATTGACAAGAGGGAGAGTCAATGTCCAGATCTCCAATACGAGTTGCCACCTAATATGTGGATCCTTGAAAGTTTTTTTTTTAATTATAAAAAAGGTGCTCTGTTTTTGACTTCTTGGTATACTTTAGGTTGCAACACTAACCTTCGATTTAATTCACAAAATTGTTTAGGGAAATTACTTGAAGCAACATGTTGGATGCTGGGTTCCATTGTACAAGATTCTCGTTTCACAACATGCCAGTAAAGAAGACCTCCTTCACTTGTTAGAAGATAAAACTTTAGAGAAAAGGTAGAGCTCTATATATAATAGGGCTCTTGTTGTTTTTATCCATTTTTTTTTAAATGTTATCTTGATATCGACAAGCTAACAAATGATGCATCAAATAATGGAAGAAAGTGCATACCTTTCAGATTTTCTATGGAGATACTCACCAGTCAATCTTTTTATTGAATAGGCTTAATCTTTACGTTGAATTAGTGTGGTGTAATGTATTATCCTTACTAGTACTAGTGACTGAATGATATGTACTCATCTTATGCAGGTGAACAAATGCTGTAAAAATATTAGTTAAGACTCTGTTTGACAAGTAATAAAAGAGAAAGAAAGTCATCAAAGTTACTGTTTGGATTGAGTCACGAACTAGATCGCTCTATTTAAGATGTTTCGTAACTCTATTCAAATTGTACAAGCAGTTATCAGCTTCGTCGTCTTCAGGATAAAACATTTTAGAATTTGATTGTTTCGAAATTCTATTGTATTATAACAGATCAGAATGCTACACTTCTATAGAAATTATGTTGTTCAAAATCAAAGAATAAAAATAAAATGTTTAAAGAAAAAATGAGAAAGTTGTGTAGATAGAAGGTTAGTTTTTATCGTGTAAATTTAATAAGATCATTGTCTCTATTTATAGGAACGTCGTAGTGTGTTTGAGGGAAACATGAGAATTATCTAAAAAATAAAAATTTTATCATGAAAAAAAGAATGTTTATAAAGAGGCTCATTTTATTTTTAATAAAAAAATAAAATAAAAATTTATCTAAAAAATAAAATCTCATCTTACACATTAATCAATATCTCTAGCCATATAGCTCGATGGTATTTGAGTTTTTCTCCCCGTTCAGATAGATAAAATTATTCTTTTGAGTTCAACGTTTATGCTGTCATTGATGGTAGTCTTAAAAAAATGCAGGTCATTGATCAATTACCTTTTGAAATGGTAAATAATAATTTCTTCATCGGATCAAATGGTCAATAATATGTGCAAGATATCATATTGTAAATTTTTTCCGTAATATTCCAATATTGCCATAAGATCATTGTTAACTCTAAGTTTTAATACTAAAAAATGATACTTTTGATATTTTACAAATGTGGTGTGTGTCTATCTACAACAAAAAGCAGTACCCCATAGGCATTATTGATAATTACCTTAGGATGAAATTAGCAATGTTAAAACTAGGATTATTCTATTCCCACTTATTTTTACTCTCAACACAAATTCCTATTTACCAATTTTATAATCACTTAAAATTCCGTAAGTAGAACTAAAGCACCTAACCTAACATATCAAAAATAGAGAAAAATATCCTAAATTTTGCTAGCTTTTAGATAATGTTTTAATAATTAATTAAGTTAAATTATGATATTAAAAGTTCATAAATATCTCTATTGTCATATTTTTCAAATATAATGGACTTTTAATATTTTATTTTTCAAATTTTACAAGCCTATGATGTACTACTTCTTATACAATAAAGATCCATTAAGTTTAAAAATTGGGACATTATATGTCTATTAATACTTATAATGTCATATTTTGTAAATTTAATAGGCTTTTAAGATACTACCTAAAAGTTAATGAAATAAATATAAAACTTATTAAAATTAGTGCACTAATTTGGCACACTTCTCTTGGAAATATTTTCTTCTTCTCTTGAAAAACACAACTAATGCATATGTACACTTATAATCAAAACAAATTTCTTTAAAAACCGAAGGCAATCGATACCAAATAAATTAATAGATTGAAAGATAAGTAATTTGACTCATTCACATTCAAATCATGAATGTTTGTAATCCATATTATGCAAAAATATATTACTTTTGCTAATTCGAATTAAATGATGATATAAAATTGGTACATTTATCATAGTTAGAAGAAAAAAATATGTATCAAAGTCACGGTCAATATCGTTACTATCATCAACATCGTCATTATCATTAACAAGAAACCATTGTTATCTAGGAATTTGTTCTGAAATAACGTAATGAAAGGAACACAAAAGTTTATCGTTAGGTATTTGACCAAATAGGATCGTTCAGCTCCTATAGAAATGTCACGAATTGAATTATAATCAAATTGATTTGGTTCTTTTACCAATATTAGTAATTGATGAGTATACAATTCAAACAATTTTGAATTCACCCAAAATAAACAAGTAAATCCCTACAAGGAGTCATATGAGATGAAAATCTCATGTATGATTACGTAGGGTGGCGATAAGAGGTCACTTATCTGTCAACTTTTCTATTATCACTATCAAACAATTTCCAATCGAGGTCCTTGTAACTCGGATCATCCATATAATATACAAAAAGAAACTCCAGATATTTGATAGAAAATTCACGACATGTTAGGCCTTGATAATGTTATTCACTTTGCATCAAATTAAACCACATGCTCCACCGCTTGTGCAAGCCCTATTAATTGATTTGAGTTTTATTATTATAAACGTACTCCCCAAGCTAACAGCTATTCTAAGATGAATGTTTTTATGTGATGCTAACAATTTAATAAATACATTAGATATAATAGAATAATTTCATTGTATCCAAATTAATACCAATCTAACTCATTTTATGAATAAAATGTGACCAATATTATAAAAAGAAAGAAAAAATATATTTTTCATTGTTATAAAAATGACAACTAAGTTCACGAGTTGGAGATAAATGGACTCGAACTATTGACATCTACCATAGGGTAAACCACCACCTTTCGCCCCCAACTTATTATCCAATAATTCACAACTTAATTTGAAAACCATATTTTGACTCGAATATTTTTTAGATGTCTCTAATAACCAACGAATGACAAATGTTTTTCCTTGTGTGGATCATATTTCAATGGGAACTTGATGAGTTGATTTGCTTACACGTCTTAGTTTTACTACTATATCAGGAGTTACTCCATGTGTTTGCTTGACAATGTTTCAGTTTATGCTCCTATCTATTATCTGGATATACCAAGAAATATATACGATTTAATGAGATTATTATGAAATATTTACTCATGGGTGGGGCAAGCTTTTCTATTTTGATTTATGGTTTCTCTTGCTATATGGCTCATCCAAAGTTTTCGTAGCTCAATCATGTATGATGGAATCATCAAAGATTTGACCTTTTTTCGAACTTTGTTTGTAACTCACTATAAGCTAAAGAAACCAAAAGAAAATGTATACGAATGAGATATCCAACAAAAAAAAAAGAAAAAAAAATGAATAAAGACTACAACTAACGATATGGTATATATTATGATGAAAAATTTGGTCCAATTATCAAGATGGCCATGGAAGATATAAAACACGTTGCCATAAGGTCTCTAATTGGTATATACTCTTACAAAGTGATGTCTTTTGATCTAAATAATGTATTTAGAATCTATTTACTTATTTTTAAGGGTCATTTAAATGTTTATTTTGAAACTTACAGTGATAACAAAATAGCTGACACTATTCAATGTCTTTATGGGAAAAAAGAGAAGAATTAAAAATAATTTTCATTTATTACCTTATTAAAAATCAATAATAATGAATTTTTTTATACTTATAAGTATATTTTGTGCAACAACCCTTTTATCTGATAGAAAAGGATCTCACGATCTTGAATCGATTCTTACTTAGAATCCCAAATCCTAATTTTGTCTATGAAAAACATATCTAATTACATTAATATCTATAATTGATTTATTCTATGTAATACTTAATAAACAATGTAGTAAAGGCAGCATAAGATGCATCGTTCTATTAGGTGGATGCGATTGTGAAATGATTGAATCATTAAAATAAGACCTTTTAATATAATTCAAGTATTTTTTGTGAACTAAGATATAAAATTTGGGTGTGTTGAGTGATGTTTTTAAATATTGATATGATTTAGAAGGGAGTATGTGTTGAGAATTGAGATGAAAGAAAAGTGTAAGGATTATGAGTGTTGGCTATTTTCATGGACAAAATATTTACCTGTAAATTTTTTTTAGGCATGCTATCAAGTCCATCAAGAAAAGTCGAACAAATGCTCGAGTTTCAGATAATCATACTAGAGATATATCTTTTATAAATATGACACATATGATTTCATTTATACATTTAATAGTACATGTTCATAAATCTAAAAATTATTTCTAATGCTTAAATATTTTTTTATTAAGGCTTTGAATGAGCTTTGAAAAAATTAAGCCCAAAATACATTTAACCCTAATACTATTAGGTATTATTATTATTATATATAAATATAGATACATGTATATAGTGAGAATAAAAAATAGTAAACTGTTGCGAAAACAAAAGGTGAATAAGCGACAAGAAATTAATAAGTGATATTAGGCTTATACGAAGGAGTAAGAAATTTGTAAGCGGTAAGAAATTAATAAGTGACATTAGGTTGACACGAATGAGTAAAGAATTTGGCTTGATGACAAAATCTTTTTGATTTGATTTGAAGATTAATAACACCCACATTTCTGTTTCGTGTTCTTATTATGAGTAAATTGTTTTTATGCGGATATCAATGGAATAGTAATTGCATGCAAATTTAAATAGATCAGTTAATATCAAATTGATATCTTATTAGAGGTATTTATTAATAAATCTGTTTGGTATTTTTTTAATCTTATATAGCTTATTTTTTATTATATTTTTATATGTTTGGATTAAATAATTATATGTGTTATCATGATTATTTGATTTGATTATTAAATTTTAAAAAAATTATTTTTATTGAATCTGTGCTTAATCTTTTTGTTCTAAATTTTTTTATTTGATTTGATTTAAATGATATATATCTTGAATCATCTAGTTAGGATTATTCATTGTTAAATCCATCCTAAAACACACATGTGCACTTGTGTTTTTTGTGCTAACCTTTTTGTAATTGATTTGTGAACGATTTGATTGACGGAGAGCTTATTGGAACGTTGGTTTGGAAATCGCTCACGCTAATTTCAGAAACTGTGAAAATAGAGCAGAGGCTCGTAAGTAAAGTACATTAGGGCAGTATCCTAGGGAGGATAGCATAAGACCGAATTTGTACTTGAACATTTGATTTTCATAGTGAAAAGTTAAGTGAACCGGCGGTTTTTCTCTTAAGTCATTGTTGTGATCTAAGTTGTTTTCACCTAAAAATCGTGTGTTATTATTTTATTTTCGCACTTTATTCTTACACGTGATTGTATGTCTGACTGTTTTATTTAGGTTATTAAGTTATAAATTAATAAAAATTAAAAATAACCTACTCATTTCCTCTAGATCAATCCAATCTATATCTTATAAACTTTCAAAAAAATACTAAAAAAAATTCCTCAAATTTAAAGATAGTGATTTAAGTACCAAATGAAATGGTTAACCTACTTATGATACGAGAAATGATTAAAGGTAAAATAAGACTTAAATTTTAAATTTAAAAGTTAACCAACTTACCATACAAGCAAAACATATAAATGTGCTTGATTGACTTGTACGCGTGGTATTTGGTTGCAATGCACACAAGTTTGTCATAATAATAAAATAATATATTTTTCAAATATCATTTAATAATAAGAATGACATTTCTTAGAAAGTAAGAGGAAAAAAATAAATGTACAAGTATAATATAATGCTACGTACCATAACATGTTAAATTTATTTTATATTTAAATAATTATCCATTTATATTATATTTTAATCAAGTTTTAGTTAGAAACTAAACAATTTTATCTACTCTACTTGATCCAATTGAGATTTCAAGTTTCAACCATGGGAATCAATATTGATGTCCTCCTATATAAATTGCTTAATCACAACTTCTATCAATTGAATATTTGTGACAAAAATTTAAGTTTTTTTTTTCAAAGAGAAAAAAAGGTTGAGAGAAGAAATTTAGGTAGCTCTATTTTTTAGTGAAAAATTTAGTTAGTTTTAAAGCTAACTAAAGAATTACAAATTTAGAGATAACTATGACAAAAAAAAGTTAGAAAGCCTACAAAATATACACTGAATCTCATCAACCGGACAGGCCGTGATTGAAGAATCAAACCAAACGCGTTTTCTCCGTAAGTACAAAACCATGTCTAGTAATTTAGTATTAATAATATCTGGTACCATTAGTATATTCAAAGCATACACTAAATACATACCCACCATGACTTTCTCTTTCTAATTCTACGTTTATACTCCATGTTCAACCCGGCAACTCGATAATTCCAAAGGTCTGGCTCTTCCCTCCTGTTTCTCACTCCTCTTCTCAGTTTTTCTTTCTTTGATTCACTTGGGTTCTTCTGCGTCCCGTTTAATTGTTTAATTTTGATGACCTTTTAGCTACTTAATTTATTTCTCTTTGGACTTGTACGGTATACCTTCCCCTTTTGGTAGAATTCTTCTGCTTATTTTGGTGATCTTGCATTTTAAATTGATTTTTTGTTGGATCCATGAGTTTTAGGGACCCAGTGAGTTTAGATTGAATCACTGGTTTATGAAAGTTTAGATTGCTTATCTGGTCGTCTTGTTTTTAGTTATGTCTCCTTTTTGGACTCATTCTAAATGTTTGACTTTTGGGTTCTTTTATCATATTTGATGGATCTTTTACTAGAATATAATTTAGCCGAATTATGTCATAGATATATTTGATTATAAGACTGGGTAATACCTGTCTTTCAATACATTTCAAGCTTTGATTTTGAACATATTCTGGAACTGACATGTTTTGTCTGATATTCAGCTTCTGAAGAGTACTGGGTTTAGGAATTGCTTCGATAGGATTAGATATTGGTGTTTACAATGGTGTAAAGTGTCAAGGACCAGATAATTAAGTTGAGAATAGATGGGGAATACTTGTGTAGGACCAAGCATTTCCAAGAATGGATTTTTACAGTCAGTTTCTGCTGCAATGTGGCGATCTCCATCTCCAATTGACTCAGTTTCCCAACATGTTAGTGAAGAAAGTGTCCACGACGAGGCATCGAAAGAACCTCAATCCCCCATGGTGGTACAAAACAAGCCACCGGAGCAACTGACAATGCCCAAACCGGAGACTATATCAGAAGAACCTAAAAAACCAGAGACTATTTCAGAAGAACCTAAAAGAACCAAGAAACCTCTTGAGCCTGAGATGAAGAGAATCCCTAGTGCAGGACTTAGGGGTTCGGTTTTACAGACAAAAACTGAACACTTTAAAGAATTTTTCACTTTGGGAAGGAAATTAGGACAGGGGCAATTTGGGACGACATTTCTATGTGTGGAGAAGGCAAGTGGAGAAGAGTATGCTTGCAAATCAATTGCAAAGAGAAAGCTAATAACTAAGGACGATGTGGAGGATGTTAGAAGAGAAATTCAGATAATGCACCATTTGGCTGGGCATCCACATGTAATATCTATAAAAGGGGCATATGAGGATGCTGTAGCTGTTCATGTTGTTATGGAAGTATGTAAAGGTGGTGAGTTATTTGATAGGATTATTCAGCGTGGTCACTACACAGAAAGAAAGGCAGCAGAGCTTACTAGGACTATAGTTGGAGTTGTTGAAACTTGCCACTCACTTGGAGTAATGCATCGAGACCTTAAACCCGAGAATTTCCTTTTTGTTGACGAGCAGGAAGACGCACTTCTTAAGACTATTGACTTTGGTTTATCAGTTTTCTTCAAACCAGGTATCATTTGGCAGTTCACTTTTTAAGGTATTTGAATTTTCCTTTGATCTACAGTACTTATGTTCAAGTTTGTCATTAGTCAAGTGTAATCTAACCTAAGCAGAATGGAGAAGGGAATTTTAAAGCCACCATTTTAACCACCACACTTGTGTAGGGAAATGGGGTAAATTCACTAAATGAGAGTCCCCTGAGACTTGAACCAACACCACGAGGGTGATTGAAGATGAAAAATTAAATGATTGTCAGGATTTTTTGAAAGCTGAAAATTAAATGTGAGAGAAAAAGATTTGTTTAGTTAAGGGTAATAATTCTTTTTTTCAAAAGTTTTATACCTCTTCCTTCTAAAATA
Organism: Hippophae gyantsensis; assembly: GCA_030763125.1. Taxonomy (NCBI): domain Eukaryota; kingdom Viridiplantae; phylum Streptophyta; class Magnoliopsida; order Rosales; family Elaeagnaceae; genus Hippophae; species Hippophae gyantsensis. The sequence goes on from CM061033.1 coordinate 50,666,080, forward strand.
TATTTTCCTATTAAATCTTCTTTTATATTTTTGAAAATCTTGTTTTTTGAATTTATATTTTTTAAATCTCTTGTATTTTTTATATTTTTTGTATTTTTGTTTGTATGATTTTATGTTACATCCATATTTTTCTAGTATTTTAAAATTTCTTATATCACAACAAATTTTATTATTTTCTCTTATTTGTTTATATTCCTTTCTTTCTTGATATTTAATAATTATCCAGTTTTTAAAGTTTCTTATTCTTCCTCCTAGAGTGTGGTATAGTTTTTCTATTTCTCTGATTCCATCTTTTTGTCAAGGTCTTATGTAATGTTTCAGGTAATTTTTAGAAAAAATATTTCCTTATAAGTTGTTTGCATAGAAGGTGGTAATTTATAGTAATATATTTTATATTCACAAATAAAAGAATATATGTAATACATGTTACAAATTTTCATATTTATTAGATGTCATTTGGCTACATTGATTTCATTTTCACTGGATTCAATGATAGTTTTTTTTCATCTTCTCCAATAAATTCCTTATATATTTCATTTATACTATATCTAAGTATTCTCTTCCTATGGGAGGATTCCCTTGCATTAATAAATGTTGTTGGTCTGTTACACCGGATGATAGTTCTTTATTTTATCTTCTCTAATAAATTCATTATATATTTCATTTATTACTATATCTAAGTATTCTCTTCCAATGGAAGGATTCTCTTGCATTAATAAACGTTTTTGGTCTGTTAAGTTTGAAAACTAAATTTTAACATTTTTTGTCATTTTATGAGCTACTAATACCTTATAGATTGAAAAGTTTGTTTGTATAGTTTGGAAGGTTTGTATAAGTACACCCATTAGTCCATTCATCTAATGCTTTTTTCCTATCTTTTATACAATCTAAATTTAAAAGATCAAATTTATGATTATCATAGAGTTTGAATTTTAGTGGGATATTACCTCTAGTTCCTTAATGCGACCTTTCTTCCATTTTGGGTGGTTGTTTTCTCCTATCTGTGGTGTCAGGCTCTCCTGACCTTTGCTTATTTCTTTAGTCCCTATGAAGTTTGGATATTCATTCTTGATAAGAAATTGGTAATGAAATTGGATTCATATGACATTTTAGGGTCGTGATTTCTGGTTCAAAATCCGTCTCATTGATTATTTTCATATCATCTTTTTCTTTTTTTGTACAAAGTTTTTCATTATAATGTTTTTCTAATTCTTGATTAACTAGTGTTAACAAACTAACTAATTTTTCTATATTCTTATTTTCGGGGTTCATGAATTGTTCCTTTAATTCTTTTCTATATTCCATTAAATTGAAATTATATATTTTTTATTGGATTTTTCATCATTTTTTCTTCCCTCATTTTTAGGAATTAGCGCATCTGATATCTTAAGTCATTATATTTTTAATCCTTCTAGGGGATCATATTTATAGCTTACAATATCATTATTTCTATATATGTTATATACATATTTTTTTAGTTCTATAAATTCCATATATATATCTTGTTGAAGTTTATTATAATCACGTTCTTTTATTTTTTTTAATAATTCTTTTTGTATTTCTATTATACCTTGTAGATATTTCATGTTTATTTCCTAGACTAAATCTATTCTTCTGTTAAAAACTTCAAAGTTTTATTAATGTTGCTTGATTTTTTGCTACGCTTACTCGGTTTACATCTATTTCTATCTGTATATTTTTTAATTTATCTTTAAACATTATTATTTTTCTAATATGACATCATAAACTAATGTTTTTAGTTGGACTTTATCTTTTAGTTTTTTAACTTTTTCTTCGTTAGAGATTTCTCCTTCATGGTCTATAAAAGTAAACCTTGGTATATTATTATTTTTACTTCCTATTATCAGGGGTTTTTCTTTGATATTTAAGTGTCATTTTAAGGTCTGTTAGTATTTATGGTTTTATTATTTGTCCAAGTTCCTGAAAGATTTTGTCTATTTCTATAAATTCATTTTATTCATATATTGAACTATTATGACTGTTTGTTAAAGAATATCCTACTTAGTAGTGTATTAAAAATGGATGATTTATTTTTTCATTAAATCTTCTCTTTCAAATTCATAAATTAGACTTAATACTTGATTTAAGTTTTTATCATAGATATTAACAGCAGACCTGAATTATGTTGTAAATTTTAGTTTTTGATATCTTAAGTTACCATGGATCATTCCTAGTAAAGTATATTTCCTATTTATTATTTTGTTATCTAGTAATGCTATTTTTATTGGTGTATCTATTCTTTGATTGTTTATTATTTCTCGGTTTTCTATTATTTCATCTATTTTATTTATGAAATATTACTATTCATTTTCGTTAAATTTAACTTCCGTTATGTTTAGGGGCATTTTTGAATTTTTTAAAGTTTGAGGATATTTTTGAAAATATCTTAAAGTTTGAGGATATTTTTTATATTTATTTGTTAATCAACATAGTTATAAGTTATCAAGAATATATATCTAAGTCTAGTATATCTCTTTCTACCATAGTTATAGCATGTAAGAACATATTTAAATGCAAATGCACAAGATGTGTGTAAGGTGCGAAGAGTAGGGATCAAAAGGTTTCACAAACACATTCAATTTTGAGGAAGATGACGTAGTGTGTTCATTTACATACCCAAAGCCTCTCTTGTCTCTAGTTGGCTTTTCATAATCTAAAATTTTGTTTAATATTTCATCTCTAACGATCACTCTCTTCACAACTTTTGTTGATTCTTCAAGCTCTTGCACCAATTTTAATTTATCTGTAACGAGTTTGTTATTTTTTTTTTAAATATGAAACACTCAAATTCAAAGTATGATTTTGTTATTGTAAATTATTTCTTTCTTCTATTAATTTATTTGAAAAGCATATATGTGTATCATGTTGTTCATTTAATTCTTCTATTTTTGCTTTTAAACTAATATTCATTTTTATGGTTCTAGCACCTTTGTAGAATAATTATTGAAAACTTTTAACATTATATTAAGAAAGAAAAGAGCATTTAATTTCCTTAACATCTAAATTATCATCCTCAATAAAATAATCTATAATAAGGTCCTAGGCACACTAAGTGTATCTAGTGATCTACTTCGATACCAATTGAGAGAAAAATATTTGTGTAGTTACAAATCGTGTTAGTTAGAGAGGGTTCTGAAAAAACAATAAGTGGAAGTATAACAAATTAAAAATTTGCAGAACGGTCGGACATACAATCGCATGTAAATAAAGTAAAGTAGAAATATAAAGATTAACACACAAGATTTTTAGGTGTAAATAACCCATGTCACACCAATGACTTAAGAAGAATACCACCTGTTCACCGAACTAATCATTTTGAAAAGTAAGGTCCAATTACAAGGTTAGGACCCAAACTACCCTCTAAAGTAGTGTCTCAAGTAATATACTTACAAATTGTTGCTTTCATCATAGTCTCTATAAGAAAGGTATTCGGATCTGGTCCAACGTTCCGATGAACTCGAGTCGCGCGAGTTAATCGAACCTGTATAACTGGCACCTGAAAAGTTAGCACAATAACATAAGTACAAATGTGTGTTCTAGAGCAAATTCAATAATGATCAATCCTAATTAGATGATTTATTAAATATATCATATAAATCGAAATCAACTGGTAACCGTAGAACACTTAGTTTAAGTACAATTCCAATAAAGATAATTTCTTTAAATATTAATAATCAAATCAAATAATTATTATATTATACAATTATTTGATCAAGAACAAAAATAAAGGAGAAACTATAAGAACACATGAGTAAAATATCCTAAACTAATTAGTTTTATTAATTAATCAAATACAAGCATCAATGTTTAATAGATTACTTAAATAAAGAAGTCTAAGAAATTATGATCTTATATTTACAAAACAAAAGAAAAATTAAGATGAAGAAAATAATGTTTTTGTATGGTTAACAAAATTGTGAGCTAATTGTATAGTTAACAAAATTGTGAGTCAATTGTACGGTTAAATAACATGAGTTAAAACCCTAAGTCAAAGGTTAATTAAAAAATTGTTCTTAAAAGTATTTAGAAGAACTTAAAAACATAAGAATAATATAGTAAAAATATTAATTGGCTTGAGTAAAAGTTATGTTAAATTTAAAAACTTGGCCGTTCGATCGATCTAGTCATGTTAAAAATTAATTTAGCCTATTTTAATTAAGGTCGATCGATCAAGTGACTTATTTGAACAATATTTCTATGTGTCTAATATGAAATTTAACATACGAGAACATAGATATACCTATAATGTGATCGTTGAGGTTCGATAATTTTTTCGGTTTGAAAATATTCTTGAAAGATACACTTAGAAATTAATATTATATATAAATGTTTTGTTGACAAATATCACCAACACTTACAAACCTTACAAAATGGTTCTTCTAAACTATGCTTCTAAATTTAAGCAAATATGCACTAGTTTTTATTTATTTATTTAATAGTTCTATCTATTAATAAAATCATTATCGAGTACTAGATCCCGTAAGGATTGTAAGTTCTTTGTTTTAATGATAGAACTAGGCCAAAGATGAATGAGTCTGTTTCTTATAAGGTCTGATTGATTTCTTTTAAATCTAAACAGCATGCGACTTAAATCATTTGATAAGTTTAAGTCATATTTCTCGGTAGTATTTGCCAATGGATTATGTTGTGAATTTAGTTTTGAGATATATGAATTGGGATGTGTCTGGGATTGAGACTCTATGAAGTTCAATGATACTATCTTTTCAAGCGCAATTGATCTCTGAATAACGTCGATGGGATGATAAATTTCTGATGTTGATGGTTTTCTCCTTGCAGGTGAAAAATTTTCTGATGTTGTTGGCAGCCCATATTATGTTGCACCAGAAATTTTGCGCAAGCGTTATGGTCCAGAAGCAGATGTGTGGAGTGCTGGAGTGATCCTTTACATTCTATTGAGTGGAGTTCCTCCATTTTGGGCTGGTGGGCTTCTAATTAAAATTTTACCTTTTCCTTGTGTTATGAAATTTATACATGTGACCTAAGCTTCACTGAGACCATGTTGCTCAACTTTCTTGGGTGCGCCCTCATCTTGTTTAACAGAAAGTGAGCAAGAGATATTTGAACAGGTCCTGCATGGTGAACTAGATTTTGAATCAGACCCTTGGCCTAGTATCTCTGAAGGTGCCAAAGATTTAGTTCGAAGAATGCTTATTCGAGATCCTAGAAGACGACTAACTGCCCATGAAGTTTTGTGTGAGTCTCTTTCAATTTTTAAAATCCTTTTTTTTTTCCTTTTTTTGTGGAGTACTTGTGATGCATGGTTGTTGAGTTGGGCATGTTTCTTCTGTAAGAAATATATTGAATGGCCATAGCCTTCCTTGTCTCCTTTTTGTTTTACCTTTTATGAGAATAAATATGAGAATAAATTTATGATATTGTTATTATACAGTAAACCTTGATACTTCTTGCTGTCCAAAAATGAAGATAGTATAATATCAGAAAAAAAGAGTAAATTGTACATTGAGTTCTCTCTCATTCATTTATCTCTCAAGTGTTTTACTTACTTGACTTATGGAACTTTAATGTAAATCTTTAGGAAATATGATGGTGCTTTTGAGTTCTAAAACAACATCAATTTCTCCTTAACCTTTTTCCGGTTAAATTCATTGCAGGCCATCCCTGGGTTCAAGTTGGTGGTGTGGCTCCTGACAGACCTCTTGATTCTGCAGTTTTAAGCCGCTTAAAACAGTTTTCTGCCATGAACAAACTTAAAAAAATGGCTATTAGAGTAAGTCTCTTTATTGTTTTAGATATGTATTTCAAATGACATGACATTTTGGAGTCAATGCATAAAGAATGTAGTATCTTATAGGTGATTTATTTATGTTGAACTAATAGCAATGAAGAACGAATTCATTTCATTTATTCTAATTCTGTCCTTTCTTTTGGCAGATAATTGCAGAGAGCCTATCGGAGGATGAAATAGCCGGTTTGAAAACAATGTTCAAGATGATAGACACAGACAATAGTGGTCAAATCACTTTTGACGAACTTAAAGCTGGATTGAAAAAATTTGGTTCTAACTTAAATGAATCTGAAATTTATGATCTAATGCAAGCAGTAAGTATCATGTATATTTGTGATGAGTTAACTCAAAGTGAGTTCAAAATTCCTTCTTGTTTTAAAGAGAGCTGAATTCAAAACTTGAGATAATCTGCAATCTATGCTGTGGCATATTCACTAAGCATCATATAATGATGAATGTTGAACCATCTCGAATTGACATTTTCTCTCAAAACCTGCAGGCAGATGTAGATAACAGTGGAGCAATTGATTATGGGGAGTTTGTAGCAGCAACATTGCATCTCAACAAAATTGAGAAGGAAGATCACCTATTTGCAGCTTTTTCCTACTTTGATAAAGATGGAAGTGGCTATATCACTCAAGACGAGCTTCAACAAGCTTGCGAGGAGTTTGGCATTGAGGATGTCCGCCTCGATGAAATGATTCAAGAGATTGATCAGGACAATGTAAGTAATCCTTGAATATCAATGCTATATCACTAGAATGGCAACTAAGGCCAAAAAAGAACCCCAAAAAATGAATGCATTGTCAAGGTACTAAACATGTAAAATAAAATTCTTCTTATCACAAAAACTTACTTCTCTAGTCTCTCCTTTCGACATCCGCTGGTCTTTTTCTCAGGATGGACGAATTGATTACAACGAGTTTGTGGCAATGATGCAAAAAGGAAATGCGGTCGGCCCCGAAAAGAAAGGCTTGCATGGTCAGTTCAGCATTGCCTTCAGGGGTAGTGGCAAACTTTCTTATCAAAGATAGTAAAAAGGTGTTCCTTGTTTCTTTCAATTTTGAGTATGAAGGGCTATTATTGTACAGAGAATCTTCAAAGTCTGATCTACAGCCACAGGTTGCAAATTAGGCCTTATTGGCTATTCTCTTTGATTTTATGGGTAATTTATTTAAATTGACTTGTACACTATCAGGAGAAGAAAAAAATTTCACTTTTTATTTTTTATTCTTAACATTTCTTATGGTTATGGAAGGTCATTAAGTTAATGGTTAAGTTTTTGTGTCGGGAGTTAAAAAAAAAAAGTTCCAACCTTGCAACAGTCTTTTACATAAACTAGTATATAACACATGCAAGATACTTACTTAACTTATAAAGTCCCGTACGTAAATAGTATATTGAAAATTTAGTGGAATTTGTCATATGAGTTATTTACAATCTTTATTACATTACAATTTTGATACAATTTTTAGTCCATTCTAAAAAAATTGCGATCTAAAAGGAGTCAATGTAGAATTGTTACGGAAATAGATCAAAATGTGTATGTATACTCCTAGTCTAGCAACACCACGCAAATTTTTACATATATCAACCTTTGTATTTGTCATGTTTGATTGGAAGAACATTAATAATAGTAATAGAAATGAAATTAAATGAAGAGAGTTTTATTATTATTATGTTTGAATAATATTAATAGTAACGTGAATGAATTTCAATGAAATCATTGTTATTATTATAGTTGAACAGTATAATTATAATATTGGAATAAAATTTATAAATCTATAAATTAAAAAATTAACATTTTTAAATTAGATAAAATTTAAAAAATAATAAATAATTATATAATATATAAAAAAATATTATTTCATATATTTTAAAGAGTGTTAGAATAACGGGTATTCTTGTTATAATTGAAATGACTTATATTTTACTATAGATAAATAGGAAAAAATAAAAAATATTTTCGAGATTTTTAATATTTTTAAAAATACTCTTAATGTTTAAAATAAAAACTATAATATCCCAAAGTTTTAAGGTATCTTTAATAATGTCCTTATTATTTAAGAGAAGCATTAAAAATTCGTGAAAAATCAAATCAATATCTGAAAAGTCTTTTCTATCCCTGTATATATAGCTTTTTGAATATTACTGTTGATAATATTATCGCAAATATCTTTAAGGTTTTGTTTTTCTTCAAAAATACTCCTACTATAATAATTAATTTAACTTTATAAAAAATATTCATGTTATAATAATTAATTTAATTTCATCAAAAATATCATTGATATAATAATTAATTTAACTTCATTAAAAATTCCTCAACTATAATATTTAATTTATCTTCATCGAAAATACCCTTATTTCTTAATAACACGATATAAAATATTTTTCAAAAATACCCTTGAAGATAAATTAAGTTAATAAAGCAAACAATATCAAGTTAACTATTTTTAGAAAATATTTTATATTGTGTTATTGAGAAGCAGTATCCTTGTTATAATAATTAATTTAACTTCATTAAAAATTCCTCAGTTATAATATTTAATTTATCTTCATCGAAAATACCCTTATTTCTTAATAACACGATATAAAATATTTTTCAAAAATACCCTTGAAGATAAATTAAGTTAATAAAGCAAACAATATCAAGTTAAATATTTTTAGAAAATATTTTATATCGTGTTATTGAGAAGCAGTGGTATTTTTGATGAAGATAAATTAAATATTATAATAGAGGCATTTTTGATGAAGTTAAATTAATTATTATAGTAGAGGTATTTTTGATTAAGTTAAATTAATTATTATAGGAGAAATATTTTTAATAAAGTTAAATTAATTATTATAGTAGGAGTATTTTTGAAGAAAAGTAAAACCTTAAAGGTATTTGCAATAATATTAAAAAAATTATATAAGTAAGGGTAGAAAAACAATTTTCAGATATTAATGTGATTTTTCATGGTTTTTTGATACTTTTGTTAAATAATAAGGGTATTTTTGAAGATATCTTAAACCTCAAAAGTATTGTAGTTTTTTTTTAAACGTTATGGATATTTTTGAAGATATTGAAAATCTTAGGGGTATTTTTGAGCGAGAGTAATATATATATAGAGGTGAGATTACTATTTTACCCTAATGTTAAACATAAATATAACGTTGATAACGTTCACGATTATTTTTGATATTAAATAAAGTTTAAAGATAATTTTAAAAAAGGAATATTTATGATGATAATTTAAATAAATAATAAAATTCAATATAAAACATCTATAATAATATAATGATTAATGACTACCTGTTGTACAATTAATTTATTTTTTTACAGAGCATATACCTTTATTTCATGACATGACAAAAACAGCATATGCCTGTTGTCATTGGGCCATCCACGCTGGAGAAGAGTGCATTTTTGCATTATTTCATTTTTCTTTAATTCGTCTGTATTTCACTTTTTCCAATTGCATTAAAGTTTTATTTAATATACGTTCACATGCCGTTGACATAGTTTGAATCCTTATTTATTTATTTATTTTTGATAACTGGAACCCTTATCTTTAAGCATTCTGTGTTCATAAATGAACAAATAGGATTAGCAATTTAGCATTAACTGCATTAATTTACCCTTTTAAAAATTATGAGCATGATAATATTATTTTTTGTCATTTAAATTTCAAATAAACTACAGGCAAATACATACGAAGCAATATTTAAAATATTTAATCCTATTTAAACGTTTGTGATTTGTTATTTCAACTTTAAATGAAATACAATCTAAATTTTAGATATAATCCTCGATATTTTTGCTAAACATCAACGGGTACACAGTTTAATCTCAATAACTACGAGACTGCGTAGCAGGAAAAAAAAAACCCATGGGACTATGAGTTTGATTAGAGGGGGGGAAATGACATTTCAAAAGAATCGAATTTTTCTCTATTTTTGGTGTGCCAGCTACCAAAGTGTAGCAATGTTACATAAAAGTGAATTTTTTTTATTTATTTGTTATAATTTTATTAGGATGGGTATTTTAATTGCAAGATATTCTTAAAAATGTGATGATTTTTTTATCTAAATATAACCGTAATTTATAATATATATTAATATTATTTTTTATATATATATAATTATTTAAAAATATATTTTTAATAATAAAAACATAATATTTGAAATAATTATATTGAATTTTTTTTATTTTTATTTTACTTAAAAATTTGTGTTAAATAATTAAAAGGTAAAAATTAATATCAATATTTTAAATAATATAATTGAGTAATAATTATATTAATATTTAATTTTTAAAAATAAATATATTTTTAAGTAAATATTAAAAATAAGAATTTTATCGTAAAAAAAATTATTACTTGTTTATAATCGATAATTATTATTTAAAATTATTTTTTAATCCTATATTTTTATGTAAATTTTTATTTATGATACGTGAAATATTACACTAAAAATAATAAGAATGAATTTGGTCCTTTCACTTTAAGGCAAGTTAATCAGCCTTTTCTTTTATGACTTTCTTTTTCCTTTCACAACGTTCAAAATATCATATTATTAAGAGAATTGTTGTATAGTAAAATGTAACTACACCTAGAGTCGATGAATGACATCCTAAAAGCCTCTAGCATCCCAACTTTAGGTTTTATCGTTGGAAGATAGAGTTGACACATTATTATTTTTATTTATTTTATATTTAAATTTTTTATTATTTATTGAAATTATTTTTATGTCGACTTAAAAAAACACTATAGATAAAAGAAAAAATCAACTACGTACAATATTTGCATAGCAACGCGTATATATATATATATATATATATATATATATTAATTTGAAATCGATATGAAAAGAAATCGCAACGCGTGCATACAAGGAGGACACAAAACTATACTCCAAATATTCAGTATTAGCAAAGTCACTCTCTCTGTGGCACAAAATTTAATAATTAACAAATATCTATTTTTTTTTGTATTTTTACGATTCTCTTATACTCTGTAGGAACCCTAATTCGCACTTGGCTGCACTTTCTCACTCCACCTTTTTCTCTCTCTATTATCTCCAATTTCAAACCCGAATTCTCCCTCTTAGATGGCGACGGCTCGGGAAGATACACAACCTTATGGTGGAGGAGCGGGAGGGAAGATTCTTAATAGGCCGTTCAGAAGAAGCACTCATGAGACGCCGTATGATCGGCCGCCAACCGCACTCAGAAACCCTACCGGCGGATGGATCTCCAAGCTCGTTGATCCGGCCCAGCGTCTCATCGCCTCTGGTGCCAGCCGTATGTTTTCCACCGTTTTCAGAAGACGCCTACCATCGCCTCAGCCGCTATTAGCAACAGGTTTGTCTAAGCTTTAATTTCTTCACTTCTGATTCAATTTATTTGTTTTCCGAATTCTGTTGGGTTTCAATTTGGAGTATGTCGCATTAGCTCATGTTTATTGAAGGGCTGCTCGCTATGGAGAATTCTGTTCATGTAGGGAATTTTTTAGGATTTAATGTCGGAGTAAGTTTTTTTTTCTTTGATATTGCTACATCTTATTTTTATTAATGTCACAATTATTTATTAATAATTTGTAAAAGTACAATGTTGTCCTTTGAATGCATTAAATGCATAGATAAGAACCCATTGATATCTAAATGTTCAGATTTTCATTTTAATAAAATTGGTATTAAGTGAGTTGTGGCATTAACAAAAATAGTTGCCTGTAACACTATTTTTTTTTTTTTTTGGGTTATCTAAATTTGTTATGCTTGTTTTGGAGTTGTTATTGATTACTCTTAGATTATACTCCTTAACAATCAGATTGTGTTTTTTGTATATATTTTTTTAAGAAAAAGTTACACTAATCTTGAGGGTACCATGTCATCACATACTCCAGAAGCAATGAATAAGCTATCTTGTTCTCATTGGGCAACCAGTTATTAGTTTTGAAATTTAGAGTTACTTAGTTACTTGGGCATCAATTTAAAGAAACTTGTTTCGGTTCTACTGGGTGTCTTTCTGTCGTTGTGGTTATTTTCTTTTTCCGTAAATATTTCATTTTAGCCTGAAAGTTGTGGAACTTGTCGTTATATGTGTTTTAGGTGCATAACATTGGCAATTGTTTATCAAATATCTGGAATAATCTCTTACTGAAGTGAAGAATACGTTTACATTTTATGGGCATTGATTCCAATTTGTGTTAATGGGCTTTTCATTTATTAGTGAAGCCAAAAAATCACTTTGTATTCTTTATTTCCTTTCTTTCAATGGTTTCTCCTGTAATTTTAGGTGTGTTGAATTAATAGAGCCTTTAATACTATTTAATGTAGATAAATTTAAATTTTACAACCACGTATGCCCTTTTTTCCTATCATGTTTAAATTCCTTGAGTATTTGCTAGTACCTTATTCGGTAATAAGGAGCCTAGTACAGTTCTGCCCTGATCTTTTTGAAGTAAGAAGTAAATTGTAAATGGAACTCAATCCTTGCTTTCAATGTTAATTTTTGAACCAGAGTCATGTCGTGAAGCAAGCAATGCTCAGCAAGATGCAGTTACCACAGTAAGTTCTTTGCAAATATTGAGCTATTTAAGGCGAAATTTTTTTTTATCGGCCAACAATCATCTTTTTCTCTTTGCATTTGGTAGCATATAAATTCTTCTTTTTCTTGCCTTAGGAATCTAAATATCATTTTGGAGTGAATGCAGTGTTTGAAAGTGAGATTTAAATTAATAAATAAATTGTGACATATGCAAGGGTACCTTTCTTCTAATGGTACCCAATATACTAGTGAATAATCTTAACGGCTTCTGGCCTTGATGGATCCCCTACCCTATCTCTGGCTTTATAGTGTTTGCCAGTTTTGACTAGTATCTGTTTAGCTTTATAATTTATGTTTTGGATTGTTCATGCCATTCTTTTTATCTTTCTTCTTTATATTTGAGTAGACTTTGTTATTTCATGTTCATTAATATGTGTTGCATGCTATTTTTGGGGAAATTATAATTCTGGAAAGAGAGAAGGAGGTAGTCATCAAAATCGAGGTCCAAGTAATAGTGATAACAGAGATGGTTTAACTGAGCTTGAGCAAATCTTGACACAGAAGACATTTTCCAGGCAAGTTTCTATCAGTACCTTACTCAGTAAATTTGGCATACTTTGTCTTATTTTCATGTCATGCAACTCTTTCCTTCAATAGGCATTGCTTCTACTTGGCTTAAAATTGCAAGATAAAATGAAGATAAGTGGCTCTTAGGAAGTTATTAAGTTGGAGCAAGTTATCTTCCTCCTAATTACTGGTCATTGCTCTATTGTTTAGGTAAATGCATCCCTTGGTGAAACTATGTAACAGAACTGAAGCAGCAAATTCATCTTAGAATCATTTTGCTCTGGTTTTATTAGTTTAAATTTAAGAGTTTCCATTTTTTAACATTCATGTTGAAATGCTAAATATGTGAATGTCAATGACTAGCAGTTCAGAGATTGAGCGTTTGACAGCCCTACTGCATTCAAAAACAGCTGATATATCAAATGAAAATCACGATAAAAGGCTTGATGTCATTGCTTTAAGATCTGTGGCATCTGCTGACAAACAAAGACATCCTGGAGCTCCAGCTCACGAAAATGGGATAGAGAGCCATCATATTTCAAGTCCTCTTGTTACATCAAGTGTATGATAATATTTTTAAAACCTCAATTTTTGTTTTGGTTGTAACAGTGAAAGCATTTGGTGGATGTCTCATGTGTGTGTGTGAGTTTCTAATCTAAAAAATCAAAACGCTTGCTTCTGCTCACACTGAGTGGGTAAACATGTCTTCAGGTGCTTGAAGAGGATACTGCTTCGCCTGCTGAGCTTGCCAAAGCTTATATGGGCAGTAGGCCTTCCAAAGTGTCCCCTTCTATGCTGGGCTCTCGTAGTCGATTGTTCAAGGAAAGTTCAACTGTATTGAACAGTGATTCATTACGTTCAAAGTTACCCATTACACCGCTCCTGCCTATGAGTTCTGGGAACTTAAAGGCTCCTGAAAATGGTGTCACCACTCCAAGATCTCGAGGCAGATCTGCTATATACAGTATGGCTCGAATACCATATTCTCGAATGCACTCGACCTCTGCCTTCAAGGTTTGCTTGCTTTTAAAACTTTGCTTAATTTGTGTTACCACTATATCAGATATCGTTTTGCCTAATTGTCTGGTAACTTTCCAGGTTAGGTCAACTGCTGATGTCAATGGGGGCTCGTCCTCATCCCAATCTGTACTGGAGCAAAGTTCACCTTCTGGATCAAAGCAAGGGGTATAACTCCGATACTATAAGTTATATTTTAAATTGTGGAATTTGATTTAATTTACAGCATTTTTGCTTCATTTTCAGACTTTAAAGCGCAGGAGCTCAGTCTTAGACAATGATATTGGATCATTTGGTCCTATTCGTAAAATACGTCAGAAACCTAACCTCACCTCAAGAGGCTTGGGCTCACCCACTTCTGGTACGCCACTTTCAATTTCTGGAACTAGACTTGTTCCACACAATGCTCAGAACCTATCATTTTCAATGTTGAAACCGGTTTCATTTGGTGAAGTGAAGCACGATTTCATGAAAGTGTCAACTGAAGATGGGGTTCCTAGTTCTAGTTTCTCCTCTGTTCCATCTAAGTCCAGTGAGATGGCTTCAAAAATATTACAGCAACTTGATAAATTGGTCTCGCCAAAAGAGAAATTATCTGTGCCCAAACATCTTACTTTAAGAGATAAATCACCTAGTAAGCTATATCCATCCATGCTACATGGACAGGCTCTGAAAAGTCTTGAGCATGTTGATTCTTCAAAGTTTTTTGGTAATGTTTTAGATAAGAAAAACTCAGATGATTCTCTCGATAAGCTCCTGACCAATGCTGGAGACATCACTTCTCAAAAGCAAAACAAGGCTAAAGAAAATGGTCCATTAAAGCTTGGTGATACGTCTGAAAAATCCACTGCTGAGGTCAATAGTGTAGATTCTGTAGTAATGAACAAGGATGCGATAACTAGTGTTAGAACTGCAGTTCATGTTGCATCTAGCTCTGTTTCTTATCCTCAAAGTAAGCAGGGTTTCCGGATGAGTGCGCATGAGGTATTGCCTTATGTTCACATATCTTTAGTTTATCTCATTCTTAGTTATGGACAGAAGTTCTACCATGCTTTTTTAGTCTTGTAATGGCTAGTAAATCAGATCTATATTTTGACTATTATTGATTTGGTTAGTTGCAGTCTGGTTAGATGATTGAGGTTAATCCTTATGATTAGATAAACCCATTCCTTGATTAGTCAGTTTATTGTCCATAAAATGGTGGAAATCGCTTTAATATTTCTTATTTCTGTTGAGGGACCCCAACACATCTGCAAAAGCAGAAATTGAGGTCATTATATGAAAGATGCATTAATTTTCTTTTTAATATTATTTATGATGTTTGTTCTTATTACTCGCAAGAAATAATTTAAAATTTCATCTTTGTGGATAATGTTTGCAGGATTTTTTGGATCTGGATGACGAGGGCTATTCTAATGGTTCTCCATCTGATATGTCAGCTGACATCGGAGAAAAGGTGGACACGTTTTTGGTAGAGAGGAAGAATGACGTTCCCGAGCCTTTTCCATTGGAGAAACCTTCAGCTTTGGCTCAGGTCAAGCCTGTTGTATCTTCTGCCATGAATCAAAAAACTGATCTTGGAACTTCTGATGGATGCATACCTGTTGATAAGGGGGGCAACTTTATCCCAAGTACATCATTGCCCAACATGATGATTCAGTCAACTGTGGTAACTTCTCAGTCATCTTTGCCCACCATGGTAACTAGTCAGTTACCCTTGCCCACTTTGGCAGCCAGCCAGTCCTTAACACGTGAGGATGCTACTAAAGCAAAAGAATCAAATGTGGCTCCTCCCATATTTCTCTTTGGGGATAAAGTTACTTCAATAAAGGATTCAGCTGTATCAAAAGAATCAAACTTTGCTCTTGGAGATAAAGTTGCTTCAACAATCGATTCAAATTCAGCTTCTCCTTTATTTAATTTTGGCTCCAAAGTGGTTGATCTTGGGGATAAAGCTGCTTCAACAATCGATTCAAATTCAGCTTCTTCTCTATTTAATTTTGGCTCCAAAGTTGTTGATCTTGGGGATAAAGTTGCTTCCACAATCAATTCAAATTCAGCTTCTCCTTTATTTAATTTTGGCTCCAAAGTTGTGGATAAAGCACAGTTGCATTTACCATCTGCTTCCTCCCCTTCTGTTGCTACTGAATCTACAGGAATAAAATTTGGTGCTTTTTTAGAATCAAAACCTGAAACCAAG
The DNA here is from genome assembly GCA_030763125.1 of Hippophae gyantsensis. Classification (NCBI taxonomy): domain Eukaryota; kingdom Viridiplantae; phylum Streptophyta; class Magnoliopsida; order Rosales; family Elaeagnaceae; genus Hippophae; species Hippophae gyantsensis. The sequence continues at coordinate 50,682,181 of CM061033.1, forward strand.
AGGTAAGTGCTTGCTGCAATAAGATTTGTCATTTGATTTATCTTTTTCCCCCTTCATATGTGACAATATAATCAATGTCTTCCGAATATCTAATTACTGTGCATAATTAAGGATGCATGTCACTAGTCTTTTGATCCTTATATCAATATCTACCCAAGAATGTCACTATTTGTCCCTGGTAAATTAGATCCACTCAGTTTAGTCATTAAGTTAAATGTATTTAATTTAATTTCTGAACTTCAAATTTCAAACTTAATTTAGGTTACATCAGGAGTTGATATCTGTCAACCTAAACGGTCAAAATTGTTCAAATGTTCAAAGCATGTGAATGGTAAAGGCATGATAGGGCATTAAGACTCTGAGCAAGCTTAGTTGTTATCCAAGAATTAGAGACATTTGTAGAGGCAACACTGTTGTTTTGCCCATTTCACCCTCTAATTATTCATGGATTTTGTGCCTGATTATACCCCCTTGTCTGATTTCCTGTCAAATGCACCGTTAACCTTTCAATTTAACAGTCCTTTTATATCCGTGGACTAGATCAAGGTTGAAGTTTCAAGTTCAAATTCTAAATTGATTACATTAATTTAACTGGGTTTATATTGGACGAATATAATTGACATGAACCAAGAGTGACATTCATCGCATATTTATTATATAATTATGAAAGCCACCTGAAAGTTGAATTCATTTAATTTTTTGACAGCCCACTTAAAATGATATGATTTGACTGTCATATGTTCTCTTGGGTTGCCATGCTTATGAATTTGTCGGTGTGGCCATACCTGTCCCTAACTATTGGTGTTTTCAATATACAACTTGTATTCTGTAGTTTTATATTTTTGTTTTTTTTCCTGTTTCATGTACAGCTTTCTTACAGCAGCAGCTGGTGTTAATGATTCTCAATCAAAAGTGCTTGAACCAGATAACACTGATGACAAGAACAATTTGAATGCTGGTGGGTCATCTACCGCCTCTGAAGCTCTACTTGCACCTGCTGTTACTGCATCAACTCCAACGAGTATATTCTCATTCATCCAACCATCTAATAATTCTGGTTTAAGTAATGGTTCTTTTGCTTCAACTTTCAAAGCCTCTGCTGTTTCCAATTATTTGGCACCTCAAAATGTAAGCAGTGGCACAATATTCACGAGTAGTGGTAACAACACTTTTGCCACTACTTCCACCATGGTTAGTTCCAATAGTGGTAGTATATCTATGTCAACTCCAGCAACCCCCTCATTTCCAGCTGCATCTATGTTTAAATTTGGTTCCTCTGCTTCAACTGCTGGTGCATCAATTTCTGCTACGTCTGATGAAATTAAGACCAAGCAGGACTCTAGTGCTGGTAATTTAACCAGTAGGCCTTCCACTGGCACATTTGCACCCGTCGCAAGCACAGGAAGTAGTCCTTTTGGTTTTAGTGCCACTACCACTTCTACTTTTGAGAACCAGTCTAAGGTTTCTACTTCTCTTGGTGCTGGCAGTGGATCTATGCTTGGAGCTCATGCATCACCTGCAGGGACTGGTGTTGCAACCTTCACCCAGGGCACACCCATTCAATTTGGTTCCTCTACATCTTCCCCATCCTTTGCGGTGGCTGGGAGTACAACTTTATCAAGTGGCAGTTCTCTCTTTGGCTCAACTTCAGCTTCTAATCTGTTCGGTTCTGGAGCTATTACTGGAAAAGGCTCAGCTTCCTCTTCTGAGGCCAATGCTGTTAGCTCTAGCAATGGCTCAACGCCTAGTCTGTCCAATTGGCCACCTGCAAAATCTCCCATATTTGGTTCCACGTTTAACTCTACAACCCCATCAACTGGGTTTTCTTTCGGAGGATCCTCCACATCTAGTACTACTGCATTTTCTTTTGGAAGTTCCTCCACAGCTTCTGCTAGTAACAGTGCACCTGTCTTTGGATTGTCCAATACTGCATCGTCAAATTCCATTTACTCGTTCACATCATCATCAGCTTCTGCCCCTACACAAAATGTGTTTGGCAACACTAGTCCTGCGTTCAGTTTTGGTTCTGCTTCTGCAGGTAATAATGATCAAATGAGTATGGAAGACAGCATGGCTGAGGACACTGTTCAGGCATCAGCACCTGCAGTTCCATTCTTTGGTCAGCAACAGCCTGTATTGCCCACTCCAACTACTGTTCATACAGCAGCATCCACAGTGCCAGCATTCGGTCAGCAACAACCTCTCTCACCATCTCCAACCAGTTTTGCATTTGGTTCGATAGGTTCCTCAGTGGGCTCTCCATTCCAATTTGGAAGCCAACCAAATCTAGCAATGCAACAGAACCATCCTCCATTTCAGGCTTCCGGTAGTCTGGGTTTCACTGAAGGAAGTAACTTCTCGTTGGGCAGTGGTGGAAGTGGTGTTGACAAGTCCAATAGAAAGTACGTGAAGCCTGTTAGGAACAAGCATCGGAAAAAGTAAAGGCATCTACGACACCAGATTGTTGTCCAAATTAATTGTAAAAAATCAGCAGCACACCCACCATGTTGACAAAGGTATAATCAAGGCTTTGGAGGTTCTGAAGATTTGATGATTTTCTTGTTTTTTAAAATATTTCTCATTAACGTTTTTTTAAAAAGCTTGATTTCCAAAGGGGAAAATTGAGGTCGCAATGAAAGAACAAGTTTTTCACAATTTTGTATCACTTTGTAGTCTTTAGATGACTTGGACTTTGTACTAGTACGAGTAGGTGATAGGTGTCTGTGCGCTGTGCTATCGACCATCAATTCTGTTCAATGTACTATTTGTATCATAAAGAGGAGCATGAAATCTGTCGAAGAAAAATTGTTCCTACTTAAATATCCCTCGTAATTTTTTTTTCACCGATTGAGAAACTTCTCTCGTTAAATAGTTTCTGCTTTTTTTTTTATTCCAGTCCTTTTTTAGGATATTATGTTGATATGTAATATGATGCATCTTTCCTTTTGAGTTTGTGTAGTACGCCTGTCCTCATTTTCTTTTTGTTTTTTTTAACTTGCTTATATAATGTTTTAATATTTTTCTTCGTTATTTTGATATTGAGTATTCAGATCAAATGTACTTTATTTTTCTCGTCTCATCGTATAACATAAAACGTTCAACTTTTGATTTTTTACATGAAAGTCAAACATTTTATGCAATTTTAGTTACTATGTTTCAAGATATATGTAACAACACAATTAAATTCATTAGGAGGTGGGGGTGTGCAAGAAAGTATCAAATTATTATTCAAAATGCCTAAATTTAATAATAATAAAAATGAATAATTTTGATATCATTTGAATAACTATAAATAATTTTTTAATCAAGTATTATAAAATAATATAAAAAAAGATCATGATTGTTTTAAAAATTTATAAATTTTAATATTTTTGAATATTATACAACTAATGTTGTATGTCAAATGTGTATTTTTATTCAATTAAAATAAAATATTAAAATTACGTAAATTAAGTTATAACAAAACTAAATAATAGAGTTTAATATATATGTATACGGACAAAAAAATTAAAAGAAATTAAACAACATAAATTATAATAAACATGAAAAAAAAATTCAAAAATGTGAGAAAAATAGATGAGATTAATATTATATAGTATAAATAATAATAAATATTTATATAATTATATGTGGTGTAAAACAAAATAGTTAAATTGTATGCGAAATTAAATGAAATGTTTTTTTAAGAAAATGTTAAAAAAAATCAAACTAGTAAAATTTAAGAAAAACAACAAAATTATATTTTTAAAACTTGTAATCACAAAAAAAAAACATTTATTATGATAATTTTATATATTTTTACTATTAAAAAAAGTTTGACCTATCATATCACATTTAATCTCATCTAATTGGACAAAGTTTTAGACGTCGTTCAAGTTGAACTCGTTCGATATTAACCTTTGTTCAATTAAACTCGTTTAATATTTTTAAGGTATTATTTTTGTTATCATATATAATTTTGAATGTTATTTGATGTAATTTTTCTAAATTTTATGAAAAGATTTTAAACATTTATCCTTTTACTAAGTTTCATTTAGTAAAAATTATATAATTGTAAAATAAAAAGAAAAGATAATGTTCAAATAATAAACTTAGAGGAAATAACGCTATGTATTTTTGTAAAATGTAGAGGTATGTTCATAAATACAACAAAAAAAACTTTATCAAAATGTCGAGGATTGTGGATGTGGCTCCCACCACGTGGATGTGTGATAACTAAAAAATGAAAACCTAAGTAATATTATAAATATTAAGGAGAACGATCGTAGAAGTCTCTCAAAATATGAAGTTTTTGTTATTTAATCTCTTAGATTTGAAAAGATGTTTTTTAATCTTTAATTTTGAGAAAAATGGATTAAAAATGAGTAATATTATTTTAATAATTTTAATATTAAAATATTATTTTTTTATTATCAAACAATTAAAAATATGATAAAATTTAAATTATTAACAAGGAAAAAAATTAAATTTAAAATAATATATCGATAATAAATCAAATATTATTATTTTGTGAAATTTTTCATATTAAATATCCTTTTATTATTATTAAATTATTAAGTTGCAATAATATTTTAATGACTTAGATAAAAAATAATAATATTATAATAAAAAAATAATTAAAGGGAGAACGTACAAATATAACACCGAGTTATTGTAGTTGTATCGTTTATACTAAGGAATTATTTTTTGTTCCATTTATAGCATCAAATTATAAAAATTGTTCTTTTATGCTATTCCATCTGTTGTCAGACAACATCAAGCTTTTGTTAACATTTATTAATGTACTGTTTGCCTCTAACCTAAATAATCTCTCTCTGATCTCCCTAAATTTCCATTAACGTTAATCTTACTATCTCCGATACCTCCATAGATGAACTGGTTCATCTTATAATTTTAAAGTGAATGATGAAGATTTTGAATTATTTTTCTGATTCTCTTTATGAGCAGTATCAATTTAAGATTTATATTCAGGAGAGACGTTATATATAGAGTAAAAAAAATATTAGTTATTATTTATTTTTAATTAAAAATGATGTTATAAATGTATCATTTTAATAAATATGTTTAAATTATTAATTTTTTTAAAAATATTGAGTATTAAAAGTTTAAAAATTAAAATTTAAATATGTCGTAATTTTATTTTATAAATATAATTATATATAATTTCATAAAAATTATATTTAAAATTTATTCGAGTTGAGGCTGTTCACCTCTACGTGCATACGCACCTGTGTGTGACTCTCCAATGCTTGATAGGTAACGAACATTATGTTACATATCTTCTTCTTCTTCTTCTTCTTCTTCTTCTTCTTCTTCTTCTTCTTCTTCTTCTTCTTCTTCTTCTTCTTCTTCAAACTGTTCCAAATTCAACTTTCTTTTAATATTTTTATTTGGGCCTTCAATTTAGATCTTTTTGAGTCCTGGGTATTTGAATATTCCTCTCCTAATTTTTGCAGAAAACTCATAATCAAATTTCAAAATAGCTTTTCCTTTACCTTTAACAACCCTTTTCACTGAATCAACACTCTAGTTTTTGTTTTTAACTATCTCTAAATCATCACATTCCTCAAATTTGTGTTTTGATCTAGGAAGTGTAGAGGGGGAGACAGTGCATGACATTAGCTTAATAGAGATATAAAGGAGGTTGGAGGGAGGTTGGAGAGAGGTTGGAGAGAAAACGATACAGTAATAAATGTTAACAGAAACTTAGCGCCATCCAAAGGCAACATATAGAATAGAATGATATAAATGAGTTAAACTGAATAAATGTAACAAAAAGCAATTTTATAGTACAAACAGTATAACTATATAATAATTCGATCATATATATTTGTAGGTTTATTTTAGTTAAAATAATATTATTTATTAATTGATTAATTAATAATTAAAAACACATTTATTAAAGCACATTAAGACTTAATCTAGTTATTTGAATAATATATTTCTTAAATTATTATTTTTAATTTTTTTTTAATTTTTTTATAAATAAAAAATTATAAAAAAAATAAATCAATGATAAATATTTTATAATTGAGAATTTTTTTTGAATCAATTGATAATATATATATATATATATGATAGAAATAAATAATATATAATAATAAATACATAATATTTTATTCTAAATAGAATTTTATTATAAATTAGTTTGATATAATAAAAATAAATTATAAAATAATTATATAATTATACATTTTTAGAATTTAAGAAATAATAATTAAATCTATAAAATGAAGTAGCATGGATCATAAAATGAAGTATTTAAAGAAACAAGAAAAGTAGGTAAACATGCAACATAACTTGGAGTAGGATTATAAATAATGTGGCAGGTAATTTTGAATTAAAATAATAACAATCATTTTTTTAACGGTTAATAACACAATTCGCAGTGAATAGAATTTTCGGTATTTTAATGCCGGCGTTGGTATCTTCGCATATTCGTCATCGTCAACCTCACTTTGTTTCCATATTTTTCATCAGAATATTTGTCACCTCTTCTCATTCGTTTTTTTTTTTCTGGGATATTGCGCACTGATCCCAATTAGGTAAACATGTCTCTCTTTTTTCCTCTTTTATTTACAATTTTCATGTTTGCTGTAAATTGGGTAAATATGAGAGTTTTTACTAGGATTATCAGACTAAATTAATGCGTGATCATCAGGTAGGAGGTAAAAACGAAAACTGAGTAACCAAATAAAAAATAAAAAACATAAAATAATAATTCGTATTTTATAACATTAGCACGTGGTGAGCGAAAATTGTATTACTTATTCGGTTTATTAAAATTATATATCTTATATAATAAATTTATGAAAGGAAGCATTTTAATCCTATAATTTGAAAAAATACAAAAATTCTTATAACATGAAAAGCATGATATATTTTTTCTAAATAAACAAACACTTATTTGTAATTAGTTTGAATATTGATAAACTAAATTTTGTTATTTAAAATAATTTTTCATTATCTAATTGTTTAAAAATGGTTAAACGCGTGTGAGAAATCTATAATTTTTACGAAAGAATCATTTTGATCCTATAATTTAAAAAAATATAAAAATTATGATTAAAGTATGTATTTTACACCGAATATACGAGATTTAATTGAACATTTTTCAAAATTATGAGATTCAAATAATCAATTTTAAAGATATGAAAATAAAATGATGATTTACACAAAGCTATTACTAACACCTTTTTTATTTAAAAATTACAAGAAATTAAACTTTTTAAAACTAATAATTCTAAAAATAATAATATTTATGTATAGTTTATATATTTTTATTATTAAAAAAATCATACACGATATTTTATATTGAATATTAGCTTATTAAATGTTGTTAAAGTGTTACTACATTCAACATTATTTTTATTTTTATAAATTTTAGAGGTATTATTTTATATAATTTTTTAAAATTCTATTTATTGGTCATAATATTAGAACAACTCCAAACAGGCTTTAAGGACATGGCCAATCCTCTTCATTGTTTTGCTTCATTTTACATTAAATTTGTACTCCAATCATCCACAATATCACATATTATACTAAAGAATATATTATATAAAATAAAATATTCATTTAAAATTGCATTAAATATTATACAAAAAAATTATATTTAATAATTTTTTATTAATTTTATATTGTGTATTTAATTCTAATTTATTATATGTAATAAAAATTTAAATTTTTTTCATAAAAGAATAGTAAAACTTCAACTATATTCGCTCTAAATTTGATATAACAGTTTATTTCACTAAATTTTACATCAAATTTAAAGTTTGTTTAAGAGTTAGAGTTGATCTAAGACACTATTTTAATATAACTTTTACACCAAAAATACATTAAAACATTACACAAAAATAGAACACTAGTGTTAATTTTGCTTTTTTAACAATAATAATAAAAAATATAAAAGATATAAATATTATATTTACCTTAATTATATATATATATATATATTATTAAATTTTGTTCCAATCATAATAAAAAATTAGTTTGATTTTAATGGGATGGGATAGGTTAGAGAGAAAAATAATTGTAAACATTTCACTAATTTAGTAGGAAAAGTTACACTAAAATAGAGTTTTAAGTTAGAATTGATTAGACTTAGGCGTAACAAATGTGTATTTGTATTATATTTTAATATTAATTGTGTTGTGTTTAAATAAAAAAATTTACTTTATTTTTTATGTATTTATTTACAATAATAATAAACATCCATGTTTTTAAAAAATAAAAAAATTATTAATTAATTATTATTAAATTTCTTCTCTTTATCTTATTTTACATTACTTTTCTACAATTTAAGGGAAAAAACTCTAATATAAATAAAAATATAAAATATTGATTTTACTTTTTTTTAATTGTATCTTTATATAGTTACATATGTTACAACATAATTTTTTAGTTATGTTAAGAATAATAATTTAATTTTTTTATTATATTTTAACAGTTTATCATTTTATTTTGAAAAGTGATATCACATTAATAAATGATAATTTTTTTTTATTATATTTTTTTAATTGTTATTAAGGTTTAAATTTTATAACTATTTTAATAATAATTATGCTTACAAAAATAATAAAATTTAAAATTTAATTAATTATTTTTTAATAAAATATTACAAAAATAACAAAAACAATCAGTTTTTTTTTTCAAAACTTTATGTATCATTATATTTTAAAGTGAAAATTACATTGTATTAATTAATTCATTTATTTATTACGGTCTTTATTTAATGAAAGCGTTCCCACGAAGGACTTATAGCCGACTGACTCGCGCGACAATTCTAGATCCTTCTATTTTCCCCTCACGCGTATGGGCAACTCAATATATTAAAGCTCTTCATCTACGTATCATAGAATTCGAGTTTAGAGTTAATCCCAGCCGCTTCTTCCCTTTCCCTTTAAACACAGAGGTCTGTCTTTTTAAACTCCTCTTAAGCTGCTTTAGCCGTATCGCTTGCTTCTCGTTCTATCTGCAAGCTTGCTGCGCAATTCTTTACGGTATGTATTGTTTCCAAAATCCAGTTCGATCTTAGATTTCGTGGTTAATTTGATTTGATTTTTATAAGATATAGGGTTCGTTCCGCTGCCTGATTTTTCTTGTGTTTTGCTTTTATTTTGTATTTTAGGGCTTCACAGACATATAAGAGAAAATGTTTGGGAGAGCCCCAAAGAAAAGCGATAACACCAAGTACTATGAAATTCTGGGCGTTTCAAAGACCGCCAGCCAAGAAGATTTGAAAAAGGCTTATAAGAAAGCTGCCATTAAGAACCACCCCGACAAGGGTGGTGATCCGGAGAAGGTACTCTTATTTCTTGTGGAATTTCTAACATAAATTGAGATTGATCAGTTTTATTACTGAGACTTGGATGGTATGCGTTTCCATGTTTTCATCTTTTTTGTTTGTATGCTATTAATTAGATTAATGCATGTTTTTCGTAGCTCTGTGTACTCGACGTGGAATGTTTTTGTCGACTTTAGATACATATTTTTATTTGTCAATTTTGTTCAGTCTTGCTCGGTTGTTGTTTGACTTGTTAGATTTTATATTGGCATGGTTACGGTATTTAGGATCCTTGGCTGCTTCTTAGTTATAGTCAGTAGTCACTGTTAAATTGATGAATGTACGTATCGTGTTATTTGTTTCAGAAATTTTCTTAACTGTATCTAACAAACGACATTGCTGGATTTTTTTGCATGCTTTATATCTGCCTTTTCGTCCCTGACTTTTATTATTTGGAGCTTTACAACTTTCTGTTTTGTGGATAGAGTTTTTAAACGGGTTATCCCAATTTCATCTCGTGTCTTATTCCATGTTCCAAATGGGTTTATGGGTTAAAGTTGTCTCATCTTATTCAAATCTCAGATCTCATTCCATTTGTCCTTAATTGGCTCATGATTATTATAAATAAGTATGGTTATTATAGATAATTATGCTTCATTTTTTTTTGTAATTTTATTCATTGTTTAGGCCTATTTGGGACACATGGGATAATCCCATTATAATACCATTCCAACCTACCAAAAAAAAAGTGGAACAAGATAGGATAAACTCATGAAATTTATGGATTGTATCATGGGTTAATTGGACATTCCACCCTAATTGACATCTCTATATGTGGATATGAGTGATTGCACTTAATTGTCTTCTTTTGTTGATTTTTCAGTTCAAAGAATTGGCTCAAGCATACGATGTTCTGAGTGATCCGGAGAAACGTGACATTTATGATCAGTATGGTGAGGATGCTCTGAAAGAAGGGATGGGTGGTGGAGGTGGTGGTCATGATCCTTTTGATATTTTCCAGTCGTTCTTTGGTGGCACCCCATTTGGTGGTAAGTTCTATCGGCCTGTTAGTTTGTTTGCATATTATGTTATGTTAGATTTATGTTATGAACTGCAAAGGTGATGTGACTAGGTGGGGGTAGCAGCAGAGGTCGAAGGCAGAGAAGGGGAGAAGATGTTACCCATCCTCTCAAGGTCTCATTGGAAGATCTGTACAATGGCATATCTAAGAAGCTTTCACTTTCTCGTAATGTTATCTGTTTGAAGTGCAAGGGGTTCGTACTGAATTTTGCTTCCTTTATTAACTGGGCACATTTGGTTTCCTCTAAATAAATGTTTTTTCACACGTATGTGTCTGAATATAATGCAGTAAAGGTTCAAAGTCAGGTGCCTCAATGAAATGTCATGGATGTCAAGGGTCTGGAATGAAAGTATCTATTAGACATCTTGGCCCATCTATGATCCAACAAATGCAGCATCCTTGCAATGAGTGCAAGGGTACTGGTGAGTCAATCAATGACAAGGATCGCTGTCCTCAGTGCAAAGGTGAGAAGGTTATACAGGAGAAGAAAGTGTTGGAGGTTCATGTGGAGAAGGGCATGCAAAATGGACAGAGAATTAAATTTCCTGGAGAAGCTGATGAAGCGGTATGGCAGTCTTTCGAATTTTTTAAAATACATTTTGCAACCCTACTGAGTAGATAAATTATCATTTTTTGTATTTATTGCATATCCTCTCTGTACTATGGTTGATCTTCATTTGCGAAAGTTTCTATGCAGCCTGACACCGACACAGGAGATATTGTTTTTGTCCTACAACAGAAAGAGCATCCCAAGTTTAAGAGAAAGGGTGATGATCTATTTTATGAACATACTCTGTCCCTTACGGAGGCACTGTGTGGCTTCCAATTCATATTGACACACTTGGATGCCAGGCAGCTTCTTATTAAATCCCATCCTGGAGAAGTTATCAAGCCTGGTAAGTTATAGTCAGCTCCATCGTTTTTTTTAATGTTTTATTATTAAGATAAAACAGCTGCTGTTTATTTATTTGTTTGTTTTTTCGAGAAATAACTTTTTGTGGTCTATTGTTTATTCAATTTGTAGCTCTTCCTCTCTTAGATAGTAGGGAAAGTGGACAGGTCGACCTGGCCTAACTTACTAATTAACGTGTTGTGCTGGCCACTGGCCCGTGGCTCGTTAACTAGCAAGCCATTTTGGCTACTTGGATTCTTGGCCTGTAGGTTTTGCCATGAGTGCTGCTTTGGGGGAGTTGAACTTCTCTCCCATTTGATTATGCACGCTCCGATTACTAAATGGCCATACTTACTATATTTATTATATATTTTATCTGAATTAGATTTTATTGTTTTGGCCTAGCCGGACATGTTATGAGTTGGAGGCCACATTTTATGCCATGCTACTCTTTTAACTTATTTGTTGTGCGGTTCAGTGCCCGCCTGATGTGCCAATAAGTTGAGTGGTTAATTGGCCACCCCGTTTGACACCCCTATTAGATAGTATTGCATTTAATTTTCGAGTTAATTCTAGACAAACTGGTCGTCTATTTCTTCTAGTTAAGCACTTTAAAAACAGTTTTTGTTATGTCTGTCTGCAACTTATACTATTTGCAAGAATATGGACACACCCATTTGACGTTTATGGTGTTATCCAGTGGCTGTCTACCTGTTCCTTTGTCATATTGTTCTGGCATGGATATATTTGTTAGCAAATACCTATCTTCCAGGATTTGTTGGGGACAACCCAAGTGCTAGTGGAATTTGTTAAATTGGATTTTGGCCCAAGCTCCTGTAATGATATATTGTGACAATTTTAATTCTATCCTCCAGGCACTGAAGGATGCTTTTTTTTCACGTTTGTTTCTATTGTTGACAGACCAATTCAAGTCTATAAATGATGAAGGAATGCCAATGTACCAGAAGCCCTTCATGAAGGGTAAATTGTACGTTCATTTCACTGTGGAATTCCCGGACTCCCTTCACCCAGACCAATGCAAGGCCCTGGAGGCTGTGCTGCCATCCAGGAGCTCTGCTCAACTCTCTGACATGGAAATTGATGAGTGTGAGGAGACCACAATGCATGATGTGAACATAGAGGAGGAGATGCGCCGCAAGCAACAACAGGCTCAGGAGGCATACGAGGAAGATGAGGACATGCCTGGTGGTGGCCAGAGGGTGCAATGTGCTCAGCAGTGATGATATGTACTTGGAACACTGTTCTAGAAAATAAAAACATACTACTATTGTTTCTGCTGTTTAATAGGTTTTGCTTTTTTGCCCCTCCTTTCCCATTGTACTAGTGGAACGTGCTGAAGTAAGAATTAAACTTCAGAGCTATTGAAATATTCGATGAATGTTATTACGGTTTATTTTGAATGAGTAGAAGTTTATTTAAGACATTGCAGACTGAAGCTAACAAGGAAAAACTACTACAAAGGTTTGGAATTCTTAACTTTTGCTATTTTTTTCAAGCACCGTAGAGAAGGTGAAGGAAATGTTTTATTGCAATTGTTATCTTCCTACCATTTCTTTTATTTTATTTTTTCAATCTTTTCTACTCTTCACTTTAAAATTCAAAACAGACATCTAGGAGTAGGAATAAAATAGTATTTTTATTGAGTTAAATTAAACTTAAATTTCGAATAAGAATAAAATAATATTTTTATTGAGTTGAATTAAATTTAAATTTATAACGTTATAAAAGCAAAAAGTATCCTTTTATCTCCTCAAAATTCCAAATCCTCAACCTTTTCAGTATCGACGACCCATATTTTCTAATTCCTTCTCATTTCTTTCATTCCAACCAATCCTAACACAATAGAACAATAAAATTGCTAGCAGTAAATTCCCTTCCGCATTGGTACCCTCCTTATTTCTTCTCCTATTTCTCCCAATTATTTTCTACTTCTTTGTTCCACAAATCTTACCTCCCAAACACATTCAAATTACGCTCGATGATGAGCTCGACGATCTCGCCCTCTTCCGTAGAGCCACCGTAGCGTCAACTCGTTCCTCCTCTTCAATATCTCGCTTGGGCACCACAAACCCCAGGCCCAAAATCGCCTTCCTCTTCCTCACCAATTCTAACATCACTTTCGCTCCTCTTTGGGAGAAATTTTTCCACAGGAGTAAACACCTATACAACATCTACATCCATGCCGATCCCACTACCAAATTAAGCCCTCCTGGTGGTGTATTCGAAGGAAGATTCATTCCGGCGAAGAGAACGGAACGAGGCTCGCCGACACTCATATCTGCTGCTCGGCGACTCCTCGCCAATGCTATCATTGACGATACAATGAACCTCTACTTCGCACTTGTCTCCCAACATTGTATTCCACTTTATTCGTTTCATTTCGTGTACAAATCCCTGTTCGGCGATCAAATCGCCGCGTTAAAATCATTCGCGAATCAACGCAAGTACCAGAGCTTCATTGAAATTTCATCGGACAAGCCCTATTTACCCAAGCGATACATGGCCCGTGGAGAGAATGTGATGCTACCGGAAGTTCCATACGATCAATTCCGGGTCGGATCTCAGTTCTACATACTAACTAAACGGCACGCTATGCTTGTGATCAAGGATTCGAAGCTCTGGAGGAAATTCAAATTGCCGTGCTTTGATATAAGCTCGTGTTATCCCGAGGAGCACTATTTCCCTACACTCTTGTCGATGGAAGATCCCGAAGGTTGCAGTCATTACACGTTGACACGTGTCAACTGGACCGGTAGTACTGGTGGCCATCCATATACTTTCAAAGCGACCGAGGTTTCGCCGTTGCTTATTCACGATTTGAGGGATTCGAACTCTAGCTATTCGTTTCTCTTTGCCAGGAAATTCTCGCCGGATTGCTTGAGACCTTTGCTGGAGATAATTGACGACATCGTATTTGGGGTTCGAACTTGAGCTGAGATTCCAGGTAAGCTTCATTCACCCTTTTCCTTATTTTAGGTTAATGTTGCTTGACTGAGTTAATTATAGTTTACGATTTACCGTAAAATTTTCGAGTTTTTATTGGGAAAAATATATATATCACTACGATTATCTCTCGACTTATATTTTTTTATTATTAATTTTTTTTAAATATAATTTATTTTGAATTATTATTTAAATTTGATTAATACTAAATATCATTTAATTATATTTTATTTAATATTATTAAGATATTATTTTTTATTATTATAAATTTTAAAATATTATAATTTTTTAAGTTTTAATCGTAAAAATATTATATTTTATGTTTAATTTATATATTTTTATTATAAAAAAATTAAATTATTTTAAATTATATACAGTTTAAATTAATTACTAATAATTTTGATTTTTTTTTTTGTCATTTCAGTTCAAATATAATTTATTTATTCGCGATTTCAGTTTAATCTCTCAGGAAGACTACTTATGGTAGATAATTTATGTTATTTTATGAAAAATATATGATATTTTATTAAAAATACATGTTTTATATGATGCATAAAAAGAAATACTTTTTTAAAAAATTTAAAAATAAAATTTGAAGTATAAAAAAATTATATCATCTAATTAAATCTTTTTTTAGCCTAATAGATAGATTTTAGATTTCGTTTTGCTAGGTAGTTGTGTAATTTCAATTGCGAAGTAAACTTTTTTCAATCTTATTTAATTAAATTTAACTTAACATTATTATATTGTTATTTTTATTATAAACTTTGTGGGTTTTTTTTTATTTCTGTTCTCATCTTTTAGTCTAACAGATTGATTAATTTAAGTTACTTTTTGGTGGGTAGTTGTGTAATTTCACTGGTGGAGGTAATTTTTTTCCCTCCTATTAAAACAAATATAGTAAGATGAAAAGGTAAAAAAAGAAAAAAGAAAAAAGAAAAATAGTAAGGTGGGTACAAACGTACTAGAGATACGATTTAAAAAATCAATGCAAATTCAAATATTAATAACGACAATTTTGTTTATAAAATTTTATCAAATAACAAAATAATTAATTATTTATATTTTTATACATATAATTATAATATTTAATTTGATCAGTTAATAAATTAATTTATTAAAATATTATATAATTATTAGTTAAAATGTAAAATAAATGCTTAGATTGTAATTGTAATATTAATATAAATGAATAACTTTAATGATATATGTTAGAATTTAAATTATAAAAAAAAACATTATAAGTAAAGAAAATGTGAAAGAAGTTATAAATAAAAAATATATGAAAATAAATAATTATTTGATTGGAAAAATTAGGTATAGATAAATTTAAAGTAAATTATTTAAAAAATAATAAAATAAAGTTTTTTATATAAAATAAAATCTTATCATATTTTAACAATAATTTTATAGTAATATATTTATCACGATACTTTAATAAAATATAATCTTCTAGTAATATTTTTTCGGTAATAATATTTTCTCTAACATTTTAATTTATTTATTTTTGATATTTTAATCAAACAATATAGATATTATTACGTTTTAATGTTAAGATATTAAAAAAAAAATACGCGATATCGTTGGATTTTTCAATTCGGCGAGGTGTTAAAAATGAGTATAATATTTTAGTAATTCGGCTTCCTTGCACTAGAGAATCGGAATAATATTTCTGCGTGAAGGCAAAATTGAGGTCTGTGACTGTGACTGTGACGTGACATTAGAAAAATAAACCGCTTCTTGAGGAAATAAATGGGCTCCTTAGCCATCATTTCTTCTTCTAATTCATGTGTGTTGGTTCGTTTGGCAAGTGTTTATACTGATTTTCTATTAATAACTTAATGCAACCGCGTTACTTGTCCTTTCTTGTTGGTTTCAGTTTTTTATTCATATCTTTGTGATCTCTTTTTTGACTTCCTTGTTAAATTCGTGAAAGTTTTCTAATTGTCGTGGTTAAATCACAGTTCATAGAAAAAAATATATATACTTTCTAATAAAAATGACAAAATCTCTAGATACTTATTTCACTATTTTTTTTAACTATTATCTTAAAATTCTATTAGATTTACACAGTAATATTTTAGAAATCTATTGGTATTTTGACTGACATTGATTTTTGAAATACAATTTCAATGGCTGTGACATGTTGGCATTAAAAAGCTTTCAACAAGAGAAGTTTAATTGTCTCTAAATAACAGAATCGACGATGAAAAGATTGATGGATAAAAGTTTTGTTATCTTTGTAGTATTTGAAGACTCTAAATGGATTACCACTAACTTCCTATTATTTAGAACTTTCTAACATCATAGTAAAAAGTTTAATTTTATCAACTTAGTAGACTTGTAGGGACTTACTAGCCTCATAAACTTTTAAATTACTAGTAAAAAGTTATTGTAATGGTCCAACTTGCCTAATTTATTGGACTTATAGGGGGAAAAAAAACTTTCATTTTTTACAATTTGGGTTTTGTAGTTGGGTGGTGTTCTTAAATAAATATCATGACTTTCTTTGTAATGATTATTGGATTCAGATTTCAGAGTCAAATATTGTGTATCTTGATTCTATTAACGCATTTTTTTTTAATCTTTACCTTCGCAGTAAATATCGTTCCATGGATTCGTTGGTGTTTTAGATCTAATCTAACTTATTTTCAACTTTTTTTTTTTTTTTTTTTTGAGAAATCAACTATTTCTTATTTATGCTATATGCATTGTTTTCACTTATTATTTTATGAAAAATGTCGTTGTCAATGTGATTAGTTTTTATCATGATTTGTCAGGATAAGGCTTAGGACCGGAATCTTTGGGGTTCGATAGTGCGGGAAATTTGTATCGTGGAGATTTTGAAAAAATCCAACCCAACATTATTTGAGCTGGAATCTAATGTGAGCTTGTGGGAAAGAGTAGAGTGGAGTGGAGAAAAGCAATACGAAGAGGGATCAAATTGATATTTGAACAATACAGAGAACAACATTGAATTCACACGTCTTTGCTTAATCAAGAACATTATCAACAGCATGAGGATATCAGAATCCCTTAGCAAAGTCATTTAGGCTGTAAACAGCTATATGTACACAACAACATATGTCGATCAATGTGTTCGCATTCACGCAACTATAATAAAACGACAACTTTATAGTCAGAGCCTCAGAGGAGACTGTAAAAAGGCCACAATTATAACACATTGATATTTAAATTGTAATGTTATTGTTCATAATTCATATCTATTATAATAACAAATCAAATCGCTATCTTATCAATTATAATTAATTAAATTTAAATGTAATTAAATTAATAAAAATATTAATTTTTTTTATATTTATTAAAATATTATATATAATTTCGAAAAACGGGATGAAAATATAATCTATATTATTACTCTATCTTATATTATAAAATACAGATTTTTATAATATAATCTTTGTATTTGATACGCTTCATATTATAAAATATATATTTTAATTCTTCGTTTCTCATTCTCTATTTTACTGTCTATATTCTTACTTCCAATTGGATAATTTTTACATAAATTTATCATGTTTAAAAAAATTAACAACTTTATCATCGATAAATGTCTTTATCAAAAAACTAGTTTTCGGTAGTTTAAATTATATGAATGGAAGATGATAAAATGCACCATAAGTTACTTTCTTTTATAAATAAATTATTTTAATAATTTTTCTTTTAAGTGACTCATTTAAAGTTAATTTATTTTTAAAAAATAAATAAATTTACTTTAGTTATATTATTATAGAAAAATACTTGTACAAAAAGGGATATTGTTGAAAATTAAATAATATATTTCATTTTCTTTCAATTTTTTAAACAATATTTTTAACACAATACTCTCATGTCCATAAATATATCATATTATATACAAATTTTTTTAACAAAATAAACTTTATAATGCTATATAGATCAATGTAGAAAAAATGATAAAAATGATTAGTTAATTTTCAATAATATCATTTATTGTTTTAATATTTTTATTATAATAATATAAATTGAAGTAAATATAATTATTTAAAAAAAATTAAATTGAATCACTCAAAAAAATATGAAATGATTTATTCATAAAAATAATTTATAATATATTTCATTTTACCTGGAAATGGGATGGATACAATCAAACTAATAATAATAATCATCTCGTTATAAATGGGATGGATACAATCAAACTAATAATAATAATCATTCCGTTATAAAGTAATAACAATTTTCTTACTATTTAACCATATTTTTATTTTTTAAATTTATTCAAAAATATATTTAGTTTTAAAAAATTAAATCTTAATATAATTTTTATTGTATTATATTATTTAAAATATTAACATTAATTTTTATTTTTAATTAATTTAACACATGTTTTTAAACAAAATAAAAATAAATAAATCTGTGTTTTAGTATTTTAAAAAAGTTATCAAATTTATACAATAAATTATAATTTTAATATGCATTTTTAAACCATCTGTGTCTCTCAATTTCAAACAAATATTAATTGCCCCCCTCCCTTAATCCCCTCTCTCCAATAACCGTACGTAATTCAATGTGCATGCAGTACGATTAATTATTATTTAAAAAAAATTATTAATTAAATTATTTTATTATTTTAAATATTTAAAAAAATTATATAAATTTAAAATATCATATCATTAAATACTCTATAAATATTCGACAACTCCTTGATGCAAACTTGACGGGTATTGTAAAGAGGATCATTGTAGTCAGCCCAACTTGACCAAAGCAATGTAACATGGCCCATAAATTTAGATGAAATTTACTTGTTAGCGAGATACCGATTTGCTATTAAAACGTGCGATTTGGTTCTTCCGGAAAAATAATAATAAATAAATAGCAATATTTACACAACTATTTTTATTACATACCGATTTTTATAAATTAATCATTCAATGAGATTTAACTAATTTTAACTCATAAGATAATTATTTAACGGATTCAACAGTAATTTTATATTATAAACATATATTTTTTATATTATAAAAAAGATATATCTCACCATTTTTTGGTAGTTATGTAATTGAACTTTTTGTTATTTTTATAACATAATTATATAAATTATACTAAATTGAATTGTGACTGTAAAAAGAATATCTGTTGGACCACTTTATCACCAATGGTTCAAATTCAGTGCTGTTGATGCCCAGTGGACCTATAGAATTGCCTCATAAAAATGAAAAAAAAAAATCTAATGATCTCATAAGTATATTCCATTCTCTAAAACAAGAATTCCTATTGAACTGAAATAAACAAGATAATATTCTTCCACTTCAAACACATCATAGAAGTAATACCAAAAACAAATTTTAACTAATCATAGAGAATTAATAATACTATTATAAATAAATGATATAATTATTTAATTAATTTTATCATTAAAAATATATATATTTATTTTCTAACTCTAAATCATTTCCATCGTAAGTAAAATCAATATATATTGATCTTTTTGTATGAAAGAATTAAAAATAAAAATACATGTATTAATTAAGACCATAACAATTTTTAATAATTCATACATGATCTAGCTAGCTTTCAAAGGAAAGACCAGAGCCCTCTAATTTAGTGAGAGTAATTTGATCAAGGCGCTCACTCATCTTAGTTGTAAAGACATTTTTCCAACCACCAACAATTCCATTCCTAAAAAAGGCACTATTTTTAATCCCAACCCAAGGATCTATCCCATTCTTGTTAACCTCAACTTCCTTAAGCCTCTCCAAACTACACCTTCTTATCACTTCCTCGACCTCTTCATTACCCTCTTTATCATCAAATGGCCTTCCTATAAACGAAGCTAGTCTCTTTACCTCTCTTTTTGGATCCCTTTTAAGATCTTCATATTTCAAGAAAAGTATTTTCTCAGGCATTTTCAAACTTTCATTCCAATACTCCAAAACATGTTCAAAAAAAGGACCAAAATGAAAAACACCTTCACAAAAACTCTCAAATGCTTTCTCAAACTCATAAGTACCTTGTTCAGGTGATCTTAGATTGTTGAGAAAACTCCACATTGAAACAATTGTGTCTTTTGGGTTCCTTGTTATATAAACAATTTTGGACTTTGAATTCTTAATGCAATCAGGCAAAGCACTGTAAGGCAAATGGGTATGAAAAAGTCTTGGAGATTTCAGAACAGAGAGATCAGGAGGTGGGCTTTCAGTAAATACCTGAATTTCTAAAGTCTTCACAAAAAATGCTGGTGGGTTTTTGGTCAATGGGTCTTCGTGAATATCAAGACCTTCTTGATCTCCTTTAATATTATTATTCAACAGTAGTTGATCTCTAGAGCTCTCTTTTTGCATAATAGAAAAGCAGAGAGCTTTGAGCCAAGTAGTACCAGTTTTCATAGCTGAAGCTATGAAAACATCATCATCAAGGGCTTCAAAGTGTGAATGAAGGGAAAGTGTTGCTTCAAGAAACTTTGGTCTGTACCAGAAACCTTCCCATTTGTAGAGATCCAGATTTTCAAAGAAGGTTTCTTTAGGTAGTTGGTCGAGTACAAGTGGCTGTTTAGGAGTGCTTATAGAACCCATAACAAATAAACTGGAAGTGGAGTGAAGTAGTCTACTAGTAGTGTCTGAAGATGGTAGGTTCTTCTGTATATATATAATAGCTAGGGTGAAGTGTTTGGTCCCTTAATGAGCTTTAATGAATTAGAGGAGCGTAGTGATACATTTACATTTACATTTAAATTTTAAAGATATGACATATAGCTTTACTTTTAAATAATAAATATATATACATCTCATATATTACTCCAATACATAAATCAACTTATTAAATTTGAAATTTAAGACGCAAAGGAAATTTTTTGTAAAAAATAAAATACAAAGAGATTTTTATATATTATAATAGACTGATATGCTACATTACAAACACACTTTCGGTGGTCGACATAATAACATTGAAAATAATTAATCTCATTTAATGATTTTTATTGTTTGTTTTAATTATTACAAAAAAATTGATAAATATCCTCTATTAATTTTATTGATTTTATAAATTTGATCTCAAATATTATATTCATTAAATAAAATAAAAAATATAATTATAGGATTATATCTAAATAAAAACATGTAATAAACAATAACAAAAACTTAAAGGAAGAATCTCACTGGATAAAATTTATGAAAAAATATCATTGTAAATCTAAATATAGGTAAAAAAATAAAAATAGTTATCAATTTTATTTAATCAAAATAAAAAAATTTACTCAATTAATTTTATATTCTATTTATTATTTTAAAATTTAAAAAAATTAATTTGAAATGAAAAAAATTCATACACATTATTTTTAAAATTAAAAATTCAAATATTATAAGTTAATTTCATATATCAAATTTTTTATATAATTATATAATTTTTCCCTATATAATTGATTTAATTATACACCAAAAACCATGAGTATATATAAATTATATATTCAAAAAAAAATTAAACTAGGTAATAAATATGCCATTATAACATGACATCATAAAAATCAAACAAAATAATTAATCTTCAAAAATTAAAAAGCTTCGGAATAAAAAGTTGATAAAATAATGTATCTAATTATTTAAACAATAAAAATAACAAAGAAAGGCACATGCGATAGTAAAATCGAAAATGAACATTATTTTTCTTTTTTTGTAATTTTATACGTTTTATGCACTTTTTTAAAAAAACTATATAGCATAAAATGCACCATAGACATTGACATATTATGAAATATCTCTATTAAATAGACATTTACATAATATGAAATATCTCTATTAATCTTTATCTTTTTCTATAAAACTACATTCAAATTTCATTTTATAATATTTTTTTATTTAATAAAAAATAAAATTTTAATATCTTTAACAAAAATCCAAAAGCAAAGATATAAAAATATAAAAAACAATCAATCTTTTTTTATATATATAATTCATTTATTATCTATTATTAATTTTGTTAGCCTCTAATTATTTTTAAATAAGCTCATTCAACGATAAAAAATATTTTATAATTGGTTAGGCTTTTTAGTAACATTCACTCAAAATAATATATTTCAAAAGTAATATATTCTTATATGAAACTTATACCTCATAATAAATATGCATAATATAATTTTTGTTTGCGTTAATTTTGTATATCAAGAGTCAATGGTGAGCAAATATTCAATCAATTCAAAAAATTTAAAAAAATTGATCAAATAGAATGGTTTCGATTCAAAGTTAAATTAGATTTGGATTGGATCAATCTAATCGAATTCAGATTCAAATTAAAAATATTCAAATTTTTATAATATAATCTCATCTAATATATTTAATATATTATTTAAAAATATATATAAAATTGAAAAGTGGAAACCTTAAATTAAATTTTTTCAACCTCATCTCTCTTTGTCTCTCATACTCGACTCCACGACCACACTTTTACTCAAATTATTCCCCTGTCGTTGATCGCTCGTTACCCATCGTTGTTCACTATTCGCTTTTTCCCACTACAGGTGTACACATAATTAAATTTCATCATGATAGAAGAAACCTATTTTCAGGATTTGATAATGTTCTGAAGGTTTCCACTAGATGAAGGAGCAATATTATAAACTACACTATACATAACGCTAGTTACTATCTTGAATTTAGGTTGATCTTGTATTTTCGGCCCATACTATTTAGAAAAAAGGTAAATTAGAAAAAAAGTGAAGATTAATATAGTATTTGATTTCAGTTCCAATATTCAAATGTATGAAAATTATTTTATTTTAATTTTTTTTATTTTATGCAATTTTTTATTTTATATGATGAAATTATATCATATTCAGATTTGTTCGGATTGACATTTAAAACGGTTCGAATCAGATTGAATAATTCATAATGTGCTTATTTATTTTATAGATTTGAATTAAAATTTGACCATATCTGATCTGATCAATCCGATCGAATTGACATTTATAACGGATTGGATTCAGATTGAATAATTCATAATTTACTTTAGATTAGATCGAATTTAAATTGTCTTAAAATTTTCAATTTTCGAACCGATGCTAAACCCTATCAAGAATTGTTTTAGCTAATAAAGAGTTTTATAAGCTAAGTCCAATAAATGTTGAGTTATCAGATAAGTTCGATCACAAGATAATTATACTAAAAATATAAGAGTCTAATAATTATTTTAAAGAGATAAAAGGTTAAAATTTATTACTTAACTATCATAAAGAGATAATTAAGAATAAATATCTATAATTTTATAATAAATTAATACTATTTCAATAAAGAATATCCATATATACTCAATATATACACAATAACAATTGGTGAATACCTTATGATATGATATCTCTCATATAATAAAGAATTACACTAATTTACATTATCTTATTATTAACTTAAATATACGAGCGTTAAAAATCACCCCTACATGATGGTCTCAGATAGGAGTGTCCATGGTCTGGTCCGATCCAGTTTTTTCTAAAAAAAAATTTAATTAAATCGGACCGTTCATATTACTCGGACCGGACCATTTGATTTATAAAACGGTTTGGTCTGAATTTTTTATAATTTAATGAAGAATAATGTGAAAATTTTAATATATTATTAAACCGGTCCGGTCCGGTTCGAACGGTTTAAAATTAGTACAAACCGGACTGGACCGTTTGATTAGTAAAACCGTTCGATTTGGTCTAGTCTAGTCCGATTTTACGGTTTGATCTGGTCCAATCCGGTTTATGGACACCCCTAATCTCAGATATTAATGATTTATTCATCTTACAGATTCATAGAAAGACAGTTCTACTCGATAGTAAAAATTGATATCAATAGTTTTTTTCAAAAATTTGTTAATATATGAAAGAAACGTTAAAAAATTGGATGTTGATTAAAATGACATTTAAAGTTATAAAAATGTTAACTTTTTATGAATAAAGTATGTTACAAATACAAGTATGAATAAAAATTATAATAAAATAAAAAAAACAGGTAAAAGCGAATGTAAATTCATCAAATTTGTGATATAAATGATATATAAAGTATGGTAAAAAAATTACTTAAAATCGATACTAGTTTATAAAAAGGGCAGTAGCTCCCAAATATATTTATTTGTGTTTGATAAGTTTAATATTTTTTTAAATAAAATAAAATGTGTTACAAGGATAAAGAAAAATAATAGTAAAATGAAGAAGGAGAGAAAAGTGAATATGATATTACCAAATTTCTGATATAAATGATGGTTAAAGTAAGTTAAAAAGAAAATTAAAAAATAGAGTGAATAAATATGTTCATAGTAAAGTAAGTTTATTGATACATAAATGGTATAAATTACTTATTATATTTATATAATTAATTAATTAGATAAAATTATTATTATTACATTAATAATTCAAATTATGTCAATATCATTACCATAAAATAAAGAATAATATTATATACATCAGGATATTATTTGTATTAATTTATGTATCAATATTTGATTAAATATTAATTATGAATATGAGATATTGAAATAATCTTGGAATATATTATTAATAAAAATTGAATATATTATAATACTTAGGTTAATACATATATTAAATATTGATAAAAAATATTTTATTAAAACAAAGGTAACATGATTACAAAAATAAAAGAATGTAATGTTTATCGTTAAAAATGTATATACTTTTCATGTATCTGTAATTCTTTTTTCAAATAAAGATTATATCTTTAAGTAGTTGTGTTCTTTGTTAGTTATTTTTTTTTTTTTATGATTTGTGTGTATGATTTTATTTTAATATTAATAGGATTTATATTATAACTAAAATAAAAACATTTATGATTGCTTTTACAACATTACATCGCAGCCTAATAAATATTTTACTTAATTTATGTCTATTAGGACATATAGCATATTTTGCTAATTTATTTTTACGTAAACACAAAGTAACCAGCTAGTTTGATCGACTTCCCTCCATAATGCAGATTTTTACCTTTTATATTAGTCATAAATAATTTAACTTCATCCCCATTTACATTGTTTAGTATAAATTGTTAGATTAAGCAACAGACTCATTTTCTTTAATACAATAAGAAGCCCCGAAAGCTACAATGAGAACATATACAAATATGAATTTTTTGTATTTGTATGTATAATTTTTGTTTTGTTGTGTTTTTTTTCTATTAAAAAACTTAAATATTTTAGTTTAACGATTAATTATATTTAAATATATTAATGAAACTAAAAAAAATTAGCTCACTTAGTTAATGAACTCAAATGAACATCTTACTTGAGCTCATAAATAGTTAATTAGTTTATTTGACAAAAATATACTGAATTAAAAAAGAAACAAATAAGAGAAAAAATAAAAAAACTATCAAAATATAATTATTAATTATTATTACAAATAATAATTTTAAAAAATACACAATGTAGTTGAGGTTAGAAAGATGATATTTGATTTTATTTTGAAATTTAAATTACATTAGTTTATAATAATTTATAATTAGATCCATATATCATTGAAAATATAATATATTTTATTTTACAAAAAAATATACTTATTTTATTAAATATTGTTCATATTTTATTAAATATTTTTTATTTATAAATTATATTTGTTAATAAAATATTATGATTCATTTCATATATCATTAGAAACATCTAAAAGTTTAGTTTCTATGAATTTTAAAGTTTATAATTTCGAGTTTTTCATTAAAAATTATGAACATTTTACTAATAATTGTTCAAATTCAAAAGAACTTTTTTTACTCACTTTTAAAATATAAAATGCACAAATTTATAAAGTTTCATGAATCATTTCATATATCATTAGAAAGTTATAAAAGTCTAATTTTTAATAAATTTTACATTTTATGATTTTGATTTTTCAATAAAATTTATACACATTTTACTAATGATTATTCTGATTTAGAATAACATTTTTTACTCGTTTTCAAAATATAAATTGTACTTAGTAATAAAATTTTATAAATTATTTCATATATCATTAAAAAAATTTATAAGTATAATTTTTAATAAAATTTACGGCTTATGATTTTGAATTTTTTATATAAAATTATGTTCATTTTATTAATTATTGTTTAGATTCGATATAATATTTTTGAATCATTTTTGAAATATAAATGATAATATCTCACAAAATATTAAGGTTTTTAAAAATATATGATTTGTGATTTCGAATTATATATAGAAAGTTATGGTTAGCAAAACTTGACTTAAATTAAAAAATTAAAAATTAAAATTAAAAAATTAAGAATTAGTTTTAAAACGAATAATATTTAATTTTTTAATTTTGTAATTTATACTTTCTAAATTGAAGTTAAAAACTGACTTCCTCTTTCTTTTTTCAAAATGCTTAGAAGTTATTCCTTTTAACACTGGTGTTATAATAAACTCTTTTAACCAGTGATCCTCATTTCCTGGGTCCATACTCTATAATCTTTATAGAGTGAATTATATTTTTGTGTTATTTATTTTATTACTTTTATTACTTTTGTAATTTTTTTTGTAATATTTTGTCCACTTATTTTTTATATTTAATAATTATAGTTTAAATTTAAAAATAGTTAATTAAATATGTTAAATTTTAAAAATTAAAAGATTAAATAACTCAAATGATAAGTTTTTTTAATACGTTAGTTCTAATTATTATGATACAATTTAATCTAATTTTTAAATTTAAATTAAATGTGTTAAATATGAAAAATAAGTGAACAAATAGTTACAATTTTTTTATTAAAATCCCAAAATATTAAAAGTAATAAACTTAATCCACTAAAAATATGATTCATCCATTTTTACATGAAAATTATTAAATTAGTTTTAATATTATCCATTTTATAAGTTATAAAAAAGCTGTGCACCTCATTTTTAATACATTAAAGAAATCTGTACATTACATATATAAATTTTTTTGAATGAAGATGGTAGTTGCAGATGTAATAAAAATTTACTTATAAAAAAATATACAATATAATTAAAAATTATGCGGTGCTATTAAAAACCAATTAAAAACTATTTATCATCTTAATTTCTTGCATAACGAGAGAAAATATAAGAAAAAAGGGTCTTAGTTATATTTTATCTTTTTTTTTTAATAAAACAGAGTCTGAACTAATTATTCTGTTGGAAGTAATTTTATTAATATCAATTATATGTTTCATATTAGTGCAACTGTATCTTTCTTTTTCATTTTTGAATTTATTGAAAAAAATTAATATAGTTCAATAACTTGATATATCAACTTTTCTTTTTGAATTAACACTGAAACTAATTTAACTTTATATGCATAATTATTATAAAAATCACATGCATCTTGTTTTGTTTCGAATTACAAATCAATTTGAGGTGTTTTTTTTTTCGTTACCTTTTGTAATGTTATATTTGACACCAGATAATCTATATATCACCACTAAAACATTGTTCCAATTGCTGTTGGATAAAAATATTGTTGGAACTCGTGTTATTTAACAAAAAATTCCATTAATGAGAATAACAAATTACTAAAAATTAGAATTTTTAAAGGAAAGTATATTGACAAGGATTCCAATAATATTATAAAATTGATTAATTTATTCTTAATAACTCGTGTTAAGAAAAGTAATAACAATTCTGCTAATTATTAAGATTTTTAATCTTCTTTTTTTAACTTACATAAATATCTTATTATGTTATATAAGTTCCTCACTTTTTTGAAATAAAAATTCCCTCTAATTTTTAACATTTTTTTTAGTTTTTACGGGTATCATATTTGCAACATAATTAGTCCATAAATAATTTTTTATCCATAAATATCAATTTTCAACAACTATGTTAAAATTCTAAAAAAATATAATTATTATATTAAATACAAATTGCTAATATATTTTTTTTTATAAAAAACTGTTAAATTTGAATGGATCAAACTAGATAATTAATTTCTATTTTTCTTTGGCTAATAACTTTTTATGTCACTAAGATTTTCTCCATTTTTAAAATTTTCATCAAAAATATTATTTGTAAGATGTTTTTTATCAATGGTAACAACAACATTCATTATTTTATAGATTGAAGTGTTATATTCATGAATTTTAATTAAAGTATTAAAATAAATTATTAATGCTATTTATTGGTTATGGAAAAATGATAGATGAAAAAATTATAATAAAATATAAAAACAAGTATATTTATTACGTTGAGTCATTAAATATAATCGATAGATTGAAAAATAATAATATGACTATGAGATAATATAAATATTAAATAAATAAATTAAAGTAAGAATGAATAATTACAAATTAATTAAAAATATTAAAGAAAAAACCAAACAAACCATCTTAAAAAAATTTAGAATATAAGTCATACATATATGGTTGCATCCATTTTGTTCTTGTAAAACAATATTATTGACTATTTTATTTATTTTTAAAAGAGTGATGAATCTTTTTCTTTTCAATGGAGTGACAAAATATAAAATTTGATATAAAATAAAAAATAATGAAAATTTGATAAAGAAGGATAATGATTTTTTGACAATAGGGATGAAAACAATAACTAAAATATTAATATATAATACATTTAATTAAAATAATAAAAAAATAAGAATAAATTGATAAATTTTATAAATTAATTTTATATTATCATTTGTACAAAGCATTTAATTATTTATTGATAAAAGTTTACAAAGCTATGACATACCAAAAAATAATACATGCCAAATAAAATCGACTATGTTTTAATATTGACGACATTACAAAATGTTATACTTTTGCAATATATTATAAATGAATATCCTTTATAAATTAATTTTATATTATCATTTGTACAAAGCATTTAATTATTGAAAATATAATTTTACTCTTTTTATTGATAAAAGCTTACAAAGCTATGACATGACAAAAAATAATCGACTATGTTTTAATATTGACGACATTACAAAATGTTATACTTTTGCAATATATTATAAATGAATATCCTTTATAAAAAAATCAGAAGGTTTAGGTTAAAATTTTTTGTATGAAAATTATTAAATTGGTTTTAATATTAACTCGTAAAAATTATATATGTTTAGCATTATAAAATAATTATACACCCCATTTTTATTATATATAATTTTCTCGTTTAAATAAATATATACATTATATAAAAAAATTAAAATTAAAATTTTATTTATAAAAAATTATACAATGTAATTAAAAAAAAAATTTCTTTTCTACGTTTGAACCGGTTCACAATTTAAATATTATATACCAAAATATAATTATAATATAAAGATGAGTACCCGGATTAAATTTTTTTATAACATTCTTAATTAACCTTAAATTCGTAATAATTATTATATCATGAATAGAATAAAGTTTAGTTACTCTTTTATATAAAGTTAAAATTAGATAACATTTATGTATTAATGCAAAAGACTTATCATTATTAGAAGGGTTTTAAGATTTAAGAGTAAAATTGAGGCATAATCAGTATGATAAGAGGAGACGACAAAATAGAAGATCGTGATAAACCCGTTAAATTCATGTATAATAATTATAATATTTAAACTAATCAATGATATTAAATGTTTAAATATTTATTTTATCAATTTATTATAATAAACAAGAAGATGAAAATAGTAATAATACAATAAGAAATTTTTATCTAATTAATAATATAAATGAACTATATAAAATATACAACTGATGTTAAATAGTTAAATCCTAATGTAATATCAGAGTCATAAAAATATTAACATAATATATATGAAAAAATTAACACTATTAGATTTAAAAACATTAATGATATTAACCATAAAATTTAAAGATATTATAATATTTTTTATAAACTTCGATGATATTAATGAAGATATATTAAATTCTACTTATATTTTAGATAAATATTTGTAAAAGAAGGTAAATGAAGTAGGTGCATTTATTTATTTCATATAGATTTCAATTTCAATACTTCTTTGCATTGAATTTTGAATTTCGATTTTGTTTGATCAAATAGAAAAATTATAATGTAACAAACTTAAAAAGTTATCAAATTATATCAACTTTTTGAACCAATAAAAAAAACTAAAGAACTAATTGCACTATTATGAATTAAAGACAAACAAATTATATTTTATTGTATATTTAATTAAAATTTAATAAAATAAAATAACATGTATACAATTAAACAATATAAAATTCAAAAAATATCATACGTCTTATTCATACATATACAACTATACATTACTCTTCAATAAAACCATTGGAACTCATATGTCATATCTTTTCCTATCATTTAAAACTTAAAATATATTTCAATGAGAATAATAATTTCATTACCTTATCTAAAAAATGTTAAAGCCATGATAATGAAAAAAATGATAAACAACACGACAAATGAAGCTGATTATGTTTTAATATTCACAGTGAAGAAAGATAATAAAGTGATTGTGTTTATTTATTCGAGGTAAATTTTATTTTCAATACTTATTTGGATTAAATTTAGAATTTAATTATATTTTGTTCGATAAAAAGGAAAACTGATAATGCAATAAATTTATGGAATTATTCAACTTTTCCGATAAGTTATAAAAATAAAACGCCAAAGCCATATAATTGCACTAATGTAAAATAAAAAATATATGATAATATTGATATATCTGTTCGATAAATATAAAAAAATAATTTAAATTATATTATTATAGAGGAAAAGAAAACATTCACCTTAATTATAGAATTTATCATGTAAATGGTTACATTCAATATAAATTTTACAAAATTTAAATAAATTAAATAAAATTATTAAATTAATAATCATATTAATTATAACGTGATACGTATTTAAATAATTTTAATAATATAAAAATTTATTTTTAAAAATATTTAACACATATCACATCATAATTAATATATATATATAAATTTAATATATCGTTTTATTTTAATCATTAAATTAAATTAAAGTAAAAATCGTAATCTTGTATTTTTTTTATATATTATATATAAATTTAATATATCTTTTTATTTTAATCATTAAATTAAATTAAAGTAAAAATCGTAATCTTGTATTTTTTTTTGATATATTAGTCTTGAATTATCTACAAGAAGGAAAAAATTTATTGATAAGGGAAGAATTTTCTTATTTTTTTAATCAATACATGAAATTTAATATTAAAAATTTATTTACTATAAATTATGATATTATTATAATTAATTATAAGTTAAAAAAATCATAATATTTTAATCCATCATATTCTATTATATTAGTTATAATTATAATATAAATTATACCATAAAAATACTAAATTTAATATCAATGGTGATCCACTAACTGTTATAAATTAAAAAAACTCGAATTTACATTCTCTAAACGCATTTTTTATTTTCCTATAAATATTCTCTGAACGCTCCCTGATACAAAGATCTTAAACTAAATTTTTTAACATTTTAATTCCTAAATTATTAAAAATTAACACATGAATTCCAAATTATATTTTTCATCAAAACAGTTACTTAATATTAAGTGCTTACTTATATGGATTTGAATGTTAAATATAACACAATTAACCCATTTTTCATGTTAATTGATCGATGTAATGTAACCGAAAAATATAATTTTAAATTTATATGTTTTTTTTAATAATTTGGGATTAAAATGTTAAGTTTTTAGTTTTAAGATATTTTTGCAAGTGTCTTGGAAAGAAAAGCTGTTTGTTAAAAAAATAAAAAAAAAATAAATAAAAATCTTTTGAGAAACGCATCGCTATGAATGACTTGAAAATTAGAATACACCCTGTCAAAGCCTCAAAGTCCCCAAGAGAATGTCGAAGTGGCACTGTTGCTCATCATTTCCATCATCTCCATCATCATAGTGGTCACCAATTCAACCTTCAAGGCTTCAACCTTAAACCTTTCAAAATTAATTAAAGTCTCTCTAATTTCAACATCCGAGTAGAGAAGATAAACATGGGGTTCTCAATAATGGGCTCTGATTCACTAAGCGAGAGAGCAGTCATGATGAGAGAGTCTCTGCAGAAGAGTCAAACCATTACAGAAAACGTGGTCACCATTCTTGGCTCCTTCGATCACCGCCTTTCCGCCCTCGAGACCGCCATGCGTCCTACCCAGGTGGGTTTTGTTTCTTCTTTTCCACTCCTGTTTGGTCCCTGGGAAAATGAAATTAGACGGAAGAGAAAATTGTTCTAGCATTTAGCTACTAGCCCTTGTTAACGTTTATAGTTTGCATTGCTTGTGCTTTATCAGCTGAATACAGCTAATATATGGGTCTATGAGTTTTGGTCCTCTTTGATCTCCGGGAAGACTGGTTTACTTTGCGTTACTTTTGTTTTCGTTTCGTTAACCCTCTGTTGATGGGCTCGCTTTGATTTTGGGTATTACAGATTAGAACGCATTCTATTCGGAAAGGTCATGAGAATATTGACAAAACTTTGAAGGCTGCGGAGGTTATATTATCACAATTCGATCTTTCCCGCCAGGTTGGTCTCCTATGGAATCCATGTTTTGTTTGCGTGCTTGCTTAAAATAAATTATATATATATATATATATATATATATAACAGCTCTACTCACATACGACTGGGATTCGCAACCATGCCTCATAGATATTACTACTCCCCAATTGATTCAAACTGAGTTATACTTTGACCAGGATATTCAAAGTCATGTTTTGACTACCAATTTTTTGGCTGACTTCGATCTAGATTTTTGTGTCTGAGACGGTGAAAGCACTACCATTTGGTGAAGTTCAGGTTTCCTAAATCTCTAAGCTGGGACTATAATTGTATAAGAGGAGGAGGCATCTAAAAGATGCATGTCTTTCTTGCACCAAGGACTAAATTAATTTTTCTTTGACATGTAGATTATAATGTTATTTGAACTATGCTTTGGCTTTCTTTTGATCATAAAGACATTCTTTGTATCTTTCTATCTTAAAGGTCAGAAGTTCGGACTAGTAATGACATTACTAGTAAAATGATTGGTTACACTATTATATTACCTTGTAGTATTTGGCATGTGAACACGTTATACTTTGTAGTCTACAAAATGACTTATATTTGTCGTTTTAATAGTTGTTTTAATGGATACCCTTCAAACTCCTAGGCGGAAACAAAAATACTTCGAGGGCCACATGAGGACTTGGAGAATTATTTAGATGCAATCGATCAGCTAAGGAGTAATATCCATTTCTTTAGCACCAAAAGATCTTTTAAGGGTAGTGATGTGGTTCTCAACCATGCAAATAGTTTACTCACTAAAGCTCTTTCGAAGCTTGAAGATGAGTTTAAGCAACTTTTATCAGCTTACAGGTTTGTGCTTTAATGCTTATTGCTCAGTGCCTAGTTTTGGTCTATTTCAAGTTTCAACCTTTTTTTAATATCACTATTTTCTTCTTTTTTCCTTCGTGAAGAATTAGGAGATCTACCTTGTGTGGTTTGGTTCCCTTTGATAAACATTTATCTTTATCCAGTATTCCTATTATTTGGTCAGTGTAGCTTAATAACATGGAATGGTGCTTGCTCCAATTCCCCCTTTTTGCAGCTAATGTGCAGCATTTCATTTAATACTCTTCATCTTACAAGAGTACTGCATGCTTTGCATTGGATCTTTCTAGAGAGAATGCTGTCTTTCTGTGTATGACTGATTTTCAATCACCTATCATAAATCTAAGTATACCAAGGTTGTGTAACTGTAATCGGACAGTTGTCTATTCACGTTGGATTGGTTTATGTGTGAACTGTGTCTGTTTAGTTACTGATTTGCTTTTGTAGTTTCTGACTTCAGCTCCAATTCTTTCTACAGTTGGAAGGGATTCTGTTTTGTCTCGCTGGCCACTTTGCCTTATAACTGTTGTTATAGTTACACTTGCATATGATCAAACTTCAGTATAAGTGCTTAGCTCATAGCCGTCAAGTTTCTGATTGAATTATTTTTTTAATTTACTGGGATAAGTTAATATCCATTTAAACCATCCATTTTCAAATGCTCTTTTTTTATGATACATGTAATTTTTGTTGATTATACCAAGTTTTCAAATTGTGTATGCAGCAGTTTTGCACTTTGTTTGTCCTTGCAAGTAAGCTTCATATATATTGTTTGAAAATGTTTGAAAATTCCTTTTTCTTGATTTTCAGCAAACCAGTGGAGCCTGAGTGCCTTTTTGATGGTCTCCCAAACTCTCTTCGTCCATCTTCAGGATCTCCTGGGAATGAGGGTCAATCTAATGGCAAGAGCTCTTCCCATAATCACTCTGACCACCCCAACAGTAACCTAGAAACTGCTATTTATACACCTCCTACTCTTATACCTTTAAAGATTCTACCCTTGCTACATGATTTGGCCGTGCAAATGGTTGAAGCTGGTCACCAGGAGAAGTTAGTCAAAATTTACAGGTAAATATCTCCCTTTCGTCCCTGATCATATTAAAGCGAGTATGTTGTCTTGTTTTTTCTAGAATAAATATATTATTGTTAACTTGATCTACTAAAAGTAAAGATGTAAATTTTTTCTATGTTTATCAGTGGGATTTGGCATCTGAAAAATTTGTAAGGTTTTAAAATAAGTTTGGAATCCTTAGATTCAATTAAGGTTTAAAAGATCCATTCTAGGGGGAAAAAAATGTTGAAAAGATTTAGTAATTGGTCAAACGAGGTATTTTTGATGAAGCCGATTGCCAAGATTTCTAGAGACCAGATAAATAAGGTTTGTAAAGCAAGCATGTAGTTTAAACATTTAATTAGAAAAAAGAGATAGAGCAGGAGTGAAGCTACAAAAAGTTGAGGGACGGTTATTCTGTGGCATCGTTGTGAATGCACATGACCTGAACTGAAAAAGTTTTCACGTTATGTTATGGTATTAAGATTGGATTACTAAATTTGCACATGATTTAATTCATGAGATTTTTCATATGTAAAAGTTATCAATATTTGGTTAATCATTATTGTGCGGATTAGTATTTTTTGAACACCTTGTAGCTACTCGGAAGTTCTGTGAAGCTAAATTTATTTTCTGATAGCTTATAACTTTATTCATAAGACCAGTGAGATACCTCTAGTGACTTCCATGAAAAGCAATTTGTTTGTTTGTTTGTTTTTTTTTTTTTTGCATTGGACTTGGACATAAAAATTATTTGAGGCTTTAGTGTACTTTCTCAAAATTCAGTAAAACTTGCATGTTCAGTAATTGGAAACCAGATTTTTGGTGGTTTTATATTTCAATTTCTAGTTGACTTGAAAAATTTGTGTTTTCAAATAGTTGATGTTCTTACCTCATATGACTACTGAAAAAGAATTTTCACTTTCCTTTAGCTGCATCACCACATTGTTTGGATTGAAACTTGGCAGCCAAAACTTTGCTTCTAATGTGGTTAAAACTCTCTGATGTTAAATGCATATATTGGAAGACCCGTTTGCAATGTTCATTTTTCTCATTTCTTGTATTGATCCTTAGTTGTTGCGTGTGTGAATATGGAATTTTATAATAAGATGTGTCCCTCTTCTAATTTACTCAGGGATACCCGCTCATCAGTTTTAGAAGAAAGCCTCCACAAATTGGGAGTTGAAAAACTGAGCCAAGACGATGTTCAGAAGATGCAATGGGAGGTTTTAGAGGCCAAAATTGGGAATTGGATTCACTTCATGCGCATTGCTGTAAGGATCTTTGTTATTTCCCTATTTCTTATCCATTTTTTGAGACTATGAACCACAATGACACATAGGAACCAATATATCTGTTCTTATGATCTTATACACTTAAACAGGTCAGGTTGCTTTTTGCCGGGGAACGTTTAGTTTGTGATCAAATGTTTGAAGGTTTTGACACCACAAGTGAACAATCTTTTTCTGAAGTCACCACAAATAGTGTTTTGATGCTGCTTAGTTTTGGGGAGGCAATTGCTAAAAGCAAGAGATCTCCAGAAAAGCTGTTTGTACTTTTAGACATGTATGAGATAATGCGAGAGCTTCACTCTGAGGTGTGGATCAATTGACTCATTATTGAGCAGTTGCTGTTTTTATTACTTATAGGCTTGGTGAAATATAAGTAGTCTAAAACTGGTACAGATATGCAAGAAAATCCTCATGAGAAGATCCTGACCCCTCTCCTTCCTCCCCCTAACCAACCCCCCCCCCCCCCCCCCCACACACACACACACACACAAAAAAGAAAAAAAAAAAGAAAAAGAAAAGAAGATAACAGACTCTTCTGGTTTTGTTGGGTAATTTTTATTTCACATTTTTATTCTCTAGTTACTTATCTTCCATCCTATCACAGCATTCAGATGATAGTAAGATTTTCACTTTTGATGGGATGGATCCATGACATTTTTGCTTTTGATGGGATTGATGGGTGTACAAACATTTTCAATTGAAAAACATTTTATTAGCATGTGATAATTTCAAAATCAAATT
Source organism: Hippophae gyantsensis (assembly GCA_030763125.1). Lineage (NCBI taxonomy): Eukaryota > Viridiplantae > Streptophyta > Magnoliopsida > Rosales > Elaeagnaceae > Hippophae > Hippophae gyantsensis. The sequence continues at coordinate 50,718,764 of CM061033.1, forward strand.
GAAAGAGATCCCCTGGTCTTTTAAAATGTAGCTAGGCTAAGACTGGATCACGAATGGTCAAGTTTTCTCCTTTGCAAATGTTGGGTGCTATATGAGATTATGAGTATCAGTTGACAAAGCTCAGACTCTCCTAGATTTATGGATTTGATATTGCTAGCTCAGTTACTGTTTCTTTCTCTTCGTACTTTCGTTTCGTTTTGTCTTTTACTTTTTCCTATAATTTGGACTACAACTTCTCTGGACAATCACATTCATTTTTATTCAAGAAGCCAATTTATTTTCTCAATTGCTGATGATCAAAGAACTCTATAACTTGTCAGCTTCGTAAAATCTTACACAATGGAAAAAGGTCAAAGATCTACTTCTGACGGCCTTTTCTTTTGTCAACATTGTATTATAAAGAAATGTGAGATATTGAAATTTATCACTTTTACTTTTATGTGTTCTTGGGTGTATAGGATAGTACCTGAGCTACTTTCTATGTCATAAACTTTGCTTGCTTGCTTGCATGTTTTTGGAGAGAGTCTGATGCTTGACTCGTATGACAGATTAATTTACTAACTTAATTTCTGAATTCATTTGCAGTTTGAATCAATTTTCAGAGGCAATGCTTGCTCTGAAATTAGAGAATCAGCTTTGAGTTTGACAAAAAGACTTTCCCAGACAGCTCAGGAGACATTTGGTGATTTTGAAGAAGCGGTTGAAAAAGATGCAACTAAAACTGCTGTAGCTGATGGAACTGTTCATCCTTTGACTAGCTATGTGATTAACTATGTGAAGTTTCTGTTTGAGTAAGTTCAGCTGGCTATGACTTTTCCTTTAGGTTTTCTTTCTTCCTTTTAATTGAGACAGAAATACTCTTTCTTTAGATATAAATATGCTGTCTAAATTGCCTTCATGTTTTTTTGGTGAAATTTTTTCTTTTTCTTCTAATTTTGCCAAATTTGACCTCATAATGTCGAGTTTCTTCATGACCTGGTTTTACTTTTTTTTTTTTTTGATTAATGGTTTACTTTGATTTGAATAAATTATTATAGGTAATTGCTTTTCCCTACTCGTTTCCAGTTCCCCAAAAACAGTGTTTTTTTTGTGTGGCTGCTGTTTGGATTTGTTTTATCAAAATACATGTCTGTGTTAGCTGAAGGTTCATCTATTGAATCACTTCTATGCTATTGGGATGACTATCTTTTTGCTTTAATCCTGTTTATGGTGATATGCCTTAACCATTGGCCCGTGGTGCTTGATGAATTAGGTAATTTATTTTCAATGTTTTTTATTTTTTATTTGATATTGAATACGTGACTGAGACTATTAATTTGCAGTTATCAATCAACCTTGAACCAGCTTTTCGAAGAATTTAACAAAGGAAACGAATCAGGTTCGCAGTTGGCCTCTGTAACAATACGCATAATGCAGGCTCTCCAAACCAATTTGGATGGGAAGTCTAAGCAGTATAGGGATGTTGCTTTAACCCACTTATTCCTCATGAACAATATTCACTATATGGTCAGATCTGTGCGCAGGTTTGTCTCATTTTTATTGTTAAAGAATTCCATTTTTAAGACCATTCAATTGTACTTTTCTAATTAGTGCTTAATGTTGTGTTCTATTTTTAGATCTGAAGCCAAGGATTTATTAGGGGATGATTGGGTGCAGAGACACCGGAGAATTGTGCAGCAACATGCAAATCAATACAAAAGGGTTGCTTGGGGAAAGGTGTCATTCTGTTGATTAATGATGTGTCTTTCATCTTTTTTGAACCTAATATAACCTGTTTGCCATGTCATTAATTTTATCATTGTGCTTCGTTGGCAATAAATTATGTTGTAATTCACTTCCATTTATTTCTGGGGCAAATGTTTTTTGGGCCATTGCTCTTTTATTGTACACATGTTTGTAATTTGCTTGGAAGGTTTAGCTAAATACTATAGAGTGGAAACTTTTATACAGATGGGTTTGTATAGCCTAGCTCAGGGTCCTGTGGAGAAGGATTGGGATTTTTGAAGCATTTAACATGGGGATTGATAATAACATTTTCCATTTGATTATTCCTTGTGCCTTCATGTGGATCGATCTTATAATTTGGTTTAGAGATGGACTCGTTTTCTACGTTTTAATTTTGATTGTTTTCTTCTTGGCAGATATTGCAATGTCTGTCTATTCAAGGATTGACCTCATCTGGGGGTAGTTCAGTAGGTGGTGATGGAGGAAGCAGTAGTGGGGTTTCGAGAGCTTTAGTTAAAGACAGGTAATTAACTTGAATCCTACCAGACGCTTGAGTCTATTCTGATTGTATTTTCATTGATACATTAGTTGTGTCATCTGTCGATTTAGCTGGACAATTTTCTTCGGTTATCAGGTTCAAGACATTTAATGTGCAATTTGAGGAGCTTCACCAAAAACAATCCCAGTGGACTGTTCCTGACAGTGAGTTGCGCGAGTCACTGAGGCTTACAGTTGCCGAAGTCTTATTGCCTGCTTACAGATCTTTTGTAAAACGTTTTGGGTATATTTCCAACCATTTGTAATCTCATTCTATCGGTTGTACATATTGTCTCACAATCAACTTTTCTTTGTTTTGCAGACCTCATGTTGAGAATGGGAAGAATGCTCAAAGGTACATTAAATACACACCAGAGGATCTGGAGCGGATGTTAGGTGAATTCTTTGAAGGGAAAAACTTAAATGAACCAAAACGATAGTTGCAGATAGGCCGAAGTCATGGAGACTGGTGGTGGTGGTGAGCTCCTGCTCTGATCCTTTTGGTGCTATTTTTGTGGTAATCTATCAGTTTCTGGAAGAGCATTTTTAAGGTAAATGTAAACATGTGATAGCTGTTTATTGATATATTAATTGGTGAATAAGACGCGTTTGTCTCTCTCTTTTTTTTCCTCTCCCTGAGTAATCTAATAATGTTGAAGTATATATTTGTAATTTAATAGAAATAGGTATAGCACCTATTTTGTGGGGCTTGGCATGGGCTGAACATTCAAAATGAACCAAAACATTTTGGGCCATTGGCTTTATTTTAGAGTTGCAAAAAGAATGATATTATGATTTTTGTTTTTTTGATAGATAGAATGTATTCAAGTGTTTTTGACACTTCTTCCAATAACTAAGTTTTTGTAAGATTTGGTTTTTCAATTACTTATAATGTGATATAAAAACTAGAGGTTTTATGCTCAATTATTTATAACTGTGAGTGTTTGTCACGAATTGAGTATAGAGTTAAAATATATAAAGGAGTGATTTGGTTTTTGGAAGATTTTGTTATTCAAGAAATTCTAACATGGATGGAAATATATTATGACATTTTTGTGTTTATTATAACATATTTGTTATATATTATAACATTGCGAATAGGTGGTTATCTTATATATGTAAGCGGTTATGTGTAGATGAATAGCATTTTGGTTATTCTTTCATATTTTGTTGTTTTTTTCTTTATCACCAATAAATTTAAAATTATCTTGTAATAAATATTTTTTTTTATAAATAATTGTTTTGATAGTTCTATACTTTTATTGTATTTTAACTTTATATTACCCCTTTGAATAATTATTTTTTTTAATTTTATTAATGATGATAATTTATGTAATTTATGTTTACTTATTCAATGAATAGATTGGGTCTGATCAATTCATTAACAAGCAAATAATATTTGTGTTTAATTAATCATTTTTAAATGATATTTTCTATTATCTATTATTATATATAAAAAGTGAGAATAACTCGTAACAATATATTTTTTTTGTTAGCTTTTTTTCTTAAATATTTAAATAAATATAAAAATATCTTTAAAATAAATACATTTATTTATGAATAACAATTTTGTTAATTTTATTGTATATTTTTTTGATTATTTTTTATTTTTTTTAGTTTCTATTTTTTCTAATATATTAATAAATATCAAAATGTATTTATATTTCTTTCATTTGTTTTTATTTTTTTTGTTAATTTACTATTTATCAGTTATCAAAAGACATTTTTTAAATAGAGAATTGCAAAAAATATCAATTATTCTTATATACTTATCAAATTTAAATAACATAATATTATTTATATATTTTTAGAATTAATATGAATATTTTAAATCAAATATTAATATAAAGTATAAGGTAAAAATAAACCTATTATTTAATTTTTTTATTAATATATTTATATTTTATGTAATGATTAGTGTAAAACACGGATTCAAAACTAGTATTATTAAAAAGAAAAAATAATGGTGAGGATCGGTTGCAAAGTATTTGGATTAGGTAGGAAAGTATAACATCCTTTTTATGAAAAAGGAAAAATAATTAATTTGGCATACTTTATTCTTTGTATCTTGTGGCCTTTTGGGTTTGTGTTTATCTACTCTCATCTCGTATCTAAAAGGGCAGTTCTAAATACATCTCCAGGTACATACTTACAACTTACAACTTTCAAGGGAAAAAAAACCAATACTATTCAAATTATTCTGGAATCATTTAATAGCATTAATGTGAAATGGTGTTGCGTTCATTATATTTAAAAAGTAATGATTTACAAATGAATTTAAAATTTATTAATATATCGTTAATTTAAGTATAAGTTAAATTATATATAGCACCAATAAAATACATCTAACACTTGATGTATGAGTTTTTAATCTTTGATTAGATTACAAGATGAATTGCATTTTAAGTCTTTTTTTAAATACATAGCTTTAATCATTTTTTTGAATAATTCATTTCAAGTTATTTTATTTTTAAAATAAAACAAATTTATATTATTATATTTAAATTAGAAAAAAATATAAGAAGATATTATTAGAAATGAACAAATCTCCTTCATTTTTATGATGTTTTTTTAAAAAATATTTTTCACTTATCTGTTTAAAAAAAACTTGAATATAATATTATATTTATGAACATGAAATTTATGTTAAAATTTTTTTTTTAAAAAAAGGGTAAAAAATAAACGAGTTTAATTGATTTCTAATAATATCTATTCTCATTTAATTTTTTTAATTTAAATATAATAATATAAATTGAAATAAATTTATTAATTTTAAAAATAAAATAATTTTGAATGAATCATCGAAAAGAAGGTGACTGAAATAATTTATTTATAAAAAAAAGTGATTTAAGATCAAATAATGCTTTCCAAATAATCTTATTTACGATATCTTTATAACTTACAATATGTTATATTATAATCCACACTAATATAAAAGCAGAAAAAAATAAAATTAAAGAATGATAGTGTATAATAAAAATCATCACCGCCATTTTTGTTTGGCTAATATTATAGCTTGTAATTAAAAGGGTTAATTAAGGATAAATTTGTAAAATTAGTTGGCCAAACTTTGACATATGGCCACATCTTCAACTGCTTAATTGCTACAACTACTCGGTCATAACGTGGAAAGCTTTCCAACACAACTTTGGCTCATGATTACTTAATTATTTTTGGGTTTTTTTTTAACTACTTCTTAAAATTTAAATTTGTAAATTAAAATGAAAAAAACACTTATTTTTAGTTTAATCGATGAGAAATTCTAAAAAAAAAAGTATATTTTACATAAATCAGATTTACTAATAAAATAGATAATAGCTTTGTTTATTATTTTATATTTAAATATAAAAATTAGTAATATATTCTTTAAATTAATAAATTTTAAAACATATTTATCAATCTGACTCATACATATTGATGCTATAAATGTGACAGAGAAACATACCCCAAAACAAATTGATATATACAAAATATAAATCAATCGGTATATATATGATATCGATAATTAAGCGATTTTTGAATAGATGTGATCTACAATGTAGAAAAGTCTACCTTAGCTTAGCTAAAATGAGCTGGCTCTCAGAATGTCAAAATAAAATAAAATAAAATAAATTTGTATATATCACAGTAAAATCATATATTTTTTAGTACTAAGTGTTATAAAAATTAATATTAAAATTCACTATCCATAAGTATTAAACTATATATATATATTAGAGTTTAAAAAATTATATGATTCCTTTAAAATTTAAAAGATTCTCATTTATTTTAATTTGATGTGAATTAATAATTATACCTGTTAGAGCTTATACTCATTTCAAAACTAAGAACTTACAAATGGCGTTATTCTTTACCATTTTTTTTTTCCTTTCCACTTTTTATGTAAACGGTTTGAAGCAGACGAAACGGTTTTCATGTATAAGAGCTCGTACGGTTGGAAAGATATTAAACATTGATTATCAACATTGATAGTGTGTAATTAAGATGCCAATTAAATGATCGATATTATATTAATATTCACTTTTTTTTATGAATGAAAAGATTGATAAGTATATTTTTTATAAATAAAAAATTAATTTTATAAGTAAAAAATATTAATAAGTATATTTTTTAATTTAAAGAATTAAACAATAATTTTATTTAATTAAAAATATTTCTAAGGAGAGGGAGTTGGAGGGAGGATAATGAGAGAGAAGATTTATTGTTATTATTTAAAAAAAAAATGATGGCGTTGCCTATTTAATGTGCATTTAATCACAAGTTGTAAAAGTTGTCTTTTAAGGACCTAACTTTAATATTTGACTCCTTTATACGCTTTCTTTTATTTTTTGACTTTTTAGCAGATTTAATTCCAAATAAATAATTATTTAAAAATAAAATATATTTAAAAATAATATTTACAATCTAAAATATCAATTTTCTGCAATCAATCCAATCGTAGAATTACCGCATCTCCAATAACTTTTGTGATTTAAAAAGTATGTAAAAAGAAATATATTTCTAAATACATTTTTAAAAATAACGAGGTTAAAAATAAAAACCAATTAAAAGTACCTCAATATTCTTATTCGCGATTTATAAGCCTTTAATAAGAAAACAAAATTAGAGGAAGACAGAGATAGACTAATATTATTATCACAGGTCCAACTAGAAATAAAGAAAGGTACAGTGAAAGTGGCAAAGAGAGTACTCAACTTTAACTTTATATAATATAATATATGAGTAATATAAATAATTAAATTCTAACATTTAATTTTAAATGAAAATAAATTTAATATTTTTTATAAACACGATATTAATATATTTTTTAATTAATTTTTTTTATACACTAATATTATCTCTCAAAATATATATTATTTAATCCAACACTTTGTATTTTTAATTTATCTTTATAAATTTTTAATTTTATTTAGATCAATTGTCTTTTTATCTCTTTCTACAAGGCTCATGTATTTTTTTTAGAAAGTCCATTAATTTTTTATGGTTTAATGATTTATCAAAATTTTGATACCTTATAAATTATTATATACTCTATTCATTCAATTTTAAAAGGTTATTATTAAAGTAATATAATTATTATATTATTTATAAACAATATATAAATATATTTTTTAATTATTATATAACATTCTTTTTATATATTAACGATCTAAACATAAACTTTAAAATTAATTATTTTTCTGTTTACTTTACACATGGTGTAAATTATAATGTTATTATTTCATGCGTAAAAGGTGATAGAGAATATATAGATTTTAACAAATAAATATATTAGTTTCATAATTATCAAAAATATTATAATTTTTTAAAATAAATATTTTATTTTTTTAATTTATAAATTAATCATTATCAATTATGTTATTACGAAAAATAATAGCTTTTAATCTTATAATTTATTAAAATAAATACTATTAATTTATCAAAAATATTAAAAGTGATCATTAATTTATAATACTTAATTATCATAAGTAATAAAAATATAGGTATTTAATTCAAAAATTATCGAACTAAAGTACTCATTTGTATATAAAAACGACACTAATAATTTAATGTGATATTTTAAAAAAGATTATGAAATTTCTAATATCAAATACAATAATTATAAACCTAAATCACTTAAATTAAATTAGCTTGCGGTAATTTATATTAGTTGGTACAAGACATAACATAGACTAAACGGTGAAACAACTTCCTATTGTGGTATAAAAGGAAGGCTGAGACTCGAAATATAATAAACTACGTTAAGAATAGGAAAATTAAATAAAACACAGAAAGTCCTATGTAGAGTGGTACAGTTAACTGACGTTGTTGAAAGGTTGTAAAGTTAATTCGTATCTCCACCTCATCTACTAGCTAGTAAGTACTAAACAAAGAAAGAAATAGAAAAATGAAGAAAGACAAAGCATACATTATAAGTTTTAAAACGAAGTTAGGTCCAAATTTAACATGGTATCAAAGCAAGGTTATCTGATCGGTACAATTGTTTCGTCACTGATTAATGATGCATTTTATCACTTAAGTTCTATTAATTCAACATCCTCGTTGGTTTTAAGGGCTCTTATCGATGTGAGAGTGAGTGTTAAAGTCTCACATCGATTGAGGATCGCGTACACACTGTGTATATAAAAAATGATAATTTTTTATCTCAACACCTAAATTTTGAGATAAAATTAGACTCAAATTAAACATAAGTTTTAAATTCATGCTATTTGTTAGATTTTCAAACTAATTAATGTACGCAACAAATGTGGATTAAATAGTTTTTCATGACTTGATTTCGTATTTATTTTCTTCACTTAGTTGGTAGTATTCCTATCATGATTCACTTACAACAATTAATAAAAATCTTAATTAATCGATAAAAAATTATATTAGATAATTAATGATAGATGATAATACGGATAAACTAATTATACTAATAACATTTTTTACAGGCCAAAAAAATACTACTGTATACATTCACTATTAATTTTTTCCCCTCAATCAATCTCATTCAGAACATCATGATATATCGAACAAACAGGTGAAGAAGAAATAACAGAAGAATAACAAGAACTTGTACTTGAAATATTATGATCTGCACAAGCATTATTAGTACCAGAAAGGCTAACAAGTAAATCCACAAAAGCACTTACTATAAATCCATGATTTTTTTTGCCATTTACTCTCAAATACCAACCCAACAACTCTTCTAAACAATCCCAATCTTTAAGCCCATGAGATTCCACCATTTCCTTCATAGACATTTTAAAATCCTCATATGGATTTTCAGATTCCAAGGCCAAAACTACGCTCTCTTTAAATGGATTAAACTCGTCATGATCACCAGCTTTTTTATCTTTTCCCTTAATCTCTAAGATGGAGTTTGTGTCTTCAGGCTCAAAGAAAAGCCTCTCAGAACGAGCACCACGAACAACCATCTCTAATGATTCGCCATTAAAGACGTCTTCTGAATCTGATGAGTAACTAACTGCTGACTCGGATGAGTTTGTGAACCATGACTCAGGGGTTTCAACAGAGTCAATATTGTTAATGTGGTCAAAGTAGATAGAGTTCACTGTCTTGAACTTTTTGTCATCACCACTAATACGGAAAGAAAGTGTCTTGGGTTGTTTACAGGAAGGCCATTGGTTCCATGGATACTGCTCTTGCTTGGTTTCTTTGATTTTGAACAGAGAAGAAAGCTGAAGCTTCATTTTCTTGCCTATTTGGTAGATGATTCAAAATAATAATAATAATAATTTAAAGCTTGATGGGTTTTTGCAGATAATAGAATAACTTCTGATGATCAGATTAAAATTGGGTTCTGGGTTGGTTGGTGAATGTTTGTTGCTTTGGTGATACTTATTAATGGAGAATCAGAACAGAGCTTTCTGGTTTGTAAAGAGTAATATATTTAAGGGTGGACCGTGAATTCGTGACTTTTATTTATATAAAAAGTGTAATTCATTCTTTCAAGTTATAAAATGTATGATTTAATTTTTTTATTTAAAAAAATATTAAAAAATGATATTTAATAATTTTAAAAATATTTTATTAAAATAAAATTATTAGAGTATTCTCATCATTGTTTAATAATACCTTTAACATTATTTCTTTTAAAATCAATAAAATATTTATTAGTATTATTTAAAAATTTAATGTGATAATTTTTTATAAATAAAAATATTAATGAATATATATTTTTTAAATAAAATAATTAATAAATATATATATTTTAATTTAAATAAAAATACCGCTAAAATATTTATGTCGAGGGTGTTGGAGGGAGGATGATGCGAGAGAATATTTATTATTATTATTTTAAAAAAATGATGGCGTAGCCTATTTAATGTGCATTTAATCCCAAGTTGGAAAAGTAGTCTTTTAAGGACCTAACTTAAATAAAATAAATAAAATAAAAATAAATAATTTTATTATTTAATAATGGTAGAATATAAATAAAATAAGTTTTTTATTTTTTATTAAAATATTATTATTATTGATTTTTTTAAAAATTCATTCTAAATTTAATTTTTATTAATGATTTGTGTTTTATCTTGTTTTAATAACATAAAAAATAGTTTATTGAAAAATAATATAATTTTTTAAATAAAAAATAAAAAAAAATCTTATAATTTAAAATTTTAATTACAATAACTTATAAAATTTTGCGCAATGGTTGGAAGTGTGGTATGAAATTTTTATGTGTATTTAATCGATTGTTTGTGAGAATTCAATAATATTAAATGCCCCTTCTCAAAACAACTGAACATAACAGTACTTTTATCAACGTCAGTTACTGTTATTTTTATTATTATTATCAGAGTTTCTAATAATTTATGTTGTTTATGTGTTTCTCCTATTTTATTTTATAATTACTATTTCAATATGAATCATGTGCACAAAGCCTAAAAAATTGACAATTCCTTGTATCATGGTTTGATTACAAATTCATTTTCTCCCTCTCTAGCAAAAAAACAAAAGGCCTACTTGTCAACTGCTTCTGTTCTGTTGTAGTTGTATATTGGTTAAAATAATAAAATATTTTGTCAATGAAATTGTGGTTGAAACAATAAAATATTTTAATTTTCTCTAAATGGTATATATATTTTTTTATAAAGTAAATTCTTTTTTTTAAGATATTATAAATAAAATTAGTTGAAAAAATGTATTTTATTATTTATATATAAGGGTAAAAAATAATATAATGTTTAAATTTACAAAATAATCATATTTGTGTTTGTATCATATTTTAATTGTATTGTGTGGTAAAAAATTTCTTCCATATTAATATAAAAAGGTTTAAAATGTGATGTTATAAATATGTAGACTTTATTTTTACAAAAAAAAAAAATGTCAAAGTATTGTTGTTAGGACGGAATTTTTTTTTTAAGAAAACTAATTTTTTTTTATCAAAATTATAAAATTTATTTATAAAATATTAAAATAATTAATTATTTATATTTTTAAACTAATTTCTTATTTAATACATATATTTATAAGAATTATGATATTTATTTTGATCAATAAGTCAACTAATTAATCAAAAGATCGTAAAATAATTAGTTAAGATTTGAAAGAATTATTTAAATTATAATTTTTAATATTATTATAAATGAATATAACTCAACTGTACATAATATAATTTAGTTATGAAAAAATATATAGGTAAAATTAATAAATTAAATGTATAAATAAAAAATATATATATAAAAAAGTATAAAATATTATTCTAAATAAATATCTTTTGATCGAAGATTAAAAGACATAAATAGATGAATTTAAAAGTAAAATATTTAGAAAATAAAAAATAAAAATATTTAAATTTTAATTTTTTTATATTATTATAAATCGATAAATATCATAATATATAATAAAATTTAAATTATAAAAAAAAATTATATAGATAAAAATAATAAATTAAATGTAAAAATATAGTATAAATATATATATATATATATATATATATATAATAATATAAATTATTTTTATATTAATAGATTATTTATAATATAAAAAATCAATATTTGTATTAACATAAAAAATATGAATATTTAATTTTAATTTTAATTAAAATATAATTCTCATATATATGTTCTGTGTTCTACCCCCAAATTACCACTCCATAAAAACACATCAAAAAGAAAAGAAAATATAACATAACATGACAAATAATACTGTTAAATGTTAACATTGTTTCATGTGTCATTGTACTATAAATATCAGGTACAAAATATGAAATTAAACGGTAAAAGTAAGAAATAACACAATAAAAAAAATTGAATTGAAGTACATAGTTTATTCTTATTATTTTATGTTATTAGTTATGTAGTATAACTTTTCACCCGACTTTCAAAGCTTTCCTTAAATGGTTGCATGATAGAAAGACTATAGACTAATCTTAATAGAAAGTTATCACCTAGTACATAAGTTCAGCAAATAAATCAGAGATCAACACACAAGACAACATTCTAAATTATACCCTCACATATGTAAGCTCAATTACCGAGCCAACTAAACTAGTCTATATAGGTTAAAAACACACTAATTAAAGAGGTAAAATTAATGTGAATTTTTCTAAGATAGGTAGATTGTATCATACATATTTGAAGGGTTATAATTTACTAGAAATTATTCATTATTTTCGAAATATATGATAACGTAGTATTTTTAAGTTAATAAAATATAAAATTAATATAATTTTTTAAAAATAAATATTCAATAAATGATAGAAACATAAGATAACGTGATTATTAAATAATAATGAATAACAATTCTAAGATTAAGACTAGATTTGTTAAATAAGTTAAGTTGTTTAACTTGTTTAGGGTTCAACTTGTTTAGTGAGTTTTAGTTTTTAACTTATTTGAATTTTATGCAAGTTAATTTTAACTCAATAAAATTTTAAATGAATTAAGTTGAATAGTTTATGAATTGTTTTATTTTCATTTTTAAAAAATAAATAATATTTATAATTTTATTTAAAAATAAAAAATATAAATCCTATCTATTATATATTTATAAAACAATAAATAATATTAATATAAATATGTGCGCGGTTGTGTGTTGGTTATATTAATCATTATGTACAGTTTGGTTATGTATTTGTTTCAATTTTTTGATAAAAATGATTAGTTTTAAGTTCGTGTGTTTTTCTATTTGAAATGATATACATGTGTTTTTAAGGCTTAAAAATGTATTTTGTATTGTACCTTGTATTTTATTTTAACTTGATATGAATTACACTCGATTTTGATAAAAAAAAAATGGCATGTAATGTATTATGTCAGATTTTTTTATTTTATTTTTATAATTTACTTATTTTTAAAAGGTAAATAACTTACTATAAGCCTCTGAAAATTAAATGGACTAAATCGATACAATAACAAAGCAAAGTTACATTTAATATAGAGTTAAAGTTCATTTTTTTATATAGTTTGTTTCGGGGCTATAATACTAATTAATAAAAGTTCTAACATTTTATCCATTGGTCAGTAATGGACGAATGAAACCTTGAAAAATTACATAAATGATAAAATAATAACACGAACGCTTAAAACAAAAATAATTAAATGATGATCAAAAGAATCTACACAACAAATCTACGCAACTAGGGGTGTATGTATTCATTGGTTAGAAGAGACACTTATCGCAATGTCTTATAAATAATTTTTTAAGTATAATATTTATAAAATTATAAATAAAATAATATATAAAATAAAAGTATATTTTATTTGAATTTTAAATTTTAAGTTTTTAATATATAATATATCAACAAAACTTAATAATTTAAACAAATTTTTAATAATAATTAAAAAATAACTAATATTATTTTATATTATGTATATTGAATGTAAATCCTTAATCCATAATTGTTATTATAAGATATTTTAATATAAACCTATGTGAAATAATAAGGGTATGTTTTTTAATAATAAAATTTATGAATTAAATATGAATGATATTATTTTGATGGTTATAAGATTTATTTTTTATTTTTTAAAATTATCTTGTCAGTTTGGGACCATATAGTACTGTACACAGTAAAGGAAATGTAATTGGTCTGCATTAGATGTCACTGTTCTGTATTGGGCACACACATGTAAATTTGTAGCATCAGCCATGTGCAGGAGGGTCCTTCAAAAACTGCATATTTCATGTACAAAATATTGCTAGCCTGCAACATGAAGGTGACACAGTTAATAAACTATAAGGCCATGTCTTTAGAGGGAAAATACCTTTTGGAATCTCAACTTTTTATGCACTTTAATTCTTAATTTTTTTTAAAATTCATTATAAATATTTTAAGTCAAGCATAAATTTATTTAAATTTATCATTTAGATATATAAAAATCATATGATGTCATCAATAAAAGATTAATTTGACATTAATAAAAATATAGAGGAATTAATTTTTGAAAGAAAAATAAATATTTTATTGGTAATAAATTTATTCATAATTTATGACAGCAGGTGACTTTTATATGTTTAAAATATAATTAATTTAAAATAAATTTATATTAATTTTAAAAATAATTAAGAGATTTATCATGCTTATTTTAAAAAAATAAGCACTAAAATAATTTTTTAAAAAGATAAGTGACTCTCTTCGTATCATATGCCAGACATGTCGTGATCAATTTCATGGAGATGTTGGCTACTCAAAACTGCTGCTTACTTACACAATATTTTTTTAATATTTAAATTCCTATCAAAAAATTATTTTATTTGGAATTTTGACTAAAATTTATTGATTATTACATTATTATAGGATATTTATCTTTTTAAAATAGTTTTATTAATTATAGAAATGTACTGACTTGTAGACTATTTAACCCCTTAATCACTAAGAAACAATTTGTACCGGCTTATAACTTATTGGGATTGAGTTTATTAGAAACATGAAAAATTAAGCTTTCAATAATAATAAATATATAAAAATATTATTAATCATTTTTCAATTGTTTAAATCTCTAGAAATATTAGTGATGAATTAATTTTTAATATAATATTAAAATTAAAATATTTATATTTTAAAATTAATAAACTTAATTGTTAATTTGTAAATGTTAAATTTATATGTTTTACAAAACTAATATTTCTGGAGAATTAATAATATGTAAAAATAATATTATCCATTCTTTTAATAATTAAACTTTCGAAAAAAAAATTCATCAATTAACTTCTATTCATCACACACCTTTCTTACTCCTTGAGTAATGTTTACATAAACTCAAGTAACTAATTAGATTTAATTAGTATTGGCGTATAAGATCATATGTATATATATATATATAAGTAGGTGAATATAGCTGTAAGTGAACTGTTTTGTTTCTCACCCACCACATTGATAATTCTCTAATCTCCTCCTCCTCCTCCTCCTCCTCTTTTTTTTTTTTTTTGTGGCTTTGTAGTAGACATGCACGTTGACACTCTATGATTGATTGTAAGTTGTAACTAAACTATGATTTTAAATAAATAATTATATGTGCACTTAAAAGTCATGAATATCATAACCACCCCAACATACTTTGGTGTTTGGTCCTACGAGAAAGATTTTGATACCAAATACAGCCTCATTAATATAACAATTACAAATGCATGCACCTAATAATAAACTAGAAAGTTTTTGATACCAAATACATCCTCGTTAATATGACAATTATAAATATATGCAACTAATAATAAACTAGAAAAATCTATTTACTATAAATTGTAGCATTATTATATTTAATTTGATAATTAATTATAAAATAAATAAAATATATTATTATTTTAATTAATAATTATCTACCGTATAATTTCTGATTTTAAGAAAACTTATTTATAAAAATATTCTCAATAAACTACCGTTGTTTAAGGAATATATTTAATTGCAACGTGAACATAAAATAAATCAAATACTAGTGTTTTATTGTGTTGTGATAATATTTTAAAAATGTTATATAAGCTAAAGGTCAAAAAATAAATTTTAAAAATGTCAAAAACCCATAACTTGTTTGTCTTAAATGTGGGGTTCATTCATTTATCTAATTTAAAGTCAACGGTAGGGTATTACATATTTTTATTTAGTATTTTATTTTGGTATATAATTATTTTAACACACACTTATTAATTATTATAGATTATGGAAAAAAATATTGGAAACCAATACGTCACAAAAAGTTATATATATATTGATAATAAAACTTTGTCTTAATGTAAAAAAAGTATGGAAATAACGTGCGATAATAGAAAGACTGAACGGTGGAAATGCAAGAATCAGCCCCATGTTCCTAATATGTATTGAGAAATATTTTATCAACTTACATACGACAAGCTAGTGACTTTGTGTGCAATTCAATTGTAATTTTAATTTTAGTATCTTACAACATGTCCCATAAATACATAAAAAATATGTTGATAAAAATTAATATTTTTAATTTAATAATTCTTGTTATTTTTATTTTTATATATATAAAGGTTTATATAATAAAACACTAAAAATTAAACTTGTTAATAATGAAAAATTATAAGTTGATGTATATATTTTTAAATAATATATCATAGACTAAAATATATTAATATTATAATTATATATATTTAAATATACTCATTTCACTAAAAAAAAATAGTTATATATGAAAAGTATTTTTTAATAATTATATTATTTAAATATTTAAAAATTATAATTATAGATGAATAAGATTAATTAGTCATATTTTACCAAACAAATAAGAAGATTTAATTAATTTAGTAGGTCAAGTTACGTTACTAAAGAAAGCCATATGCATATGTACATTCAGTTATCAATAACGTGTGTACGGTAGTCAGTAATTTTTTTCGGAGGGACAATCATGTAATTATAAGTAATTTTTTGAAAAATTATTTTAAATAACATCTTAAAACACATAATAATAATAATAATAATATATTATCATTCTTTTAAATCAAAAAGGATATGAGCTAATATTGGATTAGTATTATAGTAATATTTTAGTTGTTATATATTAGTTTTATAGGTGTATATTTTATTTATATTTGTAGTTAAATAATATGAAATATAATAAAAAATTACAAAATAAATAAAATGTCAAATTTACATTTTTAATAAAGAGTATTAAAAAAACATTTAAGAATAGAATTTTTAAATAAATATAAAAATAATAGTTACATTATATTAGAAAGTAACAATCAAATCAAATCAAATGTATCATAATTATAGTATTAAAGAAGTCATTTTAATAAAAATATAACATGAAAAAATCCAACTAAATAGAATAATTGAATAATTAAATTTTAAACAATTAAAAATCATTTAATATTATTGATATGTTAATTTTATTATTTTATATGATATTGATAAGTGATAAACTATATATATTTTTAGTTATTAAATTCTATATATTTAAGCTTATTTTATTATTTTAATGTGTTATTATTTTATAAAAAAAATATGATATTTTAAAAAATTTGGGATTTTTGAATTTTTTTTTATGGTTTTTTTATTAATTATATTTGATTTTTTTAGATGGATGTACTTAGAATGAGACATAGATGTATGAAGTAAACGTGGATGTGTATGTAATTAGACAAACATCAGATTTACTTAGCAAGGAAGTGTTAATTTTTTTTATGTTTTTTTTTTTAAGTTCACGTTGCTCTTTCTCTTGGTATTGTATACGTGATTTTATCAATGATACATAATAACTGGATATACTGTTGTGTGTCTAAGCTTATTAATTAGGTGAATTAGGGTTTATTTTGATGAAAAAAAGAAGTGAAATATGTTCTCAGTTATGGGTTATCTAAAAAATCGAACTTCAATTGGATTGGGCAACATAGAAGCAAATATGTAGAAAATTTGACCCGATCCGGATGATAGGCCCAATAGAAACTTAGAGAGAAAAACCCTAGTCTCTCAATCTATTAAAACTAGGGATCGGTAGTTCGACAGTGTCTAAGCAGCTGCCGCAATTTTCCGCTTTCCTTGAGGTATAATCTCCTCTGCTTCTTCAATCTCTTCGTCGAACCAGGTAAGTTTTGTTCCTTCTATATATCCTTTCATTTATTTGTGTGTTTCCTATTTTTTGCTTTGTAGAATAAGATCCTCAGTTTTTGATTTTAATAATTTGGCTTACTTTGTAGAATATGATTGCAGTTTGTTCTAATTCTATTTTTTTCTCTCTTTTTTTAAATTGTTTTCTTTGCAAGAAAGTTGATTAGTAAAATGTGAAGTGGGCATTTATTGCTATCTATTTTGCCGTTTGATTATATCACATGTTAAAATGCTATGTTGGGTATTGAAGATTTCTGTGGATTGATAACATGAAAACCTGTTTGGAAAATTCGTTATATGAATTAGGGATTTATGTAGTAAATTGCTTTGCTCAAATTATGATAAATATTGCGCTGGTTGGTCTTGGATGAGATCCCAAGTAACGACATGTGGAGATTTTGCTTGTAGATTATGTCACACTTGGTCTTTGTATAATTCCTATTTGAGTTGTTCTGTATATTATATTTTTTTATAATTTTTTGGAAATATGCAATGTATTATGGTCAGTTGTATGGGGTTTTAGTTTTGTGTTGCTTGGAAAAATGAATGTGTGGGTTTTGCTCATGGAATAGACGAATTCTCCTTGTCTTTAGAATTTGCTTCGGATGTATTTTCTACTTTGGAAATTTAGATGTTTCTCTCTTCGGGTCACTAGCTCTCTGATTCCTGATTCAAGAATCAGAGAACTAATCTTTAATAATATGATCACTTTTAAAATTACGGTTTAGTTGTCTGTTTAGCACTCTGATTTCCTGAGCTCTAGAAATAACTGTTGTTGTAAGCGCTTTTCCTCTTTTTTACAGAAGTTGGTAAGTGGTAACTCTCAAAAATGGGTCGTGTTCGCACCAAAACTGTGAAGAAGTCCTCCCGCCAGGTCATTGAGAGATATTACTCTAAAATGACCTTGGACTTTCACACAAACAAGAAGATATTGCAAGAGGTAGCTAGCATCCCTTCAAAGAGACTTCGTAACAAGATAGCTGGTTTCTCCACTCACCTGATGAAGCGAATTCAGAAGGGTCCAGTCAGGGGTATATCCCTGAAATTGCAAGAAGAAGAACGTGAGAGACGTATGGACTTTGTGCCTGATGTCTCAGCAATTAGGATTGATGAAATCAAGGTCGACAAGGAGACCCTTGACATGCTTGCTTCTCTTAACATGGCTGACATTCCTGGGCTTACTGAAGTGGAGCCACAGCCCATGGTTCCTACCCAGGGATTTGGCAGAGGTGCCACTGCAAGAAGGAACTTTTGAGGTTGTTTTCTATAATGCGTTTGTTTTTTATAATGTTGTTGAACTTCTCAGTTGTCACTTAACTAAATTTTGTGTTTGTGCTTCGTTTTGTTCAAGTTGGATGCTTAGTTGCTACTTAACATGGAGATGTTTCTTTGTTGTTATCATCTTATTTTGTTAGCTTAATATCTTCAAATTCAATATCACAGTTGCTTGGTATCTATTAAACGCTTGTATCTGAGATTGCATTCCAACTCGTGTGTTGTGGCCTCTGATAGGACTGCATTTACATTTCATGTTAGGCATATATGCCCAAAATGTTGTGTTTGCAAGTGAAAATGAAACGAGGTAGAAATGGGGGACTAAATGTCATGGTTCCTATTATTAACTTAGCAATGCGTACAAAGCTTGTTGGTGGTGATATTTATCTGCGTCTACATGGCAAGTTACTTTTCAGGGACTTTATGAATGATCTTTCAACCAATAGTTATTCTATTAGAAAAAAATTCTAGCTAGTTAGTTTTTGTTAGGAGATTCGAGCTCTTTCTTTTTAAGAAGACTCGATCCTTACCGAATAAACCAATAGCTTACTTGTTATTATGCCCTTACAAATTCTATTTTACTTTTAGCTGTTGACTCGCATAGTTGGATTTGATTTCATTATATATTGATATAAATATAAAAAAAGTTGAAGCAAAGAGTAATAAAAACACATGAAATCTATATTCTTCTTAACATCTGGTGATTTGCTTCACTTTTCAGTTACTTCCCCTTGTGTACTTTTCAGAGTGAAATGATAAGCAGGTTAGAAATATTTTGCAAATTTGTAGTGGACGAGCGTATAATGTGTCTCTTGTGATTGGTTTAATTGATTAGAATTCTTCCTTTTGTAAATAATTGTTTTTAAATATTTAATGGTAAAAAATATATGATATATATTTATTAAGAAGTCAAGTGTCGGAAGATAACTTTGTTATAAGATAAATATACTAAGCGCATTATAGCTTATAATAAAAACTATTAAAAGAAAAATATAAAGAGTAAGATTTGAAATTATATTTAAAAATATATATTATTAAAAAATAAAAAAATAAAGGATGTAAATATTTTTTTGTTTGTGATTTTTTGTTGATTTTTTTGAAACTACAAAATTAATATGTTTTATATGGTTATTATAAAAAGGAATGAAAAATATGGAACAAATATTAAAAAAATTATATTAAAGTTTCAAATAAAATAAAAAATTATTTAAATAAAATATGAAATAATATGATATTATGTAAAATTAAAATTTAGAGTTACACAAAATATAAAAAACTTTGATGATACGAATAATAAAAATCTTAAAATTTTTATTACATCATATTAACTTAAGAAGTTTTCATATAACCTTAATTTTATAATTATATATGTAATTAATTAATATTTAATAAATATATAATTATTTAATATTTTATTCATAATTTATTTAGGTTACTTTTACTATTTTTATTAACATGTATGCTAAAAATTGCTAAAATATACAAAGATATATCAAAATAGGCATAAAAACTTAAACACAATATATTATTACAAATAAACTATTTATATTATGACTAAAATATACATATATTTAATTTTTATAGAATTTTTAATCGAGTTACTCCTCTGTTTGTCCCAATGATTTCACACGAACAAATCTATTTCAAGTCTTTCTATCTTTGATATTAGAATATACAAGTTGGGGTAGAACAATTATCAAAAATATCACAAAGTTATTGAAATAATATCATAAATATTTTTTAAGATTTTTAAAATATCACATATATCTCTCAAATTTAATAAAATTAAATAATATTATTTCATCCATAAAAATGACAAATAATAAAAGACCGAAAAATAATAGAAATAGAAACAAAAGACATATCAAGATATTTTTCACAATAAATAAATTATTTAAAAAAATACAAAAAAACAAGATTAACAAGAATAAGTAAAATATTTTAAAGAAAATATATAATTTATTATAGAATAAATAATAAAAAAATAAGTATTAATATTATATATGTGAAAGAAATGTATAATACGCGATTAATTGACAAAAAAATCACTATGTATAAATTATCAAAAATCTCTTAAAAAATAAAAAATTAGATATATCTATTTAAGATAAATCAAAATATTAATAAAAGTACATTTTAGAGAATAAATTGATATACTAATAAAATTATGATTAATAGATAATAGAATAATAAATGAAAAATATGTTTTATTAAAAATTATCCATGAAAACTTAGGATAACAAAAATTAGAATTCATCCATACCCTAGTTTTTTCATTAATGTTAATGAAAAAAGTTTAAATTAAGTGTTAAGTTTAACCTATAAATTTAAAAGAAAAAAATAATTTATTTTTAGTACACTACATAGTAAGATATTCATTAAGAGACAAACATAATAATTCAATTTATAGACAAAATAAATTAATCAAAATAGATAAAAAAATTGCAAGAAATTTGACAAATAATAAAACGAAAAATATTAATAGACTTCGAAATATTAGAAGAATAAAATTTAGATGTTAAAAAAATTTCTAATACCAAGAAAAAAAGTAATGTAATAAGAAATAATAATGTATCAAATTTTAAGTTTATAGATTTTAAAAGAGAAACTTTTAACAAAAAACAAAGCTGTTTGATCTAAAAAATAATTTAAAATATTAAAACCATTAGTCTATGACATAATATTGGGAAGAAAATAATACTATTAATATCATAATAATGTTCACAAATAAACTACATAATATAGAATTATATTTTAATAAAAGCCTAATAGGCATATCAAAAAATAAAACAATGAAAACTTTAATTCTTTTAATAGAATAAATAAATACATTACAATAATTAAACATCAAGTTCTTATAAGATATAAATAATACACAAAAAGAAATAAAATAATATATTTATAATAAAAATTACAAAAAAACATACATAAACAGTTTAAAGAATTAAGCAAAGATATCAATAACATACCTAAAGACAAAGAAAACATAGGTTACAAGTTTGATTCACTTGTATGATTAAAAGAAGAACAATTTAAAAGATTAAATGCATTGATATCTAAGAACGAGCAAAGAAAGAATGAGAAAAAATCCAAAGATAAAGAAGAAACCATAATCCCAATTAAATAAAATATATAAAAAAAATAAAAAAAAATAGTTTATGAACCCTAAGAATAAGAACATAAAAAATTAGTTAATTTATTAACTTTAACCTATGAAGAGGTATGAAGACATTATAATGAAAATTTTTGTACAAATAAAGAAGAAAATGACATGACAATATTCATTAAAATTGATTCCGAACTAGAAAAAATGATCCCAAAAAATCATATTAAACCAATTTAATTTCAATTCCTTAAAAGAAAAAAACATTTGACCCACATCGAGAAGAAAAAAATAGAAAAATGCCAAAAGAGCCTAACTTTCTTGTATAAGAAAACAATAACCCAAAATAAAAAAGGAATACATTAGAAAACTAGAGTTAATATCCGACTACAATTTAAACTTGATAAAAATTATAGATCTTATCTTTTAGATTTAGGTTGTATAAAAGACAAAATAAAAGCCTGAGATGAACAATCTAATAGCATAAGTGTAATAATATAAACTTTTTCAACTAAACAATCAAATCCTTCAACTTGTAGAGTCATAATATCTCACAAAATGATAAAAAATGTAAAAATCTAGTTTACAAATTTAAAAGAATAACAACATTTACAAATACATAGGAATGCTCTCATAAGTAGGAAATAATTAGATATTGGAGTAAATGAAATATAAACAAAATTATTAGAGAAGACAAAGGTATATATATAGAGGAATCAAGTGAAAATGAAATTGAAGAATGCAAATGGAATTCAACAAATATGAAAATATGTTACATTTGTTATATAAATTTATTTATTTGTAAATATGAAATGTATAATTATAAGTTATCACCCTTCATTCGAGAAACTTTTAAGAAAATATTTTTTCAAAAATTACCTCATATATTGGATAACACTATAACAGAATGGTGAAATAAAAAAAAAGATAAACTATACCTAATACTTAATAGTAAGAATAAAAATTCTTAAAAATAAGATAATCATTAAATGTTAAGAAAAATAGGAATTTAACCAAATAAAAAGAAATAATAAAATCTATTTTAATTAGAGAGATTTTATAATGTCAAAAAATATAGATATAACATAAAATCTTTCAAATACAATTATAAAAATGTTTAAAATACAAAAATTCAAACAATATATAAATTTAAAAAATATAAAAGAATCTTTAACAAATAACCTTTTTAGAAAAATGATATTTTAGAAGAAAAATATATAAATTATTATTCAAACTACCACATATGTCTTTTACAAACTCTTGCAAATCTTATTTAAAACGAAATTAAATTCTAAATATCTTGTCACGATATTTTTATTTTTTTGTGTTTTCTAATCTAATAACAAAAACAAATAAATATATATATGAATTAAATAAATAATAATATAATTTTTTACAATTCATAACAGTGGAGTATTTATGAATATAATAATTAAGTTAATTATACTTATTTATATAAATATCACATTTGTTGGGGTTAGATATTCTTTGTAAATTAAATAAATCAATTAACATTTATGGGTGTGGTCGATAATTAATTTGGTTAATTAAATTAATTTTTTTAAGAGATTGAAAATAAACCATTTAAATGCCACATTTGTTAGGATTAGACATTTTAAACTTTATACAAGGTGTCCAAAGTAAATCTCAAAATTTAATTATTCGAGTATTAACTTCTAAGTTTTAAAACAATTACTGAAAATATGTTGTCAATACATTTTTGAATAATAATTCTTATAAAAAACTTTTAAAATAGAGTTTTATTCTAACTATCGAGAGATTGTATCAACAAATAATAGTGCATTACTCTAAATTAGACTAGATAATTAAATTTTAAAATTTAATTTTCAGATTTAAGTTTGTAATGAAGAATAATATATTATTCTCTAAATAAAAAACTTTTAAAATAGAGTTTTATTCTAACTATCGAGAGATTGTATCAACAAATAATAGTGCACTACTCTAAATTAGTCTAGATAATTAAATTTTAAAATTTAATTTTCAGATTTAAGTTTGTAATGAAGAATAATATATTATTCTCTAACATTCTTAATATAAAGTCTTGAATAAAAATAAAATCAATTTATTTTATAAAGATGTTTTACTTATTTAATATTATTATATCATTTTTATAACACCGAATCATGTTAAATTTAATCACAAAAAAATTAAATATAACATATAAAAATAATTGTAAAGAATTTATTTTTAAATTATACCTTAAAAGAATCCATACGATGCTAATTTCGTTTCTGAAAAACTTTTAAATAGATTTACATTTCCGTTTATTGAATTAAAAACAATAAATCTATAAAAAGATAATTAATTTTTTTCATAACTTTAAAACTAGTCAATTAAAGGTCTTTAAATATTAAATATTTATAAAATTAATAAATAAAAAAATGAGTACAAATAAACTAGCAATAAGTATCTATGAAAACTGTAAAATTTAAAATTTATCTTTAAATGATAATCTATAAAAAATAACAATTAATGTTATAAAATAGTTTGTTTTAATTTGATATCAATGATATATAAAAGAAAAATATACCATTGGATGAAAAATTAAGGTTATTAACTTTTTAAAATTATTAATAATATTGACTATAAATTTTAAAAATATTAAAGTTATTTTTATAAAATTTAAGAATATAAATAAAGAAACTTTAGTGATGAAAGGAATATCCGTTGTAGAAAAATCTTCAAAAATGTAATACCCGTATATCTTAGTTTGAAAAAGAAAGGCTAAAATATAAAGCATAATTAAAACACAACTATAGTGAATCTTTTGTAGGGTTGGGTGTTTTTAACTGTCCATTTCTTCTTCTGAGTCGGACTTGCATATGAAATGGTGATAAAAAGTCTTTATGCTTATCAAGATTCTATTTTTGACCATTCTTGAATTTCATCATCCTACGCACCCTTTCTTCATCCTTCAAATAAGAATAGACTTAACTGTACATGAAAGATATATTTTCATATTTTGTAACACAATTGTCAATATATAATGATTAAATTCAAGGTCGAAAATGAAATATTATAAATTTTAAATATTATATGCGTTAATAATAATATTATAAGTAAAAATTAGAGTAAAAATAATAGCATTATTAGCATTTATTATGGAACTATCAACTGTGGATAATGGAAATCTCACGTCTCTATGGCTAAGATAAAGATAATAATAATATTCTAACGCTTATTACACCGCATTTTCACCGTATAATTTGTATAGTGAGGTATTTGTTTGTGAAGTAATTCATACCGTATAAAATAAAAACTAAACACTTCTATAGAAATTTTGACCGACGTGAAATTAAATCACATTCGATAATTAATTTAATCTGTTTAAATTTTTAATTTTAATTTTAAATAAATTTTATAATGATATTATTTTTATATGTAAAAAAATTATATAAAAAAAATTATTTATTATTTTAAATAGTTTATTTTATTAAAATAATATATTAATTTTATCTTATTATATTATATAAATAATAAATAAATTTTAATTTAATAATATTATATTTAATAAATCTAATATAATATAATAATCATAATTAGAGAATGTTGAGCTTTATAGAAATGATAAAGTGATTTAGAAGTTCATTTCGTTTTGCAAATGAGCATTTGGGTGAACTTTCTTTTAAGCGCCCTATTAGAAATTACTTAATTTTTAAAATAAATACTTTAATTAATTTATTTTTAAATAATGTATTAAAATTTATCCTTTTTTTTAAATAACACTTTAAAAATATTAAGTAAATTTTTTTATGCTTATTTTCAAAAGGTGACGCAACTGAACAGTTTAAAAGTAAATAGATTCAATGGTTACTTTACACAAATTCTAAATATAAAAAATTTGTGACATATGAGAAATAATAGTTAAAATTTAATTAAATAATATAATTAATTATTTAAAATAATATTAAATTTGATGAATTTTTAAATAATTTATATACGATATAATTATTAGATTAAACCGTTATTGTGGATCCATTCAAATCTTAAAAAAGTTATTTATAATAAATTATAAATAATATAATGTAATATTATTAATAAATATAATTTAATTAATGTAATGAAAAGTTATTTGCTGAAAATAAAATCTATATTCAACTATGAACAGTATCTCAAGTTACATCACTCAGCAAAAGACATTGTGACAGGAAGGCTGTTGCGGTGAGAGTTGACAGTTGAGTCCAGTTCAACGAAATAATGATAAATACTAATGAATAAATAATTAAAATAAGTACAATTTGACGGGTTCTGTAGACAAGGAAGATTCAAGTGAGATTGAGGAGCATACATAATTCCAACACATTGGCCCATGTAGTCTTGTCCATTAAAAGATGGCTTTAGATAAGACATGATATCTGTAAGCACTTCTTTAAGATTCTGTTTTTTTTTTTTACTCAATTTAATTATTTAATTTTTAACCAATTCTTAATTGCAACTTTGTCGATCTGGTAAATAAAAAATCCACAATATTAATTAAGATATATCTAAAATTTAAAATATATATACTTTCTTATTTGAGTTAAAAAATAGAGCATTAAAATATGCTTCCACTCTGCACTTCAAGAGTTCAATATGTACCTAAAATATAGAGAGAAAAATTCAAGTCATAATTGTTCATTTTAATATATAAAAACATGCTTCATGTAATTTAAGTATATGATTAAAAAAAAAGTGTATTTTACTACTAATGAATGACCT
The DNA here is from genome assembly GCA_030763125.1 of Hippophae gyantsensis. NCBI lineage: Eukaryota > Viridiplantae > Streptophyta > Magnoliopsida > Rosales > Elaeagnaceae > Hippophae > Hippophae gyantsensis. The sequence continues at coordinate 50,745,643 of CM061033.1, forward strand.
ACTCCAATAACTTGCATTATTACTATAGAGTTAAAATTATATTTCATTACTTTGATAGCAAAATATCCATCATCTTTGACTAGTTCAATTCTTTCAAATTCTCAATAATAGCAAAATATCACACTATTATAGTAGATGACATTAATATCAATTCTTTCAAAATCTCATTTTTGCTTTCCTTGTAACTTTTAAGGTCAAATGTCAACTTATAAAGTTGATGTTTTACACATGACCTTAATATACACACTACAACGAGATCAAATCCTAAATCCCAAGCTTGAACTGTACTATTTTCTACTTCCCCAAAATGCAGTATCCTCTTATGACCCCTTTCCCCAAACCCATCATCCTTTCAAAATAAATATTAAGTGAAATTTCTACACTCTGATATTAGCATCCTTTCCCTCATCTGTTTCCACCATGTTAACTTCAACATTCTTTAGTCTAAGAGATCCATCACCTTCAGCATCAAAGCTAGAATGGACACTGTAGAAAACATATACAAGCACTGCTAGAGCTGAAAAGAATCCAAATCTTACATAAGAAGGCCCATCCAAAGATCCCAACAAAAATATGTTCAAGAAGATGGAAACAGATGGTATCCAAGGCATCAAGGGGACACCCCAAAACTCTGGCTTTCTTGCTTGAGGAACCATGCAATGAAAAATCTGTAAAATAGCAATTGCGATCACAGCACTCGTACAAAGCAGGAATGCTTTGAGCTTTCCAGGCGGAGTGAATTGCCAAATAAGTGTGAAAAGGGTGGCAGTCAAGGAAAACGAGCATAGATATGAAAGCGTTGGCCATGGATTTGTACTCCCAACCACCACATAACGCCGGTATATCACGGCATTCGCTACCATGTAGAAAACAAAGAGTGTACCAATTGATACAAGGTTGAGAAGGACGTTTAGATCAGTGAAAAGGGCAATCAAAGCGGTGAATGTACCTGAAAGAAAGAGAATTATATGCACAGTGACAAAATATTATCATTTCACAACAGGAAAAGGGCATTTAATATCTACAAGGCGTGCTAATATTTTGTGCATAACAAAACAAATGATGGTGGGAATTTACTAGTTGTAGCACCCAAAAAAGCATAAATGTAAAAGGGATTTAGATAATTTACCACGCATGGTATATATATCTAATCTTTGGTCTATTATACCCATATGTCTATGTGCCCAAACAATCAATTAGTGGTTCTGCCATTTAACAGGGCTTTGACAAGCGATCTTATCAATAATTATTCTAAAAAGGAAAGGATTTATCTTCTATACCTAAGATGGTTGGCTCATTTTAGACCACTTAATCTTAGAATAACATTTCAATAATAAAATAAATTTAGAATAAAACTAATTTACGTTTCTGGGTTGTGCTGATATCAGCAACACCATGAACAGAATCCTGATTGCCAAGTCGAGCATATCACCATTCCAATTTCATGCATCTGATTATTTTAATCAACAAAAGCTTTTCCTTTGATTTTTCACTCATAACCCGACTATAGACCACATGAGACAATATCTAATTAGATTGCAAAGAATAGATTATGATATGTGTCTTATAAAGCTCAATGGGAAAAATATATTAAAAAAATGCAATTTAATAAGTGTCTGTTTAACTTAAGAAAGTGAACTTCAAATTCAACATCAAAGTGACTACTTTTATATTCCACATAAACAAACAAGCCAAATGGAAAACAATTGGCAAGTTTTTATAAGATTATAATAAGCAGAAAGTCTTCAACTTTGATGTAATTAAGAAGAATTTTCTAATCTTTATCTTTTTGTAATCCAGACAAGGTTGTATTTCCCAAAGGCACTACTACTAAGATCACGTTTTATCATGTGAACTTCCAACTAACTTTAAGTAATTATTCATTATTCTTTAATTAGTTATTACTCTTGCAAGTGGTAATTCCTATCATTGACATTAGTTACGGCTCTGATGAAATATTGAACAATTATGCGTTTATTATTAAGGTAAAGACATTAATCTAATATTTCATTAAAATTTAATCATCACTTATTCACGAAGTTAAGAATAACTTCTCCTCACTTTGTTTACACTATGATAATTTGAATAATATTAATTATACATAAATTTATATATTTGTAATTAAATTACTTGTGGCATGATTCTTAATAAAATATTTTAAAAAAATAAATCATTTATTAGTTTTTTAAAATAATTCTCCAGATATAAATAATTTTAGTACAAAATAAATGTATGAATTTAACATTTCTCATGATTAATTTTACTGGCTATCCAAACCAAAATCGTAGACTAACCTCACAAAGTTTGTGACACAAACGCATCCCTCAAACCGGACCTACCTTAGAAAGCGAAACGCTCAAGTAGAAAACGACATTGTGTACAGTGCACAATTCGATGCAACTATGCATGGTATTAAATAAAGTAAATGTAACGGGTCAACGACAAACGATTATATCAAAACGACAATAGAGTTGTAATTGTTTCCATACCGAGAAAAGCGGAGGCGTTAACCGGCGTTGAAGTCTTAGGATGGACCTTGGCGAACCAAGCGGGAACAACGTTGGACCGGCCGATCACACACATGTAACGAGCCTGACCCAACATCGACACCAACAATGAAGATATAATACCGAAACTAGCCCCCACTCCAATGACGTTTGATACCCATCCCCAACCGTCCGATTTCCCATTAAACGCCGCAGAAAATGGCGCGTTTGGATCTATCTGCATTAGTTTATATCAAGAGCAATATCGTCATTGGATCATTTTATTTAAATAGAAATAAAAATTAATGGGACTCAGGTTCAGATTTCAGATGACGAAGAACGTTACCATATCGTAAGGAAGAAGTTTGGACATCGAAGCGGCCATCAAGCAATAGAGAATAGAAACAATAATAACAGACCCCGATACACCGATAGGAATGTCCTTCACTGGATTTTGGACTTCTTCGGCCATAGTTGAAACGGCATCGTAACCGATATAGCTAAGGTACACCATTGCTGCTCCATTGAAAACACCAGAAGCTCCATAAGGAAAAAATCCAGATGGGTGTTTCGGGTCACCCGGTACAGTAAAGTTTTTCCACTCCCCCTTCCAGAAACCAACTATTATAACAAATAATATGAACAGTATGTGAAGCGTTGTCAATACCATGTTCACCATAGAGCTCTCTCTGGTGCTGAAATGTTAAAAATATACAATTAAATTTTGATTATAGAGTAGAAAGATAAAAAGGGAATGAGCTTTACCTGTAGCATATGATGATAGTGATGATTAAAACGACAAGTACTGCGACAACATCGATTTCGTTGAAACCTTTAGGAACCCCGGCCACCGTGAGTCTCCATTTTGCTGTGGAGACACCAATTGCAGTACCCAAATAGGATGTGAAGCCTCTAGCAACGGCTGCGTTTGACAAAACATAATCCATTACCAGATTCGCACCTGTCAAAAACGCCGCGAACTCACCTGCGAAATCACAAGCCAAGAGGAAAATTGATCGTTAAACGTGTTGCATTGTGAAATAAAATGAAAGGAGACGAAGAGGGTTGTGATAAAACACACCAAAGGTAACGCGGAGGTAGCTGAAAGCTCCACCGGCAACGGGCATGTCGACGGCGAACTCAGTGTAGCAGAAAGCAGATAAGAGAGCACAGAGACCGGCAATGGCGTAAGATATAATAACGGCTGGTCCGGCATAGAGACGGCTAGCATTACCAGAGGTGACAAAGACACCGGCACCGACCATACCGCCGATACCAAATCCGACGAGATCAAACCATCGGAGGGTCTTCATCATATCGGAGCCAGACTGAGCTCGGACTCGGCTCAATTCTTCATAAGAGGTGGAGACAGAAACGGCTCGGCGAGCTAACCTTGAGGGTGTGTGAGACAGAGCTCGAAGGTAAGAACGAAGGCTAGAGAAAGAGGAGCCATGGGTTTCCATCAAGTCGCAGTGAAATTGGGTGAATGGACGGGGATGGAGTAGGAGGAGAATGAGAGGGGGGGGTTTATAAGAAGGAATGGGTTTAGAAAAGGAGAGGTAAGGAGTTATAAGCATTCTGACAAGTGACAAGGATGGTGATCAGTTCAAATAGAGCCACTTTTTAGCCGAAGACGACCTAAACATTTGGGGCATCTTTGGGGGTCGGTAGCGGTAGCTTATTTAGATTTTGATATTTATTATCGTTCAATTTTTTTTATTGATACCGTATCTATATATTTTTTTAAAAGTATTAAGTAATCACGTCGTTCAAAATTTTTTATTATGAAAATAATATATATAAAATTTATAATAATAAAAATAACATCTTAATAATAATTAAATAATATTTAAAATAAAATAATATATTAAATTTTTAATAATAAAATTATAGTTATAAATTTTTATTATATTATTTTTATATTTATAAGTTTTATATATATTATTTTATAATTAAAAGTTTTAAATTTTAAGTTTTTAAAAATATTATTATTGTTGATTTTTTAAAAAAATTAAAAAAATAACACACTTAAAACTTATGATAACAAAAATAAATTTGTCGATAATATTAAACGGTATTAAACATTAAATACGTTTAAATTATTTTCGTTTAATTTGAACAACATTTAAAATAAAATAATGTATTATATTTCTTTTTAATAAGAAAAATATATAATATAAACATAAAAGATATTATTTTTATGGTTACAAATTAAAAAAATAATAATTGATTTTTTTTATTATTTTTTCAAAAATTATAAGGAGATTTGTTTAAAAAGGATATATTTTTTATAATAGTTTAAAAAGTGTTCAGATTTTTTTTTAATTTAGAAAAGAAAAAATTGAAACCTATTGAACAATTTGTCGGTAATGTATTTTTTCCTCTCTCTTCTCATATTTTTCAACCATTTTTTTTCTCTTTCACGAACAAAACAAACAGTAAACATTTTTTTTCTCTCCTCTCTTATTTTTCTTAATCACTTTTTTTTTCTTCTTATCTTCTTAAAAAAACTAAAATAAAATATCCCTATTCAACAAATTTTAATAAATAATAATTTATTTTTATTATAAATAAAAATAATTTATATTTATATAAATAATAATTTATTTTTATTATAAATAATAATTTATTTTTATTATAAATAATAATTTATTTTTATTATAAATAAAAATAATTTATATTTATATAATAAAAAATATATAATTTTTTATAACAAATAGCTTATCAAAATTATATTATAAAATAATTTAAAATAATAATGATAAATTATTAAAAACTTTACTAAATAGTTACGATCATTTTCATGAAAAATTATTGATATTTTTTTAAAAATAAATTATTTAAGATTAAAAAATAGATTACATTATAACACATATCTCTAATATTATTATAATTTTAATTGTTATTAAGATAACAAATATTTATTAATAATAATTTTATTTAAATATAATTAATTAGATATATTTTATTATATTAATAATAAAAATAATTATTATAATATTATATTAGATAATATTTTGACGTAAAGTTTGCGTCAAAATGTTCTATATTTGTATTTGTATCTTGTAGAAAGTTGGATATAGAGGTTTCTCAAATTGTTTAATAATTTAATTATTTTTAAATCATAATTATAATTAATTATTAAATATAATTATATTTAATAATAATAATGATAATGTATTATATTATTTATGAATTATCAAAATGCTTAGCATAATATTTTTGTATAAATTTATATTTATTTTATTATAAAATAAATTATTTTTATTTTTTAAAATAAAACTTTAATATATAATATGATAAAAAAGATTTGTGTATTTAAATTTAATTATAAATTTATAAAGTGTTAATATTTTTTATGTTTATAATAATTATGTTTTGTAAAATCGAATTAATATATTTTTTTATTTATTTTTAAATAAAATTGATTAAAAAATATGTTTTCAAATTTAAGGTTAAAATTTGTTCTTTTTTAAACTAAAACCAATCTTAACACTTTTTTAAACTATTATAAAAAATATGATTCTTTTAGACAAAATCTCAAATTATAATCAATAAAATACACTATAATTTATTCATTTTAATTATTTATTTATTTATTTTCTCTTTTCTTTGTTTTTTTATTCTCTCACCTTCATCTATTTGTAAATAATATTCTCACATTTTTAGTAAATATTAAACCCTAATCTTAAGTAATAAACTTTAAAATATTAAATTTTATATTCTAAATAATAAATTTTAAATTTTAAAATATAAATATTAAATACTAAATTTTAAATTTTAAATTTTAAACGCTAAACACTAACATCCAAAATTAAACTTTAAAATAAGTAAGATAGAATGTTACAAATAAAACAAAAATAAGAAGAGAAGAAATAGAGTAAAGAAATGACAAAATATCCTTTTTTTTTATGTACATATTTTCTTTTTATTTTATTATTTTTTAAATAATTTAAATAATTTTAAAATACGATTAAGATAATATATATCAAAAATTAAGTGTATCGATGTTTACATAATGTAAAGTATTATTATTATAATAAAATTTCATTAATAATTGTTAAAGATCCTTGTCACACATCGATTAGGAATAAAGCAGTAAAATTGCTTATAAGCTTGGACAACCCTTAACTTAATGAGATTTTTTTGGGTTAAGTTATACCTAAGTTTCTAACATGATATCAGAGCTGGGCCTAGTCTCTATGTGCTTAGACCTAATTAGGCTCTACCACAGTCTCACCGTGACGCTAATGTCCACCTTTGTCCGCCGTGTGAAGGGGGGCTGTTAAGTATTCTTGTCCCACATCGACTAAGAATAAAACAGCAAAACTGCTTAAGTTTTTAACAGTAATAATTTTTTAAAATAATAATAATATTAAAATATAAATAACCTTATAAAGAAAGAAGAGTCTATAGACTCAGGAGAAAAAATATTTATAATTGAGTGATATAATTTATTTATGATATTATAATATTTCAATTAAGTAATTTGTATAAAAATATATAAATAGTTAAAAACTATGAGAATATATCCAACTTAAAAGCCATGAATTTGTACATGTAGCACTAATGGATGTATCAACTGAGCTATTCCAAAGCTAATATAATGGGTGATTTTATAACCACAAAATTGATACAATTACTTTTTGAATAAAAAATCTATTAGATTAAACGTGGAGACACTAAATGTGTTGATGAGTGATGATTTATGATTTAGTTACAAGGAATGATGAAAAATTGAAAATATTTTGTGATAATATGTATTAATATTAAATTATTATATATATATATATATCTTTTAATTTAATTATAGTGTGTTTAAATATTATTTTTTCATTAAAATATTTTAAATATTATTAATACTATCGTTAAAATATAAATAAAAGTGTACAAAATTTGGCAAATATCAATTTCTTGATTTCTGTATTCTCACTTTTCTTCTTCTTTCTACTCATTTTTCTTTCTCTCATATTTAACATGCTGATCAATGCTTCCAATTCAGTGCTCTTTTAAAAAAAAAAAAACTTTTGTAGCTTTAATCATGTAAGAGTAAGAAAATGTATCTTCTTTATTTGATAATAGTAATTATTAAAATTTTAATATATTTATCTTTCATTTCTCGGTTCTTAAATACCCTATTCCTTTTATATTTTATATTTTTTTCTTATTTATTATTTTTATGATAAAAAATTCATTTTATATATAAATTTATCTGTATTAACAATTGTTATTTATTCTATATTCTTCATAAATATCATAAAATTTAATATATATTTTTTATTTTCCATAAATTTAGATATAATATGATGATCATTTTATTTAAATTTATGATAACATTAGAGTTATTTTATAAGTTTTATCCACATCTAAATCTAATCTATTATTATTATATGGAGTATCTTGTTCTTGATACGTTTTAAAAACTTTTTAGACTACACATTTGCTGTTAAGATTTTTATGATAATTTTTTTTATATTTTTTTATATTTTTAATTTAAATTTTATTGATGTGTTTTCATTTTAATTCAATAAAAATGTTTTTTTTAAATTATTAACTTTTTTTCAAAACAATCAAGTATTATTTGATTATAGGTGAGTAAATAATTCAAATAATTTATTTAAATTAAAAAATTTGATTCAAAATGTAAGATTTGTATCGAATTTGATTTATAAATTTGATAATTTTATTGAATTTATATTAAAAAATATATATTCTTTTAAATTAGTTTTATAGATTTTATAAACTCATACAATGTAATTAGGAATGAATTAATTTAATATAAACATACATTTTATTTTATAATATATCATATTAATATTAATTTATTATTTTAATTTTAAAAATAATTATAAATGTAATTTTTAATAATAATTTAAATATAATTTTTTTATTTATGAATATAAATAATAAATTTTATTATATATATATATTAATTTAAAATTTAAAATTTAAATTAATGTAAAATAAATAATTTTAATCCCGTATACTTGGCACGAGCACTCACTTCTAAATCGGGATGTATGGCGACACATCAATGAAATAAAGAGAGATATGGGGACCCATAATGATGATAATCTTTTCGAGTTCGTCCTACGCCGCCAGATAAAACAAAAGGCCGATTTTCATTGAAAAATATTTATAAATTTTACATTTATAATAATTATAATATATAATCTATCATGCTCATGATTTAAAAATTTGAGCGAAAAAAACAGTTGTCTAACGACAACATATTCATAATTAATAATTTTTTACAAATGGGTGACAAAAATTACAATTTGTACAAATTTTGACATTTTCTTTATACCTATTTGAAAAAAAAGTTACATTTAAACGAAATTTGATTTCACAATTTAAATATGGCACTACCAATAATACAAAACATGACATGAAATGCTATATGATACTTTATTTGCCTTTAATTAACAAGAAGTTTTCTACCAGAGAAATACTACTTGTAAAATACATACTATACTTTTGATTTTTTAAACTTATGTTAATAAATCTTATTCATTAAATTTTGAATTTTGCAAATTAATTGACAGATATAAAAGATTATTTCTATAATAAAAATATTAATAATAATATATGTAATATATACGTTTGAAGTTTTAATATATGTTAATTAATCTTAGTCATAATTAATCTTATGCATTGAATTTTGTTTGCAATAAAATATCAATTTTAATAATTACACAATATTTACTTATTTCACATACGTAATAGTTTTTTTTATTCATAAAACTGTTACACAGTTTATTTTATTTATATCATAATAATAATTTTATATAATAATAATAATATTTAAATTTAATTAATTATAAAAAATAGAAAAATAATTTAATATTATGATAATAAAACAAATTGTACTAATATCATTAAAAAGTAACATTAGATACATATTTCACCTATTTATTTATATAATTTTGTTTTAATTATATAAATAACTATTGCATTCTAATTATTACACATATTGTATTAAATTAATCTAATTGTTGATTTATTTATTATGCTTATGTTTTACTTCTATTATTTATATTTTTTATTGTTTGCGAGTTTGTTTTTAGTCTCTAAGAGATAAATATCTATTTACCCTTTATCCTTTATCCTAATTGTTTGTTAAGTATGGAATTTACTCAAATCATAAATTAATTAATCAAATATAAAGATTTTGATCTTGACGTTTATTTAAAACAATTAACTTTAATTAATACTTGAATCAATTCACATTTATTTTAGCTCATTTTTAACTTATACGTAATGTTGTATGATAACATTATAATATAAATTTTAATTTTATTTCTAAAATAAAATAATAATATTTTTAATTTATCAAAATAAATTACTATATATATATATATTAAATAAAATAAAAAATAGAGTAAGTATAATCCTCTTCTCTAATAATGTCAAGATTTTTTGCCAAAATGAATCTCTAAACATGAAACAAAAATCCCAAGAAAATGCTTTCCTATACTGGGTGAATTGTGAGTTGTGATGGCAAAAAAAACAAAAAAACCCGATTGAAGGAATGGCCCATGTAGTGGCACCAAGGCAGAAGGCAATCAAAGGAAAGAAAAAAAAAAGAAAAAAAAAAGCAAATAAGAAGCATTATTACAAAAAAAATTATTTAAGTTTACATGTAAAGTTGGTTTTTGAAAAAAACCTACTTATAATGAATTTAAAGTCGATTTGGTGTATAATCGACACTACCTACGTAGTGTAACGTCGGTTTTATGTGTCAACCGATGCTATCTACGTAACATAGCATCGGTTGACACTTGGGACCGACGCTACGTCTACGTGTATCATCAGTTCAACACGTCAATCGATGTTACGTCCATTGTGGATAGCGTCGGTTGATACAAAGAATCGACGCAATACACATGGATAAATTCTTTTCTCTTGTTTCTTCCCCAGACATAAACTATTCCAAACACTGCATAACTCTCAAAAACGTAAAACCTCCTCCACTTTTTCTCATTTGTCGACCACCTATGACCATCAATTCTAGCGTCAGTTAATGGATTTTCTCCCTCTCTAACTAATCTTTTACATCCCCTATTTTTTTGAGCAAAATAGTCAAAAAATTTATACCAATTTCTCACTTACAAAACATAATTTTTTCTTAATTTTCTTAATTTTGTCACTTTATTTATTCTTGTAAGTATTTCTATTAATATTACGTACTTATTATTCATATTTTTTTCTGTTATTATGTATTATTATTTATTTGTATAAATTTTTGTATTATATATATAGGTCTGTATTATAACATCAGGAGAATAATATGATGATCTTGAGTAACATAGAACAACAACATGGTAATTTTTCTGTTATTATTTAGTGATTAAATACATATTTTAATTTGAGTATAATAAAAAATGAGTAAATTTTATAAAAAAAAATTAAAAATTTAAAGTTGATTCACACGTTGAATCGATTTTAAATTTTAAGTCATTTAATTTAAAATCGATTTTTAATCTATTTTAATAACCATTTTGTAATAATGGGTGAAAATGGGGTGTTGATTGGGTATTCATAAAAATCGATTTTAATACCCATTTTTGTTGTAATAGACGAAAATAGAGTGTTGATTAGGTATTCAACTGGTGGTAAAATTATAATTTTATATTATAAAAAAAATTATAAAATCAGATGCGGCTATAGCTTCTAGCATCTTACATGCTCTACCCCTGTATATGATACTATATATATTGCATTCGGTTGTCACAATTATGGGAAATTTGAAGACAGTGGTTCAATTAGATTCCATGTAGTAATCAAATGACTTTTCTCACCGATAGTTTTGATTAAACGAGAGATTTTGATACTAATTAGATATTATATGCAATTCTTAACTAATTTCAAAAGTGTGCAAATACATTAGAAGGTTTGAGAACTATCATGTAGCCTTATTTTATTTATATGTTATAATATACTTAATCTGCATCGTTTGATTATAATGAAATTGATTTTCTTTAGATAAAAAATAAAACCAAAGGTAGTGATAGCATCAATTACTCTTTTTAATTCAATATGGATACCAATTATACTGTTTAATTCACTATATATAGTATAATTGTTAAAACAAATCAATCAACTAAAAGAAAGAATAAAGATAACAAATATCAAATAAATCTCATCAGAATGAACATATATATTTTATAATAAGATGAAGGATAATAATAAAGATTTCATTCCTTGTTTCATTCTACAAAATTATCTAACTTATTTAATAAATATATACTTATTACATTGAAACTTAAACTATACTTAATAGTATACCATATATTTTATATTTAATCTTTAATTTTTATTTTTATTTTTTAAAAAATCAATGATTTTTCTTTTATAAAAATTACTTAATTTTTTAAATATAAGATATTATAATTTATCTTTATTATTTTAAACTATTTTATAACATGATTATATCAAAATTATTTAATATAAAAAAATTATATATTTATTATTACACATATTTTGTATTTCTTATTACCAACTAAATATTATTTAATTTTATATATTTTATTAGCTCTAAATTATTATTTTTTTCATTTTTATGTAATATTTATTATTGTTTTTATTTTTAATAAAATTTTTTATAATAAAAAATAAAAAAAAGTATTAAAATAATATTTAAAATATTTTAGGTTCTTGTTACTACCAAAAATTACAAACATGACACCTGAATGAAACAAAAGACAAATATTAAATTAAGGACAAAAACTTAAAAAGAAGTCTCTTCACAACCCGCCCCCTGTACTTGTAGATCTCACAGAGTTAGCTAGACACTACGAAACTATTTGCATTTCGAACGAAAATTATTTATATAGTAAATGAAAAGTTTAATTACATAATATAATTATCTTACAAAATTGTGCTAAATTAATTACATTTGTTATATATATAATATTGCTGAATAGTTAATGACTCAACGAGGTTAGAAAATAATGATCCACGTGTATCCCTGCATAACATGTGGCAGTACGAAGAGAGATTTGGAGGGATAAGTACAGATTTAAAAACTAAAGAGATATAACTTAAAGGGTGAACGATACGTCGCTTGACCTGGTGTGCTAGTTGCTATCTTTAGACTATTGCTTGGCGTGAGTGCTGCTAACAGGCACAAAACAGAATGCAGTGCTGAAGGGAATTCTATGGTACAAGTCTAGAAGATGTGTGTGTGTGTGGTTTTTTTTTTTTAGTTTTTTTTTTAAGTTTTGAATTAAAGTACTTCCGTCATATTTTTATTATTTGATTTTTTTTCCTGTTAAAATCACTTTTTAATATCTCAGAAGCAAAAACAAACACACCTTTATTTTCCGTTTCTTTCCTCTCCATGGCTTTCGATTTTCTTTTTCGATGTAAGTCCGAAGTGGTGTGGCCTTTGAGAGTTGAGACTTACCCTGGAGCTGTACTCAACTTTTAAATGTCATACATTCATGACAACAGTTTGTTTACTAATTCAATTTTGATGCTGCAAACTATGTCTTTGACACTTTGTAATCATTGATTCATAACTTGTAACGTACTACACAAAATTATATTTATATTCCGTAATAAATTACTCCATTATTTAATATTTTTATTTTCTTAAGAAAAAAAATATTTTTATATTCGTACTATATTAAAAAATAAATATACACTTTTTAGAGGGTTAAAAATAAAAATATACATATAAAATATTTATATAGTCAATTCAACTATTTATATTTTGTATATAATTAATGTAACTCATAATTTTAGGTAAATAATCGTTTTAATCGTGTAGTTTTTAATTAGTATATTTTAGTTTTATAATTTAAAAAAATATGTATTTTAGTTTTAAAAATATATATTTTAGTTTTATAATTTTAAATTTTAAGAATCAAAATATATATATATTTTAAAATTACTAGATTAAAATACTCCTTTTATAAAAACTGATGTAACTCCCCTCGCTTCATTTAGACTAATAGACACTGTTAATGTAAGATCAATAAAGATCACGTAAATTAATTAGCTGGCTTCAAAATTAAAATTTAAAATTTTAGGTTAATTGAATATGTGAAAGTTAGATACTAATAATTATTTTTAAAATTTTTTATTCTTACAAATAATAAAATAAAATTTACATGTTTGTAATAATAACCTTATACCTACTCTTTTACATTAATTTTTAAGTTATACGTGACGCTTGGATAGTGAATTTTACTAGTAATTTCAAAATATTAAAATTTTGTAATAAAGTTTGCTAAAATATTTAAAATATATAAAAATATCAATATAATTCATAGATAGTCAATGTTGTTAGTCAATTATGTTAAAATTTGTACTATTTATTTATTTTATTTTAAAAAATAATATTAATTAAATATAAATTATTTTATTTTAATAAAAATTATATTTGAATATTAAATAATTAAATATTAGTTTTTAATAAAAATAAAAGTAAAATAACGTGTAAAAGATGCTAATAGTATTTAAATGTTAAGTACTCTATTGTTGAGTTAGCAACCTGAAAAAAATGTAAAGATATAATCATAATACAAGTAAATATAAAGAAAGAGGGAAAATTATACGTGATAATCAGAATATTTAATTTTAAATGATAAAATATATAAATTTTAAATTGATTATTAACATAATAAAATAAACATATATAATCAAAAGAAAAATAAAGAGAGTGAATTTAACATAAAATATCTTATAAATTTCATTTTTCAATAATAAAATGTTTATGTCCATTCTATTTTGAAGTTATATTAATTTGAATTTGTTCAAATATTTTTAAAAAACTAAAAAATATATATTAATAGGTTTTGTATTGAATTTTTTTTAATTTGTCCCTATATAATATTTTCAGGTTTATTGTTACTTTATGTTAGAGAAAATAATATTTAATAAAAAAAATTAATAAAATATACTATTTTTCGTTAGTTGACTTCTTTTAAAACAAAATAAATTTAAATAACAATAATTTTTTTAGGAAAAAATTGAGAGGAATTCGTGTGATTATTTTTGTCTTATTACATGTATCATCAATTAAATACTATTATATCAATAGTTTAATAAAAAAATATTAAGATAAATAAAAAGAGTAAATTATTATTGGCATAATATCGGGGTACATAAAATAGGATATATAAAGTGGGACCAGTGAATTTGTTTTAAAAAAAGAAAAAATAGCAATACTTTTGACCAAATTATTATAAAATAAATAAAAAATATATTTATATATAACATTTTAAGTTATATTTATTATAATTAAAAATAAAAATATATCTTTATTATAAGGTTTAATTATTTTATAAAATTATTTAAAAAACACTCTTAAAATAAATAATAAATTATTATTTTTTAATAATAAATAAATCTATAATTATTATTATTTTACGAGTAAACATGAATGATTTATATTAATTTAATTTAATAAATAAATCAAATATAATAAAATAACATATAATCTTCTTCGAATAATATTTTTACTATCTAATAAGTTAATTTTGTACGAATGATAGACATAAATTGATTAAATTCAATAAATATTTTTTATTTAAAAATAATTTATATAAGTTTAATTTTTTTTAATTGATATAAAATATGATATAATCTCGACATAAAATAATTAATTTAATAAAAATATGACATGTTAATAAATGAATTGATCAAATATTCGTTAAATTATTAACCATAAATTGTATGAATTATCACTCTTAATGTAATAAAAATAATTATATTATATAAAATAATTATTCATAAAAATATTTATTATATAAATACATTAGTATTTATTAGTGTAAAAAAAGTATAAATTATATTTGTTG
Source organism: Hippophae gyantsensis (assembly GCA_030763125.1). NCBI lineage: Eukaryota > Viridiplantae > Streptophyta > Magnoliopsida > Rosales > Elaeagnaceae > Hippophae > Hippophae gyantsensis. The sequence goes on from CM061033.1 coordinate 50,760,938, forward strand.
ATGTAAAAAATTGAAAAAAAAATTATTAGAAAAAATATTAAGATCGTAATAGACGTAATTATTGATTTTTGTTAGAGTGAAATACAATAGGTTAAGATACTTATTTATTTGTAATTTTTTTATTGTATTCTATTTTATTAATACAAAACATTGATTATTTTAACATTATTCTTTAAAAGTGTGCATCATTTAGTTCAATAATTTATCTTTTTTAATATTATTTATTATTATTATTATTATTATTATATCATTCTCTGGAACTCATATCAGATTATTCTTTATTATAAGTTGTAACATGCTTTTTTTCAAAGAGTTTTTAATCTTTCAAATATAATTACTGACAGATAGATTATCCTTTGTTATATAATTTAACATGTTTTTTCAACTCTATGTATCATTTGTTAGAGATTCTAATATGCTTTTTAACTTCATATTTATTTATTAATATTCTGATAATATGTAAGAGTTTATAAGAATATTTTTAAATGTCAATTCATTAAATAAAGATATACATATTATTTATAATTGTAAATTTTTTTTAATTAGTTATAAATCTTATAAGATATATCAAATTGAAAATAAATAAGAAGATAAATAAAATAAAAAATAGTGAATAAAGAATATATTCAAATTTTATTATACAATGCAGGGAACATATTTCTCATTTTGTTGACAATTTTATTTTTATTGCGTTGATTTTTTTTAACACGACATTCATATTTTCTAACAAATAGTACGAATTTTGAAATTTGGAAGTTTCAAGGCTAGGTGTTTTCCAGTATTCCTGATGAGTCTTTATCGGGGTTATCCATAAAACACTTAAGTCATTTTCTTTTTAAGATATGACTAGTAGCAGGTGTCACAATTTTATAATCTAAGATGTGACTCTTTTAATAATTATAGAATAAAAGAGCTTGATTCAAGATATAGAAAAAGGTTACACAGTTATTGTAATTATTAAATTAATTATTAAAATTTTATATATTTTTTAAAATAATTACGTTAATAACGACACACAAGACATTTATTACTGGTGAGTCTTTATCAGGGTTATGCATAAAACACTCAAGTAATATACATATGGTATAAAACTCTGACAAACACTCTAAAGAAATGGACCAGTACCCCAGTGCAAAATTGTCAGCCCTAGTTATTTAAGTAAATGAAACTGCTTGCCATTTTTATTTTTTTATAAAGGATTTTTAACATGTTACTTATTTGGTATGGTAATAAAACTATTTTTTATTTTAAAAAGTTAAAATTTAGATAAATTTTTAAGAATAAAATTAATATTTTATATAAATTTATTTTATTTTATTAAAAATATTGAAAACAAATATTTAAAAAATTAATATTTTTATTTGCAACTACATTATAGTCCATCTTATTACAATGAATAGTCTCAATTATATCTTTTAATATTTAATTATTTATTATTTTAAATTATAAATTATTTATTTATGAAAGAAAATAATTTTTTAAATATTTATTTTTTGTTATTTTTAGTAAAAAAAATAAAATTTTGATAAAATGTCATTTTTATCCTTGAAAATTTAGTCTAAAATTTTTAAACTCCAATAAATTTTTCAAAAAAAAAATAATAAACTTATCATATTCTATATAATAATTAACATATTAAAATATTTTTTTATAAAAAATAACATACTTGTGTTTCTATTTTATCCATATTTTCATATCTTTTACTAATTCTGCAGCAGCATGTTATTTAGATTATGATTATATGGTTTTTGGTATGGGCTCAATCTTATCGGTTGGAAGCCAAACATATTTCTTATTTTTGATTTTTTTATATAATTATTTTTAATTGAGCAAAATCAAATTGTTTCTTTATATATAATTTGCAGGTTCACATATTATTCGAAACAAAAGTATAAAACTTGCCTAGCTAGCCCATCAATGCAACACATATTTATGACTCTATAATCTTTCCAACAACATATTTGTGATTCGAGAGACACAAAAACTTCCATTATGCATGAACCGTACGTACATATTTAAACCTCTCTATATGAATTATGAGCACGAGTCTTCTTCTTATTGCTTTGATTGATAAGCTCGAAAAATTACATATGATCCAGGGGACTCTGCAAGATAGTGATGCAATTAAGTATATGAGTGAGCACATGGAGAAGAAAGTAGTATGATATATTTCTCACATTAACTTATTTAATTGTTATTTCAAGAAATTAAATATTTTTATTTAGGTACGGCTAGATTTCATAAACTTTTTTATGTTATAATAATTGAAGAGGAAAAATAGGATCAATTGGCACTATTTATGGCTACATGAGGTTTTTAAGATTTTGTCACCTAATTTCTTATTTATCATCACAAATTTATTATAATTATTATTTTACTTTTAACTAATGTAAAGATATCAACATGTTACTATCAATCAAACTTTCTTTCTTTTCTTTTCTTTATATCAAATCATGGTTAATGTATTTTATAGAAAATGATAAAACAAAAAATAAATTAACAACTACAATTATTTATTTAGATTAATAAGAGATTATTCTAATTAAATTTTGACTTTTAAATTTTTTTCGATCAATATAATTTATTTTAATATACACAAATAGCTCACTAATTAATTATGTTAATTTACAATAAAAAAAAGATTTGAATCTATATTCAATAGAATATGAGATCACCTTGACCACTGCTGGAATGATGAGTCCATAATTAGCGTGATGCAATCTCAAACACATTATACAAAATGGTTTTATATTGATTATTAAAAAAAAAAGATAAATTCTATTATTTATCTATAAATTTGAATAAATTTATACATAATTTTAAAACTTATGATTTAGTATTATAAATTTTTTAAAACTTTAGACATAGTAAAATATAAAATTTAGTTTCTAATTTTTTTAAAATTTAAACATAAATATAAATAATAAAAATATTATTATTATTTTTTATTAAAAAAATGTTATATATTTTTTATTTAAATATAAATATATTTAAATTATTGATTATATAGTGTATTTTTAAGTGATAAAATTTTAAAAATAAAAATTGTGAAAAAATAAAGATATATTATATATATATATATAATTTGTTTATAATTTTATAAATAATAAATTTAAAACTTTCATAATCAAAAAATGAGAGGGGAACCGATACCTTTCTGAACCCATGTAGCTCCGCTAGTGTACAGAATCATATCAAATTATTATTAAAAAAAATTATTTAACAAATTTTGTTATATAACAATAAGTTATGTTACACCTAATCATAAATTTAAAAAATAAGTTCGGTTCACTTAAATAATGGATGACTAGTATATTAATTGTTATTACAATTTATAAATACTTTATTATTTGGTTGCCTTGATTCAATAACCAGAACATGGGTCAGGAACATGGATCAGGAATTTGACTAGGGTGTATGATTGATTAGTCATCACAAATCATTTTAAAAAACTTAAGTTTTTTATAAAAATATTCAAAAAATATTATTTAAAATAACATTTTTAAAATTTATAACTAACTTAAATTAATTAAATTAAGAATTAGTTTTATAACATCTATATTTATTAGTATTATTATAAATTTTAAGAAACTTTTTTTTTCTATATCTTTTTATATCTTATTCCAATTTTATTTGTATCTACAAAATGTGGATACTAGTAACCCAGAATCAACTATTTCATAACTTTGGAACGGATAATAACTAACACCAAAACAATTAATCTCTTTGGTCTTTAATTTTAAAAAATGAACTTTTTATTTTCTAAAAAAGGGCTACGTGCCATACAGCATTTTGTAATTAACATATTTGTACAGTTAAAAATATTTTGAGACAACTAAATAATATTATTTAAGAAAATTATATATAATTTTTTTGGTGATATATATATATATATATGAAGTGTAGGAGGTAAATCTAAAACATTGAAGCTTCCTCTTTGCATTCCAAACAAAAAAATATATATATGCAACTTCATGAGCTCAATTATTGCAATATCTTGGAATCCAAGAAGCAATAAAAAATTCAAACCAAGATGTTTTTGGAGTTATTTCATCAAAAAATTGTTGTGCTTTTCAATATACAGAGTTGGGTCAATTCATCACATAATCTATAATATTTTTACAATCTCATTCAACCTAAATCAACTTGATTGTCATTGCAAGTGTCAGACCAATTGCTAGTATCAATGCCCTAGCTTCAACCACTTTTGCATCCGAGGCATCCAAATGTTTGCTCCAAATGCCTATAATATTCCCAAAATGGTCTCTTGCAATCATTACAAGTGCATCCCAACCATCAATGAAACGAGCATGAAAGTTGAACTTCACGACACCATTACATTCTCCTTCAAACACCTTTTCATTCCTTGATTCATATATCTCCATCCAAGTTAAAGTAATGGCTGACCTAAAAATCCAGTTTATTCATTGCACCAGAATGAAAGAATCAAGATGTTTAGACAAAATTCTATAAATGATTGGATGTCTACGTAACCAAAACATAAAAATGGATTACACCATACTGTTCATCCATAAAATTAACCTCAAAGAATTTGCATCTAATGAATAGATTATATGTAACATATTTTGTTTGGTAGTTAGAAGTATAGTAGCTGCCATTATAAGTACTGTCATTGTAGTATTGATTCTAGAAATACAATCTACACTTTCTCGTTCTCTCTCAAAGGGTTCTATTGTATAAGAGCCAAGAATTTTTCTTGAAGCACTTCAAAACATTTCTATGGTTTTTTCGGTCAATTCTGTGCATAATAGTAATCCTTTTTCATTAAATCTTGGTGGAAACCATCCTCAGTATAAGTGATATTGATTAATTAACTAGTTCAAATGAAGTTTTTCTAACATCTCGATACCACTAGTGAATCTTGACTTCACGATCAAACTTGATAACTTAAAATATCTCATATGAAGAGAGTAGATGCTATCGATTATTCTTGTTTATGGTATTGATGAAATAATTATGTCTATTGCTCAATTTTTAATGGTTTTTTAAGATCTAATCCAGTGTTTACCTAATGGAATCGCCTTAACGATCTAGTTAAGAGACGATTCTATGCCTCAATATCGGCATCGATGCATGCCTACCTCACTCGTGAAGCTTCTATAACTTGATAAAGACAATCATTTTATTAGGTTTTCTCTTCTTTTTATAAGCAAGAATTTTAGACTTACATCTAGAATTACAAACTCTAAACAAAAATAATTTGTATGTTAAATAACACATTATGAAACTCAAAAGAATAGTTTATAATCTTTTGGAGAGTCAGTGTCTAAGAGATATCTTTTTTCTCAAGTGGTAAAACCACAAACATTAAGAATAGCTCTAACACTTGCCCTTATAATAGGTTGGCAACTCAAGTAACATGACGTGAATAATGCCTTCCTAAATTGAATGCTATAAAAAGTTGTATACATAAAACAACCCTAAGTTATTAAGGACAAAACACATCTTAATTGGGTACGTAAATTGAGAAAAGTATTATATGACCTTAAATAGGCACCCAAGATCTGGTATAAAAAATTATGCTATTATCTTCTTAACCTAGAGTTTATTAATTCGAAGGCATATATCTCCATATTTATCAAGTTCATTGAGCAACATTTAACCATCATCCTGGTCTATATATATGATACCATAGTGATAAGAAGTTGCTCATTTTATATTCCTAACTTGGTAGGTTTACTCAAAATTGACTTCTCATTAAAACGGTCTTGGTCATTTGCACTTCTTCCTTGCATTCAAGTCCAAAGAAATGATGATTAGATATTTGTCTTAACACAAATACACTACCTCTTTGATTCACAAGGTTGGGCTCGATTCTTTGAAGCCTTCAGTTATTCCAATGTTATCTTCATCAATTCTGTCTAAACATACTGGGACTTCCTTGCAAGATGGCACATTGTTAGAAGTATTATTGAGAGTTTACATTATTATGTGATCACAAAACCTGATGTTGCATATACTGTTAATAGATTATGTAAGTTCCTCCACTCCCCTACAAACACAAATTAACTTATTGTTAAGAGAATACTCAAGTGCCTCAAGAATACAATATTGCATTGTATTATCGTCTAAAATAGATGTTCTTAGTCTCATTGATTTCACAGGCAATGATTGGGCTAGCTGCCTTGATAACTAACAATGGACAAGAGGTATTATATATACTTTGGTGATATCATCTTCTCATGGTCTTTCTCCAAAAAAAATATTATAGTTCGATCTTCCACTGAAGTCAAGTATCTAGCATTGGTCATGGTGTCTGCAAAAGTAATCTGGTTATAATCATTTTTGAAGAAGCTTAGATTTTTGGAATCCCACAAACCAATTTTATTCACACATTTAATTAGCGTCAAATACCTTGCATCTAATCCCATAATGCATGCTAGAATGATACATGTTGAAATAGAATTTTTATTTCATTAAAGACTTAGTAGTGAATGATAAATTAGATGTATGGTTGCACTTTTAGAGTAACAAGTAACAGATGTGTGCTCACTAACCTATATATGAAACTATATTTTTATCTTTAAAGATCAAACTCATGGTCTTATCTACATCATAAGTTTGAAAAGGGGTATTAATTGCTCTTAATAACCTTTCAATGCAACAGTATCAGTACTCTTGGTTCATATACACCTTATCACATATTATAATAACTCATAGAACAATTTTTTTTAATTAGTTAGAAGTATATTAGGTGTCACTATAAGCATTATCATTATATGTAATATTGATTTAAGAAATACAATCTAAAATTTATCATTTTTTTTCAAAGAGTTATATTATATGTTATAATATTACTTAGATTATTTTTATTAATTTTAATTTGATTAAATTTAATAAAAATTACACTTATTTAATGTGTATGTATAATATTAGAGGTGTAAAAGATCAACTTATTTTAAACGAGATATAATTTGATTTAATTTGCTTTAAACTAATTGAGTAGCTCACGAGTTTACTCAACAATTTTTATTTCTTTTTTTGAAAAATAAAATTAAAAAGTATTATAATTTTATATAAAAAAGTCTTTAAATCGTTTTTGTAAATGTTAGTAAAAATAATATATTTTGGTTATATTTTTATAGATCAAGAAAATATATAAGTGTTATAATTTAAATGCATGTTTTTATAGTTATATTATATTAATTATAAGAATGCTATCATTTAACAAAAATATTTTATTAAATGAATTTATCGGATAATTCATTTAAACTTATGAGGTACTTTTAAGATAGTAGATTTATTATATCAATTTTAAATGAATTTGACTTAATTAATTTATTTATTTGATATTATTATATATTCAAAATAAAAAAAAACAAAAATAATATTTTTATAATTTTTAATCACAAATAATATTATTTATATTTATTTCATATATATTTTATATTAAAAAAAATATAATACATCATATCAAAATTAAATATAATCATTTAAATAGTTTAAAAATGAACGTTGTATAAATAAAATATTTAAATATTATTTGAGTTATGTTTTTATTATTATAAATTTTATAAATATATTTTCGAGATTTTTTTGTAATATTTAATTAAATATTATATTCAAAATATATTAAGTTTTATCATCTCCCATCTTTATCAATACTCTAAAACCCAAAGTGAGAGCGAAAGAAAAAGACCCGAAATTTTGTTGAGGGTCGTTCACGGATATGGGCAATCCATGTCACATGGTTCTCCACCAATAAAGTAAGTAACTTTCGTAAAATCTAACCTACGTATTTATAGATTTCTTCTATGTAATTTAATATAGACAGACCTAATATCAAACCTAAATATCTAAATATCAATACTCAATGATACAAAAATATTAAAGATATTATCATTTTTAATTAAAAATTAAAAAATAAAAAAAAACTATAAAAATTCTATTAAAATCATAAAATTTATTTATAACAGTCATAAATTATCAAAACAATTAATTATTTATATTTTTAAACTAATTTCTTATTTAATATATATTTATAAAAATTAAAGTATTCAATTTAATCAATAAGTCATTAATTAATAAAATTATTACAGAATAACTAGTTAAAATAAAAAATAATTATTTAGATTATAATTTTTAATAATTATAAATAAATCACATGGTTATATAATAAAATTTAAATTATAAAATATATAACTATATAAGTAAAACTATTAAATTAAATGTAAAAATGAGGTTAAATAAAATATATATATGAAAAGAAGTACAAAATATTATTCTAAATAAATAATATTTTGATTGAAGATAAAAAAATTTACAATATACAAATTTAAAAGTAAATTATTTAGAAAATAAAAAATTAATATGAAATAATATTTTATCCATATTTATCGATATTTTGTGACAATATCAATAATATCTATTGATAACTGTATTTTATATAGTTATTTTGACCTATTTTATTAATTATAATTGGTATGTTCTTGATGTTTTTAGTTAATTTTCGATTAATAAATTAGTATTTACTCTTTTTTATATATATTATAAGAAAAATAAATAACTTGTATGGAAAGCGTTCTTAATTTCAAATTTTTGTCCACAAATGTAATTTCAAATATTAGAGTTCTTAATTATAATTTATAAAACTTGAAAATACAAATTAAATTTAAATTTGGCCGTAATCGTAATTATTAAAAGTTGAAAAATTTAATTTAATATTAGAAAAGTGTAATTTAAAGAAAGTTTAAAATGTAATTTGAATTTAATTTGTAGGGTCAAAATATAATTAAATAAAGTTTAATATTCGTGCGGAGAGAGAAGAATACACGCGTCATCATCCACGCGTCCATCGTGGGCCGTCAATCAACGCATGAACGGTTCGGATGCGCGCGTGCACTTCCAACCCGACAAAGGAGAGTGGATGCGGGGAAATTCTCTTTCGCGCGGCTCGGCGCCAGTGGGGCCCAGCTGACGCGCGGACTTGTCCCAGCACAGCGCGCCTTTTTTCGGCGGTTGATCCACGTGAGCCGGTTTTACGCGAACCGAGAATACGCCACGTGTTGCACCTAATATTTCGGTAATCATATTCGACACGTGGCATGTTACAATGGTAGCGGCACCGTCTTGGATCAAGCCCGTGTTATGGCAGATTAGCTCGTGCGACCATTCATCGTGCGCCGTTTCTCCCAACGAATGAGATGCCGCCACGTGTCCCAATTGTGTCCGCGAATCGAGCAACGACATGTGCGGCGTGGAAGAAAATTAAAACAAAAGCAGCGGCGTTCAACTCACTTTTTCGATACAATTTTTGTCCCACGCGTTTAAATAATAATTTTCGCCACAATTTTTTGTCAGCGTGGATTTAAATTTAATATTTTATTGATGTATTTTTTGCTATAAATAGAGATAGTTTTTAGTTGTAAAAAAGTTTGGTGGGAGTAGGTTTTGGAGTTTTGGGTAGAGTTTAATTTTCGTGTGTTGCTTTTCGAGTTTTGGACAAGAAACACGCGAGTAAGCCATTTTTGGCTTTTGTTGTGTTACTGCGTGTACCAAATATTCTTCCTAAGTGATGTTTTAATTTTATTTCTGCTTCTTGTAATTTTTCTGTAGTTGTTATAATTTTTATTTTAATTTTATAAACTAATTTAATTTTTATAGGGTTGCATTTAATCTAAATTTATGAAGCTTGATTTTAATTATTTTGATAGATTTATAAGGCGATTCGATTTGTTCGTTTTATTTTGTCGCGTAATGCTTTTTGATTATTTACGAATCTTATCAAAAGCGATCCGTGTACGTATGAATAAACTTGAGAAAGGCATTTGTGTGTGTATTGCTCGTAAATAGAATGACATGTATGATGAAGGATAGAAATATACCCTAATTGTATGTGTGTAATATTTGAAAACTTAGAGCGTAATGAATCTCGATAAATTTAATTTCATGAGATATAGTAAATTAATTTAACGAGTGTGTTTATACAATTTCGAAAGAGATGTATGAATAAAAAAAAGAAGTTTTCGGTTGACAAATTAAATGTACTAAAAATATAAATCAAAAGAAAATAATATGATTTGAGTGGATTAGTTTGGTGAAAAATTGCAATCCTAGATTTCTTTTATTTTCTTATTTTACTTTTTTATTAACCAACGATTGTTTTGGATAAAATCAGAGAGATACAATTTTAGTACTCGACAAACTATAGTAACAAATCCTTGTGGGATCGATCTTTACTTACAAATCTTTATTACTTGACTAGTGTATGCTTGCGAGTTCGTGTGTTGAAAAACACGCAACAGTTTTTAGCGCCGTTCTTGATTTTGTTTTACTATTTTCATTGTTGATATTAATACCAATCAATCTAATTTTAATTCAAGAAAAAAAAATTAAAAAAAAAAATTATGCTTACTGTTCTTGTTTATTTTATTTTAAAAATTTTCTCGTAAGTTGAGATTTTGTTTGACACACAAATTTTAACTTACAAAATATATATATATATATATATATATATTTGTTGTTTTATTTTATTTTTCAATTTTCTCGTGGGTTGGGATTTTGTTTGACACACAAATCTTAACTCACAAAAAGAAAAATAAATTGTTTATTTGTTTATTGTTGGTTTATTTTATTTTTCAATTTTCTTGTGGGTGGAGATTTTGTTTGACACACAAATCTTAACTCACAACAAGAAAAATAATTTTTTTTTATTTTTTTTTATTTATGCTTATTGTTTGTTGTTTAGTTTAATTTTTAATTTTCTCGTGGGTTGAGATTTTGTTTAACACACAAATCTTAACTTACAAAAAGAAAAAAAAATTTATTTGCTTATTGTTGTTTTATTTTATTTTTCAATTTTCTCGTGTTTTGAGATTTTGTTACGCACAAATCTTACTTCACAAAAAGAAAAATAAAATTTGTTTCGTATTGTTTGTTGTTTATTTTATTATGCAATTTTCTCGTGGATTGAGATTTTGTTTATTGTTGTGAAATCTTAACTCACAAAAGAAAAAAAAAAAATTTTTTATTGTTTGTTTATTTTATTTTTCAATTTTAACTTGTGGGTTGAGATTTTGTTTGACACCTGAAATCTTAATACAGCAAAAAAAGAAAAAAACAAAAAAAATTTATTTTCTTATTGTTGGTTGTTTGTTTTATTTTATTTTTATTTTTATTTTTTCTAGTGAGTTGAGATTTTGTTTAAACACAAATCTTAACTCACAAAGAAAAAAAAATTTAGTTATATTTTCTTAATTTATTTTTCAATTTTCGTAAGTTGAGATTTTGTTATACCTGAAATCTTAACCTACAAAAGAAAAACAAATTGAGAAGTCAAGTTGAAGACTATAAATCAAGCGCTTCTTGGGAGGCAACCTATGTGTTCACATTTATGTTTTTTATTTTTCGCATGTATTACTCTTTTTATTATGTTATGTATTTTTTTTTTCTTTCGTAGGTGCAAATTGGAGGTAATGAAGCAATTTTGGCTTAACCAATCAAACAAACCAGTAAGTTTCTTTAATCCCATCTCATATGTTCTTTAACTTTCACACATTGAGGACAATGTGTATATTAAGTTTGGGGGTGGTGTATATATTAAACCTAATTGAAATACTTTCTGGATGTTATTGCTTGTGAAATTTTTTTTTGTTTGGTTTATTGAAGATATTTTGCTATGAGTAGTGATTTATTTTTATTTCTTCGATTTAAATGATGCATAATTCTTTGAAAAATTTGAATATTGTCTAAGTGATGAATAATTTTTATGCATGTTTCATTTTTACAAGAATAAATATTCATGAGCACTAGTCTTGATTTTTGAGTTGCTATGATAATTTAGAGAAGGTTTATATGAGTATGAAATTCGATTGATTTTTGTGGTGTCACAATTTTTAGAATTTGTTTGATTTTCTCTCGAAGCGAAATTATAGATGACATGTAACTAAGAAAATGATTTAGGCCATCTTTGGATCGTTTGAGCCTTTCTATCTACCTTCACATTCATTATCCATAGTATACCCCTTTTGAGCTTCAAATTTTACATATATATTTTTCTCATTTCAAAAGCATATCTAAAAAATATATATATATGTGTGTAGATATACCTATTGTTCTTATCTCACTAACATGTGACAATTGTTAGTAAATATTGAAGGATATATCGAAAAAAAAGGTTATTGGAAAAGAAAAAAAAAAGAGATTCTGAAAAGAAAAAAAATATATAGTTATTGTATGTGATGAGAAATCCCAAATTGGGAAGTAATTATTGTGATGATAGAATTATCTTTTTCAATCGTGAAATGTTATGTTTGGGAAAAGTTGAGCTAAATATTATCCTTTATCCTACCTTTACCTAAGCCATACATTACAAGCTTAATAAAGTCCTATTGATTTTGTGTTTTGTGTTTGTCTACATTAGTGGAGAGAGAAATGAAAAATAAACTTATGAGATTTGTGATTTCATGACAAATTGTTTGATTTTATATTTGTATAAGCGATCAGGATTTCATGTGATGAAATATGAAAAGACTTCACACACGTACTAAAATTCATTGTGAAAATGTGATATACTTTTAAATTGATTTTTATACTTAGATAAAATTCTTTTATTTCTTTGAGTTATGTAATTACGAAAGACAAAAGAAATATTTTGAAAATCACTATTTTAAATGCAGTTATCTTTGTTTTATTTCCTTCCTTTTGCTCGAGGACTAGCAAAAACTTAAGTTTGGGGTGTTGATATTGTATTTTATATAGTTATTTTCACCTATTTTATTAATTATAATTGCTACATGTTTGATGTTTGTAGTTAATTTTCGATTAATAAATTAGTATTTCTTATTTTTATATATTATAAGAAAAATAAATAAATTGTATCAGAAACGTTCTTAATTTCAAATTTTTGTCCACAAATGTAATTTCAAATATTAGAGTTCTTAATTACAATTTATAAAAGTTGAAAATACAAATTAAATTTAAATTTGGGCTTAATAAGTAATTATTAAAAGTTGAAAAATTTAATTTAATATTAGAAAAGGAAACTCACTTTGTAATTAAAAGAAAGTTTAAAATGTAATTTGAATTTAATTTGTGGGTCAAAATATAATTAAATAAAGTTTAATATTCGTGCGGGAGAGAAGAATACGCGTCATCGTCCACGCGTCCCATCGTGACCGGTCGAAATCAACGCATGAACGGTTCGGATGCGCGTGCACTTGACAAAGGAGAGTGGATGCGAGAGAAATTCTCTTTCGCGTGGCTCGGCGCCGTGGGGCCCACATCGCGCGGTGGCGTGCGGCGTGGGACCCGCATGTACGACGCCGCGTTGAACTGTCCCCGCTTTTGTGCGCCTTTTCGGTGCGGTTGATCCACGTGAGCCGGTTTTTACGCGAACGAGACCGTCACGTGTTGCACTTAATATTTCGCCTAATCATATTCAGAGCGTGTGGCACGTTACATGAGCGCGGCAGCGTGGATCAAGCCCGTGTTGTAGCCGTTGGCTCCCGTGCGACCATTCATCGTGCGCCCGTTTCTCCTTAACGAATGAGATGCTGCCACGTGTCCCACTAATTGTGTCCGCGAATCAGAACGCGACACGTGGCAGCGTGGAAGAAAATTAAAACAAAAACGCGCAGCGTTCCACTCACTTTTTCGATACAATTTTTGTCCCCCCCACGCGTTTAAATAATAATTTTCGCCACAATTTTTTGTCCCCCCGCGTGGATTTAAATTTAATATTTTATTGATGTATTTTTTTGCTATAAATAGGAGATAGTTTTTAGTTGTAAAAAAGTTTGGTGGGAGTAGGTTTTGGAGTTTTGGGTAGAGTTTAATTTTCGTGTGTTGCTCGGTTTTGGACGGCAAAACACGCAGAAGCCATTTTTGGCTTTTGTTGTGTTCTGCGTGTACCAAATATTTTTCCTAAGTGATGTTTTAATTTTATTTCTGCTTCTTCTAATTTTTCTGTAGTTGTTATAATTTTTATTTTAATTTTATGAAGTAATTTAATTTTTCTAGGGTTGCATTTAATCTAAATTTATGAAGCTTGATTTTAATTATTTTTGATAGATTTATAAGACGTTCGATTTGTTCGTTTTATTTTGTGCGTAATGCTTTTTGATTATTTACGAATCTTATCAAAACGATCCGTGGCACATGAATAAACTTGAGAAAGGCATTTGTGTGTGTATTGCTCGTAAATAGAATGACATGTATGATGAAGGATAGAAATATACCCTAATTGTATGTGTGGCCATTTGAAAACTTAGAACGTAATGAATCTCGATAAATTTAATTTTCATAGAGATATAGTAAATTAATTTAACGAGGTGTGTTTATCTGAGACTCGAAAGAGATGTATGAATAATAAAAAAGTTTCGGTTGACAAATTAAATGTACTAAAAAATATAAATCAAAAGAAAATAATATGATTTGAGTGGATTAGTTTGGTGAAAAATTGCAATCCTAGATTTCTTTTATTTTCTTATTTTACTTTTTTATTAACCAACGATTGTTTTGGATAAAATCAGAGAGATACAATTTTAGTACTCGACAAACTATAGTAACAAATCCTCGTGGGATCGATCTTTACTTACAAATCTTTATTACTTGTGACCGTGTATGCTTGCACGAGTTCGTGTGTTGAAAAACACGCAAAATCTATAATATTTTAATGAAAAATATTTTTTACAAGAATTTTTTTTGACAATATCACAACTTTCTCAAAATTATCTCGACATTTTAATTAAAAAATATAAATATCATATTTTAATATTGGGATGTATAAAAAAGATAATATCGTCAACATTTCAATCATTTCCTTATGTACAATCAAGGATTGAAACGTCGATGATATTGTAAATTTTTTGTACATCGAAATATGATATTTATATTTTTTAACTACAATGTATAGAATATGATAACATTATTGATAAAATATCGTTATTAAGAAAATATCTTATTTTATCAAAATATCGTAAATATTATAGATATTATCACAAAATTATCGATAAAATATTGACAAATATTATTTCATATTAATTTTTATATTTATTATACGATTAATTTGTTGATCACCATAATTTTTATAAATTTATATAATAAATAAAAAATTAATTTAAAATTTTAAATAATTAATTCTTTTAATATTTTATAAAAAAAATTAATAACATTTCCATTTTCTTTAAAAAATTAAAATTTTCATCCATAAAAATAATATATTTAATATTTTATAATATTTAAATTGATATTATATTTTAAATATTATGTTAAATAATGTTTTAAAAGAAATATTATTAAAATACGTCATATAACATATATAAAGTTAGAAACTACTTGATTTCAATTACAACACCTTGTACTAATTTAAGAATTATATATATAAATAAATAGTAACTGAGGACCGTCAAGAGTCGTATTATTTCATTTTTAAAGATGTTAATTACAAGAAGTCCTTCCGCTTCCAAAAAGCCCATTTACTGTCTCTATACACAATCAAGCGGTTATCTCAAGGGAGAAATCGCTTGTATTCAACCGAGAAGCTCTCGAATTCGCTAAACGCTTTATAATTAACAATCATGGGAATAGTTAAGATGGTACGTAAATTATTTTATATATTAATTAAATCGTAGTTTAAAAAAGTAAAAAAAGCATGTAATGGTCATTAAGATATATGTAATGATTATCAAGATCTCTTGTTTTAATTCTGTTAGGTGTCGTTTGGTTCGTAGAATGAAATCGGAATCGAAATGAAATGAAATGGAAATGAAATAAAAATGAAACAATTTTGTTTAGTTTAACCATTAGAATCAAGCTCGGAATAAGAATTATAATGTTTGATTTGTCATTAGAATAGAATGAAAAAAACTGTAAATAACCATAATACCCCTATTTAAATAATGTCACTTAATTACTATTTTTTCGTCAGATAAAATACATTATTAAAATCATTATTTTTTAAATAATTATTACTTAATTAAAAAGAAATATATTATTAAAATTATTATTTTTCTAAATAGGGTTTAGAGTTTTGTGGTTTGGGATGTGGGATTTAGGGTTTAGGGATTTAGGATTTGGGGTTATATTTGTAGGTTAAGGTTTAGGGTTAAAATTATTATTTTTCTAAAAATGGTTTAGTTTTAGAATTTTGGATTTGGGGTTTAGGGTTTTAGGATTTTGAATTTAGGGTTTAGGGTTTTGGAATTTATGTTTTAGGGTTTTGGGTTTTAAGATTTATGTTTTAAGGTTTAGGGTTTAGGGATTTGGGGTTTAGGGTTTAGGGTTTTAGGATTTGGAATTTGAGGTTTAGGGTTTAGGGATTTATGTTTTAGGGTTTTGAGTTTTGGGATTTATGTTTTAAGATTTAGGGTTTAGGAATTTTGGGTTTAGGGATTTAGCGATTTGGGGTTTAAGGTTTAAGGTTTAGGGTTTACGGATTTGGGGTTTAGGGTTTAGGGTTTAAGGTTTAGGGTTTAGGGATTTGGGGTTTAGGGTTTTAGGATTTGGAATTTGCTATTTAGGGTTTAGGGTTTTGGGATTTATGTTTTAAGGTTTAAGGTTTTAGGATTTTGATTTAGGGTTTAGGTTTTTGAAATTTTGGGTTTAGGGTTTAGGGTTTAGAGTTTTGAAATTTTGGGTTTGAGAATTTGGGATTTGAATTTAAGGTTATATTTTAGGTGAGGGTAAAATTGAAAAAAAAAAAGTTTAGATGAGAATAGAATTATGATTATCAAAGAGGGGAGAATAAATTGTGATTCCTTCTCTTTTAGTAATTTGATTCTATTACGACTTATATTCCGTCCAACCAAATACACAAAATAAAAGAAATCAATTCTAATTCTATTATATTCCCTCTAATCAAACATGAAGCTAGTTTATTATTGATATTTTCTATCTTAATCGATAATTTGACTGATGAAACGCGATAACTGTCACTTCTACTTAATGATTATTAATTTTCTTTTGAAAAATAATAATTAACATGATAACTAGAAGGGAGTTTTTGTAGGACCTAGGACCTGTACGTGACTCTTTAATTAAGTCCCATGTTAGTAATACAACAAAATTATCAGGTTTCTTCCTAAAATTACTAATTAATCTCGCTAATATCTTTTATAATTGATCTAAAAAAATCTTTTATACACTGATATTTTCTTTAAAATATTAATTGTTTGATCCAAAAATTTATATCTTATTTAGATATGTATATGTTTTTTTATATAAGAATCCCACTAATTTTTTATTGAATTATTTATCGATTAAAATTATAATATTATATAAATTTTATATATTTATCATTTTAATTTATAATGTTACTTTTTAAAAATATATATGAATAAATTGTGATAAAAATGAATGTTCATTTTGAAAAATTAATTGATATTTAACATAACCCGTCTTTTAGTTATATATGCAGGGGCAGTATTAACTCAAATTATTTCTCCCTTGTTATTGACTCCATAATTTCCTAAATAAATTTGTGCTGATCGTATAATTTCTACTAGTGCTCTAAGTTGCTGTAAAATTACTAACAAAACCAAATAATGAGTGAAATTAGAGTGCTTGAACGCACTATTAAAAAGCAGTCATAATTGACATAGGATTTTTCAACTAGAAGTGATTTTATGGAGAAATATTTATAACGATATTTGTTGCAATTATTAATATTAGTATGAGTTACCAATTTAAAAAAAAAAACTCAATAAGTGTGTGGTTAAATCCCATTTGATTATATAGAACGTTTAAGTTAAGATGTGCATAGTTTTTTATTTTTAAAAAAAGTTTTTTTTTTTTTTTGTGTTTTCTTTTGACTAGAATTATAAGGGATTTGAAGGTAGGCCCATTAGACCAGTCCAAGTTCAAAGTCTTAAAATAAGCCCATCGTTTCTTCATTGACACGATAATTAATGGGCCCCCACAAATATAAAAAGACAAATTCTACTATCATCCCATAAAGCCCTCTAAATACATACATTTAAAACATATATGTATAATCATTTAAGACATGAATATAGATATAAAATGAGATAAAATAATTAAATATAAGAGATAATTAATTAATTTTTTAAATTTATCTTAAAATATCAAACTTAATTTTTAATAAGATAAAATAATAATAAAACGATACTAATTAAAATGTTTCATTTGTAACTAATAAATCTAAATGAGATAAGTAAAAATAAAAATAAAATATGATAAATTATAATTTATAATGTAATTTTAATAATAAAAATAATACAATATATGTTTAAAATTAAGATTATTAAATTTATAAATAAGATGATATTTAGATGAAAGGAAAGAATATTATACTATAAATTTCTTAAAAATATTATTTAGATTGAGTTATTCGTTTGGAAGTTTCTTGACATGTAATTAAATTTGTCCATATAAAAATATGATGCTGAGTCAAGGCATTGAGCAACAAACCCTGAGAACAAGCCCTGAGCTCGTATATTTGAACCCAGCACTATGCTTTGGAGAGCTATCACTTAATGCTGTTCAAATTATATGACTTAAAATGCAAGCGAATCAAACTTCATTTTTTTTTTTTATCATCAATCCATACTAACAACTTTAATACAATATAATTTCACTTTAATAATGATTAATAATAATAATTAATAAAAAAGTAATAATAACATCTGATTATAACAATAAAAATATATATTTTATCCATAATATTAATTACATATTATTATTATTATTTTAAAGTAAAATTATTATTAATAAAATACTTTTATAAAAATAATGTGTTTATATCAATAAAGATTAAAAAAATGTGACCGTAAAATTTTTATATTTATTATATTATTTTTAAAAAATCATTACATAATAATAAATAATTATTTTTATATTTTTATTTAAACTTTTATTCAATTTTTTTAATTATATTTTATTTAAGTTATAACATTATCTATCAAATACAAATTAAAAATTTTAAAAAATATATTTATCCTACTATCACTTTTTTGTAAATTAGTATAAAATATAATTATAAAACTTAAATATAATTTATGCAATAAAATAAACATTCAAAAATTATTGATACCATATCACATTTGATTGAATATTGAGAAAATATGATTTCTTTAATGATCTAACAATAAAAATTATTTTTTATAAATAAGTTTATATTAATATTATATATCATCATTAATATTATTCATAATATAATAAAATAATAATAAATAATGAGTGATTTAATTTATTTTCTTTTATATATTAATTTTAAAAAAGTAAAAATTATATAAATTATTTGAAAAATAATATAAATAAAAATATATAATTTAAAATACTGTTAGCACTTATCATGAATAATTTATCCTTACTTAGATGGTGAGTTGAGTAATGGAGTGTACTAGTGTAGTGTGAACTCTGCAATGTCGGTAACGGTCCAACTTCGAGCCATTGACGTGTACGCACAGATCGATAACAGTGTTGTCACCTAAAAAGCGACTGCTTCACCAATCAATCTTGTATTTCTGGAAAGCGGTAAAATCCAAGTCCTACAAAAAGAGAAAAAAAAAAAAAAAAACTAAGGTATTTGATAAAGTGTGTTTATTATCACACTATTTTTTAGATTAAGTAAATTTATATTTATATTAATTATATTATATATATACTTAATTAATTTCGAAATAAAAAAAATATTAATTTTTTTTTAAAATTAATTACATATCATACTATAATTTATATAATACAAATATTAATATAAATTTAATTAATCTTGATATTCGTCTTTCTATGAATAGAAGTCACGTTTATAATTTATATTAAATGTAATGTTTAACAAAAAAAATTAGTATTTTAATAATTTTATTTTTTTAAATATTATCCAAAATATCAAAAGATATATAATATTGACACAATTTATTTTGTTATTTTTATAATAATAATGTAGAATTAATAATTTTATTTAAAATAATAATATTTTATGTAAAAATAAAAATATAATAATGTTTTATACATTTTATTATATTAATAAAAAATATTTTTGTAATATTAACTCCCTAGTATTTAACTTAGAAAAAATGGTAGCTATATACTTACTTTAATTTATATTAATTATAATATAATTTGCAGTAAAAAAATTTAAAATTTTTAATTAAATATTTTTAATATTATTTTACTACATTGTACATTTAAATATTTACAAATAATATGCAAGTATAATTTTAAGTACAAAAATAAATAAACAAAACGTTTAAATAATTAAATGAAGTGAGTGTGCATTATTAAGAAATATAATATAAAAGATAAAAGATATTTGATGTTTTCTTGGTTGAGCCTTTTAAAATAAAAATTAGTACTTGATGTTGAGGTGGCGGGATTTTAGCTTGACAAGCGTACCCAAAAACATCTGGCCTTTCAGCCGCCCCAGGTAAAAGGTTTGCGGATAAGATGAAACACGTCACAGAGCGTTCATTCTCTACATAAATTTCATATGAAGTCTCATCACACGGGAAAGTTTATAGGAAAAAAAAACAAAAAATAATATTTATTTATATCAATTATATATATTTTTAATATTAAAAAAATTAATATATTATTTTATTTAAATTTAATTATAATTATACTAATATATTATTATAAATTTTTAAATTTTATTAATTAATTTTTTAATTTTTTTTTCTCAATTTAGATAATAGATTGTGACAAAATAAAACATATAATTTATCATTTAATTATATTATGTTACTTAAATTAATAATTTATCTTAATTTAAAATAAAATTTATCAATATTAAAATGTTTTTTATATTCTTTTATATATAAATTTAAATATCTCTTTTATAAATTAATAAGTAGGGGTATTGTATGATAAAATAAATTTAAAAGAAAGTTCTAACTTATATATATATATATAGGTAGATGTATCAAATAAATTTTTCAAATCAATTCAATTTATTTAAAATTGATCGATTAAAATTTTGAATTGAAAAATACAACTTACTTAACTTATAAATTTAAATGTAATAATCAGCTTAAATAACTTACATTTAATTTAATTGTTTGTTTTTTTCAAATTAGTAAAAATAAGTATCAAAACTCACATTTTTATGTTAACACTAAATTGTATTTTTCCAAATTATCCTTTATGTCTAAAATCTCGGTTCGACCCAAACCCAAAACCTCTTATTCACACAATTTCATTCTTCTAGTCACTCACCAATGATTTTGTCCAAGCTTCGACCACTTGTCGATGATTTCACCGAATGTGACATAGCATGTTACATCCAAAGACATATATGATGTAACTTGTTATACATAAAGATATAGAAAAATGATGTAATACATTACATTTAAAGATAAAATAAATATATGGATGATATAACATGTAACAATTAAAGATAAAGACAAAAATAATGTAATATGTTACATTTAAAAATAAATATAAATGTATCACTTTACATACAAAGTTATCGAGGTGAATATAACGTGTTATACTAAACTGAAAAAAGACTCAAGACACACCATCGAAACTCGATTTAGGTGGCCATAATTCTCATGCCATCACAAAAAATTAAACATATAACAAGAAAATCAGAGAAAGGAAAGAAGGAATGGAGAAGGAAATGAGACATGAATAGAAAAAAAACCTTGGATATGGAACAAATGGATTCTTCAAAACCATTGGCAATGGCGGAAGGAGAAGCATCACAACTTAAAGAAAAGGGCGTTATAGGGATAAATCTAGTTGAATCCACTTTATTTTTCTATGAAACTACTTCATGTATGCTAGATTTGGACCTTAAAGGCCTGACACTTCACTTGAGAGGAAAAATCATCATCTTCATTGACTAAAAGCTAGATTTGAGAGGCGAAAAAATTGAGATATGATTAATAATAATGAAGAGCATAAATGTAAAATCACGTGGATAAAACACAACCATATTGAGATATAAGGCAAAAATGCATGTATTCAAAATTTGTCTCTATTTTTATCCATTTACACATTTAAATGATTAATTTACTATAAATAGGAATGGGCAAAAAAATCACGGGTTCAGTTATCTGTGGATAACCGCACCGATGTTTTGGTTTTTAACTGTTTAATTTTGGGTAAAAATCTAACATAAATGAGCGGGTACGGTTCGGTTACGATTATACTCAAAACCATACCCACCCGTACCCAAAATTAATTATATTTATTTAAATAAAATATATATTAATTCGGGTTTACTTGTTTTTAACCTAATATATAAACGAACATAATTTGTCACTAACTACTCTCTCGCCTCTATTTTTTCTTAATCTTAGTTCTCTCGCCAGTCACTAGACACCAATTGCAGTTGCAGTCGCCAGTTGCTGAGACGCCGAGTCCAGTCATCAGTCACCAATCATTATGTCGTTTCTAGTCGTTGCCCGTCGTTGAGTCGCGTCAATCGCCAGTTCCTACATCTCATCGTCAGTCATTGAGTCCAATTACTAGTCCTTACGCCATGTCATCGCCAATCTCTTCACCACGTCTTCGCCATTCCCTACGTCTCATCGCCAGTCACTATGCGTTGTTGTTGAGTCCAGTCACTCATTCACCTTTCTCGCCAGTCATCTCTACCGCTCTCGGCTGTACGCTTGTCGTGGTCTCATCAGGTAAGTGTTTCCTTTTCTCGTATGAAGTAGATCTCTTGGTGGTTGTTTGACTGATACATGATTACTCTATTTTGTGTATGGATCTCACTACTATGATATTTTTGCTACTCTGTTTCTTGAGTAGAACTGGTTAAATCTAACATATATTTAAATACCTGAAGTCATTTGGAGTCTGGACAATGTATTATCGATTCATAGTGTATATGAAATAAATTTACTACTCTATTTTATGTATGGACCTTCTTGTTATGAAACATGGCTATTGGCTACTCTGTTTTTGTCACAAAATTTTCTACCATTTTACTACTCTATTTTATGTATGGACCTTCTTGTTATGAAACATGGCTATTGGCTACTCTGTTTTTGTCACAAAATTTTCTACCATTTTAAGTGATCATGGTAAAATCTTATTTGATTTGTGCTTTGAAAGATTTAGTCAAGAGACTCAGAATAGTTTCGACATAACATATTTAAATGCCTGAAATCATCTGGATAATGTATTATCGATTCATAATGTATATGAAATAAAATGACTACTCTGTTTTGTGTATGGACCTCACTGTTATGAGATTAGTGCTACTCTTTTATCGATTCATAGTGTATATGATAAAATCTTATTATCGATTCATATTGAATATGAAATATAATATGATGATAATTTTTTATCATGTCTTGTAGAGTTAGAGATTTGTGAAGAAGACAGAGACTTTAAATACCACGACAAGTGAATATGTTGAAAAGCTAACGTGAGATAATAAAAACTATATGTATATTTTTTTTATATATGAATTTAAACTTTGAAAGTTATTTTTTCAGAATTTTTGACCACAATCCTCTGAAGAAGTAAATGACATTGAACTTAATGTGAAAGTAACAAGTGGTGGAACTTCAAGTGCCGATCAACATACAAATGTTTCTCTCCTTACATCAACTTCTTCACCTGAAAATACACACAGTACCATCAAATGAATGTAGTGGGGAAGAATATGAGAAGGCTAAATTAAAGTCTGAAGCATGGGTTAATTTTGATAGGAAGAAAGTTAATGGGATATGGAAGACAATATGTAATTATTGCAGAAAACGGTTAGGAGGTGATACAAGGAACGGGACATCTTATTTGAAAGCACATACAAAAGATTGTCCATTCAAACGGCAAGAAAGGGGTATCGGTCAATAATTGTTAAATCCAAACAAGAAAAATGATAGAATTGAGTTAGGACATTGAAATTTTAATTCTCAAATTTCTCGTGATAAATGTGCAAAGACGATAATTCTACACGAGTATCCTCTTAATATTGTTGACTATCATGGATTTGAGGAGTATTTACATTCATTACAACCAATATGGAAGCCTATTTTTCTGGCGACAGTTAAGAGAGACATTATAAAGATTTATGATGTTGAGAAAAAAAATGATGGTTATGTTGGAGAACAATAAAAGTCGTGTTGCAATCACGAGTGATATGTGGAAGTCTGAAAATCAAAACAAAAGATTCATGACTGTAACTTGTCATTTCATTGACGACAATTGGTATTTGTATAGTAAAATAAAAGGTAATTTTTTAAGTTTATTGTTGAAATTTATACAATTCTTATGAAATATTTTTTAGATATATTAAATGATTGTATATAACAATTTTATTGTTACTATATAATTTTTTGTAGGTTTATATATGTTCATTCTCCACACAATGCTGCCGTTATTGGTAAAGAATTAATGAGTTACTTTTTGGATTGGAATATTAATCGTAAGACAACCTTAACTTTAGATAATTGTTCTACTAATGATTTAATGCTACACGAACTATTAGATTCATTATATAGAACTTCAATTTTATTGTATGAAGATATTTTTCACATGCGTTGTGCTGCTTACATATTAAAATTAGTAGTGAAAGATGGGTTAAATCTAATTTTTCAATGTATTGTTAAAAGTAGAGATAGTGTTGTATATTAGATAATAACACAAAATAGGGAAAATTTTTTTAAAAAAAATTGCATCTCAAGAGATAAAGTCTTATTGTAAGAATTTATCTCTTCATTGTCAAACTCGTTGGAATTCTATTTTTTTTTGCTTAAAAATGTATTATTTTATGAGAAAGTGTTTCCTCGTTTAAAACAATTGGATAAGAATTATAATAGTCTTCCTGATGCATTGGATTGAAAAATGGCAAGTACAATTTGTGATAAGTTAGAAATATTTTACAAGGTTACTGAATTGATTTCTGGTTCCAGCTATCCCACCATAAACATGTTATTTTCTCATATTTGTGACATCAAATTGTCATTATATAATTGGATCAATGATGAGGATGATTTGGTTAAGGGAATGGCTTCAAACATGTTTGTAAAATTTGATAAGTATTGGCAAGAAGTTAATATTGTCATGGTTATAGGTGTTGTTTTGGATCCTAGATTTAAGATAAATTATCTCGAATTCTATTTTTCAAGAATATATGGAGAGTATGCCATTTTTGAAATTGAAAAGGTGAGAAGAAAGTGTTATGATTTGATAAATATGTACTGAAATAAACAAATTTTAGAATAGAGTCGACAAATGGAGTTTTCAACACGCTCCACTACATCTTAAAGTTCAAAAGGTACTAGTGTTCTTAATCCTAGTGGTATAAATGAGTATAAGCAATGAGAATTAATGCAAAATAAAGCTAGATCTTTGAAATCTGAGTTAGACTCTTATTTAGAGGAGGCTGATGTAAAAAATTTGGATGAAGAGTTTGATATATTGTCTTGATGAAAGTGTAACAAACATAAGTATCTAATAATATATGACATGGCTAGAGATATCTTGGCTATTTTGGTCATTACAATTGCTTCAGAATGTACATTTAGCACAAGTGGTAGAATAGTGAGCAAACATCGTAGTAGATTCAAAGAAAACACATTGAAAGCTTTGATGTGTACTCAAGATTGGTTATGAGTTAGTATTCATAAAAAAATATAAGTCTATATATTTAATACGTGTACATATTATATTTTATTAACACTTATTTTATGTACTATATATTAATTATTTAATTGTGTATTCAAATATTTTATAATTTATTCAGATATGTTAGCTCCTCGTTCATCCGCTTCCACTATTAATATTTGGAGAAGATGATGTTGAGGTAAAAAATTTACATTATTGATTAATTAATTTATTATTTTGGTTTATAAAAATGATTTTATATATTGATTTTTATAGGATACACGTACTATTGATGAATAATTAGAAGAGAGAAGTTTTGATTTATTGTACTTGAAGTTTTCTTAAATTTATTTAATTAGTTTTTAATATTTGTATTAGTTTAGAATATTTTATTTATATCTTGTGTTTCTTATTTATATGTATTTAATCTTATCTAGATTTATAAAAATATATATTATTAAATGCTAATTTTTTTTAACATAAATTCAAAATAATAAATTTAAATAACAAATTGAAATACAACAAGTTCAATATACTTGTCCATTTATTTTAGGTTGATTACATAGTCAAAAGGAGATCAATTAAATAGGATTTTGAAAAACATTTTTTTTATTTTTTTAATAATTATCCTGAATTGTTATCTGTGGGTAAAAAATTATCTCGAAAATGTAACGATTTTTACGCAATTTCGTAAACATATTTTATAATTTAGTTTGGGAACAATTATATTGAAATTCGTCTTATCCATTCACATGCACATCTCTAACTATAAATTCAATAGCTTATTTAACAATATTTTAGGTTGAACATATTTATTTTAAATACTTTTTTGGTTTAGTTTTTTTAATGCTTTTCTCCAATAAAAAACAACTTTTTAACTAAATAATCACTTTATGTTTTCCGCATTAGGGATGAATTTGAATGAAATTTTTAAGTTTAAATGTTTAATAATTTTTTTTTCAACATGAAAAATGTTTAATAAAAAATAAATGAATGAGTTTTTCATGAACTATCCGCTTAACTTAGAAAAAATTGAGATTAATTTAGTTTAATTTATTTAAAAATTATATAAATTAAATTGAATTATAATTCATTTAAAATTAATTTAATTCAAAACTAAGCTAACTTATTTCTTACCTATGAACTTTTTATGCACATAATATATTTAATAATGTTATGTGGAATAAATATGTATAAATTAAATGATAAATTAATGATGAAGAATAAACTGTAAAGATGACATTTAATAATGTTACGTGAAATAAATCTATATACATCAAGCGATAAATTAAGCGATGAATAATAAATCTTAATGATGAGATGATAAATAATTATAACAAATACTTTAAATTATAATAAAAGTTATTTTGACATACGTAATCATTTTTATAATAATTTTTATTATACACGAGATAAACGTCAGCAATGCGTTAAGATGAGCGTCATTTGCAATATAGGCTCGTGGGCTTTGCAAATCGTAATAAAGGAGTTATGTTAGGATCATCTGCATGTCAGCTTTACAAGTTATTATTTTAGTTAATTTTTTTAAATAACTCGTCTGAAATTATTTTATTTTTAAAATAAGTAAATTTATTTTAATTTATATTATTATATTTAATTAAAAAATATTCACATAAAAAACATTTTTAAAAATTAGTTAATTCTTTTTATTTTGTATATTTTTATTTTAAAAAATATTATTTTAACACAATAATCTCATACTCACAAATATCTCATATTATATACAATTTTTTTAACAAAAAAAATAATTTATAAAGCTACATTAATGTGTGTAAAAAATGTTTAAAAAAATTGATAAAAAATAAAATTAATTTATTTAATTTTTAATAATATTTTTTATGTGAATAATTTTTTTATAATTTAAAAGTAATTTAAAAAAAAAACTATTTAAAATAAAACTGATTAAAATAATAACTTGTGATGCAATTTATTCATTATGTTGAGTGGTTAATAAATTCTGTTTAGTAGGTCAACACTCAACAATATTATTTATTCGTTACAATATGCGTAAATTTAGAATCTCATATAATAATACAGTATAGCTAATTAATTTTAAGAGTTTATTACATTTTATTAGATTTAACTTACCGTGAAATATAATAAGAATTTAATTTAAATAATATAAGATATGATATTGTGAGATTAAATGAAATAAAATAATTTTAAATTATGTATTATTATATCTCTATCAACAAATAAATTTTTAAAATTTATAATAAAAATAGTTCACTCATGATTATTTTATTTTTATCTAATAATAATGATATTAAATTGAAATTAATAAAAAATATAAAACATATATTTTATTTATTTTTGTCATAAAGATAATAAAAATAATTATAAAATATTATTATTATTCCAAAAATTTAAAATAATGTTATGAAAAAATAAAATGGTATTATTTTTACTATGTAATGATACTCAATCATAATATCATTCATATAATAAATATTTTTAAAAAATTTTAAAAGCTTTGAATACATGATTGATAAAAAAATTATTTCTTAATAATAAATTAATAATTAATAAAATTTTAAAGAGGTGGTAGATATTTATATTTTCTTAATGTTCTTCAAATAGTGTTTCTTAACATTTTACATTTCTTTCGATAATAAAAAAAATGTATAAATGAGACATAAGATATATTATTTTTACTCAAATATTTATGTGATGTAAATGTAATATTACTATATTTTAAAATAAAAACTAAAAGTAAGGATTTGATTGAATATCATTATTTTTCTTCAAAAATAATATAAAGTATTTATAATCCAATTAAAATGCAATTGACATTACACCATTGCATTTAAATATACGAGAATATGGTTATATAATAAATTATGTTAATAAAATTTAAAATTATACAACTTTTTAATTGAAAAAATAAACTTAACAAAAAATTAAATAACAAATTAATTGATAAGTAATATATATATAATTTCTTCCCGTTTTTTTTTCATGAAAGTTGTTTTTCTTATCAAGGGTCAAATAACAGATTACATTAAATTATTAAATTTTTTATATGTAAATATTACTATTAAAATATTAAATCTTATTTTTATTATTATAAATAGATGTTATTATCATTATTTTTAATTTCCTAACATTCTTAAAATTCTTTAAATACATCTTAATGCAAGAGATTATTTATTACCTTTAAAATATGTTAAGTTATTATTCTAAGTTAGCATATTGCCAGGTTATTTAAAAAAAAAAAAATTAATTTTAATTTTTTTCACATATATCTTAAAATATTATCCAGTTTAATAATACTTCAAATATAATAAATAATTTCTACCTATCGGTTATTTTAATCTCATACATAATCATAAAAAAATATTTTATTAACTACTCGAACATAACAAAAAGTATCGAAAAAGAAAAAAGAAAAAGAAAAGTACAAGTACATTGTACTTGGCACACTCTATACGTTCAACTTTAAACATCACAGAAGGATGAGCGAGGATTTAAGATTTGTACGAAAGAGGTGCGGCAAAAATAGTTTTAGTTACTCTTAATTAATAGTAATTTTTAATTAAATAATTTATTTTAATAAAAATATGTTTAAATTATTAAATTTATTATAAAATACTGAATATTTAAAATTTAAAATTTAAAATTTAAAATTCATACAATTCTATTATATATATAATATTTATTTATAATTTTATAAATATCATAATTAATTTTTTTAAAAAAACCCCTCCTACCTTGTTTGAACCTCAATAATTAAAACTCCAAAAATTTTGTATCATGAAACTTATATAATATCGAGAGGCAATTTAAAAGTAAAAACCAAGTAGAAAAGATGCGGACAAAAAAAAAAAGGACCTTTGGGTGGCTGAAGGGCACTTGTAGACAATCGTCTCGTAGGAAGTTTCCATAACAAAACAAATAGTTAATTTTTTTTAAAATCCCAATAAAAGAAAAAACGTGTACATTCAGATGTCTGAGTTGGTCCAAACACTTAACAACATTCTAAAACCATCTCCTGAATATTAAATATCCCATTCAGAGACACCTCATTTCTCTCTCTCTCTCTCTATAAAATCCTCTGTATATATAAGGTAAGGTAAGAAATTCTAAATCTCCCACCAAACCATTTAACCACAGCGAAATCTCCCAGAAAGTTAAAAAAAAAAAAAAAACCAAAAATCTCTCTGCTTTTCAATTTTTTTCTCTGTTTCTCCATTGAAAGCTATGTACCCGCGAGACACCCCGAGTTGGACAACCGTAACTCAACAACGACCTATGGCGACTCAGTGGACTTGGCGCGAAGACAAAATGTTTGAACAAGCTCTTGTAAAGTATACAGACGATTTACCTCATAGATGGGACCGAATTGCCCAAGAAGTTCCTGAAAAGACCTACGAAGAGCTTAAGGAGCACTATCTTGCTTTGGTTCATGATGTATCGGAGATCGATAATGGCCGAATTCAGTTTCCGAGTTATACAGATGATGATGATGACTCGGCCGCCGATACGATGGCATGGGATTCGGCGAGCCAAATTTCTTTTGTAATGAAACTGAAACATGGTGAAGCTGATAGGAAAAAAGGAACTCCGTGGACTGAGGAGGAGCATAGGTCAGATTTCAATTTTATTTTGCTTTGTGGAAAAATTGGGAAGAGATACAGGATTTTTAGTTTTTATTTTTTTACTTTTTATGGAAAGTTATATTTTCTTCTGTCTTTAAACTATGGTGTTTTTTTTTATTACTCGTCATTGAAATGGCGGAAGGGGGATTTTCGAGTTTTACTACTCTGACATAGCTTCTCATATTAAGGAAATTCAAAAACTTCAATTTCTTTCTAAACAGAGCAGCAATCAAATTAGCCAAAACCATTCCCAAAATTAGCCATGATATTAGTAATTGTAGATCAAATCAATTTCCTTTTATAACTATAATAATTTAACCTAATTATCCTACAAATTTATTTGTGTATATAAAAAGCTTCAGCACACATTTTCTTGTGTTAGAAGTCAACATTTTCCAACTCTTGCTATCCCTAACTTTTTATGGGCGTATTGTTAATTTGGTAATTTAAGCCCTCAAATAACTGTTATTATACCTCTTTTTATTAAATTTAGAAGATTTCTTTTCGTTTTTATTTTCACAAAATGAGGATCTTCTCTTATCCATCCAAGTTTTGGTTTGAGGGTTTTAGTTTTTATAGAGTTTATCCAAAAAGCTTGTCTCAATTTTCATACTAGTAAATTTGCATTTTACGAAAACATTACTCATTATGTACGTAAATCTGCTCTTTATGATGAAATATGACCTTATCCATTTATCCAGAATTAGGCAGATTGTATGATTCAGTTATCCATTTATTTGAAAGTTAAAGACCATTAATTGCTTTCAGTCTATAGATTCAAAATTAGTTTTTATCATATAAATGCTGTACGCTGATTTATCTCTGTTCTGATGGTTTTATGAAAATAAAAAGAGAAACTATTGTAGTTCACTTAATGGTTTTACGTTAAAACTTATACTTTCTTTGTTTCAAGTTATTGTTGGAATAATACTTTTTAATTAAAAAAAAGGGAAAATTATGGGTTGTCCTGAGCCGTAGCCGAAGAGAAAATGATGAGTACATATATATATATATATATATATATATATTTTCTTTTATTTGGTTTTGACCTCCACATCAGACCAAATAACCAATCAATAATTTCTCAAATATAAATGCCTTTTTTGAACTTGAAAACATACAGTACCTCGATTTAAATCAGGATGTCCTCTTGTTCAATTTCGTAGTCAATCCTTCTCTATGTAATGTTAGATTCGAGAGTGGCACTTGCATATGATCGGAGTTTTTTTTCATTTTGCAAAAAAAAATTTACCTTATAGAACCAAAGAATCAGTTAAGGAGTAGCACATATATACTGGCAGAATCACAAAAAAAGATTTTCTCTCCTAAGATCTCAATCCAGCTGAATGCTGCTACTCTATATATTAGAAGAGTACAACTTTTTCCGCTTGAATTGTACTTAGAAAAACTCTGGGACTCTATTAGTAAGAAACTTTGATTCTGGTTGTCTGACTTGCAATTTATCTTTATGTATCAGGCTGTTTTTACTTGGACTGAAGCATTTTGGTAAAGGCGATTGGAGGAGCATTTCAAGGAACGTAGTCAAGACAAGAACACCAACCCAAGTAGCAAGTCATGCACAGAAATACTTTCTTCGACAAGTGTCAGTGAAGAAAGAAAGGAAAAGATCAAGTATTCATGACATAACCACCGTGGATAGCAACACAGTGCCTATTGACCAGAATTGGAATACTGCTGTCTGTGGTCCAGTTCAGCAGCAGACACCAGAGCCTGATCAAGAAGGAGGTTCAATGGGGTATCATAATTTTGCCTATCCAATGTAGATGCACTAAAGTAGACATGTCTACATACTTTGTACACAGTGCATATTCTTCATTCACAATATGTAAAGTCTCTGTAGTCAACAGTTGCATTTACAGGTTTCATTATCAATTAGCTTTGTAGCGAGAGAATTTGTTTTCAACTCTTTTATCGTTTACATACTTACAAGTGAGCCTTAGTTCTTATGAATGAAATCAAGTCTCTGTTGCAGTAGTTTCTGATTTTTACCCGTTAATATGAAGGAATGAAATGAATAAGTTATATTTCTTTGATTTTATCTCTTTTTAACCATCGAGTTTTTGGCTGTCTATTCTAATATCCAACTGAGAGGAGAGCAAACCACAGCTGAAGCTGATGAACTTCTGTCCACCTTTAAGCGAATGCTTGTATTTGTAATTTTGTATATATTGGCTTTTGACCAAACAGCCGCAGCGTGTTTTTTTTTTGTTACTTCGTTTTGATATGGATCAATTTTCGGTTGTGATTGGGAATAAATATGATATGGTATGACTGTAATGGCTTAGTTTTTGAAGATAATGACTGGTATTATATTATATATGGGTCAACCTTGTACCGAAATGAAATTAGGATTAGTATGCGTTGTTTGGCAACATATGAGGTCAAATCCATATAAAAACATTTTATTACCCGTTGTTTTCTACGTTTTTGAGCGAGAGACGAATATTATGAAAATAATAGGTAAAATAAAAATAAAAATCAGACATTTGTAAAACTAATGAATTTATGTTTAGTGTAGTATCATAAATTCATTACATTAGTAAAATAAATTTTTGTAATTTTTTTATAAATATAATAAATTTATATTATTTTAGTAGTAATTGAAATAAACATTACACACTTTTTCCTTAATAATATATAATACCATAATTTTCAAATGTGCCTTATAATAAAAAAAGGCATTAATCCGATTTTTTTTGGTAAGAAATTCGACTTAAGAAAACATGAACTATATCCATTCTTGTTTATATATATACTACCTTATATCCATATTTAATGATGTAAAAAGATATAACATGTACATACATATATAAATATATAATAAAAGATAAATTTTAAAATTATTATATTATTTAATATTTATACATAAAATATAATATTTTAGAATTTAGGTACATATATGTTGTAAGTAAAAAAAATATCTTTATTTATTTAAATTAAATAATATTAAATATAATTAAATCTATAACTTAATACGATAAGTAAGATTTTTTACCGTCAAAATATAATTAAATTAATAATATCAATCGTTAAAAGAACAGATAGTTATAATGGTAATTAGGGACGTAGATTCGAATGGAACTGACTGATACAACCTTGAAACTTTAAGTTTGCTCCAATTTCAAGATGGTTATGTTCATGTATATTTTTGATTGGTTTGTATTTAATTTTTTAAGTTAAATACAAGCCTAAATTTTGATTTTAAAACTTGGTTGTGAGTGAGCTTTTAATTTTAAATAATACAAAAAATTATATATAATATTAAACATATATATATATATTATATAAAATTTTAACTTTTATAATATTTGTTTCCAAAATAAAGTTATAATATAAATATTAGTTTAAATATAATAAACTTTTATATATAATAAAATTAGGTGCGGTGTTAAATGAAGTTATATCGTTCGAAATTTGATCAGATAGGTTAAATTTATATCATTTGATGACGTTCAAGTTCAATAAAAACTAGACAGTTAAACGTATCACCAGATGCGAGATATTACCCTCTTAACAAATTGAAGAAAGTACAAACCTCAAACAACTATAATATATAACATAAACAGTTCTAAAATAGCAAAAATATATTTTTTAGATAAAATTTTATTTTATATAGTATGTATATTTATAATCTAAAAAACATATTTTTTAGATGTTAAAAAAAAAGAAAAATTAATTGAATTTTTTTCCCTCTTTCTCTTTAGTCTCTTTTGTCTACTTTATCAACTTGGTTGAATAATTTATATTTAATTAAAAATAGAAAAATAAAAATTTAAAAAATAGTAAAATAAACACTCTGAAATTAAATAATAATTTTTTAGATTCAAGATTGGTGTGATATTTTTATTATGATAAATTTTATGGATATTATTTAAAGTAACTTTTTAAAAGTTATATATTTACAGTAAATTAATGCTAATGTATTGGTTTATAGCAGTGATAATCTATATATAAATTAAAATATGTAAAAGAAATAAAAAAAGTTAAGTTACAATAAAATAAAACTAGAATAAATGGATAGCGTGATAAAAATATGAAAGAATAGATAGTTGAGGGAAAATACATCTTCTGTATATAATGCTAAATTTCTTATTTATAGTTATATTATTCAATATTGATTTCAAATTTTTTATTTAAAATAAAACAATTCTTAGAATAATAATACTAATTAAAATAAATAAATATTGTTTCGTTACATAATATCGTATTATTAAGTTTTTTTTCCCCTCAGAAAAACAAAAGTTATTATTATTTTTACCTATTAGTTATGCCATGTTAATTGAAAACCGATGAATTCGGAGAGAGAGAGAGAAAGAGAGAGAGAGAGAGAGAAGCTTCCATGTTCGTTCCATTGGCGAAAAAACTAATTAAATCAAGTGGCCTGAACACGTCGCCTTCAGAACCCAACCTATAGTCAAGTTTCAGACTCGATCCCATGTCTTGCAGACGAAGCAAAACTTATCATTTTGTCCATCTATCAAGCCTTCTGTCTGTCTTCTAAGAACTCCAATTGCGTGAATCTACTATTGTTCTTCAAGGTGAGTACATTCTGTTCTGTCTTCCTTGTCGAAATCCTTGAAGATCTCTCTCTGGACTTACATTAAGATTCCGAAAACCAATCCTTGTTGTTTAATTTTAGTAAGAATCCAGATTTTATATTTTTTTGTTGTTTATTAATTTATTGTTCGAATTCTGTTCCTCCTCTGTTAACCCCTACTGATTGGTTGCTGGGAAAACAGATGAAAAAAATCAAAGGGAAGGCTGCAATCCAGTGGTGTTATTTTTTTCTTGCATTCGATTGCAAGTTGAGCACATAAGCGAACCTTATCTAAAGAATTAGGTTTAATCATTCATGTTGGGCTCAGTTAACTGGTGCTAGTGCTACAAGATTTGAAAATTTGTTTTCTCTGTCTTTTCCTTCTCTATTCCAGTGAGCCAATTGTGCGCTAAGAGTTAGTTAAATTCAATTTCCAAATAGATGAGTTATCTGTGCGCGAGTTTGGAGACGATTTATAATAAGAAAGTGAAATTCCTTACGGTGTTATCTTGATCGTTCCTATTTCGTTTAATTGAATTTTAATAATTTTTCCTTTAATTTTTTATATATAGAGAGAGAGATTATTGGGGTGTTCAGGGAGTGGTAGAGTTATCATTTATTGGTCTCTGAGGTGATAAGTTGCAGATGAGTCAGAAAGGGTTGATATACAGCTTCGTTGCCAAAGGAACAGTTGTTTTAGCGGAGCATACATCTTTCTCGGGAAACTTTGGTACCATTGCTGTTCAATGTTTGCAGAAACTGCCTAACAATAGCAGCAAATACACGTATTCTTGTGATGGATACACCTTTAACTTCCTCATTGACAGTGGATTTGGTAGTCATTCGTTTTATTCACATTTTCAAGTTGAAATGAGTTTTCCATTCTGATAGCATCATACGTAGCATATTTAAGATATGTCTTCTTTTTGCAGTCTTTCTTGTGGTTGCTGATGAATCGGCTGGAAGAAGTGTGCCTTTTGTGTTTCTTGAACGAGTAAAGGATGATTTTAAACAGCGGTATGGTGCAAGCATAAATAATGACAATCCACATTCTCTTTCCAATGACGATGAGGACGAATATTTATTTGAAGACCGCTTTAGCATTGCCTACAATCTTGACAGAGAATTTGGGTGTGTATATGCTTGTTGGTTTAGGAGTCTTAAGATCATCTATGAAGTTTTGTATCAGCCCATAATTTTGTGCCATGCTATGACAGTCCAAGGCTTAAGGAGCACATGCAATACTGTATGGAGCATCCGGAAGAAATTAGTAAGCTTTCCAAATTGAAGGGTCAAATCACTGAGGTCAAAGGCATCATGATGGACAACATTGAGAAGGTTGTCTTTCTTTTCCTTTCAATTTTATAAGTAATACTTCTTCTCATTGGTCTTTGCTTTTACCTTGTACTACAGTCCTTTCTTCTTCTTTCTTTTGTGTTGATATGAGATTGGTATATTTCTTGGGGGAGGTGACAGGAGGATATGATTGATAATTGAAAATGGAGTGTCCTTAGAAGACAGCAAGCATGCTTGATCTATACTGTACAGGATTATTCAATATATGTCCTGAAGCAGCCTACATGTACCATTTGGTGCTGTGGTGGAGGGTTTTAGTAATTGTAGATCAAATAAATTTCCTTTTATAACTATAATAATTTAACCTAATTATCTTACAAATTTATTTGTGTATATAAAAAGCTTCAGCACACATTTTCTTGTGTTAGAAGTCAATATTTTCCAACTCTTGCTATCCCTAACTTTTTATGGGCGTATTATTAATCTGTTGATTTAAGCCCTCAAATAACTGTTATTATACCTCGTTTTATTAAATTTAGAAGATTTCTTTTCATTTTTATTTTCAAAAAATGAGGATCTTCTCTTAGCCATCCAAGTTTTGGTTGGAGGGTTTTAGTTTTTATAGAGTTTATCCAAAAAGCTTGTCTCAAGTTGCATACTAGTAAATTTGCATTTTACGAAAACATTACTCATTATGTACGCAAATCTGCTCTTTATGATGAAATATGACCTTATCCATTTATCCAGAATTACGCAGATTGTATAATTCAGTTATCCATTTATTTGAAAGTTAAAAGACCATTAATTGCTTTCAGTCTATAGATTCAAAATTAGTTTTTATCATATAAATGCTGTACGCTGATTTATCTCTGTTCTGATGGTTTTATGAAAATAAAAAGAGAAACTATTGTAGTTCACTTAATGGTTTTACGTTAAAACTTATACTTTCTTTGTTTCAAGTTATTGTTGGAATAATACTTTTTAATTAAAAAAAAAGGGAAAATTATGGGTTGTCCTGAGCCGTAGCCGAAGAGAAAATGATGAGTACATATATATATATATATATATTTTCTTTTATTTGGTTTTGACCTCCACATCAGACCAAATAACCAATCAATAATTTCTCAAATATAAATGCCTTTTTTGAACTTGAAAACATACAGTACCTCGATTTAAATCAGGATGTCCTCTTGTTCAATTTCGTAGTCAATCCTTCTCTATGTAATGTTAGATTCGAGAGTGGCACTTGCATATGGTCGGAGTTTTTTCATTTTGCAAAAACAAAATACCTTATAGAACCAAAGAATCAGTTAAGGAGTAGCACATATATACTGGCAGAATCACAAAAAAGATTTTCTCTCCTAAGATCTCAATCCAGCTGAATGCTGCTACTCTATATATTAGAAGAGTACAACTTTTTCCGCTTGAATTGTACTTAGAAAAACTCTGGGACTCTATTAGTAAGAAACTTTGATTCTGGTTGTCTGACTTGCAATTTATCTTTATGTATCAGGCTGTTTCTACTTGGAATGAAGCATTTTGGTAAAGGCGATTGGAGGAGCATTTCAAGGAACGTAGTCAAGACAAGAACACCAACCCAAGTAGCAAGTCATGCACAGAAATACTTTCTTCGACAAGTGTCAGTGAAGAAAGAAAGGAAAAGATCAAGTATTCATGACATAACCACCGTGGATAGCAACACAGTGCCTATTGACCAGAATTGG
Source organism: Hippophae gyantsensis (assembly GCA_030763125.1). Classification (NCBI taxonomy): domain Eukaryota; kingdom Viridiplantae; phylum Streptophyta; class Magnoliopsida; order Rosales; family Elaeagnaceae; genus Hippophae; species Hippophae gyantsensis. The sequence continues at coordinate 50,798,620 of CM061033.1, forward strand.
AATACTGCTGTCTGTGGTCCAGTTCAGCAGCAGACACCAGAACCTGATCAAGAAGGAGGTTCAATGGGGTATCATAATTTTGCCTATCCAATGTAGATGCACTAAAGTAGACATGTCTACATACTTTGTACACAGTGCATATTCTTCATTCACAATATGTAAAGTCTCTGTAGTCAACAGTTGCATTTACAGGTTTCATTATCAATTAGCTTTGTAGCAATAGAATTTGTTTTCAACTCTTTTATCGTTTACATACTCACAAGCGAGCCTTAGTTCTTATGAATGAAATCAAGTCTCTGTTGCAGTAGTTTCTGATTTTTACCCGTTAATATGAAGGAATGAAATGAATAAGTTATGTTTCTTTGATTTTCTCTCTTTTTAACCGTCGAGCTTGTCTATGTTGAATTCAACAAATACTGCAACTCATTCAACAAATAATGCACCGACGTCAAATGCCTCTCAATATACACGACGCCTACCAAACAGTTATAAATCATGTAATTTAATAATGTTGGTTGTTGAAATAGTAATTAATATTTGTCTATATAAACAATGTAAATATCCTATACAAAATTAAGAAAATATATACCGAGAAAAATGTTTATTTTTTCTTTTGATTGTTTCTTCAAATATTGATTTATTCATGGTATCAGAGCCAAGTCGTTGCTTTATATAAATTTGAAACTCTTGTTCTCTAAAACAGAGATTTCTTTCTCTGAAAATATTTTTCTTGTGTAAAAAAAATCTCATGTAAACACCCTTACAAATATTAATTACAAACATCATTTTTGAAGCGGTATTTGTCCCACCTAATTTTACCAGATTATTCTAAACGCAATTGTGAACATTTTGGTAAAAATAGAGTAGAAGAAAAGTGCAACACGCGCCCCCACGTGCCGCTTGAAGTGAAGGAAACATTTTTCACGCGCTCCACGCGCCGTGTGGAGGTTGAAGACGATGACTTGTCATTCGGTTCGGTGCGGCTCGGCTGTTTCGGCGTGGCTCGGTTCGGTACGGCTCGGTTTGGTTCGGCTCAGGTTGGTTCAACCAGCGGTTCGGTCTGAACCTGGTTTTCTTGGTTTTTCACAATTTTTCCATTTTTGGCCGGTTCGGTCCATTTTAAAGGTCTGAACCCGGTTTTTTCCGGTTTTGGATTTCTAAAACCGATCTGGTCCAATTTTTCATGTTTTTAAACCAATTTTTACCCGGTTTTGTGGTTTTTTATCCGGTTTAGTGCATTAAAAAAAGGAGAAAAAAGGAAAAAAAAAACCAGTTCTAAAATTATTACACCATTTTTTAGTTTGTTTACCATAGTATCACGACAGAGGGTATAATTTCATTACCTATGGAGCAATCAACTCCAATTGTTGTACAATCGGTTCAGTCTGAAGGTGTGTTTAATGCTGGAATTGTTCTTACTGAGACTAATTATGATGTTTGGTCTCAAATAATGAAAATGCATATTGCAGAGAGAAAAACTCTCTTATATTCATGACAAAAATTTGCAACCAGAAAAAACATCAAAAAATTATAACAAGTGGTATGCAGAAAATCAAAAAGTGAAGAGATGGATCCTTATGTCAATGAGTCCAGAAATCATGAAGCGATATTTACGCATACCTACTGCTCTTGAAATTTGGGGTGCTTTGGCAAAAACATTCTATGATGGAAGTGACGAATTACAGGTATTTTTGTTAAACCAAAAAACATTTACTTCTAGATAATGAAAAATCACTTTCAGAGTATTATGGAGAGTTGACTGAAATTTTCCAAGAGCTAGACCATCGTGATAAGGTGGTCATGAAAGACCTTAATGATCTAATATCATATCAAGAGTCTATTGAAAGACTAAGGATACATATTTTTCTTGCTGGATTAGATGATGAATTTGAGCAAGTTCGTGGAGAAATTTTGCGAAAAGAAACTATCCTAGATTTAGAAGGTTGTTATTCCTTGATTCGACGGGAGATAGTACGTCGAATCTCATTGAAGGAAAAATCTGGAGACGTTGATGCTTCCACCATGATATCTAAAAATCGTTCTTTTTCTAATCAGCAAGAACGAAGGGTGACTGATAAATCATCATTTAAATGTACCCATTGGTCATACTAAAGAACAATGTTTTGAACTTGTGGGATATCCTGACTGGTGGGATCACAACCGTGACTCTCGGAAGAAAAATCCACAATAGATGTCTACTGCCACCATTGCTGAAACAACAAAAGATCATGTTGCAAACTCCTCAGCAAATGTTGGTAAGATGCTTAAAACTTTTTCTCCTGTTTTTAATAATACATGGATAATTGATTCAGGCACAACTGATCATATGGCATTCGATTCTAGATAAATCTCAAAACCATCCTCACACAAAACTGTTTGCACTGCCAATGGTAACACAACCCCAATCATTAGGGAAAGATCTTTGTCTCTCACTAGTACTTTGAATTTAGACTCAGTACTAGTTGTTCCCTCTTTAGAGTATAACCTTATATCTGTTTCTCAAATAACCACTGCTTTATCTTGTTTTGTTATTTTTTGGCCTGACTTTTGTGTGTTCAAGGACATTCAAACAAAGCAAACGATTGGTCGTGGTGTTAGGAAAGGAAACCTGTATTATTTGGACTTGGATTCAACAAATCATGCATTGGTAGCAACTGGATCTAAAAAGGATGAATCAAATATATGGGTATGGCATAGGAGATTGGGTCATGCTTCTTTTGGATATTTAAAGAAATTATTTCCAAGTTTATTTTTTAGCTTAGATCTTTCTACTTTAAAGTGTGATGTTTGTGAACTAGCAAAAAGTCATCGTTCCTCATTTCCTGTAACCTTAAATAAAAGTCCATTTCTGTTTATGGTTATACATTCTGATGTATGGGGTCCTTCCAAAGTCTCTACTTTGGGAGGATCACATTGGTTTGTTACATTTATTAATGATTTTAGTAGAATGACTTGGGTCTGTTTAATGAAATCTAAAAGTGAGGTAAACGTATTATTTAGAAAATTTCATAAAAAGGTTCATACTCAATATAAAACACAGATTCAAGTTCTACGAAGTGACAATGTAGGAGAATATAAAAGTTCTGAGCTTCAAGAATATCTTAAAACAGAAGGGATTATTCATCAAACTACTTGTGATGATACACCTTAACAAAACGGAGTTGCAGAAAGAAAAATCGACACTTGTTGGAAGTTTTTCGTGCCTCATTGATCGAAGCTAATATGTCATTATCTTATTGGGGAGAAGCAATTACTTCTGTTGCATATTTGATCAATTGGGTACCTTCTAGTCCCATTAACTTCAAAACACCACTACAAGCCATCACTTAAGCAATTGTTGCACCAAGTGTTCCCAATTTACCTCCTCATGTCTTTGGTTGTGTGGCATTTATACACCTACATAAACAACAACATAGCAAGTTGGATTCACGAGCAATACGTTATGTTTTTATGGGATATGCCATACAACAAAAAGGGTATCGATGTTATCATCCTCCTACAAAACAAATGATTATCACCATGGATGTTATTTTTCATGAAGATACAATGTATTTCTCGTCTACACCTGAATTTCAGGGGGAGTACAACCATGTTGAAATTCAGACCCTTACATATAAATTGTTTCCTTATAAAGAAAGACAAATTATATGTGAGGAAAATACAAATAACTTGAATTCAGATGGTAATAACTCTCAATATAGAAAAGACTCAAGGGAAATGGAATCAAGTCCTCGTCAACTTCAAGATCATCAAGCAAGTTCCTTACTACCACAAAGTGAGTACGAGTTTCCTTCTCCACAAGCTGTTGATATACCTAACCAATCGTTTGCAGAGAATGTTCCAACTATTGAACCAGCCAGAAAAATACTTCCATCACGTCCTAACAGAGATATTCCTAAAGCCATGTATGAACCTGAGATTTCTAGTAAAGTCAAATATCCCATGAGTAACTATATGTCTAAACATCGTTTGTCAAAATCAAATGTATCATTTGTGAATCAATTATCTGCTGTATCTATTCCTAACAGTGTGCAGGAAGCTTTAGCTGATCCAAAATGGAAAGATGCTATGAATGAAGAACTAAGATCCTTAGAAATAAATAGAACTTGGGAACTTATCGATCGTCCACCAATAAAGAAAATTGTTGGATGTCGATGGATTTTTTCAGTAAAATATCAAGCAGATGGTATGATTGAACGCTATAAAGCAAGATTGGTGGCAAAGGGATACACTCAGACATATGTGATCGACTATACAGAAACATTTGTGCTTGTAGCCAAAATTAACACTGTTCGAGTCTTGGTATCTCTAGCTGCAAATTTAGATTGGCCATTATATCAGTTTGATGTAAAAAATGCCTTTCTACATGGAGATTTAATTGAAGAAGTCTACATGGATTTACCACCAGGAATCAAGAAATCCAAAATCCATGATGAAAAGGTGTGTAAATTAAAAAAATCACTGTATGGATTGAAACAATCCCCAAGAGCATGGTTTGGTAGGTTCACAAAATCAATGAAGGCATTTGGCTACACTGCACTTATTGTATATGTTGATGATATGATAGTAACATGAAATGATCTTGAAGAAAGGAAAGCTCTACAAAGTTATTTGTCCAAGGAATTTGAAATGAAAGACCTTGGTTCCTTAAAATATTTTCTTGGGATTGAGGTTTCTCGATCAAAAGAAGGAATCTTCTTATCTCAAAGAAAGTATGCCTTAGATTTATTAAAAGAAACTGGTATGTCGGCATGTCAACCGGCTAATACACCAGTAGAGGAAGGATTAAAGTTATGTATCAAGGTTGATCAAGTTCCAACAAATAAAAAAAGACACCAAAGGCTTGTTGGAAGGTTGATGTATTTGGCACACACAAGACCAGATCTTGCCTATGCTTTAAGTATTGTCAGCCAATTTATGCATAATCTTGGAGAACAACATATGAATGCAGTTATTCGTATTTTGAGGTATTTAAAGTCTGCTCCTGGAAAAGGAGTATTGTTCACTAAAAACTCAGAGTTCTAAAGAATAGAAGTATATACTGATGTTGATTGGGATGGATCAATAAATGATAGGCGATCTACATCAAGCTACTTCACTTTTGTAGGGGGAAACCTTGTAACATGGAGAAGTAAGAAACAACATGTTGTTGCCCGTTCAAGCGCAGAGGCTGAATACAGAGGCATGTCACTTGGGCTTTGTGAGGTCTTGTGGTTACAATCTCTTTTGAAATATTTGGAATATCCTGCTAAAGAATTAATTAAGTTATTTTGTGACAATAAAGCAGCATGTGATATTGCTCATAATCCAGTTCAACACGATCGTACAAAACATGTTGAAGTTGATCAGTTCTTTATTAAGGAAAAGTTAGAAGAAAATTCATTAGAATTACCAAAAATTAAGTCAGAAGATCAATTAGCTGACATCCTCACTAAAACAGTCTCATATCGAGTATTCACAGAAGTTTCAGTCAAGTTTGTGCATGAAAGACATCTATGCACCAACTTGAGGGGGAGTGTTGAATTCAACAAATACTGCAACTCATTTAACAAATACTGCACCGACGCCAAACGCCTCTCAATATACACGACGCCTACCAAAACAGTTGTAAATCATGTAATTCAATAATGATGGTTGTTAAAATAGTAATTAATATTTATCTATATAAACAATATAAATACCCGATACAAAATTAAAAAAATATATACGAAAAAAAACGTTTATTTCTTTTTCTGATTATTTTTTCAAATATTGATTTCTTCTTTCTATTCTAATATCCAACTCAGAGGAGAGCAAACCACAGCAAGCTGATGAACTTCTGTCCACCTTTAAGCGAATGCTTGTATTTGTAATTTTGTATTCATCGTCTTTTGACCAAACAGCCGCAGCGTGTTTTTTTTTTTTTTTTGGTTACTTCGTTTTGATATGGATCAATTTTCGGTTGTGATTGGGAATACATATGATATATATGGTATGACCGTAATGGCTTAATTTTTGAAGACAATGACTGGTATTATATTATATATGGGTCAACCTTGTACCGAAATAAAATTAGGATTAGTATGCGTTGTTCGGCAACATATGAGGTCAAATCCATATAAAAACATTTATTACCCGTTGTTTTCTACGTTTTTGAGCGAGAGACATGAAGGTTATGAAAATAATAGGTAAAAAAATAATAAAAAAAAACCAGTCATTCGTAAAAGTAATGAATTCATGTTACTTTCCTTTTGAAAGTGTAGTATCACAAATTCTTTAAAATAAATTTTTGTAATCTTTTTATAAATATAATAAATTTATATTATTTTAGTAGTAATTAAAATAAACATAACACACTTTTTCCTTAATAATATATAATACCATAATTTTCAAATGTGCCTTATAATAAACAAAACGCATTAATCCGAATTTTTTTTGGGAAGAAATGCGACTTAAGAAAACATGAACTATATCCATTCTTGTATATATATATACTACCTTATATCCATATTTAATGATGTAAAAAGATATAACATGTACATACATATATAAATATATAATAAAAGATAAATTTTAAAATTATTATATTATTTAATATTTGTACATAAAATATAATATTTTAGAATTTAGGTACATATATGTTGTAAGTAAAAAAATATCTTTATTTATTTAAATTAAATAATATTTAATATAATTTAATCAATAACTTAATACAATAAAGAAGATTTTTTACCGTCAACATATAATTAAATTAATAATATCAATAGTTAAAAGAACAGATAATTATAATGGTAATTAGGGACGTAGATTCGAATGGAACTGACTGATAGAACCTTTAAACTTTAAGTTTGCTCCAATTTCAAGATGGTTATATTCATGTATATTTTTGATTTGATTGATTTGTATTTAATTTTTTAAGTTAAATACAATCCTAAATTTTGATTTTTAAACTTGACTGTGAGTGAGCTTTTAATTTTAAATAATATAAAATAATTATATATAATATTAAAAATATATATATTAAATAAAATTTGTTTCCAAAATAAAGTTATAATATAAATGTTTTACACTAAATTTGATAATCAAACCGGACTTAGTCATACCTAATAAAATTAGGTGCGGTGTCGAATGAAATTATATGGTTCGAAAGTTAAATTTATATCATTTGATGACGTCCAAGTTCAATAAAAACTAGACAGTTAAACATGTTACCAGATGCCAGATATTACCCTCTTAACAGATTGAAGAAAGTACAAACCTCAAACAATTATAATATATAACATAAACAGTTCTAAAATGGTATAAGTAAATAGCAAAAATATATTTTATAGATAAAATTTTATTTATATAGTATGTATATTTATATTTTTATAAATTAAAAAAATATATATTTTATATATATTAAAAATATAGCATACGTATACATTATAATCTAAAAAAACATATTTTTTAGATGTAAAAAAAAAAAGAAAAAATTAATTGAGAATTTTTTTTCCCTCTTTCTCTTTTGTCTATTTTCTCTCACGTTATCAACTTAGTTGAATAATTTATATTTAACTAAAAGTAGGAAGAAAAAAACTTAAAAAATCGCAATTAATTTTATTAATTCTTTAGATTCAAGATTGGTGTTATATTTTTATTATGATAAATTTTATGGATATTATTTAAAATAATTTTTTAAAAGTTATATATTGACAGTAAATTAATGCTAATGTATTGGTTTATAGCAGTGATAATCTATATATAAATTAAAATATGTAAAAGAAATAAAAAAGTTAAGTTACAATAAAATAAAACTAGAATAAATGGATAGCATAATAAAAATACGAAAGAATAGATAGTTGAGAGTAAATATATATCTTCTGTATATAATGCTAAATTTCTTATTTATAGTTATCATTATTCAATATTAATTTCAAATTTTTTATTTAAAATAAAACAATTTTTAGTATAATAATACTAATTAAAATAAATAAATATCGTATTATTAAGTTTTTTTTCCCCTCAGAAAAACAAAAGTTATTATTATTTTTACCTATTAGTTATGCCATGTTAATTGAAAACCGATGAATTCAGAGAGAGAGAAGTGAATTCATAGAGAGAAGCTTCCATGTTCGTTCCATTGCCGAAAAAACTAATTAAATCAAGAGGCCTGAACACGTCGCCTTCAGAACCCAACCTATAGTCAAGTTTCAGACTCGATCCCATGTCTTGCAGACGAAGCAAAACTTATCAATTTGTCCATCTTTCAAACCTTCTCTCCGTCTTCTAAGAACTCCAATTGTGTGAATCTACTATTGTTCTTCAAGGTGAGTACCTTCTGTTCTGTCTTCCTTGTCGAAATCCTTGAACATCTCTCTTTGGACTTACAATAAGATTCCGAAAACCAATCCTTGTTGTTTAATTTTAGTAAGAATCCAGATTTTATATTTTTTTGTTGTTTATTAATTTATTGTTCGAATTCTGTTCCTCCTCTGTTAACCCCTACTGATTGGTTGCTGGGAAAACAAATGAAAAAATCAAAGGGAAGGCTGCAATCCAGTGTTATTTTTTTCTTGCATTCGATTGCAAGTTGAGCACATAAGCGAACCTTATCTAAAGAATTAGGTTTAATCATTCATGTTGGGCTCAGTTAGCTGGTGCTAGTGCTACAAGATTTGAAAATTTGTTTTCTCTGTCTTTTCCTTCTATATTCCAGTGAGCCAATTGTGCGCTAAGAGTTAGTTAAATTCAATTTCCAAATAGATGAGTTATCTGTGCGCGAGTTTGGAGACGATTTATAATAAGAAAGTGAAATTCCTTACGGGTTTGTTATCTTGCTCGTTCCTATTTCGTTTAATTGAATTTTAATAATTTTTCCTTTAATTTTTATATATATATATATAGAGAGAGAGAGATTATTGTGGTGTTCAGGGAGTGGTAGAGTTATCATTTATTGGTCTCTGAGGTGATAAGTTGGAGATGAGTCAGAAAGGGTTGATATACAGCTTCGTTGCCAAAGGAACAGTTGTTTTAGCGGAGCATACATCTTTCTCGGGAAACTTTGGTACCATTGCTGTTCAATGTTTGCAGAAACTGCCTAACAATAGCAGCAAATATACGTATTCTTGTGATGGATACACCTTTAACTTCCTCATTGACAGTGGATTTGGTAGTCATTCGTTTTATTCACATTTTCAAGTTGAAATGAGTTTTCCATTCTGATAGCATCATACGTAGCATATTTAAGATATGTCTTCTTTTTGTAGTCTTTCTTGTGGTTGCTGATGAATCGGCTGGAAGAAGTGTGCCTTTTGTGTTTCTTGAACGAGTAAAGGATGATTTTAAACAGCGGTATGGTGCTAGCATAAATAATGACAATCCACATTCTCTTTCCAATGACGACGAGGACGAATATTTATTTGAAGACCGCTTTAGCATTGCCTACAATCTTGACAGAGAATTTGGGTGTGTATATGCTTGTTGGTTTAGGAGTCTTAAGATCATCTATGAAGTTTTGTATCAGCCCATAATTTTGTGCCATGTTATGACAGTCCAAGTCTTAAGGAGCACATGCAATACTGTATGGAGCATCCGGAAGAAATTAGTAAGCTTTCCAAATTGAAGGGTCAAATCACTGAGGTCAAAGGCATCATGATGGACAACATTGAGAAGGTTGTCTTTCTGTTCCTTTCAATTTTATAAGTAATACTTCTTCTCATTGGTATTTGCTTTTACCTTGTACTACAGTCCTTACTATGTGATCTTATGTCTTGTAGATATTGAGTTTGGACTTGTATTTGCATTGTCCTTTCTTCTTCTTTCTTTTGTGGTGATATGAGATTGGTATATTTCTTGGGGGAGGAGGTGACAGGAGGATATGATTGATAATTGAAAATGGATTGTCCTTAGAAGACAGCAAGCATGCTTGATCTATACTGTACAGGATTATTCAATATATGTCCTGAAGCAGCCTACATGTACCATTTGGTGCTGTGGTGGAGTAGAAGTGGGTAGTGACTACTGAGCACACAGTTATATGGAACTTGATCTGCCAAAGTTTTTTTCATGAGATGATTGTTTAATGCATCTGTAGGTTTGAGTTAGAAAGATATAAACTGAAAAAGTGCAGTTTGGAAACTGACGTTTAGTTGGTTTAGTGACCAAAAAATTACTATTTAGGGGGACAAGGGTTAAAGGAACATGAACATGCATGTCATGAACAAACACGACATGAACATGCACGAATTGCCACCTCTTGGACATGTGAGAACATGTATCAAATTGATATGCAAATTTACGTGAAGCAACTGCAATAAGGTTGGTAAATTGATATTGTTATTTGGATCAAGTTAGAGGTGACTTAAAAAAGTTTACCTAACATGTTACTCACAAATTATGCACTTGTCATTGTGACAGTGATAGTCGTCACTGACATCAAGTGTGATATCATGCCTCATAATATTGAAACAGCATGAAGTTGGTCTTGTCTTGACATATTAAAAGAAAAGAAAATTTCTGAGTTGAGGGCTAAATCTACCTGCAATATTTCTTGTTCTGAGCAGTCGGACCATGAGCAATGAATTAGGGAAAATATTAGCTTTTGTTTTTTACCAAGGTTACTATTATTTATTTATTTTAACTTGGACGACCATTAGTTGGTTCCATTAATAAATTCTTCTTTCTTGATTACAGGTTTTGGAGCGTGGAGAAAAGATAGAACTTCTGGTGGACAAGACCGAGAACTTGCAATTCCAGGTATGGCAATCTCTAGTTTTCTGGTTTTAAAACTTAGAAAAGAGTTGGTGATCGATGTGCTTATGGTATTTTGATTTCTATTTTATTGGTCTCTTGATCTGCCCAGGCCGATAGCTTTCATAGGCAAGGAAGGCAGCTGCGTCGAAAGATGTGGTTGCAGAGTATCCAGATGAAGCTGATGATAAGTGGAGTTGTCCTTGTATTGATTGTTATACTGTGGCTTATTGCCTGTGGAGGCTTCAAATGCTGAGGAAAAAGCAATGTTGAAGGGTTATTATAACTTAGTTTTACTTATTTGTACAAAATGTTATTCCTGTATATGGGAATTCTTACTGAATCTAGGAACTTGCGTTCTATGTGACGTGTGTGAAAGTTATTTATTTTGCTTCAAAATATATTAGGATTATATTTATAATAATATTTTGGATATAATATTTGTTGTTTATTATGATATTATTTATTTGGTTTTTTAATCGAAGATTTATAATATTATTAAGATTTAACAATTATTAAAATGATTCGTAATCATGTAATAATATTATTGTCAGTAATATATTTTTTAATCATATAAATTACTTATATATATAGAGTTCTGCTCTCCACTTGAGTTCATCACTATGACTTGAAACGTCGTCACAATATTGAATTAATATTTGTTAATCAAGTCATATTTTAATTATCTTTGATTTTTTTTATTATTTATTATTAGTGTATTGTTTGGGTTTTTTTTGTAATATATTTTTGTTGAGAGAGATTTGGTTATATTTAAGGTTTGATTTTGAGTAGTTTTTAAATATTGTGTTTGTAATTTTTATTTAATTATTAATAGATTTTTTTTAATGTGTTATATTTAAGGTTTGATTTTGAGTAGTTTTTAAATATTATGTTTATAATTTTTATTTAATTATTAATAGATTTTTTTTAATGTGTTATCATTAATAGGATAGTTTTTTTAACAGGTTGAACAATTTAGATATCTGTGTATTATTTATTTTTTTATTGTTCATTTTATCGTAATTTATTATTTATTTGTGATATCTAAATTATTTACCGAATTTTATTTAATTCCACAACTTACAACATTTGAACTTCATATTCATGTTCTCTTTTTAAGTAACATGCTAGTCCAAACTCCACATCAACACTTGCTATGTGGTTGCGTACGATCATAAATGATTTTGGCTTATTTTTTCAAATAATTTTCTAATGGGATTAAAATGAGTAAAAAGTTGATATAATTCTAAGTATTATGTGATAATAGTTCGTAATTATTGTATCAGTTACATTATTTTTTTATAATTTAATAAAATTGTTGAATTTTAATTCAATTATTATTGATATGTTAGAATTAGGATTAAATACCATAGGAGTTATTTTGTTAATATCATTAGGATATTTTAATCATTTTACTTTTACAAAGAATATGTATTTTGTTAGTATCATTAAGATATTTTAATCATTTTACTTTTACAAGGAATATGTAGGTTATTCTCTTAGTAAAAATGTGACACTTTAATTATTTTTTGAATAGAAAATTATTATTTTATTAATAAAAATTCTGATATAATAATAAATTAAATTAAATGAGATAAAATTGTTATTTTATTTTAATAATTTAAAATTAAATTTAAACAGTATAATATTTTTGTATTTTTTACTCAATTTTTTTATAAATTTTATATTTTATGGATTTTTTTTTTTATTTTTTAACACTTTTTTGTATTGTATTTTGTCCATAAAATTCTATAAATCGATGAAATTGATACATGATTATGTATAATTTATAACAAACAATTGAGATAATAACATTTTTGTATGTATTAGGTAATAGATACGCAAGTAAATTTGTTCATTTTTGATATATTAACGTAAATAGACTGAATTTTCTAGTTTTTATAAATTATGGAACTTAATTTGCATGACTTACAAATTTTGCGACAAAATTGTTAATTTTGAAAAGTAACGACCATTGCTACCCATAAATGTTTCAGGATCGATTTCAATTTCAGTGTACAAAACCGAAAATCCAACTCTACAGAAAGAAAACGTTGGTTAAACCCTCCATTGCGTACTCGTTCAAATCTATTTGACAGGAATATTTAGCTGAATTGCAAGAAAGACAATGTTCGTAATAGCAAAAAAAAAAAAAAAGACAGACAGACATAGTTCATTACTATAATTCTTAAGATTTTTCTGCATTAGAGCCTCCTGATTCCAAGTCTATTGTCTTGAGAGTAAGCCCCTGGCTAACTCCAAATCGTGTATTACATTATCTATGTTCACTCTGTCTTGCTTTGACTCTAGAGTACATGCCACTCCAATTTTGACAATGGAAGTGAGACATTCCTTTCTCCTGCAGGCTCGTTGTCTCGCATTCTGGGGGTTTTCAATTGTAGTTTCTTCATCAGAGCTCAGAAGTCTTGGATCCACGATATCCCCAACGTGACCAGGCAGTGCCATCCTTGAATAGTTATGGAGGTTTAAGTCTCCCATAAACATTGGATCAGTTGGTATTTTCCCCGTTATCATCTCCAGCAAAGTGATACCAAAACTGTACATATCTCCACTCTTTGATACCTCACATCCTGTAGCATACTCTGCCATTCAAGAAACTCAACAAGACTTACGTGAGATTCTTGAAAGATAGTAAAGATAGTAAAATTGATGTAAGTGCAAGGCTGTTTACCTGGTGGTATGTACCCAATAGTGCCTCTAATCCGAGAAGAGATGCTTGGATTTGAATTTGAGAGTTCCAGGAGAAATTTTGAAAGCCCAAAATCTCCAACATGGGCAGTCATGTTGCTATCGAGAAGGATATTGCTTGGCTTTAGATCACAGTGAACTATGTTGTGTTGATGAAGATAATCTAATGCATAAGCTACATCGATCCCAATGTTTATTCTCTCGAGAAGGCTGAGATTGTGATACTCAGAATGCGGATTATTATCTTCTTGAACTCGATGCAGCCACTTCTCTAGGCTACCATTGCTCATGAACTCAAAAACAAGAGCTTTGAAGTCATTACCTTGAAAATCAACACTAGCGCAACAAGTTACGATCTTGACAAGGTTTCTATGACGTATGTTTCTTAAAGCATTACACTCGGCCAGAAAACTCCTTGAAGCTCCACGACATTGAAGGTTAAGTACTTTGACTGCTACAATTGTCCCATCTATATCAAAAACTCCCTTGTAGACGGAGCCAAAACTACCCACTCCAATCAAGTTTGACACAGAGAACCCATCAGTTGCTTTAAGAAGTTTTTCATATGACACACGAACGAATTTTTCCCCCAAAATGGCCTCAGAAGATTGCTTGCTTCTTCCTCTTCTTCTTCTTATGCAGTAAAAAGTTAATAAACAAGACAATATTGCCACTCCTACAAAGGCAGATGCAATAGAAATTAGAATTTTATGTATAGCAGACAACCTTTTATGCACATCATTGACCGGACATCTAGGAAGCTCTAGTTCAGATATGCCTCCACAAAGCCTCTTATTCCCAAGAATTGAAAATTCACTTGCATTTTTTAAAACTCCTTGTGATGGAACTTCACCCTCGAAGTTATTGCTGGATAGATTTAGATAATTTAATGAAAGTTTACCCAAAAATGTCGGAATTGAGCCTGACAAATTGTTAGCAGAAAGATCAATAATTTGAATTCCTTCCAGCTGACTAAATGATGAAGGAATGAATCCCTGAAAGTTGTTACTACTCAAAAATAGTTTTTCAAGATGAGTACTAGATCCCAAAGTCTCTGGGATTTCACCAGACAAGTTGTTCTCAGAAAAATCAAGTCTCACGAGATTCTTGAGATTACCCACTTGAGAAGGTATGGGACCAAAAAAGTGATTTTGAGCCAAGTTTAATGAAATGGATAAATCTGAGATGTCAAATATCTGATGAGGAATATTCCCAGTGAGCTCATTCTGAAAAAGATGCAATATAATCAAACGTTGGCATTTGCCAAGGCTAGAAGGGATATTTCCTTGCAACTTGTTATTGTTCAAATGAAGCTCTGACAAAAATGTAAGGTTTCCAATTGAAGAAGGAATTTTCCCTGAAAGTTTGTTGCCATGAATAGCCATCCATTGTAACTTATGAAGATTACCAATTTCTACAGGTATTGATCCACTGAATTGGTTTTTTTCCATTCCGAGTAAATATAAGCTGGCAAGATTACCAATCCCTGAAGGTATGCTTCCATAAAATTGATTTCTGTCTAAAATTAGACGTTCAAGCTTAATAGATATGTTAGAAATTGAATGAGGCAGAGCTCCTCTAAACTTATTTACAGATATAGTTAATGATTGTAAATTGGAACAATTTGTTAAAGAAATGAAAAAATTCATTTCATCAGCTTCTCCACTTCCTAGACTGTTATTGCCCATATTCAAGTACCCAAGATTTTTCATTCCTCCAAAGTTAACAGATACTTTTCCACTAAGATAATTTCCAGTTATTTCTATTGACATAAGATCTGTAGCATTGGACAATGAGATGGGAATGGAACCATGAAAGGAGTTCATAGAGATTTCAAACTGCCGCAGATAAGGAAAGTAAATTCCGAAGTTTTGGGGAAGACTACCTTGGAGTTGATTCTGAGACAAAGACAAAATAGTAATGAAGGAAAGGTTATATATGGATGGAGGTATGATACCAGAGAGATTGTTTCCACCAAGACCAAGTTTAATTAAGTTTCTCAATCGACCTAAAACATCAGGTATGCTTCCACCAAAAGAATTATAAGCTGCAGATAGACGTTCAAGAGAGGTCAGATTTCCAAGAAAATTTGGGATTCCACCTGTCAAATTGTTCCAGTGTATGCCTAAGCTTTTGAGTTTTAACAAGGACTGAAACTCCACTGGCAATTTTCCTTGTAGCTTGTTACGACCCAAATTCAAGTAATTGAGATTGACACAGTGGGACAAGTTGGCTGGAATGTTACCAACTAGAGAGTTGTTGACAAAATTTAAGTGTTGTAATCTGAATAAATGACCCAATTCATGAGGGATTGTACCTTGAAGAGTGTTATTATAGAATTGAACCTTCCTTAAAAAGCTAAGGTTGCCCAGATGAGGAGACAAGGAGCCAATCAATCCCCTGGAAGATAAATCAAGAGCTATGACTCTTTTGTGCTTTTTACCACATGTCACACCTTCCCAATAGCAGAAATGGAGAGAACTATTCCAGGAACTCAGAACATTTTGTGGGTCTTGATTTATCTTTAGCTTCAAGTCCAAAAGAGCAAGACGATCAGTCTCATTGCTTGCAAGAGAAGTAGTAGTTTTGATGTGGTTCACTGCCATAAAAATGAGAAATATATACTGTAATAAAACAGAGTGAAATAACATTGAACTCATTCCTTTTTTTTTTTTTTTTTTTTTTTGAACTCCTAATTAGAAATGGAAATGTACTTATTCTCTTTGATTTATGAAACTCTCATGGAGCCAGAGCTAGCTTAAATACTTGAGCTAAATTCTGTGAATTGTGATTAGACTCTACTTCTTTCTTTTATCTTTGTAATTATTGTGCAATTGTGTGTAAGTATGGAGTCCATAGGGTTATCATTTATTTTATTATTATCAAGTAAAATCCAGAGAAAATAATGGTCAGCTATGCTTTGGAAAACTCTAGAAAAATTCAAACCCTCACTGTTATTTTATCTTCACTACATTCGTGCTTAAAAAAAAAAATAGACGCATTTAGTTAATGGAAATTTCATGCGTTTAATTGTGGGTTAGAGCTTGGAATCGTCGTCTATTGTAATAAAGAAGGTTCAATCTCTTTTTATACGGGACGAGAATTATTTTTTAGGTAGCTATAAATTTAACGGAATCACGCTCAGGATTTAACAATTTAATAGAATGTTATGATTTTATTTATATAAAAAAAAAATCCAAAAAACAATTAATATCATTTAAAAATGAGTCAATTTTATAAACATATTACAGCTTAATTTTTTAAATGACATAAAACATGGTTAACTGAATACAAATTTTAAATTAATATTTTATTTGATTTTTTAAGTAATTTTCCGTCTTCGAGAAAACCACATTCGCTATTCTTCTAATTATGTTGTACGCTTATCATTTGTTTTGTTGTAAGGTTTAAAATTATAAATTTTTTTAATAAAATTTTATAAAATATCAAAATAATCAATTAATTATATTTTAAATTAATTTTTTATTTATATTAATTAATAAATTAATTAAAATATTAAAATATATGATTTTATTAATTATTATAAATATATAAATTTTAACGGAATAGATTTAATTAATATTTTATTGATTTATGTTTTGATAATTATATATACAAAATAAAAATATTATAGCGATAATATCATAGATCCATGATTATACGGTCATCAAACTGTGTAGCGCATTATCCGGTGGACTTGTGGAGTGGAAAATTCTTATTTTACTTCCTTTCCAGTTTCCACTATCTATACGTGGCTATGATGTGTTTACGTCGTAGAAAATTTCTTTAATAATGTGGTTTTTTTTAATTAACTAGCATTGTACCATGGAAATGCATAATAATATTGATTTTCAAGCAGTATATATTAATTATTTTTAAAAATATAATTTAAATATTTTTTGACTTTATTATAATAAGGTAAAAAATTGATAATATAATTTGAATAAAAAGATAGTAAGAGTTTCAGATTTACTGCGATAATATAAGTATATTAATTCTTCTTAAAGAGTTACTAAAATTCATTGGATAATTTAATGTCAAATTTTAAAGAGATTAAATTAATATTTTTAAAAATATTTATTTTTTATCAGAAATAATAATAATAAATATTTAAATAATCATTTATTACAATTAGCTCATCTTCCTACAACAACTAATTTCCTTAGATTTTTTAAATATAAAATTTTTATTTACATATTATTTCAATTTTTAAGTTATTTATTTTTATAAAAATTACATAATATTTATAATTGTTTTTTACTTATAACGTTGTAGAACTTAAAATAATATGTAAATAAAAATTGATATTAAAAAAATATAATGAGATAGTAAGATTAAGTACGATATAATTGTAAATAATTTTTAAAAAAATATAAATTTTATCTTTCAAAATTTAAACTAAAATATTCTAATAGATTTTGATTATCCTTTCAAAATAAGTAACCAAATTTTACTATCTCACCAAATAACAATGAGTTCAAATTTTACTTTTTTTTTCGTAAACATCAAATTTTTATTACCTTTTAAATGAATTGATAGTAACCAATTCATTATTAAATGAATAATTATTACTTTGAGAAATAAAATAATTATACAATTGTAGTAATATAAAGTTAATACCCACTAAAGTTATGAATGCAATTATTCATAAAAATATATCTGTTATATGATATATTAATATTAATATTTTTGAGTTAAAAAACCAATAATTTTTTTTTATATTATACTGATAAATGATACAAGAAAAGAATTGTGGGCACAAAAGTGAATATAAAATTTTGCTTTAATAGTATTCCGTTTTTCCTATGCTTGACGCGTACTTGTTACGAGAAGAATTGTAAAGCTCCTTATTCATTTGATGCTGAAACAAATTTTCACGAAATTTCCTTCATGTGGTGGGGGAGACCTTTAACTTAATGATCGACGAATAAGGTCGTGTAATTGAGATTTCAAATAAATATAAATTTTGAAGAGTGTAAAGTGGTTTAGAAATTAGAATCGGCTACTGTAATTTGTCATGCAAATGAATTGAATTTGAAAGTCAAATGAAGAGAGAGTGACCGGTAGAATTATAATATGCTAATAAAACTTAAAAGATGTTAGAAAAAGAGTAAGATATTCGTTAATAGACGATACATGTTTATATATATAAACAGTTTCACCTTCAAGCATTGATATCCAACTCATACGATTACGTTTAATTTGTCATTATATTAATGTTACTTGATGAGATTACTTCGCTATTTTTCAACAAATTATGTCCTTTTGTCCCCTAACTCTAGTAACTCATTAGGATCACCCCATGTGAGACGTTTATATTGTGTTATACATCCATCTCATTTACCTAGTGTTTCGTAACAATCTCGTGTGGAGTTTACTTTGATTACTGTGTACATCGTAATCTCAAGTTAACCCATGTGACATATTCCACGTATATACCTATAACATGTATGAGAGTATCTTGTGCTTACGAGATATTATGGTCTATGATATCTAAACATTAAGTGTCTTATTCTTTTATTTTAAAACAAGATGAAAGAATCACTCGTGTAATCACATGTACCCACCCCTAGGTATAATCTTTTCAATTTCTTCGTATTTTAACCTTTATAAATTCTTTGGAGTAACTTTTCAAATTCTTCTCGTCCATTTAAATTCTATTAGAAGATCCAAATTTCTCACCCATTATATTAAGAGCCCTAGTCCTTCTATTCTTTTCATTCTATTTTCTCTCAAGCTAACTCTTAAAATTCTTTCAAATAATTCTAAATCGTGTGAGGAATTTCAGTCTGTGCTTGAAGAATATCAATTTGTGCCTAGAGAATATCATTTTATGCCTCTAGATTTTAAGACGAGTACCAA
This sequence comes from Hippophae gyantsensis, assembly GCA_030763125.1. Classification (NCBI taxonomy): domain Eukaryota; kingdom Viridiplantae; phylum Streptophyta; class Magnoliopsida; order Rosales; family Elaeagnaceae; genus Hippophae; species Hippophae gyantsensis. The sequence continues at coordinate 50,817,901 of CM061033.1, forward strand.
CTTTCTACGTTCAGGTGCTTTTATTAATTCTATTTAATTTTTGTTATCTATAATTGACCAACATGATTCATATCCAAGTAATGTTTTACCTAGTCCACCTTGGGGTCTAAACACATTCTATCCCTAATAATTCATAAGTATAACTCTCGAGATAGAGAAATTTGGGTTAAGGAACCCACACCACAAGTGGGGTTTTAGCACTCCCCATTTCCACCTTGGATTCAATCGATATGATTTATATATGAGAAATCACATGATTCAAAATAAAGCATTTTGGTACCTTTGAAGCGGGCCAAACATCCCTTGGGATCACATCAAATCAAAAGGATATGAACGTTGCTCAAGTAGCTGAGTTGATCACCTCGACTGTGACTTGAGTTCCTATATCCACCAACACTCTAATTTTAGATCCATTGGGTGCCACATCATCAAGATCTGTGCCTCTAATTCATCTCAACGTCTTGCAAAATATGCATAGAGAAAAGAAATACTATCATCAACCAACCAGGGAGCCTATGGAAAAGGTTCATGAGAAAAAGATCTAGAAAGTGCCAAGTAAGTTATCCATTGATGATATGTATTGCTTGAAGAGAGTATATTCCATTCCATCCCGTGTAGGTTTGGTACCAATCCCCCAACATCTCCTTGAAACGGATGATCCATCTTAAGGATGATACATTCTACACGAGGAGGCTTTGCATGTTGGTTTAAGGTTTCTAATACCTTAAGTGGTAGCTCATGTTTTTCACACCTACGATCTAACCTTGGCTCAGATAAATCCCAATAGATAGAGAACACTTTTAAGTTAGCCATAGTAAACGAGGAGCTTGGTTTTGAGTTAAAAAAGTGTGAGCTTCGAGCTATGTACAATGTAAAAAGAAATATGATAAATGAAGGTAGAGCATATATCTCGACCATTACATATTGTGGTCTTATTTTGAAGCTGCCTAACATCTAACCCAAGTGAAGAGACAAATACTTTTATGTAGGGGTGACATATAGGATTAGGGTCCTATAGTTCCCACACATTCCATTTGGAATCATAAATTTCATACAATGCAACCACATGATTAAGAGATGTTACTCTGTTTAAATCATAGTGGAAAAGAAAAAGTTCATCACCTCAAGGTATAAAATGTCTACCATGTGACTTATAAGTATATCCTTATTGAATCCTGTTATAAGGTGTACATTTTGGAGTTGAAAATTTGGGCAGAGGAATCATCAGTTTGATGCTATCTGAAAAGAGGATGCCAATAACTGGTCACATATGACTTTAATATCATTTCTAGGGCATCATTTCCCTTGTTTTTTTTAGTTGACTGACCATTTTGTCATCCATCTTATTCTCCATATTTTTCCATTCATCATCCCATTTGTTACTAAGGTAGTTTGATGTGATATTGATGGGTACTTGTGCATGATGTAGTTTGGGTTGATGAGAGATGGTCTAATTGGGATAAACATGATCATTTAGCTATTCTTGTTGCATTTGGGGTGTGTTTTCTCTATATGATGGCATTGTTTGTTGATAGTATTTTCTTGGTTGAGAAACTAGTCGAATCCTTGGATATGATGGTTTTGGGGGTAGTGTAACTATTATGGTTTGAAATGAGCTTTTTACTTATTTTGAATAGTTCTCTTGTAACAGAAGTACCCATAATTTTTTGTTATCATTTTATGATTGGATAAAAGCATGTTACAACTCTGCTACCTCTTTTTGGATCTTTTCTAGTTTGACATTTTTCTCTAAGATTGCATCTTCGAAAGTCACACTCATTAAACTAATAGCATGCAAGATCATCTTAGTAATTTCAATTCTTTCTTCTGGGTTGACAGTTCACCGGAGTGATAACCCAATCCCCAACGGGGTGTAATATGAGTTGCTTGAAGATGAATATATTTCACAAGATAATTCTCAATCACTTGAGGCATGGATTAGTTGTGAGGGGGAGGGTTCTTGCTCTTTGAATCGAAAATAGTACGATGACTGGTCATGTTGACAAGTATGAATTTTTTTATTGCATGACATTATTTTCTTGATTTTATAAATGCAAGGTTTCAAATTCTTAGTATAGATTGAAAAACTCAAGGCCCCACGGTGGATACAAATTGTTTAGAGAGAATTACAATGTGTCAATAAGATTAAAAAAATGTTAGAGAGAGTCATATCTCTTTTAGTAAATGATACAGTTCCATATATAAATACTTTCACCTTTAGGTGTTGCTATCCCACTAGAATGACTATATCTAACTTGCCATCATATTATTATCACTTGATAGGGTCATTTTACTATTTTCTCACAAATTATGTCTCCTTGTCCTCCTACCTTGGGTACCTCGTTAGGATCATCTCGTGCGGAACGTTCATCTAGTGTTCCATGTCTACCTATTATTTTACGATCACTTTATGTGAGTTTTATCTTGATTATTTTGTATCTCATATTCTCAAATATGACATGTTTCATATATGTATCTGTATATCATACAAGAGTACCTCATACATACGAGGCATTGCGGTCAGTGATATCCAAATAAAAAGATTTTGACATGGTTTTAATTTACATAGCATACACTACTTTTAAAAGTAAATATTATTTAACATTAATAATATTTCTTAAATTTTTGAAATTATCTCTCATAAATTTTGTCAAAGATTATTAAAAGTGTTTAAAGTTATTTTAAAAAAATATGACGATGGAAGTACTTTTTTCTTTCGAAAATGATATATTAATAATGAAATATTAAATAAAATAAAAGATAAATACTATAAATTATTTTAAAATACAACTAATTACTATTTTTTAAAAACAACAATAAAAAAAATTAGTAATAAGTATCACATTATTTACCAGAATGTATCTCTTTCTGTTTTCGTGAGTACGAGAGTCGCTGTCCTCCTAATAACTCTGTCCAGTTAGCATGTATTGTTAGACTCTGCAGTAATCAAATCGTGTGGTGCATAACTTGTGGAATCGGAAATTCTTATTTTACTTCCTTTCCGCAGTCTATAGGTTCTCTTTTAATTTGGTCGAATTTCATGGGATTGATAATTTTTTATTATTCTTATTTTTATTTTAATATTACTATTTTTATTCATATTTTCAATTAATATTAAACAAAATAATTATCAATAATTTAAATAAAATATTTTATTTATTTTAATTGACAATAAATACCAGAAAAATATTAAAATAAGAACATAAGTTATCCAAATTATTAATTCTGAATTCAACTATCCATATATATTAGGATGTATTTTACAGAAGTAACATAGAATTTTTCTTTAATAGTGTTATTTTTTAATTAATAAAAACAGTATTAATACTGTTTAATACTATCCTTATTTTATTATTATTAAGGATATAATTTTATTATTATATTATTTTATCTTTAATACTGTTTCTTTAATAGGGTCCTTGGACACAGTTTTTTGTTCTTAATTTTTTTTTTGGGAAATTGGGGAAAAACAGTTGAAAAATCGAGTCCGCTTTACATAATGACTTTGATATAATATAAAATTAAAAAAAATAAATTTTACTTGTAAATTATTAGATAAATCATTTTAAAATAATATATATATTCTATATTTACATCAATATAATTTCATTAAATACATAAATTAGATACACCGAGTGTATATGTTAACTAATTGGATCATGTACAAGTAGTTATTATGGATCCAATATTTTAAAATGGTCGCTATTTTTGAATTGATTGATGGAAAAGTGAGAGAGTATGTTATTCCTCATTGGCTGGAGCTTTGAAATTAAATTTTGATGTTGTATGATCATTATGGATGATTAATTTTTCTTGTGCCAAGTCGTATTCTACTATGTTCGGTGATATGGCATAAATTTGGAGCGATTTGGTAATTTGAGTTATATCATAAAATAATAACAATACATAATTGAGAGAGAATAATGACATTATTAATGTACTCAATTCAATATTTTATAATAAGTCAGCTTTAAAATTTTTGATATCTTAACACAGTTGTAAGATTCTCTTTATATTTTTTCAAAGATATCTATTAAATGGATATTTCCAAAAAATAACGTGATGGTTCTTAATATTATCCGATGAGTCTCCTTGTATTATATGTGTTAATATATATCTAGTAATATATTAATACGTATATATATCTGTTAATGTATATCTATTTATTTTAAGGATAATTATATTTAGTTAGTTTAAAGATATCATCATGTATATTCATTTATCACAGAATATAATACAATCATTAAGTATTTTTAACATGTTATCAAAGCCACTATTCTAGTATTACTAGCGGTCTTGTCTTTTCTGGTGTTATTTAACCCTTATAGCTTCCGCTGTTTCAATAGCCGCTGCAATTATTCACTGTTGAATCTCCGACGTCTTTCAGCCGTTATCCTTAGGTTTTGGGACTACAGTTTCCGTTGTTAAGGAGTTTCGCACCACACAAACTACTACAATCACTGTCACCGCCGTGCATCTTGTTCCGATAATTTTTCTGCATATACCACTATGACCGACTCGACCGAATCTACACAAATGTGGAAGTATCGCAGCCATCGGACACCGCACGCTCCTTCACGCGCATCTCAAACAATCTGCACGTCCATTCACACGCCGCCGTGGAAACTAGCTGTCACCGTGAATCTTAACCTGACACCTTATTTTCAGATACCATTGTGATCGCCGCGACCCGATCTATATAACTGTGGGTGTATCACAGTCGTAAGCCTCCGCACGCTCTGACAATAGCACCACACGTGAATCTGACGCGCTAAGCACGTCGTAACTTTACTCGTGATGTCATCAGTAACTTCCCTAGGGCTAACGTCATCATCGCATTCAACTGACATTATCATCGCCTCGCACAACTGCTAACCGTGCTGACAGTTGACCATTGATCGGGCTGGCCATTGACCGTGATTTCACAATACAGGTCCACCCTACCTAGTTTAAACAATCTTCGTCTTCCACCTGTTGCTCCTGCCTTTGTTGCTGCTGCAACTGCTGCAGTTTCTTCCTTACCTTCTCTCATAATTTGGCATTCTCGTCTTGATCATGCCCCATCCACTCGGGTACAACAGTTAGCTTCTAAAGGTCTATTGGGTTCTATGTCCAAAGACAATTTTGATTGTACTTCATGTCAGTTAGGAAAACAACCAGCTTTACCGTTCAATAATAGTAAATCTATCTCTAATAGTATTTTTGAGTTAATTCATTCTGATGTTTGGGGACCTTCTCCTGTTACTAGTATTGGTAAATCTCGATATTTTGTTGTCTTTATTGATGATTATTCTTGTTATAGTTGGATCTTTTCGATGAAATCTCGTTCTGAAATCTTACCAATATACAGTAACTTTGCAAAAATGGTTGAAACACAATTCTCCAAACGTATCAAAACTTTTCGATCTGATAATGGTCTTGAATATACTCAAAATGCTTTTCAAGCTTTGTTACACTCCTATGACACTGTACATCATCTAACCTGTCCAGGAACCTCTCAACAAAATGGTTGAGTCGAAAGAAAACTTCGTCATATTCTTGACACTATTCATGCTCTTCTTCTTTCTGCCAAAGTTCCTACCCCATTTTGGGGTGAAGCTGCTCTTCATGCTGTTCATGCCATTAATCGCATTCCAAGCGTTGTCATTCATAATCAGACTCCGTATGAATGCCTTTTTGGATCATCTCCTAACTATCATTACCTTCGTTCATTCGGATCTGCCTGTTTCGTTCTTCTTCAACCTCATGAACATAACAAACTTGAGCCTCGATATAGACTTTGTTGTTTTCTTGGTTATGGTGAAACTCAAAAAGGGTATCGTTGCTATGATCCTGTCTCACATCGTCTTCGTGTTTCCCGAAATGTTGTCTTTTGGGAACACCGCTTATTTGTTGAACTTTCTCACTTTCGTTCTTCCCTAACTAATTCAAATGTTTTAGAAATCTTTCCAAATGAGTATCCTGTTCCTTCTAAAGATACTCCTAATCCACCTATGGACTTCATTATTCAATCTTCAGATATTTTTGATGATTATCCTAGACAAGTTGTAGAAGAACAGGTTGATAACGAGCTACCCCACCTTAAACATGGGTCCCCTACTCTTGCTCCACTGAAGATCCTCCACAAGACATTCCACCTCACCACTCAACCCGGGTAAGATCCATTCCTACACATTTACTTGACTATCATTGTTACACTGCCCTTGCTACACTCCATGAGTCTCACACCTATCGTGAGACATCTACTAAACCTTTTTGGCAGATTGCAATGAAAGAAGAGATTGATGCATTAACCAAAAACCATAATTAGGATCTGGTTACTCTTCCTTCTGGTCAGTCTGTGGTTGGTAGTAAGTGGATCTATAAGATCAAGACTCACTTTGATGGATCCATCGATCGCTATAAGACTCGTTTTGTAGCAAAAGGTTTTCCACAAAAGTATGAGATTGATTATAAAGAAACTTTTGCTCAAATTGTCTATATTTTCTCGTTTCGTATCCTCTTAGTTTGTTATATAATATAATTGACTTTATAATTCTTATTCTACTTTAAAACTATTTAGTTTTATATATTATAAAAATAATAAAAATTTAATAAGATTGTGATTTTAAATTATATTGGATATATAATTTGATCTTTTTTAATTTTTAATTATAAAATTATTTGTGTTAAATTTTTCTTTCATCTTAAATTAAAAATAATATTTTTTAATTTTAAAATATAATAAAAATATAAAAATAAATTAAATATTAATTTAAATAAATTTTATAATAAAAATTATTTTATTAAAATATTTATAATCAATTTTATTTTATTTTATTATAAAATTTATCATAAAATATTATATAAATTATAAATAATATAATTTAATATAATTTAATCTGATATAATTATATTTAACTTATTAAATATTTTATAATAAATATGACCGGAAGAGTAGTCAATTTGAATGTACTTCCAATGACTTATAAGAAAGGAAACATCAAATTAGGCCATTTGAATGTACTTCCAATGACTTTCTAGAAAGGAAACATCAAATTAGGCCATTCGGCATTTATTCTTAGAAAAAAAGGAAAAGCAATATTATAATAATATTTAAAAAGTTTAATTAAATAATATTAAATATTAAACAAAAATAAATTATTCGTACTAGAAGATAATTAAAATAAAATAAATTGTAATATTTTTTAATAGTAAAAATATTTGTTTTATATTTATAAATTTTAAATGTATTATTATTTAAAAAAAGAGAGAAAATCCGCCAACAATGTGGCGGGAAATAGAAGGAACTCGCCCAGAGAATAGAGAGAGAAGATTGAGAGCTTAATAGTGGTGGCTAGGAAGAGATGGGAACGGAAACAGCATTACCAGAATGGGCTTCTAAGCCTTGCATTATGGGCATGGGCGAAGCTGGTCGTGGTCCTGTTTGGGATCCTCTCTCTCTCTCTCTCTCGTTTACTCGCAAGACTTCGTTCTTATTTTCATTTTCATGATTTTGATTAAGCTTCCTTTTATTATTTTCTTACATTTTTGAAATACTTGTATGCTATCTTTTAGGGCCTATGGTGTATGGATGCTTGTACTTTGCTCGTTCGTATGAAAATACTCTCTCCTTTCTCAATTTTGCTGGTTTAACACCTAAATTCATTCTCTTTTCTCCATTCAGATTTGGTTTTTCTTTAGATTTACATCAATATATAGGCTTTTCCCTCTTTCCCTTTTGCCCCAAACCTACTTTTCTTTAGTTTACTCCTGTTTTGCAAGCTTCAAATATCCTCAACAATTTTGAATCGACTTCAAAGCTCGAAAGCAATTTATACATTTATTAAAAATAAATTTGTAAGGTTTTTTTTTTAATTTAACTAATTTCCTACAAGAATTTTCCTTATCCAGGATCCAGCCTTAAGGACAACAATATTTTTTTTGACAATTTAGGACGATTCTTCTTGATAATGAATAACATTTTTAAAATTTAGTTTTCAAAGTTATCGAAGATTGTTGAAAAAAAATTAGTAGAGTTTTATCCCACCTTGTTTTTTTATATTACTTAAAAAATGTATAAATAGTAAAGAGTTTATTATTAGTATTGGGCCTAAAGGGTACCCATTTTTGTAGAAGGGGAGAGTACTTAGTTAAATGTGATACCACATATGCGCGTACGCCGTCACTGCTGTCACCGACTGTGTATGTGAGGTTGTATTTTATATTTTGGAAAAATATTTTTTTTTTACAAAAATTTTTTCACTCAAAAAATTGTTGTTATATATATATATATATTAGAAAAACAACTCTTATTTTTTATGAGTGCATAATCTTCATTCCTTTCTCACTCATGTGGCCTAGTCTCTGGTGCCACAGATTTGGTGTTTCATTGCCTGCTGCAATTGTGATTGAATAACGTGCCTCTGCTGTCATGTAAAGAGTGTCATTTTTCTTGTCTCGAGCAACTGTTATTGCACCCTTTGAAATCTTCCAATCATCACCATGGAAGATCGTAGTGTAGCCTTCACTGGCCAATTGCCCTACTGAGATTAAGTTCCTTCTGAGATCAGGAATATGCCTGACATCCTTCAGCTCCCAAACAGACCCGTTCAACTTAATCTTCACTACATCTTTATCAATAAAAGCACATGGTTGATCATCACCAAGATATCCTTTCCAAGGTTTCCGGGGACATATTTCTCGAAGAATTCTTTCTGTGAAGTAGCATGGAACGATGCTCTAGAGTCTAACACCCAAGATTCTTCCTTGCTTTACAAAGAGTATATCAATGCATCATCCCCTCCTGAGGTGGAAGTAACATTTGCCTCTGCCTTCACTTGTTTGTCCTTCGGTGCACTCTTGCACTAATTTTTGTAGTGCCCAGTTCTTCCACAATTCCAACACTCGATAGTCTTCGAGCTATGAGAATTATCAGGATTCTTGGATTTAGACCTCCTGTCCTTTGATCTACCTCGGTAGTCTGTTCTGTCACGTCCATTCCCTTTGGTTGAATTTCTTCCTCTTGACTCTGTATGCAAAACTGAAGAAGTTGACGATTCACCTGACTCTCTACGTTGGATCTCTTCACTGAGAACCAAATCACGAACATCGTTAAATTTCAACTTATTGCTTCCTGACGAGCTACTCACAGCCGTGACAGTAGCATTTCAGCTTTCTGGTAGAGAAGACAAAAATATCAATACTCGTACTTCTTCATCGAATTCAATTTCCACTAAACTCAACTGGGTTGTGACTGTGTTGAGCTACCGATGCGCCTTCCGTCATCCGCAAATTGAACAAATGTCTCATTAAGTGCACTTTGTTTGAGGCTGATGACTTCTCATATATATTTGAGAGAGCTGCCATAAGACCCGACGTGGTCTTTTCCTTTGCTATGTTGAAAGCAACATTACGGGATAGCGTCAATCGAATAACTCCAAGGGCTTGTCTATCTAAAAGATTCCAATCTTCTTCCTTCATAGCCTCTGGCTTCTTCCCTGAGAGAGATTGATATAGATTTTTTTGATACAGATAATCCTTTATCTGTATTTTCCAAAACTCGAAATCTGTGCCATCAAATTTCTCGAGTTTCACCCTCCTTCATCTGCGGCCATTGCTTCCACTCAAATCTGACTTTTAGAACACCTCCGTCAACGAACAAATATCGTTAACGAAATTTTACTATTCACGTAATTCACTATTCACGTGAATAGTAACCTTGCAGGAAATTGATAGAAATCACCACCAAAAGCTCTGATACCAGTTGTTGGGAAATTACGCAAATTTTCGATAAGCCAGACTTATGAGAAAACAAAAATAAAAAAATAACACAAATTTGATAACGAAGTTCGGTCAATCTTGGTTACGTCTCTGGACCTGTTGCAGATCTTTTTACTGAAAGAGGAGAAATTCCACAAAGTGTTTACAACACTTACAACCCACAACTAAATTACATCCAAGAAAATTATTCTCAATTTTCTCTCACAAAAGTTTTTCTCTCAATTGGAATGAACATTTTGGATGGTTAATTCATTACAATTATACATCTATTTATAGGAAAATTTACTCCTTAAATTAATGGTTTCTTGAATTAAGCTCTATGTTTTGCTCCATGTTTTAATCTTTGTTTTGTTCCATGTTTTATTCCTTAAATTAAGGAGCTTTATAATAGTCTACAACAACGATCACATCTTTCACAGTGAAACCTTAACTTTACGCGATCTCCTTAGGAAATTCAAATTAGAGGATTAACATAAAATAGTTGAATTCTCTACAATACTTGGCTCTACCTGCATCTCATGATTAAGAGAAACTTAGCGTCCATATGTATCCTTTGTATCGAGAAAAGTGGCTACCCGATTCTTTTGACGGTAACCTTTATTTTCTTGGGAAACTGTAAACCGTTTTCCTTTTCTTCAAGATTTCGTCAAAGAAATAGTTCTTCAAATAATCTTTCTATTTTCTGCTGCATGCAGATTCTAAGATACTGAAAGAAGAGAAAAGGGAGGAGTTATTTGAAAGTTTAAACATTAATGAATCAATTGGATGGGGTGTTGATATTATAGATCCAAGAGAGCTTTCAGCTAAAATGCTAAAGAAGTCAGTTCTAAGAATATTAAAATTTTACAGCCCTTTCTTGTTTAAGTTTTCTTACTTTATTTATTGTTTTCTAATATGCAGAGAGAAGGTTAATCTAAATGAAATATCCCATGAATCTGCAATGGGCCTCATAACTAGGGTTCTGAACATGGGAGTACTACTAACTGAAGTAAAAGTTTTTCTATTGCTATTTGGTGACTGGTTAGACATGTTGTTAACCTATTGCTATCAAATTGTTGCAAATTTTTATTTCAGGTTTATTTGGACATGGTAGGAGACCCTGAGAAGTATAGAATCAAATTGTCTGAAAGTTTTCCTGCTATCAAATTTGTGGTTGCAAAGAAGGCTGACAGTCTGTATCCTGTTGTCAGTGGAGCGAACATAGTTGCTAAAGTAATTAGCTAGCTATTTGTTAAAATCTGTGCTGTTTTATATTTTTACGGTTTCTTCTAACATTCACTCATCCAGGTCACAAGAGACCGAGCCTTGCGGGGGTGGGTGCTTGATGAAACAGCCGAAAATTTGCATAGAAAATTTGGTTCTGGATACCCTGGAGGTAAAAATTTCTGTGTGTGTATGGTACTTTTGATTATTCCATTCCACATGGGTATGCTAGTATCAGACTGCTGGTAATGCTTTTATCTTTATAGGTCCGGAAACCAGGGCCTGGTTGGAAGATCACAAGCACTCAGTGTTTGGATTTCCATCTCTGGTTCTCTTTAGTTGGGGCACATGCATTTCACATTTCAAAGACCTTGTTGAAGTGTTGTGGTTAGTCGCTTGGTCCTCGTTCTACATTTTCTCAGCAATGGTGATCCAAATTTTAATTATAGTCATTTTTAGAATGTAAGTTGAAAAGTCATGATTAGTCATTAACTCATCTTATAGACCTCGTGACCTAGATATAATGATGCAACGAAATAAGGTGTTTTAGTAACACTGTGATACCAATTTTGAAACTTATTTTTTGAGTGTTTTTATAGAATTTTAAAGAATCTTATCTTATGCAATTCTCTCCCTCATTTTCCTGGCCTCTCCCCTGTTATTTTATTAAAGAGATGTAATTCTTTTTTAACAGAATGAGCGTCAACTCTTACAGCTGGATTAGCATGTGCCAAGTCACACACAAGCCATGTGTTTGTTACTATGGGGATTCAAGCATCACATATAGGCCATGTGTTACGATCATGTGTGCTTTTCCCGGTATAGGCAGTGTTAGGACTACCAAATGCTCATGAACCAAAATGAGTTCCTCCCTTTGGTATTCAGGATTGAGGTGCTCCCGGGCACGATGCTTGGATGGTCTTGGTATTGCCTCAGAATTGACATTTCGGTTTGAATGGCCAACACGTAAAATGGATATAATTCTGATCCACTAGAAATTGTTACTGACAATATTGGCATGACTTGCGTTTTTTATTTCAAATTTTTGAATTATAGGTCCACGATGCAATTGGTATTCTTGCAATTTGTGATCATTCTTGTTAAAAGGGCCCTTTGGACTTATGTTACAGTTTTGCCCTTCTTTTTTTTCATAACAATTTTACTGGGAAAATTGAGAACCCGATGCTTAATGTGGCTCTGTGGTTAACAAATATGGTTCATTTTAAGTGTTCAGTTTGGAGGAAAACCTTATTATTCTTGGAGGAGACAATCATGAATATTCTTGTGAACTCCTTGTTTCCCACTCTTGATGACTAGTTGATGCTGTCATAAATATTATTTCTTATTCATTGCTCAATCTTTTTGACTTCTCAGTCGATTTCAATGTCCTGATTGTTGTCTCAGGGAATCTGATAAGATTGATGAAGACAGCAGTAGTTGCAGGAAGCAGCAGAAAGTTAAGCAATTTTTTTGTGTCGTTTCCAAGAGAAAAAGCAAAGAAATTGAATCAAGTGGCAAAGAAATGTGACTAAGCAATAATTGTACACGATCCACAAAATTTCTTTTCTTTGGCAGCTTAAGTTTCACATGACTATGACTTTCAGCATGAACCCTTTTATAATATGTTATATGGAAAATGCAAACATTAAGCATTGCATTGAACAATAATTATCTGATATATATCAAGCACAAAAGATCTACAAAGCTATCCCTCTGGAAGCAGCTAATAAAAATGGAACAATATAGGCAATTAGATATACAAAGCTGAAAACATACATGGAAGTAACTCTTAATAATACAGGTTCTGCTACCATATTCTCACATCATAAAATAAATAACCAATAAAATGATGGTTTATATGTAGAGGACAGCTCATTGGTTTTCACATTTTTAGGTATATTCATATTTTGCATTCCTCCAACAAATATACAAGTGAGGCTATTGAGGCTGCAACTAATGAAGAAAATACTATGTGACTCGGCCTGTTGGAGTTGCCGGTTCCATGGTGGTTTTGGTGGCGATTATTGGCAGCACCAGCAGCATATACAGGGATGAAATTGCTGCCTCCTTGAGTATTTGGTGATCCGGAGCCGCCACTATTTCCATTCTCACCGGAACCAGTTGATCCACCACCATTTGAAGCTCCATGTCCAAATCCATGCTCCCTCTTGATGCTCTCTTTTAATGCATTTCTACCATTACCATGACCCTCACTACCACTATTTCTTGATGTAGTTTCCTGCTTTAAATCTATGGATAAAAACATTGTTAAATGTAAACAAATTGTTGTCTTGCTGAGTATTCGGTAATCTCAATCGAAAAAATTGCTTGTGGATATAATAAAACAGCAGAACAACGTACACCTGAATAAAGGCTTTCTATAATACTAGACCTATGGATCCTCTTAATATGGAGACAAGAATATGTTATGTCAAACCTCTCACGTAGAACTGACAATATCTGTTTCCTTACTATATCAGAATCTAAGTTTTAACTTTTAACTTACTGATTTGAATACGATAGTCATTTTGATACCAAAATACTATTTTTCTTATCACTTCGGAATCTTAAAATATGGGAAGAAGCATAAGCGGAAACTTGCGAGGCTAGTTGATTGAAATTATTTAGTGTTAGAATTCCAGGATTCACCGGTATAATAAAATGTGTGTTTTGATTAATTACAATTCTTTTTAGGGTGTATGAACATAAAATTTCTTTATTTATTTTTAAAAATGATAATTAAGTAAAGTAATTATTTTTTTTCACAATTTAATCATATTATTATAAAAAAGTAATCATATAAAAATAAATGATATTTTTTATGTTATTTAATTTTTTTAATTCTCTCATTATAATTTATTTAAATTAAAATATTATTTATCTAATATAATTGAAAAAATAAAAAAATTAACTTTGTTATGGAGTTAATTTTTAATAATAATATTACTATTAGTTAAACCCTGAGAGTATTAAGCAAGATAGCTTGAGTATGGTTCTCTTTTTTAATTCGATACATATATTTCTATTAAAGGAACTAATAACCATAAAAAGATACAATTATGAAGCTTTTGCATCACACATGTGCAGTATAAAGGGAGACCCTTTTCATTTACGAATTACGATTTACAAGTGATCTCTTGCTTTTATGCAATGACATTCAGTACAAAGAAATTTGGATGACAGGGATTTGTTTATTCCATATCTTTTTTTTCTTTTATTTTCTTTTTTGAATTCTTACTTCACATAAATTCTCACCACTCCTCTTCATCCAGGAAAAAACAAGAAAAACAAAAGAGAAAAAAAAGGTCCTAGATTTTAGTGCGAGAACTGAAAATTATGTGCAAGCAAATACTAATTTTGTGTAATTTTGATCTTGTTAGTTTGTAATTCGTACGGAAATGAAATATATATATATATATATATATATATAATTCCTCTCTATTTTGAGGAATTAAAAGAAAAATATATACCTGAAGGCAAAGTGTCTGGTATTGATGATGAAGATACAAGCATGTATAATAATATCATGGCAACCAATCCATTCACTTTTCTCCCCATTGACAAGCAATTCACGCAAACAAACTCTATGACTTGATCCAACTCAGCTCCTTGTAGAGCTTTCTATAGCTACCTTCTTCTTCACCCCCTTTCACATACAATTATAAACTTTAAAAAACAAACAATTACAAACTTTAGTTAAACAACTAGGTACGAACAAAATATTAGATAAGTGAGAAAGATGGTCTCATCCTTACCATGTTTTCTATGAAGTCTTATCGATTAGGAAAAAAAAAAAAAAAGATACACCTTATAAACTATACTATCAATTTGCACTTTATCAAACCCACTAGGCCATCTGGACCACTAATGCAGATTCTCCTTATTCATGAAATATTATATATAGGTTTTATGATAGTCGGGACAATGTTACTTATGCCACAATTACTTTATCATTTAACTTTATGATTTTTTCAATAAATTTGTGTCAAACTGATACATAACCTAACCTATATTTAAGCATCTAAGTCACGTTTAAACAAATTTCTAATTAACCTAAAAATCGTAAATTAGTTATTTTTAATTTTTATTAATTTATAATTTAATAATTTAAACAAAATAATTAGTTATACAATCATTTGTAAGAATAAAGTACATAAATAAAAAAATAACATATTATATTTTTACGTGCAAACAACTTAGACCATAACCATGATTGAAGAAAAAAATTATCGGTCTATCGGATTACCTAATTTTTTACTATGAAAAACAAATGTTCAAGTACAAACTCAGTCTTATGCTACCCTCCTTAAAATACTGTCCTAATGTACCTTACTTACGAGTCATTACTCTATTTTCATAATTTCTAATATTAATGTGAGCAGTTTCTAGACTAACGTTCCAATAAATTCATCGTCAATCAGATATATTTACGAATCAACTGCAAAAAGGTTAGCATAAAAAACACAAGTACGCATATGTGTTCTAAAACGAATTTAATAATGAATAATCCTAACTAGATAATTCAAAACATATGTCACTTAAATCAAACATAACCACCAATATTTGATAGATTAATTAAATAAATAAGCCTAAAGAATTATGATATTATATTTGTAAAAAAAAAGAGAAATTAGGAATAATAGAATAATGCTCTTGTATAGTATTAAAACAATAGCGTTTTATTTATAGGAAAAATTAAAAACTTTAATTCTATGTAATTGATAAATATATTTTATATTACAAATATGATTAGTAATACTCACTAATTAAAAAGGCTCCTATATAATTGATAAATATATTTTTCATTACAAATATGATTAATAATACTCACTAATTAAGAAGACTTTTATGCTATCTTTTAGGCTAATATTTAAGCTATATCTTATTTAATATTTTAACATATATCTTATTCTATATTTTAGCATAAATATTTTAACAATAAAAATAATTTTAGATTTATGAATTTGTGTTACTAAATATATGAGTGTAATACTATGTGTTATAGTTATAACAGATATATATGAAATTTTTTCGACTTTACTTAATAAACTTGATAACAAACTTAAAAACAAGTTGATATGTAAATATTTTATCACGAAAATAAATAATACTTATAATTTTTATGATAATAGCTCTAATTTTCATACAAAAGCTTCATAGCTGATGAGAATAAGGATGGACTTACGCGTTAATAAGAATAATTTAATTGATCTAGAAGAATATTTTGTTTTTTGGATTCTCTTTGTTGTTTCAACTCCTGTCAAAATCACTCACTTACCAGTTTCACTTGTCTATCTCCTCCTCCTTGTGCATTACTTTTGAATATTATAAAAGCAGCCCACTAAAGATCAACAACTTGTTACAAAAACAAATGTTAAATTTAAACAAATTTATACATATATATTCAACTTTTCATGTGTTTCTTGTAAATTTTTTTTTAAATCAATAAATTTTAAAATTACTTTGACACATATCATATAATAATGAATTTAAATATAAATGTATATACAAATTTTATTTTTATTATCATTCATCCTAATTTTATTTTTAAAAATGAATTCATTTATTTATCACATTGAAATAACTTATATGTCATTATGTAGTAAACAATTTATCTCGTAAAAATAGATTATATTTATTTTTTTAATACCTTGTATAATGATTAAGACTCTGAGATTATAAAAACTATTTAAAAATATTTAAAATCAATAAATGTAAGATATTATAGTTTTCTTTCCGTAACAAATGTCTAAGGGAATCAACTTTGCATCAAAGTTCAAAGTATGCGTAGAGGAGAGAAATAAATCAAATCAAATCATATCTCAGACTATAAGCTTGTTCCCGCACTTTTCAGAGTTTTGATTCAAAGGAAAAGACTAGTAGCGCTGATTGTTTTAGTTTCTTACTCATGTTGGATTATTTATTTAGATTATTTAGCATGGTTCCAACCCATGACTTAACGATGAGATAAATATTACCAGACCACTGAGCGTACTACTACTTATGTTGGATTATCTCTGTTCATTATTTTCATTAAATCTTGAGTTTGTTTTAATACGACAGCTGTAAGTTAAGTTTTGGTTTCCCTTTTCTCATTGTGTCCACTGCCCATGCAGCCTAAAATATTGTAAGATTTAAATTGCTAAAAAAGCAGTTGTTGAGAGTGCCGCTGGGTTTGGAAGGAGAGAACGTGGGAATGTGGAACAGCATGAGACGAACAGTTGAGCATATATTAATTTAACATGAACATACAGTGGAAGAACAGTCTGCTTCTAATTGATTAACATTATTAAAAGTTGAGTTCTCTTACAAAGAACTCGAACCTAAGCGTAGTATTGCCTATGTGTCTCTTGTGTGTTTCAATTGCATTTCCATTTTATCGCCATGCAGTGACACACCAAAAGTGACCCGTGACCCGAGAATTAGATTCGTCTAATGTCAGATTGTTCTGTGTTAGCAATATTGCTCCTACCCCTCAATTGAGGTGGTAAAGAAAGTACTTTACACCCAAAGCATTCGAGCTTTGTGTATTATTTGCCCTGCTCTCCATATTAGAGGTTATATATTACTCTTCTCAATCCTGGAAGTTATATCCTGATCGACTTTGAACAAAAACAACATCAGCGAAGTATAATCTCAATGGAAATGTTATGCATCTTAGCAAAAAAGAAAAAAAAAATTTGGAAATGTCATGCAAAAACAATGATGATGTGGTGCCCAAAATTTCACACTAATGTGGGGCCGTGAAGCAACTTTACCACTTTAGAAGATAACCAAACTAGTTATTAAATCTGCAAGTTTAAGAAAAGCAAAAATAGCTTAAAAATTACATATCATGCAGAGAACAAAATTGATCCTATAACAAAGGCCGAAGTACCAACACCACACCGTATGGCTTACAGTTCAACCCCTTAAATGGCACTCAGACAATTTATTCATTCAAATAGCAATCTCCCCTGCTGATTACTTGGTTCATTATGGGTCTGTTTCTTTGTGAGCGTGAATCACTCAATCTGATTTTGGGTATGAGACACAAGTTAAGACATACCCTATTTCAATCTGCTTGCCATCAAGGAATGATCCATCAGGGTTATCCACCGATCTCGAGAGTATCTTCAGCTGAGTCATGGATGTAAGCATCATCAGAGGCATCAAACTCATTCTCAGAGCCATCAGGTCCAATAGCCATTCCTGATACTCTAAAAGAGGAGGATTTCTATCCAAATGCTTTGGATATTCTCCTTAAAGAAACCAGAGCAGAGGTTCTGTTGGGCAGTGCGTTTTTGAACGAACAAATTGTTGACAATCCCACAGTTAACACACTAATAGTAGACATAGTTTACACGTGGAGCCAGAACGAGAAAATGACCTCTGTTTATATACAAACAAGATAAGCTTAAAGCCATAGTACATAAAAAGAAAAGAAAAAAAGAAGAAGAAGAGGAAGAACATAAAGTAACATTGAAGAAACAAGTTGTTACTACTTAAAGCAACATTCTTTATAACATATTTTACAATTACTTTGCAGACCAAATTACAAAGATGCCTGAGCTAAATTCCCTAGAACAAATATTAAACCATTGAAACTATGACTGAAGGGATCAATGACATTAGTTCATATATATTGAAACATTCTTTATAACATATTTTACAAATACTTTGCAACCAAATTACAAAGATGCCTAAGCTAAATTCCCTAGAACAAATATTAAACCATTGAAACTATGAATGAAGGGATCAATGACATTAGTTCGTATATACATATATTAATATAATGGGCAATCTTTATTATACCTCCTAGACCGACATAGGAATTTCAAATTAATCAATACAGCACCATGAAACTTAAAATTACAAAGCAGAAATATTTGTGCTCCATAAAAGTCCTCTGACATAGCAATTAGCATCTAATAATATCATAACCAAAATCGCTACCATTTCGAACAGAAATATTTACAGTGAGCACCATTGTATCACACCGCGCAAGTAACTTTTTGCATGCATTAAATTCAAATTTCTTAAAGAGCAAAATCCAGATTTGTTAATCAGAACATACCTACACAAACTTATCGTTCAAAATTAAGAGAAATTCATTAAATTGTTGGAAGTGAGTTTCTTTAGCATAAAATTAATAAAACATCAAAGACGGCACAAAAAATACATAGTTCAAACAAAGAAAGTGAACAGGAAAAAGAAAGGAGGTATCATACAGGTGACTTTGGATTTGGAGAGTAGAGTACAAATTCCAAAAAAAATAAAAAAAAGCGTGAGGAATTCACCATGGGCTGACCTAACAAACTTGCCACTGCAACTCTGCATGTGCGTGTACGTCTTGCTTCATAGAAATGAAAAATGAGAGAAATAGAATGGCACTTGTAGTAATACCATTTGTTTTTTTGTCATATGAAAAAATGTCAATTCACGTTTTTTCAGTTTACCTAACGAACTTGTTGCTTCATGTTGACCTCAAATTTTGATTCTGGTTATTAGTTTTTGGAAAATGATTTATAGCTTGGTTACTATGGTTTTTGCTTAAATATTTTTCCATGTCCCGTATTCCATCGCAAATCTATCCTTAGCGTTTAATTCCATGTTATATAAATATTTTTTTAAACATTTCGATTAACAGAGTTAGATTTTTAGCAACATGTTACACACACATGCATTTTTTAAAAGGCAAAATTGATATTTCAATAAATTAAAAAACCAGGAAAAAAAAGAAAAAAAGACAAGCACTGTTAACGGAAACTACCAGCAACAGAAAATAACCAAAAATCAGACACTGGTACTGCTCCACGTGCAAAGGAAAGACCTACTAGCCGAAAATTGAAAAAAAGTTCAAGAAATTAAAACTCATAGCTACCAATTGAGAAGAGTGGAAGTGTTTCCAGGAATAACAAGATGTTATCCATAAGAGTTAGCTTGCCTAACATTTCTCTACGACGCTTGAGTTTGTGATCCCAAATTGCACGACTAGTGGAGACCAGCACTCACCCATTGTGTTCCGAGAAACAGAAGCGTAGTAAGGTCAAGGTTGCGAAGCGGAGTGGTGATGCTCCGGCCCTTACCTCTATTATTGCTTTTACTGATGATTCTGGCAAACCCCTGAGCTTTGATCACAAAATTGACATTAGAGAAGGTGGATCGGGTAGTGAATGTGGAGATGAAAAATCTAAATTGTTGAATTATGAAGTATTCTATGGAAATTTGATCCTGAACAAGAGTAAGATTACTAACAAGAGCACAACTTCAACTGTTGCACAACAGTCCACCTCCTCTTCCATGTTACCAATC
This sequence comes from Hippophae gyantsensis, assembly GCA_030763125.1. Classification (NCBI taxonomy): domain Eukaryota; kingdom Viridiplantae; phylum Streptophyta; class Magnoliopsida; order Rosales; family Elaeagnaceae; genus Hippophae; species Hippophae gyantsensis. The sequence continues at coordinate 50,838,160 of CM061033.1, forward strand.
AAGTGGCTTTGAAAATTTTGAAATACCCCTTTTTTTAGGGAATTTTTGAAATCCTAACTTTACCCTTCCAAAAATATGATGTGTGTAAAGTGTGACCCAATCAAAATCTAACTTTATTAATAGAAATGCCCAAACATACAGGTTGATTTGTAATTGACCCCAAAGTCTATTATTTTTTAAATAATTTGTTTCAACTTAAAAGACATCTCAAAAAAATATTTTTTTAATTAACAAAAATAATTTAAAAAATTACATAAAATAACATCTTTAAATCTTATAATAATAAAAATAATACTTTAATAATATTAACAAGATCGAATTAAATAAATTTTAATATAAAACGATTCTAAATAAATAAACTTAAACTTGAATGTACTCAATATTATAAAGTACAGTAACATATTAATTGTCCATTTTGATACATGATTGCAAGTTAAACGGGTTCACAATTATGATTGATAGTTCAATAGAATTTCACGGTTTTGTTTCTAAAGAAAAACCCAAAAACGTATCATTTTATTTAGAAAGTATTTACCCTTTATAAGAACATCACCACTTAGCTTCTTAAGTAATGTGAGATATGTGCATGCATATTACATCATACACCCCATTTAAGGAATTTTATGTCCTCGTAAGAATGCAAGTTCACATGGTCTAATAGGGTCATAACTCTGATACCAATTAATAGAGAATAGTTAATTTGTCCGTTTATAGTGGGACAAGACTCACTTCATGTGATACGAGATTGTCTGTTGATCCATAATTACAAGTTCAACGAGTTCACATCCATGATTTGACAGTTCAATGAGACCTCACGGCTTTACTTTTAAGAAGAAATCCTAAAACACGTAATGTCATTTAAAGAATACTTGTTACTTATAAACACATCAATACTTAACTTTTAAGTAATATAAGACATATACAAACATAATGTATTAACTAGTTGTTATATAGATAATGTGGGAGAGAGTAGAACAATATTTTTAAGGAGTGTAGATTACTACAACACAAACTCTATATATAAACATTTATAAACTCTACAAACTAAAACCTTCTAAATTATAATCCATCCTAACTTTCTTTTTAGTTTTTCTTTTCCCTGGACTGTTGGTCAGTAAGTATGATTGATCTGATCCTACATAGTAGTTGTAATATGTAAAGATATATAATCTTTTATATGAAACAAACTCAATAAGCTAGAAAGGATGGGCAAAAAAGAGAAAGAAAAAGATAAGTATATATGCAATATGATTACTATTTTATATATTGTTGGATCAGAATCCTCTAATTGTGGTCATTATTTTGCAGCAACGTCGTGTCATTAATTATTGAAGTAGGTTGTGATTGAGTTGAATGTTTGTGCCTATTCATGATGAGGACTTTCTTCAAGGCTTGTACAAGTTTTGTATGCCTCTTTGGTGTCTCCTGTGATTTATAATCTTCATGACTACTTTTCTGGGCATAATTTTTTTCACTCTCTCTCCAATAATGTTGATCTGATGATTCTTGTATTGGATATTCAGAGCAATATTCTTCATCATCTTCTTTCAGCTTGCATTTATGAAGCTTCGCATACTTCATTGTAATTTAAATCTTCTTCTTCTTCTTTTTTTTATCTCAATAGTGAAAAAAATATTCACTGGCCAACTTATTTAAGGGAGATTGTTTAAGAGAAAAACAATGTTTGTTAGGACAATAAAGGAAGTATTGTTTGTTTACTGTTTTAGCATTTAACCTATTGCCGTGTGTTTGGGTAAAGTTTGAAACCTTTGGTTCCCCTTTTCTAGGTTTGTTAGAGACTTGAGTAATAAGAAGAAAGGAAATATATTTTGGTTTTTTTGGTTTTTTTATAATGAGTAATTTCCTTTACTCTATATACGATTTTTTTTATTTGGATATTTTCTTGAATAAATTTGATTTTCAATTAATTTATTTCAAAAAAAAAATATTAATTTATTTTTGAAAATTTAATTATAGTTTTTTAGAAATTGTATAGTCTATCATTGCATTAATAATACCACATATTTAATCTCAAACAGTGTTTAATCGTTTATACAATTTAAAACGCTATAAATACATTTATCCGAGGTATTCTCTCATCAGTTAGCCTTCAATTTTACATTAAAAAAATATTTATTTAAAAAATGAAGTTTTAATCTATGTGTTGGTAGTATTAATTTTAGTCTAAATTTATGGACATTTTGGATCGGGTAAGTATATTCTTTTTACAACAAAGTTAAGTTTTATATACACGCATTTGATGTCGTTTGATCACATATCTTTAAACACTTATTTTAATAAACTATAATATCAAGTGGATTACAATTCCAGTGATAATCACGCAAGTACAGGAGGTAGGCAATATTGAGGATGGGAATGAAAGCGAAAAACCCTGCCATGGCCACCATTATAGCCCTCAGTTTTGCAAATCTTCGCACAGTGGGTGTTGCTCAAACATAACCCTTTGAATTGTAGCATTTGCTTCGAATCTCACATGTTCTTGCCTCTGCTACCATAATAATTGTCCACACTTCTGCTCCATCAATTTAAGTACTCTTTTTTTTCCTTTCTTTTTTTTTCTTTTTTCCGATCAGAATCAATTTAATTAATTACTTATGTTTGTAATAATAATATTAAAACTATTCAATTAAACTGATCATAACATTTTATATATAAAATTTCAATACTTTTTTAACTCCATTATAAACAAATATATAATTTTTGTTCATATTTTTATTTTATAATATTTATTTTTAAAGTGCTTTTAAACTATCCCGCAATTTTTATAAGTAAACCCACCTCTAAATTTATGGATAATTTATTTTGAAAATTTTAAATTTACGTACTTAACTGTAATTCTTATTGTATGCTCAACTCCAAGCTACCACCTCCCTAAGTATTGAGTACTCCAAGTGACAAATTATCATTTCTCATCTTCCTCGCCATTTGCTATCTATTCCTCCATTGTCGTTAGTAATGCTTCAGCATTATCGTTTGTCTTTCAAATCCTCCTTTCTTTCTTTTTATAAAAGTTTAATGCTTCAAACATCATCTTCCTCGGCTTGGTTGTTTGCTTCTAATTATTATTAGTTTGAATTTGTTAGAATCTATTTTGATATAAATGATATGTTTACGCTTGGATTTGTTATTCGCGGTGTTACCATTGGACTTATTAAACTTGATGTACTTGTGATTTAAGTTTGGTTAATTTTGATAAGTCCTAAAGAATTTCAACAATGTTTTGTTTGTGTAAAAAGTTGAATTAAGCATGGTTCTCTTTCGATTCGACGTGATACTCATGGTGCTTCAAATTCAAAGACACTTACTAATAGATATGTGTGGAATCTAAATAAGCTCTCATTGATAATGATTTAAATTTTAGTGATGATTTTCTTGTTTTTATGTTGTAATATTTTCTTAGAGATAAGTCGATATAAAACAATCAATTCGTTGCTTACACTGGAACATGATTCACTTCACGTGACATGAGATTTTCCGTTTTGGTTTATAATTGTAAGTTCATCAGGACCTTAGGTTCTACTTTTAAGAAAAAACCCTAAAATACATTATATTATTTAAAAAGTACTCATCCCTTATTAGCACATTATCACCTAGCTTTCTAAGTAATGTGAGACATGTGCAGGGACACTATATCATACACTCCTACTTAAGGGAGTCTTATGTCCTTGTAAGAATACAAACCTACATGACCCAATAAAATCATGACTTTAATACCAATTGATATAAGATAATCAATTCATCTACTTATAGGAGAACAGAACCCACTTCACGTGACATAGGATTATTTGTTTTGATCCATAAATGCAAGCTCAGCGAGTTTACAGACATGACTTGATAGTTTAACAAAACCTCACGGTTTTATTTTTAAAAAGAAATCCTAAAATGCATCGTATCATTTAGAGAATACTTATCTCTTATAAACACATCATCACTTAACTTACTAAGTAATATAAGATATGTATAAATATATTACATCATAAATGTTATTTTTTATTGTGTTTTTTAATACTGGTCTAATATATGTGAATTTAAAAATTGTTGAAGTATTCATAATTTATTTGTTGTTTTTTTGTTACTGTGGTTTGATCTCGCTTGTCGTTTTTTTTTAGTATACTCTTTTTTTAACTGGACAATTAAGAATGTGTTTGGTTTTGTCTTTTTAGACTTTGATATGACGAATATAATTGAAGATATGATTTGATGAGAGTGAGCCCAAGAAAAATTGAGATTCCTACATTTTTTTTTAATTCTTTCGATAAGTATACAAAAAGAATGACCATAATTACAACTTGTCAGGGCCACTTCTTATATCAGCAGGTTGTCCTCTGACAAGAGCACTATTATTTTTAATCTAAAACAGTCAAATAATGGAAGGAAATATACAGTATGTTTTCTTCACCAATTCATATTCAACTCTGACAAGTCATCCATTGGTATGTCAAGGCCCAATATATCATGGTCTTCTTCTTGTAAACCATCATCCTCAATATTTAACCAAGAACCCAGATCTTGAGGCTCACCAAGCTCTATGGAGTCTAGCTCCAATGGCAAATTTGCAAAATCCATATGTTCTTTGTTCTCTGTTGATGGATCCACAACAAAGCCATTGGAGATCTCCCCCAATTCTCCTTTTCTGTTGCTAGGGTGGCCAGCATTTTCACCAAAACCAGTGGATAAAGGATAGTCATTGTTAGTGGATCTATTTCCTGAGGTTGATAGCTGAGCTGTTTTCTGCTTTGGCTTTGGCTTTGTTTTACGTTCACCTTTATTATTACCCATATATAGACGGCCAGATTTGGCACTAGAGTTCCTAGCTGCTGCATCTTTGTCCCTTTCACTTCTCTTTCCCTTTGCTCCACCCAATAGAGAATTACCAAGACTTGGTGTAGCTTTCAAGGTAACATCATCAAGCAGTAATTCTCTCTTCTCTCTGTTTAATATTGGACCAGTTTTCCCAAGATCTTGATCAGTACCAAGACCATCCAACTCCATCCAGCTAGACATGCCTGTGAGAAGACAAAATAGAAGAGCATTAGACCTTAATGGCCAAACCTCAACTCTCAGTAACTGGTGCAATAATCATTTTAAAAAAAAACTCAACACCTCCTAATGAATTGGTCATATCTCATGTAATCACTGAATGTCTGCATCCTTTAAAAATGAGCACAAACCTTCCTCCAGAGATGTCATTTCTTTCATGAATTGCCCCGTTTTAGTCCACGAAATTTTTAATAGGCTACTTAGAGACTGTTTCCAGTCGTTTATAAATGGACAACATAATATAAATACAGAAGCCATGCAGATCTAATATTTGAAAAGCCCATAAGTCCATCCACATAGGACACACTTTACATCCTCAGATAGTACAAAAGTTTTGTGCATACGTGTGTAAACAAATATTGCCTTTTATTTGGAAAAATGGGTTGGCAAAAAAACTGCCCAAATTCATAATTTCTTTGAAGCAAAAGACTGCAAATGTTGCAAAGCATGATGATATATACCTGACAAGTGAGGCTCGGTTTGAGAATTCCGGATTTCAGGTGGCAAATTCAACAGCCCCTTATCATTGATACATGGAAGTGCACCAAAAATGACATCCCGAAGTGTAGGCTCACTGAAGCAACTTTTGCTAGCAACTTCAAATTTCCGACATCTAGCAAGAGTTCTCTTCATAAAAGAGATAGCAACTTGTTTTGGAACCTTAGCAATCCTATATTTTGATGCAATACTTCCTCGGGTAGCCTGTCAAAGTTTTTTTCAATGACATACTTTTAGATTAGAATATGCATGTTAGCTATCTTCTTCATTAACATAATGAACTGACCAAAATTGGCACTCCTAGGTGTTACAGAATGAAAATATATTTTCTAATATGTAACACATGCTTAATAATGATGCTATCGTTATTGAAACCAGAAGGTAGAAAGCTGCACCTAAGAATTCCCTGAAAACTTTGAAAAGATGAGCTACAGTATAACATTCGCATTGACAATTGCTAGGGATTAGAGAACCTAAAACCTACAAGCCACTGTTCGCAATAGAATATGCTTTGATGCTAACATGACATTGTAATACAAGCCTAATTATAATACCCGAAACGAATCATGGCTAAATTTTACATGTATGTGAAAACAACGTTTCTATGAACTGACAATAGTCCATTCACACACAGATCTCCAACATAAAGAAACGAACAATGGAGATATAAACAAGAATACATACCATCAGTTTTCTGTACGCCAATTCAACAAGTCTGTTCATAGCAACCTGCTCCCGACCCCTGAAAATAAAGCACAAATTAGTTTCAAGGATAAAATATAAACACAAAAATGCTCTTGATTCACATCAACTATGTGATATGCTCAATAACGGGTATATCATCACTACCGACCATTTTTCAATCTCACTGCTATCTTCAAGTGCTTTGATGAGTTTGTTCAATTGCATCTTGGTCTGACCAACCTATACAAGGAGAAAAAATTGATACATTGAATAAAATGTGGTGACGCAAAGAACGAACTTATGGTTCAGCTTAAGTTCAGCAGAAAAACAGGGATGTTGGGAAGTAGTTAAAAAAGAAAAATAAATCAGAGTATGCTCTGATTAAGATTATATATATATATATACACTGCTAAAAACAAATTAAAGGGGTGAGAAGATAGAGGGGGATAAATAAACCTGTTGGGAAAGTCCCTTTTGCATTCCAAGGATATCACGGTCAATTGCTTCATCCTCTCCATCAGCTAGATCAGGCTATAACAATGCAGCAGGGTCATATAGAGATATGGAACATACAGAGGAAAATAGATAAGTCATATTCAAATGCCTGAAGTTTGAAACCATACAACAATACAAGAAATAAGGAATTTTTCAAAAAGCTTCAAGCATAAAGAAAGAAATAGCATATTCATAGTTCATAGTGCAATGACGGTGGAAAATGCCTCATCATAAGAGTGATCCTGAGAAACTCACCACTATCTCTGGGTATATGCCAACACCTTGTAGCTCCAGGAGGAGTCTATCCTCCAGACACATTTGCTCATATGAGCAATCAGAAGCATCTGTACATGTGGATGATGGCCCATCAGAACCATTTTCAGAAAACTCAATGGAATTCCCAAAATCTGAATGTACAACTCCCTGGTCTCCTTTTAGAGAACCATTGCTAAATGATTGATTGTGCATGCCAGTGCCCTTAATGAAGGTACTACCCCCATTGCAAGAAATTCTGTCAGCAAGATATTGCTTCAGAGGCTGACCAAAAATGGAGTCACATTCAAACTCAACTCCTGCCATGTTTCTTGGACCAGCATCAATAGAGAAATGAGGAAGATCGGGAGAATATTCTCCATTATATTGAATGGACATCATATTCCCCCCACTGTTTTCTTCAAATTCTCCAAATTCATTTTCCAAAATGAGAGCTGACAATACTCTTTGATATAATGGAGGCACTTTCTTCCTTCTTTCTGAATCTAATCTCCCTGATAAAACATTAATGTCCAAAACTTGGTCTTGTGTAGCTTTCTCTTCTGCAGAAACAAGGGCTTGAGATATTTCAAGCACAAGATCACCCTGAAAAGAGCAAGAAATGATTGTGAAATAAAACACAACAAACTTCAGAAAAGCAAGATGGAAAATACTTGATATTCTTCTTAATCTGTGTCAATCATAGCCTTTGTATTTTGAAAAACTTGAGCCACCAAGACACATGTCCAAAAAATCATTAGACTTCTACATAAAAAACTACTAGAAAGTAAATTTAAGACTTGCTCCTGTTCTTTAAATGAGAATGTATAAGAGGTTACATATACAAAAACTTCCATTTTGATGGTGACCCAAAATCTTCAGAGAAACATTAGCACACAGACACTTCAAAGAAGCTAGTCATTGTGATGCAAGAGTATTCCAGCAAGAAATAAGTCATTATTAGTTCTTTTATTTTAATTATGTTGTGTCGTTTATTAAGTTTGATTGTCATTTACTATCAATGAGCTGGTTATATGTGATGTGTCCTTTGTGTCTCAAAGAGGGGCGTGTTTTAAGAACATGCTGCTTAGTTATATAAGGGGGTTGGCTATGAAAGAAAATAGAATGAATATTGTATGAACTTTGTATTGAGATTTTTCTACCAGTTTTCAATAAAATATTTTTATGTTTGAATTGATGAATTCAATCCTTATCTAGAGGCTCTTAATTCCTATAGATTAAATCGGATTTATATGTCAATTGGTATAAGAGCTCAAGCTTTCCCTGAGTTAATCAATGGCCAATTGTGGTAACAACTCCTCGGTAAAACCTTATGTAGCTTACCTACAGGAGCATAGCCAATGGGAGGAAAAACGATTCCAAATTTTTCGTCAAATTCTATAGCAATCTCTATCCCTAATTCGCAAGGATTTGATTGTTGAACTAAATTACCCCACTCCTAGTGAACAACCACAACATCTACCCACACCATCACATCACCTATCATTTTCATTGTTTGCTTTCAACCCACCACCTAAAAACATCATTGATGATTTTGACCCTCACAGTACTTCTATTTTTGGAGTCGATACCCGTGAAACACACCCTTTGTGACCTTTAACGATATCACAACCTCCATTTACCTCGCCAAATACCACCCAAACGCCCACATCATTTCATGTGACAACTAAAAATCGACTCCAAAACCCAACTTTCTAACATATTATTTCTCACTCAACACCTCATCACCCAAACACCCAGTCAATTTAGAATCGCTAGAATTTGTGCAGCACCTTGTCGCACTCCGTTGTCCAACTCGCAACCATCCAATGACCCAATTGTTGAAGTCGAAAGCCATGAAAAACTCCCTCATCAAAGTTGATACCCTTAGTCTTATATAGTTATACCCAACACCTTGAAAAGTTCATATCTCCCACTTGTGCATTCAGAAACATCCGCATACTCCATTGAATTCGCTAGCATCACCACCTACACAAGTCTCATCGCCACTTGGCCTGACGTTTTCGTCATCTACACATCACTTACCATTACCTTCCCAGAACTCAAAGCACTTATCTACAGTTATCCAAAGCCTACAAATATATTACTCAGAACACCCCCAAATATAACTACCTAGAACCAAGCCCAATTAGTATAATTACCCAAAACCCAAAAATAACCCAAATTATATTTCCACGCTATACCATGGTGGTTCCTAAAGTTGGAGAAATTCAAACATCAATGTCATCTAATCAGTCCAAAACATATATGGGGGATCCATTTGAGGGTTGTGATTATAAAGACAGGTATGCTCCCAATTCTAAAATTGTTGAGTATTTAGAAAGCAAAAATGAAACTGATATTCACTGTTCTGATGGACTTGTTCATATCGATAAAGTTCAAGAATGGTTGAACCTTATTAATAACTACTTTGAGTTCATGGGTACACTAGAGAATGAGCAGGTGCAAATGGATATCCCTAAGTTGATTGAGGGACTTATAAATGGTGGGAAGATCTGAAAGTTAACAAAGGGCATGATGGAAAGTGTCATTAAAGCATGCAACCCATGAAACAACTCTTGAAATTTCAGTTTAGAACTAATGATTTTGAACAATTCTTTTATCTACCCAATCCATGTCATCAACAAAGGGGATGATGGAAACAGTGTCATTAAAGCATGCAGCCTACGAGGCAACTCTTGAAATTTCAATTCAGAACTAATGATTTTGAAGAATTATTTTATCTACCCTATCCATGTCATCAGCAAGTAAATTAAAGTATATTGACTTTGCCTTAAGAAATTGGGTCTGAGTTTACTGGAAATATCACCATCCACGAAACTAAAAGATTCTTTCCAGAAGCACTCATAAACAAGAACAACCCTGACCTTTCCCATACATTTAATTCTGCCTAAATAGTGCCCAATGTCTTTGCCAAACCTCAAAATCCCATTAAGTCAATTTTCATGCAACCCTACATTTACCACATTCCTAAGCCTTATGTCAAGATGCCTGAGCTTTATTGTTGGTATGATCATAATGCATATGGAACCAAAGATTTCCTAAAAGGTGGTGCAGTTGACGACGTTGGTGAAGTAGGGCTTGAAGAGTTAAAATGTTTGGTGCTCTTGTAAGGCAAATGATATTTTAAATACTTACTGGTGAAGGCTTCAAAACTGCATTGATTTTAAAGATCAACGAATGGAACCCTCATGAAGTTCATGTACTTGAAGTGACCAAGTTCCCAATGTTAAGAGTCTTGGAATTTTTTTTTTCTTTTTAAGAATTGCCAAAGACATTATTTCTGAAGCGAGCAGAAGAATATCAGTTTAAGAGCGAATTTTCTCCATTTACTAGTCACTTTTTGAAGGAGCCTTGGAAGAGTTGTAACGTGGTGGGACTTCTGAAGTCTAAGAGTGACGGTCTTGGCGTAAACACTAAAGCAAACATTATTACCAACTATGGAGAAGTAGCTGGAAGAAACAAATTATAAGTACAAAGCCAAAGCTGAAAAACATAAGGGGAAAAGAGTTTCAACATGAGATATTACTCATGAATTTTGCAATATGTGCAGAAGGAGTTGCATTATTTACAATTATTAAAAGATTATTGCACCAGTTTCAAATTTGGGAACCAACCCTGCCTCAAGTTCAATTTTTTTGCTTACAACAGCTTATTGGGAAGAACTAATGGTGAACTTACATTTTCAAGCATCTAAGCTAAAGTTTCAAAGTGTCCAACTGATTTGGTTACTTTTCCACCAAGCAAGAGTACAAATAGTAATGCTATGCCTGATCTCACACTTAGAATACATGAAGTTGAACAACATATCCTTAAGATCAATGCAAAATTTATGGTGAATGCTGGTAAGCAGAGGAGAAGGAAAATGTTCATGGCTTGAAGCTTGGAAACTGTTAATCCAATCTTGCAGAGAAGGCCAAATGGTGCTATTGAATTGCTCTCAGGCTTCACTCATTCCTCTATCTTCAAATGGCTTATTTTTATAGGCACCATCTTTTCACTAATATTGCTCTTTCATCTCAACAAGATTCGAAGTCGAATCTTTTAAAAAGAAAGAGGAACTGACGTAGGAGCATTTCAACCAAGGAATAAGTCGTTATTAGTTCTTTTATTTTAATTATGTTGTTCTGTGGTTTATTATTTTTGATTGCCATTTACTATCAATGAGCCGGTTATTTGTGGCGTGTCCTTTGTATCTCAAGGAGGGGTGTTTTAAGAACCAGCTTTTTAGTTATAATTCCGGGTTTGCATCGTTGAGAATTCAATCCTTATCTAGAAGCTCTTAATTCCTTTACATTAAATCAGACTTCTAAGTCACATAGAATGGAGTCAAGTGACAACTGGTGATGTGAGAGACTATAAAGAGGGGAAAAAACAATAGAGAAGAAAGAAATATAGATATTAGCCATTAGGGCAGAAAAGGATATTAGATTTCAAAGGAAGAAGAAAATAATTAAGAGAGATAACAAAGAATAAGGGTCTAAGGTTGGTTGTTTTGCCCACTAGAACTAGTTTTTAGCTGAGTATAAATTCAGGTATAAGGTCAAAAAGGATTTCCAACCCACCTATGAGGAAACAATCACGGAGAAATTTTGAGGCGTATAGCCTCATTGTGCATCACCCAACAGAACAGTCTCAACCAAAAAAGACGCAAGCCTCAAATAAACCATTTGAGACTAAGCATTAATTCATTGAAGAGACAAGGCTTACTAACGTGAGCCTCATTGCAAGCTTCAAAATAGCAATTTAAAACCATGTCAAAAATATTTCAGGGATAACAAATGCATCACATCGAGCTTATGAAAGTGCTGCTGCATCCTGTGAACTATTATTAATCCAATCTTCCTCAGGATAGAATTCACTTCCCAAGTAACTAGTGAAATTAATATAAAAGAATAAAGTGTGATATCATAAAAATCTAGTGCAACCATCCGTCTGACAAGAACATGTTGATTGCTAATTAAGAAAAACCAATTACGAGCATATTCTCTCTATGATAACCTTATGAATTGCATACGTCTTAACAAAAATGGAGTACTAGGTCTAGAATTCAATACATGACTGAAAACAAACAAAGACAATTGCAACATCAACCATTGAGTCAAACAAAAAATGTATTAATCATTCAAACATGAGATTATATGCATGGCCAAACATGTCAAATAAGCTTTCATCATTCTCAGAGTAAATTTCACTTGATCAACTAGGTAAAACTGTGTAAAAACTATGAAAAGCGACTTAGAAAAGAAATTTCAAGATATGCTAAAAACTGTTCATCACCTGCTCCAACAAGTACGATACATTCTCTGAGCTTACATGAGCAAATACTGGTTGCATTTTCTTCCAGAACAAACTAGAACAAGCAAGATCTGTAAAAGCAAAAATAATCACTGCAAATAAGCATGATATTGAAAAATATGAATTTTAGTTTAGCAAATAATGTTAAAATCTCAACATACAGTTGGCATTACAAGCAAAACTTGCAGCAGTTAAAAGTTCTTCATGGTCATCATCTGGTTCTCCTGGAAATTATGTAATTTAATGAGTTATTTTTTCCACTTATAAACAAAATCCATTTTAACAGAAAAGAGGAGATACAAATGTGGAGGGAAGGGGGGGAGGCAAAAAGGAAACACCAATAACTAAAAACATAAACCAGCAAGAATCTTGATGTTGCTTCTCTTTCCCAAGGTCATATAATATATTCTGTTTTATGGGAAAAAAGGTGATATGATCTATTAGTTGTTCCTTCAATTTTCAATGGCCAGAATGTTGAAAATCTGTAGAGAACACAAATATCAAACTTCTAACAGGCAGAAATGATAGAATTTTCTAAAAGCCTGGTTTGCATAAACGATGAATATAATAGAAGCCAAAAAAACAAACAAATTTGGACCATCTTTTTTTTCCTTTTTCCCTCTCTTTAAGATCAAAATTCTGATCTACTAAGGTGCTGGAAATAAAATCTTCCAACTGTAGAGCCAATAAAATATGTTCTTCGTGTTACTCGATGTGTTTACAAATCCAAGCACCAGCAATGATGGGTTCACAATTCTAATTTTGTTTCATGCAATTTTTCTTGCCAACCAATCAAGCAATAAGGAATCTGAAAGTAAGAAGTTTGAAAGGAAGAGAGGCACATTTTTCTATATCACTATTCATTCATTATTTCTTCATTTATTTTATTTTTTATTTAGCCATTACACCCACTGTTCCTTAAAAAGTGAAACTTTGGTTGTTTATGGTAATATAGAAAAAAGCCTAGTAAAAATGTTATCAATCAAGTAATAAACTGAGCTATACCTGATAAATCAGGAGAGCCAATAGATGAAACATTTCCAACACGAGTAACACCCTTCCGGTCTGACAGTTTCTTAAGAGGAGGACGCCCTGACTTACTGAAACAAATGTGCATATAAAACATTAGTAAATGTACCATAAAATCTAGGAGCTCTAGATTCAAAAATAGAATAAACCACAAGTAAAAGTCAACTTTATAACATTGTCAATGCAAATTTTTTTGCTACCTGCTATTCCTTTCAGATACAAGCCTTGTACTTTTCAGTGGCTTCGCTGAGGCTGAATTCTCCAATTTTTCCTTCAAAGGTGACACACTAGTCCTGGACAATGATGATACCCTCCCACTCCTTCCCTGCCTCTGTCCACTATCTCCAGTTTCTCCTCTAATTATGATCTTACTCTTCTTTATAAGAAAAGGGGATGGCACAGAATTTTGAATGACATTTTCAGCTTTATCATCTAATTGACCAATTCCTGGTCCTTTTTCCTTCAATCTAGCTTCGTGATTTTCACCAGCACCAGATTCATCACTTTCGGACAATCTGGCAGGAGAAGAAATATTTTCATTTTTCACTTTATATTGTTGAGCAGCATTACACACACCCCTTCCAAGAAGAGACCCATTTGTCCCAAAAGTAGTTGATCTACCACCCACATTACAAGGAGAAGAGCCTTCTGGTGACATCTGCACTTCATCATGGTTTGAGACTGGAGACACCAAATTTGCTCTTCTAGTGCGTGAGATTTTTTGTGGTCTCTGACCCACCCATTGAGCCATGGGTGGAGAGGATGGTCCTGCTGGCATAGGCCGCTTGTGATTGTTAGCACCACTTACTGAAAAAGTTTTATATACACTCACAGGCGGTTCCCAGCATTCAAGAGGTCCAGATGATCGAGGAAAATTGGGAGATGAATTTCCTGCCATTACAGGGCCACTTCTTGGAGCTCTTGAAGCCTTCCCTTTTATCAATAAATTTTGATCAAGTATTTGACCCTCCTCACGACCATTTAACCTAAATGCGTTAGTAAACGAATCAGATATTTGAAGGCCATATGGAGAACTAATATTAAAAGACACACTCCAGAAGCCTTCAACACAGCTCAACAAAAGTTAACGATAGTAAAATACCATCTACTGCCATAATCCTGAGGAATGTATACATACTTATTACTCCCCTTAAGCCGCTCTTTGTTCATGCCAGCCATCGAACCCCTCGAAAGAGGGACCTTATCAACATTTTTAAGAACAGTCCTGCCATTTGAACTATGCAGGAAAGTACCATCTAACTTGTTAATATCGCCAGTTCCATTTGATGATGCTGATCTGTGAAGTCAATAATAACATACTTTATGTTTTCTTCCAATATATAAAAAGGACAAATAATAGCACCACACAGAAAAGGCATCTCAAAAAGCAAATTAACGAAGGAAAAAAAATGGTTTCTGAGAAGGAAAAATAAATGAAATGAACACGATGCTCACATCATGTGTCCATTGAACCATAAATATTTTAAAAAATGACCAGGAACAATATAACTTAACCAAAGCTTCAAAGGTGTGGGCAACAACTGAACTTGACCAACCTGAACCAAAAGAACAGTTTAGTTTGATTTCTCCTACTCATATTATTTATTTTGGTTTCAGCTTCAATATACCAATTTATTTGTAGCTTGGTCCAGTTTCCCTAACTTTCAATATGAATGTAACTGGACCTAATTAAATCACTTCGAATGATCTTTGACGCAGTAAGACAGCAGAAGTGTTAATAAACATGAACTCACCTATAATTTTGAGCATCACATGATTGTGAAGTAAGGTCATTATTAATCTTATGATGCATAACTCGTCTAGGCTCACCATCATCGGCAGATCTGCTTGGAGTAGGACCAACAGACCGTTTCCTTTTCATTTTCCTATCCCATGTTTCCCCTCCAGCAGGCAATCTTCGAATCTTTTCTTCAACAAAATCAGAACCTTCACCACCATCTCTAAGAATATCTGTGTCTTTTCCCGAGACCATAGGCTGCCTTGAAAGGGTATTAGTTCGACTTTCAGCCTAAAGAACAAATAATCAGGAAAAAGTGGCAGAAGTCAAGCCAATGATAGTTAAAGAAAATAAGCACTGCAGCAAAATAAAGCCATAACATATATAATGAATTTAAATCCATATGTAAAGTTACAGATGAATCCTTGTTAAGAAATGGTAGAGCTGCAATCTGAAAATATTTCATCTTTAAAGAAAATTCAGTTAAATCATTAATCCCTAATCTTTTCGGTTATTTATTTGTCAGCTCTTTAATTCTTTCAATCTCTATGTGTTTCCCACCCTCACCCCTTCCTTATGGAAGTATTCATGCAGTTTCTGGTTTTTCAAATAAATTATTTTCCTGTGTAAACTAAAACCAGGATGGAGCATCTCCAGAGATTTACATAAGAAAGAGAGAAAACAAGGAGGGGACAAGGAAAATTATTAGTTCAGAGTTTGAACATTTCATCATGATACGCTAGGAACCTTGCAACCAGAGAAGGTCTAAAGTAAATCTATGTATGTAAATCAGTAATGCACACACATTATATGCAATTTTTTATAAATAAATATGGTATAAAAGGAACTTGTATTTTTATTTTATGCATATATACATGAACTCCATGTGCTTGTCTCCTGCTACATAAGCATGCAAACATTAACTCCTTTTCATTGACATAACAAGCTTGTGAAAATTAATACGAATATTGATATTTTTCCAGAACATGAAAAAATCTATAGGAAAAAAGAGAACATGATTTGAAAATTTCCTCATACAAACCTTTATTTCTGCAACGGATGAGCGAACTCGCTTGCTCAGAACAGCATTCTTTGTCTTTTCCTCAACTCTTTGATTTGCATGATCCACGGGGTTACGAGGAAACTGGCTTCCTATTTTCAACAAGTTCAAGCCACTTGATCTTTCACTTACCATCATCTCATTCCTTTGCTGCTTTTTTAAGCTTAAAGCTTCGCAATATTTGTTCAACTTGCGCAAGGATTCATCCAATCTTTTTACTCTACCCCTGGCCAAAAAGTTCTCCCATTGTCAGCAAACAAGAATTTCTATACATGACAAGAAACCCAATGTGGCATTAGATTTTAAGTTACCCATTTGCAACAAAATTACGGCAAACCATAAAACAAGAATTTTCAAAAGCCAAACAAGATAACAAACATTCATCTCAAATGATAAATAACACATCCAAGTATCATCTATCACGAAGGTATACTTTCAATTCCACAAAGTTTCAGAGTTGAGGATAGATAAAATACAAGATGCACACAGAAAAGCTCAAGCATTTGGAAAATCCAATATTACCTGGCCTTGCTAACATTGTCTGATAGACTTGCCTTAAACCTTCTAAGTTCCTCTATAGCCACAATAGGGGAAGGTTTTGCATGAGCAGCTCCAAATAAATTGTCTTCAGCAGAGCTTCCATATGATAATATCCCCAGTGCCCTCCTTAAATCACCTAATCGAATGCATTTCTGATTTTCTATTGTAATGGGTTCTAATGTCAAGCACTGAGGTAGCAGAGGCAAATCCCCCATTGATGAAGAACTGCTACGAGGAGTAGTGGCACCAGAATTAAGCATCCTACTCTCAACTTCTAGGAAGCTTCCTGATCTATCCAGATTAGCACTGGAGTGGTTGCTCCGCTGGCCATTTGTATAGCTTCCAGAAAAAGCTAATTCCTCAGAACCAACAGAGCTCGACTCAAATCTCCCATTTCCCACCATTTCTTATAACAAATTGAACCACCACATTTCTTCAAAGAGATACTACTGCAACACTTTAGCTTGTTGTGGTGTCCACAGAAATCTACCTAAAGCAGCAATGCACTAAATCACAACTTGCATCCATAAATAAACCCCAAGTTTACGCTACAGTGGCTTAGTCTGCAATAAACATGAGCAAGAATTAGTCCAAAAGAAAACTTTTCAATTCAAACTATCTCCGGAAGAAAAAAAAAGAAGAAGACCACTTGAGTCGAATTTACCACAGCAGTATAACTCCATTAATAATACAAATATTAGTTACATGTTATCTAACTAATAATAAATAGATATCAACTAGATGTCACTCAAGCTGGCGCATTGTTTTTACAAGAGAGAACTAAGTACAAATACGCGAAAACATAGAGAAGCATAATTTTGTGCTGTATATGCTAAAATTCTCCAGAATCGATGGGAGCAAAAAGCTCGCAAACCAATCTCTTAACACAAAATTCAAATGATTCACATAACAATTCCAGACACCCAATCCCCAAAGAAAATAACAAGTTCAACCGAAAAAGGGTATTTACAAAATTCAGCAAAAATAAACCCTAATTCAACTACAAAGCAAGCAAGAACTAGGGTTTTTCATACTTCCATAAAAAAATGGAACCCTAAAACCCATGAAGAAACACGAAATTCAAACAGATAAAAGCCCAATTGTAACAAAACACGACGAAACTTACCAGCATTAACCGATCGAACGAAAGATATTATTTAATTCAAATATATATATATAAAAGAGGATACTAGTCAATAGCATTCGTGGTAAAAGATGTCCCGTGGAGATTATGTGCGCGAAAGGAAGGGAAAGTAATACTTAGGGTCCCGCAAAAATATAGGGACCGAAGCTTGCGTGGCGGAGGCCGTACGTACAGGCCTTATATCCATTTTTCCTGACCCAATCTAACACAGTGTATATATATAATTAAATAATATTTTAAATATATTGATAATAATAAAATATTGATATAAAAAATCAAATAAAAATAAGTAGGATAAAAGAAAAGTAGAAAGATGATAATGGCGCTAAAATCGGGGTCCTTTATCAGGTTTTTTGAGGACTAAACGCCTTTCAATTTCATTTTTTTAAGCATAAAAATACATTTTAATCTTTTTTTAAGTGGATATTTTAATATCAGTTTTATTATAATATACACATTTTAATAAAAAGTTTTAAAAAATAAATTTAATTATCTTAATCAATAATAAAATATTATATTTCAATGCATTAATTGATGATTTTTTTGATAAAATTTACCAAAAAGACATTAAATTTGACTCCAAATATCTTCTCATCAAAATTTCCCTCCCGTCTAAATAAAATTTAACTTTATTTATCTACTCTCTATTCTAAGCTTCCTTGTTATTTATTTACTTAATTTTTTCTCTATTGCATTCTTCCTCTTTATTTATTTTCTTACCTTTTCTTTTGTTTTATAATTTATGTCTTATTTTCTCCCTCACTCACTCTCTATTTCTCTACTGTTTTTATCTCTACTTTGTCTTCTTTTCTCTATTTTGCAAGAGTTAAGAACCCATTAATATGGAGAACGGAGAAATAAATTTTGGGTTTTATTTTTAATATGCAATTGGTTGCTTATTCCTTAAAAAAAAAGTGAGATTCCTTGCTAAATAATGTCAAAAAAAGGTGAAATTCACTCTTAGATAATGCTAAGAAAATGAGATTTATGTATATACGAGATTTCCCAAATCTCGATTTAAAAATTTGCTTTGCTTTGCTGATCAAGTTGCAAGGATATGGTTATGTTATTTGGAATTTTTTAAAAAAAAGGTATATTCTTTCCTTAAAAACAATAGATTTTTTTTAATTAATTTTTTAACGGTATATTAATGGGTTTCTTTAAAATTAGACTTAAATGTTTATATTATGAAACAAAGGGTAGTAAAGTATTTATTTAAAAAAATTGAATAAAGTGTATATGCTCCAAAAAATGAGATTAATCCCTTTTTTGATACGTGGGCACTACACTATTAAGTCATTTTTGCCCTTTTTTTGTCTTCGTTTGTTTATAGGGTTATGATAGATTGATGATATAAAATTTTGGAATGGATTACATTCTGGCATCCGATTTCCACTGTTTTGAAATATGAGATGTGTCTGGTTAGGATTCCTTTAAATTATATAACATAAGAAAAGTGGTGTTTTTTATTAAAATCTTACATCGATTGGAGATCGTGCACATGTTGCATGTATAGACAAGGACAGTCCTACATTTTATAGTCTGGGTTTTGAGATTGAGATAGACTCGAATTTAACATGGTATCAAATCAAGGTTATTCGGTCGATGTAGTTGTTTCACCACTAGTGAGGGATGCATTCCGTCACTTAGGTTTCATAAACTTAACATCCTCGTCGGTCTCAAGGGGACAGACTCTTACTGATGTGAAGAGAAGCATTAAAGTCTCACATCGATTGAAGATCACAACCATACTGTGCATATAAATAAGAGTAGTACTTCATCTCATAACTTGGGCTTTGAGATGGAGTTAGACCCAAATTTAACAGCTTTTGAGAAGCTTTTTGAACCTGCAAAAGGGGAGGTATTGCTGCTTCTAAATTGCATTCCTAATAACTTTTTTGAAAATGATTAATGCATGACATGCATTATTAACATGTTTGGAAAAGTGATCTGCTTGAGGGTTAATTTTGTCTTTATTTGACTTGTGTTATGTGTTTTTAAAAATTGGTTATAACTCTTAATAAGAAAGAGCTCGACATTTCACTCAAGGGGAATCAAAAGTGATTGTTGAAGCTTTGGAGGTGATTCACATACCTTTATGTTGTTGGTTCTATTATGTTAGCATTTTCTACAACATATTGCTATATGTTACGTATCTCACATTCTCACTATCTCAGACAATGAATGAAAAAGAAACTCTTCAAATAATATTTTTTCTTTGGTTATTTTTGATATTTTTTTCGTTCTTTTATAATTTGTCTTCAATTTATTTCTCTAAAAAAATTTCATTTTCTAATTTTATTTAATGTTGATTTTCTTTAAAAAAATCTAATTTTTTTATATGATCTCAGAAAACCAATCAAAATCACGAACAATTATAAATATATTATTTTATTGTTCATCTTTATGCTATACATCAAGTTGTTTGTGCTCCATTGTCATCGTAGGTGATGTTTGAGCATGACTCGTAGATATCATGATATATGTGTGAGGTCCAATTTTGATTAACACACGTTTCTTTCGTTCTTCTTCAACCTTGAAAGAAACATGTATTAACCAAGTTTGATCCACGCACATATCCTGACATGTGTAAAATATGTTCAAATATTCTAGATAGTATCAGTTTATTTTCTAATAAGGTACTTAAGGGTTAGATATTTGGTTCGAAAATTAGAGAGAGCGAAAAAAATACGTGTTAATCAAGATTTATCCCAAGCATATATTATAACATGTGTGAATTATGCTCAAACAAATGTGACTATCATTTGTGTGATATATTGCATTATTTTATTAAAATATTTATTTCATTTTGTTTTTCTTATTTTAATTATTTTATAGTCTATTTTTTTTAATGATTACATATTTCTCTTTTATTATTATGTTTTAATTATGCATATTCATTCACATTTCTTCTTATAATTTTTTATATCACATTCAATATTTTAATATTTATCTATTTGTAAAATTAAGACATTTTGTTTATTGTTTTTAATTTTTATATTTGTTTGGAGAGAATTTGGATCTTTAGTTCTAGTGATTTTTAGTGAGATAAGAAAATTTTTTTTTTCTTCTGAATATCCGTCTTCCTTTTTCTCATTTGAGGGATATATATATACATATGTAAGCACCTTTATATACATAACGGGGTGCATAATAGTACATAGCAGGGTGCGTAATAGCGACTCGATTATTACAAACTAGTTTACAATATCGAGATCGTTCGTTACAAGCATATATAAATAAAGGGTATATAAAGGTCGTTCCTTTATGACGATCTCGATGTCAAGGATATTATAACTTTACCAAGTCTTGTCATTTCAAACCTCGCTGCTTGATGATGGGATGCTTTGTAGATTGAGTTTGTGTGCTTTTCCAAGTTCGTTGAGCACAAGTTTTGTGGAGTTAGCTTTTATATCCTCATTTTATCCTAACGGGGTACCTATATTCATCAGGTCGCATGTCCGTTATATATTTAATACCAAACATTAACTCCCCCATTCTCTTTATTTGAGAAATTAAGAGAATAAATCGGCTGTATATTCCTCGTATAGATAACGAAAATTTGTACTGTTTTATTTTTATTATTTTTATCTTTAATGAGACCTTTCAGTTTCTTGTTTTTCCTTTATAAATAGGAGAATATATATTTTTTACCTATTTTTAACTAAGTTTATCACTCAGAGAATTTCAGGTCATGAATTATTTAGGTCATTTTATTCTTTCAGAAGGCTACCCAAAAAAAATTTCTTTCCTTTTAGGTCCTCTTAGTTCATGTATTTAATGTCGTCTGGTGGGATTCAAGTTGTTGTTACACCATTTACTCCTTGATTTTGATACGAATTTCTCTTTGTAGGTATTTATTCATCCTTTTTCTTAATGTCACATAAGGGGAAAAAAGGGATATCTTTGAAGGGAGATGTTTCTGAAAAAATTTCAAAAAATATTTCATCCCATCATATTCCCTCGAGGTCGTTATCAACTAAATGACCTCAAATGACAAAGGGTGGTGGTAATGGGGATTCCCCGAGAATTGTTAAGGAAGGGGTTCTTGCTCTTCCTTCTTCCTCGGGGTCTAAAGCGGTGTCTACCTCATCTTCTAGGGGTTCAATTCATGTAATCAGGATTCCTGTGTCTATATCTACCAAGGTACCTCGCCCAAAAAATAAAAGGGAAAATAAGGGCGAGCCTACGCATAGAACCAAAGATAAGCATCAAATTGAAAATATGCCTAGTGTTTTATCAGTTAAAGATTTGGAAAAAAATAGACAAACATACGACATACCAGGCTAGGTAGGGTTAATGCCAGTACCTCCACATTTATGTGATGCTGATGATCCACCACCGGGGTGGTGGGTGATACATTTAGCGGCTTTTAAGTTAGGGTTACGTTGCCCCTTTCCTAAATTAGTAGCCCGTGCTTTGAATACTTTTGATATTAATTTTGCACACATAAACCCAAACGGGTGGAGAACTCTTTTATGTCTTTCTGTAGTAGTTGGAGAACATGGCATAGACCTAGAAAACGATGAATTAAGATGTTTATACTGTTTTAAAAGGAATGGGTTAGATAGAGGGAGGGCATATATATCTTGCATTGTAGGTCACGGGTTGCATCTTAGATTGCCTGATAGCACCTCGGGATGGAAAGATAAATATTTTTATATTACTAGAGATATTTGGGATAACGGGGTGAATTTTCCAATTCGACATACCTAGAACCCTAATTTTAACACTTCACAACCTCAGGCTAGCGAGTTTATGATTAAACTAGATATTAGTGGAAAAGAAAAAAATAAGGCGGATTGAGCTGCAAAATACTTCGAATAAAGGTTACCGTGATATCTTGTCTGTAGCTCGCTTAAAGAAGTCCGAGGTTTGGCAAGGTTATACAAATGAATATCAAGGTCGCTATTTTAGTATATATATTTTGTTTTTTGTTTTTTTGCATAGTTGGTAAATTTGGACTAATGTACATATATCTTACAGGGATGGATTATTCACACATTGATCTTGGGGATCTTATTGACACTTTGGGTGTACAAGAACTATCTCCTAGTTATTTGTGGCTTACACGTATGACTCCATCACCTACACAAGAGGATCTGTTCGCTAACTTAGAGGTCGAAACTACTCCAGGGAATGTAATTCCTTCAACTAATTTGGATAACCCAAGCTTGACATTACCTGGTGAACCAGAAATGTCAAAAAAAAGGAAGATTGGGGAATATACCCCAGGAATGGAAGCAATGGACATGGATGATTTTGAGTTCGATGAGGTCGTTTTGAAAGACACCGTTGTTTTGGAGACTCCTATTACTTATTTTAATGAGGGACTTTTTGAACGGACAGATCTTAAACGAAATTTGTATCATAATTTTGGAACAGAGATTGAGAGGGCACACGTGAGAGCAGCTCGTAAGAGCGAAGGGGGGACGCATGGGGAGTTAATTGCAAATCGCTTATTAGAGGTAAAAACGTATTTAATTTTATTCTGATTTTATTATAGTTAATTTTATTCTGATTTTATTATATTTATTTTAATTCATATTGTTTTCAGGCGATGTGTTTAGCGAGAGAAGCTGAGCTATCACTACGGGGTTATAAACGCGAAGTACAAGCTAGTTGGTTACAAATAACCAAATACGAAAAATTGGTAAAAGACAAGGATACAAAATTTTTAAATCTTGAGAACAAAGTGGTTGATAAAGTGGAGAAATTAAGAAAAATGGACACGTACTGTTTCGAGAAGGGTGAGGCTACTAAACATTTTGAAAATCTAGCGAAAAAGGCTGATGAAAAGAACTTCGCACTTCAAGAGCAAATTTTTGCTATGTCGACTCAAGTTAGTTTGCTATCCACATTAAAAGCATAATATATTAAGGCTTACCGTAGTGATGCGAGCTTTGTAATTAATAACCTCAAACTGCAAGCTAAAAAACTAGGTTTGAATGTGCCTTATGTGTCATTGATACGAGCTTTTCAAAGCAATAGGCCAAAAACACCTAGGGTTACTACACTGTAAGATTTCCCTTGAGGTATTGCGGCCACCTCAAGTCATCAACGTGATGGGGTAGTAGTGGAAGATGCTACTCCGTGAGGTTTTTATATTGGAAGTTTATGTAAAAGAAATTTTGGAACTTGAACTTATTTTATTTTAAATTTTGTACTTATTTATATATATATGTTTAATTTTAAATTTATATATATATATATATATATAGTGTTAGTGTGATATGTATAATTGAGAGGATTTAAGGTCGTGTTGATCTAAATTTTATTTAACCAAGCGAGCAGACAACTGCTAAGAAGTAACGTTAGTTCGTTTAACGTAATGGATTATAGTAGAGTAAACTTGGATGATTTGTTTGAAACGACGAGGTTATTACCAACTAATAAAATACTTCATGTAGAAGAGCAAGCTATTTCTGCTCAAGATGAAAATAAGTTCAACCCTAATTACTATACCTGTTACTATACCTGCATCACTTGATGTGAGAAAGCGAGTTGTTTCCCCTAATCATAGCGAAGAGGTTAATCAAAATCCTCGAAAGGTCGCAAAGGGTAAAATGAAGGAAGTATGCACTAAAATTATTAGGCCGTCTGTTTCCGTTATGAATGAGGTGTGTACTGAAAACTCACCATTGGATGAGGTATCCGTTTTAAAGGATATTAAGCCTTTACGAAGTATATACCCTCCCTTGAAAGAAAGAGGTGATTCAAGCGGGGTGGAGAAGCTTTTCAAAGAAGGTATGTTTAACACACCGTATGTGCAAGAAGAATTATATCATCATTTTGGAGTACCTAAAGACCGTCCTCCTATTTACACAGCCCGCAAGAGAGAGGGTGTGTCTGTGTGGCATATGATAGCAAGACGTATGTTCGATGTAAGTGATTGTTTAAATATTTTAATATATATATATATATATATTGGTATATATATATATTTGTGTAATAATAATAATTAATTATTTTTTTAGGTCATAGCTATGGCAAATGATGCAAAAATAGAAGCAAAAATATGCGAAGAAACCAATGAATGTATAGAGCAAGAGTTACATGTATGAAAGGTGCGATGTAAAGTTCTAAAGAAAGATTTAGCAGATGTGCGAGAAGATTTGAAGTTAGGACTTTTTGAACAAGAAAAATATAAGAATGGGGCGGATGGGTTACGCCAATTAGTGGAATATTGGAAAAATAGAGCGCTTGGTAAGGAACAGACATAAAATGTTCTTGTGTTTGTGCGAGTTGTAATTTATTTCTAGTAATGTTTCAGCTATCTAATAGTTTGTATGATGTAATTGTAATAATGATGAACAATGTGATGCGAATAAAATCTGGTAAGTATGTTAGTTTCAAGATAATGTCTTTGCGACTGTATTTCACTTCTCGAGTGGAGGGATCAGGGGACTCTTCCTCTAATCACGAGGCGTAGAATATATCCCGCATCTCGAGTGGGGGGGATCAGGGGACTCCTCCTTCAATCCTGAGGCAATAGGGTGTCTTGCATAAGTAAGAAGGTCAAATGACTTATTCTCACTTGGGGCATGAAATGAGATGCCTAAAACACTGCGAGCATATTTCGCATATTGAGTGTGGGGTTAGGGGACTCCTCTTCTAATCAAGAGGCGTAGGATATATCCCGCATCTCAAGTGGGGGGTCAGGAGACTCCTCCTCCAATCACGAGACATAAGACAAACCACATCTCGAGTGGAGTTAGCTTTTATATTCTTGTTTCATTCTAACGAGATACCTATATTCATCAGGTCGTATATCCGTTATATATTTAATACCAAACAATATTCAATACTATTTGTTTAGAAAATTAAAATATTACATTTTTGGTAAAGTTCTATAGCAATGTAAAGCAAAAATAATTACGAGTTAGATGTAATTTTATTTTCATTTATTTGCAGGGAAGCATAGAGTTGGGTGCCACTATGTTACTGTAGGTGTGATATTTACTTACGAGGTATACTGATATCTTTTTTCCCTGTGTTATAGTCGGTTTGTAATTAAACATTCTTCCTCATCAAATTTATACTTTAAGACTAATTTTTTCAAGTTTATTTGTTAATTAAAATAGCCTTTGAAAACTAAAGTAAAATGAAAGGATTATTTGTGTGTTCTTGACTGTTTCTCTCATTTAGGGTTGGGTTTCACCTATGTCATGTAAGCAATCCATTAGACTGATTTTTTTAACCTATTGTTGCTATATGTTTGGAATGAGTAAAGTGCTAGTCTATTTCTCTTTTGTTGTCATTTTTTAATATTTACATGATAATGCTTTTTTATTATATTATCTTTTATCTTCAATTAATTTTTCTAAATAATTTATTTTCTTGGATTTTTATATTTTTAGGATTTTCTTATTTTATTTTAATATTGATCTTCTTAAAAAGATAAATCATTATTTTTTTCTTTATGACCCTAGAAAACTATAAAGAATTATAAGTTGTATGTATTTTGTTATTCACCTTTATGCTAGCTATTCTAAATTTGATTGTATTTTATGATCTCATTAAAATATACATTTTCATTATTCATTCTTATGGTGATTTTTTTATAATACTTTCAATATTTTAATATTGATCTCTTTACAAAAATAAGATATATTTTTATATTTTTTATATTAATAATCAATGTTATTTGGTTGAAATAAAAAATATTTATTTTTACATCAGGTGTTAAATTCCATAAAATAGGAACTTTGTCGAGCTAAATTTAATATAAATTTATTTAGTAAAAAATTAACAACAATAATATTTTAAAATAAAATTATTATTTTATTTTTCAAAAAATTAATAAAAAAATAAAATAATATTATGACAATTAGTAAGAATCATAACAAATATTTTGCGAAATGTTTTCATTATAATTGTTACTTTCTCTTCGTTAAATTATAAAGTTTTAATAGCATTAAAAAATAATATTTTAATACACATGATATGATATGATATGTTTAAAATAAAATAAAATTTTACACACCGTTAAAGTTTCACATCGATGGAGGATCGCGTCTACGTTGCGCATATAAATAAGGGCATTCTTCAATCTCATAACTTGTGTTTTGAGATGGAGTTAGACCCAAATTTACACATGGTATCAAAACAAGGTTATCCGATCGGTGTAATTGTTTCGCCATTGATGAGTGATGTATTTCGTCACTTGAGCTTCATAAGCTCAACATCACTGTCGATCTCAAGGGGATAGACCCTTGCCGATGTGAGAGGGAGTGTTAAAGTTCCACATCGATTGGGGATCGCGACCACACTGCGCATATAAATAAGGATAATCCTACATCTCATAACCTGTGTTTTGAGATGGAGTTAGATCAAAATTTAACACGCATAAATAATTTTAACAAATCATAATAATATTTGAATAAAAATGTATAAAAGTTAATAAATATGAAAAATTTAAATTAATAAAAAAATTTAAAATAAAAAAATATTTAATTAAAATTAAAATTATATATTACGCTAGTTATTTCAAAAATATAAATCATTTGCATCGAAACAATGAACTATTTAATAAAACGTATATCATTTGCCCATGGCTGGTGCATTAAAAATGAAAATATTAAAAATTATCAAATGAAAAACAAATTAGGAAAAGAAAAAAAAAGAAAAACTAAACTGTCTTTAAAAAATAATAATAATAAAAGACTAAGAAACCGCCTCAACGTTTCCACCGCCAAAGCTTGAAAATCTATATATGCGAATCCAGTCACCCTCATTTCTTCATTCCCTCCCTTTTCCATACCAGCGCCGTTCATCAAGCATCCTCTGTTTTGTGGTCTTGCCGTTCTCCATCCTCTCTCGGGTTCGGTTTGTAGTTTATTAGGGTTTCGCTTCCCATTCCAGTAATGCAGAGATTCTTAGGGATTCGCTTTGCTTGAAGTTCATCCCTCATGATGTTTAAGGTTTGTAAAAGGGACAGCTCTTCTTTACAGCGTAAGTTCTATTTACTTCTAAATATAATAATGTATTCCTTTTCTCTCCCCCCATACCCTTACCTATCTCTTTCTCAACATTTTCTCCTTTTTCCATGTCTTTCTATGCCCTCTGTTCCAAATTACATTGATTCAAGATAAAATCAACAATCGTATACTTGCAATGTCTTTCTCTGCCATAATCAATTTAATTTTTAATTCAGTTTTTACCTTGCTGATTCATCCTAGTTGTACATCAAATTACAGTTACATGAGTTTCACTACAGTTACACAGTGATTCAAGATAAAATCATTGCACATATTTTTTTCTTACAATTTTCTTATTCCAGGCTGTATGTTTTCTTTAAGTGTGAGCCTCTTATGCTTGGCTTGATAATGACATTGGAACGAAGTTAAATTTAAATAGGGTATCTATGTGGAAAAATAATGTACATTTCATTTTTTCTCATGTTACAATGCGAAGTCTGCATGGCATTTTTATGATCCAGATAAATGTTGTAAAATTAAATTCTTCTCTAGATTATGCTTGTAAAGCTCAATCTACACATATTTACAAGATCACTGTGTCTATTTTAACTCTTTCATGTGTATGAGATGTGTCCCACTTTAAAATTGTGCATGTAGTTATTTGTTACTCTATTTTCTTTACTTTCGTCTTATAGTGTTCAAGAGTCTCTCCTCTGCACTTTTTTCTTCTATAATGAGTTTATAGATGTTTATAATAACTTATTTATGTATTTTTGATTAAATCTACGTTTTTATTAGTTTTTCCTTTTTGTTTCTTAATGATGCTTTTAGTTTTATATTCAATATTACTTGTTTGGAAAACTAAAATATTAAGCATTGTTCTATATGAATGAAAAGCAAAAAGGTTTATGAGAAGCCTAGAGTTATTGATGTCCCACTATGACATTGAATGTGTGTCATCATTTGTTCTGTATACTGACATTTGATTTCCTTGTATTATGCAGAGTTTAGTAAATCATAGAAAGTAGACATTTTTTGTATTTTTTTTGTTTGAAATTTAATATTATTCGTTTGGAAAACTAAAATATTCTTTTTTTACTATGGACCTATATCGATGTAAAGCAGAAAGATTAAGAATTAGATGTGCCTTTCTTTTCATTCATTTGCAGTAAAGGCTAGTGGTGGTTTCCTATTGTGACATTGTCTGTGTGATATTCTTTTGCAAGGTATATTGACATCTTCTTTTCCATGTATTATGGTGAGTTTAGTAACTTGAAACTCGTAATTTTATTCCCTTATTTTTATTTAAATATTTTTTCCCATATTTTAATTTTTCTTTGCTTAATATGGAAAATGAGAGGGTTATTTGTTTTTTGTTCTTTACTGTTTCTCTTATCTTGAGTTGTGTTCTCTCCAATATACGTAAGCAATCTATTCGACTAATTTTTTTAAGCTATTGTTGCCTTATATTTGGGAAAAGTGAAGTACTCTTACACCTAGTACATTTCTCTGTCATATATATATATATATATATATATATTTACATAAGATTTTTTTTCCAATCTTTTATAATTATCTTCAATTAATTTCTCTAAAAAATTAATTTTTTTATTATAAGATGCTTATTTTTTAAGGATTTTTATTTTATTTTATTCCAATATTGGTGTGCTTGAAAAACTAATTTTTTTTTGGTATGCGGTTAGAAAACCAAAGAAAATCCCAATGGATTATAAGTTGTATGTTCTTTTGTTATTCATCTTTATGTTAGGCATCATAAATTTGTTTGTGTTACACGTCCACATTATCTCTATGACAGTTATTTTTTGGATTATTGCATTTTTTCATTAAATAATATTTCTTTTTGTTTTCTTGTACTTCTTTATAGTACTTTCAATATTTGTCTCTTTGAAAAAGTCAGATAATTTTTGTATTTTTTAAAGTTTTATATTCAAAATTATTCTTTTGAAAAACTAAAATATTCTTTTATTAAAGGTCAAATTTTATAATTTGAGGGTAAATTTTAATTAAATTTATAAATAGATTCTTAAACTTCTATAACTTACAATTTGATCTCTAAATTTTTAAAACTTTATACATATGTTCTTAAATTTTTAAATCTAACAATTTATTCCCCAAATTTTTAAAATTTCATACTTTAGTCTTTGCTTAGTTAATGAAACATATATTTATAAATCAAAATTTTATGATCTATGTTAAGTTTTTAAAGTAAGGATTAAATTGTAAGATTTAAAAATTTTGAGACTTGTATGAAGTTTTAATATTTTTGAGATCAAATCGTACATTTTAAAAGTTTTGATACTTGTGCGTAAATTTGGTTAAAGTTTGAGAATTAATAATACAATTTTAATCTTTTTTTATTTTTTATTTTTTATTTAAACATTTTTATCATATTTTAAAATTTATATACTTAAAGGTTTTGTATTTTTCAACTAAACTAGCCTTTGAAAACTAAAGGAAAACAAGAGGGTTATTTGTTTTTTGTTCCTTATTGTGCCTCTCATCTAAAGTTCGTTTTCTTGCCAGGTACGTAAGGAATATGTTTGAATAACAATTATTGTCCTATGTTTGGAAGGAGCGAAGTACACTTATATTAGGTAGTCTATTTCTCTTTTGTTTTTTTTTTTAAATATTTACGTAAGAGTTTTTTTTTTTTTTTGCATTCCTTTATAATTTCTCTAAAATTTAGTTTTTTTATAAATATAAGATGTTTATTTTTTGTAAGACCTTATTATTTTTGTATGATCTGTGTGATAGTCATTTTTGTGATACATTGCATTTTTTCATTAAATAATACATCATTTTGCTTTTCATATTTTAATTATTATACAAGAGATGTTTTTTGGTGCTTATATTATACTCTTTCATTATTATGTACTAAAATATACCAATTTCAAATTTAAAACAAAATACAAAACCAATTTCAAATTTAAAGATTTAATAGTGTTTTTAATTAGTACTACTGTAGATATCCTCGCCTGCTTTGGAGAGGTTCTACTTATCATATTAATAGTTAATATTATTTTAGTTGCACATTGTAATTTTATGTATTTTCTCGATATGTGTTTTCTTTTCTCCATTTACTTTCGGGTTCAGGTTTTAAATTTGGTCTCTGTTCTTCATGAACATTTCAGTGAAGTGACTACTTTTGCTACCCAGCTGATGCAATTTTTTCGAAAGGTAAAAGGTCTATAGAAAGTGTTGCTTTTGACTCCTTTGTTTTCTATTTATATTTCGTGCATTATTTTTTCCAGTGTTTGTTCCTCAGCCAGTGTTGTTTGTGTTCCAGGATCACATTGTCTCTTTGGAAGTAATTTTTGTGATATATTGCATTTTTCATTAAATGATACTTTTATTTTTCATATTTTAATTATTTTACAAGAGATTGTTTTTTGTGCAATCTTTTACTCTTTCATTATTATGCTTTAAAATATACGTATTCTTTCATTGCTCTTGTATTTTTATATCATATTTTCAATATTTTAATATTTGCCTCTTTAAAAGAGAAAATTTTTTTGTATTGTTTTTTAGTTTCATATTCAATATTATTCGTTTGGAAAACTAAATATTTTTGTTTTTCTATGATTCTCTATAAATATAGAAGCTGTGACCGTCATTTGTGTGATATATTGTACTTTCTCATTAAATATTAATCCTTATGTTTTTCATATTTTAATTATTTTACGAGAGATGATTTTTGGTGTTTATCTTGTACTCTTTAATTATTTTGTATTGAAATATACATCTTCATTCACCATTAGTCTTGTATTTCTTCATCCTACTTTTAATATCTTAATATTTGTCTCTTTTTTTCTTTTTCTTTTTTTAGTTTTATATTTAACATTACTCGTTTAGAAAACAAAAATATTCTTTTTTAGTATGGTTTTGTATTGATGTAGAGCAAAATTCTTTCATTTGCGGTGAAGGCTAGAGTTGGTTTTTTCTTTTTCTTTTTGTTTTTCATGATTTTTTATTTAATACTTTTTTCCTCATATTTTAAAATTTATTTGCTTAATGTTTCTATTTTTAAATATATTTTTTCAATTAAATTAGTCTTTGAAAACTAATAGAAAATGAGAGATTTAGTAACTTAATACTCGTAAAGTTTTTTCCTCTCTTTTTTTTTTGTTTTTCATAATTTTTTATTTACTTTTTTTTCCTCATATTTTAAAATTTCTTTGTTTAACGGTTCTCTTTTTCAAATGTATTTGTTAATTAAACTAGTATTTGAAAACTAATGAAAATGAGAGGATTGTTTGTGTAGAGTTGGGTTCCCTACAGGGAATGTAAAAAGCATTATGTTTTCGGTATGCTTTAGTTATTTCATGTTTATGCTAGGCAACCTAAAATTGTATGTGCTTCACGTTCCCCTCTTTTTTTTTTTCTTCATATTTTGATTATTTTACAATAGATTGGTCAGCATAAAAAACTAAAACATCATTTTTTTTTATCTATGCAAACCAATGAAAATCAACATGGATTATAAGTTGTATGTAAAAGTGTTCATCTTTATACTAGTCATCTTAAAGTTGTTTGTATTTTAAGATTACATGATTTGTGTATATATATATATATATATATATATATCATTTTTTCATTAAAAGATAATTCCTTTTATTTTTTTATATTTTAATTGGTTTATAAGTGATTGTTTTTTATGCTTATATTTTTATTTTTTATTATTATGTTTTAAAATATATGTTTTCATTCATGATCTTCTTGTAATTTATCTTTAAATATCTTAATATTCATCTTTAAAAAAGTAATTTTGTATTGTTTTTTAGTTTTATATTAAAAACTAAAATATTCTTTTTTAAGTATGATTTTTTATTGGTGTAAAGCATAATGAGTACGAGTTGGATGTGTTTTTCTTTTCAATCATTTGCAGTGAAGCTTAGAGTTGTGCATACCGTGACAATGTCTGCTTGATATTCATTTGTACGTTACTCACCTCTTCTTTCCATGTATTATGGTGGGTTTAGTAACTTAATGCTCATATTTTTTTTCATTGTTTTTTATTTATCATTTTCCCACATTTTTTAATTTTTTTGGCTTAATAGTTCTCTTTTTCAAATGTATTTGTCAATTAAACTAGTCTTTCAAAACTAATGGAAAATGAGAGGATTATTTGTTTTGTGTTCTTTACTGTTCCTCTCATCTAGAGTTGGGTTTTAGACTATTTTTTTTAACCTAATGGTTTCTTGTGATTGAGAGGAGTGATGTATTCTCTCACCAGATAGTCCATTTTTCTTTTGTTGTTTTTTAATATATTCATGCGATATTTTTTTTTCCATTCTTTTATAGTTCTTCAACTAATTTCTCTAAAAATTACATTTTGTTTAAATATATAATGTTTTGGGATTCTCTTATTTTATTTCAATATTGATTTGCTTCAAAAACTAATGAAAGTCACGAAGGATTACAAGTTGTATGTTATTTTGTTATACATCTTTATGCTAGATATAAAGTTGTTTGTGTTCAAGGATCGTACTCTCTTTGATAGTTATTTGTGTGATATATTGCATTTTTTCATTCAATGATATTTTCTTTTGTTTTACATATTTTAATTATTTTACAGGAGATTGGTTTTGGTGCTTATCATTTACTCTTTCATTAGTATATTTTAAAATATACTTCTTCATTTACTGTTATTCTTGTACTTTATCGTACTTTCAATATTTATCTTTAAAAAAGAAACATTTTTTTTGTATTTTTTAGTTTTATATTTAATATTATTTGTTTGGAAAACCAAAGTATTCTCTTTTTAGTATTGTTATGTGTGTGTAAATAAAAAACTATTACGAGTTGTGTGATATTCTTTGTTGTCTGCGTGACAGTCGGTTGTGATATATTGAAATTTTGTATTAAATGATACTTCTTTTTGTTTTCCATATTTTAATTATTTTACAATAGATTGTTATACTCATTCTTTATTATGTATTAAAATATACATCTTATTCGTTTGGCTTCTTTATATTACTTTCTACATTTAATATTTGTCTCTTTGAAGAAGTCAGACATTTTTTGTATTTTCTTTTATGTTCTATATTCCATATTATCGTTTGGAAAAATGAAATATTCTATTTTTAGAATGGTTTTGTATCACTGTAAGTAAAAAGATTACCAATTAGATATGGTTTTTTTTTGTTCATTTGCAATGAACGCTAGAGTTGGTATTCTACTGGGACATTGTTTATGTGATATTCATTTGTGTGATATACTTAGGGGTGTCCATAAACTGGATCGGATCGGACCAAACTGTAAAATCGGATCGGATCGGACCAAACCAAACGGTTTTACTAATCAAACGGTCTGGTCCGATTTAATAATATATTAAAAATTTCACATTATTCTTCATTAAATTATAAAAAAATCGAACCAAATCGGGAACCAAACCGTTTTATAAGTCAAACGGTCTGGTCCGGTGCGGTCCGAGTAATATGAACGGTTCGATTCGATTAATTTTTTTTTAGACAAAATCGGACCGGATTAGACCATGGACACCCCTAGATATACTGACCTTTTCTTTACATGTATTATAGTGGGTTTAGTAATTTAGAACTCAATTTTTTTTCGTTTCTCATTTTATTATTTAAACATTTTGTCAATTAAATTAGCCTTTGAAAATTAAAGGAATTTGTTTGTTTTAGTTCATGTTTATGCTACCTAAAGTTGTTTGTTTTGCTCGATTATATGGTTTTATTTACGGTCATTTGTGTGACTTATTGTACTTTTCATTGAATGATACATCATTTTGTTTTTCATATTTTAATTATTTTACAATAGATTGATACTTTTAAAAAACTATAACATTATTTTTTTATCTATGTTATTAGAAAACCAATAAAAATCACAAATTATAAGTTTCATGTTCTTTTATTTTCATCTATATGCTATGTATTTTTACTCAGTGGTTTGTCTTCTTCTGTACAAGGTTTGTTATTTTATATCAATAATTTACACATGTACATAGTTAATGATAAGATGAGAGTAAAACAAACTAATTCATTGTGAACTTCTTGGAATTAGATAACCATAAATATGCATGCATGTAGGCTTAAGCTTTAGTTTTTCCTCTTATACCATTCACTTTAGAGAAAGCCAACATTGAATAAAAATAAATAGATATCATGCTTTGTATGCAAGCATGTTTTTATATACCGCAAGATTAGTTTTTGTAGTGTGTACGTTAGGTTAAGTGATGTCACTTGTGTTTATGTTTTGTTTTGAATGCAGATATTTATGGAATTAACTCGACACTTTTGGAAACGAAAAGAAATCTTTAATGAGCACCTCGCCACCACCCTTTCCATCACCTTTGATAAGGTGGATGGTGAGGTGGCCGATCGAATGCTATAAATACTCCTTTATTAATTGTTTAATCAATTCAAAAATTCTATCAAAATTTGACTATATTTTTTATCATTTTGAATTTTTTTTTACTATTGTGTTACAATTTTAATGATACGTTTGAGGTAGTATAAAATAGTGAGGTATACTACTTTTACTAAATTGTGAGAGTGAATTAAGTTAAATTATTTGAATGCAACATTTCTTATTAATGATCACAATGTGGTGTTGGTTATGGAGGAGAACCGGGTTCATGAGTCAAATTAGGTTGTTGTGGAAGCAACAAACAAGAGTAATAATAGATAATTTGGATGGAAGTATTGACTGATAGAGTTAATAATAGTTTTATTTCTTTTAATGTTATAATTGTTTTATTGTTTAATGAATTGTTTGTTACTGAGGCAACTTAAGGATGTTACAGCATAGATACGGTCTCTATGTGGGTTTATCTCGTTACATTGCTTGTTTTGCATGATATATTATTATGTTAGTATAATTTGAGTTTAAGGTGTGTATATTACAACATATTGTAGCTTAAAATCGTTTATTGTTTTCTTACTTTCTGTTGATTATATAATATCTTTTATGAAAAGTTTTCTGTTTATTTGATATTATATTATGTATATTTTAGTTGCATTATCTTTTTAAGTGTGTATTTTTTTTTTTGTTTTTTCAGTTGAATTATTAAGAGTATGTATTTCCTTATCTTGGTAGTGTACTAGGTTGAAGATTCTTGCATAGTCATTTTTGAGATATATTGTATTTTTTCATTAAATGATACTTTTTTTATTTTTCAAATTTTAATTATTTCACGAGAGATTGTTTTTGGTATTTTCTTTTAATCTTTCATTATTATGTTCTAAAACATATATCTTCGTTCATCTTTTTCTTAGACTTTTTTATATTACTTTATATTTTTTTATATTTGTCTCTGTGCAAAAGTGAAACATTTTTTTTTAGTTTTATATCAATATTATTCGCTTGGAAAACTAAAATATTCTTTTTTTAGAATGGTTGTGTGTAGATGTAAAATAAAAAGGATTTCGAATTGGATGTTCTTTTCTTTTCATTATTTGCAATAAAGGCTAGAGTTGGTTTCCAACCGTGAGATTGTGCGATATTCATTTGTATAGTATACTTACCTCTTCTTTCTATATATCATGGTGGGTTTAGCAACTTAAAATTGATATTTTTTTCCTTCTCTTTTTCCCATTTTTTTTAATTTTTTATTTAAACATTTTTCTCATATTTTAAAATTTCTCTCTTTTTCAAATGTAATTGTCAATTAAACTAGTTTTTTTAGAACTAAAAGAATATGAAAGGGTTATTTGTTGTGTGTTCTTTAGTGTTCCTTTCATCTATAGTTGGTTCCCTCTGATGCATGTAAGCACAATCTATTGGACTAGTTTTTTTTTAATCTTTTGTTGCCGTGAGATTTTTTTCATTTCTTTATATTTATCTTCAATTAGTTTCTTTAAAAAATTCATTTTTTCACTATAAGATGTTTATTTTTTTATGAATTTTTTTATTTTATTCCAATAATTGTGTGCTTAAAAAACTTAAACATGATTTTTCAGTATCTTATTAGAAAATCAATAAAAATCACAAAGGATTATAAGTTATATGTTCTCTTATTTTTATGTAAGGTATTTTAAAGTTGTTTGTTTTACACTATATGTGACGGTCATTTGTGTAATATATTGCATTTTTTATTAAATGCTTTTAATTATTTTACATAAGATTTCTTTTGGGGTTTTTCTTTGACTTTTTCATTGTTATGTTTTAAAACTTACATCTTCATTCATCGTTTTTATTTTTTATTTTTTTATTTTCATATTTTAAATATTTTACAAGAGATTATTGTTAAGGAGTCCCTCATTACTAAGAAAACCAACGAGTAACTGGTTATATGTTTGGGTACCTCTTAACTTATAAGCCGACTTTTGGGTTAAGAGAAAATCCAGATTGTTTAACATGGTATCAAAGCATGTCTCTGGATTCAATTGATGTGTCTAACACGGTCAATCTTGCTCATTTAATCTCATCGTCAATCGATCTTTGCGGTGTTTCTGTTCGATGTGATGGAGGTGTTAAGGAGTCCAACATTCTAAAGTTGTTTGTTTTACACGATATGTGATGATCATTTGTATAATATATTGCAATTTTCATTAAATGTTTTTAATTATTTTACATGAGATTACTTTTGGGATTATCTTTTACTGTTATGTTTTAAAACATACATCCTCGTTCATAGCTTTTCTTGTTGCTATTTATAGTATTTTCAATATTTTAACTTCTCTTTTTGTAAAAGTAAAATAAATTTTTTATTATTTTTTTAGTTTTATATTCAATATTATTGGTTTGGAAAACCAAAATATACTTTGTGTAAAATGGTTCTATATTGGTATTTTCAATACTTGGTGTAAAATGACTCAATTTTTGTTCCTTGATTCGTCTAGTGAATAATGTGTCTTATGTGTCATGCTCCTATTAGCTAGTGTTATAAATTTTCATCTTTTTAATCTCATCCTTTGATCTGAATTTGATCTGACGGTTTAGATTTCACATGAATTACATTTAACCCCCTAATTATCCCATAAATCTTAACGATCAAAAATTAACATAATTTTTATCAATTTTTGGAGCAATGAAGAGAGAAAATACAAAAAATTTAAAAAAGATAATTTTAGTTGAGATTCAAGAAGATATTGGTACTATTATTCAAGAAAATGATTTTATTTCTTTTACATCTTTCTTTATCAATTTTTTATATTTTTCTTTATGAAAAATGAGTTTTATGAATAAAATTATATATAGTTAATTTATTAATATAAGGATCTTATTAACTTAATTTTTGTCATGTAATGATATAATATTTATCCAAATTATGATTTTAATTTAATTATATTATTTAATTTGATTTTTATATTATTAATTATTTGGCCAACAATTGATCTATAAAAAGTAATTAAATAGATTTGAGATAATTATTTAATTGTTTGTTTTGATTAAATAACATGCGTAATTTCTAAGCAAATATATATGATTCTTAGGTATGTGATCTATAATTGATGAACTTAATGAATAATATCAAATTTAATTGAAATAAAAATGTGATTAAATTAATTAGTATATAGTGTATAGTTTACTTAAGAGAGGAATACATGTTAGGTTAGATTCAATTGATCATGTAATTAATTGATAATTATA
Source organism: Hippophae gyantsensis (assembly GCA_030763125.1). Lineage (NCBI taxonomy): Eukaryota > Viridiplantae > Streptophyta > Magnoliopsida > Rosales > Elaeagnaceae > Hippophae > Hippophae gyantsensis. Next base: position 50,876,478 of record CM061033.1, read on the forward strand.
TTTAGAGAATTTTAGTGATTTACATGTTTAAAAAATTAGAAGATTAAGTATTCCTAAATATGTTCTCATATATTTTCTTAGCTACAAAATCTAATTTAATTAATTATTTTTATTTATTTTTAGTTTTTTTAATTTTGATTTCTTAAAATATAAAAACCTAAAAAAATTATTTTTATTTTTTTAATTTTAAAAATTAATTTTTAATAACATAATCTTTGTAAGAATTATATTTTCTTATCATTGTATTACTGGTTACGATATATATGTTTACATATTAATTTAATCCTTGAATTATAAATATGTTATTATAGACTCCTTTTACGATGATTTGATGCCTTTTTTATTATTTTATTTAGATATTATTGATATAATTTTATTTTGAATCAATTGAATTTATTTTTTTCATTTTTTTTATGATACATCCAATTTTTGTGATAACTGTGAAATAACCTAATTATATCGAATAAAATGATTAAAACTAGATTTTACGTCAGTTTTTTTTAAAGTAAAATTTTATTAATTAAAAATTAGAACTTAATCTAGATTAAAAAATCATTAATTTAAACATAGTCATAGAGATGAGGTTTCACTTTCACAGATTGTTTGGTTGATTCAATTAATTTATTAACCATTTTTTTGAAAAATTAGATTTTGATATCATATCGAATTTAGAATGACAAAAAAAAAAAACTTAACATACATAAACATGAGATAGGTCATCCTAATCTTCATGATCTTTGATTTCATGATCTTTGATAGAACGAATTTAGAATGATAAAAAAAAACTTAACATCCATAAACATGAGATAGGTCATCTAAATGAATGTTTGAAAAAAAAAATACAATACTTCTATTTCATTCTTCATTGACTCGTCATCATTATTGACAAAACAATGCCCTCAGAAAGCACATAAAGACAAGTTTTTTCCAGGCAAGCTTCTTCATCAATCTTAGAGGTGCAAGAAGCTATTCTTGCTTCCAAGAGGATGGAATTGATGTATCGAAAAATTGATCATCCATTCCACTCCAACTCGGTCTTCTATGCCTGCAATCCTGCCAGTTGGTATGTCTGTCCTGACAGTCCATATACTCCAAGCTCATGTTTCAGATGGCAGAATGCAGGCATGGCCCATGCTCCTCACCGGGGCCGGGCTAATCCAAATTTTGCCTCAGGTTGTAGGTGAGACTGAACAAACCACATGCATAAATTTTTTAAAAAGAACAGTTAATAATCCAAATTTGGATGAGCACTAGAAATTGTACAACTCATGGCGGAGCCAGCCAACTCTTTTCACTTAGGCTAAAAATGAATTACACATATTTGCATAAATATAATATTTTATAAAAGGGTGTGGATTTGTACAATTTTAACTAGGATAAATAATTTTTTTACTGCAGTATGTATTGTTACAAAAATATTAATAAACTTTATATTGTTACAAAACTACCACTAATTTTAGTTCTTACACAAGTAATATCGTCATTAATTTCTCAAATTAAAGAAACTTTTTAATCGTTATGGTACATCTAAGATTTAAGATGACGCAAACTTGGGAATTTAATCACTGTTATTGTAAACTAGTGTCCTACAAGTCCTGCTACAAAGATAGCTAGAACTAAATTGAGTTTTTTGCAGCTTGTTGGATTATTTTCCTTTAAAAAAACTCAAAAAAATATATTGAGACAAGTAAAAGAAAATATAATGATTAAGGATTGATAAAAAAATAAAAATAAAGATATACATGTTTCATTTAAATGACAAGAAAACAATTGAAGAAAAATTATTTGCAAACATTTATCAGCAAACCACTTGCTACATGTAGAATGACGAGATAAAAACTTATTTCTAGTCATTCTAAAAATAGTTAAAAATTTATTTTTAGTCACTTTAAAACACTTCTAAAAATAGTTGTCATTGATTATATACACTGTGCTAAGTGGAGTATTGTAAAATATACCCTACTAGTAACATTTTTGGCGAAAATTTTTACTAGGCTTCAGCCTACCCCCAACCCCCACTACCCTCAATAATAGGAAAAACCAATCTTACTATGAAAGTCTTGAGGACTGTTTCAGAAGAAACAGTTTCTTAACGCTAAACTTGTAAAGATGTCCTAAAATAAATTTCGTTTTCATGCAACCTAAGCAGGATATACGTTACCATTCAGCAAACCAAACAGATTTTTAAATTTCCTTGTGTTATGCGCCCTGAAAACACAGGAATACAGTGCAAGTGTAAATGCCCACCCACAAAAAAGGATTTTAAAAAAGTGACATGGAGGAGAGCATAAAGAAAATGCTAGCTTCCTCTAAAAGGATCTATACCCTCTTCTTGCTTAAAAGTGCTCGTTGATAGAGAATCTATAGAATTACTTCAATAAAAAATGATATGATAATTAAAATTAACATACCTGCAAAAAAGACTGGGGAACAGGTTCGTGTGGATGGATAAAAGGCATTCCAGGGCGCTGACTAGGATACTGGGAAGAAGGCAGGTATTTTCTAGATGTGGAGAGTGCACCAATATGATTTGGACTGTACTGTGTCATAATGGTATCTGGATGAGCATAACCAATTCCCATTGTCACTGATTGTGCAGACCATGGCCCTGGCAGATGTTGAGGTAAATGGCAAGGTTGAGTTTCAGCAGAAATCTGAGGTCTAGGTGTAGGAGCAAGTTGTGGAAATTCAGTGTTGTAGTTTATTGCAGGGGTGTACAAAGGCTGGATGTTGTATGACCCTCCATTGAACCCAAACCCAGGATCAAATCTTTGCATATACCTGAAAAACATATAACAATATAAATTCGTGGGCAACCATATCACTTTCTTGGGCTATCCACAATTTAAGATCGTGAATAGACAACTGCCCATTCTGATCAATATAAGGGACACTACAACGGCCAAAACTTGGGTATCTTTGTTTTAACTATCATTCAAGGCATTATAAAAAATAAAAATAAAAATCTCATTTCAAGATCTAATACTATCAACCACTCAACCAAATGATTCCAATATACCTATTCGCTTCAAACTATAGTATTTTCTAGTCAGAACACCGGAGAATGGTTTTGAGCCAAACTTATTTAATGCATTCTCATCCTTGGTGAAAAGAGAGAAAATAATCAATAAGAAACATAAGTATCACATGTTTATGGACAGGATAATTAAACAAAAGGGAAAAAGTGAAGTGCAAAAGGAGCAACGTATGCTCACATTGTTCTATAATAGGCAAGTGCTCGTCTTGATCAGTTGCCAATCAAACATCCAGAAGGGAAATAAGATTGATAAGTAAACCACCAGCATGCAGAATTAAATACAATAAAGGTAACTTTTGAATTTTTGGACCTTAGTGAATCAAGTGATAAGTTTTGGGATCTTAGAAGTTTAAGCCAAATTTAAATCATACATCACAAAATATATAGCAAAATGGACAATCATTGTTCACCATATAATTGGAACCCAGACAACAAGGCTTCCTTTGGTAATATATATACAAATTTTAAAAGAATGAATTTAAAATAGCCGTTATACAAGAAAACAATGGCAAAGCCTGATTTTCAACTTGTGAAAATATCTAGAAAAATATCTACTTTAAAAATGAGGCAAGACTAGTATGCTTAGTTTCCTGCTAACATATCCTCATCCTGAAGCCATAACAAGTCCACATGTCAAAGCAACATAAGAATGAAAAATCAGAAACTCATAGTACCTATCATAGCTCCTGTCATAATCAGGATCCTTGCGCTCAACATCATGGTCACGAAATATAGCTACCTTATTATTTGGTCTGTACCTACCAAGTGGCTCCCTCTCTGTCCTAGTTCTAGCTGCTCTAATACTGCTAATTGTTGTAAAATCAGCAATATCCCTATCAGCATTTATATTGGAACAACTGGGAATGGACTTCTCTATTTTTGAGATCCCCAGGGAACCATGCTTAGTGTTATCCTGCAGCCTAGATTCAGTTTCTGGTTTTCCACTTGTACCTCCACCACTCACATTATTGATAGAATTAAATATTCTAGCACGAGCCTTGTTATACTCCTCTTTACGCTCTTCAACACTCTTGGAACTGCTGCTCCTTGATGAATTTGAATTAGTATCCATATAATGTGAATTTTTCTGCGGTCTCTGTTTAATTGCAACCTTCATGACACCACTTTCTTCTGATGGTAAATTTATGGGAATGTCTGCAAGACGAATTGCAGGAAGTCGACATTCAGAAGTCTTGTGAACAATAATCCGGGAAGTTGAACCATCATTTAAGCTATTATCTAATAGAACCATTGATTGGAGTGAATAATGCTGAGCAACACGGTGCGCTGCCAAGCGCAAATAAGAAGTTGGAAACTGCTGGAACTCCATTTGCTGCTGCGTAGGATCACGGATAAATTTCTCAACATCTTGCTCTATCCTTAAAACTGCACAAGAAAAATAAAGAATTCATTCATGAGCAAAATCTTACATAGTAGTGACATATTCAACTCTTCATACATAAATTGTACTATGCTAACAAAAAGCCATTGGTGACAGAAATTACAACTATTCTAAATGATGAAATTGTAAACAATCAGAGCACTGTTGAACTCAAAATCTCAATTAAGATGTTGGAAAAGAAAAGGAAAAAGTGAACATATCCCAGATTGTCAAATACATATAAAATGTTCCTAAGACCACTAATATTAAAATGATGGGTAAGTAGTTTAACTTCTTCTTAAGCCAAAAACATACAATAAAATAAATGAAAGCAGGTATGATAGTATGGCCAAGATAAAGACAACGATGGTCATGTCATTAAAACTTGATCAATAAATTCATTAAACTGTCCATGTTGAGAAATTGTACAAGACACTTAAGCTATACCTTCTACCACTAAGAAATCTTAAACATATCAATAATATATTGTACAATTATCCATATTCCATTACCATCATTTTTCCACAGAGCATAAAAACTTGTGTGTGAATAAAAGCTGTCACTTTCTATGCAAAGGCAAGACATCCCTACATAGGAAAGTCAAAAGAAAAAAATTCCCATCTTCTTTCGACAATGCAAAGGCAAGACATTCCTATGTAGGAAAGTCAAAAGAAAAAATTTCAATCTTCTCCAGACAAACTCAAGTCCCAGTGTCAAGTTTAATGGAGAGTAATGTCCAAGATGTGTAATGCTACTTATGCTGTAAAAGTTCAAAGCAAAATATTCAAGTGCAATTCCTGTTTTCCTTCTTTCTATGCACTCTTTCCCTCTCCCTATCCATATTGCCATTGGCTTTGCATATAATAAAAGAACTGTTAAGCATTTGAATAGGTTTTGCAGTATTTCACATTCTTTCTTATAGTTATTTTGATTGTGCAGTATTGTATAATCCTAAAATTAGATTTTTCTATGCTTCTATCTATGTCCTAACAATCATAGTCTCAACATAACGCACTTAAGCTATATTCCAAGTTATAACGCTGATGATTCCATCATTCCATGAGATAAAATAAAGCCAACTAACTTCAGATGCAAGCAATTTAAAATGCTTATAAAATAACTTCAGGAGCTTTTATGTTTTTTTAATATCTACAGACTTAATCATAACCATTAAAGAGACAAAAGTTACTAAATTTTATAGATGTATCAATGTCACCAAAATTTAGTAACAACCTCCACTCGAGACAGGATTACTGAAACAAGAAAGACTAGCAGATATCTAAAATCTTAGTTATAGGTGAACCTTTCATTTCTATCAAGCAAACTCGATTGTGTGGGCATGGAACACGTAAACTAAAATTCACAAAATGGGGTTTGAAAATCAACGTACATGCCAGACATTCAAGACCAAAAACAACAAAGAACACAACATCCTATGTACAAGTGAATAACATAATTATTTCATCCCAACACAAGCGAACACAAGCGAACACAAATACTCACTTACCGGATAGGCGCTCCCGAGGATTTTGCAAGGCCTCGAGGAGGAACTGATCAACCTGGTTGATGGCATCGTCAGCAACCTTCTGGCCAACATCACCACCAATAGCTACAGAAGAATCAGGGAAAGGTTCAGAACCATACGCTAGCTGATCATGGATAGACTTTGAAGAGTCCTTATCTCTGCCCTTGTTGGAGGTAGAGAGCATCAAGCGGCTCATGGACTCGTCCAAATCGGCGACCTCCCATGACTCCGGGGCTCCCACATCGTCCACCACTGAGCCCTCCGTGGCCATCAGCTTTTTCACTCTATTTATCTATTTAATTATGGCTTTGCAACGCAGAGGGCAAGCCCAAATTCAGTGTTTTCTTGGGTTTCGAGGATAGATAAACAAGAGATTATAATATTACATCAGGTTCATCGGAAACCCTAGCCAGAATTTGGGGTTCAATTCTCATGAAAGCTTTTGGTGGCGACGAAAGGGTAAGGGTTTGCAGAGAGAGAGGGTTTCACGCAAGACGCGATGTCGATGGTTGTTTCGTGGGTAGTGGTTTTTGTTGTTTTTTTTAATGAGCGATTAGAAATTCTCTTTAAATCACAAAGAGAAACAAAGAAATGCATTTGTTTTTGTTGTTTTTTTTTTTGGAGAGAGGGAGGTGTGCGCTCGTAGTATTCACGTGACTTTTTTTTAATAATTTTTAAGAATTATAAATGTTAAAAAAATTATAATATAAAGTATTTTTTTAAAATAAATTATCAAATGCTCAATGGGATGAGGTATTGTTATTAACTACTAGTGTGAGATGAGAAAAAGGTGCGTTTTGCAAGGTTGAAAATTTTGGAAGTTTTGATCCTAGTTTTTACAAAACTTTAGAAATTTTGATGTATTAATTTAAAAATGAGATGAAAGTCGATTTTTTTTTTAATATTTTGATAAAATTTTGATGTTGTTTTAGTTTTAAAGTTTGAATTTATATATTTTTTATAAAATAAAAAAATTAATTAAATTGTTATAAATTAAACTCAATACAAATAAGTATATAATTAGTGGATTTGTTTTCTCAAAAATAATAATTTTAATTAATAAATTCAATCAATTATCTCAAAAAATAAATTAAATAAATTTTTACAAGCAGTGGATCCATTCTAAACAAAAACAAATTATTTTAATAAATAAATTTTTTAAACAAGATGGAGATTATTAGGGTTAATGGATAAATAAAAAAAATTACATTTTGAAAGGTTAAGCATGATGGGTATATGAAGTGATCAATGTTGATAAATAAAACAATAATATTAATTAGATACTGTTGAATGCAGAAATCTACAAAGTTAAAGATTTATTTATCAATGTTTAAATAAAACAAAAAGGCGAATTAATATTAATTAAACACGGATGAATGTAGAAGTCTACAAGGCCAACTACATTATATATTGGCTTGCGTAACTTCTTGACTCATGAGTCAAGCATGAAATTACGTAGAGAGATATTTGGATTTATTAAAACTTTGAATTTGGATTTTATTTTAAATTTTTGGTATTATTCTGGGCCCTTGGGATACGAGGTATTAGTCTATTAGGTCTTGCTTAAAAATTATATATTCAATAATTAATTCAATATTTTCATTTGTATTATTTATTATGAACTAAACAATTTTCTAATTTATTATATTTTTGTTTTGGCATATATTCATTTCATTGAGAGTGTTTTTGAAAGAAAAAAAAAATTAAAAAATTTATACTATTTATCTTGACATAAATTGGATGAATCGATAGAATTTTGTTGAGAAAAATGGATAATTGTAAAGAAATAAATTTCACACAACTAAGATAACTTTTTAAATTAAAATAAAACAAATAAGATATGTAGATTACTTAAAACTTTCACTATAATAAAATGAGATTATAAACTTTATTTTTAAATAAATCTCTTACAAAAATACAACAAATATGTATATTCAATTTGTAAGTTTTAAGTTTACAAATTAGCTCTCTTAATTTTCTTATTGAGAAATTTTTTTTATCTGGTTTTATGTTTTCTTTTCTCTTAGTTTTTGATTTATCTCTCTATTGATATTGAAGTAAGGTTTTTATAGATTTAAAACTTCATCTTTATCTTTTATTTCTTAACGTGATAAAAGTTTTTGACGTTTTTTTTTTCTTTCTTTATTTCGACTCCATTATTATTAGATAAGACTTTTTTTTTTCTTTCAATGCCACAATTTTTCTCTTATGTTAGCTCACATAGTTATAACAACACTTTAAGATCAAACATTTTTTTCCAACCAAATGTAATCCTGAAAAGTCAATTAAAAAATACTCGCACTATATATTTCCTCCGAAGCATAATCGCATCTACAAATTAAAACTTACTCTATTATAATCTCTCGCAACAATACCTGCAATAATCTGCACATTCATGGAGAAGCAAACAATGAATTTCTCTTTTTGCTATCTATTCATCTTAATGGTCGTTACTTCCTCAGGTACATAGTACACACTCATTAAGTAGCCCTCTAATTTCTACATATGGGATTCATATTCATTATTGTGTTCTTTTTTAATTGCTTTTTGTTAATAATACAAATTATATATTATATATTCATGCAGTGAAAGGGTCTCCTAGACAACAAAATAAAAATGAGACCGTAAAGCTGTTTGTGTTTGGGGATTCATATGCTGATACTGGGAATAGCAAACCAGATGCTGGGTCTTGGAAGTTACCTTATGGCCTTACTTTTCCCGGCAAACCATCCGGTCGCTTCTCCGATGGCCGTATCCTCACAGATTACATTGGTACGTACTCCCTCTTTCTCCCTGTTACATTCATGGTATTTGCAGTCTCTCGTATCAATGTGCTATCATTTTCGCTATTACTTTTATATATATATATATATGAATTTAAGATTTAAGGATGCTTATATTCAATCTGGATTTAGAATTGAGCCCCAAAATTGTTGGTTTAATATGAAAAAAATACACACTAAGACTTATTTTAATTACACCAAATACCATTTGATAAAAAAATAAAAAATGTACTAAAATTGTTTAAGGTCATTTTGAGATAATTTTCATCAAATCTCCACAAACTCGAATAATAAACTCAAATTTAGAGTCCAAATTGTTGTATATCAGTGTATCAGTGTATCAGTGTATGAGTTGATCTACACAAATAGTAAATTCAAATTTATTAATTAAAAGAATTCATTGTAAAAATGTAATTTTAACACATTAAATATAATATAATATTTAATATAATTTATATATTTAAATATATTTTTTAAATTTAAAAAATAAGAGAATAAATCTTATGAAAAATAATAAAATCTACGTGTAAATTTGACAAAACTAAAACACCATGAGTATTTTTCGACCTTCAAAAATCCATTTTAAAGAGGAAAGGGGTGGCACAGACACTCATATGTTTTTTAATATATTTTAGCACATAAAAGGGTTTAATACATTTTGCTTTTTACATTTCTTATTTACTAGAAATGTACATGTGCATAAAACATGATTTTTTAACTTTTGTTATATAAAATTTTCTGGATTATAAGATAACTATCGTTTAAAATCTTTATTTTTTAAAATAATTTTAAATAATAGATAATTAATTAAAAATTACATATTATATAATTTTTAAAATAAATAAAATTTTAAACCATAATATAAAGTTATTTGGTGAAATTATTTTATAGTTATAGATCGATACAGATTAGTTTAAAATTCTTATTAAAAATGTTTAATTCTTATTTGATTATGATTAGAATTTTTATTTGTTGCGGTAATTATTTTATATATATTCATAAAAGGATAATTAATGTAATGAGCTTAAGATATAGAAGGAATTTTATAAAAAAAATACTTTTATATATAGTATAGATATAAATAATTTGTGTTAAATTTTAATTAATTTTACATTTAATGCATCATTATGCAGCTTCTTTTTTGGGAATAGGATCTCCGGTGCCTTACAAAATGAGAAACTCTGTAAAGAGATCAAATCTACAAAGAGGGATGAACTTTGCATATGGAGGGACAGGTGTTTTCAACACATTTGTCAATGAACCAAACATGTCCACCCAAATCACTTTATTTCAACAGCTGCTGGAACAAAAATTATATACCAAACAGGACCTTAAGTCGTCCATTGCTTTAGTGTCTCTTGCGGGTAATGATTATGCTACCTATGTCGTTAAACAGGGCAACAACCCAGAGGTTAGTAGTTAAGCTAACGTTGTATCTTTGGTCTTATTTGGTAGTTGATAAATTTTACTTGTTTTAATTATTTTATTGGTATGTTCGGGTGGGAATTGCTTAGTCAGATGTGGGATTGGTTTATATTTATTTGCAAAGCATGATAATCTTTTATAAATGAAGTTTATATATTTATATAAACATATGTTTTTTACTATGTCTAAAAATGAGTTGCATATATATTTTTTCAAATTTTAATCACCATTTACTTATAACATCAAAGTTACTTTTAGTACAATAGGGTCTTCAAAATATCATTACTTAAAAATATTTATTGAGGCATGCATATAATATAAATATAAATAAATTAAAAATGATAACAGAGGCATGAAATAAAACATATGCAAATGAAGTATTGGCAAATACTAATGGATTACTAGTGTAATTGATAGGAATTGGAGGGTCTAGCCAAATCAATTGTTAGCCAGCTCACTGAGAATCTCAAGCGCATACAGAGCTTAGGAGTGCGAAAAATAGCAGTAACGGCTTTACACCCATTGGGATGTTTGCCACAGATAACTGTTTCTTCTTCATTTAAGAAGTGTAGCGAAGATTTGAATATGGTCTCAAATCTCCACAATCAAATACTTCACCAGAAATTGTCAAATTTGAGCAACCTTCAGCCAAGGCAAAAACATGATGTTGTTGTTATCTTGGATCTCCATAGCGCATTCATGTCTGCTTTCAATAATAAGATGCAAAACAACCACTCAGATCAAGGTAATTTTTTGAATAGCTATATGATCATCTTTTTTTTTTTTTTTGCACTTGCTAACTCCGTTGAAGGTGATTTTAAGAGAAAGTGTTTTCACTAGGTGATATAAGTAAGTGTTTTTTAACCCAAAAGTTTTTTTACACTTAATATTGGTGCTGATTTAAATTTTAAAAAATTTAAAATAAATATGGAGAAAATAATACTAGATGTCACTAAAAATGTGATATTTAGACATTTTGATTACGTATTTTTTGTATATGATACATATGTCATTATAAATTTTAAATTGTCATACTTTAGTCACGAAACTATGAAGAAGTTACGTGACTAAAGTATCTATTTTTTTTTAAATTATGTAACTTTATGTGATTAAAGTGTACATTTTTTAATGTAAAAATTAAACAATTTAGTTACTTAATTATGATATTTATGTGATTAAAAGTATCATAATTTATTATTTCTAATGACTTATGTGTTTCACGTAAAAGCTACATGATGAAAGTATTATAATGATAAAAGATTAATGAACTCATGTAATCATCCCTAGTAATTATTATTTGCAAGTATAATTTATCAAAAAATAATTGATCAATTAAACTTATACACATAATATAGATAAATATAAGGAAAGTGGATGGTTCAAGTTTGTCAATAAAATTGTACTTATTAAGTGGAGTATTATAAGTCTAAAAATCTTAGTAAAAATTTATTATTTTTATAAAAAAATGAGTTAATATAATCTATTGTTTTTTAACAATTGATTTCTATGATTTCTTTTGTAAATATAGTGAATTTGTTTAATCCTACTTAATAAATATAGATCGAAAATACACTTTTATTAAATGTAATAAATTCGTCAATTTTTTTCATTAAATATAATGAATTTGTATAATTCTACAATATAAATTTAAAATATATTTTTATTAAATATAATAAACTCGAACCTACATAGTTTCAATCAGAAATTTAGTATCCTAATTGTTTGTAACTTGACAAAATTAATCTCGCAAAAATTTCTTATTGTCTTTGCCTTTTGAAACTGAATTGGTTAATTATTAAATCGGGGAAAGAATAATATTTACTGCAAAAAGATATATTACTTTTTCTTCTAAAGATATATATTACATGAGTTAATCTGCAGGGAACTTAACAATATTGAAACCATGTTGTGTTGGAGTAAGCAATGAATACACGTGTGGGAGTACTATTGGTGAAGGAGGGGAAAAGAAGTATTCTGTGTGTGAGCATCCAGAATTATCCTTCTTTTGGGACATGATTCATCCTTCTCAACATGGCTGGCTTTCTGTTTATTCAGCACTCACAAATACTTCTTCTCTTAATAATTTAGTTTAATTTAATATATTAATTATAATTTTACTCTAATTATAATAATTTTAACTATTACGATATGTTTCCTTTTCACCTTCTGTATGGATGATCTACTACATCTTTATATTTGTATCTAAATGAAGAACATGGAATACAAAAATATTTTCTGGACATGTATTTATAAAAAATTATAAATTAATATATGCTACGATTATTAAGGATGAAAATGTCAATGTCTAGCAAAAGTAATTGGGCTGGGTCTGTCCTCAAATCCAATATTAAGGACTGTTGTCCGTCAAATACAATTAGTTCGGCCTATCCAAGCCGAAGGGCAACTTATTTATACAATAATACTTCTATTTGCTGCTAATGATCAGCAGCTAGTCTTACAAGCAATTAACAAAAGCAACTATACATAACCTGGCTGACCATGTCAACCATGCATATTTGGTGAGTCATTTCACTTATTTATTGACAACTGTACTCAGACATTCATTAATTGGTCATTTCTTCTGAATTTTTGTTCCTTCTCCTTTTTGGGATTTTCATTTGAACATACTATTAAAGTATGCTTAAAGGAGATAACCCTCCCCATACATAACCTTATAAATTATTTGGGAAAAAAATAACTTATAAGTTTCATATGAGTAATAATAATAGAAAATATATTTTAAAATCCAAGAGACTTTTATACAACAAGACTTATAGATGGTGTTGAGATTCTATTTTCTATAAATACTAATAATATCTTATCCAAATTATAAATATTGTAATGTGTAGTGGAGCAACGAAATGATAGACAATAATAAGTAATGAAGCAGAGAAATGGATGTACAATAACACCCATGTTTACGCAAAGAAACAGGGGTGTGTAGCATTATTAGTCTTAAGTTTTTTTCGTTTCTTGGTATATAAATACAATCACTCTTTATATAGAAATTAATAATAAAAAGATATTAAATATATTGATAATTAACATAAAAATACAATATTTTTCAATAAAATCATATAATCACATATTCATACAAAAGTTTTTCTTAAAATTATGTTTCTTATTTTTAGTCTATCATATATATATATATTCAAATCAGAAGATAACATGGAAGATGAGGCTAAAAGTCATGTTCCAAGCATTTTTTTTTTTTTTACATTTATTAAACTTACAAATTAAGCTAGCTAACAGGCTGTTGATCTATGATTGGAATGAGTAATATTAGAATGGATCTGACAGTTGCTTATTCGCTTTATATTTTCCATGTCGGTGTTGCCAGTATCTTCTTCCTTGATGGTTTCCATTCTATGAAAATTTGGCCTCCTCATAATTATTTGATCATGATGATCATCTAAACCAACCACAGACCTCGGTGGTACTGTTTGTTTTAGCCCTTGAAAATTACCGTTGCTTGGTTGCCTTGACATGATGATATTCTCTTCTTGATCTTCCTCTCTTATAATTGAATTAATAATGAAGTAGTAAGCTTTTATTGTGAATTGGTATTTTAGTTGTTATAAGCATATATATAAATATAGAGACAGAGAGAGAGACTTGGATGACTTATCACTCATAATTATTAATATTCCCTATTCTTCATTCAGATGGCACAACGCCTTTAGATCCGCATATAGTATTTTAGCTAGATATATATGCATCTTGCATTTGTACTTATTCCTTAGCAATTTGTAATAATTAGAACCTAATAACAGAGAAAATTGAACACGCAAAATATAAGCCATATATGGCTTCTTATAAAACATCAGAAGATATTAATCATTTCATTGATTATTTTGTTTAAAGAAAATTATAGTAGAAATTCTTTAAATTATAGACAATTTCGTTTAATTTAAAAAAAAAATGTTAAGTTATATTATTTTAATATTTTTTATTTTAAAATGCTACTTTAAATAATAATATTTTAATAAAATTCATTAAAATAATACTTAAAGCATATAACGATTAATACCGGATAAAAGGCTAATTAAAGAGTTAGGCTACTGTCCCTTTCATGAAAAAGTATAACGAAATACCTTCCCTAGTTATTTTTAAGTTGATAATGTAGTGGGAAAAAAAAGGGGGTGATGAATTCGATACTGAATACGAAATAAACTAAGATTCTACTATCATTATTCGTGGTATGAGCACCGGTTGTAATATTCGCCTTTATATTTTTATTTTTATTATATATTAACTTTTTAAAAAGTATATAAAAAAATTTGTACCAATATAATAAACTTTACATATATTATTTAAAATATAATATAAAAAATATAATTAAAAATATTGTTAGTAAAATGCTATCAATGGAATATAATACTTATCCACACAAGCATTAACTAAAGAGTAAAGATAGCAAGATCCATGATAGCAATATTCTCCACTGAATAAGTGAAGAAAAGAAACGAAAATAACATTTCAAATTTCAATGTGCATGGTTTTGGAGTATCTTGGTCACGCTATATACTTTTAAAATTTGAGATAAAACCACTATTTTAAATGTAATATATATCAATCATGCTTTAGTCTATTCGGTATCATCACTTGACTATTATGTGTCACGGTGTAGGTTTTAATATTAACATGAAAATACTTTTGTAATTGATGATAGCATTTAATATTGTTTTGTGTTAAAATCATGATTTGTATACCATATTCAATTTATTTAAATTTATATAACTTAACCAATAAATTAAAATAACTTAAACTTATTTTCTTACCGTAATTATTTGGAAAAAAAATATAGCATATAAATTGTGGTTCAAAAAAAATTGTAATATATATATACACACTTTTTAGGTTTTATTCTTTTAACAAAAGATTAATCAATTATGATAGATAAAATACTACAACACAAACATTTTTATGTATTATTTTTGTGTTAATATGATAATATTCATCTTATTTAATGATTTTTTATTTGCATAAATTTCTACAATAATTACATTAATAGTTTCAAATAATTTAATTAATTTATAAGATTAGCATACAAATTATCATCAATATCAAAGAATAATGTAAAAATTGATATAAAAATTATAAATAAATAAAATAGTTGAATCTTTATATTAAACTAATTACATTGTATATTTTATTTTAAAAATGATAAGTTATTTTTTTTATATAAAGTTATGTTTGTTAGTATATATTCTTTTTTAAAATAGTTCTAAACTCAAAATAATATAAATTTTATTTTTGAATTATAAATAAATAATTATATGCAATTATATAATTATTTAGTAACATATTTCAATGATGAATATATTTTAAATATGTTTTTATCTTAACTAATATTTGAATTATAAATAAGCCTTCAATAGCGTTTTCATCCTTGTTAGTCTCAAGCCTAACATGATCTCGTGTGATCGAAATGTCCTATTTTTTCACCTGATTTCCTTGAATTCTCTTCTTAGTTCAAGACGTTGATGTGCCAGCTCTTTGATGGTGATCAACCTCCACTCTAGCCTCATTACAGACCAACAAATTATGATCTTATGTCGATACTACCTCTTTGTTCGCTAGTCATAATTGTTCCTCGACTCATGTTCCCCCATGATGGTTTGTGATTTTGAAAAACTATGCTCGTTTACTAAGTCTCTCTTTCAAAACTTGGGATAAATCTTTGAAAATATAAGGTTAGAAGTCAAAGCTCGACCTTCCAATCAAAGCCTCACGACGATTGTCAAAATGTTAGGATTGTTTCGATTTACAGATAGAGAGACTAGAGAAAAATTATAAAACTTTGTGAAATGTGTGGATCTCTTATTAGGTCCTTATATATATATATATATATATATATATATAGAGAGAGAGAGAGATAGCATTATACATACATGTGTCGATTACATAAGAAATATATGTCACAACACGTTAGAAGGGTACAAGAGTAAAAGAAATATATTTAAAGGTTGAGGTCGACCACACCATGGCTCAATTTAAAGGTCATCCTTCCAGCACCAAGGGCCTTGTGTGTAGACAGACCCAATCAAGATTTAGAAAATAAAATAATTTCTGTAAAACTTTTCTCAAAAAATTATATTTGAGAGAGGAATTGTATTAGATATATAATATACAAAAGTATGTCCAGGTTCAATGAACCTTGAGTTAGTAACAAATTAACAAATTAACCTACTAACAACTTATTGTTGAGTGTGAACACTTTCATCCCCCCTCAAGCGAAAGGGTCTGGGAGTTAGACAGAGTTTGGACTTCAAAGTAAGAAACCTTGAGCTTGGTAAATGCTTAGTTAACAGATCTGTTGTTTGATCTTCACCGGCAATATAATGAAGTTGAAGACTCTTTTTGAAGACTAGATCACGAATGAAATGAAGATCAATGGCTATGTGTTTTGTTCTGGTATGAAATACGGGGTTGGCTGCCATATAACTTGAGCTGATATTATCATACCACAACAAAGGAACTTGCTGAATAGGCACACATAATTCTTTGAGGATGGAAAGTGTCCAAACAATTTCTGAGGCTACAATTGCCATTCCTCGATATTCTGATTCTGCACTACTGCGAGAAATGACCTTTTGTTTTGTGGCCGACCAGGAAACAAGATTTGGACCTAGATATAAACAATAGCCACTAGAGCTCCTCCCATCATCTGTGCTAGTGCCCCAATCTGCATCAGTAAAAGCCTATATATCAATGTTTTCTGATATTCGTAGCTTCAAGCCATCTTGCATAGTTCCTTTTAGGTACCTCAAGATTCTTTTTACTGCAAACCAATGAGTTGTTGTTGGTTGATGCATAAACTGACAGGCTCTATTTACAGCAAAAGAAATATCTGGTCTTGTGAGAGTAACATATTACAAAGCACCTGTTACACTTCTATACTACGTCTGATCTTCAAACAACTCACCATCATACTTTGATAGACTCTTTCCAATAACGCCAGGTGTTTTGGCTAGCTTACATTCTAACATATCTATTCTAGCAAGTAAGTCTGCAACATACTTGGTTTGACACAAATGAATGGAATCTTCATCATATGAAACTTCAATGCCTAGAAAATAAGAGAGTTTGCCCAGATCTCTCAACGACAAAGTGGCATGTAACTTGTCTATAAGTCTTTGAATCTGATCTGGTGAACTTCCAGTAATAAGAATATCATCAACATAAACTAAGACAATTAATGTTGAAGTTTTACCAAAATAGAGAAACATAGAACTGTCAAATCTTGAGCACCTAAAACCCCAGGATTGAAGAGCATGACTTAATTTAGTAAACCAAGCTCTTGGTGCTTGTTTAAGGCCGTAAAGAGCTTTCCTTAGTTTGCAAACTTTATCAAGAAACTTGTTATTTATAAAACCTGGTAGTTAAGACATAAAAACCTCCTATTCAAGTTCTCCATTGAGGAATGTGTTTTGAACATCAAGCTGCCTTATATTCCATCCTGAAGATTGGGCAATCGTTAGAACAATTTGTATGGTTGCAGGCTTTACAACAGGACTAAAAGTCTCATAATAGTCCAATCCATATGTTTGGTTATACCTCTTTGCCACCAACCTTGCTTTATATCTTTCTATGGATCCATCTGGTTTTTATTTGAGTTTGAAAACCCATTTGCAACCAATTACACTTGCATTAGTAGGGATATCCACTAGATCCCACGTTTCTGTTTTCCACAGAGCATCATATTCTCTATTCATTGCTGCAGTCCAGTTGGGATCCTTCAAGGCTTGTTTGTAAGTTCTTGGCTTTGTCTCTTTATGTGCTAAGAAGACTTTCTTCTTGAAAATTTCATGTTGAGACCTTGTAACCATTCTTCTTTCTGTTTGAGCAGGTTCATGTATCATAACAAGTGTTTTAGATTGTGATATAGCAGCAGGCAAAGGAGTAGAACAAGCAGGTGGTTCAGATACATGTAAATCAGAAGCAACAACATGTGGTGAAGTATTGATTGGTGGAGTAATAGGAACATTTATAAGAGCAGGAGTGAAAGATTCTTGTGCAACAGGAGGTGACTTTGTAGAACCTTGTGTCATGGGGAATATATTCTCATCAAACACAACATGCCTAGTGACATAAATTCTTATATAACTGGAATCTAAACAGAGATACCCCTTGTGATTTTGGCTATACCCAATAAACAAGCATTTTTGAGATCTGTATTGCAGTTTGTGAGAATTATAGGATCGAAGAAAGGGATAACACAAACATCCAAATACTTTCATCATATTATAATCAGGAGCTTTATGAAAAAGTATAGAGTAAGAGGATTCAAACTCCAGTAGTTTTGATGACACTCTATTGATCAGATACACAGCAGCTTGGAAGGCATAGACCTAGTATTTTTGAGGCATAGAGGCATGTGCTAGAAAGGCAAGACCAGTTTCTACAACATGACGATGCTTCCTTTCTACCCTACCATTTTGAGCAGAAGTGTAGGGACAAGAAAAACGATGAGAGATACCACGTGAACTTAAGAATGATTCAAAAGCTTTAAATTCACCTCCATTATCAGATTGTAAACATTTGATCTTCATATTAAACTGATTTTCAACAAGTCTTTTAAACTGAATGAACTTGTTGAGAGCTTGATCCTTCGTTTGTAATGAAAATAGCCAAGTAAACCTACTGTAATCATCTACAAAGAGAATAAAATATCTTGCACCAGAAGTAGAAATCATAGGAGCAGGTCCCAAACATCAGTGTGAACTAATTATAAAGGTTGAGAAGCTCTAGAAGTAGACAATTTGAAAGTAAGCTTATGACTCTTTGCAAACTCACAAGATGAACAAATTGATCCTTTATTTAAAGTAGCAGAAACATTACATTATCGCATTATTCTTTGAACAATTTCAAAAGAAGCATGTCCAACACGACTATGCCATAGATCACTGTCTTTAACAAGTGCAAAAGCAACAAGATTATTATTATTACAAGTAAACGAGGGATTAGAAATCTCTTTGTAAGAAGCTGCTAGAAACTTATAGAGTCCATTCTCAAGGTTGCCTTGAGTTAGAACCTTCTTCGTAAACCGATCCTTCACAAAGAAAGAATTGGAATGAAACTCAACAAATGAATTGTTATCAGAACAGAGCTTGGCTACACTTATTAGATTGGAAGATATAGAAGGAACATGAAGCACTTTCTTAAGAGAAAACACATGAGATGTAGAAGGAAGAAAGACAGATCCAACACTGGAGATAGAGATTTTCTTACCACTACCAACAGTAACACGATCTTGTCCAGTGTAAGGTGTAGTGGTAGACATGTTTCCAGAGTTCTGTGTCATATGGTGAGTAGCTCTAGAATCAAGGAACCATGCATCATCACTGACTGTATTTTGAGATGCTACCATAGCAAAGATCTGACTTTGATTAGAATTCTGACTCTTCGAGTTAGAGGCTTGGAAGGATATGTCAAATCTGTGGTAACAATTATGGACAGTATGTCTAAATTTTCCACAAAGCTGACATTGAGGTTTGTTGTTGTTGTTGCCTCTTCCACCTTGATTGTTCCTTCCACCACAACCACGTCCTCTAGTGTAGTAATGGTTGTGATTATGCCCTGAATTCTGATTTGGAGACCTTAGGAAGCCTTGATTATTCTTAGGATAAGGCTTGTTTCCAGAATACTTGTTTTGCACAAAATTAGCTGCTATATTAGATCCTTCTTCAATAGAATTCTACTGCTCAAGACGATGCTCAAAAGACATGTGCATACTATGAACTGCCTCTAAAGATATCTTATCATCTATGGCATTGATCGATGTAATAACTACATTGTATTCAGCACCAAGACCACTAAGGAGATTCATAACTTGATCCTGTTCAAAGACAGGTTCTCCTATTGTAGCCAAACTGTCAGAAACACCTTTGAGTTTCATGATATAATCAATCATTGACATAGAATTCTTCTTCATTGTTTGCAATTGTAGTATCAATTGCATAATTCTTGCTCTAGAGGAGGAAGAGAAGATCTGCTCAAGAGCGACCCAAGCTGAATGAGAGGTAGTATGACCAATAATCTGAGCCATAATTTCTAGGGTGAGAGAAGAGTAAATCCAACTCAAGATCATTTGATCTTGTCTTTGCCATAAAACAAACTCTGGATTGAGATTTCCTGTAGTAGCAGCAACTGTTGGTGGACAGATCGAGATTCCTTCGATGAAATCCTCAAATCCATTGGCAAAAATCATGTTATCCATTTGAGATGGCCAGAGAACATAGTTCATTCGATCTAGTTTCACAGGCAAGGCATGATTGAGTAGATGCGACGCTGGAGAAGAGATCGATCCTGAAATTTGAGAGGCTCCATACGAAGAAGTAGCAGATCCAGTAGCCATGATCGAACGAAGAAACGAGAAGAAAAAAAAAGAGAGAAAAGAGCTCTGATACCAAATCAAGATTTAGAAAATAAAAGAATTTCTGTAAAACTTTTCTCAAAAAATTATATTTGAGAGAGGAATTGTATTAGATATATAATATACAAAAGTATGTTTAGGTTCAATGAACCTTGAGTTAGTAACAAATTAACCTACTAACAACTTATTGTTGAGTGTGAACACTTTAAGACCCATATTATTAATATTGTTTTGGGCGTAGACACAGGAAAATCCTCTTGGGATGACTCGTCTGATGACCCAGACTGTTAGATGGATCGGGTTCATAGTCGATCCATATATCAAAATATCCAATCCACCTAAACAACTTGTTATCACTCAAAATCAACGTCTCAGATGGAATTAAAGCATAAAATTAACTAATTATTTGAAAGATCTAGATTAAGAAGAGATGGGAAAAACATAACATCATCTTCAATGGAGAAAAAAATGATGAGCCAAAAAATCACGTATTAAAGAATTTTTAATGTTTTGATACTATAAAAAAATTCAAGAATACACTACATTTTTTTTATTGAATCTTTAATGCATTCTTAACCCATAATAATACACATAAATACCTTATATAGAAGATGTGGTATGTACATAATATATTTTTACAAATTCACAAACTTACATGCACAGTTTTATTAGTTAATTATATAATATTTATACACTGTTTTAAGATACAATGTATCATGATATAATCTAACAAACTTGACAATCAATAAAAACAAAAATTGGATAAATAATTCAACATTGATTTACTATAAGATATAATATATAGAAGCACAGTCGGTAAGTTTATCCTGGTATCATTAAAACTTTAATTATAAAATTATCTTGTCTTAAAGCAATTTACCTCCTTTTTTTTTTGGAACTAATGAATAGACTTATCCTAAAAGTTAGTTCAAATGATAGCTTTATTTATTTAGATATTTTGATCGAGAAAAGAAATTTTAACTCTAGCTCCTAATTGAGAAATATATATATATATAGATAGATTTTTTATATTTGTAAGCACGCAAAGCATATATATAATTAATGTTCCATCTTCATCCCAAACTTTAATTTAGACTTTAGAGACAGTGAGATCCTTACGTTGTAAACTGATTTCCCCAATATATCATCGGTTCAAAAGTTTCAATTACTTGCACAATTTTTATTGAGTATTGACCATTTTACAAGTAGCTAGCTTTCCGTACGTTTATTGTCATTATCATGAAAATTACAGAAGGACTTCATTAATGAAAAAGGTGTGCAGTCGTCACCATATTTGTATAATTATGGATTTGAATGAATATGTACGTCTTTTGCATAATCATTCATGAATCTTTAAATCAATATGTTTTTTTCATACAGATAAAAAAAAAACAAGGTAATGAAGAGACATGATAGAAAAGTTTACACTGTGCAAGCACTATAACATTAAGTGGGCTGCGAGCCACTATTATTATTCCCATGGAGTGCGGAATGCTGAGTGCTAACCTTGTCATCCCAACTCACAATATAGTGTTAAATTATTACTATAGATGTGTTAAATCCTTAACTTCTAAACTCAATTTACTTAAAATTGTTTAAATTATATTTTGAGCTAAAAAAAAAACTAACTCACTTAATTTACGAGATTCAGAACTTACTAATTCATTTGACATTTTTTTTATTAAACATAAATTTTTAGTTGAAAATTTCCTTAATTGAACACTTTTTTGAATGAATTTTTTTTATAAAGTTTAATTTTCATCTCTTACACGGTGTTAACATTAATTTATGTAAAAAGTAACTACATTAGTTAATTTTATTTTTCTTTGAATAATAGGAATAACTTATTTTATATATACATATTTTTAATATCGTAAGAAAAAATTATATATTCTTATATTATCTACTTAGTTTGATTGATAGTCTCGATATTAATGCAAAAGAAATATGAAAAAGGTAAAAAAAAATTGTTATTAATTTTAATATATGATAAAATTCAATCCTAAATAAGGTGATCTCATTTAATTAAAACAGAATTTTTGTTTATTTTTTTCTATATATCATAACCTAAGTAGCAAACCTCCTTAAAAGAGAGAGATCACAAGGAGGAAAAAATAATAATGAATAATTCTTATGTTTTATTTTTAAACACATAGTACATATTTATATTTTTTATAATATAAAACATATATATTTAAAAATATGGTATCACTACAAGAAAACAAGTATGTATATACAAAATAGTACGTAATTATAGATAAAATGTTTTTATTTTTAGTGATGTAAAAAATATATTTTATATGATAATTATGTCGGAAGTCCAACGATCACTGAAGATGATCTTATCATACATAATATAGCTTCGTATATTAGATTTCTTAATATATATTTTCACCAATTATATTATATTTTTTTAATTTTTGATATGTTGTACAAAATTTTGCTCAAATTTCAAATTCTTTATTTTAGATAATATTTATACAAATCTTTGGTAAAACATAAAATATGTTTTAGTTTATATACTATGTACATGATGTTGTACAATTCTATACTATTTATATTAATCAAATATTCACGAATTTTATAAATAATTTATAAAATTTTGAACATATTTTATACATTTTACAAAGTTAATATAATATGGAGTTCTCAAATAAAAAATATTACTTATTACAAATATTTTGATGTTTCAAATTATTTTGTAAGATGTGTAAAAATTGTATATAAATCTGTGAGTTTTACATAAATTTTATTTTGTAAGGTATACATAAATTTTACATAATTTTATAGGATATACTTTAAATTTATATTGATTTATATAAAAAAATAATCAAATTATTACATTAAATAATAAATAATTTTTAAAATAAATAATTTTTATATTATATATATTACTTAACATAAATAATTTTACATATTATTTTATAAAATGTATATAATTAGATAAGTTTTTACATGGATAAATTTTGAAATAAAAATATTACTTGATAGTAACATTGTGATATTCTAGAATTACTTTTTCAGTTGTATATATAGTACATAATTTTTTTCATATTACATAAATTTTATAAAATTGTACTATTATTTTATAAGTAGTATAAAATATGAAGAAAAATTTATAAATTTTATAGATTCGTTGACGGTGATTAAAGATTTTCGAAGAGGACTCCGATGCCTTGAAAGTTTTATGATGATGTGAATGAGATATAAAATTATTTTAATATATATATATATATTTAAAACATATAAATCATTAAAAATATTATTTTTGTTATTTTATTATTAATTGTGATGGTTATCAAAAGCTGACAAGTGGTATTTAAAACTTTAATAGAAGCTGATATTCTTGTTAAAGTAACTTTACTTATTATTTAATTACAAATATATTTATTTAAATTTATATCTGTTATTTGTTATTTAAGTATAAGTAATTTTATTTAAAAATATTTAAAAGTAACCTAGTTGTTTTTTTTAACGTAAATAGCTACATCAAAATTCCAACTCCCACGTTCAAAACCCAAAATGGACGCTTATAATTAAAAATAAATAAAAATTCTAGCAATCTAGCGCCATTGGAAGTTAACAGTAAAAACTAAGTATATAAGACTTCATTTGAAACTGATTCTACTCTTAATTGTAATTGGTTTTAAATAAAGTAAAAGTATTTTTAAGGGTGTTTAATAATCTAAAAATAATAATTTGAAAATTTTAAGAAGCATTAAAAAAAAGTAAATAAATTAATAACAAAAAATGTTACTTTAAAAGGTACGTACATTTTGCCAAACATTTTATAGTTTTTTCTTTAAACTGCATATTTTTAACCAAATAACTTCAATTATATTCTAACCAGTAATTCTCTTAAAACCAAAGAATCAAATCCCCTAAATTACAAATTAAAGTGCTCGACTTTTATATGTGCTAGCTACACAAGGCAGATATTATATCTAACTGACGTACTGGAAATTTAATTATGCCATTGAAATGTAGCAATTTAATGCTCTTAAGCTTTATCATAAGCGTTATTTTATCTTACAATAAGCTCCGCAATATATATCTAATATTTATTAATCATTAATTATATTTTTAGATAATATCAATCTATTCCCTACAATTTTATATAATAAAAAAACTTTTATTTTAATAACCAGTTAATAGAGAGATATATATCTTACAAATGTTTTAAGATATAAATATCCATGCACCTTTTTTCTTCCATTACTAAATTATATATAATTTTCGTATATTTAGTATTTTTCTTTTACTTAAAAAAGATATATACACATACGTTTTTATAGGATTTGATCCAACAACTTTAAGTCAAATTAGTGTCGGGATGTACTTGTAATTCTTGGTACGTACTACAAGTACTTGCTTTGGCAAGCAATATTAACTAACAGCTGCGTTGTACTATCTAGTAAATAAATAACAAAGAACTTGTGTACTTGATATATATATCGAAATCTTAAATTGAAAAGTGGAACAAACCTAACATAACCTAATTACCAACTTACAATTAATATATTCTTTAATTTAGGTGATGATGAATGCAAATGCAAGCAATACCTGCTTAAAGGTGGGATCATAATTTTAGGTTTGGCTTTACTTTGTGTTTTCCTCCATTATTATGGTAATCAGTAGTTTAACTACCAAGCATTTATATTATTAAAAAAAACTATCAAGAATGTGTTGAGAGATAAAAATATACAATATATTATATTTTTTCTACCTTAAATCGATATTTTTAAATATAATTTGTTTAGACTAACAATACAATTTGATCAAAAAATAATGAATAATTTTTTTAAATTTTAAACATATTTTACAATATATTATAATTACACACCAATTAAATGGTGTTCAAAATGATTTTGAAAAAATATTCAAATGAAATATATGTTTATCTAACATATATTCTTAAATCATTTTGTTGAGCATGTCTTCATTTTAAGAGTTTTTTTTCACATAAATATGTTATTTAATTTAGGAATATGTTCCATACAACGTATGTTACGTTGCTTACCGTGCTGGGATGGGTAGTACTACCTATTTTAAAAATAAAAAAAAGGTCGAATAAGTGAGTTTTTTTCTTTCTTTCTTTCTTTTAATAATTCAAGATATAACTGGGCTATTTTTTTTTTTTTTAAAACCATTAGGATCTGTAGATTAATTATAACTAATACATCTAATTAATCATATCGAATTATTAAATAATTTAAATTTAATGATAAATATTTGATTCTATTATTTTTATAATTATAAATTATAAATATTTTATTTTTTAAAATTTATTTTAAGATAACAAATCTTATACAATGTTGGTGGACATTTCTATCTTATGCTCCAGCTAAAGAGTACATTATAATGAATTACAATATATATCATCAATATTATTAGAAACATGAACCTAATTCAATCTAATAGGATTTTATTAAGTTAAAGATTGTTCAAGTTTATAAGCAACATTACTGTCGAACTCCTAGACGATTTAGGACCGAAAGAAACTTAACAGCTCCTCTACACACTAACAAAGATGGTCTCACAAAGCCACAGTAGACTATTAAGGACAAAACTTAACTCATCGATCAAGTCAGGGCTAACTCTGATACCATGTTAGAAACTCAAGCCTAACTCAACCTAATAAGATCTCATTAAGTTAAAGGTTGCATAGGCTTATAAGCAGCATTGATGTCTTGTTTCTAACCGATGTGGGACAAGGATACTTAACAGCCTCCTCTACATGGCGGACAAAGGTGAACATAAGCGCCAAAATGAGAATGTGGTAGAGCCTAGGGTCCAAGCACATAGAGACCATGAGTAAAACTCTAATACCATGTTAGAAACTCAGTCCTAACTCAACCTAATAAGATCTCATTGAGTTAAGGGTTGTCCAAACTTATAAACAGTACTGTTGTTGAACTCCTCACCGATATGAGACTGAAGGAAACTTAACAACCCATCTGCACATGGACAGAGATGGTCTCATAAAGCCACGATGAGACTCTTACGGACAAAGCCGAAGTCACCGATCAAGCTAGACCCAACTCTGATACCATGTTAGAAACTCAGACCTAACTTAACCCAATAAGATATCATTAAGTTAAGGGTTGCGTAGGTTTATAAGCAGCATTGTTGCCTTACTCCTAGCCGATGTGGGACAATGATACTTAACAGCCCCCTCCAAAAGCGTGGTTTGCCAAGTTCAACTCCACTATCCTTCGCTTGAGTTACACTACCAGTCCTTATGATTTTGCCTTATTTCTTGGTCGCAATAATAAAGACACCATTTTACTTCTCTTATATATGGATGATATGATTATAACTGGTGATGACCTCAATGACATTCAAGAACTTAAGGATTTTCTTAGTCAACAGTTTGAGATGAAAGACCTTGGACATCTCATCTATTTCTTGGGTCTTGAGATCACTCGTTCCACAAATAATCTTTATATTACTCAAGCCAAGTATGCATCTGACCTTTTATCTCGAGTTGGACTCATTGGCAGCAAAATTATTGACACCCCAGTTGAACTTAATGTGCATTTAACACCCTCAGGGGGGAAACCATTGTCTAATCCCTCTATTTACAAACGATTGTTTGGTAGCCTGGTTTATCTCATAGTTACTCATTCATACATTTCTTATGTTGTTCATCAGGTGAGCCAGTATATGTTTGCTCCATGATCGACTCACTATGTTATTGTTCTGCGCATTGTATAATACTTGAAGGGCATGCTCTTCCATGGCATTTTCTACTCAACTCAATCTCCTCTTGTACTTTGTGCATTTAAGGCAACAATGTTGCTTATAAGTCTGGACAACCTTTAACTCAATGAGATCTTATTGGGTTGAGTTAGACCTAGGTGTCTAATATGGTATCAGAGCTCTACTCCTAATCTCTATATGCTTGGACCTTGGGCTCTACCACAGTCTCATCGTAGTGCTTATGTCCACCATGTGAAGGGGAGCTGTTAAGTATCCTTGTCCCATATCGGCCAAGAACGAGACAACAATGCTGCTTATAAGCGTAAGCAACCCTTAACTCAATGAGATTTTATTGAATTGATTTAGGCTTGGGTTTCTAACTCGGTATCAAAGCTCTGCTCTTAGTCTCTATATGCTTGGACCCTAAACTCTACCACAGTCTCACCGTGACACTTATGTCCACCTTTGTCCGTCGTGTGGATAGGGGGTGTTAAGTATCCTTTCTCACATTGGCAATGAGTAAGGTAGCAATGTTGGTTATAAACATGGATAACCCTTAACGTAATGAGATCTTATTGGGTTGAGTTAGGCTTGAGTTTCTAACATGGTATCAAAGTTGGGTCTGACTTGATTGATGACTTAGGCTTGAGTTTCTAACATGGTATCAAAGTTAGGTCTAACTTGATTGATGACTTAGACTTTGTTTTTAATAGTCTTATCGTGGTTTTGTGAGACATGGATGAGCTGTTAAGTTTCCTTTGGTCCCACATCAACCAGAAGTTCGATAGTAGTATTGCTTATAAACTTGAACAACTTTTAACTCAATGAGATCTTATTATATTGAATTAGATTTGAATTTTTAATTAATACAAAATAAATATAATATTAAAAATAATTAAAAAAATATATTATTATATAAATAACATAATTGCACTGATAACCAATTGGTTGAGTTCTAGTAATTGCCCATTCTTTTTAAAAGTAAATATGTTTGCAAACGGAATCGCATCACGTGATAATCTAATTGTATTGATGGTTGTATTCTTTTTATAGTAAATCACATTATTTATTCCTACCAATCCAAAAAATATGCTCATTGCGATGAATAATGACTAATTTTCGAAAACAAAATATATGAATAAGAATATTTGAACTGCTTTGTCGACGGGGAAAGGTGGTTCTTGGAAAGTAAATAGTATCCTAAATACTGCCAACATAAAAAACTCAATAAAAACGGCAAGGTTTTGCAAAATTAAAAAATACTTGAAAAATGTATTTTAAACCCATAAAATTTATGATATTAATAATATTGAAGGAGAGAGAATTTAATATTAAATAATTAATTATAATTTAATTTAAATAATATTTAATTAGAGAACATTGTATGAAAAATGTTTAGGTTTGACTCTCTTTAATAACAAAAATAATAAAAATATATTAGATAAATAAATGGGTGTTACTTTGATGATTATTTATTATTTATTTTTTATTTTAAATAAATATCACCATAATTATGAGGTGATTTTTTGGCTACTCATAGATTTAGAACTATTATCATAATATTTTTATCTAAATTTAATTTATTTTTATATATTTTTAAGTTTTTTCTCATATTTAAATCTATATCTAATATTATTATTTATAATTTTTTATCTAAATTTAATTTATGTTTATATTTTTTTTAAGTTTTTTCTCATATTTAAATCTATATCTAATATTATTATTTATAATTTTTTTGTAGTTTAAAAATTAAAAAAATATCAAATTTTGTTAAGATTTATAATATTGTTAGTTAAAAAAGAAATTTAAATAGAGACCAGGAGAATGTTAAAAAATTTAATCCTTTAATACAAATATGTTGATATTGTTTTTATAATAATTTTAATAATTTAATATATATATATATTAAGATATTTTTTATGTATTTTATTTTGAATTTAATCAAACTTATTTATTGATGAGCGTGTTATTTTCCACATTTTCCCCCCCTACTCTCTCTCTCCACTTCTATAAAATAGTCGGCGATTCGGCTCTTCTCATTGCTTATTAAATTCATATTTCTCACATCTACTAACATCGAAAATCCAGAAAAAATCCGAGTCCCTATTATTAAAATCTTTTCTCTGTTCCAAATTCCATTGCCCAAGCCATGTCTCAGGTAATTCTACATTCCTCGCAACTTCTTTCTTCCGATCCAATCGCTTTTGATTTCCTTTCTTGCCTTCCGTTTCCCCCTTCTTTGTCTTACAAGATCTTAATTTTATTTTATGCTTGACTTCAATTTTCAGTTTGTTTGTGTTTTCATTGTTTATAAAAGTATCTTACAGCTCCTAGTTTTATTTTCCCTATATTATAAGAATTTAGAGATCTTGGCAACTTTTTGCTTATTTTAAAAGATTGCATTTTTCGACAACATTTGCTTAAAGGATAATCTATTGAACGGGCGTTAAGCCTTTCTCAGCTTCTTATATGGATAAGAGTGTTTGGAATTCTAACAATTTCATAATTTGAAGAATTATAATTTGTTTTCGTTGGACTTTTAATTCTTTCACTGCATTTAATTAATTCTGCTCTTTGGGTAAAGAGGGATATTTTCTTTATTTTAAAAAAATTCAATTAAAATGTTTTAGTTGAAAAATTATTCATTAATCCCATGTAAATTGCTGTAGACCAACATGTCCGAATCAACCATTAATTCCTTATTCTAGGGTGTGTTTGATAACAATTTGAATTCTTATTTCTAATTTTTTTACAAGTGGTTTATTAATTAGATATATTTGATAACAGTTTCTGAATTGTTTTTCACATTTTTAAGGAATGACTACCAAGATATGGGGTGACTGATCAATCTTTAAAATAAGATTTTTTAGGTGGATTTTTGATATATTTATTTTTTCCATTTTCATTTCTGATTTATTAATTAGGTATGTTTCAGCTCTTTCTTTAGGTGTTTTAATTGGTGCTAGTTAATAGTTTTTCAGTATTATGATGTGACTGTCTTTTGATGTATCATTTGGTTCGAGTGCAGACTGTTGTCCTCAAGGTTGGTATGTCCTGTCAAGGCTGTTCTGGGGCCGTGAAGAGAGTTCTAGACAAAATGGAAGGTTGGTTGTGGGTTTTATAGTTTTATCAATTTCTGCTTGTAACAGTAACAGTACATAACACATTTAGCTATCAGATAGTGTCTATCATAAGTTTTCATTATAAGCTTATAATTGCTTTTTGAACAAAAGGCAGTTGTTGGTGGTGAAACACTGGTTTGTCTTCCTTAGTTTTGTGATGCATGTGCTCTATATACCATCCTCTGATTTCAAATTTTTCACATATTAAGAACCTATTAATGAGCATTTGCAGGATTGCAAATCTTTAGAAAATTAGCATAGTTAATTTTAACACTTTAGTCTCTTAACACATGGCACAGTGGCTTATGTTGCTGATTATCAGTGTTATGATTTGCATTTACAAGTTCATGAGGTCTCAAAGCTCTTTTCTGAAACATCATTATGCTGTCATCTGGCAACCTGAAGTTTGGATGGAAATTTTTATAGCATGTATTGATTAATCATTGCATGCTCATGTGAACTTGGTTCTGAACTTCTAATAGATCATCGTCTATGTAAATGTTGCTTGCTTTGGTGGGTGTCGATTATTCCCAATTTCCCATATTGAATTATGTTGAGATGCAACATTATATATTAGGAAGTTGCTCGCAGTTTGGTTTCTAACATGAACTTTTAGGAACTCTTTGAGGTTAGTGGAAGGGGAAGCAACTGTTGTGTACAAACCTTTTTTGTAATTGAGTCAAAAGAAATTAAATAAATAAGGGATAAGTTTCGTCAGTATACTAAATGTGATATTCATTCCATCCTTAGGTGTGGAATCATACGACATTGATATGAAGGAGCAGAAGGTGACTGTTAAAGGAAATGTTCAGCCCGATGCAGTCTTTCAGACTGTTTCGAAAACAGGAAAGAAGACGGCCTTCTGGGAAGCAGATGAACCAGCACCTGAAGCAAAGCATGCAGAAACCCCCGCTGAACCACAAGCTGAGCCTACAGAAATCCCTGCTGAACCAGCACTTGAATCAAAGCCTGCAGAAACCGCTGCTGAATTGCAAGCAAAGCCTGCGGAAACCGCTGCTGAATTGCAAGCAAAGCCTGCAGAAACCCCTGCTGAACCACAAGCAAAGCCCATGGAAACTGTCGCTTCTGCTTGAAGTCTGTATCTCGTTTGCTCTGTGGGAACAGTGTCATTTTAGATTGAACTTAATATGATCTTCTGTTAAATGTGAGTACCTAGTGTGTTCTTACTATGGTTTTAACTTTTAAGCTACAACATGTCCTTTGTATGACTGGTAATATACAAAGACAACGTGCTTGCTGATATTCTCCTTCTGTGTCACATTTTAATGTAAATTTTATATTTGTCATTCGTTTCTATTAGAAAATCCTTAAGGTGTGCAGAGGTCAAAAATATGTTTTTTTTCAAAACATCCTTCATAGCCGAGAACGAAGCGTGCCTTGTAGTCGGCTAGCTTAACTTATAGCTATGAACTTTCTGTAATTTCATTGCAGCCTTTGATTCATAATAATTGCCATAGCGTCCATGCTGAGAATCCACAATGTTGATCCAACACTGAACAACATCAGAGCAGCTCAAAGAATGCTCTGTGATCCTTAATAATAAAGCGAATAACTAACACAGATGCTATTGCGTAAAATTTGCATCTTTACATGAAGTTCCGTTTAAACAGATTCATTAATAGTTGGATTATTATGAATTTGGTTAGATGGTTAGATATTAGAATTGGTTGCATCATGTATAGATAGTTAAAGCTGCAGTGCACGAGTTAAGAAGTCTACTACGAAGAGATAAAAGTTTGTAAAAATTATGTATCTTTACATTCTATTAATTCACTGAGTTAATACACAAATAATCTTTATAAATTTTATCATAACATTGTATATAATATCGTATTTATATTTTTAAGAGAAAGTTTTTTCCAATGTTTCATTATTTTGCCACCACTAGTCATAACAAAAAGTCACTGAAATTTAAAACGGGATAGAGATCATTTACCAACATCTAAGAGAATAAAAATTAACTTTTGAGTTTAGAAAATGCTTGAAATATCTTCAAAGAACTATACTGTGCAGCAGCAATTAAATGAACTCTGATGTCATGGGATGCGTATAATTTAGGTAGTGGGCAAAGTTTATATTTTTGTGTTTGTACTAAAATATTCCATCCCGCAATACAATTATTTAAAAAAATAAAAAA
Source organism: Hippophae gyantsensis (assembly GCA_030763125.1). Lineage (NCBI taxonomy): Eukaryota > Viridiplantae > Streptophyta > Magnoliopsida > Rosales > Elaeagnaceae > Hippophae > Hippophae gyantsensis. The sequence goes on from CM061033.1 coordinate 50,908,989, forward strand.
AAACTATCGATAGGCACCAAGTCCAAACTAATCACAACTATACCACTAAAGATGATATGGATGCTTTTAAATTAAATAACTATTATAAGAGAATTTTAGTCATCTTAAATAGCTACCGATAAAATTTTATTTCTGTGCAAATGGGACTTAAGTTTATTATATTTCTACGTATACCTATTAATACAGTAGTTGGCTTAAATAATTTCGTTTTTATAAATTGATTGATTTTTTAACTGTAATAATTTATCTAAACATTCGTAACTTTATGACAAACTACTAAATAAAATGAATAAATAAAGAATCCTTATAAGTTGGTGAAGATTTCATATATGAGATAGTGGTCGTTGACGACTCAAAGGAAGTTCTTGGTGATCATTAACAAAATTACCGTGACATTATCGGAGTTTAAATAATTTCATAGGAAATAGATATAATATGTTAAATATAAAAATAAAATTTAATCATATTAAATATAAAATTAAATTAAATATAACATATTATATTTTTAAAAATATTATATATAATAATAAATAAAAATATAACATGTAAAATAAAACGTCACGTATTATATATAAAAATAATATTAAAATAGTTGGCTAGAATCTATCTCTCATCTCCTACTCAGTTTCATTAGTCAACCTTGGATTAGCCTTGAACTGAAGAGCTAAAGCAAATTAAAAGCGTAAAAATGGAGATCAGTTAATAATAATTCAAGGAAAAAAAAACTTGAGTTTAATTGAATCTAATAAGATTTTATTAAATTAAAGATTTTTCAAACTTATAACCAATATTGTTATTTTGTTCTTAATTAACGTATAATAAAGATAATTAATATTTATTATAAGATTCACTTAATTAATAAGCGATGTCACTGTATCGTTCTTGACTCCGTTGAAAATAGAAGTAAATTAAAAGTTTTTGTATTTCAAGACAATTCAAAAAAACTAAAAATTAAGCGTTGATTGGTTTGATAATCGAATAACACCAATTTTCAAACCAATTTTCAAATTAGTAGATATTTTTTAAGGAGTCCAAATCTCTAAATATTATAAGTAGATGCTTTATGCATTAATTTATTTATTTTATGTAATCATTTTGAGAAAGAATTAAATTAAATTAATTATAGAGTCCGTAATATTTATCTAAAATAAAACTAGATCTTAATTATATTAAAAAAATTAATTCTTAAACTTTGATGAACAAAATAACCAAACATGAAAAAGGTCTGTCATGATGCAAATCACATATGCAATTATACTTGACTGGAGGCAATAAACAATGTAATATTCCATCCTCTCCTGCATTAAGTCAAACGTTTACAAAATTCTCACTTCTAAATTACTTCCAAATCTCTACCAAAAAGAGAAAAATACTATATTTATCCCTCCTTTCAAATTTTTTTTTTGTCTTTTTGTCTACCTATATACATAAAGGAAGATTATAGTAGAAATCCCTTAATTTTTTGAAATATACCATATCCAATCATATTTTTTATAAGTTTAATTCACTAATTTAAAAAAAAACAGTATAAATTTAAATAGTTAATTTTTTCTATTTTTATTTGAAAAAACTGTTTCAATAAAAAAAATTTTCAAGTGCAATTGAAAAAATAAAAAAATATTGTTTTAAAAAACATAAAAATTTATCATTTTGATCAATATTGTATGTCAATTTTTTAAAATATGTGCACTAAATTGTTCAAAGAAACTAAGAAATCTAATTACTCTAGAATAATTAAATGTACTGTTAATGCATTTATTTATGTACATAATAATTGCATATAAAATAAAATAAGCATGTATGTGAAAAAAAATTTATATTTTGTTAAAAATTTATATATATTAATATAACTCCAATTAACTATTAGAAGATATATACACTGTTTGTGCCACAGATATCCAAACTACTGAACTATATTGCTCAAAATTCGGCTTACCTTTTACCATAAAATGACCAAATAAACATAATATCAATGGAAGTAGTAACGTGGATGAAATTTAATAGAAATAATAAAAAGTAATAATAAATATTAAGATAAAATTTATAAAATTATAAATTAAATTAAATTAAATTAAAAAATAAGAATTTTTTATTTATAAATAAAATAAAATAATAAATTGTTATGTACGAAAAAAACGTAATTCTAAAAAGTATGAGAGGAATAATTATTCATGTTGTTGTTTAAATATTTTATATTCTATTTTATTTCAAAATTTTAATCAAACTAAAAACAAAAATACAATTAATTATTCTAATTATCATTAAATATAAACTAAATAATATATTTCACCTACTAAGTGCATTATGATTAAGTGTAATGATCATTAATATATGATACATGATGACAAATTAATAACGTTGTTTTATAAAACTTTACACCCAAAGAAAATGTTTTAAGAACTTTCCTTTTGTTTCATTTACCCATTCTTCCATGCATATAATCTCAACAATGCATGTGGGTGGGGCTTGTTACTGTACATTATAAAACGAGTTAATTCCACAATTCCAGCCTTAGTCTCAGGTCAATTAACGCAATTAACCATGTCCTTACCATGTGCATGTGCTGAATTGATCATCATCCTTTAGAAATTAGTCCTTCCTCATCTTATTTGGTGCATGTCATCGACAATACACACACGAGCACATAGTTCGATAAGATTAATTTAAACATTGAGATAATTTATTAGTAATATTTTCCCTTCATAATTCAGTTGGCAAGGATGAAGAAATTATTTATTATTATTGAATTATAGGATGATTTATTACTTCATGCCAATAAAATAGAATATTAATACAATTTTGTTCGATAAAAATAAATACCTAATTTGAAGAAATAGAAATAAATTAATCTGATTGATGGATAATATAATAATAAATGATACGTAGTAAATGATGCGGTGTTATGACCAAAAGTTTAAATGGCAACTTCACATTCACACCAAAAATGATTGTTTTAACTAGAAAAGTACTAAACTCTAACCCTAGAACTCAATACCTGGTCATAAAAGTCTTATAAAACAAAGTCTTATACTATATGTGCAAAGAAAAACAAATATAATTGAATTCCAATTAGAGCTGCTGCTTATTGTATTTCTAGTAATACTCAACTGAATTGCTTGTGCTTTTATCAGCTTGGGCTAAGTCTTTAAAAGTGACAGGCTGAGGAGTAAAGGGTGGGGTAGTACATCTTAATAAAGCCCAATTAACCCCACTGAAAAATGGGTGGTGCCTGATGGCACTTGCACCCATTGTAGACCCCATTCTCCTTGTTGGTTCCTTCACCAATAGTTGTGTTATTAAATCCTTGGCTGGTCCTGCCACTGTTGGCTCTTTTGGGAATTCAAGGGCTCTAGCCACAATGTTTGCTAGGGTTAACTCATTATCATACCCTCTAAAAGGTGTTACCCCATATAACAATTCAAATATAAATATTCCTAGTGTCCACCAATCCACCGCACTACCGTGCCCTTCACCGGATACTATCTCCGGTGCTAAGTATTCGTGAGTCCCCACAAACGACATTGATCGTACATCGAGCGGCTCTGCCACAATCTCTAGGGTTCCACCATGGGCTCTTTTCTTTTTCCGCCTCCATCTTGGTTGGAAACATGATACGGCAGGAACAATACAATTAGGTATAATGCATGATGATGTGGTAAATGGTCGTTGGTCAGTGTGAAATCTAATGGATGGATTTTCATCTTGTTGGTTGCGATCAGAAACCATCTGAGGCGTTGATGTTGAATTATCATTTTTCAAGGAGAGGTCAAAATCAGTCAACATAATGTGACCGTCTGATCTTACTAAAACATTTTCAGGCTTTAGATCACGGTATATTATCCCCATCATGTGTAGGTACTCCATAGCAGCTACAACTTCTGAAGCGTAGAACCTAAAAAAGAAAATAAATAAAAAATAGCCATGACATAAAATCATAAATAAAGGAAATTGATATTTTCATAGTACAAAAAAGACTAATATAAAAAGGAATTTAAAATTTATATTGGCAATTTAATGATTATATATTTTTAAAAAACAAAAACAACTCAACCAATACTATAGCTACTACACTAAATAAAATGACTATAATAATTGAATCTTCTACGAAAGGATCTATCTACTAGCTATATCATCATAATGCACAAGAGACCCAGCTGATTTTCTGCCTAACGCTTCGATTACTGAGCACAAATTTAGAAACAAGAAAAAACAAAAGAAAAGGAATAAAGAAATCAATATCCAAGAATCCCTACAAAATAATAGAAAGTAAAATCAAGAGAAAAAACAAAATAGAAACTTTCAAGGAGGAGACATGAATAGATATAGAAAGCGAAACTGTTTTCTCTTACTTTTCTTCCTAATACTATCGTTTTGTCCATACCATATTTAATTTGATAACTACTACATTAACCCACGTTAGTGTTAATCGTACCCATATTTTAGGTGTTATTACTATAGAGGTGGTATAACTTAAAAACGAAATGTGGGCAAATTTAGTATCAATTTCATAAACCTCATTACTCCAATCAACCACTAGATAATTAACAAAAATATAATAATATAAACAAAAAATTCATATAGGATAGGATTAGTATTTACAAAATATAATACAATTTATACACGGTAGAAATATATAAATAATCTATTATACTCCTCCCATCATTAATTACAATTCAATGTTATTATTGTTGTACAAAATTATTATTAATGAAAAATTATAACAAATTTAGTTGTACCAGTATCACCAACCTTTTAACATGCTAAGATACTCTTCTTATTTTCCTTTACATGATTATGTTTTTTTTTTAAATAAAAAAAAATCATCTTTCTATTTTTACATCTAGTTAATATATATATAGTCTTTTAAAGCTAATAATAAAAATTAATGTTTTAATCATTCATTAAAAATGTGTGATTTAAATTTGATAGAGAATCTAGTTACCTTTTTTACAATCAATTATCTTAATATTTGATATTTAAATTAGCAATTCTCTCTTAACCTCTTATGAAATCTCATCCCAACTAAAGAAACGTAAATTGGGTCATCCATCGTTTGCATTCATTCATCTATATTATATATTTTTTCTCATATAATGAGAAGGAAAGTGCTTAGAATGTAAGAATAGGCAATAAAAACGCATGTAAAATATAAAATCATTGATTTTACAGCTCGAGAAACCCACCAAAACGAAAAGGAATGACCGTGTACAGGTAATCAAAAACTGTACCAAACACGGTCTTTAACAGTTAAAACCCATTTTGTTCCCCCACATGCAATAAAACGCTCTCTCTACTCCAATGAAAATGAACTATCAACATCATAATAATGCAGTTTAAAAAAATAAAATAAACAAACAAACAAACGAATAAATTAAGATAAATTGGCAAAAATATAAATTAAATAATAATTTCGAATACTGATATAAATTTATTTAAATATTTGCAGACAATTCATAATTTGTGTGAATGTGTAAATAACTTTTTAAATATCTAAACAAACTTTTGAGTGAAAAATTATTTACTTTTTTAAGAAAATACGAGTAACACAATAATTTGTGTGCGCTTGCTATTTCTCTTTGATAATTTCTCTTTAATAGGCAAAATTGAATAATACCCACCGTACGGCAGCTTCATGGAAGCGTCTCTCCGGTTGACGTTGTCGGAGGACATGGAGGTCACCGCCGGAACAAAATTCCGTCAACAAACACGACCAGCGATTGGAATCAAGGGACGCATAGAGAGTGGGCAGAAATGGATGATCCAGCATTTCCAGAATTTCCCTTTCTACCCTTGCTCTACTCTCTTTGTTCCTACTTGCTAACTCTTTGTTGTCCATCACTTTAGCAGCAAAAACACACCTATTACTCTCTTCCCCTTTAAGCCCCACAAGGTAGACACTTCCTATATCACCACTTCCTAATCGGTGAAGAAAACGAAGATCGGCAATACTGAATGGAGCTCCGGCTCCGTTACCGGAGTTATTATTCTTTTTATTCAGTCGTTGGATTGCTTCCCAACATGGGTCGGAAGGGAGTGCGTGAGGCTTACTAGATGAAGAATAAGAAGAAGACGAAGAGGGTACGAAGGTAGAGGCAAAATGGGTTGCTGTTGCTTCAGAGGCAGAGCTTGTTGTACTGCTTCGCTTGGTGTTTGTGGTTGTAGAGTTGAAACTTAGACTTTCCAAATCGTCGACGAGATCGTCGACTAAAGGGTCCATTTAAGATACAATGGAGGTTGTGAAGAACCTTCGTGTTTGGATCTGAATTTATTTTAAGAAGAACATGTATGGTGGTGGAAGCATAGAGTAGACAGAAAAGAGCGAGAGGTTTAAAAAGGATGGGGGAGGAGGTGGATGGGCCATGTGGTTGGCTTTTATTCATTTTGGGCCCATTGTGGGGCTTAATAGAATTTTATTAATTCCTCATTTTTTATAAATAAATAAATTTATTTATTTTTTATTTATAAGTTACAATAATATAATAATTTAAATATTATTATTATCATAATATTTTTTATTAATAATAATAATATAAAAATATAATTAATTATAAAACATATTAAATAATTTTTATATTTTTATTATGATAATAAAAAAAATAACACTAACTTGTTTGATTTTTTAAGCATTTTCTGTTTTCTATTGCTACTCTGTACTGTTGGGAAAGTGAAATAAAAAAATATAGTAGGCGAATTATTCATTGTTATCTTTTGGCCAAGAACAAAATATAAACATTGGTTGTTTCATAGCCAAAAAAAAAAAAATTGTTATTGCCAATGTTATAATGTCTGAAATTTAATATACTGTTTATTATAGTTCCGTATTTTTTTCTTAATAGAATTATAGTTCCATTTTCATGTTTTTAATTTACAGGAAAAAGCATCACTTCAATATAAAAATAGCTACCCTAACATACGATTAAAAATATATTTTTAAATAATTAAATATTTTAACTTTTCATAATAGATCTAATAATATTTAACAAATATTATGAAACTAAAATATAAATGTCAAAGAAGTCAAGTCGAATCACCACAGCAAACCCATTATTTTGATAAAAAAATGACACTTTTGGGAATCAAACTCGGATATTATCATAGTTTATATTTATTAGAATACATCCTTGCTTAATGATATATAAATATATTTATATATTTATTATTAATTTTAATATATTTTAATTTTAAAAATAATAGATTTACATATCGGTCCATTATAGGCCACGGTTCATGTTGTTGCTCTTTTAAACTCTTTCATGCCGAAATTTATAGGGTCATGTTGTGTCTTCCCATTGTGCCAACGAGAAGAGTCTCAATGTGTCGTGTTAAGCTTAATCAACCTTTTTTATACCTCTAAAATAAAGTATATTTAAAAAAAAATGGGATCGTAGCTTATCCTTTAATCAACCTTTTTTATGCCTCTAAAATAAAGTATATTTTAAAAAAAATGGGATCGTAGCTTATCCTTTAATTTATTAATATGCATTATAATGTACAAGATTTAATTATTTAATTAGTTATATTTTTAATTTTTTTTAATAAAAATAAAAAAAAATAACTACGTATATAAAATAGATTATCCATAAAATATTCATTATATTTGATTGATTTGTTATCATAATTTAGAACTAGATGCTAATTAAAGTTAAAATATTTTACAAATATATAATATTGTGCACCAATGATTATTGAGAAAAAATTAAAAAACAAAATTTCCATAAAAAATCCTATCCTTTCTCTTCATGTCTCTAATTGGCTAATATCCTGTCCTGTTGAGAAATCAATTCTCAATCAAAGGATAAAGTTAAACAGCTTTATTTTTTTAGGGTATTCTTTCAATCAATGAATTCATTGCTCCGTGCTCACGCGTACAAATAAGATGAAGATGGCATTCCTAATAAAAAATTTGCATAGTTTTTTTTTCTTTCTTTTCATCATCTGCATTAAATGGGAAAGAGAATAAAATCATAATTATTTTATATAATTTTTTGATAATTTTAAAACATAACTATATATTATAAATGAATAATAATTTTTTTATGGTTTAAACACTCTTATTTTCTTCAAAATTTCTTCAAATACATTTACTTTAAAAAAATTTACATTATTATTATAATAATTATTCAACTAAATTATTGAAAATATAAAATATGTTTTTAAGTAATAAAATAATATATATATATATATAATTAGTTTAATTATTCACATTGTAATATGTTTAATATTAAAAGGGTTTTTTTATGTAATTTTATATATATATAATATTAATTTATAATTAGTTTATATTAACCAATATTTTGTATTATAATAATTATTCACACTTTATATTTAACTAATCACAGTTATTTTATAAAAAAAATTATCATCAATTTTTTATGTAAAGTACCCATTCCTAGTCTGCATTAACAAGAAATTCGCAAAGGTAATTAATATTGCACATCCACATGTTACATGTAGCTAAATAAAACCTATTTAATTGCCTACCGTGTTGAATAATGTAAGTTATTATCACTAAATCATTTATTATTGTCCCTAATAATTAGCTGGACTTCACCATATATACACTTGCATCAAATGATGGGTTTGTCTCAACATAAGTAAAGAGAAAAAGTTTTGAAATATGCATAAAATATATAATATTTTTGAAAAATTATTTAAAATAATATCATAAAATTTATATTAATAACAAAAATATTATTATTTTTTAATTAAAAAAAATTAGTATTAAAAGTGTTTTTTTTCTTGTCAAGTGTCTAGCGACTTTTTCTTGATTTTTTTTATTCTCACAAATTATTATATATAATTCATTGCCATTTGTCGAAAATTATAACCATGCTTCTTAAATATATTTATTTTTCAAGTCGTTTTAGTTGATACGTCTTAGATTTTGCAACTAGTCCAATGAATATATTTGGAAGTGTACAAATTCTTTCATATAAAGAAATAAAAAAATTGACAAATTCTACATATATAGTATAATTAAGAATATGAGTAGTGATTTTAATTTATTATACAGTTTTTTATATTCTTTTATTTTAATAATTAAGGTTTAAAATAATAATTTTATATCTTCTCTTTCTAATAAATTTTAAATATTAAAATATAAAAGTGTAATAAATTAAATTCCTTTTACTAATATATGAAACATATTGCTTTAATAATTTTTTAATTACTAAAATATTTATATTTGATAGAGATATATTTATTATTGTATTTTTAAGTTATGTATGTTTAGTTTAATAAATTCTAGATGTGATCAATTAAGAATAAAATTAAAAAAAATCTTAAAACTTATTTTTTTAAGGTGAGCCAAACAAATAGCATTTATATTTTTCAATATTTTAAAGTTTAATTCCCTTATCATTTTCTTTCAATTTGAACTCTTTCTTTTTTACACTTTATTCTTATTGCTTTTATTTATTATAATCTGATTTTTTATTTTTCATACATTTAATTTAAATTTTAATATATCTGTGTAATTTAACCTTTTTTTTAAGTACAATTTTAAGACTTTTATAATTTTTTCCTTAATTAAAACATTTTAAAATTAGAATTTTTTTTACCCCAATTTAATTTACATTCAAAATTTAATATATATTTAAAAATAAAAATTCATATAAATACATATTTGTTGGAAGATAATTTTTTATGTTATGGATTTTAGTGATTTTAAAGATAAGTAAAAATTTTGATATCTAAAGTGAATTATATATATTTTTTATTGAAAAAATATATATATAACATATTAAACGCGTAGTTGATTATGTATTCAGTGATCTTTATACATGCTAATCACACATAATTTAATGAACATTACATATAAACTAATAAACATAAAATAGGTCACCAAAGACGTTTACATAATTACGTCGATACATACAACTCGCTCCAAGTTTTCAAGTAGATTTCTCATAGCGTCAACTTTAGGTGAGAATTAAGATCACGTTGAAACCTTATAATTCCACTAGGTGTTGATATCTAACAACTCTTAGTTCAATAACGAAGTATTCTAATTGATTACGCTATATGTTTTATTGAATTTGATAAATCTAAACTATTGTTAAGTCATTCTTATAACTTCATTGTAACATAGTAAGATACCAACATTTATTAGGTAATATAACGGTTACATATTTAATACCAAATAATATTCAAGACTAATATCAATAATCAAAAGTTTATTTTAAAAGCTTAGTTTTGTTTCAATGTTTTTAAGTCATTGAAGTTGTTGGAGTTATGAATATTTTTATACTTTTGTAATGCATATATAAAATAAAAATATTTTAAATATCCATTCAAAAGTAAACCCAAAATAAAAATATTTTTAGAAGTAAGATATCTCATTCAATTCTCTAAAACTTATTTAACTAACACTAATTAACTTAAATTAAAAATAATAAGATTAAATAGCTTTTAAAATTTAATAATTTCCCAAAACCATGCTTTATATCTTCAACTATGTTTTTTGTATTTTTCTTGAACCAAAGTTTCTTAAATATGGTTGGATAGTAGTGAATCAAGATTTCCAATTTAGAGAGAATACTATTAATAATTAAACTTGAAAACTTATAAAAAATAAATTAAACATTAAAGCTAAAAATTTGATATTGAAATTTTTTAAACTAATATATATCAAAATGTAATTTTTTTTATAATTTTATGTAATTTATTAATAATTAAATTTATACATAAAATTTATAATTAAAATATTTTATTCCTAGAATATGACCTTAAAATTTAAACTGAGAGGGTATTACAATAAAATATAAAACTTTCATAAAAGTTACACAATTTTACTTATAAAATCACATATTTTATTAGGTGAGAAAAGAAAGATATACCTCATAAACATCATATAGATATATCCATGTGTTTAAAAGTGTCCTAAATGATCTCTTTGTTTAAGGGGCATTACATTCTAAGTATAATCCAATTTTCACAACATATTTAATAAAGTTAGGAAGTTAAACATCATACATATCCATGTGTTTAGGTGAAGTAACGAGATTCTAAATTTATTTAGGTCAAATATATATTCTCGTTTGCTTAAACAACAAATTTAAAAATAAAATAAGTTGCACTATCGGGACTATATTCTCGAAGGAAACCTATTTTTTTAAAAATAATATTATTATAATTATTTAAAGATAATTGTAAATGTTATAGAATTTAAAGAGATATAAAAATTGAATTAAATCTAATTTACATACATTCATATATATAAAAAACGTTACTTCAAATGTCAACATTCATGTAACTATCACATTTGATTTTTAATTATATAAAAGCAAATTCACTTACTCAAAATGAGCTCACTTCCATGTACATATCTTTTTATCCCTTAATTAAATTAAGTACTCAATTTTAACAACCATAGTTATTTTATACACCTTGGATAGACTGTGCACCACGCATAATTCATGTAGCTAGTGTCCACTCATGTTCTCTTAGCCAAGTAACTCGTAATACTCATGTGAACGTATCTCGTAAGTATAAGATACATCGGTACGTATATAACACTTAAAACAACAATTATTTTTCTTACAAGCTATTATAACAAAATGTGCATAAATTAATTATTATATTGCATATTTACATATCACTTTCCTTACTTTCCTTCTTAAGCCAGTGTAAGCAGGAAAATTAAATTCCTCAACGAGTAATGGTGATTATGGTCAACATATGTACTACATAATTGAGGTCAAAGCGTTTTTTTAATATTCTTACTTACTGTCTCATTTATATATATAGATAGTGATATTCCTACGATTTAATTTATTGTTATAATAATAATAGTTTATTAAAAAATAAATTTATTTAATAAAAATAATATTAATATGTAATTAAAAATAAAATATATATTTAATACTATTTCGTTATAAAAATACAAAATAATTGTAAAAATATTATTGAAATTATAAGTCATTAAGCACTATATTGTCTCCTCACATTCTGATTGTCTGGTCAATTTTGCGTCAAACTCTACCTACCTATTCGATCTATCCAAAATAAAAAATACCGCCAGGTGACAAGTTTCGATAACTATTGTAAAAGTGCTATTCGATAACTATTCGATATTTTATTTAAAAATAAAATAAATATTTTTAATTTAAAATAAAATAACAAAGTCAAGGCATGTCATTTTAAAATATAAATTTTAGTTTTATTAATAACTTAAAAAATTAATTTCATATAATATCACTTTACAAACAAACTTAAACATATATACGTATAAAAATCAGAAACATGCTTTTTAAATTCTATATACACTAATTTTCTCTGTTATGATTTTTTGTTTTGTTATTTAAAAAATGATTATTTTTATTTTTTCTATATTTTTTTCATTTTTTAAATGGCTTTAAACGTAAATTATTTTTACCGCAAACGATTCAGCTTAAAAATAAATAAAAATATAAATGATTATTAATTATTGTACAGCCACTTTATATTTTGAAATGATAAAACAAAAAATAATAATTATATTTAAGTTTCACGTAATAATAATAGAAATATATAATGCCTTCTAAAATTCGTGACAACAAATATTGTTATTAATTTATATATTATTTGGTTGTAATAGTTCATTGTATGTACGTATGGGAGAGACAAGTAATAATAATGATTAATGGAAACAGAGACTTAAGACTGAGGTTAATTATTATTTAGTCAAAGCTTGTTGGGTTAAAGTAATAATAATTGCTATTTGCTAGCTAGTTGGAGCTATCATTTTCCCTTTAGTAAGATCGATGTCCCTTAAATGATAACTTTTTTACTCATCCTTCGACTTGGACGGTAGCAATAAAAAGTATTATTATTACGAAATTATTTTATTAATAATAATTTTATTTAATATCATTTATATTAAAATTAAAATTATATATATTTTCATTATAATAATAATAAAAATATTAAACGAGTATCATTATACAACTTAAATTACATAACCTCGAAGAAACACGAAACTAATGTTTACCATTAATTAATAATAAATATAATAAGTATGAGATGACTTATATAATATATATGTTATTGGATATAGGATAACAAAACAATATTAAATATATAAAAATTTAACTATCAGGTAAATCACTATAAATTCATTAACTATCAAAAATTATGTGATAAAGTTTTTAAAAATATATTATTTATATCATGTAAAAAAAGTAATGTATTTCCAATTAAAATAATAAAGTTATTTCACGTTTCAATAATGATAATTATCTTTCAAAATAAAAAATTCTTAAATCTCAATTAAGTTATTCAATGTTAAGATTACACTGCATCTTTACCATTGTTCACTTAAGGAGAGTGTTTCATGAAATCGGAGAGATTGTGTACATTTTATAGATTTATGTCCCATATATGAATGTGTTTTGCTTATTGGTAGGCATAATAGATTACATGTTATTTCTACATGATACGTTCATAAAGTATATTTTTGTTTCGTGTATAAGTTATAGGTATAGATTGAAATCATTGAGTTCTAAACTTTCTTGTGTACAATTGTGTTAAGATGACATGCCAACATATTAGAGTGTGAATGAGTTGATCAAAAAAGATGGATATAATGTACAAGATGAATGCACTTAGAATATGTATGTTTTTGGATGTTAGGTGTGTGTCGATGTTTTGTTCATGAGAAAATATCTTTAAATTATCTTTGTGATCATCTCATGATTAATACGTGTCTGTATTATGATTATATAGTGTTTTAACACAAAAAATCAAAGAAGGAGATTGTAAGTTTTGTAATTTGCTGTGTCTATGTGTTTACTTCTTATATGTAAAACACAGAATATGTTTATTTTACTTAGGTTTTTATCTTTCTCTATATAATATTAGTTACTGCGGATTAATAATACACACGCGCACATAATTAGGTACACTACGATTGAAAATTTGTTATACACACATTACGAGATTGGTTTCTTAAATGCCTTGCTAGGATATGAGTGACAGTTTTTGTTTCCTTTCGAGTGTAGATATTATTGAAAATGACTCGATAATTTTTTATTGAAAAAATTTGGATTGTTGGCATTTCTATAAGGGCCTCGTCAGACCCTCGACAAGGTAGTCAACGAAGTCTTGACGAGGATGGTCGTTGATGGTTAGTTTCTTCAATAAATATCCCATCTTTTGGCTCTTTTTACCTATTCTTTACACACCAAAATTTTGTCAAAAATTATTTTGAAATTTCTTTTTGTATTGATGCTCGAATATATTAAGAGAGTTGAAAAGTACATAAAAAAATTGAGATTTAAGAATTATTAATTTTTGAGATAATTATTGTTAATAAAGTGGTGAAATATAATGTTGTCTCTATTAAAAATATATCATTCCTTTTATACAATACAAATATGATATTTTTAAAATTTTTATCATTTTGATATTTATTTTTATAATTAATTAACTTATAATATATTATCTATTAATTAATAGATTTTATACATTCTTGGTATAATTAATATGTTACTGTTATCATTTATCCTATATTATTTTATATTACATTATATGATATGTATAGTATTTTAACTAATCACACATTTAAATTAATAATGTTATAATTAAATATATCACTACTTTAATAATATTTAAAAAAAATATAACATATATTATAAATTTATGATCATCACAAATAAAATATCTTAATTTTATTAACCAAAACAAAATATATATTATTAAGTTAATAGTTAATGTCATTATATCATTTTTATATATGTTATCACAAATTTTATATGTACTATGTTGTAATACCCTAAAGGAAATAATAACATAAGGCATAAAGTACTCTGACTTGAACAAAGCACTTGCTAATTATAAGCTACTGCTTCCATTACAAGCCAAAAAGCAAAAGACACTAGTTGGTTGAACTAACAGGTAAAATGTTAGGTTCTTAGTCAGCGTCATCATAATTAAACCCATTAGTTATTATTACTGTGTTTCTTTGATAATCATACAATTTTTATGTTTTAATTATTCTCCTCTTGTTAAGTACCATTAGAACTCGAAACCATCAATTATGTCAAAATTCATCACCTGTTTCTAAGGCAGATGTCCATTTCACATGTAGGAATCAAAATTTATGGGAAAATACCGTTTTTATACGGGTGGGACACAAATAATGGCAGATTAGCAGATGCTGATTAATTAACCATTAAAAATTATACAAACAAATTATAAAGAAAAAGTAAATTAAATATTGGAATTAAAAAAAATTTACCATGAAATGTTTTAAGAAAATAAGTATCAAAATGTGCTTTTATTTTTATAAATTTTATTAAATTTTGATTAATAAATTATTTAGTTTATATATAAAATTAAAAGTTAAAAAAAAATTCACTTAAAATATTAACTTACAATACAATAAGAAATATAATTAAATTGAGTTATATATTGAAAAAATCAATAATAATTATACTTAAAAACTTTTAGTATATTTAAGAGCCTTTTAAATATGTTAGTTTTAAATATAATTATTAATTATATATATATATTTTAAAACTTATAAATATAATTATTAATTATACCTAAAAACTTTATTTTTAATTACAATTAACAGTCGTAACTAAAAATATTTTATACATTAAAAGTAATATAAATTTAAACCTACCTCTTCTTCCACGTTACCCAACAAAATACAATGGCTCTGCGATTGGGAGATAAATGATTACTCTGCCGTTGGCTTGTCTCTCTCTAGACTCTTCTTTTGTTCTTCATTGCCGCCTCAGATCTCACTTCACCTACGTAGCAAACAGTGACTCGTTGAAGCTCAGGTGGTTACAATCTCTGAGCTTTAATCCATTCCGTGTTTCTCTACCTCCTTGTCTTCTTGTTGATTTCTAGAGTTTTGTATGCTATTATTTGTTCCCTAGCTCTTTTGTGTATGATCTCTCTCTCTCTCTCTACTTACAGGGCTCTAGAAATGTAAGACTTGGAATATAATTTTTTTGCGTCTTTATTGTGTATGCGTGGATTAGTGTAACGATTTTGATACGATTGTTTTTTCTTTTTCCTGTTGTTCTTTTAAAGTGTTTTCTTCTTAACTATTTGTTTTCTTGCGTTTGTTTTGTCGTATCTGGAAGTGGGAAAAATTCATTTTTCTTATCAATGTGTTCTTTTAATCTCCAATTTTTTTCCATATTATATGTTATTATAACTTAGTAATATGTTTTAATAGAAATTAAGCATCAAAATACTGTAAAAATTAACATTATAAATATAAATAAATTATGTGGAGTAAAATTTAGAATACACAACTTTACATTTTTTAATATTAGATTCAAACAAGTAAACAAAATACTTATATTATACTTACTATAACACCTTTCAAAGGTAGCTCATAAATTGAAGAGAAATACAAACACTTAAAGAAAAAGCTTTCAACTCACACTCAAACTAAGAATATAAAAGACTTATTTGTTTTTGATTGAATGATTAAAACAAAATACAAGGTAAATTATTTATAGTTTTTATCATGCTATCTACACCACACAAATATAAAACTAAAAAATAATCCTAGTTACACAAATCTTATCTACACACTTTTTTTTTCTACAACCTTCAATCACTTCATTTATTTCTACAACTTTCAACCACTTCATTTATTTCTACATCTTTCAACCATTTTATTTATTTTTCTACATTATTCAACCATTTTATTTATTTCTCTATATTCTTAATTATTATGTTAATGTTAATTTTTAATAAATTATAGCGAAGAAGTATTATCGTAACGGTTATTGTTACTATAAGTTTATTTTTAAGAGATTAGTTACTTACTTTATATATAAATTTATTATATTTAATTTGATTTAATATTATAAAAAAATAAATATGCTGATCGTATTACTTCGAAAAGACACTGTACTTAAAAACACTCGTTATAAATATCAAATTTCAAGTCATGTCGTTAACCAAATTGTCATTGAACTTAATATAAATTACATTTATTTATTGGATGCATACCAACTAAAAAAGTCTAGCAAATTAATAGTAAATAATTGTGAAATCCTTTTTGCATGTAATATTTGATTTGTACTCTAATATGTTTTTTTTAAGATTAAGTCATTGCATTTTTCTTTTATAGTTTGAATACAAACAACATACATAATATAAAAACTTATGATTGTCTGGTCGAAAAAGAGTAAGTCAGTTTTTCTTTGACAGTATTGAAAATTTGAATTAATTAATCAAATTTTAAATATAATATAATAATCATTTAGAAACATCACTTAATATATATTATTTTTTTAATTAAATACTTAAGTCTCCTTATATAATTATTAAGTTCAATAAATATATATATATATATATATAAACATTTTATATTTTGATTTTTAGTAATTAAATTAACTTATGATTGTAATTAATTATATTACAATTAATAATTTGTTTAAAATGTATGTATACAAATATTATAGAAAAATATGATATTTAATATATTTAGAAAAATGATTTTAAAAATTAATTAAAAAAAACTTTTGGTTATAATTAATAAATATACTTAAATGTCTCACTTAAAAATGATAATTATACCTAAAAGTGCTGAGAAATATGCTAATTATGCACCTACAACTTTTTAGGTAGGTAATAATTGTATCTAATTAAATTTTTATGGATGTAGTTGTAAAAATTTTCAGTATATTTATTAATTGTACTTTAAAAGTGTTTGAAAAATATAATAATGGTACCTAAAATGTTTTAAATATACTTATTAATTATACTAAAAGTGCTTGAGAAATATGATAATTATGCACCTATAACGTTTTAGGTAGTTAATAATTGTATCTAAATTGCATCTATATCATCACACATGAAGGAAAGAAAGAAGAGAAAACTTGTTTGCTGTATTTTTTTTAGAGGCCCAAAAACTCGATTACTTGTATTTTTCAGGTCCGTTAAATATGTATTCAATAAAAGAAAATCGCGTTATAAAAAAAAAAACCGTATAAAAAAAGCACATTCTTACTCCCATTTGCTTCAAAGTTCAAACCTAGTAATGTGCAACAGCGAAGAGCCCTTGTGCGTAATTTGCATTCCCTTTCAAACATGAATCTTCATTTTTGCTTAGTTCCTCAAAATTTTATTTCCAATTGTGTATTTAATTAAGTTTAATTGGATGCATTTTTATGGAGGTTGCTCGGTCTCCTTGCTCGTGGATTGTGGTTCATAGACATTAAGTTAATAATTAAGAGTTTGACCCTCGTAAGTTGCTTGTTATTTGGGTTTGCTATCGCTTTCAATTAGTTTATTTTGTGGCCGAGCTTTCTTCTGGTTCTTTTTTCCCTAAAGGTTTGCAATGTAATGTAGGTTTCTTGAATTATAAAAGGTTAATGCTTGAAAAGTCTATTTTTTTGTTACCTTGAATAGCAAATCTCGAAGCCCATGCCCTTCATACTTCTGGGTCAAATTATTGAATTACTAAGAGAGTCATCAAATTAAGGTGAATGGAATTTTAAAGACACTGTTTTCATTTGCCCAAGTATTGAAACTTGATGAGGATATTCCACTGTTTTGGATATTACTTATTTTGAGATTCTTAAGGCACACTCATGTAACTAGGCAAGATTTACTGTAATTTCAGGTATTAATACAGTTTTGTTTCTCATGATGTGATTCTTGGAGCTTCCCTAATTGATGTAAAGTAACATAGGTATCATTGTTTTGGCCAGTAAGGACATGTTTTGCAACATATGTGGTGTCTATTATCTGATTTTTCAAATTTGCTGATAAATGAAAAGCAATCTGTGAGCACAAACCAATTGACCAGCTCTTTGCAGCACGATTGAATCATTAAAGATCACATACCTGTTATTAATCCAAGATTCATTTTATTTTAATGAAATTTAATTAATTTTCAGATTTATATTCACGTAACTAGTGTTGGTGCTACTATATAGAATATGGCGACCTCTCCTGAAATGTAAGTCTGTAACCCACTCTTTCTTTTATTTCTCCCATTTCTCTAAAAAAATCTGAAAGACGCTATCTTCTTTGGAGCAATCGGACCCATATTCTGGAAAATTAATTCTAATTTGGTACATACTTTGTTAAAGGTAACATCTTTCATTAGTTGGGTGGTTAACCAAAACTTCACTCTTTTAGTAATGGTTAATAACTTAATATCATTGTGAAAAGTATAGAGAGATAAGAAGAAAGAATGATTTAATGTTGTATTGGTGTGTCTTAGAATGTACATGGAGAACTCTATTTATAGAGTTGTAATAAATGTAGTACAAATGAAGACAAGAAAAGTAAGAGTAGTAAATAAGACAAACGAGGTGACAAGATAAGACAGAGTAAATAGTGCGTAGTACAAGTGAAATAGTGGAAGTGTAGTACAAGTGAAATAAATATAACTTAACATCCTTCAAACTCGAGGAGGAAGAGAAAGCAATCAACTTGAGTTTGGAAACTAATTCTTGAAATCTGCTGGTAGATGAGATTTGGTGAAGATATCAAATTTGTTTGATCCGTGGAGGATATTGATTTGAGACAAAGCAGTGTCTTGAAGAACATGTTTGAACAAAATGACAATCAATCTCGATATGTTTTGTTCGTTCATGTAAATACATTATTGTGAGCAATCTGAATAGACTTGATTGTCACAATATAAGATAGTTGCATTTGATTGGAGAACCCATATCGTAGTAACTAGCGGAGCCAAAAGAAGTTCTTGAGTGGGTGTCGTGAAACACGATATTCGGTCTTTGGATCGAGAAGTGAAGGATTGTTTCTTACTTCGAAGATGAGAGAGTTTCGAAAGAAACAATATCCGGTAGTAGAACGACGATCAGTTGGGTCACACCGCTTGTCAAGATCGTAGTAAATGGAAAGAAGATTAGACTTGTTGGAGAAGTGGAGACCATGAAACATGGTGCCTTTGATATAGCGGAGAATGCGAAGAACAGATAATGGGTAGATCGTGGAGCGACGTGAATTGACTAACCGGATGAACAAAGATAGGCAATGTCGGGACACTGTGAGATAAAGCAAGACCGCTTACACTAGGTTGTACGTATAATGTGGCATGCGAGAGAATAGTACCATCTAATGGAGTAAGTTTGACATTGGTTTCTAGAGGTGTTGATGCGTTTACAATCGGTAAGGCCGGCCCGATTAAGAATATCGAAAAGAGTACTTTGCTTGAGAGAGATAATATCCTTGAGAATCGGATGAGATTTCTAGGCCCAAGAAGTAGTGAGACGACCAAGGTCTTTCATTTCAAATTGATGGCTCGAAGCCGCTCGAGATCAATAATTCCATTAGAGTCGTTTCTCGTTATGATCATATCATCTACATAAAGGAGTAGAAGTGTTACACCATGGGAGTCTTCGGGATAAAGAGGCCAGGAGTCATAAGAGCGGAAGTGAAACCAAAGTCGAAAGTGTAGAGTTTGAATTTGGCAAACCAGCTTGAGCTTGTTTGAGGCCGTAGCAGAGCACGACGAAGTCTGCGTACTTGATGAGGTGAATAAGTGTATCCGTGAGGAGGTTTCATATAAACTTCCTCGGTTATTTCTCCATTGAGAAAAGCATTTTTGACATCCATTTGAAACATGTTCCAATTTCGGGCACGATAAAGACAATGATACTTGCAGAGGTAAGCGAGGTGCAAAAGTTTCTTCATAGTCGATTCCATATTCTGTGTAAAACCGCTGCAACCGTACGAGCTTTATATCGTTCCGGACCACTATCCGAATGAGTTTTGATTTTGAAAATCCACTTACAACCAATCAAAGATTTATTAGATGGAAGATCAACAAGATCCGTGTATGTGCTTTTGTTAATGCACAGCAATTCATCCTCATGCAGCTTCTTGACGAGGATTAGAAATAGCTTCTATAGTTTTGGGGTTCAGGCGATGAGACAAAATAGTAGAGAAACATTGGTAATCACAAAGATGAAAAGGAAGACTACTTACACGAGTAGAAACGAAGGTGATGACTGCAGACAATCAGTAGTTGGTCTTCTGAAGATGTTGTTATGGTAGGATCAACAGAGGAGCTCTGTCGGAGAAGCCGTAGTAGGCGATGGTGAGGGTAATGGAGCAATGTCGGGAGGAAATAAATCAATAGTTGAGTCATTAAAAAACGAGAGTGAGGTAGGAGATGAGACATGAAATGAGGAAATAGAGAGAAAACATTTTATGTTCCCAAAAGATGACATGACGAGAGATGCGCAATACGTTTAGAGATAGGGTCCCAACAACGATAGCACTTTGTGTTCTATTCCATACCACAAGAAACAGCAGTAAAGGCGAGCACGAGGTTCTAATTTATTGTGTTCTGCGAGGGTGAAGAAGAACAAACCGACCTGACGAACACTTTGAGCTGAGTTCATAAGATGGAAAAGTACTATAGAGACGCTCATGGGGATTGATTGTGAATAATAGGCATAGGAACACGATTGATGGTATAAACTGACTATAAGATGGCTTCACCCCAAAAGCGTTAGGGACAAGAACTAGAAATGAGGAGAGTACTAACGGTATTAAGAATATGTGTGTTTTCTGACTCACTCTTCCATTTTGTTGAGATGTGCCAGGACAAGAATATTGAAAGCAGTCCGTTTTGTCGAAGAAAATTTAAAAACTTTGTTTCTTTATATTCCATAGCATTATCATTTCTAAGTACTTTGATATTTTGAGAAAATTGGGTTTTAACCATTTGGGCAAAATCATAATAAATTTTTGGGTAATTCAGATCTATGTTTCATGAGAAAAATCCATGTGAATCTTGAATAATCATCAATAAAAATGACAAAGTAAACCACGTCCCCACAAGTAGGATGTGGGGATGGACCCCAAACATCGAGAATGAATTAAGTCAAAAGGGAGACGATAAGTAGAATCACTTTTATTAAAACATAAAGCGTAAGTTGTTTTCCCAATTGACAAGTAAACAATTTACATTATCGAAATAAACGGATCCTAATTTACCGAGAAGATGCTAAGGGACGAAGACGCCCTATAGGACGTATGGCCTAGAAACGAGCATGCTGCATAGGTTGATAGGAGTAGTAGGAGCAGCGGAAGTATGAGGGAATTGGGTAGATGAAGGTCGATAAGTTCAAATAATCGTCCCAACCTTACTACTATCCCCGGATCCATCTTGTGGATCCCTGCCTTACGACAACCGAGGAAGAGGAAAAAGTAATAGTAAGACCAAGTTCACATGGTGACCATGACGGAGACAAGATTTAGAGTAAGGTTGGGAATATGAAAGGTGTCGAGAAAGTGATATAGAAGATGTGGAAACTTGTCCTACAAAGGCAATGCATATGTGAACCGTTGGCGGTTTGAATTAAAGGTTTGGAGATGGAAGATTATGTGGGAGAGAAGATGTGAAGTATCATGAGTCATATGGTTACAAGCGGAATCAAAATACCATAAAGATTTACGATGTGAGAGACAAGGT
The DNA here is from genome assembly GCA_030763125.1 of Hippophae gyantsensis. NCBI lineage: Eukaryota > Viridiplantae > Streptophyta > Magnoliopsida > Rosales > Elaeagnaceae > Hippophae > Hippophae gyantsensis. The sequence continues at coordinate 50,931,403 of CM061033.1, forward strand.
AGTAGAAGGAGGATTACTAGATTGTGAGAGAACATGTTTAAGAAGACCTTGAGTTCTTGAGTAGAGAAAGGTAAATTTGTCATGATTATCCTCGAGAGCTTGTGATGATAGATGAGTTACTATTGTTACACGGCATGTTGAGAGGGATTGGCAGAGGGATTCGTGAGGAATGTTGAGAGGGATTCCGTGAGGAATCTTTGAGAGGGATTCGAAAGCAATCTCTGTTAAAGTGTCACCGGACCGCTTCTTGTGACAATATATACATACCCGAATGGGGCATGTAAGAAGCTCATGACGGGGGTTGTGACGGTAGGTGCGATCTTGATGTTTGAAGTCTCTTTTGAACCTCGCTTTAGGGCGATAAAAGGGAGTGGCAAGAAGCAGTCTGTATGATGAACTTTGAAAACCCCAATCCGGAAGTTTCTTGAAGCTGAGTGCCAGATATCTAAGGATGGAAAAGGACTCAGATGGAGTAAGGAAGCCCGAGCAGGTGTTCAAATCGATCACGAGAGCCATGAGAAAAATAACAAGACGCCGTGGTGATTACGGTAAGTTGCAAACATCTCGGCATCAATCTTATTCGTTGGTTCGTAGAGAAGCGAGTTGATCCCAAATAGTATGCATTTCGAGAAGAAATTGGTTAATGGTTTGATCACTACTTTGGCGTTTGGTATGAAGAGTTGTTAGAAGTTGATATTGGTTGGCCAAATTTGTTGTAGTGAAGCAAGCCTCAAAAATTCCCAAACTTCTCGGTGTCAAAACGCCCAAATTCACCGATGGAGGGTAAGGTGGTGTTACGGAACCAGGTAATAATTTGATGGGTGTTTACTCTCCCGTCTTCAAGGCGGTCGACAAATAAGGAGTTGTTTTCGGTGGTTTCTTGGATGGGCATGTAGATATCACCGCTATGAAACGCCATAGCAAGCTCCTTTCAAAGAAACTTTTCATTGCTTGTGCCCGAGCTAGGTAGTTAGTATCATGAGGTGGTAGAGATTGGTTTTGGGACATCATTTCGGTCCATTTTAACGAAATAATGGAAGAAATGTAAAGCAAATATATAGAAAGCAGTATAAAGGAGATATCCTTAAAAATAAAAAGGAGAGTCAAAACAAGCCTGGAAGGTTGAGGGAGTTGGAAACGGAGTTGAGAATCAAGCGAGGAATTGAATGGCCGAGAGTTGGAGTAGCCAGGGAGAGGGCCGGGTTGAGTGAACCGAGTTAGGAGGTGGCCAAGGTTGAAGTGAACCGAAATTCGAGGTTGAGTGAGAGGGAACCGAGTTAGGCAGGGTTATTGGGATGAAGAGGCGAAATTTTGATAGAAATTTTAGAGGTATATGAGGCTACGATACTGTGAAGAGTATAGAGAGATAAGAAGAAAAAATGTTTTAATGTTGTATTGGTGTGTCTTAGAATATAACGTATTTGAAGCTCTATTTATACAGTTGTAGCAGTGTGGTACAAATGTGACAAGCGTGTAAGTACAAATGTAGTACAAGTAAAATAGTAAGTGTAGTACAAGTGAAATAGTACAAGTGTAGTATAAGTGAAATAGTGGAAGTGTAGTACAAATGAAATAAATATAACTTAACAATCATAAACCCTTACTGAAGGGGTTTCTCCATCCTCTTTTTCTCTCATTCTCTTGACTATTCCCTCATAGGAGCTACGGTAAAGTCCATTAACTCTCCGACCTGCTTTTCTCTTTTAGAGTTTTATCTTTAATTAGCTTTCCTTTAGATCTTAGTGTTAGTCAATTATAATTTTGTGTGGATAAGTAGATGTATATTGTTTGTTCTGTATAAATACCACGGTTTCTTGTCGATTGGGTCATGATGATCTATTTTTGGATTAACTGTTTTATCTCCTACAATGTCTGTGTACCCACCCCACTGATTTACGATCTCCAAGTTGTCTGAATTAGCCCGAGGCAATGAGCTTGGAAATTATGATGGGTTCCTAAGTTTCCTTGTTGTAAACACTGTCGGTTATGGAGTTTTTTTTTTCTGAGTTCCTCCGCTTGTTCGCGTATAGTTCTGCTTACGTGTCTGAATTCCAGACTGAGTCGGCTCGTCAACTCAGCGAGTCTAGGTAGAAGGTGAAACCTTGAGTCATGGCCATAGGGAATGTGGTCAGTGCAGCAATGCTTTCGGTTGGTATGTGACGAACAACAAAGGTGTTTGGGGTAGTGAAGGGAGTTGATGGCACCAGGGTGTTAAGGTCAGCCAAACGGTTATGGCCAGACAGCATGGATGTCAAGATCAAGGAACCCAACAATGTTAACGACTGGCTAACCGTTATCAAGACTAATAAGGGTGATGGTGGTGGTCTTGGTTACAAGACCAATGGCTAGACTCATCTTTCTAGCCCCACCAAGCAAGAAGATGTGTTTCCCGTGGTTTTTTGTGCCGAAACCCATTGAGGCCATTGATTTGGATGATGGACTTAGATCTGCTAAGATATTTGGACAGTGTACTGTCGAAAGAGGAAAAAACCAGCCACCAAAAGTACAAATTTTGCTGCAAATTCGGACAACCCAAATGCGAATGGTTGTTTGGGCTCCAATTTGTTTGCAGACAAAGGAGGAGTTGCGAATGATAGTGGGAGCTCATGATGTTGATTCCCAGGCGTTTCTTTGTCCGAAAAGGTGGTCAGCGTAGATATGAAATCTTCTTGGTGTAGAACTTATTTGGGTGCTCATTTTTTGTATTTGGTTCTGATATGCATGACGAGAATCAGGTTAAGATTGGATGAGCTTTCTTCATTTCTCTTATGTGAGCCTATTAACAGTGTCTACAATTCCTCTGGCATACATGATTTTCGGGTAAGTAGTCCTTTTTGTTTTAACTAGATAAGCTTGATCTATGTTATGTAGTTGTGAACTTGTGATGACAAATTTGGAACTTAGATTGGAGAAAGCTAATGAAATTTAAATTGATTCTAAGTTGCAAACAAGTGTACTTTCCTTTTTCTCTTCTCCAATAAATGTTTTCTGAGTAGGTGTTAATGAAGGCTATGTTTGGGTTTAGGCCCTGGTTAATGGTATTGCGGCATGATTATTATTATGATGTTTCAAGGAATTTTTTAATGTGGTTTCAATAGTTTCTTTTTGGCATTGCTTGAACTTTCTTACAGGATAGTTTTGCTAAAAGCTCTGGATCTTGGAAATTTTTTGGGGTAAATCAATTTATCCCGATGTTTTCCGTGGACTTCGCTGCTATTCCTTTTTGTTACAAGTATATGCATTCTTGTATGCCTCTTAGGTACAAGTGTCATCCACTTGCTTTTGTAGATACTTCTGTTGATGTGCATGCTAGGGACGTGAACAGTTCTAAGGGAGGCCATCTATTGTTTCTATTGGAGAACGACCTCTTGGACAAGGACCATGAATCTGACCACTATGGGAAGCAACAAGTGCTACATCTATCTGTTAGAGCTTCAAATTTAGCTGGTAGGAGTGCTCAATAATAGAAATGGTTTTTCTGCACGCAGTACTCTGAAGAAGAGGAGGAGCTCCTTAAGGGGAAAGAAAGCTAGAAATTCTTCTCTGATTGGTGGTGACAAACCTAATGCATCCTTTGTGTCTGACTTGATGAGTTTCAAGGAAAGTAGTATTCCATTCTCTTCTGTACCATCTAACTATAAGCTTAGGCACAGCTCTGCAGGATATCTAAAAGAAGAGAGTTCAACCAGGATGGGTTTGCCAGATGAAGTAGGTTTTTCATATTTCTCAGCTAATTTATTGGTTATTGAATCAGACTAGTGTCGTAGGGAAGGAGGAGCCAATGTGAGTTTAGAAATATCCTCTTCAGGGACTGGCTCCTTGTGGTCAAGAAAAATGGATTAACAAGATTCACCCACAAGGCGGAGAAGATTATGATACTACCTTCTTCTGACATTTCATGCATGCTACAGTATGGAGTGTTGAAAGCAGTTGGAAGCTAGAGTTTCATGGTAGACAGTACTGGACTAGGTTCAAGTTTATTTACAAGGAATGTTCAGATCACCAGACACCAGCTCCGAATGTCAAGGTTATCCCTGTGCCTGGGCTACACAATGTTCCGGGTTATGGTGATGGTTGCAGTGTGTCCTTTTAAGACCAGATTCCTTCATATCTCTCAATGGTGATGACGTATCTCTAGCGATGGTCAAGAGGACTGCTTTATATGACATGGATGCGGACGATGAGGAATGGCTTAATAAATTAAATGTTTTTTCAGAAATGAACTTCATAAGCACGCTTCCAAAGGATAACTCTTTTGAGTTGATGATTGATGCCTTGGCGTTTCGTTGTAGTCCTATTGATATCCCCTGTGAGAAAGCTGCTGTTAATATATGTCAGGATCTGTATGGTAAGGAAGTTGTGCAGGCTGTGTATGGTTATTGGATGAAAAAAAGGAAGCAGAGAAAAGCATCACTACTTCATGTTTTTCAGGTACCAATGCCCATGCTTCAAGTTAAGGAAAAGTAAAGAATCATTCTTTTTGTTTCGTACTCCATGTTTGAGATATGTTGTTTTTCTTGACAGCTATTTGCTTCTGTATTAATGTGAATACCGCCTTCTTTTTAATCACCACGTAGGACTTAATCAAGTCTGCATCTTCTCTTCTCCCTCCTCTCCTATCTCTTTAAATTAGCTGTTTGTCGTTCAGATTGTGTCCATCTAATGTATACCTCAATCCATATATTGTATCTTACCATGCATAAATATTGTGCAGTTATCATTATAGGTGGTTTAGCATTTTGTTGATTCTTATCAAATCACTTGTCATTTTTTGTCCTTTTTTGTTTATTAAGCTACAGTGAAATTAAAAAAAACGTTTGCAAGTAATTTCTTTTTTGCACGATCAGATATGTGATTCAATGACCTCCAGTTTTAGAATTCTTCTGTTGCATGCGCATTCTTGTAATGTGGATTGAATGATTGATTCCTGGTTCATTAGTTCAAGCGGAATCCAATACCTGTAGTGCCTCACTTTCCTGAAAGCAGATTTTATTGAAGTTACCTTCTCCTGATGTGCTTAGAATCTTATTTGCTAAACATATAGATGTGCATACTACGTATGCAACATTTGAATTTCCTGCATGAATTGGTTTTAGTTGAAAACAAACCTGTATGTAGTGGTCTTTTTAATCTTTTTCTCCAATTTTTTTGTACATATTTATATTATTTGATAACTGACTTGTTTCTAATACTTTCACGCACCTGTCTAACAGGGTCATGTGAAAAAATATGTAGCAATCACTAAGCTTCATCTTCGTAAGAAGAGATCAAGCGTCAACCAAGTCGATTGGGAAGGGGCAAGCGTCTGAATCTCCTGTGAGGTAGTTCATTTGTTGAAAACCAAACAAAAGCTTTAGCTAATACCAGATATTTTGCTTCCTGTTTCAATTATTTTTACAATTTTTCTCCATCATCTGCTTCTTTTATGGAATTGCACATCTGGAAAAAGGAATTGCTATGCCACCTGAAACAAAGGTAAGAAACAACATTATATATAAATATATATATAGCTATCGACAAACATCATAGAGCTCAGTTAGTCATGGAAAATGCAGTTCTAGCAACTTACAAGGCTACAATGGCAGTTATAATTGCTGAAGCAGCTCGAGTTTCTGAATTGGCAGATGCTGCTACTGCTCATTTTCACGGTTGACTGATTCCAGTTCCAGCAACATTTTATATTACAGGAAGGATTACGGAGTGATGGTGGCTATTTGAAGCCCTTCCGAAGACAAACCTGAAAAGTTACATTGTATTTTTGTATGATAATAACCTTTCAGTCTCACACACCCATAGTGTATAAGTAAATTCAGTTTATCTTCTTTTACAAACAAACAAAAAAATGAAAATATTGAAAAATATTGCATGAAGATTGGGTACCAGAAACGATTGCCTGATTTGCATCTCTAGAATAGAATCTCTGATCACTTCTCGCCACTTTTACCTGGTGGGGTATGCTTCTTTTCTTTTATTCATCTATTTATTTTTGTTTATTTCTTTTGATAAATTTGCAATGAAAATTGGATGTTTAGAAATGATTCAGAATTTAATTTCTATAAATTTATAAAAAAAAATTAATACTTTTGGTCATTCCATATTGATCCCTATATAAAGATTTCATTGGCCATTTTATATTAGTTACTTTGCCATCTTGTAAATTTTCCCCCAAAAAGTTGTGTCTATTTTGGATTTTAAAGTACCCAGAATCAAGAACAAATAGAATTGATGAAAGCAAAATCAATTGCATTATATTCTTCATCAAATGCAAATAGCAAAAAATTAAAAAAAATAAAATCACTGTTATTGCTAATGGATGTGATTTTTCATCTTTAGTAAGAGTCCCTCAGACACTTCCTTCTGAAATCTTATAGTCAAAGTTAGCATTGTGATGGTAAACGAGTCGTGATTTAATGATATAAATTTATTTGGATATGTAAAAGTTTCGTATTTAATTCTCAGTGCTAATTATTTTATAATATATTTTTTCTTTTAAAAAAATAGGGTTAGCATTGACATTGTGCTTACATAAAATTGACGTTTAATTCATTTAATTCTGTTTTCACAAGATTCTGGGGACCTTAATTATTTATTCCCATGATCTCTGTAGCTCACTTGGAACGTCTACAAGTATTAAGAATTCTGTATTGTTATCAATAACTTCTACCCAGATCAAATAAAAATAAAATAAAATAAAAAAATGAGAAAAAAGTCACTATTTTTAAAGTGGGATTGGCTTATTGTATAGGCATTATAACTCTCCATCACCACCTCACTAACACGTATACAAATTTGACAGCATGACTAGACATTAGTTGGTCTTCTTTTCCTAAATAGTAATTATGTAGTGCTTAACTACATACGGTTAGTTCAAAGAAGATAATGATTAAAGATGATCATGACAGCATGACTAGACATTTTCTATATTCAAACCCACCAACTACCATTGTGTTTTTAATTATAAGACTGTTTATATCTCCATTGCTTTAAGATGAAGTGATGCCTCCCAAAGAGTTAAAGAAATCATGCTGAATTCATGACAAAAGCTGTTTAAAACATAATTTTCTTTTGTTCCTATATAAGTGTAATTTAAGGTACAGACAGCCACGTTTTCTTGCTTCTTTTGAAGACCATTAACGGATCTTTGTGACACTATAAACATTTTAGTGTTTTGATTGTATACATTTTGTTAAAAAACAATTTTTTTTTTAAATTCAACGCGGTTAACAAACACGAGCACAATTAGTAATATATTATTGCCACCCCTACTCAATTCTCTGAAAACTCTCACAAGATGTCATTTTCTACCCTAAACATTTGGTTGGTGAAGTCTTTATTTCAAGCAGAGACTATGAATTGATTGTTCTCTAATGCAAGCTTTTATTTGGTAAGAATTTATTGGTCTCTCATCGATTCACAAGATGTTTTGTGTGCTTGAGGTTAATGTATAGAATTTGAGAAAATTGACATATAACATAGGAAATGAATGAAAATCTTGGCATAAACTAGACATCTGTGCATTAAATTTATTGATGAAGATCCTCTAGTATTTCCCTTAAGCAGGAATAAGGTTCAACGAACGACTAATGCTTTTTTCATCACTTTATCAATGAACTGTGATTCCAGAAATTCAAATAATTGATATATTGAGCAATATAATAATATTTATCATTCTTATGCCTTTAAGCTTTTAGAATAATACCCTGTGTTAGACGACCTCTACAAGGGTTCCATTGGTATTTCTCTAAAGATCCCTTCATATACATTTTTCCATTATGTTCCGACACAAGTGTTCTGTTTGCATAACATTTAAATATAGAAAATAATAAGGTTAACTGCCAAATGCTACCATATTTTTATATATAAAACTTTGGGTTTTTTTAATTTTTAATTTTTATATATTACACTTTGGATTTTTTATTATTTTTCTTATGATTTGATTCCATTATTTTTTAATTTTTACATTTTGTCATCTTATTTTTTCTTTATAATTTAGTCCTTTTATTTATTTATTTTGATTTTTACTTTTGATTCACTTTTTTTTTTTTTTTGAAATTCAATTTCAATTTGGTCTCAAATTTTGAATTAAATGGTGAAAATTAAAAAATAAATTAATCAAATTATAAAAAAATAAATGTAAAAAGACTAATGTGTAAAAATTAAAAATAAATAGATTAAATTATAAAAAATAAAAATAAAGGAATTAAAATAAAAGTAACAAACTATAAAATATGGAAAAATATAGGTTCGATTTGTATAATTTAACCAAATAATAATAATAATAAATTAGAAAGTTGAAACATTTTTAGATTTTACTTTATATTTATATCACGCTGTATTGTATTAAAGTGCCTGTAATTGCTACCCCAACTAACAACTTTTTTCAATGGTTACTCTCTAAAATTACAAGAAACCGTGGGGGGGACTTCTTGATATTTTCTCCAAAATTTCTTCACTATAAATTCACCATCAAAGTTCAACTATTTTCCAAAACTCCAAAATTACTGGGTTTTATGTGTTAACAATGGCTAGAAGATGTCATCCAATCTTTACTACCCTTTTGATTAGTTTCTCCCTCATTTTGTCCTCTTCCATAATTTTAGCTGCTAAAGACGATGAAGACTTTGTGGAAAGCCTGAAGCCCAACGGCTTTTTTGGTGGCAGGAGGGAAAAACTTAGCCACTTAAGGTTGTATTGGCATGACATATACAGTGGTAAAAGACCAAGTGCAATGCAAATAGTGACACCACCTTTAGCTAACACAACAACAACAGGCTTTGGAATTGTAAGTGTTATTGATGATCCACTTACCTTAGGTCCTTCATTGAGATCTAGATTGGTGGGAAGGGCTCAAGGATTTTATGCTTTAGCTTCTCAAGAAGAGGTAGGCTTATTAATGACTATGAACTTTGCTTTTATTGAAGGAAAGTATAATGGAAGTTATATCACTGTGCTTGGGAGGAACCCAGTATTGAATGCTGTAAGGGAAATGCCAGTGATTGGTGGTAGTGGAATATTTAGGCTTGCAAGGGGCTATGTTAAGGCAAAAACCTATTGGTTTAATACTACTTCTGGGGATGCCATTGTTGAGTATAATGTGTATGTAAAACACTATTGATTCTTTTTCCACTTTCTCTTGTTTCTTTGTTTGTTGAGTCATAACTTATCCAGACAAGGATCTCATGTTGTGTCTTTTTTTATCATTATTTACTTATATAGGCTTAAGTGGTGTTTTTTTTTTTTTGAGTAAAATTAAGTGGGATTTGTTTGTGTTATTTATTAGATAATTGGCATCAGATATAATACTTATATGAAAAATGGGCATGTATTTTTTATTAAATTGGAACCATTTGTAAATAACTTGACTACTGGAGAGAGCTTAGATTTTACCCATAAGTCTCCTCCCATCCTATTTGTCCCATATTCTTGAAATGTTTTACTGATGAACCATTTGATCTTACAATAATCTCTATCATTTTATATTTAAAAAAGGAAAATTATGTGTTTTTAAACTGCCCAAAAATATATGAATAGTGAAAATATATCTTACAAAATATGTAAGATACAATTTCCCGTCTCTAAATTGCAAAGTATCCACGATGTTGATTATTTAATTGGTGGAGGTTAGTGAGCCGCAAAGGTGATCCGAAAGGCAGAACCCCAATCCTCAATCAAACAGTTATCTCTAAATACAATTTTGTGAATCTCTTTGTACTTGCCAATTTATAATTTATGATATAAAGAGTTTTTCTTCTTTTCGAAGCATAAGAGTAAAAAAGTAATAGTAAAACAAGGTTGTAGTCCTTCCGTGTAGCAATTCCAGTTCATTTCAATTATCTATTATTCCACAAGATATAAAGGCAATCGGGGGGAGAATCAAAGAGATCCTCGTGACAAGAGAGATTGGAGTAACAATGGGAAAAAAAATATCAAAAATAACTCTTACAATTTGTAATTATAAAAATAACAATCATTATATCAACACATATTTTTACTGTTAAAAAATTCAACCCACCGTTCAATTGGATTGAACTATAACTATTTAGATCCTTATTCAATATCATTTTAGTTATACGAGTTATTTTATGTAATTTCCCACATACAAATAAAGGTTCAAATCCCCACAAACGTCGAACCACCTAAAAAATTATTTGCAAATAGTTCCAAATAAAAATCCTCCTCGCAATTGACACTGATTAGTTAAGCAACTCTTTTACTAGATCAAATTTAAGCTTCTTTATTAAACCCCTAGAATGGTTCAGTCAAAAGTTGTGATGACAAAAACAGAAACCATTTATGACATTGAGACGTTCTGAGAGAATTCAAGCACTTACAGTTATCAAAACAAAATCACACAAAAGAAAATTAAAACACAATTACAAACATAAAGTCTGATACTTGTACAAGGATCCTGAACATTGTCTCACATTATTGCTTTTATCTATTAGGTCACTACTTTCAGTTAATAATTCTAAAAGGATTTAAACAAAAGAACCACAAATTCCACGAAGGAGAAAACTATGTTATTTTCTATATTTGTTCTCTTAGTCCCAGTGGTTAGTAATCTAGACGTTTACCTCTCATCAGGTTTGACAGGAGCATTTGCAAGATCCTGAATGTCCTTCTTGCTCTTTACCGAACAGGTCTTTCTAGTATTAAAATCAACTTTGTCCATGTCTTCTGCAATACCCATGTACCCATATAAAAGATGCTGCTCCAGTTTTTCAACACGGTTTCCTGCTTCCTGATTGACATTGGTTTTTCCATTGTTAGATGTTGCTTGCTCAAATTCTAACCTCCCATGCTTAAACTCCGAAAAATATTTGTGAATCTTCTCTGCATCTTCAAGTCCAGTAAAGGTTCCCAAGAATTTCACCACAAAAATACTCTGATCCGAAGGCTTCCCCACACACACCTTGATTCGCCCCTTGATAAGACCTTTGCCTGTCATTTCAGGCAAGAACCAAGAGATGATACTACTGAAAAAAAAAATTATTTGGCTGGCTCAGAATAGTACTTCAAGTTTGAGTTCAATAGAATATTAATATGAAGACTTCGTAACACCTACAACCATCCTGAATGTCATGAACACACATAGAATTGCGCCTATTTGCTGATCTTTCAACTTTAAAATAGTAATATGTGGCTATGCTGATCAATTTTTGAATTCCATGTCATAACTAAAATGTTCTCGTACATGTAATGTATCAGACAAGATCACTGACCTCTAAGAAAAGCCTCAAGTTCTTCAATGGTTACAACTTTCCAGTTTTTAGGATTGCTGTCCGACAAAGAAATGTTATGGATGATAGTGACTGGAGGCCAAATAATCAAATCCTCCTTCTGAGCCAAAGCTTCTTCCTTGGGCAATATCTCTGGAACCCTTGTTACTGTGTCAGCTGGGACAACAGTGCTCCAGCCCAACAATACACAGATTGCTTTATGAAGTCCTAAATGTTCTGCTCTCCGCCCACGCTTGTGAGACATGAAGGCATGTGTAACCAACCGTCGAGTGTCCATGAACTCCTTTGAGACACTGAACGAGACAAATATAAAAACATCATAAGGTCACGAAATCAATGATTGACTGTTCTGTCAGTTTTATAATACATTAGCATCACTTTTTCATTAGTTAGGACAGAAAAAAATCAAAATATATTGAAAATAACGGGAAAAAATGGTTTCCTTTCCATGATCATGAGTATGCAGTCCTAACTCATAATAATTATCTTCCTAAAAGAATAGACTTATCTTTAGCTCTGACAAAAGTAACGTTTGCATTCTAGACAAAGAAGAAAGACACGTAATGCCAGCAATGGACTTTAGAATTACAATCATCTCTGCCAAATAGGCACATACTGCAACAAAAGACATCAGCACTACCTCATGATTCCATTTCCATGCCATGTAGAGAAAGTGAGGTTAGAAACCAAGAGGCCTAGCCCAAATGCTGACAAATTAGAAAGCAAGATTACCTCTGTGGGTCAAATATTTCCTTCTCTGAGTGTCAAACTTAACCCATCTAATCTACAATGAGCAAGAATTTTTTTGCACCTTCCCCACCATATGTCCTTAACCTAAAAGTTTGGGCGTTTACAACAAACTGAGGTCCTGACACTTAAAACTAAACCCAATACTTAAGCAGTAAACCCAATACAGCAACTCCTCTCATTTGTCTTACATGGTGCGAAAGTAAATTTAATGGTTTTGCTGTGAAACAATTACCAGCTACCTCAATATTACGGTTTGAACATGACATGTTGCATATCTGCTACTAACAAAGACAGCCTAGTTGCTCAAAAGTCAAAAGATCATCTTTATTCCCCCTCCTCCTCTCTCCAAAAAATCATCTTATCTGAAAAGCTTTAAAAATGCTATTTGAAGCAAAGGTGCTCCCAGTGCCACCAAAGTTTAAAGCAAGCATTGGTCTTCTAATCTGGTTACCCAAGCCTATCAAATCCAAGAAGCACATTCTTCTTCCTTCAGCTTCAGCAGATTAAGCTATGTTCCAAAGGCAATGAGAAGAATTACACACAAGTGTTAACTAAATACACCACATAAGGTCACTTACTAGCCACAGTCCTACAGCCAACTGTGTTCATGTTTCTTTCAATTTAACCCTTATTCCATATAATCAAGGGCTTAACTTATAAATTGGACTAATCATAAAATTCTCTAATTTATGCCATAACTGTGAATAAGAAATCTACTATTAGACCATAACCAAGTTTACTGAGAAAGCCTGTTTGCTCTAGTAATTATTATACAAAAACAGAAGAATCTGAACATCATATCCATGATATTTCACCATAATTAATAAATCCTCTTGAACTAGCTTCATGAATTCACCAGAGGTTCCTGCCTGATTCTGTGGCATTAGTTTAATTAGTACCCACCATCAGGCATAACCCAAAGAACAAGAGAATCTTGAATTTGGAGAACACTTACTTGACCACGAGTAAGAGTAATAACGCTATAAATTCTGAAAGTCAAAGTCCTGAATGAAACACACAAACAGAAGCTCCACATAAAGAAATAATGTCATAGAAAATAAAAAACAGACCTTCTTCCACATACGATGCAGAACAAACTACCAGATTCCCCTTGATCCTTGTACCTTCTGCTAACAGCTGGGTACATATTTAAAATCTTGGTATACTTTAAAAAGGCTTCATGAACCAGTTGTTTAAACTCCTCAGAGTCCTCAGAGGGGTCAGGCTCTCCTCGGTTCCCCCAATCTTCAGATGGTTCAATATCCTTATTTCCATCATCTTGATGCATATTCTCTTTGTAATCATCGTTCCTTTTCCAAACTTTTTCCTGTTTGGAAAGACCACTTTTTCTATCTAAATGGTGCAAGTTGAACCAACTCAAGGAACCGGGTCTTCGACGACCCTTGACATATTGACTACCATGCTTATGAAAACCAACATTATGCTTCTGTACTTTTGCCTCTTGAGATGACAACCAATCATCAGATACAAAATCTTCAAATCGATCTTCTTCATCATATGTTATCTCGTTATTTATATATTCACTATGGTCAAGTACCCTTTCCTTAGGCATATATAAACCATTCATATCTCCATCACTCCACTTATCATCCATTTTATGCAGACCTCTAGATGCATACCACTTATTTGAAGCAGTTGCTCTAGAATTATGTATATCAGTATCTTCCTCAAAGATATACTTCCTTTTCAAAAATTTATCTGGCTGCTTAGATGTCCCAAGTTCATCTCTAAGTCTCTTTGTTCTTACATCATGGGTATGCACCTCAAAATCATATTTAAACTTGGGTGAACTCAGAAACCTTCCCTCCTGATGTTTTGGTCCAGCATCTCTATCATTATCATAGTATGCTCTTGATCCTGAGATTTGATGATCTTTTGATAAACCTAAATGTGATATTTCATACTCTTGAGATACTCTCCTTCCGCATTCAACATGAGCAGACCTCGAATCCAAATAATCCCCACCCTGCTTTAAAGTACCTGATGTTCTCGTCATATCAAGGTAGTCTTTATCTGCCTGATTTTCAAAAGTAGTATGTTCCCATGACATGCATTTTCTTGGGTCTCCACAAGAACTATTAGTATTGTCATCCCTATCTATAACAGGATGCACAGTACCACACCTAGAGATATCTCTGTGATCATGAACTGCTCCAGTATGATCATAGTTTATTTGCATCTGAGGCACGGTTTTCCTTGAGCAATCAGATGGATATCCAAGAACATGAACCATTGTCTGTGATTCTGGACAATGGTAATCCTGATGCTTCCCTCTGGGGGGGCCGTATGCACCGCTGTGGAAATGTGTACGATCCCTCCTTCCAGTTTCCATGTTTCTAACAGAATCTGTAATTGGCCTTTTTCTGTATGAATTGAACCCTGTAGGTTCTGCGAGCTTTCCCCTACCTCCTGAAAATTCATTAGAAGGCAAGCACATGCCATCCTGATAAGAACCCACAAAATCCCCCCGCAACTTTTCCAATGATGACCTTTCAAACCCCTTTGAATGAGATGATAGCATAGGGTATGAAACATCTCTTCGATTATACATGGGCTTCTCTTCATTTGTGTAGGATTCCACCACTTCCAATCTATCTGGAACTACATGATCAACACATCTAAGTCCTTTGTGTTCATAATTGAGTGTATCTTTACTTTGAGATGATGATGGAATGAGACCATCTGCTTCTCCATAATGTGAAAAAACAACACGTGTTGGAGGAGGCAACTGATATGATCCTCTCGCTGCAGCATCATCTACAACAATTTTCTGAGCCAGCAGTCCAGTTTGTTGAAATCTGGAATCATCACACACCTCTTTACCAATTCTAGGATCATTACGCTCAAACCCGTAATCAAGTTGCAGAAATCTGGAATCATCATACACCTTCTCTTTACCAATTCTAGAATCATTATGCTCATAACCATATGCACGTTGTTGAAATCTGGCATCATCATACACCTCTCTACCAATTCTAGGATCATTATGCTCATGATCATAAGAACGTTGCGGAAATCTGTATTCATCATACACCTCTTTTCCAATTCCAGGATAATTATGCTCGTGATCATAAGCACGTTGTGAAAATCTGGATTGATCATATACCTTCTCTTTAACAATTCTAGAATCATTATGCTCATAATCATTAGCATGTTGTGAAATTCTGGAATCATCATACACCTTCTCTTTACCAATTCTAGGATCATTATGCTCATACCCGTAAGCACGTTGTGGAAATCTGGCATCATAATACACCTTTTCCTTGCCATTTCTAAGATTATTTTCATAATCATAAGCCCGCCCAGTTTGTTGGTCATTATTCACATTTAAATCGACTGGGCCAGTCAATTCAGCCCTCTGTCGCATCTCAAAATGTTGTGGCCGTGATAGATCATGATGGGAAACCTCACGCTCTTCAGAAATGTGATGCCTTTTCCTAACATCCCCCGTAGGCCAAGCCAGGGGTGACCTGGATCCAACACGATCACTTCTACTCCCACTTAAATGTCGATCATAGTCCCTCTCTTCGGTGGGAATAATTCTTTGTCTCGCACTCATATCTCGTGACAGACCTCGAGGGCTTACCCTCCCACGAGATCGAAGCGGCACCTCACGCTGCATCGTGGTCTCATATGAATCACGATCCGTCTCCGTGCGCTGATGAAGACGCGTTTTGGAACGTGGATATTGTCCAACAAAACCAGCATCTCTTCGAGAGTGCATTGTATTGAATTCACTCTGTTACTAATCCCTACTCTTTATCTCGGAATTGTACAGAATTTAACTGTTCAATTCTCACATCAAATTAAACCCTCAACCATAACTCTATCGATCTAATCAACCCGTAAAAGGATTACGTAGATACCTAAACCCTAACAACGACCAGAATCAGAACATAGCATAACTCAGAAAAATTAAGTTCGATCCACAGAAATTGAGAACTCCTTTAAAGAGATTCAGACCTTCGGAAGTGAATCCATGAGAGTATGAATGCGATCCGTCGGATTTCTCAGACGCAGTAATTTTCTCCTTCTCAATTAGATTATGCAGAAATTTTGGATTTAGCTTTATTTAAGTTTTCGAGTAAAACTTAAAAGAAAAAAATATTACTCAATTATTATATTTATTTAGTTCATAATATTAAATTATTTTTTATCATATTTATATTATTTTATTATTATAATTATTATATTTATATTATTAAATTAATCATATAATTAAAAATAACTTAAATAATATATTTAAAATAAATTATCTAAATTATTTTTAATTTAATATAATATGTAAGAAAAATATTATAAATAAAATAAATATAATAATGTGATATTATAAATAAGAAAAAATTATTTAATTATATAAATAAATAAATCCAAGAATTTGATTATATTTGTTTAGATTTAGGGAATTTTTTTTTCTTTTTTTTTATGTGCGCTTTATCTTTTTTCCTTCGGTTCAGTCTTTGAGAGTCCCCATACATATATAATCAAATATAAAATAATGATTTAATTATATAGAATAACTAAAAAATTATTGGTAGAGTTTTATTTTTAATTTTTTTTATCTTATATATATATATATAATATGACAAAAATATTTTTTTAAAAGTATAAATTGAGTAGATAAGAAAGTTAAGTAATTGAGACTCAGTTAGTTGATTCCTTTAAAGACGGATTGGAATAGAAATATGAACCAGTGTATACGATAATTAAGATATAATTCTACTTTTAACTTCTTTTTAAGTGCAAATATTCTTGTTATAATATCATAAATGTATAATTACTGTATTTTTTTATAAATACATTAAATATATACTTTTTAATAATATAATGAATATATTTTTTAAAAAAATTAAATTAAATAAATAAGTTATATAAAAAATAAAAACCATAAATAAGAATAATTGAATAATATTGAACGAAATTTAATTAAATTGTCTCTAATATTAAATAGATTTAAATAATTATAGATTAATTTAAACTATATTTAAAATGAAATGAAGTACTATATTTTTTTTTATTAAAAAAAATATAAGGAATGTTATTTTTATGGTTATAAATTTTGAGAATATTTTTTTTATTGTTTCCAAGTATTAATTTGGTACTTTCTTTATACCTAAAATTTATAATAATAAAAATAGTATCTAAATAATATTGAACGAAATTTAATTAAATAGTTTTTAATATTGAATAAATCTAAATAATTTTTGTTCGATTTAAACGATATTTAAAATAAAATAAAATAATATTTTTTTTATTAAAAATAAATATAATAGATATTATTTTATGATTATAAATTTTGAGAATATTTAATTTAATACTCTCTTTTTTTATCAATTTACTCATAAATTTTTTTACTTATATTAATTAATCTCAATCTTATCTATTTGGATTAATTTATATCATAACTTTTTAATTTAATATTTTGTTCCATTGTTTTTTTTCTTGTCGAATTTAGCCCCTAATCTATAACCAACGATTTCACTCGAGAATATAACTTTAAAATTTTCTATTTAAGTTAATGAAATGTAAGTGTGTTAATTTCATTATTTCTAACACAAAATTCATCTAATTAATCAAATGGAAAAAATAATATTATGCGGACGAGTTAGTCTAATTAAAAAGATCGAGGATCACATGATTGAAACATTGTGAGCAAACACGTAAAATAAAAAATTAGAGACTAAATCAGTCCAATTAGTTAGACGAAATTAATCTAATTAAAAAATTAGGCACCAAATCTGTACTTTAGCCTACATGCATTGCACTAAAGTTTTCACTTTACTCTGTCTTCCTTCGTTTCCTTCCAGATAAGTCGGGTTTTGGCTTTTGGTTAAATTGCATAATCAGTTGTCAATCTTGTGACTAATACATTTTTATATACTCATAAATATTACAATTATAATAATGTAAAAGTTTATTATTAAATATTATTATGTTTGTTAAATTGTTTTACTAATATAC
This sequence comes from Hippophae gyantsensis, assembly GCA_030763125.1. Lineage (NCBI taxonomy): Eukaryota > Viridiplantae > Streptophyta > Magnoliopsida > Rosales > Elaeagnaceae > Hippophae > Hippophae gyantsensis. Next base: position 50,949,375 of record CM061033.1, read on the forward strand.
ATCATTTAATATTCATCTTAAATTTGATAAAAAAAAATTTCAATGACATATTAATTTTTTTTAAATAAATAAATTATTCACGCATTCATGATTATAATTCAAACTCAAAAACATTTTACATATCCAAGTGAAATAAACGTTGAGTTATAGTGCAATGTATCAAACTTTTATCACTATTATTATTAATGCAACTGTTTTTCCAAACGTTTAAGTCTATCCATTAACGATGATTTTGGTTAATTAGCTCAAAACTCTCTTTCTCTTCTTCTTCTTTTTTATTTTTTAAAAAAGATAATTGTCTCTCTTGAAGACCAAAATATAATAGAAATTGATAAAATAAAATCACATTATCCTGGAGATAAACTTCTATTTTTTGGGTAATAAAGACTTGAATCCTGAAGGTAGATTTTGTTTAAATGCAATTTTAATAAGATATTAAAGTGATCAATTTTATCTAAATTTATCCTGATGAAATCATTTCATGACTTCGTTTGTAGTTCTCATGAACAAATGAGTAATAGTCAACATACAGTAATCAATTAACACAATTAATAACCGAACAATATTAATTAAACCATTTAATACACCTTTTTTTCTTTTGTAGTTTAAAGAAAATGAAACATTTAACTACTAAAGTATGTAATTTTTGAAAAAGTGACAATTTATATATTTTAATGTTATATTTAACTATATCTAATCCAATTTAGAATTCATTCATCTAATTCTTTCTTTCCAAAAGCTATAGCAAATGCTGCAGCTGAGACCTTATTAACATATATATATGGTAGAAAACTAGGAACTCCGATTGTTGTAATTAAGTACTACTACTTATTGATTTATATGTATAAAAGTATTGTGTATAGATTCATTATAGGAGGGAGGGAGGGAGGGAGGGTACTCGGATTTCAGTACATCTAATGAAATTATATTTTAAACTCTTATATATATATATATATATATATATATATATATATATATATATTAAATAAAACAGTATAAATTCACTATTTTTATAAAATAATATTACAAAAATCTATTGATAAGTGACTCCGCAATTAAAAACATTAGGAATTAAAGATATGGTGCAGATTAAAGGCAATTTTTCACGTAATTATCTTCACCAAAGCTAATAAATTAAACACAGAGCAATGAACTCCAACTAACATTTATGACCACAACTCACTTTTCACACAAATTAAGTTGATACATACTCTTATTCAGAAACAAAGAAGGAAAAAAAAACTATGAAAACACATTATTAATTATAAAAATTTCATACTTCAGAGTTCAGACAGGGGATCGGTTGAACAATATTGCTATAATTATGGAGAGCCTGCATGCGTTCGCTTGCGTCCTTGTCTATAATTGCGACCCCATGGAAGATCTACTCTAAGGTTTCCTCTTCGTGATACCAATAGATTTGGGCTCTCTCCATCACCCATAATCAGCTTCTCCTTCTTCACATCTAATTACATTAAGAGAGAGAGAGAGAGAGAGAGAGAGAGAGAGAGAGAGATTAATTTATAAATCACAGTTAATTTCTTCAGTTAATTAATAAACTGAATTGTTTCACAAGCCCTACCAGTCATGGAAGTTTCAGGTAGTTCCCCTGATGCCAATGCCAAGTTTATAAGAAACACAACAGCCAAGAGCTTCCAATTAGTAATTGAAAACTTGTAATTAGCACCCATAATTTCCTAAATTTTAGTACTTTACTACTTACTAATCATCACCATTGCACATACACCGTTATTTATAACCCAAAGTTAATTTGCATTTTCTTTTATTTTTGACCAATTCATAAAAAGGGAAAATAACACAATAATAGTATATAATAGAGAGAAATGTTGAATAAGTCTCTTAATTAGATTAAGTTTTATGTGTGTTTAGTTACTATCATATTCAAAAATATATTTTTAATTCCTTCACTCGTGAGAAAATAGATCAATTAATAATAAATAATTTTACTTTAATAATTTTTTTATTAAAATATTATTACTTTTTATCAATTGAATAAAAAATTATTAAAATTTAATAGATAAAATGATAGTGAATAGGAAATTTTTTTTACAAAATATTTATTTTAATATTTTCTTAGTTTTTATTTTTGAAATAATAGAAATTTATATTTAAATAATTTTTTGTTAAAGTATTTATTATTGTTGATTTTTTTAATAATTTTATAATAAATTTAACTTTTTTTCTTATTAATGATTAATATTTTATTGTGTTTTAATCACTTGATAATAAAAAATAATATGATAATATTAATTATTTGTCACTAATGGATTCATTTTCTAAAAAACTAAAGATTAAAAAATCATCTTTTAAAATTTAATGAACTAAATGATACTAATTTAAAAAAGCGAGGAAATTTTAATTATAACCCCTCCACCTCTTTAATATAAGCAATTTAATTAGACAAAATGTTGTATGGAAGTCTGTATAATTTTATTTGTCACTAATTAATATATATATGGGCACAAATGTTCACTCTATATGCAACTAGCTTTGTCAACGTTTTTGGCGCGTTAACAAACATGTTTAATCAAATTTCTTAAGCAGTGATACTTTGTTTTCCAATGCCTTATCTGCCTTAGTATGACTATGGAACTTTTCTCGCATTTGAAAAATAGACCATTAACATTAAATTATAGTTATTGACTTCCAAAACAAATTTACGTGTTAAAAAAATCACCTAATGGCTACTCATATCACTAAAAAGCTAGGTTGTACTACAATTTCTTATGATTATAGATTTCGAAACCAATCCTACGAGAGATGTCTTTAATATATACGTTAATTATGTTTTATGGTTAGAATATATAAAGTAATTTATAAAAATATTTAAAATATTTATTTTATTATAATTATATATATAATATATAAATAACGATAAAAATATGTCAAATAACGTAATTTTTAAAATTATAATTATATTCATAACGTATGTATAAAGATGTAATTATACGTAAAATTATATATATTTTTATAATTAATTATACGTTATGAATATAATTGCAATAAATTTTATATTTTAAATATTTTTATAAATTACTTCATATATTATGTACATAAAATATAATTAACTCTTAAGTAGGAAATTGGGATGAAAAACTCTCCTTACACTTAACACTACACTTATTATTTTTTATATGTATATTAATTTTGTACCTACATGTGCAAGTATCTTATTATTCTTTCCCAATGTTTTTTGTTTTTTCAGAAAATATTATCCGTTGAGAAATAAAAAATAAATAAGTTTCACATTTATAAAATAGCAATGAGACCATATGTTTATAAGTATCACGTTTAAAATATTAACCTTTTAGGATTGAAATTTATTACTTTGGAAATTTATGAAAATTATTGAACCTTTTAAATGGTATAAAAAAATATATGATTGTTGTCTTGATTCAATTTGTAAAATATAGGCTTAGTTGAGAAATAAAATTCTCTAAAAATCTTCACAGTGGTGTGAGCCTATTTATGAAGTTGAATTTGGAGGATCGAAAAACTTAGAACAATAAGTGAGTTAAAATCAAAGTTAGAAAGGAGAACGTTGAAATCTTGTGTAAATAAGGTAGGATTAAGATCAAAGTTTAAGAGGGTTTAGCTTTGGAAGACCAATTGCTTTTGTTTAAGTCAAAGTGTTGACTTGAAGCCAAGTGGATTTTGTTTGAATAGAAATCGTTGAGAAGTGAAAAATAAATAAGTCTTATATTGATAAAATATTAACAAGAGCATGTATTTATAATTGTGTGAGTCGACTCTATAAATGAGTTAACCTTTTAGAATGAGCGATTATTGTCTTGTGAAAACCTCTAAGAGCTATTAGACCTATCAAATGATATAAGAGCATGTAATTGTTATCTTTGACTACACATGAAATGTGATTTTGGTTAGACTTGAAATAAAATTCTCTAAAATTTTAACTGTCTTAAAAGTTTAACTTGAAGAATTATGAAACGTTGGACAAATAAGGTGTTTTGAAATTAAAGTTCAAAAGGAGAGTTAATCATGAAATGTCGATTTGATTAGTTTGAATTGAAATATAGACCAAAGAAAATCAAGCTGTTCTTGTTTGAGAGGAGAATTGATAAGAAGTGAAAAACAAACAAAACTCACATTAATTAAATAACAATAGGGGCATAGATTTATAAATGTATAAGTCAAGTTCATCCAAAATATTAATTTTAAGATGTAAACTCATTGTTTTGTGAACACTCTTACAAACTATTACGCTTTTCATACACATTTGAATAAATTACTCTACTATAAACTAAGAAACTTATTTAAATATAAAATATTCTTTTATGACATGGTTATGATATTTTTATTATAAATTTTGTTTTAATCTTTGTACATGTCCTAAAAATTGAATGATTTTTTTTTCAAATAAGATGCAATGATATTATTAAAAGAGAGATTGAAACACATTTTTTGGACACCATATACCTAATCTCACCACCTTAATTTAGGGGAAAAGGACCTTAGGTTTTTCAAGATATATATACAATTAATATACGCGTATGTGTAAAATTTTCTATTGTTGATTTTTGAATCTTCGAAAACGATGGATGTATTATTGGCATATTCTTTAAACCAATTATGTTTTATACTCATTGTTTTAGGGTAATGTCATTGCCAGTTTAAAAAAAAACCACATTTATACCAATTCAAAAATGTTTTAAGTTAGGTAAATGTGAAATTAATTATAACGTTTTAATAAAATTAATTACAGGGTAATAAATTAATAATAGAAACAAACTTGAGATTGGATCGCTAGACATTGGAATTAACGTAGATAACGTAGAAAGACAATAATTAACCCCAAAACCACAGTATGTATATAATTATTAATAGAACCTATGCAAATGAGATAAAACAGATGTTGATATTACATATGATTCACATATTTCATTCAATAATATTCACACAACTAATGTCCAGCCTACGCATTCAGCTCAACTATCTAAAGCTGACTGGTACACTTGTTCAGAAACAGACGAGTAAATGGGTCTCTGTACGTTAATGTGGTATTATTTGAAAAGATAAATATTAATTTTACATTATTTTTGTACTTATATTTTACTAAATAACATATTTATTTTTCTTAAAAATACTTACAAGTGGCTTAACAATTGGTGTGCAAAAGTATTGTTTGCATATGAGAAATTAAATTTAGGAAAATGTTTTATATCAAGAAAAATAAAATCTGATTAATGAAAAATATAATAAAAAGAAATAATAAATAATATATTTTATTTTTATTGATATGTTACAATTAAAACTTGACAAATGAATTGAGATTTATTCTGAATCGTAATGAATAGCCTTATACTCTTATTTTTAATTTAAAATGGGAATTAAAAAACATATATTATTGAACGATGAACCATATTGAATGGCCAGTTGAATTTGGTTGAAAGCCAATTATCTATAATTGCCATTCCAAGGAGCATCCCTTTCTTCGGGATTAGGAGGTGCTCTACGATATTTTCGGCGGCGGAGTGACACCAACAATAGATTTTGGTTCTTTCCATCACCCACAAAGCCGAGTTCCTCCTTCTTCACATCTGACATTAATTAAGGCGAAAAAATCTAGAAACATTAATTTAACTTCATCATGGTTTCTTCAGTATATAAATTCACACTTTTCCCAAAAATAAATAAATATGATGAATGAGGCCAGATAATATAAATTTTACTTGTAATTAGTATATATTTCAATTTTATATATAACTATATATGACAGATAATTGATGAAATTTTATGGTGGAAATTAATTAAAACTATTTATGATGATAAAGTGGAAGTCTCTGACTTACAAGAACTAGGGAATTCCCTTGTTGCCACTACCAAGTTAATTAGGAGAAACATAACAGCTAAGATTGAGAAGATCTTCCATCTAACTGCAAACTTGTTAGCATATTCCATTTTCCTATTATATGATTTTCAGTACTTGCAATTTTTGAACATCCACTGATATGATTTGTAAGCCAATAACTTACACGCGTTTCTTTTATATCTTATTTTCAAGTATTGTTTGGTGTCTTGACCAAGTTTAAATAAGGAAAAGAGAGGGAAACTAAGCATGTGAAATCTAAGGAATTAGAATTAAGGAGAACATGTACAAGAGCAGCCTTTGAAAGTATTCTGCTGATCACGACAAATAAATTTATTTTTTATTATTTATTTTATATAAATATGTGAGCACGTAATTATTGACTATGACCATGATAGTGGCATAATTTTTTATTTTTTTAATAAATTTTATTATTATCACAAATTTTAACTAAATTTAATTTTTAAAATTTTAAAACCTATAATTTAATACTTAAATTTTTAAAAATTGATACATAGATTATTTTAAAAAAAAAATCACAAACTAACTCCCTTAAAACTTTTAACAATAAAAATAGCACCCATGATACTAATTTATTCAACTTTCAATTCAAAATAAATATACTATTTTTGTTAATTTAAGTTTTAAAGGTGATATTTTAGGTAATTTTTAAATTTTTCATTCACAAATATATATTTTAAAAATCAAGCTATAATTTATCATTTTAAAAGTTTGTAGATTAAATAATAAAATTTAAAATTTTAATAAATTATATATGTAATTTTAAAAATTTAAAGATTAAATTATCTAGTTTTAAATTTTTTTACAATTAAGTATAAATTTAATTAAAATTTAAAAATTAAAGATATATTTTAATTTTTTTTAATCCAATAACTTAGACTAATCCTCCTTTTCCTTATAAAAAAAATACTTGTCTAAACCTACCATTACGTTGTAAAATTGTAGAATAATACACAATAGACGCAAATATTGACTTCCAAGTTCCAAATTCCAACCACGCAGAATGAAAAATACTGTTACTGAATATATCATATCCTTTAAGAAGGTAATTAAATGTAAATTTATAATTACAGATAATATACCAAAAAATATCATAAAAATATATAATGTTTGAACTTGGATTTGTATATTTTAGGATATACATATGGAAACTAAAGTTATGGCATTGATACTTCGCACCTATCTTTATTTATATTAGAGCGATCATAACATGATACATATTTTTTTTATTCTTTCTAGGTTTCGAATCTCAATCATGACTCTTAATAACTTATTAGGGAGTAACCTGTTATCATTTGGACACCATTGTGAACATAAATCGGTGTGAAACATAAACATCAAAACAATGATCCTATGTGGATATCCCAAAATGTGTGAACCAAGGTTCAAACATCAAAATGCATCATTTTTGGGCCCACGTGTATATCAAAATGCATCATCTTTGGGCCCTTCAGGATTACACACCACCACAAGTATTATCGCGTGATATACACATGGGTGAGTGGGCGAAGTAAGAAATGATTTCTTTCGCCTTCCATAACACTCGAATCCCAGACCTAGCCCTTATAACCTGGGAAGCACGATGCTACCATTTGAGTTAGTTGATACCAATTTTAAAAAAAACTGAGTTACTTAAGGATTAGATATTAGGTTCAAGGTTTGGAAAGAGTGAAAAGAATGAATTACACAATCAGAAATTGTAGACCTACCTAGATAAACCCTTCAACGTGCGAGCACTATAAATTTCAACCAAGTTCAAACATACAAAATACATTTGTCTTAAATTCAACATAGTTTAATGGTTTAAAATTTTATTTTTCTAAAAATATCAAAAAATGATAAATAAGTGTTCATTTCTTTCTTTTCAATCGTAAGTAATTTTTGATTAATTCATATTAACAAGAGTTGACGAATCATTTACCATCCATTAATCACTAAATGATATTTAGATTGAGTTAATTTTTTCTAGTTAAATATAAATAAAATCAATTTTATTTAATTGAGTTTAGATAAAATTAATTTTATTTTAAGATAAAATGATATTAATTTAGTTGGTAATTATCAAATCACATTCATTTATTGTTTAATATTCATATTTTAAAAGAAAATAATAATTTGGTCAATTTTTTGGTATTTTAAAAAATTTCTCATTGATTAAAATTTTATTAATTATATAATTATATTGATCATTTTGTTTCTCTTGCATAATCTAAACTTTCCTTGAATTTTAAAATTCTATAAACCTCTAAAATTTAAGTATAAATCAAAACCATATCACATATTGACTTATAACTTACATTTATGTGTCAAATAATCATGTTGAATACAAATATTTAAAAACCAAATATGAAAAATATAAAACCGACTTATAATGAATTTAAAGTCGGTTCGGTGTAAAATCGATGCTATCCACGTAGAACGTAGCGTCGGTTGACGTGTCGAATCGAATCTACACATAGGATGTAGCGTCGATTCTAGGTGTCAACTAACGCTATCCACGTAACGTAGCGTCGGTTGACACCTAGAACCGATGCTACACACATAGATAAATTTTTTTCTCTTCTTTCTTCCCCAGACAGAAACTATTTCAAGCGCTACATAACTCTCAAAAACCCAAAATCTTATCCACTTCTCCTCCACTCTTTCTCATTTTTCAGCTACCTACAATCACCAATTTCAGCACCGGTTAGTGAGTTTTCTTCCTCTCTAACTAATCTTTTAGATCCCTATTTTTTTGAACAAAATACTCAAATTTTATATACTCATTTCTCACTTACAAAATACTATTTTTTCTTCATTTCTTTCATTTTGTCACTTCATTTACCCTTATAAGTATTTCTATTAATTCTACGCACTTATTATTCATATTTTTTTTCTATTATTATATGTTATTATTTGTGTATAAAATTTTATATTATATATGTAGGTTTGTATTATAATATCAAGAGAAGAATTTGATGATCTTGAATAACATAGAACAATACCATGATAATTTTTTTGCTATTAATTAATATTTTATTTTTCAATTGTTTGTATTATTTAAACTATTTGTTAAATAATTTTTTTCTACTATTATTTAGTGATCGAATACAGTTTTTTATTTAAGTATAATAGAAAATGAGTAAATTTTATAAAAAAAAATTAAAAATTTAAAGTCGGTTTTTAACCGACTTTAATACCACTTTTTATAGTAGTGTCATTTTATCTCGTATGTTTAATAAATAAATTGGATCTTTTGATTCAAAAAATATGCACTTATATGTATAGGAAAAATGGTAGCAAGGGTCCACTAAATTTGACAAAAAGACACAAGAGTTTATTAACTCTTAGGTGGGGTAACAGAAGTCTAAAACTTTTAAAATTAGATTATATGAATAATCATGTATAATTTTAACAAAAAAACTCACCAAAAATCAATTGAATCACTCGCAATGGAAATGAAAACTCACTATGGAGGAGCTTACAATAAAGGGGTTGAGATGGTGACTCTGTTTTTCAAGAGAACATGGATTCTTATTTTTTTAATTAACTACCTTAAGCATAAATTAAAAAAAACAATAACATCTTTGTTAAAATCGCAAATATTAACTTACATGAGCTCTATTTGATAATTTTAAAAATTATAGACTTTTATTGTAATTTTTAATAGTTATTGGACTTCGAATATCCCACTCAAAAATTAGTAAATTTTTGTGTCCCATTATCAAAGTTAATGTATCATTATATATATATAATTGTGATTATAGAATGTGTAACCAATACTACCAGGAATGTTTTCGATATAATCACATATTTTTTATGCATGTGTATTTATAAATTCCCAATTGTGTTTAAGTACTTCCAATGATCTGTTATTGACTTTTGATGAAAGGTATGGAAGTGTTATTTAAACCATTTATTTCGTTTTAAAAATAATGTGGAAGTTTTGATCAAGAAACACAACGTTAGATTACTGCATACACAAACTCTTAAACTAACCAATATGATGCTTGAAAGAGGTAATATTGGTATTATCGAAGTCCAAATGTTTTATCAAACAAATAAAGGTTTCAGATTGAACAAGATTGAACCCTTTTCAATTCAAATGAATTAATTTCCATAACAGGAACATTTAAAGCATACTTATATAGGGCTTCACTGTACACAAGTGGAAGTAGAAAAACAAAGTGGATTAATTCAGAAGCGGCCTGCAGTTTCAAGTAGCTTAGATATACTTTGCATGGTAGGACGTGACTCTGGATTGACTCCCAAACATGAAATGGCCACTTTCATTATCAAAGGTAATATGTCAGAAATACTTTGATTATTCGTAATTACAGGAACAAGCCTAGGATCCAAAACATCCTTATATTCCAAGTTTCTAACAGCCTTTGATTGTACTGAGGATATTAGCTCCCCTGGGTGCTTCCCCATTAGAATCTCCAGTGCCAATACCCCAAAGCTATAAACGTCACATTTTTCTGTCACTGCCATTGTGTATGCAAGCTCTGCAAACACATAAACAAATAGTCTCAATTATATATTTCTTCCTTTTTTTTCTTGGAATTTCTATTTTTAGAGCAAAAATCACTAATACCAAAACAATTTAATATTTACTTAAAAATTTATCAAGTGCTTCCAAAAATATAAAGTTAGCTCTGACAATAAAGCTACTATTTTTTTTTTGGCATTGTAAAGATATTATTAGATAGGTTTTCTACCGAAAACAATTATTTGAATCCAATATGTAATTAAGGGTCTGTTTGTTTTTACTTTAACAAAAGTAGTTTAAGAGAAAAGAAAAAAAAGTGTTTTCAGAAAAAAGCACACCATTTTACTGCTAAAAGGTGCTTAAAATGTACTTTTTGTGCCTTAAACTTCTAGAAAATATTTCACGTTTGATTGAAAAGCCTTTTTTTTTTGCTGTCAAAATCGTAAACAAACTGTATACATAAACAAATGAATAAAAGTGTACCTGGAGCAAGATACCCATAAGTGCCCGCAACAACAGTCCAGTTAGAAGAGAGAGGGTTCAAAAACTTTGCTGTGCCAAAATCAGACACATGAGCCACTAATTCAGAATCCAACAATACATTTTTGCTTGATATGTCTCTATGAATTAGTGGTGGATCACAATCATGATGCATGTAAGACAATGCATATGCTACTCCTTTAACAATACCAAACCTCTTAATCCAATTTAACTCCTCCGCATCCTTATCATTTCTCAGTATATCAGCTAAACTTCCTCTTTCCATAAACTCATATACCAAATATGTGTTCATTCCTTGACAACAAAATCCATAGAGCTTCACTATATTTCTGTGCTTGATCTCTGTTAAAACTTTTGCTTCATTAGCAAAACTTTTCAGGTTCTCTTTCTCTGATTCATCTTTAACCTGCATATTCAGTTTCTTTACTGCAAAAATATCAAAACCTGGAATTTCAAGTTTGTATACTTTGCCAGAACCTCCCATTCCAATGCAGTACATGTCATCAAAGTTCTTTGTTGCTTGTACTATGTCTTCATATGCAATTTTCCCCTTAAAATACCACATTGAAAATGGGTTTTCTTCATTTGATGGAAATTTTTTGTTCAATAACATTTTGGACTTCTTTTTCCAATGAAATACCATAACTGCAACACAAATAAATGAAGCTAATGACACACCCACTAAAGAAACAACAATGATAATGACAATTTTGCTCCTCTTTTTGTGGCCACTTTTTACTCTGCAAGGTTGTAGACCTTTGATATTTCCACATAAAGCTTTGTTGTTGCTGAAAGACCCTGAATGAGCTGACTGAAATACTTTTGAATCAGCAACAAGACCCTCCAAATAATTGTATGAGAGGTTGATATTTGTTAAGCTCACCATGTCACTTATGGTATCAGGAATAGTACCATTGAGATTATTGTGAGAGAGGTTCAGCTTCTCTAAACTCATAAGACTTCCAAGCTGTGGTGGTATATTTCCACCTAATGAATTGAAACTCAAATCTAACTCTTGTAAGGCTACTAATTTTCCAATCTGATATGGAAGTGTACCCTTTAATTGATTATTGTTCAAAGACAAAACTCTCAGCTTGGTACAACTCTCTATTTGGTATGGAATTTTCCCAACAAACATGTTTTTCGAAAGGTCTAAGGATTCCAAGTTGAATAGTCTTCCAAAGCTCAAAGTTATTTTTCCAGAGAGCTTGTTACCTTTGAGGACTAGGGAAGACAACTGGGATAAATTTCCAATATGTATTGGTACCTCGCCAGATAAAATATTTGAAGAAAGATCAAGCTTCACTAATTGTCTCAATCCGACAATTTGTTCGGGGATTTTGCCACTGATCATATTCTCAGCTAGACCAAGTAGCATTAACTTCTGGCACTTTCCCCAATTTGGAGAGAGCTCACCTTGCAGCTTATTGAAACTCAAATCTATGTAAGTAAGATTTGGATACACACCAAAGTCTTTGTCTAAATAACCTGTGAGTTGGTTATGTTCAAGCCTAACCCTGTACAACGCTTTACAGTTTTTGAGGCTTAATGGAATTGGACCGTTGAAATTGTTAAAGGCTGCACTGAAATTTACAAGCTTACCACCTTTACAAACCTGTGGAGGCAATTGACCAGAGAAGTTGTTTTCAGCCAAATGAAGGACAGTCAATGATGATAGATTTCCAAGCTCTTGAGGCACAATACCAGACAACTTGTTTCCAATTACACGAAAATCAGACAACTTTGTCAAAAGTCCTATATTTTCTGGGATTTGTCCAGAAAGTTGATTATTGCCTAGTCGAAGAATGGTCAATTCACTCAAATTACCAAATGATTGTGGTATAGAACCAAAGAAAGAATTGCCATCCAAAGCTAGCAAAGATAGGAACTTTAAGTTCCCTATCTCTTTAGGAACTCTGCCTCCAATAAGAGTATCTTGAAGTAATAGATTTTTGAGACTTAACAAACCAGGTATGGACTTATCATTTGTTCCATCAGGAAACAAAAGAGGGTCTAATAATCCAGTTATATTGTTCCTAGAAACATCAAGCTCATAAACTTTAGAGAGATTAGCAAGAGAAAGAGGTAGTGAACCATTGAGAGAATTTGTAGAGAGATCAAGAAATTGGAGATTAGAAAGTATGCCAATATTTTCTGATATAGAGCCTACGAGATTGTTCATCTTGAGATCGAGGCGAAGAAGGTTTGGAAAGGAAGAGAAGTCTAAGTGTTTAAGAGTACCTCTTAAGCCTGTATAAGCAAGGTTTATATCCGTTACTCTTTGTTCTTTATTGCAGGTTATTCCAAACCATTTGCACGGGCTTGGAGTAGTATTATTGGTAGAATTGGCTTGTAAAGGTGAGACCCATGAATCCAAAATGGATTGATTTGGGAGACTGATTTTCCATTTGAGTAGTGCATCAGTTTCTCTATTCGATTGTGTTTTGGATTTGAAGGAAGATAACAAAACTACAAAAGCAACAAAGATTGTGTATGAAAGTACACGTTCTGCTTTGTTGGCCATAGTTGAGATTTTCTGAAGCTGATTTTTTGTTTTTGTATACTGAAGACTTTAATTATTAGAGTTTAGTTTCCATCTCAAAGTTCAATTTATCTGATAACAGATTTTCAACTTGACAGATTTAAAAATAGTTATTTTTATTCGTTTAATTATGTTTTTTTTTTGTGATTTTGCCTTTTCTAACATGCTAATAATTGTGTTGAGATATGCCTTTTACACCTTTTCTGTTTTGTCACAAATTTCGTTTTAATGTTGCGGTTGACTTCACATAGTTTCCATCCTTATTACAAATTTACAATGCAGACAAAAGATTATAAGCAGAGAGTTGCAAGAATCTTATATGTTTAGCTGCCATCAATGTTACGAGCATCTATGTCATCTATTAGTTGACCAAATTGGCTACTTATGTTTTGATGGAGAAAGATGTTGAATCCCACGTCGACTAGGGATGACAGTCTTATGTTGGTTATAAGTATGCGTAGCCCTTTTCTTAATAAGCGTGTTTTGAGGGAAAATTTTGGTTGTCCAGCTTTCAATTTGGTATCAGAGCGGATTCTTGGTCAGTGAGTCTCCTCTTGCTCACCTTACAGTTCCACGATCATGCGGTGTCTCCGTTCGATGTGAGGGAGAGTGTTGAGTCCCACATCGACTAGGGATGTCAACTTTGTGGTGGTTATAAGTCTAAATAACCACTTTTTTGATAAGTGCGTTTTGAGGAAAAAATTTGATTGACCAACTTTCAATTAAAGATATAAAAAAACACTTTTCTTAATCATGTTTTGCATCAGTGGATCAATAAGTTGAAGAAAGGACACATGTAATCTCTCAATAATAAAAATTTTAAATATAACGATTATAAAATTATAAAAAAATTTATAAAAAAATTAAAATCGTATCCTTTTATATTATTTTAAATATTAAATTTTTTAATATTTAAAATTTATTATAAATTAAATATATTTATATTAAAATGAGACATATATAATATTTTTAATTTTAATTACACTCTTTAACTTTAATCTTAAAGCTGTGCATGGCGAAATTTGATTTTAGTATTTTTTATTATTTTACTTGTATTTTCTCTTTTCATTATTTTAATGGATAAGATGGGAAAATATTGCACTAAAAAATGTGTCATGTAACATGGATCCACTACATAATTACTCGTTCTTAATGTGTTGTCTATTTCGCTTCTATTTGCATGGACTTTGTGAACTGTTGCTAGCTAGAATGGGCTTGTGTCAGAATTACCCAAAACTATAATTGATTTTTTTAGAATAATTTTGCATTTGGAGAAAGCATCGGTTGCTTTGTCTTGACCTCTTTTTGGCGTCGAATGAAGATAGCAAAACTTGTTGATTGTTATTTTTTTCAATATTTAATAGGAGTCGGATTTGAAATTTTACGAAGAAACGTCAATTTTTATCAAATGACAGCTAGCACAATTTTAATTATTTAGTTTTGATGATTTTTAGGATTTGACTGAAATAAAAACTTCATAATATAAAATATATAACAATAAAAATAAAATAATAATATTATTACAATAATTTTTATTATTATCATAATAAAAATATATAAATTATTTGTTATATATCTACTATTAATTATATTTTAATATTATTATTATTATATAAATTAATAAAAAATATTATAATAATATAAAATTAATTAAATATATTTTAATTTAATACTTTTAATATTAAATGAATTAAAATAATCATAATTTAATTTGAATGAATATCAATTTAAAGTGATATATTAAAATATTTTTAATAGTAAAAATATATAAATTAAATATAATTAATTTTATATTTTTATAATTATAAATTTTAAGAATATTTAGATATTTAAAAAAAATCTTATATTACTGGTTACTATTATCTTTTTTATTATTATAAAAAACCTCTTTTTCTCTATAAAAGACTGTCATTATCCTTATTTTTATGATAAGGTTTTTTTTTGTTCAAGTTATTTGTTTATGATTTTTTTTTTTACAGTAGATCTCCACAAATCTACTGAGCTGATCATCTGCTTGCACTGTCAACTTGAACACCTCAAAACTAGGTCCTTTTTTTCTTTTTTTTATCAGAAAAACTTAAAAAAAATAAAAAAATAAAAAAGGAAAGAAGAAGACAGGAGTGGACTGTCTAAAATCATCCAACTTTAAAAATAAATATATGAATTCTTTGACTATTCGTTTTTTTTTTTATTTTGAAGACTTTAAAGTATTTTGGTGGGTGATGATGTAGGGTATTGTAATTCAAATTTTGAAGTAATTTATACAGTTATATTATTCAATCTTTGGATAATAAATTTTTTTTTTCAACCATACTTTTTGGTTTACATACCATTTAATTTCTACTTTTCTATAAAAAAACATTAAAAAAATTTATTAAATAAAAAGAGTCATAACATTTAAAGGACAAATTAATCACATAATTTAATTTTACTTTATAATCCTTTGAAAATAATAATATTGTTTCGAAGTTTTATATTCAATTTATTACATACGAAAGATGATGATTTAAGAGTTTGCATACATAATTATATTCATACTGATTATAATTATTATATATTAAAATAATTTTAAAGAATAAAGAATATTAAGAGTGAATAAATTTACGATCATTTATGCTAACGTAACGTGTAAAGTAACTATGAAATGAAAATATTTGTTTTTAAGAATTTTGTAAATGATTAGAGTATAAATATATTACATTTAATATATATGTTTTAAATTATTTAACTTTTTAAGAATATCTATGATGAGACAAACTATAATTAGTAACGTATTTAACAATTCTATACGTTCCAATCGCAGGCACCTAAGAATTACCATTTGGTTTTAATTAAAAAAAAAATCTCTCCGTTCAGTTTTCACTCAGAATATACTACTACTTGCTTTTGACAAATGAGGTTTTTTCCCAATTTCAAAGTTCATGAAGTTACAGTGGACTGCTAATCGAAATCGATTCTCGTAAACCCTAAATCCTATCAAATTTGAACTCTACCTTCCACACCATATCTCTCCCAGGCTCCCAGGCAACTTTTGCACAGCCTTTCTCTCTCTCTTCATTCGGTTCACACCGAAGGCAAAGCTTCAATGGTATGGATTGGCTTGAATGGTATGTTCGACTATGTGTTTCATTATTTAGAGTGAAAGGTACTGTCTTTTCATCAATAGCGTCCTTCTTTAGGCCGCTTTTGACATTTCAATTTCCAAGGTAAACCCGTATTGCCTTTATTTTCTGTTTTTTTTCTACAAATTTTATTTATTCAGTTTGTATGGTATAAATTAGTCTAAGTGTTTATTAATGGAACTTAGTTTCCAGCTTGTGGAAATTTCTTGTATAATTACTAACCTATTATAGCATTTTAATGGTAAAATGCCACCATCTCCTTGTATTATTTTTGTTGAAAAATAAATTAGGGCATATTTTCTCTGTTCTTATGAATGAGGTAATACCTGAGGAAAATAAATTGTTTTTGGCTTCTAAGATGCATAGGTATCAGCTGTAATTCACCATAGCTGAATCTTAATATCGCAGCTCTTGTGGTAGATCCTTTCGATGCTTTGAAGTAGTTTCTTGCATCTCAAATCTTGATACTGTCTAGCACACAAACATGTTAATTTTTTTTTATAGAAGAATATACTGTAAGTAATACATATGGTAAAATGAATACCAAATACTTTGGCTGGTAAATCCTTGAGATGCATGACTTGAAAACCTGGGAGAGTTACTTAGTTAAGCTTATTATGTGGAGAGAGAAGGGACCGAAGTTGCATTCTTTAAAGCGTGAAAAAAGAGTAGTGTTAGTTGAGATATTCTCGAATCTTTAAGCAGCATATTATCTTTTGACATTTTGCTGTAATTGTATGCCAACTTTATGTTTCTGTAAGGTCATAGCTTGCAAAAGACTAAATAAAATTTTGGCATCTCAGTTGAGATTATCCAAACTTGAGATGTCTATCATTTTTGCATTAAAAAAAACTTCTAACGTACCATGTTAAAAAGTTAAATGCAATAATTTCAAGTTCGTTAATCTTAATTTAGATGCCAATTTTTTTGTCTTTTTGCAAGCTATGGTCTCCCAAAAACATAAAGCTGACTCACAGTTGCAGAAAACTGTCAAATGAGAATATGTCACCTAAGACTTGGTAACATGGATGACTATCAGTCATATAGCATCCCAACTTGAAAAGTATAGCATTTCTGATTGGTTGCACGGATTTCAATTTTACACATATGGCTCAGACACAAGTACACACATTCAAGAAAGAAAATTGGGGGCGGGAGAAAAAAAACTCCCACATACAGTAAAAGAAGAGGATATATGCACTCCTTAGCATGTTGATAGACTCTGAGACAGTCTTCTTTCTCCACCCATTAAGATATTACACTGCTCAAATAACCTGAAAAAAAATGAAATCATTAATATTGTTCAGTGTCTTAATAGATTTTTTAGCTTTTATTTGGATAACTTTGGAAAAAAAGATTGAATTATAAAATGAATGGCTTGCACACAGAACATTGATTACCTTGCTGAAGTTAGCATATAAATCGTTATTTGTACTTGTAAATTTAAAACATATCATGCTTTGTATTGTGATGACATGGGAATTCTATTTACATAAACATAGACTTTAAAGTTAGATCATTGTAGATTTTGTCCCCAAGTAGGAATGAATACAGTTGCTTAATGGTATATGAGGGTTCTTAACTTATATATGACTAAATCTCTACATAAAATTTTGGAAAATATGCTAAACCCTTTTTACTATTCTTATTCTAAGGTGACCTACTTGCACATTTATTGTATGAAAAATACAAGTGGGATGTCCATATTAGAATAAGATTATTGAGAGGGGATTATGTGCTTATTTCCCTAAAATATTCAATTTTTTGATATAAAGGGGATTTTCAATTGAGTACACTATCTCTAGTTAGACTATATAAAGTTGTCACGATGTAGAATCTGCAATTTTTAAGTAGTTTGTGAAAGTGCACATTGACTTGGATGTAGATTATATTGAGGTAAAAGAAAATATTTAGATACAACAATCTCAAATTCATGCTCCTTTTTTCTTTTGGTTTATATCTACATTCAAGTCTGTGTGCATTTTTGTATCCCTGTTAAAAATTGTTGGAAACTGAACAAGGGCCTGATATTAGTCATTGGGGACAATCCCCCTCTTGCTGGGTAAGTTATCCATCACTCAATAATTGCTGGCACGTTTATGGTGGAACTCATGTCATGTAAGTGGATGTTTGTCCCTAATTCTGTCTCAGTAGAATTGCTAAGTAAGAATAATGTATATTCATTCCAAAGTCCAGTATCCTTGTTGTGGTTAAGGTAAAAAGGGAACTCCTAAAGGTAACAGAACCTTTTCCTCACACCTCTGATATTTAACCAGGCCCATCTTTTATGTTATGCATCTTATTGTACTTTTGACATTAATACACATGAAACTATCAAGATCCTTTTGCACTTGCTATAATTTCTTTCCTTGCCTCAAGATAATTTATTTTTTCATTGTGCATATTATTTTCGTAGATTTTTGTTATCAAGCTCTCCTTATGGAAATAAAAGGCTTAAGTATATTTTGTGCTGACACTATGTGAATTAGTGCCAATTAGAATGTGTTGGTTAACCATGAAGTAGTTTTTTGTCCAAGCATAAGTTTCTGTTATGCCAACTAGGTTTAAACAAACATCATTGTGTCCCTGAGCAAATGGAGATGTTTGGTTGAAGGGACCTTTTAATTAGACAAATAATTGGTTCATCTGGAAATATTTGGATGTAGAGTTCTAGACTAATGAAATGCATGTGTTTTGAATTTTAACTCTGAATCGTTAGCTTTTAAATATCTTAGTTAAAATGAAAATATTTATTGTTGATCAATCAATCCTTGGTTGCTCATGATCTAGCAAATAAAATTAAAAGCATGTTGTGTTTATGCTTTGTCCCATCTGGAATTTGTTAGCTTGGTGTATTTATTGAGCTTGTAATTGAATGATTTGATATAGGAGTAACAGAAAACAGTAGGCGAGTTATGAGGCAGGGAATTTGTAGTGTTGGTGAAAGGGTTCTGTAGTTTTGCTTAAGTAGAAATGTGGTCGTGTAAAGTGTAAACTATGTAAAACCAAATATTGTACAACCAATGATGTTTATATGATTATATATAGTCTAGGCTAGGAATGATGCTAGTGTTACATAAATTTGCACTTGTATCAATTATGGTGTGACATTTGAACAAATTTTCTTGAAAAATGAAAAAAAGTTTCGTTTCTTAAGTTATTTAGTCATGTGTCGTACCATAATTAATGTGAGTACAAATTTATGTGATCCTAGTATTACTCTTTAAGCCAATATTGTCTCTTTTATTGCATTCTACAATATAGTTATACTGAAAGGAAGAGAAGCAGAGACGAACATTCTATAACTAATGTTTAGCTTGTTTATTTATGACCTCAGTCAGTTGTGTTAGTATTGTATGCTACCTTATATTCTTTGCCTCAATTTTATCTCACAGAATTCAGGTACTGTTGATAACTTCTTCTTCTTCTTTTTTTCGGTATTGGAGCATATGTTTTAAAAGTTGTGCCATTTGATTTCTAAACACAGATCACAGTTGTGATATCGATGTTTGGTATTTCAATTGACCTCTTGGTTTATTCGAAATTTTAAGATGACCCAGAAGCAAGTAATATTTCATTCTTTGAACATAAGAGGAAGTATTCTTGTCATTTTCACACCTGTGACAGGTCTTGCTTCTGGTCCTCTATTTATGTTAATAGAAGTGTTTTGGTAGATACATGAAGTTGTTGCAAACAACAACTATGTGGTAGATTGAGATAATGCAATTGAGCCCACTTTTCTTTATTTTTGTTATCCTTATTTTTTAAGTAATGGCTTATGGATAAAGGGCACTATTAGTTCTTTATTTATGTTTAGTAGTAGAATACTTTAGTCTCTTATCAAGGTGGAGCTCTATTGTGAACATTGACCTTAGGAAAAAGTCGTGTGTTATGTAACTCAATTTTATGGGACAAAATGATTTTATCGTGTCTCACTTGCAATTAAGATTTAGTATTAGTCACCTTTTGCCCTTAAAATTGAGTCATGTGACCCACTCGTGAATCTTCTTTGAAGTTTTTTTGTTCAATGTTCCAAGTAGGATTTAGATACTCCCACACTGTACAAGAAATGGATTTTAGCGCTTCACTTGAGAAATAAGCAACTAAATCGCTTATTGATCATAAATAAGTAATCTATGTCGCACTTTATCCTATATTTATTTTGTCTTATGTTCTGAAATGGAACGATGGGACCAGTGTCAAAGATTAAAGATCAAGTAGTTCCTCTTGCTTTAAGCAAAAACTGGGTCCTTGGTGCGTTAACCCTGCTTACAATTTACGTTCCAAGTCTGTCATCGACATTGAAAAAGATCTCATTTTTTATTTTTATTTTTTTCATATCTGACAGCTTAACAGTAAAAGACACAGTAGCTTTTTCGCATGTTTAATTTGACGGTTAAACAGGACTCGGAGAGAATGCTTAGAAGGTATATTATAGTTTAAGCATAAACAAATCTCTGTAGCTTTTATGGAAATATCAAACGATAGTCCTTTTCGTCGTATGTTGCCCAAAAGAAACAAGTTTTAAAGCAAAAGCAACACAAAGGGACTTAGTGATATACAAAAGTAGAAATTAAGGTCAGCTTCGTGGGATATCAGGAGGCTTAGTTAACATAGCAACACGCCTTGACAAAATGCAAAAGATGAGGAGTCTGAGTAATATGGCTAATCACAGTGGGAGGTTATCAACAGAGGAGAACCATGAGGACGAGGAGATGTCAAAGTTGGCCATATCGACATTCCAAGCAAAAGAGGAAGAGATTGAAAGGAAAAAAATGGAGGTCAAAGAGAAGGTTGAGCTTCAATTGGGCAGAGCTGAAGAAGAAACCAGACGTTTGACTCAAATATGGGAAGTAAGTTTATCCAGTCTAAATCTTTTCATTAACAAGAGAAAATTATGTTTATCATTTGTCAGGACTCCGAAAATATGGCCCAACGAAATTCCAAATGCTTATCACTCAATTTAATGGCCCCTATAATTTTTTTTTTGTACGAGTCCTTTTCCAATAATTTAAAATAGTTAGTGAATTCTATCTATTCAAAAACAAATTTTAAGATATTTTTTTTAAATAATTACACATTCTTATTAAAAAAAGTTGAATATATGTACACACATTTTTACGCTCTGGGGTTCAAACTTAAGTTAGATGTGTTAAAAAAAATGCCAAAGTCTCTCATATTTAACCTTAGCACGTTTAGTCACTTAGGTTTGAAAATGTGTTTTTTAATTCTCAATTCTAAAAAAATGGAGTATTAAGGGTAAATAATATTATTTTTAATAATTTTTTTATTAAAATATTATTCTTTCAGGTGAAATGATTGAAATATTATTAATACTTGATCTTTTAACAAGTGATAGTTAATATAATTTTTTTACAAAATATTTGTTTTAATATTCAGTTATTATTATTATTTTTATTTTCATATTTTAGTGATATTGACTTTTTAACAAAAATGTGTATTTAAATAATTTTATGAGAATTTTATTATTATTAATATTTTATTAGATAATTTTATATTAAATTTTACTTTTATCTTTATTAATGGCTCGTATTGTTTTTTAATCACATCATAAAAAAAGTAATAATTTAAATAGAAATTATTGAAATAATAATATTTATCATTAATTAGGAAATTTTCACCAAATTGAAGGATTATAAAACATCTTAAAATTTGAGGAAATAAACTCTAATAATTTTATAATATGGGACCTTTTGCTATCCCCCTCAACAAAAATAATTGATTATTGTATTGTAAGGCAATTGTCGAAGTTAGAATTTTTAGCTAGAATATGTTAGGTAATGTTTTTTGTATTTACTCTTGATGTCGAACAATACCAATACGTTATATAGTAAAAGAAGTAATTAGATCAGCCTCATCGAAATCTTGAAGGCAATTAAGACGAAATGCATACAATCTTTTTTTTCTTTCAAATTAAAATATTAGGTAATATTATTTTTTGTTTTTATTCCAGGAATTGGAAGAAATGGCAGATCCTTTGAGAAAGGAAGTAGCAAGTGTAAGAAAGAGAATTGACATGTCCAACAGAGAGCTCAAAACACTTGGACAAAGCTGCCAGAAAAAGGTGTTTCATTTGTATTTTATCTTTTTAAGCACTATATTATTTTCTGTGACATATTAAAAGAAAATATATTCTTTTTCTCTCTTGTCACGAACTTGGATTTTGGGCGGTGCCACATAAACTAAATATAAATTGTTTAAAGAACGATTCTTATTGTTCCTATAATTTTTTGTATTTTTATTATGCTAACGTCAACAGGAAAAGGAATACAAAGAAGCATTGGAAATTTTCAATGAAAAGAGCAAGGAAAAGGCTCAGCTTGTAACCACACTAAAGGAGGTATACTTCTAAATTCAAAAATAAATAAAATTATACTAGTTGTGTTGTGGTGTAATGGTATGTGTCCCTTATGGACATTATGAGGGCGTGGTTCAAACGCAGTTAATATATATATACACGTGGGTGTGTGAATATTATTTAATAAAAAAAATTATTCAAGAAATCCGAGAAAAGGGGAAAAAATGCAGTATTCCAATTTTTTTTTCCCCTCCCATTTCGTGCAAGATTAAGGAAAGGAAAAGGACACAATTCTCGTATCTTTGGCGAATAAAGACTTTAATTATTTTACATGATGCATTTTAGTTAATAATTTGTAAAAAGTTGCATTTTAACCTAATATTTTTAGTTTAAAATTTACACTATAACAATATATATGGTGCATTTTTACAAATATATTTTGGACACCAAGTGCTTTTTTTACGGAGGCATATGAAGTAATTATCTGCCTGTTAATCGTTCTTTGCTTCATTACCTGCTCTTTTTTTCCTTTTTTTAGTTACTTCTATCCTCAATCTAATACATAATTTTGTTATTCTGGCAAGAGGTGTAGAATGAATCGGGTTGTTCAGTTTCCTCAAACTCATTTCATGTTAAGTGAGTTACCAGTTAAACTAATCTAATTTTTAAATAAATTTAGCTTATTTATATGTGAGTTGTGTTAGAAAACTCATTAATAGGTCATTTAATTTTTTTTATTAAACTTATTTAAATTATTTAGACATTTAGGTCTATTTCAATTTCTAATTTCTAGTTAATGAGTTTTAAATTTTAAATTTCAAAATATCTTGGAAAAAAAAAACAATAATCTTTTGATAACCAATTTTTAGTTTCACTCTTGAGAAGTATAAATTAAAATTGGATATTGTTTGTTTGATAATTAATTTTTAATTTTTAACTTTTTAGGTTAAGTCGGGTGAATAAACATAACTTTTTATTAAAAACTTGAAATTACAAATTGTAAATTTTTTTAGAAACTAAATTTCTAGAATTTTCAATGATATATGAAATGATTCATAATATTTTGTGAGATAATACATTTTATATTTCAAAAATATTCTATCAAATTTGAACAATTATTAGTATAATGAAAATTCTAAAACACAAACCATATGATTTATTAGAAACTATATTTCTATAATTTTATAATGGTATATGAGATTATTTGTAAAAGTTTGTGAATTAGTGTAATTTATATTTGAAAAATGTGTAAAAAATGTCCTTTGAATATGAAAAATTATTAGTAAAATGTATATAATTTTACGAAAAAAATTTGAAATCATAAACATTAAAACTTATTACAAACTAGACTTCTAGAACTAAGATTTTTAGAACTTTGTAAAACTTTTGTGAATTATTATAGTTTATATTATAAAAATATTTTTTTTGAATTTGAATAATTATTAGTAAGATGTGCATTACTTTTTATACAAAAGTTAAAATCACATATAGTAAAATTTATTAAAAATTAAATTTCTAGAGATTTTCAATGATACAAGAAAGAGTTATATTATTTTGTGAATTAACTTTATTTTAAAATTAAGTTAATGATCATCTCTATAATTTTAATTATATTGTATATATTTTTAAGTTATTATTTATTTTTTAATTCTATATTTATTGGAATATTTAATATAAATTTAATTTATTTTTTTTTATTTTATTTTTAAAAAATCAGTTATTTTATTTATTAATTTGACTAATATTAGTATTTTTATCAATTTTGTAATAATAATTAACAATTATTTTTTGATTATTTTTTATTTATTAGTTTTTTAATATAACATATATTTATCAAACAAATTACTGAGTTTTTTGTAAGTTCAATTTAACTTCTCATTTGAGTTTATAAGCTAAATTAGTTAAGTTTTTTTAATTCATAGGTGAACTTTAAATGTATTGAGATTTGTTGAGTATTTTGTTTGATATTTTTAATTAAAAAAAAATTTCTTCATTTTGTATCCTTTCACCAATTGTTTCCAACAGGTACTGACTGAGAGTGAAAGATTGAGGATACTGAAGCTAGAGAAGTTGAACAAGAACATACAATCATTACATTGAGCATTTATCTGTTGGCCAATGATTTGCTTTGGAGTGTTTAAATTAGATCGTTTCATATGTGTTTTACTTCAATTTCAAAATTTAAAAATAAATAAATGTCACTTTTTATTTTTCCATTAAATTATAATTCATTCACACTTGATTAAACGAATCAAGTCTTACTTACAAATTATCTCAATCTCTTCAACAAAATTTAACAAATTTAATCCCTTTTCAATTACTATACAAACTATCATATAGTTGTAGTTTTACATTTATGACGTGAGAGTCGAAATTAATATTAGATTCTTCGAAAAAATAATAAATTGTTAAAAAAAATTAAATTAAATACGCCATGGAACCAATAGAAGAATTGGTTTAAAGAAAGACAACTACTATTTGGATTTGCTTTTTTAGACCAAAACGTGTTATTGGGAATCAAGGAAGGGGTACACAGCAATGTGTATAGCAATTTATTTTTCCCATTTTATTCTTCGAGCAAACTTAATTAAGAAACTTAAAAAAAAAAACTATAGTATGAAATGGAGGGTTGTTTGTGTTCAATAATTTTTTTATGTCACAAAATAAATTGGGTTAAAAATACAAGAACGAAGAAAAACAATGATAAAACAAAATGAGAATAAAGTGAATGTTAATTCACCAAATTTCTAAGATAAATGATAAAACAGAATAAAGCGAAAAAACACTTATTTTAATAAATAGATATGTTTATAATAAAACAAAGATATAATATTTATATAATTATTTTTATTATTGTTACAATATAACTTTATAAATTATTTAATACATTTATATAATTAATTTTAGTATTTTAATTATTGAATAAATTTGTTATTAATGAACTATTATTTTGATAATAATTTGAATTGTATTCATATTGATATTTTAAAATAAAAAGTAATATAATATATATCAAGTGACATATTCATATTTAATTAGATATTAGTTACGAAGATAAGATGTTGAAATAGTTATAAAATAATTTATTAATAATAATTAATTGTATTATAATATGTAGATTAATAAATATATTAAATAATGATAAAAAAAAATTTTAAAATAAAAATAAGAGAAGATGATGTTTGCTGTTAAAAAAGTATTTACTTTTATAAAATATTGTTTATGTTCTAAGAAAATTATGATTATATTGTTTGTAGTTATGTGTCTCATTTTACTTTGATATTAATAAAATTTATCTTATAATATTAAAATAAAAAAAAATTGATTGCTTTTATCCGTTTAAAACACTACATTTAAATACAAAAATTATTTTATTTAGATGTTGTTTACTTGAGAATCTAATATCGAAGAAGAATATTTATAGCATATTTTGTTAATTTATTTTTAGTTAAAGATTATGGTAATCAGTTTAATTAACTCTTATTTAAGAAGTAAATTTCTTGTTGTTTACATTATATGTATAATTAAATTTTAAACTCTTTTATATTGTTTAATAAAAATTATATTAATTAAATATCATGTCTATTTGTTTAATAAGTCACAAAATTAATAAATATAACATACGTAAAGATTAAATATATTACATTTATAAGTTTATCTTGATTTTTTTTTCTTATCGAAAGATCTAATTTTTTTGTTAGAAAATTAATTACATGTGAAATATATATACTTATTACAATAAAATCCATCCAAATCTAGTAAATAAGAATTAAGAAAAGAGTTTATTACCAATGCATGTTATAACCAATGACAAAAAGAAACTCACGTGGGGTAAGTTCATGGCATAATTGACTATAGTGATACAGTTGAAATCTTAACCTTTACATCAATGATCACACATAAAATGAGTGTTTATTAACTAAAATAAAATATAAAAAAAGAAAGCAAAGTGAACATCACTATGATCGATTTCACCTTCCTACAAGCTTCACTAGTTCTTCCACCATTCCATCTATTTCTTGGTCTCCTTTATTTCTCAACTTGTCCCTCAACTCATTTGCTTTTCTCCTCACACTCTCACCACTTTTCTTCACCAAAACCTCCCTAATTACTCTTGCAACTTCGTCTCTTTGAATCTTCCCATTCATATCTCTCTTCACCTCCAAACCAACACCGACCTCCTCAACAAACCTAGCATTAACTGGCTGATCAAGATGCATGGGCAAGGCTATTATAGGAACCCCAAATTTCAAGCTCTCCATCACAGAACTCCATCCACAATGACTCACAAACCCACCAATACTACAACTCTTTAGAATTCTTAACTGAGGTGCCCAACCTTTTACCACTATACCCTTCTCTCCTACCCTCTTTAAAAACCCATTTGGTAAAGCCTCTTCAACTTTAATATTACTCTCTCCAACAGGAAATCTCAAAACCCAAATGAAATTTGTTTCACTGAGTTCTAAACCATAAGCTATCTCTTTTATTTCTTCCCTAGATAGAAAATACTCTGTTCCAAATGAAACACTTAGAAACCCAGGCCTAACTCTAAACCCAAAAACCAGCTTGTGAGTTAGAGGATTGCCTAGACTTATAAGGAGCATTGTTGCCTTACTCTTAGCCAATGTGGGACTTAACAGAAACAAACACAGTTGAAGATCTTTCCTTGTCATTGAGCCATTTGATAATTAATTCACCTTCTTCATCTTCTTTGTTGGGATCCTCATTAACAAGTGAACCAACAGGTACCACTTTCTTGTTTGTCAGAACATTGAGATAATTAATGTATTCTGCTTCAATCTCTTGCATAGTCTTCATCAAAATGATATTTGAAGATTTTTCAATGCATTTTTGTAAACGCTCTTTGTCTTTGATGTTATTTGATGAAGATTCAAACAAGTTGATGAAGTTTCTGATTTCATAATGTTCTAGATAAATTGATGGAAAGGGGAATTTAACACCCGGATTTTTGAAATAATGAATAACAAATGAAGTCATGACAGTACTACAACATAAGAAAGCAACTAGTGGAATATTTTGTGACAAAGCTAGACTTGGTGCCCAAGGTTGAAGAAAATCATAAATTAGCAAATCTGGATTGATATTTTTTAAAATGTTTGAAAAAGCAGGGCTTGACAAATCAAATGCTAATTTGAGGGTTTTCATGAGATGGGGAGGAAGACCATTAGTGGTATGGTAATGAGGAGGTAGTTCAGGTAAATTTGGAAGATGAAGCTCCACAAATTTGATTGAAACCAAGTAGCTTTTTGAGAGTTTTGGTTTGATTGAAACTAGATTTATTGGTGTAGTACAAAAGTATATGGTGAAATTTCTTGTGGTGAGCTTTTTGGCTAGTTCTAGAAATGGAGATATATGACCATGTGCTAGCCATGGAAGCATGAGAATTTTAGTACTTGTTTGCCTGGTTTCCATTTTTCAACCTTGATCGCAAACAAGCCTCTTTGCTTGGTTTTATAAACATAGGAGGAGAATTTGAAGATGAATTAATGTGGTCAAAGAGAATCGACTAGAAAGAAGCAGAGTGATGCTTTATGAGGAACGTGGAGGCTTTGCATCCATGGCTCGTGTCACGGTGACAGCATATGCGTAGGATTTGTTTTTTTTTTTTCTCTCAACCGAAACGTGAGTAGAGTAAGCAATATCATATAATTATTAATTAATAAAATCTATATTTTTTATTCTATAATTAAGTAATATATCAATTATAATAAAGTAATTTTAAAATAATAAAATATGCTTATAATATATATATATATATATAGACATAAAATATAGATAGAAATATATTAAAAAAATTCTAGATAATTCAATAAATTTATGACTTGCTAAAAGCATAAATATATTTATAAATTTATTTTTTTTCATATATCTTAATAACTTAAATTTAAATTTAAGAAATATTTAAAAATATATAATTAATTGAAATAATAATGATAAAGATTTTTTCAAGATTTTTAATTCTTAACCATATTTCAAAATCCCTAAAAAACCATATTTTAAAATTTTCACAATTTAAGTCTTTTGAAGGGAAATAAGTTAAAAATAATCAATTCATTAAAATCTTTTAAAATATATGTGTTTATATTTTTATTTTATTAAATAAAATACATTTAAAATGTATTATATTAATAAAAATATATTAAATATAATAGGTAAAAAGCAAAAAATCATGTAATGGGTCACGTGTAAAGCCATCATATTACTTCGGCTAAACATGATATGAATAAGTACAAAACATCTAATGTCAGAGTGCATTTGGTAAACAAAAAATATAAACAACTAGAGATTTCTTTTCGTTCAAATAGATATATCAGTTCTTAATACATATCTAGATAGGTCATTCTCGGCATAAATAATTTACATAAATGATTTTAACTTTAAAATAAATACAATATATAAACAAAAAATTATAAAATCATTTATTAAAATTATTTATTAATTTGATTTTTTATAAATTTTTAATACTTTCATCCAAAAATCATTATAACTTCTCTAAATTATTTATAAATACATTAATATTCATCATAAAAATGAATTTAATAAACGATTTTAACAACTCATTACTAACCATTAATTTGAATTATTTTTACTGTGAATATTTTTTTGATTTAATTTTTACTTTATTTTATTAATTATTCATTAAATTTAAATTTTAAAATCTAACCGTAATTACGTTATTAATTTAAATTATTATATTGTTAAAATAATTTATTAATTTAATTTATTATATGTATATATATATATCTTGTTTTAGATGTTGTGCCGTATTGAGTCGGTTTATCATATCTTAAACTTAAAATATATATTATTTTAATCAAATATGATTTATTGAGAAGTCATATTTATAATGTGTGATAAATCAAATAATATTAAAATATTAATTTATATTAGATGTATTGAGTCATAGTAATCGTATGATAAGTTTGAAAAAAATTCTTATGAAAAAAATCAACAAAAAAATATATTATTTTAATTAAATATAAATTATTAAATTCATTCAAAACGTTCTTATATAATGTTTAATGAGTATAATAATATTAAAATATTAATTTGATGAATTAATTTTAAATTATTATACATATCATATTTTATTACGTTGAGTGTTGTGATTTTTGATGAGTGAGTGTGCAAACGAGTTAATGTTGTCACTCGATTCTTGGTTCATTTTCAAGTGTAGATATTTATGAAATTAACTCAACACTTTTGAAAATAAAAAATGTATTTTTTTACCACCTTATCACCACTATAGCCATCAACCTTACCACCAACTTTAACGAGATGGATGATCAAATGTTATAAATATCTCCACTTTAATTATTTAATTAATGTAAAAATTCTATCAAAATTCAGTCAAAATTTCTAATATTTTGAATTATGTTTTCATTGTTGTGTTACGATCTTAGTGATACGTTTAAGAAAATATAAAATAGTCAGATAGATTATTTAACTAAAATGTGATAATCTCGTTATGAGAATGAGTTAAGTTAAATTCTTTGAGTTATCATATCTCTTGATGTGTGTAATAAAAGATATATTGTTTTTAGTTTTAAGATAATTCTTAAGATTGTGAGTAGTTAAACTTTTTATCGATGATATGTGATTGTGTGGTATTAATTATGGAGGAAGTTGGATTCATGTGTTGAACTAAGTGGTTGCAAAAGCAACAAACGAGAATAACAATAAACAATTTGGATATAAAGTACAATTGATGAAGATAATAATGATTTTATTTCTTTTTGAGTTGTAATTGTTTATTACTTAATGAATTGTTTGTAGTTAAATAGTTGTCATAAACAATCCAAATATATTACCATATATATACAAACTTTACGTGGATTTAACTTGTTATGCATGACTTATTATTGTGTTAATATAATTTGAGTTCAAGGTATGTATGTTACAATATACTAAAAGCTATTACAATATACTAAAAGCTAAAATTCTGATTAAAAAAGTTTTTATATTCTTACTTACTTTTTATGAAATATATTAATATTATTGTTCAAAGTTATTTATTTTTTTGATATTATATTATTTGTGATTTTGTTATGTTATCTAGTTAAGTGTATACTTTTCTATTCGTATCAATTAAAGTCGAGTTATTAAGGAGCTTATATCTTTTTATTATGATTTCGTATTAGGTCATATAAGGTCGCGATTCTTTTAGATATTTTTATATTATTATTTTAAATATTTTAATTTTTATTAATTATACATCTTTAGTGTTGAACTCCGATACATGTATTGAGTTATTAAATACATTAAGTTATATATTGGCTATTAATTATATATATATATATAACAAGATTTGGTGGATGTATTTACAAAGGAGAGTTTATTTGTCTATCTATTTAAAAATATATTTTTAATGTTTTTATATTATTTATTTTTATAAATTATACATTTTTAATGTCATATCAATGGAGTAGTGTTATATGTATTAAATTATATTTATAAAGGAGATTGGATTTGTCTATTTATTAAAAAAACATACTCTATTTGATGTCTTTATATTATTGTATTTAAATATTTTACTTTTATCAATTTTACTATTACATTGATTGAATAGTATTATATGTATTAAATTATTGTATGCATAATGTATTAACTATTAATTAAATATTAAATTAAAGATATTAAATTATAAAGTATTGTGACTTATTAAAATGCTTTAATTAGATTGTGTCATGAGAATTTTTATATATATTAAGTTAGGATAAAAAATATTTGATACTAATTTAAATTTTTCTAAAACACGTGATCATTTTATATTAGAAATTTTTTTGCTTACATTTTAAATAAAAATATAACTTATCTTATTTCTTTTAAATTTAAAAATATATATATTACAATTACAATGTACGTAATTCTTTATACTCAATTTTTTAATTTACCTATGCATTATATAAATAGAATTAGGTTTATTGTATGATATTAAAAAAATTAGTATATTTATTTTTATTAAATGTTATATTTATTATAAACTTCTATGAAAAGTTATATGCTAATATTTTATTTAAATTAAATTATATATATATATATATATATATATATCATTGTTGATTGAATTACTTTTTGAATTTCAACAATGATGATGTTCTCAATTTTTTGAAAATTATTTTTATATTTTTAATGAATAATTATTTTATTAATGTATAAAAGAGTATGCTATTTAAAAGAATATATTGATGTTAAATATTTAAATAATATTTTTATTTTTTATCTTTATATTCGATTTTTATTTTTATTTTTGTAAAAATATGATTTAAAATATATTGTTTATTAATTTATTGAAAATTTAAATAATATACTTATATTATATTTGAATTTTGTTCTAAATTTTTATAAGAGGAGGTAGATTTTAAACTTTAAAATGCTTAATAAATATATTATTATTTATTAAATAGAATTAAAGTTAATAATACTTAATAAACATATTATTTTTTACCGAACATAACGTTTACAAGGTATGGTTCAGCAACATTAAACTCATTTTTACATATTAAAAACGTAAAAATCAAATCCTACTTACATATGCATACAACAGTAACCAGTCTATACGGATCCCAAAAAGCTAGTTATTAAATAATACTAAACCCAAATCATCAACTCCAACATAATTAAAAAATTGACCAAGTCGTAACACTCTGTTTCTCATTTTTGTTTACATAATTGTTTTTATAAGATAAAATATTCTTTAACACAAATCAAAGGCAAAAAAAAAAAAAAAAAACCCAACAAACAGAACAATTTAATGGAAATCCAACTTACAAATCACACATAACGAACATTAACAAAGCCAGCGTCGAAGCGATGTCTGAAAATAGTAGAAACGAGGAGAAAGAAATCTCTAGTCCCACGAAGTTTCTCCTACATCTCCAATCTAGCATTATAGTCGGTAAAAGCGAAGTCGTAACTCGTAGCTATGTATTTGACTCTTGAAAAACTTGCAGCAAAAGGAAGAATGAAGGACAAAATCGTAAGTTTAAGTCGTCATCTGTTTGAGTCAAAATGTAAAACATGAACATATGGTACTTTTTACTTAATAAAATTAAAACTAAAACAATATTTTAAATTTGATTTTATTTGTTATGGAAAGCAATTTTTTATTAAATAAAGAGTAACAAAGCAAAAATAAAATATATAATTTTAGTTATATATAAAATGTTAAATTATCTTGTAAGAAAATAATAAGAGAAATTAAATAATAATAAAGTGTTATAAAAAAGGCATAACATTACATGCTAATTAACAACTTCAGAGAAAGCATAGAAGAGGAAACAACGAAGCATAGCATAGCATAGCTGATAATAATTAGTTACCTTTTAAACGAATAAAATAATGTCATTTCAAATTTTGTACTTCTCCCTTTTTTCTTCTTCTCACTTTCTTGGTATAAATTTTTAATTGTGTTGGAGTCGGTGATTTGGGTTTCACATTTTTTAATTAATGGCTTTACATGATTTATTTTATTTGTTAAAATTAAATATGGTATAATAATTTAAAATTAATTCATTAAATTACTTATTAAATATAATGCTAACATGATTAGAATGAATTTAAAAACTATATTTGATTAAAATAATATATTTTATTTTAACTTATGTCATAATATGAAGTTTTATTTTTAATATAAAAATATATGTAATTTTTTTTAATTTAAATGAATATATGTTTTAAAATTGTATAAAAATAAACATATATATTTTTACTAAATGAGATTAAAAATAAAATCATATTAAATAAATTAGTTATTTATGCACTAAAAGCTTTTTTTTTATTGTTGATATTTTCAAGTTAACGACATGATTTCTTGACTTCCTATATGATTGGTTGATTAACCGAAACCTGAAATGATATAGAAACCTGAGAGTGGTGAGATCTCACTGAACTTTCAAGTTACTTAGTTAAACTTGAAGTTATTGATCAAAGTGTATAATCAAATGTTACGTGGAATAGGTTTTGTCCCGTTGAAGCGGATGGATTAATTATCTTATATCAATTGATTTCAAAATAATGTCTTATTGGATCATGTGGTCATATGTTCTTAAGAGGATGTGAGACTATCTAAGTGGGAGTGTATAATACAATATACCTGCACATATCTACGTTGCTTTAAAAAATCGTAAGATTTCATTGAAATGTTCATGATCATAGGTCCTTAAATTTGTAATTATGGATCAAAACGAACAATCTCGTAACATGTATAATGGATCCTGTCTAGTATAATAAATGATACTAATATAATAATTTAAATCAACGATATATATGTTATTATATTTTAAAATTTAAATTTAACGAATAATTATTAAAATTAAAAAATCAATAGATTGAAAATAATTTTTCAAAATTATTTATATGAATAACGCTATATCATATATATATATAACCATTACAATTCATACTTAACACAAACAGCAAACTATTTTGAGCTTTCTTATTTTGCTGTTTGATTGCTCCATTCGCATTTGGCTCTTTTAATGTATAACCATTACAATTCATACGTAACACAAACAGAAAACTATTTTGAGCTTTCTTATTTTGCTGTTTGATTGCTCCATTCACATTTGGCTCTTTTAATGAACAAAATAGTAAATCTTCAATATAACTTAATATTTGATGGCTTTATATCAAATTCTACGGCCAGTTACATGAGACCTATAAAAACTCAAAAGCTGTTTAAAAAAGAAAAATGTTGTGGCCAAGCTTTGCCTTTCTCCGTCGAGCTTTGCGCGCCACTTATGCTAAGTAACATTTGTAATTGTATCTCTTTGTTCCAGCTGCAAGCAAAACCCTCGATTGGTCGATCAAACGGCAACAGCTTCATTGTCCATCCCGGTGAATGTCCCTCTTTATTTTATTTTTTTTCACTATTACTATTGCATCGAGTGGTGCAATTATTTGATAATGGTGCTTTAATCTCTTTTTTAAGTTGTATAGATTTAGTTTTCAAATATAGCAATTTAGTTCAATTTTTTTTTCTAAAAATATTACTCTCTCACTTTTTTCTCCCAGAAACATGTTTTCTTGTTTGAGTATCTCCCCGTCTCTTTTATAAGTATTTTTATTTCTTTTTATTAAAAAAATGGTATTATTTCTCTTCCATTATTTATAAATTCAAACAATTTTATAGTAAAAAATAAAATTTATATAAATTAATTAAAAATATACAAATAAAATGATTTATGATATAGATGGGGAGGATAAATATATATTAAGAAAACATAGAAATTTTGGAGTGTATAGTAGATTAATTCCGTATATATAGAAAACATAGAAATTGTGGAGTGTATAGTAGATTAATTCCGTATGTATAGTTTAATTAATATGTAATTTATCATGTTTATAATTTATAATCGATCAGTATATTATAATCATTTGATCCAATTCAATCTATTATATATATGAATTAATTCAGATAAATTTATACAATCTTCTACATGATATTCTTCGTGATCACATATTTATTTAAATAAAAATTTATAAAAATTATAAATTCATATATATGATTGATCAATATATTCACGTTTATTTGAATTTGAAAAATCGATATGTATTGAATAACAAATAAAAATAAACATTTAAAGAATATAAAAATATGATTATCATGAGATTGAATTATGAGTTACTAAGTTAAAAATATGGTGAAAGAAATCAAATAATTCATCTAATTTAATTATTTTATTGTATAATATATCTAATAATTAATAGTAAAATTATTTAATAAAATGTACAAAAAAATATTAAAAAGATAATTATTTAATATATGTTGATTAGATAAGTTTTATTTAAATTTAAAAATATTAATCTATAATTCAGAATTTAAAATACTTCATCTAATTCACTCCAAATATCAAATTAAAATCGTTTATAATTCTTTGAAAGCATATGGTTTTTGCAGATCTATCGAAGCAATGGATTTTCAGTACACCCCTAGTGAGACATATGGATTGAAAAGAGAGAGAATTATATTTTTTAAGAAAATATTTTTTTTTATTTTGATTTTGATTTTTAAGATAAATTTAATTTTATTTAAAAAAATTAAACTCTTTACTCTGTATAAGATTATTGAAAAAAATATACCACGAGAAAGAAAGAAGATTAAGGTGATCTTATCAAATAAAATAATTACACGATTAAACAACTCAAAATCACACTGATCCCATTCATTTGACGCAAATCTACAAACATATCATGCTTAAATGTTTGGACGGTCACACGTGGTATACTTTATTTTGAAAATATTTTCATATGTATTGATTTAAGATAATATTATTATAACAATAATTTTTATTATTTTTTTTTAAAATATATAAAATATTTATTTTATTTATAATATTAAAATTATTATTAATAAAATATTTTTATATTATTTTATAATTTATATTGTGATAATATTATTATTTTTAATTTATTATATATATTAATTTTAATATAAAATTTAAGATGCAAAGTTATTCTACCATCAGTTATAATATATAAACTGTTACTAGAATGGAAATTGTGATTAGAAATATTTTTATATTTTTATCTATTTATTTTTGGTTTATTATTATTTGCATGTCCGAATATGTTGATTTGTTTTTTTCCCTATTATTTTATATAATGATTTTTTATCGAACAATAATCACGTTAAAATGTAATAATAATAGAAAGGAGTTGTTATTTTTTTTAAAATATTAATATTAAAATAATTTAAAATTTTATCGAATTATTTAATAGGTTAATATTTTTTTAACTGTTAACAAAATTTGCTCCAAAAAGGTTACTCGATAAAAAGCTATGGTGTAAATATCATTTTGCTTTGCAATGTATTACAAGCTTACAACTAGTGTTAAAAAGCTCCGAGTTCCAGGCCACTTCTTCTGAAAATTTCCGATGGCTCTATCAGCAGCCGACCTGCCTGCGATGTACTCGCTGCTTGGCAATTCATTGAGCGGTGACGAGAGTATTCGCAAAGCAGCTGAGATGGCACTTATTCAGTCTGAGGCTAGGCCTGGCTTCTGTTCTTGTCTCATGGTATTTCTCTTCCGCACTAGGGATTTGGTGGATTTTGTATTTTCCGATCTTGTTTAAATCTTAAAGTTAATGCATTTTCATGAGCATTTTGACATTTTCGATTTTTGTTACGAAAATGTTTGTTGTTGAACGGAAAATGCAGGAGGTAATTTCGGCCAAGGATTTGATGTCTCAGGTAGATGTTCGTCTAATGGCTTCAGTGTATTTCAAGAATAGCATTAATCGGTATTGGAGGAGCAGATGTGATTCATCGTAAGATATTTTGTTTATCGTTTAACTTGTTTCCATCTTTGGAGGTTTTGCATTTTTTCAGGGTGCGAACTGAAGGTTAATTCACCAATCACAAGAACACCTCCATTAGCATTAGGTCTATGCAAAGTTTGATCTCTACCTTCTAGTTTGAAAGTCTCCTGTTCCATATAAGCTCATTTTTTTTGGAATGGGTGTTTTTAGCGAAGTTCAAAACTTGTGTGCTGTGATAGAATTCAAAATAAATTTTCTTATTGGAATTTCTAGCCTTTCTTGGTCTTTGATGTGCTGGAGGTTCCTAAAAGACGGGATCGTCTATTTTGTTTTGTTCCTTTAGCTTAGGGCTTATGGAATAAACTGGCTGGGAAAAAATGAGCATCCAGTGGCCTTTTTCAAAGGATTGGAAGTCTTCTCTTCTGGAGTATTTTCCAGGGGCAGGGCTAAAAAGATGGTTGATACTTTTGGAAGTTTGGTGCAGGGGGCAGTGCTCTGGGTAGTTTGATGGAGAGGAGCAGAGGAATTTTTGATGACAAACAACAGAGCTGTAGTCTTTTGTGGGATAAAGTTTTATCTTTGACTTCTCTATGATCAGCTTAAGCTAAAAAGTTTCAAAATATTTCATAGGTTTCTACTTATTGCAGTTGGAAAGCTAGTCTTTTTTGATTTAACAAGTCTTGTTGTTGTCTTCTTGGTTCTTATAGTACATATTTGAATCTTTTGGGGTGCTTGTTTGTATTTTCTCTTTTCTAATAAAGATGCTTTTGTGCTCTATAAAAAAAAACCTCGTGTGACTTGTTTTGATCGATAGATATGTTCCATTAGCCTATGCCATGTTCAATTCAACTTGTTAGATTTACTTAGTGGCATTTACTAGAATTTGCTGTTGTAATTTATGAATAGTAAATACTGCGAGAATTTGTTTCCAGGGGCCTTAGCAATGAGGAGAAAGTGCATCTGAGAAATAGACTGTTGGCGCACATGAGGGAAGAGAACAGTCAGGTGTTACTCTTTCTTTTATTGTGCACTTTTCTTTCTGTGGGGAGGGGAGGAGGACTTACTAGTATAAGTTTTGCTAGTTTTTTGTATGTAACATTTAGGTTTTCCCATTAATATATGATAACTGATTGATATTTTTCTAGGATTACAAGATACGAATTATTCATCGTGGTAAATCAGATCATTCAAATGAAATAAAGGGAGAAAAAAATAAGATAAGAGGAATCTCCATAATTAATTGGGTTGAAGTTGAACACTGGCATGCCGCAGCCTAGAATAGTTCTGATTGGCAAGTCTGAATTTCAACAAAATGGTTATAAAAATTATGGTAAATTTACATGCAAAAGAACTTTAGGATAAAAATTATGAATCTATGTTTAGTTCCTAGCCCTTAAAGATTGCAAACCGAATACACTTGCAAAAATAACTGTTGGATAAAAGTTATGAATCTTGATATTTACCTATCCTGTCCCCTCCCTCTGGACACCTTCATAATTGTCATATGCCTCTACTATCCTCACAAATGGAGGCTGATTCACTTCAAGGATCAAATGTTTCATTTTCTTCCTTTGCTTGCAGTTTTATTTTCTGAAGTTAACTTGACTTAATTTTTTTTTTGGGTCTGATTATCTGTGTTTTCATTGCCTTTCTATTGCAGATTGCTTTAACATTGGCTGTGATTATTTCAAAAATTGCTCGTATAGATTACCCTAAAGAATGGTATGGTTTTACTGTTATTGTTGGTTATACCTTTCAATATGACCTTGTGTGGAATGTAAAGGTATCTAAGTAATTCTGTGATGGAATCAGAAGGTCTTTTTGAATGGTTGTTCCTCCTTTTCACCTTAAAAGTCCATCTGAAATGTAAAAATCTGAAATAGGAGTCAAAGTGAGAACTTAAAGATTGCAAACCAAGTACACTTTCAAATGGGAAAAAAAATCCTAATTTTATAGGGTGTTTGCATTCATATGATGCTTTGAGTCCATATATTTTGTTGGGTGAAGTGTCATAAAATCCCCTAGATTAGGTTATTTGGGTCGTTTAGTACCTTAGATTAGAAAATGTGTCATTTAGTCTCTTAGTTTTAGAAAATGGATCAATTATATTATTTTAATATTTTTATTTAAAATATTATTATTTTATTTGAAGTAATTAAAATGCGCTTAAATTTCGAGTCTCTGACAAGGATAAAATGAAATTTAATATGAAATAGTTTAAGAAAAAAATAAAAAATTAATAAAATTCATCAAAAAGTTATTTAAATATATTTTTTAATTTTTAATAAAATTCAAAATTAATAAAAATTTAAAATAAAACAGTGGCAATTAGCAAATATTAAAAACAAATATTTTGTGAATTTTTCATATTAATTGTGATTTTATTATTGTTAAATATTCGTATTTTAATTGCATTTAATTACTTGACATAAAAATAATTATATTTTAACATAAAAATCATTAAAATGTTATAATTTGTCCTTAATTGGTTCTTTTTACAAAACTAAGGAACTAAGTGATACTGTTTCTAAACTAAATGACTAAACAACATAAATGACCTAATATGAGAGACTTCTATGACATTTTTCTCTATTTTGTTTATCGTCTGGTTTAGAAAATAACACGGTTTAGAGTGAAAAATAAGGGCAGAATTTTGTATATCAACTAAGCTATTACGGTAAAGAAGCTCGAAGGATTTGATGAGTGTAGAAAATGGAGTAATGTTTGGCTGTCTCTCCAATACTAGACAAGCTGAATGTAGGTCATCTGTTGTGCTATTGTTTCAACTTGCTGGAATTATGTAGATCTGATCTGAATATTGAAGTGTGTGATCTAAATCGTGTTAGGAACTATGGTCTTGAAACGTTGGATAAGTTTGGAGAAGATCTGGTTTGATGGCAGTTGTAGATGCCCCTGGTTCTTAACTAGTTGTGGAAATCTGGCCTGCATTTGTAATATTGAGGTTACAATCTTGAATGCTGGTTGTTGTGTGCCAAGACCTTGTGGAATTAAATTAAATGGTCAAACTAGAGGTCTCAAGTAAGCACAATAACTGAGAAGGGTCCAAGCTGTCGTGGGATAGGAGAATACAGTAGTCAATACTTTTGTACTTTTCAATGCTACCTGATGGGATATGAATTTATTTTTGTTGCCCTAATGGTCATATGGAGCAGTTTAAATGTGTTATGTATGTTGTTGGACTTGGCTGGAAACATTGATAAGGAGGAGATGTTTGTAGAGCTGTGGAAACAGGCCATCTACAATGCTGCATTGTGAATTTGTCATTCATCTGTTTTTGAATGAATGCCAAGAAGATCAATTTTCTTTGAGTTGTAGAGGTTTGGGATCTTATTGTTGGTCTGTTGCTTTTTTGGTTTCATAATTAGTTTTATATATTTTGGATTTTCTTTGTCCCAATTTTAACACTAATTCGCTTTGATAAGTTTCTGTTTTTTATTAGAAAAATATTATTCTTCTAGCAAAACCTTGCATATCAATAAATAGAGATTATTTCTTGTGGAGAAACTAAAAGCGACTCTGTTCCCATTATTTTGATGGGAATTATGGCAGCTTGCAAACTGGCTTTTTCTTCTAATAAGTTTGTAACCTGCATTAACTTTTTTGCTTCATGGTTTTTGTGATTCTTGTTGTCAGAGTGTGTGCAGGATTTGAAATTTTTTCCTCCTTAGTTTATGCCCATCCTTTTTGTCCAGCTTACAATATTGCACTTTCTATGGATGATTTTCTCTATAGGCCAGAACTCTTCTCAGTTTTAGCTCAGCAACTTCAATCAGCGGATGTGCTTTCTTCCTATAGAATTTTTTTAACTCTCCTTCGAATTTTGAAAGAACTTTCCACCAAGCGGCTCGGTTCAGACCAAAGGAATTTGGCAGAGGTATGTGCTAGTTTATAACGTCCTCTCTTTTCTAGAAACATGATTCCTAGCCTTTTCCTCTTGATTATACAATGAAGATGGCTATTGCATTATATTGATGAAGGCATCACTGTCTTAGTCTCAAATGCTTGATGCTCTAGGCTTAGATCATAACTTATTATTTAGGGTTCTACTATCAAGCTTGTAAGCAACCATCTTTACTTTCTTATCATCTGGGATTTCTTGATAGATAAAGAAATTATCAGCTGCAGTTTTCCAATCAAGATATTCTTCTATGTCAATATTGCCATAAAATTCAGGCATGTCATTCTTCATACGAAAATCAAAATCTGTACAAAAATGATTTTGATGCCTGTTGGGTTGTTGTCCCACATAAACATCATCGCTATCGGCAAGTGTTTCTACCATCTCATCGTCTTGAAGGAACTCTTCCTGTTGCACTTGTTGGTTCCCATGATCTCTTCCTCCTCCTCTAGGAAACTTGTTTGGTGCTTGGTTGTTCAACAAAACTTGTTGTTGAGGTAAGGCTCACTCAATAGGGCATTGATTCATAATTTCAGCTGCGGCGTTTTCGCGATGAAACTGTTACAGAGTTTGCTTCATTTTCTAGTTATCTGAGTAACTTTAGCATCCAGTCTTTGTTCCTGTTTTAGTAGCAATTGATGCATAGCTCCATCGATCGGATCTTTGTCTCCATCGTGCTGACCATTTCCACCACTATTAGCCATCGAAGCTTGGGGGAATCCTAAGCTCTCATACCACTTTGACGTAGTAGCCGTAAACAACAGAATCAAATCTGTTAAAAAAAATTGATTTTACTGCAAAATCAAATTTGTAAAGCATTTGAAAATGCCGTCTCCATTACTTAGAGGTCAGCTAAGCAAGAAAATACGGCCATTAATCCAAAAACTGAATTGCACTCATGCTTCCCTCACTGTTTTGTAACAGAAATCTGTTAGCTCCTCCCTTGGGCGTAACAACCAACATGCGCGCAAGCATGTTGCCTAATCATCACAAACTCCCCAAAACACATATTACTTTTGCGCAGCTCTTCTCATACGTCAAGCACGAGTCACTTTAGGGAATTAAAAAATAAGTAATAAAGTAAGTGTTAAGCAATTTATTTAAACTAATGAACTGATTAACACTGCATCAAGATCCCACATTTCCAAGTTTTTAAGCTGTATCCAAATATAGTAAGCAATTATAAAACTAAACTAAATAATAGTTTTTAAATTTAATAAGATATGCTGACTCGAATTTAAAGAAAAAGAGAATACATATTAAATTTTTGGATACCATCCATATTTTGACAAGTTTTTGAATGATAAACTAAATGGGCAGTAAAATTCTCATTACTTGTTTCCAAGGTTTTTTTTACATGTTAGTTATAAGTTTGTATCTTTACTTATTTTTCTTTTAGTCAGGAGCTTTAATGCAAGTGGGTTTCCATGAAAGATATCATCCCACTTTTTTTGTGGCAGATATCATCCCACCCTTTCTGTCAGGAGATTTAATGCTTGTGGGTTGCCATTGCAGATATCATCCCACTTTTTTGATTATAGCTGGCGCCTTTGGCAGGCTGATGTACATACCATATTTCATGGATTTTCAGCACTCGACCAATGCTCTGATTCTAATTCTTTGGAGCAGCCTCAGAATGAGCTTTACCTAACGTGTGAGCGTTGGTTGTTGTGTCTGAAAATTATACGTCAATTAGTTACAGGTTTTCCCAGTGATGCTACAACTGTGCAGGTAGTTATTTATTACTCTATCTTCTATACTTTCCAACTATAGTGCTTAAGAGTCAGGGTCTGCTCTGCACTTTTACTCCAGTCTTGAAGTTAAGTATGATTTATAATAACTGATTATGTATTAACTTTAGGAGGTGAGACCAGTGAAGGAGGTCTCTCCGGCACTCTTGAATGCTGTTCAATCATTCCTTCCATACTGTGAGATAGCTGTTTTTCTTTATCTAAGCTCAAAGCTGTGATTTTGTTACTTTTCTTTATGTTATTGAAATTACAATATCCAAGCACAAAAATAGATTTGGGCATTTTAGTGTAATACATCCCCCTTTATTTTCTTGCTAATTAGCTTGGTCAGTTAGTTCTCTTATCAAACTTTGCACCTCCTCGTTTTTCTTAATCGGCTTTGCTTTAAGTTTTTTTTCTTCTCATGTAGGAGGCATCATAAACTCTTGCACGATCTAACTTTCTGCATTTGTTACCTACTTTCCAGATTCATCTTTTCAAAAAGGACATTCTAAATTTTGGGACTTCGTGAAGAGGGCATGCACAAAATTAATGAAAGTTTTAGTTGCTATTCAAGAAAGACATCCTTATTCATTTGGTGATGAACATGTTCTTCCACCCGTCATGCTTTTTTGTTTAGAAAAGATAACAGATCCTGAGTCAGCTGCATTGTCATTTGAGCAATTCCTTATTCAGTGCATGGTAATGGTGAAATGTATATTGGAATGTAAAGAATACAAGGCAAGTCATACTGGTCGAGTAATTGATGAAAACCAGATAACGCTGAAGCACAGGAAGAAAAATGCATCAAGTGTTGTTGTTGGTATCTTGACCTCTATTATGCCTAGTGATCGTATTGTACTTTTATGCAACATACTAATAAGAAGGTAATCAAAAGTTATCTCATTTTCATCTTGAAAGAAAGGAGTACATTAATATTAGGTTCTTTGATTGCTTTTTTTTTTTTAGTGGTTCGAAAGATGTTGTATATGTAGACATGATGGAAATTGTATTCTTACCTAAATGAAAATATGGTGGATAATATATCAAAATATATAGTGTTTGGATCCATGCTTTTTTCTATAGTTGTAGTCTATGCATGAGATTTAATGACTTGCTAGGTGTACAGAGCATGTCAGATCAATACTACTTACCTAGATTTTTGAGTCCTAATGACCAAAAAGTTTTACAGTTGTGTTTATGACTTGATTTTCGGTTGTGCTTCTGTGCTTTGCCATAAGAACCACGCCAATTAAGCAATTTATGGTGGTGATGTACTAATATCTAGTTAGAGTGCTTTATTTACAAAAAAAAGATTTTTTCTTTTGCTGAACTATGACTTAATATTTTTACAGATATTTTGTTCTAACTCCCAGTGATCTGGAGGAGTGGTATCAAAACCCGGAATCTTTTCATCATGAACAAGATATGGTTCAGTGGACGGAGAAACTTCGGCCTTGTGCTGAAGCTCTTTATATTGTTTTGTTTGAAAACCATAGCCAGGTGTGTTACTTTTAGTCTCTGAACATAATTTCATATTGGTAAAGGTCAATAGAGCTCAAAAATCATAATAATTTCAGTTAAAGAGCTACATACTTATGTGATCTTGATTGTTTACTTTTAGCTTCTAGGTCCCGTTGTGGTTTCCATCCTTAAAGAGTCAATGAACGGTTGCCCTACTTCAGTGGCTGAAATCACTCCAGCATTGCTTCTGAAAGATGCTGCTTATGGAGCTGCTTCATATGTTTATTATGAGCTCTCAAATTACCTAAGCTTTAAAGATTGGTATGTCCTCCCTATCACAATAAATTCTTCTATGCTTTTTTATCTTTTCCCGT
The DNA here is from genome assembly GCA_030763125.1 of Hippophae gyantsensis. NCBI lineage: Eukaryota > Viridiplantae > Streptophyta > Magnoliopsida > Rosales > Elaeagnaceae > Hippophae > Hippophae gyantsensis. The sequence continues at coordinate 50,993,972 of CM061033.1, forward strand.
TTACCCAGATTATAATGTTATCAAGTGTGAGAGTTATATGCTTTTGTGCGGAATTAAAATTTGTTTAGTGTTAGTCTAATCTTCTTTCTTGTTTGTATTGGCTTATACTTATTTTATTAACGGAACTCTTTGTTTCTTACTTTTACATATATGTTAAAACTCAAAACTAGAAATTGGTATTATTGTCACCGAGCTTTACAGTGGATCAAGTGAATTGTGTTGGAAGTTTCGAACAAAGTCTCATATTGTCTAGACACAGGGTGATTTATAGGTTTATAAAGACTTAGACTGCTCCAACTAATAGGTTAACATTTTAGATAGAACCTCAAGTTCTTTGCAAGTGGTATTATAGCCAAACCTAAACTTATGTGGGCACCTATGTGACTCTCCCAATTGCATGTGTTCCATCTGCGTGAACCAGAGGTTGGTTGTGGACTTTATTTGTGTGAACCTAAGGCTTGCTATGGACTCCATCATGTGTGAACCTGAGGCTCGTTGTGGACTTTATTTGCGTGAACTCAAGGCTTGTTATGGACTATATCATGCCTGAACTCAAAGCTTGTTGTGGGTTCCAGAGGAGTTGAACTATAATGTAAAGCTTGAAGATAATGTGTACCTTCGATTGAAGGGAGCTGAACCATATGGATTATTATAAATGAATATGAATTATTGAGTTATCTTATAGTTTTTCTTATAAATCTTATTTTGAGCTTATTGTGGATGATCCCAATTTACTAGATTTTGATTACTTTGATTCAATTTGGAAGCGTCCAAGTTCAAGTAAAGTTAAAGTATTGAAGTGGTTAATTGTTCTTGTCAAGGTTAACACATTGAATCGAATTCAAACAAAGATTTATAAGCTGTATTTCACTTAATTGGTGTGTTCTTTGTAAGAGAAATTCAAAAGGCATGAATAATCTATTTTTACACTACTCAATTGCACATAATCTTTGTTCTAAGCTACAAAGCAACATAGGCGTTCAATAGGCAATCTTAGGATCTTGCAATTCTTTGTTGCTAGAAAATTTTAACTTGCATGAGAATAGTATGAAGGACAAGAAAGCGAGGGTGCTATGGAGCTGTGGGATAGGAGCAATTCTTTGGGTGCTATGGAGCTGTGAGATAGGAGTAATTCTTTGGCTGCTGTGGAGTGAGAGAAATAGTATAATTTTTGAGGAAACTAAAAAATGATTAACAGTATTTTATAGGAGAGTTTTTTATTTTTAGCTTTTTTTTTGTTTCAGTTTTATTCACAGTTTCTTTTAAGTTATAATTAGGGAGCTTGCTTATTTTAAGAATATGTTTTGGCTATGTAAAGATTAGAATTTAATATGCTAAGCTTTCTTTCTTGTGGATTGCTTGTCCACATTTTATATTTTTATAACTATTTTTATATATAATATATTATGTTGTCTGATTCATGTGATACTTCGTTTATGGGGGAGATTGTAAGGAATTGCAAACAAAGTTTTTCATTGTCTAGACATATGTGATTTATGGATCTGTAAGGACTTGGGTTACTTCACTTAATATGTTAAACTTTTTGAGATATAACCTCAAGTTACTTACAAATTGAATTGTAAGGATGCATGGTCAGTTCATCTTGATTATTTCCATGGCATCTGCTAATCTCTCCTCCATTGACATGTTTCTTAGTTTCTACAATACTGTAATGAAATGATTGTCTTACATACTTATTGACTTGATGGACCAACTTTAACTATTGGTCGGAATGTCCATGGATGGATAAAAGCTGCTAGCAGTAGCTTATTCAAAAACATTTTTTTTATACATTTTATAAGAATCATATTTATTTGCTAATTGCTATTTGCTACTACATACTATAGTAAAAGTTTATTGTTAGCATGTGTGCTTTATGAGTTGATTCTAATATGCGTTAATGTCACAGTTCCCATTAGTTGGTTTTGAGAGGATTTTATTTTAATTTAATTTTTGCAGGTTTGATGGTGCATTATCTGTAGAGATCTCAAATGATCATCCAAATATGCGTATCATTCATCGAAAAGTTGCCCTAATACTGGGATATTGGGTTTCTGAGGTAGCACCATCTTCTTTATAGCTGTATATTATAAGCGGTAGTATACCATAAAACATTATGAGCTGTACTACATATATTTTTTTTTTGGGGTTGAGAATGAGGTGCAGTATATTTTTTTAGTTCTCTTATGAGTCTGCTTCAGAATGATTAAGTTCTATATGTTGAGCCAAGGCAGACTGATGGGTGCAACTGCAATGGTTGCTTTTTCATGCCATTGCTCACCCACTCTATCTTGAAACCTCCATAGATATATTTTTTAATTCTTTGGTGAAAAGTAGGGAAATGGGACTTATGCTACTTGAACTCCCATGTCTAAGCGAGATATGAATATAAGTGTGGGTACTTGAACACTCCAATTTGATGTAAATTTGCAAAAAAATTAGAAAAATTAACGATATGTATCCAAAAATTTACTACTTTCGATATCCTAAAAGAGTCTAAGTAACATAGAATAGAATGAAAACAAAAAATAGAAAGAGTGCATGATCCAAGATGTAACATCAACTTTTAATTGTCTTCTTGTTATTGGCAAAAAAAGTTATAATAGATGAATCTTTTGCTATTTTTTCCATTAGGCATTCAAAATTATATTTCTGGTCCATTTCACTGTTAGATGTATTTATATATAGTTCCAATGGATTCAGAATGCACTCCTTAGTTTGGTGACTTCCTATATATACTACTATGGCTCTTTTGTTCTGGGCAGAAAGGAAAAACATTCTGAAGCTATCTTACAACATCTTAATTACGGTATTTTTTACTTAGTTTTAGAACTTGAAATAGTTAATGTAAAAGAATAAAATAAAAGTGAGTGAGTTTCTTTAATTTGATTTTATGTTGTTTGTCATGTTTATTTAATGGGTAATGATATTGCCATAATGTAAATTGTTATTGTCACAATGCAAATTGTTATTGTTACAAGAATAAATCATTAATGATAATTTTATCTAATAGTAGTGACACTAAAGTGTAATTAATAATAGAGGTAAAATGAACATTTTATGAATTTTTATTGTGGCAATATTGTTGCCCTATTTAATCCTTCATTTGTTAATCATGTCTCTAAATTACTCCAAGATATTGTTCGTGGTATGTGGTTAGAGATGATGTATTTAAAATGACTAATTCCTTTGTTTATGTTCTTGGTAGGTTAAGGATGACACAAGAAGACATGTATATTGTGCTTTGATCAGATTGCTGCAAGACAAAGATTTATCTGTTAAAGTATGAAGCCATCTCATTTTACAAACAATAATTTCAATGCATTTGTGCAGTTGAATTTACTTTAACCACAGAATGAATGTGCTTGTGTTGCCTTAGTTGGAAGCCTCTAGGTCATTATGCTTACATGTTGAAGATGCTAACTTTTTGGAGAGGGAATTCACCGATCTCCTTCCTATATGCTGGGATTCCTGTTTTAAATTAGTTGAGGAGGTTCAAGAGTTTGACTCTAAGGTAAATAGTTGCTGTTTAAAAGTCATATTTCGTCTTCGTTAAGTCAGCTGTTGCTTCTATTAAAGATTAAGTCAACTATAGCTAATCTGCCTTGTTTCCTGTCCTATTTTTTGTCTGTGATATAGGAGAGATCTAGAAACCTGCTTTGCTAGGCCTTAATAAATGGGCTTAGTAAGTATAACTTAAGTTTTGCATATTTCATTTCAGTTTTGCTAATGAGCTTCTAAAATATATATTTTTAAATTGAAATAAGCTTCTAAATTAAGATTACTGTATGTCAGCAAAAATGTGAAAATGTAACAGAACTGAACAACCAATTTTAAATTTAAAGATCTAATATTATTTTATTGATTTTGGTACTAAAGTAGATATCCTCAACTGTTTTTGAGTGGTTCTATTTCTCATATTATATTTGATTATTAATTTTTATTATTTGTACTTTGCATTTTTATGTATTTCCTTGATATGTGTCTGCTTTTCTTTCATTTCCTTTCAGGTTCAGGTTTTAAATTTGGTCTCTGTTCTTCTTGAACATGTAAGTGAAGTCACTCTTTTTGCTACCCAGCTGATACAATTTTTTCAAAAGGTAAAATCTCAACGAAAGTGTTGCTTTTTGACTTCCTTTTTTTTATTTATATTTCTCACATTATTTTTTTGGTCTTTGTTTGATGGGAATTAAGAATAGGAATATTTATTAGATATTAATAGGATTTCCATTATCATTTACTAAAGTTAAAATATTATTAGGTTTTTCTTAATATTAATTTTTTGTTAATTTTTAATTTAGAGTTTTTGAATTTTAGATTAGGATTTATTTTGTTAACACAATAGCCCTATAAATAGGACCCATAATTGTAAGTTGAAAGCATACCAAAATGAATTTCTCCCTCAATTCTCTCTTCTCCCTAATTTCTCAATTCTTCAATCTCCCAATCCTGAGTATTCTTTTCTCTTTCCTGATCCACATCATTGTTCCTCTGCAATGGTTGGTTGCTCTTTAAGATCATAAGATGATGCAAATTTGTAAAAAGCTTCTTCACTATTCTGATTGAAGACACCTTGTCAAATTTCCAGATTTTCTGCCCAGTCTTGGAAAATGTCCCTGTCCTTTATCAGTTTGATAGAAAGTTTGGGACAATATTTTGCCAGACCTCTGGTTTGGAAATATTTAGTTGAATGTCTGCATGTTTAATTACCCATTCGGAAAAATCACCAATGCTTCTTGTATCGGGGCATTGATGAACTTTTGATGATGTGGAAAAGATTGGTGTTGATGACATTTCCAATGTAATTTTTTGGCTTTGTTCGGAGTCCGAGCTCTGAGACCACCATATATGCATAACCTATCAGTTTTAAAGAGAATTTTGTGTTGTGGGTTAGAAGGCAGAGGGGATACATTTGGTCAATAGCTTATATAGTGAAATTGTTTACCTGGGTGTTATTTTGGTTCAGTCAGATTCCATTTCTTTGAAAGAAAGAATGGAGCATGTTCTCATCTAAAGTAGCACTTTTGCTTGTGCTGCCATTTTATCAACAGTTGTTTCTAATAGTATTAGGTTACATGATATTTGCATCAGATTTTTCATTTTCATTTAAGCTTACTATGACCCTGTCAATTGGTAGAGGAGTTCAATTATTTCCTTCTTATTTGCTGATTTACTCTTTGTAATGAATGACTGGAAATAGCTAATTTAACTTTTTGTCACTAATTGACAATAATATGTTTAAATACCTGAGAAGGTGTAGGATGTGAGAATTTTTTTTTTTCCTTTTGCATTGAGTAGTATACTGCTCAAGTGCTTATTCTCTGCAGGTGAACTTATATCTATCTTATCATTTTCATATATGCTTCAACCTTTCCATTTCTTATTTGAAAAGGTCTGGGAGGAATCCTCTGGTGAAAGTCTGCTGCAGATACAACTCCTCGTTGCTCTCAAGAACTTGGTAGTTGCATTACGATATCAATCACCTAGTTGCTACAACAAGTTACTTCCCATTTTGCAAAAGGGAATTGATATAAATAGCCCAGATGAGCTCAACCTTCTAGAGGACAGCATGCTGGTCAGCTTACCATTTTTTATGCTTATTGTTTAACCGGAAACAAGCCAACAAATACCCATTGTTTCAAACCTTGCTAATATTATGGGCATTTCTATTGCAGTTATGGGAAGCTATTCTTTCCAATGCTCCTGCAATGGTGCCTCAATTCTTAGCATATTTTCCTTGTCTAGTGGATATCATGGAAAGAAGTTTTGATCACTTACAGGTCAGACATACTGGATTATGGGAAGAGAAAGAAAAAAAAAGGAGATAAAAGAAAGAAAAAAAGAGAGATTAGTATTGTATTGTATGTGTCATAAATTAAGCTTCTTAATTGACTCCTAATAACACACAGTTAATTATATAATAAATATTCCTAATAATCGGAGATTTCATCATCATTAGGATATTTTTTTCACACTCCCTCTCAAGCTAGTAGGATATTCATTATTCCTAAGCTTGTAAATACACAAAAGAAACATAAGTCGGGGTAACCTTTTTTTTTTCAAAACATCAGCTAGTTGATTTCCACTTGTGACAAATGGAATACAAATTTCACCCTTTTTAATTTTCTCCTTGATAAAATGTTTGTCGATCTCAACATGCTTGGTTGTGTCATGGTGAACAAGATTGCGAGTAATGCTGATAGCAGCTTTATTGCATAGTAGAGTTTCATTGTTTCTGGCGAGGCAACACAATTCTTTTAGCAAAATCTTCAACCACAATAATTCACTAATGCCATACGCCCTTGCTCTAAATCCAGCTTTCGTAGTCGATCTAGATACCATAGATTGTTTCTTACTTCTTCAAATAACTAAATTTCCTCTAACGAAGGTTTAAAATCCAGATGTTGACCTTTTATCGTCAATTGAATCTACATAATCAGCATTTGTATAGACTTTAATTTGAAAGTGGTGATTCTTTGAGAAGAACAAGCCTTTTTTGGGTGTGCCTTTAAGGTATCATAGAATCTTCAAAACTGTTTCCATATGAGTTTCACATGGGAAGTGGATGTATTGACTAACTACACTCATAGCAAATGCAATATCTAGTCTAGTATAATACAAATATATTAGCTTACCAACCAATTTTTGATAGTGACCTTTGTCAACTCTGACACTTTCTATTGCAAATCTTGCTTTATATCTCTTAACTATTCCATCCGTGTTGAGTTTTACTATGAACTCCCATATACATCTCATTGGTCTTTTTTCTGGAAGAAGATCAACAATCTCCCATGTATCATTTTTTTTCAAAACTTCCATTTCTTCACAGATAGTCTTTTTCTATCTTGGAATGAAAAAAACTTTCTGTATAGTACTTGGAATAGTCTCACAAGAAGATATGTTAGCAATAAATGCTTTAAAAGTAGGGGACAACTTTTGATATGACACATAATTTGAATTAGGATGCATTATTCAAGATCTGACACCTTTCCTATTGACAATTGAACATCAATATTGGAAAGATCAAGAGATTCAGTCAAATCAAGTTTCTTGCAAAGGTCAGGGACTAAAGGATTACCTGTATTTTTTAGAGACTTTGTGCCCAGTTCAGATGATTGGTGGTGTTGAGGAGATTGTGCTTTGTTCCTTCTCAAATAAACTTTTAGTTCTTTATCTCAATCTTTTACATACTTAAGTGATGTTTTTGGAATCAAAGATGAAGGCTGAGAGTTTCCAAAAATTACAGGCTCATTTGGTATAGTAGTATCAACAAACACCAAATTGTTATTGGGAATAACATCAGGAATACAAATTGGAGAGGATATAGTTATTTGAGAAATATTAGAAGACTAAGTTGAATCTTCAATGTGTCTACTCTTCCCTTGAAGAGAATGATTAGTAAAGAATGAAGCATTTTTAAAGATTGTAACATCTATGGACCCCAAAATTTACGCATTGGAGGATAATAACATACATAACCCTTTTGAATTGAAAAATGTCCTACGAAAACACAATGAAGAGCTTTTGGATCTAATTTTCCTCTATTGTGATCGTATATGTGAATAAATACTAGACATCCAAAGATTTTGGGTGAGAGACGAGAAAACATGTGAGGATAGATGTCATCTTAAGGTTATAAAGAGGACTTTCTAAATTCAAAATTTAAGATGACATTCTATTGATAAGGTATGCATGGTAAGAACAACTTTTTCCCAATAATATTTTGGACCTTACATAGTAAACATTAAGTCTCTTGCTACCCCCAAGAAGATGTATATTTTTACTCAGCTATTCCATTTTGTTGGGTTGTATCAACACAAGAACTATGGTGTATAATTCCATGAGTTGTGAGGTATGAGCCAAGAATTAAAGAATAATATTTTCTCCTATTATCGGTTCAAAAAATTTGGTTTTTGGCTTCGAATTGAGTTTTAATCATTTGATGAAAATTCTTGAAAGTTTTGGTAGTTTTGAATTTTTCGTTGTGGAAGAAAACCCAATTTGCACAAATATGATTTTCAATGAATGCTATGTACCATCTAAACCCAGAAAAGTCATTGATACGTGAGGGATCCCATAAGGAGAAATGTTGTTATTGTTTATACTTTTGTGCGGAAAAAAGAGCACGATGGTGTTTGGCTAACTCACATATGTTGCATTGAAAATCATGGGGATCTTGATTTTTGAACATTGTAGGAAACAATCGTTTTAAATATGAAAATTTTGGATGACTTAATCGTTTATGCCAAGGTTTTATCCCTCGATTAAGATTAGAGGAAATTAAGTATAAGATAAATTACTTGAATTAGGAGGCTCATCCTCGAAGTAGTAAAGTCCATTTCCTTTCCAATGCCAATCATTTTCCTTAAGCATAAGTCCTGAAAATTCGACAGTAAATAAGATTTTTTTTAGCAATACATTGATGTTCTTTGGTAATATTTCTCATTGAAAGGAGATTACAAGATAGCTTTGGAAAATACAAAACATAATGAAGTGAAATTTTTTTTGAGATGGGAATACAGCCTTGTCTTACCACTGAAGCGAAATATCTATCAGCAACTTTAATAAAAAATATATGAAATAAAAAGATAAGAGTGACTGATCATATGATCTGAAGTAGTAGAATCAATGATTCAAAGATAATTTGTGGGAGAAGCAACATTCAAACTTGAAGAATAAATCATGACACAAAAAAATAAAAATAAATAAATAATGATATTGGGGTTGAAGGTAAATAAGGTAGAAATAAAATAGGTAACAAATAGGCTAAGAATTCAGCAATGAAGGCTGTTTGGTTCTGTGCAATGCACTCTGTTTGAGACTTAAAAAATAGGGTATAAAATGACAGTAATTTCAACAATGAAGACAGTTCAGTTTCTATACAAAATACTCTGTTTTGAACTTCAAAAAAGGTAAAAAAATGACTAATTTCAGCAATGAAGGCTAAAAAAAATTTGGGCAGTTTTGAACACAAAAATCAGAGTAAAAAGAAGGCAATTGCAGCATTGAAGGCTGAAAGAAAGTGTAGTATACTCTTGGTGATTAAGGCCTTAAAATTCGATCTCAAAAAAGAGCCTAAAGCTCTGATACCATATAGACTTTTTTGAATATTACTTTGAATGTATTACTCGAAGTTATCTTTTGTACCTCGTCTTTGTACATTTACATTCAAAGAAGATAGAAAAAAGGGAAAAAAGAAAACTAGCATTGCATAATGTATGTCATAAATTAAGCTTTCTAATTAATTCCTAATATCACAATTAATTACATAATAAACATTCCTAATAATTAGGGATTTCAACATCATTAGGACATTTTTTTCCACAGTACTTCCTTTTTGTTGGAATTACAAACTGTTCATTTCTTAATTAATCTTGCTATATTGTTGCATGCCTTCTCATCATGCTTCTTTGTCTTTGTATTGAATGTTATTACTGATGCAAAACTAATCGCAGGTTGCTGTTAATATCATAGAAGATTATGTTATTCTGGGTGGATCGGAGTTTCTTAGCATGCATGCTTCAAGTGTCGCTAAAATTCTTGATCTGATTGTTGGAAATGTCAATGATAAAGGACTATATTCAACTCTTCCAGTCATCGATATCCTTATACAGGTACCCTTTAAATGTTTAGTAAAATTTGATGCTGTCTTTGGGGTTCTTTGGAAGTCTTAATTTTGGGAGTTCAAAAAGAGGAAGAAGTACAATAAAAAATAAAATTTAACACTGCTTTTGCTATGTTTCAGTGTTTTCCTGTGGAAGTACCCCCCTTGATAAGCAACACTTTGCAAGTAAGTATTTATTTTTTGACATCGTACTAAACTACTCAAAGTATTATGTGCATGCTTTGTCTTTTCAATTTTTTTTATACACCTTGTATTTCTGTTCGATATTGCTAGAAATTACTTGTTATGTGTTTGAGTGGTGGAGGTGACCGTGATCCTTTGAAGGAAGCTGTTAAATCATCTTCAGCTGCCATCTTTGCAAGAATTTTGGTTCTGAATGTTAAGTACCTCGCCCAGTTAATTGCAGAACCCTCACTTCTGTTATTCCTTCAAAATTCTGGTATCACAATTGAAGAAAATGTACTTATTTGTCTCATTGACACATGGCTTGACAAGGTTAGTGGAGTATGCATTTATCTGATATCCTCTTTATTATGTAGAAAATTCTCTTTACAATAAGATTGTACTACCCCTATCCACTGTACACTTTTGTTGATATCCACTATCCACAATAAATCTGTTGATGCAAATGGTGAAGATTGTGATGAATTTAAAGAAGCAGAATTCAGTGAAACCTGCATGCTCTTAATGGAGTGGAGTGAACACGCATGTCTTATTGAAGAGTGAGCAAAGTTTTAGAGATTTCTTGAAGAAAGTAAAGATGTGTGTCGGCATACATTTTGTAGTCATCCATCTTCCTAACTTTTATTTACTCTTTGACCTTCCCTTCTTTATTTATAATCTAACTTCTGATAGAGTATTCGACGATAAATAATTCTCAACAAATTAGACTTTGCATGCATCATGCTAGTATCCAAAGTTAAAAAAGAAAGGAAAAATATTCTCATATTGCTGTGTGCATTCCTCTGACCAAAGACCATGGGACCCAAATATCCCCACACCATTTTGTTCATTCTGATTAGTTACAAGTCTTGTAATTAGTTTAATTTCTATTGTCAATTTTATTAAGTTGGTTGACAACATAGTAGTAATAGTTTTGATTTAATCTCACAGCATACTTTTTTCCCTTCCCAGTTATTGCCAAACCTTTATTTGTATATTTATAATCTTCTTTTTTTCTGGTCACAGGTGGACAATGTATCTTCCATCCAGAAGAAGACATATGGCTTAGCCCTTTCTGCAACTTTGAAACTAAGATTGCCACAAGTCCTTGATAGACTTGATCAAATCTTGAGGTATGACTTTAAGAACATTGAATTTCATGTGTCGCAAGTCTTCTATGGCTTTATCATGTCCTCACAATCATACTGGTGAATTCATGCAGTGTTTGTACAAGTGTCATTCTTGGTGGTGATGACCTAAGGGATGAGGACTCTAGGTTAGATTTCCCATAACGTGATTATTCACATAAGTTTTAACTATTAAACTACTATTCAATCGTATTTTTTGTAATGAATGCCAGTGGGGATAATACAAGCTGCAGCAGGTCTGATGGTGAAGTTATCATTTCAAGTAAAGAAATGCGTAGAAGACAGGTGAATACTCTTGGGTTTAATATGAATTCTTATTAGATTATGAAATGATTGCATTTTGGTCACTTCTGCTTGACTTCTTGTATCTGGCCTCAGATCAAGTTTTCAGATCCTATCAACCAGCTTTCACTTGATGCCTCAGTCAAAGAAAATCTTCAAACATGCGCTGCTGTTTATGGAGAATCATTTAATTCTGCTGTTAATCGCATGCATCCTTCAGCATTGGTTCAGCTAAAACAAGCATTGAAGATGCCATAGTTGATTCTGGTACCTGAATCTTCACCGAGTTGTGTCCCACTATCAACTCGTCAAGACCCTTGAGATAATTACGCTGCTCAAAATAATTTGAGAGATTTTAGGGTGAGTTGTAATTTATTCTATATCAAGTCACAAGTACTTTTATCTACCTAGTTCAAAGGGAAATGGAAGTCAGATTGACCGTATAAGTAAGATTGCGGATTGATGATCTTGTTAAGAGGCATAATGGTTTCTCATTGATTTAACATTGACAAATGACAATATTAATTTTGCAATTTACTTAGTGTTTTTTTCTCTCCAGGTGATGTCAGAGTTGATCAGATTTTAATGATTCTGGGCTGTGATTTCAACACTATTCTTTGAGTTGATCGGATTTTTTCCTTCCCGTGATTGGTTAGGTAGAGTTTTATACGCCTCTTGGCCTTCAGGAAGCTGTGTAGATAGCTTGAAAATGTTCTTTTCCGATTGTATTTAAGGTGATAAGGGTCCCGGCATTCTATAGAAAACAATAGAAATTACTTATTTACAGAAATGAGAGCAGGAAAGAGCATGTAATTGCAGTTTATTTATCGTTAAGAATTTGTTTCTGTATTTCTGGTTTGTTTTTGTAGTCGTCAGCAACTGCTACAATTAAAATTTAGGATGAAGAGTTGCCAAATATTATGTTAGGTTATTTGGGTCTTGTTTAGGAATAATTCTCACTTTTTTGATCATATTGCTTTTAAAAAAAGGGTCTAGTAAGGATAATAAATTTTTGAGTATTTTTTAATTAAATTAATCACACGTTTTGTACATGATAATTTAAATAATTATTTTCGTCATTAATTTTTGTTTTACTTTTAATTAAATAATATTTTAATCACATGTATCAAGTAATAATATTTTATGGTATAGATTTTATTCAAATTTGATTTTTTATTAGGGTTGTCATCAGGAAGTGATAGGGTGAAGACATTTTTTTGTTTCCTTTACACAATTTAGAATTTAGCTACCACCTTCACTTAAAAATCTTGTTGGGACATGTTAGGATCTTTCACTTAAAAATCTTGTTGGGACATGTTAGGATCTTTTACGGGGGAGTGTAGACTTTTAAATGGAAAACGAAAATTTGAGCAATATTTTAAATATTATTTTTATTATAAATAAAAATTTATAAAAATAATAAGTTAATAATAAATTTGGTATATTAAAAAAATTAAAATTTTCATTCAATAAATAATAAAAAATTAATGATATTTGTGTGTAACAGAGAAAAAGAAATATATGTAATTAGAAATATATAATCTTTTTTATTTTGTTACATGTTAATTTAAAATAATAATAATAAATTATAAAATAATTATAAGATTTTATATTTTTAGAATTTAAATAAATATTTTGATTAATTTTTATAAAAGAAAATTATTGATGTTTTAATAGAATAAAAAATAAAGATGAGATATAAAATATATAATGTATTAATTATGGTTAATTTGAGTTAAAATGTAATTAAATCTATAAAGAATTAAAAATATTCAAATTTTATATATTTATTAAAATTTGTTATACAATCTTCATTCTTGTATAACTTCATGTTATAAAATATATATTTTTGTTTTCTGTTTTTTATTCTCTATTTAATTATTTTTATGTTTATTTTTAATAAGATAATTCTGTATTGATTTACATGAAAATAATCTTATTTTTTATGTATGTCCTTTTTTCAATTATAAAGAGACAAAAAAAAATAATTCATTTTCTATTCTAAAAGAAGAATTAATGAGAACTTCGGACCTAACTATAGGATCTTGGTGACTGTTTTTTCTTAAAATTGAAGTACATCAACTTTATACCTTATTTTAAAAAAAGTTTTCTACCTTGATCGCCATATGTTGTGGAATTTATTTCTTTGATGCTCAACTACTCATTACCTCATCCACTTTTTTTGTTTTTTTGTTTTTTCCTTCCCTTTTTTCATTTAAACCTGATTTCACTCTGTAAAAACACGATACAATAATAAAACAGTAAACGCGAAAACTAATAGTAGCCGCAAATGACATGAGGCTCCCACCTCACACTAAGCTAAAATCTTTATTACATATCTTCTTTCATTGTGCTCTCGTTAAAAATAAAATAAAAAGTGGGTGTGGGTGGGTTTGGATCATTAGTTTTTTTCTTTAAGCATCAGTAACTAATTTTAATTGTTTTTTAACATTTCTATATATATTGTAAATATATCAAGTTTATAATTAATAACAATTTATTAATAAATATATTTATCAATAATTAAAAAATTACTTATAAAATTCATTAATTTATTTTTTTAAGTGTTATAACTTTTATGTTAATTAACTTCAAATATTTTTTCATCACTTTTATATATATATATATATATATATATATATATATATATAATAACTATATCATATTTATATATGTAATGATCTTTATTATATAAACTCAATTATAATAATCTATAATATTAGGTTGTATTATTTATAATTTATCATAAATTTATAATAAATATATTTTTTTCATATTTTTTACTCTATATTAATTAGATTTTAGATTTTTTTTAATTGAATAGACAACAATTAAAGTTTGTCATTCCCATTTTAAACAAAATAAATTAATTTAATATAAGGTTATCACACTAATAATTTATTAATTGATTGAAAGTGTTAAATTCAATAATAAGATAATGATATTGTTTTAAATATTTATTTTTATTACAATAAAATTATATTAATTGTATATAGTCCTACAATTGTGACAGTGGATAAAAATCTCATTAATAAATTATTTTTTATCTCACTCATAAAATAATATGCAATTATTTATTTAATTAACATTCATTTTGAATTAGTAGTTCGGAAACGCTCTCCAATCCAAGTCCAAGCTTCTTCCCATTCCACGTGGTTTAAGTCGACGAAGTTGGAGAAGGTAATTTTTTCTTGTTTGCTTCACGATCTTCTTAAAACTGAGCTTCACTGCTTCTGTTTTACTAGTTTCATAGTTTTTTGTTTATTTATTGTGAACATCAAGGTATGAACCAATGCCTTAGTTCAGCGGCTCGTTTTCGTTTTTATATTTTGGATAATTTTGGCGTATTTTTTGTTCTTCTTTTATCTATCTCCAGTTACTTCGTGCCATGTGAAATTTTTTAGGATTTCTCGATTGTGTTATAGAATTTGATCCATTGCTGCTTCCTTGACTAAGAATCTTTTTTCAGATTTTCGAATTAAGACTCATACCAAGATAGCGTACAATCTGTTCGACGAAATGCGTGTTTGAACAACTTGCTATGCTTTCTTGGACTTGCGAATCAGTGTTTAGTGATTCCAAGAGAATTTTATTCACCACATTCAGTTGAGTGAGGAGTGGTAATTCATTGTATTACCGTTTGTCTCTTTGCGGTACATCTTGGATTGAAGACGAATTATATTATTTTTCTCTGATAACCTTTTTTCTTTACCTTCTAGCTTATTCCATCATTTCTACTAATTTTACCCATCTTTAAGCTGCTTGTGGATTCGTTTGTTGATTGTTCCAGTTCAAATCTCAATCTTTATTTCTTTCTTTTCTCTATTATTGCATCCTCTTTATCATTTTGAAGATGGTTATTTGTTTATTAGCTGTAGATTTTAAGAAAACCTTTTAAGGCCACTTTTTTTTTGCAAGTCAACATTGTTTAGCTTGTATAATTGTATTATTGATATGATCTCAAATGTGTGTTCCAAGTTGCAGGGCTAAAACCTCAGTAATAAGGAAAATGCCACATAGAACTCGACCAATGACAGCACTTTTGGTGTTCACTGGACTTAACGTTGTATTAGTTTCAACCATTACTCCGGTCTACGATTTTGTTTGTTTCCATCCATACTGGGAAAGAAGGGTATTTAACTCCCTTAGTATCATTCTCCTTTGGCTACTCTATAAAGTTTTCCCAAAAAAATCTTTATTTTGAAAGGTTTATTTATTATATCAATGGATTAATAGAGAAATAGTGAAGCAAACAGAGTTACTTCACTATCTGCTGCTTGTAAAGAATACTATCAACTTTCATCATTCTTTGTACTCTCTATTGATTGGTTGCTGGTAATATAGGGCTATCCTTTCTAAACAGTGTTTTATTGCTGGTTGTTGTAGAGAGAATTGCATCGTCAAGAACGTGAAGCAGCTTTGACAAAGGGTTACACATCAGACTAGAAATTGTATGGTTGGTGCCTTTATACAGATTTTTTTTCCTTCTCGTTTTATGGTTTTTAGTCATCTATTATCTCCTTGTATGCTGCTGACTTTTTTATTGTTGCGTATGGAAAGAGGCAATTATCTTTTCCTTGATTTCAACCATTCCACTACAGAAGTTGTGACCTCTGATGCAACCTGCATCAGTAGACGCTCTATTTGCAAATGTCATAGCATGAGGAAAACACTGCTTGTGTTTATATATTTTTATCATGACATTGTATTTACACAAACATAACTGAAGGATATGATTTTTGTCATAATCATTTCTAGTTTTGTGAACTTATTTTCAAGTCAAACAAAAATTTATCCCTCTTTTTATTATGTATGTTATTTAGAAAGACTAAGTTGATGAAAATTTAAAACTCTAAACATCTTGTTTAAAGTTCAAATTTTCTAAGAAGTTAAAGAAATAAAATGTCAAACTTTTATAACAATTTTCCCCCTACAATTTGAGTCACTTGTGACTTTCTAGTCATTAATCGTCTGTGGAGGGGAAAAGAAGGTAAAGAAGATACGAAAAACTTGCAAGAAAGCCAAGAAACAATGAAGTTACATTTTTAATACTCTATTAATAGTTCATCGGTGTCAAGAAGAAGCCTTCTTTAGAGTAATAAGTTTTTATACCACCAAACTTTAGGGGTTGTTAAGAAAATATCATTGAATTTTTTTTTACTTACATATCATTAAATTTTACAAATGTTACAAAAATACCATCAAAGCCAATTAATTAATGGGAATTAATGACAAATTACATGTATGTTGATGGTATTTTTGTAATATTTGTATAGTTAATGGTATAGAAGTAACAAAATAAGTTCGATGGCATTCTTGTAAAATTTATGAAATTTAATGGTATGAAAGTAATAAAAAAAAGTTGAATGGTATTTTTGTAACAATCCTTTAAAATTTGGTGGTAAAAAAATCTATTTGCTCGAGTTTTTATGAGAGAATAGAATACAACTTGAAATGTTATTTTGTGCATCTTTGATGTAATACATGTTCATACTTCAAGAAAGTTTCTTGTACAAGTACTTTAATTTATCTTTTAGGATAAACTAACAAATATATCATTAAAGTATCAAAAAAGTTGTAAACATATTATCTAAATTTCTCTTGTGATAAATATAGCATTAAAATATTATAAGTGTTACAAAAATACTAGATGCGTAACTTAGATGGTATTTTTGTGAAGTTTTCGTGTAACACTTGTGGTAATTTAGTAGTATATTTGTAACCCAATAAACTTATACAATATGTTTATAACTTTTTTAATATTTTGGTGGTATATTTGTTATTTGACCCTGGCTTCTATGAATAACTAACTATATCTTCCTCAAGTAACATTTTAGTTCATTAAATTAAATTGTCCTGTATTTTTTATTGCAACTGTCAAGTCTTCATCAGACTAAAATTTATAAAGGTTTCATGTTTGGGTTGATATGTAAAGCTTCATTTTGATGTAATCACTCAATTCTGCATAGCCAATTTTAAAGTTTTCCGTTGAGACTGCCCTTATTGCATTGGCATTTGAGTGTCTCATCTATATCCAAGTATCTAATTCATTTGCAAGCTTCCAATATTACCTTGATTACTTGGAAGTCTAATGATCCTCACTTCTTTTTAAGGGGAGGCACCAATAGTCACATTGGACAAATGGGTACTTTAATCCCATACCTTTTTAAGTGATGCACTTTAATTCTCATACCTTTGTAAAAGGTGAACTTTAGTCTTGTGCCTTTGGTTTATACTCTTTAGTCTTTATGTATGGCTTAGAATATGCACTTTAGTTCTATACTTAGGACCTAAGTGTACTTTTTTACAAAAATATGGGACTAAAATGCACCAACCAAAAAAAATGAGATTAAACTAATGCTTTGCCCCCTCACCCTTACTATACCTTTACTCATCAATGGTAAAGTTTGAAGCTATGTTACATTGACTCTTTTAGAACATTGAGTTTCTCAAATTTTTGGATACGTATTTGGTTGTCCGGCGTACTAATTTTTCTCAATTGTTTTGTAAATTTTTCTCAATTGTTTTGTAAATTTTCATCAAATTAGAGTGTTGAGTAACCACATCCATGAATAAGTAGGCCATTTAAAAAATGAAAGAATTATCCAGAGATTTATACAGTATAATTATTTCATAACAGAGTACAGAATCTAGCAGTGTTCATTTTGCTGGCAATTATATCTCCTGAATTTGCCATTGAGGGTATGAAATCTGCTACCTTCAAGTATTAGAGTACCATTTTAGCATGTCAAAGTTCCGTATGCATTGCATACCACAAGAAGCAAACAGAAAGAAAGGTTCATGCCATCTTGTCAATCTTACACAATGAATAAATAGGCTGCTTGGATTAACTATTTTAACAGGTGCACTCCTTTTCTTTCTTCCCTCTTTTTCTGACCGAAGACCAGCAATTCTTCGCAAATAAAGGCAGGATATATGATAGGTGGTACATTTCTCAACCAGTAGTGTGTTTGGACCTAAGCTGCAGGCTAGGGGTACTAGCATCTAGAGTTTAGACCATGCAAATTGTTAATTAAACATACATCTCTATACAGTTGGATCATCTTTTTATTATATGTATTATGTGAGTTACCTGTTTTTGCAACTTGCAACGGAAGAAAGGATACCAATATTGTGTTGGCTAGCTATTATTACGCTATGTTATACATTCAATACTAAATATATTCTGAGTGCATCCAATTAATATGTTTGTACCATCGGATTAGTAACTCAGTTGGTATTCTAGAGTACTAAAGTGGGTGTTTAAAATTGTGGGTGTTTAAAATTGTGGGATCAAGTCTCACCAAGTGCATATGTGTGTGAAAATTGACTTTGGTGTAAAAAAAATCCACTTAATATGTTAGCATATATGTTTAGATTATATAATTATATATGCTAATTAATTAGATAGAAGTAAATCAATAATGCTAATGATGATTATACAAAGAAAGAACTAAAGAAGGGAAGTAGATAGGCAATAGGAATAGGATCCCTATTAATGCTATGAAGTAGTGTTCGTAAAGGCAACGGCACCAGCCCTACTGATACCTAGTTGTGTTCATGTAATGTGTAAAATAACTGTGCATGTGGATTGTTTAAATGTACTGCTTGTGTGGTGGGCAGAATTGTAATATAGTTAAGTGAATGAAAAGTTTATGAGTAATATAATATAATAGTCAGTAATTTCATCACCGTGTTTGACCAGGTAGACAGAGTGGGAGAGATTGCGTGAGAATCCCTTTGGGTCTGAAACAAAGCTATCACAATCCCGGCTTTATTTGTCACTTTTGCCTTGATTTGTCACTTTTGCCTTGATTTGTGTAGTCCTCCTTTGAATCCGCACGTGTTCATTCCACGGAATTTCAGGCATTTGCCTTCTCATCCATACTTTCTTATTCTAATATAATTTATGTTTCATTTTTATTTCCTTTTAATAAAAAAAATGTTAATTTTTTTAAACGTAAATTAATATGTCCGATATTCTACAAATAATCCAATTAATACAACGTAAATGAATTGTCATCCTGAGGTCAAACCTTAGTCTGATTAGGTCATAAAGGAAATGTTGTATGTTCATTGGGATTTCTAAAGGATCTTTCTTCCTTCTTTACATTTTTTAATGTTTATTTCCCTTTTTGAAGTGTATAGGAAAATGCAATGTATAATTCTAAAGATAGTTATTTTGGTGTTAAAACATGTTTGATTAACATACTGATTATAACTAATTAATTTCGTTTTGGTCATTATGGGGATTGCAAGTTTACATCGTTTCTTATATCACACATATTTCAAAATCATATGCAAACACTAACTGAGATTATGGGCTTTTCCCTTTTTTTTTTTTTTTTTAAATAGTACTGCCTACCTTGGATCCATCATCAAAGATTCATGATATATTTCAGAATCATTCTTCAGTCACAGGTTTTGCAGCACCAAATATATATCCAATTTAAAATACAATTATATTAATGCAAATAACAAAGTCAGCAATTGAGTAATTTAACATTATTTATGCTTTGAACTAGTGAATAAAGAACCTAATGTTTCGAAGTTACAATGAAATTTATGCAGTTTTGATTAGCATTGTTCAAGAGGGCACTAAGTAAATCGATCAACATACTCATCCTTAGAGATTGGCAAAACCTTTAAGAATAATCTTTTCATTTCAACCCAGTTTTTGATTCTATGGGTGCACTGTGCAATGATCATGTTTATAAATCAAATCAATTAAGCAAAATGTGCTTTTAGAGGTTCTTATAGCTTAGATTTTCTCCTTCTATTACTAATCATATGTCCATCGGATGAATTCTAGTATATATTTACCACAATTTTTTTATGATCACAAACGATTAGGTTAGATGTGATTACTTCTTATATGCAACAACCGCAAATAATTTTAGTATTACTCGATTATATTTTTACAAATTATTTGAGATGATGAATTTGTGATATAAAGAGATTCTCATTTTAAAAAAAGAATCTATTCAGAGTACACATTTTAAAGTGAACTGTCATATTTTATTTCATATCTCATTTAGTGTCTATATTAAACTCATGGTATATTATTATCTTATTTTATTTAAATATTCTCATGTAATTTATCTCATTGAGATTGTATATGTATTTTTTTTCCTATTAAACTTAAGTTATAAATAATCATGTATTACATTTTTTATTATTTTTGTATTCTTACTCGTCTTATTTAAGTTCATTAGAGACAAATAAGATATCCCAATTGGTATTATTTCATTAAAATATCATCTTATTAAAAATTAAATGAGACAAGATAATATGTGTTTTGAAATTAATGAATTGTATAATAAATATTGGTAATATCTTATCTTAATTTACAACTCTAATTTAGATATCAATACAATAGTAAATAAAATTTTCTCAAATACAAAGTAGGGGAATCACATCAGTAATAATTGTTGATCGAAATAAATAATCATATAATATAACTAGTCTATGATATATTTAAAAGTTTAGTTATCGAGGCACATAGTGAAAAATAATATATATTTTATTTGAATATAAATATATTTAAATTATTTAGTTTTTAATATATTTTTTATTTGAGTATAAATATATTTAAATTATTTAGTTTTAATATATTTTTAAGTGATAAAACGATAAAAAAAATAAAATTTTAGAGTAAACACAATTTTATTTTATAAATATAATTTATTTATAATTTTATAAATATTATATCTAAAATACAAATGGATATAACATGTTAAGACATATGCACCCATTTTTACGCTAGCACTTTAATTTTATGTTGTAATACTTATCAGTAATTTTAAGAAAAATAATCATTTTATAATATTTAAAACAATTCATTTTTTAAGATATTTAAGTAAAATTATATTTAAATTTACGTGTTATTAGTATTTATATTACCGTGTAATAATTGAAATAAACAAGTTTTGGGTTGACTTAATTGGAATTTGTATTATTAAGACACAATTGCGTACGTTAATCCCTTTTCTCATAACTAACAATAAATATTACTGTTGATCAATTTCCTGAGTTACAGTTTTAGCAATATGACAGTAATTTCCCTTCATTTAAATTAATCATATTTTATAATTTAATTTATAAAATTCCATTTATTAATAAGATGAATAAAAATTTAGTTTCATTGTATGCCTAAGATTATTTATATTTCTCTTATCACGTGAATACATGTTAAGTACTGCATTATATAAAATTATATTAACAAAAAAAAACATAAACCAGAAATCATATAGGACTTATTTTCTTTTTCTAAAATATTGTAGGTAAATTACAATTATATAGATTAAAAGCTAAAAATATGAAATATGAAGAAGACGACGAGGAATAATCAAAAGCCACTTATTTTGATTTTTTAAGAAAATTTTATTGTAATTCTTTATCTTCGTATATATATATATGCTTTATCATTGCTTCAATTTTCTTTATTTATGCAAAAAATATATATCTTTAATTTAATATCTTTTACAAGTTCATGTAGACTTGAAATGTATATATGAGTACTGATTTTAATTTCAGATTAATTTTTTATTTATTCTTGAGTAGTTATAGAAGTTGTAAATGTGTACAAATTAAGTACTTATCGAGTTTTTCAAAAATTTGATTGAACAATATTAGCTAAAATGAATAATAATAATAATAATAATAATAAATGTGCATAGCACATGGAATATTTAACGAGAGCTAAGGGAGTGGGAACAAAGGAGTTGAGGAAAATGCTTCAATTCCTAGCTCGTTGACTCTGAAAACGGGTGTGCATATTTGAAGACAGAGATAATATTACTTGGGAATGAGAAGAGAAAAAGAGGAAAAATACAAAAAAGAAAAAAGAAAGAATAAGAATAAGAATTAATATGTACAAATATAATAATTATAATGTTAAAAATGATAACCGACAGTAATGCAATTCAAATTTTCTTCATCCTAACGAGGCGATATTTGGGAGTAGAGTGTCCCATTCAACGGACAATTACCAAAAGCTTTTTCAATTCATATATATATATATATTAGACCCTCTTGAACAGGACGAGATATAAAAACACTCTGTTCATATCTCATAAAATTTTATCCATACATAATTAAATTATTAACGTGGTATCTTAAAAATACATATATTTTTTATATTTATTAATATATATATATATATGCCTTCGTATTTTTGTGTATACATTTTTTTTACTTTATAACAAAACATGTGCAATACGTAGATGATATAAAAAATAAAATTTTATTTCTAAAAAGATTTAAAATAAAAATTGCCAATAAAGTAATTTTTAATTTTTTTTAACCCAATATTAAACCTTCTTTTGTATTAAGGTTATAGGAAAACTCTACATATTTTCACAAAATTAACACATTAGTATATTGTGCCCTTACAAATAGAATTACTCAAAGTCATACTTTCAACCTTTTGTAATTATATTCAACCGTGATCTTCTTTTAATTATATGTAGTTTTTCCTATTCTTTATTTCTGTGCCAGCCTATTATTTCTACTTCTTCTACTTCTTTAACTTGGCCACATCTTAATTTCTATTATCTAATTGCGTCTCTCTCTTTAAACCCAAAAATTTGCCTTTGTAGCAAAAGAAAGTATTGGTATATCTAATCTTTTGTTGTCTGCTTCATTTGTCTTTTCTCTTTTGTCAGTGAAGGGGGAAAAAAAATCTTCTCATCCTCGTCATCTTACTGAAAATTAAAGGTCTGCTTTATAATTTTCTTTATTAGCTAGGTATACTTTTCAATATCATTCAATTTTTCTCTCCCTTCTTCTTTAATTTCTTATGTGTCCCTCTTTGCATTAACTTTTTATGATTTATTTTAGTTTTTTTGTTTCCTCTTGCTGTTGATCAAGATTGCAAGATGTCATGTTGGTTATGTTTTACTTATTTTCCTCATATTTTGTTGAAGAGATCAAGAAGATGGCCGAAGCTGAGAGAGCGATCTAAGAGACATCTAGAGCTTAGATTTATATTTCTCATGCTTTCTTCTTTATTTTTAACTTTTTTTTACCTTAATATATATATATAAAACTGATCTTGCTTTAATATTAATTAACTAATCAGAAATTGTTAATTACTCTTCTGGAATACTATAATTAATTGATTGCCTTCAATATTAATTCTACATCTTATTAGGGCAGTTGTTGTGTTCTTGAGTTTGTAATTGAGCTAACCCTCCAACTGAAATGCATGCATGTTTCTAGCTGGGCTTCTTAATTTATATTCTTGTATGTCGACCATGCACATAAAATAATATATATTGGAAGAGTAATTTGATCTTGACTCGGTCAGGTGATCAAGTTGGATTTTTAACTGATTCGATGAATATAAACCTTTAAAAACCCAAAAGTTTATATTGTGATCTTAGTTTTTTTTTTTTCACGTGTTCATGCAACTTAACATCTGTATCTACCCTCTAAGTTTTCCATGATGTCTTTGAATCCACATGTTACACTTTTGGTGCCACGAATACATGATACATAAATGAGTAAAAGTTGCTGAAAAGGTGGACTCTTGCATCTAATGTTGACCTAATATTCTTGCGTTTTACAACCATTAATGATAATGAGACGTATGATTTGCTTCCATGTTTTCAAGTAAGCTGCTAGCTACGACTTCATTATATGTATCTGTCTTATAAATTCAAATATTATTTTATTTTATTTATTTGATCAGGGTATTATATATATACCTCCGTACATTACAAAAGTAGCTAGCTAGCAATTAGAGGGGATGATGCCAAGCAATGGACAATTGATAGTACCTCCAGGATTCAGGTTCCACCCAACAGATGAAGAGCTTCTCTACTATTACTTAAGAAAGAAGATCTCTTTTGAATCCATTGATCTTCATGTTATCAGAGAAGTGGATCTCAACAAATTAGAGCCTTGGGACCTCAAAGGTATATATTATTACTCACCCATTTTTCACAAATATATATATATATATATATATTAATTTGTTTTGTTTTGTTTTAATCCATGATCGATGAAGCAGAGAAATGCAGTATAGGATCGGGGCCTCAAAATGAATGGTATTTCTTTAGCCACAAGGATAAGAAATACCCAATTGGAACTCGTACTAATCGAGCAACCACTGCTGGTTTTTGGAAGGCAACTGGTAGAGACAAACCTATTCATCTCACCACTTCCAAGAAAATTGGTATGAGGAAAACCCTTGTCTTCTATACTGGTCGTGCTCCTCATGGCCAAAAGTCAGATTGGATTATGCACGAGTATCGTCTTGATGAACATTCTTTCGAGATCCAGGTAAATTTTAATTTTAAGGTAGCGAAAAACTTTTGTATGAATATATATATAATATAGTTTGAAGAATATATTATTAATAATTTCGTTAAATCAAGTAAATATATCTGTATAAAATAATAAATGAATATCTTATCTACCTTATCAACGAAACTATATTATGTAAAAATAATTACCTTAAGTTTTGAGAATATTGATGATCATATATAGTGAATATTTACTGAATATAGAGTCTGTTTGTTTGCGTTACTATAAATAATGATTTCAGAAGAAAGTGATTTGAAGAAGCACGTTATATTTGAAAGAATAAAATATAGTTTCTTAGACTTAAAAGCATTTATTTTAATCTTTTCTATTTGTTTCGTAGACTTTCTATCCCCCTTTCGATATTAGAAGCTATTTACAAGATAACGTGAGAATGTGGATTTAATGTACCAGAGTATTGCTTGGAGAAACACAAAGCATTTGCCAAATGTACTATAAATCCCCTTTTTTTTATGGGTGTGGATTTGAATCTCTCTCGATGTAATTTAGGATTAGTCTGTGTGGGTATACTATGTATCCCAAAGTGTATTGTATCAACTCTATAACTACGTATTCTTCTAATGTAACATTTTTAAGACTTAGAGTTTAATATTTAGATTTTAATGGAAGACGTCACGTATATATCAGTTGGATGATAAATTATCAAATAATAAAATTAATTTGCTTTAAATTATTACCAGGAAGATGGATGGGTAGTGTGCAGAGTGTTCAAGAAAAAGAATTACAATAGAGGTTATCAAGTAGAAATGGATCAAGAAGAAGATGATAATCAAAACTACATGAAGGCAAGTGGTTCTTATAATCATTTTAATAGCCAAGTAGTATTAGATCATCAACAAAAACAAAATCAACATGTCCAAGCATTATATGATTATGGTATTGATGAGTCAATGCACCTCCCACGGTTGTTTAGTCCAGACTCAGCTTTGGCAACGACATCAGCAACTCCTTTTATATCACCACCATTATCTCTTAACACCAGGGACCTTGAGTGCTCTCAAAACTCATTGAGGTTAACATCAAACCCTAATTCATGTGGTACAAGAATGTTTCAACAAGATCGTCATCATCATCAAAGGTTCAATGGATCAGATTGGTCTTTCTTGGATAAACTTCTTGCTTATCATTCAAATAACACAACTGATCAGTTGGATCATCATCATCAACAGCAACAAACCAAAAGCAACCCTTCTTCAACACAAGTTGTTGATCATCATCGTAACCAGATTAGATTCCCCTTTCAATACCTTGGTTGTGATGCTGCTGACATTTTGAAGTTTTCCATTAAGTAGGGATTTTCATATTTGCAAGTCATTATGATTATCTATTTGGTTATGTTTGTTTGATATTAATAGGAATGATAATGA
Organism: Hippophae gyantsensis; assembly: GCA_030763125.1. Lineage (NCBI taxonomy): Eukaryota > Viridiplantae > Streptophyta > Magnoliopsida > Rosales > Elaeagnaceae > Hippophae > Hippophae gyantsensis. The sequence continues at coordinate 51,019,885 of CM061033.1, forward strand.
GAATGATTCATATATTTTTATTTTTGGTTTGACTATTAATGTAGAACGTAATATAAAGCATTCTCATCAACACATTAATTGTGATGTATTTTTATTTTTGGTTTGACTGATAATGTAGAGCGTAATGTAAAACATTTTGATCAACACATGAATTGTGTTTAATGAATAAGCAAGTATATGTATCGCAATAAAGTAATATAATGATAAGAAAATATTGTTGAAGATTGTATTATTAAAAACTAATTTTTAAAACTAAAAATTAAAAATTAATTTTTTTTGTGTTTTTATATTTTATGGAAGCAAAATTAAAATACATAAAAATAAATAATAATAATTAACTAAATCATATTTGGTAGTTAAGAAAATATATGAGAAAATATCTAAGAATACTTAATCTCCCAATTTTTTAAACATGTGAATCACTAAAATTCTCTATATAATTATCAATTAATTACATGATCAATTGAATCTAACCTAGTATGTATCAATCTTTCAAATAAACTACATATTATATAGTAATTAACTTAATCATATTTTCATGTCAATTAAATTGCATATTATTCATTAAGTTAATCAATTATGGATTATATACATAAAAATCATATATTTCTGTCTAAAAACTATGCATGTTATTTAATCAAAACAAACAATTAAATAATTCTCACAAATCTATCTAATTACCTCTATAGATCAATTGTTAGTCAAACAATTCATAGCATAAATATCAAATTAAATAATATAATTGAATTTAATTCATAATTTAAGTAAAATATTAAATCATCACATTAGTGAAATTTAGGTTCATAAGATCTCTAAATTAATAAATTAACTAAACATAATTTTATTCATAAAACTCATATTTTCCGTAAAGAAAGGAGAAGAAAAATAAATATAATCAATTATCTCTTGAATTGTAATATCAATCTTCTCTTTAATCTCTACTAAAAATGTATCTTCTTTTGAATTTTTTTGTGTTTTTCTCTCATCTTAGTTCCAAAAAATGATAAAAATTATGTTAATTTTAGCTTATTATAGTTTATGAAGCAATTAAGGGGTTGAATTAACAACGTCAGTCAATAAAAGCACGACACATGGCACACAGTATTTACTGAGCAAATCAAAGTGTGATGCATGGTGGGAGGACTAATCTCAATCAATGTAGGTTAAGTCATTGACATATGACCCAATGTGATTCGCGATTATGGATGACATGGTACACGGGTGAAATGAATTGACGAATCAAGCGAAGACACATGGCGAGCATGTTACCAAGCAATGAACTCAAAATGAATGTCGTGTTAACACGTCGTATGGTGCTGCATCATTGATTCGCTCTCTCTACTTACGTGGCATCCACGTGGCTTGCTTGATCAGTTCTCATACTTGTGTGGCATCCACGTAGTAGTTTCTGATTGGTTATACATGAAAAATTCATAAAAAAATTCAAAATAATTCAAACAAAATACCAAAAAATTATAAAAAAAATTATTTTCACCAATTTTCACTAGAAAGTTTATATTTTAATATTTATAACACTAAAAATATTATTTATTGAATAAAACGAGTAAATATTAAGGAAAAAATTATATTAATTACTCTACTTTCATACAATCATCACATTCCAACAATAACATCATTCATCTTACACATTTCAAGAATATGCTAGAATATTATACTTTTATCATATATTTTTATAATTATTTATTATTATTTTATCTCATTTTAAATGTAAAAGAAAAAAGAAAAAAAGAAAAATATTGGAAATGCCTCAATATTTTATCGTTCTTAAAATTATCAAAAATAACTAAAAAGAAAAAATATATAAATTTAAGCCAATTAATAAAGAAAAAACAAAAATATAAGCAAATTTGCTAAGTTCGTAGATAAAGAATAGATGTTGAAAATATTATAAAAGAAGTAAAAAATATTAAAAGATGTATTTATGATTCAAAATAATAATAAAATATGTTAATATTATAAAATAAAAATAATAAAAAATATTACAAATATCTTCTATTAAATATACATGAATTTTTTTTAATAAAATAAAAAATTATGTTAAATTGATACATTTTATTAAATATAATTATCACTAAATTATCCTCTCAAAAACATAAAAAACTAAATAAATGTCTCAAATAAAATTATATCACCAATAATTTCACCATGTATATATATACATTGGTGATCAATAATTTGATAAAAATAAATAAATGTATCTCGAAATTAATTTGTTATTGGTATATGGTTTGTCGGCAAAAGTGACTCTTACAATTCCACCACTGACAAGATCACAATACTAATAAAAGTGTAAAGTTAACCTTAATTCAAATTCAGTGTAAAGGTTATATATTTACATTGGCATATGGTTGAAATTTATACATAATGTAATAATTAACTTCATGATATATTCAAGGGCTTCAGTACCAACTACCAACTATATATCTTATTGTCTATATAAAATCTTTAGTACGTTGGACTTTCAGGCTATTCAAGATAGAGTCTAAAGCAAAACTACCAACTAATTAGTAGTGAAGAAGATTTCAAGATTTCTGTCGTTTAAAGGAGACACAATATCCCAGCGAAGGGGGAATGTACATGGTAGTGAGAGGTGGTCTTCAATTGGTCAAAAATATGATTTTAAGTATAAGTTTTATAAAATTAAATTATATTTAATAAATACTGTTTCTCTTAGGTGGCGTTTGGATCGTGGAATGGAATCGGAATCGGAATCGGAATCGGAATGGAATGGAATGGAAAGGAAACAATTTTGTTTGATTTGACCACTGGAATCAAGCTCAGAATCAGGATTATAGTGTTTGGTTTGCCACTGAAATGGAATGAAAAAAGCTGTAAATGACCTTAATACCCCTACATGCTGTAAAGTTCAAATAATGTCATTTAATTACTATTTTTTGTCACACAAAATACATTATTGAAATCATTATTTTTTTAAATAAGTATTACTTAATTAAAAAGAAATATATTATTAAAATTATTATTTTTCTAAATAGGGTTTAGGGTTTTGAGGTTTGGGATGTGTGATTTAGGGTTTAGGGATTTAGGATTTGGGGTTATATTTGTAGGTTAAGGTTTAGGGTTAAAATTATTATTTTTCTAAAAATAGTTTAGGGTTTTATAATTTTGGATTTAGGGTTTAGGGTTTTAGAATTTTGGATTTAGGGTTTAGGGTTTTAGGGTTTTAAGGTTTAGGGTTTATGGTTTTAGGATTTGGAATTTGGGGTTTAGGGTTTTGGGATTTATGTTTTAGGATTTTGGCTTTTGGGATTTATGTTTTAAGGTTTAGGGTTTAGAGATTTGGGGATTTGGGGTTTAGGGTTTTAGGGTTTAAGGTTTAGGGTTTAGGGATTTGGGGTTTAGGGTTTTAGGATTTGGAATTTGGGGTTTAGGGTTTAGGGTTTTGGGATTTATGTTTTAGGGTTTTGGGATTTATGTTTTAGGGTTTTGGGTTTTAGGGTTTAGGGATTTGGGATTTGGGGTTTATGGTTTAGGGATTTGGGGATTTGGGATTTAGGATTTAGGGTTTTATTATTTGGAATTTGGGATTTAGCGTTTAGGGTTTAGGGTTTAGGGATTTGGGATTTGGGATTTATGTTTTAGGGTTTTGGGATTTATGTTTTAAGTTTTAGGGTTTAGGGTTTAGGGATTTGAGGTTTAGGGTTTAAGGTTTTAGGATTTTAGGATTTGGATTTAGGGTTTAGGGTTTTGAAATTTTGGATTTAGGATTTAGGGTTTTGAAATTTTGGGTTTGAGAATTTGAGATTTAAATTTAAGGTTATATTTTAAGTGAGGGTAAAATTGGAAAAAAAAAGTTTAGATGGGAATGGAATAATGATTACCAAAGGTGAGAGAAGGAATTGTGATTCCTTCTCTTTTAGTAATCGGATTCCATTCCGCCCTTCATTCCGTCCAACCAAACACACAAAATGGAAGGAATCAATTCTGATTCCATTCCATTCCCTCCAACCAAACGTGGGGTTAGTAATCGGATTTCATTCCGCCCTTCATTCCGTCCAACCAAACACACAAAATGGAAGGAATCAATTCTGATTCCATTCCATTCCCTCCAACCAAACGTGGGGTTAATTTAAAATGTTTTAAACTGAAATTTTTAAGTGTAAATTTGATTATTTTATTAAATAAAATCTATTAAATTTATAACAAACTTCTTACTTATTTACTCAAAAATATTTAATTTAAAATTTTTTAGCTATATTATTTAATTTATTTTTTATTTATAAATTTTACTTACCATTATTCTTATTACTCATTGTTAAATGAAGTGTACTTTAAATTACTTTTTTTTATAAATTAATCAATTTAGTTTATTTTATTTTTTGAGTGAATCATTACAAATCATTTTATTTTAAAAAATGAACGAATTCGTTTCAATTTATATTATTATATTCAAATTTAAGAAAAATATCTAGTTACGGTTAGAAATCAACTAATATTTTTCATTTTTACAATTTTTTTAAAAATATTATTTTTAAGATAACAATCTTATTTTTATAAATATCTCATATTATATGTAACTTTTTTTCAAACGAAAAAAAAAAGATTTCATAAAGCTACATGAATCAGTGTAAAAAAATGTTACAAAAATAATAGATAATGAAAGGATTAGTTGATTTTCAACAATATCTCTTATCATGTGAGTAATTCTCTCTAATATAAATTGTAATTCTCTCTAATATAAATTGTAATGAATTTGTATATTTTTAAGAGAAAAATAACTTAGGATGAGTCAATAAAAAAAGTAATTAAATTGGTCTATTTGCAACAAAAAAAAATAACTTATGATGTACTTCATTTGAAAATTTTGCTATTTCAAGACTTTCCAAGGACACTAAAGAAATATGTTAAAAGAAAAAAAAATAGTTTTTAGTAGGAAAACCAGTTTATAAGTGGTTTTCAAGAGACATTTTCTAGTTACTGGATTATGACTTACATTATCAAGGTTTCATAAACCATTTTTTAGAATTTGATGTATTTGATAAGATGTAGGTCTTTAATATATAAAGATCAAGGATAATTTTTATTTTTAAGATGGATTAAAATAAAAATACAATTGTCATTCATATATATATATAATGGTAATTGTCCTTAGGTCACTTATTTTTCTATTCTTTTCTTGCATCACATCATTAGAGAGAGAGTTAAAGAATAAAACGTGTGGATCTGGAAGATAAATACTTAGCTCTAAAATGTAATTGATCATTATAAATTCAATTACGCCTCTTCATATTAGACTGTTGATAGGGATCTGTCAGAAATGTTTCATGATTTAGGTGGCAAAGTTTTCACTAAAGGCTATTTAAGTGGTATTATAAAATCTTCATAGAATCATTAAAAATTAAATTTATTTTTGATTTATAATTATTTTTATATATTTTAAAATTTAATAATTCTAGTTATAATATTATTAAATTTAAAAATAATTATTGTTGTCTTTCAAACTTTTAAATTCAATAATAGTTTATAATTGTGATTTAATTGATTTTGATTGGATAAGGATAATTTATATTTTTCTATCAATAAAAATGTTTTGAGAAAAGCTTTATTGTGCTTGTTTCTAGGTTTCATAAGCATGAAGAAACTTTGCTGAAAAAAAAATCAACCATTGGTGGCACATCGAACAGTGCCTATTAGTTAAGGTGTCATGCTTATTCTTCTTCTTCGTCTTTTTCTTTTTTTTTACTGATTCATGTATAATATGGATTAGCACATAAACAGTTAGTTAAATCCCAAAGATATTTCATGGGTTTAAGAAAGTTTTGGGTCAAATTTTTTGTATTAATAGGTCAAGATATATACATATAGGTTTTAGGATTGAATGAGCTTTTACTAAACTAACATTGACAAAAAAATTTATGTAACTTTAAATTCAAATATTGGTAAGTTTATATATATATTGAGATGAATTAATTGATCTGATATGTTATTGAAGTGATATTTTTTGTAAAAATTAATTTATTTTGAAATATAAATAAGTATACATGTAATTTATGTGAATATTGATTGACCCAAAAGAAAGTTGATATTGAATAGAATTACATGTATATATATTGTAATAAATGTTTTATGATTATTAAATTTTGTATATGAACAATAAATTAACACAAAAAAAAGATTTAATGTTTGACATGTTTTTTTTATTATTTTATTATTACCAAGATATCATTTACAAGTTAATATTTTTATTCAAAAATAAAAATATCGAATAAGTGTTTGGTATCTTGAGATAAAATTTATCTTCATTTGAATTTATTATTTTGGTTTTGAGACTTGCGTGAATTTGTTTTGTTTGTTTATTATTTTCTAGATTTAGGTGTGAATACTATATTAAAACCATCATTAATTCTATTCTTATACTAAATGACACTAAGTTCAAGTCATGGAAGATAACCTTTTGATAGCTCTCTGAGTTATGGATCTTGGCCTTGCATTAAGGATTTGATTCTCCAATAAATCTTATGAATAAAGCAATATTTCTCATAAAAAGAGTGATAAAGAAAGAAAAGAGAGATCAAATCACATGTATATGATAATCATGAGAAATCCAGGAAGTATTCAATGACATAATATCTAAAAAGATCATTACAACTCAAAAGTTCATTATGGACTTTGAAAATAAATTTGCTAAGAATGAAAAGGCTAAAATAAGTACACTCTTAAAAATATAATTTCAATGAGGTATATGAGTAAAATAAATATTAAGGAATACATTATGAAGATATCTCATCATGCTTGAAAGTTGAGAGCATTTAAGCTTAACTCTCTAAGGACTTGTTGGAGCATCTGATTTTGATATCTCTCCTATTATAGTTTAGTCAGTTTAAGGTAAGTTACAACTGTTAAGAAAAGAAAAAGAAAAGAATGAAGCAAGATAATGCAAAGAGTGTTTATATGGTCTTAATCTCTAAGAATAAGGACAATGGAAAGAAAAGCAAGAATGATAAGGAAGCTACATGTACAACATCTCAAAATAGATTGCAAAAGAACCCAGATGAACCAAAAGGTATTAGTTATTTCTTCTATAGAGTTTAAGGGCACGAGAAGAAACATTGTACTAATTATCGTGCATAGCATGCTAAGAAATATATGCTTCTTAATTTAGTTTGTTCTCTAGTTAATTTAACTTTGGTAACTCGACACATGTAATGGATAGATTTTGATGCAACAACTCACATCAATGTATCTATGCAAGGTTGTCAGAGTGTCGAAAGCCTAGTGAAATTTAGGTTATTATTAAAAACTTAATTTTATTTATATCTTAACGAGATATTTATTGTACCATTTTTTAGACAAAATTTGATTTATATTTTTGCTTTGGACAAATTTGGTTATTCTTGTTTTTTCGAAAATGAAAATTTTAGTTTATTTCATGATTCAAAATTAGTTGGTTCGAGTTCTCTGTCAAGTTATGATAATCTATATTTAATTGATACAATTGTTTCATTTAATGAATCCATGCAATTAAGTACATGTATATAAAAAAAAAATTAAAAAAATGATAATTTGGTTTCGTTATAGCATAAAAGATTAGGTCATATATCCAGATAGAAAATATAACAACTTGTGTCTTACCCAGAATTCAAGACCCCTTAATTTTTAAAGATTTTGATGTTTTTATTAACTATGTAAATGAAAAATAAACCAAAAAAAGAATATTTGAAGCCAACACATTTTAAAAAAACTTTAGAATTTGTACATAGGAATATTTGTAGATCATTTCCTATAATCGATTGGAATGATTAACAATCTTTTATAACGTTTATTAATGATTTTTTAAGTATGGTTGTATATTTTTCATTCATTAAAAGTCTCTAAAAATATTTTATAATATATATATATATATATATTTATGAAAATGCGTGATTTCTAGCTTGACATTATGTGTGTTGGTGTTTAAGTGTGCAATTATTATTACTATTTTAAGGAGACCTTTTTTAGCCGGTTGATTTTGAGAGAATAAAAATTATGGATATTTTCGAAATAGTTTATCCATAAAAGTTATTTTAATGGATAATTGGGAGATTATAAAAGATGTTAAATTTGACAAAAGTTTTCTAATAATCTTAGGGTGCACGTTATGTTTTAAATGTATGAAACTGAAATGAAATTGTAGGAAATAGGAAATTACAGTGAAGAATAATATTATAAAACTAACTTGGGGACCTCAAAAAGTAGAATCAATAGGAAGACTAAACGGAATGACATTACTATATGTTTTATGAGTTGTATGCGTCTAAGATATATATATATATATATTGGATGAGATATAAATGATGTAACATAATTAGATGTATAAATTAAAACGAGATGTTAATGAGATTTTATGGTAAAATTTATTAATTTAAATCTATCTTATATTATCTTACTTTATTTTTAATGAAATAAAATAATAATAAAATGATATTAATTAAAATATATTATATGTATGTAATGGAATTAAATGAAATAAGTAAAAATAAAAAATAAAAAATATATATAATATATGATTATTTATAATGTAAATTTAATAAAAAAATGATACAATAAATATTTAAAGTTAAACTCATTAGATTATTATCTAAATGAAATGAGATTATATTTAAATAAAATAAATAATATTATATTATGAATCAATTAAAGATATTAAATGATATATAAGATGAGATAAACTACTTTATATATGAAAAATTAATATTATTATTAAATATAATGAAATTGATATAATTATATCAAATGAAAAGTTAGAATTATTACTATAATATATTTACGATGTATAGTATTAGTTTTTATAAATTTATCATTATTATATGTATTTCACTAAATATCCAATATATATTATTACTTAATTTGATTTGATGTTAGTATAACTTTCTAGCGAGTTCAATAATGACACTTTTTAGAACTTGTGCTATAAGTTTACGATGCGCATTCATTTGAAAAATGTAGTGAAAAAGTGAAGGAAGCAAGTGGTTGGGTGGGTGTAGACCCCATTGGCTAAAAATAAAAATAAATATATTACTTAAAATAATATATAAAGTAAAAATATAATATAGATATACATACACGAGAAAAAAAACTCTTTAATTTAATTACTAAATTTTAAGGTATGAATTGAGATGAAATATTAATAATATTTATGATATAATATATTAATTTTTAAAATATATCTCATATTATCTCACTTAATTTTTAACGAAATGAAATAATAATGAAACAATACTAATTAAGATGTCTTATTTAACTATTAATGATAAAAATTAGACAAATATAAATATAAAAATAATAAAAAATATGATACATTATTATCTATAGTGTAAGTTTAATAAGAAAAATGACACAATATGTTTAAAATTAAACTTATTAAAACTTATAATTTTAATAAAATAAAATAAGATAAGATAATATTGTATGATAAATTTATTAAAGACACTAAAGGTTGCATTTACTCTTTTAGTTTAAAACATTTAAATCTTTAATTTATTCCTTTAGTCAAAGAAAGAAAGAAAAAAAGATGAAAAATGTTTGATTTCTTCTTTTAAGTGGTATACAAATTAAAGTAGGGTAAACATGGTATTTAAGCAAGAGAAATTTTAAATATAGGTAAATTTTTATATATATTTACATTTATATTATTTATAATAAGATAAATGACACATTTTTTCTAAAAAAAAGTTCTTAATTTTTAAAATTTTATTGAATATAACTTCTCTTATAAATTAAAATAATATATATATATATATATAAGCATAACAATGGGCCTTTCTAGTATTAAACACATGATCCAATAAAGGCCCAAAAGGTTTTTTATTTTCTATAACAAGCTCCAATAATGGCATGTGATATGTTTGAATTTGGTATATGAAAAACCAAACTGAAAACTATAAATTATTTATTTTTAAAATATGTGATAATATAATATTATAAATTAATTAAATTTTAATTTTATTTATAAAAATTAAAATATTTAATATTTAATAGAAAAAATAATATAATTAATATATAATATATTTAAAAAAATAATAAATAAAACATTCCAAAATAAAAAACTGCGTGCACATGTAACTCAACTGCGTGCCTGTTGGTTTCAAGAAGGTTGAAGGATTCAATTCATGTGACTGGATTCCACGTGTAGATTGCAGAATTTTGTTAGCAACATTTACGGATTCAATCATGACTGGATTCCACGTGTACATTATATAATAATGTCAGTATATGTTGGCTACACGACATTTAGTTATGATGAAATTGGACTACCTGAAAACGATCTACAACAAACAAAACTACCAAAATCCAGAGAGGGTCTCATATCTCTATGTGAAAATAGATAAAGCCCATTTATGGAATATAATATTAACAAGAATAGTCTATGATATATCCAAGATTTACTAGTATTACAACATTATTATAAAAGAAAATATGCAAAGATGTAACCTGATAAGATAAAATCCTTTTATTTATATAAAAAAGTCAAAAATAAATATTTAATAATTAATTTAAAAAAAAATTATTTTAATCATAGATAATAGATAATAGATAAAAAATTATAATATTATTATCATTTATATTTATAATTTTTTTTATTTAATAGAGTGAGATAATAACGAAAATACATTTATTAATATTTGTTTTAAATTTTTTTATTAACAAAATTTTTTTTATAACTTATTTTTTATAAGTAAAAAATTAATGAATATTTTTTTATGATTAAAATGATTAATAGATAAGTAAAAAGGTTAATAATTATTTTTTAAAAATTAAAAAATACTTTTATTAAAAAAAATCTTCGTGATATTTTTTGTTTCAAATAATATTTTAGCAAAATGATGAGTGAAATCAGGCAAAGACTGAGGAGTAGGGCCACGTTGAACCAGAGATGGTTTATTCTGGCACATGCTTTTGATATTATTTTCTTAGTGCCGCACATGTATTCACCAAATAGTCACAGGCTATGAGTTAATATATTAACGTCCCTACAACCCTATTTAATTTGATAAAGTGTACCCCAAATTCCAAGTATCATGAGTTTTAATTTAAGTAACGGTATGGTTTACTTTATGATTTGATAATAAAATATAATATATTTTCTTTTAAATTATATATTAAAATTAAACATATTTAATAAATAAATAAAAACAGTGAAAGTTGATTATTTATCTAGTTTTGATCCTTTATATAGAAACGGCACATAAGCAAGGCTTAGGCTGCGATAAATCCTTTGCAAAAATTTCAACTTACATTCTATATCCATTGCATATATGTTCCCTTGATTTAGTCTTATGTTTAATAGTGAATTATTTAAGGTTTGTATTTATGAGGTATTATATTTACTATAAATAATAGTATTAATTACATATAAGTTAATATTTACTTTAAAAAATTACTTTATATATTTTAAAAAAATTATTTAATTTATAGTAACATATTTAATATTAAAAACTAAATTTAAAATTTATATGAATAATAGTTTTATATTAAATATATAATTTATTTATAATTATATAAATATTATACATAAAATTTTATTCAAAAATTTAGTTAGTAGGTGCCGTGTATCTGCACTTAGCAATGAATACATTATATGTATATTATTTTCATTTTTTTACAAAAGTTAAGTATTTGCATATCTTATTTGAATTTATAAAAAAACATAAAACGAATCTAAAGGGGAAAAAAATTATAATGAAAAACTAATTTTATTGCAATCTTTGCTATACCTTCCTTTTACATTTCGTTTCTTTGAAATCATTTTGTAAATTCATATTTAGTAGTAGTTATTATTAAATATTTATTGAAAATTTATATTTTAATATCTTGACAAATTTATTATAAAAAATTATTTTAATTATATGACAATATGTGAATTATGTAAGTATTAATGTTATGTTAATCTAATGTTATAGGAATAAGATTTATTATCATTTTGTTTTAAATTATATCAATAATATTGTCTTATCTAAAAAAAATGTATGACTATATAATTAAAAAAAATTAAATTACTGAAAATTATATTACAATATGGCATAGTAAATATTTTATCATGTTTCCCTCCATATATATATAAATATTCATTTCCATACTGCTTTGTTTCATTAGGCTCGACCATAAAGAAAAATAGACAATATATTAGTTGGAGTCTTGGAGAAATAATTCTTTATTCAGGTAGTATTATTGATGATTATAAAATCTGTTTTTTTTTTAGTTTTTATTTCTAATAACATTAAAAAAAATTATATATCCATATTGGACCACTCTTTTGTAGAAATAATTATTTATGGTAAAAAATTCATTTTGATACTAATGGTAGGTTGAATCATGTGAACAGTAATATGAATTATTTATGGGTTGAAATAAGTTAATATATTATGTTTGTTCATGCTATAATAACATTGGGGGAGGGTTTAAAAAAACATTGGGGGAGAGAATGTAACCTATATCTATATATAAAAATTTAAATAAATGTTGAACAAAAATATTTTTATACTTTTAATAAATTACATATCTTGCCTTTTATATTTTATTTAAATTTTTTAAAAAATAATCAAATTAATTAGATATTTTTTAATAATATTAAGAAAATTACTTAATCTTACCATTTTATTTTATTTTATTAAAATTTATTAAAAAAAATGTGTATCTATGTTAAAAACAATTTCAAAGCTAAATATTTTTAGAATAATGGATCTAATTGACTTAAAAATTTATAATTTATAATTAATTTTTATTTTTTATTTAAATGTTATTATATCAAAAACATTTGAAATATGTTTGTAAAAATTTATAAAAAAACAATTAAAAAAGTACAAAAATTCATATGATCATTATTTTTAATTTTAATTAACCTGAATTTCGTTCATAATTAATAAATAAATTTTAGAGCAATTTTTTTAAGGTAGGAGTAACTGTTGTTTTTTTGCTTTTTTTTTTTACTTTTTCGAGACTGGTCGGTGGTAGTTATTGAATGCCCGTGATTATAGTTTGTCAACGTGACAGGTCAAATTGTTTTAAAAAATCATAAATTTGTCTTGGTGTGAATGAATGATCAAGATCCAAGTTGCTAAAGATGATCTCCCTTTACATATTTTATTTTTCTTTTGATTTGATTCCTCAAAGTTGGAAATCTTCTGCGTAGCCTGATAAATTATTTATTCATCTTAATATTTAGTAAAATAATATTTAATATTTAAAAGAGAAAAAAAACAATATAATTAATAAAATTATATTAAAAATAATAATAAATAACATCTCAATACTTATTCCACTGTGATATAAAAGAAAGATGGAATAATATGGAGAAGCTGTTATGATGGAAACCAAATTTTAGGATGATAAATTGTGTTTGTTAACATATTTTGAGTACGTAGTAAAAATAATTCATGGAATTATAATATGTAATAATTTAAATTGTTATTATTTTTATTAATAATAATTTCATTTAATTATAATATTATTAAAATATAATAATAATTTCATTTAAGTTATCAAAATTACTTCATAAAATGGTACAGAATGTCCCTACTTTAATACATGATCAATTTATATCATTTTAAACATCATTTTAATCATGTTTTGCACAAAAAATTGATGGAAAAATATCGAAATTGAATCGACAATTAAGAGAATAATTTCATCATTGTTGAACAATTATTTCAAGTTTTTGTAAAAAGAAGATCAACTAATTTAAAGAATTTAAAGATTTAGGTCACTATTCTATTATATTTTTTTTATTATCTAGTTCTATTTTGATTTGGACTATGAAGATAATATATTTGATAATTTTATTCATGATTTTAAGTTTAATTGTATTTGACTAAGTATATTTATAGGAATTTAGTTATGTTTTTGCGATTATTTTAGATTGTTAGATAAATTATTTTTTGTTTAGTGTTTGTTATATCTTTAATTATGAATTATTAATATATTAAATTTCTATTTATAATTAAAATGATTATTTGAGAATTAGGTTGTTACTTGTTAGAAACATCTTTTAAGTTAAAGGTGATCTTTTGGATAATAATTTAAATTAATTACATGATGATTGTGTTAATTTAAATAATTTTATAATTTTCTTGTGCTTGCAATTAATTAATTGTATGAATAGAAAATTGATTAGTTAAGTGTGCATGAAAATTTCCATGATCATTAAAATTTTGTAGTTTTATTGGAAAAAATTTAATAATCGTCATTTAAGAATAGTTGTTAAATTAATTTAAATAATATAAAATATTATTGGTTAATTAGTTAAAAATTTATTAATTATTTTTTTAATTAAAAATTTTTCATCACTTTTCATTAACTTAATTGTTTAATTAGTTTTATTTTATTTTCTAACTTTTAAATAATTTATTCATAGTTTTTAGGTTTATTTTATTTCATTAATTTATTAATTTAAAGAAAATAAATATACAATTTAAAACCTCTGTAATTCGGTGAGAGATAAACCTTGCGATAAAAATATTGGTAGAATACTAATAATTCATACATTTTTGAGTATTTATAATTTGCACACCAATCACTCATAAAATTTTAAAAAACGGACTTTTTTTAAGGCATAGAACTCTTAAAGTGAGGTTCAAAACTTTATAGATATTATTTCTTCTTGTTTTATGAATTAATAATTTTATTTTAAAAAATTGAGAGTTTAAATTACATATCTAAATAAATATATAATTATACAAACTATAATTAATCAAAAATTATATCATTATCGTGAAACATGCATAACATAACAAATGAAAATAAATATAAGATAGAGAATTTTAAGTTAAAAATATCTTATGATGAAAACCACTCTTATACCGAACCATCAAATATATTCATTATGAAAATAAGTGTGTTTAATTACAAGTCGTCAATCATTTTACAACTTCCACAAAATAATTGTATAGATTCATATCAGCACTATAATCTATGAGTCTCATAAACAATTAAACTTATTCAATAAACACCAAAAGATTGTGAGAACAACAACATCGTGCAATGCATGTCTTAACGGTATTCAATAATGAGCAAACATAATCTATTGCTTCATAAATAAAAACAATTAAGCCTAAAAGCCAATAACTAGAACAAACATGAAAAGCTTAAAATCATTTGAGTAAAAAAAATAAACATATGAACCAATTGAACATAATCATACAATATATTTAATTAATTAAAATGAAAATAAGTTTAAAAGAAAAACATTTTTTTTTAGAGAAGTCATATAAAGAGTGATGTAAAAGTAAGTGTGTTAATCTATAACAATAAACAATGAGTTGTTTATATAGAAAAATTAATACTCTAATCCTATGGTAATATTAAATGACATTTATACCCTTAAAAGGATTAGTAATATCTATTTAAAAAAATGATTTTTTGATAATTATATCAATTGATTCGAGTTAAAATATAAGTTTTAAAACTAAAAAAATATACGTCGAGATCCTACTTAATTAATCTAATTATGTCTTGATCATATTTGATTAAGATGTTTTTTTGATCGATCTACCAATAATAAGTCAAATATTTATTTTAATTCAAAGATACTCGATCAATGTTCAATCGACACGATATTCGATCAATTGAGCTCTTAAAATTTACAAATCAAGAGCATTTAAATTGATCTTGATTAATCGAGTAACATATTTTGAGTAAAAAAAACTTTTAAGTGTTTGTTCAATTAATGTACTCGGGGATTTATGAATACAATTTTAAGAGTCATAAAATATAGATTTATACTTAAAATATACCTATTCAAAACTTAATTGTTTTTACTTTAATTGAAAAACATGATAATAAGTTAAGAAATTATTTTATAAATAAATATTTGTCCGTAAAATCTTCGAGGCTTCTAATATCTCGTAGAAATTAAATAAAGAAAAAATAGAGGAGAAAATGCACAGACATATACACTTTGTGAAAAATTGGTAAAAAGTGTTGGTTATATTTCCCTCCCATAAAAATTAAGCCTAATTTGGGCTACGGAGTATTTTTTTATTAATAACTTGCTTATGGAAAATAAATAATTTAATTTGATAATTTAATACTAAATACATTCTAATTATTTAATGAGTATATAAATAGAGGAAAAAAGTTTTAGAAGTAATCTGCAAAAATATGTTTTAATATCATAATTATTAAACTATATATTATTAATTTTATTATTATGAAAATTAAATAATTTAATGTAATAATTGGCCCAAGTGAACTAAAAGTACATTTTAAAAAAAATAATTATAAGACTTAAAATATTTATTTTTAATAATTATAAGATTAAATATATTTATTTTTCATAATAACAAAATTAATAATACTTAATCATAAAATTATCAAAATAAAATACATTTTTTAAATAAAACTTATAGTGCCTCTCACCATATAGTTCGAACAAAATTTACCATTATTAAAGCTTGAGCCTATGATATAATATTTTAGATAAGAAATTATGCATTAGTTTAAATGTAAATAATGTTGTATTTCATACTAATTTTATTTATTATTATTTTAAAAAAATTAATCAAATTTTTTTTAAAATATATTATATTTATCTTTCTCTCTATGAACTTAATTTAATACATTACCAATTATTTAGGATTAATATATAATTTGTTATTAGGTAGTAATATTATCATAATAATTTATATTATTGTTATAATAAAAATATATAAAATATTTATTTATCTATAATATTAATTATATTTTAATATCATTATTATTTTTATGATAATAATTTGTAATCTGACTCTTTTTTTTGTTTTTGATATAGATTCTAATATAGTATAAATAAAGAGAAAATAATATGTTTAATTATATGAAATAATTTTATTTTATAAATAGAATTTTATTTTTAAATCTCTTGCAAAAAAAAAATGTGTTAATTTTTCTATTAACATATATAAATGTATATTTTTTAAAGTTTTATAAAAATGAATGTTAAATATGAAATTTTGGTAAATGAAAATAATACCAATTGAACTAATAAAAATGAGACACGTAGAGCTTGGTATGTACCTCGGTCCAGAGATATAAGAGTGTATGTTGTTGAGCTGAACAATGCATGAAAACATTACTATATGCTATTTCTTATAATTTAGTTGTAATAAATATAATAATTATTTATATTTTAATATAGTGTACAAAATTAAATATAAGATATATATTTTATTAGAAGTGAACAAATAATCCGATGTTAAATTAAAAAATTTGATTGGATCTGTCATATTCGAATCAGATTAAATTGAAAAATTTTATAATCGAATTGGATTCAGATTAAAAAATATATAATTCGTTTGGATTCAAATTTATAAATTTTTTAATCCAATATATTCGATTAGTAACAAGTTACTATTAAATTATAAATAAATACATATTTTATTTTATAACGTATTAAATTTAAATATTATACGTACCATAATTATATGATATTATTATTTTAATTTAAAAATAAATATAAATATTTATAATAATTTAATAATTGTACCAATATAATTCTTATGTTTTTGATTTTATTAGTTATGATTATAAATAATAAATATTGTTATAAATACATTGTTTTAAAATTTAAATGTTGTGTATGTTATATTTTGTACACGTTAATAATTTATAAATAAACTTCAACATTAATCTAACTTTATTTAATAAAAAAATATATGATATGTTTGAATTCTTATTAATTCAGATTAATTATATCAACTAATTGAATTTATATGGAAAATCTTTTTAATTAATTATATCACATAATTCAATTTATATCGAAAATCTTTTTAAATTTTCTTAGACAGAACGTTTCAATCCACTGCATATCCTTATCTTTTGCCAGGTTCGGGGTAATGGTCAGGTGTTAGTTATAAAAGCAAGTAATTCTATAAAATATTATGGAGACATCAAAGTATGAATTTGATTTTCTTAAAATTAAAAAAAAAATCATATTTGTGAAAAGTAAGTGATATTTAGTTGTATAGTAGGGATGTAAATTGTTTACCTATAAACACTCGAGTAGTATCAAAACATATATAAATGAGTGTTAAAAGAGAAAATAAAAGTTTTAAAGGTGAGTCTATTCTTTATCAAGAAGGTGGTTACGAATGAGATTTAAAGATAAGTATATTCTTTCTCAAGAATGGATATGGGTGAGATTTCATTAAAATTTAAAAACATTTATATTTGTGAAAAGTAAGTGACATAGAATGGTAGGATATTATTGTCAATTGTTTTCCTATAAACACTCAAGTACTACCAAAGCATAAATAAATGAGTGTTAAAAAGCGAAAATAAAAGTTTAAAAGATTAGCCTATTCTTTCTCAAGAAGGAGTTTTCGGCATCGGTCACCCGCCGCCTGACTGTGACTGAAACAAAGAAAGAACAAAAAGGGTCAACCATTGTCCATTTGGTCTTTCAAGGTTTATTCTCCTCTATTCCAAAGCCCAAACTCCTTTGCTTTGCTTTGTATAGGAGAAATCAGCATTGCCGTTCATTAATCTTATAAAACGAAAGAGACTGAGGGAATTTCATTCCATTCCAATTCCAATTCCCTTTGCTTTGCTTTTTCCTTATTTGTACCCGAGTAGACTTGGTGTAGAACCAGCAATTGTATTGTGACATTTACAACCCACAAATCATAGTGACATAGTAAGGGAAGTAGAAGAAGAAGAGGGTCCAGAAGCCTTTGTAAATACCGTCATTGAGAACACGGTTTGGTTTATCTCCTTTTATCTACTTGTGCTCTTACTTCATTATAACTTGGTCCTTGGTTTTATCATAACAAGAGAGCTACTGGGTTTCTTTCATTTTAAATTGTACTAATGCCAGTATTAATATTTGAGACATTTTCAATCTGTTTGGCTTAGTTTGTCTTTGTATTTTGTTGTCATAATTAATGGGTTTTAACTCTGTTGGGCAGCGGCAATCAGCCAAATCGGATTTGTCTTGCCCAAGTATGAAGTACGTATTGGTGACAGGTGGTGTTGTTAGCGGACTCGGAAAAGGAGTCACGGCTAGCAGTATCGGTGTTCTCCTTAAAGCTTGTGGCCTCCGTGTTACTTCTATCAAAATTGGTACCAATCTCTCTAATTCTGTTTCTTTCTCATTTATTTTGCCGAGAATGTGCATTCTTCTCTTCACATTGCGTATGCTTGTACATGTATTTCGGGCTTGCAGACACTGACATGTCTTATACACGAAGTATAATAATTGTTTGTTATTTCTACCTAACTTTTACTAATTCTACATTTGGTCCTAAAATTTTGTCGTAAAATTTAGTCCACTAAGTTTTTAATTTTTATAAATTTGGTAAAGGTAGAAATTTCATAGTTAGATTTAATATATTACAATTACATTTTTTTTTATTCCCTTAATCTTTCATATTTAACACATTTAATCCTTTTTGGAGGTGGTAAAAGTGTAAAATTAATAAAAGTTAGGATAACATAGGTGTTGTTTTAGCCTTTGATTTTTATTTTATCTGGGCATGACGATTTGGGGTTTAATGTTTTCGTTTTGCTGGGAAATTATCACCAATACCTAATATGTAGTTTAAATTCTTGACCATAATTTGTTTTCTACTAAGAATTTTATGGATGATGTATAATAGAATGATACTTTTGTCTGGGTGTTGCTTGACTTGAGTGAAAGATAGTGAAGTTCAGGTGTCGTTTTGAGGCTAATTAACTTTAATTCACTTTTTTACTTTTGGAGCATGAAACACGTTTGAGGGGTTTTAGTTCACGGCATATCAACTTATAACAACCTAGTACTTTTTTATTTTAAAAGATGTAGTTCTAAATTGTACTAGTATATCAGCCTTTCAAAATATACTTGCTATATTTATTTTTCTTCCATGCATGCAGACCCTTACCTGAATACCGATGCTGGGACAATGTCTCCTTTTGAACACGGAGAAGTATTTGTCTTAGATGATGGCGGCGAGGTAATTTACAAATGAATGAAATGTGTATTCATATAGTATCACTTGTAATGTTGACTTTCATTTGTTTTCTGTTCTGCTACTTTAAGTTGTTATGATTCTCTGTTTTTGTGTGTGCAAAGAAAGATGACCTAATTTCTCTCACTTTTTCAAGGTTGACCTTGATCTTGGAAACTATGAGCGTTTTCTGGACACCACATTGACCCGTGACAACAACATAACTACTGGAAAAATATATCAGGTTGATTGATTCTCATCTTTTTGCAGCTACGATAAACAAATTTATAGTTTAGAATCATGTGATCCATGTCTTGACCTTCACCTTTCCTCAATTCTTGTCTTGATTACCAGTCAGTTATTAATAAAGAGAGAACAGGAGATTATCTTGGAAAAACTGTCCAGGTCTGTGTTCATTTTGGATCTAATTTAAGATCAGGACAATATTTTCTTTCTTTAGTTTTAATGTAATTTTATGTCTTTGCTTCAAAAGGTTGTCCCACATATTACTGATGCTATCCAAGAGTGGATAGAGCGTGTTGCAATGATACCAGTGGATGGAAAGGAAGGTCCAGCTGATGTTTGTGTTATTGAATTGGGTGGAACTATAGGTATTATTAAAATTTCGTTTTAAAAGCTGAAATCTTAATTTGTGTTACAAAGCTCATGAGTTGCTTTTGCGGTGCAGGGGACATTGAATCTATGCCATTTATTGAGGCACTATGTCAATTTTCATATCGTCTAGGTAAGTTTAAAATGTGGTGCATGCTCACTTGACTTAATTTTTAAATTAAATTGATGGAGCACTTCTGAATGGACTGTTTAGCATTCTGAAGTGTTTTATGTAATAGGTCCCGAGAATTTCTGCTTGGTTCATGTCAGCCTCGTTCCTGTTATTAATGTTGTCGGTGAGCAGGTATTGTTTACAATGTATGTTAATACAATTACTTTTTCACTATGGTAATGCTCATACTGGACATAGTCGGCATTAATTTGGAATCTCCAACTACAACACAACCTCTGTATTTTATTGGCTTTTATGTGCAAACAATAGCTCAAACTAACTTATTCATGAACTTTCCAATTTATAGAAGACGAAACCTACCCAGCATAGTGTTCGTGAACTTAGAGGACTGGGATTAACCCCTAATATTCTAGCTTGTCGCAGTACGAAGGTCTCATCTTCTTCTATTTTCCCACATTTTACTAAAGTACTTCTGGTGCCACAATTTCTAAACTTTTTATTTGTTTCCAACAGGCACTTAATGAGAATGCTAAGGGGAAGCTTGCACAATTTTGCCATGTTCAGGTACAATAATAATTATTATATAAATCTTGATCTTCTCCTTTAATTCCTTTAAACTCTTCTTAATTATTATGATTAAAATCCCAACTGATGTGCAGGCTGAAAACATTGTCACCTTGTATGATGTTCCGAACATTTGGCACATTCCTTTGCTATTGAGAGTATGTTATTACTTTGGGGATCGGAATTCTTTGGCTTGTACTTAGGTTTAAAGGAATTTGAATTTTTTTTTCCTTTTCTTGTTGCTATAGGATCAGAAGGCCCATGAAGCAATCTTAAGAGGACTGCACCTTCTAGGGTTTGTCTCATGAATACACTCTTCATTTCATTAACAATCATTTTCTTTTCTTTTGTTGTATAACTCCTCTTGCTTCTGACTATACAAATAACATTTATGCTGGTGTTAGTATGGGTTTTGACTCTAGTAGTAGTATAGAAGTTTAATGATTCTAAATTCTTCAGTGTCACTAGAGAGCCTGATTTGAAGGAGTGGACTGATAGGACAAGAATTTGTGACAAATTGCATGACCCTGTATGTCTTAAGACTTCATTAATTTTGCAGTTTAATATTTTCTCTCTATGTGATATCGGTATCATGCTATTTGGCATATTTATTGCAGGTTAGAATTGCAATGGTTGGGAAGTATACTGGCCTTTCAGATGCTTACCTCTCTGTTATAAAGGTATATTGCTTTAGTACTGACTGTTACCAATTCATTTTATGTTGTTTAATGTCTTGCTTTGTCCAGATTTTTCGTGATCACGGTCTAATATTTTCTTTCCAGGCTCTTTTGCATGCTTCTGTTGTTTGTCACCGAAAGCTTATTGTAGACTGGGTTGCAGCGGATGATCTTGAGGATGTAACTGCTAAAGAGGTGAGATTTGGTTTTCAACTTGGCTTACTTATATATATTAAATTATATTGCCGTATTATTTACCAATTCACTGTTGGCAGGCCCCTGATGTCCACAGAGCTGCATGGGATCTTTTACAGGTAATTTTATGACATTGGTATGCTTTTAGGTCATATTTTTATTTGTGTGATATGGCTGTGATTCAAAATTTAGATTTTCTTCATTGATTTTCTGGACATTGTTTTATTTCAGGGTGCTGATGGTGTTCTAGTTCCAGGAGGTTTTGGTGATAGAGGAGTGCAAGGGAAAATTCTTGCTGCAAAGTATGCTAGAGAGAACCAAGTTCCTTTCCTCGGAATTTGCCTTGGAATGCAAATTGCTGTCATCGAGTTTGCGCGGTCTGTTCTTAAAATTCATGATGCTAACAGCATAGAGTTTGTTCCAGAAACTCCTAGTCCTTGTGTCATATTTATGCCAGAGGTATGCTATCATGACATTCAATATGAGATTTTGACCAAATTTTTGACCTCAAATATTGATTCTTCTTCTTTATTCTAGCATTGTTAAGCGAGTTTTTTTTCTGACTAGGGTTCAAAAACGCATATGGGAGGAACTATGCGGCTGGGATCAAGAAGAACTTACTTCAAGGTTGCTGGCTGTAAATCTGCAAAATTGTGAGGACTTGTAACTGATTTACTTTGACTCCTATGTAGATACACCCAAAGTGATGTTTCAATTTAAATGTATTTTCTTCATCGCATACTTCTCTTCCTATAAATAGGTGATTTTACAAACAGAATTAAAAATGCGATGAATGGTTGTATTTGATGTAACCTAGCAATGAATTGCTCTTTAACTAACCACAGTAGTGTGGGATTATCTTTCAGGTATGGTGGTGTAAGTTATGTTGACGAACGACATCGACACAGATACGAGGTAAGTTATGATCGATTCAGCATATACAGAATGTTGCTTTATGATCAAAATAGCGTGCTGTATATTGTGCTCTTGTTAGTTGGACAAACTTTTGAGGGAACTGCTCCTGTTGTGTAGGTCA
This sequence comes from Hippophae gyantsensis, assembly GCA_030763125.1. Classification (NCBI taxonomy): domain Eukaryota; kingdom Viridiplantae; phylum Streptophyta; class Magnoliopsida; order Rosales; family Elaeagnaceae; genus Hippophae; species Hippophae gyantsensis. The sequence goes on from CM061033.1 coordinate 51,043,018, forward strand.
ATCCCGATATGATATCACAACTTGAAAATGCGGGTCTATCATTTGTTGGCAGAGATGAGACTGGTCAGCGGATGGAGGTAATTGGCTTAAGCGATGAGGCCGTGATGTGTATAAAAGACTGAAGTATATTTACAATTGGTTATTTATAAGGAGCATTATATTGCTGTAATAACTTGCAGATAGTTGAGCTTCCAACCCACCCTTACTTCATCGGTGCTCAATTTCATCCTGAATTCAAATCAAGACCAGGAAAACCATCCGCGTTGTTCTTGGGTATGTCTGCTGTTGCTGTCGTTTTGACCTTTTTACTAGTGGACTTTAGTCATGGTTGGAGTTCCATATATTATTTTCAAACCATCATCATTATGAGAAGGAAGCCTTCTTAAATACCTTATTGAAATATTTGGTGACTTATTTTACTTGTTATTTATGCTGCGAGTATTATGGAATTGTTGCTTCTAGGTTTTATTAAAGATAGGCTACTGGGGGTCAGGCTTCATAGTTAAAGCCTTTTGCCTTGAAGTCCTTTATATTGATGAGTGGTGGATGCAGACGGGAGTACAGCTGATATATCAATTTAATTCCTTTACAGGACTTATAGCAGCATCGTGTGGGCATTTGGACAAAGTGCTGCAAAACAATGGCCATGAGATCAAGTCAATTGGCAACGGTATTAGCAATGGGCACTCGATGTTGAAAGCACACCAAAAGGGAAAGGCTTTGAGGCCTTCAAATGGCTTGGCAAATGGTGTATATAACAATGGTAATGGTGTGCACGGTTGAGGAAGCCATCTTGTGGTACCTTTCTAACGGGAAAGGGGTTATGATAGTCGTCGGTTTTGTGTGTACAGTTGTTGACTTTGGGTAGATGGTGTAGCTCTCAAGGACTCTTCTTCAGGATGAAGCTGGATTTTGAGTCTTTGAAGGACACAGCTTGTTTTTCCGAGAAGATTTGACTGAAAGTATGATGTTATCAATGTGGACTCTTTATTTTTCCTCTTTTTAACTTTTGGCTATTGAGGCTTGAAAAAAAAAAATGTTGACTCCGCGTTTCTATATGTGTTTGTAAGAATTTTATTTCACATAGTAAAGAAATGTCTTTTCGCCACGATATGTATTAAAAAGCTTTTGTATTTGATCATGCTTACACATTTTTGATATCTTGCCCTGTTTACTGAATTACTCATTTAATTTGAATTAAAATTGTCTTGCATTTTTTATAACCGTCATTATTGGGACTTTTTAATTTAATAGTAATAGTATTAGTAATTTTATTTGAAAATAAATGTATATTAGCATTTTCTTTAATAAAGTCATAATTAGAATCCAAAAATTATAGTGTTTTATTTTGTTTCCAATGGATATGATTGAGTGAAGTTGTCTGTAAGTGATATATTTTTCAAGGTTTTTTTTTTTGGGTGAAAATAACAAAAATAATACCAATCTTTTCGAAATAAAATAACACTTTTTATATCAAATTCATATATTTTTTACGATTATTTATACTCGTTTAATGTTAAATTCTATTCAATTAAATAAGTTTAATATTATTAATTAATTTTTTAATTATAAGTTTAATGAATATTATTTTACTTAATTTTTCAATTATATTTTCCAAAGAAGTTGGAACTTAGTTTGTGATACTAAAATACTGATAAAGTACAAAGGCATGTACATTTCTTTTGATAGTGAATTCTTAAAAACTGTTCAGATTGTTATCATCATGTACATAAACTCTTATCAGATTTGGGTAACTATTAAGGAAGAAGAGAGAGGGAGGGGAGGGGGGAACTGAAGATGTGCCACTCCTTACAGCGTGTCTACTGAATCGAATCGGATAACCTTAGTCCCACCAGCTTATTTAAACTCTGCAGATACAACTAAGAAATATAATTCCTTTTAGAATCATGTGAAACTTGCCAATTGTTTTCTCTATAATCCTTAAGTAGTTTCAATTTTCAACCTAAGGTTTGTATAATTCACAACCTTTGAAAGCAAAAAAGTATTTCAAATATCTTTGACAAAAAGAAAGAGAGAAGAAAAGGTGGCTTTGCTTTTTTGTGTAACTCAAATATCGCTATCTTAGTTTGCGGAGAGCAGATTTATTTGTTACAAATTTGTTTTATACAAGGGGTCATGACTGATGTGTTGAGTCCGCCAGTTCGGTTGGCTACAGCTAGAGTCCAAAGTGGATATTTGTAAGATCCTCTTATGGTGGTCATGCAAGGTTCTCCGATGACCAATGCTAATGTATGTTATCCCCGCGCTTTCGATCAGCCAATACATGTGAGCCTGCCAAATCATGAAAATTTGGATGCAAGTGAAATTGTGTTTATCAGATATTTCTAGCATATCAAGCTCTAATGCAAGAAAACCCTAGGGTAGCATTCCTTAACTAGTGTAAAAATAAAATGTGAAAGTACAGTAATTTGCATACCTGAGTAAGCTTGTGGGGGTGGTTTACTGTTCTACTAAACTAGTGATGAACTATTTCAACATGGTATGCATGGAATAAAGGCGAGGTGCCTTCAATTAACCAAGCGGATGCAAAGTACTTGAGCATTTAAATCTTGAATACATTCTTAGGTAATGAAAACTTGCATCTAGTATTTTCAAGAGGATGAATTCAGTAGAAATGAATACCTCGTTAGCTTCATCCAATGCACTTGTAGATTCATCCAAGAGAACTAATTTTGGTTTTGAAAGTAAAAGTCGTGCAAAAGCGAGGCGCTGCTGCTCTCCAAGGGAAAGAACACTAGACCACTCATAAGTGGAATCCAGACCGCCAAAACGAGATAATATGTGGCCGAGGCGAACATCCTCCAGTACCTGTATTAGGTCCTCTGTTGAGGGCTTACTCTGCTTTTCACTATCATACTCAGAGTTTTGCATCGACTTTGAGAAAGGCAGAGCACCTACCAAACAAACTTTATTACACTCTGTTTTTAAAATTGATTGTGCATACATCAGAAATTCCAAGTGAGGTGGTTTATTCTTTTTGGCAAAAGAGGGGTTTATAGGATGGGGGAGAGGTTTACCTTTATAAGACCCAAAATAAAGAAACAAGTTACAATCAACTAGTTAAATATAACATATGTTCATCCTTATTCATTTGTATAAAGTAAAGAATTGACCTTGTCAAATATTTACTCTTAGACTCCCACATTTTAGAGTTAATTCTGGGAATGACAACAGCCACATCATCCTCTCATATAAATATGCTTTACTATCAATCTCATCTATGCAGAAAGCTATTTGATAACAGTAACACATTAAAAGTAGTGTCTCAGCAATATAAATATATATAAATAAACCAAAGCATCTTGTGGCTAGCCTCCTATCCCTCTAAGTTAATTGTTTCACCAGGGAATTTGTTTCTATAAGTTTCCTTTGATAAACTTTAATGGGAATCTATTTTATAACTGAAAAGGATCAGAAAGAATGCTATAGAAACAAAATAAAAAATACTTGGTGGAAAATATTATTTACTTTTTGAAGCATAGAGAAATTGGGGTGGTACCATCTGACATGAAGATTGCATCATCTGCCCATGTTGGATAAAGCAATTGTTGACGAAGGGTTCCTAAAACCATATATGGTCTTTGAGGAAGGAAAAATATGCATCTAGAACTGCTAAATATAGGTTTCGTTTCACGCTTATCAGAAGCATTATTGACTTGTACAGGATTGAATTCCGAAGAAATGTTTGACTGAAGATTTGTTCCATCATTCACATAAAATGTGATTTTGCCGCTGCCAGTGCTCCAGAGACCAGCCATAGTTCGTAATAAAGAAGTCTTACCACACCCACTAGGTCCAGTCACCTGTTAAACGTACTTAAATATTGGTGAAATTTTTCATGATTACATGCATATAATTTATTCTACAAGCCCAAAAAATTCAAGATACATTACAAATGGGTTTACTAACCAAAAGATGTTCCTTCTGGTTGATTACTAATGACAAGTCTCTGATCAGAGTATCTTTGCTACCTGGTGTCTGTACAGTCAAATTCTCTATATTTAGTAAAATTGAGTCCTTATCTTTTGGCAAGGAGCCATTTGAGCCCAGTTCCAATGAACCTCGGACATCTGAATATGTGATACGTATCTCCTCTTCTGGTTCAGAACCATCTGTGCTGTTGCTACTATTTCTGTTTAAGATGTCATCAAATTCACCTGCATGCATGAGGGAATAACCATTAAAATTTTAAAATTAAGGTTAGTATATCCATCAAGGATTTCTTGGCAAGTACCACTATGCAAAAAGAGAGCAGTAATAGTAATCCAAAATTTGTTCTTAAACGTGAAAAGACAATCACACACTACAACATGTGGGCGACAAGAAAAAGTCAGAAGACATTTCTTATAAAGAAACAAGTCAGAAGACAAACTTTGATACATCTAAGAACAACAAACTGCTAAGGAAAAAAACATGTACCTTTAAAAAATTTAAATCTTGCTATTTCTGATAAGTCAGCCTTTCCCATTAAGACCCACTTACAGAAATCAAATTTAGGCAATTTCTTTAGGAAGTTCATTTTGGTTAAACATGTGTGACAACTGACAAGCAGAGGAGAACATACCAAGTCGATCAATTACAGCGGAAAATGCACTGATAGCTTGAAACTGGTACACCACGAGGGAAATGTCTCCAAGAATATGATTAAAGGCAGATACTGACTGATTAATGACCCCAAACTCGATTTTTCCGGAAAAAAACATGGGAGCAACAACAGCAACGGGAAGTATCTGAATAAGGTAGCGGTAGCCACTGGTGAAAAAATCGAGATTTCTTGAAGATATCAGCAATTGCTGCAAAGTTAAAAATATGATTCAGATAATATATCATGTGGAAGTATGGTAGCACATTTATAATGAAACTGGTTGACATAGAAACTAAAGGAAATAAAAACACAGCAAGATCAAAACCATACATACAGATAGATTTTCAAAAGCACTTTTGAACCGCTGCAGAAGAAGTTGCATTTCATTCTCTTCACCGCCATAGAAAGCAATTGATTCAGCATTCTCTCGGACTCGAACAAGTCCATAACGAAAATCTGCTTCTTTTTTCTCTTGCAGAAAGTTTAAATTTACCAAATCCTGAAATCATAGTCAAAATTATTTCCCCTGAAATGGGCCACATCTGCTCTGTAGCAATTCCAACTTTCAATTGAATATGAGAATATGAAATTTAGAAAAGGCTTAGATAAAGAACAGAAAATACCTTTCCAAGAAAGACACTTAAAGCTGTTCCAACAAGGGAATATGTAATGAGAACAAGAAACAGAGGAGGATAGATACCAAATAAGATGTTACTGAATGATATCAAATCCACTGCAGCATTGAAAAATATTAATGAGAATGAAAGGGCCGTCCCTGTAAAAGAATTCAGATCATCCACAAGCCGCTGGTCTGGGTTATCAATAATTGACTGGGATTGAAGTTTGTAAAAGGTCTGATTCTTTAGGTAGCGTTCCATATAGTAGCTTGTCATCCAAGCCCTCCACCTCAAAGCTAGTGTGTCCCTCGCATAATCTCGCAGCACAAAAACCTGAACAATATTGGATTAAGGGAACAAATATGTTAGGAAAATATGACCAACGAAGAAAAACAACTTCTCTATTTATAAAACGTCAGAAAACTCTCAATATCTAGCATTAAGTATAGTGCTACAGGGCTCTTATTATATGGAAAAATCAGCTTATCTTCAATCTTCAATCTTGATCAATATAACAAGCTCACATGTTCTATTACTACATATAGACAAAGTTGTTTATTTCTAAGATGGGTTGATTTGGTTTGGTATTTGGGGCAGATTGAAAAAGGTTCTTACAAGGTGATTACAAAAAGAAGCAGAGGGAATACCTAATGAGGAAAATGCAGCTAGTTGTGCTCACCGGAATTCCACCAGCGAAACTAAATAGGTAGTAGACCAGCTGTTTGGTAAATTGTTCTTGGTCCTTGTCTTCAAATTTTTTTAACCAAAAAATCCAGAAAAAGAAAAACACGTAGTAAGTAAACTTAACCGAATAACGAAACTTTGAAATCGAACAAAATATATTAAAACATTCATTAAAAAAAATCATAAATAACCAAAATAAAATGACATGACAAAGATAGAAGATAGAGACAGAAACACTAACTGGCAAGAGCATTATAGAAATCACGGCCGAGAAAATTGAACCCAACGCTAATACCAGTAGTAGCGAGAGTGAGAGAGAAAACAGTAGCGAGGCGCCACCTGGCCTCGACTTTGTCGTCGGAGGACCAATAAGGTGCTGCCACTTTCCATAGTCTCCTCAAAAGTGTAACCCAATCAGGAGCCGTTCTTTGTCCCTCCTGTAGAAGAAGAAAGAGAATTCAGAAACCCTCGAATAATTATATCTAAGAAATCAACATGAACAAGAAGACCTTATCGGGGGTTGAGGGCGGGAGCGGTGGTGGTGAAGGTGAAGATGAAGGTTGGGTTACGGACGAAGTTGCATTACAAGCAATAGAAGATCTGAGATTAGGTTTGCGAATCCTTTTCCTCATAATCATTGTAGAGGAAATCAGAAGAGGGTTCGGCGATGATAACAATGATAAAGGTAGTGAATTTGGTGAATTATTGTTGTGAAATGGAGATTGTGCTTTAGGTCCTATAATAACACCACCAATATCAACACGTTGTTTGATATTATAATATTCATGGACTCTAAGACTACATGCGCTATTTACTACTAGATTTTGAGCTCCTACTTTCATTTCAATCTTATTTTCTATTTAATTTCTTCCTCTTCTTCGTCCAAGGCTCTATTGCTAAGCAGATAACATCTTTCTTTTTTTCTATACTCGGCTACGAATAGAAATTGAAATTCATATTTTTTTTTTTAATTATCCGCAACGTATAATACCCTTGCGATCCCAGTTATGCCACGTAATCTCTACTCTATTTTCCGTATAATTTTTATAGCAACAATCCACAGCTCTTTTCTATGTTCTAATAAAAAATAAAAACAACTTTATCGTATATATATATATATATATATATATATAAATTAAAATAAAATTTATAAGATAATTCATTAATTTTAAAATTTATCCCATATTATTTTATTTTATTTTTAATGAGATAAAATGATAATAAAATATAAATATATTTTATTTATCTTTAAAAAATCTAAATGGAATAAATAATAAAAAATATAATAAATTATAATTTATTATATAAATTTAATAAAAAATAATATAATATATGTATAAATTTAAATATATTAAAAATATAATTTAAAAAGAATATTATAATATATTGTGTGTAAATGTATCTAAAGAGGTATTTCATCAGACTATGTATCCAATTAAATTGGAATTGAATGTTTTTATAAGTATATCTTATTTTATTTATTTTTTAGTAAATTAAAATAATAATAAAATATTTTTCCGATGAATGAAATTATAAAAAAAATTAAAAATGAAACTTATAGTGACTATGATTTAAAAATCCCCAACCCAGAAATGAAAATATGATTTAAAAAAAGTCAGACATGAAAAAAAAAATCTGATGTATATACCTTATTGAATAAAGTATAGAAATGAAAATGGCAAACTGTCAAGATTATGCATTTCGTTGAATAAGGTATTAATATATCATATCTCACAACCAACAAAAGTGGTTTAAGATTACATAGACCCAAATTATTGGTCAAACCATACAAGAAAAGCAACTAGTTTGACATCATGTACACAGATTAACTATATGTAATAGAGGATAATATATTAAGCCCACTACTTCATATATTAATTAGAAGCATCTAAAACAAAACTAGCTAGCTAGCCAGTTCCAGTGACACCAAGGTCTTGCTTATTGTCATCTTTGCCAGCACCAAAAACGGGACCACCTTTGCCAGCAGCATCAGAAACCTTGTCCTGAATCTTATCAATCTGAATACCACCCTGGTCCTTTTGGCTCCTCAGGTCTGTCCTTGTTCTGTTCTCTCCTCCCTGTATTGATTCGTATGTTGTAGCTGTCTTTGACTCCTTTGGTTGAGCTCCTTGTGCTCCTGACATTTTAATATTCCCCTTTTTATCTTTTTGACTTCTTAATTTATACTTGTTCTTTGTTTTCTTTGCTCTTGGTTTGCTTTGCCATGCAACCTCAGAATTGCCTTTATATAGTTAGCTAATTAGGATGCCTCTCATGTGTGGACTACAGTCGTAACTCTACTCCTCTTTAATTTTTTTTTTGTTGGATATTAACTCTTCTAGCATCTGGGCTGCGTACGCTTGTCCATCTGTCAACTACGTGGCACCCCCATTTTACATACACCTTAGCTTATTTTCTTTTGCTACGTGTTTTTTGAGGAAAGAGTTTTCAAATACGATCCTTCGACTTGGACTCTATGTTAATCATCATATTATATATTGGTGCGTTTTTATTTTTTATTTTTTTACTTTTCCTAATTTTAGTGGATAAGATCTGGTAGTTTTCTAAAAAAAATTATGAAGTCGTGCTTATATATAGCTTGGGGTATTATACGAAGAGGAAATATGTGTTTTTTTTAAATAAACTTATCATATATGTAGCACACAAAATTTAAGATAATAAAAATAATATTTTTTAATTATTTAAAATTTATAAAAATATATAAATTAATATTAAAATTGCTATTTATTAGTTTTTAAATAGTTTTTTTTCCTGATACACATTTTGACCATTTGAGCTATAATTTAGTAAATATTTATGCATTAATTTCTTACAATTTTTATTATATATTTATATTTTTTTAAAAAAATATATTATTATTAAATTTTATTTACAATATTATCGTATATTCTAAAATCAATGAATAATTTATCATTAATAGTAGGGTGTGACTACTATCTAGGTTTATTAATTAAATCTTTTAATTCAATTAATTTTAGTTAAAATTCTTCCATTTTAAAAATATGTAAATTGATTAAATTAGATTTAAATAAACATTCTTAAAAATATTATTATTAGATTTAAGAATAATTATAGAATATATAATTTATAGATACATAACTATATATAAATTTTAAATAATATAATTATAAGATTATATAATAAATTTGATTTTTAATTTTACAGTTATTTTGATTAAAAAAATATTAAAATTTTAATTACAATAAAATAGATTATAATCCTATTAAATTATAAATATGGGAGGATTTTTACCTTAAATTATATAATTATAAATTTATAATTTTAATCAAATTTATTAATAATTTAATTTTTTAAATTAAATTGATTGTATTAAAATGTAAGGTAATAAATAATTAATATTCTTAAAATAATGTGTAAAATTTATTATAAACTCTAAATAATTACGAAGTAATTCAGTTCATCTGTAAAAATTATCGATGTACTCAAAGTCTAGATAATCAAACAACAAAGATAACTATTTTTATTATTATTAAAAAAATTCTGATTTAAAAAAGTACATAAATTATTAAATTATAAACATAAATTTTAAATTTATTCTTACATTACTGTTTTCTTCACGAAAATATCAATTCCCCGGAAGCATTGAGAATGGTTCCGTTACGTACGTCCTATGTCTAGAACTACCCGCGAACTTTCACGTGTCGTCTTACGTGTCACTCTAGAATTCTCTCACATACACGTGTCACTTCATCAGCTCTGTATATTTACCTCCTCGACATAGCTCCAAGTGAACCAGTGACGCCCCAGCACAAACAAAATCAAAGGGAAATAAAAACAGAGAAAGAGGAAGCTGAAACAACCAAATTTGAAAAGAAGATATGGCGAGCGATGAGTTTATATTGGTATCACCTTCAATAGACAACGAAGGAAGGTTACCAAGAAAGTACACACAAGAAGGTCAAGGTGCAAAGAAGGACATCTCTCCACCATTAGAATGGTACAACGTACCGGATGGAACCAAGACCTTAGCCCTTGTGGTTCAGGACATCGATGCACCTGATCCAAGTGGTCCGATCGTTCCATGGACTCACTGGGTCGTAACCAATATGTCACCAAACCTTAAAGGTCTTCCTGAAGGGTTCTCTAAGAAGGAGGAAGAAATGGGTGGTGATTATACAGAGATCAAAGAAGGATATAATGACTGGAAAATTCCTGGATGGCGTGGACCCAAGTTACCTTCTCATGGTCATCGGTTTGAGTTTAAGCTTTATGCTCTTGATGATGAACTTAACCTTGGTAACAAGGTACGTATGTGAAAATTGTTTGATAATATATAACACTTTGGCAAAAGTACCATCACAAATTGTATACCTTCATCAATTTATTTTATATTGATGGTATACTTTAGTGAAATACATCTGTGGATATCATTTTAGTGAAATTGTGTGTTGGATTGCAGATTACAAAGGATAAAGTGGTGGAGGCTATTGAAGGACATGTAATAGGAGAAGCAACCCTTAATGCTTATTTTTGAGTATCCATTGTGGCGTGGAATATGCAATTATATATGTTCGTCGATCGTGTACTCTTTTAATAGTGATCATATCAATGAACATCATATAAATGATTTCCTTTTTTCTAAATTCGAGCATGATCATAAATTTCTCTTAGCCCAAGGCTCTTCAGAAATTTGAGTTGCAGAGGAGGCAGGGTTAGGAACGTATGTCAATGGCCTGAATTTCTACCTAGTTTGACTTTTGTGAATCGAGAATGGGTTGATTAATGTTGACTAAGTTTGATTTTCCGCACGCTTTTTTTATTGATTGATTAGTATAAAAATATTCCACATGCAAAATTAAGAAAATAAATATGAAAATTGTCAATTAAATACTACACTTCTCAAAACAAATCTTCATATATACGTTGATTTTGCCACCCATCTTATTCTTGTTTATTTAACCAAAGAGAAACTAGAAAGGAGAGACAACCTATTTACATAATCATATTAAGCAGCATCAGGACTTGTACAGTTAAGCATCCAACCCTTTGGAAAAAAAAAACACGCGCACGATTATTAAAAGAGTACTCTATCAGCCATACATGTTTTGTTATGAGCCAAAAGCGAGGCAAAGCCAAGAGTAGAGGAAGGGAGATCAAACTCCAAAAGATTGTTCTCAATTTGATGTCCACCAATCACAACTGCAGTTCTTGCATTTGAACCACCATCAACGAATCCCAAGCACAACACGTCTTTGTTAATTTTCACCATAGAATTGGCTCCATAGATCCTCCACTTCACATTCTTGTTTTGTAGCACAAGATCAATGGTAGGCACTCTCGGTCCAACTCTAGTGTAGTGAATCGTCTTGGAACTAAAACAAGCTCCAAACTTTCCTACTGCTGCTACCCTAGTGATATTTCTCAAAGCAGCCTTCTTAACAAAAGCTTCGACAAAAGGCTTGTAAACAGAACCATGCAAAACAGAGTATGGAACTGTTGTACTAATTGAGGTACCACCATAACTCACACCCTTGATGTCCTTGATGGCTAATAAATTAGCAGAATTCTCGAAATGGAGAACACTTCCATCTATTTTGATGGTTTTGACTCCAATGAAGTATTCATCAAAAGGTTCGCCTTTTAAAACCACTTCTCTCTTAAACTCTTTGATTATAAGTGGGGTTTTGACAAGGTACTTAGTTACGTCATTCTTAGTATCAAGGTTCATATAGTAAGGACCTCCACCAATGAAAATGTTTCCTAAACCTTCAGAAGCAAAGACATCATAGAAACACAGAGCAAAATTACGAGGAAGCTTTTGGCCTAATGCAAGCTGAGTTGGTAAAGCAAATGGAGTACTCCCAAGACCAACTACACCTGTTGGTCCATATTGTACTTTAGCCAATCCATCTGTGATAGAATTGCTAGTACTATCTAAACATTGAAAAACAAAGGGACGGGTCTCCACATTAATTCCAAGTGCTAAGCCAGTAAAATTGCTCACGCTTACGGAATCCTCAATTAGCAAACCATAAGTAATAGAATTAGTGAAAGGATTGTAAGGATATAAAGAACATGTTTCGTTACTACAACCAGGCCTTTTGTTAACCAGGCAATTGTTCATTGCACAAGCTGCGACCTTTGAGGCCTTTTTACATCTACTTGAACTACAAGTGATAGCTTTGTAATAAGAAGAATTGTAGCCTATTTTGTCGCAATCAAACCAGAAGTAGTGACCTCCTAGCTCGATCGTTGCATAAATGGCGGTCCCATCAGAACCCATTTCAAGGACAGTGTAGTATTGGAGGGTTTCTTTGTCTTTTCTCACTGGAAGGGCTAAAGAGTCGGGTTTTCGGGTTTTTGCACTGACTGCGGGCAAGTCACCATTAAAGGTGAGTAGTGTAGCAAAGAAAATGAAGAAGAAGCAGCTTATTGGATAGTGAAAAGCAGAAGCCATTGTTGTTGGACTGGAGTTTAATCTCTTGGGGATTAGATCAGTGCTAGTAGTGGAGAACACTACTGGGTTACAACATATTATATAGGTGGGCTTTGAACAATTCTAGATCAGATCTGGTGAGTGTTAAGTTTTCTTTTGTAATAATTTCGTCAAATTTGACATCCATGATTATGCTACCCGAATTAAAGCAAGAAAAACTATGATATCTGAATTGAATAATAATATAAATAACAAAAGGAAAAAAATTGAATAATCAAGTATATTATTTAATTCCCACATGCAACTTGTTTTTGATGATATTAAATATTAAATATTATCACGGTGCTTGTTCATAATTCATAGGATGGCCACATATTATTCGATTTTATATGTCGGTGCTGTAATGTGCGCGTCTTTTCGGAAATATTTAGAAAGCAAACTTAAAACATAAAAAAAAGTTTCAAACAAAACGTGTATGTAAATTTGATAATTAATAACTTAGCTAATTGTATAATTTAGCATTAAAGAGAATACTTACATCTATCCCATTCGGTAAAGAGTTCACTTGGTTACATCTATTAATGGACTGTAGTCATACCAGCAACGATTGAAACTCATTCTCAATTCAAAAATGGGTAGATTATATTAACACTATCATTTAAATTAATTAGGTTTAATTACATGCATGGCTTTAACTACGTTATATAACCTTAATATAGAGTTTTACTTTTAATTATTATAAAAAAATACATGTTTATTTTTCTTACAACGTAAATAAACACATATTATTTTACATTGTATAAAAATAAACACATATTTTTTTTATTGAGGAAATTTATAGTGAAACTATATTAGATAAACTATAAGTATTATTGTATTTTGTATTTTTGTGTTAACTTTCTGTGTATAAAACATGGTATCTGTTTAGTTTGTTCAATATTATGATTTTTTTTTGTGTAAAATTAATTACTATGAATTAATAATGCACATAATTAAGAACGTTGTGAATGATAACATATTTTTCGCACACTGTAGGATTAGTTGTTTAATATGCATGTTAGGTTGTGATTACCAATTTTTGGTTCATTCAAAATATGAATATTTATGAAAATTATTCGATAATTTTTTGAACAAAAAATCTTATTTTTGGCACCTTGACAAGGTAGCTAGCCAAGGGTCTCATCGCATCGTGGCGAGGTTAGTTGGGCATTGGTAATGTTTAATAAATACCATCTATTATTTGGTTTATTTAATTAAAAAATTTTGCCAATTTTTTTTTATTATTTTGAGTTTTGCTTTTACTTATTATATTGATTGTGTTTCGATAAAAGTGATACGTTTGTATGAGTTATTATAAATTTTCTTTTCTCTAGTTGTATGCGATAAGAGATTAGTTACGAGTACTACTTTGACTCTGTGCAATAAATGGTCGCTTGGTTTGATCAAATTGTTACCTAAGTACGTACATGATTTGACTATATGTCTCTCATATATAATTTGTGGTTGGTAGTGGATTGTGTATCCCTGAGTATTAGTTGAGTGTTCATGCTTAAAAGTTATTATTTTTTGCTCAGATAACACATTATTGATCTATGCTTCTTAATCACATCACATCACATTTGGTTGTGTTAGTTTTGGAGGATAGTCAAATTCGTGTGTTGAATCAAGTTGTTGCGGAGTCAACAAGCGAGGACATCAATAGATAATTTGAAAAAAGTCTTAACTGATAGAGGTAATAATGATTTTATTTTTATCAGAGTTATAATTATTTTATTGCTTCGTAAATTATTTGTTATCGAGTGATTAACATAAATAACTCAAGAATATTATTATATAGATAGAGTTTCTATGTGAGGTTTATGTTATGCATATTCTCTTATTGTATTAATATAATCTGAATCTAAATTACATGTTATTACGTATTAAAGTTTAAACTCTTATTAAATTTTTTCTCATTGTTTACATACTTTTCGTTCCTTTTACATTATCTTTAACCGAAAGATATACGTTTATTTGAGATTATATTTTATTACTTATATAGCAAATTTTGTATAAATGTTTATTATTTTTTTTAAGTTAGAGATAAGTTTTGCAAGAATCTTTATCTTTTTTTTTGGTAACGAATCATGTTATAAACTCTTTTATAACTGAATTATTTATACTTAGAAGATAATTAATTACGTGTGAATCTATTCATTTTTTTAATTGATATTAGGGGTTATTCCGAAGAACTTAATATTCTTTATTTGAAAAAAATACTTTTTTTTATCGATAAACATCCTCTAAATACTATTAATGCTTTACTTTAAAAAGAGTAAAATAAATCGATGGAGCTGTTAGGTGATTTTTGAAGATGTTCTTTACCATTTCAACAAAATTTAGTATTTTTTGCCAAAGCATAGTAAAACCTTCCACGCCATTTGAAAAAATTGTGTATTTATAGAAAGAAGAGAAAATTATCAATTAAATTCTTTATATTAAATATTAGTATGCTCTTAATCCCCTAAATTCAAAAATATATTTTATAGTGTTTTAATTTTTAAAAAATTGATAGTAAATAATATTATTTTAATAATTTTTAATAAAACATTATTCTTTCTTATAAAGTGATTAAAATATAATTAAAATTTGATTATTTAAAATAATAAAATAACAGTTGATATGAAAAACAAATTTATTTAAATATTTGGTTATTATCATTATTTTTATTTTTATTTTTTAAAATTAAAAAAATATTTTTAAATAATTTTATATTATAATATTATTATTATTGATTTTTTATAAATTGTTTGTATTTTTACTTTTCATCGTTTAATTACTTAATAATAAAAATTATTAAAATAAAATTATTTATTATTAATTTATTTTCTATACATTAAAAAATATATATTTTAAAATTTGATGTATTACCTTAAAGATTACTATGACACTCTTAAAAAAATTAAAAAAGTAGCCACACTTTACGGAGCATCCTGATTAATTCTAAGTGTCTTATTGCAATTATGAAATTTGACATGTGAGGAGAGCAGCAAACATTAAACATTTGACAGAAAGCTTAAAAATGCATTCCACTCAAGTATTTTAAAATCGAAAGGAACAAGTTAAAACATGTGCCTCTTTTGGTTTTATAATATATTTTCCGCACATGAACTTCGCTTTCTGGCGAAGAAATTACAACAAGGCGCTTCTAATCCAAACAACGTCATACTGCATATTTATTATGTATTGCATAAATTAATTTTGGCACTTTTTCACTCTATTAATTTATCCCCTGTGAATTTACACTTAAGTGAATTTCAATAATACTTTTTATAATTTCAAAATTTTGTGATAGTTTTACAAAAATAACCAAAACTTGATAGTTAGTGGATGTATAAATTTAAATAAGATGTTATAAAGATCTTTATAAAATAATTAGTTAAATTTTAAAATTTATATGATTTTATATAATTTAATTTTTAATGAAATAAGACGATAATAAAATGATAATAATTAAGATATTTGATTTATTTTAATAAATTTAAATAAAATAAGTAAAAATATAAAAATAATAAAATTATAATAAATGATAATTTAAAATATACTGTTAATAAAAATTTCAATCACCAGCTAAATTTTGAATATGATATTTTGTATAATTGTGAGATTAATTATTAATTAATGATCATACTGTGATAATAAAAAAGATTTTTTCTTAAAATCTAGGACTGATGTCATACCATCACCAGAGCAAAATCTGTCTTGGCGTACGCAACCTGTTTCCTTGGATCGAAATCTCTCTTCTGATTCATTCAACTTAGACCACTTGTGGCTTGTGCACACCCTATTGGGTCTATCCCATAAGAACAATGTCTCGGTGTTATGGGTATTTATTTGAGCACATGATCAACACCTGTTATGGTCCCAAGTTCCAAACACAGTTTGATGTTTTTTAAAACAAATCAAAATACTACGAAAGAAATTATAAGTTGAAAGGCGAAAATATTTAACCAATTTATTTCTTCTCATTTTGTACTATGGACTATGGTCCACTTCCAATCGTGCCTAAAAAATATAACATATTTGTACGTAAAATTGATATTAGAAATGACTTACGGAGGAATGAGTAAAGAAGGAAAGCCTTAATATCGAAGTCTTTTCCATAAGGAAGTACAGAGGTGAAAGGCTTAAAGAGCTGCCCAATGGCCGTAGAAACAAGAGCTGCTATAAAAACCTAAATTTTGAAGAAAACAAGTTAAAGAGGATGACGAGAATAAAAATTAGAACTTTGTACGTTACGTTACAGTAAAGGAAAATAAATAATAGATACCCAATATTCGTTTTGACCTTGTTATAAACAAGATGAACAATGTCCTCTAACGGTTGAACTCTAGGACATGTTGGTATAAGGCGCTTTTGATTTCTTGAGAAGAAAGGTTGATGTGGAACCAGATTTTGGGGGTTTATGGTGTAAGTTGAACTCTAACAAGTTTTGTCGTTGGTAGTAACGAGCGTCGGAGGTTCGGGTTGGATTGGTTATATTAATAATTATAATTATATTATATTAATTTTAAATATATTTAATTAATAATAATTGATTATAAATTAATTGTAATTTTTTATTATATAATCATGTTTTTTATTTTTAATATTTATTGAAAATATATTTAAATTAAAAAATTAAATCTTAACATAATTTTTATTCTATTTTATTATTTAAAATATTGATATTACTTTTTATTTTTTTAAATTATTTAACATATTTATTTAAATAAAATATAAAAATAAAAATAAATAAAATTTAATATAATTATTTTAAATATTATGGATTTTATTATTAAAATTTTATTTTTATATAATTATATATATATACATAAAAATAATATTAATCATATATATTTTTGATTAACTATAATTTCCGTACTGAATAAGCATCCACATTCAACATTTTATTGATTACATTTATTTTTAAAAAAATTATTAAATTTTTATAAATAATTATAACTTCAAATTATTTATAATCAAAATATATTCTTAAGCATCAAGATTTTTTTCAATTCTACAAACTTAAATTAAATTTAAATAAAAGTTAAAAAATTAAGACAATGTAAATAGGAATACCAACGGTATGATTGAAAAGTATTATATTTAAAATTAAAACTAAAATATTATATTATATCCATAATTGAAATTAAAATCAATAAATATAAATACGAAGAATTATCATCGATTAACAATTATCCATTCAAAGTTCAAAAAATGAAATTTTAACATATTTTTAATTTAAAATTGTTTTATAACATGAAGTTTAATAAAAAATGTATATAAATTAAAAATATAAGATGTTATATAAATTTAATGTATTTTATTTTATTTTTTTCATAAATATTTATATATTTTTTTATTTATGTAAGTATAAAAATATAATATTTAATAAAATATAAATTTATTATTTTAATTATTAAATTTACCTTGAAACCAAAAAACCTAAAATTTTAAATAAAAAAATAAACAAATTTAAATATTGAACTAATATTTATCACCAAAAATAGAACCTGTTAATTTTGATATCCTTACATGTAACAATAATAGTGGATCATGGAGCATTTAAGTGTATCTCTTTTCTAAAATGTACTCACTTTTTTCTTGCTACTGAGTATTGACAAGGATTTCGTGTTATTGGGATCATAAAAGACGAAATTTTTATTAGGGGCAAGTACCAAATAAAAATTAACCATTTTTCAGATTCGATCGGAACGAATTTAAAAATTTAATTCAAATTTAATGTAATGATATAATCAATTTATATCAATCTAAATTCGAATAGATTAAATTTTTTAAATAAAATAAGATAAAATTAAGATTTAAATTTATTTATTAATTATTGTCATATGTAAAATACAATACACTCAAATTAATATTTTTATAATAAATATTATTATTTATAATTATAACTAAAAAAAATCAAAATAAAGTATTTTTACGATTATTAAATTATTATAAATATTTATATTTATTTTAAAGCTAAAATAATTATCTAATATAATTATAATATACATAATATTTAAATATAACATATTATAAAATAATATATATATTTATTTATAATTTAATAGTAATTTGATCAAGATCGGATACACCAGTTATAAAATTTGCTAATCCGAATACAAATAGTTTGTATAATTTTTAATTTAAATTCAATCCAATTATAAAATTTATTAATTCAATTTAATTTTAACATATATTTATTCATTTAAGCGAATTGATAGTATTATTTATTTAACTCTAATTTTATAAATATGTCAAAATTGATGAACAAAATTATGAAAATTTTAATAAATATTTAAAAAATATTAAAATAATTAATTAATTTTTTAAAAATAATTTTCTATTTAATACTATAAATATAAAGATATTTTATAAATATATTTCATATTTATTTTATAATAATAAAAATTATTATTATTATAAAAATAAATAAATAATAATAATTTTATATAATAATAACGATAATAAAGTGTAATTAAGAATATAATAAAATAAATATTTTTTGCACGTGAAAATAAAAAATTGGTGTAGTAACCTAATTACCTAAAGTATTTAAAATAATTATTTAAATTAATAAATTTTATTATTAATAAAATTAAATAAATATATTTAATAAGAAATTGTTTTAAAAATAAATAAATTTAATTATAAATAATATTTTATTGATATTATTTTATATTTTTTAAAAAATATTTACTGTGGATAATATATAGGAATGGACATGAGGACGGGCGGAGACGGTTTTTGATATAATCGTCCCCGAACCAAATTATAAAACCTATAATCGAAACCGCCCGAAAATCGTTACGGTTCGGGGACGGTTATGAAAAAAACCCTGAAAAAAAATCGAAATATATATTATTTAATTTATTAAATATATATAATTAATTTTTTATTTATAATTTAATATATAATTTAATTAATTAAATATAATTAATTTCGAGTACGGACGGGTAAAGTTTTTAGTATAACAGTAACCGAACCGTAATCGATGTTTCATATTCGATTTTTACCCGAAATCGTTCCCGTTTTCGAATTGTACTGGTTAAAAACCGAACCATCGGTTCGGATAACCGTGGATAACCGAATCCGCGATTTTTTTGACCATTCCTAATAATATACATAATTATTGACACATTTAAAATATAAATATTATTTGCGACATTATCTTGATCGTTCGTTTATTTTAGGTTAAGTGAACTTATTCTATTAATTTTGAAAAATAATTAGAGAAATATAAAGTCTAATTTTTAAAAATACTTTTTTTAAGGAATAAAAATCGAATTTTGAGAAATTGGCGAGAGAAAGAAAGCTAGCGCGACTATACAGTCTGGACTCTGGGGAAGAAGGAGATTGTTTCAAGTACAGCCGCCAACCCAGAAAATAGAGCTGAGAAATACAGAAAAGAGAGCAGATCAGATCCATTGAAGACCACAAGCGATCCAATAATCAGCGCTTGGTAGCAAAACTAAGGAAAAGGTTCAGAACTAAATGCCACCTAGTTATAAACCCCAAATCAACTCTTTTCATCTTAATTTTCTCTGAAGATAATACCTTCGAAATCGGACTAATGAAAGTCTTTGATTGGCCACCTCATCTTTTTCCTCAAACATGAGCCTTTCACCTCGATTGCTTCGATCCATCTCTTACTTCACTCTTAAACCTCCATGGACTCACCGTTTCCTCTCTTTTGATCGCTTTGCCAACACTTGTAATGAAGTTCTCACTATCCTTGACATGACTGAACCCATAGAAGCCGCTCTCAAGCTCAAACTACGCCATCTCACACCGCACATTGTGACGTCTGTGATCCAAGAACAGCCAAACCGACTGTTGGGTTTTCGATTCTTCATCTGGGCAGCCAAAAGGAAGAGACTTCGCAGCCGGGCGTCTCGGAATCTGATAATAGACACGCTTGTCAGGGACAATGGCTTTGATTTGTACTGGAAGGCTCTTGAGCAGCTGAGGGAATGTGGGGTTTCAATTGGTTCTTATGCATTTACTGTATTGATCAATGGGTATATTAAATTTGGTCTGGCTGAAAAGGCTGTTGAGGCGTTCGACCGGATGGGAGATTTTAACTGTAAGCCTGGTCTCTTTACTTACAATTGCATACTGACAATTTTGGTTCGAAATGAGATTATCATGTTAGCAATAGCTGTGTATAAGAGGATGTTAAAGTTGGATTATAGGCCAGATGTAAGTACTTATAATATTTTGATTGGCGGGTTATGTAAAACTAGGAGGACTCAAGAGGCTATCCAAATGATTGATGAAATGAAGCAGAAAGGGGTAGCTCCCAATGAGAGAACTAATAGTATCATTATTTCGGGGCTTTGTCAGGGTAATCAGATTGACGAAGCACACAATTTATTCAATAAGATGAAGGATGGTTCCAGTACGAATATTGTAACTTACAATGCTTTGCTCAATGGATATTGTAAATTAGGTAGGCTTAATGAGGCTTATGCATTTCTGCAGTCATCTAAGAAAGAGGGGTATGTTATTGGACTGTATGGATACAGTTCCTTAATTGATGGTTTATTTAGAGCTAGGAGGTATGATGAAGTACTTGTGTGGTATAGAAAATTGATTGAAGAGGGTATCACGCCAGATAATGTGTTATATAGCATAATGATATGGGGTTTCTCAGAAGCAGGAAGGTTTAAGGATGCTTTGACTTTGTTTGGTGAGATGATTAAGAGTGGTTTGGTTCCAGATACTTACTGTTACAATACTCTGATTAAGGGGCTCTGTGACATGGGTCTTCTAGATAAGGCTCAGTCTCTCCTACTAGAGATTTCAAAACAGGGTTGCTTCCCTGATACATGTACTTACACCATTCTCATTTGTGGTATGTGTAGAAATGGACTGGTTGATGAGGCTCAACAAATGTTTAATGAAATGGATAAGCTTGGATGTATTCCTTCTCTTGTCACCTTCAATGCTCTGATTCATGGATTTTGTAAGGCAGGCAGGTTGGAGGAAGCAAAAATGTTATTTCACAGGATGGAGATAGGGAAAAATCCTTCATTATTTCTCAGACTCTCTCAAGGTGGCAATAGAGTTCTTGATAGTGCAAGTCTTCATAAAAAGGTGGAACAATATTGTGAGTCAGGAAGGATCCTTGAGGCCTACAAATTTCTCAGACAGTTAGCCAACAGCGGAGTTGTACCAGATGTCACAACTTACAACATATTAATCGATGGGTTTTGTAAGGCTAGAGATGTGAGATATGCTTTTGGGCTCTTCTCGGATATGCAATCCAAAGGGATTTCTCCAGATTCTGTTACTTATGGAGCACTTATAGATGGATTTCAAAGGGTTGACAAAGAAAACGATGCCTTTCAGTTGTATGATCAAATGGTGAAAAAGGGGTTGCTACCTAGCACTGCAATTTATAATTCACTTATGACTGGGTCATGCCGGAAAGGGGAAGTATCAAAAGCATTTAGTATTTGGTTAAAATATAGAAGCAACCATGATGGAGAGAGCAAAGCAATCAAAGCCGCAGAGGAACATTTTATGAAGGGAGAGCTTGAGAAGTCAATTCGAGGCTTACTCAAAATGGATATTATGCTGAAAGATTTTGATTTAGCGCCATATAACATTTTGCTAATTGGATTTTGTCAGGCAAAAAGATTACATGATGCTCTGACAGTTTTTTCAGTTCTTGAGGAGTGCAATGTGAATATCAATCCACCAAGTTGTGCTAAGTTGATTTGTGGTCTATGTGAAAAAGGTAAGTTAGAGCCGGCAGTAGATGTATTCCTTTATACTTTAGATAAGGGTGTCCTGTTAATGCCACAAATTTGCAACCAGCTACTGAAGCGTCTTCTTTGTTCCGAAGATAAAAGGAGTCAAGCCTTTTACCTTGTTAGGAGGATGGAGTTCTCTGGATATGATATGAGAAACTACCTTTATCAAACTACAAAGATCCTTCTGCAATTACACTCAGCATCACATAAAAAAAGAATTGCATCTGCTGGTTGATATTCACTATGGCAGAGATTATGGAGGGGTTTTCTGGTCTGGAGCATGACTAGTACTCAATGATTCTAGATGATAACCATTCATTATGGATCTCCTTTCATACACGTACTCTTTTGCCCCTAATAATTGTCCTTTTTTTTGGCATAATCAATTACTTATTTGATATAACATTTAGCATAACCCATTGTTAAATAACAGGTTGTGCTTTTTTCCAAACCCCTTAAACAAAATCTAATTCTTTGTTTTCTTCCATATCTCACTGGTGTTGTTGACCCCGGAAGTACAAATTGCTTTTCGTAGCGGTTGAGTGAATCAACAGGGACTGTATCTTCTGAAGCGAGCAAATTAGCTTGTTATTTTTATTCGTCATTTTTTTTCCTTCTTGTATTCACTGGTAAAAAGTCCACTTTAAAAAGGACAAAAAAAAATTTCCTTTCACTTTTGTTTCTGTACAGTTCAGATTCTGTGATGAGATTATTATATCATGTTGTTTTGAATATGTGAATTTTTATTGTCAGTCTTATATTATGCCTTCATTGGGCTTTGTATTTTGCCAGAAAAAAGAAAAAAGAAATAAAAATAACATAAGGACATGTCATGAATGATTAAGTAACAAAACAAGTGATAAATATGTTTCCATCCTCAAGAATTTGATTATTGCATGTCCTCTTTTGTTTGATTACTTGAGTTGTCCTTTCTTGTGCAATCCTGCTATAAAATTTGATAGTGTAGAAGCAGAATTACTCATCTTTCAAGAATTTACCTTGATGTTTGCATCCTGCTAAGCTAATGTAGTCACTGCATAATAATGTATCGTGGTAGCTGAAACAAGATCAAGAAAATTATGTTCTTATTTTTCTTGCCCTTTTGTTGGCCTATTTTTGGTTATTAGGGAAACACTTTGGTTTAGAAAAAGAATAGTATCGAGGATTTTAACAAATTGTAGCTTCCATAAACCCATTTATTAAGACTAGGCATTCTCATTAGGATTAATTTGATTACTAATGACATGGCATTGATTCATACCAAAGGTAGGAACTCTTCTATATTGAATGTCATGCAATGAGAACTCTCCTCTTGTGTGCTATGATGGAGCCTGCCATTTTTGGACATAGTAGACTATATTCAGAGGGTCAGAACGAGAATCTAAAGCAGAACAAGAGCAATAGTTCAGTTTGTAAATTATATTTAAAATTGCATAGGTCTTTCCTCAATAACAGTGTTTAATGTTTATTTTTTTGTCAATTTTTGCACAGGTATATGTCTTGATTCATAATATTATGTCTATAATCATACTTGTATTAATACCCAAAAAAACAAAAAACTGATATCTGTCTTTGTGCTAGGTAGGAACATCCCAAATATTATTCTAACCACATTGCATTATGTTGCAGTGTTACTGTTAGTCATTGATATTTATTGTTGTTAGGAATATATTTATGGAAGACACAAGTAAATGCTACAATATGTAATGTAAAACAAGTTGATATTTGGTGTTCATGTATTAACGCATCCATTATATTGCATAGAATCTATCTTCGTCATCTCTCTAGTACTTATTCGTCTTTTTTATCAAGTAAAAAGAGGTGCTTGCAAAATCCAGTCACTCCCTTTTTCTTTTATGTTTTTTTAACAGGTGAACGACGTTTATGCGACCCTGAACATGACCAAGTTGTACAGACCTCAAAAGTTCAGAATAAATAGTGCTCAGCATGAGTTCATGGTATGGAACTCATAGACATCTGAATGTTATCATTCTTTTGAAATAGAGATGCATGAGATATTTACTCGTATGATATATTCATCAAATTAATATGGAATATTATTGATTGTTTGCCACTGAGAAATCTTTGATTTTGTAACTTTTCTAATAAAATTGAAATATGTTGGGACCGAAGGTCTGTCTATTGCATGTCAGTTTTTGTAATTTATGTAATGAATTTTAGGATGTTTTTAGTGCCCCCCAAAACTGCTTTGGATTTAATTATTTTTGTTTTGCTTCTATGCATCATTTTGTTCTGCTTGCAATAATTGATTGATTGATTGATTGAATAACCTGCAATGAGATCAGGAACTTCCGAAGCCCAATGGTAACATAACAGCCTGCTGATAAACTTTTTTCTTAAATGAACTTTGACAAAGTAAGATGAAGAGAACACGAACAAGATGCAATGTAGCTCACAAATGCTGACCATAACGAGACATAGTTACATAACCTCTTTTTGTTCATCATCATATCAATAAAGATACAGCGGACATGCTGTATGCGAAAATTGCAATAGTATTATGTTTACATTTTTTTTGTCAAGTATTTTCTTTCTTTTGTTTGTTTGTTTTCTCTTAGAGAGATTGTTAATATTTGGAGATCTGAAGCCAACATCATGTTTTAACGAGATTGCTGTCTCTTGTAAACTGGTTAATTCAGCTGCAGAACAAACATGAATTGCTCTCTGTGTGATTTACTGCTTGTGTCGATACTACTGCTCAAACTACACTTTGTGTTTGCCTCTATGAACCACTGACAATTACTCTTCTGCAAACATAAGGTCTAGTTGGAGTCTTCAAGCCCTGCTATTCGAAGGAGCCCAACTGAAGCTCAACAATGAACATTATCCCTGACCCAATGGCCGAGTAATGAATGTTACTCTTTAACCTCTCGTTGATGCTCTGGTGGCTAAACTAATTTTGGGAACAGAAATTAGAGATTATAGAGTGGAGTAGGGATAGGAAAGGATGATGATGAAAAATTTAGGGCTCGTTTTATTTTTCTATGTTATATTGGAAGTCTTCATTTGTGTTATCATTATTGATCTAGGTTGATGTTAAACCATTATTTATGTTAACATTATTAATGGATTAGGGATATACTTTCATTACATTAAAATATAACGTTTTTCATTATAAAAATAGGATAAAGTGTCTAAAATGTATTTTAAATCTGTTATTATTTAGTGGGATAGTACAAATGTGTTATTTATTGTAAAAGGGTTGATGAATTTCTTTTGATAATTTTAAGCAAAAAATTGAAGGGATAAAATTGATATTTTTTTGAAAATATTTATTTTTACCAAAAATGTTGTAACAAATATTTAAATAATTAGTTTTTATTTGATGTAATTCATTTTTTTACTATGCTTCCAGTAAAACTTTAAATATTAACTTTTTATATGTGTATTATTTGATATACCAATTTATTCATTTTTAATATTATTGATAAGATTTACATAAAATAATGTAATTATAAATTATTATTTACATAGTAGACCATATAATTAAAGGGATGGTGGTTTTGTGTATACTATACTTATTTTAAAGATAACATTTAGATCTTATATTTATATTTTATGATAGTTTAGTCAGTTTATATAAAAACACTTGATTATTTTTTTTTATGTTATTTAATTTTTTTTTGTTCTTTCAATTAAATTTTAATTAATTTAAAATAATCTTTATTTAATACAGTTGTAAAAATTAAAAAATTAACTTTATCTTTATATAATTATTTTTTAATAATAATAAAATTAAATTGTTATTAAAAATAAATATAAGATTTAAGTATCATTTTTATAATAAGTTTAGTATCAACGGATATTAATCTCATTATTATATTTATTACTCATTTTTCATATTATTTTTCAAATTTCAAGAAAAAATAAAATCAAATTAAAAAAATATCAATTAAAATCATAATTAAAACATATAATAAATAATTGTAAATAGTTTAAGTTTTATCCCGATAATTTTAATAAATCAACAGCATTTTTTACTATGTATTTGCTAATTGAAAAAAAGAATTTAATTATTTTCAAGATTCATTGCAAAGAAATAAATCTATATTAGAATTATAAATGAAAGAAAATTCATGAAAAAATTCCATTGAAGGCATAAAAAGACAAGAAAAAAGAGAGAGTAAATAACGACGAAATTAAAATAATTCATCAAATTAAGCATTGAAAACTATCTTCAATATTGATAAAGAAAATGTCCACATGAATACGAATAAAATAATAATTATTCATTGTTTTTTAAATGAATAATTTAATATAATTAATAGATAAAAATATTAAATATTAAAAAAATAATAGTATTATTACCTGTAGAAAAATTAACTACATTGTAGTTATGAATAAACAATAATCATTTAAATATTTTTTATTGTTATTTTTGATGAAAAAAAATAAATATTTTTTAAAATATTAATTTTACTTTTTGAAAATTTAACTTAAACAATAAATAATTTAATAATCTTTTTATAAAAACTAACGGATTTATACTATCATATTTAATAAAAATAGATTTAAAGTATATATTATATTTAATAAAAATAGATTTAAAGTGTAATTTAAGCGTATTATGTTATTTTGCATAAAAAATATATAAGTTATGACAACTTTTTTTTTATTTTTTTTATTTACCTAATGTCCAAACTATGTCTTGAATGTTACTTCATATCACCTGAATTAGAGTGAGTGTCAAATCTTATCATATTTGAAAAACTTTTTCTCAATTAATTGAAAAGAGTCCCAATTCATGTATCTCAAAACAATTAGCACATATTGTATCCTCAAAATTTATTTGTGTGGTTTTAACAAGAAGCTATTAATATATGGGAACTTGTTAAATAAGATGGAAAGTGTTAATACAAAGCATGAATTTAATTAGTCTGAAGTACTACATCGACGATACTTCACGAACAACAAATAATATACATTTATTACTCATTTTTTACTCAGATGAACATTTATTGCTCTTCACCTTTAACAAAATCAATATTGCATGGCAGCAAAACCTCTCTGTGGGCAAACCCACAGTTTATATAGAATGATCCTATACATTGGGAACTTATGTACAGTGTAAAATCCCATAAAAAAATGTAACTTATCATCCGATTAAAACTATGATCTCTAGAAGTACTCAAACTCCACATAATCATTATTATTGCTTGTATCATCCTTATTGACCTCTGCAACCTTCTTTTCTGGAGGGGGGTTTGCTTCCTTGCTAGCAAACTGTGAGAAGTCTATGGGTTCGGGCATGTGAGGAGGCATAGCACTTCTCACTAAAGCCCAATTAACACCTTCAAAAAATGGATGTTGTTTTATTTCTGTAGCACCTCTTTTATCTGCAATTCTTTTATGTGGTTCTTTCACCAAAAGACCTCTTATAAGGTCTCTTGCAACAAAACTCACCTGTGGTGTTTCTGGGAATCTCAATGGCTGCCCTACAACATTGAATAGTGTTGCTCGGTTTCCTTGTCCTTTAAATGGAGTTGTTCCATGTAACAGTTCATATAAGAAGATTCCAAATGTCCACCAGTCTACTGCACTACCATGACCCTCTCCTCGTATAATCTCCGGGGCTAGATATTCATGTGTTCTGACAAATGACATTGATCGTAAATTTGTTGGTTCTGCCATTAGTTCAGGGAGAGCACCACCAACAAATAGGCCAAAATCTGATTTAGATTTACGATTTTTCTTCGAGAGCAAATTGCGAGGGAAAAAGTTTGATTGTTGCATACAACCTTTAACAGCATGCTCATCATCCAAAAGACCACCAGAAGCATTACCATTGTTAAAATGAACAGATGAGGACTTGACAAGAGTTGGATTGACAGAACATCTAAGCGATAAATCGAAATCTGAGAGCATTATATGACCCTCATCTCTTACTAGAATATTCTCTGGCTTTAAGTCCCTGTATACTATGCCTAGCATATGCAGATACTCGAGAGCTAACAAAATCTCTGTTGCAAAAAACCTGCTAAAAAAGAGACACTAAGATGAGAAAATGCAGATAAAAAATAAAAACGCAATTGAGGTAGCAGGTGAAAGAAAACAAACCGTGCAGCTTCTTCTGTAAAATGCTTATTAGGTTGCTTCTGCCGAAGAGAATGAAGATTACCACCGCTACAAAACTCCATTACCAAGCAATAAAACCCATCAGTTTCAAAGTATGAATACAAAGTAGGCAAAAATGGGTGATCAAGAAGTCCAAGTATCTCTCTTTCTGTCTTTGCTCTAAGAATTTTCCTTCTACTAGCAAGTGATTGCTTGTCCATGACCTTCATTGCAAAATAGGCATCAGTCCCTCTAAGTTGAACTAGATAAACACATCCATTATCTCCATAACCAAGGCGCTTCATAAGACGAAAATGGCTAAGATTAAGAAATCCAGCTTTGGAAATCATGTTAATTGCATTCCATCTCACATCACCACCAGTATGTGGCCTTAGAGGTGCATTGCCACCCTCTAAGCTGTTGCTACGACTCGAAGAGGAATTGCTACTCTTTACATCATTTATCCTTTGGTGTGCTGGCATTGACTCAGCCGTGTTCTTGGTTGAAGGGTTCATCTTTTTGGGTACTTCAGATGGTTTGTCAACAGTTGAATTAGCTTCTGATTTGGAATTTGAATTGGCACGGTCAATTTTTGCCATTTGATATGCCTTTTTGGGTTCTGAAAGCTCATAATCCTTGGACTTAGTACCATCTTTTGCGACTGATTGAGTCTTTTTAGGTTCTGATGGGGCATCTTCTGATGAAATATGACCTGTCTGCTAGAGACAATTTCCATTCTAATGCATCAATCTTCATAAAAGGGTTATATAGAAAGATTGACAAAGCTTGAACAATACACCGGGAAACAGAAAACACTTACCTTTGATGAGTCGGGCCTCTTGGAAGGATTTGATATCATATCTGGGACAGCAGAGTAATACTAATACCCTTAGCAAACTGTAACTGATCAAATTACATCATTAAAGGCATATTAATTACTCATCAAACAGTATGATACTAATGAAGCCTTTACACAGATGAAGTTATAATTTTAATACAAAATTTAACATGAACTTATCACTTTCAGACGATTTATCCCAATGCCAACAAATAAGGAATTACAATTTCTGATACGGCTTATCTGGAAAGGACATTCGTTTATAACACTCATCATGACTCATGATGTGTATGCATATTAAGTGTTTGAAAAAATGAAAATCGAAGTCAATTTGTGGAGGACACGTAATGGGTTGGGAGACAAATAGACCTAGACCTGCAAAGAATAATAATCACCTCATCTCGTTTGTAAATTTAGGTGCTTATCCTTTTTGGACAACGAAAAAAAATCAATAATTAAAATCCACTGTAAGTATATTCTTATTTCTCAATCTTCAATTCCTTAAAGCTATTTGTTTATGACATATTTTACATTCTTTATGGAAAACAAGTGAGGGAACAAATATGCATTGTCCATAGGATAAAAGGAAGACTCATCAACAATGAAAATGCATTAAATGTAAGAAACTCACTTTTACAGTAGTAATAAGGCTGTGATTGTATCTCTTTCAAGATCTATATTATTATTTACAGGAATAAAATGTATCATTGTAATTTTATATCTTTGCATTCATGTGGAAGAGAAAATGTTTTCCTGGGAAATTCGAGAGAAAATGAAAGACAAAATATTGAGGTTGAGGATTGTTTAGAAGATGGAAAATGGAAAATGGGAATGAGAGAGCTGATTCTTGGAACAAAAAAACAGATTGATAATTAGTATAACTACTTTTAGATAAATCCATTATTATTATTTTATTTTTTAAATGAATGAATGGAAATTAAAATATTAAAGAATTAGAAGGGGGAGAAAGAATGCGAGTTCTAACGGGGAAGAGAGAGGGATGAAAAAGGGTAATGGCTTGCCGTTTAATCCGCTGCGAATCGATGAAATCAGGGTGTAGCACTTTAATTTGGAAAAGTTCTGTTTATCACAGGATAAATCTAATGCATTATTATGAATAGTTACAATCAAATTATATATCTGTTTATAATGAAAAATATTTTTTTCACTATAAATTTTTATTATTAAATATATACATTATTATTATTATTATTATTATTATTATAATAATGTAATAACATATAATAAATATTAATAATAATTATATTTAATATATAATTTTTAATAATTTATTAAAATATTAAGATTTTTATCAACTCATAAAAATAAATATAAAAATTTTCAATTTAAGAATAAATATATAAACTTAATATTTAATAATAAAACTATTGATTATAAAATATATGTTAAAAAAGAGAAATATTAACTATGAATTTTTAAATCAAATGAAAATAATTAATGTAGTTTAAAATATATGTTAAAAGGGAGAAATATTAATTATGAATTTTTAAATCAAATGATAATAATTAATGTAATTTAAATTTATGACTTGAAATAAATAATATGAGTTTTATTTGTTTTATGTTAAGATTAAATTAATTTTAATGTTAAGAGATAATTTAGCTTAAATTATTATATAGTTATATTAAATCTATTATTAATATTTTATATCATTATGAAAAATCAAATAATATATATATATATATATATATATAACATTTTTTAAATTAAATGAATCATACTCATATTTATATATTTTCATATTTTATTGTGTCATTATTTTATACCAAATTTTTGATGTATTTTTATATAAAAGAAACTTATTATATTCTTTTGTACTTTTGTTTAAATAATACAAATATCTTATTTTACTAATTATGCTATTTTATAGAGATTGTAAAAAGAAAAGAACAAGTCATTGATACTTTTAGAGAGGATGTTTGAAGGTAATATCCTATATCTCAATTTATTATAGATAATATTATGATTTAATTTATAAATATCATATGTCTTCATTCTTTGATTAACTGTTTGAAATTGAAATATTCATAATTTTTATAGAATTTAACACAATTATTTTTAAATTTTACCCCTATATGTAATAATTAGTTTTTTTTTAGTAAAAACCATCTATTGCGTACTTCTATTCAATAATTTTTTTTGAGTATTTTTATCTTCTCGTGAAATGTTTTTACTTTTTAGATAAACTTTTGCATTTCTTTTGATTTTGAACACTACTAACTAGAGTGAAGTTACGTCACTTACGTGGTTCTCTGAATATCATAATTGACTATGAGAGATATTTTGTTTCATCCAATTTAAGGGCATGTGATCTCTACACCCTACCCTTTCATTAGTTTACTTGTCTGGATATTAAACTAGGGGACTTTAACTCTGTTTGGTCTTTAGTAAGACATTCTCATATGAAAAAAAATTCTTATTGATCGTTTATGTTATTTAAACCATTTATTTTTTTTCTCTATGTGTGTTGTGATGTATATATAACTCATAATTCATGTCAACTTGTATGATACATTGTATATATCATGTGATTTAATTAGGATTTAATCTTTACCATGATGAAGATGCATTGAGTTTAGTTATATACGATCTTGATCTATTTTTATTCCAGGTGAATCATTGCTTTTATCACTTAAATTCAAATTAGTTTAACTTTTATCAAGAATTATATACACAAATTATATATAGGAAGAATTCACACGGTTCTTCAATTAAAAACCTATAATCAAGCTATCCAAAATACCTAAAATAGGAAATGAAAGATAACAATTAGTACAACCAATTACAACAAAATTCATAATCAATCACAACATAATTTAACACTCACATTCAAGTTGGTGCATACATGTTACACATGTCTAAATTGTCTAAAAACTTTAAGTACACTAAATTTGAGATTGTTTTAGCGAACATATCAACCAACTGATCCTCAGAATAAATCTTAGGCAACTCTGCAATCTTTCCAACCAACTTTTGCTTAATGAAAAATCTATCTATCTCAATGTACTTTGTATAGTTAGGTTGAATTGGATTATGTGTAATGCCATATACTTCTTTATTGTCACAAAACAACTACATAAGTTATTCAGATAGATAACCCAAATCTTGTAAAAGAAGTCTTAGCCATAATGCCTCATAAAATATATTTGTCAAATCTTTGTATTATGTTTATGCACTTGAGATGGCTACAATATTTTATATCTTGCTTCTCTATCATATGACTACCTCTTACAAAGATAAAGTAATCAAAAGTAGATAGCACATCATTCTTATCACCAGTCCAATTGACATTAGTATATGCTTCTATTCTTTGATAGTTTGTGTTCTTAGTGAATAATACTCATTTTTTGAAAGAAAAATTCAAATACCTCAAAATGCGAACAACCGTATTCATATGTTGTTCTTTAGAATTATGCATAAATTGAATGACAATACTAAAAGCATAAGTTAAATCTAATATGATTTAAGATAAGTACATCAATCTCTATACAAGTCTTAGGTATCTTCCTCTATCAACTAGTATCTGGTTTGAATCAACACACAATTTTAGACTTTCTTCTACTGGTGTATCAACTAGTTGACATGTTAATATATCAATCTCTCGTAATAGATCTAAGGTATATTTTCTTTGAAATAAAAATATTTCTTTATTAGATCAAGATACTTCAATCCCAAGAAATTATTTCAGAGTGCCTAGGTTTTTCATTTCAAATTCTTTAGACAAGTAATTCTATAAGGTCTTTCTTTGTTTTTAGTCATTCCATATATATAATAAGTGCAGTGATCTTATCCTTTTTAGAAAAAGAGTATGATATGAGTTGCTCTAATGGTAGCCAAATGCAATAATAGATTTTATGAACCTTCCAAACGATGCTCATGATGATTGTTTAGCCCATACAATGATTTCTTTAATCTGCATACTTTCGAGTTGTACCCTTTTCTATCATACATCCTAGTGGAAGGTCTATGTAGATTTTTTTGGATAATTTACCATATAGAAAAGCATAATGCATATCAAATTTTTGTAATGAATAATCTAAATTTACCCGTGCAAACGTTTCTATATAATCTATCCTATAGGTTTAAGTCTATCCTTTGTCTACCAATATTGCCTTAAATCGTTCAATTGTATCATCAAGATTTTGCTTCGCGGTGAAAATCTACTAATATTCTACTTATTTCTTCCTTGATGAAAGATCAACTAGTTCCTACGTTTGGTTTTTGTTCATAGATTTCATCTCTTAGTTCATAACTACTTTCCACCTTGGATCAATTAAGTCTTTATGCATACTATTAGGAATAGATACAATAGATAATTGATTTATAAATAATATGTTTGATTTTGAAAAACGATGGTTAGATACATAATGACTCATTGGATACTTTTACTTTACTAGAATGTTCAAGTTCATATATTCATTTAGGAATACCTCTTGTGTAACACTGTGATCAATATCTTCTGTATGACTTAAGGACATCTTCAGTAAACAATTGGTGTGATATATTTGATAGAAGATAGAGCTATATTATTCAGAGATTCGATTCCAGGTTACGAAGAATTCACTTCTTCAATTGATTTTTATTACTTCATCAGTTATACCATTCTTATCTCATGTTTACTACTTAAATCTAATTCACTCATTTCCTTGGTTGGTTCAATTTGTGAGTCACCAATAATGTAATCCATTTTTATATAATTTATATTCATGTTGACCACATTTTAGTTATCACTTTCATCATAATACAAAGTTTAAATTTCATTTTTGTACTCCCCTTGAAATGTAAGCTTGGAGAAGTACATTATATATTCATGAAAAATAACATCCAATGTGATAAATAATCGAGATGATAGGGGATGGTAAGACTAATATCTATTTTGATGAGTGAGATATCCTACAAAAATGCATTGTAATGCTTGAGAGTTAGCTTAGTTCATTGATGTTTAAGTAGGTGTACAAACACCACACAATCAAAGACATGATGGGTTAACTTTGAGACAATTGGGGAAATAATTGCATTAGTAAGGGTTTGAAATGGTATTTTAAAATTGATATTATTGGAGAGGACCCAATTGATTAAATAGGATGCAAAGTAAATGTTTCTCCCCAATAAAATAATGACATATGTGTTTTGATTAACAAGGCTTCAACCACCTCCAACAAGCGTCCATTCTTACACTTTGCCACTCGTTTTGTTGTGTTGTATTGGTGCAAGTTGTGTGATAAATCATTCTTTATTTTTTAAAATATTTTTTTAAGTCCATGCTAATACTATGGTATTCTTCACCATTATCACCACGAAAACTTGAATCTTTATATTATACTAGGTTTCAATCATTTTATGAAACTTTTAGAATATCGAGTTTACTTCACTTTTAGATTTTATCAAACATAACCATATCACTCTAGTACAATCATTAATAAACGTTACAAACTATCATGACCCACCCAAAGTAGTAACTTTAGATGGATATTAAACATTAGAATGAATAATCATAAAAGGAAAGTGGACTTTTATTTAATTGTAATGGAAACGAACATAATTGCTTTTCGTAGGTTCACAAACATCACATTGGAAACTAGAAACATCAACTTCTTCAAATAAAATAGGAAATAATTTTTTGAGATATCCAAAGGAAACATGCCTAAAACGACGATATCATAACCGTATTTCGATCCTTTTTGTGCAGTCAAAATTTCTCACTACTAGATCTTGTTGTAAGCTATTGGTACTTTTTAATTCCAAGTCCAAATAATATAGTTTTCCTCACCTACTACCACAACCAATTATGTTCTTGATTTTGATGGCCTTAAACATATAAAAATCAAGCCAAAAAACACAAGAAAAAGTATTGTTATTTGAGAAACACACAAAAGATTATAATTTAAAAATAGAACAACTAAGATCGAATCTAAATATATTGTATCAATCAGTTTTGAAGTTTCTTTCCCAATGATTGGGGTTGAAGTTTCATTTACAATAGAGATAAATTTTTGGGTAGAGTGTTTAAGTGATGAAACCTATCTAGAATCATATGCCATGTGATCTATAGCAACAAAATCAATCATCTATGTATTATTCAAAACAGATGTAAAATATGCAAAGCCTTACTACCATTATCTACAAATATTATCAATGTCGAGACTTTGTAAGTACCTTCATATTTAGCCTTTGTTTGAACAACTACGATAGAATGAGGCATGTTTGGGTTTTTCTTTGCTTGATTAGTATCCTACCATTCTAGATATCCTACTAGTTCAAAACAACGACTTTTGGTGTAGTCAATCTGATTCCAATGAGTGCATTTGTAGGAAGACTTGTCAATACTATTGGTTGGCTACCATTGTTGAATCATGTTCTATTTTATCGACTCATATTAGTTCTATTTTGAGTCACCATATCACTAGATTTAGATGCTCCACAATCATCTTTTAAGGTAAGATTACATACAGTTTCTTGTCGAACCAAACATTATCACTTGTCTAAGTTTAACACTGAGTCTTTATGCAAGATCTTTCGTTGAATTAAATCAAATCCAACAAAAAATATTCTCATCCAATCCAACGAGAAATATATAAATTCTTAATTATTTAATAGATTATGATGTGTTTTAATATCGTTTGATGTAACTGGATTCTTTCTTTCTTGTGAAAAACACCTTTTAATTTAAAGTAAAGACTTTTAACTTTTTTTTTATTTTCAATGCATCATATTTCACAACCTATATCACATTTATTTGGTGGTTTAGTCTTGTAACGAATATATGAGATATTGTCTCTTTCATTGGTTTACATTTCCATCGATTGCGAACATATGTCATAATTGGATTCATTGAAGGTTGTTCTTGCATTAAAAACTCCCTCAGTTTTAAGGAACCAATTAGGTTTCAAATGATTCATAAAAAATTTCAATCATTTTTTTCACTTTTTTTTTTCTTTTTTTTTTTTTTGCACTCTTTTTCTAAAAAAAATTAAAACATAAGAAATGAAAAAAAATATAATAAAAAATAAGAGCATTGAATTGAAACATTAATCAGATAAAAAATAATAATTATAATAAATCAAGCCTTGGTTTGTGCCTTTGTGGGCTATTAAGGATTATTTCAAGAATCGTGGATGATGATGATATGACGCTATTATCTCTGATTTGGTTTGCGAGCTTATTAATTTAGCTTCAATTAGAAAGCATAGACAACTTGTGTAGATCTTTTCTCGTTCAGATTAAGTATCCAAAAGAAAAAGAAAAAGAGAAAAACGGAGACATGGGCTAAGAGAGAAAACACAAATACTCTGTTTAATTGCCGGACAAGAGCAGCGAGCATGGACGGCAAGGCTGGTGATAAGCAGCAGGTAGGGACGCGGTGAAAAAAATGAGGAATGACGACAGGTATGCGATGATACCACGACAACAGATCTGTGATGGTAACGATAAGCAGGTCAGCAACGATATATATTGATTTCTGGGTTTTCGATATGGGTTTGGTTTAAAATAGAAAAGGAAAAATAACAATTAATACAGCTAATTACAACAAAATTCACGGTTAATTACAGCATAATTCAACAAGAGCTTCTTTTGTTTATATGTTAAGATTGGCGTCCATCAGGAATATTCTATGTTTAAGATTTGGGGTACAAGATCTAAACTCAACCGGGATCCGGTTGAACTTCACTTCATCTACAGTAAACTAGTTGAAATTCACTTCATATGCATCCTTAACACTGGTTAATGGCAGTTCAACACCATTTATTGATATGATTACATTATTCAATATTCACTCAACATGTTAATGTCAGGAAAAGTAAAATATATACATATATATATATACAATTAACACCATTTGTGTGCCAACACTTTTACTTAATTTTTACAATTAACATACAGTTTATATGATTTTTAAAATTAAAATATAAAAATAGACATTTTAATTATATAATTTTAAAATTATGTAATTAAAATATCATAATTTTAAAAATCACATGTATTAAGTTATAATCAAAATATTCTAATGAACGTAAACAAAATAAATTAAATAACTAGTCACCTAACAAAAAAAACACTTCATCTATCATTTTATGGTGCCTTTGAAAAAAATAAAATAAAACTTTTGATGTGTTACTCTTGGAAATAAAATATTTTTGGAAAAATAATAAAAATATCATTAAAATTTATAATTTTAAAAATAACATTATTTTATATTTATTCATTTCATATATTTTTACTATTAAAAAATATAGTACATCATTTTATATTAAACACAGTTTAATTGAATGTCATTTTAATATTAAAATCTTGATATATAGTCATGATTTTTAACCATAATTTTATATCTATAATTACAATTATAAAATCGAAGTTTAAATAAGAGAGACCATAAATTCTTATTTATATATTATTTAGTTAAAATCTTATAAAAAGTTGTGACCTATTATATATTTACGGTTATGGTTATAATGTTAAACCGTGACCAGATCTTCATATCTGGTATCGATTACACAAATATGTGATATTTTATCTTCATAATTAGTTTCAATTACATTGAAATTATGATATTTTATCTTCATATTTGGTCTCGATTTATACTAAAATCGTGATTTTTTTATCTTTATATTTGATTTTGGTTTATACTAAAATTGTGATCATATACATTTCAATTAATTGCACTATGCTAATTATCCTACATCTAATAAATTTAAATATCTATTTTTTAATATAAATTATAATAAATTTATCAATTATAATATTAAAAATTAATATTATTTTAAAATTAAAAGTGTAATTATATTTGAAAGTTT
This sequence comes from Hippophae gyantsensis, assembly GCA_030763125.1. Lineage (NCBI taxonomy): Eukaryota > Viridiplantae > Streptophyta > Magnoliopsida > Rosales > Elaeagnaceae > Hippophae > Hippophae gyantsensis. Next base: position 51,080,854 of record CM061033.1, read on the forward strand.
ATATATAAAAACATAAAATATATAACATAAAATATATATTAAATACACGTTAAAAGTTTACTCATAAGAATACTAATCAAATTATATTTATCTAAATCAATCTAAATAATTAATAGTGCATGGATAATATATACTTGAATTTCTCCCACATATTTCATATTTTATCAATTTTAATATTTATTTAAGTTTCTTTATGATTAAGTTATATAATATATACACATTTTAAATTATTGTTAATCATTTATTTTGACAAAAAAATGAAAATGAAAATTGAAATTAGGAAAGAAAATACAAAATGTAAAAATTATAGAGATTAAAAGACTAACACAACCGATATTGGATACGCACTAACTTGATAAAAGAAAAATAATTTGGATCTATTTCTAACATTTATGAAATAAAACAAACAAAGGTGAACTAAATAAAAATAATTTTTCCACCAATTATATTGATAAAAATGCAGCAGTATCTGTCTGTAATTGAACAAAGTTGTGTCTGTATACTAAAATAGGTGTGCATCAAATTATAAAAAAAATAGAGAATGTGTCTACAACGAATGGGTCGAGAGAATCAGAAACATAAAAGAACAAAGAGATGATAAGTGGAAAACCAAGTGCATTCTCAACAAACCATTGTTTTTAGAAGCAAGTATAAGTTAGAAGAGAATATCTCAGGAATCGATATTACTGCGTTCCATGAGAGAATAGTGCTCCAGCCTAATTACAATATAGAAATTGCTTCATGAAGTCCCAAATGCTCTCATCCCACACTTATGAAAGCATGTGTGACCATCCTTTGAGTGTTCATGAAACTTAACCCATTAATGCAATTACTTCCATTTGTGTTTCAGAAATACATAGAAAAATCTACTTATTTTGCACGGAAGCAGGTACTATTTGGCTCAACTATAGTTACCTATGTCAGAGTCGAATGCCAAACAAGTAAATAACTTAAATATGACATAAATATTTGCAAATGTTGTTGACAAAGTTGTCTAGTTGCCTTAAAGATCAACTGATTTAAAAAGGTTTAAAGACACTATTAATGCCTTCAAGGCTTAAAACAAGGTTTGTTCGTCTTAGTTGGGTAACTCAAGCATATAAAATCCTAGAAGCTAGCACATCGTTCTTCTTTCAGCATATGAAGCTATGATTTGAAGGCAATAAGAATTACAAGTAAACTTCTCGTCCACAAATTTGAATATGAAATTAAGATAAAAGCTACATGAATAATAAAAATTTATAACGAACAACATGCCTAACCATTTTGGACATGCTATAAAAATTTGGTACTTCAACAAAAGGTTCTTATTAAATAGAAATCAGATTTCTATATAGCTCAATCTAGGCACAACTCTATAGGAAACAATGGCCATGTTTCTTCAAATTTAATCATGGTTTCATGAAATGAAAGGTTTAACTAATAAGGTAGATAAATCAGAATATTTTCCTGGCAAATCATCCTAGCTAGTGTACCATTATGGCATATATACTTGCGTGACCATGAAAAGCATCAAAGATCACACATCAATTAACTTAAACACAAGATATTTGTTCTATTCCTTCACATATTTAGCCCAGGTGTGAGAAAGGCAGGAGCTGGACCCAATACTATTTCTTTAGATAGATCAATTACAAGCACAATTTGACACTAGTTAAAACAATATATAGCATATGAAACGAAAATTTTATCACTCATGCTTTCATTCATCAGAAGTTTGTAAAATATATAATTTGCAATTTCCTTTGTAGTTTGGCAACATAAATAGGTATAACATGTTTAAACATAATGCATGGTCATAGCTACTGGACAACTGAAAATAATGCAGAAAATTAAAAAAAGGAAAGCATAATCTCATAAGTCATGGCACAAAGCGCATGCGTAACTAGAATCATACTCTCAAAACAGAAAAAATCTGCAGTTATGTCCAACTACTACTATTATTATAATCAGGAACTAAAGATAAGTGAATGAAATATTGAACCTTACCTCCATTAAGATTTTGATTTCTACATTATTTAAGATGAAAAATCTATCAAAATGAAAAAGGAAAAGAGAAATATAAAACCTACCGGCTTATTATATATTTTTTGTATTTATTGATGTAAAAAAACTAAAAAATAAGTTTTCTACCAAATATTATGGTTTATTATATATAAAGATATCACAAGTGAATTGATAGAACACTCATATAAGTTGTTATATTTAATATAATAAAAATGTTTGTATTATATAAAATAACTATATATATTTTTATATTTATTGGTGTAAAAACCTAACAAAAATATAAAATACGTATTTATTATATATATATTTAGATATTTATTGGTATAAAAAATAATTAAAGGAAAAAAAAGATTGTCAACTAAAGATCGAGGCTTGGAATATCATAAATAAATTGATCAAAATATCACAAGTAAATTGATAGATTGTCAACTAAAAATGGAGGCTTGGAATATCATAAGTAAATATATAAAATTTTAATATTTATTAATATAAAAATATAATATATATATATATATTTATTATATAAATATTTAATAGTTATCGGTATTAAAATTTAGAAAAAAGAAAAGGTGGTGGAGAACGGTAAAAACAGATCGATGCTTTTAATATATAAGACGTATGTTTGTGATGTTTTTTTTTTAAATATATTATGTCATCTAAAATATCATCCAATGGAATAGTATAGTTAGAGAACGATGTATCACAAGTTGAATTGTGACAGCTAATTCTTTCTTTTCTTTTTCCCTTACAAATTGTGACAGCTAATTCATACCGACACAAAACCCTTTTTTTTTCAAGTGATTAAGCAATTTGACATCAATATTTAGTAAAATAAATGCGTACACTATGTAAGATATATATTCCCAGCTGTTATGGAGCAGTTGAGGTGTTGAGCTACACAGAGTATAAATAGTGTTAAAAGAACATACCTTCATGTTGACCGCTATAAATAATATATCAATATTGTATTTACACTTTAGATTAATTGTGTGGTTGAAGATATCATGATATCCTTGATTGACTTAAACAGAGAATTGATTGCAAATAGATCAATAAATTGCATAAAAATTAAGGGAATGTGTGGTCAAACTTATTATATTAACCAAAATTTAATTAAGAACCATGAGCTGGCCGTCCAGATGTATCTGTTTCCGTTCTATTAAATTGTGGGGGCAGATTAATATTAAAAACATATTTTTTTATTGATACATATTAATATTATTTAAAAATAATTTTCACATATGATATTATTTTAAATAAATTTAAATAAATATCTCACGTAATATTTACGAAAACCTTAAAGTTTGTTCACGTATTCCTTTCATCTTTTGCGGTTCTCAAACCTAAGATTTAAGTACCTTAAGTGAAAGAGTTGTTACCAATTGGCCTAGTAACAGACTGTGTTAGCAGCCTTCTCACCCCAAGGTGCTTAAGAATTAGGTTTGAGAACTGTCGAGGATAAAAAGAATGTGTAAAATATGTACAATATGGCAAATATGAATAAAATAAAATATATAAATTTATATGATATTAATATTTGTTTAATATAAATGTATTTTTTGAATATTTTTATGAAATCATATTTGAGAACTCGTTGACAGTTTGATGTATGTTATGATTTGTACTCGTTCAGACATTTCACATGTAGTTAGTGTTGTTAGCAGATATATGGGTAATTTTGATAAAAGTTATTGGCAATCAGTGAAATGAATACTTTGGTATTTGAGACATCTAATTTTGGTTTGGTATATAATGAGAATTCTAATACTGGTTGTAGTGTTATTGGTTATGTGGACTCCGATTATGCTGGTGATCTGGATAGAAGAAGATCTCTGACAGGTTATATCTTCACTCTTTCTCATTGTGTCATTAGTTGGAAGGCAACTTTACAGTCTACAATTGCTTTGTCTACGATAGAGGCAGAATATATGGCAGCAACAGAAGCAGTGAAAGAAGTCATTTGGCTTAGAGGGTTGGTTTGTGATTTGGGTTTACACCAGGATACTTCTGTTGTATTTTGTTATAGTTAGAGTGCTATACACTTGATCAAGAATACTATGTATCATGAAAGAACCAAACACATTGATGTCAGATATCATTTCGTTCGTGATATGTTAACCAAGTCAGTTTCATTTAACAAGTTCAAGCATTGTTTGGACTTGATTGGTGTTTGTAGAAGATAATCACACTTCGGGGCTTTGGATGATGGTTATTTGGTAATCTGAGAAATTTCATTTGAAGAATTGGTTTTTTGTTTTGAGCAAGGCGGAGATTTATTAATATAATGGCCCAAAACTTCAGGCCCAAGTCCATTAATGAATTAACCTAATTTTCCTCTCTCCCTTATATATAGAAAGCCGTAAAAAAGAAGTATAGTACCAACCGAAAAAACAGAGAGCATAAAGGTGGAGCTGGAGAGCAGAAGCTGCTCTACGTTGATAGGTGGAGCTTGAGAGCAGAAGTTACTCTGCGTTACTGACTTGTAAAAAGAAGAAGCTGCATGAAAACTGAGGAGTTTGTGGAATCTATCCATTGTTAATATTTGTACGGTAATATTTTGATTTAATAACAAGTTTGTTAATTTATCTTGTTATATATATTATCTGTAAATTAGAGAGGATATTTTGTGGATTGATTTTGGATTTTGGTATAATTTGTGAAGTTCTCTGAAAATTGGTGTTTGTATCTCCATTTGATTATTAGTGAATTTTTCTCGGTATATTGTCTTTAGTGGAGTAGACTTTTCACGTTGAAAAGTTGAACCACTTAAATCATTGTGTGTCATTAATTTTCTTACTGTTTATATTTTGTCGTTACCCATTATTATTAATTTATGTAACTAAAATTGGATCCGATTTTCGCTTCCACGAATGCTAATTTAATAACAAAATAAAATATATAAATTTATATGATATTAATATTTATCTAGCATAAATATATTTTTTGAATATTTTTATCGAATCATATTTGAGAAAGGTGGATTTGAAATGTGTATTATTTTAAGAAAAATATATGATAAACTTTTATTGACTTTATTTGAAGGGGACGGGCTAATTATATTTACATAATCACCGTTACTTAATTGGTACAACTTATAAGAAACTCAATTTTCAGTACATGCATTTCTAAAAGTAATGGGTAACACCCGGATGATAATTGTTTAATGAAGTTGACGAGAAGTGTAACGCGTTGAAGACAGATGGATAATATTCTACGAGTAAGAGATGGATTGTAATGCATTAAGAAAATATTAGAAATTCACATAAATGGTTTTTCAAAAAAATTCACATAAATGAAAATATTTTATATGTGGCATTATTTGCATATATTAGAAACAAAATAGTTTATCACATCAATTTTTTTAAATGTAATATTATATATTTTTATTAATAATAATGATTTATTTTATCTTTATTTTTAATTTTTTATAAAAATAAAATATTAAAATTAACTTATTTTTCCCACGTGAAGGTCCATTGAGCACGTAATTGTTGATCATCGCTTTTGGAGTGTCTGCCAAATTTATCTTTATAGAAAAAGTAATGCGGTGAAAAAGAAAAAGAAAAAGAAAAGTATAACGTGACCAAGCTTTGTATTTATATATATAAATTAATAAAATATTATTTTTCAACTAATTTTTATAACTACGAAAAAATATATTAAATAATAATAAATATTTGTTATTATTATTTTCACGGTACATAACATAGAAATGATATAATAGAAATAAGATCAAATATATTTAAATTATATTTTTATAAAATTTATTAAAATAATAATATTTTTCTTTTCTTCATGCAAACGAATAAATAATGAAAATTTTATAATAAATGAATCTATATATATATATATATTAACTATTTAATAATATTTATTATTATAAAATATGTATGAAAAGAGAAAAAGGCCGAACAACAAATTTTAAGACAAAGCCGTGGTATTTGATATAATTGAAATTGGATGAAGTTTCGCTTCTTCTTTTTTATAGATTATTTTAATATATTTTTAAGTAATTTACTTAAAGTTATTTTGTTTTTAAAAATAACAAATTTATATTATTATATTCAATTATAAAAAAAATACTCATAAGAGAAGAAACATTTGTCAGAAATTAACTAATTTATTTTATTTTATTTTTTTGTTAGTTTTTTTAAACAATATTTTTAACACAACAATCATCTCATTGTTACAAACATATCATATTATATACAAGTTTTTTAACAAAAAAACAAAAACTTTATAAAATTACATAGAAAAATCTTATCTATCATATCATTAGATAACTACCCTAAAATTTAATTAACTTTATTTAGTCATCCTGATTTTAAATTATGAATCATATATATTTATTAATATTTTATATTATTATAAAAAATTAAATAATATTTTATTTTATTAAAATATACATTTATCATTATTATCATAATTTTTATAATATATTTTTAAAAATTAAACAAATTATACTCATATTTGTATATTTTCATATTTTTATAATCTATGTATTTTATATCAAATTTTTTACATATTTTCATATAATAAAACATAATATATTTATTCGTATTTTGCTAATTTTGGTTGATCCATAAATCCTGAACGGAACTTTTTTTTTTACCCCGACTGAATAATATAAATATTGAGATGCTTTTAAATGTCATATCCAAAGTTCAATAAAAAAAATGTCAGTGTCCAAAACCTAGTATAATGTCATTAGGTATCCGAAATCATTTTTAAGAAAAGAACAAGTAAATCAACCTATAATGAAATTTTGTCATCAATTAATTATAAAATATATTTTTTAACTCTAAGAACGCTTTTGGTAATTTTTTTATGTTTGATTACGAAGTGTAAACGCTCTTTCAAGAACCTGGAAAAGAAACAAATAGATACATGATGTGTTTTTCATGAATTGCAAAATATACTTTTTGAGTGTGAAATGTTTTGGGAAAGTAACAAAATATTACTTTTAGAATTTATAATAAAAATTATAATTATAATTTATATATTTTTATTATTAAAAAAAATATTTCATATTCATTTAGAATCGTTATTTATTAAATATTATTTAATGTTATTAAAATATTATTTTTCTTATATTAAATTTAAAAGATGTTATTTTATAATTTTTTAAATATTTATTGTGTATATATATATATATATATATAATTTGGTTTCATCATGTAACGATTAAAAACAAACAGTACACATAATTTTATTTGACTTGTTCTTTTTCAAAAAGTGCTTCTATAAAACAAGTTTATTGTCTTTTTACTTGGATTGAATGGACTAGTTTACTAATATAGGACCTTTGATCGCGCTGATGATGTGCAACAGCTAATATATTAAATATATAAAATTGTAATACATGTCATCTATAGATTGTACTTCAAGTTAATTTCCTGCATGGACAGCAATATATATAATTCTGAGCTCAGACATAGTCAATGTCATTTTTTTCTTTTGTTAATTAAATTCTTTTATGTATTTAATTTTATGTTTATCTATTATAACTTATCCTCTTGGATTACAATTTTAGCTTAAACTTTATTTGTACTTTTTTTTTTTATCGATCCTAATTTCATTAATTTGTTTATTCTATTAGATTTTCACTTTTCGCTTGCAACGCAACAACACTATCTTCAAATAACCGTTAGTCTCAGGAAATCAAAAATAGAAAATCAGAAGTAGAAACTATATATATATTGATCAAAAGAAAAGGCCTAAAACCGAAAGAGTCGCAACTTCTATATATAATACATGCGTTATGCAATGCTGTATTGATGTCAAGAGTTCGAATTTTACTAGTTTTTGGGCTCTATTGAATTGAGTCGCAGTCTTGATGATTCAAATGATTCAAAAGATGTAGTGTTGTTATCTTTAATCTTAGTGAATTTTGCTTAAAAAAAATAGTAATTAATTTTCTGACTAATTAAGAAGAAAACAAAATTATAGTAAGCAAGTAGCATAAAAAGAAGAGGAAAAATAATTAACGTATACTTCTAAGATATGTTAGGCATGTGATCACTCCACATGATTGTGTTTTATTGGATATTAGTCCTTAATTCAAGGAATAAAACAAGGACCTTAATTCAAGGAATAAAACAAGGACCTTAATTCAAGGAATAAAATAAGGAATCCTTAATTCAAGGAGTAAATCAAGGAATCCTTAATTCAAGGAGTAAAACAAGGAATCCTTAATTCAAGGAGTAAAACAAGGAATCCTTAATTCAAGGAGTAAATCAAGGAATGCTTAATTTAAAGAATAATTGAAGGAGTAAAATTTTGCTTATAAATAGCTATACAATTGTAATGAAAACATGAAGAAAATAATACAAACTAGAGAACTCTTTTGTGTAGAGTTATTTCTTGTTTTTTCAACATGGTATCAGAGCAGGAAAATTAACTTGCTTCTGCTTTATTATTATCTTAGCATCTTCAATCTTTGAAATGGTGACAGCAATGTTAGGATCAAGGCGAAAGTTCATCGGTGCTTTCCTTCGTGAATATGCGTGAGGTGGATGTCGACGAATCAAAGATTAAGCTCGATCTTGTTGAATGAGTTTAATTACTTGCCTTGGTCGAAGCGGTGTCTCGGCTTTAGGTGGAAGGTCCAAGTTGGGGTTCATAAATGGAAGCATCGAAGTACCGATGTTTCTCGGCCTATGAATCTGGCTTAGTAAGGATCGGTTATGTCATGGCTCACAGAATTCCATGGAACGTAATTAGTCAAATATTCGGTTACTACGAATCGCATACCAACTATGGGAGACGCAGTTAAGGAAATGTATGGCGGTCAAAAACAACGTTGCACGAGTTTTTCAATTAAAGAAAGACATCTCGGATCTGTGACAGATGGCAAGCCTTTTGTACAAACTCTTAGGAAGCATGAAAAGCATGTGGAATGAGTTGGAAATATATCGTCCCTCGCATCTGCGATGTAGCTACGCTTTCTGAAGATAGCGGAAGAAGATAAGATATTTCAACTTTTGTCCGATCTGGATTCAACATATGAAGATATACGATGTCATATACTCATGAATGCGAACTTCCTTCCTTCACCAATGTATGTGCGACAATTCAACGTGAAGAAATAAGGAGGAAAGTCATGAACAAGTGCAATGGCTAGTTCACGAGGCAAGAGCCTATCTAACCAACGAGAGGAAGTACAAAGGGAAGCATCCAAACTTGAAGTGTCAACATTGCAACCATACGGACGTATTGGGACACGTGTTGGATTCATCCGAAATTAAAACACGATTTTATAAAGGATAAGGGTTCTGAAAGTGAATAAATCTTGGACAAGTTAAATCATGCTTTTGCCTCTACCTCACAATGGGTCGATCCATTCAAGAACTTCACGGCGAATCCGGTGAACTCATGAATGAGTTTATGTTGTATCTTCAAAGCAAGGCAGGAGGAGCCGGGGTGTTGTGTGGATAGCGTAGAAGAAGAAACTCATGACATTGCTAGGCAAGTTTGCGGGCTTCTTGTGAGATACAAAACTCATACCACAAGAGGACATGCAAGGTATTATAAAATCCTTTAAAAGCCTCTTAAAATAAATATGTTGCATGATTTTTGGGTTGTAGATTCGGGTGCCACGTCATATGACAAACCGTGTGTCAAACTCTCATAAGTTTGAAAAATTAGCAAATCCTTCTCAAGTTTCAATTGCAAATGGTGAGAATGTAAAGGTTTTAGGAAAGGAAAAAAATAAAATTAATGTCGAGATGAAATCGAGTAACAGTTTTATATGTACCTTCCTTTCCTTTTCCAACTACGTCAGTAGGAAAAATCACTGAAATACCTTGAATTGCTTAGCCATTTTTTCTCCTCACAATGTCATTTTTCGGGATTGTGTCACCAAAAGATTGGTGAAGGGTTTTACTTAGATGGTCTCTATTACATATCCAAGAACAATCCCAGGAAGGGTTTCAAGCCAAGTTTAATCCTATCGAGATAATCAATTGTGGCATCAACGTTTAGGCTACCCTTCTGCACCAATTTTGTCAACTTTATTTCCAAACTTAGGAAATGATGAAATTGCATGTGAAACTTGCCACTTGTCTAAAGGCCACTAGATTGCCTTTTAATTCTTCCTTATCTAGGGGCTAGTAAGTGTTTGAACTAGTTCATTCGGATGTATGGGGACCAATTAATGAATCTTTTGATGGTTATAAGTATTTTGTGATTTTTGTTGATGATTTCTCTCGAGTCACATGGTTATATCTTTTAAAGTCTAAGAATGAAGTTATGGAAGTATTTAAGGACTTTCATAATCTTGTTAAAAATCACTTTCTTCTAAAATTCAAACCTTAAGGTGATGTTTGAATACATGTCCCGTATCATGAAACAATATTTGAGCATTCATGGCATTATGCATCAAACAAGTTGTGTTGGCACACCTCAACAAAATGGTGTAGCCGAGCATAAAAACCAGGATTTACTTGAAAAAACTAGAGCATTAATGCTACAAATGAATGTACGAAAGAGTCTACGTCCCGAGGGTTATGGCGGTGCTTACATCATCAATAGATTACCAGTAGAGTCTTGGATTTCAAGTCTCCCTAGAGGTCATGAAAGGAAGGAAAATTAACCTTTCACACCTTAGAAGTCTTCAGATCTGTTTGTACATATTGATCTCATCATCGAGATAAATTGGATCTGAAATTTGTTAAATGTATTTTCTTGGTTATTCATCTACACAAAAGAGGATATAAGTGTTATGATCCCCAACTTAGGAGATTAATTGTGTCTAAAGATGTTCGGTTTATGAAACTAATCCTTTTTTCGTGAAGTCACATGAAATCACAAATCAAGGGAATGACATCTTGGATGTGTTTCCATTACGAATTGAACTTGAGGCTCGCAGCAACAACAAGATCCCAGCCATTGTCAACATTGATGCATCTCTCGAAAGTAACAATGAAGGGTCTCGTCTTAATGGTACATGCATGAAGATGGTGATAATCAAGATGATCCTCACAATATGGTACAAGATGTGAGCAGTGTGAGATAACTCCTTACATTCCACGACGTAATCCAATGCGTGTTAGGCAACCTCCCACAAGACTTCAAGACTTTGTCACCTACAAACCCACACATCCCATCTCAAATTATGTGTCATATAAAGAGAGTGACACCAACCATGCCGCATTCCTCAAAGACTATATCGAGTTACGGTGAGCCTCGAAAACTTTCATGAGGCCGACGAGGTGTGGAAGGAAGCCATGCGAGAAAGAACTTAAAGCCCTAGATCAACACAACACGTGGAGCATCACCAAACTTCCAAAAGGCAAGAAAGTTGTGGGTTGCAAATGGATCTATATTTGAAATTCAAGTCGAGATGGATCAATTGAGAGGTATAAAGCAAGATTGGTGGCTCGGGGATTCAACTCGAAACATTCGAGGTGGATTACAAAGAAACATTTGCACTGTTCTGTTGAAAAATGAACACGATAAGAGTGCTACGTACACATGGCTGTAAACAAAGGGGTGGTCCATGTACCAAATGGATGTGAAGAATGCATTCTTGCATGGTGATCTCAAAGAAAAGTCTATATGAAAGTACCACAGGCATCCTCAATAAATGGGCTGATTTAGTGTGCAAATTGCACAAATCCATTTATGGTTTGAAACCCCAGTCGAGCTTGGTATGCCAAGCTAAGCTCGATTCTCACTAGTGTTGGTTTCAAAAGCGAATGCGATTCCTCACTATGTTGTTCGCACAGGTATGGGCAAATTGGTTGTCTTTGATTTGTAGATGATCGATAATTACAGGTGATAATGTGAGATTTTCAACTCCGAAACAGTCCCTCGGACAAAGGTTTGCAATTAAAGACACTTGGGATATTGAAGTACTTTCTTGGTATAGAAATGGCGACCTCGCCTGACAAAGGACTCTTTCTTAACCAAGGAAATATGTCCTAGAATTTGCTTAAGGAAGCTAACATGGCGATGCTAAACCAGCCATTACCCTGTGACAATGCTCAAACCTAGCTTGAGAACGCATACGTGGATATAAGTTATTACCGGTCGGTTGGTAAGTTGATCTACCTAACAATCACCGGACCCGACATCACATTATCAGTATGAGCAAGTATCTTACTTTCCCGACATTTGAGCATTTGACCCTTGTTAAAAGGATTTTACGCTACTTAAAAGGATCGGTGGGTGCGTGGTATTATCATGAAGAAGAATGACAACACACAAATCATGGGGTATTGTGATGCGATTGGGCGGGGAATGCACGATTGATCGCAAGTCCACTGCAACTCTGTACATTTGTCGGTGGAAACTAGTCACGTGGAAGAGTAAAAATGACCATCATTGCAGATCAGTCTGAAAGCCGAGTATCGTGCAATGGCTTCAATGCGTGTGAGTTGATATGGCTTAAAAGGTCTTAGCTGTGATTTAGGTGTTCCTGACAACTCTTCCTATGTCCCTTGTTTTGTGACAAAAGAAGGCAGACTATGCATATAGCATCAAACCAGTGTTTCACGAGAGACATTGAAGTTGATTGTCATTGAGGTTGCATTGTCAGCGTTCGTGAACAAGTTCAATCACGTAATTGAGACACATTATACAAGAAGCTTGACAGTACCTGGTGACATCTTCGCTTGCCAGCCTGCATCGATTTGTGACTTTTGTCTGACTTGGATCCATAAACCTACGGATCCAGGCATGGGAGAGTATTGGATATTAGTCCTTAATTCAAGGAATAAAACAAGGACCTTAATTCAAGGAATAAAACAAGGACCTTAATTCAAGGAATAAAACAAGGAATCCTTAATTCAAGGAGTAAATCAAGGAATCCTTAATTCAAGGAGTAAAACAAGGAATCCTTAATTCAAGGAGTAAAACAAGGAATCCTTAATTCAAGGAGTAAATCAAGGAATGCTTAATTTAAAGAATAATTGAAGGAGTAAAATTTCCTTATAAATAGCTATACAATTGTAATGAAAACATGAAGAAAATAATATAAACTAGAGAACTCTTTTGTGTAGAGTTATTTCTTGTTTTTTCAACATGTTTAATTAAGAATCAACTGATTTACATTTTAACTTTGCCATATACATACTCTGCTTTAGCAAGTAGCATTTAAAATGTGCTTAATTGCTTTCTTCTTATTATAAGTTTATTACTTTGAACTCAATATATTAAAAAGTTAGATTGTTCGATAATATTTTGGTTTATGATATATGAATAAATAATTAATTTTATAATTTATGATTATTTGTACAAATAATAACTAATATGTTTGGTAATAATTTACAAGTTATTTGGTAATGTTTTATGTTTTTTTTCTTTTCAAAAACTTAAAAAATAGAATTTTTTTGGTTATTATTTACAAATTTTGTTTTTAATCATCTTTTTTAAATAGTTATAAATATAAAAATTGTAAGAATTGCTTTACTCTCTGAAAAATGTTACGTGAAAAAGAAAAAAATAAAAAATAAAAAATAAAAAATTTAGTTTAAAAATATTATTTTTAAAGATTTATAAATGACTTCATATTATGGTAGTAATTCTTTAAAAGAATTAAAATCAAAATTAAAAATCGTTATTAATTATAACCGATTAAAAAATCAATTGAAAAAAATCATAAATATAAAATCAAAATCATTATTAAATAATTTTTTAAATATTCGAATGAGACTTTATAGTATGTAATATGAGAAAAAAATAGTAAGGTATTTACAAAAATTAGTAATTAATTTTTTAAAAAAATATTTTTTTTCTATTATGTTTATATTATGAATTATAACTTAAAATTGTCGTCTAACAAAAACACTAACTCGTTTTATAAACTTTGACGTACTCTTTTATTATTTTATTTTGATACTTTGTTTTAGGAGTTAATGGGAAGTGATAAAGTGCCTAACTACAACATCAACTTTACCCAATTTTCAAGAGTTACATTGATTTTTCAATAATGTTAGGTTAAGTTTATAAATATTTCTGACTTGAAGCTAACGTTTATCTGGTTGTTTCCTTTTTTTTTCTTGAATATAAATAATTCTTTTCCATAAAGTTTTTCACCAAAAAGGATGCAAATATGAAATTCTAGTACACCTACACCTATATTATTGTCAAAAAGTTGTAAATTAATACAATACAATACAATATAATACAATAATAAGCACATAAACACATTCAAAGATGGGAGAAAAAAAGATCTAAAGAAACATTACATTAATAAAAATTATTGCTACTTTACATATTGACATTTTGAGTAACTACTCACTTTCAGCCAAGCTGGCCACGTTGGAAAAAGTCAGATATTGGCTAAATCCTCCCCGGGACCCGGAGCATGTTACTTAGTAGTTAATTAGTACTATGAGCAACAAGTAATAAGATGTAGAATGATGTTGGTTAATTTATACTCACTATTTTCAATGAAAAATGTACACATTATATAAATATTATACTTTTGAACTCATGACTACTTTGATGTGGAGGATTCCCTTTCACAACTTAGACTTAGAGTCTGGATGAAGGCGAGAAAGTATGTTAGGCTGAGAAAACGCACGTTTATTAATTTAATTTTTGAAAAATAAAATTTTAAATGTAATATTTATAAAATTATAAGGATAAATTATAATTATATCTTATTTAAATTTTAACCTTTTTATTATTTCACGTGATGTTACTCGTGCATATAAAATTTGTTAAGCAATGAACCATCTCTGTATTTAAATTTATTATAGTCACGTAAACGTAACCTTAGTACATGTCCTTTAGGAAATAAGAAAAAAAAAAAGTTCTGATAAGTGATAACCAATTACCTGCTTTGAACAGTGGTCATTTGATTTGATTTGATTATGATATGTATTGAATAGTTTTTTTTAGTGTTTATGCAGATACACTGCCTAAATATGCTGATAAATATTTATTTTTTAATTTTTATTGTAGAGTTAATTAATCATCATACATGAGAGAGAACAATAGTGTACTGCATAATTTAGGGAGGGACATATCAACAATTTCTAATATACAAATTGATAAAAAAGAAATATCAAGAAGAAAAAAGACAGAAGAGAACAGAGACGTGAAGGCACAATATTATAAAGCTCAAAATCATAGAATAAAGGTGCCTCCCTTTATGGTTTTTCTTCCTCACAAACACACCTTTGCTTGTTAGCTCTCCTTCTCCTCACTCTCTCTCTCTCTCTCTCGTCACAAGGAGAAGTAAAACCTCATCACCCTTTGCCTTCTCTAATTAACAAACTAACCCAACTACCAAAACACACCAATTAAGCTCTTTAATTGTTGCTTTTCATGAACATGGTAATCAAGTGGAGTTCATATTCAATTCTCTCAATCTTCTTTCTTTCACTTATTCATGGTTTGGTTTTTGCTGATGATGAGATGGCTGAAAATCAACTTGACACGTTGAGATTGGAGTTAATACACAGAAACTCCCCAATGCTTATCAGAAATGGGAAAAGGCCAAAAACCCAATTGGAAATCATCAAAGAGCTTCACCACCGTGATATTACACGCCAAAAAATATTCAATTACAAAAGAAAACAAATTGATGATGTGGGTCATCTTCATCATCATAAGGGCTTAAACAAAAGAAGAAAAGATTGGGAAGATACAACATCAATAGCAATGCCAATGAACTCTGGTGTAGATTATGGAGTAGGAGAGTACTTTGTTCATGTCAAAATTGGGAGCCCAGGTCAAAAGTTTATGTTGGTAGCTGATACAGGAAGTGATTTAACTTGGATGAATTGTAGGTACCACTGTGGAAATAAGTGTGGAACATATAAAAGAAGGTTAAAGAAGAGGAGGGCATTTTTAGCTGATCGTTCTTCTTCTTTTAAAACTGTGCCTTGTTTGTCTGATATGTGTAAGATTGAGCTTTCAAATCTGTTTTCTCTCACCAAATGTCCCACTCCTAAAGCTCCTTGTGCTTATGATTACAGGTACTTCTCATTATACCTTCTCTTCTTTCTATTCGTTCTTAATTTGTTACTCTTTACTTTTTCTTTGCATAGTAATCAGTGTCATTGTTTGTGTTATAATTTAAGAGGAATTGTAGAGTTCAAGTTTACTATCTGAGATTTGGAATTCTTGGGAAGTTCAAAACCCCAGAAATTATTCTCATCTTTTTAATACTCTGGCTCACCGTTTGTGAGATGTGATTCTAATTTTCCTGCTAAATATTGGGAATTTAATTCAAAATGTGGCTCAATTGAGTGAAATAATTATGAGTTGAAAAAACCCAATTTGGAGTAGTTGGTCCATGTCCTTTTTGAAGTACAAAATCATAATTTAGTATTTTAAAACCTACCTAAGTTAGCATAATGACCTCTGTATTTATGTGTGTTGGGTTTAATTACTGTTTAATACAAATAGCTAAAGTTGGCAAGAAACTATAGTGTCTTGATAGCTCAATTGTTGTCAAAAGACGTTAAGAGTCATTGCTCTCATTATTATCATCAATCTAGTGATGGACCCTTTGGTTTTGTCTAAGTGAACATTTGTCTATTTTTTGAAAACACAGACACAGGCAAAATGCTGGTTATATAAACACTGCTCTTACCTATATCCAACACAAGACTTAAATTGCAGTTATTGTAAGTAGGTGAGCCTCACATGACCCACATTTTTAAAACAATAACAAGCATTCACTGTCCAGTTAGTTGTTAGGAATTAGGATCTCTCACTTGGTATAATATCTTTAGTACTAAGAGCTAAATGTTTTTTTTGGGTAATGGTACTAAGAGCTAAATTAGTGAGCTGAGCTTGGTATTATATTTTTATTGGGAAAATTGCTCAGATGAGCTCTCTTTTTTTTTCCAATCTCATAATTATTTAACACTTGTTTAAGTAAGCAAGCTTTGTTTTTGTACATGAGTTCAAAATTATCAACATTATTGGAGCTTTCAACAATTGAGCTTCATTTTTTACTTGGGGTCAAAAATGAAAAACAGATTTTTATGCAGATTTTTTTAACCATGGGTTCAATTTGTTGTCAATGTCAAAAAGGTATCTAGAAAGATCTGCTGCAATTGGAATCTTTGCTAAAGAGACAGTATCAGTAGGCTTAACAAATGGCAGGAAAAGAAAACTACATGATGTGTTAATTGGATGCACTGAGTCCACAAAAGGTTATCAAGGAGGCTTCAAAGGATCTGATGGTGTACTTGGACTAGGCTTCGGCAAGCACACATTTACAACAAAAGCAGCTTCAGAGTTTGGAGGAAAATTCTCATATTGCTTGGTTGATCACTTAAGTCCCAAAAATGTGTCAAATTATCTTCTTTTTGGTGGTAAAAGAACTAAATCTTCATTATTGACCAAAATGAAACACACCCAACTTCTGTTAGGTGGAAATTTTGGTTCATCATACGGTGTTAATGTATTGGGTATCTCTATTGGGAGTATAATGCTAAGAATACCATCTGAAATTTTTGATGCAAATCTTGGTGGTGGAACAGTAATTGATTCAGGGACAAGTTTAACATATCTAACAATGCCAGCTTATCAAATTGTTATGGAAGAATTGCGAAAGGCTGTTTCAAGTTTTGATAAGTTGTCTGTTGATGGAATACCATTTGAGTACTGCTTCAATTCTACTGGTTTTGATGAAACTATTGTGCCTAGATTAATCATTCATTTTGCTGATGGGGCAAGATTTGAACCACCAGTGAAGAGTTATATTATTGAAGTTACAAAAAAAACAAAGTGTATTGGGTTTGTCCCAGCAAGTTGGCCTGGTACATCTGTCATAGGTAATATTATGCAACAAAATCATTTCTGGGAATTTGATTTGAAAAAAAGTACTTTGGGTTTTGCTCCCTCCAGTTGCACCTAGTGTTGCTTAATTCTGAGTTAATTGAATTAAATGAATTTCTATATTTTGTAATTTTTGTTTTGTTTTTTTTTTCATATATCTTAAAATTGACTGTAATTCTTGTTTGTTATCTCTTGTATTATAATAGTTAAATCATTGAAATCTAGTATAGTTTAATAATAAGTATTTTATAGGTTGGGGTTGTTGGGTTAGGACCAAGACATTACTATAAGAAAGTCGGTAAAGTAGAAAAATATGTCAGTCAACACAATCAAGTTGCCTGTGGCTGCTTCTTCAAGCTATTTCCAATTCAACACAATCAAGTTGCCTGTGGCTGCTTCTTCAAGCTATTTCCAATTAAATTATATTGCCCATAAGTTACTATCTATTGTAACTTTCTAGCAAAGAATCTATTATTTTGGTTATAGTGTATTAAGTAATTTAAATCTTAAATCTATCAATAATTCGATAACAATATTTTATATAAATTTAAACAATTTTTTAACTTATAAGTTGATTTTTGGGTTATAAATTAAACACATAAAAAATAATTAAAATCTAAAATATCATAAAAAACACAAAAAATAGGTTAAAACATTTTTAAGAAGAATTTGAAACGAATCATATTGAAAAAACTGTTACATCAACTCTTATGTTTCACTAATATTTGTATATGTTGAACACATATATATATATATATATATTAATGTCATATTTGACACTTTAAATCAATAAAAATTCTAAAACATATTTATAAAAAATTATGCCTTTGACATACGTATAAAAATTTTAATCAAGTCCTAACACAGGGAAACAGAACTGCCATGGAGATATTTTTGAAACAATTGTTTGGGACTATTCTCGCAAGGAGTGAAGGAAGAAGGAAAAGAGAATAAAATCGAGCATTCCTAGCAAAAAGTTAGTTACTCTAATTTTCTGATAATTTATTAATTTTATTTAATTTAAAGTTTAATTATATAACATAATTATTTTATATAAGTAATTTTACTTTTAAATATTTTTAAGAAAAAATATATATTTTATTTTTCGTACATTATTAATAAATATATTTTTTTAACGTTATATTAAAATAAATATATATTTTCTTACGGATATTGATAATGCAAAACCTATATTTAATAATTTATACAATTTAAATCAATTTTAATTGTTCATTGATATAAAAAGCAAAAATAACCTAAAGAAATCGCAAAACTAGTAGAAAAAGAAATAGGAAAAAAAAACGATTTAATGATGAAAACTAAAAATATCAAAGTATCCCTTTAGAATTATGTGGTAATTAAAGTATTTCTTCTAAAAGTGGCATGGAAGTGCTTCGAATAACATTTTTTTTCATCGCAACAACACCAAATTAATGAACCTCAGTAACGTCGGTATCATTAAATATAATCGATGACAAGAAAATATTAAATGTTTTATAAGTGTGATTTAACATCACTTTAAAAAATTATAATCATTTTCCATGATCTAAATTCTCAATCATTCCCTTGCAAGTTATCAACCAAATTCAAGATTAGATTGAAAAGGAAACGCAAACAAGATATCCTCCGTGAACTGATTAGGAAAGCATAATTAAGCTACAAAAGGTGTCAAACATAAACACATAAAATAATATTTTTAATAAAATTTATAATAATAATAATAATAATAACTTAAATGATGTTGAATTAACTATATACTTTAAATTAATAAATATAAATTTTAAAAATAATATTTTTGTTATTTTTTGACATACACAAACAAATCAATAAGTTAAGGCTTCTACTCCAAGCGTTAGAGAAAGAATCCTCTAGTAACGTGCCCGCCTCATATATATATATAAAGGGCAACAATGATGAAACGATTCAATCATTGATGCATAATTTTCTTGATGTCTACAAAATAAATAATAAAATTCACTACATTTTAGGATATTATCATATGTTTTAAACTAATATTTGATTCATTAATCATTGATGCATAATGGTCTTGATTTTCACAAAAAAAAAAATACATGAATAAACTAAAATTTGCTTTAATTTTTAGTAGATAATACATATGTTTCACAAGGAAAAGTTTGTGAAATCAATTTTATTGATAAATTGATCGATTGAGATTCTATTTTTTCATTATTATTATATTTGAATATCATCGTTCCTAGACCCAATTAATCAACTAATGGGACATTAATGATAATCCACAAACAGATTTTACCTAAATCCTGAGCTAAGCAAATCACTAACAATCCAGGAAGAAAAAAAGAGATATTTATTACTGCTTTATATTTCCCAAGTGACGTGCAATAAGCATCATTGAAAGAGACATTATAACATTACCAAAAATAAAATAGATATTCGGAACATATTTGGCAGGCATGTTGCAAGGTGTATTATTTATCATATAAGAATAACCAACTAGCTAGTATATTTCCATACATGTTCCATTCAATTGCCTTGTTGGATATGTACTAACAAAGTCGCATATTTATTAAATTTTAAATAGATTAATACTAAAAGCTTTGATTATTCTACCAAATGAGTTTTTTTTTTTTGAATTAATAAAACCCTAAATTATTTAACTAATTTTGTGGAATAATTCAAGATAACACTAAATTATTTAACTAATATAAGACTTTGTTCACACATAACCTAAAACCTCTCAGCAGAGGTATAATGTGTGTCCAACCTCAAAATTTGTAGACTTGTAGTTTCCATCTTTAGTTAAATGCTTATTTCTTGAAGTTTAGTAAGTTAAATTAGGTTTTGATTTTAACCACGAAGAAAAAAAAGTCCAGGTCTCTTTTGACATTTTTGGGCCTGTAAAGTGATAAACTTAATAATATATTTTTAAAATATTAATATTTATTAGACATAAATTATGGTACAATTATAAGTGTTCTGATAAATAATTATTGATTAAAACAATAAAAATATATGATATATTTTTTCAACTTATAATTAACCGTTATATCATTTTCCATAAAATTAAAAAATTTACTAGATCGGTGCCATTATTTGAGGTATAAGTTATATGGCTATGGGGTACTGTCAATATTTTGTAATTTTCCCCATTTTTGGCCAACATCAAATATATTTTTAGTCACTATACACCCACGTGGTGTTAACTGATACATATACGTGTGATATCTAAAACTAGAATAATGTGATATCTAGAAGATAACTAGATCTAGAAATTATGAACAGCATAATTACATGAAGTCCAAAATTGACAAACAAACCAAATTTAGATGACAACTGAAATTGACAAGAGCTGTATAATTTTAGTTCTGCTGCAGAATGATGACAAATGAGTCTCAATTATTTGCGTTATTAAGAGAGTGTAGTAAAATGTAAAGAGAGATTGGGAGTTAATTAATAGCAAGGTAAATCACGTGGAAATGAATTATTAGTTGTTATATAGTGAATTGATATAGTGGTTTCGAAAGAAATAATATTGGAAGTTACAAATGACATAGAATAATAAAAGGTACACTTCATTCCGGTGACTTTTTGTTATTTTATTTTACAAATTAAATATATTATTCATCTTATTTAAAATTATTACATTAAAATTAACTTCATATTTAATAAATGGTACATTTCATTTATATTTTGGTATACTTTTGTTACCATTTTCAAGTGGTTAAAGTGTCTAAAGATGATTAAAATATATCACTAGTTAAAAATTAAGATTTTTTTAATGTATTATTTTAAATAAAATGATTAATATTTATAATTTATAATAAAAAGTGACAAATGTATGATAATCCAATACTCAAAATTATTTTACAGATGAAATATTAATATAATTATAATTATTATTTAATAAAATAAAAATTATAATATATAAATAGATAATAAAAAATACTTAAAAATAATGTATTAAAAGAATAAATTTAATTCGATAGTGTACATTTTATTATTTTTGAAACTTACAATCAACCTATCAAGTTGATTTATATAATTTTTAGACTTATTTAGATTACTCAATTTTTAAAAATCAAAGTATAAATCTTGTTTTATTATGGGTTCAGATTGGTCGGTTTTAAAAAAAATGATCAAATCACATCACTCACTCTTAAATTAGCGCATAATTTTTGTATTAATTAATCCAAATCACCTATTATTTTAGTCCAAAATTAACCAATAATTTTCGGTCGCTTGGATTGCAATTTGCAAAAATCACGGCTATTTACCAAACTCTATATACAACACTCTTTTATTACTTTGTAGAAGGCCATAACTCAAAAATCAAATAGATTAAACGTAGAAGTCAAGAATCCGATGTGCAATCAATGCCTAGTTTATTGTTTGTTTCATTAATTCCACCTTATATAGATTTCCATACAAGATTTTCATTCTTGTCCTCCTCTGCTTTTTTCCCATATTAGGCCTTTCTTCCCTTAAACTTTTCCCTAACAGTATCCACGACTTAGGCTTGTGAGTTGTGATTAAGACCTGGCTAGCTAGGCTGTGGACAGAAAGAGCCGGACAAGAGTAGGTAAAGGTATATGCTTGTAGCCTCGTAGGGTTTTTAATTAAACAATTCCACACAAGACCTCAAGAATATGCTTACAGAGTCAACCAGCGCATAATTAAAAAAAGAAAAAAGAAAAAGAGGAAGGTATAACCTTGGCCCTTCAATAACTCTGCAAAACTGTACGATCACCATATAGTGATTGTAAATGAGTTGGCAGAGGAAGATGCCCTTGGTATAAAATAGCACCTGAGAACAAAGGAAGTTAGCCCTTCACTAAGTCGCATTGTCCGGTCCAAAGCCTCTTGGATCACTTTAGAAGGCACACAGTTGTAGGATACATGATGTCGATAGGGTGAAACAACACCTCCAAAGCACATCAAAAACTCAAGCCACAGCCATACATTTTAAATAATATTTACATGGGAGCAAATCCGTCGAGGTTTATTACATTAAACAAGTAGTGTTATTTAATCTCTTTGCTTATAACCGGTACTTGTTAGTCCATTTATTTTTTCTAAAAAGTGTCAAATGAAAACAAATGGTACTATTGAAGTAATATTTTAATATTTTGGTATTAATTTTAGTGGATTATTTTTACCATTTTCCTATTTCCTTCATAGCAAAATAATAACAACACAAATAACTCTATTTTTCCTAAATATATTCATTCCAAGTTTACCTTCCACCAAATCACGTTATTCTAATATAATAGTAGTTTTTTGACTTTATATATTAATGTAATAATTTAAGTCATCAATTAACACATTTTATAAAATTAAGGAAAATTACAAACAAAGAAATTAAATAACAGTATCAACCTATTCTAAGAACCTCAATGACATTTTTATCTATTTACATTTCAAAAGTTAAAAATGCAATAAAGGAAACGAGTGCAAGCTATGACTAAGGTTTTTGCTCAAGTGATTAAAAGGGTTCGGGAAGGTCTCAATTTTTGCAGTCAACATATATGAAGGCATGCCTAGGCATTATCAAAGTACGTTGTTCATCAGCAAAAGGCTTGAAAGCCACCAATTTTCTGCCGTAATTGCATCAAATGTTTGGCTTGTAAAAGGCTCAAATATGCAAGTCTATAAACACAAATTAGTGAATTACAGTGTTTTTTTATAAAGAATATCTCCATACAACTAGAAATTCGGCTCAACTGCAAACTCTTGAATATGCCTAATACATTGTCACACCAACGCAATATAGAGACTGATCTTTTATGCACTACAGCCCACAATTTCCCAATACCTGGTTTTGTCCTTGACATTCAAGTAATAATAATAATAACAAAACAAAATCTTTAATTCAAACCTTTATAGTCCATGTCTAAAATACCTTGGAATCTACATGGTCAATATAAATGTCGATATAGCAGAGTAGCACAAAAAAAAGAAGGTAATATAAGGTCTCCAAGTTAGCACCGTATGCCAAATTGACAAGGACTAACAAATTAACGGCAAGTTAGCATATAACACAATGAAAAAAATCAATAGCATAATGTGTTAGATTATACTCTCACTTTAGCAATTTCTTCGGGAGAAATGGCACCTATGATACAAAGTAAGACAGCTAGACAGCATGGTCATTTCACATAATATGAAAGTAAAGCAAGCTTATTTTATTGTTAAGGTGACTCACAAGTTCCATACTTGTTCTAACAATGATATTTAGGTCTTATACTTATTTTATGTGACAGTTTAATCATATTATTATTAAAATTGATCGTACGATGACAAAGTTAATTTTTTTAATAATATAAAAAAATGATCATTTATCTTGATACGGTCACTTTTTAATAATAAAAAAACTAAATTGTTAAAAGAATAAATACAGGACCTAAATGTCATTATTGTAACAAGGGACCCTACAATACATTTCTCTATTTTATTTAGTGTATCTTTTAGAATTTTAGGATATAGGATTTGCTTGCTTTTAGATTACATGAGATGACCTTGTTTCATGACAAACACTGTACAGCTCAAGACAAATTTCTCTCTTTTCTAATACACACGTTTTTACCTAAAAATAAAATGAAATTTTCTCAAAACTCAAGCACCTTTAAAATTAAGGAATAAATTCATTTTGATGGGCTTTATAGAATAAAATAAAGGCAGATGGAAGTGGAACCGCAATAGTTCCAACAGAAGCAGGTCTCCATATTTGATAAAACAAGAACCATTAAAAATAGTAAATAGTAATAGAGAATTAAAATAACATTACCGCTTCCTTCAAAAGATTATCCAATTCCATTTTACAGTCATCTAGCCTTCTAAGATCTGAACTATCAACTACCCATACTAAGCCATCAGTTTGCTCAAAATAGTTTCTCCACAACGATCTTATTGTCTTTTGTCCCCCAACATCCCATATGTTAAGAGTATACCTGCCACAGCCATTTTCAATTGAATTTCAACACTATATAACACATTAAAGCTATAATGAATCACTTCTCAAGGATCCATTATCTATAGGTTGATGATCCAAGGGAAATTACACAGTATTTAAGGACAAACTAGCATTAAAATTAAGTTAACACATAAATAAGAAAAGATTATCTAAATTTATTGAGGGAAAAATCAAGACACGTAGAAGATTCCATTGTTTTAAACAAGTGCTAAGTAATAAATTTGTATCTTTCCACATGAATATAAGTAAAGTAAGCACAAGAGGTTTGTTATCGATCTCCTACAATAAACCTTTCAAAGTATCTTCCCTGTATGATTGTTCACTAACTATTGCAGATAAGGTTTTACTATTGATGAACAAGAATGCAACAACAAGATATCACCTTAATCATTAATTATTTGCTTCCAGACTTGATGTGAATTCAACATATTGACAAAAAGACCAGTGAGAAAAAAAGAAACAGATACCAGACTCATGTCAGCTGTCCCCTGTGGCCGTGATAACTGCTAAGACTTTGAAGCAACCAAGAGGACACTTATTTCTGGTAAATGATGGTCTTGATGTTGAAGCCTAGCGTGGGACTGATAACACTGGTGTCCTCACCATTAATCTTCAAAACAATTGTAGTCTTCCCAGAATTGTCCAGCCCACAGTACAACAAACAAATAATTATTGATCAGTGTATACTCGTACAGAACGGTTAAAAAGTAAACAGAGAGAGATAAGCTGGAAATTGGAAAAGTATGTACACCTTTAGTATGCGTATTTCTTTCTCTTTCCTCTTGATTTTTCGAATAATGCTGAGAAATCCCATCACCTCTGAGTTCTGACACGTGCACAAACCAAACAACTCAAAGAACCATTTTTTTAAGGAAAATTAAAGTAATAATCAATAATTGTACTTCCCCAATACTTATCTAGTACCTCCCAGGAGCTTAAGGATACAATGCAGTGGCAAATAGAGTACATGATCCCAATTGAGAGTTGAACTAAAGGAGGAAAGATACCATATGTAACAATAAATATGACAAATTTATTCACTCATTGCTGTGCCTTTTGGATTTCAGATAGATTTCTAAGAGAATATAAATGTTAAAGGGTAAACTAACAAAACTATCACCCAACTTCATGTTTTATCGAAATCTATCACTTCATTTTTGGGCCTGAAAATATATACCGTCAACCTCCTTATAAGTGTAACAGAAATATCATCCCATCATTTAGGTAACAAAGTTGACATTTTTACCAATTTAAGTGGTAGAAATAGATAAATTATGAAAGTTTTGTGGTAGTTTATATGGTCACGTGAAGTTCATTTGACAAAAAATATTAATTTTCATTATCTAAAATAACAATGATGGTATATTTGTCACGCTCAAAAATTACGTGATAGATTTTAATAAACCATAAAAGTTTGGTGGTAGACTTGTTGGTTTAATTAATTTTAAAGCAGCTCCAAAATTTATGTGGACTAACAATTGAAAGTTTCAACCAAGGGGAAGAAAAACATTTAATTAGCATTTCTTTATACATAAAGTCACTTACCAGATTGGCATTCAACAACCATCAGTTCGATCAAATTCTACAACCAAGTATGATAGTTCTCACTTTAAACATATAAACAATGCCATGATCCTTAACAAACACCAGTATTCCATATGAAAGTTACTTATAAGATAAAGGAAACATCACTAACCTGAAAATGAAAATAGCTTCATAAAAAATATGCTAAGAGAAATTGTAACAACCACTTTCGTAGAACTCATCCCTACAAAACTGACTTGTAAGGAGATGGTGCACAAATAGTTATTAACTCACTTATCCATCACATACTAAACAATATGGGACTCAATTGCGTCGTCACATTCCACCCCTCTATCATAACAGACAAACACGACAACCCACATGGGTTAAGTGACTTTGTAGACTCAACAATAATAGCCCTCCCCATACTTGGTAAGTACACGCATCTGTTAGTAGCAATCCTCTACAGTGTCTCTCCATCCATATCAAGGGTCATTCACAAGGGATACAAACTCATACCAATTTTAACAAGCACTTTAGATAGAACTCATCCCTACAAAACCAACTTGTAAGGAGAGGGTGTCCAAGTGATTATTAATCCACATACTCATCCAAACTAAGCAATGTGATGATTCAATTCGGTCATATGACACTCCTCTTTCAAAACCGAAATCCACGGTAGCCCATATGGCTAGGTGGATTTGCGGATCCAATAGTAACAACGTTTCCCACACTTAGGTGACTTCGTTGATCCATTGGCCACCCTAATGTCCCCATACGCGACGATGACCACAAGAATGCCTTCTCTAATACGTATTGTAAGTAAAACTGACCCATATAAAATCGACTTGCAAGCCCAAGTGGTTATTAACCTACCTACCCGTGGGACTCAATTGGTGATGACAGAAACATATTTACAATTACCATTTACCAAAAGCTAAGAACCATTCCAAGTTCAAGAGTCAAGTATTCTGAGCATAGCTGCCTAAATTCACACACAAAAAAGAAAAAAAAATGCATCATGAAGATTCAAAATTCTCTTATAAAAACAAGACCAGTCATGAGGAAGCTCACCTTTAAACCTGTACTCTAATACAAATGTACTGAAATCAAATGCAACAAAAAGCATAATAGGAAAGCCACCAGCTAGGGCTCCGATATCTCAGAACACAGTCGTTTTCCCAACCAACCCTCAAGCGAGAAGCTCTCCATCTCTTCCCGAAAATAGCTCACGGTGAAAGTGCTGAGAGAGATAGAGAGCAGAGAAATAGACGTGACAGGATGGAGTGCGGTTAAGTTATGGAAGAAATATTGGACCTTGACAAATTTTGGGCCTACGAGAGTACTCTGGGATTGGAAGGGAAATTTAAATAGTAATTTACTTTTTTTTATTCCCTTCTCTCTCTTTTTATTTTTTTCATCTTTAATCTTCTATTCAACTTACACTCAAAATTTAATATATATTTAAATATAAAACTTATTTTAATAGAGTAATGTTTACAATCTAAAACTTTTTTAAGAAACATAGTATAATTTATTATTACTTTAGTGACTGTATGTCGTAAAAGTTGTTAAAATTCAAATAATTTTTGAATTTTAAAAAATAAAAAATGTATCGAAAATATCATCTCATATAATATTCTCAAATTTAAAAGCACTCAAATTATAACTTTACACATTTTTATTTTAATGATATATTAATTTTCATACGTAGATTCAGTAACTATTTACCGAATTTTTAATATATTTTCAATACATATTTACCAAACTTATGGCGATTTAAAATGAATATAATGACCATTGTTGTCATTTAAAAAAAATGTATTGAGATATATAATAAGAATTAATGTATTAAATATCACGCGTGAAGTGAAAACTTGGATTATTATTATTATTATTATTTTTACTAATAATTTCCCCGAAATGAATAGTATATTGGCACACGATTAAAAAAAAAGGATAAAATGATAGGAATTGTCACGCAGAGTTGAAAAACATTTCAATTTAAAAAAGTGTAGCATTATTCTTAACAATAAATTTAGTATAAGACTCATCTGTAAATCAGATCCAGTTTTAATGTTCAGAATGTCCAATTTATTAATGTCATGACTCATGATACACTGGTTTAGTATATATGTGGTTGTCAATTTCCAGGCAAATATATTTTGTGTGTGGGTGTATTATCTTTGCTTAGTGTCATGCATGTGATAGAGGCAATTAAGTACTAGGACAATGTGGAAACACTTGTATAATTGTATGCCTAAACATAATCCCAAGTTTGTTCGCTGATCCTAGTCATGTTTCACAAGCGTTTTTATACCTTTACAAAATACAGTAAATGGAATGTTCTAGATTAAAATTACGTGATAATGATCTAAAGTTAAAAAACATATATATATATATATAATATGAGATCTTGATAACTATAAATAATAGAAAATATGTAATTTTATATATTTTTATTATTCTAGTTTTCATATTGATTGATTTTGAACTACCACGACAACTTAATTCAATAACAAATAATAATTTTCCCATAAATCAGATAGTTTCAATGTTAATAGAGGAGTCCACGTGGGTATCATGTTGTAGCTCAGCGTGGCAACCTATACTCTTCCAAATAATATTGTATTATTTCCATTCTTGACAAAATAATAATAATAATAATAATAATAATAATAATAATAATAATAATAATAATAATATTGTACTAAAATAAAATTATATTTAATTTGGCCAATCGTCATCGATGGATGGCTCTAACTAGTCCTTCCCATTCAAGATAACTTTGATAGCGTCACTTTTTATATTTTATATTTCTTCAATCTTCTGGTTGTTTCTCTCCTTCCCTGGCTTTCTGATATTAATTTGTGAAAATTGTCTATTAGCTAAATAAAAAATAGGAAAAAATATATATAATACTACAGATAATAACTATATATCTCGTGTTATATTATTGTTTTTTTTTGTTACTTGATTAATCACAAATTTATAAGTAAATAATAATACATGTTACTATTCATTAAGGATAGAAATAATTGCTTAAAATTATTTATACTTAAATAGTAAAATTTAGATTTATATTTATTAAATATAAGTCTAATATCTTTTAAAAAAAATTATGAAAATCCTTTTTTTTTTTGTGAGTGAGAGATGAGGGTCCGTAATGCTTTTATCATCCCTATGAAGGAACGCGGAAGCTTCATAACCGTTGCTTTTTTATTTGTAACAAATCATACAAATAATATTTTGACAAAACGAATTTGTTTTTCAAAGTAATAAATTGAAAATTAATTAAAAATATAAGAAGAAGAAGGTTACACGTAATAGTAATGTATAATTATTTGGTGTTTGACTTTACTTTTAATGTTTGAGCGCTGCTTTGTCATCTCATTTGTATAGAAATTTACTTTGCTTTGTTTTTGGAATCTCGGTGGGTGCAAATATATAAAATTCCTCAGTATACTTACCTGAGTGTCTTGTTTTTCTGACACAAACATTTTAATCAAGTAACGTTTGATTTAGTATCCTGTTTACTACAATTCTTTGGCCATGGTTGCCCGTTCAATTCTACAAAAGCAGGACGTTCAGCAGCAACAACAAAAGATTTCAAATGTCAAAAATAATCAAGCTTGTCTTCAACAACTCCATCAGTCTTCCACTTTGGAATCTTTTTCTTCCATATAATTTTCTTATTTCGATTCCCACCATATAAACCTAACAAGTTTTTCGATCAAAACCCAAATAAGAAAAAAGAAATTTTTTTTTTTAATAAAATGTTGTTTTCATTTGGATGTCTTTTTTACCATCTTTGATTTTATTACTATTGTTTGGTTTCCTTTAGGCTGGCAGCCCATATGATGGACCATCCTCTGTATCAGCTGCAGCAGATTCTGCAAGTAGTGTCAAAGAAAGCCGCAGTACTCTGAAGACTGCATCTTCATATCCAATCAGTACTCCCTCTTTTGGATACTACTATCCAGGTTTTGATCAAGCAAATCATGATCTTGATTTGATTTGTTGTATTTCCCAATTTATTCACAACCTATATTACTGTGCTTTCAGGTTATGGTAGCTTTGTTGGAGGTTTGGATACTCAAGGGTACTACACAATGGAAGTTCAATATCCGGTTAGTTTATCCAATGATTCTCAGTCATTTATTGCTAATCTATGTAAGCTAATGGATTTCGCGGTTGAAGACTCATCAGTCTTCTCTATGCCTGTGATTCTCTGAACACTGATTGATTTGACCGAAAATAGTTATTATTTTAAGTTGGATCAACTAGAATTTTGTATCAAATGATTCTATAAATTCGCTTAAATGAAAAATTCAATACAATCCATTAAATTATACAATATATTTGAATTCGAATTTATATTTATAGATTTTATAATTTGTTTCATCCAATCTAAATTAAATTACTATTAAATTATAAATAAATACATATTTTATTTTATATTATGTTATATTTAAATATTATATTATTATTTTAAATTAAAAATAAATATAAATATACATAATAATTTAATAATTATACAAATATATTTTTTATTCTTTTGATTTTTTAGTTGTGATTATAAATAATAATATTTATTACAAAAATATAAATTAAAATTTACATATGACGTGTTTTATATATAACAATAATTCATAAATAAATTTCAATATAAATATGTCCTATCTTACCCGAAAAAATCCGATCTATTCGAATTTAAATTAATTCAAATTGATTACATCATCAAATCGATTTTGAATTGAAAATCTTCGAATCCATTCGGATCAAATCGAATTTAGATCGACAAAAAACAGATAATTTTGATCACTGATCACCCCTAATTTAAATATTTACAACCAAACTTCCTCACTAATAGCCACTGTGCTAAACTATTAATGACTTCTCCCCGGTTTTTAGGTCATGCAAACCAATAATGGATGTTTCTTCCACGCGATGCCAGGACTTCATCCAAGCTACGATCCCAATTCTTCGTGTTCAAACTTGACTACTATTGGTGTTGAAGGGCAGTATGTTAGTGAACAAATGTATCCATCCAGACCCATGCTTCATTCAGCTATTGCTTCCGATGGATATAACTCAACATCTATACCATACGGACAATTAGTGTCATCACCTTACCTTTGTGATCCATCAATTCTTGTTGGATATGGTTATAATTTCTCAAATCCAAGTCATTCTAATGATCCACTCAAGGCTAAATCCTCACTTGATGTTATATCGGGTCACAATAATAAGCTGAGGCCATTAAATAAGGTAACTATAAGTTTGTCCAATTTGCTGATCACTATTGTCTTCTTCTTGGTCTATTTTCTGATTCACCATCAAATTTTCAGGCTTCAAGTCCAAATCTCAAGTCAGATATGATGGCAAAAGGTTACTATGCTGTTGCAAAATATCCAGTCAATAACTTGGTTAATGTAAAAGCACAAGAAAAGTTGAAAAACAGAAACAAAATTAGTAGTGTATGTGATTTGAATTCATCCATCAATGAGAAGAAGCATGACTCTGAATTAACCGATGCAATGAAATTTCAATGTAATGCTATTAGCTCCATGGCTACTAATAACAGCAAAACTTGTTTAGTCAGAAGGGATCAATATAACCTACCAGAGTTTGAGATCAAATATGATGATGCATATTTCTTTGTTATCAAATCTTACAGTGAAGATGATATCCATAAGAGCATAAAGTACAATGTGTGGGCTAGTACTCCTAATGGGAATAAGAGGCTTGATATTGCTTACAAACATGCACAAGAGAAAATTGCCCAAAAAGGCATTAAGTGTCCTGTGTTCCTTTTCTTTTCGGTATGCACTTTACAAAGATGAGCATGATTTTGATGGAGGATTCTTTGCTGCACTTTTTTTGCTAATATGTTTTGTGCATTTCAAGGTAAATGCAAGTGGTCAATTCTGTGGAGTAGCTGAAATGATCGGCAGGGTTGATTTTGGAAAGAAGATGGATTTTTGGCACCAGGATAAGTGGAATGGTTACTTCCCAGTCAAATGGCATATCATAAAAGACATTCCAAACTCTCAATTACGACATATAATATTAGAGAATAATGAGAGCAAACCTGTAACCAATAGCAGAGACACTCAAGAAGTATACATAACATAATAGTTTCTAGTCTTTATGTAGTAAAAGGCTAATTTAAATACTAAGTTGATCTCGCCATATAAGACAAATCTATAAGCTCAAGGTGGTATGAAATATTTTTAAATACTAACCCTTAGGGCGTGTGTCTCGTACCAAGAAAGTGAAAACCTTAATTTACCACCTGAGGTTATAGCTTTAAAACTTTTTTATAAACCACTCCGCCTCAACATAGCCTTTTACAACAATATTGTTTTTCTTTTCTTCCCATTCTTTTAATGAATAGTTATATGTACTATCTCAATTTTGCAGGTGAAGTTGAAAAAGGGTAATGAAATGTTGAGTATTTTTAAAAATTATGTGGCAAGTACATCTATAATGGATGATTTTGGTTTCTATGAAAGTCGCCAGAAAGTGCTGCAAGAAAAAAGGATCAAGCAATCTCAAGTACCCTGTTATGATCTACAGGTTTGATACCATTCTCTGTTCTACCTGAAATGTTCGGTTGTTGCTATTTTGATAGCGAGTTAAACCATCAATACCATTCTCATGCTTTTGTGAGACATTAGGCATAATTGATGGCTATTACTCTCAGGTCTTGTTAATAAGCATGGAACTTATGGATGGTGGTAAAGGTTTTGTTTTACAACAAAATCTTCCAAAAAGCATAGTATAAAATATAATATAACAGAAGTATAGTACCAATGAAGGTTTATAATGGGAATTACTTTATTCTATTCTTAAGGATAGGAATATAATGTACAGAAGTCTTTTTTTCTGTTTTAACTTTCTCATTTGTTTTAATTTTTCTTCTTCTTCTAATTGTTAGTTTAATTCTGCTTTTTAGATCCTATAAATCGTTTATGAACCAAACATAAAATCTGTCATAAGTTCTTTTAGATAAATGAAATTGAAATCGAAATTTGAATCGAAATCGAAATGAAATGAAAACAGTTTTATTTAGTTTGATCACTGAAATAAAAAAAAATTAATATTACAATGTTTAGTTTATAACTAGAATAAAATGAAAAACATTGTATATTATCTTAATACTCTTATATTCGGTAAAATTTAAATAATATCATTTAATTATTATTTTTTTCGTCAGATAAAATACATTATTGAAATCATTATTTTTCTAAATAATTATTACTTAAAAAGAAAACATATTATTAAAATTATTATTTTTCTAAATAGAATTTAGGATTTTGAGGTTTGGAATTCCAGATTTAAGGATTTAGGGTTTGGGGATTTGGGGTTTAAGGTTTAGGATTATATTACTGGGTTAATGTTTAGGATTAAAATTATTATTTTTCTAAATAAGGTTTAGGGTTTCAAAATTTTGGATTTGGGATTTAACATTTAGGGTTTAAAGTTATATTTGTGGGTTAGGATTTACAGTTAAAATTATTATTTTTCTAAATAAAGTTTAAGGTTTTAGGATTTGGGGTTTAGGGTTTATAGTTTTGAGATTTGGGATTTAGGGTTTAAGATTTGGGGTTATATTTATGAGTTAAGGTTTATGATTAAAGTTATTATTTTTCTAAATATGGTTTAGGATTTTAGACTATATTTATGGATTAGGATTTAAGATTAAAATTATTATTTTTCTAAATAGGATTTTGAGATTTGAGATTTAAGATTTAGGGTTTAGTGTTTAAGGTTTAGGGATTTGAGATTTAGGGTTTTAAGTTTTGGGATTTAGGATTTAGAGCTTTAGGTTTTAGGATTTGTGATTTTGGTTTAGGGTTATATTTGGAATTGGGGTAAAGTTCGAAAAAAAAAATTAAAATGGGAATAGAATCATGATTCGAGAAAAAGGAATTTGATTCATTCTTTTTTAGGAATCGATTTTATTTTATTCCCATTTTCCAATCCAATCAAACCAAAAATAGAATAAATCAATTCTAATTTCATTCCATTACATCCAAACAAACATAGTATTATAAAGCAACTTGGACTGAAACCATGCAAACAAACTAAGACTTGCATAAATGCTTGTCTGCCTTCTTATTAATTATTATTGTTATTATTTTTGCAGCAGAAACTGGAGGAATTAACCACCACCTTTAAGTCGCTCAATGTTTCTACTATAAAGGATACAGACGGGATTCAAAGCAAGGACAAAGGGAGGGAGTGAGACAGATGCCAAATTGTTTGTGTTCCAGAGAAGAAAAGTGGCATTAGTAACACAATCAATATGAATCCTTGCTGTCGATGCTTAAACAATAAAAACAGAGGGAAGGAAAGGTTCTCAACTTCTTAGAAATAAAATGGGAAAAATGATTTGCCCATCTCTTAAGCTGCTTGTTTATGTACGGTACATATATAGGATGCATCCAATGGTTGTCATGGATTATAGAATGACTCTCTTTCCATAAAGTTTTTCTTTTTGCTTAACATGTATTTATATTTCTAGTTTTTTAGTTTTGTGTTCTTCCACCTTACCCCTGCATTGTTTATGGTTTGCCCAAAAAGGCACCAAATGTAATTGTGAAACAATAAAGTATCAAAGGTGTCGTGGGTGAATCAAAGAATAAAGTTTGGCTAGATATTCCTACAAAAATTATATATAATATGACGAATGGCCAGCTGATTCTGAATTCCGAGAGCCTGATAAAACCAAGTCTGGGAAGGCTTCCTCAAAAAACATGACTACACTAGTCTTTCTTTCTATACATAGTTCCAATTTATTCGGATCTCCCCAAAGTCATAAGTAAGAAATGATGCATAATCATAAATACAAAAGGCGTCATAATATAAATATAACATAAGCTTCTACCAACTTGAAAAGGTTAAGGGTATGCAACTCTCGTGTAAAAACAATAACAAAAAACTAATGGCCTTTTTAGTGCAGAATAAGATAGTAGACCAGCATCGTAAAACGTATTCCAATGATCAACATGCTCTAAAAGCAAAAAAGAAAAAATAACGGTTAATCACTCTTCATTTAATTTAACTTGACGGTCCAAGCCGCACGGGTAACCAACCAATTCAAGTCGGATCAAGACTAGGTATTATCCGTTTCATAATAAACAGTTCTGAGTAGAAACAATTCTGAACAAAATAGGTCGGGGATACCATTTAGATAGTGTTTTTTTTTACTACTACTACTTTCTTTTAGGTTAATACTCAATCAATTATAATATTTATCAATTTTAGGTTAATACTCAACTAATCAATTATAACATTTATCAATTTAGTTCTTTTGTAGTTATAAATACTTTTAGAATCCACATAAATACTAATATTTATCTTTAAAACTATTCAATTTATAAACTATTTATGAATCATTTAATAAATATTCTTAATTATATTTATATATTCTCTTATAGATAAACATTATTTGGTATGTTCAAAATTAGATTATAAATATTCTTGAATAACTTTTTTATTAAATAAACGATACATTATTCACTTAGTAGTAAGACTCATCTTTCCCTAATTTGAGTCATTTCTAATTACATAAAAATATAGTACTAAATTTTTCTAAAAAAAAAAGTAAACAAGTCAAGGAGTCAGTTTTTTAACCCCACAAATAGTACCCAAACTCAAATGACTTAAAATGATTAAGTTCAAGCCACCTTACAAGTCGAGTCGATTCGATTCAGATTTAACCCAAATCGAAACATTGCCGTCCTTATTCCCATATCTTAAATATTCCTCACCCTTCAATTAAAACACCAAACACTAAACATTTTAATATCAAAAAGACGTAACAATTGAAACACCGAACACTAAACATTTTAATATCAAAAATATGTAATAAAGCCGAAGTAATGCAAAATTATATTAGCATAAAAATATGCAGGAAATTAATTTTAAAAAATTAAATCGACACAGTTTATACATATGTAAATAGCAAATTCCATTAACAGTAAGAAAATATGTAAAGACCTATAAAAAAAACACTTATATTAAGATATAAAATACCTTTATTATATGATTAGTATTATATTACTTAAATAGATAAGTTTTCTTTAATGATCGGAGTTTGTAAGAAAATAGGAAGGAAAAAAAATAGAGTTTATATTGAAATAAGAAACACAATTAAAAAAATAGAGTTAAATACAAGATAAATTTGAAAATATTCTACCTCTTCCAGCAACAAATATTTGGATGCAAAGTAGTGTTGCAAGTGAAGAATCTAAGTCACAATGTCTACAATTTCAATTAAATTTTTATGATTTTATTTCAGGTGCCAAAGGAGAATTAAAAACCCTGAATTTATATAATGAAATACTATATAATGTAATTTTGGAGAAATTTCGTGGCAATTTGAAATACTAATATTAAGCATTTCCCAATTGTACTTGCTTTGTATAAGGATTTGATCACGAGCAAATTAATGGCTTCATATATGCCTGTTTTATGTTGGCCTTAGACTGAACCAAAGTTACGGGGCGAAAAATCTTCCATTTGATTTTGTGTTTTGAAACGATGTTATTGTGCTTCTACTATGTTTTTGTGTTTTTACGTTTGCTCAATTTACTTACTATAAATTTTAAAGAAAAATGCCACATAAATTCATTATATTAGATTATCTATATCATTTATTCACTTAAATTAGAAACAATATCATTTAATCTTTTAACTTTGTAAAAATAACCAAATAAGAACAAATTATATTATTTTAATAATTTTTCTATTAAAATATTATTATTTGTATGTGAAGTTATTAGATACAATTAAAACATGAATATTTAATAATGATAAAGTCAAAATTAACATAAAAAATTCACAAAATATTCATTTTATTAATATTTATTAATCGATACTATTTTATTTTAATGTTTTATTAATTTTTAATTTTTTTAAAAATAAAATATATATTTAAATAACTTTTTATTTAAATTATATTATTATTTATTTTTTCTTAAACTATTTCTTATTAAATTTGACTCTTACGTTGTTAAAAACTCATATTTTAATCACGTTTTGATTATTTAATATAAAATAATAATATTTTAAATAAAAAATTATTAAAATAATATAACTTATCTTTAATTAGTTTTTTTTATAGAGTTATGAGGGACTAAACACTGTAAATGATCTAGTTTAAAGAATTTATGTGACAATTCAGCCTAAATTTTATTCTCATCATAACTTGTAATTCCAAGTAACTACTAAATAGGAAGCTATCAGTCTACAAGACTTGCATCAACATCTTCAACTTTAAATTGGTATAAGATAATAGTTAATGTCTAATAATATGTATTAAAATTGTCATAATTTTACTAGAGTTACAAAATACCTCCTATCATAAACAATATATGGCTATAGACCATGCACCGAAGGAAAAGAAAGACTACACCCTTTCAATTCATAACAGACGCAGGACAAAAGAACAAGAAAAATAGTCAAAGGTAAAGTACAAAGGACGACTAGTTAAAGAAATTGCTGCAGCCCGAAATAAAACACTACATACTCTTTAAAAATTATGTATGCACACGCCCCAAATACGGGTACTGAAATTTTAAGAAGAGAAAAATACTTAAAAGATAAATTATCAAAAGCCTATCAATTTTTCATAAACTAAAAATAATTCAGATATCCTTAAAAGATTTTAACGTTTGAGAAACAAAATCCTTATAAATCTATAATTTTAATCATAATATTTTCAAATCAAATGAATTCATTATGTCAAAATAGTCTTAATCTACCTATATGAGAAACTATAACAGCCAACAAAAAAAATAAAGTTTTCAGATCAAACCTTCAACGTTAGAATCCTCCTAAAGTCGTGCTTCACAATTACATTACAAACTTCACAAATACTACAATTGTACTAATCTGAAAGGTTACAGAAAGAGAAAAAGTAAACTCACATCTCAATAGGAGAGTACTCTATGCAATAAGTTATATAAATAAAATGATGCATGCATAAAGTTCTCATGCATATCTATAAAAGCAGTAATCATATACATTATACATATATAGTGGAGAGATTTTCCTTAAAACCCCAGACATACATGTACTTCATTACTTCCTTTACTAAGAGAGTATACATTCTAGGTACCCCAATACATAATCATATAATTAATAAAATATACAATGTTAGTCATAAAATATACTTACTATGTAATATCTATATGTATTAATCAACTCCAAAATACATGGTCAATCAACTTCGAATCTAAGGTCATACTCTGAGACCCAATATAAGTTCATACTCCAAATCTCCAAATTACATATGAGATATGTATTGACTAACTATAAGATATATAAGCAAATAACCTCTGAGACCAAATGAGCAGTCATACTTTAAGACCTAATGTATGGACAAACTCCAAAATACATGTGTAAACGTATACTTGTGATCCATATAAATCTTGTTTATTGCAACCAATATCACTAGAGTTCTAAATCCGTAAGATTAATACAGGTAATATTTTCCACGAAAAACAATCTCATAATGCATGGATAAAATTACAGGTACTATGTACATTTTAAATATAACATCTCATATCATAACATCAAATACTATATTATAAAATGTATACATGTTTCCATAAAAATTATTTAAACATAGCATCAATTTTCTTTACAGTTTTAATCATATGATGTCATTTTTTAAAAACAATGAATGAATAAAAAATATATTAGTTCTATAAAAATTCATTTTAATAATCACTAGTAATTCACACTTAAATAAATCATAAATTTAAAACAATTGGAAAGATTATCTTGTTGACTATTTAGGAGTAGGTATAAACTATTTCTTTCCCCTTTAGTTATCACTTGAATTCTAAGATATTTCTAGACCACTTAAAAAAGTATCAAAAAGCAATAATATTTTAGAAAAGAGATTTTAGAGAGAGAGAAAATGAAATTTTGGTGTGAGAAAATGGGTTGTCCAGCATACCTTTTTATAGGCAAAACTGACCCTTGTCGGCCACCTCGCCGGCAGCACACTAAGCACACCAATAATTATGCAAATTCCTTCACCACCCTTGTCGCCGTCACTCACTAGCCTTTTGCTATGACTCGCCAATCACTTGCTGACGACATCCGTGAGCACAGCAACAAGACACCAACAAGTTATTCAAAACAGTTCAATAATTTTGATAAAAATCTAATTTTTACACGTAAAATCTTGATAGGTTGTTACATCTTAAAATATACTCCATAAAATTCTTAAAATTAATT
Source organism: Hippophae gyantsensis (assembly GCA_030763125.1). Lineage (NCBI taxonomy): Eukaryota > Viridiplantae > Streptophyta > Magnoliopsida > Rosales > Elaeagnaceae > Hippophae > Hippophae gyantsensis. Next base: position 51,120,344 of record CM061033.1, read on the forward strand.
ACAAAGACTGAGGTTCTGACAGCAAATCACTTCCCATGCATAGTATTGTCAAGATATGATGCAACAACTAAAGATGTTAGCTCTAATTAACACAAATTCGTCTAACTTGATCACTGCCAAATGCCTATACCTTGCTAGCGTCAAAACAGCAAGATATTAAAAGTTAATCGACTTGTCTTTCTTTCCTTTCTTCACCGAAAGATCTTTGATCCCAAGAGCTTTGGTCAACACCTCAAGAGACCGCATGTGCAAACACAAATTATAAGAAACAACAAGGGACCAAAAAAAAATTACCTCAAGAGCATTGATCCCACCCTCAAACTCTCCTTCCTTTTTTTGGGACCATTCCTCAGAACTTCCTTTGTATAGTTCAGCAAGCTTGCTTAACGATGACATCAATAAAGAGTGGGATATGATATACTAATCCAGAAAATTAAAATTTCTATAGTTTTCTTGTTATGTTTTTGGTTTTTCTTGTAGGGTTTTATATTTTTCATGTAATTGAGAGGATTGCTAGTCCACTCTTTTTATGAACTTTTCCTGATTTAATAAAATGGTTTACGTCTTCTGCAGAAAAATGGCCTTAAACACAAAACCACCAGCATTTTTTGAAACAAAATCAGTTCGAATAATTTTTAAAAAATGATATCAAAGCCTATGGTTGTCGTCTTGGGCCAATTTGTAAAATGTGAGCTTAATTGACCTTGAAATTAAATTCTTTAAACGTCATCCTAGTGTGGGCGTATTCCAAAAATTGAACTTGAAAGACCCCGAAACCTTGTTAAAATAAGTGAGTTAAGGTCAAAGTTCAAAGGGGGTTAGTCATTTGGATTGGCTTTGAGTGGAAATGTGAGACTATAGAGGCCAAATAACGAGAGATGAATGATCCTAATCAACAAGAACTCACATACCAGTCTAATAAACGCATGAGTCATCGAATGAGCATATCCTTTGGATAAAGGACCGATAATTATTTCCAAATTGTACGTAAGAGATAAACTAAGTGCTACAAAATGTCGATCTAATCTTATATATATTTACCTTGTATACTTTACACAAGAGAACAACAACTGGAGACACTTCTTTCATTTTCTCTCAGAGATATATCCTAATCTTCTTCATTGTTTACTGCTATCCATATTTACTTAAGCATTAGAAGGCCACCACCCCGCTTCGATTTTTTGATGAAAATTGACATCAACGTAATGTTTTACACAAGAATCTGAAAACAACAATAAGTTTTCAGCTGGAAAAAGGCCTACCAAACATACTGCATGGCAAAAAAAAAAGCATGTCAAAAAAGACTTAATAAAAAACTTACATATGCAATCTTTGAAGAAAGGTCTGCCTCAAGCAAGCTTTGAAGATAAATGTGAGGGATGTGTTCGTACTTTTGGAAGACTGAATCTGATCGTTGCGAGAGTGGAGTTCGATACGTCGGTGGAGAAGTGAGTTACTTCTGCTCGAGGAGAGATCAATTCTGCTCAGCGGTCATGGAAGACGCATCGGCTTTTGCCCTAACTGTCTCTATCTCTTTGTATAGGTTGCGAATGAAAGCATCGGCCTTCACAGCCAATAGAACGGGGTCGTTCTGAAGCAGATATAACTTCTCGTCGGAAACGAAGAATGGCATCGAACAAATGAGTTAGAAATCGAGAATACCCGATCACCAACGATGGAAGAGAAAATTGGGAAGACGAAGAGAGGGAAATTTGAAGATTGGCGCAAGAAATGAAAAACAGAAAACAATAAATAAGGGGGCTCAAAAGTCCTTTGGGGCCGGTTGTTCAGACTTGGAGTCTTGGACTCGATGATCAATGGTCAAGCTCTAACGTATCTCTCGGCCACCTTCATATATAATCGTTTAGAGTTCGACTTGCTTTTTTGGGCCCAAAACATATTAAAGCAATCCTAAATAATTTTGTTAAAAAAAAGCCATAATTTTTTGGTTAATTTTTTTTTTTTTTGGGAAGTGCAAGACACATGTTCTATGTAGTGTTATTATCAAATAAAAATAATAAATATTTTTAATTTTTATAAAATTAACATTTAAATGATTTAAATATTAGATTAAACTTTTTTGTCAAAATTTTTTATAAACAAAAAATTTAATTCAATGCTATCAAGTAACTCAATTTTTTTTTTTTTACGTTTCTAATTTTCTTAACAAAGTTGTTTGTATTTGATTGTTATGATAACATGAAATAAAAAATTTAAGAATAAGAATAAGTTTTTATTTTTATCTGATTACCACATGTCCACGAAGCATGAATAAATAGTTAGTTTTATATCTATATAATAAAATCTATATTTATTTTGTTTATATGGGCATAGTGTAAGAACCACCAATATATTAATCATTTAATTAAAAAAGAATTATTAACAAATTATTTTATTATTTTTATTTTATTCAAAATATATTATTTTGTTAGATGAAAAATCATTTTATTTACTTGTCAATATATTTTTATTTGATTTTTATTAGTAATTAAAATTATTAAATGGATACTGAATTTAATTCCATATGCCTTTTACATTTTAAATTTTCTAAGTAATAGTTATAGTTTTATTTATTCATAATTTAGTAAATGATATGATATTGATAAAAAATATTATGTAATAAAAATACTTGAATGCTATAAAAAAATAATATTAATCAGTCTCATTAATGCATTAAATTACAAATTGAAGCCAAATTTATTATAATGTAAAAAAATAAATATTTTAATAAAATATTTTGTATAACATTGAAGGATATATCAATTATTATTTTTCATAATGATATAACGAGAATAATAGTATTATTAAACTATTGACAATAAAAATAAAAATAAAATGATAATTAAATAATATAATACAATTTTTTTGATTTTTTTGGGCTATATATTTAGCTTCCTTTTACCTAATTATGTTATGCTCTTGAATGATCTTATTTCTTATATTCACAGTCCCAAATTTATCCTGTCAACTTTTTATTTTTATTTTTTATAATATGAAATATTTAAACTAGTTTAAACATAAAGAGGCAAATTAAAATTTGAACATACAATTAATAAAATCAAATGTCAAAATAAAACTAAAGAAATAACTTAAAAATTACAGTTTAAATTACCATATGTACGTAAAACAAAAATGAGTAAAAATCATCTAAAATAAAAAACACAAGCAAAGAACTTTTTGTGTGTGTTCTTTACCTTCTTCTTTATTGATAAAAATTAATATGTATATACAAAATTCGAACATAGAGTTGAATTTAAAAGAATAGCAAAATGATAAAAATCTTATGAAGACTCATAAGTCATAAGGTGTCAAAATAAAATAGAAAAATTATGTAAATTTTATAAGATATGTTCAATAACCATATGATAATTGAAGAATAAAATGATAAACATATTCAAATTAGCTATATCTAGCCAAGATATGTCTACAAATTTTTTTTCCCTATACATTACCTTCTCAATTCTTTTGGTTTCTCTTAAATTTATGATGACTTTAATAGAATGAAGATGTATGAAAATGAAAAGCAATATTCACATTGAATCCTCATTGAAAAATTTATAATTCACAATTATAAGATAACCATAGTCTCGTACAGTAAATAGCTTTTTTTTTTATAAATTCAAATCAAAGTATAAGACTATATATTTCGATCTCTTTTTACCATTCCTTTTTTTTTTTTTTACTATATATATCATGGAGTCATATTTATGCTAAAAAAACATGTATTCTCCTAAAATAAACATATTATCTCGATTGTATTTTGTCGAAGACATAGGTAAATAGACAGTGTTATCTTTGGGTTAATAGTATATATAAGTCGTTTATGTAATCCAGTACATTTAAACTAAATATGTGGTTAAAAAATAACAAGTAAACAAATAAATTTTTTTAAATTATGTAATAGATATTTACTAAATATGCATATGTAAATAATTCATCTAATTATTATATCATTCAGTAATAATAAAAAATCTATCGAACAAAATAAGTGTCAAATAAATAAAATATCATTTATAGAGCAACTTTCTTCTATGTATAAGAATAATAGATTTGAAAAGATTATTATTTTTATATCATTCTTCTTTTTTCTAATTTTTATTATCAAATGATATCATAAAATAAATATATAGAAAAAAATTATCAAATAAAATAAATCTATATCACATATATATATAGTAATAGGTGTTTCACACTAGCTTGAAGGTAGGTTCGTATCACCTTCTATAATTATTTTAATTTTAATTTAAAATTATTACTTATAATTTTATTATTATTATTATTATTTACATCTTTAATAAAATATATAGTTAGATATATGTCTAATAAAATATAAAAAAATTAAAATTTAACGAGCTATACAATCATGTAATTAAGTTAGATATATATTTGATTCGATTCTAACGAGTAAGGTTATCGTCTAATAAACTTAGACCAATTAGATAACTTTGGAGTTTAGTTAGATACATACTCTCACGAATAGGGTTATCGAATGACTAAATTTTTTAACAATTGTTTAATTTTGATTAATCAAATTGAATAAATATTTAATTAATATTAAATCATAATTAATTGATAAAAATTAAGACATTTATATCACTTAATGTAAAAATTCACATGAAAGGAAATTATATCTATTTTTTAACTAATATAAAATTATTACATTATATAACCTTAGTTTCTATTATTATTGTTACAATAAAATAATATGATTTTTTTGTTATAATCTTACAATAAAATATATTTTAATATTATGATTATTATATAAAAAAATTATTATTATAATAACAAACTTAGTGATAATATATCAATTTTTTAATCAAATATTAACCATGGATACAAATTTGTATAGTTGGAAAGTAAATATGATTGATAATTTTGATTTTAGTTCGGATATAAAAATTTTGAAAGATAAAAATTTATTTTAAATTTTAAAATTTCATAATAAATTATTTTAATTAATAATAAGTAATTTATTAACATTTTGTAATTTAAATAATATATTATAAACAAGATAAAAGTATACAAATTCTCTCATATTAAGTTTTCACGTGTATTAGTTTTTCAAATTTAAAAACATTTTCTTGAGTCTCCTGACTCTTAGTAAATGGTATAATTAAAGATAAATCTTATTATTTTAAATTTTTTTATTAATTGATTAATACTCGAGTCTTTAATATTCCTAAAGTGACATTGAATACGAAATACAATTCACAAAATATTAATTAATTATTTTAATTTTTTAAAACAAAAAATATGTTTAAATAATTTTGTATTAGATATTATTATTGTTTTTTTCTTAAATAATTTCATAAAAATTAACTTAATTTTAATTTATGTAGTAATTATATTTTAATCACTCGATAAAAAAAATAACATTTTAATAAAAAAATTAAAATATTATTATTTATCTTTAATTTACTCTTTAATTTAAGTTAAGGATTCAAAAATATATTTTAGAATATAGAGGTTAAAGGATATTAACTTCAAAATTGAAGGAATTCTAAGTTCTATCTCTATAAAAAAAATATGAGAAGTAAAAGTAAAATGTTATATGAATTTTAAAATAAATTCTTTAATTAATTGTGAAATAGAAAGTTTAAATTTTGAGTCACATACATTTCATAATATTATTCAAAATAAATGATTCATTTAAAATTTAAATCATTTAATTTAAAAATAAGCTTTTAGTTTTTTCAAGTATAATAAATAAACATATAAAAATAATTTATAATTAAAAAATTTGATAATTGACATGTATTTCGAAGAAAAAATGACTCGTGATAAATTAAATATTTACTTAATATAAAATATATTCAAGTTTCAAAACTTAATTTATAGTTTTATCACAATTTCATATTAATCTTGAAATTGTATTATTACCATTTTTTTATTGTCCTGAATTTCTACGATAAGCACATGGATAATAATTTGTTATTAGAATGTTATTTTATATAAAATACATGTTTATTTTAAAAAAAGTTCAAAAGTTTCATAATTTTGGCAAATTTCGTTCAAAATTTGGTAATTTTAATACCTGCACTAAAATTTAACCAATTGATTTAACCACAAATTTTTGAAAGAAGTATTAAATGCAGCTGCAATTGTGACCGTCAAAAAATTCAATCATTTGATGAAACTAATGAATCCGACGGTGTTCATTAAATATTTAAACGATTTTAAACCATTGCTTAAATTGAACTTGATTGAAAACTCAATAATTTGCTAGGTACGGATTGGATGAAAGTTGGAATTGTCTACCATATACTATAATCCCATCCGAATTGGCCTAAGGCCCTAACAAAAAAACATATATTCTCTTATATATGTTACTCTATTATTAATTATTAATTATTAGTAGATTATTAACGTAAATTTATACATTTATTGTAATAAAAATTCCAAATTGATATTATTTTATGTTAAATATAAATACATTATTAAAAAAATTAAAAATTAAAAAAATAGTATTACATACTACTTTGATTGGCTTGAACTTGAATAGAATCAATTCATGTTAACTGTTTATCGGATCATATTGAATTGAAATATAGAGGGATTGAAATTTTTAAATCGAAACAGACGGCGGATCGGATGGAATTATCCTAAAACTTCCTATTTGGATTCACTGCAACTATGCAATGCACCAATAAAAATTAAAAATTAAAAAAATAGTATTACACGCTATTTGGATGGAATTAGTTTAATGTACACGTATTTTTATTTTTATTTTAGATGTCTTATGATATAAATAACCAATAAAAATTTAATATATTTATAATTTAAGACAAAAAAATTATTAATTTATTTATTTTTTTAAATATTAATATTTATATTTACGTCAGTTATTAATTATATATGAAATGATAAATAAAAATAAAATAAAAAATTTAACTCTAATTTACATATATTTTAAGAATTATTTTACATAAAATACAATATATATTGTCATATAATATAACCTTTTATTTTAACTTTTTATGTTTATAATAATAAAAAAATGTAATAAGTGATACTAAATCAATATGTTTACCGATAAAAATATAAAATACGTTATCTATAATATTATATAGTTTTTAATTTTAATTTTAATTATATACATTTTATTCATAAATATATATATATTATGTAATAATATTATTTAAAATTTTATTTTAACAATTTTTTTAATTTAATTTAATTTTTATGTTAATATTTAATACTTTAGATTTTAATGTGTTTCTTTCTTTTTTTAGTTTTAAAATAATATTAATTAATTGATTTAAGATGTGTATGTATAGATTTTATTGTATTTTTATTTTTTTTAAATAATTTCACTATTATATTAAAATATATTTAAGTACGTATTTAAAGTTATTCTCGATAAAATTGGTTTATAGTGAATTATAAATCTGTAAGTTTATAAATTAAAAACTCACGAATTTAATTAAAAAATATTAAAAAATCATTTAATAATATTGATTGTACCGAAAAAAAAAATAATCTACAGTTCCTAAGTAATTTTGTCCTTTCACCGAGTGCGATTTAAACTCAAATGTCTATCTCTATTATTCTGATTTTCGTTCAGATCAGAAGGGGGGGCAAAATAAATGCAGGAATTACAATAAATAAAGTTTTTTTTTTGGAATTATTATACATTGACTAGCATAATATTGGCAGGCATATAATAGGATCATTGCGGTGGCTTATTGGTATTTATTCTTGTCGAAGCTATTGAGAAGCATCTTATATTTTTCATATTAATCAAAAATGACTTTTAAGTATAAAATACCTAAAGATAATTAGTTATTTTAATATTTTATTAATTTATTTTATTTTTTTCTCCTTGTATTTTCGGTCACTTCTTGCTCATGATATCTCTATTTATTTTCGTAAAAATCTCTCAATTTTTTAATAAATATTAAACCCTAAATTATAAACACTAAACTTAAATCTTAAATATTAAAGTTTAAAGTTTAAACTCTAAACACTATATCCAATGATAAAAGGAATAAAAAGGAAAAAATTCAATGAAAAAAAAGAATAAAAAGAAAAAAAGAGCAGAGAAAAATAGAAAATTAAAAAATGAAATATTTTTAAATTTTTTATACACATATTTATTTATTTATTTTTAATTAAATTGATAATTTTTAGATAATTTGGATATTTCATATTACCACTTAAAAACTTATATAAGTAACAATAAGTAACAAAATATCAATATGATTGTTAATAAGTCACACTCTCCTTTCAAGTTTTGGTTTCATTATAACTAGAATTACATGAGTGCATGATATTAGATACGATAAGTATAATATATGCTATGAGTTTTTGGATCAAAAGCTCTCATTTTTTTTATAAGAAAAAAAGAGAGTATGTTTTTGTTTCAAACATCTGATCACCCAGAGTCTTGCACAGTTGCTTTGTTATTTTCCCTGAATGGAGAAAGAAAAAGGATGCAGGTAATGTGTATGACAAAATGCCAACCTGAATGTGTGCATTTGGAAAAGAATCATGATACTCATTTGAATACTTACGAAAAGAGCTCATGTTAATAAGCAAAAATTAAAGATTACCACACTAAGACACTCAAAAATCCACATCAAATCCAAGATACATTAGATTATAATAATAACATGGCCCAAAAGCCAAAAAAAAAAAAAGTTAGAAAATACAGTAGTAGAATTATAACAACTCAATAAACAATAAATAAGATAAAGATGAAGAATTAAGAAAAGTGGTCCACCAGTTGGTATCCCACACAGGCTGTTAAAGGAAATCAAATAATTGAGAAGGGTTGTTTTGGGAGCGTCACATGGAATAAAAAAAGCAAACTGACACATACACATGCCTTTGCCTCCCATTTGCTATATGCTCATCAGCACATGTTCTCTGTCTCTCTAATTCTCCTTCACCAACACCACACATTCTCAAACCTTTTCTTACACTCTAAACATTAATTAATCTCATCTATCTATTTCAAAGTCTCATAATAAATACACACCCAATCACACTAATCATTAAAATTATTTCACCTAATCTAATATTATACACAAACCCATCAAAAGTAAAGTACAGTTAGCAAACTATATATGCAACTTTTGCATATAATTTATGCTTTGGATAATTTTTGATTTTTTTTTCCTTTCCTTTCATACGTACTGGTATAATATACTATAGACTTGGTTCTGCTGAAGGACGCTTTGCTGCCAATAAAGTGCATTGAAGATGTCTGTGGCAGCTGATTAAATGGTCATTTGTGAGACCTGAGGCTTGCATGAATGAATGAACAACTGTTGGACCAACAAATCTGAAACCCCTTCTAACCATGTCTTTACTTATAGTCTCTGACTTTGATGTCTTCACTGGGATTCTTTGGCCTGATCTGTATTGTGTTGGGATGGGTTTGTGATTTACAAAACCCCATATATATTTGTCAAACGACCCAAATTCTTTCTTGATCTGAAATATGATATTTAGTTGCATTAGCCATTAGGCATATAGAATTTTTTTTTTAACATTATCCAAAATTATGGAAAAATATGGCTGGAAATGGTCGAAATAAATAACAAGTGCCAGTTTAGATAACTGTATGATTAGTGATGAAATAATTGATGTGATTATTCATGGTCCTATACTATTCTCCTTTTGAGCTTTCTGTAAAGTGATAATAAACAGGTAAAGTAGGGTCATGTGTTAAGATCAGAACAGGTTGGAATTCACTTGCAAATAAACTTTTTCATGTTAACATGCAAGAATAAAAGAATGATTGATTAAGAATTAAGATGATGATATTCAAAATCAATTTTGTACCTTCACTTGATGATAATAGTATTTCTTCTCATACTATTATAGAGTGCTTTTGGGTCAAAAATCATACATTTTTGGTGCAACAAGTTTATGAAAATGAGGTAGAAAAGATTAATAAGATGACAAAAAAATTGGGGATTTTGATTCTAAAATCTACCTCAAGAATTCTGTTGGCATTGTCCACAATTCCTCTAATCCTGCTTATTTCTATTCCATATTCTGAACTAATTGACATCATCTTTTTGTCAGTTATATTTGTTACAGTCTCTGAATCAAAGTCTGAAAATGCATTCCTGGATTGGGAAAAGAAAATCCATACACATAAGCCTATCTTTTCAAAATAGCAAACAACAATGACATTCGATTAGGTTGAACCAAAAAAGAGAAAATAAAATAGAACCTGAAATCTTGGCGTTTCTTCAAAATGCTAGTCCAATCTGAACCAACTTGAGCTCCACTAAGAACAAGAAGTTCAAATAACATTCTGTGGGAAGATATGAAAAAAAACATATGTAAGACAGAGTAACATGAGAGAGGGAGAGAGGGAGAGAGGGAAAGAGGTAGAGTAAGATAGGAAAATACTTACTTGTCATTATGAACAGGAACTCCCCATTCTTCATCATGATAAGAAACATAGATAGGATCTAAAAGAAGAAACAAAGTAAAATAGAACATTAATTTAGCTTTTCTCATTTCATGTTCATCATAATGTTAGAGAACACAGTCATTAACTAAATAGAGAAGTATAAATGTTTTATACCTGAATTAGCAGTGATAAAACTGCATCTTTTCTCATCCTCGGTTGTCTTGATTGTAATATTACCAGAAGCATCAATAGGAACAACCTTTTCAAAATTAGCAGATTTTGATCTTCCATAGTGAGCAATCTTCATCTTTCTTTCTGCATGTTGAAGAGCCATCTGTTCCCTCCTCAAACCAGCAATACTTCCTGGTGCCTCAGTAATCAAAGAAGAGGAATAACTCAATGATACCTCAGGAGAAACACCACCACTCAAAGCTCCATGATCATGACCACCACTATTATTATTATCACCACAATTACCAATAATACCCTTAAAACTTTTAGATTTCTTTCTTTCCAAAATCTTAGCTCTAATGGTTCCTCCAGGTGTCACAACCTTCTCAGAACTTGAATTCAAACCATTTGGGTCATTTGCTCTCTTTATAGCTGATGGTCTTGGGGATTTAGTTTTTGGAGAAGCTGGGGGTGTCATTGAAGTAGTCTTAATTCTAGGACTAGCATTAGTAGAAGATGTTGGTTGTGTAATTGTCGGTGGTGCAGGTGGTGGAATTAGAGATGGAGGCTTTATTTTCTTAGCTGAATTGAGTCTGTCTAAACCAGGCACTCTGTTACAAGTAGGCTTAAGAACTTGTCTTCCATTGATCCTAGCAACAGTTGGGGTCATTTGAACCCCCATGGTTACTTTGGCCTCTGAGCTACACATATTTTTGTTTTATAATTGTATGACTCTGTACGTTTTTAACGAGAAATTAGTAGTGGGATTTAAGCTTATTAGCTGAAGAGTAGAGCAAGTTTGATTTCTTGGAAAAAGATAAAAGGAGAAAAGATAATGAATAAGGAGATGGGTTGGAGTGTTAAGGATGGAAAGTGGAAGGGTTGAGGGGTTTTTATAAAGGATAGGAAGGTGGGTAGAGATAAAGGGGAAGTAGTAACATGGGAAGGTTGGGGTCTGCCATACAACCTCTTGTGAAGGGCATTATTTTTTTTTTTGTTAAGGTGACAATGACAGGCTCTTAGTACTTGCCATCAGGCATTGTTTCCTAATAAAATTAATATTCATTGAGCTTATTATTGTTTTTTTTTTCTTTCTTTTTATGTATATTCATGTTGTTTATTTGTTGTGATTATGGATCGAGTAATGGTAGGGAATTCTACTCAAATGAGCTATAACCTGCACCACTATTGATTTGTAAAATTGTGTTTAGTTAGAGCATCTACATCCTACAACATAAAGCAATAAACACCCCATGAATTTTAATAACATATATTCAATATCTGTAATTTGAGTGGTAGTAGACTTACTATTCCTTTTATTAATTTTCCTTTTTCCATCAAAATTACTCCTAATCTAGCATAAAGGGATATGGTGATGGCATTTTTAAAATCATCACAGTAAATCTCAAAGGTTTTAAGCAATATTCAGGAGATCATTCTTAAAATCACTTTTACAAGTGATGTAAATTATAATAAATATCTTAAATAAAGTTTGAATTTATAATATTAAAAGAGGATAACGATATTTATCAATAAATTAAATTAATAGATAATGGACGAATTTATTATATTTATATTTAATTTGTGAGAGAAAGAGAAGTTAATAACCATAATTTTTTGTTGGGTGGGAATTAAGATAATGTGTTGAAATTAAGCCTCATTATATGTTTTACACCTTGAAACTTCTCCAATTTCCACTTTATTTTTGATGCCTTAGATAAATTTCCTTTGATATTCCCCAAATTATTAAGCTGAAGTGGTTGATAAGGAAGGTAACAAGAACAAGTAAACGACCCAATTATTGATGCTTTCATTTTAGCTGGAGGGAATCTTTCTCTCTCTTATCTCTCACAAACACACAATCACAAATGTTTTGGTGAGATCGCAAGGAATTAAGTGATAGATTATTTAAGTATTTTCACTTTTTAAGGAGATCAGAAACTGATTGAGAACCTTTTTAGGTTGAAATTTGTGAAGTTCTAGTTGTTATAACCAATCAAATTATATTTATCAAATTATATTTAGAAGATTCAGTATTCCACATGAGACCTTTATGAGATTTAAATAACATCAAGTACTTAAATAAATTAACATCTTTATGTGAATTAGCTTCTCACTTATACTTTTCAGGCAAACTAATTAAGTTGCACTTCTTCCCTGCCTAGGGAGACTACATATTAGCCGATCGTTATTACACTGTTAAGTCTGTAAAGAGCCTAAAGACCTCAGCTTTATTATTTCTTTTCAATATTTTATTCCATAGAATATTGAATTAATGCAACTAAGCATGTGGGAGTAGCTATGACTATCAGCAACAAACAATTACAAACAAAGCAAGGCCAAAGACAAATATGGAAATAATATATAACAAAATTAAATAGAATAATAAGTGTGACATTATTTATATGAAAAATATGTTGTAAAATTATACAAATTCTAGATAAGTTAGATATATGATAAAGTAAAAATATATAAAATAACATATAAATTTGATAACAGATTTCGATTAATTTTACCAATGTTTTTAAAATTATTATAAATTTTTTTACTAAAAAAATTATACATACAAAATATTTATTATACTTACAGCTCAATTACACCCAATAAAATTATTCTTAATTTTTTCTTATTAAAATCTTTTTTTTTTAGATTTTTTCTCAATTGGACGATACAAAATATCTATTTTCTCTTATACATGTTTTGTCAATTCATCTTTAATTAGTTTTTTTTTTTCAACAAAATGATACATCGTTTATTCAATTTTTTTGAGTTATTAGCTTGACAATCACTCTTATATTTTATTATTATTATTTATTTTACTGTTTGATGTATGTAAGTTTGATACACAAAATAATAATCACATATATATTATTGAAATATGTTTTACAATATTTAATATAATACATACCTTTATCGGTCATAATTTTACAAGGTTAATAATAGTTACTAGTCTTACTAGGAGAATACTATCTATAAATTACAAGTTAATTAAAGTGGCTTAGAGAGCTGTATAGCTATTTTGGAGAGGTTGAAGGAAAAGGGTAGAGAAGAAGAAAGGAATAATGTAAAGTTGTCTTTATCTGAATGGTAATTGGAAAAAGAATTGAAGCAGATGCAATATTTAATCTTCTTGCGCACACATAAAAAGCTTACATTCACAAGATAGTTGGACCACACTAGCTCAGATTTCAGAATTATGAAGATTGAAGTTTTTGATAACTTAGAATACAAAAAAGTAAAACATTTTCCTTTTGAAAAATATCATGACAAAACTCCGCAATTGATCATGCTTAGGCGAGAATAGTATTAGGTTAGCCGATTTCTAATATAATTGGTTAGAACTAAACATTTCTTTCACAAAGTTTCATAATCCGAATCCTTCAAAAATATCATTGATAGCTTAAAATCTCAAACTTTTAAATGAAGTTTGGTTCATATAATGAAATCGAAATAAGAATGAAAATGAGAATGAAATGAAATGAAAAAAAAACAATGTTGTTTGGTTTGATCATTTAAATCTAAGAAGTAATCAGTATTATAATGTTTGATTTGACATTAAAATAGAATGAAAAAAACTGTAAATTAACTTAATACTCTTATATTTAATTATTATTTTTTCGTCATACAAAATATATTATTAAAATCATTATTTTTCTAAATAATTATTTTTTAAAAAGAAAATATATTATTAAAATTATTATTTTTCTAAATAAGGTTTAGGGTTAAAATTATTATTTTTCTAAATAGGGTTTAGGGTTAAAATTATTATTTTTCTAAATAGAGTTTAGGGTTTTAGGATTTGAGATTTTGGATTTAGGGTTTTAGAATTTAAAATTTGCGATTTGAGATGAGGGTAAAATTGAAAAACAAAATTGAGATGAAAACAGAGTCATGATTCCTAAAAGGGGAGAAGGAATTGTGATTCCTTCTTCTTTAAGAATAGATTTTATTCTTAACTCTTTTTTCGATTCTACTAAACATAAAAATGGAAGAAATCAATTATAATTTATTTTTATTCTCTCCAACCAAACACATTATTAAGATATTTTAATTGAACATAAATACATATTTATTAACATTTAAAAATTTCTCTATGTTATATAGTCTCAGCTTCAAACAATAAGGTGAAATTTAATTTTAATAAGATCAAGTTTCAACTCAAATACAAGCTGTATTCACTAATAATGTATAATAATGATGCATATTTATTAACTTTAATTGTATTGAAATACTTGAAGTATAATTTAAGTGTTTTAATGCACTCTAAACCTTTTGGAAGATTAATGGTCCCTTCGTATTATGTTATTAATGATGCATAAGAGAAATTATTTATTATATTTTTAGTTAATAAAATAAAAGATTATTAAAAAATAATTCTTAATTTTTTCGCTTTATCAACGTCCAAGAACCTATCGGTGAATTTATTTCTAGGTTTTGTAAATCCAATAATGACCAAGATCACTAATAGATGTAGAAGAGATTCTTACATCTTACATTGACCAAATATTAAACTTCTATTACATATGTAAATTTGAACAATATTTTACTTTACGGCTTAAATTTTAAGTTTAATTTTGATTCAAATATAAAGGACACAAGTAATTAATACTTTGATAAAGATAAAAAAAATAATCGGTAAAAATATCTCCAAAAAATAATAATAATGAATAACAAGTCGGTAACACATGCAACGAGAAAGTTGTACTAATTACAAATTACACTCTTACTTTTTTGGTCGGAGCTCTATTGAAATCTACTTTACAAGCATCGACAGCTTTCATTGATTATTAGAACTCTGCTAGCTAGCTGCACATAACTATTACAAGGTACAAAAAGCCTAAGAGCGTGAATGACCTTGCTTCAATTCAAAGTGTATCTATATACATAACCTTTATATATTTCTTCAGACGCTACAAAAAGATGGTATTATAGTGCAAATTTTTTTGCTAGAATGTCCATTCGAAGCAAATAAATAACATTCGCTACAAATTCTAAATTTTCGTTGTAATTATAAATGATCACAATACACTCAATACTAGCAACTAAAATTTCATCACAAATATAATAATATGTTATTAATATTTCATAACTCATAATAAGTTCAATAATCTTAAATTAATAAATTTTTACATATATACTGATAGTATCAATGCCTTATATATTATACACTTCTATATCACATTATTTGAAATTTATAAGAGAATATGATAGAAAATTAATCTTTTAAATTTTCACCATTAGGATAAGAGTATAAAAACTTATATTTATTGATTTTATCATATATATATATATATATTATTTAAAAATATTAATAAATTTTAAATGATATGATAATATATAATTGGTAAGTATATTTATACCATATTAAATGATTTAATCATGTCAATTGTAATTTTCTCAAATTTATGATATATAATAATATTTTTTTCTTACAAATAACTGTAAATTTAGAAAGAATTTAAGTGTATAAAAATATTATTTATTATTATTTTAATAATTAAATTTTTTGGAATAATTAGATTATTAATAAGTAAGATATTGTTTTTTTTTTCTTTTTGGGATTAACTTACAATCAAAATATCATGACTACCCAATTTGGAATCCCACAAGTGCAATGAAATGTTTTATTTATTTAATAAAAAAATGTGGCTCTAATAACTGTTAAAAGGAGAGAGATAGAGAGAGATGGTATTAGAGCTTTTCGAAGAGTTATTTTCGAACAGCTTTTAATAAAATCATGGGAGATTTTATTGGAGGCCTAGCCAGAAATCGAAAAAATTATTGCCTAGCATCTCTAATGATCATGATAAGATAGTCCTCGGCAGCAAGCTGGAGGTTGTTATCACCCTATATATAAAAAATTTTAAGAAGTGATTCACGTATAGTAGGCTTGATTTATCCTGCTAAGTTTTCATTTTCTATTATATACGTCTTAGAAAAATGACGGTAAACTATCCCAGTTGCTTTTCGCCATAAAAAAAAGTTATGAAATAGCTCTTATTTTACATTACTTTTAAATTTTTTTAGTTTATTCGTATTCAATGGACATGAATGTAGACTTCTTACTTTTTTTTTTTTTACAAGTACACTCTACTTTTATGAAAGTTTATATTAAATATATAATTTTTTTTAGCCTATATTATTAATGCATCTAAAAATTTAATATCTTTAATATTTAAAAAAATTTAGTATAACATTAGAGAATGTGAGCATGAAATCCACCTTTATTTTTCTATCAAATTTCATTCTTATTAAAAGTTTAAGCTGTTAGTAGAATACAACAACTATCCTTTATTCAATCTATTACACTTAATTTAGAATTTAAGTTTTATCAAGACACATGAATATGATCCACCATAAACCACGCAAGTTAAGGGATGGGCTACAACCAAACAAGTAATGCATTACTCCCTCCCTCGTAAGAGAAATTCGTCCTCAAACTTGCGCTTTTCGAAACTCAAATCTAGAACCAGGTTCTGATAACAAATTTAAGAATAGTAGTTAAATATTCCTACCAAAAACTTAAGCTATCAATAGAAGGCACAAACTATCCTTTATTCATCCCATTATATTTAATTCAAAATTCAAGTTCCATCAGGACACATGAATATGACTCATCATGAACCACGCAAGTCAAGAGGTGGGCTAGAGTTAAACAAGTGACGCATATGAATGACATTGTACATATATGTCTCAAAAAATATACGATTATTTAATTTAGACATTATTAATTCATTACATGAGAAGATAAAACTATAATTTTTTTATTACTATCATACGATATATTTAGTATTTTGAACATGTTACAACTCTGAAATAATGATAATATTAAAAAAAATAAAATAGTACAACAAAAATGAAAAACTTAGTACCATTAACTTGGAACCTTGTTACTCCATATATTATATTGTTCCATTTTAGAGTCATTCATATATTACTAACTTCTAAAACTAAAACAATCATACATATTCATAATTAATTTAATTAATATTTAAGATATATGTATAGATACCTTAACTTTTATATAATTGAAGAATATGTAAAATTTATTCTTAATTGAACTATATTAACGAATTCTTTTTGATTCTCCAAGTTTTGAACCTGAAATTTAATCATTAATATTATATATCTCAAAATATTATTCTTCTTTGAATAATATCCATTAGTTTTCTAATATTAATTGAAATGCAGTTAACTCTTGAACATTCCCTTGAATAGACACCATCCTAATTTCCTAATCTACTTAGGGTATTGAATTTAAACGTTAGTTGTGTTCTAGTACAGTTTGTAGAAACTTGTATTTCTTTCAATAAACTCCTCTTAACCCTACTACTCCAAAATGTAGGTGTTGAAAACTTTTAGGATTTGGAATGATTTTACCCAAACTACCAAATCAATTTCGATATTATTTACACACGGGTGAGACATCCCATGTGAGTTACATAACCCATGTATCTATAATTATAAATTAATGATTACTTTTATTCTTCAAACAAAACAAAATGCAAAATCAACCGACAGTTTGTCATATATGAACTACTTTGTGTTCCATGGTTGATTTGATATTCCTCTTTTCGTTTTTAATTAATTATCATAAATATTGAACACATGTGATATTCATTTCCGAGAGGTTTCTTAATTAAAATTTATGCTTTATTGATTAATCTTACATATTCTTAAGCCACCAGCTTCCTTCTTGCTTCTTCATAAGAATATATATATAGGGACATTTGATTTCCAACTATTAACATTATTTCGATTTCATTGTGGATATTATTACTTTGGTTTCAAGGATTTCATAATTTTTATTTAAAACTTCAATTAATGTATTAATTATCTTGTTACATACCATCCGTACCCTACTTTTGATTTTTGTAGAACTGCAATTTTCATTATATGCTCACCTTTTATCTTCGTATATAAATACAAATTTACACTAATTAATTAATTATAAAGTTGTATAAATACGAAGTAATTAAACGTCTGAAAATAAAAAAAACATTATATTGAAAGTGTATATTGTAAGTCCCTCCTACATTGAAGGGAAAGAAAATAAAATGTTAAGTGCAACCATAAATGATAGGTGTAACCACAATTGTTAGATACAATCACAATTGATAAGTACAACCATAAATGGTACGTACAATCACAAATGTTAAGTGCAATCAAATTTGATAAATGCATCTAACATTGATAGGTAATTTTTCCTATAAGTCTTTGCCTTAGAGATATATCAACAAACCAAAACAAGAAGAGAAGCAAAGCCAAAGGAATAATTTCTTTTGAAGAAAAATAGTATTGTGTGTAAGAAAGTGGCAGAGAATATCTTAGAAAAATATTGAGATATTTTTCTAAAAAAATAGTGACAAAATAGTGAGTTTGGAAAACACTTATGTGACACTATTTTGGGTTTATCTCAATTTGTTATATTGTCTCTCACTTTGTACCCATTAATTTTATTAGTGGAAGAAATACTTTTTGGAGTTTGTCCAGTGGACATAGCCCAAATTAAAGAGTGAACCACGTTAAATGGTGAACCAGAGTTAGATGTCTACTTTCACCCTATATTCCTCTCAAGATGGATGTTCCAGATAAAGTGTGGTCAGGAAAAGATATTTCCTATGATCATCTACGAGTGTTTGGTTGCAAAGCATTTGTTTATATCCCCAAGGATGAGAGATCCAAACTTGATACCAAAACAAGACAGTGTATTTTTATTGGTTATGGTCAAGATCAATTTGGTTATAGATTTTACCATCTGGTTGCAAAGAGACTTGTTAGTAGTCGTGATGTTGTATTTGTTGAAGATGAGACCATTGAAGATATTATCAAAATGAAAAAAAAATGTTCCTAATTCCAATGGTGACTTATCAGATTTGGAATTAATTTCTCCAACATCAGTGCCAAGACAAGTTGGAGATGAAGACCAGGTTTATCCACCTGATGAAGATGATGCTCCTATAGAAGTTGGTTCTGAACATGATGGAAATGATGATGTTCATTATCTAGTACCAACACATACGGCTTCTCCTGTTCCACTGAGAAGAAGTGATAGAGTGAGACGACCATATCCTTTAGATGAGTATGTAACTTTCACTGATGGGGGAGAACCTGAAAGTTATGAAGAGGTCATGGATGACGAATCCAAACAAAAATGGATTGAAGCCATGCAAGATGGGATAAAGTCTTTGCATGAGAACAAAACCTTTGAGCTAATGAAGCTGCCCAAAGGGAAGAAGGTATTGAAAAATAAATGGGTGTTCAGGGTGAAGCATGAAGGACACAACCCTAGTCCGCGATACAAAGCCAAGCTGGTTGTCAAAGGATTCAGCCAAAGAAAAGGTGTTGACTTTGTTGAGATTTTCTCTCCAGTTGTAAAAATGACATACATCCGTGTTGTGCCAGGGTTAGCAGCAAGTCTTAACTTGAAGGTTGAGCAAATGGATGTCAAAACTTCCTTCCTACATGATGATTTGGAAGAAGAGATATACATGGAGTAGCGAGAGGGTTTTCAACAAAAAGGAAAAAAAGATTATGTCTACAAATTGAAGAAAAATCTCTACGGCTTAAAATATGCACAAAGACAATGGTACAAGAAGTTTGAGTCTGTTATGGGGGAGCAAGGCTACAAAAAGACTACTTCAGACCATTGTGTTTTTGTGCAAAAATTCTCTGATGATGATTTCTTTATTCTTTTACTCTATGTGGATGATATGTTGATTGTTGGCCGAAATATTTTCAGAATCAACAACTTGAAAAAGTAATTGAGTAAGTCTTTTGCTATAAAAGACTTGGGGCCATCAAAACAAATTCTTAACATGACTATTATTAGAGATAAAGGCGCCAAGAAATTATGGCTATCATAGGAGAAGTACATTGATAAAGTACTTTAGAGATTTCATATGGATAAGGCTAAAGTGATTAGTTGTCCTCTTGCTAATCACTTTAAGCC
The DNA here is from genome assembly GCA_030763125.1 of Hippophae gyantsensis. Taxonomy (NCBI): domain Eukaryota; kingdom Viridiplantae; phylum Streptophyta; class Magnoliopsida; order Rosales; family Elaeagnaceae; genus Hippophae; species Hippophae gyantsensis. The sequence goes on from CM061033.1 coordinate 51,140,839, forward strand.
AAGTTCTAAGCAGAGCCCTTCTATAGACAAAGAGAAGGAAGAGATGGAAGAGGTTCCATATGCTTCAACAGTTGGAAGTCTAATGTATGTCATGGTTTGTACACGACCATATATCACTCATGTAGTTGGAATTGTGAGTAGATTCCTTTCAAATCCTAGAAAGGAACATTGGGTTGTAGTGAAATGGATTTTTCAGGTATCTTCGAGGTTCTTTCAAAATATGCCTATGTTTTGGAAATGACAAACCTATGTTAGTTGGATACATAGACACAGATATGGCTGGTGATGTGGATTCTAGAAAATCCACTTTAGGTTACCTGATTACATTTGTAGGGGTAGCTGTATCATGGCAATCAAAGTTACAAAAATGTGTTGCACTGTCCACTACTGAACTAGAGTTTATAGCAGTAACGGAAGCATGTAAAGAGTTGCTATGGATGAAAATTTTCTTGAAAGAACTTGGGTTGCAACAAGACAGCTATTAGTTATTTTGTGATAGTCAGAGTGTTATCTATCTTGGAAAGAATGCCTCTTTTCATTCAAGATCAAAATATATTGATGTGAGATATCACTGGATTAGGGATGTAATGGATAAGAAGCTATTACAACTTGAGAAGATACATACAGAAGAAAATGGATCAAACATGTTGACGAAAATTCTCTCAAGACAAAATTTTGAATATTGTCGTTTAGTTGCTAGATTGGTGGAGCCCTCTATCTAGTCGGGAGTGGGAGATTCGTAAGTCCCTTATACATTGAAGAGGAAGAAAATAAAATATTAGGTGCAACCACAAATGTTAGGTGCAATCATAAATGATAGGTGTAACCACAATTGGTAGATACGACCATAATTGGTAGGTACAACCATAAATGGTACCTACAATCACAAATGGTAGGTGCAATCACATTTGACAAATGCATCTAACATTGATAGGTAATTTTTCCTATAAATAGATAATGTTTTTGCCTTAGAGATATATCAACACACCAAAACAAGAAAAGAAGCAAAGCCAAAGGAACAATTTCCTTTGAAGCAAAATAATGTTGTGTGTAATAAAGTGGGAGAAAATATCTTAGAAAAATATTGAGATATTTTTTTTAAAGAGGAGTGACAAAATAGTGAGTTTGGAAAACACTTGTATCACACTATTTTGGGTTTATTTTAATTTGTTGTATTGTCTCTCACTTTATACCCATTAATTTTATTAGTGTAAGAAATACTTTTCGAAATTTGTCCTGTGTACTTAACCCAAATTAAAGGGTGAATCACGTTAAATTTCCGATATCATTATTCTATTATGTTGAATTCATTTTATTTTTACCCGCTGTACCCAACATATATAAATCAATTACAATTTTTTTAAAAAAACAAGAAAAATAACTAAAAAACCAATTTTTTTTAATATATTTAATATATTTTTAATAATAAAAATATATTTATAAGTTTACACTAATTAAGTAATTATAAAGTTGTATAAATACTAAGTAATTAAACATATAGAAAATAAAATAACATTATATTGAAAGTGTATACAAATCAATTACAATTAAAAAAACAATAAAAATAATTAGAAAAACAAAACTTTTTAATCTATTTTATATATTTTTATTATTAAAAAATATAACACTTCATTTATTTTAAATATCTTTAATTAAATATCATTTAAATTAAGATATGATTATTTAAAATTATTTAACCTTAAATAATATTTAATATTATTAATACGTTATTTTTATTATTATAAATTTTAAAATATTATTTTTTTAATAAAATTGTAGTTGGTGTATTTAAATATGAGTCAGAAAGTTTTGCCATAAATGAGAGTCTATGTTTTGTCCCCTCTATACTTCACTTTTCTGAAGTAATTATAGTACTCCAACGAAAATAAAAGTTGCATAGATAAATTAAAATTAAAAAAATCTGAAAAACTGTCCTTTCAACAAATTGGTTCAATTTTTCATCCTAATTATCATTTCATAAAAAAATTGTAAAAAAAAATTAATTAATAAGTCATCCAAAAACTGAGCTGAATTCATTATTGTGTGTGCAGAGTAAGCGTCGCCAACTGGGAACGTTCTTGCACTAAAATGCACATAATTGAATGGAAACCACTAATATATAATGTGTCTTAAATTAAGATGTTTATGTAATTTATTTCTTTAAATTTTAAAAATTATCTTTTAATTTAAAGTTAAAAAATATTAATTAATAAATTTTATTTTGATAATTTTTATTATAAATTGATTAAAATAAAATAAAATACGAGTCATTAACAAAAATAAAAATAAAATTATTTAAATACGTATATTTACTTTTATTTTTAAAAATTAAATCAATAAAATGGTTATTATAATCAAATATTAAAATAAATATTTTATAAAAAAATTTCATTTTACGTACCATTTTAACATTATTAAAAAATCTAATTTTAATCACACTTTAAACATAAAATAATAATTTTTATTAAAAAATTATTAAAATATTATTATATGCACTTAGTTAACTAATTTTTTTTAAATTTGAGGATTAAAAATTATTTTTTAAAATATCAGAAATTAAATGCATATTAATATTTAATGTGAAAGATTTTATTTACATTTTTATCTATATAATATAAAAAATAGAAAAGTTTAAAATTTACTATTATTACATGGTTTTATTCGCTAACCATGTCATATAATTCAAGAAAAAATAATTATGAAACGCACGAAAATTTCCATCCTATGTTCCTACTTATTTGCATCTTTGTCATTTATACTTTTTGCACGTACATGGTTACTTCTAGATATTATTTGATAGACAAGCTTATGCATAATTCTCTGAAGTGAATATTAAAATCATAAACATATTTCCTAAAACAGGATCAAATTTGCAATTTTCAAGATCAACATCATCAAAAAAGGCAAAGTAGTTATTATTAACTAAAGATAAAAGAAATATGCATATCTCAGCCTCCATCCTAAAATTATTTAGGATGCATTTGTTGGTGAGTTTGAATTTTGATTTATAATTGTTTTTAATGATTTATAATTGTTTTTAATGATTTTTAATTAGATTTGTAAGGAATTGCTTACAAATATGGAGTAATTAAGTACTTTTAAAAAAATATTTTTTTTAATATGATTTTGGATTTTTTTTCACCAAATATTTGACAAAATAGAACATGAATTTTTAATTTCTTTTTTAATAATTATACTACTCACACTCTCATTGTAATTCAAAACTCATACCTTATACTCTTACAATTCTCTAGACGGTGAACATGTTATTAACAATGATAGATGCTCACAAATAATATCATTGTAATATTCTATTTTTTAATCAAAATCAAGCCTAATCTAACTCAATGGAACTTGGAATTTGAAAAGAGAAATGTATGCTCATATCATTTCATTGAAGAGAGTTAGATAAATTTGCCTCTATCAAGACTCAAACCCGCGATCCTTTGATATGTAACACTCTCATTTACTACCTAGGGGCATTTGTAATATTCTCTACTCTATACACCACGGTCCCAATAAATATCAAAAATTGAGTTACAAACAAGCTTAAAATGTAGATATGCTTGGAGGAGAAATATAGACAAAAGACAGTGCAGTTGGTTATGACACTAGGTTTCCATCGCCTACAGATATCCCTCTAGTACAATACTTGTATCTGATATTTTTGGCTGCAATTTCTTCACTTCTATTCTTCCTCGCAAACTCTTCAATACAAGAGGCACATTCCCGTTCTCTCCTTCAACCCACAAAGGCAATACTTCAAACACAAGTTTTTGTAACAAACTTTTTTCAATACCCTGAGACAGAAGCTCTTCCATGTCATCTGTTATGTTCCTTAAATCCAGTAAAACACTACAGCAACCTTGACGCTTACAATATTCCAAAATGACATTTAAGTTGACATGCTCCATAACAACTGTTTCAATGCTGCTATTGGACACTTCTGGCAGTATTTTAACCTCTTTGTCACTGAATACGACTAGCTTAGCCACAGCTGCAGAAGCTGCACTGGAGATTTGGATTGGAGATCTATGTTGACAAGCCATTACTATCAAAAAGGGTTGATTGGCTCCAGATTCTTGGGATGCAGGAATTTGAAACTTGTCAATTATTGAGGCAGAAGAAAGTATAACAGCGTCATGTTCCTGCAACAGTTGCGAATAGTATCCACCAGACTCTGCAGCTCCTTCCCCAAGATGGTCTACAAAATGGCCATTGACTGAAAGGGAGTATCTGCAGATTGTGGGAGAAAAAAACTGAATAAATGCAATATAGTTTAGGGAAAGATTCCTTTTACTATCCTAACTTTTCAGATTTTAATTGAATTTACTACTTTAACTTTTCTTTTATTCAATTTAGTAATTAAACTTCACAATTTAATTCAATTTACGACATTATACTTCATCCATTTATACCCTCTTTTGTAAATCACTCAGCCTACAAAATGCCAAGCAAAATTTCACGTGCCAAAAAGAGCACATAACATAACAGTACTTCATCAATTATCAAAGACATATTGGAAGCGCCAAACATAAAACTGGAGGAATGCTATTTTAATTATTGTTACTGCAGTAGATTTACCTAAGTGTGAGAAAAGGCTTCCCTGCCAGCATTAGATGAATAAAAGACTCATTGAGCCATTTGCATAATTCTTCTTCTACACCAACTGTAACTTCAATTCCTGCATCTTGGAGTCTAGCCACACCCTTTGATGCCACGATTGGGTTGGGGTCAACCATTCCCACCACCACCCTTTTCACCTTGGCTTTAATTAGTGCTTCAGTGCATGGTGGAGTTCTCCCGTAGTGATTACAGGGTTCCAGGCTTACATATGCTGTTGCATTCTCAGCCAAGTCCCCAGCATCTCTGAGAGCAAATACCTGCAATACTTTTTCCCCAACTCTACATGTTCAGTAATATTTCTTCTTCTTGAGATAAACACATAGTTCCATACGCAAATCAGCAAATATTTTGCGTTGTGTTCATCACAAGCTAAAACATAATCCAAGGCAATTTTTGAAGTACTTTTTTTGGATTCTTTAAGTTTAATAAATCATGCTGCTAAACCAAAAGCTAAAATGAGAGGTTCAATATATTCTATTCAAGCAGGAAAAGAATTCTAACGTCACAAATTAAACATTGTAGAAAGGTAACTAAAAAAGGAAAACATTTAAGGGGAAAAGGGGAAAACAGAATGCTAGCTGTATGAGACAATATATTTGATTGCTCCAAAAATGCAAGAGAAGCAGGAGACAATGAATGATAGTCAACTTTTAGTGACTAAGCTCCTTCTTATAAGATCACATTACTTCCATTGTCTGTGAACATATAATATGATCCAGGAGGGTATTACAGCAGGACGAGACCCACTCCATATGGTATGAGATTGCCTATTTTGATTCATAATTACGAGTTCAGTAGGCTTTCGATCATGATTCATCAATTCAATAAAACCTTATGGCTTTGCTTCTAGGAAAAAATCCCAAAATATGTCATACCATATAAGAGATAACATTCTTTATAAGTATACCACTACTTAGTTTCTCAAGCAACGTGAGACATGTGTAGACACACTTCTTCATTCACCTCTACTTAAAGAGTCTTAAGTCCTCATAAAAGCACAAGTCCAAATAATCCAGTAAGATCATGGCTTTGATACCAACTGATACAAAAGGATCAATCCCTCTACTTATAACGAACGGAATCTACTCCATGTGATACGAGATTGTTTGCTTTGGTCTATAATTACGAATTCAGTGGGCTCTCGGTCATAACTCGACAACCGGAGCTTACGGTTTTCCTTTTAATATGAAACCCCAAAACACGTCATACCATATAAGAGATGATATCCCTTATAAACACATCACCGCTTAGTTTCTTAAAACACATCACCATTTAGTTTCCTAAAACATGTGCAGACAATCAATGATAATCAACATTTAGTCACTAAGCTCCTTCTTATAAGATCAAATTACTTCTATTATCTGCTAACATATAATAGAAGCCTATTAATTTCATCAACTCCGAATTCTTTAAGAAGTAAACAAAGCGCAATGGATTCAAACTTATAAGATCAAATTACTTCTATTGTCTGCTAACATATAATAGAAGCCTATTACTTTCATCAACTCCAAATTATTTAGCAAGTAAACAAAGCGCAATGGATTCAAATAAGAATGAAGTTCACCTCAGCATGAGGTTGGCCAGCTTTAGGGTGAAACCCTTCACCGACAACCTTCCCATTCTTAACAATAACACAACCCACCATGGGATTGGGGCTAGTACACCCAATTGCCCTCCTTGCAAGCTCCACGCACCTCCTCATGTAAAACCCATCATCAATACCCTCTTCATTTACCCTTCCACATCTTATCCCAACCAAACGTCTAGGCTTCCCCAAATAATTGGTCGATTTAGATTCCCATTTGAGAGAACTGCAAAATCCAGATGTGGAACCTGAATGGCTCATCGAAAGTTCGGTGGTTAGTTGATGCGCTGGAAAGGATGAAGGTGAGAGACTGCGCGGACAAAAGTTTGACCTCGAAAACGTGAGCTTTTGGACTTGCATATTCAAAAAGAAAGAACCCAGATAAAACTTGCCGTTAGAACAGAGACAATGGCGTTTGATGATTTTGACTTTTCACAGTTCAAAGCGGCTAACCAAGAAAGAGAGAATCTTTTCGGTGAGTTTATACTCTAAAAAACAGATAAAGCAAATTCAAAATACAAGTTACAACGATCTTCATTTATTATTTATATAAATATATTTATTTTTAGATAAACCGCCTATGAAGATTAATAATAAATTTTTAAAATTAAAAATGCACTACAATACATAAATGGTATATATGTATTTTTCATTGAACTATTGCTGTTAAGAGATATTTTTACATGAGATAAATTTACGGATGACTTAGAAAAAAAAATTATTAATTAATTTATATGAATGTATTTATTTATATATAAAATTTCGTACGTATTAATAAAATTTTCTTAAAATAATTAAATTACAACAAATGCTCAAAAAAAAAAATATTTACACACGTAGAGTATTTAAAAAAAATTACAAGAAAGGTAATTATAAAATTCAACACAACCAAAATGAACTTGTTATTTACTATATTATTAGAGTTGTTCCCTCCCGTATAATATTTAAAAAAATAATGGGTAATTATAAAATACAACGCAACCAAATTGAACTTGTTATTTAGTCTATTTTTTCTACCACCTTGTCTGATTATTATTATTTAAAAAAAAACAACTTGAAGAAAATACTAAATAACAGTCAAATTAGGGAAATACTAAGAGTCAGGTTACAGGTTTCCTCGAAGCAAAATAGTTAGGGAAAATACAGTCAGGTTACAATACTCATTGCCACATTTAAAGCTAATAGTAATTATAATTTTGGGTTGTAATTTATTCTTATTAATGTTTAGTTAACGTGACCTTATAATTACTAATTATTGTTTTTGAGAAATCATTTTGTACATAAAATTTTATAATTTATCATCAAATTAACTAAAAGGTGACTTTTTTAATTAAAAAAATAATAATTTAATACCACTCATTTTTTAATATGTTCATAATTTTTGAAAATTGTTTGAATCTTTATTAACGTTTTTCTGTATAAAATATAAAATTTATTTATTTTAAGTAATATAATTATCTATTAATTATTGATAATATATACATGTAAATAATTAGATATATATCGTTAATTATTATATTTATACATGTAGTTTGTTTTAGTAATGTGTATGTTAACTTAGTATTGTGTTTTTCGTTTGTTGTGTTTACGTGTGTTAATAAAAAATTACTCCATAATTTTTAAAACGAAAAACCACTGTTTTGGTGACTCGATGACTCCCTCAACAAGGTACCCCTTAATATTTTATCTTTTTAATTTTCTTTTAATTAAAAAAATCTAAATGAAAACTCTATTAAATTTTCTTAATATTCTGATTTGTTTTACAAATATAATTGGATCACTTTAAATATAATAATTTTTATAATTAATATTATAATTCGATTAGGATAAAGTACAATGAACTCGAATGAATTATAGAATTTTAAATCCAAATCTAATTTAATTATAATTTTAATTCATTTATATCCAAAAAATTTCAAATAGAAGCGTGATATCTTGTCGAATTCAATAGATTATGAAGGAAAACGCCAAAAAAAAAAAAAGGGTTGGAGAAGAACATCAAGAGTGAAGAAGTGACTGCGACTGTCACTTGTTCAATTTTTTTGGAAACCACTTACCACTTACCAGTACCACGTTATTAGAGGCCTGAAACAATTTCTGCTCTTTTGTTTGGACTTTAACCCAAAGCAAGATCTTTACTTACTCGTCAACCTATAAGATTTCTAAATATTTATAAGAATTTTTATTTTATTATTTTTTTTTCAACATTTTTTCTAACTAATCTTAACTATTATCAATATGAATACATAAAATTCTATGCAACATCCACATAATTTTATAAATTATAAATTTACGAAATATTTAGAAGTTCATAAAAATGTTAAAATTTATAACTAGTAAAAGGTTCATCAAAATCCTAACTTAACAGAGCACTTTTTTTCTCTGTCCTTCTAAATATTCGATCACTTTAAATATAATAATTATTATAATTAATATTATAAAATAAATTTACTTAAAGTAAATATATTATAAAAAATAAAATAATATTCTAACAATTTTACTTAATATTAATCTAAATTTTAATAAATACTTATAAATAAAAATATCTATACAAATGTATCATGTATTAATATAATGCATATTATAATTTGATACCTCTAAGTACCCTTTAAAAATTGAAGACTTTATATTATCCATATTCACGTATCTTAAAATTTTAAAATTTACAATTTCAATCTTTATTTAATTAATATATTTTATGAATAATTAAAATTAAAATTATTTATAATTAAATATATATTAATATTATTTTTTTATATACACATAATTATGTATAAAAATATTTTTAATATTAAAACATATAATATTTTAAATAATTATAATAAATTTTATTTATTTTTACATTTAAATTTTATATCTTATTTAATCTTAATATTTTAGGTTAATGCTTTAAATAATATAGTAGAGTATATATTATATTAATATTTAAATTTTTTAATTTAAATATATTTTTAAATAAATATTAAAAAATATAAAAAATGATTAAATCATATGAAAAATATTAATTAATTATTATTATTATCAAATCTACCCAACATCAATCTAAAAAACCCCGTCCGTACCCCTCATTCCTACCCACAATCCCACTTAAAACACCCCCATTGTAGCATGACGCCTACCAAATAGCAAAATAACTTTTCTACAGAGGGGGGAAAAAAGAAATCCAATTACCTCATGACTGAAAACGTACAAGCCTCGACACCTCTTAGCCCAAAATAATAATAATAATAATAATAAATCCTCAGCAAGTAAAAAATCTACATCCATAATTTACCAATAAATTAGAAACAAACAATATGCAACCAAATTTCCACCAAAAAAATCCAAGCATGTATAGAAATGTCCTTCATATTTGCTAACAATTAGAACTGATTTATCGACATTTACAGTTGAAGATCTACCTTGAAGTTAGCCTATTTAATTACGGAGCGTCTTCAATGGGATTCAGGCAAAACAGTAGCCTGTTTAATTGGGAAAAGAGACTATCTATCAGAGTGTAGTTAGTCTTCTTTAATTAATTAGGAATCCCATTATAAAATGTCACTATAAATAACAAGTACGTACCAAGCTGTTGTAGGACAATATCGATCTTCATCTTTAATACGTAAAATAACCAAAATGTCTTGTTTTAGTGTCGTATTGTGTTTCTTTTGTTTTTGTTTGTTTTTATTTTCTAATACATTAGTTGCTTCATCATCAAAATATGGAGAAGCTCTGACCAAATCATTATTGTATTATGAGGCTCAACGTTCTGGTAAGTTGCCTTCTAACCAAAGAGTTCAATGGCGTGGAGATTCTGGTCTCCAAGATGGCAGTGATGTTGGGGTAAGTTTATAAGTCATGTGGCTATTGGTTATATGATTTTTTTTTTTTTGAAGATTTAATTTCATCAAATATTAAATATAAGATTTAAAAATTATGATAGTCAATTATAATTCAACAATATGAAGATTATTTGAATATTTTTAAAGTTTAAAATTTAATTCTATTTATGAGAATATTAGTTTTTTTTATTTCTATAAAAAATTTAAAATCTATTATAAACATAATTCATACTAATTTAATAAAATCAATTTATAAGTGTAATTAATATTTTTAATAATGATTAATTGATTGATATTATTTTATTGATAATTATATATCTTATAAAATATTTTAATATATTTATTTAATAAAATTATTATATTTTTTACAAAAAACAATATCATTAGAGGTAATAAAAGATAAGTGAAATATAATAATTAATGGGTTTCATAAATTAAAATAATATAAAAATAAAATAAAATACATGTTAAAAAAATCATTATTTAATATTATTAAGTTTACATTTAGGTGTATAAATTCTATTAATACTCACACTTTATCTATAGTTTAAATTATAAGTTGTTTTTTTAATTTTTAGAATCAAAATAATTTAATAATTTAAGAAATAATTATTATATTTTATAAATTTAAAAAAAAAATAAACTATAATTTTATATTAAAAAAATTAATTTCATTGTAAGATGACAACAATTAATTCTTAATCTTTAAACATTATAAAAATAAATTATAGTTATTTTCTACATATTAATAAACTTATTTAAGTTTTATTAAAAAGAAAAAAAATAAAATAATTTATACTTGGTTCAGAAACAAATAAATTATTTCAAATAAATTGTTAAATTAAATAATTAACGATAGATAGACACATTATTATATATGTTATTTTATTTTATATATTCTATCAATTTATTACATTCATGTGAATTCTTTAATTTACTTAAACTAATCTCAGTTACTAAAATTATTTAAAAATAAATAAAATTTTGTTTTGATTACTACCTAGAAATATAATACGTATGGGAGAGGATGTAAACTAAGAATATGCAAGTTATAAAATTTTCGTGTGATATGAGTTTCTATTGATAATGAATTGTTGTTTTTTTTTTGGTTGAAATAATTGAATTCAATATATTAGCTAAAAAGAAACATTAAGATAGTGATTAATAATTTAATTGATAGAGAAAATAATATAAATAGAGTGATAATTTATTACAATCTTTCCGTACATGTGTATGTAACAGATAGACCTATCTGGAGGATACTACGACGCTGGAGATAATGTAAAGTTTGGGTTCCCAATGGCATTCACAATTACAATGCTTTCATGGAGCGCAATAGAATTTGAAGCCCAACTGGAGGCCCAAAATGAGATCTCAAACACATTAGAGGCCATTAAATGGGGAACAGATTACATAATGAAAGCCCACCCAGAAGCAAACGTGCTTTATGGTGAAGTTGGTGATGGTAATTCTGATCATCAATGTTGGCAAAGACCTGAAGATATGACCACACCACGTACTACTTACAAGCTTGATAAGCAAAACCCTGGTTCTGATATTGCTGCTGAATCTGCTGCTTCTCTTGCTGCTGCTTCTATTGTTTTCACTTCTTCAGATCCTAATTATGCTTCCCAATTGTTGGGCCACGCAAAACAGGTTTTTATTTTGTTATGATATTAAATTGTCGATTGATATTATTAATTAAAAAATGTCTTTTAATTGGGTTGCTTTAATCAAATTTAATTTTTTTACATTTGTTTTTGGTCTGATAATTTAATTGTTTTTTGCTTATGTGTGCAGTTATTTGATTTTGCAAGTAAGTACCAAGGTTTATATCAAAACAGCATTACTGTAGCTGTAAAGTTCTACTCTAGTAGTGGGTTTGAGGTAACTTCATACAAGGCTCACTCATATAGACATAAAGAGTAGTATAATTTGTCAATATTCTGAAGGTTAGTTATATATATAATTAACTTGAAAAGTGTTGATATTTTTGTATGTATATATGATTAATTAGGATGAATTGCTATGGGCTGCTGCTTGGCTTCATCGAGCAACTGGTGACCAAAGGTACTACGATTACATAAGTCGACAGTCCAATTCTGGTGGCACTAGGACCCAATTCTCTTGGAATGACAAATATGTCGGTGCACAAGTTCTCTCTGCCAAGGTATATATCATGTATCTATAGGATTATACCATTCCATTTCGATCACTCTTTTTGTAACTTAATCCTATTTCATCCCGATTCAAATTTCATAAAAAATTACAAAAAATATCTTTAAAACTTACAATAATAAAAAAATATATTAATGAAACAAATTTATACCCAGATCACTTAAATCATTGCACACGTATTGTTTGAAATATTTTGAAAAATCGTGAAGTTTCAATTTTATAGATAACTATTACATATGACATGATATGAATATTTTAGGTGTTAAAATTAATACAAATTTATGTGTTATTAGTATTTTCACGTTAAAAATAATATCTCAATAATGTTTAATAAACTTTGAATATTTAACAAGTTTAATCGATCATAATTTAATTTATAATCTGTATTTAAATGAATATTATTTATTATGAAATTTTTGTATTAAGTTATAAATATAGTTTTTTCCAAAAATAAAAAAAAATTATCTAACCTTTATTATCTTACTTCAACGTGTTTATAACATGTTGAATGATTAAATAATAAATTGAGATATATATAGTAAATAAAATCAATATCTATTTAATTCTATTTAAGTTACACCATATGACTAATTATTTAATTATAAATAGTGAAGTGAAATATTAGACATAGTTCTGCTGGAATAATTTATAAGATGTGATGTTCCAGCTTGTATTGGAGGGCAAAGCTGATAACACGGGCATATGGGGTCAATACAAGAGCCAAGCTGAGGAATTCATATGCTCTTGCATTCAAAAGGGTAACAACAATGTTAAGACAACGCCCGGAGGATTACTATGGTTTCAGCCCTGGGACAATCTTCAGTATATCACAGCTGCTGCGTTCGTCGCAACAGCTTATTCCGAGTATTTGACTGCTAGTCATGCTTCAATCCAATGTCTCCACGGCATTGTTCAACCCTCTGAAATTACTGCCTTTGCGCAATCACAGGTAATTAAGTAATTAGAGCCATAATTACTGCCGAATATTTTATTTTATCTTCAAAAGTTAACCTTTTTTTTCCTATTTGCTATAGGTGGACTATATTTTGGGTTCAAATCCTAAGAATATGAGCTACATGGTTGGATTTGGTTCAAGTTTTCCCACAAAAGTTCACCACAGAGGAGCATCCATTGTTTCAATAAAGGAAAATGATACTCCAGTGACGTGTCAAGGTGGATTTGACTTGTGGTTTAACAAAAATGCACCAAATCCTAACATATTGGATGGAGCACTTGTGGGGGGCCCTGATGAGAGTGATGGCTACACAGATTCAAGATCTAATTACCAACAAGCTGAGCCTGCAACTGTTGGCGTTGCTCCTCTAATTGGTGTTCTTGCTAAGCTTGCTTGAGCTCTAGTGTCATTTGTTTCTTTGCATAGACAATAATTAGAAACGTATAAAGAGGATGGCCAATATATATATATATATATATAAGCATAAAGAGATCAGACAATTACAGAGAGTTAATTGGATTTTCTTATGCAAGAGTTACTAGCTAGTAATAGATCATTAGATTGTATGATGACGCTTTGGTTATAAGTTTTCTTTTTCTTTCAAGTCCTATATAATAAGTTCCCAAAAAATGTATTCAAAAATAATTTTTAAAACCAAGTGTGTTTGGCCAATATTTTATAAAAACATTTTAAAAAATAAAATAAAAAAACAGAAAATATGAGTGTCATGTTGTTTGATTAAATTGTTTTTAGAACTTATTTTCATAATAAACTTTTTATTATTAAATTTAATTATGTTTTAATGATTTATGCATTTAAATTTTCAATATATATTTTTTAAAATACCATCCATAATTGACTGTGTTTGGTCAAATTATTCTAAAAAATTATTTTGTCATTAAAATATTTTATTTAACTTTAAATCTTTTTTTCCCTCTTAACAGTCATGTTAACATCTATAAATGATTATAAGAATGTTAAATATTTTTTAATAAGTTTTCAAAATAAAATAAAAAGATAACAATATTATATTAAATATTGATAAGTGTTTTTTAAAAAAAGAGAGGAATTTAACAAATTCAAAAAGTAAAAAAAATGTTGATATTTGTCCGATATAATATTTTATTTTAATTAATAAATAATTAATTTAATAAGCTTTAGAAATAATATCTAAATATATGTAAATTATATAAATAATACAAGTAATTTAAAGTTATAAGCTTATCATTGCACCTGTTGATTAAAATAACAAATTTAATTTAATTTTTATAACAAATAAAATAATATTTTTAATATTAACTCGTATTTTTTTGTGTTACTTTATGTTATATGTGTTATGTAAGTAACTTAATAAAAAGAATTAATTTTTATATAATAAAAATCCCGAGCTTTTATTCATTTTTATTCCTTTATTTATTACTTATTAATAACATATTAAAAATAATATAAGAAAAATGAACTTGTATATATGTTTCTCGTAAAAATAAAAATAAAATGTCTCCCGTAAGAAATTTGTGTTGTCCATTATTTTTTTTTTAATTTTAATTTTTTAATTTCATATACGTGTCAGTGATTAAGAACTAAGATCTAAAGAAAGGGGTGCGGGGCGGACTTAATACCTAATGGTAACAGTAATCTCGGCTCTTCGTAAATGGAATTTTCCGTGTTTTCATCTAATTTTTATAACAGAGAGGACATGTGATAGGTGTTTTTAATTTTTTGTTTTTTTAATTCACATAACTTTTTTAAATTGTAACTTAGAAATATGACAAAAATATTAAATTATTACATATTAATTTTCTATTTTTAAATATAAAAAATAATATTTAAATTATATGGTTAAATTAAGGTTGTAAATTTTATTTAACAGGACAAATCCCTTCGAAAATTATCCTGTTGGAGCTGAAGATAGGATAATAAAATAGAAAATAAATAAAGAAAAATAAAAATTTATATTTTATAATGATTTTTTTTTTGAAATTATATACCATATTTTAATAAATATATAAATATATAAAAATTTAATATTTTTAATTACTTTAAACTTAAATTAATTATAAGTAATGTATTATATATTATATATTATATATTTATTTATTTATTTTTATTCTATTAAAAAATCAATGATATTTTTTATAGAAATTATTTCAAATTAGTTTGCAATAAAATACTATCAATTTTATTCAATATAAAATAATTATGTATTTTTTATTGTATATATTTTATTTTTCTCATTTTTGTATAAATATAATTTATTTTTTATTATTTATTGATTCAAAATTTTAATTTTTTTCAATATAAAATATTTATTAATAACTTATTATTTTTATAAATTTTTATTTATAATAAAAATAAAAATAATATTTAAAATATTACTTATACTTACCTTTCTTTTTTTCTTACTCCCTTGTTTTTAAGTTAAGTTAAATTTTTCAAAAGTTATATTCTTATCATAATTGTAATTTAATATTTAGATTATATTAGATAAATTGTTTTAACATAAATTAGTGTAATTAGTCAACAAATTTGTGACCTAAATATTTTTTACCATGGATAAAATTAATAATCTTTTTAAGTTTCAATTCCAAAGAGAGAAACTATAATAACAATATTAAGATTGTAAATTTAATTTAATATGTTGATTTATTTTAATTTTACTCCGTTTAAATCTTGATTAGTTTGATAAAAATCAAGTTTGATTCTAACTAAATTATTTTAGAATTGAAATTAGTATCAAATATTTAGGTAATGGGTTTGGTCCATATTTAAATACAAGTTAAATTTAAAATTTAAAAATTTATGTATATTTGAAGATTTAATGACATGATTTTATTAAATCTTGAATAATCTTAACTTAAATAAATTTAAAGTTAAAAATTAAATTCAAACATATTCAAATAATTATACATCCAATTTCAAGATTTTAATTAATTTGAAAAACTTACCTAATCTAACCTCTATACATGCTTATGATGTAGACGAGCTTGGCATGAACACAAAAATGTTAGGTAAGAAGTAACTTGATTTGTTCTAATTTATATAGCACAAATTAGAAGTGATAATTTAGGTTACAATCAAAAACATAATCTTAATATAATAAGAAAAAATTATTTTTTAATTAAAATTAATTATTATTTTTTGTTTGTAAAGATGTTAGGGTTATATTGTGTTTATTTTTTGTTTGTCACCTAACCCGGGCATCCGATTTCAAGTTCCTCCGAGAAACTTATCCAACGTAACGTTGACTTCCATTCGTCCTTGTTATCTCCGAAAGCACATAGACGTTGACCACTCTTTCCAATCCAATATTCTTTCTATAAAAACAAAGTTAAGATATTACTTGTTTATCCCAGAAAGTTCAAGAAGTTGCTTTTCCAATTCTGATCCATCAATTATAAACATCTAAGCATAAATCAAGCAACGCAGAGAAATTAATCAACCAGCTGTTACACCAATTATAAGTTCCAAATTAATTTATAAGCTTCTTTTTTTCCTGTTTAAATATCAGATGCCTTGTCTCTTTACTCCTATTTAACATTAATTCCAAAAGAGTACAAACATCAACTAAATCAAACCATCGTTAATTTCATTAACAATCATGTCTCTAATACAATCTTCTTTCTCACAACATAACCTTTTCAACCCCTTTGATAATTTATGTTAAATTTGGGTTTAATTCAATCTTAAAATCCAAAATATGAGATGAAGAATTGTCCTCATTTATATATGAGTTGGATACTTCATGCCTAATTAATGTGAGACTTTTTAACATTCTTTTTTATATTGTCAGTTCATCGATGCACAGTGATGGATTTACAGTTACGTGTCACAGGATGACTTTGTCTACTTTAATACCATGTTAAATTTGGGTTTAATTTTATATCAAAACCTAAGTTATGAGACTAAAGATTGTCTTCATTTATATATGAGTTAGATATTTCATGTTCAATCGATAAGTTTCTTTTTCGAAAACTCATGAATATTTGGTTATATTGTAAATACCCACGTGGATTGTAAAGAAACTTCTAATGCCCACATATTTGAAATTGATCTTCCAGGTCTTTTAAAAGAAGATGTGAAGCTTGAGGTTCATGAAGGTAAAGTGCTTCACATTAGTGCATAGAGAAAAACAGAGGAGGGTGGTTAAAAGGGTGACAAGTGGCACTACAGAGAGAGGACAAGTGGCAGCTTCTCCAGGCAGTTCAGATTACCTGAAAGTGCTAAAGTTGATGAGATTAAGGCTTCAATGTGTGACGGGGTATTGGTTATTACTGTGCCCAAGCAGGAGGACTTGAAGACTAAGAAGCATAAACACAAGCATGTTGAGATCTCTGGAGATGAAGCTGGACATGGTGCCCAAGGACTTGGTCGTTTTGTATGTTGCAAAGCCTAAAAGCTAAAAACAACTACTGTCTCAGTCTACTCTCCTGATGATGAAAGTAGTTAACAATAATTTTGTGGTTTTGTTGGTATAAGACATATTGTTTCTTATGTCTGTTCTACGATACTGTAAATAAGGATGTTGGAGTCCCACTTGGTGTATTATCAATATTGTTTTAAAATTCAAGCTCTTTCCTTATTGCTTTAGATATGTTCCTATTCGTTTGTTTGTTCAAATCAGCCTAATTTGTCCACTTTTAACGGGTGATAAATTAAGATGATGGCAGAGAGCCTGAGATTGCCAAGCAAGAGATTGACCATATCAAAATAAATCTTACCACTGTTTCTTTCATAGATATCCTCAAACAGGACCGGTAAAGATGATATTAATGTTGGTAATGGGTAGATTAAGTCAACTAGTCCTACGGACATGTGGTAAAATTGAATTTCACTTTTATAAAAAAAAGTTATTAGAAGTGAGAAATAAAAGGTTAATAGAAGTGAGAAATAGATCAATAAGAAGCATACAATATGTTGTAAGATTTTCTCCAACTATAAAACATTCTAGTGAAGAAATTCATGAAGGTCATTCTGAACAAACTCAACCATGATAAAGAAGGTGGCAGCAATGGAATCATGGGGATGGTAGGGAGTTTGGCTCAAGAATTTCTCAAACATAAGCTTGAAGAGAACAGTGTGGAGGATGCAAAACCTTTGGATACAAGACTGGCAGATCCTCAAAGCGTGGATTTCCTTGATGGCAAAATTCTGAAAAGTGGCTGTCAGATAGGTGATGCTGTGTCAATGATGTAATTATGTAAATTATTTGCCATGCTTGCTGATATGAAAGTAAATGTAGAATTAGTAAATATAATTGTGTGATTTCAATGTACGGTTCATGTGTATTTAGACTGGATCTTAATGGAAAAGACTTTTTCGTGTATTTCATTAATAACTTGAATGGAGCTGTACGTTTTTGATACAAAATATTCCAACGTAACTATTAAATACACAATAGTATAAAAACTATTTAATACATCAAGAAGCCTAGTAACTTGTATTGAATATTGCTTTCGTTGACAACCACGATAATTTACAAACTTACATGGCAAAATACAGAGCCAAAAGGCAACAAAAATCAAGAATAGTGCTGCGTTACATGGTCTCTATTCTTGTTAAATCAAGTACGCTCCTTGGAATGCAAAAGTTTGCCAGAATCTTCAGTAGTAATCTCAAAACTTGCTAATGGGCATAAACCGTCGCCAACTTTTTCATAGTCAAAAATAACCCATCACTAATTTCATCAAATTGACTGTTGCTTCATCTTAATCTTCAATATCTTGAACCCATGCTAAATCTGTAATATCAATGTCTCGGTTAGAATTGACCTCTAAGGAGTAAAATTCTGAAACTAATTCAAGACTTGATTCACTGTATGAAGTGAAATTTGATGTCTCAGTTCTGGGTGCCTTAATCAGTGCTTTAGGTAACGTATTTTTAATCATCTAATGCCACCAGGTGTGCAGCCACTAAAAGAACTCTAAAATTTGTATAAAAGATCTACTAAAAAACATAATGTCTTCACACACACTTATGCTTCCAAGTGTTCAGCAACAGAAAGAACTCTAATTTTTTTAACATTAAAGACACTAAAAATATGGTGTCTTCAGACTTCATGCACCCTTGTACATGTTTGTGTGCTCATAAGAGAGAGAGAGAGAGAGATACCTTGCAGCACAGTTTCAACTGCTGCATTTGGCACGAAGAGTCCAACAATACGCTGGTTATCTGTAGTAGTTTCTACGCACACAACACGGAGCCGCTTATGACTTTGGCGGGCCTAACAGAATGATTATCATAAGTTATGAACAATTGAAAGTACAGGATGTTAAAAGCAGACTTAATTTTTTTTTTGTTAGGGTGGGTTTTTTTTGTTTGGGGAGGGGGGTTGGTGGTAGGGGGGGTAATTAAATAAAGGAGCAAGTATGTTACAAGAAAATATTAAAACAGCAAAATACTCCTCCCATTTTACAGAACCCAGGTTACCCAACGATGACACATTTCCATGACGAGGTAGAAAACACTAGTTGTTGTACACTTGTACCTAAGAACAAATCTTCAACCATATTTGTACAAACACATGCAAACCTATCTGCCATGTAGTAATCTAAAGATATAATCTCACAAATCTAAAGGGCATCTCAGACTAGTAAGGAAGGACAAAAATCTCAAGCGTTTTAACTACCTAGCTTTCTGCTAAACAACTATTGTATCCAATATGATTTACATTATAAAAATAAAGAAACAGCATGCATAGGGCATCATTACCCAACTCCAAAAATAAAAAATGCTACTTTGCTATGGTCTATATCTATAATTATGATACATCAAGCAATTTGATGACAGTAACATCATACAGAATCCATAATCAATTAGGGAAGGGGGGGGATTAAGCCCTTAGAAAAAGGAGAATATAAAGCCCTTAGGGGGGAGGGAGAGAGAGAGAGAGAGAGAAATGTAAGGGTACCAAATCACCTGCTTCGAAAGAGCCTTTTCAATAGTGCCCCAAACAGGAAGAATGAGGCCCCCAAGAACATTTACTTCTTGTATTCTTCTGCCAACAGTACAAAAGTTGCCAAGCTTGCAATTGGGACCATGCATGCACTGCAGATAAAAGAAATGCAAGCCATAGTAATAATAATATATTTTGTGGTCAGACAAGATAAGGTAATTGCATTGTCAATTGTCAATTTAATCCACATTCTTGCATTAATGATGCAAGATATGCATATGCCAATATCAATAAAAAGAATGCAAAAACAAGAGCAGGGGTAAAAGATATGCAAAAATCAATAGGAAATATACATGAAATCCATAATGAATCATGTAAATAAAAAATGGAAAAGAAAAAAATCTTAGGAACAAAGTCAAGATAAAATGTAATCATATTTTACAAATAGATTATAACTCAGCTTAAAGTCTATTAAAAAACATTAGAAAGCAAAAAGATCCTCACCTGTTTGGACGAAGCTTCATATTCACCTTCCCAACCCCTACGAGCTTTCTCTAGAGATGATGTCTTTCTGTACTTATATTTTAGCTCTGCCAATGGCATTTCCCTTGTTAACAAAAGTAAGAGGTCAACATACAACTTTAAAAGAAAACCAATAGCCTTGTAATCTAATGGTATATGCTCCTCGTGAGCACTAAGTGGGTGCATTCGAATACCACCAATGTACATGTGTCAACGCATGGGTGTGTGAGTGTAACCATTATTTTAAAAAAAATCCTGATAATACCTTGGTGACTCCCCAACAGCAGGACGAACTATCTTATACATTCCAGAAGCAGAACTGAAATGTAATATATTACAGATAGTGAAAATCTAACAAATTA
Organism: Hippophae gyantsensis; assembly: GCA_030763125.1. NCBI lineage: Eukaryota > Viridiplantae > Streptophyta > Magnoliopsida > Rosales > Elaeagnaceae > Hippophae > Hippophae gyantsensis. The sequence continues at coordinate 51,161,783 of CM061033.1, forward strand.
ATAGTAAAATCCTAATAGAGAATACTTGGCATTTTGACAAGGCTAAATTTTGGACCTGATTCCATAAGATATTGACTGACATCAGGACTTAAGATAACCATATTTTGCCTCAGTTGCCTTGATCTATGTTTACAAGGAACAATATAAAACTTCGTATGAAACCCCATCAACTATAGTGAAGTACCTTTCAAATGCTAAAATGAAGTGACGCTTCCCCATCCACTCCCTCTTAGATTCATAGAATCCATCAATTGCTGATCCTGGTCCATCTATTTGTTTCTCTTCAAGCATGGTACTTGCAACCTACCAAAGTAAAATATGGTAAGATGATTAAGTAAAATATGCCATTCAGCCAGTTAATTAAATTAAAAGTACCTCCCATGTCATCCCCCGATCCAAAGTGAAGGTAAAAAGCTCCGTTGATGCCCCAGACATTTGATCAACTTGAACAGTCTGCTCAGGAACAATAAGTTAATATAACTAAAAAGGTACACCCAACTAGAGATTTCGCAAATCAGCTGACCTTTGGGGTTCCTTGTAGTTTTACGACATTAGCTTTAATTTCAACAATTCCAGAATCTAGATTGCCTTCATCCCTTGCATTCTTCACTAGAAGATCCCAAATGCTTACAAATAATTCAAACAGCCTGCACTTTGAAAGGTGATTTTCAGCAAAGTGTAAGCCAAACTCTAACTTCAATACGAAAACCAGTCTCAGATTATCAAGTTATAGACCTATTTTGAATATCTGGAGTTAGCCCTAAAATTCGATTGAGAAATCGACCAACATCATGCATGTCTGAATCAATGATGCGTCCACCAATCTTCCCATTACCTATACCAAATACAGAAATCAACACACTATCATGCAAAATGATCCAAGTGAATAATGAGTTGTTATTGAACATTCAACAGTGAAAATCAAGTCAATAAATGACTTACTATCAGCACATCTTTCCAGATATTCGAGACAAGTAACATGGGCATTTAAATTTTTTGATTCAAAATGAATATATAAAATTTAAGTCTCCTGAAATGAGGCATGTCGCCAAAAATACCAGGAATAGTGTCTCTAAGTATTCCTACTGACAAGAGAGCAGTTCTGGCCTTCTCAGTGAAATCTTCAATGGTTTTGGGGTCATCCGATGAACATCCAGGAGGTACAACTGGAAGAGAATCCTGAAAACTGAAATATAGTTATTTTCCAAAAGAAATAGATTAACATTTAGGTAACAGGTCCAAATAAAGTTTGTCCAACCTGTTCCAAAATTCCTTTGTACATTAAAAATAGTGCCCTCTTTCCATAAGCACTATCAAAATTAAAGGCACTCAATGATGGCCCTGCCCTGAAAATTCATCCAGCAAAGCAATAAGAAAACAAAGATGACTCTTTAGAAAATTATATATGACAAGTCATTTTTATTCTTTAATTATAACCAAATTCCAAAAGCAAAGCCAAATTCACCTGCGGTCTCCCTGTGTTAAGGCTCCAAGAGATTCCAATCTCTTGGCTACAATAGATGCAAACCGGCGCTCTCCTCCAAGATAAGTAATGAGTAGCCTGCCAAACATGATTTAAAGTTTAATCTTGGAGTCTTGAACTCTTGATGACTTTGCATACCATAAATACTTGCAATAAGATATTTATATGTAGATAATACAGTTAAAGAAAGCATCAGAAAAACAAAGTCTTAACATATTAACTCATCACCTTCCATATATGAGTATTTTCCATGGGGAAGAAAAATATCAACTTGAAATATATATTTTTGCTAGTGAACTTTACAGAAATTTTACTTGAATACATCATTCGGTTATAAATTCAGAAATTTATTTCTTAATCATCTCATTGGAGTAAGAAACCTTTACGCTCCAATAAAGAGGGGATTTGAAATCGAATCCCTTCTCTTAGGATGGAGTTTTGTAAAGAATAGGCTATCTCATAGTTAGATTTTTCTTTTTTAAGTGGATTGATTATCCACAATTTGTATTTTTGTAACTATTTATATCTATAATATAATATGTTTCTTACAAAAAAAAACTCCTTCTCTACATCTTAGAACACATCTTTCCCCAGCCATAGTCCAATTAACACACACACAGAGAAAAGATACAAGTTATTTATGGACGTGCAAGGTATCAATTGCATGCCAACTATTAGTATAAAAGCATGAGCTTCGTTAACATTTTAATTACTACTTATCTAAGGAATTCAGTTTTAGCTTAGTTTTTCATCAAATGTTGTTGATGCCATATGTCTTTTTCAGCAATTAAGGCAAAAACCTAGCTCCCTTTCTCCCTAATCTTCCTCCACATTCCTTAACTTCTCTCTTCCAATGTCAAACAAAAACATCACAACCTCTAGCCTGACTCTGTTTAGTGTGTGTTAAGCAAATCTAACTGTAACCAAACTACTTCACCCACTCCCAGTATTAAAGTTATAGCATGTAACAGAAAGGCATGATCGTTTTTCTTCCTTCAGTCTTTTCTAAGAAAAATATAGCTACAATAAAAAAATGTGCAGAATAGCAAGCTATCATTTGAAAACAAGGATGAGATAAAATCAAACAATAGAGTATCTCAGTATCCACCTGTATTCAGGAGCAGAAGCTTGATTTGACCGATGAGTCCTTCCAAACTGTTGAATAGCTCTGTCAGCACTCCAAGGAAGCTCTAGAGTAAAATGGACCCTTCTTTTCTGCAATGAAAAGAAAACGTGTGCAAAACAGAAAAATTAATCAAGGAAACATGTTTAACAAGTACATATCTGAAAGTTTAATGCTTGGTGCCTGCTATGTTTATATAAAAGTTTGCATCACACTTCATATATTTTGTGCCTAAATTACCTCATATTTTAAAGTATTGACATTAATTGCCCTTGAAATATTTCATGCCTAAAACATCCCTACTCTGCTAATTTTAACTCTCTGTAATGACTATTATCACAATAATTTCTGCAACTTTTGTTTCCTTCTTAACCGCATCCACTTTATATGTGCTTTTTCTTATCTAGATCTTTTATTATTAATTTGATGTTATTTTATTGGGTTATATAATATTTAAATACGTTAGAACTCTCACTATGAAGCTTTATATGGTTATTTATTTTTTTAATAAAATCCTAAACATAATTAAATTTATTGACACTAAAACCCATATATTAATTTTGACAATATCAAACTAAATACCTCTCTCTTATATTACTAGCAAAAAAAATTGCATGTTCTATTACCATACGTACTACAACCATAATGATAAAAACCTTTATACAAAGATGATTAATATTAAGTTGTTATTATTCATTTTTTTAAAATTCTAATAGAAATTTATTTAACATAGGTTCTTAGGCAGTTATATATATTCAAAATTTTGCATTAATAACAATGTTAAATTTCAAAAATAATAGAATAGACGTTCTATATGGGAAATGATAATATAGAAATATGAAAAACTAATTGAATGATATTGAAAAAAATATATTATAGAAATATGAGTAGTTCTTATATTTTTCACTTTAAATTTGCATTGCTATAATAGTTTATATTAATATTAAAAAAATTAAAGAAAATACAAACTAGTCACGTGCAAAGTATGTGTTCCTTACTAGAAAAAATAAGTTCACAAAAGAATCAGTTGTACCTGATTTGCAGCTCTTCTATCCGCTTGCAAAGAGACACCAGCAGATCCAGCTTCAGAAATTATAGCAATCAACTTTTTACCCTCCATGAAAAGCTGCTTCTCATGCATGTTCACCATCTCCATTGTAACATCCTTCCTATATATAAAAAAAACATTTTAGATTTTACATATCCAAAGAAGAACTCGATATAAATAAAGAAGAAATTTAGGCTCACTCACGTATTCCGTGCCTGATAAGTTACACCTTTCCCATTAGAGACCCTTACAAGCGTGCCTCGCCTACCCGTCATCTCTGCAACTCTCTCAGGGCCTCCGAGCTGCATTCTCAAAAATAGGCATATGGTTAAAGAAGTAAAGGAAGCAGTAGGCAGCTCTGTCATGAAAAAATTGACCTCCAGCAATGAATATGATCAGGATAAATAGCAGTGATAAAAAAAAAAGATCTGGATAAATAGTGCGGTTGAGAGTTTTAATACTTATATCAAAACCACAGTAACCACTATGAATAGGTGACAAATTCATCAGCAAAGACGGCAAGACTGTACAGAACGTGGCTCTAAGTATCTGTATTATTCACTCTCGTGACAAAATTCACAAATAAGTTACAAAAATTCTCCTGAAATTTTTACCTGTGTTTCACACTAATCCCAGAGAAAACTGAAACAATCATCTACAGTCACCATCAGTTGCACCAGTTACAACAAAAAGTTCTTAAAAAACCGGTGCTCTTGTTAAAAGTTTCTTTTTGTGCAAAGACAGCAAGAGTCTAGTAAAGGAAGAATCAATATCATTAAACGTGAATCAAAAACAATTCATTCAAACATAATATATACTGCCAAATTAGAGGGACAACTGTATTCAAGGCACCTAAAAATCAATGACATCAATATGTATCAGCTTTGTCTAAGAATCACAAAGAAATAACCATGATAATCAAGAAATTCCTCGCAATACAAAATTCATAGACAATTTAATTACACCACCAGAAAATCAAAGATAGTAATATATATATATATATATGCAAAAGATACTTAAACTACTCTTTTTGTGACAAAAGTTTCATCAAAATAAAAAGAGACGAAATACCAAAGGTAGACATGAATTCAAATGTGTAACACCATTCCTTTGAATTAGGAGGGATATGAACTAGTGTAGAGGCTATTTTTGTTGTTATAAGTTTTAGAAATTAGTTTAGTGGTTTTCCCAATAATAAAAAGAGAAAATACCTCTAGGGTCCTTTACTTATTACAAAAATGATAATTAGGTAATGTACTTATTTTTTATAATAGTTTAGTTCTATTGTTATGAAAAAATGATTGCACAAGGATAAAGGTATTTTTTTTCGATTACATAAGATAGAGAATCTTGTACTAGAAAATTTCAATTAACGATACTGGTAAGTGGTAAGGGAGAATGGAAGGAGGAGTTCTACCTGATCAATTATATCATCCAGTGGGTTGTTTGGGAGATCCATAGAACGAATTTTTTCCAATAAATTTAATTTACATTTCAAAGCTGCTTCATACCTAACACCAAGGTTATAAACCCCAAATTAAATTTCTTAGACAATTTAATATTAACGAGAATTCTACTACCTCTAACAATATCAACACAGGCAGCAAGCAAATAACATGAAGAACAAAAAGAAACCTCTTTGTGAGTTCAGCCAGATAAGCATGTTTTGCTTGAAGATTCTCCTCTGTTTTCTCTTTGCATGAATAACATGACCAATCAACTGGCACTATATTTGTCATGGGGAGATCTAGACATGCAGGGTGGACAAGTTGACCACAGCATGAACATTGGAGCAACTTCTTTCTTCCCTACACCAAAGAATGCGATGAATCACAACATATTGCACAGACCAAATAACTCAACTAAGAGAATGAATTACCTCTTCAGTATTGCAAATCTCACATATTTGGAACTCATCATCAGAATCAGTAGATTCATGAGCAGAATCAGCTGCATTTATCAAACCAAAGTGTCTTTAAGACATTGTATACAAGACAACAGTTAAGAATATAAGACACTACTTTGCAAATATAAATGTTACATTTGGAACTCATCATCAGAATCAATAGATCCATGAGCAGAATCAGCTACATTTATCAAACCAAAGTGTCTTTAAGACATTGTATACAAGACAACAGTTAAGAATATAAGATACGACTTTGAAAATATAAATGTTACTGAGATATCTGCATATCAAAAGCCATGATTTCAAAAAACAATGTCAACAACTCACTTTCAGAATCTTCATCACTATCAGGTTTCCACTTTGCAACTTTTCGTACTCTCCCTTTCATTGAGACACCAGGTGTTGCTGAGTGTCTCTTCCTTTGGAGTTCCCTCAGACTCTCGTCTCCTGAAACAAACTAAGAGTGAATATAACTGCAGCTAAGAGATAAATGAGATTTTAGTATTGCAGCAATAATAATAAACATACACACCTGGGAGAGGTTCAGGCTTTTCAGGCAAAGGATAATTCTCTTCTACAAATTTTAGCAACAGTTCCCGAGGTCCAGAAATGAAATCATCAAGTTCTAGACCCTACATATATAAAGAATTCAGGTAAAAAATTCCATTAGATTTAAATACACCAAAAATAAATGTACCCACATATTTTGTAACAGCTTCTTCTGTCCGTGCCTCTCCAGTGCTCTGAAGACCAATAACCACACATTTATCTTCCATCAATGCTTCTTTTGCAAGCCTTACAGCAGCAGGCACCTTAGCTGACATACACATGTGCCTAAAGAAACGCTACAGAAGGAAATGGGACATAAATAAAACTCAAATGGTAAAAATGATTTTTCTTAAAAAAAGATTTAAGCTATAGACGTAAATTTTCAAGTCACAAAACAACCATAGCTGGTTGATTACCTGATGACTTGCCCAATATAATCGCCATAATTGACTAGAAGTAGATTTTTCATTAGAAAGGTAGACAGTACTAGCTGAAATCAGTTCCGTTCGCAACGTTGTCCAAAATTTTGCTGCTTCTGTGAACATTTCCTACAAAGAAAAACAATGCAAGCAGAAACTCATGAGATGACTCTAACAAAACACTAGAATGCCATTATGTTTAGAACATTCAACATTAAATCATGCTTTTATTGGAGACCATCCACGTTGCTTGCCCCATCTCTATCAACCATTACATATAATAATTTGTAGTTAATGTATGCTTGTATGGAAAGGGCATAGCTACTCCAAAAGATAAATTGTTTTACTTTATTTATTTACTTATTATTGGACAATAGAGATGCCATTATTTAGCCACATTTTCATTATAGGCAATCTCTTCCTTCCTAAGGAAATAGCCAAGCTCCAAATTTTAGAAATATATATTTCATCCAATAGGAGAAGAATAACTATTTTAAAGTATTTTGGAAAAATACCATATTAAGGAAAATCCACCAATGTGAACTTTACACTCTCCCCAGTATAATGGAAACATTTAGGTCTCTTTTGTTCTATCTTTCTCCTATTGTTTAAACCTCCTCACATGTCCAATTGCTCCTAATTCCAAATTTGATCCTAGATACCATCCCTATTTAAAGAATATAGGGTTGCTCAAGATAATGTTCACAGCTTACTGACTAGTGATCTTCTCTGGGGTAAGGCTGTTCTTACACGTATGTTGTAAACCATTTGTTCTGCATTATGCATTGAAATATCCACGCTTCAGCTTTAGAGGGTGGGTGAAAATTAAAAAATACAGTAATCTTACAGTGCACAGCTACACAAACATGAGCTGAACCCTCCCAATAGTATAGAGGAACCTTCAGTTCTCTCTCCCTAGGAAACAAGTAAATTGAATATGCTCCATCTAACATATGCAGGAGGGGTGAAAATTGAGTCATGTTAGTCTATTCAAATTCATGTTCTCTAATTCTATGAGAATTTTAAAATAACTTTTAGTCAAGTTATTTATTTATAGGGAAAGTTGTCATATGCAAGTCCCTTTGTTTAGACCCTAAGGGGTTGTTTAGTAACTTGTTTAGAAAAAGTTTTTTAGGTCCCTTTGTTTATGAAAAAGATGTTAGGTAAAGACAAAATTAACTTTACATGCAATTTTGTGATAAGTATAACGGAATACTACACGTTTTACATATATATTTTTATTTTTCGATACTCATATCTAATGAAGTACTTTTTAATTAAAAATTTACTCAATTTTTTTAATAAGTTATTTCGTTCAAACTTAAATTTTTTATTGTTTAATATAAGATTTTGGATATTAAACAATTAAAATTTTGTTTAAGTTTGAATAAAAAAATAATTAAAAAATTTGAGTAATTTTTTTAATAAAATATTAATTTTTTACGTATATACCTGTTAAAAACTATAAACATGCATGACACATGTGCTATTCCATTATATTTAACAAAAAATTGGATGGACAGTTAATTTTGTCTTTGACTGTCACCTTTTTTACAAACAAAAAGATTTAAATGACACTTTTCATAAACAAGAGAATTTAAAAACACATTTCTTAAACTAGGGTATTAAGCAATACATTTGGCCTAAACTGGGAAATCATCTGGGCATTCACCCTTATGTATAGTATAAGGAAATCCAAGATGTTTACTCAGACAAAACAACAATCAGTTCCAACAAGAAAAAAAACTTTTTGGTTGTGTTGCGCTACGGATCGTGCCACAAGTTGGCACCCCTAATATGTAGTGAAAAAAATTTATATTCACTAAATACATAGTATGTCACTTATAAAATAACCAGCAACAAGCAATAGACTATTATTGACACTACATTTTTTTTGGCATTATGAACCTCTAGACAAGTAAATCTTGAATTTTTTACCAAAATATAAAATTCTAGGCAAAAGAGAACACAACCACAAAACAGTATCAGCATTTTTAAAAATGACATTTATCAAATTGGTTCAACATAACAATGCATAAAGCATACCAGCATGTTAGCTTCTAATGGCACTTCAACAACCTCAAACTCAGCCCCTTTGTAACTGAGCGTCCGACACACATACATCCCCCTAAAATATGAAACAAAATTATAAGCAAAGATATAAACACATCCTACTAAATCTCTTCTACAAATAATGTGCTAGTGACCTTGCTTTCATGTCCATTGCAACAAGTTCCATTGCTCCAACACCCCCTCTCTCGATGGAAACTGGAAAGGATTTAGCGTTTAGAAATTTACATATGAAAACAAGGACATACTTATTCAAACGTTCACATAACCTTGACAGCAAAAGAGTAATGTACACAATTCGTTCTAAATAATCGTCAAAGTGAAATAATAGTAGTACAGACAATTGTGAAATATCTAGCAATCAGGGCCTAATGAACTGTAGAAAGAATTCACACCTAGAAAATCGCGAAAATCGAGAAAAGATGTCCCACCACCCCAAAGGCCCAGACGGACCATGTAAGCCATGTTGCGTGGTTCAGATGCACCAGTTGCAGAGCAATATACAATACGAGCTTCAGGAAGTCGACTCTGTGAGATTTAAAGGTTTACAAGGAAAAATTATTCAATAAAACTATTTCCTGATTTTTCTTCCACCATAATCAATTAATCATAAAGTTTATGTTTTAGCTATCAACAGAAGTAAGAAAAGTAAATATGTATAGCTTCAGGAAATATCTGTTTTACGAAATCAATCTAGAGGAAAAACCTGAATGTCAAGAACTGCTTCACCGGTTCGTGTTGGCTGACTTCCAGCTTCAGGTACCAGGTTTTTGGCTTTGTGGCACTACAATGAAGCCATGTGACCTTTAGCAATGAAAGATATAAGAATATATTGAATTCATGTATTGACTTTACCATCAGTAAATAGAAGTACTCAGGAAGCTTGAAGAAAAACAAGCAACAGAAAATGTATTACCTCATCAAATATGATAAGACCACCATACCCTGGTCCAAACCACTGCACAAGCTGCTGCAGACGAGAACGACCTTTCTCAGAGGATGCAATGAGGCTGCTGTATGTCAAAAAGACCACGCCAGCCCTAATGCCAACAGACTTTGAATCAAGCTTAGAATATGGCAACTTGTTTAATGGATGAACTGCAAATAAAAATAAATACAAGTGATAGTGGTCTTACCACGCGGTTCACCAAACAAGGACAAAAAGCAACAGTTTATTTAAGCTCCATTTTTTATTCCCAGTAGATATGCACCATTACCATAAAAAAAAAAAGCTTTACAAAATGTATGGTCCAAGTAATGTATATTCCAATGTTGTTCACTGTCGTCACCATTTCTAACTAGTCCTCACTATTTCGATCATCTCTTTCCATTGGCTGTTGCTTTCTAATCATCATTTTCTAACCCCTCATGCATTTGCCATTATTTTTTTCCAACTTCAGCTTCAACTTCAATTATCAAATCTCTGCAATTTTTTCCTTCATTTTCATAGCTGTCCATCAGATTTCTCTCATCTCTTCCATCTTCTTCTACTAAGTTCTTATTTCTTTGACCTTCAAGGAAATCCCTCTTATCTTTGAGCAATTCTTGCATTTTCATTGTATTTTCTTGCTCACCAAACAGCATCGGCTAGCAAGTATAAAGAATTTTTGGTTTCTTCTTTCATCCGAGAGATTCGAAATCTCTGGACTCGCTTTCCAGCCTTGTGCTCGCATTGATTATCTCATTTTTGTTTCTCTTTAGATCTGTATCTGATGGAGGACCTGATCTTTTGCATTGTTGACATAGATTTTACTTTGGACATGGGTGATCTTTTCAAACGAGAAGAAGCATCTCATGACCTAACACTTAAGACTTCTAATTTCACAAATGGTTATGAGCTCGTATGCTTTGCTTCTTTTTCATGGTGGAATTTGGGCCAAGATTGATAAGCTCGATCTAAGGCTGTGGATAAATATACTATACATTTATCTTCTATGTTGAGGATGCAAGTATTTCTCCACCTAATTGGAACTTTGATTATGCTCCAACCTGGATTCAAATCCAGGATTTACCTATGAATTGGAGGATCGGATCAATGCATAGAAAAATAGCTGAGACTGCTGGCTCTATTATGAAAATTGATATGTATTCTGTGAATAGTGACGCTATAAGGTTTGTTGGTGTCATTGCCATTGAAAGCAAGTTTGTGGATTGAAGAGGTAAGGCACAAAGTAAGGATGCTGTTGGAATTGGGCAAGTGAAAGAAATCTTATGGATGATATGGTTATGTTCTTATTTCGGCTTCACTTTCTCATTTTCCATTGTTATTTCTTTAGCTATTTTTGTGGGTAGTCATTTTTTTTTTGGGTAGGGGTTTGTTTTCTGGTTTGGTGCTTGTAGTGTGTGTTGTGTTTGTATGCTTTGAGACTGTTCTTTTGCCTTGACTAGCTGGATAACACTGGGGGATTTTGGAACTTTCTTGGTATACTTACTACTGGCCTTGGTGCTAGATACTTTAGAATCTGATTGCTGGGATAGCATTATTGCTACTGAAAACGGATGTGTGTTTAAGTTTGTTCTTGTTTTCTGCTGGTGTGTATAGGTCTTCTTGGTGTATGCAGGTAGCTTCTTTTGCTACATAGGTTGTAATGGCATTTGGTCTTTTTAATGATGATTTTCATATTATGGACCCAAAAAAAAAGCACCATTACATGTTAATGGAAGAAGCATTCATATGTTTCATCTTTCTGGTCATCCCATAACAAATTTTAGCCATTGTTTTTATATTGCCAGACAAAAAAAAATCAATGAATAAAAAAAATTATAGCAAAAATAGGAAAGCAATAACACTTTCGGAGTGAAAAAATTTTACCAAGCTAATCTATATGCAATCAGATGAATAAAAACAATAATCAAATTGACAAACTCCTTGGGAAAGTCAAGTCTCACATATTCATCAATCATGTTAATTACCATTAATGAAGGAGTTGTTTACAAATTCCAAGCTGATGTACTCCAAAATGGATTACTGTCTGAACATGATAACCAAAATTCGTTAACCTAGACTATATTTCTGAACGTTTAAAATACCAAATATTTACCTTGAATAAAAGTCGCACCAACATCATCCAAGTCTCTTCTAGCATCGAACTTCAAGTCTGAACCAACAGAAATCCACCTGTGTAAGGTCATTTTAAAAGAAAATGAAAGCATTCAATATAAGAGCTGAAAAACATAACAAATTCAACCTGGAAGTATATATTATAAAGTTTGAGTGGAGGGAACTGCAGTTTTCCAGTTACCATACATTTTTTTATAAAAAAGTTACCATAAATTTTAAACAAATAAAAGATAATGTGAAAATTGCAAGTCATTAGCATGGCCATGAAAATAGAGACTTAAGACCTACAATGATTTACTCCTTCCGTGTTTCCAATTCTCCCATATTAACCCTGCAATTGTGCGACCTTTACCTACACCAGCACCATCGCCAATAAAAAACCCTGCCCTAGAGCCACTTGGAAGGTGCTGAAGGTGCCTCTGTCAAAGAAACCAACACTATCTTATTCTGTAAGAACAACCAAACAGAAAAACCCAACCACAAGTCCAGTGTTGGCAGCAACCTGGCAAGCATAGACCAATGTCTCAATCTGCAAACATGACAAAGCTTTGGAGCATTCTAAGTCATCCTTGATTTTTAGATCGTAGGTGGGCTCAGGTGGCTGTACAGCGGACAAGGAGGATGTCTCCACAACAGGATCAGGGTGGGAAGGTCCAACAGATAGTTTTGGTGGCCGCTGACCACAAGAAATTTCAGAAAAAGTAAAAAAATAAATAAATAAAGAAGCAGAGAAGTCATTAAAGCTTAAGAAAAAGACACTAACATAATCAGTAAATGTTTCGCCTGTTGTTCCTCCTCCGTCCTCTTCTCGCTCCACTTCAATTGCTACCTAATATAGAACAAAAAGTACATTTCATAAACTTATGAAAATAAAACTATAACCATCAAAAATATCAACTCAGGCATGAAAATATCCCATAAATCTTAAATGTGAGTGCATAACCCTTAAATTCTTGCATTTCAATTTAAAAAGTCCCTCTTTGGAATAATTTCCGAAATTTAGGTAGGTTGACGACTTCTCCTGAGGAAGTTCTACAATGTATGCCCTTATGTATAAATAATAGATAATTTAGAGTCCTAAAACTAAATATTGAATTTATTCAACAAGTCTATAAACAATGAAATTCATCCCGGCAAATGTTGTGGTTTTTAGTAGCTTTTAATTACTGTTGAATAAATTAAAAGAAAAGTCATTAATCGGGTCTCATTCACCCATGTTGGAGACCAAACAGTACTATATGGAGTTTTTCTAATTTATTACTTAACTATTTTAAAGATGACTTTTCCATGCTAAAGTTCTAAAGAACCCTTCAAGGAGGAGGTAGAAGCTATAATCATAAAACATTGTAGAAAAAAAAAAACCATTCATAAAACAAAAAATACTTGCAAATGAAGCTACAGAGGATGAACAATGCAACCATTTTTTAGTCCAAAAATATCCAATCACAATTTGAATCTCCTATAATCTTTTGTGCATAAATTGTTTCAGCCATAACCCTGATAACTTCAAATACTTTTTTTAGTTTTTCAAACAAACTCTTCAACTATAATTTGTGACACATATAAGGGTCCATGCTCCTATATAGCAAAAACATGTTCTGCAACTATAAGATGAATAATGACATTCCAAGGAAGGCAACTATACAAGACACTCCACAATCCCTACGATCTACGAAGGAAAAATATTCCTCCAAACCACGTGACAAGGCTAAACCAGAAATACTGATACCATGAATCACAGCTCCAACTCCCATTTGGCCTCACTTAAAAACTAATACTGATACCAAATACTTAGCAACATACGAGAAAGCCAAAACGCAACGACGAGCGTCCAAAATTTCAAAATGCTTCTTACCCATTTCCACAAAATCCCAGGAAAAAAAATCACAAACAAATGCAAAATAAAATTCAAAACAAAGGGAAGTAAAAACAAAGTAAACCTCATCGACGTCCTCGGGCGGCGGCAGAAGCTGGGGAGGCCGAGAAGAGAAGATCTGCTTGAGTTTAGAGACATCAACAGCTAAATCAACCCAACATTGAGGACAAGAGAACCTAGCGAGACCATGGGGCACATTGAGAATTGAATTACAATTGGCACAATGGAGCTGGATCTTCGTGGGATCAATTCCTTGATGGTGTACTTGATGAGGCGGTGAGGGCAAAGGAAATGGGGATTTCGGGAAGACTTTACAAATCAACTCCGGCGGCAACATCTGCATTAATTTGCAAGAAGAGCAAACGAACTCCATAACACCCGAAGTCACCATCAAGATCAAACCACATCCAGCACAGCGTACCTGCACTCCGGCAGTTTCTCCGCCGATCGATTCTACGGCCAGATGGGGTGGCGGAGGTGGAGGAATCAACGGCTGAGGTTGATTTTTTTGCTGGGTCATAGTAACCGATCAACGAGGTGAAACAAAGTAATTAAGTTTGAGAGTGGAGTGACGTATGAGTGGAGGGGTGGAGTTGAGGGTTTGATTTGGAAGGTTAAGGGGCACGCGAATTCAGAGGGTTTGAGGTTGTTGGTTTCCCTTCTTTTCTGTTTCTCTTTTCTCACGTTCTTTAAATATGTTTTAGTTTTTTTTATTTTATTTTCAAAAATATTAAAAGTATATAAATTTATACCATATATTAAAAAATATTAAATTATATTTTAATTTAAAATTATTTTATCAATTAACACATAATAATTATTATAATTAAATATATATATAAATTTTTATGTATTTAATATTATTTAAAAAAATAAGATTCAAAGTTTTAATTATAAATATATGAGTAATATAATTAAACAAAATTTCCTATAACACTTTCTACACAAGAAGGAGAAAAAAAATAGAAAATATAATAAATACCTACTAAATATGTTTAAATTTTAAGATGGTAACCTACTTCATATAAGCAATTTTCACGTAAATAAAATTCACTTAATGCATGTAATGTGAGTATTCTCTCCTAAAGTAAACTTTAATTTTTATTTTTTATTTTTTTTAAATAAATTTTTAATAAAACATGTTTAATAATAATTTTTTTGGTTGGATTCATAATTCATAAAAAAAAATTATTTATTTTATTGTTTCTAAATATTTTATATATATATATATAAACATAAAGCGGGTAAACATTAATTAAAAAAACTATTATAAAGTAACAAAAAAATCCTTAATTTTAAAGGTTTTTATAAAAATAATCAAAAACCATGTTACAAAATAACTTTAATGAAATTTTTTCCTTAAAATAATTAAGTATAAATATTTATCAAAGACAAATGATTATTTAAAAAAATTAAAAATTAAAAATATTAATTAATCATAAATCAAAAATTTATTTTTAAAAAATTAAATTCACAATATTTTGACATTCTAATTTTTAAAAAATTAAAGGTTTAATATGATAGTATAACTGATTAATAAATGAAATTTTATTTTTAACTTTTTTTACATGATTTACATATTTTCTTCTTTTTTTGTAACATAGATAAATATGTATTATGTATATTAAAAAAATGTGAAGTAAATGTGCTTTTAAAAAAACATATATTGTTATCTGCTTACTAAAATCTATTTATATTAATTTATACCCTATAATCACATATCTAAATTTAATTAAGTATCAAAAAGTTAGACCATCATATAGTATTTTGAAGTTTTAATTAGTATTATCTCTTAAAAAAATTAATTATTAATAAAAATCATTATATATATAATATTAAAAATAAAATTAATTAAATAAGTAAGTTATATAAAAATACCCATTAAAGCTAAACTTAATAGACAACTTGAAACGCATAGCTCTTTATCTCGAGGATAAAACACAATTCACGATCCTTCAACGAAAAAACTCTTGTATACTTGCAATAGTCAACTAAAGTCCACTATTATATATTGCAAAGGTTCTCTTACTCAGAGTATAACTGCAATATACAGTACCTCACTACCTCACATGGAGTAAAGGTAACCAAGCATCAAATTCCTTCCCTCTTTTTTTTCTTTCCAAGTTTCGAGACCAAAAAAAAAAAGTTGTCATCTTTATCTTTTGTGGGCTTGCCTATCACTTTAGAAATCCTTTTAATTTCTTGACTGTTTTTTTTTTAAGATAAGCAAGATGAGATGGGTGGGAAACTATCAAATTCCAAGCAAAAAAATTCAACATCAAGAGCTCTGCCTCATGGTGGTAATAGAACACCCAGTAGCTCAAGCATAATTAGAAGTGGAGTTGATCTGAAACCTTGTGGAACAACCATGTCCAAATCAGAAAGCACTTCAAGAAATGAGCAGAAGAAGAAGTATGCCTATATTCCTGATAACTTCACATCTCTTGAACAGGTATATTTTTTTTTTTCAATTTATTATTTTGTCCATTATTAAGTAGTATGGACTTACTAGGAAGACTTACTCATCAGATTCCCTTAAAAGAGTCTACGCAAACGCAGACTATTAACTTCTAACCTTACTCAGAAACAAAAAGTCGTCTACGGTGATCCAAATCATTTTAAAGCCTCTCAAGTTGGCGACTGTAAAATTTAAAAAGTTAGTGCAGCGAGGAGGTTATGTGGGGATTGATTTATAATCTCAGCGATATGATTTCTTATGTATCCAAATTAAAATCTAATCGGTATAATTTTTTTTAATTAAAAAAAAAAGAACTCAAGTGTTTTTTTCTTAAAAAAACACAATTGGTGTCAAACTTTGAAGCCCATATGTAATCACATTCCAAAACCTACTATACGATAAGCTCTGAGATGCAACGAAAGGTCCAATTTTAAGGCTCGTGTGCAATTAATAATATGAGACATCATAAATGAAAAAACTTCGTGAATACATGTGTATGTGATGCATACCTATAATCCATAAAAAAAGTACGTTGTAACCAGTAGCCTATAGGTACCATATTTCGCAAGACAACATATAGGTATACTCATCACGTATAAAACCATTATCATGATACATGTATAAAATTCTCATATGTCATTTAATATTTTTAATGTTTGTTTCATATCGACATTTGATACTCGTTTTAAATATATAATTTTTTTAATGTATGCACAATAAAATGTTTATAACGATTATCTCATTTTAATCAACATTTATTATATAAATCATGGTACTCGATTCATTGTATTCATAATATATGATGCATAGTAATTTTATTAAAAATAATTCATGAATTAAAAAGTTGTATTTGAAAACCTCTACTTGAAAAGTTATTCCACGACTAAACTTTTAAACCTAACTTCTTGGTATTTATGCTCAAAACGTCCTTCAAAATGTATAAAAACCCAAACAATTTAGAAAGACAAAGAAAAGAAAGGAAAGTTGTGTGAAATAAAGGGAAAAATTTAACTAAATTTATAAGCTAAATTACTGTTCACCAACTACCCTTGTTAAAGGTTCGGCAAGGGGCTTGACAAGACACGTAGAAATTTTTCAATTTTTTTCAATTATTAATCTAATTTTTTATATGAATTTTTTATATATATTCCTATAATTTAAAGCATTATTAAAATATTTTTTTGGACAATTTAATTCTTTATAATGATTTTTTAGGATTTTACATTTCTATCCCCTTAAAGAAATTTTTATTATCAAAATTTCATATCTCCTTAAGTTCAAATAGCTCATGAAGACTCTAACTATTGAAATTGCATATTCAATATTGTAATATTTTCATTGAACTTTCAATAATTATATTGTTTTTTCTTCTTAAGTTTGTGAAAATCAATTATCGTCACCTATTTTTTCCACGTGATTTATTTTTCTATCATGTTAAATTTGGGTCTAGCTCCATCTCAAAACTCAAGTTATAAGATGTAGGATTGTCTTTATTTATATATGTGTTTGATATTTCATGTCCAATCGATGTGAGATATTTTAACACTCTTCCTCACATCGATAGTTCATTGATAGATGGTGGTGGGCTTGTAGCTGCGTGTCACGTGGTGAGCTTGTCTGCTTTGATACCATGTTAAATTTGGGCCTAACTTCATCTCAAAACCCAAGTTTATGAGATAGAGGGTTACCCTCATTTATATATGTGCTTGATATTTATATATGTATTTGATATTTTATGCCCAATCGATGTGAAACATTTTAACATATCATGATAATTTTGTTCATTCAAGTACACCATTTGATCCAATTGAAATTTTTTCTTATGATAGAAGTACGAAATTGTTGTGATTTTATGACATATTTGAGATAATTTCAATTGATACGTTACATTTTTAATAGTTTAAAAATAATATGATGTAACTAGGTGTTAACTTTTGTTTTTATTCTAAAATAAGATTTTTTTAAGAATTATGATTATATTCTTCGTGGTTCAAAGATAATTGTCCAATGTTACTTAACTTTTATGTATATTCTAAGTTATATAGAGTTTATTTTAATTTCAATTCTTTAATTGTTTCTTAAATGAGATTAGTCTTAGTCATGTTATAATTCTTATGTTAATTAACTTTTATGTATATTCTAAGTTATATAGAGTTTATTTTAATTTCAATTCTTTAATTGTTTCTTAAATGAAATTATTCTTAGTCATGTTATAATTCTTACATTTAGGTTAACATATCAAAGATCTATAAGGTCGCTTTGTTATGGTATATCTATAGAGTGACAACTACCATCCCACTCCCTAAATAAGATTACAAGTGAAGATGCGTTTTGGGAATGACAAAGACTACAATAACGTGTTTTTCTTTAAAAAAGTAGAGACTTTAAGACTTTTCTTTGTTTAGGTGGAAAATAACGACTTAGACTTGTTTGGGCCCTACCAAGTCAACTACAATTTACAGTTCCAATGTCACACCCTTTTTTTCACTTTCATTTGTATTTTTACTTTTTTTTTCTATTTTTAAGGAGATGCTTACTCTTTCAATACCCAAAAAAAGTTTGAAAGAATGAAATTTTTTTAAATACTCATTTAGTATTAAAAATTGGGTAGAGATATATATATATATTCTTAACTTCATTATGCTTCTCATATATGGTTAATCCCACCATTTTTCTACCCTTATTTGTATTTTTACTTTGTTATTATCTCTTTTCAAGATAGTACTTGCTTTTAGAGTATCACATTCTAAAAGATTGAAATTTTTTAATTAATCTGATAGTACTAAAAAGTAGATACTTTTCAGAAGAAGAGATATAAACTCATTAATTTGACGACTCCATTTTTCTCTCTCTTATATGTAATTTTGTTTTGCTTTTATCTCTCCAAGGGAATATTTAACCTTAGAATACCGAAAAAATTCTTAAAGATTGAAATTTTTTTAATACTCTTGTAGTACTAAAAAATGTGTACTCTCACTCATGTATCGATGATCCCTCCATATTTTTACCCTTATTTGTATTTTTTATTTGGTATTGTTCTTTATCTCTTTATGAGAGGGGTGGATGCCCTGATAACATATTTCTTTTTTATTTCTTTTTTCTATAATTTTCTTATATTTTTCCACTTGAGTCCTTTCTCAAATTGTCTCATGTGTATGTCCAATGAATAAAAGATTATTATATGTATTTTTTTAACCTAAAAAAACTATAATTCTTATACATCAATTCGTTAAAGTTGTTTTAGAATTTTTTTTAAATAATACATTTGATAGAGATGAGACACAATTTCGAACCAAAAACAAAAATAATCCAAATTCTTTCCACCTTAAGTTGTAAAATTAAAACCATATATTACAAAAAGTCTCATATTTTCTAATTAAGATTCCGATTTAGTTTTAGACGTGTCAATTGAGATGAGATGTTTTATTATTTTATGATACAATCTATGAATTTTGTGAATTAATCTCATATTATTCTACTTAATTTTTAATGAGTTAATGAGTTAAGATGATAATAAAAAATGATATAATGTGATATCTCATTTGTCTAAAATAAGTCTTAATAAATTATCAAAATAATGTTATAATAAATTAATAATCATGAGTTTATTAGGGATAATTTTAAATAAATTAAGATAAATATTATGTTATTTAAATAGAATGAGACAACTTTAACCCATAAATTAATTAGAAACGTTAAATAAAACATAAAATAAAATTGTACAATTGATTTGACATCTCTAATTGAATTCTAGGATGATATAATAGATTATATGAACAATAATAATTATGGATTATTAAAACAAATAAAAAAAATCGGTCTCTAATTCTATTAGCTGGAGAAGAAGTTTGTATTCTCTGACTCACCTCCCCCATCATATTTAGTTTTTTTTTAAATTGCTTTTAAGAGTTACAATGAACAATTTGGTTTTACAGGTATCAAGTGCCTTGAGAAAAGAAGGTTTAGAATCATCAAATCTCATTATTGGAATTGACTTTACAAAAAGCAACGAATGGACAGGTTTGTTTTCGAATGAGAAAACTTAACTATAAAGCATTTATCCATTCATCTTAAGAGTTACTTGTTATCGAGCAGAATATTAGACTGGTCACTGACCTATGATTCTATGTTCAACACACTTCAAAGGAATCCATGTCTAGTGTAGTGTCTACCACACAATCTTTAATACATCAAAATGAAATCTATTGGTGATTAATCGTTTTTCCCATTAAAACATGCGTTTCACTGATTTATAAGGCTTTATAAAGCATGCATACATATAATTTTATCTGCAGGAAAAGTCTCATTCAATAATCATAGCCTGCATGCTATTGGTGATACACCTAATCCATACGAAAAGGCTATCTCTATCATTGGAAAAACTCTGACTCCATTTGATGAAGACAACTTAATTCCTTGTTTTGGTTTCGGTGATGGTAAGCTCTCCTTTATTATCTACCAATCTCAACTCTAACACAACTTTTTGCTTTTAATCCTCCTTTTTATGTACAGCTACTACTCATGATCAAACAATATTTAGCTTTCACAGTGATCATTCACCTTGCCATGGTTTCGAGGAAGTTTTGTCTTGCTACAAAAGAATAGTTCCTAACTTGCGTCTTTCTGGTTGGTTCAAATTTGATTTTTGCTGAACAAATTAGTACTTTTTCTTTTGTTTATTTTGAAATCATTGTTGAGGCTGAGTAATGTTGTGTTTAAGGACCAACTTCTTATGCTCCGATAGTCGAGGCTGCAATAGACATTGTGGAGAAAAGTGGAGGGCAATACCATGTACTGGTTATTATTGCAGATGGGCAGGTTTGAATCTCAAGCTCTACCTTTCACTCCACTTGATAAAAATCTTTCTCACAGAAACAAACAAGTAACTCTTTGAAGCGTACCTTTAAAGGTTACAAGAAGTGTCAACACTAGTGACAGTGAATTGAGTCCTCAAGAGGAGAAAACAATCAAATCAGTTGTTGATGCAAGGTACCTACATAAGGGAGAAAAGTTCATTCATGTCTTGATCACGAGTAGCGATAAAACTCACAGCTTTGATCATATTTAAACAAGGATCATAAGTCATGAGTTTCATTGCAGCAGAGGTGATGTAGACTCTGCTACGAAACATCAATACATTATTAAAAGAATAGAAACTTACTACTTTGAATATTTTGATAACAAGCTGGTATCCACTTTCAATTATACTTGTTGGAGTTGGAGACGGACCCTGGGAAGACATGAGGAATTTTGACGACAAGATCCCCGCACGTGATTTTGATAATTTTCAGGTAAATCTGATGACTACCCTTTTTAATTAGTGCAGGAACATGAATTGACTAATAAACTAACTACAAGCTCCTTAATATGTATTTAGTTCGTTAATTTCACTCAAATAATGTCTAAAAGTACAACTCCTGCTGAGAAAGAAGCTGCTTTTGCTCTTGCTGCTCTCATGGAAATTCCTATTCAATATAAAGCTGCCCGTGAACTTCATTTACTTGGGTATAAGTTAAAGAAATACAAGTACAATTTTGTATTTATATTTGACTCACCATGTTATAATATGGATGGAGGTTTCTATTTACATGGTTTCTCATTTAAGTATCCTCTTTGAAAAAAAAAAAGACGAGTCACGGGAAAGGCAAAGAAGATTGTTCCACGCCCACCACCAGTTCTTTACACTCATCGTGCACCACCAAGCCACCTTTCAGCAGACACACAAACACCAGAGTCAGATCAACAAAGCCAGACGGTACTTAATTATAATCCTATAATTTGTTTCAACAGAGTCAGTAAACAAACTAGTATCCATTTGATATCAAATCTTTAGTCTTGAGATATTTGATGCATTGCTTCTATTCAACTTCAAAGCAGGTGTGCCCAATCTGTCTGACTAATGGAAAAGACTTGGCGTTTAACTGTGGACACATGGTTAGTATGAATAATTATATTATACAGGCATTGGTTTTAGACCCGTCTACAAAAAATAGACTTCTTTTAAGTAACTTATTTTCCCTTACAGACATGCAGAGGATGTGGAACGAGATTGTCCTTATGTCCCATTTGCAGACAACCTATAAACTCTCGTCTAAGGGTATATACGGGTTGAGTCCAACTAGGTCACTGACTATGTATGATAAAATGTTTGTTTTTGTTCCCTTCCTCCTCAAGCCAGCCCTGGATTCAACGTCCATGACTTTCCGTTGAAACTAGAAAATAATGTTTTTCTGTGCTAGAATTGTACTTCTCTCTGTATAAAAACGTTAATACTTGATAATCTATCTGTGATTACATGTTTAGTGCATTTTCTAGTTGGTAAAACCAGCAAATTTTGCCCTTTTACTCCTTATTTCATAACTTTAAAAAGTCTCTGCATTTGTGACATAATTGCAAAAGTGCAATTTTTATTTGTTCATAAAGGTAAGAATACTCTTACTTTAAAAAGAGAGAGTAAGAATACTCAATATCTTTACAATCAATTAAAAGTTAATTCTAACGAAAAATAATAGTTTATGTCATGCTGTTCACGCTTTGTTTGTAGCCCAAATTGCCACCCCTAGCTACGTGAAATGCAGTGAATGGTGTAAGAGCAACAATGCGTGCAAAAACTGTTTGAAATAACATTTCTCTTGCTCTCTTCCCTTGATTATGTGGAACTGGGAAAATTAGGTTTGGTCCCCCCATCCCGTTCCACAAAAAAAGCTTTAGATTATAATCGAAGTCTTTAGATTAACACAACTCTATGAGCATTAGAATAAACAAAGTACTATTGCAAGCGAAAGTAGCTCCTTTCAAGTAGCAAACATGAATACCAGGTAATATTGGAGACATTTAAATTCAGCAATAATAACTCAAACAAATTCAATACCAATACTAAGTAAAATTCCCACATGTCAACATCTAGGAAATACACCCATATACTTTGATTCCTCAGTATCAGATTGTAATTTTGTAGAGTAAAATCTGCGGTTATGATTCAAACTATACATGAATTATGAGGTGCCCATCTTAACTGGAGAAAATAAAACATTTCAATAACGGTATAACCAAAAGGCAGAATGAGGAACAATCATTTATTAAAAAAGAACAGGCCAAGGCCAAGGCCAAGGCCAACTCAAAATTCAACATGTTGTATTACTATTCCAAATAGACCAACGAGTATACAAATTACAAGTGCTGTCGCCACTTTTACAACTGAACATTCTTTAAGACAAAGGGAAAAAAAAGTACTAGTTCAGATTTGAGACCAAAACATAGAGATTAAATAAGTGGCTTCTACTTGGGGTCCTTGGTTTCGGATTGTGAATTGTTCTCTTTAGTAATAGGCTGAATTCTAACATATGGTTTCCGAGTCAGAGTCTCTCCTCTTAAAGCAGCCACGTAACGATCATTTGTATCCTCTTTCCTTTGAAGCTCCGCAAGGTACTCCGCCAGTCTTTCCTTGTTGACCTGACCCATCATCTGCAGTAGCCCCAAATATTCCAACCACTTTCTAAGCAATAAATGCGTAAAACAAAAACCCATATGGCCAAACTTATTTTTCCCCAACCAAATGCATCAAAAACAAGTCTTTTGCAAAAAAAATACTGATTCCAGAGAAATTCTCGATCAGGGTATGAAAGAGAGTAAACACTTTTAGGGTTTGTTATGATTGATCGAAATTTGTATCAAATTGGTGTCGGTTAATCAATACATTCACATAAATCAAATGGGGATTTTAAATCTGGAACAATGTAATTAATTATAATCAAAAAGAAAAAGTGAAAAAAGAAAGAGAATCATACAACGGATTCGGGTCGGGAGTTACGGCGGAGCTGGGCTTCGAGTTGTTCGTTGCGGGAGTTAGTGACCTGCATAACACAATAGCCGATGACCCCAGGGACGACGCCGCATATAGTAGCAAAAGCCAAGAAGAAGGGCTTTGAATCTCTGCTCTTCCTCACTATCCATCTCCATGTATCACTCTTCTCCCACAAAATCGACATTTTTGACTCTCTACTCTATAGATCTCTCTCAGAAATAACATTTTGTTACACCGTCGCGTACTTTTCTTAGGTACGCTGGGCTTTTCAATCAATGGGCTTACCACATTTCAGAGCCCCATTTTGGCCCATATCCGAAGTGGTCGAGTCCCTTTTATGTTCCAACGAGTTAGTTCGGGTAGAGACGAGACGAGCCCTTATAATGCAAATTTTTCTTTCAAATTCTTTTGTGGTTCATGTCACTAATATCCGACGAACATACAAGCAAGTAATTAAAAAATATATATATTTGTAGCACAATAGCGTCATTATACATTAGTTATTCAACAAGTACGTACTTGTTTAAAGAGATTGAGATACATTCTTACTCTTTTAACACTAATTTAATAATTATTTTAATTTTAATTTTTAACTTTTATAAATTTTGAAATTATATATGTTTTATAACTCAATTCTAATATTAAAATTTTGAAATTTAATTTTAAATTTTGATTAAATTTAAAAAAAAGCAGTTTTAGAATTGAATTTCTATTCTTTTTATTTATTGATACTAAAATAACTTAAACTTACTAAAAATGAAAAGTTTTTCAAAAAGTTTGAAATTGAATGTTATAATTTAAAAGGTTAAAATTAAAAATTAAAAATTATTTACCAAACAAACATATCCATTTTTTAATTTTTTTTTTAATTAGAATTAAAATTTGGTTATCATTAAAGAAATTTTATTTTTTCTTAAAAAATTTAAAATTGAAAATTCAATTCTAAAATTATTGAATTAAAATTAAAAATTATATCATTATCATGACTTCAATAAAAATATTAATTTAAGAATATCATAAATTAATAAAAAAACATAATTATAATAATTTTTATACATTTTAAATATTATTTATATTTCTTATTCAACATTCTTAATTTTAAAGTTAAAATTAATTTAATAAAAGATATATATCTAAACCATCAAACCAACCACATTGAACCAATTATATATCAGTTTGTATGTTATTTTTTATTTTGTTTGAGTCAGTTTTAATTTTTTATTTTCCCAAACCAACCATAATATCCATCACCGTTACGGTGGAATGGGATATATGTAAATATAATTAATAGTGTGTATATAATCTAATTAATTAATTTAAATTAAAAAAATTAATTGATACATCGTTAATATATTTTATAATTAAATTAAATTAAAAAAAACATATAATTCATTCGTGTTCGGATCGATAAAATTTACAATCCACATCAGTCCAATTCAAACTAAATTATTATAAAAATATATGCATATTTTATATCACAATTATATTAATTTATTATTTTAATTTAAAATTAAATATAAAATTTAAATCGTTATAATAATTTAATAAGTGTTTAAAAATATTTCTTATTTTTTTATTCTCTTAATTGTATCTATAAATAATAAATTTTATAAAAAATATATCAATTTAAAATTTAAATATTATATGTGTTATGTTTTATTATAATAATAAATTATAATTCAATTTGATCTTATCTAATTTCAAAATTTAATATATTTAAATTTAATCAATTTATATTAATTACATCATTTAATCATATTTATATTAAAAATCTTTAAATTTAAATAATATCGATCAAATATAAACAATTCGGTCAATTTTAATCTAATGTTATCCCTGACATATAACTAGGCATACTAGTTTTAAAAATTGATAAATAAGTCAAATGAGTTACATGCTGCAATTAAAATTTAAAAATAATATCTAAAACGTTTTCAAAAATAATTTCTTAATTTTTTTATGTTAATTAAAAAGGATAAAAAAGATAGATGGGTTTTATGATTTTAAGTAAAAGAG
The DNA here is from genome assembly GCA_030763125.1 of Hippophae gyantsensis. Classification (NCBI taxonomy): domain Eukaryota; kingdom Viridiplantae; phylum Streptophyta; class Magnoliopsida; order Rosales; family Elaeagnaceae; genus Hippophae; species Hippophae gyantsensis. The sequence goes on from CM061033.1 coordinate 51,187,596, forward strand.
ATAGCCGACCACCAATTTTTATTATTAATTTTTTCATTTTATAATTTTGTGATCTAAATCTTAATTAATTAATACATATGTGAATAAGTGGTATTATTAAATTTTAAAAAGATAGTAGTCAACACTAACATAATATTTACTTATCAAAATACTTTAACATGATATTAAAATGGTTGGTTTTATCAGAACCACTGCAATTTCATATAGTTAAATTTTAAGTTCATATAGTTAAATTTTAAGTATTATATACGTATGACCATATATGACCATAGATTTCATAAAATAAATAACTAGAAAAGTTCATAATTTGTGGTTCTATAAATTTTTTGACAATAATAATTAACTTTTATTTATTTAAAATTCATAAATTGGATTCATATAAAATATTATTTTTTAAAAATAATTTTTTTTAATATTTATAATTTTTGAAAGGATGAGTGTAGAATTTGCCCAGAAAAGAAAAGTGACAAACTAAAATATATTATAATTTAATTTCTAAACAACGACATTATGATGATGAGTCCACTATATATCCAGAGGATATTTTAATGAATTAAATAATAACAACTTTTTTTAGCAAAAACTTAATAGGAACTTGAGGATTAATGATACTATTTTTTTTCTTTTTTTTTTCCTTTCCTTTACTTTCCTTTTATGAAAAACCTGTTATTCTTCTAAGTCCTACATATAATCATGTAGAAGTGACTTGTGTGATAAACGTGTCTTTAAAACCACAGATATAATCATTATATAAACCATGTTTTTATAGATATGTGAATAATATATTTATTTAAAAGAATATAATATTAAATCATGTAAAATTAATCTTTACATATTTTGTGCCTTAGGCCTTAACTATATATCAGCACCGATAAGTCTATATTAAGTATGGCTGAGATTCAAAAGAGAGAATCCCCTCCTCTAATGTAAGAATCATGTATTGGTCGAGCTGGCTAGCATCACTTTTTCTAAAGTATACAGTTTCATCAAGCATAGGCTCTCTCTCTCTCTCTCTCTATATATATATATATATATTGTACATCCATCACTTGAAATTAAAAATTTTGTAGTACCAATATTTGATTAATTATATATATATATATATATATATTGTACATCCATCACTTGAAATTAAAAATTTTGTAGTACCCAACATGAAGATGAGGTTTATAAATAATATTTGATTAATTATGTGGGGGTAATAGGTGCATAATCTTTATACAAATCATTTACGTCAAAAATATTTATCAAATATGTTGGTTTCTTGTAGCGAACAGGTGGCTCAATCGCATGAAGCCGGAGATGATGTGTTGAGGAGTGGATTCATACTACCTTAACTTTTAATAAATCAAATTTAAATGTAATAATTATAAAATTATATACATAAAAAATTAATATTTTATATTTAATATTTTAAAAGAACTTAATAATTTAAATATAATTTTTATTAAAATAATATCTATATAATATTTTTAGCATGAATAATATTTTGATTTCGAATCTCAATTACAAAATAGGTGTAGTTATTATAAAATATTGAATTCTTGTGGGTAGATGCATGATTTAGATATTAATATGCCATTCCCACAGCAAATATCTGTTTAACAACACTAAATTGTCAGTCATAAATTGTTAATATTAACCACCAATCATATATAAATATATATATATATATAAGTAACGTTAAAATATAATTTCTTTTAAAAAATAATAAAAATCATATTTTTTTGAAATAAAAAAATATTGTATTATAAAATTCAAATTTATTTCTATAATACCACTTTAACCGAAAGTCAATTCCAAAGAAATTCAAGTATATATTTTTTAATATAAAATAGATAATTATATTTAAATATTTAAGAATAAAAAATATATCTTAATATATATATATATATAATAAAAACTTAAGAGTGATAATAGACTATTTTTAATTAAATACAACTTTTATATCATTTTACAAATTAGACATAAAGTTATCACATTATAACTTATAATAAAAATTGTATAACATAAAATATTTAAAATCTTCCACAACATTGTAATTTTTAATTGCTTTGTTGGATTGGTTGTTCTTGTGTTTTCCTTTAAAAATATAATCATTTAATAAATATTAATATTATACGGTCTATAATTTTCAAAAATTAAAACTAAAATAATGTATTAAAATATAAATAATAAGATAAAATTTAAGATTTTAAGCTTAAAAGTATATTTAAAAATATAAGAATAAAAAATATTTCTTTTATCTTAGCTTATTGCATCCATTTTTTTGAAAAGACAAAATGAACTGATTTTATAATATTGATAAAATAAATAAATAATTATTGAAAAATATTAAAATTTTCATGTTAAAAAATTTCAAATGAAATAAAATGTGAAATAATATAATATTATATAAAACTAAAATTTAGAGTTAAATAAAATATGAAAAACTTTGATGATAGGAATGAAAAACCTTTAAAGTTTTAGTTTTAAGTTTCTTATCACATTTTTATTTTATTTTTATAATGTTTGACATTGATATTTTATTATCATGAATTAAATTTAAATATATGAAGTATTTTTAAATTATATTATATTGACTTAAGAAATATTTTTGTATAATATATAATATTATAATTCTATGTGTATAATTAATTAATGTTTATCAAATATACGAAAAAGACGAATATATTTAACCATTTTACTCACATTAATATATTTGATAAATATAATTACATATCAAAATATTCATGAAAAATTAGACATTATTACAAATAAAATATCTACTTAATTGTAAAAAATATATATACAATCAATTTTTTGTGAATTTTTGGATCGAGACTACAACCCCATGTAGCCTCCAATATGTTTCATCCTTGCTTAATTAGCATGTTATTGAAACTTATAACTTTAAATGAGAGAGATAAATCCTACTATTAAATCACTATGTAAATCACAACCATCAATCGCATATAATATATTTAACAAATAATGTATAATATTGTGTTTGATACCACAAAGGTAAGTAACTATGTTTAAAAAATAGTAACTTTAAAGAGTTTTAATTTATTACTCTACTTTTTTTTTGTTAAATGATTATAAAATTAATAATATTTTATAATGCATCATTTTAATTTTAAAGAATTTAGATGCATTTAAAAAAAATATATTTTTAACATTTTATTTGAGGTTATAATCATTTAACCCAAGATATATCAATTAAATTTTTCAAATTAAATTCGTTTAAAATTGAGTATTAAATCAATTTTTTTTAAATATGAATTCAAAAGGTATTAACTTTTAAATACAAATAGTTATGTGTGTTACCAAACACACAAAGATTACAAAGAAATGCAACAAATAAATGACAATGAAAAATGTACAGAAAAGTAATTTGATCAGTACAGGAAAAACAAAATTTAAACGAACAAAACAAATTAAGAAAGAACTTGAGGAGTATGTATGCAAACTAAATAAAAAGAAAAAGGGGAAAAGTAAATCATGTGAATATTTATTAATAATATCGTGTGTCTATGGAATATGGATAATAGGTCAGGGTATATACTGTATTTATATATGATTAATTTATTCTCAATTTACTACTGTCAACATGAGATTGCACATTGAAATATCCGATGATTCCTCCACAAAATGATTGATGTCAATATCTACATTAAATTAAACGAACAAAGCTATCTAGCGCTTTCCACTCAGAAGAGTAGATTTGAGAAATATTTTGATACCATAATAGAATAAAATAAAAATGAATGAAATGCCTTTAATGTGTCAAGTGGAATGCATAAATTAATTAATTCATGATATACCGATTTACATGATATATCTATATAAATTAGTGAAAATTATGTTTATAATGTTTATATTGAGTTTATAAAAATAATAAAAATAAAATAATCTTAAAAATAATTAAAAATATATAATTTTGATAACATTTTGATTACGTAGATTTTGAATAGATTTTGAATAGGATATATATCTTACTAAAAATTTTAAATTGTGTGTATCCTAAGTATTATAATGATTATAATAACATAAAGTAAATGAACTTAAAAAATAATCTTACATATGGGTTAGACTTTTGAGCTAGATTTTTACATAATATTATAACTTCAATCCATTGTATCAAAAAAATTTAACATTTTAAAAATAATAAAATAAGTTAAAAATACAAAGTTATAGTATCCTAAAAAACAAAAATCATAAATGTAAAAGATAATATAACACAATTTTTAAGTACAATTCTATAATAAAATTTATATGAATTATGAGTGATTTATCTATTGAATTAATCTTTTAAAATTAGATGATTCGAGATTCTTATAAATTTTTATATATAATACTATTTAAAATTTATAATCATAAAAATAATATCACTTAAATACATATGGTATATTTTTACTATAAAAAAAACCCAACTCAAAAATTAAGCATTGAACACTATTATGTTAGATAACTTTGAACAATTACACTCATTTTAAATAATTATAATAACAATTAAATCAAGAAATCAAAAATACATCAAATTATATATATCACAAGAATCCTTAAAAATCATATATAATAAAGAAACAAATTTTTGAACGCTCATCTTTTAACTCTTTGAGTCCTCGGATCTGTATGTATGATCCTTCAACTTGACAGGATGCAAGATCTTCAATAAAATCTGACTTCTAATGACTCAAGATTTTCAATATTTAAACTGCAACAAGACATAAATCAAAAATACCATAACTAAAGGTATGATGTATGGATTCTGACTTGGTGCCTCGGACTATTAACACATACATAACAGATGATGAGAGGTACAAAAAAAAAATTTATATGCAAAGTTTATACTTCTGATGATTTTTTTCCAATATATAACTACTAAAAGGTTGGAAACCTCACGCACTATACACATTAATTATTTCTACGAAATTAGATCCATCATCAATAGAGGGTATATATATCAGATATTGTTGACGATGGCACGTGATTGATCCAACGTGGCAACATCAGCCATAAGCGTGGGCTCCATCAATATTTGAAGATGAGAATCAAAGGCCTCGTAGTCGTAATTAGAAACACCCATATCTTGATCTTGCTGTGACCGTATTGTACTAGAGTCCTCCATCCATTTTTCAATTTCCATAATATTTTCCCATAACATCTTATCTTTTCCGATATTAATATTTTGTAATTGTTGGGTTGATTTGTCTAGTACAAATCTATTTGGTTCAAAAGGATTATTGGTTGTAGTACCCGACAAGCAATTTTCTTCCAAACAAGAAGAAGAAGAAGGAGAAAAGGGAATAAACTGATTGGAGAAGATCATATTGGGTATGATATCTGTTTGTGAATATTGGTAATTAGGAAAAAGTTCAAGAGATTTATTTTGATCGGAATTTACACTACTTAAAGAAGCAGTTGGGTAATGATTCTGATCATCCATGGTTTGAATTAGTTGAACATGATCGGCTGGTAATGAAGTTACAAAATTTGGGTTAATTATTATTTCTGCTGAAACTGTACTAGTACTATTTAGTACCGTACTAATTTGTGGATAAATGTTATCCAGTACTGAGAATACTGAATTGGGTTTATCTTCTTCTACCTCTGGACGTTTCGTAAAATCAATCATAAAGTTGGAAGCTTTAGGGGTCAACTGATGACGAGTCGATGATGAGATTAAATTGTGGGTATTTGGATCAAGACCAAGTGATATCAGCTTTTTCTTAACACAAGAGTTCCAGAAATTCTTCACTTCATTGTCTGTTCTTCCTGGTAGATGCTTAGCTATCTGAGCCCATCTGTTCATTAATTAACAATATATAAAATATTTAATTATATAACATAATCCAGATTTTCATTTTTAATTTTATTTAAAAAATATATATAGTTGATTTTTATTACAGTATAAATGAATATATGATTTTTAATTTTTAATAGGTTTAAAAATAAAACCAATTGAATAACTAATTTATACATGAGAGTATATAAAATCATTTTAATTGAATATTTAAGGCATATAAACTTTAATAATAATACATTATTTATTTTAATATATATTATTTTTTTATTCAGATTATTTCAATATATATTAGAAAATAAATAAATTAACATCAATTGATTAAGTACTTACTTGTTGCCTATAATTCTATGAACATCAATTATGATCTGTTCTTCTTCGGGAGTAAAGATACCCTTCTTCAGGTTTGGCCTCAAGTAGTTTACCCACCTTAATCTGCAACTCTTACCACACCTCTCCAGTCCTGTTTGTAAATTATTAATTAATTAACGATCAGTGAATAATATTTTACCCATCTTAATGCAGTGGGAATTTTTCTTAAAATTATAAATTGTTGATTAATAATGTAAAAATATAAATATAAGTTAAAAAAAACAATCATACAAAAATAATATTTTTAAAATTTATAATTATAAAACAAAAAACTTATCTCAACTTTACATATTTATGATATTAAAAAAAATCATGTTTCTTTATTTTAAATTTTATTCAAATAATATCACGATTATTTAATTACGTCAAATATTATTGAAATAATATTTTTATTATTATAAATTTGAAGATAATTTTTCAAAATAAAATACCTGCAATACTAGGAACAGAACTCCAACTGCTATGGCCATGAATGGTTATGTGTGTGATGAGTTTCTCATCTTCTTCAGTTGTCCAAAACCCCTTTTTCACCTTCTGCTTGCTGCAGCAACGATGGCTTGTCTCCATTAATACCTTTTAAAGATCTGATAAACTACTTTCAGTCTCTTATCATTAACTCAAGTACTACATTAAATATATGTTACCCTTTTTAAATCACAAACCCATATTTATAGGGTTATCATGTCCTCGATCCTAATACAGTAATTTTCTTAATTATAGTATTAAAATATCTTAATTTTTGAAAAAATACTTTTATGACAGCTTATTTGTATCAATTCATATTTTACATTAACATTATTTAATAATAATTGATTTCACAGTTATTTCAATATTAATACGTTATTTAATGCATGTAATAATAATGATCGTGAATTTTTTACACTAATCTCTATTTTTTTTTTTGCTAAATTAATAAATAAAATAATATGATTGAATTTATATTCATTTCAATGCTGAAAACGAGTTTCATATTATCAGTACCGTATCACTTAGTCATGTTCCAGTTCACATCACTACAATTTTATAATGATGATCTTTTTCTTTAAATTTAATCAATTAACGTTCAACGCTAACCAATACAATATCGTTATCGATGTTTCAGTGGAGAATCCTACTGAGAGAATAGACGGCTATATATACACTATATAGTATCAATATTGATTATTAGGGCTCGTGTTTGTATTTCTACGCGAGAGAGACGATAACAAAAAAGGCAAAGAAAGAAACAGGTTTGATTGCATCAAACTTGATCCTTACTGAATGTTTTTTAATTTCTTAAATTCAAGATTTGATTGTATGTAATAATCCCTTATTATATTAAATTTTATTTTTAATACTAAAAAAAATACATATGTCGTTTGAAATATTTTATTTTTATTTTTTATAACCTACTCATGGAGTTTCGGTCATAAGAACCTACCAAACTACGTTGATATGAGAATTTGAGAGTATTTCCTACATTTAAATATTAAATAAAATATAAAATAAAAGTAAAAAAGGTTATATGATATGATGATTTTATATTAGTAAAAAATTAGATAGGATCTCATCTCATTTGATAGTTTTATACAAAATGACAAAAATATCCTTAATTTTCGTTGATCAAATATGATTTAATTTTAATTAGATATTTATTCAATTTAATCGGTCAAAATTAGATGTCTATTCAACTAATCAGAGTTAGTCGACAGGTGAGTCTCACTCGAGCAGAGTTGGACGTATGTGCAATTAAATTGAACAATTATCTAAGTAATTGAAGTTTGATCGACCGATGATACTACTCGTTGGAATCAAATTGGACACATATTCAATTAAATTAGATAATTATTTAACTAGTTAAATTTTCATTAAATTGTGATCCTCCTTGTCATAACTAAATTAGACACAAATTCAACTAAATTAATATTTGTCCTAAAATTTGAAATTTGTCGACTAATGATCCTATTCGTCAGAATAGATTTAGACACATATCTAATTAAACTAGATAATTATTTAATTTTTTAGATTTTGATTTGCCTTTGATCCTATTCATTGAAGCTAAAATTGACACATTACTAATTAATCAAATTTTACTGGACATTTTATCCCAATAGTTAATTAATATGCATTTTAATAACCGATTACCCATATTTTTTTATATTTATTCGTATACTTGTTTGAACAATTGAATGAGTATGTTATATAAAATTTACTACATATTTTCAAAATAAGATTTATGATTTTTAGTTGAATATATGTTATGTCTAGTTAGACATATAAGTAATCACTTACAATAAAAAAAATAATTAATTAAAAGGTATTATAATAACATAAATAATAATAATAATAAAAAGTAATAAATTGAAATTTTTAAGTAAAAAAATATTAAAATTAATGTTTGCAATTTATTATTTTCTCCTACATTTTTATAACCCCTGGAGCTGTGAGTCAACATGAATATCACTAAACCAACTTAAAAGAGGGTCGGCTAATTAATATCTTTCAGTAACATACAGTAGAGTAGATGTAAGAAGAGTAATGTTAGACTTTTTAAATTAACACTTTGAGTAACCGAAGCAGACTAATAGTATATAATACATGTATTGTTATCATATATCCTTTTCTTTAATTAAACAAACCACATAATTAATAATAATAGTCATGAAGAACGTGCGAGCGGAGATGACAATTATTATAAGTGAGTATCCACTAAAAAGTATGCATTATTGCTTGTTATGGAAAGCTGTTTACTTTTTGTTTATTTATTTATTTTTTTCAAGTATTAATTTGTCTCCTACGTCCAAATTGCAAAGTACCACAACATCAAGAAATAAGCACAAAATTACACATTTGATGAATCTCTCTGACTCGAATTAACATTAATGGGAGAAAACTGGCCAATTGTTTAATTTGCAGCCACCCAAAAAGAATACGTAGGGACAGTTATTTATTTAATTATTTATTATTATTAATGTAGGGACAGCTTATATATATATATATGTTATCCTTACTCCACTCAACCATTAATCTCTAGGGATCTGAGTCTTAAGATTTGATACGGAATCTAATGGTGTAAAAGATTTAGAAGAAAATAACTCATAAATTATATATTAGTAAAAATTAATAAGGTATATTATATTTTTTATAAGCCTAATTCATACAATTTTCTTTTTTAGCTCATAATTCAGATTTCAGATCAATTAAAATGATAAAATATGAAAGATATTGGACTTTTAAGAAAATATTTGTACTTATTTTGTATTTTATTAGTCTAAATTATTACATCAATAATATAATATAAATAATTAATAATTTCTCTAGAAGTTCCACAACATTAAAGAAAAGAAAATCCATAGTAATTTGTTAAATGAAATTAAGAACGTATTTGACCATTGAAGCACATTTGAAATATCATAAAATGTCTAGAATATTCAAGGAAATCTTTAATTTATAAAAATATAGTAGTACGAAGGGTTTTCAAAAATGTGTTCAAACTGATCCCATCTAATTCAGACATTCTAATTCAACTGCTTCAAGTTATATATTTGTTTTACTGTGATTAGATTAGTTTAAATTTAAAACTTGTAGAATCAATCCATCATATTTGGATTAATTCTTAAATCTAATTTTTTTGCCAGAAATAATCCGACTATACTTATATTATATTATATATATTTTTTTATTTTTTATTTAATAAAAAAAATAAAAAGTATAATAAAATTAATAATTTTTCTCTACATATATCATACTAACGCATTTCATATTTTTTTTAATTTTAATTAATCATTCTTTACTTTCTTAACCTAATAACTATATATAAATTACAACCCACAAACGGCATTTGAAAATATCATATAAACATACGTAATATTATTATTTATTTAATCATATTATTAATTTTTAAATTAAATTCTTATTTATGTATGCAATCTATACTTAAATTAATACCAAATTAAATAATAAATATTTTGTATTAGTTTATGTGCTATTTTGAATTTAGAATTGAGTAATGATGTTTGTTTATATTTAGTTTGGAAAAAAAATCCTAATTTTGATTAATTATTAAATTATAAAATTTAGTATAATAATTATTGAGTTATTAAAAAATAAATATTTTAAAAAAAAATTATTGATTATAAAAAGAAAAATCCCTAATGCACAAAATTAAATCACATAGCACATTTTAAAAAATTTAGTTAGGATTGGTTTTATTGATTTTATAGGTTTGAATAAAATATAAATTTTTAAATATTTATATTCATAATTTTTGATAAAAAATAAATATTTTACAAAATGTTAATTTTATCTTCAAAAATTTGGCCTAAATTATCTAGATGTACTTCAATAACTATTTCAAAAGAGATAATTATATTAAATAATTAATAGATTAAAATATATTTTTTGTTAAATATAACAAAATTTTGTTACCCTTCATTCAAATTAATAAAATCATGCAAGAGAAATTTCTTAGAAACACCCTTACATTATTTTATATTAATTCTATGTTATAAATTTAACAACTATTTATATTTTAACATCATTTGATTAATAATTAAAATCTTATTAATATGAAGTATTATATTTGTTCATGTTACAGACCAATAAATTAAAAAATAAGTACAATAATATTTTTTTAAAAATACAACTACCCATTTTAATCCTAAAATAATAATAAATAAAATAGTATAAATTATCACATCACATACTACTAGAATAATAGAATAATGTATAATTTCTTCTCTTTTATGTATGATGTGTGACATTACAATATTAAAGTATAAAATTATAAGAGTAATAATATTTTTACAATAATTTTTATTATTATCATAATAAATATATATAAAATATTAATTTTATGTCTAAATTAATTACACTTTAATATCATTATTTTTGGGCAAAATTATCATTATTCATTTATTATTATGGTAACAACAATTTGTATTGTCTTAATATTGCTACCCAAAAATAAAGTTCAAATACAATATAACATGAAACAAAGAAATTGCATATAAAATTAAGAATAAAATAGGCATGATCGACTACTCTTATTCTGTTTCAGAAAACCTAATCGTCTTTGTAAGGTTTGTTTGATACCGAAGGGAAAGCTTGAGGGGTTTTGTCTATAATAGCCAACTTTTAGACAATAGTTTAAAAATAGGCACAAGTTTGATTTTTTTTAAAAATAGGTAAAATCTTACCTTAAACTTGAAAGCAAAATTTTTAATCAATTTTATTTTAAAAAAAGATATATTAGCTCTATTTTACAAAAAAATAATTATTGTAAACATAAAAAAATATTAACATCTTATAAATTTATAATTAATTTTAAATACATAAATATTTTTTTGTCATATTATATATTAAAAAATTTATTTTAAAAAATAAAAAATAATTTATTTTACAATAAAATAAATATAAATTTATACATATATTGAAAATCATATGCTAAATATTTTGATAATTCATAAATAATATAATATATTATTATTATTATTAATTATAAATATATTTAGTAAATAATTATAATATTTAATTATAATTATGATATAAAAAATAATATTCATAAAAATAATTAAATTATAAAAAAATTATGAAACCTCTCTATCCAACTTTTTACAATATCAATACAAACATAACACATTATATCGTAAAATTTATGTGAAAATATTATCTAATATAATATTATTATAATTATTAGCCCAGTTTTTATAATTTATTTTATAATTATTATTATTATTATTAATTTTGTAATTATTTTATAATTTATTATTATTATTTTAAGTTAATTTATAATAAAATTTTGATAAGTTATTTGTTATAACAAATTATATATTTATTATTAAATATATTTTTGTATTTTATAAATATAAATTATTTTTATTATTTTTTATTCACTCAAAAATTTATTTATTAAAAATTTATAATTTTTGTATTCGACATTTTAAAGTTACAAAGTGTAATTAAAATATTTTTTGTCTTGTTTTTAAAATAAGAAGAAAAAAAACTTAGCTGGGAATTGAAGGAAGAGAGAGAAAAAAACGAAAAAAAAAATTAAGATATAATTGAAAGAGGAAAGAAAAAAAAAATGATTTGCTACTTGATTAAGAGGTTAAAAAGAGCCTTTTTTTAAACTAAATTAACAAAGAGTTTTTTTTCAAACTTTTGAATGGAATATGTCCATTATAGACAAAAACCCAAAGCTTGAGGGAGAGTCTTCTGTTGTATCTCTTGGTATATTATTTTTCCTAGTTATTTCAACTTAATAAATAAATTACACTATTTTGATCTAGTTTGACTTTCTCTTCGTCTAAATTTACTTTTAAGTTATTTTTAACATGTTTTGTTTTATTATATATTATTTTCTTTCTTAATTTAAGTATTATTATAATTTAAATTTTAAAGATATAAATTCATAATCCGTTTATTATTAAATCATATCTAATTTAACCATATTTAATATTATTAAATATTATTTTTATTATTATGAATTTTAAGTTATTATTATTTTATTTGTTAACTAATTAATTATTTTTATAGATGCAGCCATGTTAATCGTGTTTCAAAAATATTGTTATTTATTTCATTATATTATGTTTAAAATATGCAATTAAATCAATTAAAAAAATAAATATTGTCTCGCTTATGAGCTTCGAATTAACAAAATTTACGCCTGCAACTTTATGTCAACACAAAATAATTGAAGTCCCATCATAAGCTGTAAATAACCAAGAAAATTACAAAATAATTAACTTTTATAATAATAATAATAATAATAATTTAATAATATTAATAATATAAAATTATTAAAAATTATTTAAATAATTATAATTATAATTTAAACATAAAATAAAATAATATTTTTTTAATAATAAAAATATGTAAGTATATATAAATATTATTATTTTATTATTTATTATACTTAATTATTATTTTATAATCAAATCAATCACATGATTAATAGTTAGTAAAACCATGTTTACAGCATGTTTGATAAGAAAACAGTGTGTAGTAACTTACCATTAACAAGTGTTAATTATGAAAAAGGAGCAGCTTGTGATGAATTATTTGTTTTTATACTCCCGACACCCACTTCCTAAAATATTTTTTAAAATTAAGGTTGTAATGCTATTAATTATTTATTTATTTTGTTGTCACAGCATGCGGAGAAAGAGTCCTAATCCCACCTGTCTTTTTTTTCCTTACATATTTTTGTTCCTTTACAAATTTAAATTAAATGAAGAATATTATGAGTCATAATTTTGAATAAAAATACACAAATTTTTTATTGTTATCAAATAATGTATAATTTTTTCTTATAATTTTCAATATATGTGTGTTTTGTTGAGATTAAAAACTAATTGATTTTTTTATTAATTTATAATTCTAAAAATACATTTTAATATATGATATGTGTTTGGTATATGGTTACTTTCTAACAAATGATAAATTATCAATTAAGATTAATGTGCACTCTTTTAAAAATTATATAATTTTTGTAAACTTAATAACTAATGAACTTTTGTATACTTTTATTAAAATATAAAGTACCACTAGAGTTCTTTACCCATTTAAATTACATATATTAAAAAACTATCTAAAATAACACTTAAAATATTCATAATACAAAAATAATACCTTATTATTGAATTCAAAAAAATATGCATCAAAATTCATAAGAATTATCCTTCTAATCTCACTCATAGTTTTTATACTCCATCATAATATTGTCTTTAATTAATATAAAATTTTTATTTTTTCTAACATTTTTCCTCAATGTATAGTTATTTGACTTAATAGTTTATATTTTTAACCTATTTTTATTATATTTTATTTCTATGTATCCTTTTCTTGTTAGAGACTCATTTATCTTGTCTTTTTTACAAGGAAACCCATTAGTTGATCCATTCATTCACTTAAATTCTAATATCATGTATTAATCCTAAAAAGTCAATCCAATGAGTATAAAACTCACAATTTTTATAAAATATATCATAATTTTATCTTTAATTAATACAAGATTTTTATTTTCTTTAATAGTATAAGTTAATGTTATGTTTGTTGTTTTGAATCTTAAGGTTATTAGTTTTATTTTTTTCCAATTATATTTTAACTTATGACATAACTCAGTGTGAAATTTACTTCAATTTTACTAGTACTTAGAACTGTATAAATATTAGTGGATCTAAGATTACACTATAAACAATAAAAATATTTCTCAATTATTTCTTTATTCTTTTTGAGACCTCTCTCTCTCTCTCTATATATATATATCATTTGAGTACAAATATGTTCAAATTATTAAATTTATAATGAGTTTTTAAGTAATAAAAACATAAAATTTAAAATTCAAGTACATACAGTTTCATTTTACACATAAATTTGGAATGAAGTGCATCTCAAGTCATTTTCTTTTCTACTTGTTCACCAAGTCATGTTGTTTTTAAAAATGAATAAATTCAATTCAATTTATATTATTATATTTAAATTAGGGAAAAAACATATGATAAAGAACATTTTTAGAAATCAATTCATCACTTTAATTTTCAGTCATTTTTTTTTTCACAAATCTATGTAATTTTATGAAGTTTATTGTTTTGATAAAAAACTTGCATATAATATAAAATATTTATGGGTATAAGACTATTGTGTTAAAAATAATGTTTTTTTAAAAGACAAAAAAAGAATTTAATTGATTTTTAACAATGCACATTCTCATGAGTTATTTTTCTCTAATTTAAAGTAAATTTATTATTTTTTAAAAATAAAATAAAAGAAAGTAACTAAATTGGTCTATTTGTAAAAAAAAAAAAAGACTTAAAGGTGCACTTTATCCATAAATTTGTCTACAAGTAAACAAATATTATAACTAAAATTTTCTTTATAAAAAAATGAAAGGAGCACGTGACCTTCCTAATACATTAAAAAATCCATGCTATGGTCTATGACATGAAAATTAAGATGCAAAATATAAGTAGAGATATACATGGAAATAATAGATCAAGAGGTTAAAAAAAGTGAAAGAAAGATGATCCCAGTACAAAGAAACCATGTTAATGTCTTTAAATTCTTCTTAGTCCTGTCGTTAGCTCTGTCAGCTTCTATTAGATTCACACCGAATCGCAATATCTCAAGATGAAGGAATAGAACTATCAAGTATTCTTTGTCTAACAAATGGTAAATACCCTAAAAAATATTTAAGACAAAATGGTACTTGCCAATTTGGTGTGGTTCGAAAGATGTCAAATAGTCAACTACATACAAGTCTATGAGCAACTTTTAGAGAGAGGATTGGAAACTAGAGGCAAAACAAAGATATTTATTCATGAGGAACCTTTTCTCTACTGTAGCTTCCCCATCCGTACAGATCAAGATTTTTATTCATTACTGTTTTTTCTTTAAATGGCAAGGGTAATGATCAAAGAGCTAAACGTTTCTATGCCCTAAACAAAATAACTTCTAAAGGAAGCACCACAATGCAGCACTGTAGAGTTCCTATCTACTTATATTTATGAACAAGGATTAGTAGAGAGTAAAGTTTTTTAATACAGTACCTCTTAAGAATCTTTGCTTTGTTCTTAAATGCAGAACAGTGGCTCCAGCAGGCAAAGAGCTAATGTTCCATGAACTCACTCTTGAGAGTGGTAACTGCTTATTTCTTTCCCATGCTACTGCTTCAGGCTTGTTCATGCCTTTTCATTTCGAATCTGCCAGTTTTAACACTACGTAATCATCATAAAGAGGGGTGGGGAAGGAGAGATATTGAGTTCTCAAAGATGAAAAGAAGCTTACTTTTCATGAATACAACCTTCACTCGTAAGGAGCTCAGTACCAAAAGGTTGAAACATGATAATTCATAGTCCTATACCATGGTCCTGAAGCTTAAAACAAAATAAAAGCACATCAAAACCTTAGTTAACTATCCTTGAAAAGAAAGTAGAGCTATAAAAGTTTAGCTGAAGTTTAAAATTTGATTCACATGAGCACTTACAAATTACAATAGAGCATTTAGCATAAGGGACATCCTTAAAAAAAATTCCCCAGCAAGCCCTAATTCTAATATCTTATATTCAGAATGGACAATGATGGTGTCTAGATGAATAATTGTCGTGGCACAGTTTTCAGATAAATCAATCTTTATTAAAGCCGCAAAAGCTAAATGGCAAAGAGGGCCCAAAATCTGCGAACATATTTACGACCAAGAAGCAGTTGGATATAAGGAAAAACCAATGATATTCATATTTAAGATCATCGTTGTCTTGACAGCTTGGTAATTGCTTTCCATCAATTCAAAAACAACATAAATCTCTTAGTACTCATAGTAAAGGGGATTATGATGTGCATATTTCAAGATGTATGGATGTTGCAGCAAGGAAATCGGATTATTTTCTCCCTCTTAGCTCTTTGCTTGTGTAAGTGGGCAATTTGAGCACATAATTCACTCAGAGATACACGATCGTCATTGTTATCACTGACAAGAAATAGTAACACTTTTATTAAAGTTGGGTTTATTAGAATAGTTCTCATAGGCAACCAACAAACATACCTACATGGACACTCCAAACGAAAAAATTTCACAAGAAATCTTCTCGAGTGTTACCAATAATCTCCACAAGAACATGAACCTCCACTTAAGTGGTGAAACCGGTGGGAATCCCTTAAGATTATTAACCTTCCTGTGATCTTGGATATGTATTTGATGGCACTGTGACAGTCTTCACAAACCCGCAAATTTTTTATGATGTGGATAGGTCTCCCAGCTGGAATTGTCAAGACCCCAAATGCCACAGCTAATCTCTCACTGTGATACTTGAGCATGTGCTCTTTCTCCTCTTCTTCCACGTCATGTAAAACCAATTTTGTAGAAGAAACATACCCTTCCTGTTTCATTTTAAAATCCAACTTTTCTAAGAAGGCATAGATCTTATCCTTTTCTGGGTGTACAGAATCACCAACCGAAAAAGTATGTATTTGGTTTTGGAATTCAAGCCAACTATATCCAGGTACTTTCCTCACTCCTTTATCTCTCATTTTCACTCTCATTTTACCAACATCAGCCCATCTGCCAGAAGCTGCATATAAGTTTGAGAGAAGAACATACATTCCTGCATTTTCAGGTTCCAACTCAAAAATCATATGAGCAGCCTTTTCACCTAATTCAGTATTGCTATGAATCCTGCTCGCACCAAGTAAAGCACCCCAAGTAGCAGCATCTGGTTCAAAAGGCATATCTCTTATTAAATTTTGAGCCTCATCCAGGCACCCTGCTCGACCTAAGAGATCAATCATACAAGTATAGTGTTTTGAGTTTGCAGTAATGCCATATTCCTGGTTCATTGAGTAAAAGTACTTTCTGCCAGTCTCAACCAGACCCGTATGACTACAAGCAGATAATACACCAACCTGAAACACAACAGGCAGAAATAGATCAGATCACAAGCATAGAGAAAAACTAGTAAGGTGACTCTTTACTAATTATCTTTTACCAAGCTACTTTCCCCAGGAAAAGAAAAAAGAAAAAATAATCTTTAGCTAATATATAAATTAAAGTACACACTACTAGCAACAAAAAAAATAATTAATAAATAAATAAAGTATGCATTTATCCTATATTTACAAACTTTACCAATATATATATAATCTCTACAAATAAAAAAAAGGGGCATAAAATACAAAGGCAAATTGAATGAAAATAATGTAAATTGATTATATCAGCAAATACCATCGTCACACTGTCTGGTCTAATTCCTGCTGCCTTCATTGACTCAAACACCTTTAGAGCTTGTTTCCCAAATCCGTGCCTTGAATAACCAGCAATCATTGTGTTCCACGAGACAATATCCTTTTCTGATATCTCCTTGAACACATCATAAGCCGCCTCTATGCTTCCACACTTGCAATACATTACAAGGAGAGCATTCCCTACATAGCAACCAGTTTCATATCCGGCTTTTACCAGTCCTCCATGCAATTGCTGTCCGAACTCCAAAGCAGCAATTTCAGCACATGTGCTCAATGCACAAGTTAAACAAGACCTAGTTATTCTTTCACCTTCCCTTTTCATCTCCTTATATAGATGCAAAGCCTCCTCACTGCTACCATTTTGAGCATATCCAGCAATAATAGCTGCCCAAGAGATGGAATCACGCTGAGGCATTCTATCGAATATATTTCTAGCCTGAGCAATATCACCATTCTGAGCATAGCCTGTGATCATTGTATTCCAGGAACTAACATTTCGGCAAGGCATTTCCTCAAAGAATTTTCTTGCCATGTCCATTGTCTTACATTGAACATACCCTGCAATCATTGCATTCCATGAAACAGAATTCTTTTCTGGCATTTCATCAAAAACTCTTCTTGCTTCGTCCAGCATTCCATTTTGTACATAACCAGACAACATTGCTGTCCACGCAAAAACATCCCTTACTGAAGTCTCCTCAAATAATCTCCTAGCTTCTGTCATATCCCCATTTTGGGCATAGCCTGTAATCATGATGTTCCATGAAACTTCATCCCTTACAGGCATTTGGTCAAATAGTCGCCTGGCATCAACTAGTCTCTTGTTTTTCACATACCCACCCATCAAACAATTCCAGGAAACCACTTCCCAGTCATCTTTCGACTCAAACAACTTGTGTGCTTCTTCAATCCTTCTATTCTGCACATACATTGCAAGTAAAGCATTCCATGAGATTCTATTCTTATTTGGCATCCTTTCAAAAATCTTCCTGGCCTCATCAACATAACCATTCTGAGCATAACCTGATAGCATAGCATTCCATGACACAACATCCGTCTCAGGCATTTTTTCAAACAATGAACGAGCAGCACCAAGATCCTTATTCCTCACATACCCACTAAGCATCACATTCCAGGAAACCAAATCCCTGCTGGGCATTTTATCAAACACGTCTCTTGCAAGATCAAACCTTTCATTTGATAAATAGCCAGAAATCATGGCGTTGTAGGAGACTGTACTGCGACAAGGCATGGCGTTGAAAACACGCAAAGCGTCCTCGCATTGGCCGTTTCGCATATGGGTAGTGATAGTCAGGTTCCATTTTACTGTGTTACGGTCCGAGCCAATTGATTTCTTATTCTTGGGATGGTGTTTCTCTGTTAAAGTCTTCTTTGAAGACATTGGTTTGGAACTGAAGCATCGATATTGGGGACATCGAGTTTGTTGATGCTGGGTTGAGTTTGGAGTGAGGCTAGGTAGCTTGTGCTGTGTGAGTACCGTCTGAACATAGAAATTCCTGCGCATAGAGAAACACTTGGTGCCCAAATGGAATAGGAATCTACAGCCCAACCAAGGTTTAGAAGTCAGATTTAAAACGGCGAGGCTGTGACTTGTGAGATGGCAGATGAAAGAGCGTTGGATGGTTGGCGGCAAAGTGGGATGGTGGATACCAAAGTGAACAACGGCGAAAATACGCGGGATTTTTTTAGTTTTTTCATCGTAAGGACTAAATTAGGGTGTGCGATGTGCATAACATGTGTTCGTTCCATTCTGCACAAAGAATCGATCACATCTGATAAATATTATAGAAACAATCTCAACCGAACACTTTAAATTGAGTAAGATAAATTAACTTTTGTGAATTTTTTTCCCTTTTTTTTTATCTTTTTACGCTATAATTTTACTCAATTCATAAATTAATCATATAATTATTAAGATTAAATTAATTATTTTTTAAATAATATTTTACTTATACAAAAGTATTATTTTTAAAAGAATTAAACTAATTTAAATCATATAAAATTACATGATTAAATGAACATGAATAATTACAAAATTATGTCTCAACCTCTATTTCAAAAGATAAATTATTGGTCGTGCATCATTTATCTAGAATAATAGCATGTCATGATTATGAGATAGAGATCTTTTATAATCAAAAAAAGAAAAATATAATTTTACCTATACAAAAATATTAATTATAAAAGAATTTAACTAATTTAATTCAAATATAAAATTACATAATTAAATTAACATACTTTAATAATTACAAAAATATTATATCAACTGTTTATTATACTAAAATAACCAATTAACCTCCGTTTCAAAATAGAAATTATTGGTCCTACATCGTTTATCAGACTAATAGTATGCCATGATTATAGAGAGAGAAAAATAGAAAAATTAAAAATAAACTCCTTTTTTACGTACTTAAATTTAATTATTTAGATTATTATTAATTTATACCAATATATCATCATTAATTTAGGATTAGTTGTATTAAATGATTAGTTTATCACAACTAACATCTAGTAACAATGTGTAATTTACATTTCAAAGTTTACTAATATTGAACAATAATAAGCCCGATAGTCCCCAAAATAGTTTTTATCCCAAAATATTAACTCATTAAATAGAGTTAATTTATCCACTTATATACTTATGTTATCCTTAATATTTTATAAATATAGGATTTGTTTATTTTTCGCATCTCAAACATTTTTTCTCTTAAATATGACCACTTGATTTTTCTAAGTCTAGGTTCTGTTTGATGACAATTTAAGTGATCTTTCATGACTAATCTATTTAACTTTTAACCTTAATCTATCTTATTTTTCAAAATATATAGAAGATCTTCTATACCTGTTTAAATAATTTAATTTGAAATTTGATTAAGTTTATATTTCACAAATTACCTCAAGATAAGAAATATAAGTTTTGATATTATTTGATAGACTTAATAATTCAAGTGAGTTTTTAAAGACAATGAACTCATATCTCAAAAGTCTTTTAACCCAATAAATGAGGTTGAGTCATGTACGTATAAGTCCATAACTTTCAATGATATTTTATTAATCGTTATATTATTTAATATTTTTGAAATATATTCATTATTAATCGTATTGTTTTTTATAGAATTTTTATTTAAAAAAAATTATATTAATCTTAAATTTTTATTAACTTAAAATACTAAATTATCAAATAACTCAGGCATAATAATAATTTCTCTTGTTAATATAAAACTAGTTTGTTTCTTACCTTTGAACAAACAAAAAAAATCCCAAATACATGGGAATTCAACCATATCGAAAAGCAAAACCGAAGAAAAAATATATATAATTTGACTCAATTATTATGAAACAGTACAATGTGTATAATTCCCTTATGATCATCTAGAAAGACATTTTTTTTTAATTTTCTGACCATTAGATCCCCCTTTGTGTTCTTAATTTCAACTAACCCAACATTAATTATTTTGTAGCAATAGTCTACGTATATCTATAAATCTTATAGTGTGAAATTATGTATGTTTGTATAAGTCGTGGTAATTAAGTATACTTTATTTAATTAGTCTAGAATTGAGAGGAACGTAAAGAGAAAATATCTTCAACTGTTCCATTCATGTAATTTCGGAATTGGTCTTCCATTTGAGCAGGCTTCAAAATCTTATCGGTCGTCTCTGCCCAATAAATTTGGGGAAAGTCCTCCACTTCTAAAGGTGGGTAACTGAGTTGATATTGAAGGCTTGTATGCTTTGGCATATGTATACCCTGCGTTTCAAAACTTAAATATAACTAATAAAAAGGAAATTAAATTGCAAAAATCTAATAAACAAAATGTAATATTATATAATAAAAAATTATACTTTATATCTATATATATTAAGTAGAACAATACAAGTCGGTTAATTTTATAAAAAAAAATCATAAAAATTTATTTTATAATAGATAATAATAGACCGATATTACTCAACTCTTTCTTTTAAAACTAAAATGTTTTGATCTTTTTGTAAATGTAATTAACTTATGATAATATTCGGTATATATTGAAAACCTAGGTTATTAAATATGTATCTTTATGGAAAATAAATTCTAAATATTTCTCTTATTTTTTTTAAATGATTAATTATACGTTCAAACATTCAATCCACGTTCGTTCTCTTAGTATCCACTTAAAACTCATGTTATTAATTGCATTACAAAAAAATATATATGTTATAAGAATGCATGTTTAACCTACAGCGTAAGCATGTAAAAATTTATGTGATTCGAATTTCAAATATAAATTGTTAAACAAAAATTTATGTTATTATATTTCTTTCAACGTATAATTTACCTGAATGAGAGAGGAAGAGCAGTCAATTACAAGAGAAGATTGGTACAAATGAGATGCACTATTGGCTTCATCACAAGTAAAAGGAGGTAGTTGGATATGATCAGGATATGGCATGTCGATTTGAGGGGGTGTGCCTTGTGTGAGATCTGAAGAAGATGTATCTAAGATGGGTATTTTTGGATGGTAATCTTGAATAATATTGAAAGTCTCTATCCCTTTTGAATAAATGTCCCCTTGTGATCTTTGTTGATTGGAGACCAAATTAGGTGATTCTTTTTCTACATTTTCCGTAGTATTAATGGGTTCATTGTTATTTTCTTCTTTGCTCTTTGACATTTGCATTGTTTTCTTGAACACTCGGCACAATGCATACGATTCCTGTTGTGAAAAATTTAACAAACAGTTTTTTTTTATTACAAAAAAAAAATCAAGAAGAAGCAAACTTTAGAAAGAAGGGCAAAAAATCAAGAAGAAGCAAACTTTAGAAAGAAGGGCAAAAGAACGGAATTAATTAATGCTACTATAAAGCCTATAAAAGGTAAGATGATAAGGAACTACGCCTAAGAATCAAATAGTCTTTAATGATCACGATCATAATGATTATCTGTTCCTTTTAATGGAAAAGAAAAAAGAAAAAAAAATTAAAGGAATAAAGAGAAAGAAAACAGAAAATCCCATGATATCCTTCACCCCCTCCTTTTCTTTGTATTCAATGATCATAAAGGTACATAGTATGGTGATGATGTTTACCGGCTTAATTTCATTATACTGCTAACTCTTCCATACTAATTTACAATTTTCTATGATAAGAGATTTTTTTTTTGGAATATATAATCAAAACATCTTTAAATTTTTTATAAAATTAGATAAAATAACATTTTTTATAATATATAAGAATAAAAATAAAATCTTAAATTCTCATTAAAGTGTTATAAGTTTTTTAGTAAAAATATATAAACGGATTTAAAAGTATTATAATTAACATGGTTTAAAAAAAATCTCAAGTGGATACAAAGTTATTATAATTAATGTTATTTTAATTTTACACATAATTACTTATTAATTATATGATTTTTTATTTATTGTTATAATCTCTGGTTTTGGATACTAGTGCAGATCACATATTTGAAAAAATATATGGAGCCGTAAGGCTTACAACTAATTTATTTTGATTGTTGGGAAAAAAGAAGAAGAAGAAGTTAATTTTGAGTATTGATCCAACTATGTAATTAAATAACTCTCTCTCTGAACCCATAATGAGAAGATCAGAAGAATGAATGTATATTGAAATGAAGCTGTTGTATTGAATTATAAGATATATATGGATGGATACCGTTAAAGCTGAGGAAGCAGTAGCACAAACAGAGTGAAGAAGAAGACGATATTCATGCATAACCCAATTAGTTCTAATGCCATGAGGAGCTCTTCCTCTATAAAAAACCAGTGTCTTCTTCGTACCCACAGGTCTCTTGTGATGATGATGATGAGAATGAACAAACCTGTCTTTACCAGTGGCTTTCCAGTAACCCGCTCTTGTTGCTCTATTTGTTCTCGACCCATTTGGATACTTTCTATCCCTTGGACTATAGAAATACCACTCCATGTCTTTCCCTGGCAAAAATGACTTATCTAAACAAAAATATATTAATATTAATATTACTATTAATTACAACAGATCAATGTTCACAAATTAAGATCTTCATTAATTCAATAATTAGCCCAAATAACTTAAATATATAAATTAACATGTACTTAAAAATATATACCTGGCAAATCCCAAGGTTCACACTTATAAAGATCAACTTCTGGGATAATTTCTAGCTCAATTGTGCGGCCAGTAATCTTTCTATTCAAATAGTAAGCAACAAGCTCTTCGTCTGTTGGGTGAAACCTGAATCCCGGTGGAAGACTCATCGGTGCCATATATTAACACACACACACACAAAAAAAGAGATCTGAGGAAACAAATATATATAGAATAATTAAAACAGTAGAAGAGTGGTGAAATAAACTGGCTAGTACAACAATACTGGAATATATAGGGAATTAAACTGAAGTGTCCGGGATCAAGGCTAGCTTTAACATTTTTGCCCTTGGAACTATCCTTGTATTACACAAATTAGTTAGTTGCTCATGCGATCTACTTATTCCTTCTCAAATACTTTTCTACCGTATTAATTTAATTATTAATTTGGTGACATTAATTAGTTAACATACTAAGGGGTGGCAGACAAGGTAACGATCGAGGGAATATCTAAAATGAAGTTGAAAATAAGATATAATATCAAATATGATAATAATGGAGGAATGTTGCTTTGTCTTTAGAAGATGAGATTCTAAGTGTAATGTTTTGTGTGCAAATACAGAGGGAAGGGCAGAGAAGTTCATCTGCTTTTGTCTGCTCAGAAACTAACAAAACACAGCTATTCAACGTTTTTACATATAAGAAGTTATTTTAATAAAAGCATATTAAAAATATCAAGATGGTATGTATGTACCTGTCTCATAATTATTTTTTTTCCTTAAAGAAAATACTTTGTACCATCCATATCCCACAACACCCAATATTTTCCAATGTAAATAATTTTTAGATTAAATAATATTTATTATGATTCAAATACATGATTTAAAATAAATATTATTTGATCAACCTCTTTTTTATTATTTTAAAATCAGTTATTGATAATTATTTTTAATATATGAAAATATAACATATATATTCTATTTATCAATCAAATATAATTTTTATTTAGATTTAAGGTATTGATATTAACACAATGTAAATTGCTATTATTACAAACATATTTTATTAATGATAATATTAAGAATAAAATAAATATTTTATATATTTTTATTGTTACAATAACAAAAATTATTTATTTTAAATTTATATGAAAATAAGATATAGTAGGAAAGCTCCTACTAAGCATTAATGTTAATGGAAGTAACAGATTAATTATACTAATGAATAATCAATAATTCTTTATTTTAAAGATAATAATATTATTACACTTATGTTTATTATTATTATTATGAAAATGATTAGGTATGAATTATTATTACACCTTACTTTAATCATGCATAATTTCTACATTATACTACATATTATTAATAAATTAGATTTTATAAATGAAATATGTTAAATACACTATATATATATATATATATATATATATATATATATATATATATATATATATCATGTGTATAAATTTTTTTCTATTTTCTAGCATTTTTATAAATTAAGAGTATATTTAATTATAAAATTAACTATGATTAATTATAAAAAATAAAAATAAATTGAAAAACTAAGCAACACCTTCTCTTTGGCTCAATGAAAGAGGTAGAACTCATCTATACCATTAAACTTTTTTAGTCCAATCACGTGAAATATATTTAAACATTTAAAAAGTTTGAGTATAATTTAATTAAAAAAACATAAAATTACTGTAATTAATTAACAATTGAGAATCAATGATTTCTAAGTACACCTTACATTATTATTATTAGTTGTCATTATATACAAATTATTGGGATATATGCGAATTTCACTAGTCTGATATTGGTACGTATGAGCTCCTTTTATTCTTTATCCACACTTTTATCATTCAACAGTTTTAAGAGTTAGAGGGTCCCATCATATGATGTAAAAAAATCTACCTAGCACACCGTCACAATCTCACTTTTTCTTTTTGAATAAATAATCTCCTCTTTTAATTTTCCTGCCATCCAAACAACTTTTTCTTTAACATTTCAATCCCTCTCCAGTCTCGCCCTCTCCCCTATTTAGTGTTGTGCCCTACTTTAATATCCTTTCCTTTCCTTAAAATATCATTTTTCTTTTGGGTAATGACATACACTTGTTCGGCTTTAATTATTACAACTCAAAATCTTTGACTGACCGCTCTCTCTCTCTCTCTCTCTCTACCACCGTTTCTGCTAGCAACAAATCTTGACTTAATTTATCATTGACGAAGTAATAAAATCAAATGATATCATGTTTTACAAATTTACTGTGGAAGCAGTCAAAAGTTGTTAATTTTTACAGCTGAAAATAGATTTTTAAAATTTTGATCAACTGATGCTTCTATGTTTCATTTTCTGTTGTAATCTTTAGATAGTTTTTTGGTTTTTAATTTTTAGTCCTCCACAGTTTTGACAAAATCATATTAGGAAAAATAGATGAGTTTTAAGGATGTTCTTATTATCCGATGAAAAAGAAATAACATTTCAATAATTTCTGCAAATGAACTAAGTTAGGTATTATACATCCGTTACACTTATAAGTTTAATCAATCCCATAAAATCTTTCGTGATAAAATTAGATCTGGGTTATGTAACATGGTATCACAATAGGTATTTGGTTACCCTTTGAACTCCCCTAAATTCATCATGTTCGTTGTGTAAGAAAATGTTAAAATTTAATTTAAGTCTTGCATCAAACAATAGTTTCTTCGAACTGCAGGTTATAATCTAAGACAACCCTCTAATTTGACACGCGCGTTTTGAGTTTGAGTTAGAGTTAAGTTAAACCCTTCTACAACTATCAATCAATCTTATCAAATATCATGCATCAAATTTGAAGGGCACGGTTACTGATGATGGAATGCTCGGAACAGTAACCCTTATATATATATATATATATATATATATATATATATATATGATTGAAACCAGACAATTACATAAAGAGATTCCAATAATTGAGCTCAACCGTTTTAATATGACAAGTAATTCGGATTTAAGATTTAAATATTATATACATAGTAAAAATAATATTAACTATTTTGGGTAAATGATGAGATGATTCTCAATTGTCAGTCCTATATACGTTTCTTTTCCACCTTCCTGGCTTTTTAAACCACATGGGATTTTTCATTTTATTTATAAAAAAAAACACAGAGAAAGAGAAAGAGAGTGTTAACTCTCAGAAGTGTGATTCAAACGGAGCCTTAAAGCCATGAAACCTTTCACACACGATCATAAGTGGGGAAAATAAAGCAAATAAGGGGGATGGATGATGGTGGGGATGGCATAAAGCTTAATTACTTACAAGACTGAAGTAGATCGTCACCGATTAGCTAGATTCCATAATGTCGGCTCTGTTTCTCATTTTCTTTATTTTTATTTTTTGTTTTGCAAATGACAAGTGTTCAGATTCTTTCAACTCTAGCCTTCTTGTTTTCGAGGTTATATTATGCATTATATAATTTTAAATACTTTGTTTGATTAAACTCTATTATTTCACATTATTTAACACAAACTTAAATAAATGTTTTATAAATTATTGTGTTGTAATAGGGTAAATATATGTTACATATTTGAACAACAATTCATAAGATTTAGAAGTGAGTACACATAGAATTGAGGACTTTTTTTTTATATATATCTTAACATAAAATAATATTTCACTTAAGATGGTAAAATATAAATGATTTATAAAAAAATTTCTTAAATTTATCAACCAATTATATGTCATATTAGTTAAAATTTGATCTATATAGGCAAAAAAAACTTTTTTCTGTAAAACAAAAGAATTCTAGTGAATACATATTTAATTATTAATTAAATTTTATTAAAATATATTTAATTTTTATATATCATATAGAGTTGTTAAATAGCATCATCAATTTTTGTTTAATAGAATTAATATTAGGAAAGGTTACTTTACAACTATTATATTTATTTTAAGATTAATATTTATGTCTTTATTTTTTTATAACAATTTTGTTATATTATTATTAAAAAGTAATCCTATAGAGATAAAATGATTATTTTTTATGTTTTTGTCATTTTATTTTTATTTAATTTTTCTTCAATTCTTTCCTCACAACTTATCTTGATAAAAATAATCAAATATTTTTTTTATAACATAAAATAATAAGATATATTTTTATATTTAACATGATAAAGAACATGGCTCGGTTATTAAAAAAATGATAAAGAACAAAGTTAAATTTCATAATCCTTTCTTCAATACAAAATGGAACAAAGATAGATAAAATAATCTTGACTTGTTTAGGAATCTTTTCCATATTTCGCTTGCAATGGGCTAATGGATATTAACAAGATCCTATCGCTATACACTCAGTGGGTTTAATTGGTATATAGAGCGAAGGGTCCATGTATCTTTTATTCATACTAAATAAAGAAAGAAGGGTCCAACATTATTAAGCCTTTTCGTGTACATTCACATATGGAACAACTCTCAACTAATAACTTTGTTTATTGTAATATTTTAGTTATTTTGATTTCGTAAGAAAAATTGTCACTTTTATATAAAAATAATATACTTTATTTATTTTTTAAATAATAAAATATTATTTGATTAATAAAAAGTTTTAATATATTAATAAAGTGAATTTAATGAAAAAAATTATTATTTTATTTAATAGTTTAAAATTAAATTTAAAAAAAAAAGATTTTTTTATAGATAAACTATTTTTGTAAAATTTATATTTTTTAAATAATTTTTAAAATCATATTTTTTATAAATATCATATTTGGATTGAAACTATAAAAAGTTTATAACAATGAAAATAAAAGATATGTAAATCAAAAAATTACATAATTAATGACATTTAAATCTCAAAGGTGTGTTCTCTCATGTCTACTAACTTTAGAGACTATTATTAAAAGTTGATGATATTCGAAGATGGTGGAATAGAGAGCTCATCCTTATAGTTTTAATACCATAGATCTTGTAATTTTTTTATCTATATAACTCTTATTTTTAATGTTATAATTTCGATCCAAACACGATATCTACCAAAAATATGATATAAAAAAGTGATTAAAAAATATAAAATTTATAAAAACAATTGACTAAAAAAATAAAACAATAAATTTGCCTTCGTTAAATTTACTTATTATTATGTTATAATTTATTATTAATAAAAATATTTTATTATTTAAAATGTAACTAAATTGTCTTGTTTATAATTATTACATAAATATAATTTTTAAAAACAAAATAAATAAAATATATATTTAACACAAATAAAATTAGATGACAAAGAGGTCGAATTAACTCTACACGATATAATTGAATTCATTAATTAACGTGTCGTATCAAACTTTGACCTATTAACTAATTGGATGTGTCGACTCATGATCTCTATATAAATTATGTGGTGTTTTTATTTTTAGCCAGTATATTTTATCATATTGTGTCGTGCATAATCGTTGGATCATGTTTAATGATAACGAGAGTTTAATTTTTTATTTTTCATATATTAATATTAATTATATTTATTAAATTATGTTAATATTTAATAATATATAATTATATTTATATATTTAATATATATTTACTTCAAATTTAATTTCAAACTAACATATTAGCAATACCAAGTTATGGGGCCACACAGGTCATATATCATATCGGGTTACTTTTTTTTTTTACTCACGTAACATATCATATTATATTGATTATTTAACGAACCAATGGATTAAGTGCATAATGGCCCGTGACGTGCCTGCCCAATAAACACCCCAGCTTCTCCAACCCATCCTTCATATAACGCTAATTTAATGCCGTTATTTATGACCCGCATTACATGACAGGGGTTGATCGGTTTAATTTTATATATTTACATGTCAGTAATATATCTAATAAAATAATTATTTTTATAGAATAAGACCCAATATATCACAATTTCACAAACTATTTTTCAAAATAATTTTAGCATCTCTTATTATATAAATTATATGAATATAAAAATATAAAAATACAAATATAAATATTTTTAACATAATTCATTTTATTAAATGATAAATTTATTCTTCATTAAACACACATATTATATGCATATATAAGAAATTAAATTTATATATGTCATTATTTTTTTAAATTAAGAAAATAAATAGATTAAAGTGTATTTTTTTACAAAGAAAGAGATATATATATTACCCAACTATTTATTTTTAACCCCATCAATGTGTTGCATATTTTTATTATTTTTAAATATTTTTTTATAACAAAAAAACATATTTTTTAAAGAAATAGATAAAAAATAAGACTATGTGTATAGCTTATTAAACGAGTACTTAGAGCGTTAAAAAAAAAGAAAAAAGAGAGAATGAATAAGATAGAAAACGCATATTCATAGTAATTAATCAATTCAATAACAATGCATGTAGCATAAAGCGACAATGACAATCTTAAGCTATGTTTCCATGCTTAACCAATTTGATGGGCATGCTTCAAAGATTAGTTCATAAAATAATAAGGGAAGGTAGTGGGACAATAAGTACACTCTTTAGAGACAATTTTGTTTATATATATAGGGAGATAAATGAAGGGTCTCTCACATTTAGCTGGCATTATGAATTCTGTACAAGATCAATTATTTAATTATTAAAACTTTATATAAATTTCACTTAATCTTTTTTTTTCTCTTTAGTAAAAAAAAAAGACAAGGAAAAAAAAGTTTATATTCTTCACGTGAATGAGTGTTATGTGTAGTTGAAGCCTCTTCTATCTTTATTTTCAATTACTTGTATCACGGTAAAATAGAATGCATGTCTATTTTGTCTAATATCCATTCAACTCATGAGAGGTTACTTGTCTAAGTTGTGTTAGAATTTTATGATTTAATTTGAACAGTCTTAGTTTTTTTTTTTTTGGGCAATAGATTGAGTGTACAATGCATCTTATATTTTATTTATTATGTTTATGACAGCTATATATGGTAAAATGGTAATATGTATATGATATTTTATTAGTCAATGTATCTCCTTGTATTTTTTTTTTGTCAAAGTATATTTTTAGTGTAACTTCAATATATATATATATAACTTAAAATTAAAGAAATATGAGTTTTACCACTAAACTACAAAATGAGCAATATGTATCTCTTTGTTTTGATTAATTATCAAGAACAAATTAAATAAAAGTATTTAAAAAATAATATTACTTTTGGTTAAAATTATTAGATTTTGTTGAATAAATAAATATACTCATGTATTCGTATGTTTAATTTGTACCTTTTCCTTTTAACTTAAGTAAAATAAATAAATAAAATCATTATTACATCTTACTTAATCTCTATATGTTTTTTTTTCTTCCAAATAATACATAATACTTATCATAAAAATCCAAATATGATAAATTTATGATAGATCTTATATGATAGGATAGAGTTTAATTAGATGTACAAAATTATTTGTATTTGTGATATTTTTATGATATATACATTAATTTTACTTGTCTAGCTTGGATCAATTCTAATTTTACTATTATTATTATTTTATAGTTAAACATATTTTTTATTTGTAATAATAAATTAACTTGTCAAGTTTATCTTAAAAAATGAAAAGAAAACTCAAATTAAAACTATATATATATATATATATGTAGTACTACTAATGTATAAGAAGTGGTTATTCATAAAATCACAAGCATTCTTACGTCTCTATCTTGTTTCGTTTTCTAAAATTAAAAAATAATCACTCATAATTCATGATAACTAATTCAATTCCTACGTCGACAAATAATATAAAATGGGAAGGAAAACCTTAAGTATGTCCTTTTTTGGACTATATACCTCTTACTTCTACTTGAATGACCTTATTGTACAAGAAAGATAGTAAAGTGGGGCTCAAAATTAAAAATTAATTCCAATTTTCAGGTTATAATTAACTAATTAAGTAGTGCTAAATACTAATTGGTCTTCTACTAGAATGACCTTATTGTACAAGAAAGATAGTAAAGTGGGGCCCAAAATTAAAAAAATTAATTCCAATTTTCAGGTTATAATTAAGTAGTATTAAATACTAATTGGTTTATATATAAAAATGTTTTTTTGGATAAGAAGTTTATATCTAACATGTTCATACTTCATATGCATCGTGACATTAATATTAAGGTTTTTCAATTTTAAGAAATAAGAAAAGGATTAAAAAGCCATTATTGACTTTATATGTCGAAGCAAAGCCATTGGATTGAGCAATATTAGAATACATTTATAATTAATGAGAAATAATAAATTTATGATTGCATTTGTGCTAGTTCATCAAGTACGTACACAGACTTAATTATTAATTAAGATCAAATAGAACCATGTTGATTGTTACATAGGTTCTTTACAAGACGATATATTTTAATTATACATTAACAAAGTTTCATTTTCAAATCACACTTAATCTAAATTAAAATAAAAACATGAATATCAGTTACAAATTCATGTTATATTTGTTACAAATTAAATTGAATGTGACTTGAGCTTTACTTGTTTATTTTTTTGGTCATAAGAACTTAATTTCCTTGTACGTATAAGAGATATTTGAATCATGCATATGTAACAAGGCCTAATATTTCCAAACAAGATCATCCACAGAAGTCAAGATCCGATCATTAGACATTACTTCAGACATTATAGACTCCATTAATCCAAAATCAAAGTTGCAGCTAGAAGATCCTTCAAATGAAGCCCCTTTATTGTTTTGATCATTGCAATAATAACTACCTTCACCACCCTTCTCTGTCTCTTGCTGTTTTTGTACACATGATTGATCTTCTAATTCCATTATTGGGGCTTGAATAGTATCAAAATTGGCATCCCATAAGCAAACATCATCCAAATAGTGACTCAGCTTAGATGGTGTAATATTATGATCTTCAAGTAGCGTCGGTCCATAATTAGGAAAAGTACAAGTAGAGACAGCATTGAAGTTTTGAGCAATATTATAATTGGTACTGGTATTTTGATAATCATTAATTGTGAATTTTTCTACATTTTG
This sequence comes from Hippophae gyantsensis, assembly GCA_030763125.1. Lineage (NCBI taxonomy): Eukaryota > Viridiplantae > Streptophyta > Magnoliopsida > Rosales > Elaeagnaceae > Hippophae > Hippophae gyantsensis. The sequence continues at coordinate 51,220,553 of CM061033.1, forward strand.
AAAGAACTCAGGTTGGTTAATATTGTTAAAAGGTGGAGTTACGATTGATTGATAATCTGATGAGAAATTTGTCACTTGTGATTCCATAATAGAGAAAACTGACGTGGGTTGTTGTTGTTGCTGCTGCTGCTGCTTTTGATGGGTGTTTGAAATCATATTAGATTTAGTAGGTCTCATCAAATTGTGTGTTTTGGGATCCAAACCGTGTGCCATCAACTTTTTCTTAATGCATGAATTCCAAAAGTTCTTAACCTCATTATCTGTTCTTCCTGGGAGATGCTTCGCTATCTGTGCCCACCTGCTCTAATTAAATCAGTTAACAAACGATGTTCACAGGTCTCTTTGTTAGTACACGTAATTTATCCTAAAATAAATATAAAGTATATAAATAATATAAATGTAATTCATCCATTCAATTATATACCATATTTACCCGTTATTTAAGTCACTTATTCTTTTTTGCATTTTACTCGTTATAAAAATTCTTTTTATAGTAAAAATATACTTATAAATTAAATAAAAAATTTGTCATAAATACTTATACCGATTTGGAAAACAAACTTAATTAAAAAATTATAAAAATAAAACTCTAAAATTTATAACAAAAAAAATAACATTATAAAGATTTAAAATAATTATAGTTTAAATTAATCGACGTTTAATATGAAATAATGTATCAAAATTTTTTTTAATAACAAAAATGTACCAATCAGTTTAAGATTACTATTTAAGTGGTTATAAGTTTTAAGCTTATTATTGTTGTTGTTTTTCAACAAATTTTTGGTTGGTAGAGAGGCTCAAGTTATATGCTCCTTCGTCAAAACACATTCTTCTAAAATTAGTTTTTGATTTATTTTGACTCGTATATATATATATATATATGATACGCACCTGTTTCCTAGAATTCTGTGGACATCAATAATAATCTGCTCTTCATCAGCAGTGAAAGAACCCCTTTTAAGGTCTGGTCTCAAGTAGTTTATCCATCTTAATCTGCAGCTCTTACCACACCTCTGCAATCCTGCAGTTAATTTTGTAATTTCCCATAAAATTTTAGTGCAGGAATTAAAACCCAATTAGCTAATTAAGACTTTAAGAGAGATAGAACTAGCTAAAGTACTAACTAAGGGTATTTTAGTATATTCACACAACACATTAAGACTTTAAGAGGATAGAACTAAAGTACTAACCTGCAAGTTTAGGGACAGAACTCCAACTGGCATGGCCATGAATGGTGATTTGTTTAACGAGCTTCTCATCTTCTTCAGGTGACCATAGCCCTCTTTTCACCTTCTGTTTGTTGCAGCATCTGTGTCCCATTATTTCACCTTCTGATATTGCTTAGTAGTTGTCCATATATAATTTTCTACATTATTTATTATGATCACCAAGGCTTAGCTTAATTTCACAGCTTATTTGAGACATACAAGTTTCATTTGTCTTAGTTGTTCTTCCCATTTTGTATCATGTTATTATATAGTGTACTTTGATCTTTCACTTTCAATTCCTACGAGGAATATATAATTAAATATTATTAACCAGCAAATTAATAAAGTAACTACTCTCTTCTCTTCTGATGAAGAAATGTATGACACTTTCTGGACACAAGACTTTGTCAAGAGAGGCTACGTAATAAGATTCCTTGATACTTCTAGTTATTTCTTTGATAAATAACTAAAACTCATTAGAATATATTAATTTTAATATTAAAGTTGGTTTATAGACGTTCCTTATATACTATAGTTACTTTGTAGGGTCTAATTAGCAAATTTATGGGGTAATTTTTTTTTACTTTTTAAAATATTTTTATTTACATATTTATTGTATATTTATATTATATAAATTGACATATCAAACAAAATTGATACATAAAAAGTAATATAAGACAATTAAAAATGAGTTATGACTCAATAACATAACAAACGTTTGAGTTTGAAACTTGATTACAAATATGTTAATTGTAGTAAAAAAAAGTGGTTAAAGAAAATTGTATTATATATCATTCATCTCATTTAAAAAACATGAGAAATGACTAATAATTAAAAAGTGATTATATTTTCAAATAGTTATAAAAACCAATATTTCTTCTGTCATCATGAGTAAAAATTATGAGTCAAAAAGTTGGATCATTTTATTATACTCTCTGTTTAAACTTGAGGTTTTGAACAATTGTAGTATACAGCAACTGCTTTGATTTGTTAAAGTGATTTCCCAAAATTATAGAAAAGCCCGCACGTGCTATATAATATTAGAGGAACGTCAAAGTTTCTTCATGAGTAGCCTTCTTCTTCTTTTTTAATATATTTTTTTCCCCAAAATAAAGTGATTCAATATTTAGTATAAATGTTATATATTTAGCCCAGTCTTTATCAGGACTTCAAAATAAAGAAACATGAAAAATCAAACATAGAGAACAGCTCAGTGGACATGTGAACAATTGAGTCGAGAAATTAAATTGCTAGCTAGCTGGAGTTTAAACTTGGGGTTCACTCATGATGATTAACAGTGAAGGACACACACACACACACAAGGGTCATGGAGCAAATGACAATTAACTTATTTTCTTACAGTTCAACTCTACCAGAGACTTTAACTACACATGATAATTCATTGACTGAGCAAGATCCAAAGATAAGATGCAAATCTAAGAAGCTACCTTCATAATCCTTAATTAGCCTCGCAAAAGAAAACTAATACTATAAAATCCATTCCCTATCTACTATAATTGGATGGTGGATACTTTTTTAATATTAAAATAAAAGGTAGCAAGATTAAGTTATCAATAAATAAAGATCCGTTAAATTTTATAAAAAATTTACCAAAATCTATTTATCAATTTTAACCAAATTTTAAAGGGATAAAATTAGTATTTTAAAAATATTTTTTTTATCAAAAATTACATCGTCAAATGATTTCGAGCCAAAAAAAATATATTCAAATGATTATTTATGTTAGCAACTAAAACTAAGTAGTAAATCGTTTTCCTACTATTAATAGTGTTAATAAGCTTTTTAATATTCAATTTTTATTTACTTAGTAATTTTAAATAGCAAACTATTTATTTAAAAAATATTTATAATTTATTATTAATTGTTGAAAAAATAAATTTTACTTAGATGAGGAGGAAAACATATTAATCTTATTCGATCAAGATATTCTCTTAACCCAAAAACCACCTTATAAGTTAAGGAATGTTTCAGTCTTATAAACATCGCTATTACTTTCCACCTAATCGATGTGAGACTTATTTTCTCAATACTTTCTTTCTCATTGACTCTGTTGACAGACGTTGGTGGTCTTATTTTGTTGTCACGAGTGGTAGTGTCGGGTGACTCCTCCACCACCAAGGTTCCCACTCTAATACCAATCTTATTCATCTGGGCCATTCTCTTAACCCAAAAGCCAGTTTGTAGGTTAAATGATGCTATAGTCTTATAAGCAGCATTGTTGTCTTTCTCTTGGTCGATATGTAACCTATTTCCTCAACACTTTTCCTCACATCGACTGTGTCGATAGACATTGGTGGTCTTACTTTGTTGTCACGGATGGTAGTGCCGAGTAACTCCTCTACCACCGGGTTTCCTACTCTGATACCAATCTTATTCAACCGAGCCCTTCTCTTAACCCAAAAATCAGTTTGTAGATTAAGGGGTGCATTAGTCTTATAAGCAGCACTGTTGCTTTCCTCACTACTACAAAAACAAAAAGGGGTATTAAAGTCGGTTAAAAACCGACTTTAAATGAAATGACTTAAAACGTAAAGTCGGTTCACGCGGTGAATCGACTTAAAAAAATTTTTTTATACAAAATTTACTCATTTTCTATTATATTCAAATTAAAACCTGTATTTGATCACTAAATAACAGTAGAAAAAAAATTATTTAACAAATAGTTTAAATAATACAAATAATTGAAAAATAAAATATTAATTAATAGCAAAAAAATTACCATGGTGTATTCTTCTCCTGATGTTATAATACAAACCTACATATATAATACAAAAAATTATACACATAAATAACAACATATAATAACAGAAAAAATATGAATAATAAGTGCGTAGAATTAATAAGAATACTTACAAGAGTAAATGAAGTGACAAAATGAAGGAAATGAAGAAAAAAATGGTGTTTTGTAAGTGAGAAATGACTATATTTTTTTTAGTATTTTGCTTAAAAAAATAGGGGATCTAAAATATTAGTTAGAGAGGAAGAAAACCTACTAACCGGTACTGGAAATGGTGGTCGTAGGTGGCTAGAAAATGAAAAAGAGTGGAGGAGAAGTGGAAGATGTTTTGGGTTTTTGAGAGTTATGCAATGCTTGGAATAGTTTCTATCTGGAAAAAAGAAAAAAATAAAAGAATTTATCCACGGGTGTAGCGTTGGTTCTACGTGTCAACCGACACTATCCATGTGTGTAGCGTCGGTTCCAGGTGTCAATCGACGCTACGCTATGTGGATAGCGTCGGTTCTACACCGAACCGACTTTAAATTCATTATAAGTCAGTTTTTTCCAAAAACTGACTTTACATATCGACTTAAATACCCTTTTTTGTAGTAATATCTCTTGGTCGATGTGAGACTCATTTCCTCAACACTCCCTTTTCACATCGACTGTGTTGAAAGACATTGATGGTTTTACTTTGTTGCCACGGGTGTAGTACCGGGTGGTTCATCTACCGCCAGAGTTCCTGATTTGATATCAATTTTATTCAATCGAATCCTTCTCTTAACTCAAAAACCAACTTATAGGTTAAGAGGTGTCTTAGTTTTATAAGAAACACTGTTACTTCTTTTCTAATCAATGTGAGATTTATTTTCTCAATATTAATCATAATATTTTTTTAATATAAAAAGAGTCTAATTAAAATAATGATTAATAAATATTACTCCGTGATTGAAAAAAAAATAATGCTTTATCACATTATTTTACATAATTTTTTTATCACTAATAAAAAATAATATCACATAATTTTTTAACCAAAAATAAATAATTTATAATTAAAGTAATATGTAAATTAAATTTTAATATTAATTTTTTTTAATAGAACATTCATTATAAGAAGATTAACTGTAATTGAAGTTTTAAATTAAAAAATAATTATTTAAATATTTACTATATGAGTTTTGATAAAAAAATATTCTTTTTATCACTTAAAAATTTAAATTTAAATTATTAAATAAATTTATAGACTTATATTATCTCATTAAATAATAAAAATCTAAAATACACTCAAATCTTAATACCCTTTATTCTTTTTAATATATATTAATATATAATATTTATAGATAATAAAATTGCTCGTTAGTATAAATCTTATCAGATATCCAATAAATTCTGGAATGAAATGTTATTGAATGTTTAAAACATTCTTATATATAATAAAGAATAAATGATGAATATGATTGATACTTTTGAACATGTATTTAAAAGTAAGTTTATTTTTAAACAGGGTGTTGAAAGAGATGAGGAAAGAGATGAGGAAAGACATTAAAATGAATGTTGCTCAAGAAAAAAAAAATTAAATAGGAAACTTAGGCTCGAAATTTTAGGGTACTATCTCGAACTCGAATAAGTTGTCACTGGCGAACGTATTTCAAAATCTTAACTAGAAATTCCTTTAAGTATATTATAATTATTATTATGTATCATAAATATAAAATCTTAACTATGAATTTCTTTAATTATATTATAATTATTATTATATATCATAAATATACTTATGATTAATATTTTAATTTTATATTAAATTTAATTATATTTAATATAAAATTATAATATATTGTTTAAGATTTATCTTAATTAAAATAAATGAATTTTTCATTATTCAATACATTAATGCGTCAACTCTCTAATCTAAGGTGATGTTTGGTTGGAGGGAATAAAAATAAATCAGAATTTATTCTTTTTATTTGTGTGTTTTGTTAGATTAAATGGAGTCAACCGAATGAAATCGATTACTAAAGGAGAAAGAATCACAATTCTTTCTCCCTTGTTAGAAATCATGATTTCATTCTCATCTCAATTTTTTTTAATTTTACACTCACCTCAAATATAACCCTAAACTCAAATCCCAAATCCCTAAACCCAAAACCCGAAACCCAAAATCCTTAAATCCTAAATCTCAAAACCCTAAATCCTAAAATTTCAAAATTTAAAACCTTAAACCCTAAATCCAAATGCTAAAACCCTAAATCCAAAATCCTAAAACCAAAAACCCTAAATCCTTAAATCATAAATTCTAAATCTCAAAAACCAAAACCCTAAATCCTAAACCCTAAATCTCAAAACCCAAAACCCTAAATCCAAATCCTAAAATCCTAAATCCCCAAACCCTAAACCCTAAACCCTAAATCCTTAAACCCTAAATCCAAAAACCTTAAATCCTAAATCCCAAAACCCAAAACCCAAAACCCCAAATCCCAAAACACTAAACCCTAAAACCTAAACCTCAAAATCCTAAACCCTAAAACCTAAATCCCTAAACCCTAAACCCCAAATCCCAAAACTATAAACCCAAAACCTCATATCACTAAACTTTAAATCGTAAACCCTAAGCCCTAAACCCTAAGCCCTAAAATCTAAATCCCAAATTCCAAATCCTAAAACGCTAAACAGTAAATCCAAAATCCAAAATTCTAAATCCTAAAACCCTAAACCCTAAATCCAAAATCCTAAATTCCAAATCCTAAAATCCTAAACCCTAAATCCAAAATCCCAAATTCTAAAACCCAAAACCCTTTTTAAAAAAATAATAATTTTAATCGTAAACCTTAACCCATAAATATAGTTCTAAACCCTAAACTCCAAATCCTAAATCTTTAAACCCTAAATCTCAAATCCCAAACCTCAAAACCCTAAATCCTATTTAAAAAATAATAATTTTAATAATATATTTTCTTTTTAATTAAGTAATAATTATTTAGAAAAATAATAATTTTAATAATATATTTTGTCTGACGAAAAAATAGTAATTAAATGACATTATTTGAACTTTACTAAATGCAAAGGTATTAAGGTAATTCAAAGTTTTTTTCATTCTATTTCAGTGTCAAACTAAATACTGTAATCTTGATTACGAACTTGATTCCAGTGATCAAATCAAACAATATTTTTTTTTCATTTCATTTCATTCTCATTTTTATTCACATTCGAATTTCATTCTGCGAACCAAACGCCACCTAAAGAAAGTTGGCAAAAGTTTATATTTGTTTTCTATTATATTTTTCTTTCTTTCGGTACAATTACTTTAAAATACATATTTATTCATTAATCAAATCAAGAAAATGTAAGATATATATAATTACTTTTACATGAATATTAGATTTAATTAATTACAAGTTATTGGAAATCAATGCTATTTTAGACATGTGTTCAATTTCTACTCGCTTAAGTCACATTTATAGGTAATAAATTACTTTGAAAAAAATTGTGTTTTTAATGGAAAATTTGCAAATCACAAATTGCTTCGGATAACTTAGGTTCCACAGTCAACAACAACCATGCCATCCTTTCAAGCTATAATAACTAATGTACACGGGAAAAAGTCTTGCATGAGATACATGATTAAGTGGTGGTATTGTAGACTTGTGGCTTAGAAGAAACTATTTATTAAATCCTCCTATAAAAATGGACAATGTTAGTAAGTATAAAAATATGAATGCACGGCTAGCTCCTCCATTTTATTCATAAATTTGTTTAATATAACTTGTTCATGTACAAGATATGACAAATTGCATTCAGCAAAAAATTAAAATAAAAAATATATAATAAATTGTGCACATAATGATACTAATCTTTCAATGCATCATTAATTATGAAAAAATTAATTTATTACAAATTTTTAATGAATTAATTTAATTAATTTGTTATAATATTATTGATAAATATAATTAAATTTACATAATTATATCTAATGATAAAATATAATATGATGTGTTTATAATGTATAAAAACATTCAATAATAAATTCTTAATGTGGATCATAAGTGGATAGTTACTTGAATAGCTTTGTTTTAGTTTGTAATTCTTGTTCTTTCTAAGTTTTGATTATAAGAAAAATGGCTTGTTAAATAAAAAAATATATATTTAGTTTAATTTTTAATATAACTCAAATGAAAAATATATATTTATTTTTATTATAATAAATGAATTTATATATTTTAATATTTTATAAAAATAAATAAATATTTGTTTATTAAAAATTAAAAATAAAACTATAATAAATAATTTAATCATTTATAAAAATCGGGAAAAAATGCTCATTAACTATATATATACTTAAAAATAACTGTATAAGTGTACTTAAGTCACTTCACAATTCCTCCTTTAGAAGTACGTAAGGGCATTCTTAAATAATGCTTACTAGGACAATAATTTATTACCTGCCTTTATTTTAAGGTCAAGGATAGTGTTTTCTTCTTTTCTTTTTCTTTTTCTTTTTAAAGTTGCAAGGAATCTAATGCTTATAATTAGGGTATATTTTTTGATTCTTTATTATTTGATAAGATAATATATATCTATTATTATTTTTTAAATAGTAACCGAAGTTTATTTAAAAAATTAAAATTAAAATTTTAAAGGATAAAATTATTATTTTTTAAATTTTTTTGCCTTTTCTTTTGTCAAAAATAAAAACAATATATATTTAAATGATTATATATTCAAAATAATAATAATATTAATAATTTTATAATATTTAATTTTTTCATTTATTTATAATTTATAATTTTAAATTATCCATTTAAAAATATTATAAATATTTTATAAAAATATAGTTATTATTTAATTTTTATTTATATGGATGATTTCTTATAATTTTCGATGCTTAATTTGATTAATCATTTTAATTAGTAATTAGATAATAATAATGATTAGTAAATATGATTATATGATGTAACGTAATGAACATGATCTTCTATGTAACTAAAAAATAATATTTCATGATTACGTTATTTTACTTATTTTTTATTAATAATATGGTAAATAATTTATGATTTAAAATAATATATAAATAAAAATTTAATATTAAATTTTTTTGATATGAGGTTATATAAATTATGAATAAAAATAGTTATTTAAATATCTATTGTATCATTTTTTATAAAAAATAAATATTTTTAAAATACCATTTTATATTTTTAAAATATGACATAAAATTATCAAATAGATTTTAATAATCTTTTTATAAAGAGTAACAAATTTATAATGTACATGCATTAATTTATATTTAAAATTTAATACAAGTTTACCAAATTAATAAAGGTATCAAAAATTAAAGCATTCCCAAAGAATTCAAATGAAATAATTATTAAAAAAATTATTTATATAATATATATTTTTTATAAATTTAATTTATATATATATTATTTTTATAATATAATATTTCAAAAATTTAAAAATATGTTCATATTTTTTTGTAATTTAAATAGGATAAAATTAAAATTAATTGAATAATATACAATGGATGATAAAAAAAATACAACGAATTATAATTTTAATAAAATGAGTGTTTTATTTATGTTGATTTTAATTGAAATACTAATATTACAATTTTGAAAAAAATATATAAATTTTAGTTTTAAAAATTAAAAATTATAAGATTTATATTTATAATTTTTGAGATTAAAATGTAATTTTTTTTAAGTTTCGAAGAAAACACTTTCATAAAAATTTAAAACTAAAACATTTATTTTTTAAAAGTGTACAAATCCTTTTTCCTTTAAAAGAAATCCTAAAAAGGAAAAAGAAAATTAAAAAAAAAAATCCTAAAAGTTATAATAATAAAAATAATATTATGTTAATATTGAATAGTAAAATTAATATTCTACTTTAATTTGAATTTGAATGGTAGTAAATGATATTTAAAATAAAATAAATAATAATATATAATATTAATTTTATAATAAAAATATATAAAATAGATATAAATAATAATATTTTATTTTACAGTTAAATAAAAACTCGAGACAGTCACTCAGACCGATCATGTTCTCCTGCTCGGCTGCGCCAACGATTAACGAAACGCAAAACCCTTAAACAGTTAAACCCGGACTAACCCGAAAAGATGCGAAACCCATTCCTTCTTCTTTCTCTCCTTTCCTTACCTCAAAACCACCTCCATCAGCTGGTCGTGTCCGAGCTCTGGGTCACCCCATTCTGATTCACGCCCATCCGAGATCAAGGATGCCGAATCCAAAAGACCCATCTTCTTTTGGATGAATTTATTTCTTTCGATTACTTTTATGTTTATCCTTTTTGTTTGGATTGCAGATAGCGTTTGAGCCAGAGTATTTGATTGGCGAGTTTGAACAAAATCCAGATTGATGAGAACCCACCTATTCCTCTCCATGATGCCCTTGAGAAGATGAAACCATTTTTGATGGCATACGAAGGGGTTTGGAGTCCAGTGGAGTGGGAGGTAATTTATGGCGTTTTCTTTTTGGTACAGTTTATATTCAATCTAATGTACCATTTGTAGGTGTTATTGCAGTATAATATCACATTGTTATTGTGGTTTTGTATAGGATTTTGTATTAGGAAAAAATGCATATTGTGTCTTGCCTGGTTTGAAGACTGATCTTGGTCTGTTCATGGTTGGCCTTCAATTCTTCCCTCTTAATGTTATTATGCCTTGTCCAAGAATTTATATTCTGATTAGATCTAGATATGTGAATAGAGATAACATGTATGCAAAGGCTATTGATATTATGGGGTTAGCAAAAGTAGTTCGATTGTGATCTGAGTGAAGGCCGAGATCTGCAATCTGGAAAGAAATCTTAGAGAGAGTTGTATTTGAATCTGTAATTCAGCTAGCGTCCTTCTGAAGCTATTTTCTTTTCCAATCAAATGTAGCTGTGATGTAGTTCCATCTCCCTATTCTGTTAAATATAGAGAATTAAAAGGGTGCTGCGAAGTTGAAGATTTCGAGCAGTTATGCAATCTCTGGAAAATATTTCTGATAACGGAGATTTTGACCTGGCTTGAAATCGATTTCATAGCAATCGATTTCATACCATACAATAATCGAAAGCTTGGGAAGAAGCAATCATCGATTTCTCTTCTATGTTCATGGTCTATCATCATCGATGTTGTGATAATGGATTAACTGCAACCATAAAATAGTATAAACCGAGAAAGAGTAGAGCATGTGAAATTGAATAGCTTAAGATTATTACTATTTTTTTCCCAAAGTTTATATCAATATATAAATCTGGTATTTTTGCTATCACATGTTCACATTCTACTGATAAAAATTTTCCATGCTCTCAGTTCATTAGAATCTTGGACCAATATAGATAGTGATAGGAAATTTTTTCTTTCTAATGGTTGAAGAAGTAAAAATCTTGGTACAATTTTGCTTCTCACTGTGAGGGTCTTCAATTTTTCCCATCAAAAGGAGTGCCATTTAGTGTGGGGATTGTTGATGTTGGATAAAATGAGAAAGCATGTGTCACTATAACTTATTTCAGTATATAGACCATGATATTAATATTTTAAGAAATATCTTGTTTATAGGCTTATACTTCATAGTTGCAAATTTGTTATCAGTTAATGGCTTGATACTTTGAAATAATGCCACTTTAGTGTTCTGTTCTCATTTTATTTGTCTGTACTTTTCCATTTTATCAGCAAGTCATGAAAGAGACAATGGAGAGAGTCCCATTGTTGATTAATACAGTGGCCCTGATAAGGGTATCTCCAAAAAAAAAAAAAAACAGTATGCCTCAAAGTGCACCTGATTTTAAACAAATTCACTGAACATGCAGTTCTCTATCTCCAGGTTAGTTTCATTTGAAAAGCATCATGCAATGACAATTGTAAATATAGTCTACTTGGTATGCAGCGATAAACATTGTACACCCTTTACAATATTATGTCTTTTGAATCCTACATTTTCCGAGCACTATGCTTTGTGAAAGACTGAAAGTAGAAATTCATATTTTTTCCCTGTTTTAAGGTACCAAAAATAAAATTTGTTCTGAGACTGATTTGCACCCTGATAGATTAAAAGAGACGGTCATGCATGGCTAAAACTTGGCAGGCTCGTTAGCAAGTATACCACAATGTGTTTCAAATTAAGGATGAGTCTGACGTAGCTCAGGTCGTACTCTAATGTGCTTCATACTTTTAAGCTATCTTAGCTTACGATTTTTGTTGAGTCTGTTTCTTTTTCCCTACTGGTTAAGATTGAGATTTTGGTATAAGTGCTTCCTATTTTAATTGTGAAACAATTTCGTTGTGAATATGTGGCGCTTTATTTCCTTGCACTAAATGACTTTTCCCCCTTTTGTTTTTTCTTTCTTGTTATAGTTTTGTTTTTCCTCAAGAAATGCCAGCTTATGGATAAATTAGTTAAGTGGGTTTCCCAGCCGTACAAGTAAGCTTCAAAATTTAGTGATATGGTTAAGGCCTACATTTCCCCGTTTTAAGTCATATTTTAATATATCGTTTTATTAAAAAAAAAAAAGATTCAAAAACTTGTTTGATGTTATAAGCAGCTCAGAAATCCATTTGGTGTTAATTTTAAAAATTGACAAAATTACTCTTAAAATTATTTTTAATTGGCATTAATGACAAAAGGGTGCTTTTGTTAATTTAGATTATTAGTATTAAATTTTTCGTAAGAACAACAAAAATGGTTGTGGCAATAATCCATTCTATTTCTTTTTATTTTTATTTTTCGGATAAGGATGCAATCATGCAAGATCCAAGATGTATGCAAACAGAGAGACTTTTAATTTTCATTGTTTGTGTTTGAGTTTGAGAATAATAGTTCAAAAACAATGCTCGTCATTTTGACTATCGTTCATGTATGAAATAAACCACCTGATTGAACACCAACTATTGTCTACAATTCATTTGAATTAATAGGTATTAAAAGAAAGGAAATCCAGTTTTATCTTATTTTTGGAGAGGTTGATGAGTTAAGTAAATTTTTTAATGTAAAGTTTGGATACGTAAAATTTTAAAAAGGGCAGATAAATGGGTGTGATATTTTTCCCTACTTTCGTAAAAATTTCACATAAATTTATTGAAATTTTTGAAAAGCAAACAATAAAATGAATAGTAATTAAACTTTGATACAAATTAGTTTGTGAATATTGATATAATTTAATTTTATTAGGGTTTATCCGAAACAAAACAAAAATAGAGGAAAGGCATTTATGAAATTGGCACTTCATTATTCATCGAATGACATATTTACGAGAATATGATGGAAATGATTTTACTGAATTATTAGTAGTATTCTTGCGATAAAAAAAATCCAATTCCAGCTATTTTAAAGGAAGGAGGGTTGCGAAGCATGGCACTAGGTTAAAGACTGTAACACATAGTTTCCTTAAAGGAAGGAGGGTTTCGAATGACAGTTTCCTTAATAATTTTTTTAAACGTCTCATTCAGAGGAGGAAAAAAAAAACTCTTTCAACGTTTTAATTTTATTTTTCTGCTACGGTCCTCAAGGCAATGGTTGAAAACCAAAGGAATCTGCTGGAGTGGAGTTTAACAACTCCATTTATAAACTTGTCAGACAAACATTTTTGTAGATAGCAGTACAGTACTCTTGTAGAAAGCTCTTCAAGTTCATTAAGGTTTTCATTTCTCCAAAGAAAAAAAGCTGATTCCTTTCCTAATTATCGTTATGTAAAGATAATCAGTTAAAGGTGTTTTTTCATTAATATGCAAAATGCTTTATAAATTTCTTCATATCTTACATTTTAGTTTTTTTTTATTTCTTTATTTCTTATAATTTGGATTTTTTGTTTAATACTGTGATCTCCTTTTATCCACTTACTTTTTTTTCTTATGATTTGTTCCATTTATTTTTTTAATTTTGACATATTTAGTAAAAAAATTGAGATTAATTTGAAATTAAATTTCAATTATTGTAAAAAAAAGAAAAGAGAATCCAAATATAAAAATTAAAGACTAAAATAAGTAAGAAACTAAATTATAAACAAAAGTAAGGGGTTTAAAAAAAAGACACTAAAGGGATCGAATTATAAGGAAAAAAAATAATAGAATCAAAATGTAGATTGTGTAAAAATTTAGGGATAAAATTCATGTATTTTAGATAATTTAGAATAAAAAGTTCAGGTAAATTATTATTTTTCTTTTCTTTTTATTTATTATTAGAGTTAATATATATATATTAAGATGGATGAGCTACTTAACATATGGAGTCCCAAATGGCAAACTAAAGTGTGACTACGGTATATAAACTCTTCACCCAAACAAGAAAGTCACACTTCAACTTTCATATTATAACAAGGAACTTGAAAGATCCGTCCAAACCAAATTAAATAAAAACATATCTTATTTTAGCCGTTCCACCACCTCTCTAGTTCCTGTGATGCCGCCCCACCACCACACCCATTTTACCATTTTTACCATTTATACCTCTTGCTCTATATGCTATTTCTATAGTCGCCTCAACTTTATATTTTTTTTTTGCCCACCATCCATCACTAAAATGAGCCTGCCATGTGGAGAAGGGAAAAATGTTTTGAAATTAATCCTATAATTATTAATTTATCTACTACAAGTTTTATAATTTTTTTAAAATAAATACTTTAATCATATAATTTATAAATTAAATATTATTAGTCTTATTATTATAAAAAGTAAACATTTTAGTTCTACTTTTAATATATCAAAAATATAAAAAAATAATCTATAATATTTAACTTTTAAAAATAATGGGATTATAGATACTTAATTTAAAAATAATGGGATTATAGATACATAATTTAAAAATAATAGAACTAAAATACTTATTTTTAAAAATTATGAAATTACTTAAATTAAATAATTATAAAATTTAAAATATTCGATACACAAAATAAATCATGAATAATCTTATTATATATTATAAAAATATCATAAAATTTTAAAAAATCTTATTTGATATTATTTTTTAAATTCTATCTGTATTATACAATTAAATTAAGCCTTATCATTTAAATTCTATTACAAATTTCTCATATTTAAATTTTTACTATCGAGAATCTTGCTAAATCTGTAAATCCTTATCAGATTCGTAATTTGAAAAATATTTTAATGTAAAAGTAGAAAATATGTGGGTCTGCTTACATTGGAAACTGTAAAACTGTATTACTTTGACCAAGACAAGGAATCAAAGATCATTAGAAGATCATCTACAAGCAAACATGCGTGATTCTTCGTTTTGGGATTTGATAAATGATCGATGCAGCGCATATTAAACTAGATCTCAAGAAAGAAACATTGGATTTTGATGGATCTGTCTTAGATCAAAGTGAGCACCCCTACCCTAGTACTACTACTAGTAATCAACCCACTTTTTCACTTCTTTTTTCTCAATTAATGGATTTAATTATTTGACAAGTTAACATTCTCAATAATAATAATAAGATGTACCTAATAGTGCTATTTTAAATTTCCCAATCTTTGCATAGTTTCAACATATAGTACATTAATTGATGTCAAACCAGCTGTGATTTACACGTTTTCCCTTACCCTATGCACACATATGTATGATAACTCGAACCCTAAGACCATTTGTTTTCTTGCTTCACTACTACAAAAATGGTTATTTAAATCGATACGTAAAGTCGGTTTGGTGTAGAACCGACGCTATCCACGTAGGATGTAGCGTCGGTTTGATTAAATCGATACGTAAAGTCGGTTTGGTGTAGAACCGACGCTATCCACGTAGGATGTAGCGTCGGTTGACGTGTCAAACCGACGCTATGCGTGGACGTAGCGTCGGTTCACCACGTCAACCGACGCTACACACGTGGATAAATTCTTTTTTCTTCTTTCTTCCCAGACAGAAACTATTTTCAGCGTTAAAGAACTCTAAAAAACCGAAAACCTCCTTCACTTCTCCTCCACTCTTTCTCATTTTCCGGCCACCTACGACTACCATTTTCAGCACCGGTTAGTGAGTTTTTTTCCTCTTTAACTAATCTTTTCGATCCCCTATTATTCATATTTTTTTTCTGTTATTATGTGTATAAATTTTTGTATTATATATGTAGGTTTGTATTATAAGGAGAAGAATATGATGATCTTGAATAAAATAGAACAAAACCATGGTAATTTTTCTGCTATCAATTAATATTTTATTTTTCAAATATTTGTATTATTTGAACTATTTGTTAAACTGATTTTGTTTTTTTTTTCTACTCGAATACAGGTTTTTATTTGAGTATAATAGAAAATGAATAAATTAAAAAAAAAACGTAAAGTCGGTTCACCGCGTGAACCGACTTTAAACCTAAAGTCGTTTCATCCCATGAACCGACTTTAAACTTTAAGTCGTTTAATTTAAAGTCGGTTTTAACCGACTTTAATGCCCCTTTTTGTAGTAGTGCTTGTATAGTTGTACCAAACTTTAAGTTCTATGGATATTTTAATTAATAGATTTTCAACCAAAAAAGAAATGTGTATAATTGTAGAATACCATACTTAGAGTCACCGACAAACTACATGAAATAAGTGAGGACACATAAAGGTGGTAATTTGTACAAAGGAGACAATTTGTATTGATTTGAACTAATCCTATATAAATTAATCTAATTTTAATTTAATTTAAATTTAATTCAAATAAAAAAAAGATAAATATGAATACAAACTAAACACAAATGAATTTGTTTAAATTAATTATGACTAGTTTAAATTATTAATAATAGATTTTTTTAGTTAATTGAAATTTTTTTATAAATCAAAAAATATATTTAATAATTAAAGTTCATTAACTCAAACAACATTATATGAAATATCAAAATGAAAGAAATAATATTACAATAATTAGTCTTTTAAACAAATGATAAATTAACACTAAATAAGTAACTCACACATACAAAAAATCTACAGAAATAATACAACTCATCTCACACATCTATTATGTTATAATAGCTAGTTAATAAGCATTTAACTCACGTTTTGTGTATCCATCAAAACACACTTACCATAATGGCGTGTAAAATACTTGTTCCATTATTGTATATATTTTGATAAATTTGACCACAATACTTATATTTCTCTCGTTAAATATTATAAGAAGCCAAAAAGAGTCTTAAAGAAAACCATATTCATTATCTTTTTGATATCATCTTTTGCTTCTTTGAATTTGAAAAAAACGTAAATGATTGTTTCATCTCTCTCTACTATGCATTTTATTACACTAATTATTTCATCTTCATCTATCTTCGTATTGCTTCTTTGATTGAAATTGAATCATATTTATAAGTTAATAACAAAAGCTAAAACAATAAATAAATTAATCAACCAAAAGCTAGAACACATAATACAAATTTATTATGTATAATAAGGTAGTTCTAAGTGTACAATAACTAGTTTCTCTCGAGGAATACAAGTTTAATAGTACCAACTCAAAATTTATGAATATAATATAATAATTACTAATATATTTTCTTTTAAATCATAATCTACCTGTTACTTTTGCATTATTATTTTTTTCATAAATTTTATGTGTAGTTGAGTTTGCTAATATAAACATGAAAAAATGAATAAATTATAACTTATTCAAAACTCATATAAAATTTAAGATAATGGCTTTTTGTTTATTTGAAAAAAAAATATGTTACTGGTAAGAATTGTGATGTAATATAAGAAGAAATGTGTTTTTCAAATTTTAAGTTTTTAACCTAGTGTAAATTGTAATGTATTACATTTTTTTTTATTTTGGGCTAAAAGGTTGGTTCGAATCTAATTCGAACCCAACTCAAATTTTTTAAGATTATTTAAGCCGGTATGAATTTGATCCAAATTTAATTCAATTAATGTTGGATTCAGGTTATATGATTCGGTTAATCAAGTTACGATACAAATTGTCATTTTTAGAGACATCGATCATTTTCTCATCTTCTCATAACAAATATTTTAAATATAATATTTATAAAGTTATAAATAAATTATATGCGTAAAATATATCTGTATTCCATCTAAATTTTTATTTTAAGTTTTTATCACTCAAAAATACACTACAAACTCAATAATTTAAATATATTTAAACTCAAATGAGATACACATAATGTAATTTTCGATAATAAATAAATAATAACTGAAAAATATGTAATATTATTTTTACTATTTACATGGTGACACTCTTGAATTAAAATCATGAATCCACCATTGCTTAAAGGTGATAGTTTTGACACAATATGCAAACACGAACACGTACTATAAACGTGATATGACACAATCAAAATACGATTGAGTTAGAAATTATCTCTAAATGTTTTGTAAAATTAAATTTTAGTATCACATATTATTATAAATAATTTACTTAGAAAATTATTCAATTTTTTATTATGTGAATGACTACGATAACACGAACTCAACACAAGAACACGACAAGACACACAACCCTTATTTCCCTAATCTCTTCTATGAATTGCGGTTTAGATCCACACAATACAATTTTTAAATTGAAAATTAAAATTTCATGGTACAAAATGAAGATGAAATGTCTGATAATATTTCAAGAAAACTTTCTCATCTGCCCACTAACGAAGAGTAAATACATCTTAAATTAGTGACTCGTACGTAAATGTTAATAAACTTGTTCAACAATGAACAGATTATTTATGTTCTTTAATTAAGATCAGGATCCAATGAGTCGATTATTTCATGGCAGTATCATGTCTTATAACTAAACAATTATTGCTCTGCACTATAAAGCAAAACACTAACAATTAATAACAAAAGAGAAAGGGCAATATAGGGTCATTCTAAATTCATGCACAAAAGAGAAAGGGCACTTTAGAGAGAATACTTAACATTGAGTAAAAAAACAAAGAGAGAGTCCCAAAGGAGAAGAATAAAGCAAATAGACATCCCAACATGCGGCTATGTACATGTTTATTATTATAATCCATCCCCTGTCGTTTGACAGATAAGCTGTCTTTCTCTTTTGTCTCTTCTCCTCTTTGAGATTACTAATAGTCTCTAATTCATTCATAATTAACCCATCTAGCTCACACTATATATCTTTTCCTCTACTTAAAAGTCACAAACCAAAATCATGATCTATCTTGGATAACTCTCTCTTACTTTTATCACAAACTAATTTATCTCTCCTCTATAGATTTTCTCTCCTTCATAATAGAAAATAGGATAATGGGTTCAAAAGCAAGAAAGAAGCAGCTGATATGGTATGCACAGCCATTGACACCGTTAATGGAAGGTCCTGACCTAGAAATGCAAGAAGAAGGGAACAACAAAAAGGAGAGTTCTTGGGAAATCATTAGAGAATGGTTTAGATTGCAAAAGGGTTTTCAAAGAAACATGAGTTTTTCAAGTACATCATCATCATCATCTTCTTCTTCTTCATATGGTGGTACAATCAATAATCCAACCAAGGGACAAGACTTAAGGCTTTTGCTTGGCGTTTTAGGCTGTCCTCTTGCCCCAATTCCTCTGCCCAGTCACCCAATTGATGATAACCTTCTTCATATTAAAGACATTCCATTTGTGAGACTTAGTTTATATATATATATTCTTCTAAATTTTTTCAACTCTGCCCTTTTTAGTTTAAATGTTGTTGATAATGAACCTAACTGTCAAATAAATTAATTATGCAGGAAACATCAATTCCACATTATATAATGCAACAATATTTGGCAGCAACAGGATGCTTAAAGCAACAAAAATGTGTCAAAAACATGTATGCCAGTGGAACAGTAAAGATGATTGGGAGTGAAACAGAGGTTTGTACAGGAGGAAGAACAGTGAAGAGCTTGGGAACAAGAAGTGATCAAAATGGTTGTTTTGTATTATGGCAAATGAAGCCTGGGATGTGGTCTTTTGAAGTGGCTGTGGGAGGCAATAAGGTTGTGGCTGGCAGTGATGGCAAAACTGTTTGGAGACACACCCCTTGGCTTGGCACTCACGCTGCCAAAGGCCCTCAACGCCCATTACGCCGCATTATCCAGGTTAAATTGCTTAACATTACCTCATCAACTCTCAGAGTCAAATCATCAAACACGTCATACGTGACATATCTATTTATCTACAAAATGAAGAAATTAAGCTGCATAATAAAGAGCAAAATCCAAAACATTCAAAATAAGCTTTCATGAGCAGCAAACAAAGAAAGAGATGGAAGAGCAAATGAAAATCCCAATAAAATAGAATATTGCTGACAATGATAGAGAAACTGTCCCATTATTTGCCCTACAAGACTACAAGTGTTTACCTTCTTTTGAACACTTTAATGGGTACAGAATGACACGTGATTGTCATGCCAACATCACTATGCTCATGTTCATACTTTACATCGATGATTGATCTCAGTCATATCTCCATGTAAACATCATACATCTGTGTGGCTCTTGAGAATGGCACACTTACTAAAGTGTTTTGTGAATAATTTCTCCTTGCTTTTACCGCTTTTTCTTTTGCACTTTAGTGAGATGGCCCCATCCATAACTTATTGCCTTCTCTTTTTGTATTTTGAATTTTTCAATCAGCGATTTCTTTCTTTTTTATTTTTATTTTTTTTGTTTGAATGATTTCTAAAAACCACTACAATTTTTAATTAAAATGTAATTAGGTGGGTTCAAATATATATACATATAGCAATTTTATGAATTATAAATTTATAACATACACATCTATATGATAAAATAAATAAAATCTCATGTCCATAATTTTATCTGTACTTTTCAATTATTTATTTATTTTATTTTTATTTTTTATATTTGATCAAACTTAATCATACATTTATTCTATATATATTAAAATTTTATGATAAAAATAAAAAAAAAATTTAACTTTAATAAGCGGTTATAAAATATCAAATTGAGATTATTATTCTTATAAAAATATGTAAAAATGAACTTTATCTATATAAAACATATTTTTATATAGCAAAAAATGTTTGATATTTAATAATTCAATAATTACCTTTATTTAAACTCAATCTTTAATAGATGTTAGCACACATCTATCTAACAAATATGGTTAAATAAATATTATTTTTCCAAATAAGCAAAGTTTGAGTTTCTTTAATTTTATTTATAAAATTAGTCATGTAACATTTAATTGAATGCTTACTGTTTAAAAAAACAAAATCCGTGTGAAAAGAAAAAAAAAACATGTTCAATAATAATTATGTATATTTCCTTGTACTTGAACTACCATTTAATACTATAATATCTGTATGCAGGGCCTAGACCCAAAGATCACAGCCAGTTTATTTGCGAAAGCACAATGCATTGGGGAGAAAACAATTGGAGATGACGATTGTTTTGTGCTCAAAGTTTCAACCGATCATTCAGATATGTTGGAAAGAAGTGAAGGTCCTGCAGAGGTAATAAGGCACACATTGTATGGGTATTTTTGTCAAAAGACTGGTCTTCTAATATACTTAGAGGACTCTCATTTAACTAGGGTTGAATTCCCCCAAAAAGAGAATGAAGCTGTGTATTGGGAGACTACTATTGGGAGTAGTATTGGTGACTATAGGGACGTTGATGGGTTCCAAATTGCTCACCAAGGTCGCTCTATTGCTACCATTTTTCGATGTGGTGAGATTTTTATGGAGTACACTAGGACTAGAATGGAAGAAATTTGGAGAATAGATGATGTTGTTTTTAATGTCCCAGGACTCTCCGTTGACTATTTCATTCCTCCGGCGGACATATTTGACCATGTACATTCACATGCTTAATTGTTACTCAACTTTACTATTAGAGACTTAAGGGTGTTATTCTTATTAGTTAGTTATTGGTTGGGATAATATCGGTTTTTGAAGTATTTTCGTTAACTTTGATCTTCTTCTTCTTCTTTGTGTTCTTCATTCATAAGTGTAATATGGTGTATTTTGGTGAATGGTATAACTCTATAAGGTAATTATAAAACTCTCGATGTATTTTGATGAATGATATAAATGTATAAGGTAATTATAAAACTCTAAAAAAATGATGATCAAGAGAGTCACGTTTGGAATAATGTTGTTTAGTAATGGATAATATTGCTTAATTGCATAAATTCATTTTTTTAGTAGATTATACAAGTAATGTTATTTTAATAACATTAAAATTTTACTTTAATTGTTGACGCGCTAGTATTCACTAAAGAAGTCTAACAGTGCTATTTAATTATCTCTAATTTATGGCCCTATTATGCAATGATAGGATTGGTCCTTATATTTGCATACTCAACCATGATAAGGTGATTTGTATGCCACCATGATTCCCTTTTAGAGTTGAGTATCAGATTCTAACCTAACATGGGTCTCTGTTGCATATGTTGAGCTAGTAACCCAAGCTAGGACGATGTAATTGGAAGAGATTGATTAGCCAAACTTTCACTCCCTCAAATATTGGTGACAAGTGGAACCATTATCCTTGGTTGTAGGATTAATTAGGTTTTCTTTGGCCATTCCTTTTATGGGTATAAGAAGCCCCTCTTTAGAGCAAGTTTTCATATGTCGTTCCCCTTGTCAAATTCTTTTCTTTTTGTTTGATTCTTTCATTTATACATTTGTTTGACTCACATTTTCTCTGATTCTTATTTCGACATTAAACTAAATATAAGACATGGATTTACTATTAAAAGGACTTATTAAAAGTTATTAAAGAGAAAGATTGAACTTTTTGTATAAAATAAACTATTGGTCTTTTATTAATATTTCATTTTGAAAGAAAAAAGTATCTAAAACACTATTTCAATTGTTAATAACCTTTTTTTTTTCATCCCAAAGAAAGCTTTTAAGCTTAAATTAAGATTTTTCAACAAATCTTCTCTTATTTCTTTTGGTTGATAGATGGTAACAAAATAGAATTTAATCTAAAGAAAAAGGATCTATTAAAGAGAAAGATATTAAATACTACTTAACTTAACAACATCATGTTATTATAGAATGAGTTCTTAAACATCATTCTAATTTACATGACAACTATATCAAAGGGCCAAGTTTTTAGTAGTTCAAGGTTACCGAGAGCTTAATATAAAACTTTTATTTGACTAGGAGTAGCTAAGCCCCTATCTATTTAATCATAGTGTATTCTACCCACTTGGAGAATGATATAGGGGGGGACCTACTTTTTCTTACTGTTCTTCCAACAGAAAGGGTGAAAATGGCCTTATTGCAACCACATGAAATCATTTTAATGCACGGGTGGCGTGCTATAATAGTTTCATAAGGGGTTCATCTTTAGTAAGACAGTTGAGCTTATCTGTTGATGTGGAGTAAGCATCTCATCAACTTAACCTAAGAAATGATAAATAGGATAATTTATCAAAGACTAAGAAAAAAATCACAGACCCTTCTTTACTAGTGAAACATAAACTTTTCGAAACAGAGACTTCGCTTCAAGAAGAACACATTGAAAGCAGGAAAGAAATCGACTTGAAAGTATTCATGACACACGCCTGAGAGGCATTTTGTTCACTTAGGGAAGCAAAATAAATGATTCTTTATCATTAAAGAGGTTTAAATTGTCAATTTTCTCAAAAGTTAATGATCTACTTATAAATCTTCTCCAACTGAGCAATAGGTCAAAGGTCTTAGACCTTCACCTGGATCTGTAAACACTAAAAATCCATCCTCTCGATATAATGTCCTTATTCCAAATATAAAAAAGAAGGAATTAAGTCCTAAAGGAAGAGACTGCAAGGATAATTACACCAAAAACAAATGAGACATCAATCAAAGGTTATCAAGACTAAGTTTAAGTGATTGAAATTAATGAAAAACTATCAAGGTTTATCATATTGGATAGACTACTGGACGTCGAAAAGAGCTTAGAAAAGAAGAATTAAAAGCTTCCTTGAAGACTTTCAAGCTTTTGTTTTAAATCACTATTAACTATTAAGTTAATTATACTGTTGAAACACCAAAAAATTGAGAAGTATAAGTTAGATTAATCCATTCTCTAGCTACCAAGCTTGTGTAAGCATCATACAAAAATAAAAGTAGAATCATTGATTTGTGTAGGAGTGAAAAGTCAATAAATTAATCAAGTATATATAATATGATATCAATTCTAATAATATCAATAAAATGTTTATTTTAAAATTATTTTCGTAAATTTGATCATATAAAATGATATAATTTAACTCAATTTTTTAATCAACGATAAAAATAAAAATTTAATGTTAATTTTATAAAATAAATAAAACTTATATAGTCGAGTGAGAAGCTTTTGCTGCTGTCTACAACAACCTAACCTAATATTTCATCTCTCATTCACTCAAATCTACGAGCCCTTATCTCCTTAGCCTTTATCTCCATCTCCATTTCCATTTCCATCTCCATCTCCATCTCCATCTCCATCTCCATCAAACACCCACCCCTTCAACTAGTATCTCATCCTATTATTTCCATCGGTGCCGCCCGTAGATCTAGATTCGTTGTCACTAACGTCACTACTTATATCCCAACCCCGCTACCAGATTTATCGACAAATCTTAAAGATCTATGTCCAGTTTCTCCATTATAGTTTGATACTTGGCGCGGGTAGGCAGTTGGTCTTTGCGGTGTTTCTGTCCGATGTGAGGGGGAGTGTTGAGTCCCACATCGTCCAGGGAAATCAATATGCTGGTTATAAGTCTGTGCAGTACTCTTTCTTGATAAGCGCGTTTTGAGGGAAATATTAGGGTGCCATTTCTTCTTTTTGTATGTGTATTGATGGATGATTGATTTACTTATTTTTAGTGAGAAAAAAATTCGTTTTAGTTATTTTTTTTTTTTTGGTTAAATGGT
Source organism: Hippophae gyantsensis (assembly GCA_030763125.1). Classification (NCBI taxonomy): domain Eukaryota; kingdom Viridiplantae; phylum Streptophyta; class Magnoliopsida; order Rosales; family Elaeagnaceae; genus Hippophae; species Hippophae gyantsensis. Next base: position 51,245,274 of record CM061033.1, read on the forward strand.
GGTATTCGACAGGAAGCAATTAATTTCTTAAAAAAATCGTTTTATTTTTTTATTTATTTATTTAAAATAATTCAATCTATGAAAGATATATTATATGTAAAACTGATTTCATCTATGACAAAATGTCCCATTCCAATTGAAGCAGTTAGTTCTATTTTATTTTATTATATTTATTTATTTAAAAAAATAAAAACAATATGTGGCAAAAAAGACATACAAAATCAAGATACCATAAATTTGGAATAGCAATTCTTATAAATAAAAATATTAAGAAATGACACAGGACAAAACTGCAAAGTGCACAAATATCAAAATATTGGTAACACTTCACACGCTACGAAGCGCCACTGTATTATTAGTTAATAAAACTCATTTTTTAATAAAAATTTCGCTTATTTGTGATTTACACTAATTAACTATATAAATATTTTAATAAATTTAAAATATAACTTAATTGATTAATAATTCTGAACATTCTAACTATGGAGTAATAATAATCTAGTTGTATTATATTTAGAGATTTATCTCTAGTTAAATATTTTAACAATTATAAATTATCATCAACCCATAGATATTTATCTATTACAGTAACAAGAGGAACTAACTTCCTAACAAAAGAGAATATAATATTTCCAAAAAAATAAGAGAATTTTCCTTAGTGTATCATTTATTCTTAGATGCTATAACATGTAATGTGCTTGCGTCAAAAGTTCATTGAAAAGTTAATACAAAACCAACAAGAGATATAATAAACTTAATAAAATTAAAAATCTTATATTTCTATTACTAAATTTAATTTAATAATAATAAAGATTACTTATTTTTCTAAGCATCAACAAATTAATCTAAAAAATGCACCAAAAAGAGAAACCATTCTGACTTTATATGAAAAGTAAAAAATAACAACTTTCATGTTGCATATTGATCTTAATATTGAATTATGGAATATTATACAAATTAATCACGATTTGAAGATCCCACGTATTGGAAGTCAAATAATCTTTCTTATTTTTGTTTTGGCTGGGCATTGTCTTACAAATTATTGGAACTACTATAACAAAATCTTTAAAAGAATCACAGAATGACAAAATCTTAAAAAGAAGAAGAAAAAAAACACACACACACTAATGCATAAATCCTTCTATTTCAAGATTTTCCAAAAGCGCAATGGACGTCGGCAAAGTCTTTACACCGGTTGCCCCAAGCACAAGCTTCTTCAAACTCTTTATAAGCCCCAAATCCTCTGGTAGTTGGCAAAGTTTTGGACAACCATAAAGATCAAGAACCTTTAGAGATTTCAAACTCTCCATTCTTGTTGGTATATGTTCTATGTTTGAGCTGATTCCCACGTCAAGCAAAGTAAGCTTTTCAAGAACTGTAATGGATGGTTCTATCTCCTTTATTTTCCCACATGCTCGCAGTATCAACTCCTCCAGATTTGGAACCACGCTGAAGTTTATCTTTGTAAGCTTCTTTGAATATCTTAAGTCCATGATTTTCATGTTGGGCAAAACCTGTAACATGATAAATGCAACTAAGTTTATATATATAAGAGCTAGTACCAAAGGATAGATATTTTCAAACCTACTCTAATTCTAAATTATTCATGTAAGGCAATACATTATTCTTGTACACGTTTATGTACTTATTTGTAATTTTGAGATATTTTCAAAACAGGTTGAAGTTTAAGTTTTTCTTTAACATACTAACACACATAAAAAATAGTTACATTTATGAGTAATTTCATAAACATTATAATTTATTAATAGTAATTAGTAATAATAACAGTAGAATAAAATTAATTAAAAAATATTTAAGTTTTACCTGAAAATGTATTGTAATATTTATAAGTATATTAGCACTTAATAATAGTAAAAGAAATAACTAAGGGGAACTATCATCAAAAATCTAAATGTTAATAGTCATATTTATTTTTGTTAGATTTTTTTTATTTTCTTAAAAAAAATGAAGAGTTTTGGTTGAATTTTAGTTTTTATGTTGATATTTTATTGTACTATAAATTTATAATATAATGTAAATTTATAATTAATAAGTCTTGTTGAAGTATCTTAAATAAATTAATCAAATATAAAGAATTAGATATACAAAAATGAAATATAAAAGTAAATAAAAGAAAGACAGAAACATTGTAAAAAAAAATCACATCTTAGCCTCAAAATAAAGTAAAAATTAAAAAAAAATAGCTAATTGGGATTAAAATAAAGAAATATAGATTAGATAAATACATGTTAGAAAACACATACATGATAAATTAACAAGTGATGTCCTAATTAGGGAGAAAAAGAGGTTGAGAAACGAAAGGAATAAGAAATAGAAAAGATAGAGGATGAGGAAGAGGGTAGAGAAATAATGAGTTTATTAAAATTTCAAATTTTTTAAAATAAAATAAATTTATAATGTCTTATTTATTAAAAAAAATGTTAATAATTTAAACAATCAGAGATGTAGCCCCCAACCCTTCAAATGCATAATCAATGTGCGATTAAGGTGATTGTAATTCTTAATTTTAGAAAAATTAGTCATACGTACATTGTCACAATTATCCCAAAGTTTTTCGATTTGACTGTCATGCAGGATCAATTCAACTAGACAATGTGGTTGAAAACTTGATGGTAAGTATGTGCAGGGATACTGATTCCATTCCATGAAACGAAGCTCATTTGAAAGATATTCAACATCTGGTTGGAGTTTCAAATTAAAACCACTGAGTATGAGCAATCTTAGCTTTCTCATCTTCGAAAAGCCTTCACAACTTAGTTCTGTCTTTTCCATCCATGTTGTGCTTGTCAAGCATATGGCTTCTACTTCTTCAGACGCCTTGTAGATATCAATATTCAAAACATCAGTGTCTGTTATGAATTAAACAAATTAAATGTAATCAAGCTTAAATAATTATCAATTATACAGTAAATAAATTAATGTTCTTACACTTTTATTCCTTAAAACATGACGAAAATCTTCTTCAAACCACAACCTGCTTCTTCTTCCAAGCTCTTTATAGGACTCTGCTCGAACAATGTCTCGACCCATCTCCTGTATAACATCCCTCACCCAAAATTGACCACTTTTAAATCCCAAAAGAAATTTATCAACAAGAAATTTGATCTCCTTTTTCTGATTCAACAAACCACAATAACCCAAAATTTTCACAACCCAATCTCTGTCTTTTCCTTTGAAAAAACATGCAATATCTAAAAATGCCTTCCTCTCTGTTTCATGAAGCCCATCAAAACTAAGTTTAAATGCACTACTAATAATGTCTTTCCTTGTAGTCCTGTCCACTTTAAGTATATCCAATGCAATTTTCCATTTATCTATACTCTTGTCAAATAAAAAAGATCCCAAAAGTTCAATAGCTAATGGAATTCCACTACCATATGCTACAAATTGCTTGCACATATCTTTGTAATCTTCATGAGGTTGAGTGTTCTTAAAAGCATGCCAACAAAAGAGTTGAATAGATTGATCATTTTTTAGTGGTTCAACTTTGTATATTACACTGACTTCATGTTTTATAAGCAAATTTTCATCTCTTGTTGTGATAATGATTCTACTACCAGAACCAAACCAATCTAAACTTCCCACTAAATATTTCAATTGACATGAGTCATCTACATTATCAATAATGACAAGAACCTTTTTGTGGCGCAACCTCTTTCTTATCATTGCTATTCCTTCATCAGCTGTTGTTACTTTTAGCCTTTCTTCTTTTAAAATGTCCAATAGAAGTTGGTTTTGTGAGGGGGTTATATAATATCCTTCTCTAACATTTTCAACGTTTTCAAGAAAACTACTACCGTCAAATCGAGTAGACATCCAATTATGGTATTCTCTGGCAATAGTTGTTTTACCTATGCCACACATTCCACAAATTCCTATTATTCGAACACCTTCTGAACCTATACTCGCAAATGAATTCAATTTTTCGAGATGTTGTTCCATCCCAAATAAGCCTTTTGTTATGTTCATTGATGCAACATTACTTGACAACTCTGCAACAAATTTCTCTATGAACTTTGCTTCACACCTACGTTTAAAGATTATAATATTTGTCATGAGTAAACGAAGTAATCACAAATGATATCTTAAGTAAACATAAAAATAAGTGATTTATCAAACTAGTAGAGTATTTACATTAGATTTTATTTTTTTTACTAAAATCGTTCCGAGATAAAGTTTACTTGGCATAGTAAGCCTTACTACGATATTGAATGTATTCTCAATGCCTTCTCACACCGAGCCATTGCATTTTAAAAATATACTAATACCTTATTACGAAATTCAATTAAAATCTTTCCAAGATAAGGTTTACCACTCTTGTAGTAAGGTATTACCTTATCGAGGTAAACCTTATACTACAACACTGAATGATAATTGTAAACTTTCTCATATTAGGTCAATATTTTCTGACATTAAGTTAATGTCTTATCATAAATTATATTTTTTTTACTAAAATCGCTCTAAGGTAAGGCATATCACTACTGTGGTAAGATCGTGTTAAATCTTACTTTCAAAGAATTTTAATAAAAAATAAAAAATATCTAAAATAAGGTGATTTTGGATTAAAAAAATTCATAAAAAGTTATTATAAATTTTTGAATGAAAGACCAATTTAGTTCTTAGAATTTCGTAAGTTTGCCTTTGATTATCTTGTAATATAATAATATATATTCAAAATTGACGCAAGATGAAAATACAAGTGTATTAATAATATGAAAGTATTTAGAAAATAATAAATAGATAAGCAAAGTTTAAACTACTCAGTCTCACTCTCTAGCAAGAGATCCTCTTATTTGTGTTATAAATTGAACAAAATAAAACTATTATCTAGACAAATATTTTAACAAATCTAAAATAGGACTGACCTAGCTATATAATCTATCTTTAAACGAACATTCTAATAATTTTAGAGTAAAAATAGTTTAGAGATATTCTTCTATCTCACAGATGAGTACTTTGTTGATTCTTTTCTAGGATGCTTCATACAAGTAAAAAATTTGATTATATATAATTCAAAAGTCCATAAGATAATTCATAAAGTTTCTATTTAGAACTCTAATAGTACATAAAAAAACTCTAAACAAAATTTTATGTGAAATATAAGAAATAAAACTAAGAGCATTATATTTTTACTACTTATTTTGCCTTAGTAATAAAAATTACTTGTTTTTTTAATCATGTCTCCATCGTTTCCCTCTACTTATTTAAAACTCGTCCTTGAGTTTTTTTTTAAATGAGGATAATAATACTTATAGTGTACATGGATCTTCAAAATTGGTTCTTTTTGTTGTTCACTTCCTTTAATTTAAAAAACAATATTAGCCAGATATTGTCTACATACTCACATTTAAAATTTATATTTTCAATAAGTTTTAGAATGATGAAATATGATTCGATATCTTGAATATGATTTGACAATTCTAGTTATTTTGAAAAATATTTTGTTATAATGTCATATAATTGATTGTATTTGAAAGTAATGAAGACGTTTGATTCTTTAATTTCAATAACATCTATAAGTGTTATGATATGTGAATCTTTTTTATGAAAATAATTCTGAGATTTAGGACTAACTCATTTTGTGAAGATATTTTTCTCTTCAAGATTTTCCTTCCCAATCTACATAAAGTACTCATAGGTTTGTTGGTCTCAATACTCTCATCATTTTTGTCTTCGACTATAAACAACTCAGAAACCTTGATTTCAATATATTGGTCCTCTATTTTTAAAGCTTTTAGTGATTCTTTCTTTTTTAGCAACTTATATTTGACACTGTCTTAGATCATCTTTTTCTTTCGAGCAAAATCTTGATTTTGAGTTTTCTATAATTTTTTTGAATAGAAACTTGATTCATACTTTTGTTCAATAACGCCAATGATGAAATAATTTTATTGAACGCTTGATTCATCTCTTAACGAAATTTTTGAATTTTTTTTTCATGAAATGTCTCTATTATGCTTCACTAGACCTATATGAACCTTGCTCTGATAACATCTTATGTAGGACGGAAGTGCAAATGTATACAAATAATATAAAAATACTTAGAAAATAAGAAATAAATTAACAAAGTTTAGACCAATTAAACTCACTCTTTGACACAAAAATCATTATATTTGTGTTATAAAACAAATACAAGAAAATCATTATCTAGACAAGCATTCAAGTAAATCTAGAATAAGACTAGTCTAATTATATTACTTATCTTTAATCGAATATTATAACAATTATATAGTATGATTAGTTTAAAGATATTTCTTTATCTTATGAACGAAGACTTCAATTTTTAAATGAAAGAGAAAAAATATAAAAAAAAGATAACTTCTTTAATATTTAAAAATTGATTATTTTCTATGATGTTTCATACGAACAAAAAATTTGATTATATATAATTTAAAAATTCTTAAAATATTTCATAAAGTTTTTATACAAGATTGTAGAATTCTAAATAAAATTCTATCAGGGATATAAGAAAGAAAAACAAAAATATTATATTTTTACAGCATATTTTATCTTAATATTAAAAATTATCTATTTTTTTAATTTTATTCTGCATTAAAAATAGATATTGAAGTGACGTGCTTTCCAACCCATCAAATATAAAGTGTGTGAGGGTGACTTTTTTGCTTATTAGCAAAAATTGTGACCTTGCCAATTTAGTCCGAAAACAAGTTGTTTTGATTTTTGGTACTTTATTCTCTAATTTGTCCAGACAAGTATCGAGTTAATTTTAAGAATTTAGTATCTTAAACACTTCTGCGATTGACGGACCTCGATATTTTAGGGTATTGAATTAATAAAATTTTAAAAATTAAGTACCATATCAATTAAATTAAAAAAGTTGGTTACCTACCAAATTAGTCGATTAATTTTTGGGAACTAACACATTTCAAAATGATTATTCAACTTAAATTTTCAAAACTTTTTAAACAAAGTAGCTAGTAAAAATAAAAAACATATATAATAAGAGTTAAATCAATTTTTCTATTTATATACTAGAATTAAATGCAGCATAGTTTGAGTTCCTATCCTTAAACCACTTTATATTATTAAAAGTTAGATAAAATGTCGCAAAGGTTTTTTTAAATTATTTGTGTTACTTTAAAAAAAATAAGATTTTTATAAAATAATATATTTTGTACTAATTTTTTTTTAAAAATAAGATTAAATAAAATTATTTTTAATCTAAGAAACCATGAAAGTTAAAAAAGAATTCAATAACTCATAATTTTAGAAATTTGTACAAAAATGTCCCAACATTGCATGTATAGCATGTACATAACAACAACTCATAATTTTGGGAAATTTTCTTGACAAACACAAAAACAAGCAATTTTGTAGCCATAAATCAAGTGTTACTTACCCAATCTCCAAACAATGTCCAGATAAATTGGCAACCTGTGTTAACGCAGCTCTCCATCTTTGAACCTTAGCCGTATTGTCTACATAAACTTGTTCATGTTTGGCAAATGCTTTGGCAAATGTTCTGGTTTGCTTTCTTACATCAGTTGGCTGCACATGGTAGAAAATTGGGAATACCATCTGATTCCTGGTGTTCATACATTCAATGATCTTGGCCAGTTCATCTAAGCACCAACTCGAGTAAGCATAGTTTCTGGACAGAATTACAACAGAACACCTTGAATTCTCAATCGCCGTGTAAAGTTCAGGGGAAATAGCTTTACCTCTTTCAAGTCTATCGTCATCTAAGAAGGTTTTGATTCCATTTCGAAGTAGAGTTGTATAGAGATGACCCACAAATATATTGCGAGTGTCTTCTCCTCTAAAATTTAAGAACACATCGTACTTTTCTTCAATTAATGGATTGTTGTTAGAAGATGAAGAGCCTTCTTCCTCCATCTTGATTTGTGTCTCTCTCTCTGGAGGCCTAAACAAGACTCCAATGATGATTGACCTATTAGTACTTGCAATGAATCGATAAACGTACGCTTTTGGAGAAGTTGGATCTGTCTTTCTTTCTTTCTATTTTTATTATTATTGTTTCTTTGTGAGTGTTTTGACCTGCGCAATTCAACGAGTTTCTAATTTTAAAAACTGTTTTGTTGAAAATATTTTAATGTTAGTTGATTAAAAGTAATTTCCCAGCACCCAAGCTATTTTGAAATTCAGGCTTTGATGATCCACATCTATGACTAAATCAAAAATTCTCTGAAGATTGAGTCTGTGTTTAATTTTACTTTCCCTTTTTTTTTAAGTACAAACGCACATATTTTATATTGAATGTGTTCCGACACACATTGATCATTTATATGATCACTAAAAAAAAATAACATTATATAAATGACTAATTTTAAAACATTAATGAATTGATCGGTAAGGTTACACTGTGTTATATCAATTACACCTTATCGCATAAATTTTAAAAAGAATTTAACAACATTTTAATGTAAAAATATATTTCTTTAAATGTAGCATATTGTAAAGAATAGTGCAAAATAAAGATTTTATTTTGAGAAACATATGAAGTGATAAAGTATTAGGTAAAATTTGAAGTGATATAGAAACATATGAAGTGATAAAGTATTAGGTAAAATTTGAAGTGATATGATAATTTTACTTGAAAAAAAAATTAATTATGATAATCTTTAAAATTGCTACTATTTTTGGTTTTTAAAATGGATAATTGATCTCCTTGAATTTTTTTATAAATTGATACATTTAATAATATATATTTTTATTTGATAGCTTTACTTTTAAATTTTTATAGTTTAAAATTTGACACCAATTTAAGATAAAAATAACAACTTAAGAATCTAAGTATAATTATAAAGAATGTTTATCAAGAGGTCGATTTATGGGAAGTATTTCTCATACTACCCACCTAGTTCAAGGAACCCACGTACTCTTCTTGGATAGTCTATTTTTGTCAAGTCTATAGATACTCTTTGATCAAAAATAACATATCTAATCAACTTTTGAAACTCCAAACCTGCACTTTATTTCTTGATTAGTTTCTAAAATAGTGAGAATTATTTGAAGATGTGAGAGATGCTCTTCCAATGTGTGTGAGTAGACCAATATGTCATCAAAGAATACAAAAATGAACCTTTGCAAGGTTGAGGGTGCGTTGGTGAGGCCCAATGGCATCACGATGAACTCGTAGTGCCTTCATGTGTTCTAAAGGTTGTTTTTGGGATATCTTCCTCATGCACCCTAATATGGTGATAATATGCCCTTAAGTATAATTTAGAAAAATATTTAGCTCTAGGAAGCTCATCAACGATTGGAATAGGATACTTGTCCTTGACGACGATTTTGTTTAAAGCACGATAGTCCATACAAAATCGCCTATCACCATCTGATTTTTTTACCAATAATGCAGGGGATGAGGATGGACTATTACTGGATATGATCAATTCGGATTGCAACAACTCCTTCACCATTTTTTCTATTTCAATTTTCTGGTAAAATGGGTATCGAAAAGGTCTAATAGAGATTGATCCTGTGTTTGGATGTAAGGGAATTCGGTGATCATGTGATTGTTGTGGGGGTAGGAAATTTGGTAGTTCCATATGAGGAGGTTGAAATTGTTTGGCTATGATTTGGAAGAGGAATCTAGTACCTTCTAAGCAACTGAATTCTTTTTCAGTTAGAGCTTCCGCATGGTTCTGTTTCAGCCCATGGAATGTGTATGTATCACCTCCCAGTCTGAACTTCATGGTCAGTTGCTTGTAGTCTGTCTCGATGGATCCGAGAGTTTCCAACCATTATACTCCAAACAGAATCAAACATGCTGCAACAGGAAGAAAATAATAATCTACAATGATGGGTTTATCTTGAATGTTGATTATGAGTGCTTGACACTTCCCTTCGCATTCTATTGTATCCCGATTAACAACCATAACTGGGAACTTCTTGTCTTGGGTGACTGGTAACTCACATTTTGAGATTGTATTTTGATCAACGAAGTTGTGCGTGCTCCCTTATCCATGAGTATGGCCACATTTGTATTTTTCAGCTTGCCTAACACTCGCATTGTTTGAGGATGATTAGTTCCAGCCATGGCATGAAAGAGATTTCAGGTATAGCTTCCTGGACTGCAATTTTTTCATCATTTTCTCCAATCTCTTTAGGGGCTGGTTGAGTTAAATCTTCGATCATAAATAATTGTGGGCGTTCACACCGGTGGCTTGGGACAAATTTTTCATCGCAATAGTAGCACAACCCCTTTTCACGTCGTTCTCGTGCCTCTTGATTGGTGATTCATCAAAGTTGGTTAGAGTCGTGTTTGAGGTTTGGTTTCCATGCTGGTTTGGTAGGGATCCGAGTAAGGAGCAGTAATGGTGTTAGTTTTGGTGCAGTAAAGGCTGCTGGAGAACGAGTTGAAAGACTTGGATTTCGTTGTAATTAATTGTGCTCCTTAATTAGCCGAGCAACGCATATAGCATCCGTCAGAGTGTGGGGTTGTTTGATTTTTGCGTCCAGGCGAACCTCATCTCATAGTCCTGCAATAAAACATCCAACAAGAAACTTTTCAATTAAGTCATCGACTCGATGGGAAAGTCTTTCAAAAGCCTCTTGATAAGCAGCTACAGTTGTGGTGTACCTAAGCCGAGTTAAAGCTTTCGATGGATCTTCATAACCGGTTGGCCTAAAGCGTAGGAGAGCAGCTTTAATGAATTCATTCCAGGAAAGGGGGCCTCTTAATTTTGTCAACCAACGGTGCCATTGTAGAGCTACACCCTCGAGGTGGAAATAGGCGAGATGGACTTGCTGATCGGTTCCAATGTCCTCAAATTCAAAGTATTGTTCCGCCTTTTAGATCAAGCCGGATGGGTCCTCTCTGTTGAACTTTGGAAAATGCAGCTTGAGGTGGGGATGGTAGTCATTTGGTGTATGAGGTTTCGTAGTGTTTAAGGAATGGGAGGTTTCTGCCTGAGAGAATGGGTTGATGTCGGGTTGGTTGGTGTGACTAGTGCGAAAGACTCACAAAGCTTATAACTCGGTTAACGATGAATGTAGTACATCGTTGATTTGATCGAAATTAGCTTCATGTCGAGTCAAAGCTTCATTAACATCATTGTGAAACTCAACATTGGTTTTATTGCGAGTATCCATTATCGGAACTTGGGTATAGAACTAAAGTTGGGTGTCAAACTGGGGATGGGTCGCAAACTCAAGTTTTTCGCGAGTTGATTTGCAATAGAATTGAGTGGTGAAGATCGTATAGCTAGCAATTCTGAATTTCAGAAATCGAAACATAGATTCAAATCCAAAATCAATATAATTTTGCAATTTTGTGTGCTATCACTACGAGGCAACTGTTAAGATTTATTATTTATTTATTTAAATTTGGTAGCTTAGTTTGTCCTAGTCTTTAGGGATTTAGTTAGTTAAAATGATTGTGCTTTTGTGACCGTAGAAAGTGTTTTTTAATTGTCCTATTTTATAGGAGTTTAAGTTAGTGGTCAGTTTGTTTGTTATTTCTTTATCTATGTAATGCCTATTTATAGGCTAATTTTATCAATAAAATAAGTGCAACTTTTTCAACAATATTTCACTTCTTTTATAACAGTGGTATCAGAGCTAAACAAAAAAAAAATTGCACAAACAATAGCTTCAGAAACAAATTTTGTGCAACCAGCAATTCCACGTTTTGATGGTCATTATGACCATTGGAGCATGCTAATGGAGAATTTTCTACGGTCAAAAGAGTATTGGCCGATTGTTGAATCTAGAATTGAAGAACTAGTACCAAATATTGTCTTGACAGACATCCAGAAAACAGAGTTAGAAGCGAGAAAGTTAAAAGATTTGAAGGCAAAAAATTACCTTTTTCAGGCAATTAATCGTCCCATCTTGGAAACAATTATTTGCAAAGAAACTTCCAAAGATATTTGGAATTCTATGAAAAAAAATATCAAGGCTTTGCTAGAGTGAAGCGTGCACAACTTCAAGCTTTGAGAAGCGATTTTGAGACTCTACAAATGAAGAATGAGGAATCTGTCACCAGCTATTGTGCCAGAACTATGGAAATAAGCAACAAAATGTGTTTTCATGGTGAGAAGGTGGACGGTGTCAAAATCATGGAGAAGATATTGTGTACCCTAACACCAACATTTAATTATGTCGTGTGCTCCATTGAAGAATCTAAAGACATAGATACATTCTCTCTTGATGAGCTGCAAAGCTCTTTACTGGTCCATGAACAGAAGATGAATCGAAGTTCACCTTCAGAAGAGCAAGCTTTGAAAGCCTCTATCTCTACACATTTCTCAAACTTTAGAGGAAGGGGTAGAGGTAGAAGTGGAGGAAGGGGAGATCGAGGCAATAGAGATGGCAACAAGCATGATTAAGATAGACGAGATCAACCATTTGACAAATCCAAGGTAGAATGCTTTAGATGTCATAAATTTGGTCATTATCGTTCCGAATGTTATACTAAACTGCCTAACAAGAGAGAAGAAGGAGAGACATCAAATTTTGCAGAAAATAAGGAAGCTGAAACTCTGTTAATGGCTTATCATGTCAATGAGGAACCTGAATTAGATGTTTGGTATGTGGATACAGGTTGTTTTGTTTTCTTATTTAAATGAAGACTTTCGTTCTACTGTTAGTTTTGGTGATTCTTCTAAAGTAGAAGTAATGGGAAAAGGTGAAATAAATATTAGAACCAAGAATGGTTTTATTGAAACAATTTCCAATGTTTTTTATGTTCCTGACTTGAAGAGTAATTTGTTAAGTGCTGGTCAGTTGCAAGAAAAAGGTTATGTGATAACTATTCAAAATGGTGTTTGTGAGATATATAATCCTTCAAGAGGAGCAATTGCTGTTGTTCATATGAGTTCAAACAGGTTGTTTCCTTTGAAGATTAGAACAACTCAACAGAGCTTAATGACTGAAGTAAAAGACCCTTCATGGCTTTGGCATTTTCGCTATGGTCATTTGAATTTTGGCGGATTAAAGACTCTCCAACAGAAAGATATGGTAACGGGACTCCCTCAAATTCATATACCTTCTCAAGTTTGTGAAGAATGTGTTGTGTTGTTAGCAAACAACATCGTTCTCAATTCCCTCAAGGAAAGTCGTGGAGAGCAAAACATGTCCTAAAGCTGGTACATTCGGACATTTGTGGACCGATAAATCCATCTTCTAATGGGGGTAAAAGATATTTAATTACCTTCATTGATGATTGTACTAGAAAAACATGGGTTTATTTTTTGCAAAAAAAATCAGAAGCTTTTAGTGCATTTAAAAGCTTCAAGGCACGAGTTGAAAATGAAGCAGGAAAAGCCATTAAAACTTTTCGTACTGATCATGGTGGAGAATACAACTCTAAAGAATTTGAAGGTTTTTGTGATGATCAAGGTATTCGAAGGGAATTCACAACTGCTTATACACCACAACAGAATGGTGTATCGGAGAGGGAAAATAGAACCATCCTCAACATGGTGAGAAGCTTGCTAGCAAGAGGGAACATTCCAAAGAATTTTTGGCCAGAGGCAGTAAATTGGAGCATTCATGTGTTGAATAGAAGTCCAACCTTTTATGTTCAAAACATGACACCTGAGGAGGCTTGGAGTGGGCGAAAACCAGTTGTAGATCACTTCAGAATTTTTGGTTGCATCGCTTATGCACATATCCCGGATGAGAAAAGGAAGAAGCTTGATGATAAGGGTGAAAAATGTGTTTTTCTTGGCATAAGTGAAGCTTCCAAAACTTACAAATTGTTCAATCCGCTCACAAAAAAGATCGTGACCAGCAGAGATGTCATTTTTGATGAGAATAACACTTGGAATTGGAGTAAAAATTGTCCACAGCAGCAGCCAATGCCAGCCTTTTTTGATGGAGAGAATGAAGAAGAAAGGCAGCAGCCTTTACAACAACAAAATTCAGCAGCTAATGTTCCTGAAAATTCACCAGCTGCTGCCACTCCACCAACGGCAACAGAATCTACTGATGCAACAGCTGAATCACGTCTACGCCGTGTTCGAAAGAGGCCCGGATGGATGACAGATTTTGAGGTACCCGGAATTGACCAATCAGAGGATCCAATTACTTACTTAGCTCTTTTTTCAGATTGTGATCTTACAACTTTTGAAGATGCTGTCAAAGATTCAAAATGGCGAAAAAGCAATGGATGATGAAATTTTCGCTATTGAAAGGAACAACACTTGGGAGTTGATTGATCTTCCAAAAGGACACAAGACTATTGGTGCGAAGTGGATTTATAAGACAAAATTGAAGGAAAATGGAGAAGTTGATAAGTACAAGGCTCGACTCATTGCAAAGGGGTACAAACAAGAATTTGGCATTGACTACAAAGAAGTGTTCGCTCCAGTAGCAAGGCTTGACACTATTCGATTGGTGTTATCTACTGCTGCCCAAAACTCATGGCCTATCTACCAGCTTGATGTAAAGTCAACATTTTTGCATGGGGAATTGGAAGAAGAGGTGTATATAGATCAACCTCCGGGATACATAAAGCAAGGTCACGAAAACAAGGTATATAAGCTAAAAAAAGGCATTATATGGACTAAAACAAGCACCTAGAGCTTGGTATAGTCGTATTAATGCTTACTTTGCTAAAGAAGGTTTTCTTAAATGTCCTTATGAACACACACTCTATATTAAATTTGGAGCAAATGGGAAGATAATTATTGTATGTTTATATGTTGATGACCTTATTTATGTTAGTAATGATGGAGTCATGCTAGCTGATTTTAAGAAATCTATGATGAATGAATTTGAAATGTCAGATTTGGGTTGATGCACTATTTTCTTGGCATTGAAGTAGTGCAATCTCATGTTGGTATCTTTATTTCACAAAAGAAATATGTCTTGGAAATTTTAGACAGGCTCCAAATGAAGGATTGCAATCCAGTTTTAACTCAATCTGAACCTGGTCTGAAACTCATAAGATATGGAACAGAAAAAAAGGTGAATGTCACTCTTTACAAGCAAATTGTTGGGAGCCTCATGTATTTAACGTCGACAAGACTAGATATTATGCATGCTGTTGGTATAATCAGTCGATACATGGAGAATCCAACTGAAGTTCATCTCTTATCAGCAAAGAGAATTTTTCGTTATTTGAAAGGTACCGCAGACTTTGGAATATTTTATAAAAATGGTGGAAAATCAAATTTGATTGGTTTTTTAGACAGTAACTATGCTGGAGATATTGAAGATCGAAAAAGTACTTCTGGTTTTGTTTTTATGATGAGTTCAGAAGCTGTATCATGGTCATCAAAGAAACAACAAATTATGACTTTGTCAACTACAGAAGCCGAATTTGTTACAACTGCTTCATCCTTATGTCAAGCTATCTGGTTGAGGAGATTGCTTGAAACACTTCAAAGTCAACAACAAGGTCCAACAACAATCCATTGTGATAACATTTCAGCAATTAAGATTTCAAAAAATCCAATTTTGCATGGAAGGAGTAAGCATATTGATGTTAGATACCATTTTTTACGTAATTTTTACAATGATGGTATAATTGATTTGGTGTTGTGTAAAAGTGAAAATCAAGTGGCTGATATTATGACTAAACCACTTAAGCAAATCGACTTTGTGAAACTTCGAAGAATGTTTAGGATATGTTCTTCAAAGGATGTTGTTCAAGGAAAAACTTAATAAAATTGTTAAAGTTTGTTTATTCTTAAATTGATCTCTGTAGATATCAGTTTAAGGGAGGGTATTAAGATTTATTATTTATTTATTTAAATTTGATAGCTTAGTTTGTCCTAATTTTTAGGAATTTAGTTAATTAAAAAGATTATGCTTTTGTGCTCGTAGAAAGTATTTTTTAATTGTCTTATTTTATAAAAGTTTAAATTAATGGTCAATTTATTTATTATTTTTTTATTTATATAACCCATCGATAAAATAAGTGTAACTTTTTCGAGAATATTTCACTTCTTTTTTAACAGCAACAATATCTTCTTTTTTTCGCGACTATCGTGCGGATATTCTTCTGTAAATAGGCGGTGGTTTGGTGTCTCACAAATCTTTTGATTTCTAGCTATGGGTATTTGAGTTTTTGGTTTGCGATAGTGAGTGCTACTGATCGGTGGGAAGATTAAAATGGGTATTGGGTTTTGGCAAAGACTGGTGACAGAATGTTTGAATGATGGGTTAGACGGAATAGGCTAGTGAAGCAGATAATGGGTCGTATGAGTTTGTGGGTTTCTGGATGATGGTGACTGAGGGCGATTCACTAGGCTTTTGTAATATATTTTTTCAATAATTAGAACCCGATATTAGATGAGAATCGAAAGAAGCTGGGTTGAGAAATTAGGATGTGACATGAAGAAAATTAAAACAAAACGAGAGAAATAGAGATTGGAAAATAAATTAGAGAAGAGAAATGAAATGAAATAAATAGAACTGGACTGATTTTCTTAGGAAAAATTAAACCATTCCAACTGAAGAAGGGATAAATTGGATTGACAGAATCGTTGTTAGCTCTGATATCACTGATAAGAGAGAATTTAGAATAGGAAGAAGAGTATAGATGAGAAGGAATTTAGGATTTTAACATGTCTTTCTTCGAATTATTTATAATAATAGTCTTACAACGTTGAAAAAATAATAAATTAACAAGTAATGTTAAAAGAACGTAATTAACCCACTTATGCTAAAGACTAGTAGAGGAAACACTTATACATAGACCAAGTCAGCAACATATCAGATTCCATGACATAAATTGGGACTAATAGAACTTTTTTCGATCACAAAAATCAAATATGATTTAAAAATATTAGAAGTAAAATGAAATAACAATTTTCCCATATTTTGATGAACATGTTTGACGTAATTTGAAATGGAAACAGAAACCTATACTCTATACATGAGGAATAATTTAATCTGAGAATTGTGGAAAATAATGAGAAAATGACCACTCTTTTTCTTTTTGATAGTGGTGGGGTTGAATGAGAATTTCCAAATGCATCCATATTTTCATCCTTCAACGAATAAATGACGAGGATGTTCATTGGTTCTGTTGCGAAACTCGTAATTCGACAAATCAAATTTTCTCAACTGTTTGGAACAAATGTGCCAACATATCCAACCCCTGCAATGAAGAAAGCCATAGCTTGGAGGAAAAGAAATAAGCAATAGTGATTCTTTCCAAAAGCAAGATCATAACAACCGCAGAAGAAGAGGTAGGCTCCAACACCAAGTTCAAGCAAATGTAGCCTGCATATAATACATAACCGTGAATTTAACATTATGATCTTAAAAGGGGGAGTTGAAAGAAAATTTGTGATAAAAATGAGATCAAGGACTTATACCTTTCTCCAATCTTCATCCAAGACTTCTTAAGACCTTTCGAACCAGCTTTTCTCTTGAGAACATCTCCCAATTTCTCAGTCACAACCCACTCATTTACTCTTCCTGCCTCTAGAAGACCTATAAATGTTGCTTTAGTTCGATGCAGAGACATGACATTCTCAAAGAGTATCCAGAACATCAATAAGTGGATATTTCTGCAGGATTATGTGCAATCAAAACATTAGAGTTTATGTTTCTTTAAATCAAACAGGAGAAAGAGAGAGAGAGAGAGAGAGCATATGTGTGTGGTGTAGCCGTGTAGGGTTCCTGAAAATTTTAGCTGAATTAGTTGAACGTGGAATATTCAACAATTTCAATAAATATATACCGAACATCCTCGTTGAAGACCGACACTCAATATTGTATTGCATACGTCATATGTTTTCCATGTAGTAATGCAATCCACCATAGAAAATAATGAAAACTTTATATGGAATAGCAAATTGCAGAAGACTAGACTAGAAGTTACCTTGTGGTTCCAACTGCATTGAGAATAGTAATGATGGAAGGAATATAAACAGCAGCCCACTTGGGAACATCAACTTCAGGGACGAAAACAGTTGCCGGTAGTATGACACAGAAAAACACAAATGTGACAATATGAGCTACTATCTTTCTGACAAAGAAAAAGCTGTAGATCACATGAAATTTTTTCAATGGGGAGACATTCTGCAATATATCATAAACCATTTATGAGAAGATAAGTAAAAAAAAAAAATCAAATATGCGTACCTACGCTATTTGCATTCTTATTTTGAGGTAGAAACTAAAGAGGTAAAAAGTGTACCTTGTTTCTCAGAATCTCTATTGCCATCTTCTTGAAAAGATTAGCAGGGCCACAAGACCATCGGTGTTGCTGATAGCGGTAAGCTTTGAAAGTACTTGGCAGTTCACTTTTCACCTAAAATATATATAGTACTTGATCAGCATTGGATCAAATAAAATAAAGAAACTACCAAGTACTTTAGCCAAAAAAAAGAAGAAGAAGAAGAAGAAGAAGTAACTATGATGTAACTATTTCTGACCAACTAGAGTAACCTTGTCTATGAATATCAAAGGTGTTACTTGCATATCATAAATAACTTATATTTATTTACATTAGTCAATCTCAATATAGCTGCTCTGAAATCAACTTATAAATATTGGCTTTGAGATTTTCGACAATTTAGGCATTTAATGAAAATTGGTTTTGTAGATTTCATATAACTAAGAATTTCGTGCAAGATTGTTCATTCGTACAGTATTAAATTTTTATTGTCCTATTCCATAAATTGGACTCTTCTAGACATCTTCATTCGACAAACCACTTATGACATAAATATGTCAATAGAAACTTAGTTAAGCAGAGAATGGCCAATGTTAGTTCTTTTTTGTACAAGGAAAGCAAGGTCGTCGTCTTAGTATTACCTTAAGATCAGAGAGATATACAAACTTCCATCCTTTGAGACTAGCTCGTACAGCTAAATCCATATCCTCCACTGTTGTGCGGTCCTTCCATCCTCCAGCCTCATTGAGTGCTGACATTCTCCATACCCCTGCGGTGCCTGCATGACATTTAATTCTCCAATTACACTTGTTTTCGGTACAACATTTATAGTGCCCCAAAAAAAAGGACCATGCTGTCAAGTGTTTACCATTGAAACCGAAGAAAGCATAAGTTGCAGATCCCACTTCTTGCTCCACTGTGAAATGGTAATCAAGTGACATCTGTTGCATTCTTGTCATCAAGCATTCATCAGAATTCACTGCAACATCACCAAGAGAAATAAAAATTACACCTTTTACCTTTCAATCCACCCAGATTCTTATTTTATTTTTTAAAATAATATGACACTGGGTGAAAAGTGATGTGGTTTTCACATTATTAAGAAGAAATACTAGCGTATTCTAGCCTTAACTTTCTGGAAAATCCGACAAAACAAGTGTTATCCTTTCGTTGGACTTGTGAGATCAATGGTCTCATTTTCAAGTAAGCTAGGAGTGTCTATTGACATCAACGATTATTTTAAATTGAAATGTTCATATGGGAAAAGTGAAATGATTAAACAAGTAAATATGAATGATATCTGAGCATTTGGTTATTAAATGATCACAGACCTAATAGAAACAAACTATTAGCACATAAAAAGTTAAAAGGATCACAATTTTCCTATTTTAATACATAATTATTCGCCTTTGATAGGTTCCAACATAGAAAACAAAAACGATTGAAATGAAGACTTGAAAGAAAATTCTTTTAATCTGCATATGCAATTCAGAAAAGTTAGAAACTATGGGAGCATCCATAGTTCTCCACCAACGTTTTATCAAATACCTGGCGGGCAAAACATAAGCAAAAGGAGAAGAACACCACTGACAAGACTGACTCAGCTAAAGATAAGTATATAAATTAAGATTAACGAAGTGTTAAAAGAGGATTACCGAATTTCCATCGAGCTTGGACGAGAGCGACTGGTGGGTTGTGGACGAGAAAAGGAATAGTACGCCAGAGATAGTCAGGCTCAGGCTGAAAATCAGCATCGAAAATAGCAACGTAGTCACACTGTTTGACATAACTGTGTTTCATGCCTTCTTTTAAAGCACCTGCTTTGTAGCCATTTCTATTGTCCCTAATCTCGTATTTTATATTTACTCCTTTGCTTGCCCATCTTTGGCATTCCATTTGCACCAACTCCTATTGTTTTTTTCATCCACAAAAATTTGAACCACTTTACCGTATAATATTGAAAGATACCACAACAAAGAGCTAAATACCATCACTAAGTCCCTTAGCCAAACATAAATATTAATAATAATAATATTTCTCAAAATCAATAGT
This sequence comes from Hippophae gyantsensis, assembly GCA_030763125.1. Taxonomy (NCBI): domain Eukaryota; kingdom Viridiplantae; phylum Streptophyta; class Magnoliopsida; order Rosales; family Elaeagnaceae; genus Hippophae; species Hippophae gyantsensis. Next base: position 51,265,411 of record CM061033.1, read on the forward strand.
AAAAAGTAGAATATATATTATGTGTAACTATAATATATATATTTACTATGTGTATAATTAATATGTTATTTTGATATTAATTTAATTTAAGATTTAAATATATTTTATGTCTTAATGTTTTGAATCGATAGCAAAAATATCCTTAATGTATAATTTATTATAAAAATATCTCCAATATTTGATTCTATTAATATATGTGTATTTTTTGTTGTTAAAAAATTAACTATTATAATCATGACAAAAATAAAAATGATCAAAAATAACATAAATGTTAACATAATTAAATGTTAAGGTTAGGTATATTTTTTTAATAATTTAAATATTGAAGACATCTTTGCTATGTGCCTTAAAAAGGTAACATAGCAAAATTCAGAGTTTATGTTGACTATGCAGGTTAATTACTGTGCTTTTATAGGCAAATGATATCTTGGACATTGACCCATAAAATAATTTTTTCTAAAAGTTCAATTAAGATAAACTTTTTGACAAAGAAACTCAAAGCACGCTAGAGAGGTTAGAAGTTTGAACCTTAATGGCCGGATCTGTTGAATCATCAAGAACCTGAACTATGATCCTATCAGAAGGCCATGAAAGCCCACAAGCAGCTCCAATAGATAGATGGTAAACCTGCAGAGTTAGTAACATAAAAAAAATACATTAATTAACTCAAGAAAACAAAATCCACGACCTATGCAAACCAAACACACACCAAAAGATGATCAAAGGTACCTCTTTTTCATTGTACATAGGAATTTGTACAAGAACCATTGGGTAAACTGAATTCCCAAGCTCAATATCATCCCTCATAGGTTCCCATTTGTAAAGCTTCTCTGGCCTTCTTCTAAATAACTTAACATAAGCAATAATGATACCCAGGTAAACCTTTTCAATAAAAAGCATCACCGTCATCACCAAACACACAAAGACTAGAATTTTCATTAATGGAACTATCAATGGTGATTTGGTTTGCTCCCAAACCAAACCAAAATGGCTTGTGATATCATCACGAGCTCCTTGAAATGCATCAGGAAGAATTGTGGTCGATGTTAACCTTTCCATTGTGATGACCCTTCAATGACAAAACGCACTTGTTATTGAGAAACTGAGAAAGTTCACGAATGGGTGACTATAAGTGTAGTTGATATATAAAGGCTTACCTTTGCGAAAATAACACGATTCTTTTGTTACAGCTTTACTAGCTAACAAGCTTTCTTTTTTTTTTATCGAAATTGTATTGATTTTTGCTTCTGAGTTACGTCAAGGTAATGGGGAAAAACTTGAACCCAGTTTATAGTTCACATTACCAATCAAAACCTACCAAATAAAGATAGCTCTTTTCTTCTCCAAGAGAAAATACTAATTTCTGAATGATATCTATTTGGGTTTTTTTTTTATAAGGTTCTCTCTCAGTCTCCGTTTTCTCTGCTCTGTTATTTCTCAAAGCAGATGAGAAAGAGAGAGAGAGAGAGAGAGGAAGGAGATGGATCTTTACTTTTGTGTTGAGTATGAAAATTGCCTTGAGTTATGTAAGTATATATAATAAAACATGAAAATTCAAAGTTGGTCCCAAAATAAAATAGGACCAAAACCAGAAACGAGTGACAGATTCCAATAGCGTTTGTTTTACGGCCCTTCCCAAAGAGCTCGGAGGTTTGTAAGTTATGGTTACTCCTCAACATTATTTTTGGTTTTTTACTTTCTCAAGTTTAAAGAGTAATTTAAAGTTGTTAATAAATGAAGCTTGTTTAGCTTTTATTTTTCTTCTAGGCTAAATTACACCGATAGTTAATACTTTTTTTAATTATACAGTGTGATCTCTTTGTTATTTATTTTTGTGATTTAATTTACTAATTCTTCAATTTTAACGAATTTAGTCTTAAAATTTATCATGTTTTAGTCATATTGAAGGTTAAATTAGTACAAGGTAACTATTTAAAAATGTGTATATATAGTTTTTATTTATTTATTTTAATTTCCAAATTAAAAAAAGTTATTTAGTAAATCGTAAAATATGAAAAATGACTAAAAATCATAAAATATTTATTAATTATAACAAAATTTTTATTTTTTTATTTCTTTACTACTTATTTATAAAAAAAATTATCATGTGATAAAAATTATTATTAATTAATTAAAAAATATATCATAAACTTAAAACAATTATTAAATAATTATTCAATATAATAAAATTTTAAAATAATCAATATATTTTATCATCTCAAAAATATTTTCATTAAATTTAGTAAATACTTTGAGCTGAGTTCTATACTTTGAGTTTTTTTGTAAGACAACATATCATAGCTTTAAACATATTAATTAATGTGTTTTCAATATCCTTATTACTCTAAAATTTAAATAATTTATTATATTTTTAAAATTATTTTGATCTATACATTTTAAGAAAATATTATATCTTTTAGAACTAATATAATTTTTTTTGTATTATTTTTAATTTTAATTATATGATAACAGGAATATACATTACCTTATATTAAAATTATTTGATATAATGTTATTTTTTTATAAATATTAATAAACTCATCTTTATAAATATTACTAAATTCACGAAAAACTCAAAACACATGCATTTGATATATATATATATATATATATTGGCACTCAGCTTATTGAGATTATCTCAATGACAAAAATATTTCTTATAAATTTTATAATTATTTAATTATATGTATAAATAAGTTGATTTTTTATACTTCTGTTCATTACTTATTTGAAATCACATTTTTGTCGCCTGGAATTCAGCTCTTCTAATGGGGTTGTGTTTTGAGTTTAATTATAGGTTGCAACGAAACTAGTTAAAAATACTTCGAAATTTAAAAAAAACACATTATAATGTTATCAGGTTTCAATTAAACGATATTTAATATCAAACATATTTAAATAATCGTAATAAAATAATGTATTAATTTTTTTAATAATAAAAATGTATAAAATAAAATAATATATGTTGTATTTGTAGTAACAGGTTTTAAGGTGTTTTCTAAATGTGTTTCAAGAAATTTGTGTATTAATACATCACTGAAAAAGGAGTAGTCCCTACATAAAATTATACACGGCAAAAGCATGTATCGAATTATCTGAATATATTAATTACGTATTTTATGGGTTTAGTGATTAGAATGTGAGCAAAATTGAAACAACTATAAAACTTGTCATTTGGTTTATTTTAGTGTGACTTGAAAACAGACGTTTGATCACGCCAAGATTGTTAAGTACTAAACCACAACCTTCCTAGTAAATGTTGTTGGGTGATTGACATGTATATTACATGATCATATGAATATTTTCAATAATAAAAACAGAATAAATATAAAACAAACTACCTTTATTGGGTTTGGAATTCTAAAAAATGAAAAAAAAAGAAGTTAACTTATTAAAACTTATTACCTATATATCTAATTCATTCTTTATATTTTTTTAATATAAAACTTATTCTCACACCTAATATATTTTAACTTAAACTTCCCAAATCTTAGTTAGCTGACTAGTACTGTATATAGTTAGTTTTCTACAATTTTGAATCATCTTTTTGACATTTCAATCAGAATTATCTCAATTTAAAATTTTAATTATATTTTAATTGGCTTTATTATTATCTCGGACTCTCCATTGTTATTATTAGACGAAGTGTGTTATGTAGTGGTTTGTTAAATATCATTAATCGTAAAATTTTGCTTGTGTCTTTCTCTTATTGTGGAAGTGCATGCAATCCATCACCTTCAGCTTGTTGTTTACTCCACAATATAGGTGCCCCTTGTGACCACATTATATGTTTTTATATTTCTTTTGTCTTTATTTTTTTCACTCATTTTAATATATTTATAACTATTATCGGATTAAATTATATTTTTTAAAAAAATATTACATGATTAGAATTCGACTTCAAGAATTTTTTAAGAAAATATCGAGTATTTATAAATTAAAATAAAAATCGACTATTTAAATTGACTTATCATGAAATAAACAAATAACGTTATAACTAGATTTAACAAATGGTAAATTCATATTGACATCTCCATTCCAATGTATATAATATATATGGACTATACTATCCAACTTACATTAATAATTTTGCATGTATAATAACAAGTATCATAAACAAGATAATGGTCGGTATACTAAGAGAATATTCTATATTCCCTCCGTCCCCAGGTCCCCTATAATTAAACTACAAAATGAAAAATATGTAGTTTTATTTTTATTTTTCCATTTTTTAGGGATTAATTGTTTTCATTTGACACAGCTATGTTTTATAAGACATGTGCCAAAAATGCCCTATTATATGTATAGAGGTACCTGTTACGATGTTATAGACTAATCAAACCCGGTTGTTAAAATGGAACAAAGTACAGACCCTACGGGGATCCACATATTGATTTTTTTTCTATAAAAGGACCCATAAATTGATCTGGTATGGGGTTTAGAATGCATATTTTGAATAATCCAATGCATGATTCATATTGAAAAATAAAACAATCAATGTTGTTCAGTACTTAATTACGATGGAAATGACGCATATACAAGTTCAGTTCCAAAATACTATATAAATGATAAAAAAAAATAATATATTTTTTTAATAATTATTTATATTAATTAAAAAATAATATATATATATATATATATATATATATTATTTGATACGTGCGGATATATTTTATACATATAAATTGTTTACATTTTAATAAATATTAAAATATATCTTATCAAAAATTGAGAAATATCGTACCAATATCCCTAGAAACCCTTGTATAGTATGCCAATGTTCTGATGTGTTATAACTTATAAGTTTGGGTCAATTACGATTTATATACATAAAATATAATATGAATTGTAAAAATATTTAAGTAATTATATTTATATTTATAACTTTGTGATAAAAACATATTTAATTGATAATTCTTATTTATTTTTTTAATAGAGTTATATAATGTCATTTTAAGTATATTTTATCTTAGTATACTATTGTAAAATCTAAAATGAATTAACTATAATTAATACACACGACATATAAGATGAGTTTTAAAAATGTCCAAAATATTTAAATAGTTACAATTTTATCCAAAAAAAAAATACAAACATATAATATAAGCGATATAATTATATTAAAAATTTAAATAATAACTATTGATTATATATGTTTTAACGTTATACATACTATTTTAAATATAATTATAACTTTTTAAATAATTTGAATATTTTTATAACTAATTATTATATGTATTATGAATATGAAACGTAATTATTTTTATAAGATCGTCGATATAAATAAAAAAATTAAAATATTTATTAACTAGGACTTATACTCACTTATATATATTAAGTATTATTTATAAAAAAATAGTTGGTATATTGTAAAGGCAATAACATATTTGTGTTAAATTTTTTTTTATATTTTTTGACATATAGTATAAAAGTATTTATAAAAATTAATTTTTTTTGAAGTAGAGTTTAAATATATAAAAATTAATTAAATAAGTATGTAAATTTCTTACACAATTATATAAAAATTTCATCCATATTTATAATAGGTTATAAGTATATGGAATTTTCAAGTATACATACATAATATAAATATAAAAATTACAAAAATATACCTAAAATAAATAATGATTAAAATATGTTAATTAAATTATAAATATTAATATAACTTTCACGGTAAATCTTTAAACCTTTTAATGTGGGTTTAGGATTAAAATACTTCTGTAATTTTATATAAGTAATATATAATTTCTATAAATTTTAGGATAGTTTATTTTATTCTCAATTAAATTTTAAGTTTTAAAATTTGAGTTTTTCTAAGAATAAAATATAAAATTCGTATATAAAATTTTCCAAAAATTGTTAGAATTCAAAAAAAGTTTTTATTCTTAGATAATAATACAGAACGGTTAATAAATAATATCCAAAATTAAAAATATTTTATTAAATATATAAATTAAATAAACAAATATAAATATAATTATACTTATTCTAAAATTGTTACTTTGTGATTAAATAATACTCAAAATCGTCAAAATTCTTAAAATTAATAAAAAAATTAAATCGACGATATAACAGATATTTAAAAAAAATATTCATTCTTAGTTAAATATCACATCAAGTGAGAAGGGAAGACCTCTCAATTTTTTTTCATATTATTTATTGTTATATTTCTTATTTTATATAAAAATATAATAATATCTTAAATTTTATTTTACGAGACTGTATACTTATTTATATTTTTCATATATTTTATACTTTTTATTATTATATAATTTTTATTAACTAAAATTTAATAGAATAACAAAAATTTAACATATTTTCTTAAATTTTAAAAAAATTATATAATTTTTTATCTATTGAATAATTACGAAGTTTAAATAATCATAATTTAATTTAAATGTTATTCAATTGAATAATGATTAATATAAAATTATGGATTGGACTTTTTTTAATAGTAAAAGTATATAAAATAAACACAAAAATGCTATATTTATAATTACAAGTTTTAAAAATGTTATTTTTTTCCTATATTTTACTAGTTCAATTTCTTACCTTTTTTCTTAAAAATATCATTGTTTTTTTTTCTCTCATACAACTTTATTATTCATTATTATAATTGTATGATATTCATTATCATTTATATTATGTAATACTATTTTTATCTATTTTTCTTTACATGTTTGAATTTTTATGTGTATATTAAATTTTATGATGTTTAATTTTCTTTATTAATTTGCACAAATATTAAATTATATTATTTAGTTTTTTACAACTAAATTTACGTAACTTTAAATTTTTATTTTAATTAAATAAAAATACACATTTGACATATAATATTTAAATTTTTTAAATTTTTACAGCTTTAACCATTAACTTTTTTAACATAATTTTAAGACAATTTTATTAAAGAAATTATTAATTTTTATTATTGGCATTCATACTGTCCTAAAATTATCAATTTTTATTATTAAATTTATGTGTGATTTCCTTGAAAACTTTACTACATCACTGCATGAAATGCACATATCTCTGACTGAATTGTAAAATTATTGTAATCGTCTTAAGCATGTATTAATAGGTGATTGTTAAGAAGATAATTAAATTGGGAATTATTATAACTCAATTATATGATTAGTTGTTAAATGGGGACATTGCTGATGTATTTATTAGAATAAAATGCTATAATTTTAATAGGTGTTGTTTAGGTGTACGGTCAAGCTCAAGAGCAAAATAGGTGCAATGGAATTTCAGAGAAAGAAAATAAAAAATTTACAATAAGGCTTGAAATTTCAATTATGTCACGGTATAACTTTAGTTACTTTTATGTTGGATAATAATATTATTATAATTTTTTTTATTATTATCATAATAAAAATAAATAATATATCTTTGATATTAATTACACTTTAATTATAAAATTATCATTAATAAGATATTTTTATAATATTAATAATTTTTTACAATATCACTGCTCTATATTTTACAATATATTATTTTTTATTTTAAAATAAAAATTCTCCCATATATCAATTCGTGTAACAAAGTTATATATACTTGTAATTAGATTATAAGGGTATATAAGTGATTTAAAATCACATGGCGTAACTAACATTTTTTCTTAAAAATATTCATAAATTTTTTTAAAATTTATATCAGAAAAATATATCATTTTATATATTTTTATTCTAAAAAAATTAATAATTTTTTTTTTATTAAATGTTATATAATTAGACATTATTTAAATTAAATTTCAATTAATACTCATTCAATATTGAATTTTTTTCAATATTATTAAGCTATTATTATGATTGTTATAAATTTAAATAATAGTATTTTGTTAAAAAAATTAAATAATAACAAGTTTATGTTTGATAATTACTTTTTATTAATTTTTATAATATTTTGATGTATTTTTATTTTATCAATTTAATTATTTATATAAATTTTTTTAAATGAATGAAATTTAATTTTAATAAATATAGTAACATAAAATTTCAAGTGGATAAAAGCTAGCTAGAGAAAAACGCAGGGTGACTGAGACAGAATTTAGTCAAGAGAGCAGTTACAGAAGCATTAGATGATATTTGTCTTAATTTTGAAGTCATAAGATTTACCCTTCTCTTTTTTTTTTAAGTAAAAAATGTCACTTGAATAGAGAATTATCATATTATTTTTATTTATCATCTAAATTATATGAATTTAAATATATACACTTGTCATGATTTTAATCTTAAGATAAAATTAAATGTTATCATCAAGTATTTACATAAATTCATGTCCATAACAATACTCAAACCAACATTTTCATACATATCAATTAAATTATGGTAGCAAGTGCAAGTCATAAGAATAAATACATCAAAAACATGTGTAAAAAAAAATAAAAATAAAAACTCCTTATCCTACTTACCTCCAAAATAAGTTTTGGAATATGGATCTGAATCAAAATATCAAGATCATCAGTAATCACTAAAATTACAAATAATATTTCTAAGATTTAAAAAAAAACTTAATTATAATATTTTTAATTAATTAATTTATTTATTTATAATTATAAAAAAAATAATATATTTAAAAGTAAAAAAAGTTAATAGTTAATATTCTAATTAAAAAATAATTAATGTAATATCATATTAGATTCGTAATTTGAATTATAAAATTGTTGGAAAAGTAAATATTTTTGTGAGAACTCAGCCGACACGTTAGTTCGATAGCAATAATATATTGGTAGCACAGGAGCATCAAGCTACTTGCTTACAAAATCAAGCACGACACCTGCCTAATCATAACTAATATGATTCCAAGAGAGTTAGAATCTTTAATAATAAACCCCTCACAAAACCAATTTTAAATTCACATACATTGTTATGACTTGGAATGTCACCCCGTCCAAAAACGATAAGTAACTTTAAAATGTTGTTCGTGGAAAAAAAATTAAAATTGTTGTAAATATGGTCAACGTTTTACAAAAAAAAAAAAAAGGCGTCAATGGTGTGTGGTCATGAAGGTCAAATAAGCTGGATATATTTATATTTTTTTTTATCTCCCATCACATCCTTATTCACTTCTACGTTGAGTCTACCCGCTATTTTATTATACATTACTTTTACACAATAACTACTAATTCATTACGAAAAATATCATAAATAATCGAAAAAATTATAAATAATTAACTAATTTTCAATAAAATACTTGCATTCAACTATAAGTTAGAGAACTCAAAACAAAAAAATTTTTGATTATTTGTTAATCTAGAAGTTCGAAAAACTTAGGTCTATAAAGTGTTTTGTTTAACGAGCATTGAAACAGTGTATTCGAAGAGTGATAATTTTATTTCGTACTGTTACTCAACAGTTATATTATGTTTAACGGTTTTTAAAATGTGAAATAATTGTTGGGAAAAGGCGGAAGAATCATGTTTACATAAGCCATTTGATTAACATAAGGTGCTGCCGACAAAAAAATAATTTAAGTAAGACAACAATGACAAGCCTTGTGTGGTTTTGACCAAAATAACTTGCACAAGAAAAAAAGTTAATGGATATTTTTTTAAAAGGATCAACTTGAATTATATATTATAAATATATAAAATTGGATATAATTGTTTGATTAAAACAGCGCAACAGTCTGGGAATTTATAATTAATACATTTTAGCAGATGAGAACTCTCCTCTCCAATATGATTTCCATTTTGGCAAGGCATGAAAACTATTATAAACAATTATCAATTTTTGTTTCATTAAAAAAGATAACAAGAAAATACAAAAGTATTGAAAAATTCATAAATTCAAATCTCACTAATTAATATTTAATTAAAAATATTTAAAAAATTTATAAGTTCAAAATGATTATAAATAATAACATCAAAGCCTCAAATGTGTAAATTCAATTTTATTTAGGATATAATCAATGGTCTAAAATATTACACAAATTTTGACTCTATGTTAACATTTAAGGGAGTAATTTCTTTTTCTTTCATATCTTGCAAATCTCAATTAAAATATAAAGTTGTAAAAATTGTGTAAAAAAATAGGTTATTGATCCTGTTAATTTTATTTATTCAAATATTATTTCTTTTTATTCGAGTTTAAAAACCTCAATTATCTTGATTATTTATTAATCTAACTTAACAATAAAAAGTTGAAATTAAAAATTATTTAATTTTTTTTTACATTTTATCTTTAAGTTTTGTTAAAGTCTCACATCGATTAGGGATCGTGCCCACGCTACGCATATAAACAAGGACAATCTTTCATCTTAGAACTTGGGTTTTGAGATGGAGTTAGGCCCAAATTTAACATGGTATCAAAACAAGGTTACCCGGTCAATGCAGTTGTTTCGTCACTGGTGAGTGATGCATTTCGCCACTTGGGTTCTATAAGCTCAACATCCCCGTCGGTCTCAAGGGGACAGACCCTTGTTTCGTCACTGGTGAGTGATGCATTTCGCCACTTGGGTTCTATAAGCTCAACATCCCCGTCGGTCTCAAGGGGACAGATCCTTGCCGATGTGAGGGGGAGTGTTAAAGTTCCACATCAACTGGAAATCGCGTCCACGCTGTGCATATAAACAAAGACAATCCTCCATCTTACAACCTGGGTTTTGAGATGGAGTTAGACCCAAATTTAACAAGTTTTATTTATTTTTAATTTATTATGTGAATTTTTAGTGTCAAATATAAACATTATGCTATTTTATATCGTAAAGGAATGTATTATGTGTATATTAATGTTTACACCGGCTCAGAAAATAACTAAATTTACCCTCTCTGAACCCTCGTTATTCCATCTCAGACAACCAGGTCTGCAAAGACATACACATACTCGGGTTTGGTAAGTAAACAATTTTAATAAATAAATTTAAATATTAATATTTTTTGATTTATTTTAAACAATATTTATTAATATAATAACTAAAAGATATATCAATAATTAAATTATATTATTAAAACCGAATATTTTAATAACATAAATCTTAAAAAACACTAATACATTATTTACGGTATCAAAATTCAAACATCATGTAACAATAACTACTTGTTGTTAGCTTTTTGTATCGATACATCATTACTCTCGTTAATAATACGAATTTCAAAAAATCATTCCATTAATTTTTTTATTTTGACATCATTACTATCATCTTGTCTCTATTATATCGTTTCCAGATGAATAGCATATCCAGAACTCAATTCCCCAACTGCTAGCAAACAAAGGCGTGTCCACCATGCTATTGCATGTACCATAATATCTATTTCATTCAAGCACATAATGAGACATTTCGAAGAACGATCAGATTTTTCAAAGTTATGTCCTACCTGTCTTACTCTTTTGTTCTTCCTACGTCAAACTGGCATTTATGCTCAGAAGATGAATTCGACTTCTCATTCTTCAAACTTGAAAACTTTACTTTCCAATTTAGGTCATTTTTGTGAGTATGATTTTCGCCAACATTTTCTTTTCCTTGGAAAAAATCCTCCTCTCATCCATTCGAGAAGGCAGGATTTTTTTAAAAAATAAATACACTATTCACATGCTGATACATTCTCAATGCTTAAATAAAATTTATGTTGTTTAGCAACGAATCCTTGGCACACATGACTTTCTTGATTACCTTTTTCAATATACTTCTTTTTGTTTTGTATATTGTTAGAGATAAAGTACACATATATGAAAAAGAATGAGGTGAATATAAGTTATTTTAATTATTTTATTTATATGATTTAATTTATTAGATTAAAAATGATATTATTTAATTAATTAATTATGAAAAAAATATTAATTAAAAATAAATTATATTATTTTAATAATTTTTTTATTAAAATATTATTTTTTTTTTCAAATGATTTAAATTTAAATTAGATTAAAATACGAGTTTTTAATAAAAATAAAAATAAAATTTAATGATATTATTTAAAAATAAATAAAAATTAATAATATCTAAATATAAAATTATTTAAATATGTATCTTAATTTTTAATAAAAGTTAATAATACATTAAAATAAAATAATAATAATTAATAAATATTAAAAAAATTGTGAATTTTTTTCATTAGTTTTCATTTTATCATTTTTAAATATTTATATTTTAATCACATTTAATCCCTTAATAAAAATAATAATATTTTAATAAAAAATCATATATTATTGAAACTTATAGCCATTATTATCTTTTTCATCAATTATTTTATTTTATTATGATAACATCAACTTGTTTCTTTATATTTCTTTCTTCTGTTAACTAGGCACATTCTCATTATATTTTTATATATTCTACTTATTTGTCTCTTTATTATTCTTTTTATAATTTGATTATTATTTTTTAATTGCCATATTCTAATTCCTTTATTTAATTGCACAAATGGTATCCTTTATCTTTTTCTATATTTTACTGTTTACTACACTTGTTATTTTTTCTTTTAATTTGGGTCCTTTATTTTTTTAATTTTTATATATTTAATTTAAAATTTGGCACTTATTTGAATTTTTTTATGATTAATGAGAATAGTTTGAAATTAAATTTGAAAATAATAATAATAAAATTATTTTTATGGAAAAAAATTAAAGTACCAAAGTTAACAAAATAAAAAGTAAATGAAATACGAATATTTCTACGGTTAACCCTTGTTTCTTTTTCGTTTCTTTCTTTTTTAAGCACTATTCATTAGCTCATAAGCTGGAAATTTAAGCAACCCGTCATTTTCTTTGTGAAGAATTTAAAAACTTTTAATGTAAAAGACCAAGTTCTTAAAAACCCACAAAACAAGGAAGTGAGAAGTAATTGAAACTCAAAGGAATGAATGAAATTTATTTACTTAGATAAAATTAAAACTGTGTTTACCAGACTAGCGGCGCTTCTTGGTGACGATATTAAACTGAGGAGGACGAGGAATCATTCTTCTTTGCATTGGCCTTATGGCTTATTCTTCTTTCTCCTCTCTACATCATTGCCTTTAGACATTGTGAACCGCGTTCAAACTGAAGTCGGCGATTCGCTTCAATATTAAGGACCACCCACCTTCAAGCCCGGTGGACTGATGGTAAATTTGTTATTTGCATAGGACTATTGGGACATTCCTCAACGTTCATGTAGTTTGGGCCTTTATGGGCCTAGTATTCTGTAATAGGCCTAACATATCTCAAGCCCATCAAGTATCTTAGGCCACCCAATGGACTAGCCCACAATAGACGTATCCTTTTAAGCTTATTTTATAAAAATCATAGCTAACTAGTAGTGTAGGGCCATACACTGTTGTGTTTGGATATTTGGTTTGTTTTATAAAATGAATTTTACACACTCACTGACTTACATACCTTCATAAACACTTATTTCGTGATTAGTTTGTAAAATAAAAATGTGAATAATAATAAGAATTATATTTAATAGAAATATTATTATTATTATTATTATTATTATTATTATTATTGTGTTTATTTTAGTTGTGTAATCAATATAATAATAAATACTAAGGTAAAATTTATAAAATTTTAAATAAAATAATATTAAATATAAATATTTTTTTATTTTTAAATAAGATAAAATCATAAAAATAATAATAGATTATTATACAATTATATTAAAAAATAGATTATTCTAATGTATTTTCAAGAAGTGTGTGATGAATAAAGATTTTTGCTATTGTTAAAATATTTTATAATTTATTTTATATTAAAAATTAAATCAAATATATGAATATCTTAAATCATTTCCATTAACATATTATGAACTAAATATTACCTTAAAATTTTTTTGTTGGTTTTGTACATTTCTTGATATTTTCAATACGGTGATTTAATCAAAATATGCCTATTAAATATAAATAAGTTAAGTATGAATAAATATAAATAAGTTAAAATAAGACTGAAATCGTCATACGTGTAAAAAAAACTTCATCATAAACGATGAATTAACTTTTCCTTTCAAAAATGTTGGGAGAATAACATTTATTATATTTTTTTATTTTTATTTTATAAAATTTTACTTAAAGAAATATATTTAATATTTTTTTTATTCTTTTTAAATATATTATTTTAAATAAGTTTTTAAAATAATTTTTAAATTACAAAAGGATAGTTTATTTACTTTTGAAATGTTTAGATGTTCAATGTATAATGGTGTGTACATGGTTAAAAATTTTAAAAATAAAAATAATTATTTTAAGATTTCATTATATGTTATAAATTTTTTTTATATACGAAATATTATTTTTAATCTATTATAAAAAATATATTCATTTTTTACATATAAATCAACATATATTTTTTAACGTTATAAGAAAATGAAAAAATATATTTTTTTCACTTAAATAAGAATAAAAAGGAAATCGGTTGTATAATTGAATCATTTATAACAAAACGGAAGAAATTTTTATTATATTGCAAAAGAAAAAAATTGGTTGCATGGGAGATAACCGAGAGGACTTATATTTATAGAACAAACAAATATTAATATTAGAAGAATTAAATATTTTACCTAATAATTTAATGCTTTAGAATTTCAAAAAATAAAATATTACCCTAATAAAAACTACTAAAAGCTACAAAAAGATGCAGATAATACAAAATGAAATATAAATCTCTTTAAAAGAAAAAAAGAATACTTTAATGTTCTTTAGAATGAAACCTTGCGATACTATGTAAAGTTGTCTCAAGTTTAAAACAAATTTATAATTTCAATTCACTTATGCAAATCATGTGACTCTTAAAAGCGTGTCATGAAGAAGAAAAATTATAGAAGACAAGAAATTAGGACTATGTCGTACACTGTTTGGAGAGATTCACTTCAAATTTCGTAGAAAATACGAGTTGATATGTGTGATATAATGAACACCGTGTTTAGTTCATGGATAACACTTAACTAGCAAAAATATATCTTATAAATTAGAGTTATTTATTTTAATTTTATGATTTAATTTATAAGGTTTAGATTCAAATTATTAATAACAATATTTATCTTTCTGAATACGTTCATTATTTTTATAATTATTATTCATAATGACATTTCTGCCCCTTGGACTTTACATGGAAGAGCACCATGTAGTACTCCGACGTATGTATACATATATATTGTGAATTTTGAGGTAAGTGACGTTAGAAAGGGGAAAAACAGGGCATTAGTTGAATTCTCTATCAGAACTAGCGATTGTTTTATGTATATTGATGATACTGAAACAGTTAACTCGAGAAAAAAAGAAAAATAACAAATATATATATATATATATATATATATATATATATATGATACAGTCATACAGTCAACTATACGTTGATTTTAAATCCAATAAAATAAAAAAAAACCTATAAAGACAAAAACAAATATTAAATTAATTCAAAGTACCCAAAAGCTTTGTTTACCTTGCACAGATAGCTTTATGGATAATCCAAAACAGTTTTCATACAATCTCTCGTTTTAAGAGAAACAAAAGCAATCATTTAATTAAAAAAATTATTAATAATACGTAAATTTATATTTATTTTTATACTTATAATATTTATAATAAATAATATGTTAATATTATTAAAAAGTGACTTAATTCATAACTTTCAAAATAAATATAACATAATATAAACATATGGTTGTAATGACATACTACTTTTCCCTTATCCTGTATTTGTCGTTTGTCCCCATAACTAGATATTGCAATTTATATGTTGCAGATCCTGTCTCAATAGAAGCAGAGGGACGCAACCAGAGAGATGAGAACTATAGCTCCAAAGCCCATGGAAGTTTTTAAACAAGATCATGTTGTAGTTGAAACTTCTAAGCAACTCGTTGCTGGAGCTTTGTTTGTTCTCAAATCACGAGGTTATTTATACACAAGCTAATCAAATGTTTACTTAGACCCTTTTTACCCTTTTTTTTTAAATTACTACTTGAAATATGCAATTTTCTTTTTATTGTTGTAATAAAATGGTATTCATGTATTTGTAAATAGGAAAGTTACAAACAATTGAATATATTGAAAATATATTTACATTCAATTACGATGAATGATAATCCAAGTAAATATAAAAAATAAGAATCTGCTTTTTAGAAAAAATGTTTTTAAGAAAAGTATATTAATATACCACTCATAATGATTTATTAACACTTTCTCTCAAGTTGGCGCATAGATATCGATTATCCCCAACTTGTTTAGTGAACCGTCAGATAACGCCTTTTCAAAATCCCTTGGTGAAGATATCCTGCAGCTTCTTCAAGATAAACAAAAGCGAAAACTAATGTTTCGCATCTAAATTTCTCTTTATAAAGCCGACAATCAACTTTACACGCTACGCGAACAAGTCAGACCGGATTAAGTGATATATCAATGACGCCTGATTTGTCGAATACATCTCAGATAAGATTTTGAATTCGAAACCCAAATCCAATAACAAAGTTCTTATCCACAGTAATTCACAAACTCCATGAGCCATACCTCTATACTCGGCCTCAACACTAAATCGTGCCACCACTTTCTACTTCTTACTTTTTCATGTAACCAAATTTCTTCCCACAAAAGTGAAATAACCCGATGTTGATTTTCTATCTATAATACTTCCTGTCCAATTTGCATCTGTGAAGTCACAGACTTCAAAATGATTGTTGTGTTTAGAGAACATTACTCCCATTCCTGGAGCCGATTTTAAATACCTTAAAATTCTCAAAACAACATTCATGTGGTTCTCACTTGGATTATGCATGAACTGACTCACCACACTTCATCAGATATGCAACATCCGGGTCTAGTATGAGCGTTAAAATCAAACGTCCAACCAATCTCTCGATACAGCTCGATTAGTTGGTATCCGATCCGATACTTTGTTAAAGAATGCTCTTACTCAATAAGAGTGTCAATAGGTTTGCAATCCAACATACTTGTCTCTCGTACAGATCAATAATGTACTTCCTCTAACACGATATATATTCCTTCTTCCTGGCTACCTCAATTCTTAAGAAGTACTTTTAGTTCACCTAAGTCATTCATCTCGAATCTCGTGGTTACCGGTTTTGTAATTTATCCATCTCAACAAGATTACTAGTGATTATCATATCATCAACATAAATGATTACGGTTGTTACCTTCCCTCGTCGATGTTTGAAAAATAGAGCGTGGTCTCAATTACTCGTCTCGTAACCAACCTTTTCAGATCAATATTGAAAACCTTCCAAACTAGGTTCAGGGGATTGCGAGACCATACAAAGACTTCCTCAATTTGCATACAAAATTACCAGAGAATCAACTACATACCCAAAGTGAAGACTCATGTACACCTCTTCGGCTAATTATCTATAAAGAAATGCATTTTTTGACATCAAACCGCCAAGTGGCTCTAGGTTAGCTAGCGAGAGCAAAACCCGAATAGTGTTCATTTTGGCAACAGTGAGCAAAAAGTCTCATCGTAGTCTACACCATACGTTTCGAGTAAACCTTTTTGCTACAAGACGAGCTTTATACCGATTTACAGATCCATCACCATTATGTTTCACAAGAACACCCATTGACAACCAACTCCTTTTTTCTGGCGATGTGGGCACAAGTTGCCAAGTATTGTTCTTTCTTTAACGCTCCATCTCTTTAGCCATTGCCTTTCTCCATATTGACTTCCTGCATCCTACACTTTGTTAGGTACCGATACACCGTATATTTGATTCACAAATGATTTATATGACTTAGATAATCTTTTAAGTGACATGTAAGCTACCGGGTATTTTGATTTTACATGAATATTTGGTTCATACCTTTGGCCGGTTTACCTCGAGTGTAGACCTATTTGGTAACACATAATGTCCAACATTAGACTCAATGCTATTAGTATCAAAGCGTACATACCTCGGGATGAAGTGACCTTCGCACCAAAGAGTGGCTGGATCGCGGGTAGGAGTAATGCTTGAGGGAACAATTTGTCTTCAACTTCATTTGTCAGAAGCAAATTCTGTGCTTAAATACTGGGAGATCTCGCTTCGCAATAACTGATTCAATAGATTAGAATCTTATTTGGTCCTATCAAACATCGCCGCGATTCTTCTAATGCCTCACCTTCACCATGATACAGCTTCTGAAATATGTATTCTCCCCGACGAGCAAGATCAAGGCGAGGAAAATAACTCTGTGGTCCTCAAAGAAGGTAACATCCATAAGGACATAATACTTTCTAGTCGGTGGATGGAAGCACTTGTACCATTTCTGATAACTTCCATAACCAACAAACACACATTTGATTGCCCGGGCATCTAATTTAGACCGTTGATTTTTAGGAACATGCACAAAGGCAACACAACCAAATACACGGGTAGGAAGATTATGGAAGGATGATAAGGAGACGTAAGATGCGAGAATCTGGAATGAGATTTTTCCGTTAAGAACACTAGACGGGAGACGATTGATGAGATGGACGAAAGCTTGTACAACATCACCCCAAATATATTTTGGAATATAAGCACTAAATAAGAGTGCACGAGCCATATCAAGTAAATGATGATTTTTTCTTTCAAACACTCCATTTTGTTCCGATGTTTGCGGACAAGTAATTTGGTGAATAATCCTATGTGTTTTGAAAAAATATTGAAAAACATGATTAACATATTCCCCCATTGTCAAAACGGAGGATCCGAATGATGTCATTATAAGAGAAATCCACGATAACCTTGTACAGTCATCGATAAACGAAACAAAATATCTCATACCCGATATAGTGGGCTCTTTAGATGGTCCCCAAACATCATAATGAATTAATTCAAAAGAAATAGTACTTTTATTAGAAATACTAGGAGAATAAGTAATACGATGGCTCTTGGCCAAAACACAAGTCTCACAATGTAAAACAGTCTCACTAACACCGATAAATAAAGTGGACATGGATTTTTTCATAAGACTAAAAGATGGATGCCCTAGCGGCAATGCCATAACCAAATTTCACTTAACTTATCGGAACTAAAGGTCAATGCAGTGCTTGCCCGTGCTCCTAGTTTCTCCCCTGCATAGTTCTGGTCCAAACGGAACAATCTGTCCCTCAGATACCCTCGACTAACTATTTCCCTAGTAAGAAGATCCTGAAAAATCACATACATAGGATAAAAGGTTACAAAACATTTAGACTTAATATTCAACTGTGGGACAGATATTAAGTGATGAGATAAGTCAGGTACATATAAAACATTATGGAGCTGTAAAGATGGAGTGATATGAACTGACCCCTTTCTTAAGACAGGAAAGGCCTCATCATTAGCATTCGTAACATAAGACACCGGTAGGGAAGATAACTCATTAAAATAAGATTTATCATAAGTCATATGATCAGATGTACCATAATCAATAATCCAAGTATTAGATCCAAGAGAGTGAGAAACATTTAAGGTTATACCAATCTTATCACGACCAGCTATTGAAGCTGTAGGGATACCTTCACATTCCATAGGATGATCCTGTTCATAGTAGTCTGGTTCTTGAACAATTTGCACTGCAACTACTTTTGCTTTAGAACGATGATGTTGTCGTTTTGCTCCATAGTAGTCTGCTTTTGATTTCAAGTATGGATACAGTTTCCAACAAGTCTCACGAAGATGCCCCTGTTCATTGCAATAAGAGCAACAGAACGGTGATTGGTAAAGTCGGGCGAGGTCCCTACCGATGAAGTAGAATTGAATTTTTGCCGGAGGAAAGCGTGCCTTTGATTTGGCTTAAATGGCTAGGCTCATACCTCAACTTACGCTCGATGAAGAATTTCCCTCGAGATTCGTCTTTACGATGTATGTAGGCGCAGTCAAGCTCCTGATGTCCGATATCTCAAGCAATTTGCCTTTTAGCACTATTATGTTTTGTATCAAGGCCTCTTAAAAAGGCATGTACTCGTTCAAGCTCCTTCTCCTTCTGGTACCACAGAAGGTCTTCTTGATTTTTAATTTTGCACAGGCATTTTTGGTCAATTTCAGCCCATACATTTTTCAGCTTGGTAAAAAACAGAGATACTAGTTGCCCATTTTTGGTGCATGCCAATAGCTTTGCACATGAGTTCATGAACTTGAATAAAGTCAAACTCATTTGTATAAAGATCGCTTAAGGTATTCCATATGACCTCAGCAGTTTCACATTCCTCCACCATTTGTAATATATCATCAGTGATGGCTCTAAATAGAATTGACATTACAAAGACATCATCATCTTGACTAGGAGCCTTGATTGATCCAGATACATGTCTCATCTTATGCATCCCACGAAGATAAACAGACATAACTTTTTTCCATGTTCGAAAATTTGTACCATTAAGTTTAGTACCCCCGAAAGAACCAATTTTTAAACTCTTAACAAAAACTTCAAATTTTGGAACTTCATTAATTCTAGAAACTTGATGTTGTCTTGAATCTTCCATTGAAATAATAATAAAAAATATATTGTGTAGCGAAATAAAGATTTTTGGATTTTGTTTTTGGCCGGGTTGGACTATGGATTGGGCTGGTAAGTGGGATGTCTAATTATTGAATGAGTTGACGGGTCATTCACGAGTACGAAATGACGTGGTCACGGGCTTCGACTAGTAAGCATGAGTTAAAAACTAAAAGTTGAAAAATTAAAACTGAAAAAAGGGCACTGCGAACTCTAAAAGAACACAGAGCAGTGCAGAGCCGCGCAGCCGACGGTCGAGCTAGACCGCGCAAGACCTGACGACGCGTCAATCTGGCCAGCCGGGATGTCGCGGACGACATGCATGATTGGACGACGAATCTGCAACGAACGGACAAATCTACAATGACGGCGTGAACTAGATAATGCGAGAAGATTAACGGCACTGCATAAAAAATACTAACGGCGACACTACTGTATAGGCAGTGCTGCTACTCAGGAACTGGTAAAAGAATTTTTTTTTTCTTTTCTGTTCTGATACCAAATTGAATATACTTAAAATATATTTACAATCCAATTACAATGAATGATAATACAAATATAAATACAAAAAATAAGAATCTATTTTTTTTAAAAAATACTTTTAAGAAAAATATATTAATTACAATTAATATATAATTTATAAAATACAATTAATATACCACTAATAATGATTTATTAACGCAAACTTATACTAATATTATTACAGTAAGATCCTAATTTAACTCCTATAATCAAGCATTAATTTACAATATTGATAAAATTAACATTCCGTTCTAAGCTCGATTCTCTTACGATAGTAGTTATTGTTATTTTCTTTTTAAAAAATATAGGATCGTGGCTGCACTGTGGATACCACTTGACAACATCAATAGTATCTCCAATAACTTTAAGTCTTCCACTTACTTTGGGATTACTTGGTTGGGTTGGAGGAATGATTTGCTTAATCATGGCAGGTTTAGTGACTTTTTATCATATAACCTTTTATCATTAGTATTAGAACGCAATGCAGCGCTTGGAAATCGCCAGCTTCGATTTCGAGACATGGCAAGAGATCTTTTAGGTGGGTTATCACTTATCACTTTTCAATGGTTGGTATATACCTTCTTGGAGTCTCTCTTTTTATTAATAGTTACTTAGTTATAACAATATACTTTATTTATTGTTTTTTATAATAATTTAATTATTTTATTATTAACAAGTGATTTGTTAAAAAAAATATATGAAATTTCCATTTCAATAGTTAAAAAATAAGAGAAAAAAATTAATTAATTATCACGTGATCTGATTTTTTTAAAGATTAAATTATTATAATAAATAATAAAAGAATTAAACCGTTATTCTTGAAGTAACTAAGAAAATTGTATTATTTATTATTATTTTTTTTCAATCGATCTTAGTTTATAGAGACTTCGACACATGACCGTAACTTCATATAAATCTTAATTTACTTTCTAATTTATTGGTAGGTCCTAATTGGAGCAAATATCTTGTTGGGCCACTACAGTTTTTCACATGCTATGGTGCAGTTATTGTTTGCACTCTTCTTGGAGGGCAGAGCCTTAAGATCAGACTTTATAAAATAAAATAATTATTCTCAACCAAAATCTAATTTAAACTCATATTGGTTTTCAATCTCCTGCTTTGAACAGTTCATTTACTTGATCTCAAACCCAGAAGGGAAAATTAAGCTTTACCAATTTATCATAATTTTTGGAGTAGTAGTGATGTGTTTGGCTCAAATGCCATCCTTTCACTCTCTAAGACATATCAACCTTCTTTCTTTAGTCCTCTGCCTTGCTTTCAGTACTTGTGCAACTGCTGCTTCCATATATATTGGTAAGTGCACAGAATATAGTTACTGCCTGCATATTACATCTTCTTCTTTTTTCTGCATGCCTACCGGCAAAGCTGGTACCAGTGTGAGCAATATCACACATCGGTCGTGTGTATGTGTAATGAAGTATTTAAGACTCTCCATTGTATTGTAATTTTAATTGCTTTGTTGGGTTGAGTTGGTCGTCTTGTGCTTCCCTTAAAAAAAATGTATTTTTTAGACAAAAGTTACATGAGAGTGAATTTGTCATATATTTTAATATTTTATTTATGTAAAATTAGTAAAAATTTGTATTTTATATGCAATTTTACATAAAGACAAGATTAAAAGTGACTAAATTGCACTTTGTCTGCTCTCGCCCATCGTTATAACACACACAAAAAAAATCTTTAAATATAGGACTTTCCAAAGAGGCACCTGCAAGGAACTACTCAGTGACTGGAAATACAAAGGATCACATTTTTGGGATATTCAATGGCATTTCAATAATTGCTACCACATATGGATGTGGAATAATTCCCGAAATTCAGGTACCCTAAGCTATTGTTTTTCACTGTTTTTGGTTGCTAAACATTATATTGAAGAATTTCATTGACTTGTTATACCTGCAGGCAACTATAGTTTGGCAATATCTGGATATTGGGCATTTGGGAATCAAGCCAATGGTACAATTCTAGCCAATTTTATGGGTGTTGATGACAAGTCTTTACTTCCGAAATGGTCACTTTTAATGACCAATATCTTTATTCTTTTACAATTATTGGCTGTTTCTGTGGTAAGATATCAACATTATCAATTTACAATACTTAATTATTTTCTATACATTACTACCCTTTATCCTAACATTTAGCTAGAGATTAACCATATAAATAATAAAGCATTTGTATGATCATACTAAAAATGTCAACCCTAATTCTGGTGAAGGTTTACTTGCAACCAACAAATGAAGTGTTTGAAAAGAAATTTGTAGACCCAAAGAAGCATCAATTTTCCATTAGGAACATGGTACCAAGGTTGATATTTCGATCCCTATCCGTCGTCTTAGCAACACTTCTTGCTGCAATGCTACCTTTCTTTGGAGATATCATGGCATTATTTGGAGCATTTGGAATCATTCCTCTGGATTTCATCTTTCCTATGATATTCTACAATATAACTTTTAAGCCCTCCAAACGTGGTCTTATTTTTTGGGGAAACACATTGATAATAGTAGCATCATCTGTTTTGGTTGGGGTGGGAGCAATAGCATCTGTCCGGCAAATAGTTATTGATGCACAAACATATCGCTTATTTGCTAACACTTTCCTGTAAAATCCCTTTAAATATACAAGGACTATTTTCCTCCATGTTTCGAAACACCTTTTTTGAGCACTTTTATAAACTGACATGGTGATTCTTATATGAAATTATTTATAAAAAAAAGTGATAAATATCCTTAGGACAATCCAATCCAAACTATATAAGTGGTTAGAACTCACATATGGCAATGTTTAATTCATTACATAATCGTTCATGTGGTTCACTTATATAATTTAAAAAATATTTTTTTTTGCATATTAAAAAATACAATATATATATATATATTTTCTCATAATGTAAAAAATGTATGTTTTTTATAGGAATAAAAGTGAAACAATGTAAATAATTATGTCATATAAAAATTAGAAGATAAAAAAAAATTATTACAACTTAATATGTGTATTAATTTATATGTCCCAATTTACTTTACCTCCTATTAGTAAATAATTTTATAATTACTTTATCATATCACTTCTTTAAATTTATATTTAATCAATAACTAATATATCACTTTATCCATATATCATTATTTTTTGTCTTAAATTATTGCATATATAAATAATAAATAAGTATGTCATCATTTCGGTTAAAAAAGCCAAAATCTTTAAAAAATGTAAATATTGAACATTTTAAATACAATGTAAATTATCCAATTATATCATTGACCCTTAACTCAATTAAATGATCTATTATAATATGAAATATAAAAACGAGTAAAAACCCCTTGCATAAAGCTTGATTGATTGAGCAATGACGCTTGAATGTTCTACCATCTTTCGAGCATCCGATTATCTTCCTAGTGTCAAAAATTATATATTATTTTTCCCTACATATTCAATACTTCTAGTGTATCTTTTTTATATTTAATCACTTTTTTCGAGCATCTTATAATACATCATATCATATTTTAATAATTCATGTCCTTAATATTTATATTATGTTAATTTTTATTATTATAAATTTTAAAAGTTATATTATTTAAAATTTGACAAATAATTTAGAAAAATCTAATATATATATATATATATTACAATTTAATTTATTTCTAATACTCTTAAAATATATAATTTAATAATAAGAAAATAGATTTGTAAAATATTCTTGAATAGGCTTAAAATATATACTTTTTAAGTTTTAAAAAAATAATTATATAAATATATATAGTATTCGATACAAATGATTTTAACAAATAATTTTTAATTATTGATTTAAGTTTATTTAATAGTGAATATATATTTTTATTTAATTTAATAATTATTTATTCATTAAATTAAAATTTTAGAATATGATTCTATTCACATTTTATAATTAATATTATTTATTATATATATTTATTTTCATTATATGCTTATATATATATGAGATCATGTGATCCAATATTTGAAAGAAAAAAAAAACCGACAGGGAGAGCTATATATCTATGGCTCGTGTTGCAAAAACACACCACCTAGAAAGGTTGTCTGTTAGTTTGTTTTCAAAGAAAACCTCTCCTCTCTCTATCGTTTGATTGTCTAATAATCTCAGAATTGGCAAGTCAGGGTTACCGCATGGCAGCGTCAAGGCCACGCTCACGTTCAACCTCAGGCCGATCGACGCCTCTCACGGAACCTCATGATGAGCCCGATAAAATGTTGGGCGTCGATAGATGGGACACCCTTGAGTGGACCAAGATCGAGGTTATTCTCCTTTCTCTCCCTCATCTCCCTCACCTTATTTTCTAGGGTATTTCTATCTGTAATTGTTTTATGATGTCTTTTAGTCTCTGTTTATTTATTACGTTCGATTTTTTTAGCATATTTCGCGTTCCGTTTCGCATACGAATTTGGATTTTTTGCTTGAAGCCGAGCATGTCATAGTCGAGGTACGTTTAATGCTTGTTTTTCTATTTGTTGTAATTTTGTGTATGAAACTTGTCTAACCGTACATATATACTTTACCTTGCTCTTTTAGCGAATTATGCTAAATAATCTGAAATTTTGGCCCAAAATTAGAAGAAAAATTCAATATGTGGGGGTTATGAGGGCTTATAGAGATTAAAGAATTAAAGTGAAGTATGCAATGAAGACAATAGGGACGTATCAGTATTTTGATAAAACAGGGATTATGTGCGATCAGAATAATCAATAGCAGTAGATTGAGTTTCTTAAGAACGTCTGAAATGGAGAACGCTATAATGGGTGCCTTATTATGGAAATCTTTGAACGTAAATAGTAAGCTAACTCTTATTGTTACAATCAGGGCTATGGCGTTGTTCTTATCAACATCGATGAGGCAGGTACTTTGCTTGTAACCAATTTCCGTCTCCTTTTTCTGGTAAGTAAACGTATCATGCATGTGTTAAAAGTCCTCTTATTGTCCATGAAACATGATGTTGTTTCCAGAGTGCGTTATCTTTCCAAGCCATATATTTTGAATATGATGTTTATCTTGAATTAAGGCTCTCATGTATATTATGCAAGGATGGTAATGGTTGTTATCTACAGTAAGAAGGGTGTGTATACTAATTCACAGCCAATATCAAATGGAATGGGAATGAGAATGAATTGGTGTACAATTGAATCAAAATAAAGATTTCATTAGGTTTGTATGTGTTTGCTAAAAATTGTTTAGAATCAGATTCAATTAATTATGTGGAACCTATATTTATCTTCAAATGTGAATGACATTTTGTAATTTACTAAAATGTTGTGACTTAAATATAATAATATTTTTTATAACAAAAAGTGTAGTAAGAAGAAAAAAATATAACAAATAATTAAAAGAGAATAATAGGTTGGAATGCCAATACTAAGGGGGAGGTGGAGTGGGATTCCTCCAAAATCCGGAGATGCATTCTTGACTTTGTGGGGCCTTGCTCCTTTTTTTTGTTTCATTTTGTTTAGTAAAAAGGAGGACAGATGCCACTCGAATTCCACTCCTATTTATTCTTGATGAAGAAAGATACCGTAATAGTTCCTCGAAATCACTTCTTTGTATTGACCTTTAAGTCTTATTTTTATCTATGTTGAGAGCAATCTTTAAGATTCAAACACAAACTATTCAATTATCATATATCATATAGTGTTGTCAAATGAGCAATTTAACTCTCAGTTAGCTCATGAGCAATTAACGAGCTTATTTAAAAATGTATTTGTTAAAAAATAATTACTATATTGTTACTATGGGAAAACACACTTAAAAGATGGAACTTTTATTTCTCTTAATTTACAAAAATATAATAAAAAATAATATTTATACTAACATTTTTGTTCTTAAAAAAAATTATGAATATTTTTATTTTTATTTTTTCAAAAATGTAAATGAGTTTGTTGGTTAGCTGCTTAACTTAATTCATTTAAAATTGATTTGAGTTGAACTCAATTCACCTAAAATTTAAATGAGCTAAACTTAAGCGAGTTGAACTTAATTCATTTAACACCTCTAGTCCTATATGTGCTGAATATGCAAGTATTTGCTTTGTGTTTATTTTTGCCAGTCCTAGTTTTATCCTCATTAGTTAAGTGATCATCTTTTTCCCCTGTGTTTGGATCCATCTATTTCAAGGGTGAGGGAACCAGGAACATCATTCCACTTGGCACAATACCACTTGCAACAGTTGAGAAGTTCAGCAAATTGGTAAGTTGGTATTGAGATACTCACATGTTCTCTCTCTCTTTCTGTAAATCTGGACAACTGGCCTGTTTTATTTTTGGTTCATTAAGCTCCTTTGCTATTTATTGCTTTGTTATATTACATGATAAATGGAAAGCTAATTTAACTTCAATTGTGTTGGCTGGTATGTTCGTTTGTGTACATACCATTAAATCTTTTATGCATATTGCTTTGAGTATGGTAGGTTGCTAAGATGCAATCAGCTCCTCGTCAATCTGAGAAGACTCAATCACGACTTCTTCAGATCGTTGGTATGCTTCAAACAGTTATATCTCCATATTTACGTTTACATGTAATTCTTGTTATTTTTTTATAAGCAATCATATTAATTAAAATATGTAATAAATAATATACAAATCTTGTTCTCAAAATCTTAGTTATTTTGTTTGTTTCTGAGAGGAAGTGGACTTTAGGATATATGTTGTATCAAGTAAGATGCAGCTCTAACAGCAATTTACGGATTCAATGACTATGTTTGGAGTTCCTATAAAATGGGTTTATGTTTGAAGAAGTGTGTTAAAAGCAGTGACGTGGTTGGAGAGGGTAAAATGATGATGTGGTCATGGTAATTAAAATCTGTGTGGGTGATGATTCAGTTACTTGCTTGTTAGTAATATACGACTGTGTGTTATAGTAGCTTGGTAGCAACATAAGAGCTGGTTATTTTATTTGTGCCCAATAATCTTCTATGCCTGAATATTATATATCTCAAAAGTAATCCTTAGTTATTGCCTATTGGGCATGTGAAAGTCGAAAGTGTAATCTAGGTCCATGTTGTAATTGTCTCATGCTCAACCAGTCCAATATTCCTCTCCTCTTCAGCCATCTGTTATCTTTCTTCCTAATAAACTTTGTCATTTATCAGTGGGGAAAGTACAATGTGGTTTTTAATGAGGAATTTTTCACTATCTTTATTTCCATTTAAATAATCCTCTATTCTCAATTTGCAACTTCAACTGTAGTTTGTTTTTGTTGAGAATTTGCATGCTTATCTTGATTTAACAGGACCTATTATGTTTTTTAATTTTTTTATTTGTTAAAGTAGCAAGTGAAATCAAGGATCTTTTTTCTTTGCTTTGCAGGGAAAGATATGAGGATAATCGTTTTTGGTTTTCGTCCTCGAACCAAGGAGGTGAGTTTTCATTCTTCATCCCTGTTCTTCTTAGCTATACTATACATACATAATATTGCCTTTTGGTTTCTGCATTTCTTGAATATCTTAAATTAGTAATGTATTTAGTAGTTCTCTGAATCAATGCAGTATTAATGTATTTAGTAGTTCTCTGATTGGTGTAGAAGTGGGTGTGAGATTAAGTTTTCTTCAATAGTTGCAGTTCAACCTTTAGTTTTGCTTACAGTTGAAATAGCTAATATGCTTGTATTTGCTGTATTATAAGTGCAAAATTATTGAAAGTCTTAGTGGGCCAGAAGCTGTTTCTTTGTTCTCTTATTAGATCTAATGTATTTAATTTTGGAATCCAACAGAGACGCAAAATATTTGATGCTTTACTGAGGTGTACCAAGCCTGCTAGACTCCTGGATCTTTTTGCTTTTGTTTGTGGACCCTCCAGATTTAGTAACATTAACCCACAAGTTCGGTTACTTAATGAGTATTTCCGGCTTCTCGGAAAAGGTTCCACCCATGCATCAATGAGCATAATTGAAGATAGGTCGTTCACATTGTCTAATGAATTATGGAGAATAAGCAGTGTAAATTCCAATTATTCAATGTGCCAGAGTTATCCATTTGCATTGATTGTTCCAAAATGCATTACGTAAGCCATAGATTTATTCTTTACTACTTCACTTCATTCTTTAATACATTTTCCGTTGACATTATCATTGTGCTACTAACCAATTTGCATCATGCTGATGCCAGAGATGCAGAAGTGCTTCAGGCTTCCAGCTTTCGTGGAAGATGTCGGTTGCCGGTAGTTACATGGTGTGACAGAGGTATGTAGTCAATCTTACATTTGGTATTCATTTTTTCAAATACAAATACTCATGTTTATGTTCAATAAAGCTAAAATGTTGGTACTTATGTCATTGCGCACGTGAGTTACAGAAACTGGAGCAGTTCTTGCGCGTTCATCCCAGCCCTTAGTCGGTCTTATGATGAACATGCGGAGGTATGTGAATAAAGTATACAATCATTATTATATTAAAGACCCTATTTATGTGTGCATCTCACCTTTAAAAGTAGTGTTCACTTCTGTAATCTTTTCTGCAGTAACACTGATGAAAAGCTTGTTGCTGCACTTTGTACTCAACTTGGCGGTGCGGAAAATAAGCGAAGGTAAGCGTATAAAGTATATAATTCTCTTTTGCGATATTTATTCCTCATGTTACTTGACATTCAGGGGAACTAAAAAAGAGTGTTGATATATGTAAAATTACCTTGGTTTTGCTGACAATCATTTTGGATTCTTTTTCATAAAGAAGGAAATTTGGTTCATTCAGGTGGCTATTCTTTGTCATCATTTCATATAGACTGATTTTGCTGATACATATTTTCCTCTTTTAGGAAGCTTTATATAGTTGATGCAAGACCTAGAAAAAATGCTTTAGCTAATGGTGCAAAAGGAGGTGGCTCTGAGTCATCTTCAAATTATTCTCAATCTGAGGTCTGTATCCAGTCTTGGTTTTCCAGTTTTGCATATTCAACATGTTCTAGTGGTGAGATTTGGTATTATAATGTTGAGATCATTCTCTTTTATGGTTCATCAGATAGTTTTCTTTGGCATAGACAACATACATGCAATGAGGGAGAGTCTTACTCGGCTGAGAGACTACTTAGACATCCATGGTACAACTTCATCAGATGGAATGTCATCATTCTTGGTTAGTCGTCATCACAACTTTAAAGATACTGATACTTTTTCAGAACTTTGAAGTTTGATTAGCTACATCAAGAACTTAATAGTTGTGAAAATGCTTTGATGTTTTTGTCTAAAGCTGTACTGGGTATTCATGAGATGGTATAGTTGTGACTAACTGATTGGAATGTAAAAGTTGGTTCCAACTTTGCTCATACTACTTCCATAATGATTTTATAAATTTATTTAGCCGATGGCAAGAATAGTCGATGCCAATGAAACTGATAAAAAAAAGGAGTTTTTGATGTTACAAATTCCTTCTGTTTGTGTGAAAAAAATAAAAAAAAATCATCTGAATTTCAAATATAGAGTCAATTTTTTTTTTAGGGTCTTGTGGAATTCCACAAGAAAATGTCTTATTTGGAGTTAATTATGTTTAGTTTCATTTTGGCTGACAGAGACATGGAGGATGGACCTGGGGCGGTGGCAATCTCAGCAGTATGTCTGCTTCAGTCTCAACTCTTGGAGATAGTGGTTGGTTAATACACGTTCAGAGTATTTTAGCTGGTTCAGCTTGGATTGCTGCCCGTGTTGCTAAGGAATCAGCATCTGTGCTTGTTCATTGCAGGTGAGGTCTACATTATGCAGTGTTTCATCTATATGGTAGGATAATCTATGACTTTCTACGTTTGAGTTGCAATGGTTGTTGTTTTGTATATTCCTATAAAAAAAGACATCGTTGTTTTTTGTGCAGTGATGGTTGGGATAGAACAACCCAGCTTGTATCACTTGCTAGCTTGCTGCTTGATCCATACTACCGGACATTCATGGGGTTTCAGGTAACTACCAAGCATACTGAACTTTAGCTGCAGGATCTTGCTGTCTTTAGTGTGATTCTCACAGAACAGAAATTTACAATTTTCTTTGAAGTCGGTGCTAGTTTGACATTGGCAGACCTCTTAAATTTTTTTCATGAGATTATCTGAGATGCTTCTTCTGGACCGGCTTTGGCTTTCCCTTTAGTTGCGTTTGTGCTGATCATGTCTTCAGCTATTACGGAATTGATGCATCTTGGATCAGTATCTTTTGGGTTGTTCCGTATTAAGATTTAGTTTCAATGAATGCTTTTGGTAGCTGACTTGTATTTCTCCATCCTTGTTGTCAAGTATTTTTAAATTTTTGAAATTTTTACTAATGTGTAGGCACTAGTTGAAAAAGATTGGCTTGCTTTCGGCCATCCCTTTTCAGATCGTGTGGGCATGCCCACTGTATCAGGAACTGTTGGTGTACCTCTTGAATTATCGAGGCAGTCTTCGGGGGGTTTCCCATCATCACCCATGCGACAACCCTCTGGATCAGTTACTTCTCAAGCTTATAATTATTCCCATGCTCAAAATTCAAACGAATATTCCCCTATATTTTTGCAGGTACTATTTCCTCTGTTTTTGTTTTAATTTTCATAAATTGTTGTGGAGATCGGTAACCATATTCTGAGTCTTGCCTGTATCAATCTAAATTACATTCTTTTTCAAGTTCAGTTAGATTCTTCCATCTGTGAGTTTTCATTTGGTTGTGGCTTTAATGGGGATCATTGTTGAGTTAGAACGGGTACAAAAGCTTTGAAAAAGGAGAAAAGGGTATCCCAGTCCAAAATTGTTTCTTCGGGAAAGATTTCAGCATGCATTTAAGATTTTGGGTGCTGTTCACTTAATATTATACTTTCTGTTGATAGCTTTCGGAGAACAGGTATGATCTGTCATATTTATACTTATAGCTGTTTCTAATCTGCATTTAATTTTGATGCAGTGGGTTGATTGTGTCTCACAATTAGTGCGGATGTATCCTTTTGCTTTTGAGTTCTCCTCGGTAATCATCCATTCACTTCTGATGCTTTTTCATCTTACATGCAACAAATGACTGTTGTATTTTAGTTTGGTTGTGAACAACTTTTCGTGGTTCCTCTATATTCTTCTAAGAGAATAATAGCTGACTTTTGTTTCTTTTGGCCAACTTAGGCATTCTTAGTAGATCTCTTGGATTGCATTCTTTCTTGTCGCTTTGGGAACTTCTTGTGTAATAGGTAACTTACTTTGATATCTGCCATGCCCCTGCTTAATTTTCCTTTCACCAATGACTAAACTGCCTGAATCAATGCAGTATTAATTCTTGTGGCACTCTTTTCTGATTTTATAGTGAAAAAGAGAGGCAGCAATGCCAGGTTGTAGAAGCTTGTGGATGCTTGTGGTCATATTTGGCTGACTTACGTGCCTCCGAGGGGAGTTCTCATGTCCATTATAACCTGTTTTACGATCCATTGAAACATGATGGTCCCCTATTGCCGCCAGCAGCAGCTTTAGCACCAACCCTGTGGCCTCATTTCCATCTCCGATGGGCTTGTCCACAAGAAGCCCAAGCTGGAGAGGTTGAAGCTCAATGTAGGAAGATGACTTCAAAATTTTCTGAGCTGCAGAAGGTAACGATTATCTTGTTTTTCACCAATAATACCTCTTTCCCTTGCTCTCTTTCTCTCCCCTCCCCCCAACCAAAAAAAAAATCTGAATCAAGTGGTGTTGTTGAGTTAATGGCCTTAATAGCCTTAATAGCCTATTAGATTCTACAACCTTTTTTTGATTGGGTACTGCATTTATTATTCTTATGGGTTGACAATTCAACATTGTTAGCCATTGTACCGGACTAAATTAGGGCTTGTCAAATTTATGATTTATGATTAAATAATTGATTTGTAATTTATAATTTTTTGTAAAATTAATCACCAATATGATTGATAGCAATTTTTACTTTTAGTGATTTTCAAGAAAAAAATTAAAATTACTTATAAATTGTTCGGTAATGTTTTTTTTCGAAAACTATAAAAATAAAGAATTTTTTTTCGTTATTATTTACAAACTTTATGTTTTTAATCATTTTTTCAATACTTATAAATACAAAAGTCGCAAGATTATTTATCATCTAAAAAATGTTTGGTGAAAATGAAAAAAATCAAAAATTTAATTTTAAAATATTATTTTTAAAGATTTATGAATCCTTTTATATTTTGGCAGTGATTCCTTAAAAAAGGTGAAAATCAAAATCAGAAATCATTACCAAACATACTTGATTGAAAAATCACTTGAAAAAATCAGAAATCCAGTACCAAAATCGTTATCCAACAAGTCGTATTTTAGTAAGTAACTATATGGGAAGGCCAACATAAAAAAAGAAAAGAAAAGTGAAACAAGATGCTCAAGTAAATACCTAATTGGATATGTTGACAAAACCCACACTTCATATAAAAACCGAGGCTTGCATTTTTTATACGTAGTAAAATATGGTAGCTGAAGCAATGGGTTCCCCTGCGATATTTGCTAATTGATAGACATAATTATTACTCTTTTTTCCCCCCGATACTGCTTAAACTATTCTGCTTGATTTCTTAGTCCTAGATAAAATAAACTATTAGAATTATTTAATGTATATTAGAATTTAGACGACTTGTAATGTAGACCATGCTCACAGGCAAAAGAAGTAGCAGAAAGGAAAGCTAAAGCAACAGCTGTTGCCATGGAAACGATAAGTGCAGAGTTGCAAAATGAGAAGCTACTAAGGAGCTCAGCAACAAGCTTGACCCATAGAATCAGCAAGGAAAATGAAGCTATGAGACGAGCTGTACAATCATTGGGATGTAAGGTCCATTTCTCAAGTAGTGGTGATTGTACTGTTGATATTGAAAGTGACCTTATCCATGCTCCACAAAAATTTAGTTATCCCCCTTCAAGAAGAGAATCAGATGGTAACCTGCAGCATGATGTAACATCAGATGTCTCTGTTTCACTTACGGTTGTTGCAGATGATGTTCTTCCAAACGGTCCGATTGATAGAGTCTGTGAAACTCTGTGCCCATTACGTACTCGAGATGGAGGCTGCAGGTGGCCAGATGCTGGATGTGCTCACCTTGGTAGCCAGTTTGTTGGAATGAAGGCAAATTTTGATGCATTTGATAGGCTTTCTATTTATGATGGTTATTTTCAGCCTAAATAGAGCTTGACCCCAAATGAGGCTTCTGCCCCTTACATGTCAATCAAGGTTCTCTCTACAGGTAGAGTTTGGTAGTAGATTTTAGGATGGGTCTCGGGACTCTGCACAGAGAGTATAGAGTTAAAGCTATTAACCGTTATGGCAGAAAGAATTAGAGTAGGGAGAAGAAAGATCTATCACATATGAAAAACTCGGTCTTTTTGTTTTTTTTTGGGGCAGTAAAGAAGCTGGTCTTTGTAACTCACTCATTTCTTGCATCTGTTTTTGTTTTTAGGTTGGCTAGTATGCCATTAATTTCTCAATAAGGCTTAGCCATTGTATAGGTTTTAGGCAATTTTTGTAGTATCAATTATTTTGACAGCATCTGTGTATTGCAGTACTGGTTTAAAGGCTTCCTAAACTTTATCATATTTGTTGAGTGACTGATCGGTCCAATGCTTTGAAAAATTGATTGCAAGGGAATAGAAAAATGTTATAATAATGCTCAAGGTAGAGCATGTTATGTTGCATACATGTCCTCATGCGCGTGTAGATTGGTCACATCTCAGTTTAGATGGCTGTCGACTTGTCAAGCAACATAGCATATTGGACTTGAAATGGTTTTTCTGACCCGTAGTTTTCTTTATAATTTTTTTAAAACATCTGACACCTCCTGGAGGATTGTTGGTACCATCTGCTAGGTACATGTAGAAACTTTCACGTATTCAATTTTTTCCCGGTATACCTGTACTCAAATTGTATTATTATTTTTCTAACCTACTTTTTTTGTGCTAGGAACACGTGTACTTCATATTGGGTTAGTGCCAACAAATTTAATCTAAAAAACTTTCCTGTATTTTATCTATTCTTGCCACTTTAACTTAATGTATGTGTAATATCAACTAGGCCATTCGTATTTGATGAGTTTTGGATGAGGTATGTTTTATGTGACAGATTAAAATGAAGAATAATATAGAGCCACCTCAGGTGGCTCAAGAATATTATCTGACAGATTTTTATGCTGAGTAGTCTTGGCTTAACAATTAAATATTTGTTGTATTTGGAGAGATGGTTATGATCCATTTTTGTTAACTTTTCTTGAATGAATTTACATTACCGTAGAAAAAAATCCTTTACATTTGCTATTAAAAAAAATACAAACAGTGGTGTATTGAAAACATAAAACATGTTTAAATAATAGAGCGAATAGCTCTAACAATTCCTTAATTCCTTAAGTTAGTTAATTTGACTGGTGTAATCCCATAGTTTAAGGATTTTTTTTGTTCTATTATTTTTAAGAAAAGGTCTAAAAAAGATAATCAATTTCTTTTACATTTTTTTAATTGAATTTATCACTTAATTTGTACATGATTTTATTAATATGAGTTAGAGTTAGAGTTTTAATTAATATTTTTACAATTTAACAACAATCAAAATACTTTAGTTATCATTCTCTTTCTTTTTTATTTATATTTTAGTTTTAATTTTCATTTTATCTTCATCTAAATAATAATATATTAATCATATATAT
This sequence comes from Hippophae gyantsensis, assembly GCA_030763125.1. Classification (NCBI taxonomy): domain Eukaryota; kingdom Viridiplantae; phylum Streptophyta; class Magnoliopsida; order Rosales; family Elaeagnaceae; genus Hippophae; species Hippophae gyantsensis. Next base: position 51,300,915 of record CM061033.1, read on the forward strand.
TAAATAATATTATTTTACACGAAAATATGATTTTTGTCACCCCTTTTATAATAAGACAAAAAAAACTCAGTTTTCTAATATGAAAAATTAATAGTCACCTGAGATCTACTTTCGCAACCCTTTTTCCTTTTAACAATTTGACGAACAATTTTGTTTGCTTTTAGCTCACAATAATAAAAAGAGACGACAAATAATCCGTAAAATTAAATACATGGTTGGTAATGCGTGCAATCCTTTGTTAATTAAGCAGAGCTAATGAGATTCTCATGGGTGATTATGTCGACATTTTTTGTATTCAAGTAAGTCGTACGAAATTTCACCGGGAAAATGTCCGGACCTTTTGATTTGTGAATGGAGTTGGGGACCTCTTTCTTTTCTCTCTCTCTCTCTCACTCATAATTGGAAAAAGTGGCTAACGGAAAAAAAAATAAGAAGCTCATGTGATCGTAATTTTACTGAGATAAATCACAAATAATAGAAAAATAGCTAGTATTTGCCCCTAATAGTTCCCTACTCTCATTCCTACAGCACTATGATATTACCTTACAATAGGCGGATAATAAATACTCTATATTATAAGAATTTTTTTTCCCATACACAAACAACTTCTTTCTTCCCTTTGCCTCCAAGCTCTCTATTAGATTATGAGACACCAGCAATGTGATCAAATATTTACAGGCACGAAGATAACACAAGAGGAACAAGCAGCCCATCATCGATTATAAATATGATTAACAAGCAGCAGCAAGCTGAGGAGGGACGACACACTCATGAGAAGATATATTAACACCTGACTTTCACAAATGACATTACTATAACAATATTATCAACTCCCTTCCTGATCAATCAAACTACCAACTTGATCTCCACATAAAGCTCTCGAAATATTTCCAGGCTCCCGCAGATCAAAAATCACAACTGCAAAGAGACAAGTTTTCAGGATAAGCCTGGGTTAGCATTACAAAACTGTAAATTAGAATAATCAAATAATACCAACCAGGTATCGCATTTTCTTCGCAATATGTTATCGCCATGATGTCCATGAAAGAACTGCCTCTGGAAACAACCTCTCTATAGCACAAGTGTTCAAAATTTACACTGTTGTTACCAGAATGACAGCCATAGACGCCACTGACGTTTGTACCTTTTAGAACTGCACCTGCATTTACTGAGACAAATATTACAGAAATAATGTAAAGCTTCCTTCAATGAAAAACTAGTGAAGCATGAAGACTATTCGACAATAGCACCAATGTAGAGACGTAGAAGCAGCATCAATACACAAGATAGACTGGAAAACAATCGGATAAAAGTAAAAATCATGGGCCAGGGTTGTATCATACACTCAGAAGCCCTCATAGCTGCTAGAATATCACTGGTGAAGAGATAATTTCCAGTGCCAGCATCAATGCCACCAAATATGACGACTCTTCCTTTCTCAAGATGTCGAATAGCTCGTCTCCGGTTATATGGTTCTGATACCTCAGGCATTTTCAAAGCACTTTGTACACGCACATGAATGCCCAGTTTCTCTAAAGCTGATTGAAGCAGTAGAGTATTCATCATTGATGCCATCATACTGACATCAAAAGAACAATCCAAAATGATTAGGAGCGTGCACAACTTAAATTTAGGATGAAAGGTAATCGTCTACAAAATCTACATATAAAAAAGCTCAAGAGAAATCTATATGCAGTGTACAAAATGATTAGGAGCATTCACAACTTAAATTTTAGATGAAAGGTAATCATCTATAAAATCCACATGCAAAGAAGTGTTCAAGAGAAATATATGCAATGTACAAGCATATAACTGATATAGGCCCTTATTTCCAAATAAATAAATAAATGGAGGCATAAAGGGTTGCTCATACTTGTATGTCCCAGCCACGAGTTAGTGTTACTCCCAAACAAGCAATGCCAAAATATAGGCAAGTCTAAATAAGCAATACTTCCACTGTAACTTAAATTCCACTAAAATTAAAATGTCCTTGTAGATAGCTCGAATAAACAAAAACCTTGAGCGCCAACAGGACAAAGCATTCCAAATTTCCATTGTACATGCATCAGAAGTAAGAAGCTATGTGCACCATAGGCAGTTCTAATAGCATAGAGCAAACCAGTGCAAACCTATAAACTTAGTAAAGATAGTTTTCAAGTCATATCATGGAACAAGAGTGGAAAACAAAACAGAAACAGCAAGAAATAGACCATTACCCAATTTGGTGTGCGGTAGATCTATCCAAGCCAGTAGTAGAAACCCATGTGTCTCCACAAAAGAAATTACGACCTCCAACAACAATTGCCACCTATAACATATTGACAAATGTCAAGAATTTCATTAAGAATAACTGGAAAACAGAGAAACACAGTTCAGGAGTAACTTTTTGATGTAAAAATAATTGGTAATAAACAAGAGGAAGTTCAACAATCACCTCCACCCCAAGGCGGCAAGCCGTTGCTACTTCCCTAGCAACCTGCATCATTATCTGTTGAAGAAAGCAGAAAATTACGTATCAAAAAAGCCAAAAACATGATAGACATAAGGATGCTATTTGCTTGCATAGTCAACACTTACAATAAGATAAAATTTGTACCTCAGCATCTCTACTCTGGCCATCCCCGGTGAGTGCAGCACCACTGATTTTAAAGACTACTCTGTTCCATTTCAAGTTCATAACCGGTTTGGACTTCACATTGTTTGATAAAACCAAATTGCTGGTCATGTATCTGCCAAAAGTAGTATCCAAGTTCAATTGGGGAAACCATGATTTGAAATCAGCACCCAGTAAAAAATCAAGTAGAACTTCACAAGATAGACTGCATGGATAAAATTTATGATTTTCATTTGCAACAGAGGCAGAAAACAAACTTCATAATGCTTTGCAAATCACTTTAATGAGGAAAAATAAATATTATGCATGCTCAAGCATTAAACTTGAATCCGTCAGAAACAGCTAATATTGATACATGTAATGCAGAACTCTTGACATTTCTAATGGAAATATCTGGTAAGCATATCCCTCAAGGAGCAAACTTCACAAATCTTATCTTCAAATGACGCCAAAGTAGCACTAACAATCCACATGCAAACAAAACAAATTATAAAAATTCAAATACAGGCCTCCAAGTGGATAACAATTAAAATGAAGAAGAGTTTCTATTCAATTATAAATTATGTTTCAGAAAATTTGTAAAGCCTATAACTAGTACCTCTTAGATTGCTTAGCAACAGCAGAATTGCCTCCAGCACCTCTTTCTTCATCCGAGCCACCCTTCATTGAAACCAAACTACCCACAATGGCTTCAATCTGCTTAAACCAATGCCAATGACTCACTGATAGGCCGCCACTACTCATTCTCTGTATCTCGACCTTGTACCTCTTCTTCAAATTATCAATCTTGTTCTTACACTGTTCCACACTCTTATACGTCGACTTAATATTACTCCCATGCTTATCACCACCACCACATCTCTCGCTCACCATTTCAGCCACCTCCTCCCAATCTCTCCCTCTCAGGTTTCCCCTATTCAACTGATTGTACTTCTCCGTATACGCCTCCAAGAGACACGCGATCGCCGTATCGCTCCACTCTTCTCGATCCTTTCGATAATCAGCCCGACTCGTCTCGGCACCGATAGATGATTCGGTCTCGTTGTTATTACATCCATTGTTTGTCGCAGAAGATGATGGTTTTAGCTTCTTGTAGCTGTACGGCGTTGCCTTGTTAGTCGTCGGAGTTCCAACACCGGATCCAGAATTCGGATCGGAAACGTCGGCGAAAGGTTGAGGGAAGTAGTCTCCGTCGCCATCGTTGTCGTGTGGATGGTGAGTAGGCGCGTGAAGGTGAGATCCATCGTCGATGAGAGGGAAGTCCTCGGAGGCCATGGAATAGGATCTAGAGAATAGGGCTTCGGACAGAGAGAATGACAGATTAGACGACGTTACAGCCACAGGTGAGTTGACGGAACGTTTTAAACGGATGGATTATTAACTTGTTTTTAAAGAAGGCGTGAGCCATGACCTGTGAGTTACGAGACTGAATCAAGTGAACGTAATGTGCCGTCACCGTCACCAATGGTAACGGTCCCGTTAGCTTTGGGAAACTCTGGTTACAGATCGGTACGATTATATTTTTAAGCGCGGCTAAACGACGTCGTTACTAATATTTTAATTTCTTTAGATTTGACCACAAAATTTTTAAATTTAATAAACTTAATCTAATCAACTAAAAATCAATTCTTCATCCAAAAAACTAAAAATTAATTTTTAGATTTCTATTGATTTCAGTTGCATCGTAATTTCTAAAGTGAATAAATTGGAAAAGTTAAAAGAGTTAGATGGAAAAAAATAATAATAATAAGAGAGTATAAATATGTAAAATTGAAGAAATTTAGCCACAATTTGTTGCTAATTGTTTTTAGGCTAAAGTGTCTTCTTCTCTAGTTTAGTTTTTTTAATATAATGCTTTTTGGTAAGCTTAATTTGGTAAAAATTGGAACATTTTTAGTCTTATTTTATACATTGATACTATCACATTTTTTCCGGTATTAAAAAAATTCGGGATTATGTCACTTTATATTTTTTATTTTTATTTTTATAGCAGGAGCCAACTTTTCAAACCTTAAATTTTAAAATTTCCAGTGACCAAAACAGGCGTCATTTTACAGTTTAACAGTCGTATTAACATCTCAATAAATTAATCCAGTTGATTACATTGGGTTTCGGTTTTCGATTGCAAGCCAATGAGCACATCCAACGTATAAAAAATTCTTATAATTGTAGATCTTACAAGAAAACTATTAACACAAACTGTTACAAGTTTTAGGTATTCCGTCTGGTTGTTTTTTTTTTTTTTGTAATTTTGAGCCATGGAAAAAAAAAATGTATCGTACTTGGAAAAAACACAAGGCAACAAGCTCATGATCTATTTAAAAAAAAAAAAAAAACAGGCTGTTCCATTGATAGCTCAGAATAGTTAATCATGTGTTCAATGTTCCAGCATTGAAGAATATACTAAAAGGCTACAGCCTACAGCAAACCAAACACTTAGTCAATTGCAGGTTGACCATCAGACTGATCATCATTTTTAGAGTCATTTTGTGCCTTCCTCTCGTTCCATCTTGCCCATATCCACCTCAATACTAGAAACCCTCCAAGAGCATAAACCTGATTGCAAATCAAATAATGTGGAAACACGAAGAAAATGGAGAAAAAATTAGATGAATTTTTCAGTCCACTTAAAAAGTGTAATTTGCTAGATTCTGGCTTGTTTTCTTCCATAGCATTCATTAATTCGTTAACTCATATATAAAATGCATCCTTTTATAAAATAAATAAACAAAAAACAGAGGGGAAATTGGGACAAATTTTCCAAACAGAATGAAACAATTAAAATTATACTTTTGAAAAGAACTCTGAAATTTACAAAATAATTGAATCTTATTCAGCTTTTCCATAGGTCCCCTGAAATCATTAGTATCCATAAATAGCAGTGGTGCCCGAAAAATGTAGCAAAGACTGATGGGGGATTTCCTTTTCTTCTTTCCATTTAGATCTTAACACCCAAACTTAAGAATCTTTATATGTAGAGATTCACAAGATTTTAACCATGTTGTGAATGTATTGATGAACAGAAACTCTATCTGTTTACATCTCAAGAGTCAAGAGGATCAAGAACAGCAAAGAGAAATCCACGATCAAAGCTAGAGTATGAAAGGAAATTGTACGCTAAACACGAACGAATATTGGAACTTAAGAATCAAGCAGAACATACAAAAGAGGGTTTAAGTGTTAGAGGCCTTGGAGCTGGCAAGCCACAATGACATCGCTCCAAAAAGAGACAAAAGATGATACCAAAGACTGATCTATAATTTCCAACAGAAAAGCAATGAATCTATCATTCAACAGCTCCCCTGGAAAGTCCAGAATAAAATATTCATTCTCTTTTATATTCACCTGTAGGTTCTATAACCATGTACGTTGCAAAGTAAGTAGACAGAAGGCAAGGGGAATAACCTCCTCAAGCCAGAACCCATAAGATCATCACTTATGCACTATGACAACTTTATAGAGCACAAAACGTTGTTTTAAAAAGAAAGCAGCAAAGTCATTCATTGAAGTAGAATATGAAGCAAAACAATCCTAGAGAACATCTCTATGAGAGTTTGATTTCTACTGTCCATATCATCTCATGGATGGAGTGTAATAATGTAAAAGCAGAACTTTCAAAAGTTGTAATAATGTCTAAATTTTAGATACAACATGAACAAATCATAAGCAGATATTTAAATGTAGAAATGTTTATGAAACACAAGAATGAATCAAGAAAACCTTAGATTGAATTGAATGAATAGAAGATAATTACAACCTAGCTTAGGACTAGTTTATATACTAATGTGCGCTCCAAGCACTTCACTAAACTATACAAGCTGTTATTAACTAACTATGAAGGCCATCACTAATTGATTTCCATGTAGTACAAGCCGTAAGATCAGCTGTACTACAAGTGGCTAACTGATTGTACTACACTGCAATACTACATAAAATCATAAGCTACATCACTTGTGTAATCTACATACAATCACGCATTACCTAAATAAAATCATAGGCTACATCACTTGTGTAATCTACATACAATCACGCATTACCTACATAAAATCATAGGCTACATCACTTGAATACACCATATATAATCACGTGCTACATCATTGCCATCTCCATCTCCCCTCAAATTGTGGTCCGGCCAAGACAAGTACTTAGTGCTTGAGAAACTCAAAACGAGTTGTGGACAAACCCCTAGTGAAAGCATCTGCTACTTGTTCTTCAAATGAAACAAATCTCACATCAAGCTCCTATTAAATGACCAAATCACACACGAAATGAAAGTCGATTTTTATATGTTTTGTTTGAACATGCATCACTGGATTATTGGCCAAATGTTGAGTGCTCAAATTGTCACAGAACACCACTGCTTGACTATCATGAGGCACCCCCAATTCACGTAGTAGGACTTCACAAGTCAATTCTGCAGATACTAAGGCAAGAGCCCTATGTTCACTCTTTGTTGAAGAACGTGAAACCACCTTCTGCTTGCAAGAGATCCACGACACCAGTGAATTGCCCAAATACACACAGTAGGCACATGTGCTCTTCCTGTCATCAATATTGCCTGTCCAATCAGTATTTGTAAAACCAGTGAGATCAAAGGTATCTGATTTCTGCAACAAAAGGCCATAGGAGGCAGTTCCACTTAGATACCTCAGAACCTATGTTACTCGGACTCGGATACGAGCGTCGGATTCAAGTATATGTCTAGGCGTCGAACTCATTAAATTTTCAAATTTAGAACACTTGGGACGTGGATATAAATATAAGACATTTGATCGCGGTTATTAAATATATATTTTTCCAAATTTTATGTTTTCCATCCAAATATATTATTGCATATATACTAATACTATATATGTCATGTATTGAATTTGTCAAAACATGAAATACAAAATGAAAAAAATATATATGAATAAAACTTAGATCAACAAAACCAAATAGATAAAACAACAAAACCACATATCTTTTTAATATTAAAATTAACTTTTAGTATTTTGCAAAACACAACAAAACTTAACAACTTAATTATAACGGTTTTAATATTAATATGTTATAAAATGATAAAATTATTTAAAGTGATGATATCGTCACAACTATATTTTTTATTGCCACAATAACTTTTCATTAATAATAAATTTATACAATAATAGTGGTATTAAAGTATAATTAATAATAAGAATATAATAAACAATTCATATATTTTTATTGTGACAATAATAAAAATTATTATGGTAATATGATTAACTACTATTTAATTAACATTAGGAATTTATAAAATAATAAAATATATATATCAGATTCAATGAATATTAGAATTCCACAAAATTAATAAATTAATATAAAAAGGATACACGTAACTTTGGGTAGTAACATTTTTTAATTGGGAAATGAAAATATTATTTAGAAAGAAGAAATGAAAAGTCTCTATCATTAATAATATTAAAAGAAATTTTTTACTGTTTGTTAAAAAAAGCCCACTAGCCCAGCCCATCCCATCCCAGCGGATCTTCTCCGTCACTTCATCTGCTGCATCTTCTCCATCATTTCTTCTTCTCTCTTATCAACTTTTCTTCATTTTCTTTCTTCTTCTCTCTAATCAACTTCTCTTCCTTTTCTTTCTCCTTCTTTCTTCTTTTCCTTTCTTCATCTCTGTTTGTTTTTTCCTCTGCTGTGTACAAAAATATTTCGACAGATTGGATACATATCTCATACCAATGCCGAAATCGTGTCGACACCAGTACGGCAAGATAACAAGGCGAGTAGGAATAACATAGCTCAGAACACGTTTGGCAGCTAGCCAGTGAACATCAGTGGGTTGAGCAAAAAATTAACAGAACTTGTGAAACCTCCTTCAACCAACCTCCTAAGCCTACCTTCAACTGAGCCATTTTGATCAAATGCATGTGGGCAGGTAAGCCCATGTTTAACTCCAAGGTTTTGTTACCGATTGTTAAGAAAATGAAATTTACCCCATCATCACTTTGAACTGCTTTAATGTTACACTCAAATTGCCTTTCAATCATTGCTTTGAACAAATCCATTGCGATTTGTGTTTGATTTTTAGTTGACAAAAAATACAACCACATATACTTCGAGTAATCATCAACAAGTAGCAAACAATATTTAGCAGTTGTGATTGAAACTATATGAGGAAGTCCATAGATCAACATACACTAAATCAAAAGGTTTTACTAATTTTGAAGTACTTGCTACTAAAGGTAATTTGTATGCCTTTGCTAAAGGGCACAATAAGTACTTAGAGGAAGCACTGTCAATTTTACAATTCAGATCAGTACGCATAGCGAGTTTATTCAAGATCATTTCTGATGGATGTCCTTGTCTAGTATGCCAATTACATTGCTTATTAGAGGAGGCACTAGTAAACAAAACACTGGAAAGCAAAGGTCTACAAAGCACCATATCAAACAAAGTACTGGGAAACTGTTGCATTTTGTAAAGACCATGATCACATTTTCCTTAGAAGATGATCTGTCTAGTTCTCAACCCCTTAATGCAGAAAGAATCAAGAAGAAATTAAACCAAAACACCATTATCAACACAAAGCTTATGGATTGATAAAAGATTAGCAGAGGTTTATGGAGAAGGTAAGATATTTCTAAGTAAGAGATGATTATCATTTGTCTCTATGGTGCAAGTACCTATACTGTGAATAGGAAGTCAAGTTCCATTACCTATAGTGACTCCTTCCTAGCTAAGAAAAGGTTTAGCATCTCCTATAAGACAATGCATTGCACCACAATCTAACACCCAAGCATTATCTTGTGCCCTACTCTCTGGAGAATACACATTTGCCTGAAAAGTAATTATTGTTGCAGGAAAGGATGAAGAACCTTTGCTAGCTAGAAGATCTCACAATTGAAAAGCAAGTAGAAGCAATATACCCCATCTTACCACGCACTTAACACTATGGTTTTTCTCCTTTCTTCTTCTAATTAGAGAAGTTATCATTTGAGCCCGAACCTTTTTGAGAAGAATGAGTGCTAGATAATTCAGAGGTTTTGAGAAAATCTTGCAAATTCCAATGTTTGTTTCCAGACGAGGCAGATTTAGAAGATGAAAGACTATTATTCCCTTGAAGAACAAAGGCATTAAACTTTGCAAGATTAGATTGCAAAGCTTAATCTTCTTCGAGTTTTGCATTTGCATGAATCAACTATTCTTTAGTGAAAAGAAAACTTTGCAACTCAAACAAAGTTGGATAAGTGGACCTAAGATTCATATAAGTCACAAAACATTGATAATCTGGCCCTAAATCTCTCAAAATATGCACAACAACCTCCTCATCAGGTATTGCATCACCTATTGCAATTAGATGATCAGTAATTGACTTCACACGAGTGAAGTATTGCTCAATACTAAGATTGCTTTTTCTGATTTACTGGAACTGCAAACGTAGTTCCCTTTTTCTTGTGCATGAACTCGAGTTGAAAGAAACTTCAAGATTCTTCCACATCTAACTTGCGGTTGATGAGTATGATCCACTCACCTGATACATCATCTCAGACTCTTCAACCGATTATTACGTTGATTCCAGATCTCAAATTCTAGATTTGCATTCTTGACACTTGAAACACCTAGTTCATTGAGGAAACGAGGAGGAACTGATGAACAAGGATCAAGAACTGAGTCCAAGTCATAGGTTATAACAGAACTTGTGAATTGATCTCTCTAAATGAGAAAATTAGTCTATCAAGTTTCATTGAAATTGCTGGACTATTTGGAAGAGATGACACATCAAAAGTGTATGTTAAGGTGTTCTTTACATTGACAATCACAGTAGAGGGAGTCTCTAAACTTTCAATCATTGATGAACATTTCACAGATCCTCTTGGACCTTTAGCTCTGATACCATAGAAATGTTTATGAAACACAAGAATGAATCAAGAAAACCTTTGATTGAATTGAATGAATAGAAAATAATTATAGGACAAGTTTACATACCAGTGTGTGCTTCAAGCACTCCACTAGACTATACAAGCTGTCACTAACTAGCTATGAAGGCCATCACTAACTGATTTGCATGTAATACAAGCTGTTAGATCAGCTGTACTACGAGTAGCTAACTGATTGTACTACACAATCATAAGCTACATCATTTGTGTACTCTACTTAAAATCATAAGCTACATCACTTGAATACACCACATACAATCACGCACTATATCACTGCTAAAATGAACATCTGTTGGGCATTTCATTCAACTCACTTTCATGCACTCGCCTAGTGAATGTCTAGATGGTGAATGCATAGAAAGGAGCCAAAATTCCAATAATTACACATTTCAGCTTAGTTTAATACAGCTTATATCCTATGCCTAGTCTCTAGGTCACAGGTTCCATCCCCTTCTTCACAACTTTCATTAAAAAATTGCGTCTTAATGTGCTAAAATTAGAAATTCCAATATAATTTATTTTTCTGAAAAACATATAAAAAAATTGAAAACTGAAAGAGAGAGAGAGAGATTTCAAACCTGCCAGAGTATAATAGGATTGGAAGTCTTTCCAGGCTCTTCGTTCTCAACAGCCAGAGAAGGAGGAACCGTCAATTGGGCTTTAGGAAACGTCACTACATCTGGTTTCTGACTTCGATTATCCTCATCGTCAATTCTTGTTTCTCTTGCATCATCTTTAACAACTACTTTTGGTGCTTGTTTTGGATTAAAAAAAGGTAACTGAAACTTAAAATTAGAAAAAATTGAGAAAATGTTTCCGGATTTTGGGTTCTCTTGCTTACTAAGAACTTCAGTATTTTCTGACATTTTGGTGAAGAATCTCAAAGTGGGATGGGATTGTAATCGACGGAGGAAACAGAGAGGGATATGTGTGCAAGAAATGAAACGCTTATTTTTAATTGGTTTACGGCTTTTGGTTTTCTTTCCTTTGGTTTTTTTTGGCTACAGAGGAGAGAACTAGAGAAGGCTAGTCGCTTGCGATCTTGAAGTTGCCGTTTCTCGAAGATTTAAGACGCGTTACACTATTTATGGAGTCTAATAATTAGAGGTGAGTAAAAAAATTCGATCATCCGATCAATCCGATTTAATCCGTTAATTTTTTATCTGATTCGATTCGATCCGATTCGGATCGAATCGAATGAAAAAAAATTCTATCCGTTAAGTGCAGATCGAATGGCAGATTGTACTACGATTCATCTAATCCGACCGAATATATATAATTAATATATATTTATTTAATTTTTTAATGTTTCTTTTAAGTCAAATAATTTTATGTTATGAATTATTTAAAAATTTAAAAATTTTATTTAAAAATAAAAAAATAGAATTAATTAAGTTTATTGGTCGAATTGATCAGATGTCATCGTAATAGTTTAAGGATCGAATTAATTAGATGTGAAAGGTGATCAGATCGGTTACGGATTAGGATGTTTCAATCTGATCGAATGATCGGATCAAATTAAATGAATATAAAATCAACGATTTCTATCCACTAAATAATCATGTGAGATATTAGATGATTTAATTATAGTTGTATTTATTAATAAATTATAGTATAATTATTTTGTGAATTTATATATTATTTGATAATAAATTTATTATAAATATTTTAATAAAATAATTTTTTATTTTAAAGTATATTTATATTAATATTTAATTTATTCTTATATTTTTATTATCTTTCAATAAAATACATACATTATTATTAATTTAATATGAAATAAAAAATTAATGTATTTAATTTTATATTTAAAAATATCAATTAAGTTAAAAGTTAAATGTTTAGTATGGTTAAGATTGAAATTTTTTAGTAGTATAAATTTTTTACATATTTATATTATTTTTATACGATATCATGTGATATCATTTTGAAAATCAAACACGTATTTAATAAGTTTTGACAAACATACCACGAATATGTAATAAGGATTAGAGCTCTTATGTTAGGCTTACTTTTGCCGACAATACTAACAAATATATATTGATTGTTTAAGTTAAGAACGAAAGACGTGACACCAATTTATTTACGTTGACTTTAAATTTATTTTACCTTTATTTTATGTTTATCTTAAATGAAAGAATAAAATTTAATGTTTAATCATTAATATAATTTAAAAAAAATCATATTAAAATTTAAATTATAATTATGCATAAATTTTAAAGTATAGAATAACTCTATAAAATAAATAAAATATTAAGAATTTGATAAGAAAATGTTTAAAAAAATTTATTAGTTAGTATAAATGTTTACAAAAATGAAAATTAAAGAATAACAAGTATAAATTATTTTACATTATCAGTCGACATAAATTTTTAATTAAAATTAAATTATCATAAACATATATGATATATGTATTATAAATGAATAAAATTATAAATAAATAAATTTACACAATAATAATATGCAAATTGTCTTGATTAAATTGAATATTTGGTTAGTAAATTTTAAAATATTAATCATCTCAACATAAAATAATTTTTGTATTTATAAAATTAAAACCATTCTATTTGGACTTACAAAACAAAAATAATAACTTGATTTAAAGATGCTCTATTTTAATCAAATTGAATAATTTATTGGTTATTATACTCACTCTTCTTCTCTATTTTTTATTTTTTAAAATGTACACTTCATGATTTAATTTATCTTTTTTCGAAAAAATAAAACTGAATTTAATTTATAAAGTCATACACGACAATTTAGCAAATAAATAAATTTTTATATTATTGAATTATAGGATTGTTATAAATATATCACTAAACTTTTATTTGTTATTTTATACCATCAAATTTTTAATTTATTATAAATATATCATCGATTCTTAATTTTAACTTGAGTTAACATCTGAATGTTTGTTAAACCTAAAATATCCATTATCTTCTCTCACATGGTTATAAATTTTGGAATAATGAAACACCAAAATTAATTATAATAAAGAAAACATCATTTTTTTTCTTTAGTTATAAATCTAAATCAACAAAGTTCTAGAATAACAAGACATCAACTAAACTTGAATAAGATATATTTAGAAGAGAAAACAACGAAAGAATAAAGCTCGTAAAATATAAAAGATAGAATCGAAATTTGAACTACAAGTTGTGAAAGATAATTGATAATATCTTAATGTAGAAAGAATAACACATATGGGATTGAGATTCACGTAGAAAGAAGGCAAAAGAAATAAGAGAACATTTACACAAATAAAAAGAACACGTGGATAAGAGATAATATGTAAGTGGAAATAAAAATAAGGATGAGGATTTATAATTCGATAAAAAGGAGGTATATAAGTGAAATGGTAAGAACATAACTAAGCCTGAGACTCTTTAGGGTAAAATTGATACGAAAAATATTGGCAATAGAGCTTTTAGAGGGAGACCTATTGAATTGGACAAAAAGCTCAAGAATACTAAGAAAAAGAATAAAGATAGTAACCAATTAAATGCTGATTCAACCTAATTTAGAAGAAAAGGCGTCGACTTTAGGAAAAAACATCTATTAGCTTAAGACGAGGAAGACCATAGTTAGGTGGCAAATCGTTAAGTATTTTAATAATACAATTGATGAGATTTTAGCTATTTTTAAGATAATGTTATAAGAAGTAAATTAAGAAACTTTTGAATCTCGTACCAAAAATTTTTTGTTTGAGTATATAGGGATAGGGCAATGAAGGGTGTGAGATATTTTGAATTTTACACATTCAGACGTTAATAATATATTTACAATAAGTTGTAAATTTAACAATATAAAATAAAAAATGAAAATTCAATTATATATTTGTAATAATTCTCAATTCGATAGTATATTTGTAACAATTCCAATAACTTGGTGGTATAAAAATTTGTTTTCTCATTCAATTAATAAGCTTATGGTATATTTGTCAAATATTTAAGGATTTATATTGAGTAACGATATTATATACATAGTAAAAAAATAATATTAATTATTTTTTAGTTATTATTATTTTTAATTAAACAATGTTATATGTATATCATTTTAATAGAACATGTATTTAAATTATTAATTTTTTTTAGATATTAAATATTAAAAATTTAAAATTTAAATTTCAAGTAGTTCATAGTTCTATTCTATATATGTAATTTGTGATTTTATGAATATTATACCTAAAAATTTATTTATCAAAAAATAAAATAAAATACATGTCTTTCTTTGACTCGAAATAAATCTACACCTACCATGATAGGTTCTTATGTATTTAAGTAAAAATATTTAATTCACATATTCATACCACAAACATGATAATTACTTAAAAGTTTATTCAAATATTAGGACCTCAGTCCCCATTAAGTGTAATTTTTCTTTAACCACCTACGTTACTATAAACGAGGATTTGAAATTTCATTTCTAATCTATTATCATTTGGATGAGAGGTAAATTTGGTCCGTAAAAGGTATTATTTAATTTCTTAAGTTAAAAAATATACCATTTATTCATTTGTTTTAAAATAATTTATCAAAAAAATATTTAATAATTTTCAAATGATTTTATAAAAATATTATTGAGAGTATCTTCCATCATTTTACCGTTTTATTTCATTTAAAAATATTTATCAAAAAAAATTTATTAACTACCGAAAATCTTTATATCTCATTTTTACAAGTAAAATTATTAATAAACATATTTTTTATAATTAAAATGATTAAAAAATATACAATATTTTTAATTAAAGAAAAGTCATTCAAAGTGTTTATCTTTATATAATATCATGAATTTATTAGAAAGAAATAGAGAGCAAAAGAGGGCTAGAGCTGCCTCTAAACTACTACTACAACAAATTCCGAGCCTAAGTACCGCATTCGCTTTGCTATCCCCCAACATGAAAGCGCAACTTATGACGAATACTGAGTTTTTCGCTTATCATATGTAGTCAACATTGGCTCTCCAATATGCCAATCTACACCCATAAACCTTTGTCCTTGTTTTCTGTTGATTGCCACCACATCTCAACCCTAAAGTTTTCCATCACCCGGTTGTGTGTATCGCTAATTGTTCCTCAATTTTCTTAAAAAGTTGTGACATTTTCCACCCACTTATTTCTTCACTTGGTGTTTTATTTTGGCCATTGTTTTTTTTTCTTTGTCTTGGAATATGAAGTGTACCATGAGTTTTTATATTTTTTATTACACCATGGTCCAATTTGAAAATTGAAAACCCAAATAAAAACCAAAAAAATCACTTATATGTCAAGCATCAGATTAATTAAGTGAAAATTTAAAATTATTTATATTAATTATTGGATTAAATTTATCACTCTAAATAATTATCGAATTAATATATCACATATTTAATTATACCGACTAATATTTCACTTACTCGTAATTATATAATTAATATGTAACTTATCTATAATTATATTACTTATTCAATAATTAAAGGATTAATATATCAATTACTTATAATTATATGATTAATATATCAATTATTTATAATTACATTAACAATTTTACTTAAAACCCACAAATAAAATTGTATTTGTCTTTATCATTTGCAAAAAAAAAAATTGTTAAAATACCATAAATATTTTTTTCCCTAAGATACCATATATGTACTCAGCACAATGCTTACAATTTTCTGAAAAAATAGCAACTACTATTCAATTTTACTAAAATGACATTTTTGGAGATTATAATACTAAATAGGTAATAGCGTATAACTTGGAAAACGATGGCTAACAACTACTTTAGATTGACAATAACAAGTTACCGTGCCCAATAGAGGATGATAGTGCTATGTTTCATTTGTCGTACGGATTAACATTGAAATTGTCTATGTTTCATTAATTTGAAGTTGATATTATATATAGAGATTTTAAATTTAAATTTGATTTTGATTGAATTTAAAATTTTTAATCTAAATTTAATAAAGTGATGTAATCAATATAAATTCACAATGTTATATTTTTTATATTGATTTATTAATTATTATTATATATAAAATATGATATATATCACATTAAAAATTTAAGTTAGTTTATTTTTTAAAATAATTATTATTTATAATTATAATTAAAAAATCAAAAAAAAATAAATATGATTAAAAATTTATTAAATTATTAAACAGATTTAATATTTATATTTATTTTTTTAAATAAAATAATAATTTAATGTGATTGTTGTATATATAATGTTTAAATATAATACATTATAAAATAAAATACATATTTATTTATAATTTTAATAATAATTCGATCCGGATCGATTTTATTCGAATGTATACTTTTCAATCCTATTATAAAATTTATTAATCCAATATAAATAAAATCAAAATTTTCATTTAAAAATATTGATTAAATTATTTATTCATTCATAATTTTTCATATCATTTAAACAAATCCTTTAAAAGTGTACATATCGAATTAATGACTCATAATGGAGCCTTTTTACAATATTGTGTTATTTTACATTAATTGTGATACAATTGTGTTTTTTCATACGAGAGCTTACAGTTTTGCCCTTTAAAAGTGTTTATTGATTTTTTCCCATTCTAAATCCTTCATTTCTCATGCATCTTTCCTCTTTACCATCTAGAGTTTATTCATTTTTTAGTCTTCATGAACTTCTTTTGAAAAAAATGAATTTTTATAAAACAAATTATGCCAATTATAAGTCTTATTCTATATTCCTATTTTACATCACTTAAGAGATGTATAAATAGAAAATGATCGGTTATTGGGTTTGGGTCCCAAAAGGCACCCACTTTTGTAGAAGGGGAGAGGACCTAGACAAATCTGACACCACACATCGCCACCGCCATCCGACTGATCGAGTGTATGTGAAGTGACATTTTATTTTTTGGAATTTTTTTATAAAAAATACTTTTCTACTCAGAAAAAAATGGTTGTTATATTTTTACTCAGAAAATTATCGTTATTTTTCTTTACTCGAAAAATAACCATTATTTTTCCACTCATATAATAGTTGTTACTTTTTCCATTCAAATATTATCGTTATTATCATAATGGTCACATATTTTTTCAAACCTATAAATAGAGGGTCTCAGCTCTCAATTTATACACATCAATTGGAAACATCTCTTACTAAGAAAAATCTTTCAAAGAAAAAGAAGAAGATCCTAAATTATTTTGAGATTTTTGAGTAACAAAATTTTATAAGTGTAGCATTTCAGTGTTCATCAGTGTAGTGAAGTTCAAAGACATAAAACAAAGATTATGTGTTGTTTTATCCTGGGGACGATAATATTGTATTTATTTGCACAAGTTTGGACATAATCGAGAAATGTTTGAGTAACCTAGTGTTCGACTCAACCCAAACAGTATATTTCAATATATCGGTAACAACATTTTTACACTGATTTTAACATACTTGTCTCAACAACTTCCAATGGTGACAATAGGATATTAACCTTATGCCTTTGTGTTCATGTCAATGACGGTGTTCCTTATAACAACATTTTAGATAAATAAAATTCATTCATCAATCCATAAGCAAGGTTTAAAATGTCAATGCATAATTTTTATAAATATATTGAAAAAATTATCGTTTTAGATGAAAACTTAAAAAAATTGCAAAAATTATAAAAATTCCATTAAAATATTTTTTTTATGAAACATCAAAATAATTAATTACATATATTTTAAATAAATTTTGATTTATTACACATATTTCTAAATACTTATAATATTGATATTAATAAATAAATTGACTGATTAATTAAAATATTGTATAATAAAATATATATATATTACAAAATATTATAGAATTAATAGTTAAAATGCTTAAAATAATTAATTAGACAATCTAATTGTATTAACTATTATAAATAGATAAATTTTAACAATATAAAAAGAAATTTTATTAATTATTTATTTTTAAAAGTATTCATAGTTAAGAGACATAACGAGCATTCAATGTAATCTACCTATTATAAGATTACTATAAAACATTAAAAAATAAAACATGTATGTAACAACTACAACAATTACTAAATATCAAACTCACTAAAATAAAAAATAATTACTAAATATGAAACTCACTATCACCAAAAACTTTATCTTGAAGTTTCAATGATTGAATATGAAGCAATATCATCTACAAAGATATAGTAATCATGTTATTTCATCAAGAAAAGATAATATTGTCTATAGTTATTAATATGTCATGTATATTTAGTTTGATTCTTTACAACTTTGACAGTAATAAGAGAAAATTATAGATTTATCTAATTTGTATAATGCCAATGATTACCCCTCTTTGTACTAATGATTAAGGTGGAAAAATGTAAAGGTATTGAGTCTTCATCGATCACATTCATTGATATTTTTGATATGTTAATAATAATATTCATAATACTTAAGATATTTTAAATCAAAAAATATATTTAAACAATAATTTAACGATAAAAATATTTAAGTGATAGTTTATCAAAATTTTAAATAATTTTACGATAATTTAATCAAAAAATATCGATATCATATTTAGATATAGAAATATACATAATAGCAATATTATCATGGCAATGTCGATGATGACCTACATTTTCATCCTTATCCATAAATAACACAAATTAGATCAAGTTGGCATGTAATCATCCATATTTTTTAACTATCTCATTCAAGAAATGATGCTCTTCTTTCTTTAATTTTTCAATGCATATTTGATGTGTGGTTAGAAATTCAACTTTTTTTCTCTTCATTATTTTTCCATATTAAGTTTATTTGGTAATTTCTTAAATGCATTTTCAACAAAAAATTTGTATATTACTCATTGACTACCAAACCTCGAAAGACTGGAACATGCAATATCCTTTTTAAGCCAAATGCTTACTCTCCATTTACTCATTTTTTTCTTCATACTTAGACTCGTTACGATGGTTGCACTTCAATCCACTGTTTCCTTTTTGCATGTTAATTTATTAGTTAGAGACAATTTAGATTATGCTGTTAATTTATGTTTGTTTATTAGACTACATTACCTAACATAATTAATTTGTATGATAGTCTAAAGAAATTTATTTATTATATATATATATAACATGTAACATATTACATCTATTTATATCTTTGTATGCAACATATTTTATGCACATTTAAAGAGATCTTTAGAGGTGGTTGTCGAAATACTGGTGATATGTCACATTTATATCTATTTTATATGTAATATATTATATTAATCTCTATCTTTATATATAATATATATTACATTTATCTCTAATTTTATATATAATAATTATTGCATTATTTAAATTTAATTAAAATAAGTAACATTTCTTTCACATCATACACACCTAAGAAAAAAATATGATAATGATAGAAGGACAAATTAACATGTTGCATCAATTTAATAATAGTTGAAAAATGATATAAAACCAATTAAGATCGAATTACATTGATAATTTATATAATTACACATAATATATTATATTTTTTTTTTATAAATAACATGTATATTTAAATATAATATATTATATCACCTCCAATATAATAATTAGAACTTCAAAGAGATCACCAATAAAATGATTAAAGCTAATTTAGTCATCCATAGATGACCGAAGCTCGATGAATTAGTTAAAATGGCTACTAAAAAGGTGATATGATTTTTTTACAAATATCTTTTTTTAAAAAATTAATTATTATTTTTTAAACATATAATTTTATTATTATTTTAAGAAATTTGAAAGATGAGATTTATAATTTATCCTCAAGTAATTGGCTTAAAATTGTGACATGAAGTCTTGTATCTCACTTATCCGTCTGTGAACTGTTAAGAAATTTGGATAAAATGGTATAATCATAAATTTTTTCTCCCAAGATCTTCTTTAATAGAATATCAAATTACAGAAAAATAGATAATACACAACACAAGAATTATAGTGGAAACTCTAAATTAAAGAAAAATCACTTTCGTTGTCAAAAAACAACCAGAGAAAAATTCACTATGTGGAAAATTATTACAACCACACTCTCAGTAATTTTCTCACACACCCAAAAGACAAGAGCAATTACAAGCCTAAGAGAATTTTCCCACAAAATTCTCTCACTCAAGAACTTCTCATACAAGTTTTTCTCTATTTTTGGGATAATTAACAATGAAGAAATGAAGTCATGTTTATAGCCTTCAAGTTCTCATTTCATATGCCAAACATTTCTTCATTCAACAAAATTAGGCTACCTAATTTTCCTATTCTTTATTCAAACAAGGTTAGGCACCTCCATCTTTGACAATATGGTAAGCGACCTTCCATGAATTTTCTTCTAAATTAGGCACCTCTTATTTTGACTAACAAACCTAATATTATTTTTAATCAATCACAACAATCTCCACCTTGATTAAAAATAAACATAGTTACCACTACAACACTGTCTATTTCAACAGTCATAATTCTCTACACCGAGAATTATCGTACTCCACCATAAAGAGTACACCCACTTATAATTAATCACCAATTCTAAGAATTTCACATCGGCTCATATCGAAAAAAAAACTTGCTGAAATTTATGGTGCAACTCTCACACTTGGTTTTCCCGAGAGTTCATCAGCCATCAACATCCTTTCCACCACACACCTTGCATCTATACCAAGCCAATGCCCGTGTGCAAACTTGTGGACCCACTACCAGTAACACATCTTCTGTCATGGCAATATTTAGAGACTAGCGGCATGCCATGAGGATGTACACACTCTTTTCAAAGAGCATCACTATAGTCTTTGAAAACAGACATATTATTAGCATCACCATCGGTATTTGAGCTTCTTGCCGAATCAGCTCCACCCTTTGGACAATTTCTTTATAGGTGCCCAGATTGTCCACACCCCTAACACACTATCTTCTTTTTCATGAAATTGTTTTTCTTTCGGTTGTCAGCTACCAATGTTGAGTTTTCAAGCGAAACATTTCTTCCACCACTCAACCTTTTTTCTTAAGAAAACAACTTGCTAGTAACTTCTGAAAAAATTATTTTCTCCTTTCCATGAATCAAGATAGGTTTCATGTGATCATTAGAAGATGGAAGAGACCAGATGAGCCTTAAAGTTATATCTTCATCATCAAGTTTAACTCCAATGGTTTCCAGTTCAGAGACAATACCATTGAGAATACTGAGATGGTCAGACATAATAGTTCCTTCATTCATACGTAAAGTATGAAACTGCTCTTTCAAATACACCCGATTTGAAACGCCTTTTTTCTGATACAATTCTTCAAGCTTTTCTCATAGTTCTTTGGCCATAGATATTCCATGCACATTTGCAAGAATATTTTTGGCCAAACAAAGCCGAATTGCACTTGCAGCTCTTAGATCAAGATCTTCCCAATCTTCATCACTTATATTGGTTTTACTGGACTCAATACTAGTAACAAGGGCTGGTTTCCCCTTTAACGCCTTGTGTAACCCATATTGGATCAACAAATCTTTGACTTGTACTTACCACAAGCCAAAATTGATTCTCCCATCAAATTTCTCAATGTCAATCTTGACTCCTGACATTTCTCCTTCTTTCTTTGAAATTAGCTCTGATACCAGTTGTTAGAAAATTTGGATAAAATGGTATAATCACAAATTCTCCCTCCTAAGATCCTCCTTAGTAGAATATCAAATTACAGAAAAATAGATAATACACAACACAAGAATTATAGTGGAAACTCCAAATTAGAGAAAAATCACTTTCGTTGTCAAAAGACAACCAGAGAAAAATTCACTATGTGGAAAATTGTTACAACCACACTCTCAATAATTTTCTCACACACCCAAAAGACAAGAGCAATTACAAGCCCAAGAGAATTTTCCCACAAAATTCTCTTACTCAAGAACTTCTCATACAAGTTTTCTTTATTTTTGGGATAATTAACAATGAAGAAATGAAGCCATATTTATAGCCTTCAAGTTCTCATTTCATATGCCAAACATTTCCTCATTCAAAAAAATTAGGCTACCTAATTTTCCTATTCTTTATTCAAATAAGATTAGACACTTCCATCTTTAACAATATGTTAAGACACCTTCCATGAATTTTTTTCTAAATTAGTCACCTTCTATTTTGACTAACAAACCTAATATTATTTTTAATCAATCACAACATGAACATCGTCATTACATATTATCGTTATTAAATACAGTTAACCAACTCGAAATGTATTAATAAAAGAGAAAATGATGGTGAATTATTTAATATTATAATAATTTTATTTTTAGTATTTTTTAGATGTTATTTTTTGTTCCTTTCGATATATTTAAATATACATTTAATTTTAATCATCTTAAATATCGTAAAAGTTATCATTTATTGTGAAAACAAAATAACCTATTTTTTAACTTATTATTATTATAGAGTTATGCTCAAACTGTTTACACTTAAAAAATTGTTAAAAAAATAAAAACGACATATTTATAAAAGTTATTGCTTGCTAAAAATTTCTAAGCTTAAAAAACTGCTTCAAAAAACCGTTTAAACTGTTTAAAAAATAAATCACACATGTTTAAAATTACTATGTATTAATTTATGTTTAAATTACTTACACAGTGTAAAAAAACAAAAACTGCATAACTGCATATTGAAATATAAAAATATAATTCAAGCATGATTGTTTAAATATTTATTTAATTAGATATTCTCGTACTTACGATTAATTGTTTGAGGTTGGGGCGGGTTATATTTTTTTTAATAAATTGTTTATTTAATTAAAATGATAAAAAAAAACCCCTCATAAATTTGCATGTGCATCATTATATATGTAAAAAAAATTAATTAAATAACATTTATATTAAATTAATATATATTTTAAATAAATGTATCACAAAAGCATCACTCGAAAAATATAAATAAAAAAGAATAAAAAAAAAATATAGCACTTCTAAAATAACTAACCGAAAATAATGCCTGCCACTAGTGTAATAGCCCCGTACTATTTAGCGTAACTTCCAAAAACTCAACATTTTTTTCACACACAAATTTAATTGGATGGCTGGGATTGATCTTATTCATATTGCAGCTATACATCTAGTGTATATAAACATTATATATGATGTCCTCATAAAAATTACATTTTATAGATCAATGTAGAAATATAAGACGCAAATTTACAACACTAGTTATAATATGTATTACTTTATAGATAAAAAATAATCCAGATTTAAAATTTTAATTTAATATAAATAAATAAAAAATAGATAAATCATTGTTATAATATATCACATGATGAAACTCTTTTTAAAAATATAATATTTTTAAATTTTTAAAATTATTACCTAAAGTTTACATACATGCACAAGAATATGTACTATAATATATATATGTATTATATTTCATTAATCTTTCTCATGACAATAAAACAATGACAAATTGATTTTACGACAATCTTTTACATATATAAGATTGTAATTTTGAGACAATCTTTTACGTATACAAGATTGTAATTTTGAGATTGGGTGTAGCAAATCTACGTAAGATAATCTCTATTAACTCAAAATTTAGTTTTTTTTATAAAATTGTGTTTTCAATATTAAGATGAGATTAACGCCTCTTATATTTCTGGATCTCAATAATACCCTTCAAGGATCTCAATAATACCCTTCAAAAGAATTTAATCTTGACTATTTTTTAAAGAAAAAGAAATCTTTAACTCGAACACCTCCAAAAATTGGAGAAATTTTTTCAATAAAAAATAATATGGATAAAAGTATTAAATGCACCTATTATTAGTTTTTTTTAAAAGCACGTATTACAACTTTTTGTTTATTATTATTATTTTAATTAAAAAATATATATTTAAAAATAATAAAAAATTTAATATAAATTATACACATCATATAGTCAAAGAAATTTGGTAATATAACTAGCATGAACACAATTAACATGAAACAGTAACAACA
This sequence comes from Hippophae gyantsensis, assembly GCA_030763125.1. Taxonomy (NCBI): domain Eukaryota; kingdom Viridiplantae; phylum Streptophyta; class Magnoliopsida; order Rosales; family Elaeagnaceae; genus Hippophae; species Hippophae gyantsensis. Next base: position 51,325,345 of record CM061033.1, read on the forward strand.
ATTTATCTTCCTAACAATTCAGTTACATAACCCATGAAAAAAACAACAACCAAGTTTAAAAAATTAATATAAATAATGAATAAAAAAATACCATACTATATATCCAATTAAAGTTATAAAAAACAGCGATATACATTTTGCCAAATGTCTAATTAGAAGAATAGGAGAAAACTAAACAAGTTAAAAAAAAACTAATGACAAGCGAAATCAGATCACATCACAATGGAAAAAAACAACTAAGAAAGTACCAAAACTCTAATAGTTTTCAAAATCACACACTATATTAATATGAAATAATATGGTAAATAATAATAATAATTTCTTATAAGACATTTCATCTTGAAAATTAATGAAACAATCATAAAAGTCAAAACTTCTATCCATTAAAGCTTACTTAAATCTCACACATCTCTGAATATCTTTGAACTTTAAGTAATTGAGTATCATATAAAACTCGCTAAAACTTAATCATAAGAGTATTAAGATTAACAAGTCAAATGATAATCTTAAAGATAAAAAATTTAAACACAATATTTAATCTATCTATACTACTCAACATATTATCCATACGAAAATAAATTATACTTAATAAATTAAAACCATTAAAATCAACAAACAAACGAATTAGTTTTAATGTAACAAAAAATTAAGAATGATCAAAACTCCAAACAAAGAAAAGTTAAGAGTCAATCATTAAGAACTAGATCACACAAATAATTTGATTTTAATGATTGAATTGATCCAAGAAGCAAATAGATTAAATGCCACAACAATAAGATCTCATGCACCACCATAAAACAAACATGAAAACTAATTTGCACAACACAATCACACCATCAAAAAATTAAATCGATATTACAATTGGGAGACGAGACTTAAACATAATAAAAGATTCTTTGGAGAAAGGTTTTCAAAACTCAACATTAGCTTGAGTATTTTCATAAATTAGATCACATAGCTCAAACATAATAGTTCAAAAGAGGAGAAAAAAGCACTAAAAATTTGGAAAAGATTGTCCAAAGAGTTATGAAACACTTAGAGAGATTTTATTAGGAAAATATTATATAAAAGAACTTAAAAACTAGAAAAATATTAGAATAATACTAGAAAATCAACTAAAAACGATAAATGAATCGATGAAAAGATAAAAAATTAGTGTTGTTAAATGGAAGATAACAACTGTAGAATCTAAATATGACTATAAATAATGATAAAATATAAAAACAGAAAACAATTAAACAAGTTAAAGAGGAATAAAAATTAATGAGAGACATATAAAATTGAAGATAAATGTAAGAAAGTTTCAAAACAATCAATTACCTTCCACGATGATTAGGCTATTGAACATAGAAAAACTTTATTTGATATTTCATAGTTTTTTATATTTTTCCTAAATTTTGATTGTTATAAGTATATATCTTAATAACTACTATTTCTCGATTTACTCGAATATATCACAAGAGTATAATTAAAGCACACGTTACCATATTACACGTAAATTTATGTTTAAATATATTGATGTATGTTTATGTTCTTAAAAATTTTAATTTCATGTTTTTTAAATAACATTTCAAATGCCGAGTGCTCGGTGTTATATATCATTTTTTGAAATTATATACCCATAGACCAGCTTGATCGCATTTATATTTTGGCTGTATATTATTAATATTGGCATCTTTTCGAAACTTGAATTCCCCCTTTCACATCTCTAACTCTGTCAACCGATTTTTGAATATATATATATATATATACATCCTTGGCATAAAAATGTTGACACAAAAGTCTTTCAAGAAGTGTGCTGTGGCAGCGTAGCTAGGACACTGGTTTCAAAAGGTAAATAGTCATTGTCGAAAGAGACGCGTGGATGGTGACATAATTCTCTTGCTATATACGTATATTTTTTAAAATAACAAAAATATAAATTTTAAAATTTATAATAATAAAAAAACTATTTGTACATGTTTTTTTATGAATAAAAAAAATTATAAATCTTATAAATATTAATAAAAATACGTTAATTTGTATATTAAAATTCTATAATTTCTTAATTATCTTTTAATTTTTACATTTTATTAAAATAAAAAATTAACTTTTTTTATCTATTTATATTTACAAAAATACATCTTTAAGTGTATTACCATTTAAAAAATAAATAAAATGATTAATTATAAATTTAAAATTAATATTCATATTTTTTAAAATTATAAAATATATGTGTATCGTTTAATAATTATAAGAAATTTTTATATTTTTATTAAAAACTATAACAACTTTACTATTAAAGAAAAAATATGATGTAGTATTTTATTTGAAAGTAATTTAAATTAAATTATAATTATTTAAATTAATTTAATATTATTTTTATTATTATAAATTTTAAATATCATTTTTTTAATTTCATTTTATTTGAAATATTTTTTATTAATTAAATAATTACATACTATATTATTATATATTATAACCTTGTGATAATGCTATAAAATTTACTTAACTTTTTTTATTTACTAATATTATTAACCACAATCCATTTATTATTTACAATCATTATGAATTTATGGTATGAAACATTCGTCGTATAAAGTATCACTTCCTGTCTGCCAGCATAAAACTGTTGTTCCCTTTTTTAGGATAAAACTGCTCAAACATGAATGGAAGAACGGTGTGGCTATTTAAAAATATATTACTAATATCCCAAATTCAACATGATTCAGTAAATCTAAAATTTTAAATTAAATAAAATGATAAATATGAATATTTAAAAAATTATTTGTATGAACTAATATTTTTATATATAAAATTTATTTTTATTTTTTTTAAAAAGAAAATATATGTTGTTACTTTTTAAGTAAATATAACTTATATTTTTTAATATATATAATATATATATATATATATATATATTTATTTTAACGTGAAACCAGTACTCATTTATAAGTTGAAGGCAGAGACAGCATAATATACGTTAGCAAATAATTGTCAGTTTGCGAAAGCTTGTGCACTCTGTCTCTGTTTCAAACCCTTGTTACTGATCAGCGAACATGCACTCGAATCACTTGCTTCTTGAGGAGCCTATTCGGATGGCTTCGATTTTAGAGCCTTCCAAGCCTGTAAGTTTTCAACTGAATTTCTTCAATTTAGTTCCTCTTGCTACTGTTGGCTGATCATGTGTTTGGCTGCTTAGAGAATTTTGGAAAGTTGAGAAAATCTTGGATCCAAAAAATGAGAGACAAAGACATGATTAAGAGTATTGGATCTGTTCGTTGACATTTCGTTTGAAAATTTGAGCTGTTTTCTTTTTTCAACTGGTCCTTTTGGTTATTGAGCTTAGCTACTGTGTTTGAATGCTTAGAAAATTTTGTAACGTAGAGTAGATAGAGGAAATGATTCTAGACTTGAATTCTTAAGCGTTACTAACTTATTAGCGAATTTCGTTACCGTCTTTAATTTTCCTCTTACTTTTCATGTAATTATAAAGAAATCAATATTTGAAGAAATAATCAAAAGAAAAAATAAACGTTTTCTTCGATATATTTTTTCTTAATTTGTTTAAGGTATGTATATTGTTTATATAGACAAATATTAATTATTATTTTAACAATTATCATGATTGAATTACATGGTTTACAGCTGCTTGGTAGGCACCGTATATATTGGTAGGCGATTGGCATCAATGCAGTATTTGTTGAATGAGTTACAGTATTTGTTGAATTCAACACTTCTCCTCAAGTTGGTGCATAGATATCTTTCATGCCCAACTTGACTGAAACTTCTGTGAATACTTAATATGAGACTGCTTTAGTAAGGATGTTAGCTAATTGATCTTCTAACTTAATTTTTGGTAATTCCAATGAATTTTCTTCTAACTTTTTCTTAATAAAGAATCTGTCAACTTTAGCATGTTTTGTACGATCGTGTTGAACTGGATTATGAGCAATATCACATGCTGCTTTATTATCACAAAATAACTTAATTGATTTTTTAGCAGGATATCCCAAATCTTTCAAGAGAGATTGTAACCACAAGGCCTCATAAAGCCTAAGTGCCATACCTTTGTATTCAGCCTTTGCACTTGAACGGGCAACAACATGTTGTTTCTTACTTCTTCATGTTACAAGGTTTCCCCCTACAAAAATGAAGTAGCCTGATATAGATCGTCTATTATTTATTGATCAAGCCCAATCAGTATCAGTATATACTTTTATTCTTTGGAACTCTGAGTTTTTAGTGAACAATACTCCTTTTCCAGGAGCAGACTTTAAATACCTCAAAATACGAATAACTGCATTCATATGTTGTTCTCCAGGATTATGCATAAATTGGCTGACAATACTTAAAGCATAGGCAAGATCTGGTCTTGTGTGTGCCAAATACATCAATCTTCCAAAAAGCCTTTGATATCTTTCTTTATTTGTTAGAACTTGATCAACCTTGATACATAACTTTAATCCTTCCTCTACTGGTGTATTAGTTGGTTGACATACCGACATACCAATTTCTTTTAATAAATCTAAGGCATGCTTTCTTTGAGATAAGAAGATTCCTTCTTTTGATCGAGAAACCTCAATCCCAAGAAAATATTTTAAGGAACCAAGGTCTTTCATTTCAAATTCCTTGGACAAATAACTTTGTAGAGCTTTCCTTTCTTCAAGATCATTTCCTGTTACTATCATATCATCAACATATACAATAAGTGTAGTGATCTTACCATACCCTTTTTCTAGAAATAAAGTATGGTCTGAATTGCTTTGCTTGTAGCCAAATGCCTTCATTGACTTTGTGAACCTGCCAAACCATGCTCTTGGGGATTGTTTCAATCCATATAGTGATTTTTTTAATTTACACACCTTTTCATCGTGGATTTTGGATTTTGGATTTTTTGATTCCTGGTGGTAAATCCATATAGACTTTTTCAATTAAATCTCCATGTAGAAAGACATTTTTTACATCAAATTGATAAAATGGCCAATCTAAATTTGCAGCTAGAGATACCAAGACTCAAACAGTGTTAATTTTGGCTACAAGCGCAAATGTTTCTGTATAGTCGATCCCATATGTCTGAGTGTATCCTTTTGTCACCAATCTTGCTTTATAGCGTTCAATCATACCATCTGCTTGATACTTTATTGAAAAAATCCATCGACATCCAACAATTTTCTTTGTTGGTGGACGATCGACAAGTTCCCAAGTTCTATTTATTTCTAAGGATCTTAGTTTTTCATTCATAGCATCTTTCCATTTTTGGTCAGCTAAAACTTCTTGCACACTGTTAGGAATAGATACAACAGATAATTGATTTACAAATGATACGTTTGATTTTGACAAATGATGTTTAGACATATTGTTACTCATGGGATATTTGACTTTACTAGAAATCGCAGGTTCATACATGGCTTTAGGAATACTTCTGTTAGGACGTGGTAGAAGTATTTTTCTGGTTGGTTCAATAGTTGGAGCATCCTCTACAAACGATTGGTTAGGTATATTAGCAACTTGGAGAAAGAAATTCGTATTCACTTAGTGGTAGTAATGAACTTGCTTGATGATCTTGAAGTTGATGAGGACTTGATTCCATTTCCCTTGAGTCTTCTCTATATTGAGAGTTATTACCATCTGAATTCAAGTTATTTTTATTTTTCTTACATATAATTTGTCTTTCTTCATAAGGAAACAATTTATATGTAAGAGTTTGAATTTCAGCATGGTTGTACTCTCCCTGAAATTCAAGTGTAGAAGAGAAATATATTGTATCTTCATGAAAAATAACATCTATGGTGGTAATCATTTGTTTTGTAGGAGGATGATAACAACGATACCCTTTTTGTTGTGTGACATATCCCATAAAAACACAACGTATTGCTCGTAGATCCAACTTGCTACGTTGTTGTTTATGTAGGTGTACAAATGCCACACACCCAAAGACATGAGGAGGTAAATTGGGTACACTTGGTGCAACAATTGCTTCAGTGATGGCTTGTAGTGGTGTTTGGAAGTTAATGGAACTAGAAGGTACTCGATTGATCAAATATGCAGCAGAAGTAAGTGCTTCTCCCTAATAAGATAATGGCATATGAGCTTCGATCAATGAGGCACAGACAACTTCCAACAAGTGTCAATTTTTTCTTTCTACAACTTCATTTTGCCGAGGTGTATCAACACAAGTAGTTTGATAACTAATCCCTTCTGATTTAAGATATTCTTGAAGCTCAGAACTTTTATATTCTCTTCCATTGTCACTACGTAGAACTTGAATCTGTGTTTTATACTGAGTACAAACCATTTTATGAAATTTTCTAAATAATACGTTTGCCTCACTTTTAGATTTCATTAAACAGACCCAAGTCATTCTACTAAAATTATCAATAAATGTAACAAACCAACGTGATCCTCCTAAAGTAGAGACTTTGGAAGGACCCTATACATCAGAATGTATAACCATAAACGAAAATGGACTTTTATTTAAGGTTACATGAAATGAGAAACGATGACTTTTTGCTAGTTCACAGACATCACACTTTAAAGTAGAAAGATCTAAGCTTAAAAATAAATTTGGAAATAATTTCTTTAAATATCCAAAAGAAGCATGACCCAATCTTCTATGCCACATCCATATATTTGATTAATCCTTTTTAGATCCAGTTGCTACCAGTGCATGATTTGTTGAATCCAAGTCCAAATAATACAGGTTTTCTTGCCTAACACCACGACCAATCGTTTGCTTTGTTTGGATGTCCTTGAACACACAAAAGTTAGGCCAAAAAATAACAAAACAAGATAAAGTAATGATTATTTGAGAAATAGATATAAGATTATTCTCTAAAGAGGGAACAACTAGTACTGAATCTAAATTCAAAGTACTAGTGAGAGACAAAGATCTTTCCCCAATAACTGAGGTTGTGTTACCATTGGTAGTGCAAACAGTTTTGTGTGAAGATGATTTTGAGATTTGTCTAGAATCAAATGTCATATGATCAGTTGCACTTGAATCAATTATCCATGTATTAATAAAAACAGGAGAAAAAGTTTTAAGCATCTTACCAACATTTACTGAAGAGTTTGCAACATGATCCTTTGTTGTTTCAGCAATGGTGGCAGTAGACATCTGTCGTGGATTTTTCTTCCGAGAGTCACGGTTGTGATCCCACCAGTCAGGATATCCCACAAGTTCAAAATATCGTTCTTTTGTATGACCTTTTTGATGACAATGGGTACATTTAAATGATAATTTATCAGCCACCCTTCGTTCTTGCTGATTGAAAAAAAAAACGATTTTTAGATACCATGGCGAAAGCATCAACGTCTCCAGATTTTTCCTTCAATGAGATTCGACGTATTAGCTCTCGTCGAATTAAGGAATAACAACCTTCTAAATCTGGGATGGTTTCTTTTCGCAAAATTTCTCCACAAACTTGCTCAAATTCATCATCTAATTCAACAAGAAAAATATGTACCCTTAGTCTTTCAACAGACTCATGATATGATATTAGATCATGATGGTCTTTCATGACCACCTTATCACGATGGTCTTTCATGACCACCTTATCACGATGTTCTAGTTCTTGAAAAATTTCAGTCAACTCTCCATAATACTTTGAAAGTGATTTTCCATTTTGTCTGGAAGTAAAGGCTTTTTGGTTTAAGATAAATACTTGTAATTCGTCACTTCCATCATAGAATGCTTTTGTCAAAACACCCCAAATTTCAAGAGCAGTAGGTATGCGTAAATAACGTTTCATGATTTATGGACTCATTGACATAAGCAACCATCTCTTCACTTTTTGATTTTCTGCATACCACTTGTTATAATTTTCTGATGTTTTTTCTGGTTGTAAATTTTTGTTATGAATATAAGAGAGTTTCTCTCTCTCTGCAATATGCATTTCTATTATTTGAGACCAAACATCATAATTAGTCTCAGTAAAAATAATTCCAACATTAAAAACACCTTTAGAATGAACAAATTGTACAATAACTAGAGTTGATTGCTTCACAGGTAATGAAATTGTGTCCTTTGTCATGATTTTATGGTAAACTAACTAGAAAATGGTGTAATAATTTCAGAACTGGAAATAAAACTGCAAGAACCGGTATAAAGAATATTGAACCGATGTTTTTTTTTAAAAGAAGAAATGGACTAAATCGGATAAAAAATACAAAACTGGGTTAAAAATTGGTTTAAAAACCTTGAAAACTGGATCAAACCGGTTTTACAAAGACAAAACCGAAAAAAAAAACCGAGTTTAGACCTTTAAAATGGACCGAATCGGCCAAAATTGGAAAGACTATGAAAAACTGAGAAAACCAGGTTCAGACTGAACCGCTAGTTGAACTGAACCAAACCTGAGCCGAACTGAGATGCAGGTCGGCTACGTCCGCGAGTCGAACTGAGGTGCGGGCCGGTTATGTCCTCGAGTCGAGCCGAGCTGAACCACATGCCACGTCATCGTCTTCAACCTCCAGATGGCGCGTGATGAAGCGTTGAGGCACGTGAATGTGGGTGCGTGTAGTCCTTTTCTTCTACCCTATTTTTACCAAAATGTTCAAAATTGTGTTTAGAATAATCTGGTAAAATTAGGTAGGACAAATACCGCTTCAAAAATAATGTTTGTAATTAATATTTGTACGGGTGTTTGAATGAGATTTTTTTTCTGAAAACAAATATTTTCAAGAGAAAGAAATCTCTGTTTTAGAGAACAAGGGTTTTAAATTTGTATAAAACAACGACTTGACTCTGATACCATAAAGAAATCAATATTTGAAGAAATAATCAGAAGAAGAAATAAACGTTTTCTTAATTTGTATAGGGTATATACATTGTTTATATAGACAAATATTAATTACTATTTCAACATGAATTATATGGTATACAACTGCTTGGTAGACGTATATTGGTAGACGTATATTGGTAGATGCCGTGTATATTGATAGGCGTTTGACGTTGGTGTAGTATTTGTTGAATGAGTTGCAGTATTTGTTGAATTCAACAAGTCACGAATTAATGATTAATCAAACTGTAGCTAGTGCTTTATTCTTTACGGTCATTACCTTTTCATTCTTGTTCTGTGTTGCTCGGTTAGTCGGTTTAACTCTCTAGCAAATTTCAGAAACGGAAGTTTACACTAGATTGGTATTACTGGTTTATTTTTCTAAAATCTTTGTGTCTCTTCTATCTTTTCTCATTTGGCATTCAAGAAACATTTTAAGGGTCAAGGGAATTCCTTTGATTTCTTATTATTACGTGGTCAATCTTTTATTTAATTGATGTATGTTAGAGATTGCACATATGAGTGATCTAATGTTGTTTGGATTAACTCTGCAGACTTTCTTCCCTGCAATGACAAAGATTGTCGGGACACTTGGTCCAAACTCCCGATCTGTTGAGATAATATCTGACTGCCTGAAGGCAGGAATGTCCGGTACACCTTCTTTATTTAATTAAATTTATCATTGTCTCTCAGTTTAATTATGCGTTTTTTCTTTCCCACTGCAATTTTCCTTTATAGTCTACTAATGGCCAAGAAATTGAGGAATGAACGTAGTTTTCACTTTCTCTATTTTCTTTTTGAATTATTTGATCTTTTCTTTCCCATTACGGAGTAAGCGAGTTGGATTTTTACTGTGATTGAATAATGAGAATGAAAACGTTGTTCACATTTTATTTATTCAATATGTTAACCTCATGCATTTTTAACTTATCAACTTATGAAAGCAATGGCTACTTGGCTGGTTTCTATATTGGGTAAAGCTTCCTCATTTTCATGATGTTGACAGGATTTTGATTTATTCTTGGATTTTTCAACTTGAAAAGATACGACTCTGTTCAGTCATAATAACATTTCTGTTTTTGACATTTTTTCTCAAATTTAGTGGCAAGGTTTGATTTTTCATGGGGTGACAGTGAATTTCACCAAGAGACGTTGGAAAATTTGAAGAAGGCTATCAAGAGTACCAAGAAGCTTTGCGCTGTAAGCTTGTCTTTCTTACATTGTAATCTGCTCTATGGTTTCAACTTTATGTGGTTGAATCATGATCAGTAGCTGTTAGGGTGTATTATTTTTTTCTGCTTTAGTTTTTCTGAATTGGTCCTTTTCAGGTTATGCTAGATACGGTTGGTCCAGAGTTGCAGGTGGTTACTAAAACTGATCATCCTATTTCCCTTCAGGCCGATACTTTAGTTGTCCTAACACCAAATCAAGAGAAAGAGGCTAACTGTAATCTCTTACCTATAAATTTTAGGGGTTTGTCAAAGGTCAGATTTATATTATTTTACTAGTGCTCTATTCATATATGTTGTTCAAACTATTTGATATATCGTAATTCTGTGTTTTATCAGTGATCCATTTATATGCAATAGTCATTGCTGGCTTATTTAACTTAAATAACCTAACTCTTTATCTTCTTAATTCTATCTTCCTTTTTACAAAAAGTCAAAAACACAGTATGTGTGTTTGGTTTTCTTTGGGTTTCTGGTTGAAGTAAATTTATTTTTTTGCATTTACTTTCATTTTCTCAAAACATGATTAGAGAATGGGATATCTTCTTTTCAATGTTCTCATTTCATGATTTATAATTTGAAAATGCAGGTTGAACTTGATTTGAAAGAATTTTATCCCAAAAGAAAAATAATAATAAATTGAAGGAACGTTAAAGGTTCTATAGTGTAAATATAGTGAAGAAAGAGCATAAATCTTTAAGCTTTATGAAGGTGCAAGGTTTTTGAGCTAGCCTCGGCTGTTTTTACTGTTAAGTAACTTAGCAATTCAGTGACGTTAAGTGTGTCACTGTCTTCATTTCACTGGTTCACTGCTTTCTCATATTTTCACTCAAAACTTATCATGAAGATGCATAGTGTGTTTTCCACATTCTTTGGTACTGTTGCTCAGCTTAAATCAAACTTGGTCTTTGCAGGCAGTAAAACAGGGAGATACTATTTTTATTGGTCAGTACCTTTTCACTGGAAGCGAAACTACTTCTGTCTGGCTTGAGGTGAGGGAAACAAAGAAATGGATTCAGTTATTAAGATAATGTTTATACAATAAGCATAAAATACTGGGTATGTCAAATCAATGCTTTCCTGACTGGACATAATTGTTTTCATCACTTGTTTAAATTCAGATAAGATACACCAGGCTGACCTTTTTCTTTTTGGGTGGGGGTGGGGATTGGTGTTAAATTAATCGTTTTCCTATCTTCTCAAGCAAAAAAGTCCAGGAACGTGATCATAATTAGAGAAGATGGCCACTTCTCCATTGGTGATAGATATTACTCATTTTATCCCAAAGGTTTGGCTGCAAAATGAAAATATCTTGTAATAAGAGAGGCGTATTGACGGACTACATTAGCTATAGCTAGCATGCCTCCTAGATGTTAAGTTTGAAGATTGGCATTTAGCAGGTTCTGGATTTGGCAAAGTGGTGGAGTAGACCTAGATGGAACCTTACGTGCATTTTGGATAAGACTGTAGTTCTTATACTCTCATGTGCCTCTCATAATGAGAAATTGAGAACCTTGGTATCTCATCTGCGAACATTTTGTGTTCGCTTTATATTCTAATAAAATCCTTTTGTTTTCTATTTGGCCTTTACTTTCAATAGCTTAGCAGCAAAATGACAAGGGCTTTTGTCCTGATTCATCGCCTCTCTTGTAATTTTTTCTTGAGTAGAACTGATACAAACTTAGCAGCAAAATGGCAAGGGCTATACTTTTTTCTCTCAATAATGCAGGTTACTGAGGTGAATGGTGAAGATGTTGTTTGCCTTATAAAGAACTCTGCTACCTTGGCTGGGTCACTGTATACTTTGCACGTCTCTCAAATTCGTATTGACCTTCCCACACTCACTGATAAAGATAAGGAGGTTTGTCCTTGTTTTCATCAAATGTGGTTCCTAATAATCAGCTGCAAATGTTTTGGCATAAGAAGATGTGTGTATAGTAAAAAACGCTAAAAAAATAATTGCTTTTTCTGGAAGGTTTTCATTGAGAACCAACTCTCTGTAGTGACCTTTCTGCATATGTGATTGTTGATTGTATTATTCTATTAATGTTAATACAGAAAAGCTGCCTGATAAAATTTTAGTGTAGTGATAATGGATTAATTTTTGGAATTTGTCATGATTAGTGAGAAATAAGTGTGTTTCCTTCTCAATAGACTCCAAGTTAATTTTACTCTTGATAAGGTGTATGTTTAACTGTTAAAAGCATTTGGAGAAATGATGTGGATGGAGTTTCCTCCAAGTTTGTTTTGATACAGCTTTCCCGTTGTATTGTATTGTTTCAGGTAATAAGAACATGGGGTGTTCAAAACAACATAGACTTCCTATCCTTGTCATGTACCAGGCATGCTGAAGATATTTGCCATGTGAGACTTTTTCCTGCAGGAAATTTTGGCTCTATGTAGTTTCTTACATCTAGTAAATGAATTGAAAAACTTCCTCGTTTCTGACCTCATTCATTTATACTTGTGTGATTCACTTGCATTTGAACTTTGAGTGCAATCGACTTTTCTCTCTCATTTCTTGTTTCTGACATTGACTGTTATGGATATTGTGCAGGCTCGTGAATTTATTTCTAAGCTGGGTGACCTCAACCAAACTCAAATTTTCGCAAAGATTGAAAATGTTGAGGTGAATCACCTAAAAGTTGTAAAATAATTACCCTCTTACATGTTGGGCTCTATATGAATGCCATGTTTGTGGAGGACTAACCCTTCCTCTCTAGGCAGCAAATTGGTGGTAATAAAAAAATAAGAAAAAGAAAGAAAGTGGTGTTACTGCCAATAAGCATGTCATACGGTTGGGGCATGATTTCACTATTTTTCTTAACTATTCCACATATTTAGAGTATCTACTAGCCAAAATGTTCTCGTTCTATCAATGTGGGCATGTCATGATTGAATCAGGGTTAATGTCAAAATCTGTTGTTGGGATCATGTTCAATCTTTTGTCAAAAGTACCTTTTCACCATCAAATATCATGATTGTCTTTAATATGCTTTTGAATAGCGTTTTCTTTCTTTCATATTCATTATTGTAGGGTTTAAATAATTTTGATGAGATCCTACAAGAAGCAGATGGTATCATTCTCTCTCGTGGAAATCTGGGGATTGATCTCCCACCAGAGAAGGTCAGTTTCTGTATCCAGAAAATTGCTTGTTTGGTCACATTTAAGTCTGACTCCATGTGCTCCTGCTTTTCAAGAAAGTAGCTCCAATCCTTAGGAAAACACAAAATGTACTTCTTGGCACATTAAAGAACTTCTCAACATTTTTTCCTATTTGCCTCCAAATTGATTTTTCCCACACTTTTGGAGGTAAGATAGAAGCAGAAGCAGATAGAGTTTAAACATCTATTATTGCATATTATTTGTGTTAAGTCTCACATCGGTCAAGGACTCTGCTTCCGCTGCACTTATAAGTCTTTGACAACCCTTCTTCTTTAAGAGCTCTTTTGGAGGGAGTTAGGCCATAAATTTCTACAATTTGCATGTAGGTACACAAGCAGATATTTATGTTGTTCTAGAACCAGAAGTATTAGTCCCGACACATTGTGCATATTCTTTGAAAGAAAAAGGTGCTCTGCTTGTATTTAGCTATTTTTGATAAAAAAAAATGAAGAAAATAGAAACCTTATACTTATGACATCATCACCTTGCTGAAACCTTAGGATAGGAATTTCTTACTTCAATCTGTGTTTTTCAGACTTGGATGCCTCACTTTTAGTTGAAATTCTCTCTCAAAACAGAAAACTAAATGACCCAAAAATGTTTCTTTTTGTTGTAGGTGTTTTTATTTCAAAAAGCTGCTGTTTATAAATGCAACATGGCTGGAAAGCCAGCTATAGTGACTCGTGTTGTGGACAGTATGACTGACAACCTAAGGCCTACTCGTGCTGAAGCAACGGATGTTGCGAATGCAGTTCTGGATGGTAAGTTAAGAATTGTTTCTGTTGGTAACTTTGGTTGATGCTTATCTGGATGGTTTTCTTCACTATAAGGTGGAGGATTCAACACCCCACTTCCAACCCTCAGTTATGCTGGTGTAGTAACTGTATATCTTTTCTTTCAGGAAGTGATGCGATTCTTCTAGGTGCAGAGACCTTGCGAGGATTATACCCTATTGAAACAATTTCTATTGTTGGAAAGATATGTGCGGAGGCAAGACTTTTCTTTTGCTGGCATTGGCCTTTCTATGTTTAATTATGTAACCCTCTCTGAAGTGGTTAAGTTATTGTTGTAGTACAGGCATGCAATTCTCAGATAAAGTTTACTGTGTTATATCTCCCTAGGTTTCTAAATTTCACCAAGTATTTTTAATTTTATGCCTGTTGTAGCGAAGAATGAAACTTCCTTGTGGCCTACATTTTTGCTATTTGTTTGCAAAGTGTTGAAGCAAATTTCGGCAAGCACGTGTTATTATCTCAAGGGAGATACCATGCTGAGTTGTTGTATTTGAGTTACCATTCTTATCTTTTGGCCATTCATTCCATTCAAAAACTTCAGTTCCTATTGTTTGGTGAGAAACTATGATGATTTACAATTTCATATTTGCTGATAGTAACTTTATAAAGTTTCTCTACAGGCAGAGAGGGTTTTCAATCAAGATCTGTATTTCAAGAAGATGGTCAAGTATGTGGAACCAATGAGTCACTTGGAATCAATTGCCTCCTCTGCTGTACTTTCCTGCCTGCCTTTATTTAACTCTAGTTTTCAAATTTGTCTTTTGAAGAACTGTTGGCCTACACCTTAGTTAGGAGAAGAATGTTTATGTTATTTTCTTTTTTTGGTATTCCAGGTGCGTGCGGCGATCAAAGTGAAGGCTTCTGTAATCATTTGCTTCACTTCATCAGGAAGAGCTGCAAGGTTCCTTTATTTATTTTTTTACTTTTTTCCTCTGATTTATTTTCTCTGTATATGCTCGTTTGTTACAAATTATGAGGATCCATCATCATGATCATGATGGTTCTTTTTTGACTTTATGATCACGATGGATTGATGCGAGGTTGAGATAAATGCACCATGTTATGCAGTTTACCAATTTTTGTGCCTAGACTATTTACACATTCTTTTTTTTTTGGATTGTTGTTTCCTTGCAGGTTTATTGCAAAGTACAGGCCAATTATGCCAGTAATTTCAGTTGTGGTTCCTCAGCTAAAGTCAAACCAGCTCCGATGGACTTTTTCTGGTGCCTTTGAGGTTTGTGGTTGACATGATTCTGACAAGTGCTCTACTGCAGAAAGCTTACTTTTCAATGATATGCTGGAATTGCAGGATACTATTAATTTTTGCAGTATTGCAAGGAAACATCTGTTGAATTAAATTTCTTAATCAGATAATCCTGCAAAATATTTGAGTATTGGCAAGGTCTCTGCTTTCATGCTGGGCCCTAAGTTAGGTTGTTGTAGTCATGTTAAAGAAAAGTTCATGATTAATTCTTAATCAAACATAATCATTTATCTTTGTACTTTCGTCTCCTTTACTGAATTATGCAAAGATAAGTAAAATAGTTATGGTTTCATGATTATTACTTTTTCCCTGCATCTTAAAGGAAGGAATCCAAAGTGTAACAATTTTAGCTAGAAATTGCAAGCAAGTGGCTTTTTTTTCTTTCTTTTTTTGTGGGCTAATTGCAAGTATCCAGATCTAATTTTTGAGAGTAGCCTCTTCATGTGAGCAAGTGAAGTGGAAGAATGTTTTGTAGTGCCAACCCTCTTAAGGAATAATTCCATGGTTCTCATTTTATAATGTTGAATGCTTTTTTATTTGCTCCCTCTAATATTATACTTCCTTTTATTTTGATTACATTTTACTATATAAACCATTGAAAGGCAGTGCTGCTAACTTGGTGAGCTATCTTGATATTAGAATATAATAGTTTTGGTTTGTCTAAAATGATATAGCATAGTAGTACTTATATGTCACTTTTTATTTTTTCTAGGTGAGTTGGATTCTGGAATTGTTTATTCAAAACCAGTGCTTATCATTTCTAGTTGTTAATATCTATGTTTTTTACAGGCAAGACAATCACTTATTGTTAGAGGCCTGTTTCCTATGCTTGCAGATCCTCAACATCCTGTAAGTATTGCGGTGAATTATATAATTAATATCATTTTGTTCCACATTATAACTGATAGTGAATAACAACTACTTTAAGGGTAACATATGATCGGGATGTTGAGTGAATTACTAATATGAGAACATGAGATTTCAATCTCTACTATTTTACCAGGGCCCTACATAAGTGAGAAGATATTGCCAACTGAAATATACAACCCTACACTGGCAACTACATGAACATAGAATCAGACATTAAATACTACTAAAAAAACATGACAACCGTGCCCGGTATTCTTGGTATACCACCCAGTCAAAACACCTCTTAGAACTAAGCCTCACCTACATTGTAAAAATTGTCATATTGTGGTATAATTGTATAAAGATTTTCAGAAACCTCCCTTTTGGAAAATAGAGCTAACTGACTCCATGAATCAGTTTGAGAGAACTGAGTTATTGTCAAAGGTTGATTTCCATTATGACATGGCAGCTGATATTAATTTTGTACTTATCGGAAGCCGGTTAGGCTCTTGCCATCACTTAATGTGTGTCACATGTTAGAATTATGAATTATATAGGAAGCAAATCACTATAAGTATCATGTGTGTAAATCTACTGAAATAAGCTTGTATTTGCAGGCCGAGTCTAGAAGTACAACGAATGAATCAATTTTAAGCGTTGCTTTGGATCATGGAAAGGCCTCTGGTCTAATAAAGTCGCATGACAGAGTTGTTGTTTGCCAAAAACTTGGGGATGCATATGTGGTCAAGATCCTTGAGCTTGAGGATTAAAATCAATGCTCAACTTGGTTTGGGGTGTACTTTTGCTTTTCTCTGGTTAGTACTTACTGCTAGCCTTTGGAAATGGGAATAGTACTTTTACTATGTGGCCAAGTAAATTCCGGCCTTTCATGCACTATTTATTCCTACTTGCGATAGTTGGTCTGAAGTTTACATAAGAAATATTCACTCACTTTTCAGCTTTATCGTGTTGATTTGACCAAACATTGCCGCAGTTTACCAATATTAGCGATGAAAGGAAAGCGAATGTGATGGGGATTGTCTAAATAGACCCTTACTTGAACCAAAGTTTAGGAATTGGTTAGGGCGTGATTTTTGTTAACAATGGGCTGTTTATCGAGTTTGAAACTAATATAGATGAGCAAAATGGACAAAAATATGGATAATTAATTAGAAAATATATTTTAAATAAAAAAGAATTAGTATTATTTGTCTTATTAATATATATATATTTTTTAAATTATATTTTTTCATTATTAAACATGATATTTTTGTTTTTTTATTATTAGATATAAATATTTACTATATTAAATCTTTTAGTCATGTGTTTATCGGTTGCTACAGCTTAATAAATAATGAGATTAATGCGTTTATGGAATGCAAAGGTGAAAAGAAAGATTAACGATGCAAATGAAACACAATAAAGAGAGATGGATGAAGAGATGGGATATTATATATGCATACCCAGTTTTTACATGTTATTGAGTATAACAGTAATATGCTCTAGTTGTATAGTCGTACAATTAGATGTAAAGTAGTACAACTTGGTATAGAGTTGACATATCAGGAAAAACTAGTACTAGTGATAGAAAGTGGTAGATGAGTCAAATCACACAAACATATTATACCGCCAGGCAAGTCCGTAACCACATACATGACAGAGACATGACGAGATTCATTGGCCGAGGCAAGTTGTTGATGAAGTTGTAGGAGAAAAGCAGTAGGAGCACTACACCAGAAAATGAAATGTGCTTATTACAATTGAAATGAATAACAAACCGATACATCTAATGCATTAATCATGACTTACCTTTGGAATATTAGTAAATACACTGTTTACAGCTCGAGAAGTTCTTTCCAGAAACATCTTTGTTAACCTGTATATTAGTGTCGGGAAAAAATAAATGATCGTAAAGAAATAAATTTCACACCTTAGATAATTTCTCAAATCAAAATAAAATAAAAATAATACCAAGAATTTAAAGTGGAAAAACCTTTCAAAATGAAAGCAACAAACACGGGACCCATAAGCCACTTAAACTTCCACTATAATAAGATGGGATTACACACTTCACCTTTAGGTGGATTTTTCACAAAAATACAACAAGTATGTATCTTTAATTTGTGGATAAAATTTCACAAATTAACTCTCTTCATTTTTTCTCTCAAAATCTCTCTCAGAAAACTCTCTATTTTCTTTCTTTTCTCTGCTTCTGATCTATATATTTTGAGATTGAAGCTAAGGCTTTATAAAGCCAAAAACTCCATTCTTCTCCATTCTTCACGCATGAATTGATGGAGACAAATGAAAGAAACTTTTGACTTTTTTTTTTCTTTCTTTTCTTTCGGCACCACACCAACCCCATTCTTCAATTCTGCTAGCCCATATTAGTTGACCAACAAATCTCCCCCTCCAACTTATGTGGGATAGGGCTCTTCAACACCTGCAATCTTTCTACAGATAATAAGTTTTTCTCTAGTCACGGTCTTTGTCATCATATCTGCCCCGTTATCATTGGTGTGAACCTTTTCAACTTCCAGTAGTTTATGTTCCAACACATCACGAATCCAATGATACCTTATGTCGATGTGTTTGGACCTTGAGTGGAAGGTTGGTTTCTTACTAAGATGAATTGCACTCTGACTGTCGCAATAAAGAACATAGTTTTCTTGGTTCTGATGCAATTCTTGTAGGAACTTTTTCATCCGCAGGATCTCCTTACAACCTTCAGTGATTGCAATGTACTCTGCTTCTGTGGTACTTAAGGCAATACACTTTTGTAATCGTGATTGCCATGAAACAGCTCCACCTCCAAATGTTATTAGGTACTCGGATATAGATTTCCTCGTATCTACGACGCCAACCATATCTGAATCTGTATATCCTTCTAATACAAGTTTATTATTACCAAAGCATAAACAATGACTGGAGGTTCCTCTGAGATACCTGAGTATCCATTTGACAGTTGCCCAATGTTCCTTTCTAGGATTTGATAGGAATCGACTCACAACGCCAACAACATGTGCAATGTCTGGTCTGGTGCATACCATAGCATACATTAGACTGCCAACTGCCGATGCATAAGGCACCTTGCTCATCTCTGATTTCTCCTCCTCACTTGAGGGACATTGACTCACATTAAGTTTGAAATGGCTTGCAAGTGGACAACTAACGGGTTTAGCTTTGCTCATGTTGAATCTTTCAAGAACTTTTTCAATATACCGTTTTTGGGAAAGCCAGATCTTTTGCTTTTGCCTATTGCGGGTAATCGTCATGCCAAGAATCTGCTTGGCAGGTCCTAAGTCCTTCATTGCAAAGGACTTACTCAACTCCTTCTTTAACTTGTTAATCTTGTCAATATTTTGACCCACAATTAACATATCATCAACATAAAGCAAAAGAATAATAAAGTCACCATCAGGGAATTTCTTGATGAAGACGCAGTGATCAGCCGTCGTTCTACTGAATTCATTTTTCTCCATGAATGAGTCGAACTTTTTGTACCACTGCTTTGGTGCTTGCTTCAGACCATACAAGCTTTTCTTTAGTCTGCATACCAACTTCTCTTTGCTTTTGACTTGGAAACTTTCGGGTTGCTCCATATAGATTTCCTCATCAAGATCACCATGTAATAATGCAGTCTTTACATCAAGTTGTTCAACCTCCAGATTAAGACTAGCTGTCAAACTAAGAACAACTCGGATTGAAGACATTTTAACCACTGGTGAGAATATTTTATCGAAGTCAATGCCTTTCTTCTGTTCGAATCCTTTCACAACCAATATTGCTTTATAGCGTGGTTGCGAGCTACCTTCTTCACTTTTGATTCTGTACACCCACTTGTTCTTAAGAGCTTTTCTTCCCTGTGATAGTTTCATCAGGTCAAATGTGTGGTTCTCATGCAGAGATTTCATTTCTTCCTGCATGGATTTTAACCACTCAGTCTTATGCTGATCAGTGATAGCTTCGTCATAACTCTCTGGTTCTCCCCCTTCAGTAAGCATCACATACTCGTTAGGAGAATATATACGACTAGGTTGTCGTACTCGGGTAGATCTCCTTGTCTGTACTTCTGGTTGGACTTGTTCAGAAACTTGTTCTGGTTCTGAACTGCCAGCTGGTGGATTGACATCATCAGTATCTGGTATAACTCCCCCGTCATCAGGATTTATTGGTGGAGAGACTGGGTCCAGATTAACTGGAATTTCATCTGACTGTGGTTTCTTGGATTTCTCAAAATCCTCGATTGTTTGGTCCTCAAGAAACACCACATCTCTACTTCTGACAATCCTTTTGCTAATAGGATCCCAAAGTCTGTAACCAAATTCTTCATGGGCATATCCCATAAAGATATACTGCTTCGCTTTTCCATCCAACTTGGACCATTCATCTCTTGGGATGTGAACAAATGCTTTGCAGTCGAATACTTTCAAGTGTTTGTAAGAAACGTCCTTTCCCATCCAAACTCTTTCCGATACGTCATAGTTCAGTGGAACTGATGGAGAAAGGTTGATTAAATCAACTGCTATCCTCATTGCCTCCCCCCAAAAGGAGTTTGGTAGTTTTGAATTTAAGAGCATACATCTGACTCTTTCACAGATGGTTCTGTTCATTCTCTCTGCGACACCGTTGTGTTGAGGTGTCTTTGGTACTGATTTTCTAGCCTGATGCCAAAACTTCTGCAGTACTCCTCGAATGGTCCACGATACTCACCACCATTATCTGCACATACACTTCAAACGTCTGCCAGTTTCTCTCTCCATTTTTACATAAAACTACTTGAAAACTTCATGCACTTGATCTTTAGTTTTCAAAGCAAAAATCCATAATTTTCTTGAATGGTCATCAATAAAGGTCACAAAATAGTGAGCACCTCCTAATGACTTACAACTCATTGTACAGACACCTGTGTGTATTAAATCTAGAATATTTTCCTTTCTAGATGGTGCGAGACTACGAAATGCAACTCTATGTTGTTTTCCCATAATACAGTCAACACAAGTTTACAAGGGTGTACCTTTCATTCCTGGCAAGAGCTCATTTTTGGAAAGAATTCTGAGACCTTTTTCACTCATGTGGCCGAGTCGCTTATGCCATAGCTCGGTAGGAACTTCTTTCCTTGTGGTATTTACTTCTCCTCTACACAGTCTGGCTTCTGTGATGTAGAGTGATGTATCTTTCTTGCCTTTAGCTATTACCAGATTGCCTTTGGTGAGCTTCCACTTTCCTTCACCAAAATAATTATTGTATCTATCATCATCAAGTATACCGGTAGAGATCAAATTGAGGCGGATATCAGGAACATGTCTCACATCTTTCAGAAGTAATCTGCATCCAAGATTAGTCTCTAGATAAATATTGCCAATACCGACAATTTTTTATGCATCATCATTTCCCATCCTCACACGTCCAAGATCACCTTGAGTGTAGGTTGAGAAGAATTCCCTTCGTGAGGTGACATGATAGGAAGCGCCTGAGTCAACTACCCAAGTAGTGTCTTGGCATGCAAGATTGACATAATCAGCATCTCGAACAATGACAACTTCTTCAGTGACAGTTGTGGTGTCATTTGTTCGGGTTTCTGCTTCCTGATTTCTGGATTGTTTTGCCTTTAATCTTCTACATTCTCGAATGAAGTGTCCAGGCTTGCCGCAATGATGACACTTTATGTCATACCTTGATCTAGACTTCGACCGTCCTCTTTGTTGACTTTGGTTACGAGGATTTCTACTTTTACTTCTCTCGTGCCATTCTTGCTTGTCTTGTTTTTGCATGACAAGCGCTTCAGTGTCAGGAGTATATCCTTCATCTTTTTGTCGAGACTCTTCGTTTAACATTCTGTCTTTTACCATATCCATGGTAAGCTTACCGTCAGAAGCTGAGTTGCTAACTGACACAACTAGAGTATCCCAACTTTTTGGTAGAGAACTCAACATCAACAACGCTTGTAGCTCGTCATCTACAGTCATCTTCATAGAGTTGAGTTGATCAACAATGCCTTGGAACTCACTCATATGTTTTGATACGTTGCTTCCGTCTTTATACTTCAAATTGACTAATCGTCGTATCAAATTAGCTTTATTCTATGTGGTTGTCCTCGCATACATTTTCTCCAACTTTTGCCAAAGAACGTAAGCATCGTGTTCATTAGCAAAATTTTGAAAAATGCTTTTGTCGATCCATTGTCTGATTTGAGCAGCACACTTTCGGTTCAGAACGGCCCATTCAATGTCTGCACCGGTTACTTTTTTCTCCTTCGGCATTATAATTGGCTTCCATAGATATCTTTTCTGAATAAAATCAAGGTTTTGATACCACTTTATTGGGAAAAAAATAGATGGTTGTAAAGAAATAAATTCCACATACCCAGGATAATTTCCCAAATCAAAATAAAATAAAAATAACACCAAGAATTTAGCGTGGAAAAACCTTTCAAAATGAAAGTAACAACCACGGGACCCGTAGGCCACTTAAACTTCCACTATGATAAGATGAGATTACACACTTCACCTTTAGGTGGATTTCTCACTTAAACTTCCACTATAATAAAATGAGATTACACACTTCACCTTTAGGTGGATTTTTCACAAAAATACAACAAGTATGTATCTTCAATTTGTGAAGTTAATTTGTGGATAAAACTTCACAAATTTGCTCTCTTCATTTTTTCTCTCAAAATCTCTCTCAAAAAACTCTCTCTATTTTCTTTCTTTTCTCTGCTTCTGATCTATATATTTTGAGATTGAAGCTAAGGCTTTATAAAGCCAAAAACTCCATTCTTCTCCATTCTTCACGCATGAATTGATGGAGACAAATGGAAGAAACTTTTGACTTTTTTTTTCTTCCTTCCTTTTCTTTCGACGCCACACCAATCCCATTCTTCAATTCTACTAGCCCACATTAGTTGATCAACAATTAGATGCTGACAGAAAATAACAACTGACATCATACAACTTGTTTAAACCGCTATTAAGAAATCTAAAGTTCTAAGTCGGTTAGAGACTCTGCTTCCACTGCACTTATAAGTCCATGACAATCCTTTCTCTTAAATAATTCTTTTGGAAGGAATTAGGTTATGTCTTTCTACATGGTATCAGAGTTGGGTTCTTGGCTCTTGAACACCCCTGAAATTTAACTTGTGACACTCAGGACACACTCCGTCCGCTCTTCCCTACGATGTAGAAGGAAAGTGTTAAGGAGCCTAAAGTCCCACATCGGTCAAGAACTCTGCTTCCGCTGTACTTATAAGTCTATGACAATCCTTCCTTTTAAGAGTTCTTTTGAAAAGAGTTAGGTCATGGATTTCTACAACCACAACTGAATGAAATTTCAGGTTTGTACTTAAAAACATAATAATTTCTGGTGATAATGCAGATAGACCTACTGAAAATCCAAATAAAACAGGCATTATAGTGTATTTTACTAAATTGGATGTATTATCACACTTCAAATATTAAGTGGGCAATTATTAAAAGTGATTTAAGATAACCAAACTAAAAAAACTTTTTCTCCACCATAGAAACAAAGCAGTTTTATTTGTACACAACATGCACTTCAAACTAAAATCATTACAGCTTTTTCTTCCCCCTTTTCCCTTAGGCATGACAGAATGAATGTATCTTTCAGAAAAGCAACTACACCTACTTAACACCTAATGGATGTAAAGTTGAATAAGTTGTATATAAAAACCAAAGCTCGCAGTCCAAGAAATTTATGGATAAACTTCACAGCTCCAACAGATATCTGTCTTTGAAAGAATTCTTACCATTCCGATGAGTAAAGGATGTAATGTTCACAATCTGCGAAGGAACAGGGCTATTTTTGAGAAGAAGTAATAGAAGTTTTGTGAGACAGAAAGCCCCAACATAATTTGCACCCATCATTCTCGTGGATAGCACATATAGGCATCTTAGTGAGCATACGGAGTATCAGATGAGAAGAGGAAAAAAGATAGAAATGCTTGGCACTTAATTTGTAGATATTATAACAGCTTGCACTAGAAATGGGAAAAATAAAATAAAATCAAAGGCTAAAGAAAAAGGGAAAAATCCAATTATGGCTTATCTTCCAGTCACACAAGGGACAATCATGAGCTGTAAGTACAAAATATTACTCGTCATAGTCATCAGTAGTAAGTCTTTTTGATGCTGCCAATAACCCAGCATTGTTTATTAGTAGCTGGACTGAAGAATGCATATTGGAATCAACAAGCCATTACTCGTGAGAAACTTTAAACTTGGAGATCGACTGGAAGGATGACAGATCAACCTCAAAAGCTTTGAGATCAGCATGCTCATTCCTATTTTTTTTATTATTCTCATAGTCTTCGTGTATGATAATAAAATATTAAATAAAGGAAAAGAAAAGGCATTAGGTGGAGCCGTGAAGTCACATTGCAATCTAAAACAGCAATGCATAAGCCATACCTTTGATAACAACTTAGTCGATCTTCCAACTGCAGACATCAAAAAAAGTCTTTCAGCCGCATGACATCAACCTTTAGCAAGTTGGAACATTTTTTTTCCTTTAGGCCATTCAATACTTGGGGTAGGGGATTCGAACTTCTTCCCAAAGGGATCCTGTTCTTAACCACCTCAACTAGGAACCAGTACTTGTGTGGAACTTCAACTGTATTTGACAATTTTAGAGCTCTATATCAATTGAATTTGACCCCAGTGTAGAATAAATTGAAATTTTCTTCTCAAAATGATAGAATTGTTATAAAACACAGCAAATTGCTTCTCAACTGTCTCAAATATTTTGAGCAACAAACACATTCACATCCAAGTAGGAAAAATTGTAGGATGGGTTGTTCATGAAATCACTTTTTTATTATTATTAAGACATTTTGATCACCCAGTTTTCACAAATGATAAATAAGTCACTCAGTCTTTAAATTTTAGGCACTAATAAATCTTTAAACAATGAATATTTTGTTAATAAATTCAACCACCTATTAAATGATAGCTTTTAATTAAGATAAAAGAGTTAATCTTTAGCTTTTCCTCCATTTTCAATAGCTGTATTTTCATCCCTCCATTTCTCAGCTGTTCATTGCGCCAGTTTTGAGTTGTATAAAAGCTGAAATTTTTCAAAAAGATAGTTTTTGGAGTAAAAGCTAAAATTTAACAACCTAAAACTAGCGTTACAGTTTAAAAATGAGGAAAAGTTGAATATTTACCCTTTTGCCTCCGATTAAAAACTGGCGTAAGGGTTTAACATAAAGAAAGCAAATATACGAAGTTATATTCTATGGGAAGAACTGCAAAAGGGTCATTTTTGCTTACACCCGTAATAATGCAGACTGGTTTGGAAGGATCAGGAGTTACTGGGAAACCACAACGTGGTATCGCCCATATTTTGGAGCCGAAATAGTTTGAAGCCAAAGCTGAAAGGAAGACACAAATAGACATATTGTCCAGTAAAAACCCATTCTCCGGGGGCACAGAAGATTATAAGATAAATAAGATAATATGATATTTAAATAAAATAATACTATCAATATTACATATATTAAAAGAGATAAAGATAATATATTTAGTTACTTTATATCTATATCCTCAATCTTCTATCTTCTTGCTCCGATTTTAAGTTCCACCGCTTCAGATACCCTCTGTTTTCTTCAAGAATAACTTGGGATGATACGTACTTTATACTAAATATTCTCTTTATATTTCAGGAATGTATTCTGTTGTTGCACTAGGAATTGTGATTGTCCAGTTGACTTACAGAAACAAAAACGATTGTCACGCTGACTTCCTTGTGGACTCTGATTTCCGACATACTCCATTTTGGTATCGAGGTTGCGAGTTTCACTGCCAAGCCTTTTATCCTTTTAAAATGGAAAATTATTACGGCAGTGTCAATGAGCGCTCACGGCCTAATGGATACGGCGTCTGAATCCTAATCAGGCGATTGTGGTTTCGAGTTCTAGTGGGCGTGGATGCTGAAGTTTTGAAAGTGCAAACGGTAGGTAGTCCCATTTTTAAAAATTGGTATACTTTA
The DNA here is from genome assembly GCA_030763125.1 of Hippophae gyantsensis. Classification (NCBI taxonomy): domain Eukaryota; kingdom Viridiplantae; phylum Streptophyta; class Magnoliopsida; order Rosales; family Elaeagnaceae; genus Hippophae; species Hippophae gyantsensis. The sequence goes on from CM061033.1 coordinate 51,351,414, forward strand.
AAGTGAATGTCGCTATTTTTTTCCCGATTAAAGTGAATGTCAGAAAATAAATTTAATAAATCTGCCCCTAGAATCCACAAGGTTAGGATCAGCAATTCACTGACTGTGCTCTAAGATCAACAAACGAAGTAGGAAAAAGGGGAGCCGTAACACTCAACCACAAGGTATCACTATGACTGAGCCTCTTTACCTGAGAGAGAAATATAATCTCCCATGAACCCACATAACAATAGATATTAACACCCAATACGTTGAAACTTCATTATTTAGAAACTTAATGGCTATGGTAAAACGTTTTCCATGCGTACATAGCACATCATTTTGTCATATTAAAAAATAAAAATGAAATTCAGAATATAAAAGATTATACAAAAACTGTGCACTAATTGGCACGTCATTGACTGGTCTTAAACCAAGTCAAATTTGATGTACAAGAAAACCAGATGGCAAAACAAATGCAATAGCAAGGATAATGAACTTTTCACGATTGTTTTTTATTTTTCTTTTCTTGTTATCAGGTCAGGACAAGAATCAAGTTCTCCATGAGTATGAAACACGGTCTCCAACATCTCGCAATAATGCTATCTTCAGGAAGCCCTATCAAATTAATTTGAGGATCATCTCTAGTTATAATAGAAGCCTTCTTACATCACTGAAGTTCGAACGTATAGCTGACAGGAATGCACCTGCAGGAAAAAAGTTATGAAATTGTCATCAAGTTGAAGAACAATAATTTATCCCCTAACCATTCATATCCGAACAAGCACAATATACCCAATGTACAACCAATGAAAAATATATTGTATACCTGCAACTTTGCCTTCAAATACACGATGATCTGCTGATAATGTCAAATTCATTTTCGTGACTACTGCAAGCCCCTCAGCTCCTGACATAGAAGAACGTTAACATGTAAAGTCCATTTCTTAATGCAGTAAATACAGCTTACAGAAGAAGAAATATCTTACCATCACTACCAGTTAATGGTTCAACAACTTTGTTGCCTCTGCCTACTGCAAGGATACCAGCCTGCAATAGGTGAAAGATGTAGTTCAGGAGATGGTCACAAGGAACACGCACAATGTAGAGAGAGAGAGAGAACCTGAGGGGGGTTTATAATTGCACAAAAATGATCTACAGGAAACATTCCCAAGTTTGAAATGCTGCATAAACATTTAGAATAATTTCAATTATTAACATTATGAATGAGATGAGTAAGTAACGCAAAACCCACTTCAGAATAACACCAGCAAATTCACCTGAAAGTTCCACCTTGGAACTCATTTGGCGTAAGCTTTCCTGACCGAGCCTTGTCAACTAGTTCCTTGACCTTATTGTAAATAATATAAAAAAGAAATATGCACGGTGAGGATAGGTACACACACTTTCCAATATAAACAGTCAAAATTTGATGAACTGGCATTTAAGAAAACTCAAACTTTCTTGTCAATCTATGTTGACAGAAACTGTAACAAAAAGGATATATAAATGAAGTGCTGCATGTTTGCTGAAAGTGATGGCATTTTATAGGATGTTTTTCATCACTGCTGAAAAAAGAGAAACATGAAAAAGCAGACACGAGTGATGCAGCTCTACGTTATACCAGTCATATAAAACATAAATCAGAACAGATTCTGTAAACTAATAACTACTCCACTTACTAATAAAGCAACTTAAGTCCTAAAGCAAAAATACCTCCGTGGAAATGGTTGGTAAGGTTTTCTGATCTGCATTCCTCACGATTGGAGTCATCAACCCCTGAAACAATATATCACGATGTGATTCAATGTTGTACAAACTCTGAAATGATAATGTTACACATTACCTTCTCGGTAGCCACTGCAATCGATATATCAACAGATTCACAGAGAATGAGTTCTCCTTTGTCTGCATTCCAGTAAGCTGCAAGAATCAATTAACCACTGTGTTAAGAGGCTTTGATTAGAAAGAAATTGGTTTTGAGGCCAAACAAAATGAAAATGAGATAAAACCTTCACAAACTATTTTCAGTCTCATAAAGAAAGTCAACCTAAACCATTGAGAAAAACTGACATAAACAGTTAAGTTTGTCATGGAAGATTGACAACTAATTAGAATTCATCATAATTTGCTGCCGGATGAGATCCTAACACAACCCTATCACTGGATACATTGATATAGAAACTAAGAAAAATACAAATAAAGCCTATCTTATTTGAGACCTCTGTTGCCCAAAAGTGTAGAACAATTAATCAAGGAATTTTAGGATGCTAAACTGAGGCCTCATGTTGTATTCAACTAGCATGCTACTTCATTAGAATTTTCAAGATTCACATTGCTTCTCAAGAACAGGAAATATTTTCAAACATCCCAATATCACTGTACAGTCCCCCAATTTACGATTATAAATTAATCTACTTAAACTAATTGGTGAATTGATACGAAATTACCATTTGCTTCAGGTACGTTTCTCAATGCAACAGCTACAGCTTTGATGATAATATCATTGACTGAAACTTTAACATTATGCTGCTCTGTGGTTGAAAAACGTCAGATTTTTTTTAACCATACTCAAAGAATGAACAGTGAGAGAAGCACAAATTGACATTTATGATTATACCTTTGAGATCCTTTCTAAGAGAAAGAAGAGGGTCCAATAGAACATCTGATGAAGAATATTAAGTGTTAGGATTAAATATTTAACATCAACGAATGTAGACTGAACAAAAGAGTATCATAACCTGTTGATAAATATAAATGAGGTGTATTTTGTTTTGATTCCAACAACCTTCTAGCTATTACCTGCAAAACAAATTATTGATCTCATATAAGCCCCAACCACAAAAATCAAGCTGAGCAGCAAAGAATCATGCACATTGTAATAGAATTCTTTGTTTTATTCAAATGTCAAACCAAATATAATAATAGTAATACTTTTTTCCAATCAATTACTTTCCATTCTCATTATCATTTCTACTATTCCATTCCACGAACCAAAAGTACCCTCAGAGTATAACCATTGTGTTTTCAGCTTGGCAGTGTCCACTACTACCCATATGATCTTCTAGAAACATGTGATGCCATTTTTATTTTAGTTTAACAGATATTAATTGATTATCACAAATCTATAAGCAGCTAGACAGTTGGTATACTGTACAGTTATCTAAATACTAACAAACACTTTGAAGAATATAAGAGAGAAATGTAAATGCACTTATAAACTAGAATAACATTGATAGAACTGACGATGAGGTTAGTCAAACCTACCTTACGGATTTGAGTATTGGAAATATCCTCGAAAGAATCTGCTGATTGCTTTAGGGGAGATCTTGACTCTGCTGGTGCGGTAGAAGTTTGTGTATAAATTTGAGGAGTTGGAGGTGCCTTTTCTTTTGAAGAAGAAACTTTTGACGTTCCTGTTCCCATTTTGATGGCTGCTAAAACATCCCCTTTTAATAGCGTACCATGAGGACCTGATGCATTAATCAATGAACTGTCCAATGCATGTTCTGAAATTAGCAGCTTTGCAGCTGGACTGATCCTTCTAGCACTGGTTTTCTTTAATTCATCACTAGTTTTAGTACTGTGATGGATTGGCTTTTCCTCTTGTACACTTGAACCACTTGTAATTCCATTCTTCACAGTTTCCAAATCACCTGCATCTTCAACCTTGACAAATAGCCCACGTCAGACTTATTTTATTACTTGAGAAGTGATCAAAACAATAAATGTTGACAAGATAGCTAGAAAAGATTCACAAGTAATCCATTCCAAACGAGTAACAGATAGCTGGTGGCTTTAGTTTTTTTTTCATTTTCTTTTTCAAAAGGATGATGAGTTTAACTGCAAAATACACATAAGAAAGAGTAACAGTAACATAAACAATTCTAAGGGCAGTGTTGCACTTACTGTTACTGCAATGGGTTGCCCCACAGCCACATCCTTAGAGCCCTCAGAAGCAAGTATCTTAGCCAAGTACCTAAAGTAAACATCCCAACGGCAGTGATTAATGATATCTAAAGGAAACTTTTGATAAACAAGACTTGCATGTTTATAGGTAAAGAAGATTTCCCGGAAAAAAATCCGCAAAAAATGTTGGGAAGATAGGTCCTCTATTCCAAAGCACCAACTAGGCAAGCTAACAAAAATATTCCTCGAATACTACTACTCTCTAAATTCCCATTGTATAAGATAACGTAACAGCAATTAAAATAATGTGGCTACTGGGTCCATTTTACTAGGTAAAAGTGAAACCCATACATGACAGTAATCCATTCTGTTAATGATTTTATGTCTTCAGTTTAAAGAAATCAATAATGAACAGTTACCCAGATGGGAAAGGACTGGCACAGTTAATTCATTGAGAAGTTAATGCTGCGTAAATTGAAATCAGTGTAATGAAGAAAATTTACCCTTCCTCAAGACATTCAAATTCAAGGGTGGCCTTATCTGTCTCTATCTCACAGATGACATCACCCACTTCAATCTGTTTGATTTAGAAAATAGACAAAGATAACAAAGTATGCTAAATCAGTTAAGATATATAGCATTCACATAAAAAAAATAGTTTATTAGATCAGCAAAGTTCAAACTCTTTCATCAAACATAACTGACCTTGTCTCCTTCTTTCTTCCTCCACTTAGCAATGTTGCCCTGATTCTGCAAAGAGACACCAGAAGAGAAGCTTTGAGCTTCCACCAGATGAATGAGAAGCAAGTATGATGGTTCAATCAAATAGTTGGATTCTTACCATTGTTGGGGATAAAGCTGGCATTTCAAGAACAATATGAGGAGGAAGCTCTGACGTATTTATCTTGACAGAACCTGTTTCTTGCACCCTATCCTCATCTATAACATTTGCCTTTGGTGATTTTTCCTCTTTTATCTGAGATCCCTGAACTACAGTAGCAGGAATGTTTCGCATGTCCTCTGGATCTTCAACCTTTAGAATGCAAAATAACATGGTATTTAGAAGAACTAAATACCTTGGAGATCACTAAAAGTGAAAATTTTAATTAAATTTCAATAATATGAATGAAGTCATGATGCAAAAAATTTATAGACGTGAGTCCTCATCTAACAAAATTCAGAAGAACAACGCTAAAAGGATAATTGCTCATTACAGTTATTGCAATAGCTTGTCCTACAGGAATATCTTTTGAACCATCAGGTGCCAAAATCTTAGCCAGATACCTGCAAAAAAATTCCTACTATCAGTTCATAAGGCATTCAAAAAGCCTAAAAACAAAAGCAATACCAAAATATTTGCAAATATAACTTTATATGAGAGAAAAATAGCACCGTACAATGTACTCTCAAATGTAATGTTGATGAATAACACACAGCTCTATTTAGAAGAAGAAAAGAAGCTAAAAGAATGTAAAATACCCTTCTTCAAGACTTTCAAATTCAAGAGTTGCTTTGTCAGTTTCAATTTCGCACAGAATGTCACCCACTTCTATCTGTTAGATTAAATGGAATCAGTAATAAGAAAAAAGAAAATGCATGAAAGGTCAACATATTGGTTTCCATAGAGTTTGGGCCAAAGATGTACATAATTGAATTTCTCACAAAATAGCATGTGAGTTGTACATAACATGTACATATGTTTATACACTGTACATAATTTATAGAATGTACATAAACTAAATATGTACATTCATTATATAAACTAACATGCTATTTTGGAAATTAATTATGTACAAATTAACATGCTATTATGGGGTTCCAAATCATTTCCATGTTGTCTACGTAACATATGAACATTTATGCAACAAAGATTGAGACGACGAAGTTAAACAAGAACTTTATAAAGCAGTTATCTAGTACAGCAGACCTTATCTCCTTCTTTTTTCTTCCACTTGGAAATGTTACCTTGAATCTGCAGAAACAGATACAAATGGCCAATTAAACCTATGATTTATGAACACAAACAAAAAGAAAGAAAATAAAAGATCTGCAGATGCATATAGGTAATATTTGTCATCAAATTCTTACCATTGTAGGAGACAAAGCTGGCATCCCAAGGATTATGTGCGAAGGATCTGCATTGAAAATCAAGTTGGTGATTTAATCATGAATAAGCATAAAATAATTATCAACAAAGCCATGCAAATGATTGGAAAAATACACTCAAATAAATACAACTTCAAGTTTTATCACAGTTGATGATTCATTAAAAGAAAATCAACAAATTGATAACCATAAACTCCACGGCACTCTGGTACTCATGACTAATGATGCAGGTGATACCTTAGAGTGGCAGTTTATATAATTTGGAAAAGTAACAAAAGTTAGAATAAAAATATAACAATCAATGCCACTAGAAGAGCATATGATTCTCTAGATAAGGATAAAAGAAAGGGGAAAAAAACTGCATAGCAATAGTCTTTTTTTCTTGAAAAGGGGTGGTTTACAACCTTGTTTTCAAAGGGGTATTTATGGTCCCTTTACCCATGAAAAAAATGCACATAAGTGTAAAGAATTAGTCTTTTGATTTTAAAAGGTACACTAATAGTCCCCTCTTTTTAAGTAAAAGGAGAAATAGATGAGTACAAATTGCAAAGCATGAGACTAAATATGTCCTAATTAAAAACAAGTGGACGTTATGAACCTTTTTAGCTAAAAAAAAGGATCTTGAGTTAACCCATAAGTAAAAGGTTGAGACAAAAGATCCCAGTTCAAGAAAAATTCATGAGAAATTAGAATCTCTTTAGCATTTAGAAAATGATTAACCAATAAAGATATATACTTGTTGCCTACCCAAGAAAAAGACCAAGTCCCAATAACCCTGCTAAATGGTAAGAGAGAAGCCTTGACATCCTATTATGATCATCATTCATATGAAGAAGTTCATCTAGAATTCCAAACTGTCAAGCAATCAATTTTTGGGTAGGATTTTAGTAATCAAGTCTTGTGTGTTCATCTCAAAGAAACGTATAGATAATAAGAAAATTCAACTGAGTACTGACAATACGAGATCTTGGGATAAGCAACTCTAGTTGTAGAAAAATAGCAATTTGTATTTGTATCATAGGCCATGTACCATCTTTGATCTAGGTGTGATAAAATTCATAATAAATTGCTTCTATAGTAGCTACAAGATCATATTATATTGGATGAGCCATACCTGTAGTTGAGAAGTGCTTGGAATCAATCAGTGACTGAAACATAGGGCAGGGTTAGTGAACAACCTATCATATGATAGAAAATACTCCATATGGTTTTAGATACTAACCTTGAGTTTGAAAGATTTATCTTGAACTCCACTAAGCAATGACAAAGATGTTGGCCTGATCAACCTCATGATTAGTGATTCTAAAAAAGGAGGGGAGAAATACAAATAGAGAAAGATCTAAACATACAATATACGATGGCCTAAAAAAAGATATGGAGAATTTGGGATGCCATCTTTAGGCCATTATAGTATACTGTTTCTAACAACCAACATTAGGGATACATAATTACTTTAAACTAAAGTGAACTATGAAGTTCTCTATGATTATAATCTTACTAAACCACGTTTGACATTGTATTCCCAATCCCAAGCTATAACTATAAATAGCAGGACTATAAAGATTAAACACAGGGTTAAGTTGGCTCCATCCACAATGTTCCTATAAAAAATGACAAAAAATTGGTTTAAGTGCATCACATAAGCCCCTTGGAGTTTTATTTTTAACTCCCTAAGAAAAAAACATATGTTGTTTGTTATAACACGTAAAAAACCATATATTTTCGGTGAAAAACATATATTATACACTATATGTTTTTCCATAAAGTAAATAATATATGTTTTTTTTGGAGTTAAAACTTAAAAGTGAAACAATGTTAATAAGTAGATCATACATGAAAGTGCAAAAAAATTGTCTTTTTTTTATCCACCCTTTACATTCAAGTTCTTATGTATCCTAACTTATTGAATAAGTTTCTCTAGAATCACACGATATGGATGAACATGTGGATGATACAAGCAGGTAAACCAATCAAACTGACCTTGCAAGGATAGAAAAATGGAAATTCGAAAAATGCAAACCTCAATAGAGTGTTCTGACCACCCACAGTAATATCTTGCAACATGAAAGAGCTGCATTAGGAAGTTCAAAATGTAAAAAAAGTCGTTACATCATCCATAAAGCTCCAAACACTTACTGATGCAACAATGTAAAGTCAGGAATTAAGGAAAGAAGAGCCAGAAAAAAACAAATTTATCTTAATGGGAACAAATCAAAATATATAACTATGTAAGCATGAGTTATAATTTTAAAAAAGAGGCAACTGGATGAGCTATATTTCAATAACCAGACTAACTTGCGTAATGTTTCTTCCAACTTTTAGAACAAAAATAGCACTGGGAAGTTCAGATTCTTATTCATTGTAGTCCTCTTTCAATGCGCTAAAGCTTTAAGTAAAACCATTGCAATAGAAGTAGAGAATCAAGTGTTCTAGTTAGATTCCACGTATTAGACCACTATAGAGAAATGCTGATTATAACCCACAAATTCCAAACTCAAATAACAGATCATATCCAGACAAAAGAAATCAAGAGCAACACTTTTTAACAATTGAACCACTAACGCAAATCAAAAACGATCAACCACATAACCATTAATCAATACCATCACATAGAATTCTAAAAATAATTAAATACACTTAAATGAAGTACCGAGTGAGCGATCCTGAAGATGAAGACGAAAGGAGGCGGGCTCTGAAAAGAAAAGGAGTCCTGGAGATCAGAGACTGTCGAAGCCAAGAAAGAGCCATTCTTCACAAAATCGAGATTTTACTCTCAAGCTTCAAGAGTATATATAAATTTCGATTGATTACGAATCGTCCTAAAAATACAAAGATGAAATATTGAAGGGCTTGCAGACTTTGACTTTGAAAAAACACAATGTCAGATCAAATTGAAAAGGCGAGCTACTAAGAGTGGACCAATCTCGCCCCTAATTCGACGATTCTCACTACTGCATTGGTAACATTTCAAGGTTCCGATCAGCCGTCTATCTATTGTTTCCGTTTACCCCAACTTTTTTTTGTTACTTGCACATATTCCTTGTTACTTTATTCCGATTACAGTTTAATATGTATTTTAATATGATGGGTGATATTTTAATAATATATTTAATAATATATTTACGTAATGAAAATATAAACAAATATTTATTTTATTTTAATATTAATATTTTTAAATAAAATTATTATTATTAAAATATTTTTATGATATTAATATTTTATATTATGATAATATAATATATTCAAATATGTGTTATTTTACGTGTTAATGAAATAAACCATTAATTTGTGCATTAAATTTATATATATATAACGCCTTCCAGTAGAAACACTTTCAACTTTTTTTTAGTCAAATGTAAAATTATGGTTTGTAAATCTTTTTATTTTAATTTGGGCAAAACATAAATAATTTGGGTTGGTTTGTAAATCTCTCTATTTTAATTTCATTTTTTAAAGAAAACGTCGGAGGCTTTTAAAAAAAAACATTGAAACCATCTTAACGTTTGCATTATTAACACAATCGGAAGATAGCACTTGTTTTATTATTTTGTTAGAAGAAATTTATGAATATTATGTTGAAAATCAACACCAACATAATAATTAAAGATATAGAGAAATAAATGAAGTGTTTGAAAGAAGTAGAGAAATAAATGAAATGGTTGTAGAAAGTAGAGAAATAAATGAAGTGGTTGAAAGTTGTAGAAAAGAGAAGTGTGTAGATAATATTTGTGTGATTAGGATTATTTCTTAGTTTTATATTTGTATTGTATAGATTGTATGGTAAGGACTATAAATAGTCTACCTTGTATTTGGTTTAATCATTCTATTAAAAACAAATAAGTCTTTGTATTCTTAGTTTGAGTGTGAGTTGAGAGCTTTCTCTTGTTTGTATTTTTCTTCAATTTGTGAGTTGCCTTTGAAATATGTTATAGTGAGTATAACACAAGTAATTTGTTTACTTGTTTGGATCTAATATTAATAAATTTAGAGTTGTGTATTCTAAATTTTACTCAACAATTGATATCAAAGCGGGATGGTCAGAGATCGTTCTTAGTAGAGTTATCTTGAGTCATGAGGAGTTATCTTGAGTCGTGAGGAGTTTGGTACTCTGCAAGTTTATTAGTCAAGCTTGTTCGGTATAGTCGAAGTCTTGCCGACACGATGAGTGATCTTCAATTAGTTGGAGGAATCAAGAAGCTCAACAACAAAAACTATAATATATGGGAAACATGTATAGAGTCTTACCTACAAGGTCAAGACTTGTGGGAGGTTGTTGGTGGTGATAAAGTTACACAACCAACAGTGAAAGATGCAAACGGCATCTTGTAGAAGTGGAAAATTAAAGCAGGCAAAACGAAGTTTGCTTTGAAGACCACAGTTGAAGAAGAAATGTTGGAGCATATTTGGGATGTAAAAACACCAAAGGAAGCATGAGACACTCTTGTTACACTCTTTTCAAAGAAGAATCATACAAGATTGCAACTTCTGGACAATGAGTTACTATTGTTGGCGCAACGCGACATGACGATTTCCCAATACTTTCACTAGGTAAAGTCGTTATGCCGCGAAATTTTAGAGTTAGATAAAAAAGCTCCTATTGGGGAAACGAGGATAAAGAGAATAATTATTCATGGTTTGAGACCCGAATATCTAGGGTTTGTTACCGCTATACAAGGATGGCCGACACAACCATCTCTTGTTGAGTTTGAGAATTTATTGGCCGGTCAAGAAGCTAAAGCTAAGCAAATGGGAGGAGTCTCGCTGAAGGGTGAAGAAGAAACGCTCTACACTAGCAAAAGCAAAAGGCACTTTCAAGCGGTACAATGGAAATGGATATAAAAATGATGGCGACAAAGAAAAAATTCCTCAAGGAAAGGGAGGCTTTCGTCCAGGGGGAGCTTGGAAGAACCGCAATAACAATAGAAAATTTGACGGTGAATGTTACAACTACGGGAAGATGGGTCACATGACAAAAGATTGTTGGAGTAAGAAAAATCCTGTTGAAAGCAATACATCTACTTCCAGTTCTAAGGAGCATAGCAAAGATAGTTGGGATGCCGAAGCATTATTCTTTACAGAGGAAGAAGAATTGGCTCTTACGGTGACAACATCAAAACAGATTGACTACAAGAATGACTGGATCATAGATTCATGTTGCTCAAATCATATGACAGGTGATAAAAAGAAGTTGGAAAACATGTCTGAGTATAAGGGAAGTCGTGTAGTGGTGATAGTTGACAACTCAAGGTTACCGATAGCCCACATCGGTAAGATGATAGTTACGTCTCGATATAGTACTGACTAAGTACCACTTCAAGATGTTTATCATGTCCCAGGAATGAAAAAAAATTTACTATCTGTGGCTCAATTAACATCATCAGGCCATTATGTCTTGTTCTGTCCCAGAGATGTAAAGATGTATCGTGATCTCAAAATCTCAAAAACACCGAGAATGAAGGGGCAGCGATTGGAATTAGTCTATGTAATGTCAATAGAATCTGCATATGTAGACAAGACAAGAAGAAATGAGACAACAAATCTATGGCATATGCGATTAGATCACGTTAGATATTCCAAGCTAAGTGTGATGGTGAAGAAATCGATGCTTAAAGGGGTTCCTCAACTAGACGTGCGAACAGACACGGTGTGTACAGGATGCCAATATGGTAAAGCTCACCAATTGCCATATGAGGAATCGAAGTTTAAAGCAAAAGAACCATTGGAGTTAGTTCACTCTGATGTATTCGGTCCTGTTAAGCAACCATCAATTGGCGGTATGCGATATATGGTGACATTCATTGATGACTTCTCAAGGTATGTGTGAGTTTTCTTTATGAAAGAAAATTTGACGTATTCTCAAAGTTTAAAGAGTTTAGAGAGTGAACTGAAGGAGAAGTTGGAAAGAAGATTTGTTGCTTGTGCACAGACAACGGTGGAAAATATAGCTCAAGCGAGTTCTCTCAATACCTAAGGGAATGTCGAATACGTCATCAATACACTTGTGCCAACACGCCACAACAAAATGGTGTAGTAGAGAGAAAGAACCGACATCTTGCAGAAATTTTTCGGAGTATGCTATATGAAAAGAATGTACCTGGGAGGTTTTAGGTTGAAGCGATAAGGACTGCACCATTTGTGATCAACAGACTTTCTCAACCAAGGTTAGAATTTGTTTCACCCTTTGAGAAACTATGGAACATGAAACCTACAGTTAGCTACTTTCGAGTATTTGGCTGTGTGTGTTATGTATTTTTTCCTGATCATTTACGGAGCAAATTTGACAAGAAAGTTGTTAGATGTATCTTTGTGGGATACGACAGCCAGAGAAAAGGGTGGAAATGTTGTGATCCAACGAGTGGAAGATGCTACACTTCACGAGATGTGGTGTTCGATGAAGCATCTTCTTGGTGGTCATCAGAGAAGGAAACATTGCCAGACTCAAGAGAATTTGGAGATAAGCTGCAACAAAAGATGGGGGAGTATACTATTCAATTCCAACCAAGTTTAGATGAATCTAGAGATCCAGATGATGATGGTGTCGAACAAAGAGTAACTCATAATCCTTGGCAAACTGGCATATATCAACAACTAAATGAAGAAGGTGGGCCTAGTGAAATAGAAGAATCAACTCCACAATCTTAACTCTGTAGGTCAACAAGAACACGAAGGCCAAATCCCAAATATGCCAATGCAACCATAATTGAAGAAGCAATGGAACATGAGACGTTTGAAGAAGCATCACAAAGATCTGAGTGGATGACAACTATGAAAGAAGAGATCAATGCACTTCAGCAAAATCAAACTTGGAATCTGGTGTGAAAGCCAAGAGATGTGAAACCCATATCCTGCAAGTGGGTTTACAAGATAAAGTGCAAACCAGATGGGTCAATCGAGAGGTACAAGGCACGATTGGTAGCTCGTGGTTTCTCTTAACATTATAGACTAGACTATGATGAAACGTTTAGTCCAGTGGCAAAACTTACAACTGTTCGAGTCCTACTTGCACTTGCAGCAAACAAAGATTGGAAGTTGTGGTAAATGGATATGAAGAATGCTTTTCTTCATAGAGAGTTGGATCGGGAGATATATATGATCCAACCAATGGGTTTTTAGAGCCAAGATAATCCTGATTATGTGTGTAAGCTACGGAAAACACTTTGCGAATTGAAACAAGCACCCAGGGTATGGTATGGTAAGATTGCTGAATTTCTAACACAAAGTGGTTATTCAGTAACACCTGTAGATTCCAGCTTGTTTGTCAAAGCCAATGAAAGAAAGCTAGCTATTGTGCTAGAATATGTGGATGACTTAATCATAACCGGTGATGATAAGGTAGAAATTCTTCGAACGAAGGAGAATTTGTCGGTCCGTTTCTAGATGAAGGAACTTGGTCAGCTCAAGCACTTCCTTGGTTTAGAGGTTGATCGCACATAAGAAGGAATATTTTTTTGTCAGCAAAAATATTCCAAAGATTTGATGAAGAGGTTCGGAATGCTTGAATGCAAACCAATTTCGACGCCGATGGAGCCAAATGCCAACATGTGTGCACATGAAGGAAAATATTTGCAAGATGCGACAATGTATCAAAAATTGGTAGGTAGTCTGATCTACTTAACCTTAACTAGACCTGACATTTCTTATACAGGTAGTATAATGAGTCGGTACATGCAAAATCCAAAGAAGCCACATTTGGAAGCAGTTCGACGAATACTGAGATATGTGAAGAGTACAATTGACTATGATCTTTTGTACAAGAAAGGTAGAGACTGCAAGTTAGTTGGTTACTACGATGTAGACTATACAGGAGATCAACAACTGGATATGTGTTCAAGCTGGGTTCTGGAACAATTTCTTGGTGTAGCAAGAGACAACCAATGGTATCATTATCATCCACTGAAGCTGAGTATCGAGCAGTGGCAATGGCAGCTCAAGAGTGTACATGGTTGAAACAGCTAATGAATAATCTACATCAACCAGTAGATTATGCAGTACCATTGTACTGTGACAATCAATCGGCAATTCGTTTGGCAGAGAATCCGATCTTTCATGCAAGAACTAAGCATGTTGAAGTACACTATCACTTTATCAGAGAAAAGATTCTGTAAGAAGAAATTGAAATGAGGCAAATCAAGACAGATGATCAAGTTGCGGACTTGTTCACAAAAAGCTTAAGCATTGACAAGTTCAAAATGTTTCACCGTTAGCTTGACATAGTAAAAATAGTGAGAATTGGTGTTGAGGGGGAGTGTTGAAAATCAACACCAACATAATAATTAAAGATGTAGAGAAATAAATGAAGTGGTTGAAAGAAGTAGATAAATAAATGAAGTGGTTGTAGGAAGTAGAGAAATAAATGAAGTGGTTGAAGGTTGTAGAAAAGAGAAGTGTGTAGATAATATTTGTGTGGTTATGATTATTTCTTAGTTTTATATTTGTATTGTGTAGATTGCATGGTGAGGACTATAAATAGCCTACCTTGTATTTGGTTTAATCATTCCATCAAAAACAAATAAGTCTTTGTATTTTTAGTTGGAGTATGAGTTGAGAGCTTTCTCTTTGAGTGTTTGCATTTCTCTTCAATTTGTGAGTTGTCTTTGAAAGGTGTTATAGTGGGTATAATACAAGTAGTTTGTTTACTTATTTGGATCTAATATTAGTAAATTTAGAGTTGTGTATTCTAAATTTTACTCAACATATCATTCTATATAATTTTTTAAATTTTATTTTAAAGATAATAATTGTAGATTAAAGCGTGTACCATTTGAGCCTCTTCAAGTGCTTGTTTTATTTTTGATATACTTTTGTTAAGGGTGAACAACATATCCAAATTATTTGTTTTTAGTCTATTTGAATTCAATTCAATTCGAATGAATTTGAAGATTTTCAATCTAAATATAATTCGATGATATAGTCAATTTAAACCAATCTAAATCTAAATAAATCGAATTTTTTTGAATTGAATAAGGATATATTAATATTGAAATTTATTATTATTTATAAAATACTACATACATAAATTTATATTTTTATAACAAATATTATTATTTATAATTATAACAAAAAAATCAAAAGAATAATAAATATATAAAATAATAATATAATATAAGTATGATATACATAATGTTTAAATATAACATAATATAAAATAAAATATGTATTTATTTATAATTTAATAATAATTTAGTTTAAATTGAATACAACAGATTACAAAATATGTCAATATAAATTTGAACGGATTATATAATTTTCATTTCGAATTCGATCTGAATATCAAATGTATTAATCTAATTCAATCTGAATCAAACTAATCGGATCAATTTTTTTCGATTTAAATAAATTTATAGGATTATTTACGTTTTCATAACTTTCACGAATAGTGTACACTAATGTTTTGTAAAAGAATTGATAAATAATAAAGGTAAAATATCAAGACAATGCTCGAATTCATGCATAAAATATTAAAAATAAAAAATAATCATAGTAAAGAGTAGTAGCTAAAACAAGGTATTGGTGATAGCTATTGAATAGGAGCATATGTCTCACCAAAGAAAGGTAAGGTGCATATTTGTTTATGCTATTAGGCTAATAGTATTGTATATAGTCGCCTAAAATAGAGGTCGACTTTGATTAAGCTATAAAAAAACATATTTATTTTCTTAAAACATTAAAAAATATATATTAATTTACATTTTAAGATCGTAAAACAACCGCAAGTCTTGGTATTTCCTTGATGAAGCTAACAACAACTTTGGCAGTATTTTGGGAAGCAAGTGACCCAAAGACATCCAAATCATTATGTCCTGATTGTCCTCCAGCTAGGTCTGATAGTCCCCGTATTACTATCACTGGAATTCCATTTGACATGCTTGTCTGCCAAAAAAAAAAAATCAACATTTCAAAGGAAAAAATAAAAAACCAATTTTACCCTTAATTAGCTATTTCATAATAAATAAAATAAAATAAAGAATACTGAAATAAAAATTACCATTACTACAGCTGCACTTTCCATATCCACAGAAGAAACCTTAAAAGTTTGAAAAAGGAAGTCTCTATAAGCTGCATTGTCCATAAAAATGTTTGCTGTTGATCCATTAAGTCCAACTACTAGCTTTGGCTTCTCTGGTAAACACAAACTTGCATTCACACATTGTTTTAATTTGATTCCCTGAAACATAAATACCAATATAAAAACTAATTAATTAGGGTATATTTGATAACTATTTTAATTAATAATTTTTTTATTTTTTAATTAAATATATTTGATAAGATTTTTTAATTTTAATTTTTACATTTTTATTGAATCATTTTCAAAATATGTCTCTTAACCTGATGATTCATAAATCTTTAAAATAAATATTTTTTAAACATATTTTTAATTTTTTTATTTTTTTTATTTTTACAGAACTTTTTTTATATTGAATAAATTAAGTTTTATGAATTTTATATGAATAAATACATAAAGAAGATTATTATTTAGGAAAAAAATTATAAATTATAATGTTCTATCAAACAATGCATAAGTGAATTTTGATTTTTTTTTTTAAATTATTAAGTAAAAATATTATCAATTCAGTTATTATTTTTTAAGAAAAGAATCAAAAATCACAAAATCATAATCATAATAAAAAACAACATTAATAATCAATAAAACTTATATATCATGAAAATTGAGAGGAAAAGGAGAAAAGTGAGAAGAGAGGAGGAAGGGGGGGTGAATTGTTATCCGACCTCTAATTTAGAAGCAATATGAAGCAAGTTGTTGTCAATTTGGCCCCAAAACAATGGTTTAGCAACATTTGGCCTCCCCAAAGTGGAATAAAATTCTTCATTATTATATCCAATGTGTCCCAATAGATTCTCTCCTTCTTTAGGTACATTGTAGTTTTTTATGTCCAGCTGAGCAACATAACTGCTACCCAATGTTCTATTTGCGTTCTGTCAGTAAATTTAATTATAATTCAAATCAGTTATATATATATAGTGTCTGTATGAAGATAAGCGAGCTAGTAATGAATGAATATTTAATTGTAATAATACCAGCCAATCCCAAATGCCAGTGTGAGCAATTTGTTTTGGAATAGTAACATCAGCTATTGACATGGAATCGTTGACATTTCCAGCAATTCCAAAATGGACAATTCCAACAACGTCAAACATATCCACCATTTGCTGTGTTGCTGCAACAGCATTCACCTGATTTGGTTAACAGTTCAGATTGTAAATTAGATTCCATATTAGTCTGTTTGTGTTAAAGCTTCAAAAGAGGCAAACATGCAACATGAATATATACTTAGGAACTGTTTGGAATTGCTTTTAAATTGGACTGAAACCACTTCTAAATAGGCAAAAGTACTCTGGTGAGAAATGCTTTCAAATTTTTACAAGTACTACTATTGTTTTTGGGAAAAACACTTCTAAGATATTTATGTCAAACACAAAGGATTTGTTTACTTGTGCTTACTTAGTTTTAGGAGAAATTTCTTTCAAAAAGAAGCATATAATTTGTACTTTTCTCAGGAAGCAAAAAATATGATTTTTGAGTCCCGAAAGAAACGCTTTAAAAAAAAATCCTAAATGGCACTTTTCTTGAAACCCATTTTGAAAGAAAACATTCAAAGAGCCTAGTATAAAGCAGAAATTGTGAAATATTATAGGGCTAGATGCACGAGTAGGAACCTAAGAAGCAAGATTTACCATTCCAATCCCACATCTCACGTAGATCACTTTCTTATCATGAATCTTCCCTAGTCGAAATCGCCTGCCTGTAAAACCATCAAACTCTCTCTTAGCTAAATATACAAGCAGATTCATAATCTACCTTATGAGCATGTGTCTATTTATGAAAATGGATCAAGAAAGTGAATATTTCACATTAAGCTTAGTCTTTGTCTAACATAGATAATTTACTTGTATTTTTTATATATATGGAATCACCTTAGAATAAAAATAATAAAATGGGTTAAGTTAGCTTATTTTCAGTAGTTTTATTATTCTGAAGCAAAGGGAAGAAAACAAAAGAATATATACAACAGGCTCCAAAGAACATACTACATACATGTAGTGAATAGAGACTAGAGACAGTAGTTACCTGATAGATCCAAGATAGGGTGCTTTGGATGAGGCTTAAAGGCTCCAGTAGCAAAAAATGCAGTTTCTTCAGGTGGGAAAACTGTAATGAGGCCAATATAAGGTCCTTTCCTGTTTACTTCTTTAATCGAGTCATATCTTTTGGTAATTGGTACAGCAGTTGTACAAGAAAATAACATAAATGAGATCAAAACCAGCAGATTATAACATTTTGTAAACCACATTGAAGCCATTCTTGCATTGACCTTTGAACAGGCTCTATATGTAGTACAGTGGACATTCATATAAGGATATATATAATGATTTTCATCTCCAGAAGAAACAAATAAATATTGTTTATTCAGACCAAGTACCCACGAGTCTTGGCTTACAATGATCTTGCAATTAAGATAACTAATTAAATATTACAAATATGCAATATAGTCAAAGAATATATTAGTTTTATGTTTATTGTTTTCTAATTAAACTATTTTTCTTTACTTATACTACAACTGACGAAAAATAATGAAGGAAAATGATAGCAGAACCTTCCTGCTAAGTAATGAACTTGCTATAGTTTACACACGATTGGACCAAAACTAAATTAGCTATAGGGTTTGTTTAAATTTATCTTTAAAATATAAATCGTCAAAGATTCAATACTTTTAATTAATACAACTAGGAATGCATTAGCAAAAAATTAAAATAAATTGCTCTGAGAAAATCGGTGATAACAGTTCTGAGAAATTTTTTTTTGTTATAATTGGTGACCAAATTATAATATTCTTATTTATTAGACCAAGACAATAAAATAATAAAATGTGAAAATTCGTATTTATTAACAGATTTTATATTAATTTATTTAATAAACTTGTTGTATTATATCAATCTATTTATATTTGTGTGTGATTCATTATTTTTGTGTTGTGATCTTATATTAATAACTCAAAAATTAATCGATCAAAATATATTATTTTAGATAAAAATATTTATTAAATTCCACACTGTTTTCGTGTTTGATTATCTATAAAGAGTCTAAATGACACCATTAAAGAAAAGTCCGGTTGGTTGGATTCATAGTTTAATCAGAAATAATATTGCTTGGTAACTTGTACCTAAAATATTTGGCGATTTCACGTGCGGGACTGTTTGAAATTAGAGAAAAGATTATAAAGTATTATATGCACCAGAAATAATATTACTTGGACACTTGTACCGAAAAAAATTGGTGCTTTCACGTGCGGGACTGTTTGAAATTAGAGAAAAGACTATAAAGTATTATATGCACCTAGTGGCCAAACTAGAAACTTGATATGCAGCTAGCTAATCTATTTCTAAATTATATGCACAACTCATGAAAGCTCAAGCTTCAAGGAAACCATTATGAATGTTAATTCTCTGCCTAACTAGTTGGAAAAAGTTTTCAACGGTGTGCATTGAGAGGTGGACTACTTCAAAGCCAATTTTAATTCCTCTTTCTTTCTTTCTTTTAAGGTTTTCAGCTTAGTACCAAAAGTCGTTCTTACCCTTTAATCATCAAATATCTTTAAACATAAGGCTTTTAGAAAAAAACAAAATCCACAAAAAAAAAATTGTAGCTTTTATTATGATCTATCACAAAAAACCATAGTCACGATGTGAGTTACAGAGACAGCAAAGGTAGAGGAGCTACAAGTTACAACTCCAACGAATGAAGGGTCTAAAGGTCCATTTGCTTTTAAAATGGAGCGCTTTGATCCATTTGATTTTTTGTAGAACACCTCAAGTCACACAACTTTTTAAGATGTGCAAAATAAATGCAAATTCCAATTTTCACTCTAATAATTTAAAAACCTAATTTGTCAAAAGGTAAACTTGGGTTTTTAAATTATTGTCTTTTTTTTCATTACTATTTTTTTTAGACCCGTCAAAATTAAAAATATTTATCAAAGTATGTCATATGATTCACAATTCATTTCATAAGAAACTAGATACATGTTACAACTCATGAATTATATGTAGACTATTTGAACGTACTTATTAAAGGTTCCATATTAAATATATTTTATTGCACTGGATTGGCATGTGTTTTAATTACCTAAATTTTATATTTATTTGTCAAATTTTGTATCACTCTTTAAAAGTTAGTAAATTTATCTTAAACAAGAAAATCTATAAAGCTCATAATTTTCTTTTTAAATATTATATAAAAAAGTAACTTTCTTGGTTATAACTTATAACAAACAATTTAAAACATAAAAAAAAATCCATAAACGACAAAGTTAATCAAATAAAAATATATTATAGTTATTCGTCCAAGAAGAGCATTTCAACAATAATTTTGTGCCATCTATATAATCATTATTGAATTTGGGTTGGGTAGAGCAGTTGGAGAATTGAAGGACAGCAAGAACAAAAAAACAACAATTTGAAAACTCAAATTTACCACTGAATAAAACAAGTTGTACATATCATGTGCAATTTTCCTCAATTTTAGTGTAAATAATAAAATTTATACTCAATTTATATCTTTTAAAAATTTAGGCCACTTGAGGTGCTCCAACAAATAATTTCTGACTAAAGTGCTCTATTTCGAAATCAAATGGACTTTAGACCCCTTCATACAAACGGGAATATATTTCATTTAACAAATAAATATGAAGGGATATCAATGGTTTTAAGTATTTCCACGTTCCTCTACAATACATTCAAAGAATGTGTTATCAAAAGCGATTGCTACATTTCACCGATTCTGAAGCCCCTCAATTGCCTTCTTCCATTGCCATGCTCTTTGTTTTGCATCCTCAAATGCCATTACTTTTTTTGGCTGAATCAATATACAGCTTTATATCAGGAAGAGAAAAAATAATAATAATAATTCATGTCAGAAAAGGAAACAGATAAAACAGAATCGAGTTGGTAAACAGTTTTATCATCTCATGTATGGTCAGACTCAGAATATACGCATTATAGCATTTCAATCTTAGATTATTTTTTTTGGTGAAACTTATCCCAACTGTCAGTGGCATCCATGAGTTAATGAGAGAGGCGATCATGCTTCACAGTGAATTTTAAAGGGAAATATTGTTTCTCCGCATGAAAGAAAATGAAGCAAAGAGGCCGTACCGTACAGATCTTGAAACTCGAAGGACTTGATACTTGGACGTTAAGGTCGTTCGGGTTGTCAGACCATATTATATTTCCCTTCACTATAAGCTTTGAAGGGTCCACGTAAATCAATTTTGGCTTGTTAGTGAGGATTAGCTGCACCTTCTTGCTAGTTAGTTTCTGAATTTTCTTAACCATTGAGATCATAAGAACAGATTCTCCCGGCTCAAGGAACTGCTGCCTGTTAACAGAGTTCAATAAAAAAAAATAGCAAGCATCAGAGAGGTCACACCAGCAAAATATCCTTTTAGACACACCATTTTGAAGATCCAATATACCATTTTGAATCAAAAGAATCAATAGAAGCCAGCCTAGTTACAGCATCAGAGGATGTTGCAGCACCACTATTCCCATCACTCTGTCCCGCAGGACAATCTCCAATGTGTGTAGGGTTCCACGAAGAGTCATGACCTTCATCGCCTTCATTTGAATGGGCCTAACACATAATAAGGCAATAAAGTTAGGAAGATTGCTGTAAATTGCTTCGACTAAAACTGGGAGAAATATGGAAGTGCACTACTCTGTGATAGACTTGTATAAAATAGCAAGATATGAAAAGAAGACATACTGCTGCCTCTAAAGCAAGTTTTGGAGGGGTTTGTGCTCTTAAATTTTTCCAATCGACCCCCTTAAAGAATTGATGGTTCTTGAGTGCAGCATAGCCCCCAGCTCCAGCACCAGGTCTCTTGCTGGGATCTAAATCCTGCACCAGTGGGATCATTAACTTATGGAAAAAATAATTTATTCAAACAATAAAAAATTGCATTTAATGTAACCAGAAGGTAGCCCTAGAGTTGAAGTCAGACTACATTCGCATATTAAATGCTTAGTTTTATTGATAAAATACTATTAAATTAATCTGTGTTCATTTATATTGGCAATTCCCCATATTGATGATATGACTAGGTCTTCCTTATGGAAGATGAATGCCTAGGACACTATTTATTTTGTATCATTATCTTTTAGCACCTACTCTTTCAATATATTAAATGATCGTATACAGTATGAAAAGAAGGGGAGAAATCAAAATTTTCCAGAGGAGAAAATTTATTTGTGTTTTAAAATTTTCCGCTAAGCAAACCAAACCTAAGTTCGAATGAGCCTTTTATTTATTTTTTTATTTATGTAATTCAAATGAGCAATATAATTATTATTACTTTCTTTTGATAGGAATGGGCAATAGAATAAAACAATGTCATGCAATTGGTTTTTATTTTGGCCTACGTAACTGACTGAAGACTAAAACAGTAGATTACCAACAATCTGTCAATAAGATCTTTAGCTTCCTGTGAAAAATAATCTGGAAATCTTATATCTCGGGCTATGATTCTTTGGAAAATAAGCCACTCGCTTGCATCTTTAAAAGGAGAAGTTCCAGAAAGCATCTGGTACAAGGTGCAGCCAAGTGCCCACAGATCATTCCTATTTTTATATATTTGAAAGACAATGGAAAGATGTCATCTAGCAGAAGAATTCATAGTCAAGATCAAAAGATAATAAAAACGCTAACAACCTACTTTCCCCCCCAAAAAAAAACAAAAACAGATAGATTGGTTAACAATCTATAAGAACCAAAACTAAGGCAATATTCTTAACAAAAGCATATAGAGTATAGTAAATGTGCCTCATCAACTACAAGTAAAGTTTCTGTTTGTTATCAAAAAACCATCCTTACCCAAAAGTTGCAGGAGATGAATTCAAAACCTCAGGAGGGACATATGCCGCAGTTCCCACAAAAGTACATGCCTTGTCATCTAGACAAGGCAACAACAAAACAAATTCAGTATCTCACTAAAGGATTGAAAGAATGAGTCTTCACATTATAAGAATATAAACATACCCGATGCTGCATTTGGAAGGACTGTAATTCGGCTATCTTGCATAGGCTTGACACTGCCAAAGTCAGCAATTTTAATATGACCATCTGCACTAAGCAGCAAGTTCTCAGGCTGCCATTTACGGATCGGTTAGTATGTTTCATATTCATTTGAAAAAGGGTAACCATGATGGAAATGTACCTTTATATCTCGATGAATCAGTCCCATACTATGTATGTACTCAAGTGCATCTACAACTTCTGCTGCATAGAATCGAGCTTCTTCTTCAGACAAACGACCTTTCTGCAGATGATCAAACTAGTAGTAGGTGGAGCACAATAAAAGACCAATTGAATGAACAGATGCTCTACTGATACATGAAAAGTTTCATAAACTACTACTGTGCTAAACCAGTCATTTTTATACTGCTAAAATAATTTAAATTTAAGTGCATGTGAATCTTAAATTAAAAAGAAAATTAATGTTTGTGATAAAAGACCAAAATGAGTTTGGGGAAGGAAAGAAATATGTGAACAGAGAGTTAAGGCAACAGCCATAAAACAACAATCTGAAGTATGTTCTCTGAGAAATAAATCTCTAAGGTGCATTGTCCAGGTACTAGGGACTAATCATCTCATATGAGATAAGAAAAGCTAGAAAAACATTAGAAAGAAGAGGAATTCTCATGGTGGCATGTCTGATGTCTCCACAATTATCAACTTACCCTGGTTATTTGATCAAAAAGCTCCCCGCCCTCACAAGATTCGAGTGCCATGTCTTCACAAATAGGCAAAGACAGCAATACATAATGAGAACAGTAAAAGGGCGAACAGTAAAAGGGAGAATAGATAAAACATGAAGCATGAATACTTACATAGTGAAAACGAATCTTGAAATGTGAAAAATAGCTGAATAACGCCTGGATGAACCAGCTGATCAAGAACAATTCGTTCCAACTTCACATATGAAGTTTTATTTTCTTTGGTTATGAACTTCTTGTCCATGATCTTCAATGCATATACCATTCCTGTGTCCTTCTTCTTTGCCCTCACAACCTTCACATAATAAATAATAATAAAAAAAGATGAACTCCACGTACAGCTTGCAAATATAGTTCAAACATCTTGTGAGTTGAAACTAAACAGTTTTCCCAGTCAGTCCCATCTTCTAAATCATCTCATTTTCTAGTCAATTTCTTGAACAACTAAAGTGATTCAAGTCTTTTAAGAACAAAAGCCTAGTTGAGTCCACGTATTCCCTTTATAAATCTTACAGAATATCTTTCGTATCAAACCACCATATTACTGGAAGAAGATGACAGACAAGGAAGTGTGAAAATAGAGAAGGTAAAATTGAAGAATCATCCAGACAGGAGATCAAAATAATTCGTTTGACCAATTATATATTTTAAACCATCTTGAAAATTATAAAAGCAGCAGCATATCTAAAAAAGGTTAAAGTAGGAACGGAATCTTTGATAGAACTAAAAGTAAAGAATAAATAACGTCATACCCTGATATGTTATTACATATAAATAAATCGCTCAAATTAGAGCAGAACATAACTACAAAGAAGGAAGAAAAAAGATGTACTGATGTAATTGCATTACTCTATAAACAGGATTGAAGAGAGAAACAGGATGACAAAATCAGGTAAAAAATTAACAAACAGCACTTGGGACAAATCATATCATGCACACTATTAATGAATCAATTGAGTTCGAACCATTTAGAAAATTAGCATTCCACCATTTTACTTTACCAAGTGCAAGCAAGGTTATGGTTAGATATATCAAGAAGCTGCATTATTTATTTTACTTTTAAGCTCATACTTATAGACAGCATGATGCCTTCAAATCATTTCCACATTAAGTCAGTGGGAACACCCTAATATTTTTTTGTTGTTGAAGATGAGATAGCGAAATTGGTAAAATTGTCGTGATATTATATTAGAAAAAAGTGCACCTAGTCAATTTGCTTTCACAAATAAGCAAATTTGACACATTGGGCACCCTTATATTTGTGAATACTTTAGTCATTTTAGGTCAATTTAAGTTATTTTTCTCACTTTGTAAGACATTTTCCTCTTCAAACATCTACCGATCCCTGCTAATAAGCTTCAATTTAATCTTACATTCCTACTTAAGTTTTTCCTCCAAAAATAATATAAGAAAACAAAAATTGGTAAGAAATGACTAAAGTATCTAAAAATGCAATAATAAGGTGACTAAAGTAGGAATGTGCATAATTTGTGAAAGTGAGTGCCCAGAGTATCATGCTAACCATTAAAATGATACCAATCTCACCAGAAGCCAAATAAGAAAGAAAAAAAACAGGGAACTTCTCATTTAAGAATTCGTTCGTGTTTTTTTTTTTTTTGGGATCAGAAGCTGTTTCCAAATAACGCAAATGCCGATTCTTATCACAACATTTTTTTTGCATTGAACAGGACTAATTCATCAAAGCAGGGAACTTCTCCTTTCACAGAAGTAAAAGTACACCACCATGTAGCAAACATGTTTTGGAATCAAAAGACAAATGAAGAAAACAAGGAAGAGATTAAAAATCAAAAGGAACGTTCAATCACAACTAACCAATGCGAGCCAATAAACCTATAACGAAGATAAATTAATCAAATCCAACAAGACCCAGATGGTAAAAAGCGGAAACAAGAAATGCAAGATAATACAAGCAAAAGAAGGAAAAGCTCAAACCTTAGAGTATGAACCAACTCCATAGATCTTGCCCAATTCAAAGTCCTGAATGTTGAAATTCTCCTGAGGAGCCCGGAAAGCAAAACTCTTTGTTCTCTGAACATTCTCAGCATCAGAAGAAGAATCACCCTGGATCCTCAACTTAGCATCAAAATCCTTCTCCATCGCCAACATCGCTCTCTTTCAATATTCTTCTACATGCTACGAGCCTCTCTTTCTCTAGAACCCATTTCTCTTGTCAGCTAGAAAACATGCAAAAGAGCCTTGGGAGGAGAGCTAAGACCAGAAAAATGGATCAAAAGGAGTCTCCAAGCAACTATATGTATTGCTTTCTTCTATATTCTCTTTTGAAAAAAGAAAAAGATTTAAAAAAAATCGATTCCTTGTAATGTGCGGGCATGAAAGTAAATTGTAATCTGAGAAGCTGAGCAACTTTAGCTTTGGTTTTGCAATTTTCAAAAACCTAAAAAGTAGATAACTATTGGATTATGATATTGGTGTAATTG
The DNA here is from genome assembly GCA_030763125.1 of Hippophae gyantsensis. Classification (NCBI taxonomy): domain Eukaryota; kingdom Viridiplantae; phylum Streptophyta; class Magnoliopsida; order Rosales; family Elaeagnaceae; genus Hippophae; species Hippophae gyantsensis. The sequence continues at coordinate 51,377,657 of CM061033.1, forward strand.
GGAAGCGAGAAAGAGAAAAAGGGAAGAATGTGAATTTAATTTTTATTTAAAAAAATTTATGCTTTAAAATGAATGGAAGAGAGAGGGGAAGGCATGAGGATTAGAGGATCCACTCCCTATTGAATAATGGAGTCATGGAAATTAATTCATACGTTCGGTTATATAATCTATGCTGACCCAATCCCCCTATTTTCTCTCTTTAGTCTACGATTGCACCTAAAATAGGAAAACAGAATGGTGAAGCTGATCTACTTCTGTTTGTTATGATTGGCATAAGCCTACACTTTTTTTTTTTTTCATTCCCAATTGCGTTATAAAATTATATTTTTTTTATTCCAGTATAAATTTATACTTTAATTATAAATAATTAAAACTATAATTATATCTAAAAATCTAATTATTTTTATCTAACCATTATAAAATATAAACTGAAATTATAATTAACATAAATTAATATTATTTTTTATATACATATAATTATATAAAAAATTATACTTTTAATAATATTTTAAATAATATAATACAATATAAATTATATTAAGATTTAATTTTAAAAAAAATTAAATACGTTTTTTAATAAATATAAAAAAACATAATTAAATTATAGAAAGACGACTACCTATAACCATACGGTTATTATACAAATGTCCAAGAAATATTAGTGATGGATAAAGATAGTTATTAATAAAACTTTCCTCAACCATAACACATCAATATTAGTTATAACCACTCACGTCTTCTTTTATTTTATTTTTATTCTCAATTATACTATTATTTTTATATACATTATTTTTAAAATGATGCTTATAAATTTTACTTTTTTTATATATTAATTTCTCTTAAAAAATGTAAAATATACACGTTTTATTTAAAAAATAGTAAAAATTAAAATTATATTTAAAAATATTAATAATACTATTATTATTTTTTATATCAGTTAGTATTAGTTGTACTTCAAATTTATAATTTAATAAAAAAGATTATGGAGTCTTACTAACACACAAGCATACAACATTCAGTTTAAACCCTTTTTTTTTTTTTGGTAATCACATTTACTTTAAACTTGCGAGTGAAATAATATTCTTTCTTGGAATAATATTCGCTCATGCTTACCCTTCGTTCACCAATATGATTGCTTTTCATCCAAAAGTGCTTATTAATTCAACTAAAAATATCTCCTAACCGAACATATATCCCTAAATTAATGGACAAACACGCATGGATAGAAGGAGAATTATTCATTTTTTAAAAAGTGACGGTGATATTTTATATTGACGAAGTATATAAGATTAAATTGGTTTAATTATTTAAAAAACAAATATTTAAATTTGATAAAGAAAATAATTAATATGATTAATTACTGATATATTTTACAATAATGAATTACTTCTAATTACCAAGCTAACGTAGGTCCAAAGGGAGCACGTGACCCCACTATTTTTTTTTTCTTTAACTTTATTGCTATAATGTAATAATTATCTATTTTCCTAAATCATGCTATGTTTTGTATATTGTTTTATCTTCTTTTAGTAGTTTTAATTGTATATTATAATATTTTTTATATATATAATTTTATTTTTAATTTAGTTTAAAAATTATATATATTTATTTTTTTATAATATAAATATATTTTTTAATATTATAAGAAAATAAATATATGTTAAATTAAGATATATTTTATCAATACATTTTAAGCATTTTGTGTGGATTGTCTTGTATGAATTAATAATTCACTCATTGACTGTTTCTTAGTCACCATCTTATTTTACACAAATACGATGCACTTTCTTCGAAATCTTATCTAGCTTCATATTATGCTTATCTAGCTTCTTAACATTTATGCTTCTTTCTTTCTTTTTTTCTAGTCAAAGCAACTCTAACGTCAGATACCATATACAATCAACACAGTTTTAATATAGTTAAGTGGAAGCAATTCTAACTCTTTATTTACTATACATATACATGACTTTTTAAATATTTTTATTTCAAAATAAAATTCCCCTTCTATTTTTCGTAAATGGTTTTTTTTTAATAAGCAATTAAACTGATTTAGTTATTTTAACGAGAGATGCAAAGTTAAAAGAGCATTTTTTTTCATTTCAAAATAAGAGCTTCTTCTTCTTCTTTTTCTTGTCAAAAATAAGAGCATCTTTGCCAACACTAAAATCATGATTTTTCCCTACAAGTTTAGTTTCATATCAACTTTAGACAAATATTATAAGAAATGTGAGTTCCCCATGATTAATTATCTGGGTCCATTCCTGATTTGAGGTAAATTTGTCCAAATGAGATATTTACAGCTAATGCTCTTGTGATATTTTTGTCTTTTAAATCCAATCAGGATATTTCAGAAGACATTGAGCAAACAGATCATTCTTAAGTTGAATCATAACAAACACAATTTGAATAGTTAGTTTGATTCTATATTGATTTAGTGTATCAAACTTAATTTTCAATATGAAATACAAAATATCAAATATTGATTGTATCATCACGCTACAAATACAATAACTACCTCTGGGACTTAGTTTGTTTTAATTAATTTCAAGCAAATTTCTCATGTTGGGAGTTATAAAAGCCAATGTTTTTGCATCTTGATTAATGGTGTATAAAGTTTCTCAGCTAAAGATCAACCATAACATGCTCACCATATCAAATATCTTTGAATTCCACTTTAAGCATCAGTCAAAACATCAGAGAGTTTGAAAAGGAGAGTCAATGTTCAACAGCAAAGTCAAAAGGTGTGCAAAAGTTGCATGAGGCTTTTGAGATAGCTCGGAACTTCTTTATGAGGTATTGGGGAGGCAAAGTCAGCAAACTCAATAAAAACAAACTCTTTACACAAAGCAAACTAATGACGATGGGACTTAGTTTAGATAACCAATCCTCCTTTTTACTTTTTTGCCCCCTCTTTTGTTAGGGGTGAGGGTAAGTGTTATATAAATATTTATAAAAAAAAAATAACAACTCCAACCCTCCACCAAAACACTAAATTTAGTAAAAAAAATTATTAAATATAATTTTTGTAATAATATTTGGTGCAACTTTACAAGAATATTATATTTTATAAAAGAATATATTTTTAGTATAATATTTGATATTATAGGTTAAAAAATAGGAAAAATTTAATACAATTTTTGGTATAAAATTTAGTGTAAAATGGTGTTAGAGGTTAGAAATTATAATTCATTTAATTATGTAATCATGTTTATGAGACTTAAAAAAACAATGAGTGCGCCTCTTTAGTGGCTTCAAATTTGTTGCTTGAGGCTTAAAATTTTGAGTTCGAATCCCCCTCTCATAATCTCTTTGGGATAATGCACCCTTAGTATATAGTGCAAAGCAATATATAAGGATAATGTACAATGGAGGCCTTTATCGTCGATCAGATAATAAAAAAATGACAATACTCCACGTGAATCTCACGTGATTTCCAACCATAGACAATCTCATCTCATGAGGTTTTATTAAGTTCTATCACTCTGAGGCGGATATCGGCCAAGTACAAAAGGCAGAGCTGGAGAGTGACCATTCAACGAGACATGGGCTTATGTCTCTTGTCTGTTGAGGGGAATAATGCATCAACTATAAAGTATGGTCGATAATGTGAATGCCTTAGAATAAAGCATTATTTTTTTTTATAGATAAAATTTATTTTTAACCTCTTTATGCATTATACATATTATTTTTCATACAACGCAAAAAAAAATTTATAGGGGTTTAAAATGAAACGTAAATAAATAAATTATATAAAAATCATAACTTATTTTCAGGTTAAAAAAGGCTATATTCAAGCCCTAAAATTACAGATCTAACCTTATTTTTTTCACATGTTTTACCTAAATAAAACCTTTTGGAACTTTTAAATAACCCACGAAACCTGAAAGAAATAAAAGACCAGCAACTTCTCTTCTTGTTCTTGTTCTTCTTTCCTTTTTTCAAATTCCTCTTCACCATGATGTAATAATTTAATTTTATTTACTGTTTGCTTCGAAGTGTTGGGACCTCAACATTACATGATTACCTGCTTTTATATACGAATTCAATTTAGTTCCTGACACTCTTTAGTTGCAAGTGGCAACATATACACATTCTCTGAGAAATTAAAGAATAATAAGTAAATCATTAGCGACATGTTGGTAAGTCCGTAATAAACAGTAACCAGAGAAGTTCAGAAGTCCTCGTGGTCTCTAAAATAACCATGAATGTGAGTCAAAACTGAACTAAATGTTTTGGGCACTGAAGACTTCTTTGTTGGGGCTGCCACAAAGCGTATGTAATCAGTCTAGACCATGTGAAGCAAGTTGCCAAACATGTTACCTTCGCTAAAATAACATCACCACCATTTCTCAATCAAACGGGGACCAGAACGACGATAAGGATTAATATACTTGGATGTGATCAAAAATAATATACATGTATTATTACTTTCCTAATTTCCCTACTGGAAAGATACAACAAAAACAAGGAAATATAATATAGACCAATGAAGTTAGCATGGACATGGAATATAATATAAACGATAAGATCTCCCTCTACTTTCGATAGACGCAACTAACTAAGCTATCAGGTGATTTCCGATCTTACTACTTCAAGGCAGTATAAAATGCAATAGTTTTCATGAGAGATTTAACATAGTTTTAGAGGAGAGAAATATACATAAGAATTGAAATGTAAGATTCAAATAAGTCAGGCTCAGTATGCAACCCAATAGGGCATACGCACACACATAATATAATAATAGTTTTAAACATGTGTAATTGCCAGTCGATATCGGGCATTAAATCGGTGTAACATTAAAAAAGTTTGTTAAGAACCACGCTAGATTGCTCTGCATTATAAAGTAATATGAAGATGAACAAAACCATATACATTTTACCCAAAAGTATTGATACCCAAAGATTCACAACAGAAATTCAAAAGTGAGGAATAAAGAGAGCAAAATTTTACCATTCGTATGAAAGATGGGCAAGGCAAACAGGCTGCGAGTGAAAGCTTAACATTTCTTCACTATAAATCCCAACCATCCTTATGCTGATTAAATCCCCACTTAAGCCCAGCCAAACTTCCATATATCTCTGAGAATATCTTAAGGCAATTGCTTCTTATTCGATAGTGCTCTTTTGTATTTCGACTAATTGCTGCACCAGACAACTTAGAAGTATCTATTGCCCATGCTGGTCTAACATATTCTACAGTCCTACTTGAGCTTGCATTTGCATACAAGAAATTCATAAGTACATCCTCACAGTTAAAAAACTTGTTGACTAATTCCCTTCCTTGACTAGCTTCTTCTCCCCAATATCTCTCAAAAGCTACTTTACTATCAACAAAAGCTGCCCCAGTAAGGACCATGTTATACCCATTATGCTTTCTAGCATGTTTCTCACCCCTATACTTCAATGGATTTCCATTAATGAGACGGGGATAGAACCCAACTAAGCGATCTGGATGCTGACGCCACACTCTGAAACCGCGCTCAATGTCATCACAAGTCATCATTATATCATCATCTAGCTCAAGAACTGCTCGGGTCTTAATCATTGGATCCACCTTGAACCTATTATTTAGTGAGTTTTCTTTCTCTACTCTGATTCTAACTGGCACTGCTGAGTCAAAATCACTTAATTTTGGAGGCATCCCTTTGTTCCAAACCACAACAATTTCTCTAACTGAAGAACATCTTGAGTAGTGTTTCACATACATCTTTAAATTCCACAACCGTGCTTCATAGGTCATTGTTAACAATGTGAACTGTGAATAATGACCATTAAAAAAATAAGCTTCTTCTGCACCACTTCCACCATAAAGGTATTTAACACTTGTGCAAGCCATTGCAACTCCAAGTGCAAAAATAATAGCAAGAACAAGTCTACCAAAACAAGTATTTGGTTTAATCCTACTTTGAAGGAATGAAACTGCTCTGTTCAAACGGCCACAAAACCGTCTCAATTTGGAAGAAAATAAATGTGATCTTTCCCAAGTCAAGTGCGCATCACTTCTTTTTCCCGAATTGGGGGTGCACCAGTTTAAGGGAATGAGACACTTCACAGCACCCAACAAGAAACCTAGTAATGCAACAAGAACAACAACAACTGCAAATGAAGCACAGCCAAGAAATAACCTATGAGATGAATCACCCGAAGGTAACCGATCTCCATCCATGACCCCAATCCATTCGCCAGTTTTTAGTTGTTGCACATCTAGAGTATGGTAACGAGCACCATTCCAAGCATTCCGACCCTTATCCGACTCTACAAGACCCAAGGGTACCTCAACTTCTTTATATTCATCTTTAGTAAGAACTTCCACTCGGAAGACTCGTATTCGTCTTCCATATGTTTCACCACAGTCTTGACCAACACGATAAAGGTGACCACCATAAAAAAATGGCCTTCCTCCGTTACGAGCGCCCACACTCTTATCACCATTATAAATTGGATTCTTCTTATGTGGTTTCCAAGGACCAAAAGGAGAGCTGCTGTGCCAAATTTCTAACTGCCCATTCAATTTGGTTCCAAAGCCACTGTGATCCGAGCCAAAGAGCCAATACATTCCATTGTAATTTATCATAACTGAATCAACAAGAGCTTTCTTCATAATTACTTTTTCCAGAGTCCATTTCAAGGGAAAGTTGATTGCGCGGTACAGACGAAGTTCACCTTTCTGCCTACTCTCAGGCATTATATATATCTGAAATAAAGAAAAATTAATTATTTTTAACTAAAATTATAACCTCTGAAAATATCATCAATACGAACCTAAGTCATAAAAGTTAACTTTGTAGGTATTGATAATTGCATGGGAACAAAATCTATGAGGTGCATAATGGAGCACTTAATTGAGAAATTCAATCCATGCGTGTCACTGCTTGTAAAGAAAGAAGTTCTTACTTGGCCAAGGTAGTCAAAGACATATGGGAATGAGAGATGCCACTCTTCATTCAGAGCAATGCCCAACTGTTCCCATGTTGCTCCCTTATCCATACTTTTTGCAACGCCGATATCTCCTTCCATTGTTAATGGATTCATGGTTTCATAGAATAAATAAAAGGCATCTCCCTGGAAACAATGGGAAAATGGTTGTATATGATGGCGAAGTTATTCTCAAGTGTATCCTAGATTATATGAACTCAGAGCATCCACATTTTTATAAATAAAATTTTCCACAAAAATATTTGAAAACACATAAACACATAGAATATAAGGGCTTGTTTGGCCACTTAACTCAAAAATTGTTTTTTAAAAGTTGTTTTCAAATCATAACTTGAAAACAATTTTCTATAGTTTTTAAACATAATGAGGTGTTTGACCAATATTTTAAAAAACTATTTTTTAAAAACAAAAAAAAACAAAAAATATGATTATATTGTTGTTTTTTGATAATATGATCATTTAATTAAATTGATGATATAAGTGTAACAATTTGGTGATTATAATAATTACAACTTGATGAATATTATTGAAAAGAAAAAAAAAACTAAAAGCTGCAAAGGTGTAGAAAAATTTAAACCAAACTATCAAAGAAAAGAAAAGAAAAAAATAGGTTAATATTCTGCATGTTTTCAATTTTCTTAAAAATAATGAAAACATGTTAAAGCTATTTTCAGTTTTTGTTTTTTAAAATATATTGTTTTAGAAAATAATAACTTAAAAATAATGTCCAACACATTATTGTTTTTAATAGCAAGTTTTTATTTTTATTTTTAAAATCACTCGGCCAAACAAGCCCTAAATTTTTCTAGGATATACTAGAAAATATGATGATTAAGTTATTCTCAAGTGTATCCTAGAATATGAACTCAGAGCATCCACATTTTCATAAAATTTTCCACAAAGATATTTGAAAACACAAAAAATAACTTTTTTCTAGGATATACTAGAAAATAAATTAAAAGAGTATATCTGAAAGTAGTATGCCAGTAAATACATCTCAAAACAATCAGTAGTCCATCACCAAGAGAATGATACCAGTGCTGATAAGAATAGAATGCATCATATATTTAAAGTTCAGATTTGGGACCAAGGGAATGCATGCTTGTACAGTACTATACTAAAAACTGTGAGATTATAACAGGATCAAAAACAGGTCAAACAATCTAAAGTGCTCTCTGTTTACTGTGACCAGCAATCAATTTCCTTGGATCTGACCTACCTCTTTCGGACCTGATTCGACCTTCTTCTAGGATTCTAGTAATGGATAATACGCTAAATTGGATGGATAGGTGTATTTTCTTACCATGCTTTGAGAAGGCCCATGAATTGGAATCTGGGAAGCTCGTTCATATCTAGTTGTTTCAGACCCTATTACTACTCAATTATTCTTATTGAGCCCTACGTTTACTATTTATGTTGATTTGTATTCTGCAACTGTGAGATGGAGCCAAGTTTAAGAAAAGACTTGTGCTTGTGATGCTATGAATTCTTATTATCCTAATTTGGTGTGTGATGGAAAATAAAGTAAAAAATTGTGAGATTGCTAGGACTGGTAAAAATTTACAAGAAAGAACCATGTCTTACTTACTAGCCCTAAAAGTAGATACAAGAAACTCCTTCCTGTTTAATAATCTGCAATACAAAGGTGTTTGAAAGAGAGAAATCTTCAATCATTGGTAGAGGAAAAAGAACCTCTAATTATGCTAACCCATAGTTAAAACATGTTATGAACTATTTGAGATAGGTTCAGAGAAGACAACTAATTAGATAGCTAGGAAAATACTTACAGTTAATATTGTTTTGGATGCATTGATGAAAGTTTTCAGAGTAAAACAAGACGATGTATAGGCCAAAGAAGATAGTTTGGCATGTGGTTACAAAGTTTTATATCATCTCCATTTCAAGAGTGTATGTCTCTTGGATAGTGAAAATTAGTTATATTCTTGTACAATAAAGGTTAAAACAAATCCTTAAGAATATAGAATATTATGTTGAGTAAAATTTAGAATACACAATTCTAAATTTACTAATATTAGATCCAAACAAGTAAACAAACTACTTATATTATACTCACTATAATATCTTTCAAAAGCAACTCACAAATTGAAGAGAAATATAAACACTCAAAGAAAAAGCTCTTAATTCACACTCAAAGAAAAAGCTCTTAATTCACACTCAAACTAAAAATACATAAACTTATTTGTTTTTGATGGAATGATTAAACCAAATGTAAGGTAGTCTATTTATAGTCCTCACCATGCAATCTACACCACACAAATATAAAACTAAGAAATAATTCTAACCACACAAATATTATCTACACACTTCTCTTTTCTACAACCTTTAACCACCCTATTTATTCATCCTTCAACCACCTTATTTATTCATCCTTCAACCATCTTATTTATTCATCCTTCAACCACTTCATTTATTATATTTGTGTTGATTTTCAACCCTCCCCCTCAACATCAAATCTCACTATTTTTACTGTGTCAAGCTGACGGCGAAACATTTCGAACTTACCAACGCTTAAGTTTTTTGTGAAAAGTCCGCAACTTGATCATCTGTCTTGATTTGCCTCATCTCAATTTCTTCTTGCAGAACCTTTTCTCTGATAAAGTGATAATGCACTTCAACATGCTTAGTTCTTGCATGAAAGACTGGATTCTCTGCCAAACAAATTGCCGATTGATTGTCACAGTACAACAGTACTGCATAATCTACTGGTTGATGTAGATTATTCATTAGTTGTATCAACCATGTACACTCTTGAGCTGCTATTGCCGCTACTTGATACTCAGTTTCAGTGGTTGATAATGATACCGTTAGTTGTCTCTTGCTACACCAAAAAATTGTTTCAGAACCCAGCTTAAACACATACCCAGTTGTTGATCCCCTGGTGTCATGATCTCCTGCATAGTCTACATCGTAGTAACCAACTAACTTGCAGTCTCCACCTTTCTTGTACAAAAGACCATAGTCAATTGTACTCTTCACATATCTTAGTATTCGTCGAACTGTATTCAAATAAGACTTCTTTGGAATTTGCATGTACCGACTCATCACACTAACTATATAAGAAATGTTAGGTCGAGTCAAGGTTAAGTAGATCAGGCTGCCTATCAATTGTCAATACATCGTTGCATCTTCCAAATCTTTTCCTTCACGTATACACATTTTGGAATTTGGTTCCATCGACATCGAAATTGGCTTGCATTCGAACATTCCGAACCTCTTTAACAAATCTTTGGAATATTTTTGCTGACAAAGAAATATTCCTTTTTGTGTGCGATCAACCTCTAAACCAAGGAAATATTTGAGCTGACCAAGTTCCTTCATCTGAAAACGGACTGACAAATTCTCCTTCGTCAGAAGAATTTCTGCTTCATCATTACCGGTTATGATTAAGTCATCCACATACACTAGCACAATAGCTAACTTTCCTTCATTGGCTTTGACAAACAAGCTAGAATCTGCAGGTATTACTGAATAACCACTTTGTGTTAAAAATTCAGCAATCTTACCATACAACGCCCTCAGTGCTTTTTTCAATTCGTAGAGTGCTTTTCGTAGCTTACACACATATTCAGGATGATTTTGACTTTCAAAACCCATTGGTTGGATCATGTAGATCTCCTGATCCAGCTCTCCATGAAGAAAAGCATTCTTCACATCCATCTGTCACAACTTCCAATCTTTGTTGGTTGCAAGTGCAAGTAGGACTCAAACAGTTGTAGGTTTCGTCACTGGACTAAACGTTTCATCATAGTCTAGTCTATACTGTTGAGAGAAACCACGAGCTACCAATCGTGCCTTGTGCCTCTCGATTGACCCATCTGGACGGCGTTTTATTTTGTAAACCCACTTGTAGGATATAGGTTTCACATCTCTTAGTTTTGACACGAGATCCCAAGCTTGATTTTGCTAAAGTGCATCGATCTCTTCTTTCATAGTTATCATCCACTGAGAACTCTACGATGCTTCTTCAAACGTCTTAGGCTCTTTTGCTTATTCAATTATGGCTGCATTGGCGTATTTAGGATTTGGCCTTCGTGTTCTTGTTGACCTTTGGAGTTGATTTTTCTGTTTCACTAGGCCCACCATCTTCGTTTGGTTGTTGATACATGCCAGTTTGCCAAGGATTCTGAGCCACTCTTTGTTCGACATTATCGCCATTTGGTTCTCCTGATTCATCTGAACTTGGTTGGAGTTGGATAATATGTTCTCCCATTTTCTGTTGTAACTTTTCTCCAAATTCTCTAGAGTCTGGTAGCACCTCCTTCTCTGAGGACCACCAAGAAGATGCTTTAACAAACACCACATCTCGTGAAGTGTAGCGTCTTTTACTCGTTGGATCACAACATTTCCACCCTTTTCTCTGGCTGTCGTATCCCACAAAGATACATCTAATAACTTTCTTATCAAATTTGCTCTGTAAATGATAAAGAACATATACATAACATACATAGCCAAATACTCGAAAGTAGCTAACTGTAGGTTTCATGTTCCAAAGTTTCTCAAAGGGTGAAACAAATTCTAACCTTGGTTGAGGAAGTCTGTTGATCACAAAGGCTACAGTCCTCATTGCTTCAGCCCAAAACCTCCCAGGTACATTCTTCTCATGTAGCATACTCCGACAAATTTTTGCAAGATGCCGGTTCTTTCTCTCTACTATACTATTTTGTTGTGGCATGTTGGCACAAGTGTACTGATGACGTATTCGACATTCCCTTAGGTATTGAGAGAACTCGCTTGAGCTATATTCTCTGTCATTGTCTATGCGCAAGCAACGAATCTCCTTTCCAACTTTTCCTTCAGTTGACTCTCTAAACTCTTTAAACTTTGAGAATACGTCAGATTTTTCTTTCATAAAGAAAACCCACACATACCTTGAGAAATCGTCAATGAATTTCACCATGTATCAGATACTGTCAATTGATGGTTGCTTAACAGGACCGAATACATCAGAGTGAACTAACTCCAATGGTTCTTTTGCTTTAAACTTCGATTCTTCATATGGAAATTGGTGAGCATTACTATATTGGCATCATGCACAGACCATGTCTGTTCGCACGTCTAGTTGAGGAAGCCCTTTAAGCATCGACTTCTTCACCATCACACTTAGCTTGGAATAGCTAACGTGACCTAACCGCATATGTCATAGATCTGCTGTCTCATTTCTTCTTGTCTTGTCTACATATGCAGATTCTGCTGGCATCACGTAGACTGATTCCAATCGTTGCCCCTCCATTGTCGATATTTGAGATTTTGAGATTTTGAGATTTTGAGATTTTGAGATTTTGAGAGCACGATACATCTTCATGTCTCGGGGACCGAACAAGACATGGTGGCCTGATGATGTTAATTGAGCCACAAATAGCAAATTTTTCTTCATTCCTGGGACATGATAAACATCTTGAAGTGGTACCTGATTAGTACTATATCGAGGTGTAACTATCGTCTTACTGATGTGGGCTATCGGTAACTTTGAGTTGTCAGCTATCATCACTACACGACCTCCCTTGTATGCAGACATGCTTTTCAACTTCTATTTATCACCTATCATATGATTTGAGCAGCTTGAATCTACGATCCAGTCATTCTTGTAGTCAATCTGTTTTGATGTTGTCACCGTAAGAGCTAATTCTTCTTCCTCTGTAGCGAATAATGTTTCGACATCCCAACCATCTTCGCTATGCTCCTTAGAACTGGAAGTAGCTGTATTGCTTTCAACAGGTTTTTTCTTACTCCAACAATCTTTTTTCATGTGACCCATCTTCCCGCAGTTGTAACATTTGCCGTCAAATTTTCTATTGTTATTGCGGTTCTTCCAAGCTTCCTCTAGACGAAAGCCTCCTTTTCCTTGAAGAATTTTTCTTTTGTTACCATCATTTTTATATTCATTTGCATTGTACTACTTGAAGGTGCCTCTGCTTTTGCTAGTGTAGAGCGCTTCTTTTTCACCCTTCAGCGAGACTCCTCCTATTTGCTTAACCATAGCTTCTTAACAGGCTAGCAAATTATCAAACTCAACAAGAGATGGTTGTGTCTGTCATCCTTGTATAGCGGTAACAAACCCTCGATATTTGGGTCTCAAATCATGAATAATTATTTTTTTTATCCTTGTTTTCCCAATAGGAGCTTTCGAATCTAACTCTGAAATTTCGCGACATAACGACTTTACCTTGTGAATGTATTGGAAAATCGTCATGTCGCGTTGTGCCATTGATAGCAACTCGTTCTCCATAAGTTGCAATCTTGTATCATTCTTCTTTGAAAAGAGTGTCCCATGCTTCCTTTGGTGTTTTTGCCTCCCGAATGTGCTCCAACATTTCTTCTTCAACTGTGGTCTTCAAAGCAAACATCGTTTTGCCTGCTTTAATTTTACACTTTCGCAAGATGCCGTTTACATCTTCCACTGTTGGTTGTGTAACTTCATCACAACCACCAACCTCCCACAAGTCTTGACCTTGTAGGTAAGACTCTATACATGTTGTCCATGTGTTATAGTTTTTGTTGTTGAGCTTCTTGATTCCTCCAACTACTTGAAGATCACCCATCGTGTCGACAAAATTTCGACTATACCGAACAAGTTTGACTAATAAACTTACAGAGTACCAAACTTCTCACAACTCAAGATAGGTCCATTAAGAATGATTCTTGACCGTCCGGCTTTGATACCAATTACTGAGTAAAATTTAGAATACACAACTCTAAATTTACTAATATTAGATCAAAACAAGTAAGCAAACTACTTGTATTATACACACTATAACACCTTTCAAAGGCAACTCACAAATTGAAGAGAAATACAAACACTCAAACAGAAAGCTCTCAACTCACACTCAAACTAAGAATACAAAGACTTATTTGTTTTTGATGGAATGATTAAACCAAATGCAAGGTAGGTTATTTATAGTCCTCACCATGCAATTTACACCACACAAATATAAAACTAATAAATAATTCTAACCACACAAATATTATCGACACACTTCTCTTTTCTACAACCTTCAACCACCCTATTTATTCATCCTCCAATCACCTTATTTATTCATCCTTCAACCACTCCATTTATTTCTCTACATCCTTTAACCACTTCATTTATTATGTTGGTTTTGATTTTCAATATATTATTCCTCTCACTTTGGCTCGCTTGTTATGGAGTGGAACATAAAAGAATTATTTAGATTGTCTACACTAATTGGGATCTTACCCTATGAAGTTTCTCATTTGACCAAGAAAAAAATAGCTCAAACAAAGCCAGTGAAAACTGCAGTTGCAGAAATATCTGTATTGAAAGTAGGATGTCACCCTCAAACCTATCACAATATTTAAGCACTTACGAGAAGATCCTATATGACTTCAAATTATAGATCACGCAAGGCCTCGTACGCCTAATTTTTGTGGGTTCCTCTATTAATCTCTAGTTATATGTAACCGCCAACTTTTAAAATCTTAATTCACCATGCCAAGTATTTTAGGTGGTTGGAAACTGTGATGGAGGAGTTTTATCCACCGTGTCATGCCAAGTTCAAGTGGAAACAAAAGGTGACAAGAGGGAGGAAAAGTTATGATAACCCACTAATATTAACAAACCAGAAACAATTTTAATCGAGTTTTCCTCGGAGCCTATGGAGTCAAATAACAGGTGAAAATCTAGGTAATACAGATATCAATCATGACAGCGTGAGCCCACGTACAAAGTTATGAAATTCTACAATCCTTGTTTAAAAGTCCAATTCACCTTTTCAATGCTAAGACACTGCGGTCAAATTCATTGATTGGAATTTAATAATTCGTAACTACGGAATGAACTAAAACCGTCACTAGCGACAGCAACCACAAGAACACGAAGAATGGCAAAACCCGAAAATTTTCAAATAAGAAGAAACAATTACCTGAATATAAAGAAAAGGATCGGCAACAAAATTACTGGGGAAGCCAGCTTCAGAAACTGAAGCACACGTCACTATTGGGTTCGCCACAGGCCAAGCAGCGGAATCATCTCGCCATATGTTCGCCTGCATTCAATTTCAACACGCATATCAGACAACCCCCAATGACGTAAATCCAAGAAACCCAGAAAAAGCGAAATGGCAAATCCAACTAAGCAAATAAAAAAAATCAGTTTCAAAAGGTCAAAAAATCCCCATAAAAGTGGAACTTACAGTCTCAATAGGTTTGATAGAGAAGGGAGAATCACCATAGAAAATACCAACAGACCATGAAGCTTCACTGTCATCTTGACATCCAATCGACGAGGAAGCTGTACGGACAAAAGGCGTGAAAGCCAACCACGTATAGAGGGAGACAAACGATCCCAACAAGACGAAACAACCCAAAAAGAAGATGAACCCATATGAGAACAAGCGGTGTTGTTGTTTCCATCTCCATCTACACGAACATTTCACAGTCATATCGCAGCAGCTCCCGTTTGCACCATTGCTACTACCGGAAGCAGACCCAACACAGCCAGCCGAATCGCCCATAATTGGGCTCGAACCCATTTATCAAATCAGCGAGCAGAGCAAAAGGAATATAATAAAAATGACATAGCCACAGCTCGGCGACGAAATATCAGGCTGAGAATACGCCGCTGATGAAACGACGCCGTATAATCACCAGCATTTCACTCTGTCGATTCGTTTTGTGTGAAGTTTAATGACTCTCTGTTTTGTCTTTGGCTCTGGAACTCTGTTTTGGCTTTGGCTCTGGAACTCTGTTTTTTCTCTCAATACTGTTTTTTTACGCACTCTGTCTAGCTTGGCAATTCCAAAAGGTGACGAAACGAGTTGATGTTTACAGATGACGTTACACCAGACATGTGTATGAAGCTTAGGCTTTTCCGCGCAAATATGTGTTTATTTTTAGAGTAATTTTAAATATTTCAAGCTGTGACCTACAATAATTTAAGTGGAATAATATAATTCTTGAGTAATATCTTAGATATTATTAACGAATAATGTAATTTTAAAGTAGGAGTATCAATCTATTAAAGGTGTGTGCACGTTTTTAAAGTGATTTATAAAATAAATTATTATTATAATAATATTATTTTACCACATAAATTATTATTATATAACAGGTTAGACACAAATTTTTTTCTTAATTTCATATGAAATTTTCATTTATGGGTTGTTATTTCTTTCTCTAAGCGTTAGCTATATAAAAAATCTCCGTACTAGCCAATCTTACCGAATAAAAAAAATAACAAAAATAATATTTTTAATTTTTAATATTTAATTTATATATTTTTATTATTATAAAATAATCTTATATATCACACGTTCAATATTATAAATATTATTTTTATTATTATAAAATTTAAAATATTATTTTTATAAATTTTTAATAATATTTCAGATCGAATTTGACAATTCGACATTTTTAAGCAAAAAATATATATACATTCTTACGTTAAAGTGTTTGTATATATCAAAAATAAATTAAAAATATAAATTAAAAATCGATATCTTTTAAACCAATTTTTTATTCTTTTATATAACCAAGTGTCATTTGAAAGTTTGATTAAATAAAATCTTTTTTTCCAAATTAAAGAAATTTTCATTTGAATCTTTTTACATAAAAAATTATTTTCCTTTACAAAACCGGGTTGGTTTTTAAAAAATTGGTTAGTTTATGAAAATGCTAAATTATATTACAATTTACTCTCACGTATATACTTATTTATTAATTATTTTAAATTATAGAAAATCTCTACTCACATGTGAAAAAACATAGGAAGATAACACATTTACTATTTTGATGGCCAAAACTATACATTTGAATATTAAGTATAACTTATCATTAGATAGTATCTGACATAATGTATAATCTCACTTTAGATTTGACTATGAGTAAGAACCGAGTAATTAGATTAACTTATACGTGAAATCATGCACCAAAAATTTTATAACTTATCATTTGACTGCAATACGTGGACACTCTTTATAACAAGTGTGCTTTGTGTAAACTTTTTATATATATATATATATATACTTTGTGTAAACTTATATATATAGAGAGAGAGAGACGATTAGAGGGGTACTATTTAACATGTAGTATATAAAACATTTTTCATTTTTACTCTTAATATATTTTCAACATTTTGATATATATCGTGAATTTCAATTCAAAGATAAGATTCTAAAATCTTTTATTTTAAAGATATATATGAAATTTATAAAAATAGAGTATGTATTATAAGATAGCACACATCAAGTGTGATTAAAAAATATAAATTGATTATATTGATAAATAACTAAGTTAATAGTTGATCACTTTGATAAAAAATAAAATATGAATTGATCATTTTATTAAAAAATTAAGTAAAATTAAGTAAAATATTTGAATTAAGTACGAGTTGATTAACTTGATAAAAAATTATGTAGATTTACTGAGTTAAGGTATGAAATGATTAGCTTGATAAATAACAAATTATAGCATTAAAGTTAAAGTACAAAATGATCATTTTAGTAGAGTGTTTGAGTTAAGTATGAATTGATTACATCAATAAATAACTAAATAGATTGTTCAAATTAAATAGAACGTTTTTACGTTAATTACTTAAAAGTAATTTTTATAAATTAGGTAATTTTTAAAACATTACCTAAAAGTAAATAGAGTAAAAAAAAATCATGCATGAGAAAATGTTTCTTTACACCGGTTGAGTGGTCTAATTTGTTTGGTGGGCTGCATGTGGAGTGACATTGTAGCCATCAGATAAGAGGTATTTCAAATTGAATCACAGTTCACCAGCTAACACTTAGTTGGTAATATGAAAAATTAAGAAGTGATCCAGGTATTATCTATGCTAATCAATTCTTAGCTATAAAAAATAGATATTATTATTTTAATCAATAATTATCTAACACATTAATTTTAATTTTAATTTTAATACAAATTATACCAAAAACAAATATCACTAAATATATAATTGGATCAAATGGTTCCTTAGTTATTGTCTTATGGACTCAAAATGCTGAACTACCAATGTTTGATCTTTACTATGACAACTCACAACTCACAAGACACTCGCCTCTAACTTATATCCTTTTCTCTACTCTAAATATCAGTCACTCGCTTGTATCCTTTTCTCTACTATTAATATCAACAAACCACGTGTGTAAGTCTGTAACTTAATTTTTAGTTGTCTACTTACAAATTTCAATGTCCAATGTCTTCTCATCAATTATCATTGTAACCTTTGTTTATAAAATATGACAATTCATTGTATATTTGAACTATAGCAGACCGGATGAAAAATTTATGTTTACATTCATTGCTATAATATTTTCGATTTAAATTAAATTTAAAATTTTTCAATAATGATGTAATTAATTTAAATCAATCTAAAATTGAATAAATTAAATTTTTTGGATTAAATATTATCGAATTGAGATTAAAACTCTTATGTGAATTATTATCATAGATAAAACACAATAATATATATAGTATTTTAATTTTAAATACGTAATCTTTTGTAAAATTTGTTATTTATTGTCCTAACTATAAAAATTACAAAAGTAGAAAATATCTTTGGAGATTTTTTAAACTTCTATTAAGTTTAAAATTTATACTTTTATTGTTTAAATTAAATATTAATTTATTGTGATCATAATAAATATAATATTTAAAAATATATAACATATTATAAAATAAAATATGTATTTATTTATATTTTTAATAGTAATTTGATTTTATCAAATTGTATGATTATAAAATCTATTAATTTAAATTCAATTGATTGTATATTTCAATCAAAATTTAATATTATTATAAGTTAAAAATGATTTTATCCAATAAAGTAGATGGAATTTCTCTAATAAATACATATTTTTAGGTCAATAATCTAAAAATATTATATATATATTTTGGTCACTTTCATATCTTAGATATTTAAAGAACAAATTTTCTTTTTTTTTCATAATTCTAAACCACAAGAGTATAGTGATCCTATCACATCGACTTATAATGTATCTACCATTATTTTTCATTAAACATCGGAGTATAACACATTATGATTAAAAAAATTATATTTATTCTAAATTTGTAATAAACCATAAATTAATGATAAAATGTAGTTTTATTATTAAATAAAGTTGAATTCACGTAATTATATCAAATAAAAAATTAATACGTTAATTATAATCATGTTATAATTATGAGATATAAAAATGATATTCATTAGTGTTATAGTTATTTAAATAATTTTAAATCTTTATGACTCAATAATTTAACAAAAAAAATAATATTATGATATAATTAAAAAAGTTATTTTTTTTTAATAATAAAATAATGAATATTTATAAAAACGTGAAATACTTCGCTACTAAAATTTTGTTAAGCATGTTTCTCAAAAAATTAAAATTAAAAATAAAAATAATAAGTATGAAGTTTCATTATTTTTAGAGTTTGATATTTATTCTTTTTCAAACAGAATATATGCTTAATTTGTTTAATATACAAGTTGGTTTAAAAAATAAATATATATAAATGTTTATGGAGAAAAAATGTTAAGTTTTTTTCAGTCCCACATCGACCAGGAGTTTGACAATAGTGTTGTTTATAAGTTTAGGTAATCTTTTACTTAATGAGATCTTATTCGATTGAGTTAAACCTGAGTTTTTAACATGATATCAGAATTGGACCTGTCTTGATCGATGATTTGGGTTTTGTCTTTAACTATCTCACTGTGACTTTATGAGCCCACCTTTGTCTCCTCTGTGTAGAGAGGGTTGTTAAGTTTCCTTCAGTCTCATATCAAGCAGGAGTTAGACAACAATGTTGTTTATAAATTTAAACAATCTTTAACTTGATGAAATTTTATTAAGTTGAGTTAAAGTTATGTTTTTAATAAATTCAATTGATCTTTTACCATAAATTTTTAAATTTAACCAATTTCAAGTCATATATAACTTATTCCATTTGATTAACCTAAACATTTTTATAAATAAATAAATAAATCGACCAGTGAATGAATGATGTAGACTAGCACAAACAAGTGGTTTTGTGGGTTCAAACACAACCTTTGTGGATAATCAATTGTGAGCACAGCTTTTTCAAGAAAATTATTTTTCAAAAGAAAACCGAAGGTTAACTTGAATATCTTAACGCACTTACTGCTTATATGAAATGACAATGTCTTTAACGATGACGACAAACATATATATATATAGGTAGGCTATCAGAATTCAAATCTCTAATATTATGTTTGAAGAATTATAATCTGTATCGTCAATATAGTTTATTGGTAGAAACATATACACAATGATCCATTTTATATACAATTTTGTTCATATTTTCTAAAAAAAATCATAATATATTATTAGGATGGTTGGCTGTTATCGTATTTAATGAAATAATAAACTCAATTTTTATTTTTTTATTTATCAATATAATATCAATCTTTAAATTGTTTATTTACACACCCAGCAAAAAAACAATTATATTACTTATATGTGTAAAAGTCATATATCAACCGTTATAGCAGGACTTGCCGCCCCTTTTTTTATATACATCAAAATCAAATTTTATACATATACACATATTTGATAGAATTTAATTTCATAACAAAGTATATTTTAGTAAACTAAAATTTCAAATGAACTATTAAAACTTGTTATTGAGTGAAATTTGTTTTTCTTATACTATGGTGTTACCAAAAGAGAGAGATTTTAAAAAGAGATAAATTTAAATATATCTTAAAAGTGTTATTTTAATTGTACAGTAACTTTTTTTATACAATTTAGTTTATTTTTATTGATATTATAAAAAGGGCATATTATATATATATATATATATATATATATATATATATTTCAATGCACTTTTAAATTTTGTTATTAAGTCGGTTTATGTGATAGAATTTATTTGTCTTATACATGAGATATTTTAAAAAAGAGATAAACTTAAATATATCTTGAAAATGTCATTTTGGTTTCATGCTAATTTTTTTTATACAATTTAATTTATTTCTATTGATATTATACAAAAAATAAATTTATTTATATATATATTCCAATAAATTATTAAAACTTGTTATTAAGTTAATTTATTTGGTGGAATTTGTTTTTCTTATACGTGAGATATTTTAAAAAATAGATAAACTTAAACATATCTTGAAAATGTCATTTTGATTTCATTCTAATTTTTTTTATACAATTTAATTTATTTCTATTGATATTATACAAAAGGTTATTATATATATATATATATATATATATATTAATAAACTATTAAAACTTGTTATTAAGTCGATTTATTTGGTGAAATTTGTTTTTCTTATAAGTGAGATATTTTAAAAAAGAGATAACTTAAATATATCTTGAAAGTATCATTTTGATTCCATACTAATTTTTTTATACAATTTAGTTTATTTCTATTAATATTATACAAAAGGTCATTTTATTATATATATATATATATATATATATATATATATATATATATATATATATATATATATTCTAATAAACTATTAAAATTTGTTATTAAGTTGATTTATTTGGTGGAATTTGTTTTTCTTATACATGAGATATTTTAAAAAAGAATTAAACTTAAATATATCTTGAAAGTGTTATTTTAATTCCATACTAATTTTTGTAATACAATTTAATTTTTTTCTATTCATTTTATACAAAAGGTCATTTTATATATATATATATTCTAATAAATTATTAAAACTTGTTATTAAGTTGATTTATTTGATGGAATTTGTTTTTCTTATACGTGAGATATTTTTAAAAAGAGATAAACTTAAATATATCTTAAAAGTATCATTTTGGTTCCATACTAATGCTTTTTATACAATTTAATTTATTTCTATTAATATTATACAAAAGGTCATTATATATATATAATAAACTATTAAAACTTATTTTTAAGTCGATTTACTTTGTAAAATTTATTTTTCTTATACGTGAGATATTTAAAAAAAAGATAAATTTAAATATATCTTGAAAATGTCATTTTGGTTTCTTATTAAATTTTTTTATATAAATTAGTTTATTTTTATTGATATTATACAAAAGGTCAATTTATTTATATATATATTCCAATGAATTATTAAAACTTGTTATTAAGTCAATTTACTCGATGGAATTTATTTTTCTCATAAGTAAGATATTTTAAAAAAGAGATAAACTTAAATATATCCTGAAAATGTTATTTTGATTCCATTTTAATTTTTTTATACAATTTAGTTTATTTCTATTGATATTATACAAAAGGTCATTATATATATTCCAATAAATTATTAAAACTTGTTATTAAGTCGATTTACTTGGTGGAATTTGTCTTTCTTATGTGTGAGATATTTTAAAAAAGAGTTAAACTTAAATATATCTTGAAAGTGTCATTTTAATTCCATACTAATTTTTTTAATACAATTTAATTTATTTTTATTCATATTATACAAAAGGTCATTATATGTATATTCTAATAAACTATTAAAACTTGTTATTAAGTTGATTTATTTGGTGAAATTTGTCTTTCTTATACATGAGGTATTTTTAAAAAGAGATAAACTTAAATATATCTTGAAAGTATCATTTTGATTCCATACTAATTTTTTTTATACAATTTAATTTATTTCTATTAATATTATACAAAAGTTCATTATATATATATATATATATATATATATATATATATATATATATATATTCTAATAAATTATTAAAACTTATTTTTAAGTCAATTTATTTTGTAGAATTTGTTTTTCTTATACGTGAGATATTTTAAAAAAAAGATAAATTTAAATATATCTTGAAAGTGTCATTTTGATTCCTTACTAATTTTTTTATATTTTTATTGATATTATACAAAATGTCAATTTATATATATTCTAATGAATTATTAAAACTTGTTATTAAGTTGATTTACTTGATGAAATTTGTTTTTTTTATACGTGAGTTATTTTAAAAAAGAGATAAACTTAAATATATCTTGAAAGTGTGATTTTGGTTCCATAATAATTTTTTTCATACTATTTAGTTTATTTCTATTGATATTATACAAAAGGTCATTATATATATTCCATTAAACTATTAAAACTTGTTATTAAGTAGATTTATTTGGTGGAATTTGTTTTTCTTTTACATGAGATATTTTTAAAAAAAGATAAACTTAAATATATCTTGAAATTGTCATTTTGGTTCCATACTAATTTTTTTTATACAATTTAGTTTATTTCTATTGATATTATACAAAAGATCATTATATATATATATATTCCAATAAACTATTAAAACTTGTTATTAAGTTAATTTACTTGGTGAAATTTGTTTTTCTTATCCATAAAATATTTAAAAAATTAGATAAACTTAAATATATCTTTTAAGTGTCATTTTAGTTCCACACTAATTTTTTTTATACAATTTAGTTTATTTCTATTGATATTATACAAAAGATCAGTATATATATATATATATATTTCAATGAACTATTAATATTTGTTATTAAGTCGATTTATTTGGTGGAATTTGTTTTTCTTACAGGTAAGTTATTTTAAAAAAAGATAAATTAAAATATATCTTGAAAGTATCATTTTGATTCCATATTAATTTTTTTAAAATAATTTAATTTATTTCTATTGATATTATACAAAAAGTACATATTATATATATATTAAAATGAACTATTAAAACTTATTATTAAGTCGATTTATTTGGTGGAATTTATTTTTCTTATACGTGAGATATTTTAAAAAAGAGATAAATTTAAATATATCTTGTAAGTATCATTTTGATTTCATACTATTTTTTTATACTATTTAATTTATTTCTATTGATATTATACAATAGGTCATTATAAAATGACATAAATTGAAATTATTATTCATGTTTAGCTTCCTTTGTATAAATTAATTTGGTCTAATTATATAAGTTTTTGCAACCATCAAACAAATTCATCCTCAAATTTACAACTAGTTATTTATTTTTGGTTATTGTGACTATCCATTTAATATATTAATCATTTGTTGCAAACTTATTTAGATTGAGTTAAATTTTTATTTAAAAAAATATTAATTAAATGAGTTAGTTTTAATTTTTATATTTAATATAATTAATAATTTTTTATATAAATCGATAAATTACTTATGTTCTTCCCAAATAATGTAACAAAATATTATTGTATTGAAATATTAATAACTTAGAAAGAGGGATAGCGTATCTTTTAATTTTTTTTTACAAATATATCAATTTAATTTTGTTATACTTGATCAGGTATATAAATTGTGTTACTATTAAAATGAGTATATTTATTTTTATAATTATTAAAAATAAGTATTTTAATTCTATAATTATTAAAATTATGTATTTTAATCCTAAAATTAAAGTATTATTTTTATAAATTGTAGAACTAAATTAACAAATATATAAATAAAAAGACTAAATTAATTGATTTTACGTCATAAAATCAGCCAAGAGCTTTTATCTCAATAACTCTAGAGATGTTGGTAAAATGTTAATGTTTGTTTTATGTATGCAACTCAATAACTATTTTTTTTGTTTTCTTATATAGGTATTAATGATGATAATGATGTAAAACATAAAAACAAGCGAGTCATTTAAATAATTTTGTAGCATAAAAAAATCAACGGATCATCAAAGTTTATAGATAAGTTGAGATGATGTAGTAATTAATTTAACAAAAATAATTAAATTGATTTAATTAATATAATATTATCAAAATTAATCAATATACATAACAAAAAGTATATTTGTTAAAATACAATAAAAAAATTAAAAAAGATTCATTTATAATAAAACATTAAAAAAATTTTAAATGACAGAATTTAATAATAATATATTTTCATTTTCATCAAAAAATAGATAAAATTCATTTAATATTTATGTAAAAATGATCACATATTTCTCATATGTATTCTTTTATCTTATTTAAATAAAAACCATGTTTTATATTTATTTAGCACGATCTTCCTTCAAAATTTTGAGATCAATTGGGTTAGTTCAAACAAAAAATAACAAACCTAAACCGCTCCTTAAAAAGAAAATTAATGAGACTTATTCAACCCATTTACTTATTATAAAATAGTTATTTTTGTGTTAAGATATACTATTATGTTTATTAGAGTAATATGTTCCGGGTATTCCTTAATTTGGTTCTATTGTTATGTTTGAGTAATATTAGATATATTATTAAGTATTCTGTTAGTGTTAGATATTTAAAATATAAGATGTTGGAATAATTATAGAATTATTTACTAACATGAATAAATTATAATATGAAATATAAATTAATATATGTATTGATTTATAATAAAATATTTTTTATTAATATGTTATATACATAAATAAAAATTAGATTAAATTAAATTAAGAAGATGCAGGTTGAAATAACTTTGAGAACATTTACTAACATAATGAAAAATTATATTATAAGATGTTTATTGATACATGTATCAAATTATGATAAAATAATTTTTATAAAAAAATATAAGTGATTTGTAAAATAATAAAAATGTCAAAGAAATTAAATTCAATATGTATGGTTTATAGCTTTATACCAAAGGTATTTTGTTAAAATAAAAGAAAAAGCTTGCAAATGAGTTTCAAAAAATAAAAATAAAAACATTAAATAAAAATATTTGTTAAATAAATAAAGAATAAATTCTAGTATTGAATATAAATATATATAATAATATATGTATAAAAAAATAATGGCATATATTAAGGATAGTAGAAAGGAGTACTCATACGAATATATTTTTACTAGGAATTAGAAAAAAAAATAAGAGTATTATAAATATACTTTAAAAAATCCAACTGTCTCTACTTTTTTTATTTTTTATTTTGTAAAATTTTCAAAAAAATGTCAAATAAATAATAGCCACCTATCTATTGCTATATATATATATATATATATATATATATATATAAAATTTATGGCATATATTAAAGGTAACAGAAAGGAGTACTGATACAAATATATTTTTACTAGGAATTAGAAAAAAAAATTAGAGTACTATAAATCTACTTTCAAAAAATATAACTGTCTCTACTTTTTTATTTTTTATTTTGTAAAAGTTTCAAAAGAAAAAAATTGTCAAATAAATAATAGCCACCTATTTAAAAGAATTCATTTTATATATAATAAAAAAATAAGATCATCAAACAAAATAAAAATCACCTATAAGTACTTTTAATTATATAGGAGACAAAATTTAATAAATGAGTTTAAATTTTTTTTGTCAAATAGATAAGGAGTAAACGTTAATATAAAATATTGTTATAGATAATAAAATAGATTAAAAAAACTATGAAATATATTATATTAAAGGTAATAGAGTGAATTACAATACATCTAAATAAATTTTTAATAGGAATTAGAAAATATATAAGAGTAATAAAAATATATTTAAAAATAAAACCCAACTCTCTATACTTTTATATTTTTTTTTATTTTTAAAAGTTTATATAATCACCTAATTAAAAATATTTGACTTTATATATAATAAATAAAATCATCAAATAAATTAATAATACGAGTCAAACTCCCACTTTATATAAAGTTAATTAATTAACAGATACTTAGTTCTTATATGTGATTCACACGGCTCATCTGCTATTTGCTTCGATCACTAATAAGTATAAGGACCTTGATGTTGATAATATGGTCCTGATGTAAGGGTAGGAATATATTTATATTAAGAAGAATAAGTTATTTTATATTTTTGTTATAATAATTTAATTATTTTTTTAAAAGAATAAATAATTATATATGATCAATTTTTTAATTTTTCTTAATTTTTTTAATAATATAGAATAATAATTATAAAGTTTACAAAAAATAAGATAAAAATAAAATGTTTTAAAATTTAATAATTTATTTATATATTATCATTTTTATAATAAAAAAATAACAAATAAATTAAATTATTATAATAATTATATTGTCTTCCGTACGTATTATTTGAATTTAGTTGAAATTCAAAATATTCAAGATATAAGAATATTCATGTGATATTTTTAAACATCGATGGTTCTTGATTAATCTAGTACATATATTTTTTTCGCTTTCTCATCAATATATTAATATATATTTGTTTTTTCTTAAAAATATATATTGTTTCTTATTTAATGAAAACCAATAGAATTTATTTTCTAAATAAAACCAACGGAATGTTCTTACATATACTAGCCTAATAATTTAGAGGAATGGTATTGGTGTGATTATTCTATTGATCTAGGTTGATGACATAGTACTTACAAGAACTAATCCTGATCTTCTTTAGGACTTTGTTCATCAACTTCACAAGGTTTTTCCTCTCAAAGATCTTAACAACCTAAGTTATTTCTTGGAAATGCAGATGAAAAGGTCAATCTCTAAATTGTTCCTTACTTAGGAAAAGTACATTCAATGTCTATTGCTTAAATTTATTCTTGGCAATTCCAAGCCATTGTCTACTCCAATGGTATTGAAAGAGTAATCTCTAAGATCGATAAAAATCCATTGGATAACACTACTATAAATAAGTTCAGGAGTTTAGTTGGTTGTTTACAATATTATTACATCACACTTCCTAAACTTGCCTTCTATGTGGGAAGATTGTGTCATTTCATTTCATGTATGACCACTGTGTATTCAACCACTCAAGAAAGTGTTATGATACTTGCAAGGCATTGTGACACATGTCTCACATTTAATAAAGTCTAAAACTCTTGACATTACATCTTTTTCAAATGTAGATTGGGGTGGATGTGTTGATGATAGAAATGTTAGTGTATATTGTGTCATTGGAGATAGTCTAATCTTATAGGCTTCAAACAAGCAAAAAATTGTAGCATGATCATCTCCAGGGTCTGAATATCGAGCACTTTTCTCAATGACCTTTGAAATTAAATGGATTAGATTTTTGATGACAAAATTGAGTATTCAATAACAATAGCTCCTCTTTTTATTGTCATAATGTGAGTGCGAAATATTGGCCTCAAAATTCTGTCGTGTATCGATATACAAAGCATATAGAAATTGATATACACCTCGTTAGAGAACAAGTATTAAGAAATGAATTGTTAATGGATTATTATCCGACTGAATATCAATTAATAAATCTTCTAATCAAGCCATTATCTAGACACATGTTTTTTAGAGTTAAGAAACAAACTTATGGTATATAAGTCGCCTTAAGTTTGAGCGGGAGTACAACAATGTCTATACAAGACTAGGTTAGGTTGCTATAGGGTGAAAGCAAGTGTGCTAAGTACACTACTTATGATAAGAGGAAGTGTAACTAATTTAGTTATAAATAGCTAAATATAATTTGCTCTGAATTAATGAGAATTATTTTTTCTTTTTAGTTATTTCATATTTTATGTTCTCTCTTTATTTTTTACTTGTTTCATGTTTTTTTTCTTAGTTATTTATTTATGTTTTAAATTTATCAATTAATCTTTTAATTTACTTGTTATGACATTGTAGATATTGTATTCGATCTTCTTCATAAATATCCACTTTGGCATCTGCTAAGGATTTTAATGATCAAACTCCCTTCTATATGTTATCATGTTTGCCCCAAGCTTTTCCCAGTAAATATTGAACTCAGATTTTGGAAGAAATTGATTTATAATAGTATGTTAGTCATTTCTTAATGTATGAATACCCTAAATTTTAATACATATAAGTTGTTAATAACGAAAAATAGAATTTGAAAACTAAAATAGATTAATTTGATTAAAAAATATTATATATATATATTTTGTTAATTTATATACAACTCTTATATAAATAAATATATATTATATTTATTGGCTATATACTACTAAAATACTATAACAGAGCCAATATAATTGTAGTAATCTAACATCACTCTTCCTTATTTTGTAAGTCCTGGCATGCATTATCCTAAATTATTATATGATAATTTACATGTGCATCTTGTTGAGATTCCAAAGATAATATTAATCATTCCATATAAAATTTTTAATTTCTAAAAAAATTGAGAGAATGAATGTACAAGTCACATACATACTTTAAAGCTAACATTTAATCTTGTATTTATTTTTATAACATTTTAGTTCTATTTCTATTAAAAAATGATCACAACGATAAATAATTATTTTTATGTTTTTATTTCTTTTCTATTTTTATTTAATTTTTTTCAATGCTTTGAATTACAAATTATGTAAGCCAAAACAATCTATATTTAATACATTTGAAAAAAATAACTTTATTTTTATTTAATATTTTTTAATAATAATAAGATTAAAATGAGTTTATATAAAGTGAGTTGAGAGAATAAGCATTAGTGAGGTGATATTGATACCTATTGACAACAAATCACACTCAAAACACATGACATAATATACTAAGTTAGTAGATATACTGAAGTATTAATTTTATTTTTTAAAGATTTTTTATAAATGGCAGTACTTATTATTATTTGAATTTTTAAGATCTTGTCTATGAATCGTTCCAAGTTCTTGTACCCCACCCCTCACAAAGTATAAAGTTGTGCAATTTTAACCAATAAATAATAACACTCATAAACTCAACTTAAAAACCATATCTCTATTTTCTCAAAAATACATCGAATGTAAAATGATAGAAAGAGCAAGAAAAATGAATAATAAAAATAGGAGAAAAACATTCAACACAATATATACTAGGAAAAAAAGAGTAACCTAATAAAACAGATGAGATGCAATCTATATAATATTGTTTATAAATGAAATAACTTTAAAAAGAAATTTTTTAATACTAAATGAAATCATATAATGTGATATTTATGTAAAAAGCTACATAAGAAAAATAAGCAAAAAGCAATATAAATACATATATAAAGCATGCTAAAGCAACTAGTAAAAGATTAAATAACGAGACATTGAAATAGAAAATAATTAACACATTATGCATAGTGAGAAGCACAGAATACAAGATATGCAACAAATATACAATAAATGTTTTATATAACATATGCAATTTACATTTAATCCTAGAATGATGATATGACAATAAAATACATACTTTAAAGGAAAGATGCACAAAGAAAACATGCATGAACATGAAAATAGGAATGATGTAGTCAATACAAGTTCACAAAGATAAACAACCTCATAGAACAATAAGAACTCATTCCATTGGAGACAAAGGGTACAAGCATACAAAGGTGTTTGTACGTGTAGGTAAAGCTCTAAAATTGAGCACCCAGGTGGTTAAGCATAAACAATGGTGACTTTGATACTAAATGAAGTTCCATCCGTCAGAATAATTGCATGTAGGTGACATGAATTTTTGACTCAAATAGACATCTAGGACCTCGAAAAGGGATGAATATGTTGACCCATAGAAATTTTTTGTAAGCTCTATACCTACTCAGACAAGCATGCTGTTTGGACATCTGGACCAGCCCAAAGACCGGACCTTACAAACTACCCAAGACAGTCCAACTTAGGATGGAAGATGAAGTACTCAAGACATCCCACTCATGAGACAGATCGAGCTCAATGGTCTCGAGCCAAGGCAAGCTTGACCCCTGTCAAGATAGAACCCAATGGAAGCCCGAGCCCTTTCAAGATCGAGCCTTAAGGTCTGGTCGAGCACAATTCAACTCAACCTGGATCTCTGACACATTGTACTTTAGGCTAATTATGTTTTCCTGACATATTGTACTATGCCTTACTTACATGTACACATTATATATCTGACACTTGTGCCATAAATGTGCTATAAATATATGGACATCCCATGAGGATCTACCTATTCAGCCCTTTGTATTAACCTCTCTCTAATCTCTCTCTAATCATCATATGATATGATCAACTACTGATTTCTTAACTTCTTGACATGCATATAGGTTGTGGCCTTGCAACACCTAGTAGACAATCGACATACCATCTTTGAAAAATATCACAACATAGGCTTCTCACCTATGATAAAATTAGCCACCTCGTAACACCCTATTAACACACTACAAACTAACTTAAAGGGTTATCACCATATAGGCTTCTCATTTATATACAACATAGTGACCTTGTAACAAGAAGCAGACACACAACATACCACTGCATAGGCTCTTCATCAATAGGAACTTTTACATCTTCACAACTACCAATACATACATTCAATGTTAATAAAAATTCCTCAAAATGATGTGGTTCTTCACTAGCCAACGATACATTTTAATTCTCAATAAAATCTCACTTAATCACACATTTTTTTAACATTCAATCTAATGTTTGAGAAATAGGAAAGAAGTCTTCTCTGATGTCTTACATACTAGAAATGAAAGACTATTTATTAGACTTAACATTTAGTAAGAAAATGGACCAAGAAAGGACTATGAAAAACTAGTGCTAAATAGGTAGAGTTTTCCTCCCTAAGATTCTTTCCAATAAAATAAGAGAAGAAAAGTGAAATTTATAGAAAAATTTAGCCTTTTAAACCCTCGTCGATCACCCTTATTGACCATAATTGTGAGTCTTCACCATTAACATCGGCTAGGGTAAATACTACCTTAGCTAGGGTAAATGCTATCAAAACAAATCTACCAAAGCGCGTCAACTACCTTGGCAAGTCCTTAATGAGGCCACGGTGAGAATTTTAGTGAGCTCCTTAAAAACCACACAAAAAAACATTTAAAACATAGAGAAATGCCTCGTCTTCAATAAGACAACACAATAACAACTAAACACCTTGTTATCCAACCTGCTTCTCGTCCTACACTAATGACAAGGAGCACAATCCTTAACAATGGACATACTTCAAAAGAGCTCAAGATATCATAGAAAGACAAGACCATGAAGAGCCTTACTATGAGATTGCAAGTCAATAGCAAAGATAAAGTGCAAAAATGAAACATGAATATAGAAATAGAGAAAGTAAAGAAAAAAGTTATATATATGAGTAATTATCAATGAACACCCTTATGTTTAGCCAAAATATTAATCTCCTTGGTGCATTTCAAATTGGATCAATCATGTCCCTTTTACTTTAAGTTATTCTCAAGTATAATCCTTTTGTCAGAAAAAAGTTGAAAAAAGTTGATAAGCGATTATGATAATAGGGGTATGAATTGAACATGCTTTAAAGTAGGGGAGGGATGACTAAATCAAAATGAAACTTACCATTGGTCGCTATGATATATGTGTAAACATACAAGGGAGGTTGATGACATATGTTCCAATTATGTGTCAACCTTTGTCACATATTTTCAACCTCTTTCTAACACAATCGATTGTCTTTAAGAATTACTTGAAGTAGATGGGATCTAAATAAGTCACTATGAAACAACACAACAGATAATGATATTAGGCTAAAAATAAAGTCTACAATTAAAAAGGAATAAAGATAAAGTCTACAATTAAAAGTAAACTTACAAATACATACACTTTGATAAGAAAACACATCAAGTTATACCAAGCTAAATAACATAAACATAAGAGACAACTTATTGTCTTTGTGCTCAATCGCACCCTAAGAGGTGCTACCTTCTGCATCATCATCCTTGGACTCTTTAAAGTCCCCATTATTTGACTAGTTGAACTATCATCCTTTTAGTTGGAGGTACCCATGCTATGTTAGGAAGCACAACTTTCCACATCGAGAAAGATAGTGTTAGAGAGAGTGATGTTTGGATTAATCTTCTTTAACTGTTGCCTTGTGATCTAAAAACTACGAGCCTATACATCCAAAATGTCCTAAATGTATCTCCTAGAAGCACGATACTCTATGATGCCTAAACATTAGGTGCCTCTATTAGTGGTGAGCCTCCGTACCTATTCTTATGATAGGTATAGACTCTCATTTAACTCCTAAACTTGCACCCTCTCCTAGGTCACATCAATCATCTCTCCAACCAAAGTAGTCTCTAGCCTATTAACCTTCCTCTCTGTCATTCATAAGCTGCCACTACAACAACATGTGTTTGATAGGCCATACTAGTTGGATGCTTAGACTTATTTAATACCTATTCTACCTTATGGTGAACATCCTCGTTAACATCCCAAATGTTGATTGCCCCATACAAAGCATTCTTATTGGCTGTCACACGACCCTCCAAAAAATCATATTCTCTAACAACATAATCCAAATATACAACTAACAACTAGGCCTTGGTAACCACATAAACATCATACCTTTTAGGCTCCATAGGTTCTAAAATATTTAAAATGAAATTAGAATAAGAGAATCTAATTCAATAGGCTTTGAACCCCTCTTGTCAACTACTAGCACCAAAGAAATGTCAACAACTACTAAGAAAGGCTATGTTCTTCAAGAAGGCAACTCTACAATGCATAAATTTAATGGTTATCTTCCTCTTAGGATCCCTTGACCTCCAAACCACTCTGGTTGGTGTGGGAGCCTCTTTGGTCTAGACACCGTAAGGTACTTGATGCACAAAAAACATAATATAATTTTTTTTGTATATTTATACATAACTCGCAAATATATGAATTACTTTATAAAAAACAATAAATATACTTTCAAGATCAGTTTAAAGAAAAATTACGTGATTTTTAAGTAATTAATCAAAATTTTTAAAAATGGAAAATAAACCTAAACATTCTGTCATTATTATTTTGATTTGAAAAAATATATATTCTAATAACATAAAGTGAAAAGATAAATTTGACTCAACAATTATCAAACAGATAAACATTTAATCATTTAATAGAAAATTTATGAAATATATTAATTCGTTAATTATGCTTGCTCAATATTAACTAGGTTATTAAAGATATAAATTAAGATTATTGATTTTTTTTGTATAAAAAAATCTTTTGGCGAGGATCAATTTTGTTGTTCATCAATATCAATCATAGTCTTTTGGTAGATATTAGTAATTGATAGCGATTAAATTATACTTTATTTCTAACGAATTAACGAATTATTTAATTGATGCTTTCAATAGAGATATGAATTTATACTCTCATTCAAGTTATCAAAAGTGGATTTAAGATTGATGTCTTTGACTAACTTTTAGATTTTAAAATATATTATAAAAAATATGCTGTCAAAAAGTTGTTTTTTTTTTGTTTTTGTTTTTTCAATTTTGAAATAAATTACAAAATAGACGGTGAATACTGTGTAGACCAAAATTTTAGCTAAAAAAATGGAAGAAATAATCATACATCTAATTTCTTTGTTGCTAATACAATCACTATTCACAACTAGTTCATGGGAAAAAAATCCAATTTAATAATTTATTATTTTTTAATATTGTTTGGAGAAAATTTAAGCTTAAGATTTTAGTGATTTGTAATGAGAAGTAATAAATTGAACAACTGAATTAGATTTTATATTCTTCTCGTTTAATGAATATATATATGTATAACATCTTGTTTACATGGCAGGATACGTATAAACGACCTAAATATATCTTTACATGTAATAAAATGATACGTAAACTAATTTAAACAGAAAAAAGATCGTTATATGTATTACATTATGAGGTCGTTATATGTATATAAGAAAGATTACTATACGTAAGTCGCTTTAGGTTCCTAAGCAACTTTCTTCGGGTCGTTTGTAAGAGAAAGAACCATAATCACATCCACTTAAAAAGATTAGTAATTTCATCAAATTTTAACTTTTAAGACCTCACATTTGGACAATAAGATATTCGGTCGATTGAGTTATAAGTTTTAACAAAATTTTTGGAACAAGTCAACGTTGAGTTATTCATGTTACCTTGTTATATCATAAGAGAGTACTTGAACATCGTATCTGTCTTACATTTAATATCAAACAAATAAAATGCAAAATGTCAAAAACAGCCGATTCCATAAGTAGCATCGCGAGAAATAAGAGCCCTAATTTGCATTCCCGCGGAATCTCCATGGGATATCCGAATTTATCAGCTCCTGAAAACAAAATTCAGTTGACATTGTTCAGCGACTGCACAATGCTTCACATTTCCGTTGTAGGCCCTTTCTTGCTCCCATCAACCTTCCCAAGCAAAGGTGGGACCCATCCTTAAATCTTGTCAGAGTCAACTGCACTAATAAAAATAAAACTCGATTTCCCCAATTCGACATATGCAGTTGAATACGGATGTTGCTTTTGTTTGATGATTGATATTTTGTTGGATAAAAAGGTCTCACTGGGTTTTGAAAATTCGATTACCGTTAAATAACTGTGAAATATATTATCTATCTTTATTCTCTGTGAATTTGGGTTCAATTATATCAAGGTGATGGAGGGACGTGGGTTGCAACAGGGTCCGGTTACGTGCGGGTCGTGGATTCGGAGACCCGAAAATACAAACTGGGTTGTTTTGGGGAGGTCTAGATGTGGTGATTCTTCGCCGTCCGTGCTCGAGATTTTCTCCTTTGATCCCAAGACCAATTCTCTCTTCTCCTTTCCTCTGGTTTGTTTCTGCTTTTGGTTTATTATTATTATTTTTTTTGAGGTCAAATTTTCCTATTTTCTGAAGAAATTCTTGTTTATAATTTTGTTGTGGGTTTTGCTTTTTCGAAGCTGTAAAACAGTTTTCAATGTGGTATTGGTATTTTCTATATTGGGCTAAGGGAAAAAAGGTAGCATAAGTCTAATGTTTCCAATGAATTTGTTTCCAGGCTACTCATGTGCTCGAAGAAGTGGATGGAGATATTGTTTCCATTACGGTGCACCCCAGCGGGGACGATATTTTGTGCTCTACCACTAAAGGTGGTTTGAAGTGAGTTCTCCAAATTCAAGTCTTGCCTTTTTCAGCTGTGAAATTGATTTCCACATTCAATAGTTGACTTTTTTTTAATGTAATTTTGGGAATAAACGATTTGT
This sequence comes from Hippophae gyantsensis, assembly GCA_030763125.1. NCBI lineage: Eukaryota > Viridiplantae > Streptophyta > Magnoliopsida > Rosales > Elaeagnaceae > Hippophae > Hippophae gyantsensis. The sequence continues at coordinate 51,413,344 of CM061033.1, forward strand.
TTTTGGCAGGATAATTTTTTTTTTGGGGCGCCACGGGGGGGTTGTGTTTTGCTTACTGTTAAGTCTGTTATGTTGGGGTTTATACTGAAATGATTTCGCAATTTTGTATTTTGGACTTGATTCTCAGGTAAGTTTTCGTGCGTGTGTGTGAGAACTCGGTGCTGGTTGATGCCTATTGGCGTGGGGTTCTAACTTTTAACTTAGAAGGTTAATCCAGTAGCATATCCTAATTATTTATCCAATTTGCTCTTCTTCTTTTTATAATGTAAACTAGTTCGCACATCTAATAATCACCTCGAATGAGAACACATCTAACCTTTCTTAGACTCAAACCATGCACTCACAAAGGACCATCCATTTAGTTGCATCATCCTTAATTAAACATTTAGTTGCATCATCCTTAATTAAACATTTAGTTGCATGAGTTCATCAACGTGGTAAGAAAGGGTTTAAGATCCCACGCCAATTGAATCATACCTTAAGAGTACATACGAGTCTATAAAATCATTGTGAAACTTCTCTCATGATCCAATATAGGGTCTACCATTTGTTTGGACTTAGGTCATATGCATAGCCTACATGAATCTATTCACCTTGGAGATCCACTATTTCTGTGTCCATACGATGCAAATTAGGTCATGATTTTGATACCACTTGTTGAACTTGGGGTTCTAACCTAAAAGATTAACCAATTAAGAAGAGCAACTCATTCCAACTATATACCCAATTTGCTTTTCATATCGTACACCTAACAATACGTCAATATCCACTTGCATCTCTCTCTGGTTTGAATACCTACTTGCATTTAATTGATAGCAGGCAGTTCCAATGCAATCCTCTTTCTAGAGATGATAAATTAATATTTATTTCTAGAATAAGTGATGATATGATACTCTAAGCTAATGAAATACAAGATTAGTGCAATTATTTTTTTGAAAACACAAGTACCCATTGCTTGATAAAGAGAACAAGCAATATGATTGGTGGGAAATATACTCAAGGAGTAATGAATAACAGCTCAGTTAGAGACTATAATGTAATTGGAACCTTAGAGCTTAGCTTGAATCCAGTTTGACATTAAGTGCTATCATTGGTTGTGCTATCTCGAGGAGACTAATTATTTATTACTCTTTTAGTATGCTAAGGCGGCACTCATGCCAATCAAATTGTTAGATTAATTTACATAGTAGAAAAAGTTAGATTTTTAAGAAAATATTTGCATTTATTTTGTATTTCATTGATCTAGAGTATCACATCAACAATACTCAAAAAGTTATGAATAATTTCTCCTAAGCTGCCTACATCGTTGGAATAAAATCCAAATGTTTCCGGTTCTCATAAAATCTATTGATTGATGTTGTTTTAAGAAGGAAGTCGCTTGCCACATTTTTATGTTCACCAGTTGTTTGGGCCTTGGGGATTGATAGCCTATGTTTTGGCTAAATGATATATATTTATTTTTTTATAATTGAAGATTAAACAGCACTCAAGTTTGGCAACTTTTTTCTGATTGTCTTTCAACCCTCTGCGGAGTTTAGGTGTTACATGACATCTTATCTTGATATGCAGATTATTTGAGCTGTACGGAAGAGAATCAAACACAAAGCTTTTGGAAAAAGAGCTACCTCCCTTTCAAAGTGTTGGTCCACAGAAATGTCTAGCTTTTAGTGTTGATGGTTCTAAAATAGCCACTGGGGATGAGGTAGGAAAAACTAGAAATTTAACAGTTTCTGTTGTTTGGTTGTTACACTGCATTTTTTAAATAATTCCCCCTTCTGGGTCATTTTCTGTTTTGACATTTATCTTTATTAACCACAGGATGGGCATCTCAGAATTTTGAAATGGCCAAGCCTTGGCATCATTTTAGATGAGCCAAGGGCACAGAAGTCTATCCGGGATATGGATTTTAGGTGAGGGCTGGTTGTATTTATATATTTTGTGTCTCCCAATATGCAGTGCAAACAGTAACTATTTTCCATTTGGTTGGATATGGTTACAACCACATGAACATTTTGCCTTGTAATATTTGGATTAATGTCATTACTTATACGTGTGATAGTGAGGTCTATAGTCTTTCTCTCTATCTATTGTAACAGCTTAGACTCAGAGTTCTTGGCTTCAACATCTACTGATGGCTCAGCAAGAATATGGAAAACAGAAGACGGATTTCCTTTGACAACTTTAACCCGCAGCTCGGTAAGTCTCGTAGTTTTTTTTTTGTCATCATCTTGCTGGTTTTACTCATAAATTTTGTTTTTATTTGGGGATTTGCTGCTGCAGGATGAAAAAATTGAATTATGCCGGTTTTCTAAGGATGGGACGAAACCGTTTCTATTTTGTACTGTTCAAAAAGGTTCTTCTCTTTGTAGGGTAAATAAATACATATTTCTTTAACTTATGTTCGAATCATTTAAATTTTACATGGATTGATTAAACAGGTGATAAAGCTGTCACTGCTGTTTGGGACATAAGTACGTGGAACAAAATTGGGCATAAGAGGCTACTTAGGAAACCTGCTTCCATAATGTCCATTAGTAATGATGGGAAATATCTTGCCCTGTAAGTAGAGCTAAAAGGATACCTATATCTTAGTTTTTTCATGCATAATTTGTAGTTTGAAGATTAATCATAAAGGAAAATTGACACGAGGAGAAATAGTAAAATTAAAGTGGAGAGGGGCAATTAATACAAATTCATGAAAATCTACGTCAAAATATTTGAATGCAACTCTATCATTCTATTTATGATCAGAATGATTATATATGGCACTTTATTGTAAAATAAGAATGCTTCTTCTATACCCCATCTCATCCATTCTTTCTATTGCTCCTAGTGATGATTATATTTTATAATCGGACATTTTCAATCCTTAATCTTTCAAACATAATTGAATGTTCAATACTTATGCTTCCGGATATTTTTGTTACATTCTTAAATATGAATATTCTCATTCAAACGGGAGAGGAAAGAAAAAGTAATAAATGGGAGGTGTGAGGATTCCTATGTTTTTCATCACTTGTTTAATTATTGAGGAACAGAGTAAAGAAAACTAAAGCTCATTGGATTTGTTTACTTGACAAGCTCGTCATAGTTTTATTGTGGTTATTTACCTTGTGTTTTTGCCAATCATGTTGTCATTTTGGTCTATAATTTTAGGGGTAGCAAAGATGGAGATATATGCGTGGTTAATGTAAAGAAAATGGAGATTTGCCACTGGAGCAAGAGGCTCCACCTTGGTAAATGCATTGAAACTCTAGAGTTCTGTCCCAATGAAAGGTAAACCAAATGACCTTACCATTGAAGTTATGTTGATCCAGTAAAAAAGAAATGACACATGATTTTCTCATTACTGCTGTGGTGCTTCCGTAAGGTTTACTAACAACGCTTGAGTGACACATGTAGTATATAGACTATTCATCATATGATTCATATCGTGTCATTTATTTCTCATTATAGGAGATATTTTGGAGAATGCAGGCTTAGCTAAGCTTATTGAAGTCATTTTAGATCAGGCTACTTACTTTTTAGCATTTCTTTGCAGGGTTGTTCTTACTACTTCTAACGAATGGGGAACTCTGTTGACTAAGTTAAGTGTTCCTGCAGATTGGAAAGGTTCCTTCTCTCTCTTTCACACACTCATGTACACTCTTTAGGACTGATCTTCCATGACTGGAATTGTTCAATGGTGACTTCAATTTTTCTTCTTAAATGTGCAGAATGGCAGATCTATATGTTGCTTCTAGGACTATTTTTGGTATCAGCTGCTGCATTTTACATATTCTTCGAGAACTCTGATTCATTTTGGAACTTCCCTCTCGGTAAAAACCAACCACGACCAAAACTTGGTGCTTTCCTTGGGGACTCGCAGACTTCTGATGATCAGAATATGTGGAATCCGTTTGGTCCGGTAGATATGTAGTGTTTACGATTCTTTGGCCTGTAGGAACAGAGAGTAACATGAGACAAATAACTTTTATTGAATCTCCAAGGTTTAAACTTTGACATTGTTGTTCGAACTCTAGTATCATGGCTTGACTAGAAAAATGTTGAGGAAGTACAAGCAATAAGTTCCTTTTGTTTTGTTTTGGGCATCTGATTTTTCCGCTATTCTATCTGCGGTCTATTGTTTTGATATAGCACTACCTTAATGGAAATGCCCTGGCTCCAGAGGCATACACTTGACATATACTTTTGTAATAAAGACTTGATAAAGATGTGAGAAGCAAGTATCATACACAGTTGTGTAAAAAATCTACATAGATATGTAACTAAATTTTTATTGTTATGTGTATATAGAGATTTACAAGGTCGAAAAAAAAAACACCCAAATATATTGTGCAATATAAAAAAAAATCACTATAAATGGTGGAAGGTTGAAATGATTATGATGTGTGAGTTTTCATGACTAAATATATTTTTTAAGTTAAAATATTTTGGTTTAATTGTATAGTATAATTTTTTTATTAATTAAGATATTTTTAATTATTTTATGCTGTGTATATATTTTGTTTTTTTAATTATACTTTATAACGTAACATGTAATCGATATGTTGTGTGACATCATCAATTACATTCTATACATCTTATTTATAATATTTAAACTCTAAAATCTAAATTTTACTATTTAAACTCTTAAAATCGATAACTTAAATTCTAAATTATATCTCTTAAATTAAAAAAAAGGTATTTATCGTGTATTATGTAATATGCAATGAGTCTAATATCTTATTTCGATAACATATCAAACATATATTTATTACATAAGATGACATTCTTTAGTTATAAATAAATCATTATATTTTGTTGTTGTTATTATAATATCTTAATCCATTAATTAAAAAGTTTATTACCAAAAATAAGTAATAAAGTCCTTAAGTTGATTATGTAATACTTATCTAACTAAACGATGAACATATACAAATACAATTATGTAAAGATAAGTTATTAAAAAAACAAATAGTTTAATATTCTGCTTGAAAGCTTACGTAGCTTCATAACTCTAAAATACGATCTGATAATGAAAAAAAATTTAAATTATTTTATTATGTGTTTGATGAATGTACTATTTTTAGTGATAAATATGCTAGTATAAATTCTTTAGAATTGAAAATATTTTGAACACATAAAATCAACAAATGATATCTACATATTTCATTTGTGAAGACTCAAAGGAAAAAGTGGATAATGTATTAAATATAAATAGATACTAAATAATATCACTTTTACATATTAAAAACTAATTTTTAAGTAATAGATTACTTACATTATATCAAATTTAAAGAATACTTTGAATATCACTATTGTGGAAAAAATCAAGGAGTTTATTGGACATGACCGTTTTAAGGCAAAAGTATAAAAATAATATTTTAATAAATATAATTTTTATTAGTTAATAAGAATTATTTAATGACATTTTTATATAATATAAATTAAAAAAATAAAGATATAAAAGTTAAGTTTCTTATATAATAAATAATGAGAAATTACAAGATAAATTTTAAATTTTGAGAAAAAAATAGAGATATATAAAAAATAAAAAGGGATATTTATATAAAATAACAGTTAAAAAAGTTTTCAATTCAAGTATTCTAATCCCAATAAACTACAAAATTAGATTCTTAATTTAATGAATTTTAAATTGTTCTTAAATCTAATTTCAATAGCTTAATAATTTTTTTTTACAAAGTTTTCACTCTGTCTTTCTATAGCTTTTAGAATAAACTTCCTAAAGATACATACTCATTGAGTATTAGATAAGTTAAATTTAAAATTATTTGAACAAATCACATTTTAAAAATTAAAAAAAAAGTCAAATTAATGCGTTATTATTTTTCTTATAATTGACAATAAAAACAATTTCAAAACTATTTAATTGTAAAGAGACAACAAAAACACTCCATGTATGAATATTTTTGAGAGATACATAATTAAACTAGCTAAGGAAGATCAGTTATGAACAATTTCAATATAACTTAAATAATATTATTTATTTTATAATTAATTAGATATTTTATAATTTTGTTGAGACTTGCATCCTTATTTTTGTTTTATTTCAATAATACTATGCTATTATATGAATCCTAAGTTGTTAAGTAAACTTATTATTTTTTAAGAGAAAAAATTACTAAAAGAGATGTTTATGTAGTGTTTGTTTGTTATTATTTTGCATCATCTGAATTAAAAGAGAAAATAATTTAAGATTATTAAATAGTTCAAATACATTGATTTAATCATTTATAAAATTTAAGAATTTTTTTAAATAATAAAAATAAGAGTCTAAAATTTCATATTTCTTATTATTAGTTAGTAATACATAAGTTGTTATTTTTCATGTATTTAATATATATTATTTTTTAGATCTAACAATACTTCGTGTGCTTCAACTCATAAATTATTTTGGAAGCAATAAATTTTTTTTATTGTGATAATGTTATCACTTAAAATAATATTTAATTAAATAAATAATAATATTTTAAATTAGTGCATTCATACATTTTTATTTAAATAAATTATGTTTTTAAAAATAAAATAAAATAAAATAAGTAGTATAAAAAATTGAAACCCCTATCAAATGGATTAGCTACCCCTGTTTTGTGGACACTGACTGGTAATACACTATTCGCTAGCACCATAAAGTTAGCTTATTTGCGAGGTCTTTTACAGTTGGGACACACCACATTTTCAACTTTGCAAATCGACGGCGACGTCTACTATCCCATCTGCTTGAAGACGACGGAGCATCTGTAATTTTGTGAAAAGTTATTAACTATTTTTAGCGATTTGAGCAATGTTTTTCCCACTGAGTTTTAGAAACTGAATGAGACACGTGTTAAATAGAGTAACGTTGCTGTGAAGACGACGCCTTTTAAATCTTTTGCAAATTGCAATAACGTCCACAGGACTCAAATTGAAAAAGGAAAAAAAAAAAAGACAACCGCAAAAAACGGTCTGAACAGAAATCACACACTTTATTCATAAAGTTTTGCTACCTTTTTTGAGCTCCTGGAGGTATTTTGAGGTTGGGGATCAGACATGAATTGTCTTCAGAACTTTAGGAGGTAATGCCTTTCTCTTACATCTCTCTCTCAATAAATGCTTTTAATCATTCTTATTTCTCTGTTCAATTTCAGATCCTCCGTTTGTCCTCTCCAGAGCTTCAATTGTCATCATATGAGACTTTCATCCAATCCTAATACCTTGGTAATGGTCATTCCCCTCTGCCTTTTAATTTTAGCATATTGCTTGTTATGTATTTTCCAAATAGTTATCCATTTCAATATTCTGAATTTATTGTAGGGAATGATGAATAGAGTTGATTCACATAGAAACATGGCTATCAAGGTATAGTTTGATTTTACAATTCAATTTTGAAGCTCATTGTTCTGGTTGTTGTTGGGAACAATAGGTCTGGTTGGTTGATTGGAATTGGTTATAACTCTAGGTGTGTCTAATGTTTATTTGTATTTAAGTTTTTTAGTCCTTTTCCTGTAGGCAACTTCTGGCTCAACATCCAATGCTCATATAAGTGGGGCTAATGAAAAAGAGGAAAAGTCTGATACTTATAGTCATAACATGACAGAAGCTATGGGTGCTGGTAAGTTCATTCATTTTATTGTTCCAGCTTGATCGTATGGAGCTCAAGTGCGCCTGGTCTTCAGTATTGTCTTTGCATATTGAATACTACGTGAAACCGTATTCATTGAAAATTACTTGCTAGATGGCAGTCATAGAGTCCATGTGCAATCTGTCCTTAACATGTGACAGATACTGGTTTTGTACTTTTAATCTGAATTCATATAGTCCTTTATAGAATTTATTTTTTGTTGTTGCGACTTATAAATCATTTGATTGTAATGATTTTCATATTATTGGCATCTAATTGACCAGTTTTGGTATCTTTTTTGCACTATAAATTGTAGCTAATAGTTGGTAATTAATATTATTTGATGCAGTTTTGACTTATAGACATGAGCTTGGGATGAACTACAATTTCATTCGCCCAGATTTGATTGTGGGGTCATGTCTACAGGTGATCATTGTTTTAAAGAATTAAATAATATATCTGGAGTTGTGTTCAAAGTGGTTTTCTGATACTTTTCTAATGTCAGAGTCCTGCTGATGTCGACAAACTTCGAAGTATTGGGGTGAAAACTATATTTTGCTTGCAGCAAAATTCAGATTTAGAATATCCTTAATAATTTTGTAGTTACACTTATGATTGAGCTAATTTTTAAATATGGTTAATATGAATGTAATATTTAGATGGAGAGGAGACTTTTGTTTTGGTTGTGATAATTTGAGACCAGTAGCCATATTTGTTTTTGCTATGAAAATTATGATGTGGATCCTTAAGTTCTATTTCTAGATATTTTGGGGTTGACATTGCAGCCATAAGAGAGCATGCTAACTCATCTGATGACATTGAGCACATACGTGCTGAAATAAGGTTTGTTAAAATGACTATATTTTTATATTATGATCCTAGATTGTGTATCAGTCATGCTGATAATGAAAGCAGAGGTTAATTACCTTACTTTCCTAGGTTGAATACATCTTCTTTTTGAGAAATTGTTTTAAGAGACAAATGAACCCAGGGTTCTTAGTTATATCAGTTATAGTATTTTATTCCCTTTGTTATTTTTTGTCACCCACCCTTGTTTTATTTACATTTAATTGTATCAATTGAAAACTATTTGCATAGAAAACATTTCAAATCTGCAAACTGTTTTCTTGTTGCTACATTTATTATTTATAGACAGACACCATCACACTTTCTTATAAATTTTCCAATACCATAGTAATGTAAAACAATTCATATTTCTTTTACGTTTTAACCTCATTGTAGAGCAGCAGTAGCATTCACAGGTTTGAACTTTTTCCATGGCTGGCGTTGTTTATGTACATAACGAGTTTCAAATCAATCATTGAACTGCCTTGACATCAATATATCAGCTCAATTTTCATGGCATAGAAAATAGAAAAGACAACCAAAGCATGTCAGCTGCTCTGTGTTTAATTGTTCCTTCATGGCTCATGCGTACCTAAATTGTTAGGATCACATATTTGCCTGAGCTTGCAAGTAATATTTAATTTGGCAGAGACTTTGATGCATATGATTTACGGATGCGACTACCAGCTGTGGTTAGTAGATTGTACAAGGCCATTAATCAAAATGGAGGTGTAACTTATGTACATTGCACTGCTGGACTTGGAAGAGCTCCTGCTGTTGCGGTAGGCAGTAGTCCTTTCTCTCCTCCTTCTTTTCCACGCATGCCACAAATTTATGTTATTAAGTGTCATGTTCTCATGAAAGAATTGCTTCTACAATTCATTTGTTGATCTTGTATCGACATATTGATATCTAATAGTGCTTTTCATAAAAATATGTCAGATGAGTATGTTTCCTAGCACCAAAAAGAAAAGGAAAAAGAAAAAGGCCTCCAACATTCTGTCATCTTCCCAAATTTTTTGAAGTTATTAATATATTTGCAGTTGTGTGAATTTATCTTAATCTTATTCATGTTGTTATGCAGAACATACTGAAAACTTTTTTTGTTTTGTTTTGTTTTCTAGCTGGCATACATGTTCTGGGTTCAAGGCTATAAACTTATTGATGCTCTCAAATTGCTTCTGGTAACTTTCTTTTCGGTAATTTTTCAAGCTTTTATTTCAGGAAATGAGACTTGATAAATATAGGTTTTTGAAGCTCGGAAGTTTCTTTATTTTTAAAATAATGATTTTAGTGTATAGTGACATGGAGCTGATGACCTTTTGCAATTCCATTATTTTAGTGAATTGTATAAATTCAGTATATTGAATGGTACCTCTGAGTGCTTAATTAATATGGGTGTATGAAAAACATATGCATGGTAACTAGTAACTACTATTACTTACCAAAATAATTGTTTGAGGAATGCATGTGAAATGCACTTGATTGAATTTTTACTCATGTTTCCATTTAGCTATCGCATAAACTAACAACAGTTGGCTCCATCAATCAGCAAAGTGCAAGGTTCATCATATGGATGCGTGTGCAAGAAAATACATGGTCCAAAAACTTTCCAGGGTTATATATTAGATTGCTTAACTTATAAAGTATCAGAAGCGTGCAAAGTTCATCATATGGATGCATGTGTAACAGAAAATACATGGTGGAAATTTTTTTCCTCTGTTATTTATGGTGTATCATGGTAAATCCTAATTGTTTACTGAAGAGTTATTGCTTTTCCTGCTGGTTTGTTGCATGTCACTGACAATCCGTTTAATTTTCGGTTTCTTGGCTATTAAACTTTGTTAAAATAAATAGGGTACACACATGTAGTGCACGGGAACTCTTAATCCATAAGTCCTAGTAAATAATAGGTAAAGATCATGAACTTGTTAGAAGTTAAATTTATATTTCTGACTGTTGAGGAATTTTGAACTAATCAATGTTTTGTGTATTTATGAAAGTCTTCCCCAATATTGATTCTTGACAAAATTTATGAAGTAGGTGTTTATTCATGCAGAGCAAACGTTCTTGCGTCCCCAAACTGGATGCTATAAAAACTGCTACTGCTGATATAGTGAGCTGCTTTCCCTTGTTTTTATTGCCGATTTAAGTGAACAGAAAGCCTTGAACTATAATTTTTTTCTTCACATTTTTAACCTTATGATGGTTAGTTTTAACCAGCTTTCAAGGAGATCTTTATAAAACAATCACAAGATGAACCAATTGTGGGATACTTGTAGCTAAAATAAAATAAAATTCCGTAGAAGTGTTAAAGACATTGAGGGTCAAATATATGCCTAAAATTTGACGGTTTTAGGAAGGTTTCACATCGTTCTAATTTCTCTTCTAATTGTTAGTATTCAAGGTAGCAATTTTTTCCAGTCATTACTATCTTTCTGAATGCAATGAACATAAATTGAAAAGTTGTTATTGATGCCAAACATAGTTATTATAAATTATTCATACCCTCGCTGTTTTAAAGCTTACAGGCCTGAGAAAGAAGCCTATCACTTTGTCATGGGGGAACAATAATTGCTCCATGGTAGAAATTTCTGGACTTGATATCGGATGAGGTCAGGTGATTATCTTTTATTTCTTGGATGCTTAGATTAGCTCCATCAATCATATAGTATGTTACGTGCATCCAGTTTCCATAATTATTTTTAATTTTCTTTCATATTTAGTTAATTATGGATCATGTCTTTTAGATAATGGCCATGATAGAGTAATGGTCTTGTGGAAAGAATAGTGGACTTATGGACAAGTCACTATCTCCATAATTTTAGTTTTAGTTTGCATTTTTTTAGGAAGTAATGGGTTGTTCAGTTATTTCTTTAAATTATCAAAAATATGTATAAAAAGGGAAAAGTGAATGAGAATGAACATGAACTTTTTCTACCAAATTAAACTATCTTATAGTCACGAAATTTTACCTCCTCGAGAGCTTCTTTACTGTATCGGGATCATACTGCCGAGGCAGAGTAGAGCGAGAGCTCGACAATACCGGACACGTAACAATATGGTATCGTAGCGGGGATCCGATAACGGGTCAACCATCCCCGGCCTTCAACCAAGCAACCAATGGAGGTATCCCTATAAGCAACCCAACAACAAATGCTTCAAATGCAGCGAGAGATGCATGAGATGTTCATTCAACTACAAACTCAAATGGATGAATTAAGTGCAAGAAGAATAGGAATCGGGACATCACAACAACAACCAAATTCTCAACAAACACATGGAACAATTGTACCTCGAGTGGTTCGTTTGGATTTTCCACGCTATGATGGCGTTGATGATCCTATCACTTGGATTGATCGAGCAGAGCAGTTCTTTTCCTTCCACCCGCACCTCGCCACCGAAAAGGTGCCGCACAGCCTACCACCTGCAAAGGAAAGGTGCACCTCCGGGTTCCAATCTTTCAAGAAAACTCGAGGCTCGGGTTACCCGGGAAGAATTCAAACAGCGATGAACGAGCGCATGGTCCAACACCTCCTAGAAGATTATTACGGAGAACTCACCAAGCTCACGCAGACGGGTTGCCGAGAGTATCACACCCCGACGGTTGCTCGCGTGCGGTTCTGCCCATTAACGAACAACGTATCAGTTGTTTCGTCACAATGGCTTCGAGAAAACATTCGAGCTGATGTACGAGCCACAAACCCACAGACCCTCCCACATGCTGCTGGCCTTGCACGACTCTACGAAACAAAAAATCAACTTCAAAAAACCAAATATACTACAACCAACAGTAATCCAATCATCCAAAACTTCCAAAAACCAAAACAAAATTCCATTCAGTCACGACCAACCACAAACCCACTTGTCAAACGCCTCACTGCTGATGAAATCCAAGAGCGCCGACGACGTAACTTGTGTTACAATTGCGATGAAACCTACACACCGGGCCATCGCTGCAAAAGATTGTTCCTCATTGATTGCAAACCGGTAGACGAAGAAGAAGAAGAAGTTGAACATGAACCTGAAGTGGCTGAAATTTCACTTCACGCCATTACAGGAACTACGACACCTCAAATCATGCGGGTTCCAGTCAAAATCAAAGGACGATCACTAGTAGCTTTGCTGGATACCGGAAGTCCTCACAACTTCCTCAATCGGGCATGGGTCTCGCAGATTGGGTTAAAGACAGGTGCGGGTCTCAATCGAACGTGATTACACCCGCGAAGCTACCGTGTATGGGTCGCCTCCCGTAAACTCCAATCGAGATCCGTGAAACCCATTTCGTGTGGATTTTTTTTTTGGATCGGTTAGAGAGGCTGCGACGCCGTCTCGGAAACAGAAGGGCTGACAACCCTTGGGTCGATTCTCAGGACTTCGCGCGCCTAACGATGACGTTTTGGTGCAAGGACGACAAGGTAAATCTCACAGCGTGCAACCACCGACAGCCCTGCCACGGATCGCGAACGGAGAGGTAGAGCGGCAAATAGGAAGAGGAACCCTAATGTGCGTGATTGCCGAACGTGTCGAAATTAACCTTAAAAATGATTTGCCTCCCAAATTGGCCCAACACACAAAAAAGGCCCATCAGCGTAGATTCTACTAACTCACAAATTTGATCTAACAAGCGGTTCAACATGCGCATTCCGGCACAAATTTTTAAAATTATGCCCACTTATTTCAAAAACTCACCGGAATCCCACTGATCGGCCCCACGCCCACAAAATCAACTTAAAACCTAGGAGAGTGGCCTGTGACAAGTAGCATCTCTATCGTTATCCATACTACCAAAAGAAGGAAATAGAAAATTGGTGGAAGAAATGTTGGAAAGTTGAATCATTCGACCCAAGACTAGTCATACTCATCCTGCATCGCTTGTTAAAAAAAAGGACGGATCCCGGCAATTTTGTGGGACTACAAGAGCTTCTTAATACGGCCACTTAATAAAGACAAGTATCCCATACCTAATAGATGAAGCACAGATGAGTTGTATTGGGGCCAAATATTTTTCAAAACTAGATCTACGTGCCGGATATCATCAAATACCGATGCGCATCCGAGCGTATGTGGAGAAAACGGCTTTCCGTACACATGATGGACACTACGAATTTTTGGTAATGCCTTTCGGACTCACTAATGCACCTTCTACATTTCAAGCATTAATGAACGATATTTTTCGACCATATTTGCGAAAATTTATCCTGGTATTTTTTGATGACATCTTGATATATAGTCCTACTTGGGAATTACATTTGCAACACTTGCAAATCGTGCTCTCTATATTATCCGACCATCAACTATATGTCAAGAAGGAGAAATGTTGTTTTGGAACCACATAAATTCAATATTTGGGGCATATTATCAGGGAAGGAGAAGTAAGGATGGAACCCAAGAAATTGTGGCACAAGATCGCCCTAAGCCAAAATTCCAGAATCGGCCACGCGGTTTCCTGGGGCTGACTGGTTACTATCGGAAATTTATCAAAGTCTATGGAATAATAACTGCCCCTTTGACAGAAATGTTGATAAAGAACAACTTCAAATGAAACCCCAAAGTCGAAGATGCATTTCAGAGCTCAAACAAGTGATGACGCAAGGATCGATTGGAATTACCGATTTCACAAAAACTTTCATTATTGAAACGTGATGCCTCGGGTCGGAATTGGTGCAGTACTCACACAAGGACGAAGACCCATAGCTTTCTATAGTCAAGCTCTCAAAGGGAGGAATGTAGCTTTATCCACCTATGACAAGGAGATGTTGGCAATGGTATTAGCAGTTCAGAAATGACGGCCTTATGTGTTGGGTAGATCATTTGTGGTTCGCACTGATCACAAGAGCCTCAAATATTTATGGAGTCAGAAAATCACTAACATAGCTCAACAAAGATGGCTTAGCAAGCTGATAGGATATGACTTCACCATAGAATACAAGCAAGGGAAAGAAAATTTAGCAGCAGACGCCCTATCCAGACATGATGAGCCAGCACAAATAATGGTAATATTAGAGTTAGTTCCAACTTGGATAGAGATAATTCAAGATGAAAACAAAAACCATGTGGAGATGCAAAAGTTGCATAAATTGTACAAAGAAGGGGAACTACTAGGGCCATGGACATGTACGAGGATTACTCTTCTACAAAACGTAATTTATCTACTACCCTCTTCCCACTAACGCAGACGTAAGTCATTCAAGGCTTCCATTTTGCCACCCACGGCGGCTCCATAAAACTCTCCAACGAATACGATCTCAATTCTACCGGCAGGAATGAAGCAGTGCATTAGAGACCATTAAAGCCTCGTGACATTTGTCAAAGAAATAAAAGAGAACAAGGTGCACCCTCCTGGGTTCCTCTAACCCTACCTACGCCTACTACTATATGGGACCGAGGTCTCTATGGATTTCACACGCCTTCCAAACTCCAAAGGTAGGGACGACCATTATAGTGGTAGTGGATCTAAGTATCCAAAATGGCACACTTCATTGCAATGACATCTCCAATCACGCGCCTAACGCGGCCCAAGCTTATTATGAAAATGTCCTCAAATTATACGGGGTACCACACCATAGAAGCGATAGAGACCCTTTGTTCACTAGTTCATTTTGGAAAGAGCTATTCCGACTACAAGGAACCGAGTTTCGTTTTTCATCATCCTATCACCCGCATGTACGGGGCGCACGGAGGTAACTAATCGCACTCTAGAAATGTACTTGCGCCGTTTTTACGTAAGAACATCCAAAACAATGGACCCGCCGGGCTACCACGGGCGTAGTTTTGCTACAATAGGCGGCACTCTTTCATCGGATTCACACCATTTGAGGTGGTATACGGGCGCCGACCATCGGTCCTAACATACTATGAGCCAGGATCTGCCCGAGAGGACGAAGTGGATCAGGAGCTACAATTACGAGATCAAATTCTACGCCAACTATAACAACAACTCTCCAAAACCAAAGAAAGAATGAAGGCGACATATGACAAAGGAAGGGCGGATCGACAATGTGAAGTAGGCGATTGGGTCTACCTTAAGTTACAACCTTATCGACAACACTCGTTGACAGGTGATCGGAGGCACAAGCTATCTGCTAAATACTATGGACCTTACCAAATTATTAAGCGCATTGGACCGGTAGCATACAAACTACTCTTACCTGAAGGAAGCAAAATTCACCCTGTAGTGCATATCTCGCTAATCAAGAAACAACTCAAAGAAAACTCCATAGTGGCAGAAACTATACTGGAAGAATTGACTGACGTCGACACTACTCCCTAACAGCCTTGTGGACAAGGCTACTTTCAAGGAGGATGGAATGTTACGTGCATCCAGTTTGCATAATTATTTTTAATTTTCTTTCATATTTAGTTAATTATGGATCATGTTTTTTAGATAATGGCCTTGTGGAAAGAATAGTGGACTTATGGACAAGTCACTAACTCCATAATTTTAGTTTTAGTTTGCATTTTTTTAGAAAGTAATGGGTTGTTCAGTTATTTCTTTAAATTATCAAAAATATGTATAAAAAGGGAAAAGTGAATGAGAATGAACATGAACTTTTTCTACCAAATTAAACTATCTTATAGTCACGAAATTTTACCTCCTCGAGAGCTTCTTTACGACCGGGATCATACCGCGTTGAGGCAGAGGCCGAGCGAGAGCTCGACATTACCAGGCACGTAACATAGTATGAGACTCTTAAGAAGATTGGCACAGTTGCATGCATAAACAACATGATATGATAACACTTACTGGAAACTTTAATCAACGATCATCAAATTTAATTCCCCTGAGCATCATTATTTGTTGCACTGATTATATTAGTAAGCCAGGATTTCCTGGACTTTAGCATAAGACATATATCTTAATGATGTGCATATTGACTTCATCAAATTTATCAGTGCATCCAAGGAAATGTTCAATACGAATATTATTTCTAATGAACTTATATAGTTTTGATCCAATGGACCTTAACAGAGAATCCAACCTCAAATTTTCAGTATTCCTCTTCTTTCTTCATTTTGGTTAATCAGTTTTAACGTTCTGGTTCCCTTTGTCATATTCTTCAGCAACTTAAGCATGCCGTTAAAATTCCTAGATTATGAGCATTAACTATTATATCCTGCACTAAAAAGTTCAAATTACTTTGCATATTGGCAATCTGGCATGTTAAACTTAATATTCTCGGTTAATGAAGTCTCTGCTTGTGGTTAATGGATAATTTCCTTGGAAATTCATAGACGTTTGTGGTTTTGTTAAACCTAGAATAATTATGTCATCATTTGCCTAAAATTGAACTTTACATTTATCTGGAATTTTTTGCCCCCCTAAAGAGAACCCATGTAATGCAATTTAATGAGATTTTCTTTTTTATATTTGATTTGCCTGCTGCATGCCCGGTTTCATGTTAGTAACTAAGTTATTCACCTAATTTCATCTTGTAATGCTTTTTTCAGAGAGTACCTCTTACGTATGACAAGGAACAGGGTTTATGGAATCTCAAGAGGGAATTGCCGGTAAGTAGACTAGTTATTTAAGTTAATCCAGTGTTATTAAGATACTGTTGTGCAGGCGAGGCATTAGTCTATCATTATGACCTTAAGGATTTATCTGATTTGATCTGAACCTCAAAGAGCCTGAGGGATTTTTCCTTTTAATTTATTCAGAGTCAACAATGTTTGTATTCATGCTTTATTATGCTGACACTTGCTTACCATATTCTCCTCCTCCTCCTCCTTTCTTCTTCTTCTTCTTCTTCTTCTTCTCCTTCTCCTCCTTCTCCTCCTCCTCCTCCTCCTCCTTCTCCTCCTCCTTTCTTCTCCTCCTCCTTCTCCTCCTCCTTTCTTCTTCTCCTTTCTTCTCCTCCTCCTCCTCCTCCTTTCTTCTCCTCCTTCTTCTCCTCCCTCTCCTCCCTCTTCTCCTTCTTCTTCTCTTCTTCTCCTCCTCCTCCTCTGAGGATGCACTATATGTGTCAGTCCATTGATTACATGGATTAAAGATATCGAAAAGTCATCACATGTTTCTGTTCTATGAAAGGTGAGTAATGTACAAGAATCTTACCAAATGGTTTGTCCATCGTTCACTTGAAATATGAGGATGCACTATATGTGTCAGTCCATTGATTACATGGATTAAAGATATCGAAAGTCATCACATATTTCTGTTCTATGAAAGGTGAGTAATGTACAAGAATCTTACCAAATTCTTAAATTTACAGGAGGGACACTATGAATACAAGTATATTATTGACGGTGAATGGACGTGTAACAAGTATGAGCTTGTTACGTCTCCAAACAAAGATGGTCAAGTCAACAATTACGTTCAAGTAAGTTCCAACATATTTATCCTCCTATAATAAAATGTCTCAAAAATCTGATTCAGGAGAAAATAGATTGTAAAAACTACTGTAGTACATACAAATTATGTCAAATCGAGGACAATTTAGTGTTTGCATCCTGCAAAGTTTGATTTGAATACATATGACTAAAATAAATTCAATTATCTGCAAGCCCTTGTAAGATCTAGTGAGCTCTCTCATATGCCACAAGAGGATCTTGATTGGTGGTTGGCGAGTATGTATGCTGTCTTGAGGCTTGTAAAATTTTAAACATATATATCGGTTCGAGAATGTTTTGTTTCCTGAATTGACCCTTTCTCTCTTTTGCCTAGGTTGTGAATGATGACTCAGGTAGTGTTAGTGCAGCCATACGAAAGAAGTTTACTGGTGAAGATCCTGTTCTTACAACAGAGGAACGACAGAAAATAAGGCAATTTTTGGGAGACTGTCCTGATGAAGAGTAGTCTAGTCAACACTACTGCTTGCAAATTAGTAAATGCTTTTAGTTCTTTGCAGTTTTACATAAATCATATACAGTTAAGCTCTTCTCTTTGTGGGAAGAAATTAAAAAGCACACAATTTCCATTATGGTAATAGTTTATACCTCTGTACTAAATCTATTCTCAAGCCATTCGATCTTGGTTCAGGGCGTTTTTGCATATTCTTCTCTTATTTCTTTTGGTTTTGGAGCCTTGAGTTACCAAAGTTCATATGAGATGGAAATGAATTCGAGTTTATACATATTTTTAATTAATGAAGCTCACTTCATCTAGCCTTCATTGACCAATGGGCATTTGATCAAACAATTAATCAATCTCAGTTAACGTCAGCTAATAGTTGATCAACAACGGTCATAGCTCCTTTATACATGAGAGAAAATAAACTTCATCTATCTACGATTTTTTGAAAAAATAAAACTTTCTTGATAAATTTTAATTAAATGTGTTACACGCCAAATAAAATATAATAGAAAAATACAGCAACTTGGCGGCCACTCCCGCCTTCACAGCTCAAGTGACAAACTAAAACCCTGTGAGTCTGTGACTCGCTCTGCGTAGGGTTTTGAAATACTCCCAAAGCCCCCAAAAACATAATCTCTCACACCTCTCTACACATCTTTACGATTCAGGTGATTTTCACTCTCCCCTTCTTTACTTTATACATTTCTTCTCAAATTCAGTACTTTGTTTTACTTGATGTCGTTTATTTTTGGTTTTAGTATTAATGTGATTGGCGTCGCCTGCAAATGCTTCTTTTTCTTTAAATTCAAGTTCGGATACTTGGGTTTTCTTATTTTAGCAATTTTATTTTGTGCTTGAATTACTGGTTATTGGCATTTTGTTATACTTTTAGATTATTGTTTTATGAAGGTTTTCATTAGCGATTTGGTTATTTAAGGTGAGTTTTCAAATGTGAAAATGCAAAAGTTGTTTGTGAACAAGAATAATCAATTGATGATCATTAAACAAAACAAAACAAGGTGTTCGTATTTTCGGATTTTCCCTTAGGTGGCAAGATATTAGTCGGTCGGTCTACTCTGGTTACTGACGTGATTGTAGTGAAGAGCTTAGATTATTACACGATGATTCTGTTTAGAAATGAAATGTTGGATAGTTAAGCTATCGAACCTTTGGTCGTTCAGATGGTACTTAAGATGTTTTCTTCTATGGGTTGCAATATCTGTACGGGTTTCCAATTTTCCATAGAAACCATTCAAATATTTAAGTGGTCAAACCTGCAAAATACTCTGCAAATGAAAAACTACTTGATGTTGTATTTCTTTGCTTATTCATCATCGCCATGTTAGATGTGTGATTGTCTTACTTTGACAAATTTGAAGCTTTTCAAGTTCAATCTATATCGACTTGTTTTCAGCAAAAAAGATGTTCTGACATGTTTCATGTTACATGAAGGTGGTGAACTTTCTGAATGTCATGCATGCTATAAAGGGTGGTTGAGCTGGGCAAACATTTGCCCTTGCTAAAAGCAATGAATCTGAAGGAAGGAAATCTCCCAATCGACATTCCAAGGAGGAGAGGAAGGCAATGGTTGAGTCATTTATAAAGAAGTAATTGACTGCCATTTTTATGGGCTATCGGTTGCTAATTGTAGCCAATACTATAGCTCATCCGATGAATTTAGCTAAGATAATTGATCCCCCTTCCCTTCTCTTTCCCTTTCCTCTGCTATGAAAGTTGAACTCAGTGTACATATCTTACATGTCCTCTTATATTATTTCCTGGATTTCTATGTGTGACTATCTTGCAAGGTAATTTTACATATGAATTCCCATAAGGAAAAAAATTCCTAATTACTATTTTTTAATAACTGAACTAATGAATTGGTATAGCTTTTTCCAATATCAGTTCTCCATCTAGGTTCATATTTGCATATAATATTGTTTAAAGAACTGTATTTGACGAATCTATGCTACTAGTTGGAGAGGTTCTTGCTTCCCTTGGCTAATTTTATCTAACGTTGGTTCATGCTTCCCTTAGCTAATTTTATCTAACGTTTTGTATCTTCTATTAGGAGTAGCCTTTTTGAGTAACAAAGAAAAGAAGAATATGCACCTAAAATATTGTGTTTACTTTGTTTAATTATCTATGCAGATAACAGAATTTAAACAATGGGAGTTGTCCATCCCTCAATCTCACCCACAAAGAAGCTACACAGGAGGCAAAATTGTCCGTGATGTAATCCAAGAAAATAGTGTTAGGTCCTGCTACCCTGATCTTAGAGGATCAGAATAGTAGTCAGTTATTGGAGCAATATCCGGTGGGTTCTATTGCCGTAACTCCTCAATACTCCTTGACAACATTGTCAAATGAATCTCAGCCTGTTATGAATCATCAACAGAGTACCAATGAAGAACCGGTTTTAGTTTCCGTTGTGCATCATACAAGAGGTGAACATCCGATATTTGACAATGAACTAATCATCAATGAGACTCAAGTAGACTCGGAAAAGAAAAAGAAAAAATGACGAAGCAAAACATATGGAGTACATAGACATTGAAGCTGTAGAATCAGAACAGAATGCCAATGAAGGGTTTGATAAAGAACCAGTTTTAATGTCTATTAGAACTTTACCATTCCTGAACATGAATGGTTGGTGATCAAATCACAGTAGATGGTAGTCAGGCAGGTGTGGAAAACAAAAAAATCTGATGAACTGACATGAAGAAAGCTGCACATTAATGGGCTCTTTGAAGAAGAGAATATCAAACAAGTAGCAGCTTATGGAGATAAAGTGACTCCTATGGCAGCAGATGTAATTGTAGAGACATTTCCATTACGACCTATTAATAGGTCCAGTGCTAATTGGGATGGTGGTTTAGGGGAAGTTAGGGATGTGACTAATACTTCAAAGGAACAAGAAAATAGAGATGATGAATTCACAAACACTGCCAGTAGTTCTATAACCGATAAAATATATTCTTCATATATTTCTGGTTTGGTTGATGTGGAAGAAGTGGAAGTACTTCCAAATGAAAATTTGGAGACAAAATTTGGTTTAGTGGATGGAGCAGCTGAGCAAAAACATGAAGACCTGTTGGTGGAAGTTTCAATAAGCACAAGGATACTTTGATTTCACTGCTCAAGTACCATATATTAAAAAGGCCACGGAACAAAGCCAAGAGAGTGCTGCATTGGCGGTGAATCCTCCTCCTTCTCTTTATATAAGGCTAAAAGTAACTTGTTTGTGTCCAAATACTATCCAGTAGTTCAATTTTCATATTTCTGAGCCAAAGTATTGCCAATCGTGCTCTGTTGGTAATGTGACTGAAAGACTTGCTTGAAAAAAAATCCAAAAAAATGTGTAACATCTTGGTTAAATGTATCAAATAAGTTCTATCTCTACGTTAAACGCAAGCATTTTTTCTGATAATATCAAATTTGACTCCGGCTGTTGATAAAGATAGAATATGAATTGTATGGTGATTGTTCATAGCTGTTGCATTCAAACACAAGGAAAGAGGAGATGATAAAAATGTCTTTGGAATTAAAAATCATCATTATGTCTTTAATCTGCATGGCACATTATCACTTAACTCTTGAGGTGGGATAGGACTATAGGTGGTAATCAGAAATTTCACTATGACTTGATATGGGAGTTATACTGTCCATGTCTTTTTTGGGACCCTTGAATTTGCATGAGTTGTAACAAATTTATACTCAGTCTCTATCTCCTCTACTCTTTTCTAGGTAAATGCATATGAAAATTCACTACTTTTTCTCCGCATTTAAATCCTTATGTAGTATTGAGATGTACATTTACAATCTAACTACAATTATAACACGGCTCCTTCTCATGCCTAATCAGTTCGACATTTGGTAATTTGTCTTTGAGGTTGGTGGTTTCCAATTAGACATATATCCTATTGCCATATTGCAGATATAGTTTTGCTTGTGCATATGCATATTTGTATGCGATGATTGGATGTGCTTGTTCGATATTTGAATGGGACATTTTTTTTCCTTCAGTTTTAAATCCATTGTTAGTTTTTATTCCCCCCTCCCTGCCAAAAACAAATATGGTGCCAGTTAGTCCATAAAGCTAGTAGCGATCTTCCATCAATTGTTCTGTTGGTGTACTTTTTATATGTAGTTGTGCCTTGTAGTTTACTAAATGTTCTTTCTTGATTATACAATGAGCATTGACTAACCGTATTATTATTTGAGCCGTTTTACTAACTAAATGGGTGGTTAGTCTGTAATTTGTATAAATTTTCAACAGCTGTTTGAATAAGTATATATATTTCATCTCCAAACATGAGATAGGACATTTATTATTTTCTATTCTTAATAAATTTTTACATGCTAAAACAACTCCAAATAGCACCCACACCAACTATCCTGAAAGTAGGAGTGATAGTACTGAGCAGTCAACAGCTAAAAAGGAGTTTGTGACTCGATATGAGGTAAAAGGAATTAATCCACATTTAGATAGAACTAAACTGTAAGCATATTTTGCACAATTTATAGCTTAAAACTCATGTCTTTTACTATTTAACAGAATTAGGAACTTAATTGATGATAGCTTATTTGTCTTTTTGGTGGTTCTTTTGGCAGTGAGTCCTGGGAAGGTTCATATAAGAGTTTTGTGAAACTAGAAGGTAATCCTCTCATGGCTATTTTTAAATCATTCATAGCTTCCTTTGTGAAATTTTGGTCAAAATGAAGTTCTTAATCCTGTAACTTCGTTGAACTATGTTACATTGTGAGATATATACCTACGAGATTAATGCTTGAATTTATTTGGGTGATCCTCAAATTTTTGGTTTCTTCTTGAGATTATTATTTTGCCATATCTGATCTTAACGTCTTTCAAATATCTTTGCTCACACAAGTGCCTTATTATTTAATAGAAATGGCTGCTTTTCTTGATAGATCTTGCAAATTTTACTCTATAATGAGAAAATTGCTTCCTTAATTACTGATATTCGAAGAGTAACTGAAGTATCTTATCCTGATCATTTGGCATCATTATTAAGTTTTGCAGTCACAAAACCATAAGCTAGCCAATCTAAAAGGTTAAACCAGCCATGGTGGTGAGGTCCTTGTTTCTTATAAACAATACTTGCGAGTCATTAATTTTATGCTCCAAGAACTATCATTTTAGTACCTAAGTTGCATACGTGAGTAGAAGTAGGTACAATGTAAGGACCATATGCTTGAGTTTATACTCGGGTTGAGAATGGTATTGATAAGAGATCTGATATGTGCA
Organism: Hippophae gyantsensis; assembly: GCA_030763125.1. Lineage (NCBI taxonomy): Eukaryota > Viridiplantae > Streptophyta > Magnoliopsida > Rosales > Elaeagnaceae > Hippophae > Hippophae gyantsensis. The sequence goes on from CM061033.1 coordinate 51,436,855, forward strand.
GTATTTCATGTGGACTAAAGAGATTGATCTAAGTTTCAAAATTCAAAAATGTAGGTGATTATAATATACTAGATATAGATCTTCCTGAATATCGTAATCCTACCTAAACCCTTCTTAAGGTGTTGAGATTTTTATACTTTTTCCCAAAGGAAAATAAGATGTTGGGACTTAAATTAATTATACTTGCTAGTGACCATTTGGTTTTTAACCCTTGAAGAGAATCTTTATGAATCTTCGTGTGAGCCAACCAACAATTTAATGATAAAAATGAGGGATACCAGGATAGATCCTTCGTGTTTCTTAGTACTGATCTTGAGCGGGTAGAAACTAGGAAAGAAAAATGATAAATTTGAAGATTATATAAATTTGTAATCATTTTTGCACTATAGTTACTTATATGGTGACATGTGGTAGAATAATTTAAAAATCATTTTTTTTTTAAAATTAATTTTGTCAAGTATAATTATATAAGTTATTTGAGTGTAAAAATAAGTATAAATTTATGTAACTATAATATTTGTAAAGGAAAACTGAATCTAAACTTTAAACTCCAAAGCCTCAAGAGGTAAGCAAGATATACTTCATCAATAAAACCAAATACAAAATCTCAAAACAGATAAAACAAGAAAGATCTACGCAATATATAACAGATGAACACAAACTATTAAGAATCTATCGCACGCAATCTTCAGTAAGCCAAAATAGCTGCAATGTTATACAATATATTAAATGGTTATTTTAATACAAGGATATATTTTTTAACGTTGGCTCACTCAACTAGCATAGATTATCACATGACATCAATAAGAAAAGTTACGCATTTTTGTGGTGTTCCTGCAAAAGAAACAAAAAATGTAATAATTATTCATTTTTTAGATTTTATAAAGCGACGTAGAGGTGTAAATTGAGATTAGGTGTCTATGAGATTCATAAGATAATTTATTAATATTTAAAATTATTTCATCTTATCTCATTTAATTTTTAATAGGATGAGAAGATAATAAAACGGTATTTATTGAAATATCTCATTTGTTCTTAATGAACCGAAACAAGACAAGTAAGAATGCAAAAACAATAAAAAATATGATAAATAATAATTTATAATATAAGTGTAATAAAAAAGAAATCATAAAACATGTTTTTAAAGTTAGATCTATTAAGATTACAATCTAAATGAGATAAGATGTTATTTAAATGAAATGAGATAATATTAATTATCCAACGTAATTTATCATTTTAACTAAAAAACCATTTTTTGTTACTTATATGCACACTTTTGATAACCAGTATACCCAATTATGTAACTGCAAACTAGTTATATAATAGTATAATTAAACATAAAGTGAATATATATGAAAAAATATATTTTTTTTTAAAAAAATAAGTAACTCAATTACATAAAACATTAATTATATTGTTTAATTGAGATTGATGAGTATTATCGTGATTAAACAATTTAATAAGTAAGTTATTTTGTTTGTTTCTTGTGTGAAAAATTGTTTTATGAAAAGTCAATAATATATTCATAGAAGCATTAAAAAGTTCATAAAGAACACTTAAAGTTTTCAAGCAAATTATTGCTTCCAACTAATATTACGGGAACATAAATCATATTAAAAAAATAAGACGAGGATTAGGTATATCTAGGTTGTTACACCTACATGTATAGTACGAAAAGAGTTTAAATTTGATGGACTATGAGATGTCTTGAATTTCAATGAATCTCTTTGTAGAAGTTTAATAGATCACTACATCTAGCAGGTTATAAATTTAAAATTCATTCACAGTTAGAATTAGTCTATGGGGAAGATATTAATTAATGCATGTCAAAACGAGGCCAATGACAGTCATTGTCACCTGCATGCCATAGACCAATCCCCTTTTGTTACGCCCCCACGTGTGATGATGTAATGTTTTAATGTTACGACTGTCACAAAATGATGACAAAATTGCATGTAACCAACATGAATGGTTGTTTTTTAGATTCTACTGGACTTTGTACTTCTCAAACACACAAGAGTTTCTAATTAAACTTAAGCAAATAGGAGTATATTTGCAAGGTTGTGGTTAATTTTATCTTCAAATTTCAGCTCAGATCATTATTTGATTATAAATTTAGTAAAAATATAACTAATAATATTTTTATACATTTATTATTTTCCATAAATATTAATTTTATACACATTTAAAATTAAAAAATTAAAAATTGAGTCTTAAATATATATAAAATCTCTAATCATGAATTGTTGGATAATCACAATTTCAAAAATTAAGTTATTAAGATTAGTGTCAATTATAATTTTAAAAATTTATCACTCCTATATAAGTATAAGTTTTATAGGTTTTATATATCATGTAGATAAAATATTTACAATTTAACAATTAAATTTGTTGACATTTAACACAGAATTTTAATAATATTAAAAATAATTGGTAAATCAATTCTTTTAAAATCCTAAACCATTAGGAGAAGTAACAATAATATTTTTTACATACATTTCATACTCAAAATAAATGTTATGGTTTAAAAAAATGAATAATAGTCAAAGTAGTTGGTTAGTGTTAGTTGATCCAATTAATGTTTTTATCTCTGATAAGTTTACTAAACTTGATTATCTATTGGTTTATACTCCTAATACTCACTATTACATAAAAACGCAATATTATGATGACGCTCAACATCGAATACTTATTATTTATAAGTGGTTTGCTTCGACTACATGATATATATATTAGTGACTTTCATGAAAGTGTTATAAGATACTCGATATTAGGTACTTCATCGGAATAGTACAAGGTTCATTTGATGTTTTATGGTTAAAATTTTCTCTTTTTTACTTAAATTATAAATTCAAATAACATTAACTATTAAATACACTTTGATACATACATTATATATATAATAGTACACTAATACTATATAAAAAAGAAAATTGAAGAGAAAATTTTATTTGTGGTAGTTTTTTTGTATTACTCATGCACAAGTAGATTCAAAATTCATAGCTCACGATTAGAGATGTAAAATGTGTTTTTTTTATCTCATCTCATATTTCATTTAAATATCATTACATATCATTTTATCTCATTTAGATTGTAACCCCAATATACCTAATTTTAAACATATGTATTATTTTTTCTTATTAAACTTACATTATAAATTATCATTTATTATAATTTCGATTAGTTTTATATTGTTAATTTTCTCGTTTAAGTTTATTAATGATAAATGAGATATTCTAATTAATATCATTTAATTATCATCTCATCTTATTAAAAATTAAATAAATTATTATTTATTATAATTTTTATTATTTTTATATTCTTAATTGTCTCATTTAGATTTATTAATGATAAACGAGATATCCAAATTATTACTGTTTCATTATCATCTCATCTTATTAAAAATTAAGTGAGATAAGATGAGATAAATTTTAAAAATTAATGAATTATTTTATGAATCTTTTATTTGTGATAATTTTTTAATAAATAACAAATGATATATGAATTAAAATTAATTGAAATTGATCTGATAAATACACGTAGCTTGATAGACCATGTTTTTTTTAATAAATATATTTAGTTTTTGCAACTCTTTTCTTTATTCATATAATAAGCATTAATAGTCGTGGTGAAGTAAACCTCATCACCTAAAGCAGTTAAGCAGTCCCTTTCTTTAGCCCATTTTCAACTACTTTTCTTGTTAATTAATTAGGTCTTAGCTTAAAATGTATAGGTTCCTGAAAACTGTATAACAAGGATGATTGGTTCAAAGATGTGTATACTTATCTGCATTTTGTCAAATAATAAATTTATCGACTTGGCAATATTGCTCATGGACTTTCTTTAGTAATTATATTTACTTTCTATAAATTCAAAAACCTAACTGATCCGTAAACGGTTATATTTTTTTCCCTCACTCATGTTAATTATAGTTATGGGTTCATGGACAAAAAAAAAATTAATAAATAAAAATTTATGGGTCATCGTTGCATCAATTAGTTAGAAATTAATATTATTACAAAAATGTATTGTCATTGTAAAAAAGAAAAGGGAAAGCAAGAAAAACTAAGGGTTGTTTTGGCCCCTTAATTATCAATTTTATTCCACTTATTGGAATTAATGTGTGATTTTTATGACGTAGAAAATGGAAAAAAGGATAATTAAAAAATGAAAAAAGTAATAATGATTCATTAACTTTGACAAAAAATGTATTAAAAGTCCAATAACTATTAAAAAATGTACTAAAAATTTAAAACTTTTAAAATTACCAAAGAGAAATCATATGAATTAACATGAGTTACTTTAATAAGAAAAATACTATCTTTTTTTAATTTTACCATTAGAAATAGGAAAAAAATCAAAAGATATTAAATATTCAGCAACAAGAAGTTGGAAGTAATTTCTTTTGTTTTTAAGCTCTATAATCCCCAAAACTTGTAGCTATTTGTCCTTGTTCTCTTCCCTCTTTTCTCAAATTTCAACATTTGGTATCCATCTTAAATTCCATTGTGTTTCCGAGAACTTTCTAGCCATCTCAAATCCTTAAGATTCTACCATTATCATTTTCTTAATTCTTGGTAACCATTTGAACCACCATGGCTTACCATTTCTTAATAAATATTGTCTTTTTTTTTTAAACAGTACATGTTAAGTCACATTATCTCTCTTTGATAATTTTAAAAGTTTTAGATTTTTAATTAATATTATTTTTAATAGTGAGTACCCTATCCAAAAATTAGTGAAATTTTACGTCTTTTTATCAAAGTTAATAAACCATTGTTACCCTTCATTCATGAAAAAAACTAAGGGATTGTTTTTTTTTCTTTCTAAAAACAACAACAACTAAGAGATTGTTTTGAAAACACTTTTTTCAAACCATTAATTATATTTATTAAGTTACCCATATTTATGTTTCATTTAAATATCAAATTTTTTTTCTTTACCAAACAATTTTTTAAAAAAATATTAAATTGCATTTATTGTGATTTCAACGTGTGAATTGAGGAGGGGAGTCTTGATAGTGAACTACTTTAAGGTGTTCTAAATCAAACTGTGACATTTTCTAAAAAAATGTTAAAACATTCACTACTCTGTTAGGAACTAATAGTTTGAAACTCTATGTAATATTTTTATTTTCAAGGTTGTATAAAAAGTGGTTCTTTAATTAATTTGTTCATGAATTTATTTGCTAACCAAATAACCGATGATATATCCAATAACACATGACCAACAATGATATTATAGATTTGAAGTGGATAGAGTTGTTTACCATCTAAATAGAAATTTTTTCACAGTGAGAGAAAATACTTGCAAAAATTTACTTTCAGAAAATCAAAGTTTTATTTCACACACCTTTGTAAAACAGTTATTAACGCAAACAAGTTTGTCATTTGTAAATATTAAATGGCCTTGTTTGAAAAATTTGAGCTTCTTTTTTTTATTATTTGTTTTTTGAATTAAATAGCTGTTCATGTTATTTTTATTTTCTACAGTTTAATTTGGTCATCTTCTTATTTTTTTTATAACTTAATCTCTTTATTTTTTATTTTTTATACATTTAGTTTAAAATTTTAGATAAAATTAACTTCAAAAGTATAAAAGGTAAGGATACCAAAGTCAAAATAAATAAATAATAATAATAATACTGGATTAAATTGTAAGGAAAACAAGTAAGGGGATTAAAGTAGGAAGATTAAAAAATAAAGGGACCAAAACACGAGAAAAATAATAAAAGAACCAAAATGTAGAATATTTAGAAATATAAAGACCAATTATATGGTTAAACTTTTTTTTGTAATTTTTGCCTTTAATGTTTTAGGAAAAAAAATAATTACATTTAAAACTATAAAAGTAACAAACTTATATAAAAATAATATATTTTTTCCCGTTAAAAAAATCAAACATATCATTCATATTGTTAAAATTAAAATATAATGACTCATGTACACATGTTAAACTCTATTTAATTTGTCTCATTTAATATTAATAAGATGTTATTTTTACTGTTATAAAGTTCAAAGATGTTTTATATATGTAATTTTTCTTTTTTATTTTCCGTTTATAAAATTAATTTGGTGAATCCTAAACTTTGGTGTATATATATTGTTTTGAAATAGGAAAAAAATCCATTACCGAAAAGATGTAGAGCAGGAATCCAGAAATATTGTAAAGAAACAAGATATACTACGTGTAGATTATCAATGTATATAAATAAGTGTTTTTGAAAAGCGAAAAACATACAGAAAAACCAAAATACGAAACAGAAAAACCAAAATTCAAAAACGAAGAAGGGACGGAATAAACTGTTGTCAAACGCCGTTTGAAATATTTTAATATTCGTTTTTTTTTTTTCGATAAAGAAACAAGAAGAAGTAATCTGATAAGTTTGTCCCTCATATAGAGTACATGTGTAAATGCATGGTTTTTTAATTTTCTCCATAATTAAGCAGGAAAAGAAACTGAGAATATATAAACAAGAGATATAAACAAAACACATGAAATGAGAAATTACTTCCTACACAAATCCATGCCATATGAAATTGGATATGAGTTTCCTAGCTAAAAAAAGGTACATTGATATTATTAATTTAATTAAGAAAAATTGCAAGATGAAAATTAAAAATCTAGCTAAAGGGGAAAATAGCTGTAATTGTTAAAGAAGGCTATAGAAATTATTCTAAATTTTTATTAAAAATGGTATTTCAAATTTTAAATATATATCATACATTTAAGTAGTTTTAAATTAAATATAAATATATATAATAAAATAATAATAATTACTACATATTAATTTAAAAATAAATAAATTATGTGAGATCATGTGCTCAAATTAACTGGTCAAATAATATTTTGTTATTATATTAGCTGTTAAAATAACACAGTTTTAATATGCTATTTTTACTTAAATTTTTTATTTTTGGTTTACTTTTTCTATACATATAGTTATAAAAAAAAATTAAACACAATGAATCAAATATGAAATAAATAATTTATAAATTAATAAAATAAAATAATTATTGACTTACACACCAACAATAATTATAACCTTAATAAATTCATATAAATTTGAATTGTTAAAAGATTAATTACAGGTGTGAGTGTGATATATATAATTTAAAAGTACGTAACATCTAATGATATTCATATTGTGACAAGTGAAAAGAGAAGGAATATTACTATAGAAGTAGGTTTTTTTTTCTTCTTCTTCTTAACGGTGAAAACCAAGCAAAGAAAAAGCGGAGGAGTAGTGAAAGGATTAGAAGGAGAAGACAGTTCACGTGGAAAGATTCATAACATAATGGGTTTGGTATTTATTTGGTAAACCCAATCTCAAATCTTTCTTCCTCTATTTTTTCTTAATTTTTTTTTTAAGTCTAATAATAATTAAAGATCTTTGGTAGATAGCCTCCTTATTCAAGCCTCCCCCATATATATGGTATCCAATGCACTCCGTTACCTTCTCACTTCACTTCTCTCTCTCTCTCTCTTTCACTGGAGAGAGAATAATGACATAAAGAGCAAAAAAGATAAGCCGCGCGTTTTGTATAAATTGTCTGCTCCACGCGCATATATATAATTATTATGAACTCTCTCTATATTTTATTAATAATTCAAAAAAAAAAAATGCATAACAAAATTTATTATTTAAATATTTTAATGAAGGTACTGAGCTGGTGTTTGTATCATTGATTTCTGACAGCAAGTAGTACATTTGATTGAAGGGGATGAGTTTTGTTGTCAATATGTTGTTCAACTGTTTTGTTTTATGATAATAATTAATAATAATTTATTTTTAAAATTTATAATAACAAATATAATATATTTTAACATTAATTTAAACAATTTTTATTATTAACATGAATTTTAGGGTATTATTTTATTTCCTTTTACAATTCTAATGAATGTACTTTCTTGATTTGAAAATATTGGTAAATCTGGTATTAATTATTGCAGTTTCAATTCCTGAATTAGGTTTTTTCTTTCTTTTCAAAGCAACCCATAAGAAATTGATGAAAAATGAATTAACAACAATATCAGCTTCTTCTAAAAATTACCTATCTACACATTTTGTTTAATAAATTAGTAACTAATTAATTACCTTAAATGTTTTGTATAGGTAGGGGAAAATAAAAAGTCTATAAACTCCATTCTAATTCAATTAATTAAATAAAAAAAATGGCGTAGAAAAACAAAAATGTTAAAAAAAAAATGGCGTTACCGCAAAAGGAACTTATATTCAAAATTGAATTATTGGAAAACAATCAATATGAGGAATGGCACATGAAGAACGCGTCTGCCGGTCTAGTAATGCCAAATGTAGTGGTTCAAGAGAGTGCTAGCACTCTCCAAAAAGCGCGTAATCGAAATCCAACTGTACAGTCTCACCTTTTCCTTGTAACGTAGGTTTTACGTTTCATGTTAAATTCATGAGTTTTTTTAATTTATTTTATCTTTAGTAAATTCATGAAAACTCTAGATGTACGTTCTTATTATTATTATTATTTTATTTTTATCAATTGTCGTATAAAAATAAATTAAATTATTTATTAATTATTATATATCTCATTCAGCAGAATTTATTTACAAAATAATTAATAAAAATAAGATATATTGATAGGATACAAGTGTAAATTCATAAACAGTCATATTGAATCTAATTTATTTTGGGTAGCAATCCACATAAATTATTATTATAATAAAAATATTTTATTAATAAAACATCTATCTAATAATAATATATAATTAATATTAAAAAATAAATATTTTTTTATTTTTTATTATAATAATAATAAAAATTATTGTGATAATTATAATATCACTGTCTTTTATTTTTAGCGTTGTTAAATTTTTTACATAAATTATTACTATCGCTTATTTTAATGGTTACATATTAGGGAGTGGAGAAAAAATTAATTTCAACTATTGAAAGATAATATAATGAATTGTATAATTATATAATTTGATGAAATTAATGGTATTTAACTATTATTTTTTTATTTATAAAATAGAAAGATAAATATACAAGTTTTATATTTATTTTTAAAATAATATTTAAATACATAAGGATAAAAAATAATTTTTTATATTTATATTTATATTTAATTCTTTAAATTAAAATTTGTTTAAGTTAAAATAATCTCTATTTAAAAAATAAAATAAAAATTAATTTTATAATTACACATTTACTTTTAAATAATAAAATAATTATATAATCTAAATATTATGTTTATAATAAAAAATTATCCTGTCAATATTCTTCTAACTAAAAATATATAAGCCAACTAGCTACCACGTGATTCATACTTTCATACAACGTGTCATAATATGGTACGTTCATGTCAAAGAGCCCGTTAATTGAATCAAATAATTTATTTTTCTTAAATAGCGGTAGCAATTGTTCAAAAAAAATAAAATGGTAGCAATTGGTATGCACAATATCCAAATGATCATTAATTATAGCTTTAACAGAGGGGAAATATATATATTTGACCAATTCATCTTGAATGAGGTTGTATAAACAATTGCTTGAAAAATCCCAATAATTTAAAATCTTAGTAAAAAAAGTACAACAATTAAGATTAAACTCAAAAACATTATTTCCTTATTTAACACAAATGTCAATGTTTTTCATAATTAAAAAAGATTTGAGTTTTAATTACATATATATTAATTATGTTGTGTTAAAAAAAAGATTTCATTCTTTATAAAAATATTTTAATGATTGTTAATTCATATTTAAAAAAAATTACTTATTTTTAAATACAAATTATATTAATTTATAAAATTTTATAAATTATTTCATGTAACATTAAAAAAATTTAAAAATTTAATTTATAATAAATTTAATAATTTTTTTAAGAGCTACCAAATTCAACTCTGACTCATTTAAAAATTTAATAAGTTGAGTTTTAACGGGGCTCCCTTGTTTGACACCTACATGATGACTATTTGAGCTTGTAGTTATTAAAAAAATATTTATTCAATTATTTTTAAAAATAAAATTCTTATTTTCATTTGTTGTATAAATAATAAATTTATTTAACTGATTTTACTTTTAACACTACTCATTAAATTAAAAATATTTATTTATAATTTTATAAAAATATACGTTAATTTACATTATTTGAAAAGTTATTAGTATAATAGGATGCATATATTTAAACATACTTTAAAAATAGAATTTTATATATAAATATTAGATAAAAATAAAATTTCATATATGAAAGAGTTCTTCATATAATATTTATTTTAAAAATTATATATTTTAAAAAATAAATTTTGTCCGCTTTAGCCTAAAAAATGGGAAAAGTACATATGCATTAAAGGGCAAAGTTTTTAATTTTAGAACAACTTAAATAAATAAATTGGTAGATAATTTTTTTATTATTTCTCACCCTAATCAATAGATGAACAAATGGAATCCCGATTAAATCTCATAACCATAAAAGAGAACAGAAATTCCTGAAACATATGACCCAAAAATCCAAGCTATACACCCAGCTGCTTTCTAAATTCTAAATCTTAATTTATAGACTATTGTATGCTTAAAAGGGTACTTGAAAATCACGTTCACTTCACACCCAACTCAGCTATATCTGCAAATAGAAAGATGGGTTAACCGGAAAAGAACAAAATCAAAAAAGTAATTAAAAGCTATATGGTAAATCACTATTATAAAGCAAATTTAGTATCCTTATTTCCAACGAGGAGATGGAATAATAAATAAAACTACTATAATTATTTGTTTTTTTATTAAATTTAATTATATTGTCTTGTTATAAATATTAATAACAATATGTTAAATTACAATATGTTAAATTATTGTAATCAAATTTAAGATATATAATTTTTTTTGGATAAATAACCCTTGAACATTTATTACTTTATTATCTTTTATAGATTAATATTTTAATTATAGATAATTAAAATTGTTGATATTTATAAGAATTTGATGGTTTTTTTTAAAAGTAATCTCAATTAATAAAATTTAGAGTGAAAATATTCATTATAATATCAAAATTATGTTTAATTAAAACAGAATATATATTAATATTATTTTTTAGATATACATATAATTACGTAAAAATATATATTTATATTAATAAAATACATAATATTTAAAATAGTTAGATTAAATTTTATTTATTTTTATGTTTATATATTTTTATTTTACTCATAAACATATATTAAATAATTAAAAAATTATTATTAATATCAATATTTTAAATAATATAATAATTATTTTAAGATTTAATTTTTTAAAATTAAATATATTTTTGAATAAATATTAAAAAATAAAAATTTATTTAATATTACACAAATATATTTAAAATTATTGCTAGTTAGTTATGATGATTAATATAGCCTTACCCGCATATCCTAACTAGTCTCTCTCACGCAGACCGCTCTATCTATTACCTTCAAACGCACGCCTCCCAACCCTTTATTTAACCAAAATTTTAATAAATTAGGCCTCTCAAAATTCCTTATAACTCTTACGAATCCCATATATTTATAGCTCTACTTCAACCCCTTATAAATTTTCTGAATAGCTTGCTACGTTACTGATCGATAGTACTTATTTTCTGATCATCTATCATAAGCAATGTCTGCTGATTTTAACTTAAGCCAAAACATGCCCAAAATCAAAATCCAAACCCAACAAGTATCATCGAATGCGAGTAGTAGTACTGATATAAATAATAGAAGCCCAATTCATCCGAGAGAAAACAATAAAGAAGAAGATAATAGCGAATTTGAGTGCCACACACCAACTTCAGAAGAAAACAAAATTCCAAAGAGGCTTTTATGTTCACCACCACCAAGAAAGCCAAGAAGGGCAATTCCGTCATGCAAGAGAAAATTAACAGAATTTCAGTTCTTTGAGATCGTTAATAGTGAGGAAATTGACAGCTTTTTCAGATCGAGTATTGAACAACTTACGGCCAAGAGACGAAGCTCGTGTATTTGACCCTTGTAAATGAAATCTCGAAACTTGTGCAATTCTCTGATCAACTCGGTCAGTCATATTACAATTCACACGGAATTCACTTTTTTCTTTTTCTTCTTCTTATATTTCTGTGAAATTGTTGATTTTTCTTTTAATTCTTTGTCTGGGTATTTGATTATATATAATTTAATCCTATGGTTGAAATGTTAAGGTTGTGAATTACGTACAATCATGTAAGTTAAGTTTTATTACTTGGCCGGTGATTATTCTTCATTGAGATTGGAATTGTGTTTTTACAGAAAGTCTTGGATCTGGATTTTATATGCTTTATACAGATGAGTTTTTAGAGAAATTAAATTAATTCCTTCCATTATCAATATTTATTACATATATGTACAAGTCGTGTTTCTAATATATTGAGTGCAATTTGGAATAATTTGATTTGGTTTTTTGTGATCATTTAAAATATATATATTCAGAGAGAGCTGGAGAAAACTGTATCAAAATTATAGGTATGAATTGGATTAAAAATAGGCACAATTTGATAATATTGAAAGAGTAGGGGAAGAGAGGTATAGGTAGATGAGAGGTTGGTAATTATTTTTTTGATAATAATTATTAATCATAATAAAAATGTTGATTTAAAGGAGGAAGAAGATGAAATCGTAACTCATGAACCATAAGTTAGTCTTTGATGGGTTTTTTAATTAATTGAATTTGGTTGTTGTTTTAAGATGGTTGATGTCTTGAATATTTACCTCTGATGATAATTTATTTATATAATTTTTTTTAAAATATATATATAAATAATGTAAAAAAAATTAAAAATAAAATTTTATTAATTGTGAGGTTTTTTTTTTAAAATAATGAGAAGGTGATGCTATACTATGTAATTATTAAACATGAATTTTTTGAATTTTTTTTAAGTTGAGTAATTCACACGGCTTTGTGATAAATTATTTTTGGTTTTTGTTGGAGAGAAAGAGAGAGAATTTGTACTCTTTGATAATCCCAAAACTGATGCAATGTGGTATGCAATAAACTACGCTTATTGAATGAGATGGTACTTTGTCATAAATTGAACTGTCTTCTTTTGTCTTTTTCTTAAATTTTATATTTTTAATTTCAAATTGTATTTAATTAACTAATTACCATATAATTTTAATTTTAACTAAAAAATGGATCGTTACCCGAGAGGTAATCCAATTAAAGCATTGATATTTTTTTTATTAAAATATTTGTATTAAAAATATTTTAATTTAAACATTAACATCTTTCTTTTTTAATAATTATCAAATTTTTATCTAAATATTTTGATATTTTAATGAAGAGTTTTTCTTTGAAAATTAACTAAAATGAAAAAAAATTATTTTTTATTTTTTATTTTTTAGAGTTTTGGTTTAACAGTTATTAAAAGTTACGATAGATATAAAAATTATTAAATTTTTACCTTTAAAAAATAAATAATATAAATAAGTATTAAAAAAATCAGAACATTTTATCAATTTTATTAAAACATGATGAAATAATTTTCATAAGTAACTTACAATGATAAATTAGAAAGGCATAAAAATATTATAATTTTAATTTATTAATTTATTTTTACAAAAAATGTATCATATAATTTTATTATTTTTTAGTAGGAAATGTTGAAACTCAATTTTTAGGAGAAAAATATCAAAAATACATAAATAGATAATGAATGAATTATATATGTTTGCAATATATACCTTTAATCGATAAAAGTACCAATTTGTATTGATAATGATATAATAAAAAACTTTAAAAATTAACAATTTTTTTTCATTTTTTTAAGTCAAGTTAATTTTCTAAAATTAAAAAAATTAAAAATCTTTAAAGAATCAAAAATGTATTTGGGATAAAAAAATTAATTATTATTCAAAAAGTATAAAAAATTATAGATACTCAAATTTAATTACTTAACTAAAACCCTTTAAAAAATGAGAAAATGTTAACTTGATTACCCAAAGATACCGGACCCCAACTTAAGGTGTTCAAATTCAACTGACCAAGAAAACACTCTGAAGCAAATTAATCCACCCATTATTAATTAATAAAAGGCTGTGGAATGTGTTTGACACAATTATTTGTTAGAATTTATAATTAATAAATTATTAATAGAGTGTGAAAGCTGAAACATTTTATCAATTAAACGATTAGATAACCAAAGGTTCGTTAGAGATCGATTAAACTAATTGCTCTTATTAAAAAAAATAAAAAGATATATAACTTATGATATCAATGATTTCCTCACAAAAAAACAAAAAAAAAACATACTTAACTAATTGAAAAGAAATATATATATATAGGAAACTTTGCCATATAAATCTTAGCCTATATAAAAAAAAAGCTAATGAAGACCAAAATAAAATTATATAACAACTATATAATTACATCTGTTGTGAGATAGGCAAGATGGTACTGCATCTCATCTTATATGCATCAGATTATATGTAATGATTATTAATTAAGATCCCTTATAACAAGGTGGTGATGGTCACTCACTCCCACCTAATGAGATTGAATTATCTATTGTAATAAAAAAAAACTATATATATAGTTAGTTAGTTAATTTCATGCATAAATATTATTAATTTTAATGGTTAATAAAGCAGTGATTTTGGCTTCAATTTTACGTGTTCTAAAGGCATAAAAAAGTTGGGTGTTTATAATAAAATACAAGGGAAGATTAGTCATACATTAAGAGGAATATTAGTCACATGCAGGAGAAAGAAATTGAAGGCTTTAGGAGAGAGCTTAAATAATAAGCTACCATCATATATAGTATCTTAATTATTTCGAAGGAATAAAGTTCATGCTTTTGTTGTTGTTTTCAGAAATATATATGCTCGATCTGTGTGTGAAGAGAGATAAATTAGCTGCATATAAATAATGAGAAGCTAGCTTTCAAAGGTGGGAAGCATAAAGATGAAAAGATGAACCCAACTTTTAGATGCTTATAAAAATTATGTCGATAAGCATATCCAATCTCTAAGCTATATATTGGGAAGCGTATGTACCAAGGTTATATATTTATTGAAACTGTGTAATTTGCATATATTATTAACTTATTATTTAATTTATAATAAAAATTTGAGATAATTAACTAAAAAAATTGTTTAAATTACTTAAGATAAATAACCTTTTATGAAAAAGAGATAAATAATTACAATATAAATAATTGTTAATATTTTAAATATTAATAATGTATTAATTAATTGATGTTATTTAATTGATAAAAAAATGATAATTATTTATGTTATTTAAGATATATAAAATTCTATAAAAAAATAAATAATTTAATTTTAATAATTGTAAATATTTTAGTTATTAATAATTTATTGCTTTATTTAAAAAAATAAGAATTTTAAATAAATTATATAATAACTAAGAGTAATAATAATTATTATTGTAAAATATGTGGGTATCGAAAGATACAGTGTGTCACTACTACATCACATTTATGGTTGAAAAGATTTGAACAAGATATGAGAAAAGGAGGAAGACACTTATGACGGACGGTGGGCATGACTGATGATGTTGAGCAACTAGTGTCAAAAAAGGAAGAAGAGATCAACAACGAGTTGGGAGTGAGGTACTGGTAAACGGAGAAACTATTGGTGGTGCGCATAAGAGTACCACCGATGGTCGTGCGAGCTGTGTTGGTGATTGACAAGATGTACATGTGGTCTATGCTCATTGTTGCACAAGAGGAAAAAGGTCGTGAGAGGGAGAGGTACTGGGAGAAGACTAGTACATTTTGAGTTAGAGTTTTATTTAGGATAAGAATATTCTCACATTTATTTTTGTTATTTCTATTTCACTGTTATTATTAATTATATATCAGTGACATTAATATGGAATAAATTTATTATTTATAAATTATTTTTATAGTAATAATAACTGTTTATTATTATTAAATAAAATTAATTTTATCCCAAAAATTAGTTCGTAATATGGTCAAAGTTTTCAATTACAAAGTTTATAATTTTGTGGCAAAATACCCACTTTTAATGACAAAAAATATTTTAATGAGAAAATTTTCGTGATAAAAATTATTTTTCTTGTAGTATAAAGATAGGGAAATTTTTAAAAATATTTGGGTCAATTTACTTTGATTGGCGAAATTGAAAAAAAGGGATCGGTTTACTTAAATTGGAGAAATTTTAAAAAAGGAACAGTTTACTTTAAACCAGCAAAATTAAAAAAAAAATGGACAACAAGTTCACTTAAACCGGTGATTTAAAAAAAAACTATTTTTCAAAAACGACAAATTTTAGTTTTTTTTAATAAATTTATATAAATATAAGTGACAAAAAAATAATTTTGTAATAATGCGTAGGAATATAGTTATGATTGATGTTCAGAGGAGACATTACACGTAAACTCAATAATAAAAAATAAACAATTTTGATACCACTTAAATGATTATAGTAAAATTTATAAATTTTTCAATTAAGTTATGTAAAATAATATGAAAAAAAATCATGATTGATGTTTCAAATATTTACAAATTTTAATATTTTTGAATATTACACCACAAGTGTTATATGTCAAATATGTATTTTTATCGAATTAAAATAAAAACTCAAAATTACATAAATTAAATTTTAACAACATTAAATAACATAATTTAATATTTATGTAGAAGGATAAAAAATGAAAAACTTAAACAACATAAATTATAATAAATATGTAAAAAAAATTAAATATGTGAAAAGAAAAATAAATAAAATCAATATTATATGATATAAATAACAATGAATATTTATATAATTATATAGAGTGTAACACAGAATAGTTAAATTATATGTGAAACAAAATGCATTATTTTTCAAGAGAAGGTTAAGAAAACTTAACTAGTAAAATTTAAGAAAAAATAATAAAATTACACTCTTTATATGCAATCATATATTTTTTACCATTAAAAAAAATCTGATTTATCATTTTATATTAAATGTCGTACAATAAAAACCGTTAAAGTTGAAATATGATTATTTAAATTTTTTTCAATTAAATTTTTTCAATATTATTATAATATTATTTTCGTTATTATATATAAGTTTTAGGTGTTATTCGACATAAAATTTATACGAAAACATTTATCACTATACTAGAATACAATTAATAAAAATTGTATAATAGTAAAGTAAAAGTAAAAAAATATATAAATAATGTAAATAAATATATAATATAATAATAAAAGTAAAAATAATATTTAAATAATAAACTAGAGACATGTATTGATATGTATATTTACAAAATAGAAGA
Source organism: Hippophae gyantsensis (assembly GCA_030763125.1). Classification (NCBI taxonomy): domain Eukaryota; kingdom Viridiplantae; phylum Streptophyta; class Magnoliopsida; order Rosales; family Elaeagnaceae; genus Hippophae; species Hippophae gyantsensis. Next base: position 51,454,097 of record CM061033.1, read on the forward strand.
AAATATTTATATACACATTAAAAGAAATTTTTTTATCAAAAAATTGGATAGCTCATACCCCTCTTACTTGCGTATGGCTCCGTCGCCGATTGTGTGTCTTTGCTTTAAAGTTGATACAGCCACCTTGTTGGTACTAGTAGTAGCAATAACTGTTCACGCCTACATACTGGCTTAAAATTATAATTAATCATAATGGGTATAATTGTATAGTAGTTAAAATGATTGGCCACTTGATTTGGCCAACTTTATTCGTCTGTACTTGCTGGAAGAAGAAGGAGAATTCATTCAAGATTTATCAAATAAAAAGAAAAAAAGAAGAGAAACTCAAATTTAAAGAATTGAGTGTCATACAATACGGTAGTCCGTACGCTGTACATGCAATACAAAATACCATCTAACATAAAATGATTATAATTATTATTTTTTTAATTTCTAGTAAAGATATTAGTATAAATGAATGAATTGATTAAAATGATTTAATAATGATATTAAAAATATATGAACTCATTAAAAAACATAAATAAGAACACACATGAATTTTCACGCCTTACAAGTGTAAAACAAATTACATTGGTTAGATCTTTTAATGAAATTTTTTTAAATGATGTTTTCATAATTATTTTGATTATTATCTATAAATTATATTATATTCTTATAATTATAATTATAATTAATCCTATGTAATATGATTCTTTCTACTATTTATTGATTATTTAACTTTTTTTTGGCCGTGATTTAATGAATAAAATTAATTGCCTTTCAGTGATATAGGTTAGTTTATATGTCTTATATATGTGATGGGTTCAACAACAAAATAATAATGCTCAAAGCTAATATTAACTTAATAACTCCTAATCTAGATAGTAGTCCTTCTCTTCTCCTTTTCTCACTCCTAAATTTTTAGTAATTTTTTCTTCTATTTTAGATTTATTTTGGCAAAGAGAGTTTTCCTATATAAAATTTGGCTTTCTCTGCAAGTAACTATTTCTTTTATTTTTAACCACAATTGTAATGTTTTTCATTTAAATTTTAGATCTACAGTGACATATTCTCGCATAAAATTTGTTTTAATACGACATAAATATTTTTTTATATATACATTTTTCCGTAGATTTAATAGATCTTTTATTTTATTCCTTAAATATGATAGTACTATATGATGTCAAAATACATAAAATTATTGAAGTTGATTGTCACAATTATAATTATCGAAGCAATCTAAGCAAAAAAAATAAAACTATTATTAGAGACGTATACTATTAGTATTAGCAACATAACTATCCAAAATGATGTTTATTTTATAGTATATATATCTGTTATATTTGATTATGTAACTTGATTATTTATAGATATTCAATTTCAACTAATAATAAAATAATTTTTTTTTAAATGTCAAAAAACACATGTAATAACAACAACAACAACAACAATAATAATAATAATATTTTTTAACGAATTGTTTTTTAGCATAGTTACCTGCATTATTTAATTTTTATTAAAATATTAATTGTTCTTGAAAAATAAAAGAAAATAAATATTTTTCTGAAAAAAATTAATTGGTTAAAATAAGTTCCTTATTATCGGGATCAAATGGACTTTTTCTAATAATAGAGAGGTGATAGGGTGCTCCTACAGTTCAACTGTTGAAGGCAATTTGAGCACCACATGTTCCTGGTGAGAGATGAGCCAACATCCATCTAAAGAAGTTACCGAATCTAACGTCCAAGAAAAACGTGATGCCTTACAAAAGAAAAAAGAAAGAAAAAACGTGATGCACTGATGCTTTAGAGCTTTTCTTATTAACGACTAGAACATAGGGACTTGTTTTAGCCACCCAAAAAAAAAAAGGAAGGAACAATGGACTTGAATTTTAGTTTCCTCAAACAGAGGGTATCTTGTCGAAAGATAAAAAGAAATCGGGAAAATCTCATAATTTTACTAACTATTACAATTACAACATTTATTTTCATTAATTTATTTTTATGAAAGTTTAATTTACTTGTTTTGAAAAAATAACATCACATATCAAAATAATCATTTTTCAAATTTTTTAAAAAATTAATTTTTATCTTTATTTTTTCAATTGTATTTGAAAAAAAAATTTAACGTAAATAATTAATGAAATATTTTTATAAAATAAAAATTATAAAAAAATAAAAGAATTAATCATTTAAAAATATAGTGTTACTTTTCAAAACTAACGTACTAAATAATCAAAACTAATTATAAATATTTGTTTAATATTAAATATCATTTAATTAAAATTTATTAAATGTTATTAAGATATTAATTTTATTGTTATAAATTTTAATAGCCTTATTTTTTTATAATTTTTTAATAAATTATATAAAAATTAAAAATTAAAATAAAAAAATAAAATATTAATTAAATGACACAATTCTTTTTTAATGTATTAGTGCAAATATTTCTTCCTATAATTTTTTTTTTGCATATTCATGAATATTAAGAATATATGTTTTATTTTAAATATATAGATAATCAAGATAATATAAAAATTAAAGTTAAAAAAATCATATAAAAGTGAAACAAAAGGATCTCACAACTTAATATATTGAACTTTAGGTTGATTCCCATTGTTTTTTTTGGCTTGGGAAGTTAAGGAGTCAGGTCATATGATGTGCCATGATTGGACATGTTTCTTTAATATTACTCACGCTGTACTTTTTACTATGTTTGTGCTCCGAATCTCAACTTCTTGGGAATTGGGATAGGAGCTAGACTTTGTGGTCTGTACTTGCTATTAGGTCTTTAGCCATAGGAATTAGACAATGGGAATCAAATGGGATTTTGCGTTGGAGTCTGTATGACTGATGGGCGTCATTGACCTTCATGCAGGTTATGGATAACTTCTTCGGATATTATATTAATATATGTTTAAATTTAGGGCAAACTCAGGCCACATTCATGAAATATTAGGTAATTTAGGATGTATAATTAGTCGAAGGAATTGATATTTGTGGTAAAATGTTACAATAATTTAAATTTTATGTTCAGAATTTAATGGATAGATATTTTTAATAATAACAAAAAATATATATATCTTACAATAAAGTTACTATTAATTTAATTTTGATTAAATGTTTTCTATCACAAAAAGGCAAAAGGCCTCTCTTGTTTTTTATTTTTTTTATCCTTTTATTGTTGAAAAAGGAAGAAAATTTGAAATAAAAAATTAGTGAACAAAATATAAAAATGAACATAATTATGATATAAAAATATAATTGAATTCACTAATTATTTTATAAATAAAAAAGTCATATTATTTTTTATTTAATGTATGTTTTAATGGAGAAAAAAAATTAAATTTTTGATTTGTTAACCACATATAAATACAAATACAAACAAAAATATTACATGAAATTAACACGTGAACATAACATAACATGACACAAAATTCTCACCTATATGGTCGTATTTACCTTATAACAAATACTATGTGTTGGGATGTTAATGTATTTCTCTAGTTTTATTTTCAAATTAATAAAAAAATTTCTTGCATGTACTAACGAAGGTTTTAGAAGAAAGAGAGGAAGGAGGAGGATGGTTGTGCAGAAAAAGAAAAAAAAAAAAGAGGAAAAAGAAAGAAGTCTACCAGCTTGGAGCCGTCACATCCTTGGTGAAATATTTTCGTCTATTAATCGTACTGATTTACTCTTTTATTGTTTTTTTTAATATCTACGATAATCTAGGGAGACAATAGTTTTTTTTTTTTTTTGCCCCAAATCTTAGTAACATCACAAATTAATATAAATTGCCTTGTCTAAGTGTGTAACTAAGAAAATGTGGTCTTGAAAAGTATACGTATGTACGTGAATGTATAAATGTGTAACTATTATTTTAAAAAAAATGATCAGTTAATAACCAATTAAAAGCATAGCAATTTGAAGGATAAACGATTTTTATGGGTGTGAGAAACACATTTATGAAAGCAATATTAATGAGGTGAGGCAACGTAATGTATTATCAATTAAATAAGGATATGTAGAACTGGGATTGATCCCAGCCCATACATTAAGCGTTTTTCTTAAAACAAAAGTGCAGGAAGTCACAATTATACATCCATTAAATAAGTTTGTTAGGCTCTATTAAAATATATCTTAGCAAAGATGATGAAAGATCAATTCTAAAAATATCTAACAACATTTCGAGGTAATCATGTGATTTTTATAGATGATGTTGTATCGATTAGTCATGTATTTAGATATTTTACTATTTGTATACAAAATCTAGCCAAAAAAAAAAACAAGTTTTTTCAATAATTGAGATTCGTTAGAAAGTCTTGAATCTAATTTATTGGGTCTTTAGTAAAATTGCAGTGAATTCGACTGTAATGTGTGATGCAAATTCATGAAGGATTTTTGAAAATCAATGTGTGTGATCAAGCATTAAAGGTTGGATTAGAAACATTACACATGAATATTGTAATGGATTATAGGTATCTTGATTGATCAAATAAGTAATCGATTGATCGACCATGCTCAATCGTTCGAGAAATTACTACCCAAATTTTGGATTCTTAGTGGTGAATAATCATTCTCGCTCGATCGATCGAACCTGTAAATTTTCTTAAGAAATGATGAATAAGAGCACTGGAATTTACATATGAGGAGCTTGGAAGTGAGTGCCATATAATTCATTTTGAGAAAGCATTTGGAGACTTGGAGAGCTTAGGAGAAAGAGAAGCAAGTGAAGATTAAGGCATTTCTTCATGGAAGGTGGGGAAGGAGGCTCGGCGATTTTTGGACAACTCTTTGGGTATAAACTTCTCTAAGATATTATTATTTCTTATTCAATCTATTATAAGCATTAGAATCTAAGTTTATCTTCATTAGAGGAGTGTGAAGTTAGTATTCTTGGGGCTTGAATGGGTTGGGTGTGGAACATCTCAATCATGTAATTGCCTATGAGGCTGGTGTACCTTTTACAAATGTTCTTTGGTATTTTAGGTATGAAAATTCGATGTCTTTTCTTTTAGCTAGTGAATAGTTTATTTGAAATTTACTTTTTGAAGTATGACCTTATAGGCGGATGAATAAAATTTCGTTTATTGAAGAGGCTGCTTTGGAATATGGTTCTATCATTAGTGAAACTTGTGTTGTTATTCTTATCGATCATTGGCATGGTTTGTTTTATTTTTACCTCTGCATTGATGTTTTGTTATGCATTGCTATTGTGTATATTGCCTGAATGAGCATTCGACTTCTTGGCATGTTCTTCTTGTTGTACTTTGAATTATGCTTTGATGTTTTTTTCCTTAATTCTGATGGTTTGTATAGTTTTTTGCTTATTGTACTTTTGAAGTAGGGGTTTAATTGAAGTCATCATTTTCGACCCTTCAAGCAATGATATTTTCGTCTGTAAATTATTTTATGTTCATCTGAGTAAAATATACAATTTTTTTCTTAAGCATATAGGACTGCACCTTCAGTTGGATTTATCGATAGAATTGATGCAATAATTGCAATTGCTTCAAAAAGAGAGAACGTAGAACGAAAGATGGAGCAGTGAATTGTGACACAGTTGACGATCCACATGGATGGATCTATTATAGGCTTGTTAAATCAGTTGATGGTAATGTAGACTAATAAACTTTGATCACACAGACCCATGTACGTTCTTGTCATCAGAGCCACCAATACGTCAAATGCCCTTGAATCTTGATCCTGCACTATGGATGCTTGGTCAATTTAAATGGAGATTGTTTTAGGGCTGAGATTCTTTCAATGCTTACACATAGTTTAAGGCTAGAAGGTTCACTTGATCAGGTTTAGACCAGGTTAAGTTTTGTTGGAAGTTTGGAGCTAACTTGGCTGCCGTACCTTGCTAACAAGGCGGGTAATCTTTCCATGTGTTCGAAACTCAGACCTAACTCAACCCAATAAGATCTCATTAAGTTAAGGGTTGCCCAAGCTTATAAGCAGCTTTACTGCTTTGTTCCTAGTCGATGTGGGACAAGGATACGTAACAGCCCCCCTCCACACGGCGGACAAAGGTAGACATTAGCGCCACGGTGAGACTGTGGTAGAGCCCAATCAGGTCCAAGCACATAATTAGAGACTAGGCCTAACTGAACCCAATAAGATCTCATTAAGTTAAGGGTTGCCCAAGCTTATAAGCAGCTTTACTGTTTTGTTCCTAGTCGATGTGGGACAAGGATACGTAACAATCTTATTGGGTTGAGTTAGGCCTGAGTTTCTAACATGGTATCAGAGCTGGGCCTAGTCTCTAATTATGTGTTTGGACCTAATTGGGCTCTACCACAGTCTCACCGTGGCGCTAATGTCCACCTTTGTCCGCCGTGTGGAGGGAGGCTGTTAAGTATCCTTGTCCCACATCGACTAGGAATAAAGCAGTAAAGCTGCTTATAAGTTTGGTCAACCCTTAACTTTATGAGATCTTATTGGGTTGAGTTAGGCCTGAGTTTCTAACATGGTATCAGAGCTGGGCCTAGTCTCTAATTATGTGCTTGGACCTGATTGGGCTCTACCACAGTCTCATCGTGGCGCTAATGTCCACCTTTGTTCGCCGTGTAGAGGGGGGCTGTTACGTATCCTTGTCCCACATCGACTAGGAACAAAGCAGTAAAGCTGCTTATAAGCTTGAACAACCCTTAACTTAATGAGATCTTATTAGGTTGAGTTAGGTTTGAGTTTCTAACACCATGAAGAGGATAATAGAAGATAAAAAGGAGAAGTATATATATATATATTTGAGAACTTGAACAGATGGCAAGCTATTTAGCAAGTCGGCAACCTGGAAGTAATTCTTATTTTTATAACATTATTATTTCTATAACATGACACTTTATAGAAATATATCAGAAATTATGTTTTGATTATCTGTTAAGATTATATGACATTGTATCACTTCCAAAACTTGTACCCTAATTGCACACCGTGCATTATTTACAAAAGGGACATTCAAAAATAGTATTGATAACAATAGTATGATTCCTTTTTTATATATAAGGGAAAAATATATCTGTGACAAATAAAATAATATTTACAGCTTATATAACAGATAATCTGTCCTTTAACAACTTTAGTAGCTTTCCCCAATTTTTTTAAAAATAAATATTACATAATTGGGGTTGTTCATTTTTCCCAATGTGGTTAGAGGCAAGAATGGGGAAATTAAAATAAAAATTGGAAACAGTAACAGTTATCTATATTTTAATAACACCTAGGGAGGATTAAGATTATATTCTGTTCCGCCGTTTCCTAAAATTATATAACTCATTCTAATAAATATAAAAAATAACTTGAATTTTTTTATTTAGATATATAATTATATTGAAACTCAAATTAATCATAATCCAACGCAATGTGTGTATATATATTATATTGGATCTTTAAGTTATGTTTATTCTTTAATAAAAATTATTTAATCTAACTTAAATTCTGAAAATCTAAAACCATGTCGTTGTTTTTAGTATAAAAATATTATATATGTATATGTTGTTATATATATTTTCTCCTTCATATAATGTTGTTTATTTTTTATGCTTTATTCACTTATAAATTTTTTTTCTTTTTGTTATAAAAATATTTATAATTTATTTATTATTATTATTTTTTACTTTTGCCTATTTAATAAAAATAAAAAAAATATTTAAAATATAATTTGGATTTTGGGATCTCATTTCCCAATGTATATCCCATTATGTCCCTGGGAGGAATTTAAATGATGCTGAGGGACATATTATGATTTGAGGACGCGAACGAAGAGGTGCCCCTACGCTGCCCCCATCGATAACACAATTATGCATATAATAGAAATATGTTAACGTGAGTTATTACCTATATATTAATTGTATATAATTAATTGATTGAATAATGGAATAATTTTAAGTGTAAATTTTTTTTTCCTAAAAATAGATTTTTAATATATATATATGCATTATCATTTATTGTAATTTAAACAAATAATTCTATTTCATTATATTCAAGTTGGTATCAAAGAAGGAAAAAAAAGAAAAAAATAAAATTTACCCTTCTCACGGCTTAGTCCGTTCAACTTTCTAAGTCCAAGCAGTCGACTACAACCATTATCTTCAGCAACAATGCAGTCAGCTCGAGTCGCAGTCTAGTCTTCACTCTATCAGCCTTCGAGCAGCGCCACCAGTCCTCCACTCTTCATGCAGTGCTGTCAGCAGTAGCCTTCGCGCAGTATCGACAGTCATCCAGTCTTCACGCAACGCCATCAGTAGTAGCACCGTTGTCAATCTCTTCACGTAGTTTTGTCAATCTTCTCGCGTTGTCCAGTCTGCACCGCCACCTACATTCGTTGTAGATTCATTCATCCAATTGCTTTTTGCCGGTCGTCCTATTCGCACCGTGAGTAGTCTAGTCCGCATAGTCCAGTGCCTTCCGCACCAACCGTTCGCACCAACTCTACCTCCCACACTAGTTGTCCGCACCAATCCACGTCGTCCAATGCCTCCCGTTGCCCTGCACCTTCAGCTTCCTACTATGAGTCATATTTCTTCAGAGTAATAATATATCAAATTCTTAGTATATTATATATCATACAAACCCTAACCCACTCACTAATCAAACAAGTTATCAGCCCACTTAACAAATTTTAATCCAATCAACAGTTCAGTCAACAAATTTTAGTCCAATTAGAAAAAAAACTTTTTATTCTGCTGTACAATATTATTATCTATTTCAATAGAAGATTCAAGACAACATTAGGTTTCTAAAATTAATGAAGTTCTAAAATTTGAAGTCTCTATTAAGAGTTCAGAAACAAAATCATCATCATCTTCCCACTTAGTATAGGCTTCTACATCATCTTGACTAGAAGCCTTAATTGATCCAATTACATGTCTCATCTTGTGCATCCCACGAAGATAAATAGACATCATTCTTTTCCATATTCGAAAATTGGTACCATTGAGAGGACTTGATACAAAACATAACAGTGCTAAGGGCGAATTTCTTCGAATGTCAGACCCTTCGAGCTTGACTATAGCCTTTACATACATCCGTAAAGACGAATCTCAACAGGAAATTCTTCATCAGGTACAAATTTAGATATCAAGCCTAGTCATTCAAGCCAAATCAAAAACACCTTTCCTCCATAACAATAAAATTCAATTCTACTTCATCAACTAGGACCTTCACCAGGCTTTTTCAATCGCCCTCATCCTCAATGCTCTTATTGCAATGAAGGGGGGCATCTTTGTGAGACTTGTTGAAAACTGAATCCACAACTGAAATCAAAACGACAAAATTATCGTCTTAGAACAAAAACAGCTACAGTGCAAATTGTCCAAGAACCAGACTATTATGAAGTAACTGGACATGATCATCATATGGAATGTGGAGGTATCCCTATGTTGGGCACATCGGGTAAAAATAAAATGAATTCAACAGAGTAGAATAATGACACCGAAATTTAACGTGGTTCACCCTTTTAATTTGGGCTAAGTCCACGGGACAAACTCCGAAAAATATTTCTTCCACTAATAAATTAATGGGTACAAAGTAAGAGGCAATACAACAAATTGAGATAAACCCAAAATAGTGTCACACAAGTGTTTCCCAAACTCACTATTTTGTCACTCCCCTTTTAGAAAAATATCCCAATATTTTTCTAAGATATTTTTTCTCACTTTCTTATACACAACACTATTTTTCTTCAAAGGAAATTGTTTCTTTGGCTTTGCTTCTCTTCTTGTTTTGGTGTGTTGTTGTATCTCTAAGGCAAAGACATTGCCTATTTATAGGAAAAAATGCATATCAATGTTAGTTGCACATACCATTGGTGGTTGCACCTACCATTTGTGGTTGCACCTACCATTGGTGGTTGCATCTACCATTTGTGGTTACACCTACCATTTATGGTTGCACCTACCATTTGTGGTTGCACTTACCAATTGTGGTTGCACCTAACATTTGTGTTTTCTTCCTCTTAAATATAGGAGGGACTTACAAATCTCCCCCTCCTGACGACATAGAGGGCTCCACCAATCCAGCAGCTAAACAACAGTATTCAAAATTTTGTCTTGGGAGAATTTTCATCAACATGTCTGATCCATTTTCTTCTGTATGGATCTTCTCAAGTTGTAATAGCTTCTTCTCCATTACATCCCTAATCCAGTGATATCTCACATCAATATATTTTGATCTTGAATGAAAGGAGACATTCTTTCCAAGATGGATAACACTCTAACTAAAATAACTGATAACTGTCTTGTTGTAACCCAAGTTCTTTCAAGAACTTTTTCATCCATAGCAACTATTTACATGCTTCCGTTACTGCTATAAACTCTGCTTCGTTAGTGGACAGTGCAACACATTTTTGTAACTTTAACTATCATGACACAGTTCCCCTTGCAAATGTAATCAGGTAACCTGAAGTGGATTTTCTGGAATCCATATCACCAACCATATCTGCATCTGTGTATCCAACTAACATAGGTTTGTCATTTCCAAAACATAGGCATATTTTGGAAGAACCTCGAAGATACCTGAAAATCTATTTCACTACAGCCCAATGTTCCTTTCCAGGATTTGAAAGGAATCTACTCACAATTCCAACTGCATGAGTGATATCTGGCCGTGTACAAACCATGGCATACATTAGACTTCCAACTGCTGAAGCATATGAAACCTCTTCCATCTCTTCCTTCTCTTTGTCTGTAGGCGGCTCGCTAGAACTTAGCTTAAAGTGATTAGCAAGAGGACAACTAATCGCTTTAGCCTTATCCATATAAAATCTTTGAAGTACTTTCTTAATGTACTTCTCCTGTGACAACTATAATTTCTTGGCGCTTCTGTCTCTAATAATAGTCATGCCAAGAATCTGCTTTGCTGGGCCCAAGTCTTTCATGGCAAAAGACTTACTCAACTGCGTTTTCAAGTTGTTAATTATACAAATATTTCGGCCAACAATCAACATATCATCCACATAAAGCAAAAGAATAATGAAATCATCATCAGAGAATTTCTGCACAAAAACACAATGGTCTGAAGTAGTCTTTTTGTAGCCTTGCTCTTCCATAACAGACTCAAACTTCTTGTACCATTGTCTTGGTGCTTGTTTTAAGCCGTAGAGACTTTTCTTCAATTTGCAAACAAAATCTTCTTTTCCCTTTTGCTGAAAACCCTCAGGTTGCTCCATGTATATCTCTTCTTGCAAGTCACCATGTAGGAAGGTAGTTTTGACATCCATTTGCTCAACTTCTAAGTTAAGACTTGATGCTAACCCTAGCACAGTACGAATGGATGTCATTTTCACAACTGGAGAGAAAATCTCGTCAAAGTCAACACCTTCTCTTTGGCTGAATCCTTTGACAACTAGTCTGACTTTGTATCGCGGACTGGAACTGTGTCCTTCATGCTTCACCCTGAACACCCATTTATTTTTCAAGGCCTTCTTCCCTTTGGGTAGCTTCATCAGCTCAAAGGTTTTGTTATCATGCAAGGACTTCATCTCATCTTGCATGGCTTCAATCCATTTTTGTTTGGATTCGTCATCCATAGCCTCTTCGTAACTCTCAGGTTCTCCCCCATCAGTGAAAGTTACATACTCATCTGGAGGATATGAGATAGAAGGTCGTCTCACTCTATCACTTCTTCTCAGTGGAACAGGAGAAGCCGCAGGTGTTGGTATTGGATAATGAACATCATTATTTCCCTCATCTTTAGAACCAACTTCTATGGGGGCATCATCTTCACCAGGTGGATAAACTTGCTCTTCATCTCCAACTTGTCTTGGCACTGATGTTGGAGGAATTAATTCCAAATTTGATAAGTCACCATTGGAATTAGGAACATCTTTATTCATTTTGTTAATATCTTCAATGGTCTCATCTTCAACAAATACAGCATCACGGCTCCTGACAAGTCTCTTTGCAACCGGATCATAAAATCTATAGCCAAATTGATCTTGACCATAGCCAATAAAAATACACTGTCTTGTTTTGGCATCAAGTTTGGATCTCTCATCTTTAGGGATATGAACAAATGCTTTGCAGCCAAATACTCGCAGATGATCATAGGAAACATCTTTTCCTTACCACACTTTATTTGGAACATCCATCTTGAAAGGAGTACAGGGTGAAAGATTCAACACATGTGCAACTGTGAGTATGGTTTCACCCCAAAAAATTTTAGGCAACTTTGCATGTGAGAGTAGACATCTAACTCTCTCCATCAAAGTTCTGTTCATCCTCTCAGCTAAGCCATTCAACTGCGGTGTCTTTGGAGGTGTCATCTGATGCCTAATACCATGCTTTTTACAATAAGCATGGAAAGGTCCTATGTATTCTCCACCATTGTCTGTTCGGATGCACTTCAACTTCTTTCCAGTCTGTCTCTCAACTGAGGCATGAAATTCTTTGAAGACATCTAGCACCTGATCCTTTGTCTTTAGAAGATATACCCACGTCTTCCTTGAATGATCATCAATGAAAGTCACAAAGTATTGAGCACCACCAAGTGACTTTGGCATTGGTCCACACAAATCTGAATGAATCAGATCTAAAATATTATTCATTCTGGAAGGAGGGAAGCTCTTGAAAGCAACCCTGTTTTGTTTTCCTGCTAGACAATGAACACATTTCTCCAAATATGCATCATCCATTCCAGGAAATATCTTCTTTTTAGCTAGACTTGTCAAACCTTTTTCACCCATGTGACTGAGTCTCTTATGCCATAACTCAGCTACACTGTCTTTCTCTATGGCATTTACTGTGTCGGTGGAGAGCTTCGCTTGCATTATATACAGAGTTGTATGCTTCTCACCTCTAGCCACTACTAAGGAGCCTTTTGTAAGTTTCCATTTGTCATAAATGAAGGAGCTGCAATATCCTTCATTTGCAAGCTTGCGCACAGAGATCAAATTCAGCCACATATCTAGAATATGCCTGACATCCTTCAGAAATAGTCTAGTTCCGTTCTCTGTTTCCAAGCAAACGTCTCCTCTGCCTACTACCTTTGACAGGCCTTCATTTCCCATTCTAACAACACCAAAACTTCCAGGTGTGTATGATGAGAAAAATTCTCTACGCGATGTAGCGTGAATTGTAGCACCACTATCAATCACCCAGCTGGTCTCATGTGATGTAAGATTGACAAAATCTTCATCATAAATGATATTGAATTCGTCTATGGTATTTGTTTGCTCATCATCACTGCTGTCATCTTTCTTCATTACTTTGCCTTTGTTCGTTTCTTGTTCCTTCTTGAACACTCGGCAAAATTTCTTAATGTGACCCTTCCTCTTGTAGTGATGGCATTCAACATTGGCAAATTTATTTGATTTGCCTCTGCTTTTGCTTCTGGGTTTTTGTTCTTTGTACAGTCTCCTTCCTCTAGACTCTGTGATAAGGGCTTGTTCTTCTGAATCTCTTTCCTTGTTTTGTTTCTCATATGATAACAAGGCTTCTATAACAACTTCAAACTCCATCTTGTCTTTTGCATAAGTCAGAGTTGTTGTGATATGATTATATGATGAGGGTAGTGATGCCAACAACATCACAACTTTCTCTTCATCGCCAAAACTCACATTAAATCTTGCTAAGTGAGAAAGTTTGCTGTTGAAATTGCTAACATGCTGCATCATGCTCACATTATCTTCCTTCCTCATCTGATATAGCTCCTTCCACAAATAAAATTTATTGGCAAGGTTCTTTGACATGTACACGTTTTCTAGAGTCTCCCATGTTTCTTTAGCAGTCTTGCAATTTTTTGATTCAATATTTTGCAAGACATTGTCCGAGAGATTTAGACGGATTGTACTAGCTGCAATCTCATCTATTTCCTCCCATTGTTCCTCAATGACGGTTGCTACCTTTTTTTCTTTCCCTAACAACGCCTTATGGACCTTCTATTGAATGAGAATATCCTTCATCCTCCTTTACCATAAAGAGAAATTATTATTGCCATTAAATTTCTCAATATCTACCTTCTGGCTTGACATTTTTTTTCTCACTGTGTTTCTTTTTCTGCAAATAAATACGCCCTGGATCTAATAAAAATCTTTTCTGATGTGGCAGGTCAATCTAGGCTGCAACCACAGAGCATATTAAGAATTTTACTAGACCAGCTCTGATACCAGTTGTTGGGCACAGCGGGTAAAAATAAAATGAATTCAACAGAGTAGAATAATGACACCGAAATTTAACGTGGTTCACCCTTTTAATTTGGGCTAAGTCCACGGGACAAACTCCGAAAAATATTTCTTCCACTAATAAATTAATGGGTACAAAGTAAGAGGCAATACAACAAATTGAGATAAACCCAAAATAGTGTCACACAAGTGTTTCCCAAACTCACTATTTTGTCACTCCCCTTTTAGAAAAATATCCCAATATTTTTCTAAGATATTCTTTCTCACTTTCTTATACACAACACTATTTTTCTTCAAAGGAAATTGTTCCTTTGGCTTTGCTTTGCTTCTCTTCTTGTTTTGGTGTGTTGGTGTATCTCTAAGGCAAAGACATTGCCTATTTATAGGAAAAATTGCATATCAATGTTAGTTGCACATATCATTGGTGGTTGCACCTACCATTTGTGGTTGCACCTACCATTGGTGGTTGCACCTACTATTTGTGGTTGCACCTACCATTTGTGGTTGCACCTACCATTGGTGGTTGTATCTACCATTTGTGGTTACACTTATCATTTATGGTTGCACCTATCATTTGTGGTTGTACTTACCAATTGTGGTTGCACCTAACATTTGTGTTTTCTTCCTCTTAAATGTAGGAGGGACTTACACCCTACAACTTCAATAACTGATCATGGTAAGATTGGTATGACCTTAAACGTTTCTCATTCCGTTGGATCTAATTCACAAAGATCCTGGTTTGCTTCTTTTTGTCAACAGTGTTGGAGACTCTCCACTCTTCGTGGCCATCAATAGAAAAATGTTCAAAGTTGCAAAATTTATGTTAGAAAATAGCAACGAATGCTCTCTCAGGGGAAGGGACGGAATGAATGCCTTACATGCTGCTGTTGCTCGCTTTGCATCAGGTAATTGTTGATATGCTGCTCTGATACTTGGTAAATCAATTAATTTCATTGATATTCTTTTTGCTTTGAAACTCTGACTCTTGAACGGAAGAACCGGAGAAGAAAGAGACAACTAATCAAAATCATTTTTTAGTAGATTCCTAAAAGCATAAATTTTGATTCTTGTAGGTTGCCACGGTAATCTATATGTATATATATTACCAGATACCACAAAATAATAAATAAAAAAAGTACATTATAAAACTGAGTATTTATAATCCCCTATTGTTTTTTCATCTTATCTCTCTTTTGAACGAATTCCATCTTACCTCTCTAGCTTTTAGGACACAACATTTTAATCCTGTATTTATCTAAATGACTATTTTTAGTTCCATAATTGTGTGAAGGGGGTAAAAAAGCATAGCTTTTCTCCTAACAAAGTTGGAAAATTAAAATGTACTGTTCATTTTTGTACAGGATGCATTACCATGAATTGGGGATTAGACATTAGTAAACCCTTTATTTTATCAAATAGTACCCTTTAGTCCATTTATATATCATATGTCCCTTACTTTTAATATTATCATACATTAGTGCCATAACATATATAAGTTACTAAAATTATTTATTGAATTTTCTCTTTTTTCGTAACTCCCCAACAAGTGCTCTCTTTATCCCACCAATAATTTTCCACAGAATTTCCCAAAGAAGCCTATAATAATATTTGAATCTTAAACTCAAAACAGTAAAATAGATCTTACTTCTTTACTATGAAAATTGAATTTTCAATTATGTTCTACCTGTTAAGTGTGAGTGAGAGGTTTGCAGGAATTGATTATCAGCAGACTAGCTACGAACAAGTTTGTGTATGTATTTTTTTTAGAGGGGATCAGAATTCCAAGGAATAAGGAAAAAAGAATTGATAATTATAATTAATATCTAATATGATATTTTTGATTATTTAAAAATATAATTCTACTTTAGTTAATTATTTTAATATGAGAAGGTGTATAAGTTGATAATCAAATTTTGTTATAAATTATTTAATAGTAAATAAAGTTATATTTTAAGGGTAAAATATGTTTTAAAATATAAAAGATTATATTAGTTATTTTATTTTTATTTAGGTATATATACAATAACAAAATTTAATTGCAATAACAGGAATCAAATATCTTATTTTATCTTAATAATTAATGTTAAAAATTATATACAATTAGAAAAAAATTAATGAGCTGTGTAGTAACACATCTCAATTCCTCCTAGTTTCGCCACTATATATAATGATAGTAAAAGTGTTAAAGTGTACCATTTGATAAAGTACATTCTATTAGTGTATCAAACCCCTATGAATCGAATGATGAAATATATTGCATTGCTGGGTTATGTTTGATTTATTCTCTAACCGTGCTCTGTATCATATAAAAAAAAATCAAAGAGATGAAGAATAAATTTCCATCGTCAATATATACTTGAAGAAGATGATCAAGGGTGGACTCCTTTACACTATGCTTCAAAATATGGTTGTGTAGACGTTGTTGAGATGTTCTTAAGTGATGATAGTTCTTTGGTGGCTTACAAAAAGGATAAGAAAGGGTTGTCTGCTTTTCACGTGGCAGCATAAATTGGATATATTGAGGGAATGGAAATGTTGATTAGACATTGTCCAGATATATGGGAATTGTTAAGCAATAACGGTCAAACTGCTCTTCACGTGGCTGTAAAAGGCCGAAACATGAATGCAATCGAGTATATATCATCTTTATCAAGTTGGGATGTTCTTTTAAACAGGCAAGATAAAGATGGAAATACACCTTTGCATTTGGCTTCCTTGTTAGAGGATAACACTATCATTCGTTTCTTGTTAAATAAGAATGTGGATAGAGAAGTAGAAAACAAGGCAGGCCTAACCGCTTTAGATATCATTAAATCCTCTAAAACATACTTTGAGGTACGTGTGTATGCATCTCTTTTTACTTTGTTATCTTAAGATTTTACAAATACTAACAGAAAAAATAAGAACTTACAAGTACTACTAGTTGATAGAAATGATAATAATATAAGCATGTTCAAATATTTTGAATGACAAATTCCTAATTATCCTATAAGCATGTAGTGTTGAGGTGGTTTAATCATCCTATATATAGTATATATGAGAATACTTTCAAAATATTATTTAACAGGAGGAAAATGCGATAAAATGGTTCAAGCAGGGTGAAGAGGGTTCCCAGCCACTCAGTTTAAGGCTACTGCTAAGGATAAGAAACACCGAATTGAAACATGTTGATGAGACAAAGAGGAACTTAGAAGATGCATACCATAATAAAGATGATGAAAGCAGCAAAATCTCCAATTATACTTTACATGTGCCGCGGGGAACTTTCTGGAGCTTCAGAACCACTGATGGAGGAGTAGTTTTTACCAGACTCTTTTTCCCGTGGAGTCCCTATATCTTGAAGAAATCATATAACCAGAATGCAGTGATTGCAGCACTCATAGCGACTGTCACATTTGCTGCAGCTTTCCAAATTCCTGGTGGATACGAGAATGATGGTCCATACAAGGGTTTGCCCATTCTAAGGCACAAAACACTCTTCTACTTATTCATGCTTCTCGACTCCGTTGCTCTTGGTTTGTCGTGTTTATCAATTTTGATGTACTTGTATATTCCAGAAGCAACTGAGGGCTCTAAATCGGCGCAACTATCTGTACGAGCCAACTTTTGGGCCTTAATAAGCATGGTCGGAGCTTTCATTTTGGCAGTGCTGTTGATTTCAAAAAATTCTTCTTGGTTTCTCACACTAGTTGCTTTTATTTGCGGTGCTTGCTTCTTCAGCCACTGGGTCTCTTACTTGTCCGCCAGATATGGGCTCATCCAGATAATATAATACCTCAAAATATATGCTTTTATTACTTCGACCAGGAAATTTCGACATTAAAACTGTAGCTTGAAATTGCAAAATTGTTTTGCACTATGGGATGTCTCTTCCGGGCACCGTTCTAAAGTACCTGGGGCCAGAATCAATACTAAATGAAACCATGTGTACTTACATGTGCTTGTGCTTGATTTTCAGTACCAAAAATGAATAATTTGTTGGTGTGTGTTGTGGTGCATGGTGCAACAGTGACAGACACCAATACGTAAAACATGGAGCAGACAATAATATTAGTGGAGTCATAAAACATGGATGTACACCTATTAGGGTTATTGTTTAATTTTCGTTTCCATTGTATACATATAGTTAAACTCTTGTATAGAAAACAGAACAAAAATAATAATAAAATATACATGATAATTATCAGAGAAACATAATATTTGACATGGTATCAGAGCAAGTTATTACTAACTAATGAAATTACCGGCTATACGTATTTATGTTCTCCTACCATTGTGATTTCTGTTTTTGATTTGCTGATTTGCCGATTTGCCGATTTCTGATTTCTGGTGTGGTTGGTGATTGTGGCTGCTGATTTCTGTTTTTGCTGATTTTTGATTTCTGGTGGTCGTTCTGACTTACTCATTGAAACCGTACCTGTCTAACTGGTTGGGTCCAACGCTGGTTGCCTCATAGTGTGGCCGGTTCCACCATTAGTTTCTTTTCTAAAAAAGAAACAAAACCCAACGATAAATGGCACTGAAGTCGCGTTCTTTGTATCGGTTTCCTGCTTCCGTGAATCTTGAAACGCAGCAACATATATTTTGTGTTTTGTCTCTGTGCGTGTGGCTGGTTGGAGCCATAGGTCTATCTGCAGTTGTGGGTAACCATCTGTTCTTCTAAGCTCGGACAAGCTTGGAACGAGAAGGAACTGCAGAGGGCTGCACGAAGAACGCACCATAGAGGCTGCGTGAAGAAGGGGCTGTTGTGAAGCCACAGTTGAAGAACGCAGAAGGAGCTGCGTTGAGGAACGCAGAAGAAGCTCCGTTGAGAAACACAGAAGAAGCTGCACTAGGGAACGCAGAGAAGCTGCGCGGAGGAACACAGAGAAGTTGCACGGAGAAACGCAGAGAAGCTGCACGGAGAAACGCAGAGAAGTTGTGCAGATTTGGAAAAAATTTAGGGTTACGCAGAGGAAGGGCGCCGCTACGTGTGGGAAATTAGGGTTACATTCTGATTTCTTTATGTTTATATAGTGGTTGTTGTAAAAAAAGAAAAATAGAAAGGAAAAAAATTTTAGATTTCATGGCGGAATCTAGAGATTTAACTACCAATTTCATGTTGGAAGATTTGACGGCAAAAATGACAAAAGTTCTAACTAGAGCTCAGATCAGCTCACAACCTTCGCTAACTGAAGCGTCGACTGCTCCCATTAGTATCAAGTTGGGAGGATCCAACTATGCCTTGTGGTCCCAGGTGGTGGAGATGTATATCTCTGGCAAAGATAAACTGGGATATATTAATGGGGATTTTCCTCAACCTGTTGAAACCGACCCCTCATTTAGGAGATGGCGTACTAAAAATGCCATTGTCAAAGGATGGTTGATCAATTCGATGGACCCCTCCTTGATTGCAAATTTTATCTGATTCCCAACTACGAAACAGGTTTGGGATTCTGCTGTTACCACTTACTATGATGGGACAGACACGTCTCAAGTGTATGATCTTCGCCGTCGAGTTACTCGTACGAAACAAGCGGGTGGATCCATTGAAAAATACTACAATGACCTTCGAGGGTTGTGGCGTGAAATTGATTTCCGTCGTCCTAATCCAATGGAGTGTGCGATTGATATACAAAAATACAACTCCATCGTACAGGAAGATCGAGTGTATACCTTCCTCGATGGACTTGATGATAGATTGGATAAAACTCGAAGTGATGTGCTTCAGATCAAACCCTTCCCTACGGTGGAACAAGCCTATGGATTCATCCATAGGGAAGAGGTCAGGCAGACCGTGATTATTACAGGTGTAGATACGATACCCGGAGCAGGTATGGCTTTTAAAGGGGTCAAGGGACACCATAATCTAATGCCACCAAAAACAGGAACTCCCTTGGGTAGCAAGAAATCCACGGGAAATCCACCATCTCTTGACATGAAATGTGACCATTGCGGAAACTCTAAACACACCCGTGAAAATTGCTTCAAACTACATGGGTATCCAGAATGGTGGAATGATCTTCAAGCACGGAAGAAATGGGACACCACTGGGCGAGCCGTTGTGGCTACCAATAATGCCTCACTATCCCTTACTTCTCATGCCAAATCTTCCCAGGATCCAAGTATTTCAAGTAAAGCATTTCACATCTCTACTCGTAGTGATAAGGAGGATTGGATTCTGGACTCTGGAGCTATAGATCACATGACATTTGACCCAAACAATCTCTCCAATACAACCCAGCCAAGACGGAGTCGTGTTGCCAATGCAAATGGGGTCACTTATCCAATTACAGGAGCTGGAACAGTGACCTTATCTCCTTCATTATCATTATCTAATACTTTACTTGTACCCTTTCTATCAAACTGACTAATGTCTGTAAGTCAGGTAACTTCAGATCTTAATTGTGTAGTATTGATGTATTCTACTTTTTGCCTTCTACAGGATATTCTCACCAAGGAGATCATTGGGCGTGGTACTAGGAGAAGAGGGCTATATTATGTGGATGACCTCAGTTCAGGAAGAGCCAATCACATGCAACACACTGTTGGTAACAAGGAACGACAGATTTGGCTATGTCATCGTAGATTTGGGCATCCATCATTCGGGTATTTAAAGCACCTACTCCCCAGTTTATTTTCAAATATCACATTCAAATTTCAAATGTGATACTTGTATCCTAGCAAAAAGTCATAGGGCGTCTTATCCTATAAGCATTAATAAAAGTATGACTCCTTTTGCTTTGGTACATTCTGATGTTTGGGGACCTTCCCCGGTCATTACGTCATCGGGTCATCGTTGGTTTGTTATTTTTGTTAATGATTGTACACGAATGACATGGCTTTACCTTCTCAAACATAAAGATGAAGTATTTGCTACATTTCACCTGTTTCACACCATGGTTCAGACACAATTTTTTGAAAAAATTAAGATACTTAGGTCTGATAATGGAGGGGATTATGTTAATCAACAATTCCGGACATACTTGGACAACCATGATATTCTCCATGAAACCTCGTGTTCACAAACCCCACAACAGAATGGGACTACGGAGAGGAAGAATCGGCATATTTTAGAAACGGCTCGGGCCTTACTAATCGGTGCACATATGCCTAATAAATACTGGAGTGATGCTGTTACTACAGCTGTGTATCTACTGAATCGTATGCCCACAAAAACCTTACAATTTCAAACTCCATTAAAGGTGCTATCTGATCATCTTCCCTTGCCTACTATTTTGATGCTTCCGCCCCGAATTTTTGGATGTGTTGCTTTTGTCCACCTCCATAAAAATCAACGAACTAAGTTGGATCCATGTGCTGTCCAATGTGTATTCTTGGGGTATGGCGTACAAAAAAAGGGTTACCGATGTTATGATCCAATTACTAAAAGAACCTATATTACCATGGATGTCACTTTCCTCGAATTAGAATGTTTTTTCCCATCACCGGTATCCAATTACACTCTTCAGGAGGAAAGTTATGGTGAAGAACGAAATTGGATTGATATTGAAATATTAGACACTAGTCCAACATACTCGGATCGTGCCAATAATATGGAGGAGCCAGTATCTAAACCCAAGCTTGAACTTCCAAGAACTGAAGCTGAAGTAGTAATTGAATCTCCAGAAGATGAAGTGGTTGATGTACCCCTCCATTCTCTAGTACCCAATGATCCTCCTGTTGAGAATACTCCTAAGGTAAGCTATCCTATCACACCTTTACAAACTAATGCTATAGATACATCTGTTGGTTATGTTTTACCTTTCAGACACAATCGAGGCAAACCTCCAAATCGATACTCCCCAGAAAGAGAAGAACAACAATCCAAGTATCCAATAGCAAATTATGTATCTACTCAAAGGTTATCAAAACCTATCAGGGCATTTGCACAAATACTCTCCTCGTGTCAAATTCCAAGTAGCATTGAAGAAGCCTTATCTGATCCAAAATGGGCTCAAGCTATAAAAGAGGAATTTGAGGCATTGCAGAAGAATAACACATGGGTGTTAAGCGAGTTGCCTCAAGGGAGGAAGATGGTAGGATGCAAGTAGATTTTCTCCATTAAGTATAAAGCAGATGGGTTAGTTGATCGATACAAGGCGAGACTTGTAGCAAAAGGATATACACAGAAACACGGGATAGATTATCAAGAAACCTTCTCACCTGTGGCTAAACTAAAAACCGTTAGAATCTTGTTATCTCTTGCAGCAAATTTAGATTGTCCATTGCACCAACTTGATGTAAAAAATGCCTTCCTTCATGGTGATCTTGAAGAAGAGATTTACATGGATATCCCACCAGGACATACTGTTACATCAGGAAAAGAAACTGCATGTAGATTACAATGAGCATTGTATGGACTAAAACAATCACCTCGAGCATGGTTTGGTAGGTTGAGTTCAACAATGAAGAAATATGGGTTGCAACAAAGCAACTCTGATCATACTCTTTTCCTAAAACATCGATTAGGGAAGATAACAGCCCTTATAGTCTATGTAGACGACATGATCATTACATGGGATGATAAAGAAGAAATCTCTAAGCTTCAAGAACAATTGTCAAATGAGTTTGAAATGAAGAACTTGGGAGGGCTCAAATACTTCTTAGGTATTGAGGTAACAAGATCAAAACAAGGCATATGTCTTTCCCAAAGGAAATATACTCTGGACCTATTGGCAGAGGCAGGACTACTAGATTGTAAACCTGTCGATATTCCAATGGTTCAAAATCATAAACTTGGAGAATATATGGACCAAGTACCAGCAGATAAACAGAGATATCAACGGTTAGTAGGTAAACTCATATATTTATTTCATACTCGACCTGATATTGTTTATGCTGTGAGTGTCGTGAGTCAGTTCATGCACTGTCCAAGTGAAGACCATATGGATGCGGTCATGCGAATACTTCGTTATTTAAAATCCTCTCCTGGGAAAGGACTTATGTTTTCAAAGAATGGTCAATTGGAAGTCCTTGGATATACAGATTCAGACTGGGCAGGGAATATGAAAGATAGGAAATCTACTGCTGGGTACTTTACTTTTGTGGAGAAGCAAGAAGCAAAAGGTAGTTGCCTTATCTAGTGCTGAAGCTGAATTTCGAGGAATGGTCAAGGGAATATGTGAGCTCCTTTGATTGAAAAAACTTCTAATTAAGATTGGTGTTGCTCCTAACTCTGAAATGAACTTATTTTGTGATAACAAAGCAGCCATTGTCATCTCTCACAATCCAGTTCAACATGATCGCACGAAGCACGTTGAAGTGGATCGGAACTTCATCAAACAGAATCTTGAAGAAAAGATTATTAAGCTTCCATTTGTTAAATCAGAAGATCAATTGGCTGATATACTCACAAAATCTGTGTCTGCAAGGAACTTCTACAACTCACTTGACAAGTTGGGCATAAGAGACATATATGCACCAACTTGAGGGGGAGTGTTGGTGTGTGTTGTGTTGCATGCTGCAACAGTGGCAGACACCAATACTTAGTGGAGTAAAACATGGAGCAGACAATAATATTAGTGGAGCCATAAAACATGGATGTGCAGCTATTAGGGTTATTGTTTAATTTTTGTTATTGTTTAATTTTCGTTTTCATTGTATACATATAGTTAAACTCTTGTATAGAAAACATAATTCACCTTATGTCAACATATTAATTGTAGAGGAACATTTGTATCATGTTTATGCTATTGTGTTCTGTGATAAATCTGATTGGGAATGTAGTTTTGCTAGTCTTTGATGATGTTATTCATACTTAGTATATTACATAATATTATTTGAGTAAAGAATGCACCTAAACTTTAAAACAATTCAAAACTAAACTAAGCTTCTAATAGGTTCAAATATAATAAATAAATGGGTTAATTAAGTTTTGTATCCAAAACATTTCAAAAGTTGCAAATATACTCCCACTGATTATATAATGCTACTAATATGTCTAGTGAATTAACAGAAATATATCATGTGCCGTCTATATTACTCTTTTTTCAGGGTATTTTGATGAACCGTTCAAAAAGCCTGGCCAGATGCTCTTGATCCTGCACTGCGGAGGCATGTTCAATTTGAACGGGAAATTGTTTTAGGCATTCCACATGAGAAGGCAAGAGCTGAGATTCTTTCCGTGCTTACACACCAGGTTTTGTTGGAATTGATGACTTGGCTTCACTTTCTAACAAGGCAGGTTACTTGCCATGCCATGAAGAGGATAATAGCCTAGAAAGAAGTATATAGTATCTAAAGATTCCATGAAGCACATTGAGGAGTGTGGAAAGAACCCTGGTTGCCTGACGAAATGGAAATGCTTGCAAATTGCAATCACTACGATTGATTTTGAGGTGATCCACTCTTTCCTCCACTTCAATACTTTTCTCTCCCTTTTGAATACAAAATTTGTTGGCAAATGATTGGAAAAAAAAAAACCCAAAACTTATAACCCTCTTCCCTTGAGTTGAGAGGGGTATGAGTTAGAGTCAGGCTGCTATTTGTTTACTATGGAACATTTGAATATGACTTTCCCTTATTTTTCAAATTGCTTATTTGAAAATTTGGAACTCCAATGGACAAACCCTGTCAGGTGGGTTTTCCTAGCCTGGGAGGATATCTCCATCTGTCTCCAAGATCAGAGAACCAATATTTTCTACTGACTCCAAATTATCAATAACAACATCATATAAGATTAGCAAAAATACATTGTCAATAAAAGATTAGCAAGTTATTTGATAATTTGGAGCTCTAACCCTAACCAGTGTTCATGAAACGGATTTCCTGGTTGAAGCAATAAAAGAAGATGTTTTGTGTCTCTGTAATATGAGAAGGCACTTATATACAGCAAACACACACACATGCATGAGATAGTTGCCGAAGAAGCAAGCACCGCTAACAAAAGCAACTAGTTTGAGAAACCAAGAAGACTTCTCTGAAATTAGCAGCACTGCAAAAATGAAAGCACCAACCATACTTATCAAGGCCAAAAAGTTTGCTATTATGGAGCGTTGTGCTGATTTAGAGTTGCCTTGTGTATCTGGAATCCAGAAGTAATTTAAAATTGATAAACAAGACAGCCCAAGAGCAATGGAATTGAGAAGCATGAATAAGTTGAAGAGTACTTTGTGCCTTAGAATTGGCAAACCCTTGTTTGGACCATCACTCTCGTATCCACCTGGAATTTGGAAAGCTGCTGTGAATGTTACTGTCGCTATAAGAGCCGCAATTACTGCATTCTGGTTATTATATGATTTCTTCAGGACTTGTGGACTCCATGGATTCACCTTTCTGATTAGTAGTTCTCTTCCATCAAGGGTTTTAAATCTCCAGAATGTACCCCGTGGCACAAGTAAAGTTTCTTCATCACAATTGGGTGTTGTGCTTTCATCTTTCTTCTGCTCTGCATGATCTTCTAGTAATATCCTCTTTTTTGTCTGCTTTGCCTCTCCCTTTTTATTTAGCGACTGCTCAATTTCTTCGATTTCGATGTGTCTTTTACTTAGCAGTCCCTTTAAACTCATTGGGACATGGTGATCGCCTTCCCTTTTGAACCATTTTATTGCCTCTGCCTGCAATATTTGCATGTAATTCAATGCTTAAATATTGGCCACACCCACCTACCATAAATCTTTTTGAAATGAACAGTTACAAGTCACAGGTTAAAGAGAAGCAAGATTAGTTAGTGTAATTATTATTTTTTTTAAATCAAAACTACCCATTACTTGATTAGAAGAGTAACTCTATACTAATGCTAGGAATTAGGAAGTACCACCTGACTTACTTCAGTACTAACGAAAAACATCTCTTAACCGACATGTCTGAAGAGTCAGAATGGGCAAATATTGTTTCACTACATTGCCACCATAATTGATTCTTCTGTAGTGTAATTTAGTTATATATATTCAACTACCTAGCATTTAATTGTCATTTATCATTTGCACATGTATGATTAGATTAATGGATCCTTTCTATTAAGTAACTAGTATGTACCTTTTGATAGTATGTTTCAGAGGATAGAATGATGTCTAGAGCAGTTAGACCTTCCTTGTTTACCATTTGTCTGTCCACCTTCCTTACCCTTAACAGATTGCCTATGATAATCTTATCTTCTAAAAGTGCAGCCAAATGCAAAGGGGTATTTCCATCTTTATCTTGCCTGTTTAAAACAACATCCCAACTTGATATACATGAAGAGAGATACTCGATTGCACTTAGGTTTCTGCCTATTACAGCTACATGAAGAGCAGTTTGACCTTTATTGCACAGCAACTCCCATATGTCTGGACAATATCTAATCAGTATTTCCATTACACCAGCATGTCCACTTTGTGCTGCAACGTGAAAAGCAGACAATCCTTTCTTATCCTTTTTGTATGCGACAACAGAATTATCATAGTTTAGAAACAACTCAGCAGCTTCTACACAGCCATATTTTGCAGCATAATGAAGAGGAGTCCACCCTTGATCATCTTCTTCGAGTATCGATGATGGTAATTTTCTTTTCATATCTTCCATAACATCCATTATATCTATATTTTTTTTTAAAACAAACATGAATTAAGAAAGGAAACAAAATTAAAAAATCACACATAATCCAATGGGATCACAATTCACACTATGTATGTAGAAACTATCCAATGACATCATGTCTTAAAGGGTTGAAAACACTTCAATATTTATATAATATTTGATAAATTAATTAAAGTCCATATATAGAAGCAAAATAGCATATAGAAGTATTGTTTATATTTTATACTTTATTTTGAAGAAACTGTGACCCCTAAAAGGAATGAAAGTTAAAGAGTAAATAGAGCATATCTTACACCAAAAAAATTATAGATGAAAATAAGAACTGAGAAACTTACCTGTAAATTTGTCATGATGCCGTATATTATATAGGCGTCCTACAATAATCAAAATTGAACCTTATAAATTTCTAAATAAATATGACTATTATTTTGTTTCTAGAATATACTCTATTTAGTCTCCAGTTGTCTCTTTCTCTTCCCATTCAAGTGTTCCAATTTCAAAGCCATATGATAATTTTGTACTTGTCTAACTCATAAATGATGAGAAATTCCTTTCTTTCCTTCTTCTTTTTTTTTTTTGGCCAAGGGCTGTGTTACAAGTCTTCCTTTCTATTGTACTAATCATAAAACTGATGAAATTACTTAATTACCCTCAAGAGAGCAAGGGATCAACAATTACCTGCCCCAAGGCGAGCAACAGCAGCATGTAAGCCATTCATTCCATCCCTTCCTCCAAAAGAACACTCATTACCTTCTAACAACAATTTTGCAATTTTGAAAAAACTTCTGTCAATGGCCAAAAAAAGCGGAGATGCTCCAACACTATTAACAAGAAGAGACAAACCAGGATCTTTGTGAATCAGAATTTCAACAACATCAAGGTAACCATAGAGCACAGCTTCATGCAGTACAGTATCCTCCCTTGCATTTAATACTCTTGTAATTGGCTTTTGTTCTGCTTTAATCTCTGATCTATTTCTAGCTGACTCTGCAGAATCAATTAAAAGCTTTACAATTTCTGAACAACCTACTCTTGCTGCAACATGTAATGGAGTGTCTTTGTCAGAGTTTTGGTGGTACAGTAAACAAGCACATGATCCAAACTCTATGATCTTCTCTGCGATCTTTGTTTGTTTATTTAATGCTGCAACATGAAGGATAGTATTCTCCTCTGTGGTTTTTCGCTGTAAAATATTATTATAACCCATCATCAAAATTAAGTTACCAAAGCTTGATTCATTACCAGAAGCTACAGCCCTGTACAATTTAGGATCCATTGTGGAGAACAATTGAGAGAAATTAAACTGCTCTTTTGATACAAAGCTGTTGACAAGGGACTTCTACATACTATACTTTCCCAATAGAAGACTTTGTGGTCAATGTTTAAAATTTTGAGTGTGTCAAATTTGACCCTTGAAAATATTAATTAAATGCGCGATTCGTGTTACCTTACATTACTTTGGTTATATATTTATAGAAATTATTCATTCCTTGTTAGACTGTAATGTGCTGTGTGCATTACAATCTAGAGAATCTATAGAAATTATTCATTCCTTAATATAATATTGGTAAATAGTAAGCCTTATATAGTGTATATATCTTAACAACAATACAGTATTGTTTCAAATTCTTTTCAATAACAGAATAGGTTTTCCTTTTCATTTGCGATTTCTCTCCAAGAAATGACAAGAAAATACCTCCATATGGTGAGAGCCATTTATTTTCTACTTCATTTTCCTGATTTCTTGATGCTCTTTTCTACCGTCGTTTCTGGTTCCCAATGACAATCGATAATTTCAGAATCCAAATATCTTAGGATTGTGATAAAGGCCACACAATATCCATCCGTATAATGTGGTATCTAGACTAATGAAATGTATGATTAGTGAGCTATTTTGAAAAAAAAACACATAATTAATGTTTGATAAAAAGAGCAAACATTACACCTGATATGTGTATACATATGTGCAAACTAAAATAATAAGGCCGCAGAATATACCAGATGATTATCTGTCATATTGAGCTGTAAATATTATTTTATTTGTCAAATACCATCCATCATTTTTCAACAATCTCACTTCTCCCATAAGGTTCATACTTCATACTATAAAATTATTAATAGGTCGAGGTTGGTTCAACTCAAAAATGCGAATCAGCAGCTGGTTACCGAAGGAAAGGAATAATTTTGTTACTTTGACATTGGCTCAACTTGTTTAAATTTTATCTGAACCAAATTTAATTTAGTTAAAAATCAGCAAATTTAATTTAGTTAGAAATCAGATAAATTTATGTTAAACTCAACTTAATTCATTTAAATTTTATGTTAATCAAATCTAACTTGATTCATATAAATTTTACTTGAATCACGTTTAATTCAATTAGAAATATTAAATGTTCAACTCGTTTAGTTTCAATTAACTTTTTTATGAGTTATAGCTCAATTTAATTCATCTAAATTTTATACAAGTTAAGTTTAATTAAATTAGACATATCAAATGTTAACGCTACTCACTTAAATACATCTCAATTTAACTCGTTTAAATTTTATGTGAACAAATTCAAGTCAATTTATCTAATAAATAAATTTATAATTTTCTTATAAAAATAATAATAAAAATATTTTGTTAAATAAACCCATAAGACATGAGTTAGATGAGATGAGTCTTTTTAGCATATCAATTAATTAAATTAATCTTAAATAAATTAATCTAAATTCATCGATTTATTTTATATTATTATTTATCAATAATAAATCACATACATATAAAATTTATTCTTGTAAGAAAAATCATTACAACGATCAAAGTAAACATAACCGCTATCATTTTATAAAGTTACTTATATTATTTATTTCTTATTCTTTTAAGTGGTATGAAAATAGTTACATAAATAATTTACTTTTATAACTTTTTTTCTTTGCTTTAAATCTGATTTCAATACTTTATTAGAATGAAATTCCAATAATATTTTAAAAAATTCTATATGTGTTATTATTTGTTTAAAAAAAATTAATAACTTTCAAATGACTTTTGTATGATAAGAAAGAAGTCTGCATCGGTAACTTTCAATGGAAATTTTTTAATGATTTTAATAGGATTTTAAAATTTAGGTGTATTTAATTAAGATTTTATAGAAATTTTTAAATTTAAGGTGCATTTAAAAATTTAATTGATTTTAAAACATTTTAAAAACTTTCAAATTTTAATGGACTTTTTAGTTTAAATTATACAAAAAAAAAATTCAACTTATAATGGCGTTTATTTTTATTACTTTTCTTTAACATTTTTTATTACCCATTCAACTATTATCAATATAAATTCATAAAAGTTCATGAAATAAAATATATTACTATCATAAAAATTTGGCAAAATCTAATGAAGTCTTAAAAATTATTAAAAATCTATCAAAATCTTAAATAAATACATAGTTTAAAAACAATTATTATTTTAATATCTTCTCAAATGAATTAATGCATCAAAATTGAGTTCAACTCCCGTGCTTCCAAATGGAAAGCAGGCCACATAACAGTAATTAATTAAGAAAATATGTCCTTTCGACTCCGATAAGTAAACTTATTACCTTTCGTTGAAACAAGAAACGAAAAATAATTGCAAGACATTAATTATGAACAGTAAAAAACTTATCAATCATCCAAAAAGCCCAATAAATATTATTTTCAATAAAACAAAATTAAAAATAAAATCAAAATATATGCCATTATTAAATAAAAGTGTTCAAAAACCGAACCGAATCGGATTAAATCAAAAAATCAGATCGGATCGAACATGACCGAACTGTTTTATAAATCAAACAATTCAATCTTATTTGTATTAATTAAAATCGTTTTTCAAGCAGTACGATCAGGTTTATATTAATTTTTAAACCGGTCGAACCAAATTAATTTAATAATATATTAAATTTTTTATATTATTTATCACTAGAGTGTCCAAAAATATGACCGAATTGGATTAAACCATACCGAATCGAACCGAATGGTTTTATAAATCAAATTATCCAATTTATATTAATTAAAACTATTTTTAAATAATTCAATTTGATTAAAAAAAAATTTCCAAAATCAAACCATATCAAAACGCCATATAGGTATATCAAATTACTAGAAATTCAAATAACGCCGAGTATTATTTGCTAAAGAAGAACTACCATAGATTCAGATGTCAGACAACCATTTTCTCTAAACCTCTTTTCCCAACAATTGTCGTCATAAAATCTTCTTTGAAACATTTGCTGGGTATAGACTTGCAACTTGCAGGCCTAAGATCATAAATTAAACTTTTTTTTTCCCCTTAGTGGTGATATAACTTGAAGAAGTGATACATTTTATGGCAAGGTGGGAAAGAATCTTTAATTTCCTTGCTTGAGCAATATAAGAGCTTTTATTGTTATTTTTGCATGGGAAAAATAATTCATTATTGATGATATATGCACACACACACAAATATATAGCAAATGCGCGCATTAATAGTTTATCATCATGATAATTTATGATATAAATTTCTGTTTATTGTAGTGAAGAAGAAGGTTTATATGTGAACAAGAAAGCAGTGAGTGATAGAAAAGGAAAGAAGAAGATGTTCAGGCTACTAAACCACAAGTCTGAAAAACCTCAGAATGGTTATGAGTTCAAGTTTAAGCTGTCTAACTTTCAGGCTTTTCAGGTTCCTCTATCCCCTTTTCCATTCATCATCAACTTTTCCCTCTTTTCAAAAGGAAAAAAAAAATCCCTTTCTTTCACTTACTCTTAAAAATATCTAGATCGGTCAAATTGAAAAAGTTTAGGTACAAAGTTGTTCAGATTAATTTTTGGTTACTCACGAGAATTGGAATACATAATTGGTCATTTAGCCAATTAAATTTTTTTTTTTTAAAGGTCTTTATACACTGAAAAAATGCATGTTATATTTTCATGGTTCATGTCTTCAGAAATCAAGAAAAAAAGGGCATGCTAAACTAATATTACAGTGCAATAATAGCTCCCTGTAAGTAAGACCGGAATATATTATACATAAAGTTATTTATTTTAAATTTGATTTCGAGTAGATAACAAATTAATTGTAATGTAGATAATAAAATGAATGGATTTATGTTATGAATTAGTATTTTCATAAGCGAAGATCGGGTCCAATTTTAGTTGCATAAATTAATAATAATAGGTAATAGTAAAATAATAAACATTAAGAAAATAAATGACACATAATGATTTAAGTGGTTCAACTTTTTAATATGAAAAGTCTACTCCACTGACGACGCATACCGAGAAAAATCCACTAATAACCAAATAGAGATACAAACACAAATTTTCAGAGAGTTTCGACAAAATACAATAATATCCAAAATATACCCAAATATTTTCTGCAAATAATCACCAAACAAACCCAGCAAATAAATTTCAAATTTATTTGATATTACCGAACAAGAGAGAGCATGGAGGTGGCGAAAAACTGTGTTGTTCTCTGTCTTTCTGTCTCGTGGCTGTTTCTTTTTTTCGGTTGCTAATCTTCACGCAGCTTCTGTCTTCAGCTGCTGGTCTTCACGTAGCTTTTATCTTCTATTTTGTTTTCTCCAGCGATTGTTGTGTACTTTTCTGTAGCTCCTACTTTTCTCTTCTATTTTGTTTTCTCCAACGACTGTTGTGTACTTTTCTGTAGCTCCTACTTTTCTCTTCAGTAAAACACATATATACATATAAGGACTAAGGGTTTATTTGGGATGTGGGCTTTAGGCTAACAAGTATGTTTTGGGCCATAATTAACAAATCTACACCTTGGCTCAAAACAGAAAACAAGTTCTTCAAATATGAAATTTCTTGGATTATCAAATAATCGTCGTCCAAAGCCCCAAAGGGTGATTATATTCTGCAAACAACAATCAAGTCCAAACAATGCTTGAACTTGTTAAATGGAATTGATTTGGTTAACATATCAGCTGGATTCTCTGTAGTGACTATTTTATTAACAACAATAGCACCCTAAGAGACAATATCACGAACGAAGTGATATCTGACATCAATGTGTTTAGTTCTTTCAAAATACATAGTATTCTTAGTCAAGTGTATCGCACTCTGACTATCACAAAATACAACAGAAGTATCCTGGTGTAAATCCAAATCACAAACCAAACCTCTAAGCCAAATGGCTTCTTTCACTGCTTCTGCTGCTGCCATATATTCTGTCTCTGTCGTAGACAAAGCAACTGTAGACTGTAAAGTAGCCTTCCAACTAATGGCACAATGAGAAAGAGTGAAGACATAACCTATTATAGATCTTCTTCTATCCAAATCACCAGCATAATCGGAGTCCACATAACTAATAACACTGTAACCAGTATTAGAACTTTCATTATATACCAAACCAAAATTAGATGTACCTCTCAAATACCGAAGTATCCATTTCACTGCTTGTCAATGATCGTTACCAAGATTACCCATATATCTACTAACAACACTAATTGCATGTGAAATGTCTAGACGAGTACAAACCATAGCGTACATCAAACTACCAACAGCACTAGCATATGGAACCTGAGACATGTATCGCTCTTCTTCTTCTGACTGTGGTGACAAATCCAAAGAAAGCCTAAAATGTGCAACTAAAGGCGTACTCACAGGTTTAAACTCTTTCATACCAAAGCGTTCAAGAACTTTTTCAATATAACTTTTCTGAGTCAAATAAAGCTTGTCCACTTATCTATCCTTGTAAATTTCCATGCCCAAAATTTTCTTCGCTGCACCCAAATCTTTCATCTCAAACTCACTACTAAGTTGAGACTTTAAAATCTAAATCTCAGACTTATTCTTGGAAGCAATAAGCATGTCATCAACATAAAGCAACAAATAGACAAATGAATCATCATGGAATCTTTTATGATAAACACAACTATCATAATCACTCTTAGAATAAACGTGATCAATCATAAAAGAATCAAATTGTTTATACCACTGTCTAGGGGATTACTTCAACCCATATAAAGACTTTTTTAATAAACAAACATGATCTTTCTTACCTGGAACAACAAACCCCTCTGGTTGATGCATATATATTTGTTCCTCAAGCTCACCATGTAAAAAGATTGTCTTGACATCAAGTTGTTCTAATTCCATGTCAAATAATGCAATCATAGCAAGCAACACACGAATAAAGCTATGTTTCACAACAGGAGAAAATACTTCATTGTAGTCAATACCTTTCTTCTGATAATAGCCCTTTGCAATAACACGTGTCTTGAACCTAGTTGCTTCAACCTCAGGTATACCTTCCTTTTTCTTGAAGACCCATTTGTTTCCAACGATCTTCTAGCCCTTAGGCGGTTTCACCAATTCCCAAGTATGATTCTTATGAAGTGATTCAATCTCTTCATTCATATCAACCAGCCACTGAACAAACTCATCACAAGTGACAACTTCATGATAACTAGAAAGTTCATACACCTCAATAGACTCTGCCACAGACAATGCAAAAGAAACTAAGTCTGCATTTGCGTACCTCTGAGGGCGTCGAATCTCTCTTATTCCTTTACCCTTAGCAATACTATATGGTTGCTCATGTTGCTCTTTTCCTACATCATGAGCAGAATCATTTATCGCATCCACAGATGGTTGATCTGAAGTGCCCTCTTGCACTTGACTAGGAGCTCCACTCTCAAGCTCCACCTACTCACTAACACCGTGGTCTTTATCTGCAACAATAGACTCTCTTTTTTTACAACATGGAAAACTCATTAAACTTAACATCTCTGCTAATCAAAAATTTAGGTGACTTGGGTTCAACACACCATAATCTATAACTCTTTACCCCAAAAATATGCATTTCAATGCCCTAGGCTCAAGTTTACCATCATTAACATGAGCATAAACAAGACAACCAAAAACTTTTAAATTAGAATAATTAGCAGGAGTACCAAAGAATACCTCAAACGAAGTCTTTAACTCAATTGCAGTTGATGGAGACCGATTCACCAAATAACAGGCATGGTTACAAGCTTCAGCCCAAAAAGATTTATCCAAGTCAGCTTGAAAGAGCATACAACGAGCTCTTTCTAAGATAGTCCTATTCATACGTTCTGCTACTCCATTTTGCTATGGTGTATGGCGCACAGTGTGGTGTCTCACTATGCCATTTCTTTCACAAAACTCATTAAACTGACTGTCATAAAATTCCAAACCATTATCAGTTCTCAAATGCTTGATTTTCTTGTCTGTTTGATTTTCTATACAAGCCTTGAATTTTACAAATTTTGAGAATGCATCATTCTTGTTCTTCAGAAAATACACCCAAACATGACGAGAGAAGTCATCAATAAAAGTCAACATATACCGGGCACCACTCTTAGACACAACACGAGAAGGACCCCAAAGATTTGAATGAATATAATCAACAATACCTTTCATTTTATGGATGGTTGTACTGAACTTGACCCTACGATGCTTTCCATAGACACAATGCTCACAAAAATCAAGCTTCCCAGTTTTCTGACCACAAAGAAAATCTTGTTTGCTCAAAATAGACATCCATGTCTCACTCATATGCCCAAGCCACATATGCCATAATTGAGTAGTGTCTGAATCTTGATCTGACGAGGATGAAATTGATACACTGTCAATAATAGTGCTACCTTGAAGCATATAGAGACCATGCGACAATTGCCCTTTAATAACAACGAGAACACCCTTACTAACTTTTAAAACTCCACATTTAGCTACATACTTGTAGCCTTGTGAATCAAGAGTACCCAAAGATATCAAATTCTTTTTCAAATCTGAAACATGGCGAATATCTTTCAAAGTCCTAACAATACCATCATGCATCTTAATTCGGACAGTACCAATACCAACAACCTTGCAGGACATATTTTTTCTCATCAAGACAACACTCTCATCAATAGACTGATAAGAAGCAAACCAATCTTTACTGGGGCACATATGATAAGTGCAACCCGAATAAAGAATCCAAACATCTCTAAGAGAACCAATAGATACTTATAGAACATTTTCACCATCAGAACCAGAACTATCTACAACACCAGCAACATCATTAGTACCAAAAGACGTTGTGGCAGATTTTCCTTTACCTTTGAATTTAGGACAATTTACTTTCCAATACCCTTTCTGACGGCAATAGTTGCATTTATCTTTTCTTTTTCTAGATTTGGATCTAGACTTGCCTCTATTATTGCTTGTGCTTTTTCTTGATTTTTACCTCTGACAAATAAACCACTGATATTATCATTGTTGCTTGTAGACACATTTTTCTTCAACTCTCTAGAATTCAAAGTTGTTTTGACATCTTTCATAGAAATAGTATCTCGCCCATATAGTACGATATCAACAAAATGTTCAAATGAATGAGGTAAAGAACACAATAGAACTAAGGCCTGATCCTCATCATCAATCTTAACACCACCATTTTTCAGATCATGAATAATTTTAGTAAATTCATCAAGATGATCGTGCAAAGGTGTACCTTCTGACATTCTGAATGTATACAAACGTTGTTTCAAATATAACCGACTTGTCAAAGACTTGGTCATATACAAATTCTCCAATTTAAGCCATAACCTAGTAGGAGATTCCTTATCACTAACTTCGCGTAATACCTCATCAGACAAGGATAACTGAATTGAACTGAGAGCATTTTCCATTAATGCATCTTTTTCTTCATCAGTCAATTTTTTTGGCAATTTATCTTTGCCTTCAAGTGTCTTAATGAGCCCTTCTTTAACTAATATTGCTCGCATCTTCATACGCCAAAGACTAAAATCATTTCTATTATTGAATTTCTCAATTTCATATTTTGCAATCACGAGAGAAAACCCAATATTAAACAAACAGAAGCACAATCCATAAAATATAAAAACCAATCAGATAACTAGAAGCTCAAAATAAATCCAAAAGAGCAAACTTGATCAGTTCTAATAAATAGCAAAATAACACAATGCTTTGATACCAATTTGTTATGAATTAGCACTTACGAAAGCGAAGATCGGGTCCAATTTTGGTTGCATAAATTAATAATAATGGGTAACAGCAAAATAATAAACAGTAAGAAAATAAATGGCACACAATGATTTAAGTGGTTTAATTTTTCAATGTAAAAAGTCTACTCTACTGACGACGATACACCGAAAAAAATCCACTAATAACCAAATAGAGATACAAACATTAATTTTCAAAGATTTTCAACAAAATACACTAATATCCAAAATATATCCAAATATTTTCTACAAAGAATCACCAAACAAAACCAACAAATAAATTTCAAATTTATTTTATATTACCGAACAAGAGAGAGCATAGAGGTGGCAAAAAACTATGCTGTTCTCTGTCTTTCTGTCTCGCAGCTGTTTCTTTTCTTCGGCTGCTAGTCTTCACGCAGCTTCTGTCTTCAGCTGCTGGTCTTCACGCAGCTTCTATCTTCTATTTTGTTTTCTCCAGCGGCTGTTGTACGAGTAAGGGTTTATTTGGGATGTGGGCTTTGGGCTAGCAAGTATGTTTGGGCCACAATTAACAATTTACATAAGGATATTCATGGACAGAACATGAACTAAATATTTTGAATGCCATTTTCAATTATATTTTTCCTTTGTTTTTTTTTATTTAATCACCTCAATATTGAGCTAAGAAATGTTCCAAATTGCAGGTACCAAAAGGATGGGACAAACTTTTCATTTCTATTGTCTCAATGGAAACAGGAAATTCCATAGCCAAATCAGGAAAAGCATTAGTTCGAAATGGAAGTTGTTGGTGGGAAGAGGCAACATTGTTAGAGCCTATATGGATTTCACGGGATGATGCTTCTCAAGATATTCAAGAGTGCCTCTATAAGTTTGTGGTTGCCATGGTAGATCTTTTATTATTGTTGTTGTTGTTGTTGTTGTTGTTATTAGTTATGAACTTTTTAACTGCTTTTTTAAAACTATTTTTTGTGTAAACTCACCAATCCACTCAAAACATCAAAATACATTGTAGGGCTCAGTTAGGTTTGGTACTCTTGGAGAAGCTAATATGAACTTGTCAAGCTACATTAATTCAACAACTAATTCTGTTTCATTACCATTGAAAAAATGCGAATTCAGCACTATTCTTCAAGTGAGTATTCTCCATTGTAATGCAGAGTTAAATTTTTTCCCCCTTCATTAGCTTGACCAAGACTGCTAACTCTTAGAACTCTTTCTGGTTTTTCAGGTTAAAATTCAGTGCCTAAATCCTAGAACAAGACTAAGGTCTACAATTACTTAAAATGCTTTAATTAGTTCCATTTTAAGCTTTTATTTGATCTGTGAAACTGAAATAGTAATGCATATTTTAAAGGGATGAGCCATGGGAATACACAAGCTCATATATGGAGGAAATGAATGTTGATTATGATGATATAGACAACAAATCAGACGTTTCTGAATTAGCATTCACCAGAAGTGGTAGATCTTCTACTAGTAGCCATTGGGATAATACATATCCTCTAGATGAGCCTTGTCGGGTATGCTCACTTTGGTCTCTTAATAGGTTTCAATACATTATTTAAAGTCTTACATTATGAAGCTAATTGACATGGTTTTCAATTTTTGTCTTGTTGTAGGAACCAAATCTCCTAGCATCAGATTCACACCGTAGCTCTGATTCCCCTGGAGCTCCTTTTTTTGAAGAAAAGAGTTCCTCTAGATGTGTATTGGATGATCTGATTGGAAACCAGGATTCAAATGGCTCTCAAGATTATTGTTGTGGAAGCTCCTATAATGTTTCTTTTAGAAAAAATAACTCGTCCTCTCGTCTGAAACTCTCAGGCTCCCAAAGCCATTTGCAACATGAAGCAGAAGATTTTGGTCAAGTTTCAAGTTCCACAGCCACGATGTCATTACATAATGCAGCTTCATCTAAAGACCTCCTAGATGCTGCAGAAGCCACCATTGAGTTACTTAAGGCAGAGGCCAAAATGTGGGAACAAAACACTCGAAAACTAATGGTTGATCATGAGAAGTTGCAAAAGGACTTATCAGAACAGTCCAAAGAGCAGGAAATTCTCGAAGTAGAGTTGTCAAATTCGCGTGCAGAATATGTTGCCATGAAGCAGGATGTTGAACAATTGAAGATCTTATTGGAAAGAGAAAGAGCCAGACAGGCAGAAAACGAAGATTTCATAGAAAGAAATATGAGTGATAATAGAAAGGAATTAGAGAATGAGATAATGTTTCAAAAGGAATCAAATGCAACTTTGTCTTTACAGTTGAAGAAATGCATGGAGGCAAACATTGAGCTTGTTTCTGTTCTTCAAGAACTAGAAGGAACAATTGAGGAGCAAAAAATAGAGATCACTGAACTAGCAATGGCTAAGTCACAATTTGAAGATGTTCAGCTAAAACAGTTTCATGAGTCACAAAGGAACTTGGAAAGCATCATTCACTCATTAGAAAAAACTCTGGAGGAGAAAAACCGAGAGGTAGAGATCGAACAAGATCTTATGTCGGGAAATATAATGGAACTAGAAGCAGAATGGAGAGACAAGTTACTGGAAAAGGAACAAGAGATCATTAACTTAGAAGCAAAGTTGTCAGAAGCACTTGAGTATTCTTATCATGTAAGAAAAATTGATTTTGCTGTTGGAAGTGAAAGCAGTCATGTGAAAGAAATCGAGGAGCTAAGGCAGAATGTGCAGAATCTAACGAAACACTGCCTTGAACTTGAAAATGAAACCTTGAAACTTCAAATTAAACTGAATGATCATTCTTGCATTTCTGAGTGTGAAGTAAACAAGCTCAAATCACGAGTACAGGAGCTTGAAGAGGACTTGAAAGAGAAGGAAACTCATGAGAAAGAAGTTTCAAATATACAAGCAGATCTGGAGCACCAGTTGGAAGTTTTCAAGGACAAAGCTCGTTGTCTTGAAAATGAACTCTGTCGAATTTACGAAAATAAAGCAGAGAAAGAGTCTGTGATTGCTGTTTTGCAGCAAAAACTGGAATGCTACCAAGAAAGGGAAACTGATGCCAAGGACTATCCTCCAACTATCTGTACAAAATTGAAGATTTCTTACTCAGAGGCTGCAAATGAGATGTATATATTGTTCTACAAATTATATGAACAGCTTCATAATTCTATAGAAAACTTAAAGAATCAACAATTCACTCCTTATTCTACCACAGACGAAGACACCGAGTGCAGATGTTATTCTAATAGTTCAAAAGCTGAAGCTGACTTGAATAATTTAGTCCAACTCAAGAAATTATTTGAAGCAGCAGTTACTTTATGCTGTGAGGAACTTCAATGTAGCGAAAAAGAGGTGATCATAAGACTAGAACAAGCTAATAAAAACCAGAGTGAACTAAACCATATTTTGAAGGAGAATACTTCTTGCAGCTTCACTAGAGGACTTACAAGTCTGCATCTTCGATTGACATCTGAAGAAACAAATCTGAATGATAAACTGTTTGAAAATTTATCCAAAACCAAGGAGTTTGAGGCCGGAAAAATTCTTCTTAAGGACAAAAATGAACTGGAAGGCCACTTATCTGAATTACAAGAAGATAACGTCCTATTATCAGAAAGAATATGCGGTTTAGAAGCTGTACTAAGATATATGACTGATGAAAGAGAGTCAGGCCGTTTGGCACTGCAAAATTCAGAATGTCATTCGACTAGTCTTCAAGATGAGATTAGAAGAATGCAAAATGAAATGGACTCACGGAAAGTAGTTATGAAACAAAGATCAGAAGACTTAACAAAAAGGTGGTTAGAAGCTCAAGCAGAATGTGATCTTTTCAAGATAACCAACCAAAAACTACATGCTAGGAGCGAGAAGTTAATCAAGGAACGGAATTTGCTTCAAAAATCCAATGAAGCCCTAAGGAAGCAAAGCATGGAGTTGCAGGCACTTTGTACAGTCTTAGAAGGTGACTTGAGGGAATCTCAAAACCTTTACTATGATGTTTTGAAGGAAGTTGAAGCACTAGAAGCAAAAGTTTTCTCATTGGCTAAAGGTCTAGCCTCAAAGAGAAAGCAATGAATTCAGAACTTGAAAAATTTATTCTTGAAAGTAAAGATCATTTGGAGAAACTGGTTCGGGAAAAAAACTGGCTGAATCAGTTATATTTAGAGCCACCTGTTGAAGTTAGTAACCTGCAGAAAGAGGTTTCAAAACTCAATGATCCGAATTCTGCAGTTCATAGTGAAGTTTATCATATGCAAATGGAAGCTGAAATGAAGGTGCTAGTGCTCATAGCTGAGCTTGGAGCTTCGAAACAAAACCAGGATATTTTAATGATTGATCATGAAAAAGCACTACAGATGCTAGAAGATATGAAATCAAATGAAGATAAATTAGAAAGTGCCATTAGAAGTCTTGAGCTGAAACTCCAAGCATCTGAATATGAGAAGCTGCAACTATCTGAAGAAATTTCTTGTCTTAAGATTCAAGTGCACAAAACAGAAATGCTTCAGGAGGAAATTTTTGATCTCAAGACTTTGCTTTGTGTAACAAAGTCAGAGAAACAAAGACTAGAAGCTTCGTTCGAGATATTATCTGGAGATTATGAAGAAGTGAAAGCAAAAAGAATCTACTATGTTCAGAAAATCACCAGTATGGAGAAAGCTATGTCTGAATTAGAAGACTTTAAACGCAGTAAAGTTGTTCTGCAGGAAAAGGTTGTGCAACTGGAGTGGGATCTAACTGCAAGAGAAGCATTAAATTCACAAGTAACTAAGTTGAAAAAAGAACTTGCCTGGATTAAAAGAACTAATGGTGAGTTTCAAAAGAGGATTAAATACCTAGAGAAGGAGAAAGTAGAGTATGTGAATAAAACTGAAGCTCTTGAGGAAGAGTTGAGACAGAAGATAGAAGTGAACTTGGACCAAATTGAGTCCAATAGAGCAAATCTTCTATTTTGTCATGAATCAGAAACCAGTAAGGCTTTTGTTTACAATAACCAGTCAAAGCAACTGCTTGTAAGTATCAGTTAATGTTTTTGCCCATTTGGGTTGTTTTATTTTCATATGTTTATTTGGTAAGTTAATTTTGTATCTACCACATGGCAGTTAGAGGGAGATAATAACATTGTGGTTAACTCCAGCAAAATGCTCATTATAGAAGATCAAGTGCATCAACTTTCAAATGGTCAAGGCATGTTGGAGGCAGAACTAGATCAAGAAGAGGTCATTTTCTTTACTCTTAAATAATCTCTCTCTTGTTGCAGTCTTCTGCATCATATTGTTATCTAAAAGATGTGGTAGGTTG
Source organism: Hippophae gyantsensis (assembly GCA_030763125.1). Taxonomy (NCBI): domain Eukaryota; kingdom Viridiplantae; phylum Streptophyta; class Magnoliopsida; order Rosales; family Elaeagnaceae; genus Hippophae; species Hippophae gyantsensis. Next base: position 51,495,936 of record CM061033.1, read on the forward strand.
AAATTTATTTATTTGTTATCTGACTTCTCTTTTTTCTTTAAGGTTGATATGCACCCAAAGAATTAACTGTTGAAGTTGAAGTAGTAAAGAAAGAAAGAACTTCACCAGCAGATCTGAAATATAGATTTACGTGAATGCTATTTCCCAATAATAAGCCTTAAATATGTAGAGATGTATCAGTGAAGCTCAAAGCCATCGACAATGGCCAGACCCAGAACTGTTTTTAGTAATCCATTTGTCAGCCTTTTCTTTTAATTTTGAGTTTATAAAGGTATTGTTCGTTTCATGATAATATATAATTTATCGAATGAATTAAAGATAAATAGAATGGTAGTTATTATATATTCGGCATTTTTATCATTATGTTGCAGCACTAAAACAAATAGAGCATATATAATTGGGAATCAGGCATAGTCATACCCCATTAATCTTAATACTTGCCTTGTTATCCTGCCACTATGCGCTATTATGTTAAAAATAAATAAAATAAATCTGACATTATTATGTGATTTGAAGGGGCAAACCTTGTCAAAATATAGTGATTTTTTTGGGGGAATTGTTTGATAGTTATCAAAACCTACTTGTAGTACTGGCTAGTTCAAATATATCTTAATTTAAGCTCAGAGGTTGATTCAATGAATTGATTGGCTGAAAAAGCTTATCTCACTTAGCTCATGTAGCTTAAGAACATCTCGCAAGTTCATTTAAAAAATCCTTTGTCAAAAGATAATTACAATAATATCTATATGAAAAATCGCACTTAAAGCATACTATATTTATTTAAAAGTGAATTGAGGTTAACACAACTCATAACATACCCCGTGCAGACGTAAAATGTACTTCCAAGATAAGCTTCATGGATAAAATTGATAGACGGACAAATAAGTAGAGATAAATAACAAAACCGTTGTGATAATTCAGACCTAGTGATGTTCTCGGCACTGGGATAATTTAACTATTAAGGCTGCAGCTACTTATATATTTTTTATTAAAAAAATTGCATGAACATTTTATTTATCTAAGAATGATGAATCAAGGATGCAGTTGTTATTCCAATAATACAACCCATGTGTGTTCCTAAATAATCGGAAAAACAGCGGCAACAACTGAACACCCCACAGATGAGAACCACAAAAGCTTGCCCTTCATGTAAAGGAGCAGGCCATTTTCTTCTTTTCTTTTCTATTCTATTTCCTTTCATTAAAACATTCTTTTTACAGTATGGAATAAGCTCGAATCACCTCAACAATGGGTGCTCGACACAATGGACACTTCCCCCCACTACGAACTAGCTCATTTGCGCATTTTGAGCAAGTGCACATGTGCCCACATCTGCCAAGAAATTTGGGGAAAAAATTGAACTTGTTATCAGTAACCAAAATAAAATAAAATGAATTCAGATATTTTTGTTCATGCTGCTCTCTTTGTTAATGTATATACATGCACTTGGAACAAAGTAGCATGTCAACTATAAGACAGGTATACCTGTACAAAAGGGAATCAATATGGCTATCACAACAAACACAGCAAGTGCCTTTCCTTACATGAGCCCATTTAGACCCATCATCTGATGTCTCAGGACCCAAGTCTGCAATTATTTGCATTTTCCACGTTATGAATAAAAAAGAAAAAAATACCATAAAATCACTAGAGAAATTTTTATTTGATTGCCATGATAGATCATATTCAAATATGAAAATATATATCTCTTACTAAAATGAAAGAAGTGTAATTTCAGTCAGCTACATTTAAGTTGCAACGAACAAACCTTTTTCACCAGCTGATCGATTCAGCGCTGCAGACACTTCCTGTTTGACAGAACGCTGCAACTCCAGTTGCATATCCATGCAAGCCTCCAGCATTCTTTGCATGTGGCTCATGCTTTGTTGAAGTCTTGCCATATCTGCTCTTAGATCGTTAATCATCTCCCACTCCTGACCCAAAATAAGATATATATCAAGTCCAAAATTTAAAACAAATAAGCGATACAGAAGACTTCAATTTGATAAAACAGAAACATTACACATGGGATGGGTGAACCCGAACCCTTAAGGTAATTGTGAAATGTCACTTCCATTTAAATGAATCATCAAAACACAAACCTACAAATGTTACAATTGGGAATGTCATTCCATAGTTCTAAAAGCAGACTTCATTACTTGTGACAAAAGCAATTGTGTAGTTGTGTACAAAAATTCTATGATCAAACCATTGTTGCTTTCTTCTCCTATTATCTCATTTTATAGGAATTATATCCAAGATAGAAACACCAGAAAGAAGGTGGAAAACGATATTATAAGTGGTCACTTAGAGAATTGCACTTATCATCAAAAGCGTGTTCTAGAATAAATCTGATATTTATAATATATGCTAAACTATACCATTCGCCCTCCAAACTTTAACTAAAGTCATACATAGGTCTCCAAACTTTTAAAACGTACAATTTGAGCATCAAATTTTTAAAACTTCACATATAGGTCCCTAATTTTTTAAATCATACAATTCAGTCATCCAATTTTTAAAACTTCACATATGGGTCTTAAAATTTTGATTCGTAAATATGTATTTTAGTAACCAATTGAAAATCTATGTGTGAATTTTAAAAAATTCAGGGACTACATTAGAGGATTTATAAATTTAGTAACCTGTGTGTAAAATTTTAAAAGTATAAACACTAAATTATAGGATTTAAAAATTTAGAGACATATTTGTGAATTTACCCAAAATTTGGAAACTAATGAAATAATTAAGCCTATAATATATTAGGCCCCAGTGAGGGTAATTTAAGAGCTAAACAGCTTCTTTTGAGCGACAACAATAAGCACTATTTACTGTAAAACATTCTCTTCCGTATGTTCTCCAATCATAAGAAAATGTAAAATGTGCCTGATATTAGACTCATGCACAGGGAAGAAGTAATACATAGGTTAATTTTTTTTTTTGGGGGGAGGTGTGGGAGAAATGTCTTACAATTTCTGAACGATGAATGCTATGACGAGACCAACCAGTATGGTGTAAGTCCTGATTCCATATTGGCTGTGGTGGGGGAACAGGTGGAGATGGTAGCACAAGCGAAGGTCTATCAATGGCACCGCGTTGATCTTCATTTTGCTCATCCCTTTGCTGCTCTTGATCCTGTACAGGTGATGCAGGAATTGGTGTTGGCAAGTTTCTATGCAGATCCCAATCAATGGGAGCATGACTTTGCCTCTCTACATATGATTGTATCAACTGGTCCAAACTTTCACGGAAACCACTGCGAAGAAGATTAGAAACACTTCTCCTGCAACAGAAAGAAAAAGGAAATGTCACATAAATTACTAATGCTACAATCTGTGACCCTCAGAATATAAAAACCATTTGCAATTTATAATTTACCTGCTCAAAAGTTCCCTGAGTTCCATACTGTACACATTATCATCGTCGGGTGGATGAAATCTATTGAATCTTCTGAATGGAACAGATCTACGATTCCTTGGGGATCCAGAAGGTCCTTCTGACCAGTTTTCAGTACCTACCCGAGTGCCATCCCTGTTCCAAATTCTTTGGGCTTCTTGTGAATTACCTTCTCCATCTACATTTCCGTCAGTGACATCAGCATTTCCATCTCTCCATTCATTGAACTGGCTGAAGGTAGCTGGCTGCCAGTTTCCTCGTTCATGTTCTGCAATTGGTTCTTGCCAATTGCCTTCTTGATTAGCAGCTTCTGTCCAACTACTTTGCTCAGCAGTTGTGTCACTTTCTGTGTTTCTTGTTGGGTCACGCAACTGATTGATGTCAGTTTCCTGATTTCTAGGCTGTGACTGCTCATGCACTTCAGGCTGAGCATCCTGAGAAGCATTTGTTTGACTTCCATCATCCCTAGAATCATTGATGTTATTGTCCGATGTCGAATCAGAATGGTTGCTAACTTGACCACGAACTATACTTTCTAGTCTTGATCTGAATCCTTCCCTAAACAAAAACAAAGCCTACATATTATTCATATTTTACCCACAATCATTCAAGTTACTTTCATTAACTAAATGACAAGAAGCAAAATCATTCAACAGTTTTAAAGTAACATATCATATACCTCAAACCAGAAACAGTGTGACGCTGTCTCAACTGAACCAACTCACTAGAAGCCAGGGATGGAGGTCTTTCTTCATCATCAGTAGTTTCATTTCGCAAAAATCTTCCCCTGAGTAATGACTGAAGATGTTCTATTGTGTTAGCAGCCAAGTCATGATTATATGTTCAAGGAGCATGAAAGATGATAAATGTTCAGCATGTTGGTCTCCCAAAGAAAAGAAACAAATAGATTTTTGTAAAATAAATAAAGCAAAATCATTGCTTGCCAAACTCAAGATATGTAACAGATACATATAAAAACATTGATACATCTGTCTCAAAAATGAATTATCTTTAACGAAATTAGAACTGAGAATAAAAAGAAACCAAATGGTTTTCAGCTAAACCTTGACTGACAAATATGTTCCACCGATGTGCAAAAGAATACTTAAGTCAATTGGAAGAAGAAAGATATATGCACATTAAGAAGTCCCAACAATGGATTATCATAATGATACGAAGAGACAGACCAGGTAGAAGCTTCCATTTCAAATAAGCTGGAAGAAACTCAAAATTACAAGACAGCATCTTCCTTAAATCATCAAATTAACCATACAACTGAAAAATCATCAATCTTGAACTATTTAATATAACCATAAATACACTGTGATCCAAAAATGAGCTTTGCTAAATTTACTAATCATCTGGACGCTTTCTGTAGTTTCCTTTGGCAGAAAACAGCAGGAATTACTTATAAAATAAAATAAATTATGCAAACATTAATAAAAACATAAATATAGTCATGATACCACAATACAACATAGCAACATTAGTACCCAACTACAATACACCATATACTTTGATCCTGGGAAAAAAAAAGCCAATAACAGTTCGTAACTTGTCTAGTCTAACATATCTATCAGCAATGTTTAGGACAAATGTTGTACTTATAATTAATGCACACAAAAACAAAAAAAAAACCGGAAAAAAGCCTTAATTTAGATAGGAAAAAATTGATATTTAAGGAGACAAAAACAATCTTCCAAGATAAAAAAAAAACTGACCTGAATTCGATTGCGATGGGCAAAATCAGAAACAGCACGATACTCCAATACACCCTGAAGCTCCCTCTGTCTTTCTCTCTCAATCCTCATAAGCAAATCGATTATAGCTTGTCTACCACGCAACCTCAACATGTCTCTCCGTACATGCTCTGGTTGAACTTCATCTTGCTCAGCACTTGATCCATCATGAGAACGTTCAACTTGAGAAGCAGGTCCAAGGACCTGACCATCCCTCCGGTCCCCACGAGCTCCTCTTTGCTGACTTGTCATTTGTACCCACTCTCGAACAATTCTCACCCTTTCACGCTCTGTTTCACCAAGCCACTCTGCTCTGGGACTATTGTTGCCCTGGCCAATATTTGAAGAACGATCACTAATACCACTTTCCATCCATCCCCTTACAATCTGTGGCACTCTCTCCCTCTCGACTTCGCCAAGATCAGGAGACTGCTCCCTGCTAGACCCATTATTATCCCCATGCTCATTCCGAGAATGGATCTGATCATGTGACCAAGTGCCATATTCATTCTCACTCTCACTTGCATCCCCCAAACTCCCCTGAATCTCACTACCCCGACTATGGGACATATTTGTGCTAGACTCGTTGGTGTTATTAGAGTCAACACTTCTCTGATGTCTCAGCCTTTCCCTAACCCTCTCCCGTGCCCTATTCAACAAATGCTCATCCTCCAACTCCCTCCACATTTGCAAAATTGACGAGGCCTGAGTGCTTGGCCTCTCAACAGCCCCCTGTCTCCTTGAAGTTGGGGACTGAGATTCCCTCAAGAACGAAGAATCAAGCATTGAAACTGTGTGAAGACGAGCAAGAGCCATCAACTCAGACTCCCGATTCCTCCTCTCCATAGTGGTAATCATTTCTTGAGCTTGCCTTGCAGCCCAGCGGCTCAGAATCCGTGAATGGCACCGCCGTGCAGCCGAGGACTCAGCCAAATCATCACCCTCCAAATCGGACCTCCGTCTCCTCCTCACAAGCTGATCCCCTTCGTCATCCTCGTCATCAGGATTGGGAGGGGAGCTACACGATCCAAATGACATACAATCATCCAAGTGCCCGCGCATGAACTCCTCGAATCCACACTCAAACTCGGAGTGGGCATCAGTGGATTCAGGTTTCTGTTGTAGCTGTTCAAAATCCGTCATTTTTTTTTCTGAACCAATCAAATCCAAGCAAACTTTGTCACTATATTCTACGCCGACAGAACACAGCTAACTTCCAATCCTCCATTCACAAACCCAAAAAATAAAGTAAAACAGAAAAAGTGGCATCCGAACCACCATTCAAAATTCTTTATCAGCCCAATAATAACGTAAACCAAATACAATCCTCAAACTCTGGGGGAAATCCCTGAAAACTATAAAAACAAACAAAACCTAATAAAACTAAAAATTGCAAACACTATTCATAATCCGATTACAGGAAGAAAAAAAGGAAAATCAACATGAAGAACCCAATTGTAATAGGTCAGAGTTAAGAAGAAAAAATGCTGAAACAATTGACGAAAGCGTCGAATTAGGGTTAGGATTGGTGCAAGTGCGAAAGAAACGTACCCCTGTGAAGCTTCGTTTGTTTTTTGTTTTTTGTTTTGGGTGCGGTTTTTTTCGCTCTTTTCCTACAAACTGTCTAATGATAAGTATGTAACTGTGTCAAAGTGTCTATGTAAGCAAATCCTATCTTTTTGCAGAGTGAAAGAGATAAATCAGAAAATTTGAATGACAGAAAGAGAAAATCGGTAAACAAAGAGAAGAGACGGATCAGAGAAGCATATCATTCCGGAAATTTATAAATTAATACTCTCTCCTGAACAGAGAAGAGAGAGAACTTCTCTCTTTTCTTTTCTTTTCTTTTTTCGTTTCTTTTTAATTTGTGAATGGATTGCCGAACTTAAAGCGATTAATAGAGAGAGAGGGGAGTGGCAATGTCTATGTATTAGCCTATTAGGAACCGCCACGTAGTAATTAAAATGTAATTCCACAAATAAACTTTCTATTCTTATGTTTTTGAGACAATAAGCACTTGCCACCTTGCTTAATCTTGTTTTATTAGTGTATAAAACCTGTTTTCTCTACTAATTTATTTTTAAATATTTTCTTTTTAACAATAAAATCAATACTCTTAATATCGAATTATATATTTTTATTATTAAAAAATTTAAATATTATTTTATTTAATTAGATCAAAATAAATTATGATTATTTTAATTCAATTTAATATAAAAAATATTATTCAATAAATATCATTTAATATTATTAAAATTTTATTTTTATAATTATAAGTTTTAGTTTGTTATTTTTTTTATTTTTTTATTTTTTTATGATTAATATTTTACTATTTTAAGGGGGGGAAAAGGGTAAATGGCGCTATGCAGCTATTACCTTATTTAAGTTTATTTAAGTTCAGTTCTAGCACTTGTTTTTATTTTTGAAGTGTAACTATTTATTTTATTTTATTTTTCCTTTTTAAGTTTTGTATTGATTATCAACTAAATTATTGGAAAGAAAAAAGGACTCTCACACGTTTATATTTTAAGGAACAAATAAGATTAATATTAATTATTAATTAAGTCACTTCTTAAAATCGATACATGTACTTCACGTATAACTTTATTTTTTTCAAAGATCAATATATATGATTGACTTGAAAATGATAAATTAATTATTCTGCTAATTATAGTTTAAAGTATTAATGGCATCTTATTATTTCATAAAATGAAAAATCAAATTTACCTTATAGTCAAAAAGGAAGATCTCCTATTGGAAATTTGAAATGAACTGAATCTTTGTAAAGCATGAAATCCATAATGGAAGAGCAGAAGAACGTATATCCGATTGACTAATGGAACCTTAATTACTATCTAGTCAAATTACTCGAATAGAAATTTTTTATTAATAAAAATTTAAAAATAAATTTAAAGAGAATAAAATTGTTAATTTATTTTAACAATTTAAAATTGTAATTGAATAATAAAAAATTGATTTTATTTTTTTGATAAAATTTTTATATTTTATGAAAAAATATATTTTTTAGACACTTTTATGTATCTTATATTCTGTTACTATCGTGTTTAAATCAAAAAATATAAAAAAATTCATAAAATATAAAGTTTTAAAAAACAATTGATCAACAAAATAAAAGAATTTTTGTTAGTGTTTAAATTCAATTTTAAATTATTAAAATAAATTGATAATTTTGTCTACATTTAATTTACTTTTTAAATTTTTTATTAATAAAATAATATTTTATTATTTAAAAAATGATTAAAATATCATATTTTTTCAAAAAATAATTTAAATATCTATAATAAAAATAAAATAATTAAAATATACACCTAATATAAAAAGCAACCTTAATAACCCCTCACCCTTTTTCTAACATAAATAATATAAGTAATAATATTAAAGTTGTTAGAATAATTTGAACGAAAGTCTAATGAGTAAAATACAACAATGTTCTCTAAAATTATTTAGAGAATATTGTACTCTAATTGATAATTTATAATTTTATTTTTATTTTATATTATTTAGATAATAGGTATACGACATTAAAAGTTAGAAGTATCTCATTCATATGGAGAAAGTAACACTCATTTAACAATTCGTATATAATAATTTGAAATTTTATATTTCTCTATAGAGACTCTATTACATTATAATTTTTTCAAATAATTTATTAATAAAAGTATTTTTAAGTAATTTTTTTAATAATTTAAAGTATTCTTAAAGATGTTTTACAATTTCCATGAAACACACTTATAATTTTAAAAAACATTGTTTATATTTTTACTAGAAAATAAGCACTTATATATAAAGATGAGAGAGTAGAGACCAATATATTCACGCATGTGTGTTTTTCTCCTAAATTATCTTTATCTATTAAAAATAATGATGGGATATGAATTAAAAGATTATTTAATATTCTAATTTTAAAAATATATTTATTAGTCTTTTATTTATAAAAAAATATTCCTTTTATTTATAAAAATTATGTTCATTAGTTCTTTACTTATAAAAAATGAGCTATAAATGATTTTTAATAATGAAAAATTAAATAGATATTAATGAAGATATTTTCATCATTTATCCTTTTGTCAATAAAAAAAATACAAATTTAACTCGTGAGAGTATTATCATTTTTTACCATACGTTATAACTAGAATACTCCTGATAATTTTTTAAATAATTTTAAAATTATTAAATGTATCTTTTTGACGATATTTTTATAAATAAATAGAATAAATATCACATTCTTAAAATTAAAGATTCAATGATATTTTTATATAAATAAAAGAATAAATATAAACATCTATTTCATTTTTTATTGTTCTCCAACTATCCTCTAAAAGAGAAAAATAGAGAGTGGGTACAAGAAAGAAAAGCTTAATATATTTAGTCCACGTACTCTAATGGTTATTAACTGTTGTAAATCTTAATTATTGTAGTGTCTTTTTCTATTTTTCAATACTAGGTAGTATGTGTATATAGTAAAAATTTGGGTTAAGCTCTCTAAGAGGTCACCCACAAATGAGTTTGATTGTTGTTATAGGTATATTTTTATACATTTACTTAATGATAGTGTCTTCTATCTTACCTCCGTGTTAAAATCATCTATAAATTGTTATTTTATTAACATAATTTATCAACTTTAATCGATGATTTAGGATAATACCATTGTTGTTTATTATAAATGAGTTATTTCTTTAAAGGAAAAAAAACGGTTATGTAATTTAAAAAATACATTTTAATATTTTAACTTTTAAGATATATATATATATATATATATAATTTATTAAACTATGTATTTTAATTTTTTATTTTTTAAAATATATACTTAAAGTTATCTAATTTTAAAATTTCATATCAACTTTTAATAATTTTTAGTTTTTTATCTGCATCTCTCGTTCAATAGTTTGGAAATAAGCTTACTTATGTGTTAGTTTAGAAATAGTTTAATTATATCTTATTCAACAATTCACCTATCATTTTTTTTTCTTTTATCCTTTTTCACTTCCCATCCAACTCTCTTCTCCTCTCAACTTTCCTAATTCCCAACAACCTCTCTTATTTTCTCTCATTTCTTAATTCTCGATAGTACCATTTTTTTCTAAAATAAACAAAAAAAAAATCCTCCTCTACCAACTTTTAATAAATAATAATTTATATTTATATAATAAAAAATATTTTTTTATAACAAATAACTTATCAAAACTTTATTATAAAATAATTTAAAATAATAATAATTATTAAATTTTAAATTATTAAAAACTTTACTAAAATAAATTATTGATATTTTAAAAAAATAAATTATTTAAGATTAAAGAAATTAAAAAATAGATTACATTTTAACACATATCTCTAATATTATTATAATTTTAATTATTATTAAGATAACAAATATCTATTAATAATAATTTAATTTAAGTATTAAAATATAATTAATTAGATATATTTTATTATATTAATAATAAAAATAATTATAATAATATTATATTAGATAATATTTTTACATAAAATTTACAATATAATGTTCTATGTTTGTATTGTATATTGTAAAAAATTGAAGAGAGAGACTTCACAAATTTTTTTAATAATTTAATTTTTTTTATGAATATTATTTTTTATTTCATAATTTTAATCAATATTATAATTATTTATTAATTATAATTCTAATTATATTTAATAACAATAATAATAATAATGTATTATATTATTTATGAATTATCAAAATACTTAACATATCATTTTCAATATGTATAAATTTATATTTATTTTATTATAAATTTTTTATTTTATTTTTTAAAATAAAATTTTAATATATGATATGATAAAAGAGATTTGTGTATTTAAAATTAATTATAAATTTATAAAATGTTAATATTTTATTATGTTTATAGTAATTACGTTTTGTAAAATGGGATTGAAATATCTTTTTTTTTATTTTTTTTAAATAAAATTAACCAAAAAAATAGGATTTCAAATTTAAGATTATATTTAGCCTATTTTTAAATTAAAACACAACTAAGTCTATTTTTAAATTATTGAATGAGAAATGTTCATTATAGACAAAAACCTTAATTTTTTTTCACATGTAATTCTAAATATAACATTAAAATTGACTATCATTTAGAGTTAAAATGTAGATAATTTATTTTAAAATATAGAAAAAAAATAGATAATTAAAATGTATATTTTATAACATTAAATATATAGATAAAGAGTTAAAATGTACCTCTTCAATATTCTTTAATTTTTTAATTTTTTAAAAGTATATAGATAAAGGAATAAAATTATATAACATTGAGAATTATATGAATTATAAATACATTAACAGTTTGGTATTAGGCCTTGATGAGAGATCAGGCCCTCATCTCGCGCTTAACTAAGGCGAAGCATCTAAGGGACTTGGGCCATAGTTCCGGCTGAATTTTTTTAATAAATAATATATTATATTTTTATATTTATTTTTAAAAATTTGAAATCTAGTAAATTTATTTTTTCTCAACTCCTTCTCTTTCCTTATTCCTTTCATTTTTCATTTCTCTTATTTTCTTCTTCTCTATTACTTTTCTCAGGTTGTGCTTTCTAACATTTATTTCTCTATCTCCATTTTGTTCTTTTAACCCCCATTTTGCTATTTCCTTTTTTATTTTATTTTATCTTGGGATTAAGATGTGATTTTTTTTGTATTCACAATCTTTTATTTACTTTGATATATCATTTTTGTCTCTCTATTATATTTAACATTAAAAAATATTAATTTTAATTTTGAGGCCAAGCTATATTTGTAAAATGTAATATTTAAAATAAAAAATAATAATTTTAAACATATATATACCGTTGGATTGGTTAATTTTTTTACCAAAAAATTATTTTATCTAATTCTTTCTATATCTTTATATAGTTCAATAGTTATATATATATTAATCAGTGATTTATTTTTTTGTTGGCATTTTTTTTAACAATTACACATTTATATATATGTACACACATTATATATATATATATATAATAACAACAAATATAACTTATAGTATATATTTGTATCAATTATAATATTTTTATTAAATATATAAATTAATTTTATAGACGAGCTATCACAGAAGAATACCATATGACCAATAATTGTGACTTCCTTTTTACTAAGGAAGAAATAAAATGATTAGAAAAAACTTTTTTATTTTTTAAAAATATGATAGAAAAGTAATAATAATTTTATAAATTTGGAAGTATTTTCGTTTATTGCTCCCTACTTCTCTTTATATTAATTTAATTTTTCAAATTAAAAAAATTATTTCTCATTTTAGGATCGTAAACTTAGTAATATCAAAATTTTATTTTTGATATTTGTGTACCCTTATTTTTTAAGTAATATCTCAATAATATTCACATTTAAAAAATATATCATTACAATTTTTTATTTTGTTAAAGATTTTTCACACTTATACAACACATATGTTTTTAATGAAAAATATTTGTGTTATTTTTATCTTTTTTTGTCCTTAAAGTATTAATAGTTTTTTCTCGTATTTAAATAAATATTTTAATATTTTTTACTCATTTAAAGCATAAAATAAGGATGAGTCAAAAATATTAAAACATTTATTTAAAGATTGAAAAGTTATAAAAAATGTGAATGTTTTAGGATCAGAATAGAAAAAAATACTACTAATATCTTTTATTAAAAGCATATGTATTGTACAAGTGCGATAAATTCTCAATAAAAAAACTATCAAATTGGTACATTATTTTTTAAATGTGAATATCATGAGATATCACTTAAAAAATAAGAATAAAAAATATATCAAAATAAAATTAAGGTATTATTAAGGTATAAATTCCTTTATTTTAATAATTTTTTCTTATTATCTTTAAAAAAAATTAAATAAAATAATACTTTTATTTCAATTTCTTACATGTTTTTAATAAACATATAAAAAAGAATAAATTTTAGACTTTCATTCCTTCTTATTTTGATTTATATTTATTTTCACTTCAATTAATTCTTATAATGGATTAATAAACCTACTTTAAGAGATTTAAACATTGATAACAATAATGAATTCAAAAAATGTAGTAATAAATCATATATATGAATGCTTCTCTCCCCTCTACTAAATCCACTGGCCCATCTTTTGCATTGTTTTTAGTAATACGGCTGTCCATGTAACTTAAATAGTTTAATAATCTATTATTTGGTTTCATTTTGATTGAAGAACAAGATTGTACGAGCTTAATTGCTTTCTCTGAAAGTGAAGATACTTTACCAAAAATAAGAAAACGTGTCATAATTATTGAATGCAAATTAAAGTTCAAGTATAAAAGTTAAAGTACTTCTTACCCATCAATTAATATGTCTTTTCAGTAAAGTTTGACGATACTTAATGGGGCACTTAATTAAATTCTAAAGCAATGCCTATAATATTGAAAGAGTAAACAAAATTATGTTGTTTGTGTGACATTAATTAATTGGACTCTCTAATCCCTTATGTAGATTTTTTTTAATACTATTGAGAAAGTGGTACATTTTATGAGAAAGAACAGCTCAAATGTAAATTTTTCTTCCTCTTTTTTCAATTGGCTTAGATTTTAATTTTTTATCTCTCTCTAATGTCTTACATATATTATTGCACTGTAAGAGGATGTATATTGAATCTAAGATGGGCACGTTTTCTCTTTATAAAAGAATTTATTGTAATATATATATATAATAATAATAAAATTATGTTATTAAATTTTAATTAATAATAAATGATTAAAAATTCAATAATTTAAACATATTTATTATAATTAAATGATATATATATATAATATTTTTTATAATAAAAAATAAATAATAACTAAAAATTAGTAAATAATATAATTTTTTATTATGTATATAATAACTTCACGAGTTAAAAATGCTAATTGATAATACTGAAATTATTATTATATGATAGAAATTAAGCTTATTTGTTTTTCAGTTAATCATTGTTAGTTGAGAGCTTAGTTATAGTCAAAGTCTACAACTATATTACATGAAAATAAATAAAAAAACTGATCAAGTGGAATGGGATGTATGCGTTCTGCTAATCAAGACGTTAATCTCGTTTCCTAAACTAATATTTTTCCATTTTTTTAATAATAAAAGGTTTGCAATACTTTAAAAGAATAAATACATAATTTACTTCATAATCAAAGGAGCAAATAGGAAAAACCAGGTTAATAATCCAATACATCAAATAAAATAATTAATAATATAATTCTCTTATAATCCTTGGCATTACAAGTAGGGTAAATAAAAATGATAGATTACTAGTTCACTTTCCATTCTTCAAGAACACTAGCTAGCTCTATTGTCTAATAAATATGTATTTTTAATTAAGTTAAAATTAAGAAGATAATTTGTATATATAAAGAACATAAATACTTTCCACTAATGCTAAATTACTTCTCTTTCTATAGATGCATCTAAAATGCAAGTATTAACAAGATTGTTTCTAACTGTTTAATTAGTTAACTAATGTACACTAAACAAAAATAAAATTGTTATTGTTGTTATTTTATTTTATTTTTTATACTCGAACTAATTCTTATTTTGTCTAGCTGAAATATATGGGAAGAATGTAAGAGACAAAAAGCCAAAAAAAAAAAAAATGAAAGAGGAGGAATGTTCCCGATGGAGCCCATGTCCGTCGGCATCTGCATGGAAATATACTGCGCTTCGTACCTCCATGAATTGTTTTTTTCCTTTTTGTTGATCTTATTAATAAGATAAAAATTAAAACATAATTTAAGATTAAACATCCGAAATCATTTTATATGGCTGTTATTTCAAGTTCGGATCTTAACTGATAATTTTTTTAATAAAACAAAATTGTTCATGTAATACGTACCCTAGAAAATTTGTATAAAGATAAAAGTGTTCATTTAATGGGAATTTTGAAGCTTAAATATTCGTACAAAGCACAGTTGTCTTACCACAATATTATCAGGGAAGCGCAATCTTTTACTTCATAGAAAAAAAAAATATAATTTTAGAAGCTTTAATTAACTTCAATTTTGTGTAGAGCTAGGATAGGACTAGAGAGAGTGGCATGTCATTCTCTCTAAACTTTTACCTTTTTCGTCTTCTATTTTTTTTCTTCATAGTTTCATTAAATACCTTTTGTTTTTATCTTTTTCTACCATGTGAGTCCGAAGTTCTTTCTCGAGTATATTTATTATCATTGTTGTTTATAAATAATATATTTCAAGTTTTATTTTATCAAATCTAACTTTATAAAAATAAGATTATATATTATGAAAAAATCTGTGTACTTATTGTTGGAAAAAATATATGGTTGTAAAGAAATAAATTTCACACACACAAGATAATTTCCCAAATCAAAATAGAATAAAAATAACACCAAGAATTTAACGTGAAAAAACCTTTCAAAAATGAAAGTAACCACTAAGGCCGTAGTCGGCACTTAAACTTCCACTAATAAGACGAGATTACACACTTCACCTTTAGGTGGATCTCTCACAAAATACAACAAATATGTATCTTCAATTAGGTAAACTTCACAAATTGGCTCTTAATTTCTCTCTCAAAATCTCTCTCTCGAGAAAGCTCGCTCTCTTTTCTTTTCTCCGCTTCTGATCTATATTTTGAGATTGAAACTAAGGCTTTATAAAGCCAAAAATTCAAGTCTTCTCCATTCTTCACGCATGAAAAGATGGAGACAAAGCAGAAACTTTTGACTTTGTTTAAAGCAGAAACTTTTGACTTTGTTTTTTTTTTCTTTTCTTTCGCCGCCACATTAGTTGACCAGCAAATCTCCCCCTCCAACTTATATGGGACATGGCTCATCCACACCTGCAATCTTTCTACAGATAACAAGTTTTTCTCTAGTCACGGTCTTTGTCATCATATCTGCCCCGTTATCATTGGTGTGAACTTTTTCAACTTCCAGTAGTTTATGTTCCAACACATCACGAATCCAATGATACCTTACGTCCACGTGTTTGGACCTTGAGTGGAAGGTTGGGTTCTGCTTTAAGATGAATTGCCCGGTACATGATAAAGAACATAGTTTTCTTGGTTACGATGCAATTCTTGCAGGGAACTTTTTCATCCACAGGATCTCCTTACAACCTTCAAAGGATTGCAATGTACTCGGCTTCGTGATACTTAAGGCAATACACTTTTGTAATCGTGATTGCCATGAAACAAATTTCCTCCCTCCAAATGTTATTAGGTACTGGATATAGATTTCCTCGCATCTACGCCGCAACCATATCTGAATCGTATATCCTTCTAATACGGGTTTATTATTACCAAAGTATAAACAATGACGGAGGTTCCTCCGAGATACCCGAGTATCCATTCGACACCGCCAATGTTCACTTTCCGTGATTTTATAGAATCGGCTCACAACGCCAACAACATGTGCAATGTATGTGCAGTGCATACCATAGCGTACATTAGACCGGCTAACCGCCGATGCATAAGGCACGCTTGCTCATCTCCCCGATTTCTCCTCCTCACTGAGGAGACGTTGACTCATTAAGTTTGAAATGGCTCATAGTGGACAACTAACAGTTTAACTTTGCTCATGTTGAATCTTTCTAAGAACTTTTTCAACATACCGTTTTTGGGAAAGCAGGATCTTTTTCTTTTGCCTCGTTACGGGTGTCGTCGTAAGAATACGCTTGGCGGGTCTAAGTCCTTCATTGCAAAGCGACTTGCTCAACTTCTTCTTTAACTTGTTAATCTTGTCAATATTTTGACCCTGATTAACATATCATCAACATAAAGCAACGAATAATAAAGTCACCATCGAGAATTTCTTGATGAAGAGCGATGGATGACGGCTGCTTTTGTTGTATTCATTTTTCTCCATGAATGAGTCAAACTTTTGTACCATTTGCCATTGGTGCTTGCAGACCATACAAGCTCTTCTTTAGTGCATACCAACCTTCTTTGCTTTTGACTTGGAAACCTTCAGTCGCTTCCATATAGATTTCATCAAGATCACCATGTAAGAATGCGGTCTTTACGCCAAGTTGTTCAACCTGCATTAAGACTAGCATTTTGCCAAACCAAGAACAACTCGGATTGAAGACATTTTAACCTTTGGTGAGAATATTTCATCAAGTCAGCGCTTTCTTGCTCGAATCCTTTCACCAATCTTGCTTTATAAGCGTGGTTCGCTACTGCCTTCTTCACTTTTGATTCAGACACCCACTTGTTCTTGAGAGCTTTTCTTCCCCGTGGTAGTTTATCGTCAAATGTGTGTTCATACGAGATTTCATTTCTTCTTGCATGGCTTTTAACCACTCGATCTTATATTCGATCAGTTGATACTATAATCATGCTCTCGGTTCTCCCCTTCAAGCGGTGAAGCATCACATACTCGTTAGAGAATATATACGACTAGGTTGTCATTGCTGATCTCCTCATGCGTAGTTCTGGTTGGACTTGTTCAAAACTTGTTACGAAACTTGTTGCAGTTCACGAGCGCGGTAGTGGATTGACATCATCGTTATTTGGTATAACAACAAATCGGATTTATTGGTGAGTAGCGGGTCCAGATTAATTGGAATTTCATCCGTTGTGGTTTCTGATTTTGGAGAAATCTCGATTGTTTGGTTCAAGAAATACCACGTCTCCGCTTCCGACAATCCTTTTGCTAATAGGATCCCAAAGTCTGTAGAGCCAAATTCTTCGTGGCATATCCCATAAAGATACACTTGTTTGCTTTTCCATCCAACTTGGATCGCTTCTCTTGGGATGTGAACAAATGCTGCTGTAGCCAAATACTTTCAAGTGTTTGTAAAGAAACGCCCTTCCCCGTTCAAACTCTTTTCGGTACATCATAGTTTAGTGGAACCCGATGGAGAAAGGTTGATCATCGATCATTGTCGCATTGCCTCCCCCAAAAGGTGTTTGGCGCTTTGCATTTGAGAGCATACATCCGACTCTTTCACAGATGGTCTCCGTTCATTCTCTCGCGACACCATTGTGTTGAGGTGTCTTTAGGTACTGATTTTTCCACCGATGCCAAAACTTCAGCACTCTTCGAATGGTCCACTATACTCACCACCATTATCCGCACGTACACACCCCGACATCTACTCGGGTTCTCTCATCACTTTTACATGGAACCTGCTTGAAAACTTCATACGCACTGATCTTTAGTTTTCAAAGCAAAAGTTCATACTTTTCTTGAATGGTCATCAATAATGGTCACAAAATAGTGAGCACCTCCTAAATGACTTACAACTCATTGTACATCACGTGTATTAAATCTATAATATTTTCCTTTCCGGATGGTGCGAGACTACAGAAATGCAACTCTATATTGTTTTCCCATAATACAATCAACACAAGTTTGCAAGGGTGTACCTTTCATTCTGGCAAGAGCTCATTTTGGAAAGAATTACCGAGACCTTTTTCACTCGTGGCGAATAGTCGCTTATGCCATGCTTCGGTAGGAACTTCTTTCCTTGTGGTATTTACGCCTTCTACCACAGCCGGGCTCGTGATGTAGAGTGATGTATCTTTCTTGCCTTTAGCTATTACACGTGATTGCCTTTGGTGAAGCTTCCACTTTCCTTCACCAAAAATAATTATTGTATCCATCATCATCAAGATATACGGTAGAGATCAAATTGGAGCGGATATCGTGAACATGCCTCACATCTTTCGAAGTAATCTGCATCCAAGATTAGTCTCAGATAAATATTGCCAATACCGACAATTTTTTATGCATCATCATTTCCCATCCTCACACGTCCAAAAATCACCTTGAGTGTAGGCCGAGAAGAATTCCCGTCGTGAGGTGACATGATAGGAAGACTGCAGGTCAACTACTCAAGGTAGTGTCTTGGCATCGCAAGATTGACATATCAAAGATCTCGAACAATGACAACTTCTTCAAATGGACGCTTGTAGTGTCATTTGTTCTGCCGTTCCTGCGATTTCCGGATTGTTCTGCTTTAACCTTCTACATTCTCGAATGAAATGTCCAGGCTTTACCGCAATGATGACATTTCTTGTCATACCTTGATCTAGACTTCGATCTTCTTTGGTGGCTTTGGTTACGGGGGATTTCTACTTTTACTTCTCCCGCCATTCTTGCTTGCCCTTGTTTTTGCATGACAAACGGTGTTAGAAGTATATCCTTCATCTTTCGTCGAGACTCTTCGTTTAACATTACATGCCTTTTACCATATCCATGGTAAGCTTAAATCGAGTCGAGGTTAACCCGACACAACTAGAGTATCCCAACTTTTGGTAGAGAACTCAACATCAACAACGCTAGTCATTATCTACAAATATCTTCATAGAAGTTGAGTTGATCTACAATGCCTTGAAACTCACCATATGTTACGACGTTGCTATCTTTATACTTCAAATTGACTAATGTCAGATCGAATTAGCTTTATTTTGTGCGGTTGTCCTTGCATACATTTTCTCCAACTTTTGCCAAAGAACGTAAGCATCGTGTTCATTAGCAAAATTTTGAAAATGCTTTTGTCGATCCATTGTTCTGCGATTTGAGCAAAGACACTTCGGTTGAACGCCCATTCAATGTCTTTACCGGTTACTTCTTTCTCCTTTGGCATTATAATTGGCTTCCATAGATCTTTAATGTATAAAAAGATCCTCTATCTTCGGCTTCCAAATTGCATAATTAAATGCGGTCAACTTTATCATATTGCCTGTGCTTTCTTCCATTTGAATCGTCAGTCAACTGGGTTTCACAGTTTTCGGCGATATAACAAGGTTTCAATAGTACTATGTGAATAGTACCATACTCTGTGAATAGTATCTTCCTGAATAAAATCAAGGCTCTGATACCACTTTGTTGAGAAAAATATATGATTGTAAAGAAATAAATTTCACACACCCAGGATAATTTCCCAAATCAAAATAGAATAAAAATAACACCAAGAATTTAGCGTGAAAAAACCTTTTAAAAATGAAAGTAACAACCACGGGACCCGTAGGCCACTTAAACTTCCACTATAATAAGATGAGATTACACACTTCACCTTTAGGTGGATCTCTCACAAAAATACAACAAATATGTATCTTCAATTTGTGGGTAAAACTTTACAAATTGGCTCTCTTAATTTCTCTCTCAAAATCTCTCTCAGAAAGCTCGCTCTCTCTTTTCTTTTCTCCGCTTCTGATCTATATTTTGAGATTGAAACTAAGGCTTTATAAAGCCAAAAATTCAAGTCTTCTTCATTCTTTACGCATGAAAAGATGGAGACAAAGCAGAAACTTTTGACTTTGTTTAAAGCAGAAACTTTTGACTTTGTTTTTTTTTTCTTTTCTTTCGGCGCCACATTAGTTGACCAGCACTTATTTTACCATCGTATCTATAAACTTTCATTAATATGCATATATTTTATTTGATATAAAAATTTATCGATATATCTTTTCAAATAGTTATAAGATATAAGAAATACTTTTATTAATAATTTTAATTTTTAATATAATATTTTATTGTATCTAAAAAGACTAATATTTTTTATGTTATTAATAAAATTTCTCGTTATTTTTATACTTAATTTGTACGAGGGTCACAAAGAAATGATGGCCAAAGTCATGCATAAGAATATATATTTTAATAGTAGATAATTAAAATTATAATTATATGCATAAATTCAATGATTTTTTTTAAATAACCGTAATCGATAAGATATGGAACGAGAATGATTATTATAATACCAAAACTCAGATTAATTAAACCAAACATATATTGATATTATTTTTTTATATACATATATAATTACATAGAAAAATGCATTAAATAAAATTTTATTTATTCTTATTTTTATATTTTTTATTTTATTTAAAAATATGTGTTAAATTACTTAAAAATAAAAATTAATATCAATATTTTAATTAATAAAGTAGAGTTTTAAATAAATGTTAAAAAATAAGAATTGTAGTTAAACTGTGAAGAAATTATTATTGACTTATAACCGATTATTATTATGAAAATTATTATTAACAATTGAAAATATTTATAAATTTTTGATAAATTTTAAAATAAATAATAATATATTAATTTAATTAATTTTATCATTTAAATTATGTATTTATGACATATATAACATATATAAAGTACATATAATAAGGATCGATGGCATCACAAGTCTCTTAGCTATATCAGTAAAAACAATTTAGTTTTTTTTTTGTAATAATTTAATTCTTTTATTTTAAAAAAGTGTCAACACAAGATAATTAATTTTTTATTTCCTTTTTCTTTTTTATCATATTTTTAATTGTTATTAAGAATTTGATATATCAATTTTATAGATTGTCTTTAATATTATAAAACAATGAAAATAAAATTGATAAAAAATAAAATAAAATTTAATATTTGATCATTTGTTGTTTTGTTATTATTTTTCATAACAAGATGATTAAATTGTTACAAAAATAAAAAAATAATTAATTTTCTCTAACTAACATAATTAAGGGACCTTAAATATATTTATCTCATATAGTAATAACAAAACATAAATATAATATTTATTTAATAATTATATAACCCAACCCTGAGTAAAAGAATAAATAAAAAATAAAAAAGTTAAAAATATATAAAATTAAATGTAATATAAACATACATAAATATCTAATCGTTATCAATTTGATTATACTACATATTTGTTTATTGTTTGCTCAATTATATTATAATATCATCTTTTATAAAATGAAAAATATAAATTTACTATCCCAATATTAACTGAAGTATATTTGTCAACTATTTTAAAAAAATTAAAAATTTTCTAAACAAATTTTCATTGATATTTGTCACAAATATTACCAATATATTTAATATTTTCACGAAATTTGAGAGAACTGAACATCATCAAAGTTGAAATCGACGTCCCAATATTCATACCTATATTTCTACCTACATTTTTCAATATTATCAGGTTTTCTTGGTATCATTTTTCAGTATAGAGACCGAAATATCGGAAAATATTAGCAATTTTTTCATCCATTATTGGTATAGAAAAAACATTGTGGGTTTACGTTAGGCAGTCCATCTACTTCCTTCATCTCAATGCAACTATACTAACTTGTCCCTGCCCTCTATAAACTTCCCATGTGATTATACATCATGGGTTTTAGCAAAACTCCTTCCCCAACAAGCCAGTAATTCAGTCCCTTCATTGGAATTACTTGAAATGTCTGATCTACCTCAAAGAATTGCTCATAATATTGGAGAAATGGTGGTCAGATTTTGTGGTCTCTTTGGGAAACAAAATCACATTCCCATATTTCTATATCAATTATATTATTAATTTGCTGGGCTTAATTTGTCGGGTTTCACAAAATAGGGAATAATAATACTGATCTATTAAATTGGTTAGAATCCTATGTTGCACACTGTTTCTTTGATGTAGTGAAAATGAAAGGAATTGAACTGTATAGGGTCCATGAATAATAATGGAACATATATCCATTTGGGTTTTAGCTGCTGTTTTGTTCTATATATACCATAGAGAATAATGTGCTATTTCTTGTAATTACCCCCAACAAAAATCACTTCGCGTAGGTTCTGTTTTCTTCTCACTGTTTTTATTGAATGTTCAGCTTTTTTTTTTCTTTTTAATCTTTAAGTGTTATTCATTTTATACAATACCTTATAATAACGAGATAATGGTAATAATAATGGACGATCTTAATTTAATTTTCATGTGCAAATCGACAAAGGAGAGAGAGTCCAAGGGAACGACATTAATGGATAGCACACAAAAAACAAAAGATTTCCCAATGGCACTATGCATGTGAAATGCGCAATACTGCCAAATGTTTACACTTTACTAATATATGTCGATAATTATTAATATCACTTCTATTTTAAAATAATAATTAATATTATAATTATTTATTAGTTAAATTATTCATACTCATTTTTTTAACCTGTTATTATATTTCAAATAATTTATTATTATATGAACCTGTTATTATATTTTAAATAATTTATTATTATATAACAAGTCATAAATAGACATTTTAATTATCAAGGAGAGGAAAAAAAATAGAAGAGTTATGAATATCAATTTCTAGTTTTATCATGTCAACATATTCATTTATATCCGCAAATAATTTTTTCAACATTATGAAAATTCGAAAAAGCATAAATAATGAGAGAGTTGAGTTGAGAGAATCAGAGAGAGAAAAATGTATGATTACAATGAATACTTGTATCGATCACAAGCACTTCATTGCTATATATACATATACATGAATAAATTAAATTAATCAAAATTGACAAACTAAATTATTACAAGTGATTCTATCAAGTATATTTAAATACATTATAACTATAATAAATAACAATATAATATGATACAATAAGTTTAATAACACAATATCTAACACTCTTTTTCAAACATATAGGGTGGAAACACCATAAGCTTGCATTTTAAAGAATTGAATCGAGACCCACTCAAAGGCTTTGTTAAAGCATCTGTAACCTAATCTTTCGAGGGCATAAAACGTACATCTAATGAACCACTGATTACTAACTTTTTAATAAAATAAAAATTGATTTGCACATGTTCCATACGAGCATGTATTGCAAGATTAGTAGCCAAATACTTAGCGTATCAATAAAGATGACTAGTGTATAAGCAGGAAGAACACTTAACTCTTTAAAAACTGATGTAATTCATATCACCTCATAAGCAACCAGTGTAAGTGTTCTATATTCAATCTCTACGCTTGAGTGAGTAACAACCTTTTATATAGAGGAAGTTCACGAAACCAAGTTGTCATCAAATTAGACACAAATATACACTAATATTGTACCTATTATCAGGGCCATTACCTCGATCAAAATTTGAGAAAGCAATGACCCCAAGCACATTAGAACTAGTAATTTGCAAGCCATGAGAACAAGTTCCTTTAAGATACTTAATAACTCTTTTGTCAGCCTTCCAATAGACATTAGTGGGTAAACGAAGGAGCTGGTAAAATCTTGTTGATAGAAAATGTAATTTCTAACTTGATAAGCACACAATATTACAAAACATCCACTATGTTTTTGTAATTGGTAGGATCCTTAAGAAAATTCCTATCATACTTAGACAAAATGGAGCCAGTAGCCATAAAAGTCTTGCAAGGCTTGAAAGAATCCAAACAACCTTAGAAACCAATTGATTGATGTACTTCTATTGAGACAAATTCAAGGCATCATAAGTCTTTTTCACCTTAACACCTAACAAGATATGCAAATCCCTAAGATATTTCAAAGAAAATTTGTTGTTGAGAAGCAGAATAAGAGAAGAGACATGCTCCTTGTCACTACCAGTGATGATTGTATCATCAACGTAAACCAAAATAATGGTGGTATGACCACCAGTGTAGCTATAAAAGAGAGAAGTAATGGCCTTTGAATTTTGAAAACCCAAGTCAAGAAGGCTCGAGCTCAATTTTTGATACTAGGTTCTGGGGATATGTTTTAAGCTTTGCAAATCCAATTAAGATGTTCATTATTAATAAAGCTTGGTTGTTGTTTCATAAAAACCTTATATTGTATCTTTCCATTAAGGAAGACATTATTGATATTGAGGTGCTTGAGAACCCAAACCTTAAACACAACCAATGAAAGCATAACACGAATGGTTTGAGACTTAATGATTGATGAAAAAGTTTCAAAAAAATCAATTCCCTTTATTTGATGATATTCCTTTACCACAAGTCTTGTCTTGTACTTATCTAACTCATCATCACTTTTCAACATCATCACTTCTTAATTTTATACTAAACACCCACTTGCATCTTATATAATCACTGTGAGTAGGACAAGGCATGCATTCCCATGTGCCATTATCAAGCAAAGCTTGAAACTCTTTATGCATAGCTTATTCTTACTCAATAATAACTTTAGCATCAACATAATTACGAGGTTAAAAAATGATTACTTGCTTGGTAAAGGTGGCTAAGGCAAAAAAAAAATATTTGGGTTTGAAAAAGGCTGTATGTGATCTAGTGATCATATAATGCTTATGTGGTGAGTGATGAGGAGGTTGAGAAAGACAAGGAACAGAGGATTGAGACGGAGTGTATAACTGAGAGATGTTTAAAGATAAACGGGTTTGAAGAGGTTGTATGTGATATAGTGACCATATGATGTTTATGTGGTGAGTGAGAAGAAGGTTGAGAAAGACAAAGAATAGATGAATGAGACTGAGTGTATGACTATGTGAAGTTTAAAGGTAAAGATGATCATGTACCAATAGAGCTAAAATAAAGACCTGGAGCAGAATGAGTTTTAGATACAAAGGAGTGTGATTCAAACATATTGTTTTGGAGAATAATAACTTAAAAACAATAGCTAAACATATTATAGTTTTTGAAAAATAAGTTATTATTTTTAAGTACATAAAACAGTTTTAAAATCAATCAGTCAAATAATTTTTGTTTTAGTTTTTAAAAAAATTTAAAAAATTAAAAATTTGAAAATATTTCAAACTTAGAAATCTAATTTGATTTGAAAGATTGAAATATATAATTATAGTCTTATTAAATTTATATTAAAAAATATATAATCTATTTAAATTTAGATAAATAGATTTTATAATAATATGCGATCAAATATAAATAGAATTATTATTAAAATTTTAAATAAATATTTATGTTATTTTATAATATATTATAAATATTATAATTATATTAAATTATTATTTTTATCTACACAAAAAATATAAATTTTTAAATTTTTATAATAATTTAATAAATCTATAATTATACTTATTATTAAGATGATTTTACCAAGTGATTATAATTAATAATTTTTTTAAATATACATTAAATTAAAATTAAAATATTATAGTTATTATATTTTATCTAGTATAATATATATAATTTCAAGTCCAATGTTATTTAATTCAAAATTTTTGATATATTAGAATTTTGATTGATTAATCCATTATATTGGCTTTTATTAAAAAAAATGAAAATTATATTTTACTCTTTAACAATAAGAACAATAAAGAGGAAGGTGGTTATTAGGAGTGATGGATAAAAAAAATGATAAATTAAATTGAATTGAAATATTAGATTGTTTTGAATTATTTAATTAATTTTTTTATTTTATTTGACCTAATTTTATTTATAAAAATTTAAATTAATGATTGAATAATTTATAATTTTTTATTTTATAAATATATACATGTAGCTCAATAAATAAATTTATTACTAGTTAGTTAATTTGGTATTTTTAATTTTTTTATTTGTTTTATACTGAATAATTAAAAATATTATATTTATTAAAATGATTATGTTTAAGATTAATAAATTATTATTTAATTGATATTAGTATAAAATTATTTTAATGTTTATATTTTAAACTATTTTTTAACGTCCCAAACTCAATAATCCACAAAAAGAAGGATCCGGATTGGTCTCACTGCCAAAAGGAACACGCGCGTGCACATACGCAAAGAGTAAAATGAAGAGAGACGGATGTATGGATATGTAGGTAACAGAGGTTCACAGTTCACAGCTCACAGCTCAGCACAAGCTGCGAAAATTGTGCCCCCAAACTCCTCATACTCTTTCTTTTTCTTTCACTTGTTTGTTTTGAGCCTCTCACACTCATTTGCTGAAAGCTATAGGCATACATCTGAGCTTGAATTTGAACCGCGAAGCACTTGTATTCTGGCAATGGTCTAAATCTTTGGTTCTATTAGAATTTGCTGCTTTATATATATTGGAGGAAGAGGAGGCTGAAGAAATCAGAAGAAGATAATGGAGTCCACTGAGTCATCATACGTTTCGTCTCCCGAGGCTCCGAGGAAACGGTCACCCCCACCGCCGAAATCACCTTCCTCAGGTTTCAGATTCGATTTCCTTTTACTCTTGTTTTTTGTATCTGGTGGATTTGTTCTAAACAGTAATGATTTATGTTTTGAGATTTTAGTTTTTCGATCCTAATTGTTCTAAATTAACGGCGACAGTGTTAGCTTCTCCCGGATGAATTATGCTTTGAAGTATTTATTTTGATATTTTGTTTTCTTAGAAATGGAACCCTAAACTAACTACTATTGTAATTATCACTTCGGTTTTCGGATGCGGAGACAATGTTACGAAAACAAAAGGAAATGAAATTGTAATTGCTTAATAGTTTTATGCGCATAAGGTCCGTGATTTTCTTGATGTAGCACACGAATTAATCCCGGCAAGTTATAAGATTCCTGTAACTCTTTACCTCCTCTTTGATAAGTTATTTCAGTGCATGTAAGCTTAGTCATCTAATTTTTAGATAGATTTAATTTAGTACAATTTTTTAAAAATGATAATTTTTTGAATTATTAATAAAAATATTTTATTTATAATACTCCTAAAAATAAATACTTTTTTCCTTCCCTTTGTTTTTGAAATAAAAATAATCTTTTTATTGTTTCCATTAAAAATATGATTTTCTCTCTCTTATGATTTGTAAATTCCAACAACTTTAGAAATAGAAATAAAATTTATAATGCTTATGATTTGTAAATTCAAACAATTTTAGAAATAGAAATAAAATTTATAATGCTTATATAAATGAAATAGATATAGACAAATAGAATAAAATGAGAGAGAAATAGAGGACAAAGAGAGAATAAGATGACAAGGGACTACCACTAGAGAAAATGATCTAAATTGAGATGAGAAGGAGAAAAATGATATTTTTATTTTTAACATAAATCCAATTTTACCTTTGAAAAAAATAACATTTTTAAAAAAATTGAAATTAATTGACTCTTACTAATAGTTAATGGACTAAACCTACCAAACTTAATAGAAATAGGACTAAAATGCCCTTATGTAAGAGTTATAGGATAATTTTGGACCCTAATTCCGATTCCCAAATACATTAGTTGTGGCAATAAAATTAAAACAAAAAATAAAAAATAATCCTTGATTGGTTCGCATGTGCCGTGTATTGTATCAAGGTTGTTATTGAAAACCTTTTCTTTCTTGTTAATGCGCAAGAAAAAATAGTATACCAGGATAAGACAATTAGTTGTGCTGGGTTCTAGGCGGCTCTGTTGCCTTAGAGGCTCTTGGCATTTTTATATTCCTTTTCTTTTAGCCAGTAAGAGCAGGGATAGAGTTTGTCCTATCTCCTTGTGTTTGTGCGTCTCAAAGATTGTCAGCTTGCTTGTATTTAATATTTATCACTTTGACAGGTTCCTGAAGTTACATTTGTACTATATAAACCTGAGTCCAATTTGGCTTTTTGAATGTACATTTGATGGATTTCTACGCTTTCAAATTGTTCCAAGGACTTGTTCCTTTGATGAGAGATGGGAATAATAACTTGCAAAATGATGTCTCCTTAACAATTTTATTTGCCTGCTTTGCTAAAGGAATTTTAGGATGAGAAAGATGAAACAGATCTGCACTTCAATATTTAGTTCTTCTTAACTGAGATTTGATTGGACTTTATCTTTTCAAAATTCTCTTTGATACATGATTAGTGTTTAAAATTGTTCCTTTAGCTGCTATAGTATCATGCTTATTTCATGAAATTTAAAAACTATGTTTTGATTTTAGATTAATTCATTTAATGATGCTTTGTTTTTTTTTTCTTGCCCACAATTTATCAATCCACACTGCCAGCGTAATGGTTATTGCATATATAGGATGGTTGTATCCATCTGCCATCTATCTGGCAGCTATGCCTTTTCTCTTTTAAACTGCAGTTGCTTTTGTAATTCAATCTTTACTCCCAACCCACATCTGAAATCTAACCAGGATCAATCAATCCTTCATGTTTTAGGAGTTGTATCCCTGACATATAAATTCGGACCTCCTTTTTATTTATTTACTTACCTTTTATTGTCCCTGTATTTTCATAATTTTCAGATTTTATGGAGAAATCAACATACATTAGGTTCCTTGTGTCAAATGCTGCTGCTGGTTCTGTTATAGGAAAGGGTGGTGCTACAATAACTGATTTTCAGTTTCAATCTGGAGCAAGAATTCAGTTGTCACGCAATCATGAATTTTTCCCTGGAACGACTGACAGGATCATCATGATATCTGGAGCAATAAATGACATTATTAAGGCTGTGGAACTTATTCTTGCTAAATTGCTGATTGAGGTATCATTTATGGTCTAATACCATTACTTGATCTTCATGTAATTTATGATAAATATTTAACTTTTATTATTTTTCCTTTGTTGGTTTAGCTTCACACTGAAGAAAATGACGGTGCTGAGCCAAGAACAAAAGTGAGATTAATTGTGCCACATAGCTCTTGTGGTGGCATTATTGGGAAGGGGGGTTCAACTATAAAGTAAGTACATCTTCTTTTATTTGCATGTCATAGTTTTAGGAATAACTGGTTAGATTAGCATCTTAGACATGAATTTAAAAATTCTGTGTTTCTGTTAATATTAATGATTCTCTTGTTGAAATGGATGGATAAAAGGGGAAGTACACATGAAATTTCAATATCTGTCAGTAAATATTTTTTCAGATTCTTTTTAGTAAATTTTGTCACCAAAGTTAGTCGATTGGTTTTTCATCCAAAAGAGGTTAGTCAACTTGTCAAGGCTTGCTTCGAGTTTCGTATTAGATAGATATAGTTGACGGTTGATTCTGTTATGTGTCTCATAAAACTTTGAAGTTGAAGGTAGGACGATGGTTAATAAAGTTGAGGATTAGGTTCCATGTATTGTTGATTCTATTGTTGTGGTTAAACGTGGTCAAGTTAATCTATCTTGTTGAGTGGTTGGTTGGTTTGGGAAGGATGGTAGTATTGGTGTTTGTGCCTTTCTGGTTACTAGTTAAAGACACGTACGTACCTTGCACGTGATTGTTTTACTTCATTTAATTTTTCTATTTGGTTAATTTTTACAACATATTTGAAATAGATACAAAATTTATTTTCTTAGGTTTCCAAATTAATTGCGAAAATAAATTCAAGATCACATTTTTGAATCAATTAGAGATCTCCATTATTGTAGTAACTCTTTAACTGAAAACATATAAAAAATGAATATGCTAAATATTGTTAATTAGAGTATTTGAGTTTTGAAACTATCTTTAATGTATGCATAATTTTTTTTAAATATAAAGGGTAATATATGTATTTATTTTAAAATATAAGCAAATTTTGATCTAAATTTAAACTATGTTAAAGATGTGTCATTTATTATTAGATACGTTTTGTTTGCGTATATTACTTATTCGATCATGTATAGTCCTCATTAGATGTGATAATCATCATGTAATTATAGTCCTTGTTGGAGGTGGTTCTTATTCTATCATGTTTAGAGTCCTTAATATAGATGTTACATTAGTGTCTTAAAAAGACAGTCAATGTCAATAGCTTAAAATATAAGGGTAATTTGTCCAAACAAGTATTAGGCATGAGTTATACTTTTATATATAATATATAGCCACTTGTTTTCCTCTCACCATACACTTATCTGTGTTATCTTGCTGAAAGTTACAGTTGAAGTCATGTCCATTGTTTACTCCTTAGGCACTCGCAGGATGGCTGCAGTTAAGCCTCTGAATGGAAAAACTTATAAATTATCAAAAATTGAAAATGATGTTGTAATTTCTCATTCTGGGTTTAAATTTTCCAGCTTAGTTTTGATATGAAGTAAAGTATTGCCTTAGATCATATACATTTATCCTACTGAATTTGGTATAATCGATTAGATAGTGGGGTGGATGATGCTCTCTCATCTCATGGATTTAGGAGGAATGCTGCAATTTGGTATAGTTTGGTGTAATGTGTTATAACTTGTTCATAATATTGTTTTAACATTTGCATTCTGCTATGTCCAGAGGAGTATCAAGAGAATATTTCAGGGATCAACTTCCTTCTCTGTCTTTGCTGTTGGGGTCTTTTTGATTTTCTGGGACATTGCCCTCACCACTTCTTCTGCCCTCTTTCTCTCTTATCAACTATATATTATATTGTTAATGCACGGTTGCAGAGTGAATGGCTGTGGTGTATAGTTTCTCATTCCATGGTGGTATATTTTAGTAGAAATTGCAGCAATATAGATGACTGTTAATCTTAGTATATTTTGATATCCTGAACCATTCATGAAATTCTAACATCACTACTTGTTTTTATTACTATTGAGCCTTTTTTGTGTATTCAAAAGACCGAGAAAAAACAGTTGCTCATATTTTTGTTTGCCTTCCAGGTCATTTATTGACGACTCACAAGCTGGCATAAAGATATCTCCCCAAGACAATAACTATTATGGGGTAAATGACAGGCTAGTTACACTGACTGGAACTCTGAATGAACAGCTCCGTGCAATTGATTTGATTGTTTCTAAGTTGGCTGAAGATCCACATTACAGTCACTCTATGAATGTGCCGTTTTCGTATCCAGGTATCTTTCTGTACAATCTTCTTTTTTTTTAATAAATGAGGACCTGCTTGTAGTTTAAATCTTTAATTGCAACTTTATTTAAATTTTAGGGCATTAATGTATAGGATTAGTGGAAAGGAGAATAGAGAAAAACAAAGGGGAGGTGGGAGAGAAAATCGAAAAAGGAGCCAGGATGTATTTTGTATTTGCTGCATATATATTTAAAGACTCAAGATCGTAAACAAGAAAATAAGATACTTATTCTTCAAGATTGCACCTCCAGCTTACCCAATATTAACCCTTTTCCTGCCTATGTTATGTCATTCTTTCCTTTTGTTGCGTTGAGTTCTTATGAGAAATTTTATTTAAGAAGCTTGAGAAAGTTTCTAAAGAGAAAATGAGTGTATAGAGCTCTGTATTAATTGATATGAATGTGGGGTGATGTTTGATCAAAGCTTGAATGTTCGAAGAGTGTTTTGTAGGAAGCTCAACCTATTTTCTATATAGAAATTATAATCTCAAGAAAGAGAGAACTCTAAAGAATATGATGCCACAAGATTTCTCTTCCTTGTGAAGGTATTTGTGCCTGCTAATTCTTGAATTTCTTATCACTAGTACAATATTCAGTGAGTTAAGTTCTGAACAACTGTATGACTTGAGAGTTATTAACTTATAATAATATTCTCTCTGGATGTTATAAGCAGATGCCAATTTGAACCCATTCATTCTTTATTCATTTCTTACCTCCTTTACTAATTGCTTTTGAGAGAACATGTAATAGAATAGTTCTTGGTTGCTTAATCATAGGATTGAGGAAATTGTGTGAAATTTGATGCCTAGTTAGTTTATGGTTTTTAGTAGTTCGCAAGCTATTATAGTTGAAGCACTTAGGACCATTAAATTTGAAGACAAATAATTTGTTTCAAAAATATTTTTTTAATTTTTTCAACTGCATTTGACAAAAAAGTTTTAGCATGAATATTGTTAAAAGCAGTTTTTTAAATTAAAAGTTTTAAAAAATGAAGAATAACCTAAAAATTGACCATTTGTCCACCAGGTGTCACTTTTTCAATGCTAGTGGACTAAAGAGAAAAAGCTACTAGATTTGAGTGCTTTATTTCGAAAAATTACTGGACTTCTGTGGTTGCCCACTCTTAGTTTATTTGGCTTGAAGCCTTGAGTGTTTTCTTCTTCGGTTTTCATGGTATGCCATATACACATATGCTTCTTTCTGTTGCAACAACAGCATACGATGGGGTGAGCTATGGACCAAATGGAGCTGGTGTGAAGTTTAAGAATAACAAGGTTAGTCATATTCTACTATGCTTTCATTTCATCTGAATGATCTCCTTTACAATTACATTTGCTCAGGAAAATTGGAGGCTACACAGCAATTTAATTGTACACTGTAGACACAGAATGACCTGCTTGCGATTTTCTATAAGTTTGAAAAACAACATTCCGATAGTGGTCATATTTTCCAATGGGGAACTGTTTCTTTGTGTAATGGATTGGAATAAAGTATTTCATATATCTTTTATGTAGATTGTATTTCAGGAACTGATATATGGCATGCATAGAATGAGGTTTTTAGGAAAAACAGGGAGAAATATGAATATTTATAATATCTGCACTTTAAGTGTTTGATTTTGCTTTATACAAATATCTATGTGCCTGATGAATGGTGGGTTTTTAAATTGATGCAAAACTTTTAGTCTGAGCTCTGGAGTTATTTATTAGCAATACACTATATATACCCATTGTTATTATTATTTGTTTGGGGCTCCCATTCTTTCTTTTGTTCAGTTGATAGGCACCCATTTGGAGGTGTGGGATTTGGATGGGGCTTTGAACTTTAGGCCTTTGTCCAAGGCACCATGGTCTTACCACCCAACTAGGGAGGTGTGGCCCATTCTTTTTTTTCACCTAGTACATGGAGGAGTAGGATGCTAGGTTGAAAGAGAGACCATGCTCGTATAAATATTGTTCTTGCTGTCACAATTCTTATGGTGAATACCCATCAAATAGGGAGTCTAAGATGTTTGTTTAATGGAATTGTAATAGAAACCAAGTAGTGGCACTGTGAAAAAAAAAATCCACAAGCCTCCAGTGCTCTGTTGCTATCAGTACAGTTAGGCAAGCTGATTCGCTGGGATTTTCAAAAAAATATATTGTTCTTTGGAATTATGTGAATGAAAGAGGTGCGTGGCTTATCTTTTGATTTCTTGATAAATTGATAAAGGTTTGCTGATGTATTTCAGGACGACCGAAGTAACTCAGTAACTATTGGTGTTTCAGACAGTCATATTGGGTTTGTTGTTGGTCGTGGCGGAAGGAATGTAATGGAGATCAGTCAGGTTTACATATGTTCATATCACTAAATTTCCCAAAATTTGTATCCATTCTCATTTGGAGCCTTCTATTATTGAATTTTTTAGGTAACTGGGGCTAGGATAAAGATATCCGATAGAGGTGATTTCATGTCTGGAACAACAGACAGGTATTAGCACTCGTTGACTTCGTCCAGCTCATCAATACAGTATAAATGTGAGCTTTTTGACAGTTTTTATCCTACCTTGTGCAGGAAAGTTACTATCACAGGGTCACAAAGGGCAATTCGTGCAGCTGAGTCCATGATAACGGAGAAAGTGAACTATGCCTCTGAAAGAGTTATGGATTAAGCTTCACTACATATTAGTCATATTTTAAGATGTATCCGCTATACATGATATACTGTCTAGAAATCAGAACTCTGTGGTAGGGGTAAAAATGGGAAGCATTCATTTTGTCAAGAGTGAGTAATTTAAGATGTATCCGCTATACATGATATACTGTCTAGATTTCGCACCTTATAAGTTTATAACGATACATATATTTTCCAAATTACTTCCAGTATTTTTTTTAAATGTATAGTATTAGTCCTGAATTTGTGTTTTAAAATAGGCATTGAAGTCTTTAAATGCATTTGATTCCAAAATTAAGTTTTGAAATTGTTGTCCATTATTTTTAGATAATTTCCTTAAAAGTAACATTTATTACATGATTAAAATGTGAGATAATTAAAAAATATTTGTGTATTTTTCTCATAAGGTGAAGTTTAAAAAAGAATAAAAATATAAGGTAATCTTATGTCTAATGTCTCTTTTTATTGGTTGTTTAATTAATTAGATTTTAGTTGGTGGGTGACCTCATTTGTCAGAACCAAGTCAGACACATGTCCATCTAATTGGAGTTTAGTCAGTAGGTGAATGTATTCCTAGGAGTCTAGTTAGATACATGTTTAACTAAATTAGACAGTTGTCTAACTGGTTGAATTTTGATAAAATGATAATCCCATTCGTCGAAATTGAATTGGACATGTTCAACTAAATCAATAGTTGTCTATCAAGTTAGAGTTTGGTCATTCGATAATTCTGTTTGTTATAGCAAAATTGGACATATGTCAACGAAACTTACAATTGTCTAATTAGTTGGATTTTGATTTATCAATAATCATATTCAATGGAATCACATTTTACACATGATCAATTGATTAAATTTTAATTAATATGAGACTCTAATTATCGAAATCAAATTAGACACATTCAATTAAACTATATAGTTATTCAATTTGTTAGATTTTAATTAGTTGGTAACCCTTCACGATGAAGTCAAATTGGATAGAATTTGAAAGTTTTTGATTTTTAATTGAACATATGTTCAACTCTGTTGTGTCTAGTTAAACATGTTCAATTGTATGTTAATTATGATGAGATAATAGTTTGATTCAAGTCATGCTTAATTAGTCAAATTTTAATGTCTAACTAAATTGGATAATTGTCTAACTGGTTGAATTTTGATCGAATGGTAATCCCATTAGTTAGAACTGAATTGGACACATGTCCAACTAAATCAATGTTATTTATAATGTTAGAGTTTGATCATTCGATAATCCTACTTGTTATATCAAAGTTGAACACATGTCAATGAAATTTAACAATTGTTTAATTAGTTGGATTTTGATTGATCGGTAATCATATTCAATGGAGTCATATTAGACACATGATCAATTGATCAGATTTTAATTTATATGAGACCTTAATCGTCGGAGTCAAATTGAACACATTCAACTAAACTATACAATTATCTAATTTGTTAGATTTTAATCAGTTGGTGACTCTATTCGATGAAACCAAATTAGATAGAATTTGAAAGTTTTTGATTTTTAATTTCAACTCTGTTGGTTATAGTAAGACATATGTTCAAATGTCTATTCATTATGATGAGATAATAGTTTCATTCAAGTCATGCTTAATTAGTCAAATTTTTGCCTAAAATGATTTACATATGTAAGATTATTCTATGATATAGTAAATGTACATTGTTATCTGTCACAATAATATACCATAATTCATGATCATGACTTTATTCGATTTGTGTTAATATATATTTTAATAATTGATTATACATGTTTTTTCTATATTTGTTCATATTTTATTTACATTTGGTCATGATATCAATACATGTATACATCTAATTTGCTGTCATAATAATAAAACATAATTCATAATCATGTCTTAATTCGATTTATGTTAATATGTGTTTTAATAATTGATTACACATATTTTCTCTACATTTGTTCATATATTTTATTATATAAATTCAACACATGTTTTTAAAATAAGATATTTAATTTTTAGTTGAATATATTTTATTATTTGTAATATATGTCTAACTTTTTACTATGTTTAATTGAACATATATCTAAATATATAATATATTATTAAGATTAAAATTGATATTTTTAGATAATATGCAAATCGATAGTAAAAACTAAATTACAAATAATAAAATAGGATTCTTTCAACCTTTTTTCCCATCACTCGCCAAAAATTTAAGCATTTATTTTGTTTATAATTATGTATTATTATAAAGAGATTATATCTTAATGGTATTGTTATAAATGGTTAAACATTGTGAAAAAATATTGTTAGTTTTAAATCTTAGTAGATTGAGATAGGAAAAATATAAAAACAATAATATATTTTTGGAGTTTTCGAAAAATTTAGAACAAATAATGCTATAAAGAAGAGGTATTACGGGTGGTTTTATAAGATCCTAAGATAGAGAAAAATTGAAAGTGTGAGAAACTTGTTTTTTCTTGCATATATCATTAGAAAAAATATCATATGTTTATAACATGGTCTTTTCCATTAGATTTTTAACAAAACATTAAAAATAATATTAACTTTGTATTTTCATATAAATTATGAAACTTAACCTATAAAATTAAGAATAGATTGTTATTTTAGTTAAATTATAGGAATTATTGTGTCATATATATATGTATATATATATATATATATATTTCAGTTGAAGGTGGGATTGTTGGGATGTAATGGAGTTTACGATATACCCTTTGATAATCGTAAGATGGAAGCAAATCCAAGGTTGAGTTTTGCTAATTGTGGGGTATATGAACCTAAAACACGAGTCCACAGTGAGATCTGTTTTACTAGATTTGCATGCTCTCCCTCCTTATTCCCTTTCTATATCATCTATAACTCTTGCTTAAGAAGGAAAAATCTACAGAATTGGAGATGGATATTTCCATTAATACAAATGTTCCTGAACAATTCAGCTTTAAGCGTTCTAGAAATTCAACAGGAAGTACTAAACTTGCTTGTTGCATTGTTACCCTATGGCCTATGAAAGCGAAATAACCAAGAAGATAGTTAAAATTACTTTATTTGTATATAATGATATACAAGAAACAATTTTGTAATATAGTTTAATATCTAACACCTGATACATGCAAAGATGCAACGTTCATCACCAAAAACACACGCATAATGTGAGTGAAGTTGCTTCAGTTTATTCCAAGATATTACTCCCTAACGCCAAAATGTTGGTGTTCAGGGAAAACCTTAATCACCTCCACCACCACCACCACCGCCACCTCCTCCTCCACCACCACCGCCCCCACCTCTTCCTCCACTTCCATATCCACTACCACTGCCATATCCTGAACCATATCCAGACCCACCTCCTATACCTCCACCACCACCTCCTCCACTACCGCCACCACCCCCTCCACCTCCTCCAACCCCACCACCTGACCCATAACCGGATCCACTACCAGACCCATAACCACTGCCTGAGCCAGATCCTCCTCTACCACCTCCTCCTCCTCCTCCACCGCCACTACCTCCTCCACCACCACCACCACTTCTGAATACCGTCGGAGACCTAGCAGCTAAAGAAAGGTCCACAATGAACAAGACCAACAATGCAGCACCAATCGCCTTAGCTCTGGCCATTGCCAAACTTGGAGCTCAAAGTGAATTAATCCTTGGAAGTTGTGTGAATGCAAGTTTTTGTTTGCTATATATATTATTCGTAAATAGATAACTCACTAAGCTTAAGGAAAAGCCAATTGTACTTCGTTGGTAGAGGAGTCTGAGGTTGCGGGCTCCTTTATATAGGCATTGTGCAACCTGAGACTTTTTTAATTTCCTACCTGAAATATATTTCTAGTATATATCTTCGTTTTCTAGATAACAATGAGTGAAAAGCTTTTTGTGCGCATTTGGCTAGTGGTGTTGGTAATGAGGGTGGCGGTGTTCATGATATTGTGGATAATGGGGAATGATTTCCTTCTTTCGTCTTCTCCTTAATCGTATTCATGAATAAAAGTTTTATTTCTACTTTTGACTTGTAGGAGCATAAAGTATATTTTGGATATATCCTAGTATTATTAATAAATATAATATAATATAATTATATTTAATAAAAAAGTTAATATATATAAAAATTACTTTGAAATATTGGTACCAACTAGCTTTCACACATTCTTTCAGTGTGCATTGTATTTTCATTGTCATGTATCAAGTGCTTTGAACGACAAACATAAAAATCGTCTGACTTGGAAGTAGGGGAAAGATAAAGTCTTATCGCATTCATAAGGCTACCTACGTGTTCCATTGAAATGTGGTTGATTAATATGTATTACTACATCATTAGCCATATCGACCAATTGCAAATTAAATAATTAATTAGCATATCATCTTTAATTTAAATTATCACCCCTAATCATTTAAGGAATTGAGGGCGTGTCCTGTATTGTTTACTAATTAATTCAGTTAATTACTGAATTTTATTTTAGAGATTCACTGCTAGTTTGTAGTACTGGATCAATTAATTTCTTTTTTGATTAACATCAAAAGGTACTTAGTATAATGGGGGAAGTTTTTTTTACCGTACTTCATAAATATTTATTAAGATAGAAGTGGGTTTATATTTGATTTATTCATGTATTACAGAAACTACTCCCAACTCATTTTTACTTTAATTCTCCTTGGAAAAAAAGAAGATGAAATCTTCATATCAAACTACTAATGAAAATTCTGTTAATTATTAAAAAGTGTTTTAAAAATTCAAAATTTTTAAAAAATATATTATAAATAAAATACTTGTATATAATGAGATGTATTTTTTAAGTTAATATATGTTTTTAATTAAATTATATGTGTTTAAATTTATTAAAATTCATATTTTTTTGAGTTGTAATCGATTTATAGAACACATAAATCTTAAAAAAAATGAAATGTATTTACATATTTTAATTTCAATATTTTAAAATTTTTTAAACTTCTTGTATGCATTTTTCAATAAATAATTGACTTATAATATTATACATAAAATTTAATAGATTTTTATATAATTTATTAATAATTATTAGATTATTGTTAGTTTTTATCAATTAAAAATGCTAAATTTATGAGTAAAAGAATTATTTTCTTATAAAAAAGCTAATTAAACTTGTTTTAAGGTTCCAAATTTACAATTTTGGTTTTTCACACATGCACTTGAATTTAATCATGGTTACGTTGGGAACTTATTGTACGTGTAGAAGATTAGCAAACTCATTAAACATTACAAGGGTGATTTATATATATATATGACAAGATTTTATTAATCTATATTACAATTTAATTAATCATTAATTTTAAGTTAAATCATACTTATACTCCTCAATAAAGTAATTATCACCCTATTAATTAATAATAGATAGGTATGAATATAATATGAATTATTATTGAATATTTTAATAATATTCCATATACCACATGATATCTCCTGCCATATTTGCATAATATCAACATAAAAATAGGTATGATACTTTGATTTTCTACATATGCACAACTCTTTCACTAAATTTTCAATCTTTTTCGGCAAATTGCTGAAAACTAACTTAGATATTAAAGTGTTTTCCCATATATTTTTTTAAAATATTAAAATATTATTTTTTACTAAATAAATTAAACATTAAATTTACTATAATAAAGTAAAAAAATTATATATCTCAATAACACAAATGGGTTCCACACGTCACGAAAAAAAGTTCAATTTTGTAAGTTTAAAGACATTATAAAAAGTTAGCACGTAAAAAGTAAAGTATTGGTAACAGGTGTACGCGTATGAAAGTAAAACGTGGTACAAGAAATACCCATATAATAATTCGTTGGAGACTTTGGAGAAGAGAAAATTGCGAGCCACAAACACTCACTAACTCACCTACCCAAATTCCTATGTTCAAATCTTATTACGTGTTAGTGTTAGTGGGGGGTTTTCGTCTTGTTTCTGCGCATGTAGATGAGACGTGGAAATCACACGCATTGCCAGACTTGAAGTCTTTTGTACTGCATATACAGTGTGGGAGGTCATTTTGGCATAGCTTGCTAGCTTGCGTGCACTTTATCTTCAAAAACGATAATTTTTATATATCATAATTAATCTTCAAATGATCAATGATAGCATATTTATATTTTTATAGATATCCTTATTAATCTTGTCAAAACCGAGCCTATGCATCGTCATTTTCATTTGACTTTGGTGGACTATGAAAGTTGAAACGCATTAATCTTTTTAATCAGAAATTTAGTGCGCTATCTTAATCGCCTAGTTGTTTACCATACAAGTCAAATGTACTTACGTAGTTTAGGATTATTTTAGTTGGAGACCTCACTAATTGAACTATTAACTTAAGTAATAAGATAAGATAACATATATAATTGTATAATATATATTTTAGTTGGAAACCTCACCCATTCATATTTCAACCTTTTAATGTATAGCAATGTAAAAAAATCAAGTAATGTTTCATAGTAGTTAATCATATCTCTTTTTAAAATAACATGATATATTGCATATTAAAGTATAGAGAGCATTATGAAGTTTTTTAACTTCACGTTTGATTTGCATAACGAAAATATAATAAAAATAATAAAGATGTATAATAACAATTGAATAGTAACTAATATTATTATTGTTATGTTTATTTGAGTAGTAAAATTAAAATAAGGATAAAATTAAGAATAAAATTTATAAAATTATAAATGATGAAAATTTTAAAAATAAATTTTTTGACTTTTAAATAAGAAAAATGTACTAAATGATAATACAAATTAATAGGTGAATAAAATAAAATATTTGAATGTATTAAGGGTGTATAAATTAAAATGAGTATTTGGTAGAATGTTTTTAATTTTATTTCAAATAAATAATCAAATAATTATTTACATATATGATTATTGAGAATTTTTTTATATCATTGTTATTATTATTAATTAAATATGATCTAAATTGTAAGCCAATGTGACGTGAGTTTAATGTATGCATATATGCAATGCAAACAAAATGGTTTTTTAATTAATTGTTTTTTAATTCAAAGATATTATTTGGAGTGATTTTTTTTAAGATACAAAATTACTTCATTTTAATAAAATAGTTACCTACAAATTTCAAAAGGAAAACATTGAAGAGGTTGCACATTTGTAGTATTCAAAACAAATACAAATATGATATCTAACTCATAAAACTCCATTTGTATTACATTGAATTTAAAAAGCACATGTATGAAATAACAAAACAATACGAGTGCATAAAAAACAAACTAACAAACAAAATGTTAATGTAAATCTTACAAGTAAATTAATAACGCGATGTTGAAATATGTTTAATCTAAAGATTGAATCTGTACAAAACATCTTTCTTCGAAAACAAAACAAAAAATAACCTCATGGTGGCGTTTGGTTCGTGGAATGGAATCGGAATCGGAATCGGAATCGGAATCGAAATCGGAATCGGAATCGAATCGAATCGAATGAAAAGGAAACAATTTTGTTTGGTTTGACCACTGGAATCAAGCTCAGAATCAGGATTATAGTGTTTGGTTTGTCACTGGAATGGAATGAAAAAAGCTGTAAATGACCTTAATACCCCTACATGCTGTAAAGTTTAAATAATGTTATTTAATTACTATTTTTTCGTCAGACAAAATACATTATTGAAATCATTATTTTTCTAAATAAGTATTACTTAATTAAAAAGAAATATATTATTAAAATTATTATTTTTCTAAATAGGGTTTAGGGTTTTGAGGTTTGGGATGTGTGATTTAGGGTTTAGGGATTTAGGATTTGGGGTTATATTTGTAGGTTAAGGTTTAGGGTTAAAATTATTATTTTTCTAAAAATAGTTTAGGGTTTTAGAATTTTGGATTTAGGGTTTAGGGTTTTAGGGTTTTAAGGTTTAAGGTTTAGGGTTTATAATTTTAGGATTTGGAATTTGGGGTTTAGGGTTTAGGGTTTTGGGATTTATGTTTTAAGGTTTAGGGTTTAGGGTTTAGGGTTTAGAGATTTGGGGTTTAGGGTTTTAGGGTTTAAGGTTTAGGGTTTAGGGATTTGGGGTTTATGGTTTTAGGATTTGGAATTTGGGGTTTAGGGTTTAGGGTTTAGGGTTTTGGGATTTATGTTTTAGGGTTTTAGGTTTTGGGATTTATTTTTTAAGGTTTAGGGTTTTAGGGTTTAGGGTTTAGGTTTTAGGGTTTAGGGATTTGGGATTTGGGGTTTATGGTTTAGGGATTTGGGGCTTAGGATTTAGGGTTTTAGGATTTGGAATTTGGGATTTAGGGTTTAGGGTTTAGGGTTTAGGGATTTAGGATTTATGTTTTAGGGTTTTGGGATTTATGTTTTAAGGTTTAGGGTTTAGGGATTTGAGAGTTAGGGTTTAAGGTTTTAGGATTTGGATTTAGGGTTTAGGGTTTTGAAATTTTGGGTTTAGGGTTTTGGAATTTTGGGTTTGAGAATTTGGGATTTGAATTTAAGGTTATATTTTAGGTGAAGGTAAAATTGGAAAAAAAAAGTTTAGATGGGAATGGAATAATGATTACCAAAGGTGGGAGAAGGAATTGTGATTCCTTCTCTTTTAGTAATCAGATTCCATTCCGTCCTCTATTCCGTCTAACCAAACACACAAAATAGAAAGAATCAATTCTGATTCCATTCCATTCCCTCCAACCAAACGTGAGGCATATGTGTCTTTGTGAAACTGTGACTGAAATAATGATGGTTGACCCATAAAGCTTTCATCAAACACTTCGTGAGCCAAATAAACATCTAGTTTTGTTTTAGCAAATAACTTTATGTGAAAATTATTACTTAAAAATAATCTTTTATGTTGTATCATTATGATTCAAACATAAATATAATAAAATGTAATTAAATTTACAATTATTAATTAATTTTGTAATTGAATTTTTAAATCTACACATTTTCTTTATATAACTCTTTAGTTTTTTTTTAATTCTCTTTGATAATAAAATATCATATAAGACTAAAATATAACACGTGTAATCTACAGATCATAATTATTATATATATATATATATAATAACTATATTTTTATTTTAACACGACATCATTAAAATAAATAAAATAAATGTTAACTTTATGTTTCTACGTATTAAAATTTTACGTTTTATTAGATACATTAAAAATTAAATTATATAAATCTTAATAGATTATTTTTAAATAAATTTAAATTTATAATATATTATAACACATAATTATTTAATACCCAAAGTAAATTTATCAAGAAGTATCACAAAATTCTCTCTCATGTCATTAATTCACCAAAAATTAATACAAGATTGTCAGTGTGAAAATAAGATTATATATATATATATATAATGAAAAATAATTCAAATACCCATAAAGTGTGATTGAGAAGGAAAGATAATGCAAAAGCAATATGAGAAAAATCCCATGTTAGGAATCAAGCCTAAGGAGGCACAAACCGCCACTAAGAGTGACATACACCATCAAAGGTATACAAAAGAGCCCAAAAGTAATTCCCTTAAAATTTAGGTTTACATTCAAAATTCAAATCAATCTTAATATGTAATTTCCCTAAATTTTATACATGAAAAACAAAATAATTTAATCTTTTCGTTAAAAAGAGGAGAGAAAAAGAGTTAATTTTTGATGGTATAAAGAATGATAAATATAATTTAAAAGTAGAGTGAGAATTTTTCTTCTTCTTCATAATCTATCTATTTTATCCATTTCATTTCTAAACCTTCAGTTCACATAATTTAATCGTTAATATTTTAAAATTTGATAATTTTAATATAAAATTTTAATTTTTATTAAATTAATTTAATGATATTATATTTAATTATAACATTATTAAGAGATAGATGATCGAATTATAAATTTTATCAAAAATTAAAAACCAAATTATATATTTTAAAATAAATTAAAGATTAAATAAATAAATTAAAAATCAAATCTTATCATATTATAACTATGATAACGTTAAATTAATTTAACAAAAATAAAAATTATAAATTAATTTTATAAAAAAAAAAAACATTAGGGATTAAACTCTTTGAATTAATCAAATTATAATATCATAAATTTTTTTTCCTATTGAGATAAATTATTTTACAACATTTATGAGTGAAAAGAGTATACTATGAAATCAGATAAGTTTGGTTCCTATTGAAAGACACTATTTATTGGTGGAGGATATGAAAGAGGAATGGCAAAATCTTTTAAGAAAATGAACTGAGCTTCATGGTGTTTTTTTGGTTAGTTTGTCAACATATCAATTTTTGTCTATGAGTTTATACTTTGACTTTATTTTAGTGCTTTAGTTAAAAAAAAAACAAGAAGAAGTTAAAACCCAAATTTTATCACGGTGAAAAAAGAAGTTAAAATTATAGTCAAAGGCGAAAATTGAGTAAACTACAATGAAATCTAAAAAGGTCCAAATCAAGTAAGAGGATCGATCTTTACACCACCAACCAGAGAGGCATGGAGAAGAGACCTTGTGATCTACGGTCGTATTCAAATTTTCACTCTAAATCGCAAATCACCACCGTTTGATTTATCCACCCTTTTGAATTATTTACAAGACCCAATTCATCATTCACTACTCTTTACT
This sequence comes from Hippophae gyantsensis, assembly GCA_030763125.1. Lineage (NCBI taxonomy): Eukaryota > Viridiplantae > Streptophyta > Magnoliopsida > Rosales > Elaeagnaceae > Hippophae > Hippophae gyantsensis. The sequence continues at coordinate 51,540,672 of CM061033.1, forward strand.
CCGATTTCCTTGCAGAACCCTTGGTTTTCTTAATTCAGGTATTAAAAAAGTTCTTTATCGACAATTGATTTTATTCCTGTGTTATTTGAATGAATTTTGTATGAAATTGGCTTAATGGATTGGTTATAGGTTGAGTGGCGTAGATTTTATTTAGCTGGTCTTTAATTGCAATTTCTACTCTAATTGAATTTTCAAAAGCAGCATAACGGGGGATGCAAATATAGAAAATAATGAAACGGGGTTCTATTTTTCTGCCCTAATTTCAGTTCAAGCTGCTGTCAATTCTGTCACTTTCATGAAGTAACTAATTGATTTGAATTTTTGAGGCTATGACACCTGTTGAGTCCCACATCGACTAGAGATGTCAGCCTAGTGCTGGTTATTAGTCTGGTGCAACTCCTTTCATGATAAACGTGTTTTGAGGAAAAACTTTAGTTACCCAGTTTTCAACTTGGTATCAAAGCAGATCCCTGGGGTCAACTGATGAGTCTCTTCTCGCACACTGGTACTCGGGTCTGGTAGAGCTGTGTTCTCCCGTTCGATGTGAGGTGGGGTGTTGATTCCCACATCGACCAGGGATGCCAGTCTAGTGCTGGTTATTAGTCTGGTGTAACCCCTTTCCTGATAAGCGCGTTTTGAGGGAAAACTTTGGTTACCCAGCTTTCAACTTGGTATCAAAGCAGGTCCCTGGGGTCAACTGATGAGTCCCCTCTCGCACACTGGCACTCAGGTCTAGTAGAGCTGTGTTCTCCTGTCTGATGTGAGGTGGGGTGTTGAGTTCCACATCGACTAGGGATGCCAGCTTAGTGCTGGTTATTAGTATGGTGTAACTTCTTTCCTGATAAGCATGTTTTGAGGAAAAGCTTTGGTTGCCCAGCTTTCAACTGCATTGTCTAATGCTGTATGTGAATTTTATGAATTATCTATTTTGCTGGAGAAATGTTTTTCTTGCGGTGGCCCCGTTGAAATGTCTTTGATTGTGAGTTTGGCATTGGTATGGGAAGTTTAACTAGAATCTCAAGGCAACATTTTGGTTAAAGGGGAAAAAATTCAACAGATTTTGTGACCATTTCGTTAAGTAGAAAATGGAAATTATAAGGAAACCTTCCTCTTATCCTTGAACTTTTACGTTTTTAGTCGTTTGATCTATTTTAGTATAGTGGAACTGAATCAACTGATACTAAAGATTAACCTTCACTTAAATACTTTATTTTATGTTGTAAAAGGTGCAGTTGTGTCTTTATTTTTATATTTGTGTTTTGTAGTGGTAACCGGGTCGCTTTATTAAAAAACAAAATTCACAATTAGCATAGATTATAAATTTTTTTTGGTCCGAAATAAAAAGATGAATTAAAAGAAAGAAAATACAACTTAATAACTCCAACATCTAGCCTAAGGAATAAAGCTAAATAAGTTACTAGCAACACTGCTAGCAAGATCCAGAAATAAACATCAACAATTCCCCTCCCTAACAATCTAGTTAGATAACTCGAGAAAAAACAATAAAGTTTACGGAATTGACACAAACAACGATTAAGAAAAGACCAGACCATACTCATCTTTTTAGCTGTCCAGTTAGAAGAAAACGAGCTAACTAGGCCAGTTAAAGAAGACTAATGATAAGCATGGTCAGTCCACAATAGAAGAAAAGTTACTAACGAAATATAACCTAAAACAAAACACCAACAGTACTCTATGGAGCATACAACCAATCAAAACAAAAAACCACTACGAACATCAACATCCAAGCAACAAACTGAAAAGAAACCTGAAAAAGCTAAAACCATCCAAAACAGTAAGCAGGTGGAGGAGAGGCTCATCCATCCAAGTTTACTTGGATCTTAAACCAACCTTTTATTGTCAATAAAACCAAGATTCAACACCACCTTACTAACTGTAAGACTAACATTCAACCAATCAGGCTTGTCTGGATCCCAAACTGACCTCTTATTGCTAGTAATTTGAAGTCCTGCAACTGCTACCAAAATTTTCAAAACCTTAAAACAAAAAGGCATAATCATCATCCAAAACCTCTTATTCACATATATCTTGAGTATGATACAGAGATGGAGATAACAGATAGGGAGCACAAGTGGCGCACAATGGCCAGAGAAAAAGTGCTTCATATAAATCATAACTTCACCAAAATTTACAGAAGGGAGTTTAACTAGCACAAAAAGGCTAGAAGAGGACCAAGAGATAGAATAGATCGAAACTCACAAGAAATAGATAGTATCAAAATCCTTCAAAGTAAACCAAGTTGTAATAGCACATAACATATCCACCATAGAAGCAACAGGTAGAAAACACGAAACTAGTTTTGAAAAAACAGCGAGGAAACAAACAACGTGATGAAAAGATGACACAAAGTTTTCCTAAAATAGCTTTTACCAAAGATGACGAGGCAATTTTGATTGAAATTTAGATCATCCAGTGGTGGTGGAGACAGAGCTACTATAGTGGTGGAGCTATAGTTGATGCCAAAGAGAAAAGGCTTGCTTGCAACCATGCTCGTGATTCTCTGTTTCTCGTGATTAGGCGATGATCAGGATTAGAAGATGACCTTGCTCGTAACCTTGCTTAGATCAAGTGGATTGTTGATCTACTTCAAATGCTCTTTTGTCAGTGATCAAATAATCCAAACTCTTGAATCGATCTAACCTCACAAAAGCAAAGTTTCAACAAATCTGTCTATGTATAGACTAGAGAAGTAGAGGTTGAGTTTTTGAGTGAAATAACGATATGTGTTTATGATTTTTTTCTCCCTTAGATGAGAAGTGTTTCATAGAGCCGCTCCAAAAAACCGTTCGATTGTTCGATTCCTTGATTGTTGTAAAATTTTGTTTACTGACTCGGTTATGAAATCGTAATCCAAAAACGATTTGCAATCAAGATTTCAAAACTGAGATATTACACTGAATTCGATGAGGAATAAGGAACACCAAGTGGTTTCAAAGAGATTAGATCGATGCTTGAATCAGAGGAAAATCAATAGAGAATTGTAAACTGAGGAACAGTGAATTTCTCTGCTTAGAAGCTCCAGCAGAGCGAAGCTTTGTGCTCTCGCTTCGGTGTTTTTGAGATGCAGCTGTTTATGTGAATTATTGATTAATGTTAGCATAGTTTATACTTATCTACTCATTTGTTACATAAATATGGGACTGAAACTGCAATTACTGCTAAACATTTCATCAAAGTGACCAACTAAAAATGAAGTACTATAATTGCATCTTTTACTACAAAAAAGGACTAAAGTGACTCACTTGAAAATAAAAGGACAAACTTGCACTTTCCCAACAATTAAAGGACCAAAGTGTCTCATAATCCTATTTTTATCTGAATATTAGCTGAGTTGTGTTCCCTATGAGGCTACGAGTCCCTTAGTGGATAAAAGTCACTCTCCCTCATATCATGTTACATTATCAGTTATGGTTTGAAAAAAAAAATCAGCTTGGTTATTGACTATTTTTCCCTGGTATCTCACATATTCTCCCTCTACTTGTCTTTGTGGCATCTGATTAAAAAAAATGCTGGCAACTTTCCTTTCATTTCCTTTTCAGTCTGTGCAGTCTTGATTTGGAAGGTTGATGATGTATTGATATCTATGTCTAGCAGTAATTTGTAGAATTTTTGTTCCTTAAAGCTTGAAGTATTCTCTCTTTCATTTGGGATTAGTATACTGTTTCTGAACCAGAAAACTGTAGTATTTCCTTATATGATATCAGTCATGGGAGGTATCTTTTTGCCGTAACTTTATAAAGGAACTTAAAATATGAAATAAACAAAAGGATGCAGAATTTCTGCTTGCCTTTGCACACTAATATTCATTCTAATTTAAGTAGTTCATGCTATTGGTTTCATTAATATTAGTCATTTATTGAGCCAAATTGATTCAGAATTATGTAATTGAGCAGCCTGCAGAAGCCAGCTATGGGAACAGAAGAAATTAAAAATGATGTGGATAAAAGCATCTGGCACTCTGGACTAGGCTATGACCAGTGGGTGACACTACCTGTATCTGGTTCTCGGCCATCAGCACGTTACAAGGTATTTTATTTAAATCAATATTTTTGATTAAAGCAGTTATATGAATAAAAAAGATTCTTGTTTGTTCCCAAGCACTTTTATCTGGTGTATCAGTGACATTAAATAAGCCTTTTTCTGATTGATAGTAAGTTTTTATACAATGTGTTGATTAAGCATACTTGATTTTGGCTCAATCCTAAACATATATTTTTCTTCTATAGCATGCTGCTGCAGTTGTTGCTGGGAAACTGTATATTACTGGTGGAAGTCGTAATGGTCGTTACCTATCTGATCTTCAGGTATCAGATTTTTTTTTTTAAAAAGATATCATTATGTGGAATAACAATTTGTTCGTGTATCCCAATTGACATATGGCTATATTTATGCAGGTCTTTGACCTTAGAGACTTGTCATGGTCCAATGTAACACTTAAACCAAATGCCGATGAATCTGGAGAGAGTGGCTTGCAGGAAGTTCTTTCACCAATCTCCAGCCATAGTATGGTAAAAATCCTCTTGTGGAAGTTTGTACGATCCTATGCTGGTTGCATAGCTTTTCATATTCTTTGGAAGACTTCCATCTTCTTGCTAATGAAGTTGAAGTAATTTGAAGTTAGTTCTTGGTTTCACTCCTTTTCTTTTTCTAATGCCGTTGCTGTTTTGACAGATTAAATGGGGAAACAAACTTCTTCTAGTTGGTGGACACACAAAGAAGTTCTCTGATGAAACCATAGGTTTGTTGCTTCAAGAGCATTTATTTTTCTTGGTTAATGATAAATTTCTCTCTTGAGTCATTTGACTGTGTACTAACATGTGGACGCATGTTTGCAATCTTGTTACATTGATGAATTTGTAGTTTGGTTCGTGGAACTGGACACATATATCTGTGGCATTGTGGAGACCTCAGGAAAAGTTCCGGTAAATGATCTACTCTGTGTGGCAGCACGTTTTCTAATTTTGTGTTTAACTTTTTGGCTTTATGCCTGAGATGTGTTGGATTTATACTTTGCCTCCCTATAATATGTTTCGTTGCTCTTGGTAGACCAAATATCAATTTTATATATTACTGTTTTTGTTATTAGATTTCATCTGTTCTTCTCCTTTCCAAAATTTTCTGTGTTCTTGTTCTGTCTATAATAATGGAACTGCTCTGGAGTGGAGGACTACGTCTTGATAACATTAGAATCAAAAACTGGAGAAGGGAAAATTGGTCATGCCACAAAGGGGCTATGCATATTTTTTGTTATTTCTTTTGAGATTAATAACTTGTCATCCTTTTCTTTTCCTTCTCCCGCCCTTTTCTTCTAATATGGGCTAGTGTTCCTATCTTGTATTATGGTACTTGATCTGAAAGTCTGCCCCAAGGGAAATATTTGGTATGCTTATGGAATAGTTGTAGGTTGCTCGTGTGGGCCAGTCCATAGCACTTGTTGGTTCAAGACTTATGATGTTTGGTGGAGAAGATAGGAAAAGAAGGTTGTTAAATGATGTCAACATTCTTGATCTAGAGACAATGACCTGGGATGTCTTAGAAACAACGTAAGTGTCTAGTATACTTCTATAGACAACTACTTGTGGGCCTTCATAAGAGTTTTCTTTAATTCCTTTCATTATGATAGGCAGATGCCTCCAGCTCCCAGATTTGATCATACTGCAGCAGTACATGCAGATCGCTATCTTTTAATTTTTGGTGGTTGTTCTCATGCCAATTTCTTTAATGATCTTCATCTGCTGGATTTACAGTCAGTAAGTGCTTCTCTTTTGGTACTCTGCCTTCTTTCTGTATGTGTGAACTTGAGTGTGCTTTTTAAACTAAACTTTTTCTTATCAGCTGAGAGCGTTACCTAGAAATTTCTTGACCTGGAAAGAAAATTGTTCCAATGGATATAAGTTTTTTACTTCATATACTTGTACCTTGTCTTATCTTATGTTATAAGAAATGTGATATTGATTTATCCAGACATAGGCATCCTGTTCTTGTTTATAATTTTTGTTGAACTCGTGAGGAAGTGTCTCAGTATAAATGGTCAGCATCGCATATGCCATGAGTAGCTATTAGAATTTAGAAGTTTTGGTACCATCTTCTCCCTCCTGCTACTGTGGAGAAGGAAGAGGAATTAATACAGCTTTGGCCGTACATACTACTAGCATTGGTAAATCAACTGATTGGTATCTGGGGTACATAGTAATTGAGACAATTTTCTACTGTCTTGGCATGATTTCAGGGTGGGATATTTTCTATCTATATGTCGAAAAATATGGTTTTGATGTGGTGATCTATCAGAGGTCTACTCTTTGGTATTTGTTAATAGCTTTATCTTTTCTTGTTTCCTTATCAAAACTTGAGCATGATGAATTCCCATTGTTGCAGATGGAGTGGTCTCAACCACCAATTGAGGGTGACTTAGTGAATCCTAGAGCAGGTCATGCTGGTATTACTATTGGTGAAAACTGGTACATAGTTGGTGGTGGTGATAATAGTAATGGTATGTTCAATGATAGGTTTACCAAAATAATTTGGAAGAATAGTTTTTCCAAGAAAAAAAAATTAAAATTTATTTTGGAAAAGCTTGTGATTTTTTTTGAATAAATATAACTTTCTTTGATATCTTGTTTGCATATGGAATGGGTTCTTGCTGATAGGTTGCCCAGAAACTCTGGTGCTAAATATGTCTACCCTGGTGTGGTCAGTTGTAACAAGTGTAAAGCACAGGGATCCTCTTGCTAGTGAGGTTAATACAATTTCTCTTCTGAAGTGTTTTTTTTCTTCTTTTATTTTCTTGTGAAATTGGAATGTTTTATCAACTAGAGATGATAGTAATGATTTGTCTGAATGTGGCTATGGCTATTTTGAAATATTTTATCATTTTTGCTGATGTTTTAAGGACTGAAAAATTTGAATGTTGCTCTAACGTCTGAACAATCTGAATGATATAAACTATTACCTAGCTAGCACAAATCTGAAGGTTTGGTCTTAAACTTGGTAATTTTGAAGATTTAAATGCTGGAAATGCTCTAGACATCAAATTACACCCTATATTAAACTTGCATGGGTTCACCATGGTCAAAAGCTCCTGTCCTTGATGGGGCCTTTAACTTCCTACGTAAAAGAACTCCATGTTAAGGTATGTAGGATGAAGAGAAAAAAAAACGTGGAATGACTTGTTGATTGCACCAATGTATATCTTGAAGTAGGAATCAAGTTGGCAAATGTGTAAAAGTGAAGAAATAATAAGATCACAGTTTAACTAAAATAAAATATATAAAAAGCAAAAAAAATATAGTCAAATAATTTTTAGAATTTTGCAGGGATTATTTCGTTGAAATATATTCATTTTTTTTTAAAAACAGGGACTCACAGTCTGCTCAGTGTACTTTGAACGAGAGAAATATTTGATTGCCTTTGGTGGCTACAATGGGAAATATAGCAATGAGGTACTTTCTGTTGAATGATAATTAGATTAATTATTTAAAGTTCACATGATAGTATTGTTACCATGTACCTGACACACATTTAACCTAGGACTCGTGGACATTCCACATTTTGTACTTCCATGATTGATTTCGATTGTAGCCAAAATGAAGCCATCAAACTTGGGGGAATCAATGGGCAGTCAGACTTTGCCTTTTGTTACTGTCAACCTGAAATCTGAGGATTTAGATGAAAGGTGGTATAGGTTAGGGTATTGTTTTAAAATTGCTTCTACCCTTCTTTTTTTTAAGCTGCCAGTTCACCCGAAGTTGTCAGGATGGGAGTTATAAGTTTGGAAATATTTAAAAGTTTAGCATGGCACAACAAGCTTTTGAATTAGGTTAAATAGAAAATAGTAAAACTAAAAATCAATCTCTATTTCTTTTTTCGTTGAAAGTTTAGTTTGGTTAATTATTTGAAAGGTAAACAAAAGTTTATGCAGAATCTCAGGGGGTGCTGCCCGCAAGGTATGTATGAAAAAAAAAATCCTTTGAGTTGGAGAAGATAGCATATAGAAGAGAAAATATATGACAGTCTACTTGAATTGTGTTAAGACACTTATGAAAGTGATTTTACTTGTTTAAACTTGGACATATGATTATTTGAAACATAATTATACGTTAGTGTTGTAAAAAGGCTTGGGATTGATTCTTTTTCCGCTATGGTTAAAGGATGAAAAGGTGAGGGAAGGGAGGGAAAAAAAAGGTCAAAGAGACGGGTGCCATCCCAAGCCTAGCTTATACGTCCTCTGTATTTTTCTGTTTGTTTTTGCATAACAGTTATTTTCTATCATTCCCAGTGCAGTTCCTTCTTGTATCTTAATATTTTGGTTTCTTGTGCCATTACTCTTAGGTTTTTGTTATGAGACCCAAACCAAGGGGTGCATTGCAGCCCAAGATATTTCAGTCACCAGCAGCAGCTGCAGCTTCTGTGAGTGCTGCATATGCTTTAAGCAAAGCAGAAAAATTGGATTTCTCAATAGCAGAGTCGAATTCTAAGACAAGTGGAAATGCTATACCAACACAGGAAACTTCAATTGACATTGAGGCAATTAGAGAAGAGAAGACCTCGTTGGAAGTGTCCCTCACAGAAGTCAGAACTGAAAATTCTAGTCTCGGAGGGAAGATTGAAGAGATCAATATTACTCATGCTGAGTTGTCCAAGGTATTTTTTTATTAAAAATTACTCGCGGGTAAGAGTATACTCCTAAGATGCAAATTACCTTGCATTTCTGCTGTTGTTTCAGGAACTCCATTCAGTCCAGGGCCAACTCTTAGCTGAGAGATCAAGATGTTTTAAACTGGAGGTTTTCTTTCTTCTTTTGGCTATATGATTGCATTTTAGTTATTCCTTTCATGTTTTTGAGTTGGTCCAGTAACTTGATGTTGTGCTTTTCTGAATAGAACTACGAATAACTACCTTTTGCAATTTTAACTTATAGGCACAAATTGTTGAATTGCAAAAGACACTAGAATCGATGCAGTTTGTAGAGGATGAGGTCCAAAAACTTAGGAGACAGAAGTCTGAATTTGAGCGTGATATGGAGCTTGCTTCAGCTGTTGAGAAGCAAGGTTCTGGTGGTGTATGGGGGTGGATTTCTGGGGGTTCTGGCAAGGCATAAATACAAAGGTAGTAATTGAAACATTGAATGGGAAACTTGAAGTATGATATCCTCATAAGCTAGTTATCTTATGAGTCAGTGTTGCCAAGACAGATCATAGCATAGCAGTGTCCTATTCGCAGTTCTTCAAATGCTATTTATGCATTTCAACACGCTATATCTTCAACTTCAAGCGCTCGCCACCTTTGGCTACAGCCTACAGACATGTTTTCTTTTATTAATTTCTAAAAGTTGACCCAAATTGGGTTGAATGAATACAGATTACAATCACTATTAATCTGCATTTTTAAAATTTAATTTTTTTAATGGAACACCTAACGGTTGCCTTTATTGAATGTTGGTAGGAAATTTTGTCTTACTAGAACTTTGTATTGGTGATTTGGTACTTTCTTAGATGCTTGAGAAAGCTCGTGTATGTCATATCATTATTTCTTCATCTTGTACGATGTGTAAACACACGGTTCACATACAAAGGAACAATGCTATCTGGAACAACTGTATTGTTCTGTGACTAGAAAAGAGCAAGTAGAAATCCAAGAAGAATCTGGTTATCGTAAAGGCATATGGTTATACCTTCGGATATGGTTGATTATTTGGAACTTGATTGGTATCCAGGAAATAGTTCAATGGGATGAGTTGTAAAATCTATTATATTTGGTCTTGCATCATTTAGATTTAATTTATAATGGGTTGGATTGGTATTAGTGTGAGAGGTGATAACGTTCTAATTTTTCCTAAACTTTTCAAATAGGTCATTTTTTCTTTCTTAGGGAATCTGTAAATTAATAAAAAACAATAAATGAAACATGATACTTGTGTTAAGATTATCTATTTAGATGAAATTTGGTTGGTAAAAATGATATTAGGAATTGAATTTTTCTAAGTATTCTTTAAAAAATCAATATCACATGATTAAAAGAAGTCTATATTGTTTGTAAAAAAAAAAACAAGGTTATTAAAAAAAATGTTATGTTACTAAAAAAAATTCTTAAAAATGTTTTTTTCTTTAAAAACTTAGGTTATTATGCCATGTGATTTTGTTTTTGGCTACATACTCATGTCATGTGATTAAAAAGGAGATAATTCTGTATTTTATTTTTAGCCAAACAAAAAATGCTGGATGGTCACATTTTACAATATAACCTTGGGTCGCATTTTCTAGATAAAGAAGTTGATTGGTAAGCAATGAATAAAAACAAAAAAAAAAATTATATAGGGGACTAAATTACCTTCCAGGAATGAATCAGATTGCATTAATACATCATTGTTACTAAATTACCTTCCAGGTTTTTCTTTGAACATAGTTTCTTTCATATTTTTTTTTTTGAAAGAGATTAATGTTGTATAAACCGATTCAAAGAAGTAAAAAAATAACAAGATCAACCTTTAAATAAATCTATAGTTATTAATTTCAGTGTCGTGTTTAATTTATTTATTTTTCAATAATTTTTTAAATAACATTATACAACTCACACATCTAAATCGAATTGATAACGTCTTATAAAAAGATTTTAGTTTCATTAAGTTGCAATCATTCCAGCATATTGTGTTTAATTATCTCATCATGTTGGGGGAAGTACAAACCGAAAAAATATCCCAGAGAAAATGCTTGTATTGGCAAACATAATGCCGAACATAAATTTTGGGTTTTTTCTATATATTTTTTAATCATTTCATACAAGTAAGCATACGCAGGGTGAGGGTAGAAACAATGACTTCACAGTCTTCAAGAGGGGGAGGCTTAAAAGAAAGATATATTTAGTACTCCCAACTTATGATCGAGTTTATACGAGTTTTATAGAGTTACAAACTTCAGTAACTCACTGGACCTCAAAAGTTTTAACACAAATTAACGAATAATGATTCTTCTATATATTCCATAAAATTTAAATTTAAATTATCCACATTTAACGTGGATTAGATCAACATTAAACGCAATATATCTCCGGAAACACGTGGAGTTTAGCTGAATATCATGGTTGGGTCCTATAGGCTTCTAGTTCAGTATATATACCTAATAGGCTCAGATTTTCTTCTAAGATAACAGATACGTACTAAAATCATTTCATAAACGAATGATCTTCTAGGCTTTAGAAGCTAATCCAGATAGGGCAACAAAGAAAATAAACTTTCTTTTACAATTTGGAGAAAGCGTTGTGTACGTTTTGTAAGATCAAGTCCTTCCTTAAGATTTTGCCTGCAGCAGACCTTGGAATGGAACTGATAAACCTCACTTTTCTTACTTTCTTGTAAGGAGCCACCTGAATTTTTATTTTACTTGTAAAGTTAAAAAGATTTTTTTTTCAGAATAACAATGCTAATAAAAAATAATAATCCAGGGAAATTAGAAACTTAGGGAGACCTGATGGGCAACATATTCAATTACTTGATCCTCATTAAGATCAGAACCAGCTGCTCTAACAATATAAGCCATTGGTATTTGTCCTGCTGCTTCATCTTCAACCCTGCATAATTTTTGTTTGTGTTAACTGTTGAGAGAGAGAGAGAGAGATGTTTGGCAACTCACGGTATAACAGCTGTATCAAGAATTTTAGGATGTCCCAAAAGAATTGCCTCCAATTCTGCAGGAGCAACCTGCATGAACATTTATAAACATTTTAATCTATTAGAAATCTTAAATTTTTTTAACTTAACTACCTATCTACAAAAAAACATTATATTTCTTAGGGTCCATTTCTTTCTGCTTTTGAGATTTTGTAAAAGCGCTTCTAAAACCAAACAATAATATTTTTCGCCAAAAGTGTGTTTTTAAGGGTAAGAAAGCATATTTAAAGTTTATTGACTCATAAACACAAATGATTTGTTTCATCCTAAAAGCACTTTTTGTTAAACTACTTCTAACAAAAACAGAAGCTTTTAGACTACCTTTTATATGTTAGAGTTTAAACAATATGTATCCACATGTTGTGGTATAATAATCTACCTGATACCCATTATGCTTAATAAGCTCCTTGATCCTATCCACAATGTAAAGGAACCCTTTGTCATCAAAATAACAAAGATCACCAGTTTTCAACCACCTATCTGAATCAAATGTTGCGGTAGTTGCTTCAACATTCCCTAAATACTCTTTCATAACAGTACCGCTCTTTAACCATACTTCTCCTTGCTTATAAGGAGGTAAAGCCTTCCCAGTTTCAACATCCACTATTTTAGCACAAAACCCAGGAAGTAACCTCCCACAAGAGGCTGAGTATTTCATTGCTTGTTCATCTGAAGCAAAAAAAGTTGCAGCACCACATGTCTCAGTTAATCCATACCCTGGCCTTAGCTCTACCCCAGGAAATCTCTCTCTAAACTCATCAGCCACTTTATTGCTCAGCGGTGCTGCACCTGAACTTACCCTCCTCAATGATGATAAGTTACAATCAACTTTGCTAGCATATTTCACAAGCCCGAGAATCACCGGTGGTACAGCAGGAATGTTACTAACTTTATGAGCCTGAATAGCTTCTAACATGACTTTGAAATCAAATTTTTGCATTAAAACAGTAGTTGTACCAGAACAAAATAACCCAAGTCCAAAAAAAGCAAGCCCATATATATGAAACATGGGAATGAAGCATAGATACACATCATTTTCCGATGAAGTTACATCCACAGACCATTTGAGCAATGTCATAATAGAAATGAAATTTGAATGTGTTAGAACTACACCTTTGCTTGTTCCAGTAGTACCTGAAGAGTAAAGTATAGCAGCAATATCTGATTGAATTGGTCTCTCTAATTCGTTCAATTCCATTGGATCACAACATTCAATCAATTCCTCAATAGAGAGGGATTGATCATTAGTACCATTAATTGGTCTAGATGTTAGAACTACAGGCACACCAGTTGGAACTAACTTGTGTAACTCTTCAGGTGCTGAAATAGCAAACTTAGCATTTGAGTCTTTTACTTGCTTAGCAATTTCAGATTCAGTATTAAGTGGATTAGCTGTTGTTAGTATTGCACCAATAGATAACACTGCTAAACAAATGGTTGGATATAAAAGTGAATTGGGGGATAAAAGAAACACAACATCTCCTTTTTTGACACCGAGAGCATAGTACAAACCAGATGCTAAAGATTGAATTGAGCAGCGAAGATTTGCATAAGTAATTTTATGATTAGTGGCTGCATCAATAAGGGCAATAAGGGACTCAGCTTTGTCTTGAGATGGAAATTGTGACAGAACATATGTGGCAATGTCAAGGTCAGGTCTAGTGGGGATTTTGTGATGTGAACCAAGATGATGCAGAGAATGGTAAGTTCCTGTGATTGAGTTGAGCCCACTTGATTCATCAAAAGTTGGTCGAGAATTGTTACCGGGTTTTTTTCCGGTGGTGGTTGGGATGATGGTGAATGCTAATTCTGTAGACATATTTAGTGAAAGATTATAACAAAGGTGTTGTGTTGTAGTTTTAGGTGTTAATAACATAAATGTTATATAAACAAGTATGTTTTGGCATAGAAAGATTAGTCATTTAGCTGTGACCATATATGCTTAGTAGCCGGCTATAGGCTGATGTGACCAAATCAAAGAATAATAGAATATTTGATGCATACTAAAATAGGCTTGAAAGCAAGGACAATAAAGCTGAAAAGAAATTTGCTTTCTGCTTATGTCATGTTGTAAAGAATTTGAAATATTGTCTAAGGGTGGAAAACCCTAGTCATGCTGGTATCAACGAAAAAGAAAAAGAAAAAGGAAAAAAAAATCAAACACCTATGGCCATTAAGCTACAATTACGGAGCCATAATTGATGTGAGATTTATTTATATAATGGCTTTATCTGATTTGACATTCAGGGGTAAAAAAGAGCATTCAATATTAGCAAAAATATGTTGATTCTGAACCAAAAAAAAAAGTGCTTCTCTGTATCAATTACTGCAATGTGCAAACTAAATAAAGAATTTGTCAGTTATGATGACAAAAGAAATAAAAATAAAGAATAGGTCAATTTTAGAATATTTGGCGGATTTTTTGTGGCTTAGTTCTAGAAACCAACAAGGTGATAATGATATATATTCTAACTAGCAAACGATGCACATATTCTGCAAGTGAATATATTTACTTTTTTAAAAAATTAGAATTAATAATTTATAATTAAAAAAATAATATTATATATTTATTTTTAAGGTAAAGGGAGGAAAATTAAATAAAACTATAATTTTATACCAACTAAATAATTTCAGTATATATATTTCAAAAGTTTCATTTGTCGCTTTTGAATTTGGGTAATTTTTATTTACCTTTGTAATCTAGAACTATTTAAATTACGTTTTATATTTTAAAATCATATTTTATACATTACAAATTAGTTTTTTTTTTAAGTAATAATATATATAACTTAAAATGTAATAAACTTTTTAAATTTTTGAGTAAAATTACTTGGTTTTAAAAAAGTAGTGTTAAATATTATTTAGGCTTCCAAACATATATTCACTTCCTTTATTATTATACTTTTGGAGAAAGTAAGTAATCATTAGATTAAGATAAACACATTAATGCATGTAATTTAAATAGTGATGAGAAAAATAGTAAGCTCTTCTTTAAGAAAAGAAAAATCTTTAAACACAGTATTTCACAACTTATTCTCACACATGTCATGTGAAAGGAGAGAACTTAATAATTCATATTTCTATACAACTGGTGTATTAAAAGTTTTTATTCTATCTTAAATAGCGACAACTTTTAATATCTAACAAATATTCATCAATATATTGGAGATATTGCATTAGAAAAATCAAACTGCAAGTAAATTACATAATTAGTTAATGAAAAAAGGGTAATAAAGAAGCTTCTAGTAACTCAATTCAAAAGTTCAATATCAATATCAATATAAATTAAATTAAATTTTATATTTTTTTTATAAATGTTATTACTTATTTTAAAATATCAAATTTACTCTTAAAAATGAAACTAGAAGAAATAATTGGAACAATATTGAGAAGATTAACATGACCACAAGTATAAATCCAGAAATGAAAGAAGAAAAAAACATTTTCCATTACATTTTCCAATTCAAGTCTCTTTTTCATTTTTTTCCTTGTATACGTTTTTTTCTTAAAGAACTTTATCTTTTTTATTAATATATAAATGAACACCATACATTAACATGTGATGTTCTATCATGCAACTTTAATGTAATATACCCTACTATGATAAGTTTTGAGGTTATAATCATTTCACAAGTTGCCAATCTTACTTCCAGATATATTGTGAATGTTAAATCATTATGTACCACATTCATTTTACAAGGTCATAAATATTTAGCAAATTAAAAAAAATTATTCCTTCAATCAAAAATAATTATGTGTCTCCATTTCATAAAAATTATGTCATCTAATCATTAAATTCGAAGTTTTTTTCTTTTTCTTTGTTTGCATTATCAATAACCAACTTGAAATAATGTTATAATTTTCTAACCATTAAGAGTGAGGACAGCTTGGAATTATCTTTTCTGATAACCAAAATTACTCTTTTATATTAAAATGGATACATGATTCTTTTGTATGACCAATGATCATTTCTCGAACGAAAATACATCTAGTTTCCTCCAACCATACCTCATATGTCTCTTATCACAATCCAAAATAAAATCATTATTCATTTGAATCACGTACATTATTTACTCTAGTCTATTTTCATTTTAAAAATTCACCTTATATGTATCCAAACAATGTAAATTTAATTTTAACTTTGATGCTACTTGTTAGTCATGGGTTTCAATTCAAAATGCTATCATATTAGGATTAGTTCATCCTAATTATATGTACCATTTGATTTATATATTTTTTTCAATACATGATTTGTTCGCACATTTAAAAAGTGATAATTTGTGTTATAATTCGATTGATCGAATCGAATTAAATTCTAACTAAATTCATGTCAGTTCAAAACAAATTGAGTTATATTTGAGTCAACTAGTTAGTCCAAAATCAAATTAAAATTATTATGATTTTGTAATACATATCTAAAATATTGTTGATAATATTATGGTTTCAATTAATGAAGTCTGAAATATGGTATAGATTGTTTTGAATCTTAATATTTAAATGATGATGTAGTAAAATATTATTAATGTGTGTTTTTTTTGTGATTGACTACATGTTATAACATTATTTTTTTATTGTTTTATGTAATTATGTTTGCACTAACGAGTTTTAATATTATTTAAAATATTTTTTGATTTATAAAAAATATAATTAATTAAAAAAATATACGGTTAATTAATTTAGATCAATTTGGATATACTTATTTGTATTTAATTTAAACTCATATTTATTAATTTAAATTTAATTTAATTTGAATTAGAATCTTATCAATTATAACTAAAATAATTGTGAAAAACCCCTAAATTATTATACTAAAATGTGTTGTTTTTGTTCTTAAGCGTTTTTATTTTTTATTTTTATAGAAGCGTCTTTTAAAGGTCTTAAAAGCATAAATTTCCTTTATACACTTCTTTTTGAAATGTTTTATTCTAAAAACGTTGTGTATAAAAACACTTTTTACAAATATACAAGCCAAAAAAAATTGAAAAACAAAAATTGTGACTACTAAATACCAATGCCGTAAATACATTATAAAAAAAAATCACTAATGCTGTAAATAGCATCCTTAGCATAGTTAAGGGGCTAGACTCGGACTACCCATCATTAAGGCCCATTTAATTTGTTAACGAGTCAATTACAAACTACAAACCCATTTCATTCAGGGAGAGAAAAGAAAAACACTCAAATAGAGAAAGGAAAGAAAAGGCTTTAAGGTGAATGTTCTTTATCTTTAACTGAAGGCTACCCCTATATATGTATAAAATTACTAGGAGTATGTGTTTTAGAAATACGTCTTCAGATGATTTTGTGGGATGTAAGTACAATTTTCCTTGGTCGAAACCAAATTGTGAAATTCTAGTGATGATGCATTGTTGTATATACTGTGACAACACACAGTACGTAATTGTCAAAGAATTTGGAGAACATGCAATTGGGCAAGCAACATTATTATGGGGATGGAGACTCACTTGGAGTCCTTCACTTTTGTTTACGCGTGCGTCTCTAGATTCTAGAGGATAGGTTTCTCGTAAGCTTATAGTAAACATGATACACTGAAAGTACTTCTGAATCTGGGGACCGTTAATAGAATAACTGATCGAATAAGATCATGTCAAAATATTAATTGAAATCTTCCATTTGGAATGAAATTACAAGTGTTATTATTCTAGCTACTTGTTTATTTTGAAGTAAATAAGAATTTAATGTATCGAATGCAATGTAATTAGAATTTATTATGAAAATTAAAGTATTAGGCTCTATGTTAACTAATGATTAAGAGAACAACAAAAAAAAAAGTTAAAAGAGTTGAATGGAAAGTCATGAGGTTGAATTCAATGGTACAAATTTTGTTGTTACAAGCTGCAATAAATATAATGATAATAAGACGTGAGCGAAAGGAGCGAAATCAGAGCTCTGCTAGGATTTTTATCTAACTCACATCTCTCACCACCCACGAATCATGTCACCATTTTCGTCCACCTTACCTTCTCTATCACCATTATCACACTCAAACCAGTAATCACTTCCAGCTTGCTAGAGATTTGCGATCAGGTTTCTCTACCTCCTTCCACCAGATTGTCCAATTCATCCTCCTTTTCATCTACCTTTTTGTTATTTTGTCGTCATCATCTCTAGTCCTACTGCTATATTGAAGGAGAGTGAAGCTGTAGTTGAATTTAATCAATCTCTTACTTTCCTTGAGCATCGACTTTTTGGACCTCGTGCTACGCTGATTGCATCTCTGTTTTGGTTTGTGTTTGAAGGTGACCCTTTCTCAGTTCTCTAATCTAGTTATTGCTTGAAGAATCTAATAGCTTTGCTATTGGAGCTGATTATCAGAAGAATCTAATAGCTTTGCTTTGATGAGGATTCGATCGTCAGCCTGTTTGGACGAAAAAGATGGATGATATGTCCAATATACAAGCTGTAGTATCTAAGATTTCTCTCAAGAATTTTGATCTTTGAATTGTCTGACATTACTTGCGTTTGGATTAGTAATATTTTAGTTTTTCGTTAGTTTTGGTATTGATTAGTTTGTCATCTTTTTTCATTTTTCTTGTGTCGTTTCTGTTTATAGTTAGTTGTTCTTGGCTCACCACTGTACACTGATTAATTTGATATGTATTATTAAAAAATGCTTATTGAACATTTAGTACTTTAAAGTGTAATTAAGATTGATAGTTTGTTTAATCTACTTTAAAATGAGTTTGATGGAATAAAAATATCTTTTACTAAAAATAAAAAAAACCTGCAATAAATATTAATTTAAGCTGAATACAATATTATTTTTCCATTACCAGCCAAAAGAAACCGGGGGCTGCCGACATGTTGAAATTATGAATTTTCTTTTATGATTTTAAATTATGATCATTCAATATATAATTTGTAGATTAGTTTACTTGTAGATATATAAGTACTTCTAGAAGGAAAAATGAATAATTCATAGATTTCATGCATGTGGCGGGGAAATTTCATTTAATATATATCTACCATTTTTTTTTATTTTGGGGGGCAAAGAGTTTTTATAATTTATTTACGTAATTTAATGTTGTAATTTAAAAACAAGTATAATTTTTTAGGTGTTAATTTTAATATATAATTATATATCATATGAGACATATATATATGAAAATAATTAAAAATATAATATTTGTTAATATAAAATAAGAATTTTTTGTAAACATTTTTTTATCATTATTCTCACTTTCAACAACAACCTCAATATTTTAACTTGTTATTTTCTCTTATCTTATACATTTTTTAATTATAATATCTATTTTACTATCATTTAAATAATAATATTTTTAATAATATGTATAAAACAATTATTTTATTTTATATTCCAATAAAATATAACTTTTTTCTATCTATGTCCCATTTTAAAATAAAAATATTAAAAAAAATAATTTTATATTCTACATGATTAATAATCACTTAAGATTTAACACGATTAAATATGATCATTTATTTATTAATATTTTTACTTATCAAATTTAAGTCATATATTCTTAATTTAAGAATCAAAATATTTTTTTATTAATAACTTCAAATCGAATGTAAAATTAGCTATTGTTATTTAAAAACAAGTAAAGAAAAAACTATAAAAATATAAATTAATTATTAGGTACAACTCATATAATTCATATATTCTTAATTTAAGAATTAAAATATTTTTTTATTAATAACTTCAAATCGGATGTAAAATTAGCTATTGATATTTAAAAACTATTAAAATATAAATTAATTATTAGGTACAATTCATATAAGTTTAAATTTTTAGTATAATTGATAATTGATGTTTTTATATGGTATCAAAGTTTCAATATATTAATAAATCTAAAAAAAAACTAATAGATATTTTACACATAAAAAAATAAAATAAAACATATGCCTCACAAATATCGGATAATAATGCTTACATAGGGTCAAATTTATTAAAAAATTAAAAAAAAAATTTATAACTTATAACAATAAAACAAACTATTAATATTAAACAGATTTAATTAGATGGATAATATTTTTATGATTATAAATTTTAATAGTATTATTTTTATTATTTTATTTATTTATATATATATTGTAAAGAGATTCTCTGATTTACAATAACTTTAATACAAATTTTCGTTTCTCAAAAAGAAGGAAAAAATTGTCCTAAATAATTCATTAAAAAATAAGAAAAAATGATATCACTTGTATCAATATGCAAATAGACCGTGGAGTTGTCAACGTTATTATGGCTAAACGATATATATCATCGATATAAAATGAAAGTTTCAAATTTAAAATTTAAAAATATAGATGTTAATATTTATTAAAGATAGAGAGGGAGAGAGAAAGACCACGGATGCCACTGTTGTTATTGATATGCGTAAAAGATTTTGTAATTATATTTCATATCGTAACCAATACAATTAAGAATTTCTAACTGTAACTGCACCGAAGGTAGGGAATCATCACTTTTCATCTATATTTAATGATATATATTAAATCAAATTTTTTTAATGAAAAAATTACATTAAAAGTAATTTTATTTATGGTAATTAAAAGTTTTAGTACTTTTTTTTACAAAAAAAACACATAAAAATATTTAAAATTATGATATTTTAATTACATAATTTTAATTAAAATATAAACAATTTAATAACATTTTAATCAAAATTAAGTCATTAAAATAATTCAAATATAACTCATTTATCTATTATTTATGAAAATTGAGTAATAAAAATATAAAAATAACATTTTAATCAAAATTAAGTGACTAAAATAATTCAATATAGCTCATTTACTTATTATTTATGAAATTGAGTAATAAAAATGTAAAAATATCATTTTAATCAAAATTAAGTGATTAAAATAATTCAATATAATTCATTTATCTATTATTTATAAAAATTAAGTAATAAAAATGTAAAAATAATATACATAAGTGAACTTGAATAACTGATAACTTCTTTAATGGGTTGTTCACTTTACCAATAATCAATTATAATATCATTAAGAATAAAAGATAATCAATTATAATATCATTAAAATTAAAAAATTTAATATAATAGATATTTATATTTATTAATAAATAAAAAAAAAATAATATATTTAATAATTAAAATATATAATTTAAAATATATATATATATATATATTAAAATAACTTTAAATTTAATCTCTATCCACCTTATCACCAAACTCCCTATTTTTGTTTATGTTATTCTAAATTATAAATACACTTATATCATTTTTGAACGAAGAAACACTAATTATTCAGACTAAAATAATAATAACACGTCAATTTCATTCTTTTGTTTATACAAACCACATTTATATTATAATAATGGTCAAAATTATTATGAAATGTAAAACTTGAATTAAAAGAATTCTGTCTGTAACGTTAAATAGGCTAAGTTATTTAATGATGGTTGTATTCTATGTTAATAAAAAATTTAAGGTTAATATAATATTTAAAAAAAAATATTAAATATCCAATACTACTTCAAGAAGAGAGAGAAAATATAATTAATAAAAACTATACACATAAAAACAATAAATAACAACTTCATTAACGAGTTAGTTTTGAGCTTGGCTACCAAAACACAAAGACACTTACGGAAGTCCCAACGCCCACAATTCGCATAGAGTAAAAGAAAGGATGAGGCTTTATGCCAGGTGTCATCTGCATGGCCTCAAGCTAAAGTTTTCAAGAATCAAAACCATCCCTTTAATACTATTCCTCAAGCCCTCCCTCCTCTTCTTCTTCTAGTATTCAACCCCGCCCTATTTCTCTGTGTCCCTCCAAATTAGTCTTTTTCTTTCTCATCTAGAGTTTCTCAGTCTTACTCTATCCTTCTCTCTCTCGATATACTTAAGAGCTTCACTTTCTCTCCAGGGAGAAAGAAAGAAAAAAACACTTTCTTTTAAGTCTCTGGTTCTAGTTTTACTACTACCATGATGGTAACAGAGGTCTCAACGTCTTCATACGCTAAGTCCAGCCTTTTTGGTTCATCCCAGCTTTCAATCTCATCAACCAAACTTCGCAATCACCGTCGTTGTGCTTTTCCAACACTTGCATGGACTCGAAATGCCCGAATTTCTTGCTCTATTTCAGCAAAGTAAGCTTTCGATCTCATCGACCCATATTTGTTTTCTTAACCTAGAGTAGTGATAAGTTTGTGTTTTTTGTTAATTCTCAGTGAAGTTCAAGCTCCGACCCAGCAAGTTGGAGATCTTACTAAAAAGACTGAGTGCTATGGGGTGTTCTGTCTCACTTATGATCTCAAAGCTGTGAGTTATCTTCTTGCTTTGAATTGGGTTTGTTGTTTGATAACAAATTTTTTATTCCTCTGGCTATATTATAGGAAAAGGTTACAGAGTTTCAGTCAGCTATATTAGTGCATTGTTATTGTTTGTTAATATGCGTCAGTAACCTACTAGTTGAATTTGTCTCAATTAGTAATTTATTTTGTGCTTTTGCACTGGACCAATATTGTTGTATTTAAAGGTTCCGTTTTATATATAACTCCGGTTCAATTTTTAACTCTCTAAAAAGATGAACATATGAACGTATTCGAGACATATTTTCAATTTAATTTATTTATATAAATATGATTTCATAAATATACAGATTAAAAAATATGAGTGGGTGACAACACAAGTCTCTTATTGATATATCATTTTTATGCATTATCTTTCGCAATAGACAAAAATGGCTATAAAAGTGATAAATAAAATAAAATAAAAAAGTTTAAAATTTGATTATTTGTTTTTATGTTGTTACTTTTTCATAAAATTTTCATAAAAATGACTAAATTGTTACAAAAGACAACAAATGAACTAATGTGCTCTAACTTATATAACTAAGAAATTTTGAGTGTGTTTGTCTCAGAAATATTTATATTATAAAATCTAGAGAAAAGTGTCATATCCCTTGGATTAGGTCATTTTTTTATTTGATCTGTTCGATTATAAATAATATTATTTAATTTAGAAAATTGATTACTTTTACGTTATTTTAATGTTTTTTATATTAAAATATTACTTTAAAAAATAATAATTTAATTAAAAATCATAAAATAATATGTTTTATTTTTAATTGATCATTTTTTCTAAAATTAAAAGGTTAAATGACAACGTTTATAATCAAAGGGACCAAATGATACAAATTACATAATTTAAGGGATCTCTATGGCCCCCGTTCCCTGTGAAATAAGCTTTGAGAATATGCAGTAAATATACATTCAAAATGTTACAGAAATTGAACATATATTTAACACATTTATAAATATGCATTGAACATGTGTTCATTAAGTTATAAAAAAATTTAACGTACGTTCAATGCCTGTTAAGGAACTAAAAATGAAATAAAAGGGGTTATGCAATTTACTTAGATCCTAGTGAATCAGCTGGCCACTTTTAGATAGATATTTTTCTTAGTCATATGTTAAATGTATGTCTAGTAAAGCTTTGTTCACTTTTCTCAGGAAGAAGAAACAAAATCATGGAAGAAATTGATTAACGTTGCGGTTTCAGGTGCTGCAGGGATGATATCTAATCATCTGCTGTTCAAAGTAAGTACTCCTAATATTCAATTCACAGATTAATTTCTCTTGAACTCTATTTTAATGTTCTATCCACCTTTAAACTCTATAGCATGGTTTGCTGACTTCTGTCCCAGCACTAAGGCGTATATGCTTTTACGTAGCTTCTTTAGTTTCTTAAACCTTTGTAATATGACATGGCAAGACACATACATGTTAGATTAAGAAAATTGAAAGCAAATGCGAAGATCGAACCGAAAAATATTTGTATGCCTCTTAGTCTTTCTGCTTTAGATGGTCAATAAACAAAATTGCTTCTCAATGTTTCCTTCTTTTAAAAGAAGTGTAAGAATATTTTTAATACGATTTATTTGTTATGACAGCTTGCATCAGGTGAGGTTTTTGGTCCAGATCAACCAATTGCGTTAAAACTATTGGGATCTGAGAGGTCTTTACAAGCCCTTGAAGGTGTGTTTTCCTCTTTGAAGACATCACATGTATTAAACTGAATTCACCACTGGAATACATGTCTGCATGACATGAAAAAAATGTTTGTGCACCTTCTGTAAAAAGGCCATGCATTATTTGATGAACAGAATGAAGGAAAAAAGCATTTGAGAGTGGGGATAAATTATTTACACTAAGAAAGCTTCAGCCAATAGACCAAGGCATTTTCCTTTATTTAGGCCCCAAGATTATGAATTTTAACGATGAAAATTGGTAAATTTCACATATGAAAATATTACTTTATTATCTCGCTGTATTAGCTTAAACATCCCATTTGACATTATTTTTATATTATATTGTTGGCTGAAATTGAATTACTGATATAGATCATGCTAATCAAGAAGAGGTCTTATACATACAGGAGTTGCGATGGAATTGGAGGATTCACTGTTCCCTTTGTTGAGAGAGGTGATTATAAGTATTGATTCATATGAAGTATTCCAAGATGCAGAATGGGCACTTTTAATAGGGGCAAAGCCTCGAGGACCTGGAATAGAACGAGCTGATTTATTGGACATAAACGGAAAGATATTTGCTGAACAGGTAACTTTTGTTTCTCTCTCTGTGTGTACTGGCTTGTAGGTGCCTAACTGGCCAAAAAGTTTCTTATTCATGATTTTGATTTCAATACCTCAGGGAAAAGCATTGAATGATGTTGCATCTCGTAATGTCAAAGTCATAGTTGTTGGCAACCCTTGTAACACCAAGTAAGAAACATAAATCTTTTTTTAGGGTGAGATAGGGTAGGGGCCTATGCTACATGGACTATGGGTGTCGTAACTATTTAGATATATATTTTGGTGTCGAACACGTCTTTTGTATTTTTGTTGTAAATTTATGTTAATTTTTTGGAGTGTGGTACCGATATCCATGTCATGAAAAATGATGTCTCCATGAACACATGGAGGGGCTAGTGAGTGGAATGACTTGTGTGATAGAGGGAGATACATGAAATGCCTCACATAAATAAAAGTTTTCCCACTCCTTTTTCAGTGCACTGATTTGTATGAAGAATGCTCCAAATATACCAGCAAAGAACTTTCATGCCTTGACACGGTTAGATGAAAATCGGGCAAAATGTCAGGTAAGGACAAGTCATTGTCTTTGCTTCCGACCTTCTGTGATGATTTTTGATATTGGTTGGGGTAACTTACAAAATGAATATGATCCATACAGTTGGCCCTAAAAGCAGGTGTGTTCTATGATAAAGTATCAAACATGACCATCTGGGGAAACCACTCAACAACTCAGGTCATTTATAGATCCCGTAGTTAGACAAGCTTGCACTGAAGTTTATTTGTCATGTTCTCTATTAAAAGAATTACTTGTAATATTTGTATCAGGTTCCAGACTTCTTAAACGCAAGAATAGATGGCTTGCCTGTCAAAGAAGTCATCAAAGATCACAGGTGGCTAGAGGAGGAATTCACTAAAAAAGTTCAGACGGTAAGAACCGTCTAAAGATAAAGTGCAAAAGTTTGAAAACTTATTATCCCTCATTTCCAATTATTGATGATATATCTGAATTTGTAGAGAGGAGGTGTGCTTATTAAAAAATGGGGAAGGTCCTCAGCTGCATCTACTTCTGTGTCAATTGTTGATGGTATAAAATCTTTGATAACACCAACCCCTGATGGTGATTGGTTTTCCTCTGGTGTAAGTTCTTTTTCTTAATTTTTTCTGTGAAGAAAAAGTCCATTTTTGTTGCACAGGCACGTTAATCTTTTACATGATACTGAGATTAATTGAGAGCAATGAAACTCTGGAGACACCGTATGGTCTATTCAGCTTTGTAGATCCCATAGACCCAATGTATGGTGTGAACATGATATTTATGTACTCTTCTTTAGAGTTATCCACACTCTCATTTTATACTATAACATGGTCAACAATTCACTTTTGTTTTTGGCTTCTTTATTTTATATAAAAGTAAAATAAATAAATATATTCCAATATACGAAGTCCTGAACTTTTAATGTTGAATTGTAGGTCTATACTAATGGGAATCCTTACGGTATAGCAGAGGATTTAGTTTTCAGTATGCCATGCAGATCAAATGTAAGTTTATGGTGCAGACTTTGTATTTTCATTGTTTTCTTCGAAGTATGCTAAAACACAGGTTTTGTTTATATTAAGCGAAAAATGTTTTTGCTATGTACATATGAACGAGTTAGTACAGTACAAGATGTACATATAAGTTATGTAAGTCTATATATGAGTTATGTGCGTTCAATTTTGGGATATTTTCAACCCAACCTCCAAAAATCCGCCATTGAGGGCCCCGAACTAGTATGCTACTTCTAAGCTCCCTTCTTATTCTTCAGGGAGACGGTGATTATGAACTCGTCAAGGATATTGAATTTGATGACTACTTATGGAAACGAATCAAAAAGGTATTCCTTCCTTTCCATCAGGAGTCTTTTGTTGTTTTAAATACCAGCAAT
The DNA here is from genome assembly GCA_030763125.1 of Hippophae gyantsensis. Taxonomy (NCBI): domain Eukaryota; kingdom Viridiplantae; phylum Streptophyta; class Magnoliopsida; order Rosales; family Elaeagnaceae; genus Hippophae; species Hippophae gyantsensis. The sequence goes on from CM061033.1 coordinate 51,566,829, forward strand.
TGCAGGTCCTTTTCTCTTTTCGCAACAGTAGAAGGAATAATGGGAGATTATTTCATGTTTTATTATAAAATAAAATATATAAGAATAGTTTTTGTTTGCTCCTGTATCGAACCAAGTCCTATAAGCCATGGCCAGCTTGAACATTACCTGCTATTAATTGTTTTATATGACATGGATATCAGAGTGAAGCTGAATTGCTCGCGGAGAAAAGATGTGTGGCTCATCTTACTGGCGAGGTACATGTTAAAGGATCATACTTTTCTTAATTGTTACTTCAACACCATCAGCATCTAACATATGTTTTATTGTTTGCAGGGTTCCGGTTACTGTGATTTACCTGAGGACACAATGCTTCCAGGAGAGATGTAAAATCAGGAAAGACTATTGAGGGTTTAGGCACAACTCTCTCTTTATAATTAACAAGCATATAATGAGAATACATGTGATAAATTACAATAGTTTTTTTATCATCACACCACCATTTATAGCTATTTTCTGTAGAAACGTGTAGAATAAAGAGCAGCTAGAAATAATGTTTAATCTTATGCGTTTGTGAAATTTTGTATTCATAACAAACCCCAATTCTATCAACTAAAGAGACTGCTAGTGCCACAGCTTGTATATTTTGTTGCTTTGTTTATTGATCTTTGTCCAGGTTTACGTGAATGTTAGTCATGACGTCAAGATGTAAAATTTTTTTACGAAAATATTATCATTATCGATGAAAAATCTGAAAAACTACACAAACAAAAGAAACTTAGTAAAATTATGGATTTTTGTTAAAAAAAATTTGTAAAACATAAAAAAATTCTTATATTTTAATTTAATTTTTTATTTAATAAATATAATTTTAAATATTTATAATATTTATATTTATTAATAAATTGATAAATTAATTAAAAAATTGTATAATGATTTTTAAGTAAAATTTTGTAAAATAAATAATTAAAAAATTTTAAATAATTAAATAGATATCTAATTATATTAATGATTATAAATAGATAAATTTTTTTATTACGATTTAAAAATCAATCAATCTCATCTTACATCATTTGATATTTTAGAAAAAAAAATATTTAGTATATTATAACCAAATTTTTTTTTTTTTTTACAATTTAACAAAATTTCAGAACAATTTATCCAAAAATATATAAATATGCTCGATCTATGTAAAGAAATTCCATCTTGTATTTTATATAAATAAATGGCATCTACTCTTTTTCTGAACAGTGCAGGCCCACATTAACAAAACATGGTTACTTAAGATTAGCATCTGTCCACCGAAAATAAGAATAAGCCCTGGGAGCAAATTGTACAGTGCCCACAAACAAGACCTGTACAGTGGCTGCCAAACAGGCAATCACGACATTGTTATAGCCACAACGCTAGGCCTACAAAAAGTTCAGTCAGAAAGATACCATACAACAACCGAAAAAGTTGAGGGCATGAAACAAAATAGAATGATAATCATCAATTGATTTCGTCTGTGATGAAGAGGAAAAGAAAAGAGAAGAGGGGAGGGAGACATTATATGGAAACCTAGTATACAATTTACTACGGGTGTTTATCATATTATATCACATAAAAGTATAAAACTATTTCTCAACAAACTTTTTGAGTATAATAGAAGTTGTAACAGTTATAAGCCTTCATTGATTCTAAGAAAACAAGAAGCTTGAAAAGATGGTAGATCTGCAATTAGCAAAAAACAAATATCGAATCAAAAGAAGCATATGGTCCCCTGAAGATATTTCTAAGAATTAGAATTAAGGGTTGGAATTTGAGGGTTGAAAGTCGAAGAAGAATGAGCTAGTCGATAGTCGAGCCATCACATTTGGTGCGAAATTGCAAATACAATTTTTGATGCGGGTTGTATATACGAACAAGTATCCTTTTTTGCCTTTTTGGTTTGAGTGAATCTTCACGAAGGAATTGGGCAGCGAAGTAAAATATTTTCTTTATTAATCACATTAATTTTTTTCTTTTCATTTTTTATTAAATATTTATTTTTTTCAAAAAATATTAACAATAATTTTAATAAAAACCTAAAATACTACATCACTACGTATAACTCACTGTCGTACTGCAGTTTTAGACTATAGTTCCTAGTTTCTGAATCTCTGATAATTTAATGATAATGATGAATAGAGAACTTTTTATACATGTATCCACTTTCCCAGTATCCAAGAGTATTATAAAAAAATGTTAAGTAAAAAGGTATTTAAAAAATTACAATTCATCAACGGATAGTTTTAGAAAAATCAGTTCTTTAAAATAATCATACAAGCTTACTTGATGAAGCAAATGATCAGTTTTCTTGGGTCAATTTGATCTTGCTTTTATTAAAGAATGTTTATTAAGTTTTTTTTTTTTTTTTTGCTATTTGATCTCGAAGTAATTTTTCTATCAATTACAATAACTTAGAAGCAGTCTTAATGTGCTTCTGTAGGTTAAAAAACTAAAATATTATGTTATTAGGAGGTTTTCATGCAATGGTAGATTTTGCTTCAGCACTTTTGTGATTTTTTTTTTTAACGAAAGAATGTTGTGGCTATTTTGCTCCTTTTTTTCCAGGCAATTTTGGGGTGTTTTAAGGCATCCCCGAAATATCAAAAGTGATCCTGATCCAACTGCCAAATTGAAATTCTACCTGTTTGGAAAGAACTCGATAACATTTCAATTAAAACCCGAGTCTTAAAACTACAAATTTAGACAACAATGGCGGATCAAAATCCCTGTATAAGACAGGCACTTTTCAGTCCGATATGTTACATCGGTTCAACTAACATAAAGATTATAACCGATAAAGAAAGTACTTTTTAAAAAGAAAAAAAATTAACTAAATGAACGTAAATGCCAAGAGCTGTCTGAAAATCCTACGGTGAAGAAAACAGGGGTGTGCTTGCATGATCAATCACTAGATTCTTCAATACTTCTCCTCAAATCATAGTTCTCCTTGTTCAGAAGATCTATTCGGGATTGAAGAATGTTGATCATTGACTGAGCACTCATCATTTCAAACTTCAACGTTTCTCTCTCAATAACAAACTTGTGAATCTCGTGCTGTAAGTCTCGTATGTATTTCAAGCACTCAGGAGGCATGGATAAACCAAGATTAGTAGAATCAAATTCAGGTGGAAAAGCTGGAGTTGTATCCCGGGGTTCAATTGACTCTAAGAGTGAATACTCTACTAATGCAGATAGGAAACTTCTACTTTGTGGTGGTTTAGTTGTCACTGCTGCCGTAGTTGTTGCTGCTGTTGTTGTAGATGAGCGCCGATCCTGAGTGGTCCTACTTGAATTCTCTGAAGCATTTGAATTATTAGAATCAGAATCATTAGGCCTTTTTCTTTTATACCTGAATAGTTGCAAGGTTTGGCTATCATCTGCTTCTGGGGAAGGATAATCATCCACTCTCTCTTCTTGATTAATAGCACATTGAAGAGGAAGATCATCTGATCTCTCAATCTTGCACACTGATAAAATCTTTTGCTTGTCCTTTGGATGATCTGAGGCACTGTACGAGGTCTTGTCGACAAATTGTGTCTCCTGAGACAATAACAAACATCACAAGTTCACAACCAATACTTGTGGGGGCAAAAATATTAAAAACATCAAAAGCAATACATGATTTAGAGATATCTTAACCAACAGATATTTTGAAACATATACAATAGTATTTTCCATGAGATACTAATAAACTAATGAAACATACTTGGCAGGTAAACCCTTTCATTGAGCAAGTCTATCTACCAAACGTCAATTGAAAGACTAAATAAGCCAAATATTTAGATCTGAAAAATTCTTATTTATTTTTTTTCTTAGAACTAATATAGTTTTATTTAAATAAATTATTAATAGAACTCCTAAATGAAAATGATGGAATTCCTTACTCCTTTTATGCAATTCGAGTAGATTGTCTAATACCTGAGTTCAATGTTGATCTACCATCTTCTATATTCCTTCTATTATTCCTTATGTTTGTATAATTGTATCCTTCCTTTCATTTCCTCTCTTCCCTATCTCTTCTATTACTGATGCTCGTATTAATAAGGAGTGACAGTTGAAGCTGTGTGATATCTGCTAAATCATCAAAAGCTAAAACATCAACTATTGCAAGAAAGTATAAACTTCATACTCCATCACTGCAACAATATGCCAAAAGAAAAAAAAGGGTCCCATAGGCATAGAGCATACAAATCTACACATCCAAGCCACTAAGAATAGCCCTCTTATGTTATCAATCACATTTCCTCCCTCATACCCACTTACCGAACATCAATGGATTACCCGACGCAGATCATTTCCATAAAATCATCCCTGTAACCACAGCCTCACACTACCACTGATAGTACTATCACTATGGTCGAATCTCTTTCTTCCAACCACAAGAAGCACCACCCACTTCAACATACTAGAATCCATAAATCATGTGTTCCCCATCCTCAGTATGTATGCATTGTCACACTACATCCCTCCAACAACATCACCACCTCTTACACCACATCACACATGGTTTAAGCATGTCTTAGGCCTCCTCAAAATAATTCTCACACTTTGACTAGATATGAAAAAATTACATAGTATGAGTTATTGGTGTTTCCCTCTCAATAATCGCCACCACCACTTTCATATCAGTTGCTGTGGTTCAGCTTAGCTCATAATTGACTATCTATACTATCTCAAAGGGATTCTGAGGTCCAGAAAAACAAAGAAACCACATAGCAACCTGATACACCTATAACAGACACACATAATGCATACATGACACTGACCAAGCATGCACACATAAAATAAATCCTCAAATGTGTGAAGACAGTTATCATACAGGGAGATCCACCATATTCCCTATGAATCCATGAAACACCACTCTCAGGTAATCAAAAACGAGAACTGTAACATTTTAAAAATTTGGTACTACCCAATTGTGCTTCCAGGGAGTATGATCTTATATAGACAATGCTGGCAGCAATTCAATACACATGCAACATTCCCATTTTCATTTGGGCAAGGATAGTTAAGAAATCATGTCATTCTGTCACGATGATAGAACTTTTTTTTGGATAGCAAATCATACGAATAGTACTTATGATAAGTAGAAAATCAGAATTTCAAAAGATTATGGAAGTACATAAATCAAATGATAACAGATAATGTGATAACAGAAATCCCATACTTTTTCTTCTTTATTTGCTAGCCTAAAAAGTCATACATACATAAGACATTGTGAATAATTTTTATCTTTAGAAAAATAACAAAAAAGTATTTGCTTCAATGAGGAAAACGAGGAAAATGATCATAAACTCATATATAGTACAAACCTGGGGAACAGTATTTGCTTCCACATGCGAATCAAGTGCATTTTGTTCAACGCATCTACCATAACTTTTACCATTCACGTGATGATGGTGATCATCGACTCCACAACATGCTTCGCGACCAGCTACTACATCTCCTGTTACTATTCCAGGAACAATACCTGATTTATCATCATGCCATTCCTCCTCGATAAAAGGTGCATAGCGCTGCCCACTTGGTGGCCCTATGTTATTCTTATGAAATACTCTACAGAGCACAAAACCATCCTTCTTCGCTCCAGAACACCAACAACCAAACAGGAAGAAAAAAGCACATGAATTAGAACTATGTTATTCCAAAATCTAATGGAAAAGAAAAACTGCTACCCGGTTCCTGTAGAGAATGTACAACAAAGAAATGCAACATCTAGCCAACTTTTAACAAATTATTGAGGACTGTATCAAGTCATCAACTTAAGGTCAACCATCCTGCTCAAGTCCAACATTATGCAATTATTGAGAAAACAACATAGCTTATGAATTTCTGGGGCAAATCTCCTCTCAATCATCCAAATTCTCCAAATTAAGTCAAATTATAAATAGTATTGGTCAAAAGCTCACCTGGGTGGCACCAACACCAACTTTCTCCAATTCTTCATCAACAAGTCTGTACTCATGCATAACCCAGTTCGTTCTCTTACCATCTGGAGCTCTCCCACTATGAAAAACCAAGGTTTTCTTCATTCCTACGGTTTTAGAGTGGTGCAGAACCGGCCGGTCATTGCCTGTTGCCTTCCAGTACCCTTGGCTCGTGGCTCTATTCATCCTTGCCCCATTTCCATACTTCTTGTCCAGAGCACTAAAAAAATAGTACTCTTGATCCCTACTCTTCAAACTCGACTTATCTACAAACCCAGAAACATAGAAAAACTATGAACACAATATTGGCAACAAAAAAAAACGTAGCCAGAAAATCTAAAAGTAACACGAAAACATACATTAAAGCCCGTGAGACAATACCCAGAAAATCTAAAAGTAACACGAAAACATACATTAAAGCCCGTGAGACAATACCCATATTTAAATTGAAATATACAATCTTGCTAATCTCGATAATAAGCCAACCAAACAATTATTCAGATAACCCATTAAAGAGAAATATGTCCGGAAAATCCAACAAAATTATAAAGAGAGGGAAGTGAAAAAAGAACAAATTTTGAGATGTGGGTTTTGACCTGATAGGTCCCAAGGCTCGCTTTTGTAGATATCGACTTCAGAGATGGCGTTGAATCGGAAATTTTTACCACCGACCTTGCGCTTGAGGTAGTAAATGACAAGTTCTTCGTCTGTTGGGTGGAACCTAAAACCTGGTGCAAGAGATGTGGGTGCTGGATTCGCAGATGGAGATAAAGGCAGGGCTTCTGCAGTTTCACGACCCATGACTGAAAGGGTTTACAGATTCCTCTTAGTCTTCAAGGTTTTGGATATGGAGGCTGTTTTAGGGCTAACGCAGAGTGGAGAAAGGAAGAGGAAAAGGATAGGGCTTTGATTGGCGGTGAAGAAACTAAGGGTACCTTAGATTACAAGAAACTGTTTGGAGAAACGGCAAACACAATTGCATAAAAAATCAAATTCTTCCAAATTATGACGGGTTGAAGGACCGGAAGAGTCACAAGGAAAATATTTAGCCTGATTCGGAATTAAACTTATAGCAAATTATATATAATGAATTTTAATTCTGACCACATTTAATTTTAATTTTTTTGAACAATTTTTACATATAAACTTTCATATAGAAACAAATTAAATTGTCAAATTTAAGCAAAGAAAAAAAATTGCCAAATCAATTAATTATTACTTTTTTTACTGATTCAGTAGTGCAAATTATATATAATGAATTTTTACTTCTGACTATATTTAATTTTAATTTTTTGAATAATTTTACATATAAATTTTTATATGAAAACAAATCAAATTGCCAAATCTAAGCAAAGAAAAAAAAATTGCGAAATCAATTAATTATTATCTTTTCTACTTATCCAATAATGCAAATTATATATAATGAATTTTTACTTCCGAACATATTTAATTTTAATTTTTTTTGAACAATTTTCCATATAAACTTCCATATAAAAACAAATCAAATTACCAAATCTAAGCAAGGGAAAAAAAATTGGCAAATCAATTAATTATTACCTTTTCTACTGACCAATTCATTCAATACTCACTGCAAAGAAAAAGGTAGATTTTTTTAGATCAAAATATAAGCAAATGTGGGAACTTTTGCATAAAAATACTAAGACCTTTACCACCAATTGTAAATACCTTGAAAAAAATAATAATTCATTAATACTTGAATTACGCAAACCGTGTTACAGAAAATAATAATTTAATTATATTATATTATTATTAAAAAATGATAATATAGGAATAAAGATAATTTTTTTTAGTTATATTAGATAAATATTATTATAATTTAAATAAATTAAATGAAAGAGTAGAATACAAATCAAATAAAATGAAAAATAATTATTCATTTAATTTTTTAATAATAATAAATTTAAATTATTAAAAATATATATAAAATTTAAATATCATTTTTAAAAATATATACATAATCTTTATAGTCACATCTTTCTCCCATTTTATCTTTCCTCATTTGATATTATATTATTATTCTTTCTTCTAGAAGGATTGTAATATATTTAAAATGTAAAAATCTCAATCAGGTATCATTACATGGGCGGGAGTGAGGGGACGGGGACGGGGACCATGGACCCCTTTATATTGAGTTAAAAAATTTAGTAGTATTTTAAAAAAAATAAAATTATAAAGATAAAATAAATATTTAATATTTTAATAAAATAGACTTTAAATTAAATAATGTTATAAACACTTTTTTATTTTATTCTTATCACTTTACAGTATTTTACCTGCTATACTATTTATAATTAATGTATTTTTTAATTATTATAATTTTAAATATTTAATATGTTTTTTTATTGAAATTTTAGTTTCTTTAATCAGTCCCTAACAGATGAGTACTAGTTGTGCCCTTGGTATCAAGTCATAGAATTGCAAGCAAATATAATTTAGAATAACATTTATTCGTGAAGATTTGGATACTTCTTATTTTTTTTTATATCTTAGTTTTTCCTTTATTTTTTATATTAATATTTTATTTTATATTTAATATACCAAATAAATTTATGATTTTAAAATTTTATTTAAATTATCTAATATTTAATATTGTATATGTATAGTTACATAAAAATAAATAAAGAAAAAGAAGAAAAAAACAATAAGAAAATTCTAACTCTATTTGTAAATATAATATTATTAGGTTTACATTTTAAAAAATGAATACACTATAACTTAAAATAAATAAATAAATTAAATCCGTTTACTTTAAAACAACTTTGATCTTCATCATAAAAAACGAAAAAAAAAACTTAGAATAATTTACGGAGAATAATAATACACAGGTCTCTTATATTAAGATAAAAAATCATTTAATTTCTTAGAAAAAAATATTTCATTTGATCTTTTATTTTGTAAAAAAAAATGTTAAAGGATGATAAATATTATTTTTTATTAATATTTTTTTGATAATTAAGTAGATGATAAAATTAACTTTTTGTTATGTTATTTATCATAAAATTATTAAAATATTCAATAAATATTAATTTTTTATCATAAAAATTATTAAAATATTCAATAAATAGTAAAATTTACCTTTTTTTAATTTTTACAAAATATAATTAAATAAATGATAATATTTATAATATAAGAGATTAATTAATATAATTTTTTTAATGTAAAATATTTTTATGACACGTATCCCAACTTATATTACTAAAAGAAAATTAAATCCATGTGAATTAAATTTCACCAAAAATATGTGTTAACTTGCTCTTAAATTGGCAAAAATAATAATTAAGGTCTTTATTAAATTTTGGAATTTTTTTTACTAAATGATAATTAAAAAGTACTAGAACCGAAGTAGAAAATTTTAGCCAGTATAAGATAGTTCAGGCTATCTAGGTCCGCCTAACCGAGACCCATCCATCAAATTATGTGTTTTAATATGCAAGAGCGGGTTCGCCTATTATGCCTGTTTGGCTTTCTAATTTTTTTAATTTAGTTACTTATTAAATATAATTGATAATATAATATTTTTATTAATTATATTTAAATCTATACATTTCCATATATAAATTCATTTTAATTTTTAATATAAAATTTTATCTTCTCATAAATCACGAAAATATAATTATTTCTTTATTTATTAATTATTTTTTATAAATAAATTAATAAATTTCATATTTCATATTTTTTGAATAAAAAATAAAAGAAATAATTGAGATTCTATTACATTTAATTTTTTTTCTCTATAAATGACTTTAGATTAGGAAAGAAATAAGTTCCTTAATAAATTTTCTGATAAAAAATGTAATAAATAAATGCTAAAATGATTTTGTAGATATATATTTTTATTTATTTTTCAATTATATTAATATTAAAAAAAATTAATTTATTGTATTTTTTAATTAATTTAAATTCTTTTAATTTTATTAATGTGATTTTTATTTTCTAGTAAATTACATTTAGGAGATGCCTTTCTATTTTTATATAAATAGATTAAAAAAATGATAATTAATAAATAAAATAATGATAAATCACTTTCTATCATCTTAATTTTTATTTTCTTTTTTTTAAAATATTGAAAATTTTAATCATACATAATACATATTAAAATTAGTATTTTAAATTAAAAATAAAAGATAAAAAACAATTAAAATATGCTGGAGCATTGAATTTTTACTAATCAATAACGTATTTAAGTTAATTCTAATCTAGCATATTAATTCTGATCATTTTAAAAGAATTTGGATTGGATTAAAACAACCCCTTTACACTACTAGCTAGTGTCAAATATTTACCATACTTTACAACGTCGTGTCATTGGAAACTTAACATCCTATTCTTTTTTTTCTAAAATGATATTTTTATTTATTTTTCATTAAGATAACCAAAAGCTATTTTGCTTTTTATATAGAAGTGGTTGCTGATTTTCCTTTCTCACATGAAACTATCATGAAAGGGAAATTACATATTAAAGAGAAAATAGAGAAAAGTCGGGATGAAAACGAAGTATCGTGGAATAATAAAACAAGACGAGACAAAGTTTACTGGAATGATCGATGTACGTGAAAAGTTAATTAGAAAGAGAGGAAACCAAACCAAAGATGGCAACTAGAAACTAACAGGATCCATATGTATATATACAAATTAAGAGAGTAAAGGACACGTTTCTATCACATTAGCAAATATAGATTTTTTTTTAATCATTGATTAATATAGGTAGACATGTATACTCCCCACGGCAAGGAAACATACTGAGTGTTCTGTGATATGTGTTATTATTAAAAGTTATATGTTGTTGATCGTAAATGAGTGAATGTAATGACATTCTATTAGTTAAACGGTTAATGAAACATATTATTTTATATATATAAAATCATTCATTCTAATAACATTATGAGATTTACTTATGTTGTTTGGAAGTAGATAATACGAAAAAAGACCTTAAATCACTACTAAAAAACATATCTACGATCTCGACTTTTAACCATGACAATAAATTTATGATCACGGTTATAAGAACCGAGACCCAAATAAGAGAGATCATAGGTAATGATCTATGACCTCGATTTTAACCAAGGTCATAGGGTGTACCTATGATCTCGATTTTACATAAATTATAAAAAAATACAATTAGTAATTATAATAAATTTATTAATTATAATATTAAAAATCATATTATATTAAAATTAAAAGTATAATTACATTTGAAAGTTTATTATACACAAAAAAACTTAGTATTACAAACTAACTTTTTAGTATTAATTACAAACATGAAAAAAAAACTTAATATTACTAACACCAGCAGCGCAGCAGTACCAATAACAGGGAGATTTAAATCAATTTAACAACAATCAAAAGAGGAATAAGTAAAAGAAAAGAATGTAACCATACATGAAAAGATGACAGATTTTAAGGTCAATAGTACCTTTGATATTTTGATCAGGGCATGTAATGGTGCGTCCCAACAATTCTACTAGGACACTAATATTTTGATCAACATTGTTTCAATAATAAGTTAAGCTTGCCAGAAAAGAGAGACAGATGCATAGATACACATGTAAACAAAGACAAAGAAGAATCAGTTGAAATGGAATGAAAAGAAGACAAAAAAGAGTTAGTCAGCACATTACTTAGATCCAAAAGCATAAATTGTTGTCATTTATGCTTTCAAACTAGTCATAAGTGTAGATAAGAAAAAACATTTGGCTGATTTTTCAAAGTTACTTTCTTTCCCAAAATATGGATAAAATATACTAAAAGAGAATGTCTAGGCTAACTATTTTTAGCTAGATGCAGTTAAAGATCACAAAAACTGATTATTCGCGGCAGATAAAACCCTAAATCTCACCTAACAAATTAAAAATCAGCTTCGGATCATGAACTTAAAACACCAACCCAAATATTATCACACAAAATATTAACTGATCTCTTAAAATAATCACATCAACAGATAGATCAAGACAAAAGCAAAAGAGCTAAAAACTACCTTAAACAAGAAACTTCAAAGATTTGATAAATTAATAGCAAAAGAAGTTTCAGATTTCAGACTTTTCCAAAGAGGGGATAAAGGAAGAATGGGTCTGCTGATAGGAATAAGGTTAGAGACCCCTTTCAGATTCTAGAATTTTTTCTCCTTTTATACCTGTATCAACATCAACACCAAGCACCAGGCACCATGGACCAGCGCAGTGCACCGCATCAATACCAGTGTAGCACACCAACACCAGGGCAGAGCACCAGCACCAGTGCAGCACATCAACACTAGGGCAGAACACCAATACCAATACCAGCGCAATGCACCAACACCAGCACTAGCAACCAGTGTCCAACGACCAGCGAACAACGACCCAGTGGCCAGCGAACCAACGAACAATGACCCATCGAACAGCGACCACCAAACCAGTGAGCTGTGAAGAGAAGGAAGAGGAAGAATCAGATCTGAAAAAATGAAATTTCAGATGTGGGAGAACAAGAAAGAAAGAAAAAAAGAAAAAGGAAAGAGAGAGGACGTGGGCGTGGGCGTGGCGTGGGAGAAGGAAAAAAAGAGAGAGAGAAAAGGAAAGAAAAAACATGAAGAAAAAATAATAATATAACTTATGGTTACGATTATTAATAAAAACCGAGGTCATAAACATATCCTATAGTCTTAGTTTTTATTAAGTCGTGACCAAAATCTTATGGCTTCAGTTTTTATAAAAATCGAGGTCATATGTTTGAGACCATATGTATATTTTTTAGTAGTGAATGTTAGAATTTAATTAAATCAAATGAGTACCTCTAATTGAAAATCATAAATAATTACATTGTTAGCTCTTAATCCTTAATATATTACTATTTCAATGAAGTGAATAAGGTATTCATTAGATTCCTAGAGGTGAATTCCTGATACTTTTAAGGATCAATATTCTCACTATTTTGATACGCTGATCTGGGAGACAAAGTGACATTTATTGCTTTGTATTAATGTCAACATACTTTTACGTGAGATATTCTGATACTTATTTACTTAAATATATAGCCAATGTAGTCATTTAGGATTAATTATTGTTTGTGTCACATTGGAGATGTTCAATTAAGAAATATAAATATTGAGAGTAATCATTAGAGAATGGGAGACTCGAGGACATGATAAGTTTACATTTGATTGATAATTTTTGCTAGTGTATTTTAGCATCACGTGAATGGAATACGTATATGAGGAGTTCAATAAATCTAACTTAATATGATTTAAGAAATTATTTATTATTAGATGATTATGTTATCAAGAATTATTCTTTCAAGTTTTTAATGGAATAGCATTGAGATTATATTTAGATCATTGGATTCACAGGAATGACATCACGAAGGGACTAAAAAGTCTCATATTATAGTATCTCTCGTTAATTCTAAAGTATTAAGTCTCACATTGATCAGTGACATTTTTTTCAATATACATATAAGTTTAGATAACTATTTACCTTATAATTTAAGTTTTGAGGTAGAATTAGGCTCGAATCTAACATGATATCAGAACTAGTTCTCTGACCCTGACCCCCCATTAGTCCTCGTGCCATAAATTCGAACTCTAGTCGATGTGGAGGAGGATGTTAAATCACACATCGATCAAGGACATTTTTTTTGCTGCACATATAAATTTAAACAATCTTTCATTTATAACTTAAGTTTTGAGATGAAGTTAACCTCAAATCTAATATAAAAGTAATCTATTTTATCTAAATACTTATTATAAAGAATAGAATCATTCAATCAAAAATAATGTATTGAGCTTCGAGCTTGAGATATGTAAAAAAAAGAGTAAAATGATCGATGGAAAAACAAGAATGGTGTTAGAGTAGCTACATATATCTATAACATGTTGGCTAAACCATGCACTCACGTGGTTAGTACTAACATATACACTTTTTTCATTTATTTTTTAAGTGGGATCGAATCATATTTCATACGTGACTTATGAAACACAAAACCTAAGGTATCTAATGCAATGTATACTCATATAGCTATTCTTATAACATAATTTTTGTCTTTGAACTATTGAAAAAAAAAACATTTGTGAGTTAAATCTTCTTCGAACACTTTTATATATATTGGAAGTTCATTGAAGAAAAACTTGAGAATTTCATTTGATGTTCTACGTATCAAGGTGCCTCGTATTTTTCTGGATATGTTTTATGTATATTAATATTAGTATAGTATTTTGTCGTTTTCTTCCATTGCATAATATTAAAAAAATAAAAATAGAAAGTTACGGGCTCCACGTTCGTATTTTGCAAACCAAACACAAGAGTGAGAACCTCCAGTACGATAAACATCCTTATTTTGTATTCATTTTATTTATGTTTTCATAATATGATCAGAATATTAATTAGATCCAATTATTGTTAATTTTGGAGGATTGACCATTACATAGCACCGAAACGTTATTTTTTTTTTTCACACTAACAAGTTACACTTATTAATATATATAGTAAATCTAAAAAAATATTATTAAATTATCATATTTATTTTATTTATATTATTTAATTTATAAAAAAATTTATTTATACTATTTAGTTTGTTTTAACTTAAAAGAATTAAAATAATTAAATAATATATTTAAAATAATAATTATGCATAATAAAAAATATAAATTAAAATATTTCATCAAAATAAGGACCAATAATAAATACACTGATTTTTCTTTCTTCCATAACATTTATGCATAAAATATCATGGTAATATCAAAAATATACTTAAATTTTCATATATCTTTAAAAATATATTTAAGGTTTTAAAAAAATAAAAAAATACTCTCAAATATAATGAAAGTTAAATTTAATGTAAGTTATTAGTAACATTTCATAAATAAAAATAGAATAAATAATAGAGAATCAAGAAATACTATAAAAATATAAGAAATCTCATGATGTTTTCACAAACAATGTTAAAAAGTAAAAATAAATTTGAATAAATTCAAAAGATAAAATTAAATCTTAAAGAAATAGATGTGTTTAAATACCTATTATTTTCATATTTAAGAAAATTATTCCCAAAAAAATACATGATTTATTATGGAATAAATAATAAATAAATGAGCATTATTATCACAGATACAAAAGAAATGTATAATATATATATCATTAATTGACAAGTAAACTATATTAAATAAACTATACAAATGATAAAAAAAATTGGATACATTCATTTAGACGAAATATCACTTAGATATTAAGAAAAAATTCATAATAACAGGAAGAAAAAGTAAGGTGGTTAAAAAATAATAATATAAAAAGATTTATTTCTGTAGAATATAAAGGAGAAACCTCTAATAAAAAAAATTAAAAAACTAAACGATGAAGTTTAAGTAATAAAAGAATTAGTTCATAATATAATATTTAAAAAACAATAATATTTAAAGAAAAATTTATAGAAGCGTAATAGGTGTAACAAAAAATCAAGTTACATTAATGAAAGCCTTAAGATTCTTAACAAAATAAATAAATTTAGATCAAGAATCAAACATAAAAATTTACAAGGTATAATAGAAACACACAAATAATTACTAAAAAAATAAAAAAACGTGGTTATAATAAGTTTAAACAAGATATACACATGAAATCCATATAACTAAGAAAATATGTAAATAACATACATAGAAACAATGATATTATAGGTCAAAAATACGATCTCTTAGAATAATTAAAAGTAGAACCACCTATGAGATCAGATATCTTGATTACTATAAATGAGAGAGAAAAATGAAGAAAAAATTAATAAAAAATATATAATTTTAATTTAATAGAATATAGAAAATAATTAAAAGAATAATTCATTAACCTTGGAAATAAGAATATACGAAAATTAATTAATTTGTTAACACTAACTAATGAAGAATTAAAATAATAATATAATAAAAAACTGTACAAACAAAAGAAATATGATAAGACAAATAATCACTGAACCAAAAATTATGACTTAAAATGATCATATGAAACTAATTTTATTGTCAATTTCTTACCAAGAAGGAACATCTTACCAACACATGAAAGAAAGAAATAGGCAAAGGTAAAGAGAGCCTGATATTACTGATTGAAGAATACAACCACCCAAAATGGAATAAGGGTTATATTGGGGAACTAGAGATGGTATCCCACCAAAATTCTAACTCCATAATAATTATAAGTCTGATATTTTAGATTTAAATTGTATAAGAAATAGGAAAAAAATCTTAGATGAATGAGCTAGTAATATGATTGTACTCATACAAACCTATCAAACTACACAAACAAGCAATTTAATTTGTAGGATATTAGTAGCTCATAAAATAACATAAAATTTTAAAGTTTAATTTTCAAACTTAACATATCAACACAATTTATTAATGTAAGAGAATGCTCTCATTGGAAGAGTATTTAGATATATTAATAAATAAAATATATAAAAAAATTATTGGAGTCAAATGATATATAATAAATATGAAAATATGTAACATGTATTACATATATTTTTTTATTTGTAAATATTAAATGTATTACCATAAATTATCAACATTTATGTAAATAATTTATAAAAAAATATTTTTTTCAAAAATTGTCTAGAATATTATGTAATATTTTAACAAAAAATTGGAATCAAATAAATAAGTAAACTATTATGGGAGGAAAAATAAGTAGATTTGAAAAGAATAATTATTAAATGTTAAGAAAAAAAAATGTAAATAAATAAGAGAAAAATAAAATAAAAAATAAAATATAAATGATTTTTTGAATGGTTAACCACACTCATTATACGCTCTTTTCATGCGATTGATAAAACTTCTTTGAATATTATAAACTTTAATTAGGACGGTTTATCATAATCTATCCGTTTTTAATAATCGAAATTACAAATTTATACTTCGATCCACAAAAAGTATAATTTGATGTAAGAAAGATATATTTAAGAAAAAAAAATCGTAACAAATAAACTCTTGATTTAACCATACTTAATCTATTTAAATATGTTTAAAATTAAAATATGTGATTAATTTAATTATTAAAAAAACATACTTAATCTATTAAAATATGTTTAAAAATTAAATTAAAATTAAAATATGTGATTAATTTAATTATTAAAAAAATATAAAAAGATAGTTTTGGAGGAATAAAAACGTAACATTCGTCCCTGCCACGTGCCCACGTGTGGTTCTCATATTTTTTCAGATCAAAGTTTGAGAGTCAGTACATTTATGACCATACCACTCGGGTTGTATCGTGTGATACTTAATTTTTCTTTCTTTTTATAAAGTAAAGTGGTACCAATGTTTTTTTTTATTTGAGAAAATAGAAAGAAGAAAAATATAATATTATTTATATTAATTTTAAATATTTTTATTATTATTTTATTTTATTTTAAATATAATTAAATTATAATTATTTAAATTTATTTAATATTATTTAATTAAACTTATTTAATATTTTTAAAATATTATTTTTATTATTATAAATTTTAAATACGTTGTTTTTTAATTTCTCATTGTTAACTTCAAATTTTGATAATTAACAAATACACTGTTGATATTGATTTAAAAAAAAACTCTTGATCAATAAAAAAGCAATAGCAAATACACTCTTGCAAAAAAAAAAAAAAAACAAATACATTCTTAAATATTACAAATCTTTAAAATTTGAAGAATAACATTCAAGTACTTTTAATATTTTATGTCATATTTAACGACAAAATTATATTTTAAAAACAATATAAAAATGAATTAATCTAGCAAGTGGAAGTTTTCTCTTACAAAAAAAGGGTCATCGTAGCATGACAACGATTCACCGTTCTCTCACATTTGTTGGATTTTCATTATAAATAATATTAACCAAAAACTTTTATTTAATTATTAATGATATCTAAAAAAATTATTATTTTTAAATTTATAATTTTTATTATTAAAATATATTTTAATCAATTATCTCAACCAAAAATTTAAAGACGTCAAGATGTCAATGACGTGGAATTGGTTAGAAATGTTGATAAATTAAATAGTCAATAGTTTAATTACCTAAAATCTTAATATATTTATTTATTATATTATTAAATATAATAATTTAAAATTTAAAATTTAAAATATAATTAAATTATTTATATTATTAATTTAAGAATGTTATAATAACTTGTTTTATATATCATAATAATATTTATTTATCGATAAAAATATTATTTTAATCGATATTTATTTTATTTAATTATAAAATATTACAAATATATAATATATTTTAAAAAAAGTTGGTTTTGTGAGATATGCGTGGTAGAGAAAATAATTCTCAACCCAATCTCATGCCCCAGAGAGAATTCCTCGTTGGTAACAAAATTAAAGTTTTCTCACAGATTTTGATTCTTACGATATAAATTTACATCCTTATAAGATCATCTAATGAATAAGACAATAAAATCATAAGTTTATGTGTAAATTTTTTTATCAAATTTGTAAAAAAAAATTAAAATTAATGATAAAAAGATATTTTAATAAAAATAATTAGGGGTATTTATGGTCCGATTTAATCCAATTTTTAGTAAAAAAAAGATTAATTGTACCGAATCATTTAAAAAAAAGATTAATTGTACCGAATCGTTTAGTTATTAAATTTTTTGTAACCGAACGATTTATCCTATTAATAATACATAAATATGATACATCTTAATAGGATACATAAATATAATAATATATAAATGTGTCGGTTAAATTAAACTTTTAATATATTATTAAAATCGATACGATCCAGTATTATCGGTTTAAAAATTAGTATAATCAGATCAAATTATTTGAAAAACAGTTTTAATTAATACAAACTGGATCGTACCATTTGATTTATAAAACTATTCTAACCGATCCGATTTAATTTTATTCGATTCAATTTTTAGACACTCTTAATACAAATAGTCAAATAAAACAAAATATATCAAAAATAATCAATTGAAATTTTATATTTAATATTAATAGCTAAATGAATTTGTTCTAAGGATGAACATTTTAATTGTAATATAAAAATTATGATTATTTTTAAAAATATGACGATTATTTTTTAAAATAACTATAATCAATGAGACATATTGTGAGTATGATTATTGATTTATTAAAAATGTGAATAATCAAAATTGAACATATATTAATATTATTTTTATATACATAAAATTACATAAAAAATACACTTAAAATTAAAATAGATAACACTTTCAATAGTTAATTAATTTTTTTACTTAAAAATATATACTAAATAGTTAAAAAATACTTAATTTTAATATTTTTGATGAATTAAAGTGTTTATTTTAATAATTATAAAACTAAAAGTATTTACTTTTCATAACAACAAAACTAGTAATATTGAACCTATAAATTATGAGAATAAAATACTCATTTAAAAAATTATAAAACTTAATATATCTAAAATAATAATTATGAGATTAATATCTTTATTTCATGAAAATTATAGGAGTTAATGATCGTTTCATAATGCATGATTTTATAAAATAAATCTATTAGTATATATACAAAGGAGAGACATAGTTGGTGGTTTTGTATTTATTTTATATATTTTGTTTGATAATTTATATTTATATTTTTTATTTATTTGAATTTTTTTATTTTTTATTAATTTGATATATTTTATTTGATAATTTATACAAGTGTATTTATTAGATTTATTATTTTAGTAGTAAAACGATTTTATTTTTAGTATGTTTTTTACTTAAATTTTTGAGGTGTTATTTTATGTGAAAAATATATAAATTTGATATAATTTATCATTTAATAGACATATGTAATAATATATACGTGACATTTAAATATTATTTGTGGATAATTAATTAATTAATTATCTTAAAATATATTTTAAATAATTTATTATCTAAAAATACCATCTAAAATACTACCTTAAAAATTTGAATAAAAATGATACCAAAAATAAATAACATTACTAGTAAGATAATGAATACTTCCATACTTTTACTTTATTTTGCGTTTTCATATTTATTTAATATATTTTATTTTATAATTTATATTTTTTACTTTCTATTTATTTAATATATATTTTTATTTTATATTTATTTAATATTTTTTTACGGTTTATATTTTTATTAATTTATATTAATTTGATATATTTTGTTTAATAATTTATATATTTCATTTAATAACTTTACATGTATTTAAAAATTGAATAATATATATTTTATTTGATAATTCATATATTTTAGTAGATAATTTACACCTTATATTTATTTGATAATTTTGTATTTATTTTAACGCATATAATATTTTTTATTATTTGAACAGTTGTAACTCAGTGGCATCAACACTTTATATATATATTTTTATTAAAATATATTTATTTATTTATTAAATATTGTGTAATTATCTTGTAATTATCTTGTAATGCATTGTATGTTATATCTATTGTCTAGTTATTCAGTTTGTTAGGCGGCTAGCTGCTCATCGTTATATATATAAAGTGAATTATTCATTCAAAAATTAATCTTATGTTTTTATTCAATTTTTTTTATTTTATTTTATTTGATTAGCTTTTTTTCCAATGTTTATGTAGACATTTTTGTGGGAAATTTATTACTTTTTTTACTGAACCATTGAATGAAATTTTGGATCTCAAATCAATTTATATAATGTATAAATATTAACTTAAAATAAATATAACTCAAACGTTATTTATAAATAATATACTAATATTTTTTAAAACAATATCTAATACTCTTTTATATAAAGCAATATTTTATATAAGATAGAGCCTACCAGTAAAATGCAATTCTAAGATATGATCCATTGATCCTTTTTTTTTTTTTTCTCTATTTAAAATGAAGAGTTTAAATGTAAAGTTGCAGTCGAAGTTATCGGATCATAACCGTTAAATTCTCTCGTTAAAAGGACGTAAGGTCGTTCACGGATGAAGATTGAAAAGAGTGATGGAGTTCGTAGCTTGCGTCAATTATAATTTTGCATGGTCAACACTTGTGGAGTTGTGCATCTGTTCTAGCCTTGCCACGTTTACTAGTTCACGAGATTAAATGTTGCATGGTATATCTTTACATGCACTTGGCCTTAAAAACTACCTGCCTTTTTGGGTTGGTACCTTTTAGATATGATTAGTTTTGTTTTTATAGTTTTATATTTTTATTCTTAAGTAATACATTTTTTCTATCCTTATTTATAATTATAAATATTTATTTTACTCAATTTTAATATTATTTATACATCTTAAATATCTTAACTCAGTGAGATTATTATTAAAATCGATAAAAATAAATATCTATAAATAAAATAAAATAAAATATTTTTAAGTATCGTGAACAAACAAAAATAAGAAGTAAACTTGTAAAATAATTTATATTTTTAGATAATTATTTAACGAAAATTATACAATTGATACAAATATAAAATTTAAAATAACATTATAACTTGCTTAGGAAAAAATAATATAATAAATTTTCTTATTATATAATTTATTTTTTAATTATATATATAAATTATGCTCGAGCGCCCACACGCGTATATATATATATGTATTTAATTGTTGAAAAAAATTCCAAAACATTAAATAATTAATCTATACAAAAGAACCATTAACCTAAATAATAATATTATAAAAATATAGTTATAATTTTATATTGATATAATAAGTATAGAGTATATATAGAGTGTAAGTTCAAGTCTTTATATTTTTATACACATCACATTTAAAAATTAATTTTTTAAATTCATAGTATAAATTTAAAAGTCTTAATATTATCATTGTGTATAAATGGTGTTTTAAAATTTTAATTTTTAAGATTTATTAACTTTAAATAAAGAACGAATCATTATATTTAAAAGTTAAAATTTTTAATTCATAATATAAATTTAAAATTCTTTGCATTAACACTACGTAAAAATAATACTTTATAAATTTAATTTTTAAAATATATATATTTAACTTAAAAAAAGATTAGAATGAATATTAAAAACTTATATAAGTATAATTTAATTAATATATAAATTAGGTAAGTATGATAATCATAATTTTATTGTAATATGATAAGTGTAAAGTAATTTATATAAATCGTAAATTTAAGCTTGATATTATCATTATAAGTATATTATTTATTAAAAACAAATACGTGAAAAGAAAAAT
Organism: Hippophae gyantsensis; assembly: GCA_030763125.1. Taxonomy (NCBI): domain Eukaryota; kingdom Viridiplantae; phylum Streptophyta; class Magnoliopsida; order Rosales; family Elaeagnaceae; genus Hippophae; species Hippophae gyantsensis. Next base: position 51,588,904 of record CM061033.1, read on the forward strand.
GGTAAAAGAATGTTAACGAATATAATAAAAATATTTAATTATATAGTGTAAAAGCATAAATTCAAGTCCTTGTATTATGCTTATACACATTATAATTAAAAATATAATTTTATAAATTTATAGTATAATTTAAGAATTTTGATATTATCATTATATTTAAATAGTTTTTAGAAATTCAATTTTTTAAAATTGTTAACTTAAAAAAAATGATTAGTTATAATTTCATAGTCAAGTGGTAATTGTAGAGTGTTATATTTATAAGTGTAGTTCAAGTCTTGATATTATGATTATATACCTTATATTTAAATATCTATTTTTTTAAAATTAATGAGATAAATTTAAGAGTCTTGAAATTATTAATGTATACAAAAAAAAATTATATTTTTAAAATTTTTAATATAAATTTAAGAATTTTAATATTATTATTATGTAAAAGAATCTAACTTCTCAAATTAATAATAATATTTAAATTTTTTAATATTATTATAATGTAAAAATATTATTTTAAAGTTTAAATATCTAATTTTTTTAAATTTATTAACTATAAAGAGGAAGAAAAAAAGATTGACGATCAAAACAAAAAAGACAAAACTTCACTTTTTATATACTAGGTAAGGGAATATGCTCACCTCTTTAAAATTAACTCATGCTTTTAAATATTTATTTAATAAAAATAATATAATTGATATAAATAGAAAATTTAAATTAGCATTATAAATTTTTTTATATTATAAATATAATTAAATTATAAATTAACTACTTATAAATAATTAAATCTTTATATATTTAATTAAAAAATATATGTATTTATTATAATTATATTTCATGCTAATAAGTAATTATATATTTAATTTTATATTAAATTTTTTACTTTATAATTTAAAATATTATGTATTCATATAAAATTTAAATTTTTATTTATTTATAATAATATTATAAAATAATATAAATAATGACTTAGTTATGTAGTTAATAATATTAAAATATTTATGTGTAGTTTAATTATTAAATATTATGATTATGAATTGTGATACTTAGATAATACAAATAAAATATAATCAATAAATAAAAATTATTTAAATATAATTTGATAAAATAAATAATTATAATATATAATTTTAATATTATTATTACGTGTATTTTTAATATAATGTTGTGTTTTTTATAGATTAAAAAACATATTTTAAAAATTCATTTTTTCATATCATATTATAAATTTATTTTTATAATTTTATAATTTTTTTATTTCATATACGAGTATACAAGTAATATAGTAATAATCATATATTTAGTTATATTTAAATATTTTTTTAATTTTAAAAATTATTTATTAATTTAAATTTTTATATTTATTAATATCTATATTTTGAAATATTATTTATTTAAATTATTTATGATCCATCTAATTTTTAATATATAAGTATTTATTTAATAATGATTTTGATTTTTTTTAAATAAGTTTTTAATCAGATATATTTAATAATAATTTATGTTTTTAATTTATTTACATCTTCAAGAAATCATTAAGAAAATATTTGGTGATTAATAAATCTTTAAAATGAAAATTTTTTAATTTTGATTTTGATAAAATATTTGTGAGAGAGTAAATAAAGTTTAATAATATTTATATTTATAAATATTTTAAAAAATAATTAAAAATATAAAATTTATAAATAATAACTTATTTTTTAAATTTAAAAAGGTAAAAAAAAAATATATTATCAAATAACTTATAAATAATTTTTTTAAAAAATATAAATTATAAAAATAATAATTTAATCCTAAATTAAAATCGCAATGTCTCAACTCTCAATAACCTTAATGCGGCTGGTTGACGAATTTTTAAGATTTGATTAGCAAGATACTATCGATCAAAAAAAGATTGACTAGATACTAAGTACAAACCAATAAATGACGAAGATCCTCCGTAGAGGCGCCTGGAATGACGCGTTGCGCTAACATTGACGTAGAAGCCGTTGGAGAGAAGACGGAGATATTTTGTTCACAAGGAAAGATGACATTTGTTCTAACCATTTTCGTCTGTTTTCTTTAATTTTTGGTGAATTGTGATTGTTTGAACCTGATTTTGTACGTTTAAAGATATCTGCTTAGGTCTCCGTCCGAGTATTATAGTTACACCTGATTGATATACACAATAGATCACCTATACTCCCCTCCAAACCCACCTGTTTCTCCTACCTCGGGTTGTGAAAAGGCGAGAGATTATGAAAAAGGAGCACCTTTTATAACTGAACTACAGAAACAAGAGAAACACTGAATGAAAATGAAGGGCTCTTTTGAAGCGGAATATAAAAATGGGTTCTCCAAGAGAAGTAGGGAATTGCAATTCTGACTACTCATATAAGATACTATTGATTGGCGATTCTGGTGTTGGTAAAAGCAGTATCCTTCTTAGCTTCATATCCAGCTCTGATCAAGATCCTTCCCCTACTATCGGTAATTATTCTTTCTTCTGTCATGGGTTCTATCGGGTTTCTTATTTGCTCTACCAAACTATTATTATTATTTTTTATCGCTTTTTATGGATTAAAAGTTTTCTGATTCTTAGAAAGTAATAACAAAAGGGACAGGAGGGTTTTGCTTCCTTGATACTTTGTTAAAATTTATAATCTTTGCTTATAAAAGGGCTATTTAAGGAGTTTCCTGATGCTTCTGTTTAATCACACTTGAATTATTATTAGATGGTGATTTGTCAGGTGTTCTAATTGTGGCACGTTAACTTAAAAGAAACCCTTTCGTAACAAATTATGTATTAAGAAAAATTAAGAGGCTTAATACAAAAGAGGAAAAAGAAATAATAATAACGTGGTTTCCTCACATTAAACCAACATTCTATAAAGTTCAGTATGTCAATACAACTTGTGCTAATGGAGAGTAGTACTCTTAGTAATGCATTAATGGTAACAGCTACAATACTGATCTTGCTGACTTTCATGTTTTTGAGTTAATTTGGCACCATTTACAGTGATGATGTTTGTATGCTTCTTTCAGAAAGATTCATTGCTTTGCAGATGCTAGAAGTACCAAGTTTATTGGAGAATGGATCCGTAATGACGAAGAAACAGATACTAAAGCAAAAAGAAGAGTACTAGTTACCAAAGAGTGGTGGTTGCTGCTCTTAATTAACTTACAGTAGTACCATTAAGGTACAGAAATCACAACTCACAAAATCTACAAAAAGCTACTTTACAATTGGAATTGGATTGGAAGATGAGCTTGTACTACTCTTTAAGAGCTGCAGGGTGGTTATTAGTTTTGTAATAAAAAAGTCTTTAAGCAACAACGAGACTGATATGGTAGATGATTATAGGCTAAGAAAAAGTGAATGTTAATTGTTGAGTATCAGCTTGATGTATAAAGAAAAAGAAGTGCACTTTTGCAATACATCCTGCAGTTTTTACAGATATTTTATTGTTATCATACTAGTTACTTCTAGGCATTAAAAGAGAGAATTTGTTGTAAGAAAATACACTTGAATAAGAAAACATCTGTTTTTTGTCCAAGGGAGTTACAAGTGGGGTAGATTTTGTATGCAAATATTGGACCGACCTCAGTAGTCCACACTTTCTTGAAAGGGGCGCTTTGTTGCCATCATTGAGTGGAGTGCATTTAGTCAACTAATTTTTTCATGGTACCCTTATAGTCCAATTAACATTGTTAAATTGAAAACATTTTCTAAGAACCATTTTAATTATTTAATTCGTTTTATTTTTAATTCTTAAATAAAAAATAGTTATTATAAAACACATTATAAAAAGATGCATTCAATATATGTTTATAATGAATACTAAAATATTTGATGTTAGAACGTGTATATATAAAGGAGTTATATTATGCAATTAATTGATTAAGATATCACTTATCATGTAATTATTTGAGGAGTAGTTCAATTTATGATAGCATCACACCTTGTAAATTAGAGTATAAGTGAACTATTTGAAAAGTTACTGGAGTTTTTAGGGTAATAAAGCACACATTTTCAAAAATTTGTGAAACATATGACCCTGTTCTGTAAATATTTCTAGATTGTATAGTGTGCATGGACAATCTGAAACATAGAAAAGGCTTTAAGTATAACATTTGTATTCCTCTTTCAATTTTATGGCTCCAACGGTGGGAACTGGCAAACTGAATTATTGAAGAGAAAACATTGACCCACTTTTAAGAACTGAGTTTTTGAAGACTTTAGTATTAAATACCTTTTAACTTTTTGCTATAGTACCATGTTAAATAATGTTGGTCATCAGTATAAGCTTGAGGTGTTGAGAAAATGGCCAACAGTCTTTTATATTGTTTTTTCAAAAAATATTAGTGTCAGAACAAAAGAGTTGCAAACGCAAGGAAGAAGACGCTAGATACAGCATAAAGATGGAAACTTCAAGAATAATAAATATTAAAAAATTGAAAGGGAAATAAATATACAGAGCATTGTTCAAAGGAAAACTATACCGTGTTTTCATCTTTGCCCAAAAAAAAAATGAATAGTTATACTGAGAAGAAATTAGGGAGAATTACGATGATGCTGGGACACAAGTCATGGACAATTAACTAAGAGAAAAGGCTCATGATCTGGTTGGATTGCTACAAAAACTAAGTTCGTTCTCCTTAATTACTGTTACTCTGCATTGAATTCTTCTTCAATAGCTCCAATTGTCTTCCATACTTAAAAACGACAATCACAATCTGTTTTCTTTACAACTGGATTGTCAAAATCATTACATGCATTAGGAAAAAAAGGGTAAAATAACTAGACATTGATTAGACAAAGTCAAGTAGGGCCCCCTTGGGGATATAAACAAGGCATGTAACAGGAGATGTATCATGTATGATTATTGCCTTTCTAATAGCAAGCCTGCAATGCCATGTCATTGTTATATTATTACTAAGTCGGCTTAGTTATATACTACCTATGCATGACTCGTTATTATTACACGGTTATTGCTGTTTTTCTAAGCACAGTTGACCAAATATTGATGTAACCAATCTTTAATTCTTTCCCTTTTCTTTGGTTGGTTCACATTCTTAGGAAGTTTCAATCCAATTAGCCTCCTCTGATATATGCATATATATAAAAGCTAAACGTTCAATTTCATTTCTTGGGAAGAGATTAGAGGCTAAAAAGGTGGAGCTGTATTGCATTACACTTCACATATTCGAGTCCTCCAATGGCCTCTACTGGTTGTAGCAGGGGATTAATTGCATGTGTTGTGTTTATTTCACTTATTTTTAATGTCTCTTATGCTATTGACATTTTTCTTAATTGGAATGTTGCCCTAGACTACACAATCAATCCATTGTCCCAAAACCAACCTGTAAGAGTACTTAATGCTTCACTCTTCTGTCAGTCTTTGCTTCATTTGTTTTGTACTTTTACTTAATTGTAAGAAACTTCTAATGGTGTGTTTCAACAGATTATTACCATTAACGGGATGTTCCCTGGACCCCTTATAAATGCCACAACAAATGATTTCATTCATGCCAATGTTTTCAATAACATGGATGAACCATTACTCTTCACATGGTATAAGGCTGATAGAACTTGTTTTCTGTACACCTTCAATGCATAGTATCATATTTGTGGCCCCAAAATCTCATAATTTTAGTTTGGGCATAAATTGACCCAAAATTGGGAGTACCTGTACATATAAGTTATGTATATATAAACTAACAAAGTTAAATGGTGGTGGTACTGCAGGAATGGAATTCAACAAAGGCTAAACTCATGGCAAGATGGAGTTTCAGGCACAAACTGCCCAATCAAACCCGGCACGAACTGGACTTACGTGTTTCAGACCAAGGACCAGATTGGCAGTTTCTTTTACTTTCCTTCCATTAAATTTCAGAAGGCTGCTGGAGGATTTGGTCCGATTCGCGTTAACAATCGTAATGTCATTGCTGTTCCCTTCCCTAAACCAGAAGCTGAATTCGATCTTCTTATTGGTGATTGGCTTGATGAAAACTACAAGGTCTCTGGCTTGTATAACATCATTTTGTTCTTTGTATAACATCATTTTGCTATCAAACTTTCATTTGAGGCTGATGCTTTATTTTTGGGTGTGGAATTGGATCAGTGGACTAGGAGAATAGTGAAAGAGGATGCTGGATACCAGTTTACTCCTTCAGTCATTTTGATGAATGGTAAAGCTCCTTATGGCAACCCATGGTCAAAGCCTCATGAGTCTTTTACTATCATAAAAGGTTTGTTGTAAAGATATCTACATCAATATTTTTTCTTTATTGTTTTGCAAATAAAATTGGTGCGGTCTGTTAAACTTGTTCGAACCACACCAAGTTGATAAAAAACAAGTGTCATTTTGCATGTTATAAAAGGCTATGATTGTATGAATTTGCATAGCAAGTATTTATGATTAAGCTTGTGATACAGGGAAGACATATAGGTTCAGGATTTCAAATGTGGGGAATTCCTTGAGTTTCAACTTCAAGATTCAAAATCATCAAATGTTGTTGGTTGAAACAGAAGGATCTTACACCAATCAGATCATGTTGGATTCTTTGGATGTCCATGTTGGCCAATCCTACTCGGTACTTGTCACAGCAAATCAGAGTGAAGCTGATTATTACATAGTTGCAACTCCTAAATTGTTCAATCAAAATGAATCTGCTTCCAGCCTTATGGGGATAGGAGTGCTACACTATTCCGATTCCACTATATCAGTTGGTGGACCTCTGCCAACTGGACCTGACCCATTTGATATAGAATTTTCAGTGAATCAAGCCAGGTCTATCAGGTAAAGATCTCCTAGTTACCTTTCCAAGTTTCCATATCCATCTTTTGAGTCAATTAAGGAATCTCTTTTATTAAACTTGGATACAGAATCTTCTTCTGTCAAAAGTGATTTAAGTCAAAGGTGATTTAAAAAAGAAGCGCTTTTAGGAAGAAGAGCATCATTTGTGCTTTTATCATGAAGCATACGATATGTTTTATGAGCTCTAAAAGCACTCATGAAACACATTTTTTTGTGTAAAAGTGCTTTCATAGGTCTCAAAAACAGGCAAACCCTTTAAAAAATTAAGTTTCACCAATATTGATGATCACAATCTCTTAATACTTCATTATCTGCACAAACCAGGTGGAACTTGACTACTGGAGCTGCAAGGCCTAATCCACAAGGAACCTTCAGAGTGTCAAATGTGACACTGTCACAAACATTCATTCTCCAAGCCTCAACAGCTGAAATTGAGGGCCGACCACGTTATGTTGTCAATAACGTGTCATATTACACAGTGGATACCCCGTTGAAACTTGCTGATTATTTTTCCAATGGTTTAGGCATATACCAACTTGATGCATTTCCAATTCAATCTGTCAATTTCAATGCTTCCTATGGAATTTCTGTGGTGACTGGGATCCATAAAGGTTGGGTTGAGATCGTGTTCAAGAACAATTTACATGTCATTGGCTCTTGGCATTTTGATGGTTTCGGATTCTTCGTTGTTGGGTATGTTTTAACTTTTAAGTATCATCATTAGAAATCAACGTACACAACCAACACACCATCAACAGTACAACTATAAGGCATCAAATAATTGATGCAAGTTTCTTGTTGTTCGTGTATGTTCTGATATATATAGGGCTTTGTTGCTTATGCTTGGGTTAAAAATTGTTTAAGTCGAAGCTTTCAGGAAAAGTGCTTTCAGCAAGAAGCACTTAGTTTGTTCTTCTACAAGAGGAATAAAATGTGTTTTTGAGCACTTAAAGAACTTCTGGATTTTTTTTGTCTTTCAGTTCAAGAGCCTTTTTTGCTGTCATAAGTGCTTTTACAAAATCTTTTAACAGAAACAAATAGACTAATAATCTTATAATGGGCTGCTTTATCGTTGCTAATCATGTCATTTAGGGCCACATTGGAGAACAGAACAAATATGATTAACCCAAAAAAATACTGAATGCTTTATAAACCTTACAGATTTGGCAATGGAGAATGGAGACCAGATCAGCGCAACAGTTACAACCTTTATGATCCAGTTGTGCGCTCAACAGTGCAAGTCTACCCACAAGGATGGACTGCAGTCTATGCATTTCTGGATAACCCTGGAATGTGGAATTTGAGATCACAAATATTGAAGAACTGGTACTTGGGTGAAGAACTCTATGTTAGGGTTCATGATACTGATCCAAACCCTGCCAAGGAAAGACCTCCACCTCAAAATCTTCTTCTATGTGGTTAGTCAAAATTCATCAATGTAAAGCACTTTAGGACAATAAAATTCAACTGTTAAAAGAAATTTAAGAATTATTTTTTACTTCTTTTTCTCTGAGAAAGTCTTGTTTGCTTATTTTACAGGGGTTTATGGTGAATCTGAAGCTCCAGTTAGTGCTCCTTCTCCTGCTCCATGGACGGGATGGTGAATTTGAAGGCTTTAATAGTGCTACAAATCTTATTTAACTTGTGTTTACCTAAAATGTAATAATTCCTATACAAATTTTTTTTAAAAATCTGAATTATGATACAAACTTGCCCTTTTCAAGGGATTACAACTTGGTTTTGCCTTTGTAAAATAAGCTCACTGTTGTGGACTCCAGACTCTGGAAGAATCATATATTTTAACTTCTGTCTAGAGAAAAAAAGGGTTGATGTTGTAATTACAGAGCAATTTGATCCTTAAAACCATCTTAACCCATTTTTAATTTAAAGGTGCTTGAAAATCACGTTGAAATCTTTTTTTTTTTTTAGCAAGCATACCTGATTCAGATGTGACTTAAAATGGGGATTAGAATGAATAAATTTTATTGGTACATTAATAAGTGAAACACAAATTAACCTAAAATCAAATAAAAGGTAACGATTGTTAATGTGATAATTGATATTGTGATACAGTTTACTAAAAAGGAATCAAAGTTATTTAATTACGTGTGAATTCTAGAAAATATTTTATCACCATATTAAATTTCGCTTTAATTTTATCTCAAAATCCAAGTTATGAGATAAAAATATGTCCTTATTTATATGCGCAATGTGAGCGCGATCTCTAATCGATGTGAAACTTTAACACTTAATTCAACTATCAAACCTGTTTATACTGATCAACCGATGAGATTATACCCTAATGATTAAATCTAAATACATTTTTAATCAAATGTTCAAGAAAATTGAGACTTGTTATTAATTAATATACGTATGATTGAGAATTGTTATGGACAGAATATTACTATCAATGGGATGTTTCCTTGGCCTCTTATCAATGCCACAACCAACTATATGATTCATGTCAATGTGTTCAATCAAATTGATAAACCACTACTCTTTACATGATATTTGTATATATTGATGTTGGTTTAGGTTAATACTCTAACGAGTAGAAAATGCTAAATAGATTATGATCGAGAAACTTTTCAAGGGTTACCCTCTTGGTGAAGCATGTTAATTATGAAATTATGAAGAAATGATTGTCCATATCTTCTAACCACTATCCATTAGTGATTAGAAGGTGAGTATTGTTAAACCATTTAAGAATCACTATAGTCACTGGATGGTTGTTACCTTTTAGATGCTCGTTGCCTTTTCATAGTCCAATAGATTCATTACTATAACCATGAAAAAGAGAATAATAAACGTATTGTTGAAAATTGTACAAAATTTTACTCAAAAAAATAAAATAAACAAGAAGATAAGGACAAGAAGAATTTTTTTACATGAAATTGCTTTAAAAAATTGTTTATTCATTGTTTGATTTATTAAATGTCATGCCTATTATATAGACTGATTACAAACTAATCACTAAAATATAGAACATTATAAAGCCCAACGGAACAAAAAATACATAGTTCTCATCTCTACTTGTAACAAAAAATAGCATAGGAATAAGAATGTTGTAACTGAAGTTTGAATCAGTCTTCATCATCCCTCCTTGATTCAAACTTATCGACACCAATTTGAGCTCTAAAGTAATCATGTTTGCTTCTAGGTTTAATTTGTCTATTTTTTAAATTAAAGACTAAACGGTGCTAATTTTAAAATATGATGAGATAGTATGAATTCTCTTTTATTTTAAATAAAATTATTTATTGAAAAGTGGTTGGCATAAGAAAGGTGATATGATATCTATTTTAAAACTAAATGTTTTATTTAATGCTTAATTGTATAGTATAACCTCTTTAATTGATGAAACTTTATTTTCAATCATCTTCCATGTTATATATGTGGTTTTTTAATATATATAATAATGTAAAAAATATATGTTTATTTTATATTTAAAAATGTGATGCACATATTTTTTTTCTCATAACATAAAATATTTTTTAGGGATTAATTAAAAATAAAATCATATGAATAATTAGATTATATAAAAATGTATGGGATGATTTATTTAATAGGGTTAGGTGTCATACATATTTCTTGGATTATGTTATTTGAGTCATTTAATCAATTAAATTAGAAGTGATGTCATTTAGTCTCTTCACTTTAAAAGAAGAGTGAGATAAATTATATTATTTTATTGATTTTTTATTGAAATATTTTTTTTTCAAGTATTAAAAAACTACTAACATACAGTCTTTAATATTAATAAAAGTGAAATTTAAAAAAATAAAAGAATATAAAAAAAATTTATAACATTTTTTTCTTTTTAATAACACTAATAATAAATATTAGCATTATAAGTAATTTATTAAAATATCAAGAATAATTACAATTAATTTTACTTTAACTAAAACTATTATTATTATAATCTAAAAAATTAAGCATATATATATATTTTATACAAATATTTTAAATAGATTTTAAAATAATTATTACTATTTTAATAATTTATTAATTAATAGATAAGAAAAATACTAATTGAATTAACCATTACTTTTAAAAAATACGTGGTTAATTTTATAAAAAAATTTATAACTTATGACATAGAATAGAATTATAAATATATAATATAGATATAGATTTGTACTACTTAAACACTTAAATTTGATATGGATATATAAGAAAGCAATTGTGTCTCTATTTTTATTATAACACAACACGAAACAATGAACGAATGTTGAACCTCTCTTGTTTTTAGTTCACTCCATAAAGTAGAATGATAGAAGCTAGGGGCTTGTGTATACTATATACAATGTAAGGGATGAATAGATGCAAAAAAAGAAGAAAAAAAAAAAAAAGACACATAGTCAAAAACGCTGGGTACAAAGTGAAAATAACATGATATTTGGGCAGCTGAGAGACACAAATCAAAGCCTTGAAAATATATACTAAGTTTAGTTGGATTTTGAGTTCACCCCAGCTGATTTAAGAGTCTCTGCATTTCTTGACCTGAGTAATTTTCAGACAAGTAATCAAATGAGTAAGATTTATCTGTTATTGATAAAGTAAACATAAAAAGAAGATATATAGACACAGACCTTGTAAATGGATTAGGTAGAGAAGGATCATTATGAGAAGTTGGGTTTTCATTTTGAATGTGAGCTAATTTCCTGAGGAATGAGTTGTTGATAAACTTGTCAGCAGAATGAATAGAGTTATCAGGATCGTCCATCTCTCTTAAGGTTTCTCTTTTCTTCTTGCTTATACTTATGGAAGGGAAATGCATTAATTGTTGCTTTGCTGTGTGTGTTGCCATTGCTATTGCTGCCAACACAAATCCCATCACTATGTACACCGGTGCGTACTCTCCCTTCGTAGCTAGATCCCTGCAATATTTCATATGCATGCATTAATTTAATTTATGGATACCAACGTGATAAAAATAATACATAATTAATTCTTAATATTTATATGCAAAGACGAAACTAGGGGTTGGGGTACCCCTCGTCTGTTTACCGTTACCATTGATGGATGAGGTGTTAAAATTATCAAATATTTTTAGAAAAATGTTTTTAATATTGAAAAATATGTTAGATAAAGATAAAATTAAATTTTAATTAAATATAATGAAATATGTGTTTATATTTTTCAATAGATATATGTAAAAAATTAATATTTAATTAAAAAATTATTTTAATTAATTTTTTAAGAAAATTTTCTATTTTAAAATTAAATAAATTTTTTATTTTCTAATATCAAAAATCATACATTAAACAATGAAAATTCAATTTAAGTTTGATAGAAAGATTTGTTAAAAAATATGAATAATTTTTTAATTTTAATTAGATATATAACTATAAAAAAATACTAACATATAACTTTTTATTTATTTAATATATTTTTTTAAAATAAATAAACTTAAAAACACATTTTTTTAAATAAAAAGAATAAATAATCTCTAAATTTAAACAAAAAAAAATGGAACCGATTTTTTTTTCTTTTTTAAATATATGATATGTAAATATCAAAAGCATTTATTAAATAAATATGAATCGATATTATATTATGGGTAGAAAATGACTAAACCTGAATCTTGAATGATCAGCATGGGCAGATGACGAAAAATATCTTGTGTTGGAAGATGTCGAGGTTGCCAAAGCATTATTGGCTGCTCTGGCCCTAGAAAGCAATGATCTCCAGTAATTCTGCATATATATATATATATGTACATTTGTTGGTTATTTTATTAAAGATGAAAAGAAAAAAAAAATGTGACAATCAATCATAGAAGTGATATTCATTTAATGCACTTACACTTGCCATTCTAATGAATCAAACTAAGAACAGTATTTTTTTTTTTTGGTAACCAACAGAGAATGATTTTCCCCCCTTTTTGGGGATTGAGCAAATTCAGGTGGTAAAGTTTTAGAGATGTTTGCAATAAAAAAGAAAAGCTTATTGTCCACTCTACTATAAGTGTTTCTTATTTATAAAAATTTATAAATCAATGTGGAGATTCCCTTAAATTCTCATGGTTAGTTTATGACTTTGAATAATTCATGGTTATTTTTAGACTTTGAATATATATATATATATATAACACGTGTGTGGGTGTAAATTAAGGCTATACTTATACAGAAGATGCATACTATTGCACCTAATTAAGGTAAAAGATGTTCTTAACTATTAACCAATTCAAAAGTTTCTTCGAAATTAGAAAGTAAAATGCTCTCAATCCAATAAATTAATTAAAATTTATTTATGAATAGAAAGTTATTGAGATTAATTACGGACTAAAATAGCAAAAATTATCCTGAAAAAAAACAAGCTAGTAAAAATTAATAGAATTATGTGAGATTATAATAAGTGTTTAATTTTAGCTTAAATTATTTTCTTCATAGTTCTTGTTGCATGCACAATGTTATTTTAGACATGATGATGTATACCAATTATATAGTCTGTTGTACAATAGGTTTGTTGATTATTTAGTACTCATAACTCTTCAAAATGTAAAAATAAAAATAAAAATTACTAACTTTATTTTTAGAATAATAAATATTATTTGCAAATTAAAGTATTATTACTTTAAAAATATTAATTCTCTTCTTTTTGGTAAAAAGTTACATTAAAATACAGTAATTTTTGTCTTAATTTTAGTAAAGTTACCTATAACAATTCATCCCAAATTTTTTGGGGAAAATAAAATCATTAATGACATTCTATGAAAAAAGATGAAGAATTTGGATGAGGCGACGTACAGGTCAAATCTTTTTTTTTTAATGAGGCTAAATTGTAGATTTTATATTAATAACGTTTTTTTTTCTTTCAAAAAAATATTTAGATAATCATACGTTTTAAAAGTAAATCTCTAAAAAAAATACTTATCTTAATTGTGTACAAGTATTATACTCTTTCTGATTTGTATTTTGTATTTATGATCATACATTTCACTAATTTACATGATATGTAATGTTTGATATTTGATATTTATACATGTTGCTAGTCTAGACATGAACTTGTAAATAGTGATAAACATTTTAATTGTAGATAATTAAAATTTTGATTATTCGTAAAATTTTATGATTTTTTCTCTAAAATAATCATTACTGAAGCATGGGTGGAGTGAAAATGATTATTACAATATCAAAAATATAGTTAACCGAATTCAAACATATATTAATATTATTATTTTATATTCATATAATTACTTAGAAAGATATAATTTTAATAATAAAACATATAATACTTTGTATAATTAGATTAAATTTTATTTGTTCTTATTTTATATTTTTTATTTTACTTAAAAACATATGTTAAATAGTTAAAAAATAAAACATAATGTTAATATTCTAAATAATATGATAAAGTAAGAATTAAGTTAATATTTAATTTTTTAAAATTAAATATATTTTTGAATAAATATTAAAAAATAAAAAATGTGATTAAACCATCGAAAAAATGATATCGACTCATAACCGATGGTTATTAATCAAATGTACTCAAAACTAGTGTGAGATGGTTATGATTATTAACATAACCATCTCCGTCTGTCCACTCTTCTATTCATACCTGTGAGGTATATTATCACTAATGTTTTTATCGTAGTTTATTATTTTTTATTACTAATAATTTTTGTTATGTGATAAATTGAGCATATTGTCTTGTATTTTCATTATGTTATTTACTTAATTTAAATTTGTGAGTTCTGTTTGACTGAATTGGTATAAAGTTCGTAAAAAAATTTCATAAACTAATGTTTTCAACTCTTATCTATTACATATTGGAGTGAAAAAAACAAATGATTATTATATAATTATTCATACTTACGAGAATCTTTGTATTTATTTGATATATTTCTTAAGAATTTTATATTTTTTGACTTGATTTTATTTGATATAATTTGTTTGATAATTTTTATTTTTTATTAGATAATTAATGAAAGTGTATCTATTTTATGATTTTACCTTATTTGATAATTTTATACATTTTGAGGATATAAAATGTTTTTTAATTTATTTAAATTAATTATTATATATAAAAATGAGAGTCGGTTGTTTCATATTTATTTGATAATTTTATATATTGAAAAATTCTCAAAAAAAAAATCTTTAATTTATTTGATATTTACTAAATTTATTTTCATCAAATTAAATGGTCGGTAGAAAATAACTTTTTTTAGTTACATATGTATGCATCTGCTTAATTTTTGATAATGTTAATATCTAATTTTTATGCTATTTTCAAAAAAAAAATTATTATCTTTTCTTATTTTTATACTTTTATTAGAGATATTTTGTAATATATTTCTTTACTTCTTTAGCATTTTTATTTTAAATAATATACCATCTATCAACTCCTTATTTTTTGAAAAAAATAGTGTTTCAATTAACTCACCTAAATTTAAAGGGTTAACAATAGGTTAAATTTATATATATAAAAAAATTATGTTCCTCTTTTTTATTAAATGTAATGTAAATCAAAGACTTAAGGTTAAAATTAAAACAGTTTATTTATTTATTTACATAAAACAAAGAAAATGATTATAAATTCTATTTATTTGGCCATATTAATAAATTATTTTAATTCTTTTTCTTTTTAACCCGTATCCTTTGAGTAAAATACTTTTCTCCTTCTCCTTTCTTTTTTTTTAATAAAATGAAAGCACACATGAAACGTACGGTGTAGTTGGTGTTTATTTATATATTTTAGAGTGAACGTTATCGCCCTTTCATTTTACAAGACCTTTTTCTTTTTCCGCTGTTAGTTCTCTTAAGGGCTAAAGAATCGTACAAACCGATGAGCATGGACACAACAACTTTACGGCCCATTAGAGAACACTGTTGGGCTTTCCTTCAGTGTCCAATAGGTTTTTATCAATTCATGCATCATCAATTCTAATTACATCCCATAAACCCTTCAAATACATATTCTAATATCTAAAATTATTATAAATATATGCTTTAAAATATGTATTTGGAAGATTATATGAGATGTAAGTAGAATTTTCCTTTATGCATTTGCCTATTTTTTGACTCGATTTACTTCTAACATCACGGATTTGTGCTTTTCATCCACACAATTAATGCCATGTAATTTTAGGGAAGAGAGATTTAGAGTATCTCCAAAAGACTCCAGTCTTTAGTTAAATTTTGGCTAAAATAACTAATAACTTTTGTGTGACCCACTCCAACATCACTTTATTTTAACTAACATAGATTTATTCATATTTTTTTTAATTCAAAATATAAATAACTATTTTATTTCAAATTTTTATCTAAAAATAATTATGAATGTGTTATTTTATATTAAGCATACTCTCGTTTTTTTAATACTTTATGTCATATCAATAAAAAATAATAAATAGAATATAAGTAGCTTATTATTATGATAAAAAATAATAAAAGGGTCATATTTTTAACTATTTTAGTTAAAACATGAATATAGCTAGCAGGGTCATATTTTTAACTATTTTAGTTAAAACATGAATATAGTAGCTTAACGATGTTACTATCTTTCACTGTGATGAAATCTCATCACATGCATGCATGTAACAAAATTTTCATACCATTTTTGAGGTGAACTCTGTCAGAGATTTTAAAAATTATAAATATCATGTTAATTAAAAAATTATAAATTTCACGTAAATTAAATACAAAAACATTATAGAGTTGTAAGAATTAATAAACTCTTATATATTAGGTTAAATTTTTGATGAGCATGGATATCACTTATACTTATATCCTTTATAAAATTAAATTTTTTTAATTAATGACGATTTATTATTTAAAATATTTTAACTATTTAATCGTATGTTTATCTTTAATACTCTTTTACTTGAAAGCAAATAAAGTCATTTTAAAAACATTACATTTTATATATAAATTATTTATTTAACTAATTTGATTAAAAAAATATACATTGAATATACATGTCAATTATGTTATAAAAAATTAAACATTTATTTAACGTTTGAGACTAATTAATTAGGCTATTTAAAATAGAATTCTATCTTAAAGGATTATGATATGCAACTAAAATAAAAAAAAAAAAGAATTGTAATATTTAAAAGTATGAGGACACCAATTAATACAAAAGCCCTCTCTTTCTGGTTATTATCACCAACTTTGTGCTAATACAATGCTCTTATATATACAAGAAGTTTTCTTGGTTAGGCTGGTATGCATTGGCTAAATTTATACCAAATTGGTAATCTAATTTGGAATAAACCAACAAAAGAAAGACAGAACAAGAAAGAAGCATCGTATCAAATATATGAACCACTAATTTGATGGAGTGTCTAACAAGTACAAGAGACCGACCATAAGGAAAAAGTAACATAAGACCCTTTCAAGCTTATACCCAGGGGAGGATCCAAAAAAGATTTCTGGGAGGGGTTAAAATTATAAATGATTACCTTTGATTTTTTTTTACTAAGGAATCTAGATAAGCACAAAACAAATTCTTGATATATGTAAAGTAAATATGATCAATCATAATTAGTGATAATAAAAATAATAAATAATAACTTTACTAAAATACCCTTATTGTGTTATTTTTTTTTCTTTTTCATCATATATTGAAAGAACTAAGAATTATATTTTATATAAGTAAAATAAGAATTTTTTCATTAAAAATAATATACCTTCTTATTTTAAAATTTTGATTGTTATTTTAAAAATATAAATAATAGTATATAATGGATAAATAACAAAAAAATGAAAATAATTAATAATTAATTAATTTTTTTATATATAAATAATGTAATATGTAAAATAATTCATTAACAGTTTATTTTGAAAATTATTAAATTTAAATAAGAATAATTTTGACAAATTTTAGAATGCAAAACAATAATAAAATAATTCTTGGAATAAAAATTTAGAAACAACCTCACTTTCATTATTGATGAATTTAAGAAATAAAAAACGTGACTCGGATTCCTCTTTATGAAACATGCCTTTAATTTAAAAAGAAATTTTAAACTTTAAGATACATATTTTTGAAAAATATTTATTTATTTTATTTTCTCTTTTTAATAATTAATGATTTAATTTAAAAAAAAAATATTTTTTATACTTATTTTATAAATTTTTACGATTTAAAAAAATCTTTATATTATTTTATTATAAATATTATTTAATTTAACGTAGTTTAAATTAAATTATAATTATTTAAATTTATTTAATATTATAATAAAATAATATTATTTTTATTATTATAAGTTTTAATTAATTAATTTATTTAATTTTTAAATTTTCAAAAAAGTTCACACACAATAAATCCACTGCCCTGCAAACCCACCTTTCACCCTAGGCATCACGTTTTAGTCACTGTGCCGACCATCAAGCTCACAAATTGGTTAAGAAAATCACCAGCTACCTAACACATTTAACCGGAAAACCAATCGATAAATAAGACATCGCGCCGAACACCATAACCATCGCTCTGTAGCGTCTTCGTCGTTTACAATGTTTCGATTCGACATTGTCGGCATATTAAGGTTCCTTGACGTCTTATCAGTAAAGCCAAAGTGATCACCTGTCATGAGAAAAACATTTTGCTCGTATTTTCCTATGGCGACAAAATTGGTAAAAGCTGACCGTAGATTATTGCGGTTTTTGAATTTTGTTGTTTAAATTGAATGGTTTCTTATTTTAAATAATAATTAATTAATATTTTTAAAATATTTATTGTGAATATTTAGAAGGTAATGAAATTTTCTACCAATCAATAACAACTTGAATAAATGTTTAGAAACCTACTTATACCTTTCATCCTAGATTTAAATTGATATAATTCTTGCACCAGTTCGGATCAACCCAATTAGAACTTTAATACAAAATTCAAGTAAAATTAAATCCAGTTCATACTTGGTGAACATTAATTTTGAAGTCTTGTTTTATATTAGGGCTATATATCATGATATTTTATTTGTATATTTATTTTATTTTATTTATTTAAATTAACATAATAAAGTAGTATAGAAATGACTTAAAAATCTGTTTCATAACATTATTCTCATATTTAATAAGCTAAATTGCGTAACATAAGTTTTTTGCAAATAATTTTTTTTTAAACTTACATCTATTTGTGTATATATATTATTTTTTATAACATAATTTTTTTTTTCATATTCAAACATGTGGAATACATATCTTTTTGTATATAATATAATTTTTTTAATGATATTAAAGATAAAATAACGTGAATAATTAGAAGGTACTTACCTATATCTGTACAGAAAATTTAATCAGTGGATTTACTGGGCTGGGAGTAATTGGATAAATTAATTTAGTGATTTGTGAGGCATGAAACACAGGATCATAGCAAATAAATAAATAGTAGAACTGAGTAGGCTAGTAACTAACAACAGTTGGATCAAGAAACAAAATGCCAGAAATAGCTAGTAAATGCATATTTCAATGCCATTATTTAATTAGAAATAAAGAAAGGCTTAATTTCAATAATTTTTATTCTATTTTGTCACTTACATCGGAGAGAAATAGTGAGGCTGTCTTTCTTGTAATTGAAACAAGAAAATAACTTCTTTGTTGTGTGTTCATTTTAGTTGAATATTGAAACAGTAAATCATCTACAGTGACTTTTGTACCACATTTCTTGAGTTTTTGGCGGTGGAAGTTTTTTTTTTTTTGGGGGGGGGGGGGAAGGGGAAGGAGAAGAAGAAGAAGAAGAAGCAAAACCCAGTTCGGAAAAGCAGAAAAAAAGAGTGCCCATCATGTACTTTTCATGAATCCAAAGCCTTTTGATCAGTACGCAATTTACTTCAACAAATAATTTTAAGCTCTTTATATTTCTTAATTGCTCAAGAATAAAAAATAATCTCACAACTTTGAATGACAAAAAAAGTGTGAAAAAATAGATGGAGAAAAAGAATGTGTAATTCACATCAAGATTGAAGCTTTGACAGGATCAATCTTTCCAAATAAAATTTTGAAGAAACCCAAAAATTTTCTTAACTTTTTCTTTGTTTTTTCGGTTTTAGTAATGACAATCCACCAAAGCTGGGGCAGAGAACACAAGAGATGATTGTTGTTGTTGCTTCTTCTGTTTGGAAGAAACAAAGCTAAATTTGGAATCTCTGTTATCATCTTCAGGGGCTGGAAGATTAAGATCCAAATCCAAAGACAGAACACTCTTAGCTTTCTTGGGTTGTTCAAATTGTTCCTGATGATCAGTTTCCATAGCAATTGAAGTTAAAGACAAACTTGTGTTTGTCCCAATAGGTGCTCTATGCCTCCTCATGTGACCTCCCAAAGCTTGGCCAGATGTGAACTCTGCACCACAAATTGAGCATTCATGAACTTTTGGTTTGTGATTATTGCTGTTGTTATTACTTCTATGAATCAATTGTAAAGATAGTGCTGAGGAGGAAACATTATTGCACTTCAATGTTGATGTATCTTGATCATAAACTTCATCTGATGATAGCAATCCAATAATAGCCTTGGGCTTCTTGTGACTCGCTCTATGACCACCAAGTGCTTGAAATGAAGGGAATGTTCTGTTACAAGTCCTGCATTCATAAACATAATACCCCCCCTTACGTGTGCCTCCAGCGGCAGATGTTTCCAAGAGCCGCCGGCTGTTGTGCTTATTGATTCTAGCATCTTCGTCAGGACTAGATCGCTTCGGGGAAGTCCCCGGGTGGAATTGGCCTTGTGCTAAGAGAATTAGACAATTAGCCATGTCCTCTTCTTCCTCTGTGTTCTCTTCTAATTCTATAAAAGTGGTAGAGGTTAAGTTGGTAATTTGATTTTTGTTGTTGTCATTGGTTAGGCCAATCATATTGGTATCATATTGATCAATATTATTGCCACCACCACCACCTCCATCTCCATGGGGAATTATGGCTGAAGGAAGAGGAGATTGAGGCCTTTGGCGCTTAGTACGCTTGCCCTTGATGACAATAAGGCTTGTGTTATTGTTATCTTTAGGCCCCATAAGCACTTCCACTTGAGCTTCTATTGTTGGTAATTCCATGTTCCTCCACCACCACCACCACAAAGAACAAAAGGGATACAGAGGAGAGAATAAGAGAGAAAAGAGATTGAAGGGTAGGGAGGAACCAAGGAGAGGAAGAGTGGGCTTTGGTTATATACACATATATTTAGTGAATGATATATAACTTTTTTAAAGAGTCAACAAAGCCAACCAAATAGAAAACAAAAATTCTATCTACAAAAATTAATTTGACTGTCAATGTAACAGTTATAAATAGATAATTTCCTTACAATAAATTATTATAAATAAAAATAATTAATAGAAAAAGAATAACCGTGAATTAATCCACAGTTTTTATTGAGTTTATTCTAACTTTTGATGGTATTTATGCAAGTTAGTTTATTTAGAATTTTAAGGATTTTTTTTTCCTATCAAAAATTTAGAAAATTTGTACGGAGAGTTTTGGCAAATGGGTTTAGAAACACAAAGCTTGAAGTTCTAAAAACAAACAAACGTAACCGAAAATATGTAAAATTAGATACATAGAGGTGGGGTGAATTAAACAGTTTTAGAGAGAAAGTGGAAGAGTGTTAAAAATTGAAGTCCGTTTCACACTCTCCTTCTCACACTTTGCCAACTCACTTCACGAAATTGAACCAACCAATCCAATAACTCAAACAAACCCAACAAAAATAGGTTGCACCAAAATTGCATGCTCTGTATCTCTAAATAACAAGCCACTTAAAAATTTACAATTTCAGCCTCCTAAACACAAGTCGTAGCTAGTTCTATGACTAAGTTTGCTACGATCTTTCCTTAATAATATGTATAATATTATGAGTAAATGTTGTCCCAACTAGAACAATTACTTTGAAAAAGTAATATTATAAACTTTGATTAGGACTACATATTAAGTTAATATATGAGTACCAACTAATGTGATACTTATGTGATAGATCGAAAAATACAGTTATTTTATATAATATTGAAATAAAAACGTCTTTGTCACATTATCAAATGTCAAATAAAAAACGTTGATATATGGTATTAATTAATGGCATAATGTGTAGCTTATTGCTCTTAATATTACATGATCACTACAAACTTTGCTCATGAGATTAAACAAAGCTTTCAGGAATTAGTTTGGGCACGTATAGCATAAAGGAAAAAGCGTCCCAAAAGGTTTTTTTTTAATAAAAAAGATATCGTTTATCCTGATATTATATTGAAATAAATCCTATAAAAAGTCAAATTTCAATGAAATGCATTTTATAACTTATTAAAGTATTATTATTTAGATAAAAATAAAATAGATATTAAAATTTAAAAATGAATAATACATTACGAGAACAATACAATAAAATATTGGGGTTATTTTTGAATATTAAGAATAATGATTAAGACGATAATTTTTAAATTTATTAATAAAATCATGTAAAAATTATATGATAAATTTAATTAAAAAAATACTCAAAAATTAATTATCGTAAATCTTAAACCATTTTCTAAAAAAAAACTTTATTTATAAATTACAACACCAATTAATTCAAATAATTTAATTTAAGAAACTAACGTTACTCTTCACCCTTAAATAACAGGAACGCACAAACTCTTTGTCAAATCAAAATCAAGTAGCTAGTTGTTTATCCCACCTCCCAATCCCGGGCTAGCATCTCATCAAGCTCCCACTGTGTCAAATTAGCAAAACTATACTCAAAGTCTCAAGCCTCCAACGTTTGACTTTTGCGAGGAGGAATGTTCAAGGAAAAATCAAATTTGCATCTATACATATGTGTTAACGTCATTTAAGAATAATTAATATATATATATATATATATATATATATATAATTTTTGAAATAATTCTAACACATATAATATGATATAAGTAATATTAGGATTTATTTGCTTCAAGAACAAGTGCATTAAACTAAAAAAAATGGAGAGAATTTTCAATTTGTATACCCTAAAAGATAATTTTCAATTATTTTCCTATAATAAGTAGTATACGATGATCTCATTAATTTTGTATATTTATATTTTTTTAAATTTTTTTTCTTTTCTCAATTAAATTACATAAAAATATAAAAATTATTAGTTATTTGTTAAAGTATTTTAAGTTAATGAAATTTAAGATTAATGTTATTTTAAAAAAAATATTCAATAAAAAATAAAAAGAAAAATCTGATGAATAATATATATATATATATATTTTAAAAATATGTGCTATATAATACTAGTAAACATATTTACATATTTTACGTGTACGTTAAAGATATAGAGTAAGTTTAATACAATAATGAGGTTAAAAAATTAAAATTTGAACACTTAAATGATGTTGAGTACTGTAGTTAAGACATAAGTTATTTTTCTATATTTCAAAAATAATGAATAGTAATTTAATAAAGATAATTATATGTAATAAGATGTAGTTGAAGAATGTAAGATTGCTTGTGTTAGATAACTTTAAAGAGGTGGTGAATTTATAGGTAACAGTGTTATATTGTTATAAATTGAGAATTATCTTAAGCAAATTAATTCGTTGAATTAATAGGAATGCATGCATGGTACAGTTCTAAAAATATAGATCCTTGTAATGTAAGATGCCACTAAGATCTTAGTATTAATTTGACTATTTAGTTTGAGATTACCTAAAATTGGAATATTTAGCATATATATATATAATAATAATAATAATAATAGTACCACATAGTGAAGGAGCACAGTTCACGTCTTGATGAAGAAAATATCAAACTGCAATTGATACACCTACAAATGGCAGATTATATGCGTATAAATAAATAAATAAACAAACAATATTTGTATTAAGAAAAAAATAAACAATATACACATCATATATATTATAGTATTGTACAAATAAAAAAATAAACAAGAAAAGAGAGATGGCCGTTTGAAGGAAAGCAAGGAAGGAAGCAAAAGCCCATTACTTGGCCTCAACGATTGGTGGTGTTGTGTGTGTGTGTGAGAAAGTATGATTGGAGTGCAAGCCTGGAACCACGGAATCTGCGGCACTCCCCCACTTCCACTCTTCTTTTTCTTAATTTCCCCTTTCTTTAATTAATTAATTAACTCTCATCCATTTCTTATTAATTACTGCTCTATATAATATTTTATTTTTATATATATCATCATTAATGTATGCAACATCATCAATACAAAAGGTACATCTATGAATCATATATATTAAAAAATAAATACATATGAATTTCAAATACTAACATTTTCTTATGTTATAAGTTTATAGTATAAATATAATTAATATGATAGATAATTATTAATTAAATCAATAAAATTTACTTTTTAACCTTTAATTAATTATCATATTAATGATAATAAATAGATTCATTCAAATATAGATACATAATAATTACTTTATTTAATATTAGTGGTATATTTTTTTTCTTCGTATTTATCTATAATTTACGTATATGTTGTTATGTTTCAAATATAAAAGTTTAAAATGTTAATGGCAATTGAAATTTTAATATTTAAATTTTATGAAAATATCGAATATGATGTTATTGACAAAAAATTTGAAAAAAATCACGAAAATTATAAAAAATTTATTAAAATTATGGTTTTTTTTATGAAACTTTATTAAGTATTAAAATAATTATTTATTTATTATATTTTTAATTAATTTTTTTATTTAAAACATATACTTATAAATACTAGTAGAGTTTATTTTGATAACTAAGTTAATTAATTAATTGAAAGAATAAATAGTTAAAATATGAAATAATTATTTAAATTGTAATTATAATAGGATTATAAATAGATAAGATTAGCAAAATAAACATGATAATGAGATATAAATAAAAAATATATATGAAAATAATTCTAGAATATTGTATCAAATTCAAAAAAAAAATATTGGTTTGATTTAACGTACAAAAACTACAAATAAATAAATGTAAAGATAAATATTTAATTTTTTTTTTATAAAATCACATTTTTTATATTTTTAAATATTTTTTCAATAATGTAACGACAATATCCATAAAATACATCATATTTTAATAAAATTAAAAAATATTTTCTTTATATTTTCTTAACAATAATATTTTATAAATAATATTATAATATTCTCAACATTTTATAATATTTTTACCAAACAAAATGGGTATCATATATTGATATGAAAGTTTATAAAATCTTGATTATATCGTGATAAAGTCGATATTATTAATAATTATTTTATCCTTCTAAAAGACCATCAATATAAAGGATTAATGAGATATTTTATTTTAATTTATACATTTATTCACCGTAAATTCTATAAAATTAAACTATATAAATACCATCCATGCTTGTTGGAATTTTTTTTTCTTATGAAACATGCTTGATAGAACTTAAAACAGAGGAATTGGATAAATATAATTTTAATTTGATTTGCTAATTTAATTTGAATGATGCGTTATTGTATAGTCAGCTTGTATTTAATAAATCAGCTTTAGTGCTGTTGACCCTGCCATATGTATCTAACGCCCTTAATTTATTTAATGTCATTTTAATAAGTCACAAGTAAATGCTAATTTAATTATTCAATAATTTTTTATAAAAATTATCTATTGTACGTTATATATTTCAATCCTCTGTCCAATCATTAAACTTTAGTCATGGTTGGAAGGTGTGGATCATGGAAAAATGGCACCATCTCAACTCCAAACGTTTTAAAAGTAACAACTTCTTTTTTTTTTCTTTCTTCCGGAAAAAGAGAGGGAAGAAAACTACACCTTTGTTTACATAAAAATATTAAGCACGCTTTTGCTAAGACTCAATTTTATGACTTCAAAACAGCATTAATGATATATAATATCTCAATTATCTCAGCGATTAAAAACTTTAGTTCCTGATTAATTTGTTTCATAATGGATTCCAAGCGATAAACAATTTATACTACCAAAACTTAAACCCAGTTTTTTAATTAATAGGCAATTAACAACAATATTCCAGTTTCCCCATCTGTATATAATTCTTTGAAAAAATAATTACATATAGGTCACTTTAATTTAATATATTTCATATATTGATCATATTTTTTTAAGATGTATTTTTTTCACTTTACTATCATATTTGTAAATATTTTAATTATTTTTTTCAATTTTAATTTTTTTATTTTGACCTCTTCTTTCAAACTTTTTAAGAAATTTTATTCTAAAACATTTACCCGTCCTTGAAAGTAAGATTTAATTCCATTTATTTAAGTTTTTCTTAGAAAAATGTATCTTAAAAAACTAAAATTGATAAAAAATGTTCAAAATTATAACAATAATACAATTAAAGTACATTAATTTTTTTAAAAAAATATGTTTGATAAATCTAATTTATAAAATTAAGTGATAAGAATGTCATCTTATCTTATTTTATTTGAACAATTAATAGTTTTAAATAATAATTTGTAAGTAAAATTTACAATATTATGTTTCAAATCATATTTTCTAATCATAAAATCAATTACTGTTTGATATATAAAAAAGGTTGAAATTGCGTTATTTTATTTATTTATATTTATCTTACACATTTTGTTTTCTACTCTACAAGTTGATTAGTAGTTAATTCTCATAAAACCGGTACTAGTCAGCTTTACACTATGAATGATTACTTCAGCTCCAGTTTGTGATTAGTTATACAGCTTCAGATGTATACTGCTGCTACCTAGCTAGTATATACGTGAAGTCGATCTCAGTCATTTCATTAATACATACAAAAGCATGTATTTGCATTGTAATTATTAATTGTATTATATGATTCGTGTGATTTAATTTTTTTTTACTCGGTTTTAATTATTAATATTGATATACCATTATCTATGGGTGTCTATAAACCGGATCGGATCGGACCAAATCGTAAAATCGGATCGGATTGAACCAAATTAAACGATTTTACTAATCAAACGGTCTGGCCTGATTTGTACTAATTTTAAACCGTTCGAACCAGATTGGATTGGTTTAATAATATATTAAAAATTTTACATTATTCTTCATTAAATTATAAAAAAATCGGATCAAACTGAGAACCAAATCGGACCGAACGGTTTTATAAATCAAACGGTTCGATCTGGCTTTTATTTTTTAAAATCGTTTCAAATGTTCCGATCCGATTTAAATAATATGAACGATCCGATTTGGTTAATTTTTTTTTAAGAAAAATCAGACCAGACCATGTACACCCCTGGTATTATCCAACTAATACAAACAAAAAAATATCTTTATCATAGATCTTAATAAGATTATTTATATTGTTTAAATTAAAAGTAAATTTTTTTTTGGATAAAATAACATTACAGTTACCAAATTGGCTTACACATTAGTTAGGATTGACAAAAACAAAGTCCCATTTATACTCAGAATATTCACAAATAGTTAATTAATTTAAGTCATATATGCGTGAATTTGATTAACATTTAATTTACAAGATTTTGGGTAAAGTACCAATAAATTAAGGAAGGCTAGCTAGTTAGCTAGTTATATATATAATTTTATACACTGTAATTTTCAAAAATATTTGATTGATCTCTTTTATATAACATTAATTAGATATTTAGATTTACCCTAGCATGATTCATGCATATATTTATCTGTGTGTAAGATCAGTGGAAAGTGTTTTAGAGAGATCACCATTCAATGAGTTACTTTAAAATCAAAAGATTAATTCTGAACTTAAAAAACAACTTATGAGTTAGAGGGTTGCCCATACTTATAAGCAATATTATTACCTTACTCTTAATCAATGTGAGACTTAACATCCCCCCTCTACATCGGTTAGAGTCTAAATTTACAACATGAGGATCGATGGGATACGAAAAAACCAAGAGCTTAACTCTGATACCAATTTAAAAACTCAGGCCTAACTCTGAATCCAAAAAACAACTTATGAGTTAGAGGATTACCCAGACTTATAAGCAATACTACTACCTTATTTTTAACCAATGTGAAACTTAATAGAATTAATGAACAATAACTAATTAAATACATATACTAAAGAACCGGACAGTTCGGGTGGGGTTATTATAATAATTTTTATAACATATTTAATTTCAATATTTTAAATTAATAAAGATATATATTTTTTATTTAATATATTTATTCTATATCAATTAAATTTTTAAGAATATTTTTATTAATTTTTAAAATTAATATCGGATATAATATGAAAAAAAATGTAACAATATTATGTTTATCCCAATGACTTTTACTACCCGAATATTATGATTATGAGAAGCAGTTTTCAAAGTCTAATTATTGAAGCGAGAGAGATAAATACAAAGCCAATTAGAAGTATCCATGTCAGCACGGGCAACCTGGCCGATATATTAAGTATTTTTCAAAGAACTACACTTTTGGCGTATGAGAGAGAGAGAGAGAGAGACTTTGTCTTTGGCACGTAAGGAACCAAAATAAGGCAGATCGAACAGATAATAAGATAGGCTGTTGGGATATAGTGAAGCAAATTCAGGATATTTAATTTAGCTTCTTCTTTTTTTCTGAACATGGCTTCCTTTTTCTTACAGCGTATGCAACTACATTAATTATATGCATTTATTCAATTATTAACTATATGTGTGGTTCTTATAAGCTTATATATTACTAGCTATTTATGGTTCACAAGTCATCCATGAGAGAAAAAGTTTCTGTAGCTTTTGAGCCACTCAATGAACCATGTTTGTTGCAGCTAAGCAACCTCAGCTCATACCAACGAAACCATAATTACTATAATCGGCAGATATTAGAAAAATTAAATAAAAGAAAAAAGGTATATTATCTTTAACCAAATTAAAATTTAGTTATTTAACATAATTACATTTTTTAAAATAATAGATTTATGCGGTTATATTTGTTGTCTTATTTATAAGGGTATTAATATTTTTACGACGTTAACAAATTTATATTCTCACATTTAATAAATATAAAATATATTTTTATTAAAGATATTATATTTATAAGAATTTTTCTTATTAAATATATATGTTTTTTTAACTTTTAGTGTAATAATTAAGTCTTTAATATAAATTCAATATAAAGTATGTGTAAGTGTGTGCGTGTACATGCTGTATTTTAAAAGAAAAATATATGGATTGGTAGGAGAAATATAACTTAGAATTTTATTATAAGAATTTGTATATAATACATGAGAAATATTTATTGGTAGGAGAAAAGAGAATAAGTATTAAATAATAAAATTTAATTATTAAATAATATTTAATATTTAAAATTATATTAATTAATTAAAAAATAATTAATAATTATCATTAATGGGAGAGTATTTCATTCCATTAAATGATGATTATTTTAACACGTGTAATTAATGATAAATATCCTATCAATATATATTTTATCAAGAAAAGACTCATATTTTGAAGTTTAATTTTAGATTATAAAACATATTTTTTAATCCTTTATTTTGAAAAAAATAAATTTAATTATAAAAATAATATTATTTTAATAATTTTGAATTAAAATATTATTAATTTTATATCAAAAGATTAAAACATAACTATTAACAAGTGAAATTTATATGATATTGTTTAAAAGAAAATATTATTATAACAGAAAATTATTTAAAATATATTTATACTTTTTAAAAAATATAAATCAATAAAATATTAAAATAAAATAATAAATCATCAAATATCAAAATATATATTTTATAAATAAATTTTATATTATCACTTTATTATTATTAAAAATACTGATTTTAATCACATTTTAACCTATTGAATTAACTACTAATTTTTTTAAAACTTATTAAATTGAAAAAAAAAATCTTTTTACAATATGATATACTAACACACGCTCAAGCTTAATCTTGAATACTTGACCGACAATTTTCTCAATTTTTATGAACTTTTACTACGATACGGGATAGATGAAGATCTATATTACTCTGTCTAACGAATATAAAGGACTCATGGTTACTCTCTTTTTCTTTCTAAAAAAGATCTCTTTGTCAATTATATATAAATATATAATGTGTTATATTTCGATCTACATGCCAAATTAATCAGAGAAAAAAAACTTTTTTGACGGACAATACATGCTCTAATCTCTCTGTTATAAGAACAAACAGTGTGTTTAATTAGTATGATTCTTTAATTAGAATCTTATTTTGCAAATCCAAAAATTAAAGCATGAATTGGTGATTCATTAGAAAAAGTGACCGTACAATTTGTCCTTGTGCCGGAAGTATACTTCATTATTGATGCTATTATTTTTTCTTTTCTATTAAGTATTAATTATTTTTTTAAAAATAAAATTATATCAATTTTGAATTTAATTAGCATAAAATTATTACATATTTTAAAAATAATAAATAATTTTTGGTATTATTTGTTATTCTTTTAAATATAATCCTTCTTAATAGCATTGTTTTCTTTCTTTATGAGTATTTGTTTTTTCCAAAAATAAAGTTACAATACTCTTAAATTTTATTAATATGTAATAATGTCATCATATAATTCAAGAGTAATAAATAATTTCTCATTGAGATATTATTTATTATTTTTAATTATATTTCTTATCAATAAAATATTAAATATTTTTTTTAAAATAAAATAAAATAAATATTAAATTTCATCAAACATCACGTTATCACAGAGGAGTAAGAATAACCTTAAAAGAAATTAATATTTGAGTAATTTGAAAGTTTCGTGACAGGGAAAAAAGTATCTCTTTATATATGAATTAAAGATAGGTTGTATATTATTCTTAAAGTGTTTTTATTATTAATTATATTATTTTTTTAATTTATCTTTAGATAATTTATTTAAAAAAAAAATAGTTTATAAATATTAAATTTTATTTACTTAAAATAACACATAATAACATATTTAAAAAATAATGAATAATTTTTTTATAAAATAAATACGTAACTCGCACGGCCACTAACACCAATCATATTATTATTTTATATTTTTAAAACTCATTTGTTTTATTTACTCATCATATTTAATGTTAATATTTTAAATTATCAAAATTTTTTTTTTCTTTAATATATTTATTGTATTTTAATTAAATTATTTTTATAATTTTTAAAATTAATATTAAATATAACGTTGAAAATAATAAAAAGAAAACGGGCAATATCTTCACCCTTTTCAAAATGCTTTCCTTTCACACTAACTGACAATGAATTGGACCGGGGAAAGCTATGCACTTCTCTACACCGACACTAGGACAAATATAAAAGTGTTGATGTTATACTTTTTCCTAATTTTTAAGTAATTTTTAATTTAATAATTTAAGTTTTTTTATTAATATAATATTTTATGTTTTATTTATATATTAATAAGAATTTACCCGGTAGGAAAGATTTAGGCTAGAGCTGAGGAGCATCTCATTCTTCAAATTGATAACTAAAGAAATACGAAGTTAGTGTTTATTACTAAAAAAAAATTAGTTTTTAATTTTTTTCAATGGTTTAATATCCAGTGGATATAGCTCCACGAACATGTCTCGAAAGAGGATAGTATTTAGTTCACCAAGGAAAATACATCACATTTTGTTGTTATACTTTTGAAATTCTTTTAAACTGATTTGAAAAATTCGTGATAAATCTAATTAAATAAACTCCATTTTTTATTTACTTCAAAGAATTAATTAATGTAAATGATCATTTCAACCTGTAAAATACGTGGTGTTGAACAAGATATGCAGCACTTCTCAAATTTCCCAATGCTCAATAAACACAGAATGCAGACTTAGGAATTCGTAGAGTTTTTTTTTTTTTTTTAGTGAGGTTGTCTCTCTTATCTCTAGAAAAAATAATAAAGGTTTTTATTTTTTTCTCCTTCTCACTCCATCACCCACCCCTTCTTCTCCACACTCGCAACCCCCTTTAATATCCACCTCGCCGGCCATTTTCCTCTGCCTCCCGACTGTAATTTCTACGAGAGGTTATGACCTCTTTGGACTTGCTTCCCCCCTAAATCTCTAGTGGGCTAATATTTTTGGGTGCTTGGTTGTTCAGTGGTTTCTTTCATGGAGGATGCCAACGAGAATGAGCCGAACGACGACAATGGTTATTGGTTTTTTTGGAACTCTGAAGGAGATTTTGTAGCAATTACTTTTTATTCTTGGTATTTTATTTTGTTTGGATGCTTCCTATTCTGTGCTCTTCACTATTTCATCAGTTGACTTCACCTGTGCATAAAAATTACATCAATATTTGTTAATAACATTGAGAAGATTAGATAATTAAATTATTGCAATTAGGTTTTTTTTCTTTATTTGGAGGAGTAAAGTGAATTCCACTAAAAGCCCATGAAATAAGAAGAGTAATTTTATCATTTCATTGTTTTAATTAATAAATTTTCTCAGTTTTCAGTTTCTCCTTCTCCAACAAGCCTTAATCAAGTGTTCCGATCAAAGGTCGTTTGTGATCCGATTAAGTTGAAATTTTGCAGGCAGGTTCACGACTCAAGACTCTTTAATCTGTGCGGTGGGATTTAGATTTGGCTAACCGGTTTGAGAAATTCTGAGCAGTGAACAGTAACTACGAATTGGGTTAGATTTCTCTATTTTCTTGAAATAATTGTTAGTTTCTAAGAAGTGTATTCTTGATGATGTTGTTGATTGTTTGCCTCTAGTTTTACCTAGAGAGAAATGTTGTACAATTGTTTCTTGATAGTGGAAGTTTTGAAGATGAGTACCGTGGTTATTTCCTTCCTATACCGGGAAGGTTTTTCCACGTAAATTGGTTATGTTGATTTTGTGCATGTTTAATTTTAAGCTTTATTTATTTGTTTCCTAAAAGATTCACACAAAGAAGGAGAATAGGTTTAATTCCGCTATTTAGAACTTAATTAAGTTCGAATTGAAATTGTGATTCTCCTAACAAAGTGGTATCAGAGCTGTGGTCATTATTGTTGAATTTCTTGTGTTGAATAATGGAAGCAAATTTAAGTAGAATGATTACTTTGAATGGTTCTAATTATCATACTTGGAAAGGAAAAATAGAAGATCTCCTTTATGTCAAACAATTTCATTTATCGGTGTTTGCCTCTGAAAAGCCAGAAAAATTGTCTAAAGAAGAATGGACTTTGTTACATCGACAAGTCTATGAGTATATAAGGCAGTGGGTAGATGATAATGTTTTGAATCATATTAGTGGAGAAATACATGCACGGTCACTATGGAATAAACTTGAAGAGTTGTACGCTCGAAAAACAGGAAATAATAAAATGTTTCTTATAAAGCAATTGATGGCTTTAAGGTACCAAGATGGAACTCCGTTGACAGATCATTTGAATACATTCCAAGGAATAATCAATCAGTTAGCTGGAATGGGTATCAAGTTTGATGATGAGATTCAGGGGTTGTGTTTATTGGGTACGTTGCCGGACTCTTGGGAAACATTTAGAATGTCATTAAGTAACTCAGCTCCAAATGGTGTAATCAATATGGATCTGGCTAAGAGTAGTGTTTTGAATGAAGAAATGAGAAGAAAGTCAAATGAGTTTTCTCAGCAGTCAGAGATTTTGGTTACAGAAAGAAGAGGGAGGAGTAAAAGCAGAGGTTTCAAGAACAAAGAAAAAGAAAGAAGTCATTCCAACAAGTTTTCTAATGTTGAGTGTCATCATTGTGGCATGAAATGGCACATCAAGAAATATTGTAGACAATTGAAGCGGGATAACAAGAAGAAAGACAAAGAACAAGAGGGTGATGTTGGCAAGGAAAATGATCGAGTTGCCACCACTAGTTCAGAAGACTTTCTCGTTGTTTATAATGAAGATGTTGTCAATGTTGTATGTCACGAGGTCAGTTGGGTTATTGATAGTGGAGCCTCCATTCATGCTACGTCTCGAGAGGACTTCTTTACATCCTATACAGTAGGTGACTTTGGGACAGTGAAGTTGGGTAATGATGGCTTGGTTAAAGTCATTGGTATTGGAGATGTGTGTTTGGAGATGAATAATGGCACGAGGCTACTTCTTAGAGGGGTAAAACATATTCCTGAAATTCGTTTGAACTTGATCTCTATAGGTAAACTTTATGATGAAGGATATTGCAATACCTTTAGTAACGGTCAATGGAAACTTACTAAAGGTGCTATGGTTGTTGCTCGTGGGAACAAGCATTCCAGTTTGTATATACTGCAGGCGAGACTCTTTAAAAGCGTTATTAATGCTGTGACAGATGAGCTCACATCAAAATTGTGGCATAAGAGACTTGCTCACATGAGTGAGAAAGGCTTGGCAGTATTGACTAAAAAGAATCTTCTTTCTAGAATGAATGATGTTTGTTTAAGAAGATGTACTCATTGTTTGGCAGGGAAGCAAAATAGAGTTTCTTTCAAGAGTTCCCCTCCTTCAAGAAAACAATACATACTTGATTTGGTACATTCAGATGTATGTGGTCCTATGAAGACAAAAACTTTGGGTGGTGCCAGTTATTTTGTGACCTTCATAGATGATTATTCAAGAAAGTTATGGGTGTATACTTTGAAGAGCAAAGATCAAGTATTAGATGTGTTTAAACAGTTTCAAGCCTTAGTGGAGAGGCAGACTGAGAAGAAATTACAGTGCATCAGAACAGATAATGAGGGAGAGTATTCAGGTCCTTTTGATGAGTATTGTAGGCATCAGGGCATTCGACATCAAAAGACACCTCCCAAGACTCCTCAGTTAAATGGGTTGGCTGAGAGAATGAACAGGACATTGGTTGAACGAGTAAGATGTCTTCTTTCACAGGCTCAGTTGCCAAGATCTTTCTGGGGTGAGGCTTTGAATACAGTTGTGCATGTTCTTAATCTCACACCATGTGTTCCTCTTCAATTTGATGTACCAAACAGAGTTTGGACTGGCAAAGATGTTTCTTATGATCATCTTCGTGTTTTTGGTTGCAAGGCATTTGTGCATATACCAAAAGATGAGAGATCTAAGCTCGATGTGAAGACATGACAATGTATCTTTGTTGGTTATGGTCTAGATGAATTTGGCTACAGATTTTATGATCCAGTTGAGAAGAAACTGGTAAGGAGTCGTGATGTTGTGTTTATAGAAGATCAAACTATACAAGATGTTGAGAAGATAGAAAAAAGAGTCCATCAGTATAGCGATGATTTGATTGACCTAGATCCGGTTCCTTTATCGGTACAGATGGAACAAAATGTTCAAGATGACCAACAAGGTTTAGATGATGTAGATATGCAAGCTGAAACAGATCACCAGACTACTAATCAGTTGCCAGAACCAGAAATTCCACCCAAGAGGTCTACAAGAGACCAACGTCCTTCCACACGGTATGATACAGATGAGTATGTGTTATTGACAGATGATGGAGAACCTCAATGTTATGCAGAAGCGATGGAAGATGGAAACAGAGCACACTGGGTTGGTGCTATGGAAGAATCACACGTTTGAGTTGGTAAAGTTGCCTAAGGGTAAGAGAGCTTTGAAGAACAAGTGGGTCTACAGGGTGAAGCAAGAAGAACACAATTCACAACCACGATACAAAGTTAGACTGGTCGGAAGGAGGATTCGATCGAGAAAAGGTATTGATTTTGATGATATTTTCTCTCCTGTTGTGAAGATGTCTTCCATACGTGTTGTTCTAGGTCTAGCAGCAAGCTTGGATTTAGAAATTGAGCAAATGGATGTGAAAACTGCCTTTCTTCATGATGAGTTGGAGCAAGAGATTTATATGGAGCAGCCAGAGGGTTTTGAGGTTAAAGGAAAAGAGGATTATATATGTCGGTTAAAGAAAAGCCTCTACGTGTTGAAACAAGCACCTAGACAATGGTATAAGAAGTTTGAGTCAGTTATGAGGGAGCATGGTTACAAGAAGACTACTTCTGATCATTGTGTTTTTGTGCAAAAATTCTCTGATGATGACTTTATCATTTTATTGCTCTATGTTGATGACATGTTGATTGCTGGCAGAAATTCTTCAAGAATTGATAATTTGAAGAAGCAGTTGAGTAAGTTCTTTGCCATGAAGGACTTGGGGCTAGCAAAACAAATTCTTGGTATTCGAATTTGTCGAGGCAAGAAAAGAAAGAAGTTGTACATGTCACAGGAACGGTACATCAATAAGGTACTTGAAAGGTTTCATATGGATAAAGCTAAAGTGGTTTCTTCTCCTTTATCTAATCACTTTAAGTTGAGATCGAGTCAAGGCCCTTCAACAGATAAAGAGAAGGAAGATATGGAAAAGGTTTCATATGCCTCAGCAGTAGGAAGCTTAATGTATGCAATGGTGTGTACGAGGCCAGACATAGCTTATGCAGTTGGAGTTGTTAGTCGTTTTCTTTCGAATCCAGGAAGAGAACATTTATGATGCAGTAAAGTGGATTATAAGATATCTTCGAGGTACTTCCAAGTTGACACTTAGCTTTGGAAGTGGAAAACCAGTGTTAGTTGGATACACTGATTCAGATTTGGCAAGAGATGAAGATTCTCGTAAGTCTACTTCAGGTTATCTAATTACTTTCTGCGGTGGAGGCGGTTTCTTGTCAAGATTGCAAAAGTGTGTTGCACTTTCTAGCCCAGAGGTGGAGTTTATTTGCGACAGGCTTTGTAGGGAGTTGTTGTGGATGAAAGCAGATTCTTAAGGGAACTTGGTTTCAAGCGAAATATGTGTTGTGCGATGTCGAGTTCTATTCACCTAGTGAAGAACTCGGCATTTCACTCAAGATCAAAGCATATTGATGTGAGGTATCATTGGATAAGGGATACTCTTAACAATAATTTGCTTGAACTTGAGAAAATCCATACTGATGAGAATGGATCTGACATGTTGACAAAAGCAGTGTCAAGAGAAAAACTTGAAGTTTGTTGTTCAATTGCCGGGATGGCAGATCCCTCCATCTAATCAGAAAAGGGGGAGATTTGTTGGGTTTTCCTCTTGATTTAGAGGAGCCCATGGAGTAAGGAGGGCAATTGTGTCATTTCATTGCTTTAATTAATAAACCCATTTAGGGTTTGTTGTGTGAAGATATCTGCAGAGAAAAACGAGTGCAGAAAAAACAGCAACTGCTGTAGAAAAACTACTCTCAGTTTTCAGTTTCCCCTTCTCCAGCAAGCCTTAATCAAGTGCTCCTATCAAAGGTCGTTTGTGGTCCGATTAAGTTGAAATTTTGCAGGCAGGTTCAAGACTCAAGACTCTTTAATCTGTGCGTGGGATTTGGCTCTATCGGTTTGAGAAATTCTGAGCATTGAACAATGACTACGAATTGGGTTATATTTCTCCATTTTTTTGAAATAATTGTTAGTTTCCAAGAAGTGTATTCTTGATGATGTTGTTGATTGTTTGCCTCTAGTTTTACCTAGAGAGAACTGTTGTACAATTGTTTCTTGATAGTGAAAGTTTTTGAGAGGAGTGTCGTGGTTGTTTTCTTCCTATACCGGGAAGGTTTTTCCACGTAAATTGGTTGTGTTTTTATTTTGTACATGTTTGATTTTAAGCTCTATTTATTTGTTTCCTAAAAGATTCACACAAGGAAGGAGAATAGGTTTAATTTCGCTGTTTAGAACTTAATTAAGTTCGAATTGAAATTGTGATTCTCCTACTAATTAAATGTCAAAGTTGTGATCTAGTTCAATGGTTTCTTCTCACTTGGAGTAATCTAATTATGAAAGTGCTTCTCCACCCCTTTTTTCTGGCATTATAAATCTAACTTATTGCAATAACATGAAAATAAGAGTGGAAGGCATATTGAGCCAATTACCTGATTTATATGAATCAAATTCAAGTATCATTGAACGCAACGCAACATCTCATTAACTTGCAAAAATGGTATTCCCTTGAAACAAAAAAAAATGGTAATAAATCGGTATCGTATCCATGTGTGCATGTTGTCGGTTTCAACTCATGTTAAAATGTCATTTTGAGTTATCATTTTAAGTGCGAGCTATTTAGTATAAGTATGTGTTTGAGATTGATTTACATTTTACTAGACGAGTGTTTCAAAATCATAAATCTACATACTCAAAATTCACCAAGTGGAAAGAAAAAATTTGATTGTTTTGAGTTTCACATGTTAAAAAACTAACAATATGTTAAAAGTTTTATATAGCATTTACTTTCTAAAAAATATTAAGCTGGCAAAAATATTATCTTTATGTGCGGGTGCGCAAATCTTTGGATGTTTAGGCCAAAGTACTTATTTTTTTTACTTTTCAGTAAAACTGTTTAAACTTCTATAACAGTCGAAAATACTTATTTCAAACTTTTATAAAGTTACTTCAGTTTCATAATTTAATTGTCTCAGCAGTCATTGATATCAGTTTTTTTCTGACATTTATCTTTCCTTATATTTTTTACAATATTTGTATAATGAATTAATGAATCTTCATTGTGTTACACCATAGCTGATGAAATGAACTGGTGTCACTGGTTTGCAGAGATGTGTCTCCCTTTATTGTCTGCTGTCCATGTTTATAGATTGTATTTATAGAATGGGGACGCAATATTGAGCAAAGGTGTTCTTACGGACAGGGGTGGCTACTGCATTTATCATACATTTGCCATAAATTTCATTAGCTGTCATAGTATAAAATACATTGGGGAAAAAAATGTTTCTCATAATTTGTCTGTTTGTACCATACAAAACGCCTAGGAAATAATGTATTGTATAAATAAGACTTTATCTGGTACAATAATGGAAATGAATTAAAATTACATGATATAAAAAAACACTAAATTATAACAATAAAATAATAAAATTATCTTTTTATACATGTGTTTTAGATTAAGAAAAAAGATATCTCCTAAAATATAACAATCAATTAGTAGTATATGAACAACAACATAAAATACTTTTACCAATTATTTTGTACCTGCTCTCTATCACACTCAATCTCTCTCTTAAATTGAATTTTGTAAATAATAGAAATGTTAGATTCTCAATTCAATCCAGAAACGTTCAGAAAAGCATATGAACTCATAATTTAAATGCAGCGGAAACAAAATTAGATTGAAAACATACCTCTTGCCATTGATCAAATTTCAACACTTACACGGGAATTCCAATGGATTATCGATTTGATGTTTTCACTGGTTTCTCACACTTATTTACTGCGTTTGATGGTGTATCTAAATTGTTGCAGTTAATAGTGAGAGGACATGATACTTTATTAAGGTTCTTCCATCAAAAACCTCGTTCGGTTTCAGAATCGACGTACGGTTCCGACCAAACCGAACTGTCACCACAGTTCACTTAACGTTACACCACTCTAATTTACAAAAAATACTTGATGGGAGGAAAATTTAGAAGAAAAGATGTTTGTTTTTATTGTTTTTTTTTCTCAATTGTATAGTCAATTTATAACCATATATGATTATCAAAGACTCTTTTTATCTATATTTTTGAAATTATGTTTAGATAATCAATTAATTCTTTTTGAATATTGCACATTTATTATTATACATGTGAAAAATATTTAATTAAATGATAAATTACATCAAATTGATATTTTTTTAAATAAGATACTACTAAAATATACCTAAAAAATATCAATAAAAAATACTAAAAGTAAAATTATAATATTACTAAGGTAACAAACTTCTATTTATTGGTATTATTTTGATCAATTTTACTAGTTTTTAGTAAAATTGATCAAAATAAACGACTCTGATTGAGCTAAAAAAAAGAAGAAGAGAAAAATGAACGACTTTAATCATCTAAGTAAGAGTGTATTAAAATAAGAATAAAGATATTCTAAAATTATCAATCTCGAAAAATGGGTTTGCACATAAAACATTATACAGAGATCAAGAATAAACTGTTCTGATTGAGCAAAAGAAAAAAGAAGAGAAGAATGAACGACTTTGATCATCTAAGCAACCTTCGAGATTTAAAAAAAAATCCTTCCAAATAATGACTTTTAACTTGAAAAGATTTATTTGCATCAAAATGAGACAATATTATTCTTTATCGTTGAACATTGCTGATGTGGTTTTCAGTTCCTTCATAAATCGTAACAACTTGTAACCAATAATCATTTGTATTCAATCATCGTCAAGTCATAAGTAATTTTAAAATTCACACAACGAGAACAAAAGAAACGTAATAAGGCTACTAAAATCGTCCACTTATCACAATCGGAGAAAGATAATATCAAAGATATTTACTACAAATCTACAATTGGGTAAGTTATTGGATCCTCTTCGTTTTTTTGTGGTAAGTGTTTACTCAAATTTGCATGTCAAACTCAAACTATCATTATTTGTATATAAAATTAGAGTTTCAAATTTGATCAACCAAAAACAAAATTGATATTTCTTAAATGGTTTCAAGAAATTGCATTTTAATCAGAATGTCGTAAAAGGTTAAGTTTTTTGGAATTATATCTTGTTAAGTTTTAAGAGACAAATAAAAATACTCCTAATTTTCTCAAAATCCACACTTTGATAGAGAGTTTTTAACCGATAAATAAATGGTGTTTAATTGCATGATCTAGACTCTTAACCTTATTAGTTTTTTAACTTATTTTTCACCACAGAATATGAATTTTCTCTCCCTTTTAACAACCTTATTTTTGGAAATGGATCACACTTATTTTAAGAATATATAATTTTACCTCAATCAAAATTAATGTGAGCAATGCAATATTCTTTTCCTTGTTACAGTAATCCACAATTTTAATTTTCTTCTCTCTCACACGTACAATTGAGCATATATGAATAAGAAGAAAGGTAAATATGAACATTTTCTTCCTTCTTGAGATGTCATTCAAAATGAAAAGGATAAAATTAAAGGTGAAAGCAAGGCAAAGAGATTCTAAATGGGAGCATACATTGATGAGAAGCAATTAACCTACAGAATATATGAAGGAAAAAATATACTTTAACTCTGTAAAATAACATGCTACAATTGTATATAGTTGTGCTTGTGCAACACAAAATACTATAAAATATCCCACATCTCAAAACTACTCAATATCTCATGCATCTCTTTTCCATTGTCCAAATCACATAAAGTTATATAATTCTAGTTAATTTCTTCTTTTTTCTATCTTGTTTCACCTCCTCATGAGTATTACTTTTAGATATCAATAATTGTTTTTTTTTTCGTTGTAAGAAAAAAACAATGGCAGAATTCTTCTTGTCAAAATTGGCCGAGTCTGTCATATCTGAAGTTGTCCAAAAACTAAGCAACCTATTTGTCCAAGAAGCATCTTCCATATCGACTATGAAGGAAGATGTGAGACGCATGCAAGAAGAGTTAAGGCTCCTCCAGTGCTTCTTGAAAGAGGTAGACCGCAACAAAGAACAGGATGACCGACTCTGTAATTTAGTGAACCAAGTTAGAGATTTAGCTTATGATCTTGAGGATGCCATTGCTATCTACGACAACATCCAAGCTACCTCCTCATATAGCAAAGCTTGCCGCCAGCTCAGATTCCAGTCCCAAATCAATTCCATGAGAAATAGAACAAGCGACATCAAAAATAGCATGCTAATTTACGGCGGGGTCAAGCTTGATCGAGGATTAGAAGGGCCAAATTCTGTGGTTGGGCTTACGGATGATTTGAGAAGAACGTGTCCCGATGATGATGGTGAACAGGATGATGTTGTAACCTTGGAGGACAGCTTCAAGGATTTGAAAGATGAGTTGATGAAGGAGGAAGATGAACTCCGCATAGTTTCTGTGGTTGGCATGGGTGGATTCGGCAAAACCACCCTTACCAAAGAAGTTTACAACAGCAGTATTGTGAAGCAGCAGTTTGATTGCTCTGCTTGGGTTTTCATATCACAACAATACAATTCAATTGAGAATTTGATTGAAATTCTGACCCAAGTTGGATCTGGCTACGAGGAGAAAATTGCAAGGAAAAGAGGTAATGTAAGAGAGCGTTTGGAAGAAAAGACAAAAGAAGAGAGACTTTGAAGACATTAAAGCAGCATGAGCTAATGGATTTGCTCAAAGATGAGTTAAAAGAGAAGAGGTATCTTGTAGTTCTAGATGA
Organism: Hippophae gyantsensis; assembly: GCA_030763125.1. NCBI lineage: Eukaryota > Viridiplantae > Streptophyta > Magnoliopsida > Rosales > Elaeagnaceae > Hippophae > Hippophae gyantsensis. The sequence goes on from CM061033.1 coordinate 51,630,579, forward strand.
TATTTGGAAGATTGAAGCATGGGATAGCATAAAGAAAGCTTTTCCGAAAGGAAAGAAGGGAAGTAAGCTTGTATTCACTACAAGGATCAAGCAAGTATCATTGACTGCAGATCCACTCAGCCGGCTTATTGAACCTCCGTTGTTATCAGGGAAAGAAAGTTGGCAGCTTCTGAGAAGGAAAGCATTTCGAAGAAGTATAGAACCTGGTTGCTTGCAAAAATACCAGGAGGTGGGAAGAGAAATGCTAAAAAGATGTGGAGGGCTACCTCTTGCTGTTGTTGTTCTTGGAGGGTTGTTAAGAACAAAAGCTTCAGTGGATGAATGGAAGACAGTGCAGAGAGATGTGACTTCATAGCTCCAATCACATGAAAAACAATATGAAGGGGTGCAAGCTATACTAGGCTTAAGTTACGTGGACCTTCCTTACCACTTAAAATCATGCTTTCTCTATTTGGGAAACTTCCCAGAAGATTCAGAGATTTACAAAAGAAAATTGGTCAAACTATGGATTGCAGAAGGGTTGATACCAGCAGCAACGGAGCAACAATGGGAAGACATAGCAGAAGAACATCTGCAAGAGTTAGTGGACAGGTGCATGGTTCAAGTAGCTAAGAGGGACCACACAGGAAAAGGTGTCAAAACATTTCGCATGCACGATCTCATGCGAGACTTGTGTGTGTCAAAAGCAAGAGAGGAGAAGTTTTTGGATATCATTTTTCAGCAAGATAAACAACAAATCAATATGGCAACTGGTTCAACTGGTTCAACAAATCTTTATGGGCGAAGAATTTCGGTTCATCGTTGGGAGGGAGGACAAGTACATATGCATCCCCATCTCCGCTCCATGCTGTTGTTTCCACCTACTTGGTCTTTTTTCAGATCAACTTCACCAACAAAAAGTTATAAATTGTTGAGAGTGTTGGATATTCAGTTTAGCGATGAGCTTGGTGTTGACATTAAGATGTTAAGGGAAATGGCAATTTGGTTCACCTAACTCTATAGGCAACTTGTTGAATTTGCATACGCTAGATCTTCAGGATAATTGAAATAATACATAATCTACGGGTCATAACAAGGTTAACACATTTGAGACATTTGTTGTTGCCTTTAGTAGATAGATTGTATCGGAGCAGAAGTAATGATATCCGACTAGATGAATTGAAGGAGATTCAGACTCTCACGGGGGTTGAGCCAGATGCATTGATCAGACATAACTTAAAGAACAAATTGACTAATCTTCGATCCCTATCCATGAAGTCGCAAGATGGTGATGAACTTCCAATATTGGACGCACTTACTTGGTGTCATAATTGTTGGGAAATAACGCAAATTCCCGATAAGCCAAATTTATGAAAAAGCAAGAATAGAAAATAACACACAAATTTGATAACGGAGTTCGGCCAATCTTGCTTACGTCTCCGGACCTGCTGCAGATCTTTTTACTGAAAGAGGAGAAATTACACAAGGTGTTTACAACACTCAAAACTCACAACCCAATTACACCAAAAAAAATTACTCTCAATTTTCTCTAACAAAAGCTTTGCTCTCTAAGCTTTTCTCTCAATTGGAATGAACACTTTGGATGATTAATTCATTACAATTACACATCTATTTATAGGAAAATTCACTCCTTGAATTACTCCTTAAATTAATGGTTCCTTGAATTGCTCCTTGAATTAAGCTCCATGTTTTACTCCTTGTTTTGCCCCATGTTTTGCTCCATGTTTTACTCCATGTTTTGCTCCATGTTTTGCTCCTTAATTTGCTCCTTAAATTAAGGAGCTTTATAACAACAATCTCCAACATTCTCCCACTTGAAGACTGATTTTAATCTGTCTTCACACCTCGATCAATGTAGCAGCTTTTCTAGTCTTTGTTACTCTAGCAGACCAACTGAAGTTGAGCACAACTTCAGTTTGTCAATAGTCACCACCTTTGTTAACATATCTGCTGGATTTTTGTTTCCTTGAATCTTCTCCAGTATTAACACATCATCTTCCAATAGAGATCTGATGAAGTGATAACGAAGTCCAATATGCTTGGTTCTAGAATGAAATGCTGAATTCTTTGCCAAGTGTATTGCACTTTGGCTATCACTATGCAGAACATTCTTCTCCTATTTAAATCCCAGCTCAGTTAACAAACCTTGAAGTCATATCATCTCTTTACTAGCTTCGATTCGCTACATACTCGGCCTACGTAGTGGATAGAGTGACAATTTTCTATATTTGTGACATCCAACTAACTTGTTGTAGTTCCAATGATAAATATATAACCGGTGGTGCTTCTTCGGTGATCAACTTCACCTCCAAAGTCTGCATCTACGTACCCTTGTACTTTTAATTCTCCTTTACTAAAGTACAAGCACTTTTCTATGGTGCCTCACAGATACCTCAAAATCCACTTGACTGCTTCGCAATGAGTTTTTCCTGGATTTGACATAAATGCCGCTAACAAGCTCCCATTGCGTGGCCAATGTACGGTCTCGCATGCACCATTGCGTACATCAAACTTCCAATGGTGAGGCATAAGGAACCTTAGCCATGAATTCTCTCTCTTCCGTGCGAGGTGGTGATCCTTGGATAGGTGAAAATGACCAAGGGTGTGCTAAGCGGCAGCATCGCCCGTGTTGAATCTCTGCAAAACACGATTGATGTACTCTACCTGAGATAACTGCAAGGATCTTTTCTTCTTATTTCTTGTGATTTGCATTCCAAGAATCTTCTTTGCTGGACCCAAGTCTTTCATGTCAAACTCCTTTGACAATTGCTGCTTCAACCTTTTAATATCATCCATATTTGAACCTGCTACTAACATATCATCAACATAAAGTAGTAAAATGATATAACTGGACCTATATCTCTTGAAGTAGCAACAATGGTCAGCATTACACTTCTGGAAACCTTCCTTGTGCATAAAGCTATCAAACTTTCTGTACCATTGTCTCGGGGCTTGTTTTAGGCCATACAAACTCTTCTTAAGTCTGCACACCATATTCTTTTTCCCTCTTTCTGAGAAGCCTTCTGGCTGGTACATGTATATCTCTTCATCTAAATCTCCATGAAGGAATGCAGTCTTCACATCCAACTGTTCCAGATGAAGATCTTCAATGGCTACAATACTCAACACTGATCTGATAGTATTCACCTTCACAACCGGAGCGAAAATGTCAGTGTAGTCAACTCCTTCCTTCTGTTGAAACCGCTTTAACAACTAGGCGTGCTTTGTATCTCTTGGAACCATCATGCTCCTCTTTCACCGGTACACCCATTTGTTGTGAAGTGCCTTCTTTCCCATAGGTAACTCGGCTAGTTCCGTATGCGGTTGGAGATGAGAGATTTCATTTCTTCTTTCATAGCAAGCTCCCACTTGCTAGAATCTCGAGTCTGACAAGCTTCATCATAGCATTCAGGCTCCCCTCCATCAGTCGGCAATATATAGTTCATGTATCTCCTGTTAGGCACATGAGGTCGAGAAGACCTTCTCAATATAGGAGCTGGAGTAAGAGGTTGTGATGTGTCAGAATGCTGTGTACTACTCTGTCCAACAAGTTCCTCTGGTTGAGGACTTGTTACAATTGGTTCTGTTACGGAACTATTTGGGACATCATTTGTATCTGTAAATACTGGCTCATTCTGCTTTGAGTCATTGGCGTCTATTTTATGCATATCCTTATACATCACCCTTTCGTTGAAAATCACATCTCTGCTTCGGATAACTTTCTTCTTTTCGTCATCCCAAATGCGGTAGCCAAACTCATCCTTACCATAGCCGATGAATGTGCATTTCTTAGATTTGGGATCAAGCTTATTCCTGCCTTGATCACTGATATGCACAAATGCTACACAGCCAAAAACTTTTAGATGTGATAGTTTCACCTCTTTTTCGCTTCATACCTCCTCTGGTATTCTATGCTCCAATGGAACAGATGGGCCTCGGTTGATCAAGTAAGCTGCCGTGTTGACTACTTCTGCCCAGAACTGCTTCGGTAGACCTGACTGTATACGAATGCTTCTGGCTCTTTCTGTCAACGTTCGGTTCATACGCTCAGCTACACCATTGTGTTGAGGCGTGCCTGGCACAGTTCTTTCCATTCTGATCCCGTGCTCATAGCAGAAATTTTTGAATCTAGTGTCTTCATATTCACCACCATTATCGGATCTGAGCTTTTTGATCTTCAAACCCGTCTCATTTTCCACCATAGCTTTCCATTTTCTGAAAGCCTCAAATACTTCAGACTTATGCTTTAGAAAGTAAACCCATACCTTCCGAGAGTGATCATCGATAAAAGTCACGAAGTATTGTTTCCCACCAATGGATGAGACGGTTGTTGGTCCCCAAACATCAGAGTGAATAAGCTCTAGCCTTTCCTTCTTTGGGGGTCTGTCACTTGTCTCAAAGCTGACTCTCTTTTGCTTTCCTAGTATGCAATCTTCACACATGTCCATCTCTACAGACTGTAGACCTGGAAGTTTTCCTTTTGAATGCATAATCTTCATTCCTTTCTTACTCATGTGGTCTAATCTCTGGTGCCACAGGTTTGGTGTTTCATTGCCTGCTGCAATTGTGATTGAACAACGTGCTTCTGCTATCATGTAAAGAGTGCCACTTTTCTTGCCTCGAGCAACTGTCATTGCACCCTTTGAAATCTTCCAATCATCACCATGGAAGATCGTAGTGTAGCCTTCACTGGCCAACTGCCCCACTGAGATTAAGTTCCTTCTGAGGTCGGGAATATGCCTGACATCCTTCAGCTCCCAAACAGACTCGTTTAACTTAATCTTCACTACACCTTTGCCAATAATAGCACATGGTTGATCATCACCAAGATATACCTTTCCAAGATTTCCGGGGACATATTTCTCGAAGAATTCTTTTTGTGAAGTAGCATGGAACGATGCTCCAGAGTCTAACACCCAAGATTCTTCCTTGCTCTCCAAAGAGCATATCAATGCATCATCTCCTCTCCCGAGGTGGAAGTAACATTTGCCTCTGCGCCTTCACTTGTTTGTCCTTCGGTGCACTCTTGCACCGATTTTTGTAGTGCAGGTTCTTCCACAATTCCAACACTCGATAGTCTTCGAGTTATGGGAATTATTAGGATTCACAATTTGGACCTCACTGTCCTTTGATCTACCTCGGTAGTCCGTTCTACCACGTCCATTTCCTTTGGTTGAATTTCTTCCTCTTGACTCGTATGCAAACCGAAGAGGTTGACGATTCACGTCTCTCTACGTCGGATCTCTTCACCGAGAACCAAATCACGAACATCGTCAAATTTCAACTTATTGCTTCCCGATGAGCTACTCACGGTAGTGACAAGTAGCATTCCGACTTTCTCGGTAGAAAAGACAAAAGTATCAATGCTCGTACTTCTTCATCGAATTCAATTTCCACCGAACTCAACTGGTTGTATTTGTGTTGAGTTCATTGAGATGTTGAGCTACCGATGCGCCTTCCGTCATCCGCAAATTGAACAAGCGCCTCATCAAGTGCACTTTGTTTGAGGCGATGGCTTCTCATACATATTGGAGAGAGCCGCCATAAGACCCGTAGTGGTCTTTTCCTTTGCTATGTTGAAAGCAACATTACGGGATAACGTCAATCGAATAACTCAGGGCTTGTGCATGCCTGTAAGATTCCAATCTTCTTCCTTCATAGCCTCTGGCTTCTTCCCTGAGAGAGGTTGATATAGATTTCTTTGATACAGATAATCCTCTATCTGCATTTTCCAAAACCCGAAATCTGTGCCATCGAATTTCTCGAGTTTCACCCTTCCTTCATCTGCGGCCATTGCTCCCACTCAAATCTGACTTTCTCCGGATCGTTTCTGACTATTTCTGCAAACCACCGTGTATTAGAACACCTCCGTCAACGAACAAATATCGTCAATAAAATTTCACTATTCACGTGAATAGTAACCTTGTAAGAAATTGACAGAAATCACCACCAAAAGCTCTGATACCAGTTGTTGGGAAATAACGCAAATTCCCGATAAGCCAAACTTATGAGAAAACAAGAATAGAAAATAACACACAAATTTGATAACGGAGTTCGGCCAATCTTGCTTACGTCTCCGGACCTGCTGCAGATCTTTTTACTGAAAGAGGAGAAATTACACAAGGTGTTTACAACACTCAAAACTCACAACCCAATTACACCAAAGAAAATTACTCTCAATTTTCTCTCACAAAAGTTTTGCTCTCTAAGTTTTTCTCTCAATTGGAATAAACACTTTGGATGATTAATTCATTACAATTACACATCTATTTATAGAAAAATTCACTCCTTGAATTACTCCTTAAATTAATGGTTCCTTGAATTGCTCCTTGAATTAAGCTTCATGTTTTACTCCATGTTTTACTCCTTGTTTTGCCCCATGTTTTGCTCCATGTTTTACTCCATATTTTGCTCCTTAATTTACTTCTTAAATTAAGGAGCTTTATAACAACAATCTCTAACAATAATCTCTCTAAAATGAATTTATTTGGGAGGATACAAGAAAGGAATAACAATCTATTGTTCTTACCATCGACAAAGCTTACCGAGTTGGAACTGAGTGAGTCTCAAATTCAGCAAGACCCAATGCAAGAACTGGAGAAGCTGCCAAATTTAAGGCATCCCTACCTTGGGTATCAATCCTACATGGGATCTCAAATGGTTTGCTCTGCACATGGGTTTCCTAAGCTAGAGACACTTTCTTTTGATTGGTTGAATCACCTAGAGGAGTGGCAAGTAGAGAAAGGTGCCATGCCAAGTCTCAAAAGTTTAAGTATAGATTATCTAAAGAATTTGAGGTGTCTTCCCGAAGGATTAAGGTATGTTACTACCCTCCAGGAACTAAACGTTAGATACATGCCACTGCCATTTGTTAACCGCCTTGAACTAGAAGACGGAAGTCCAGGACAAGATTTCGACATCGTTCATCACGTACCCTCCCTCAATATTAACGCCACTGGGGAACGGAAAAATATTTTAGTAAGTAGAAACTTAAAAAGTCCCAGTTCTTATGAGGAAGTGACTGATTATTCAAAATTAATGTTATGGTGTTTACAGTTAAAAAATGTAAGCTCTTCTTTATTGAGTAAGGTTTTTTTCCTACCTGTATTTGTAATAAAACTTCAGATTTGCTGATAACTTATTGCCCTTAAACCTAAAGCTATGTTAGAATTATAACATTGTGGTGAACACTGGACACAGACTGTATTATAAGCAGGGTCCTAAAAATTAACAGGCTCCTCTGATGTTTTTAATAAGGTCATTACACTATAACAAATTAACAATATCTCATTGTAATTTTTCAACATTAAATTACTGAAATCTTCTTAAGTTCCTTTAGGTCTCCAGCTTACTGCTACTATTTTCAACATGTTTGTCTTCCTACTTTCAACATACATGTCAAAAATAACAAAATCTTAGATCAGTAGAAGCGGCCGCGATCAATTAAAATATTGTATTTTTTTCTTCAGAAATGACAAATACAATTCTCACATGATATTCTTAATAAATATATATAATCAAGAGATTTCAAGACTTAAAGTCATATTCACAGTCATAGCAGTTACATGTCGATAAATAAATCACAAAAATAGGGAATATTTCCATATCTCATCTGTCGGATATTTAAAATCAATTGCTGATATTAATTAAATGCAGAACGACCTTGGTCAAAGTAAAACGACGTTTTCAAATGGTTTTGTTGAATTTAAGAAAAAATAGCCACAAGCCTCAAGAGCTTGTAGACTTATCTCTTGCTATTGAAGCAACTATTGGTATCAAAGAAAGAGTTTTGTTGCAAAAGACTTGGTTTTGGAGGAGACACATTGGATGGTACTTGTGGGATCTCTATAGAGTTAAGAGGAGGAGGTGGGTGCTGCCATTGAGGCAGAGGTCCAGCCAAGAGGAGATTATGTAAAAGTGGTCCAGCTTCCATCACTGCTTCCAGAAGCTTCCCTTTCTCCGGCAACGGCTTTCCTTCACCCAAATCCAAGGCTTCCGGTGGCAGCATCGAAAAATCAAAGTCCTTGTTTGGAGAGGCGATATTGATGTTCTCATGATCAGTGTCAGAAGAGCCAAACTCTTGATTAGAATATTTTCTTCTTTTTGGTTCTGTTTCAGTTTCTAGAGGAAATTCTTCTACTTGTATATGTTCTTGGTTTTGGTTCAGTTGCTTTTGGAACTTGAGTTTCTCCAACATTAGTGTTTGGCATTTTGATTTGGCTTCATCTCTTTCTTTGATGGTTCTGCTCAAAAGATCTTTGATATGTATAATTTCATCTTCTCTGCTTTTGATCTCCTCTGTTGCTAACTTGATTGTTTCTTTCAACTCCAATGTGGTACATAGAACTGAGTATCTCAACTCTTCTATGCCCTGCTCATTAATTCCTATAAAGTTAGAGAAATTTGAAGTACCAAAAAAAAAAACATAGTTTGAGAAGGTTATTGAAAATGTGATGTACCTCTTCTTGATAGTAAAAATCCCAATTGAAAGGATTGCATTGGTCCTCCTCCATAATCTGTCCAGGTCCTCTAAACTGAGTAAGGAGAAGAGGATGAGCTTATTTGTGATATTACAAAAGTAAAAGTGCTTTTGCTGTTACCTTTTCATTTATTCTCTCCATTTTGGTTTCTTTTTCATTCATTGGACTTGAGTTCGGACAAAAACACAGAATGCCAAAACATGTGCTGAGAAAATTGAAAAGGTATCAGCGTAGATGTTTCATATTGGATTTCACATGGACATCGCTAACCCGTGGAGACCTGGAGGGAGTGAATGTGAAAACTAAAAGATTAAAAGTGACTTTTGTGTGGTTTTCTTCGACTTAATCTGCACCTTTTTATGGTCCAACTAGCTGTAGATTGCACATGCAACTTGCTAATCAATCGGAAAGTGGGCTTCAGTTGCTGCTAATTAAACAACCAACATTATTATCCTTAATTTCACCGTTCGATTAATTTTAGACCATTGAAACTTTTTGAAGGAACGTATACAATCCCTTACTTGATTTGAAAAACTTTTATACAAGTAAAATGCAGAGTATTTGATGTATTTTAATAATTATTTTAAAAACTAATTACTAGTGATTATATAAAATGAAGTACATTATAAACAAGTAAATATATAAATATAAATTAATCAATCTAAAAATCTCTCTCACTTGATTGATAATACGTGTAAAAAAATTACATGGGGAATACGAATATGACAATAAAAAAGCAGGATTATGTTAAAAATAATCATTAATTTTAATATACTTTTATAGTTAAAATATTTCTTTAATATTATAAAAAAAACGCTACTGAATATTTTTAATGTTTAAACAAATACACAAAATTGACTGAATATGACATGATTTTCACCACTAAATCCCTAATTAATACATATGTTATTATTATTATTATTATTTTATATGGAATAATATTTTATATTTAGCATATTTATACTTGTGATTTAAAATAAAAATAATAATAACTTCTATACCATACCACAAGGTGAATGTACTACAGAGTTTTACAGTTACTTCGTTTGTTTGGACTTTGGAAATGTGCCTTCATTAAGATACGATCTTTTAACATTAGGATTTAGGAACAATTTTGAATTGTATATAGGGATTCTTACGACAATCCAAAGGTTTTGTATCTTATATCATTTCAGATGGAAAATGATATATGTAAGGAGATTAACAAAAGGCATTTTTCGCAAAGAATACTCAAAAGGTCTAATACTATAATTATTGATGATTATTTTAACCTCAGGTTTTAACAATTTTTTTTTATAAAAATTGTAACCAATAAACTGTGAAAAGATAAAAATTATTTCAATATTGAAATTATAGTTAATTAAGATCGAATATGTACTAATATTTTTTATATCATATAATTAAATAAAAAATTACACTTTAAATAACAAAACATATAATAATTTAAATAATTAGATTAAATTTTATTTATTTTTATTTTTTATTTTTTATTTAAAAATATGTGATAAATAGTTAGAAATAAAAATCAATGTTACTATTTTAAATAATATAGGAGGATAAGAATTGGGTTAATATTTAATTTTTAATAAATCTATTCTTGAATAAATGTTAAAAAATAAGAATCGTTATTAAATTGTAAAAAAATACTATTTATTTATAACTAACGATTATTATTCGTATGTATTCAAAACTGGTACGATCATTTACATTTTCGTGAGCGAGCCACGCACATTCTTAAAAGCATAATTTTTCTTTATAAATCGAGTTTTATTTTTAATTCATTCATAAAAAAAATTATATATTTATTTTTTTACAATATAAATAAACATATAATTTTTAATATTATAAAAAAATAAACATATATTTATGATAAAAAAATCAATTAAATAGTTTAATTGTATTATTTATACATAATTAAATGATAAAATCCATAGAGTTTATGTATGTACCTCTGCTTGCAGCTTGAAGATATCCCTGGTCAGAAAACAAGTGAGTAGTCTAACGTCATAAATTATTAAGATTTTCCATTTAACATAAAAAGTTCAGAAATGATTAAAGCTGTTCCCCTGGTGTATACGTTTCAAATTTTATGCCTGTTTTGACTCTGGAATTTGACTACAACACATTTAGTAAACGGACCCCGATATATATTATTAAGATAAATTACGTTATTTATATAATAATTTTTTAAATCTGTTTTAATTTAACTATTAAATATATAATTTATATATGAAATTTTAAAAATTTAAATATCAAATTATATATTTTAAAAATTTAAAATATAGAATGTAAGGTGAGTAACCAAATTTTATTTATTTATTTATTGAAGAATAGTTGTGGTTTGAATAAGTGGTTTTAAAAAGGAGAGAGAGAGAGAAGGTTATTCTCGTTATTCTGAGAATAACTAAATCAATGAACTACACAAAAAAAAAAAAAGGAATCGATCGAAACAATTTAAATTATTTAATGACGTAAAGATTGAATGGAAACATGAGGTGAGATGGAACGTCCCATTCATTCTGTAGAGTGTACGTACCAGGCCAGCTTAATTTGTAAGACAAGTTTGCAGAAAAACCAAAAAATTATCTAAACAATTGACAAGGGGGCCTTGTTTTATTTGTGAGGCGAGTTAATGCCTAACTAGAAAAATTTTCTCTTATTTGCGTGTGGGTCCTTTTGCCTACGTCTTATTAAGATCATGATGATGAATTGCATAGCATTGCATTATGTCATTATATATTAAATTTCATTACTCAATGTGTAATATTATATATTAAAATAATTTTTTTAATTATATATTTTTAAAAAAATATAAATATATATGTGATATATATATACTACTTGATATATTTAATAAAAAATTAATTCTATCCATACATACATATTTTTCATAAATATAAAGATTTAAATAATATATTTATTTTTAGAAAAAGTTTACCGAATTCAACCAATACTTAAAAGAAAAAGGAAACATATTTGAACATATTCACAAAAATTTAATTTAAGCACAAAGATTCTCTTAAGAGCAATTTAGTGCTTTCCTCCTCTAAATGAACTTTAAACCATTTCATGAATATAACAAACTATAATGTTGTGTGACAGTGTCGTTCGTTGATTCCAGGCTCAAATGATTGGTTAAAGTAGTAAGTTCTTAACACGCTGGCACTCTAATCAACAATATATTGGTTTTGTTAATAGTAATTAATTGAGTCGAAGATATTGTTATTTTCTTTTTTGGTTTTTGCATTACATTTAATATCAATTTTAAAAGTTAATAAAAATACTTTTAAAAATAATTTAACTAATATAAAATAAATATATTAAAAAATAAAAAATATTTTTACCAATTTAAAATATTAGTATTAAATATGTCGAGTAAAATCCACCCTATTATCCAAAATAATTAATTAATAAACAAACAACCTATCAATTTTTAAAATATATTTATTTTTAAAATTAAAGATTTTTAAAATTAAAGATTTTGTTCTAAAAATAATAATAATTGATCAGTAAAATAGAATTAGTATTAATAATAAAATAACATGTTCAACTTCAAGTTAATCCATTTCGTATACGTCATATACGATTAAAAATAAATAAATCTAGATTGTAAATAATATGTTAATTGTATATAATATATACATATAATTTATATATTAAATAAATTAAAAAATTAAATGAATTATTTGTTATTGAATTGTATAATACACTTATACTACAATATGCACTAACTTTTTATATAAACGAGAATAAGAAAAATTATCTAACTAATATATATAGAAATTTAAACATAAAAAAATATAACTAATTAGTTATTAACTCTAATATTCTATCTTGTAGAACAAAAGTAAATTTTATTTGAAAAGAACAAAATAGAGATAATATTTCATAATCAAATATATGGTCGTGAGAGAATAAATACTTTTAAAATATATTAAGTTATCTATAACATTAATTAAAGAGAAACCAAAAAAAGTTATTTGAAATATACGCTAATAATAATGAAAAAATAAACTGATCCACAACACTGACACTAGTAAAAAAGAAATCAAAATTACCTACTTCAAGTATATGTCAAAAAATACTTAGATTCTAAACTTAATTGAACGAAAAGAAATACTAAAAAAATTTGAAACAAAACTTTAATTCTTAAATACTAAGATATAAGTGAAAATAATTGCTCAAATAGATAAAAAAAAACTTGTACAATGAAAATTCAGAGCTTAAATATCAAAGTATTCAAAGTAGAATTAATCAAATCTAAAGTTCAATTGTGACATTGAAACCTCAACTGTATCATAATAAATTCCTCAAGCACACGCATAAAGGAGCTAACAATCGCTAGCTATTTGATTATCTTATCTTCACGACAGGCAGAAATCAATGAGATAAGTAATCATATTTGTGCAAGAAAAAGCACAAACAGTACTAATCGAATCCAAAACCTTGATTGCCTCTTGTGTGTTAACCTACTAAACAACTTGATATCATTATTTAGTAGAAAATAGAAATAAAAGATGAGAAAATTAATTGTACCCAAGTGCATGGAATAATGATCATACATCCAAAGTAAAAGATGCCTAAAATAAACTTGATTTTCAGCCTAAATCTGCGTAAAAACTCTCTCCGTTGTGACTAAAGCCTTTTGAATATTTTCAGAAGTGTGAGCCAAGCTTGTTAATCCAGTTGTTAATCCAGTATCAAATTGTGAAGGCGCTAATTACACACCTTCTTAAAACATTCTCTATTGGTATCAATTTCTATTAACCTAAGTTACTTGAAGATTAAATCCCAAATTTTAAGACTTAAAAAGAATAAAAAAAATGCGTAAACGTAATTCAATTAAAAATTAAATTTATAAACTTTTAATATATAAAAACTATGAGATCTACGTAGATATTCTAAACACAAACTAACAATGAAACTTTAATCTCCATTTTTCGTGAAGTTTTAGATTTTATGACTATAATGTCATACTAAATAAATTAAAAATTAAAATAAATTATCAATTATTAAATTGTATTATTAATATATATAAGTATGAGATATAACTAACTAATTTATTTATTTATTTATTATAATAATATATATAATTTTTATATAAATAGACTCTAAATCTTACCTTCTGGATTTGATATTTGTGTTAAATTTTGTTGGTACAACATAAATTTTTAGTAATATAGATGGTTTTACTAGTGACTTTGGTGGTATGATGTGTCTATTTTAACTTTGTAAGATTTATATTCTTATTTCTACGAATATTTACTCAAAATAAAATAAAAATTTACTATCTTATCATTAGAAAAAAATAAAATCATAAAGATTCTTTGGTTTAAGTTTTAGAAATTATTTAGTCTATTTTTTTGAAAGAGAACGATCATACAAATTATTTCGTTTAAATTTTAGAGATTATTTAATCTATTTATTTAAAAAATATATTTTAAATTTCTTTATTTATAAAAAATATGATAGATAAATATATATTTTATATAATTTTCATTAAATATAATAGAATAATATTTGTAACATATATATATTTATATATTTTCATCATCATGTTTTTGATAAAGTAATTTTCATTAAAAAATTAATCCAATTTTTTAACAAATTTTTAGATAAAATTTAAATTAAATTTTTATTATTTTATGTATGATTTTAGATATTAGACAATAAAATTTTTATTAAAAATTTTATTTAATTTTAAAATATTTTTTCTTAAAAATTTTAAGTAACTTTTTACTAAATATTAAATTTTTACATATATACTTATCAAAAATATATAAACTTACATATAACATATGTGATATTCCATTATATTTAACAAAAAAGTATAATAAAAGTTAATTTTATTCTTACATGATACATTCTTAACACATAAATAAATTTCTATGATATATTTTTCATAAAAAATTATTTAAAAACACCTTTTTAAAATAAATAAAATAAATAATACATTTGATTTTAATAAAAAAAATCGCACTTCATCCATTAAAAAACAATTTTAAAATTTATAAATATAAAAATAATATTATTTATATTTAATTTATATATTTTTATTAATAAAAAATATATCATTTAATTAAAAATTATTTAAATTAAATTATAATTAATTTCACCATTTAATATTAAAAGATGTTTAATTAAATAAAATTTACTATCCTCTTATTAAAAAAATGATTTTAAAATTTTAAATTGTAACAATAATATTATTTATATTTAAGTAGTATTTTTTTATTGAAGAAATAGAATCTCAAGTATTATTTAAATTAAATTATAATTAATTTTATAATTTAATATTAAATAATATTTAATCAAATTATTAAATATTATTTATATTATTATAAATTAATTGATGTTATTTTTTATCTTTTAAAAAGAAATCGTGCATTAACGCGTATTTTTTAACTTTATAGGTCATTTCGCTGTCTTTTTACATACGAGGACATGGTCGTTGTTCGGTTCTTTAGCTATTACATTTATTTTTTATTTTATTTTCTGTTATAGCTATTATATTTATTGGAATCTATTAAAGTTGTATTTAGGTATTATATTAAATATTTGTTGTTAACATGATATAAAAGCAGTGAAGCTCATCCTGTGGCACGCAGTTATAAATCCATCACCGTCCATCGATGAACTGTCGATGTGAGGGGGTGTTAAAATATCTCATATCGATTGGACATGAAATATCAAACACATATATAAATTTGGGCCTAACTCCATCTCATAACCTGGATTTTGAGATGGAATTAGGCCCAAATTTAACATGGTATTAGAACAAGGTTATCCAGTCGGTGTAGTTGTTTCGTCACTAGTGAGTGATGCATTCCGTCACTTGGGTTCTATAAGCTCAACATCAACGTCGGTCTCAAGGGGACAGACCCTTACCGATATGAGGGAGAGTGTTAAAGTCTCACATCGACTGGGGATCGCGTCCACGCTGCGCATATAAACAAGAACAGTTCTTCATCTCACAACCTGAGTTTTGAGATGAAGTTAGACCCAAATTTAATAAAGTAATCATATTTTGTTTTGTTTTATTTTTTAAACTGTTATATTAGCCATTAAATTTTTTATATTAATCTCATTTATAAATTTATTTTAGAAAAAAGGAAAAATATATTCGGGTACTAATCAACACATATGGTGAGAGTAAATGCATCTTATTACTTAAAATGTAAAATATAATTTTTCTTATTTTTATTTTAAAATTTCATTGGACAATATTATTTTGAATTGAAAAATCACACTTGAAATATTTAGAAACTACATATACACTAGAATGTTTATGGTGAAATGTTTATCATTTCATATCAACGTGACTTTTTTCTAATATAGTTGGTTTCCATCTAGAATTATACACGATGGTGGTATGATGTTGTATTTTTTTTTTTGTCACTTTTTAAGAATGATTATTTAAAATTAAACAAAAAAATTATCATTCTTAAAATTTATAATTATAAAAATAATATTATTTATATCTTCTTTATATATTTTTATTATAAAAAAATCTAACAAATTATTTTAAATTACACAATATTAAATTAAACATTTTTTAAATTAAAATACACTAATTTTTGACTTTTAAATTAAACTAATATCATCTTTATCTCATTTATATTTTGATAGCTTGTGATGATAATAAAATATATTATTTATCTCAAATTAATTTAAATAACGAACATAATTAAAAAATATGATTATTTATAATAATTATAATTTATTAGAGATAATTTTAAATAATATGAAATAGAATGAGATTTAGATGGGTACATTTTTAACTTATAAATTTATTAAAAATATATATATAATAAAATGTAATAATTTATTTGATATATTTGTATTAAAATATTATTTTTATCATCTTAAATTTTTATGCTTTTTTATCCCTAAAAAAAATTAATAGTGCATTAACGCGCTTATTTTATTTTCTATTGTAGCTATTATATGTATTGTAATTTAAAAGTGATATTTAGTTATTATATTAATTTTTTGTTATAATTTAATATATTATTATTAAAAATTATTTTTTTAATTATTCTATTTTACATAAACACATGAAATATGTATGAGCCATTAGAATTTTTATATTAATTTCATTTATAAAATTTATTTTTTAAAAAGGAAAAACATATACTTGAAACAATCAACAGATACGGGAAGAGTAAATGTTTCTTATTACATAAAATGTAAAATAAAATTTCGAGAAATTAAAAAAATATATTTTTAAAATTTATAATAATAAAAATAATATTTTAATAAAAATGAATAATATTTAAAATAAAATAATATATTATATCTTTTTAATAATAAAAGTATATAAAGTTGATAAAATATATAGTTTTTATAATTATAAATTTAAGTTATTATTTTTATTTTTTATTTTTAAATTACATTAAAGAAATATTCTTTTCGACTGAGAAATCACAAATAAAATAATTAATATATATATATATATATAATAAAATCATAAAAATAATTTGTTGTTATTTTGACAACAATTATGTTAAATAGTAACAAAAACAAGTATAATAAATTGTACAATTTTTTAAATTAATCGTGTTAATAATTAAATATATAAATATTACAAAAATATTAAAAAATAATAATATAATTTAATTATACGAAATAATTATTTTTTTTATTTTTAATTTCTATAAAAATATATTTATTTATTTAATTTATAATGAATATATAATTTTTAATATTATAAAAACACAAACATATATATTTTTATAAAAATATTAAAAATAAAATAAATAAAATTATTAAATTATTTATATATAACAATAACAACAATAATAATAATAATAATAATAATAATGACCCAAGCTAATATCTAGGCTAACAAATATGCAATAGTAAAATCAATCATCACACTATGCGTGTCAGGCATACAATGCTTTTTATAAAATGTTTTTAATCACTTTGAGACCCGCTTAAACGTATTTGGTAAATAATATCACATAATTCTTCACACTTATATGAAAATATTTGTTATTATATTAATAATCATCTACAACAATTAATTTATTTAAAAATAATAATTTTTTAAAACTCTAAAATTATAAAAACTCAATATCTCTACCAATTAAAGTAATTTGCATGCAAAGACAAACTCACATCTCTATCGATTAAAGTAATTTGCATTCAAAGAGAGACTCACAAGAGAACTTATTGTCACGACCTTAAATTCTAAATAATGATCGTGCGGTACTTAGTACAGTTCGTTACACTAAGCCTGCCTTTCAACTGAATGAAACTCCAAAGAGAATAGAAAGATAGTTTGTAAAGAATGTTTTGTATTGCTCTAGAGAGAGTTTATGTTACAAGATGCTAAGAATTCCCAAGATTTTTAGGACTTTCCAAGTTTTCCAAGGATGAATACAAATGAAGACCAATTGGTCTATTTATAGGGTGGCTTCTAAGCTTAAGAATATGCCACCACTTTCTAGATAATTCTAAGCCTAAAATATACAAGAGTGTTCTAGGTTTATGTACAAAGTGCCACAAGGCTTTAGGACCTTCTAGCCAACTCTAGAGTCTTCTAGGTTTGTCTAGCTCCTTCATGCACGTTCTAGGATGTTCCGTAAGCTTCCAGCGGCTTCTACATCCTTCCCGAACCATCCGGCACGTTCTAGAATATTTCAACCCATTCTAGCACTCTCCAGTGTGCTCTAGAACATTCTAGGGTCTTCAAGCTTGAGTTGAGTCCGTCCAACTCTAGCCCTTTTCTAGACTTCTCTAGGTAACTCTAGATCTTTCCATGTAGAATAGTCTAGATCCTTTAGGCAAGCACCATTTGTTTTGGATTTCGCGGGACATTCTGAGCGGGACGTGACACCCTCCCCCACTCAAGTTCGCAACGCCCTCGTCGCGCCTTCAAGCTTGAACCTCTCGATGTCATCTTTGAATTACCACAAAGATTCCTCAGGTTCCCAGCTTGTTTCTTCATCCGAGGCGTTCTTCCATTTGACCAAGTATTCCCTATAACTTGGTACGCCTCTTCATCGGATCAAGCGGTCCGCCAAAATTGAGTCCACTTCCCTGTCAAAGGAGGTTACCACTGCGGTAGGCGCCCTCTTGGATTCTCCTCGACTCATATCTTCCTTGTCTCCATGATAAGGTTTTAGCATGCTTACATGAAAAACAGAATATATTTTAAGCTTCGGAGGGAGTTGCAGCTTGTACGACACCTTATCGACTTGTTTAAGGACTGGAAATGGCCCTTCATACTTCCGAACTAACCCCTTATGAACCTTCCGTAGAGATTTGAATTGTTGGGGTAATAGTTTAACCAGGACCAAATCTCCTTCTTGAAATTCCACCGTCCTCCTTTTCTTGTCAGCCCATTTCTTCATCTTTTTAGACGCCTTGTTCAGATAAGCTCGGGCCAACTCTGCCTGTTCATGCCACGCCTTGGCAAACTTGAAGGCAGCATGGCTCTTCCCTTCATAACTTGTGGCCAAGGCATGGGGAGTCATGGATTGCTGTCCCATGACGATCTCGAAGGGACTCTTTGCAGTGGACTCGCTTCTCTGCAGATTATATGAAAATTGGGCTACGTCCAACAACTTCGCCCAATCGTGTTGGTTGGCACTAACAAAGTGCCTAAGATATAACTCCAGCAATGCGTTGGCACGCTCTGTTTGTCCATCACTTTGGGGGTGAAAGCTTGTGGAGAAATTCAAGTCTGATCCCAAGAACTTGAATAGTTCCGTCCAAAACTTGCCCGTAAATCGTGGGTCTCGATCACTCACAATATTGGATGGAATCCCCCAATGCTTCACAACATGTTTGAGGAACAATCGTGTCGTCTCATCTGCCGTGCAGTCCATTGAGGCAGGTATGAATGTTGCATATTTGCTGAAACGGTCAATGACGACAATGATGCTGCCAAAGCCTTCAGATTTTGGCAAGCAAGTGATGAAGTCCATAGAGACGCTCTCCCATGGTCTCTCTGGAATAGGCGTAGCTTCTAATAACCCTCAAAGTGCGTCTTTGCTACATCTTGTCCTATTGGCACACAAGACAAGTTCTTACATAAGCTTCGACATCGTCCCAAAGTTGAGGCCAATAGTAGATAGACTTGATCAAAGCAAGGGTGCGCCTCATTCCTGGGTGTCCAGCCCATAACGAATCATGGCACTCCTTGATAAGCTCTTTCCTTAAGCTCCCCCATTTTGGCACGAAGATTCGATTCTGCTTTGCATAGAGTAGTCCGTCACTCAACCAAAATCGTCTCATCTTTCCTTCCTTGATGAGGGCAAGGAGGTTTTGGGCAAGGGCATCATGCTCCAACCCTTCTTTGATCCTTTCCAGCAAAGGACTACTTGGCCTACTCAAGGCTGCTAATTCTGCCTTACGACTCAGCGCATCAGCCACCACATTGGCCTTACCGGGCTTGTACTCCAACCTATAGTCAAACTCCGCCAAGAAATCTTGCCACCGAGCTTGCTTGGGACTCAACTTCTTTTGAGTCTGGAAGTAGCTTGTTGCAATATTGTCCGTCATGATAACAAAATGAGAACCCAATAAGTAGTGTCACCACACCCTTAGGCAATGAATGATAGCTGTCATTTCTTTTTCTTGCACCGTGTAGCGGCGTTCAGTGTCATTCAGCTTGCGACTCTCATAAGCTATCGGACGCCCTTCCTGCATCAATACTTCACCAATGGCAAAGCATGAAGCATCTGTGTGCAGCTCGTACATCTTGGAAGGGTCTGGTAGGTAAAGCACCGGTTCTTCACTAACGGCTTTCTTTAAGTCTTCGAATGAGGCTTGGCATTCACTTGTCCATTCTCAAGCCTTGTTCTTTTTTAGTAGGTTAGTGAGTGGGGCTGCTCTCGCTGAGTAGGACTTGATAAACCTTCTGTAATAGTTCACCAGTCCAAGAAAAGATCTTAACTCGGGAACCTTGGCAGGAGGTTCCCATTCTTGAATGGCTTTCACCTTAGCTTCATCCATCATCAATTGCCCATCCTTTATCCTATGTCCTATGTCTCAAGAACATCACCTCATCTTGGGCAAAGGAACATTTCTCCTTCTTGACGTATAGCTCGTTTTCCCTTAGGACCTCAAACACCTTTTTCAAATGTTCTAGATGTTCTTTCAAAGTCCGGCTATATATCACAATGTCGTCAAGATATACTACCACGAACCGATCAAGGTAGGGATGGAAAATCTGGTAATAACCCGACCGCAAGTCCAACTTTGTAAAGTATCTTACATTCCCCAATTGATCAAACAAATCAGCAATAAGTGGGATAGGATACTTGTTCTTGACTGTGATCTTATTTAGAGGCCGATAGTCGATGCACATTCGTAGCGAACCATCCTTCTTCTTTTGAAAGAGTACCGGGGCACCAAATGGGGCTTTGGAGGGCCTTATGAAGCCAGCATCCAGCAATTCGTCGAGTTGCTTCCGCAATTCTGCCAACTCTGAGTTCGCCATTCGATATGGGCTCATTGCTGGTGGCCTGGTGCCGGGTTCCAACTCTATTTCATGGTCCACCTCCTTCCTTGGAGGTAACCGTTTGGGTAATGCCTCCGGCATCACATCCTGGAACTTATCTAGGACAACTTGCACTTCCGTCGGCAAGTTTGGCTTTAGTGATGCCTCCTCATCATCATATTCTTTTAGGATGGCCAAATAACTCTCTTCATCCCTCTTCAACCCCTTCTTGAATTGAAGCGCCGAGAGAGCTTGGGTAGTAGGTCTAGTGGTCCTCTCCGTCGATACCACACATGTCTTCGCACCATCCATGATGCACATAGAGTTTGAATATGGCACCAAAAAAGCTCTTACCTGGTCCAAGAACTCCTTGCCGAATACAATAGAGAAGTCATCCATGGGCGCAACTGATAAGTCCACCTGGCCAGTCCAAGCACCAAGACTGACCTTAACTTCGCGAGCAACTCCATGCAATGGTAGTGCTACCGAGTTAACTGCTTTGAGAGATCCCCCTCCACGAACTACCTTAAGGCCGAGTCTTTTTGCTTCTTCCACTAAAACAAAATTGTGAGATGCACCTGTGTCCACCAAAGCTTTGGCGACCTTCCCGTTGATGGCTGCATCTACATACATTAAGCCTTTAGGGGTCTTTGGGGTGCTCTGCAATGCACCAAGTAGGCGCAAAGAACCCATCTTTGCACCCTCGTCCGAATCGCCTCCATCCTGGTTATGAGTGGAAGCAACTAAGGCACTCAAGGCCTTCCTCTTCAGACATTCTCGTGCCCAATGCGGTCCGTCGCATATGAAGCACCTTACTCGGGGCTTTGAGGCACTCCGATCCTCCTTTTCCTTCCCCTTATCCTGTGGCTTGAATGAGGAGCTATCTTTAGGATTTTTGGAACCCTGCTTTTTGGCATGGCCTCCACCACTCTTTCCTCCACCAAAATTTTTATCTGAGGCTTTTGAGCTCTCCTTGCTTGTGGAGTAGTCAATAAAGCTTTTCGCAGTTGCAATGGCCGAAGACAAGTCTTGGACACCACGTCGTTTGAGCTCCAGATTAGCCCATGATTGGAGACCGTCCATAAATAAGAATAGGGCATCCTTGTCAGATGTGTCGGGGACTTCTAGCAACAAGGTTGTGAAATCCTTCACGTAGTCCATTATGCTACATGTTTGCTTAAATCGTCGCAATCGGCCCCTTGCCTCCTCCTCAGCGTTTACGGGGAAGAATTGCATTTTCAACTCCCTTTTGAAGTCATCAAAGGTATCAATTGTGCAAACCCCTCGTTGCACATCTTTATACCTCCGTCTCCACCACAACATCGCAGTGTCGGATAAATACATGGCTGCAGTTCGAATCTTGCTGGCATGGTCCGTTATGCCAGTAGCCTCAAAGTATTGTTCCAGCCCCTATAGGAAATTCTCAACTTCCCTAGCGTTCCTAACGCCATTGAAGGTCTTAGGCTTGGGAACATCTACCCTTTTAGCCTCAATAACCGTGGCTATGCTAGTTCCCGCAACCATAGCCCGCTTGCAAAGAGCTAGATCACCACCCATGTCTTCAACTCTAAGCAAAACATTAGCAAGTTCTCTTTGGACAAGATCCCTTACCTTGGCAAGTTCAGATTTTAGCCCATCAATCTCTTGCCTTAGTCCACCGTCTAGCTCATTGAGGGACATCTTAACCGCTGCATGGATCTCCACATCCTCGGCCTCCAAGCCATTGCAACGCTCCTCTAAGTTGTCCACCCGATCGAACAGCTCCCCTAAGCTGTCCTGCGCACTCCCCACTCGTGCTTCTAAGCTAGAAAGCATGTCTTTCGACTTAGCTCGAGATTCCTTTGATGGTTTCCGGGTTTCCTCACGCCCACGTTCCATAGGTGGAACATCAACGCTTGGTGTAGATGGAGCAACATTCTTTATTATGCCAAGAGTAAGATTGCTTCAACCGAAAGCTCTGATACCAACTGTCACGACCTTAAATTTCAAATAACGATCGTGCGGCACTTAGCACAGTCCGTTGCACTAAGCCTACCTTTCAACCGAATGAAACTCCAAAGAGAATAGAAAGATAGTTTGTAAAGAATGCTTTGTATTGCTCTAGAGAGAGTTTATGTTACAAGATGCTAAGAATTCCCAAGATTTTTAGGACTTTCCAAGTTTTCCAAGGATGAATACAAATGAAGAGCAATTGGTCTATTTATAGGGTGGCTTCTAAGCTTAAGAATATGCCACCACTTTCTAGATAATTCTAAGCCTAGAATATACAAGAGTGTTCTAGGTTTATGTACAATGTGCCACAAAGCTCTAGGACCTTCTAACCAACTCTAGAGTCTTCTAGGTTTGTCTAGCTCCTTCATGCACGTTCTAGGATGTTCCGTAAGCTTCCAGCGGCTTCTACATCCTTCCCGAACCATCCGGCACGTTCTAGAATATTTCAGCCCATTCTAGCACTCTCCAGTGTGCTCTAGAACATTCTAGGGTCTTCAAGCTTGAGTTGAGTCCGTCCAACTCTAGCCCTTTTTAGACTTCTCTAAGTAACTCTAGATCTTTCCATGTAGAATAGTCTAGATCCTTTAGGCAAGCACCATTTGTTTTGGATTTCGCGGGACATTCTAAGCGGGACGTGATACTATGGAGACACGTTACTTTTCTAATATATATTTTTAACTTTATTTTAATATGCATCAATTATTTTTTATTTCCTAAATTTCCTATATTGTAATCTCTCCTTTTATGTTTTCTCCCAAGTTTTTATATTTATTGCAAAAAGTTATGCCTTGCAAATATAAAGAGTTATTAATTAAGGGACAATCAAATTTTAGGGGCAACATACCTTCATGACAGACTGTAGACAATGTCCAGCCGCTAATTCTCAACGGATATCTTCTTATAATTGTTAATGACTCAAGATGTGGGGTAACTGTGGATATAAGTTAACAATTCACATTTAATTATTTTTTAAATAAATATTGGGACATTTCCCCTATAATCTTATTAGCTATTTTGCTTCTCTTGCTTGTTAACCTTTTTACTTCTTCTAATCAAAATGACTCTAGCTAGCATAAGATATCATATATAATCAATGTAGTTTTAATATTTTTGTGAGCTTAATTATATTGTTATTATTTTATTTACTTTAATTTTTTTATTATAATATATTTATATTTATTGATATTATTATATTCGTTTTAATAATTATTACTTTAACAAGAGTTAAAAAGTTAAAAGAATATTTTTGCATAGGACCATTGAGATTGCTGATACTAAAATCATGAATTTTCCTATAAAGTTTGAAAAATAATATCACTAATACAAATAAAGTTTTAACTTGTATATACTAAAACACTTTATCACAAAAGTAAATGTTCCCTCTTGATTAATTTTTTGAGTTCTACCGCTCGCAAGAC
Organism: Hippophae gyantsensis; assembly: GCA_030763125.1. Lineage (NCBI taxonomy): Eukaryota > Viridiplantae > Streptophyta > Magnoliopsida > Rosales > Elaeagnaceae > Hippophae > Hippophae gyantsensis. The sequence continues at coordinate 51,654,923 of CM061033.1, forward strand.
ATGTGCAGCCATCCATAAAAATAAAAATAAATTTTTTTTGAGACTGCATGACACTTTTATTTTCCGTGTCATTGTAACTTACGAAGAATGTAAGGTACATTTCTTTAATTTGAGGCATTCATATTAAATCAAACCATCACAATCTCCCGCCCAAATTCAAAGATCTTTTATTTGACGTGCATAATATTTTAGGTAAATTCTCAATGATATCGATTAAGTAGTGGGTTCTTAGAGATTATAATTATTTATGGCACAATTAAATAAATCGGTAACTAAAAAAAAGTTGTTTGATTTTTATTTTTTTATGAAAACCCGGAATTATTTTGTTTGACTTTTTGTTAATCAGCCTCTACTCATATTTCTGATAAGAATCAAAAGGATACAATTATTTGGTCACATACAAATATTCTTGCATCTGTAAAATTTGTATAAAATGTGCAAGTGATGCACAATTTTATACCTTCCGTTCAAAAATACACGAATTTGAGCATTTGTTATCATCCTTGATGAAGAAAAGGAGGGGGGACAAAAAAAAATTACTTCCAGCTTTACATTGAATTGCAATAGTGCATCCAAAAATATTACATGCAACAACAATTACCACAAGGCTCAAGAAAAAAGGGGATAAACACAAACGGTACAATGGTCTTTAAAAGTACATCTCTGCGAAAGCAGAACTACAATTGTCTCAATCCTCCCTACGCATCTTCACATTAAGCGGAGTTTCCTTGTAGGACTGAACTTTCTCAGCAGCTCGACGCGATGGCCTCCCAATAGATGATCTCCTTTGTTCTTGAGCTTCATATCGAGGAGCAGTTTTTGTTTCTTCTTTAATAGATGATTCCATTGATGCTGGATCTAGTTTTTGAACTGCATCCTCGTCACTTATAGAAGAGACAGAAAATGTGGTATCATCTATTTCAAATAAGTCTTCTGTTGCTACCGTTTCTTCAGATTTAAACCTAGAATAATGCCTTCTTGAGCAATACCTGCTGGGGTTTTTACAGTACCATAAAACTTTGTTTAAGTTTTGTTCATATGTTCTGAATTTGATACCACAACATGGAGAGGAAAAATTATAAAGCAAAATCAAACCTTTTTTTGTCAACTTTCTCTTTAGCATGCACTGTCTTAGCAGCAGGAGGGCCCAAAGCTGCATGTACATAGATCATCAGTGAAAACACTTGATCGTAAACAGGACCTGAGTGCTCAAATAAATTGTATACTGAGCTAATTACATTGGTTTCGGGATTGCCGTCTCTTCTTGTTATTGCAATCTTTATTGTCCGGCTCTGCTTGAGAAGATTGCACTGCCTCATCGTGCTTTTGAGCCTACCTTAAATAGTGAATTAAAATCTGTAATACAGAGATAGTTAATAATAAATATCTTGCGTTAAAGTTAAATACCATTAGCACATTTTGCTCGAGTACATCGTTTTCAGCATTATCACGTCTTTCTCTTTTCACCCTCTCCTAAGAAAACAAAGTCTGCAGAGTCAATAGAACAGTCCAAACAGATCATACAATGCAAAAAATGGATATCTATACAAGTCAAACTGACCACCGTGAGCAATTTTCCTGCTTTGAGCAACCCATTTTTGCATCCAAGCTCATGCTGAAGTGCCTTCAGCTGGGAAGAACATAATTTAGTTGTTAATTTAACTAAATACATCAAACAGGATTAACATGCACGAACTTTTCAACTTTTTGCAATCAAGACTTACCCTGTCTTTACCTGAGTTAACTTCCTGCAGAATAAACATACGCATGGATCTAGTTAAGCATCCATAAATTTAAAATGAACATAGAAATGAACGATTAATAAAAAAAAATCATACTGCCAGCATTTGGCTGTTTGCTCGGACAAGTAGCAAATTTTGTTGCTGTAGCTTCTGGAAATTAATTCTCAACTTCTGCAACTCTATTCCACTGAACTCAATCACTTTACTGTACACAGTATTAAGAAAAACCCGGAAAAGAAGCAATGCCAGAGGAAATTACAAATTTAAATGGCAGAATTAACGGGATCAAAATTCAAAACATGTCATCATAAAGGATACTTTCTATCTTCAAGAAGCTTCAGTAGCGCCATATTTTCCTGAAAACAAATTCAAGACAAGGCTCACTATTCAAGACTAACGTGTGGTAAAACAAAAACATCCCAAGCATGAGTGAGAGAGACCAGTCAGACTACAAGGTACCTTTTGCAACTTGTCAATGTACTCTTTAGTTTCAAGACTAGCAGGCTGCTGCTTTACATTTTGGCTCCCTGGTTTAGGTTGCTGCTGTTGGAAGTTGCTAATGTCACCCAGCTTTTTCCTGGTAGAACATCCCGTTGATAATCTTCTTCCCATTTTATCTCTTTTTTTGTTTTCTGCAATTAAAATCATAAAATCTTTAAAATTTTCATCTCCAATTCAACCTTATTCGTGAAATCTCAATTATATGACAAATTTTCAAAAACCCTAGAATGCCCAACGAAAACTACAAGACCAAGCAGCAGCAGAGCGTACTCTTTATGTCTACAAAACCTAACCGAGCATCTTTCAACATAAGAAGTAAAGGGAGCTCCAAAGAAAACCAAGAAAGCATATATCACAGTAAACAGAACAAGAACTTGCATGATTTTTTTTTTCAAAATGAAGATAGACAAATTTAGGGGTCTATAAAATCAAGAAACGCAGAGAAAATAAAGGCAAACTAGTAGATTTTACCTCCAACAACAACATTTTCAGAACCACCAAAAATAGAATTCTCCATTGTCGACCCCAAGCACAGACCGTACTCTCCTGCCGCTATCGAGGTTCGAATTCGCTGTATACTAGTAGGGGAATGGAGCACGGGAACTGTATCGGAAGAAAAAGAACAATGATAATTTAAGGAGGATAAAATAGTAATATTATCTGAGGTTCGGATCACAACGGCTCCCACAAGCAGAGAGAGGCTTTTTTGAATTCGGAGATTCGGTGGATGAACCCTGGTTTTCTTGTTGGAAAAGAGTAAATTTTTAAAAAAAGATGTCGAAAATATTTTACAAAAAATTATAAAAATTAAAGGAACTTTATTAAAAATAAAAAAAATTATAATCTTTACAAAATACCAAAATGATTAATTATTTACATTTTTAATTATTTTAAATTTAATACTTATGTTTTTAAATATTTAAAATATTTATATTAATAAATTAATTAAAATATATATTTTTGTTTACTAAATATTATATAATGAATACTTAAAATAATTAAATATACTATCTAATTGTATTAGATATTATAAATTTATAAATCTTAACATTATGAAAATAAAATTAATTCATTATTTAATTTTTAAAATATTACTCGTAATTATAATTAGCTTTATCGTTTAATGTAATTTATATTTTATAATAATATAAAACAACGGAATATAAATCATGGATGTTGATTTTTTATTTGAGAATTATATACATCCTACTATTTTACTATTTTACTCCTATTCACTAATTAGGATAATGCATGATATAATTTTCTTTTTTTAACTTATTCATTGTATATGTATAACAAACATGTTATAAAAGAAAAAAGTTAACAAATTATCTTTTAACAAATTTAGAAAATTTTGAATTAAAATGATTGTTTTAAAAAAAATTAAATCAAGGATTGATATTTTGATATTTTGTTCGACACTTTACCAACAATATTTGTGACATTTTGGTCAAAAATACATTTAAATGATAATGACATTTAAACAGTATTTTTGATAATTTTACTATAATCAAAATTATGAATATTATATTTCGATGTTATGATGTATAAAAATACGTTATATCAATAATGTTAATGATATAGTCGATATTTTTATCCTTAATCGGAAGAATAATCAATAAATTAAAATATTTAAATTAAACTAAATTGAGTTTTATGTTTTATAAGTTCAAATATATTAGTTTTGATTTTAAAAATATCAAATATGTTGATTCTGATTTTAAAGTTTGTAAACTGAATTAGTTTACAAGTTATTAATACATATATTTATATTTTCATTTATAATGCATATATCATATTTTATAATCATTAATTTTAATTAAATTTTTATATCATTTGAGAATTTAAAACAACTTATATTATTATTCTCTTATGTTCATTTAAAAAAATGAATATAAATAATAAAAAATCTAAATTATTTTTTATTTTTTATAATTTATTTATTTTCAAAAGTTATTCATTACTTTAAAATTTATGCACAATTATAATTAAATATTAATATACAATTTTTTAATAAAATTGTGATTAAATATGAAATTTTATTTATTAATTTAACATTAACATGAACTAAATTATTTAAATTCATTTAAATGGTATTAATCACAAATTTAATCTATCAAATAATTATAAAGAGGTTGAATAAATATTATCTACCTTTCAATACATCATACTAAGATGTGTTAGTTTAATTAATTTATTAAGTTAAAACTGATCAAAATCGAATAATATCCATGCTATTGGGTATTGAAAATAGTTTATTTAAATTTATTAACTATTTTTAAGTTAAATTATATCACTAGTCTCTAAATTTTAATTAAATTCACGCATAATTGTTTAACTTTTTTAAATATATGATTTAGCTCTTAAATTTTTAAGATTTCGTACATATGTTCTTTAATTTTTAAATTCTATACTTTAATCTACCAACTTTTAAATTTAACACATAGGTTATAATTTAGCTACTAAAATATATTTTTGTGAATTAAAAATTTAACATATATGTATAAAGTTTTAAAAATATTTATTTATAAAGTTTTATAAATTTAAAAACTAAATCATATTTTTTAAAAATTTGAGATTTATAAGTGAATTTCGTTAAAGTTTAGAGACCAATAATACACTTTAATTTTTTTAATAAATTAGGTTTATTTATTTCAAAAACCTACAAAATAAAGACAATATATAATTTTTATTTTTTTATTTTAAAATTATTTATTTTAATGTTTTATTATTAAATAAAATTTAAAAAATAATAGATAAATAGTTGATAAGCTTAAATATTTTTTATTTTTTTTATTTTTAAATAACTAACATATCATGTTCTTTGCATAAAATGTAGTTACATTAATAATATTTTTTATTTAAAAAATTAATTTAAATCAACATATAATTTATTAAATAATTTATTCATTTGTATCTTATTTTTTGTGTTAATATTTGACTTAAAATATTGATATTACTTTTAAAAAAATATAAATAATATTATATTATTTAAATTTGATAAATATATAATCCTGTTAATTTTCAACAATAATTTATATTGTTCCACAATCCTTGGTTTGAAAAAAATGTCTTTAAACATGATATTTCAAATTCAATAATTATATAAAGATATTTCGATATTTATTAATGTACAAAAAATATAGAGAAAAACCAATAAATACTAAAAAATAGCAAAGATAAATAAAATATCAAAAGAGATATAAGTTCATTTTAATATTTATTTGTGTATTAAAAAATAAATAGAAATAAAAAAAATCAAAATGTTACACAATAAAATAAATAAAACTCTTATTTATAAAAAATATTATTTTAATAATGTTTTAATATTTATTTATGTATACAAATAAAAATATATTTATACTAAAAAAATTAATATTTATTTATACATAAAAAATAATAAAATAATGAAGTAAAAGAATAACTAATTTATTATTTTCAATTTTCAATTTTTATATACAATAATGAAAATTCTAAATTACTTAACAAAGTAATTAATAAATAATTTTATTGTAATAACTAATAGACTTATAGATTTACCTACAATAATAAAAAAATGACATATTTATTAATAACATATAGCATAAAACAGAGACATTCACACTTGGTATAAGCTACTCATAATGTAAGTTGATTTGGTATAAGCTACTCATAACATAAGTTGATTCCACATTTCTTAGTAGCATAGATATTTATAAGGATTATAAGTGTTGATTATTTTTGTAAACAAAATATTTATCTATAAACTTATTTTTAAGTTCGTTATCAAGTTTATCAAACAAAATTGAAAAAATGTCAGAATTTAATATAGTCATACTTCATGTATATCTGTTATAACTATAACACATAGAATTACATTCATGCATTTAATATCACATATTTATAAGTCTGAAATTATTTTTATTACTAGAATATATAATAAGATGTATGCTAAAATATTAAATAAGATATACTCTAAATTATAACTTAAAATTTTAGTCTAAAATATAACTTAAAATATACTTTAAGAAACTCTTTTTAAAATATGAATCTTAATGATTAATGAGTCTATTTTAAAATAACACTTCTTTAAATCATATCTTCTTAATTAGTGAATATTACAAATCCTATTTGTAATAGAAAATATATTTATCAATTACAAAGGATCAAGAGTTTTAATTTTTCCTATAAATAAAACTCATTACTCATTACTCATTGTTTCAATCAACCACACAAGAATATTGTTCTACTCTTTTTAATTTCTCTCTATTGTTTTACAAATATAAAATCATAATTCTTTAAGCTTTTTTATTTAGTTAATTTATCAAATATTGATGGTTATGTTTAATTGATTAATAAGCCTAATTAATCTATAATATTTTGATAATATGTTCTTATGGTTTTTTTATTTTTGTTCTTAAATTGTTAGATCAAATAATTATTTTTGTCATATCATAATTATTTGTTTTGATTATTAATATTTAAAGAAATTATTTTTATTGAACTTATGCTTTATCGTTTTGCTCTAGGATTTACTAGTTGATTTGATTTAAGTGATATATATTTTGAATCATTTAATTATGATTATTCATTATTAAATTTGTTATACAATACACATGGGCACTTACGTTTTGTACTAACCATTTTAAAGTTAATTTGGGAACGTATCATATTGACATAAAAACTTATTGAAACGTCGATTTGAAAGCCACTCACGTTAATATTGGGAACTGTGAAAATAAAACATGAACTCATAAGTAAGGTACATTGAGCCAGTATCCTAAAGAAGGTAGCATAAGACTGAGTTATACTTAAACTTTTGTTTTTCATAATGGGGAGTTAGGTTTTCTAGTGGATCGATGGTTTTCCTCTTAAGTCATAGTTGTGGCTTACGTTATTTCCACGTAAAAAATTATATATTATTTTTTATTTAAGTTATTAAATTATAAATTGATAAAAATTAAAAATAACTTATTCAACTCTTATATGTTAATTAGTTCTGTAATTTATAAACTTTCAATATTATATCTACTCCCTATACTATTATTTTTTATACATTTTCTTGATTACAAAAATAAATAATAAATTATAAGAATATGATCAATTATTATAATTTATATTTTAATCATTGAAATTAAAAAAATATTTTTTTCTCTCATATCTCTTATAAATTTTAAAAATTAAAATAAGATTGTATAATAAATTTTATTATAAATTTTTACATTAATCATGTCGTATTAACTTGTATACCTACTTTGGATTAAGAGTACGATTTTTCTTTTGAACATATAATCATCTTATGTCCAATTATAACTTTTACAATTAATTTACGGTTTAGGTGGGTGAAAGAGTGACAGTTATTTAGAATAATAATTAGAAAATATATAATCGTGTAAATATTTATAGTTTATAAATTTCATTGAACAAAGAGCCCTAAAACTAATTAGATTGAAAACATTATTATGATTTCAAATAAATACTATAAAATAGATATAAAAAATAAAGATAATATTGTTTAAGAAATAAATAAATTTAATTGCTAATAGTATTTTACCAGTAATATCACGATTACAACTATATATATATTATTAACTAATATTTTATCGATATTTTTTTAATATTTATATTTTATTGATATTGTTGCGGACAATTGTATTGATGTAGAGACTTATAAATAGGGATGAACACGGTACGGACCAAGATGGTTTTTAATATAATCATTCCTAAATTGAATTATAAAATTTATACTCAAAATCGTTCGAAAATCGTTATGGTTCAAGAATAGCTTTTTACTCGTGGGTAATAATTCGAGATGGTTATTAAAAAAAACTAAAAAAACCCAAAATAATAATAATTTAATTTATTAAATATATATAATTAATTTTTTATTTATAATTTAATTTATTAAATTTATTAATTAATTAATTAAATATAATTAATTTTTGGTATAGACGGGTACGATTTTTAGTATAATCATAACCGAATCGTACTCGTTGTTTCATGTTCAATTTTTACCCGAAATCATCTTCATTCCCAAAATTTATCGATTAAAAGTCGAACTTTTAGTTTTGATAATCGAACTTGCGATTTTTTTGTCCATCTTTACTTATAAAGCCTTCACATTCTAAACAATATTGTAAAAAATTTAATGTTTGGTTATTAACCGAAAAAAGAAGAAGAGTTTTTTCATGGTTAAGTAAAATGTAATGTATCACACTATTAATTACTAGCATAAATAAATAAATAAAAGAATATTAATGTACGTATCTGCAACAAACTATCAATATATTCGCTTGTATTGCATGAATTATAAAAAAAACGAATCAATTATAGTTTATAGTATTTAAAAATATTTGTTGATAAATATATGTAAAATTAAATAAATTTGGAAAATGTAAAGGGCAAAATATTTTTAAATAACCAAAAATGGGAAATTAAATAATTATGTTTTGCTTGAATATGAAAAATAAGTAATTGTGCAAGCATATAATTGTGATATGGCCTTATTTATGAAATTCACGAACAACATTGTGTATGTGATTAATCCAATTAAGTCTAGCAACGTGTCATTCATGTGAAAGAGAGAAGGAAAAATCTTAATTATAATTCGCCATTTGTTGCAGTAAAAGAAGAATAAAAAGAAAAATAAAATAATAATAATAAGGAAATTATTAAAATTTATTTAAGTTGAATCAAGAATTAAATTATTCATTTTAAAATTATTTTACAAATATGTTCAAGTTTAAATAATGTAATATAAAATATCAAAATATTTTATCTATTAATACTAAGGTGCTTGGAAGTTATGTTTTTTTTAAATGATTGATGTAACTAAATCTATTTATAGGTAAAAATTTCACTGCTAGAGAGGAATAATAGTAAAAAAATAAAAATTATTAAAAGTAGAGAAAATGGTGAGAAAAGGGAAAAAGAATAGGTTTTTCAAATTGAATCTTTCACCTTATCGAAGAAAATATTTAGTTTTTAACTAAAAAATAATTAAATAAAATAAAGTGCCCATCACGTCATCACACTCGATTCGACCTGTTAGTGACAGGTACAATGCGCGCGTATTAAAGATAAACCAACAAATATTTATTTATCCCTTTTTTCCCTCAGACAAATGCATATAATTATGATATGCCATTCTTTATAAAATTCACGGATAACATTGTGTGTGTGATTCATCCAGTTAGATCTAATCTAACAATGGGTCATTTGTGTGAATGAGAGAAGGAAAAACCTTAATTACGATGGGCCATTTGTTGCTGCATATTTATAATAATAATAATAATAATAATAAATAAATAAAGTTATCGAAATTTGATAGATCGTTATCTTTAAAACATTTAATGATTATGTTAAACATGTGCGAGCCTATAGTTTATTCGTTCTCAAAATAAAATAAGTAAATAACTTAAAAAAAACATTTTTTTATCTTGGGCTTCCACTGCATCATTTGAGACCGATGTTTCTAAACAACATGGGATAATCATCATGAAAAAAATATACTCACAAAATAACATTTTCATCTTCTTCTTTTTTTCAAAATTAATTTATTTAAACAAAATATTTCCAATACCATTACATTGGAATGAAGCCCTTGATCGGCTCATACATGCTTTGGATAATAGGGCTCTCAAGCTAATTCTGTCTTTTTGATGCATTGGGCTGCTTATGCATGGGATACAATCATACAAGACGAGTACAGATAAGTAATCCCATAAACTTACCCACCTCTCATTTAACATCCATCATCACAAGTTGTGTTTTTTTTTTTTGTTCTTTCTTTCTTTTCTGGCTTAAATTACATATTTTGCATTTTCTCATTACAACTTCGTTCTTCAAAAGCAATATTTTATTATCTTCTTTTTCGAGAAAACATGAAAACTTGATTAGTTATTTAATATGTGTATCACACTACAACTTTTTGTAACTTTACTTTATATTTCTAATAAATAAAATTTAAAATTAATATAATTTGTTTTAAAAAATATTTAATAAAAATTAATGAAAAAAATCAATCTAATTAATTAATAATATACTCACTTAATAATAAATAACAACTACTCCATGTTTAATTACATGCACGGTAGCTTTTTCTTCCTACCAAGACAAATAAACGTCCGTTGAGCATTAACATTAATTTTCAATGGTCTTATCTTAAATCTAATTTTGATTCCTTTATACATGCACACCATTTCTTATTCATACCTAGCACATATACTTTAAGCTTTTTTGGGCTCTCAGCAGTATATCCTTTTCTATTGGGTACTAACTGAATAAGTGATGTAAGATGGGTACGCAATTAATAAACATATATAGTGTCCATATTTATATAAATAGCCAGGACCAATGGCCCAAAATTTTCACACAATTTATTAAACTATTCTATATATCTTAATGGTTAGGATCTATAAAAACATAGAGAGAGAAAATTCATCCTTAAATCTCAACTGTAGATAAATAGTATAATAAATCGTATAAAAAATTATAATTACTGATTATATATATATATATATATATATCCCTCTAGTTAAACTTAATTACATTGTTGCTAATTATTTATTTTAGTGGGCCTATCTTTGCTATCTGAAAATATTATAAAAAGCTTTGTCGGATTATCCATGACCATGTAATCAAATTTATCATCTTGCTCTAAAAGTCATATATGTGTTTATATTTTCACTTATACGCAATCGGATTTTAGAGAATAATTAGGTCGATGAAAAATTAAAAAAAGAAACAGTAATTTCCCAATTGTGACTGAACCAAAATGCAAAATTACAAATCATGTTTCATCGAAATCTTAAGAAATACTTCAAACACTTTTAATTAGCTCCTAAAGTCAAGGGTGCATTGAAATCCATTTGGCTATAAAGTCATTGTTCGGAGCCTCTTTCACTTTTGTAGTGGGTGTATGTACTATGATGGAAACAAAGATATCAATAGAAAAAAAAAAAGATGGAACCAAAGATTTTAGTTTGAGAATGATAAAATTTTATGTTTACACCATATGTTGTGAAATAAAAAATAAAGAGAGATTTGGAATAATAGAAAGAATTTGGATGAAAGAGTTTTGAGGAAGAAACAAATGTTTTATTTGAGAAATTGATTAATAAAACTTAATTGATGAATGTAGGTTATTCAATAAAACTTTACTAAGAAGTAGCTAGCCATTAATTTCATTTTACACCTCAAAATAATTTTTACAGTGAGTTAATATATAAATTAATTTACATAATGTAATTTAATTGACTCTATATAAGTAATTAATATCACAACAATTATATCATTATCTCACATTTTTTATTTTATATTCCATCAATAATTAACATGTTATTTTATTCACACTTATTGATAAATGATTTTTATTTAATTAATAATACAGATTGATTGACGTAAATAATTAGATGTGTTTTAAAGATTGAGATTTAAAGTTAATTAAACATCGATAGAGAATAAAATCAACCTAAATATACACACCTACACTACAACCCTTTGATTGGCTGTATTTTTGAAGAAATTAAAAGCTACCACTGACGTTCACCGTCAACATCGCTGCTATTATCTTTGGGAATATTAAACGAAAAAAGACATATACTTTTCTATCTCTTTAAGATGAATGAATTGAGAAAAATGACAATTTCGCAGTCTTTTTTCCCCTCTTTGAATAGCCATGAATGCATATGATACAAAACTGATCCTCATCACGTTTAAAAAAGTAGTACCATTACATATAAAAAGTGAATTTCAGCAACAGTGGCTTTGATTCCTTTATACAAACCACTATAATGACATATAGTTGCTCTTTTATTAAGGTAATTTAGGGAATTATTTTCGTTGTTTATTCTACTAAACACTTTAATTGAATGTTACTTTTGACTATTGACTTATGTATTGGTTGTTTATTCTACTAAACATTTTAATCCCTATTTTTTTTTAGCAATTGATCACTACAAATTAGAACACTTCGTTACGCACTTGTTACAAGTCTTATGATAAAATGTGGGACATTTTACGCTAAATTCTCAACACATATCACGTGACCTGTACGTTCTCAATAAAAGGAGGGCAAAAAAGGGATTTCAATTAAATGAACGAAAAAAATCAGTCTGGACTTCGTTGTCCATAAGCATCTGGTAAGAGCAAATCAGTTTCTGTGGTTAATTCAAAGCTTTATAAAAGAAGACTCAAAGTAAAGCTCAATCCAAATCTAAAGCTAGATATTAAAGACACTCTACATCTTCTCATTCAAGTGTGTTATATTTTTCTCGGCATCTTTGGTAGAGCTTTCCATTCAAACCAAGACTAACGTGAGAACTTCAAATTTCAACACCATAATCATCCTCCTTAATAGAGCTTCTTGCAGACTTGTCCTGTATTGCTTCGTAAGATAAGTGGTATGACAGATAATAGTCTTAAGAAAAAAATTCAGAAACAGAACTATTAAAACATGACTTTTTAAAATATATAAAAAAAACAAATATAAGTAATCTACAGCTGGATCAGGTTTAGTGTCGCTAGAAAACGATTTCATCGTTGAAAAATCATTGGTTGATCTTGAAAACAAAGAGCCTGCAATCCAAATGTTAAAATTATTTACTTCACGTAAAAAATTGGAGTTCGAAAAGTACCAATTTTTTATGTAAACATCTTCGAAATCCCGATTCTATGCTCCTTTTACTGAGCATGTGCAGCTCACGTGAACCGTCTTGAAAATTTAGCTTAAAAAATATCTGTAGTTTTTAAAATGTGTTAATTTAATTATATAATTTTAAAAAATATCAATTAAGTAAAAAAATTAAAAATTAAGATTTTTTAGTGCTAGGAAAAAAAATTAAAAAATTAATTAGAAGAAACTCTCTATATTCCTTCTCCCCCGATTTTTAATTTTATTATTTCAATTTTATAAATTAAATTTATTATTTTACTTATTTTACAAATCATAATAAATTAAATACAATATTAATTTCTCCGTAAATTATCTTCGTTTCTCCTGTGTAAATCCTTATCCTTAAGTCATCTATTATTTTTCCTCTTTTCTCTATTTATTATCTCGTATGTTCTTAATGTATCAAAACCAACTATATTTTATTTTCTTAAATAAAATTTTCTATCCAATTTTTTTTTAAATCCCACCTAGAGAAAAATATGATCTCAATAAAATAGGAGAGGGAATGTATATTAAGAGTTTTTTATTTTTTATTTTTTAATGATTCTTATTTTACACAAAAAAAAAATCAACGTTTTAAAATTTAAAATTGATTGATAATTTTTTTAAATTACATGATCAAATTAGGGTAGTAATATTGTCACAATTAGATTTGTCATTGTAACAATTATTTTTTATTAATGATAATTTTATACAATAAATAATATTGAAGCGTTACTTAATACTAAAAACATAATAAAAAATTCAAATATTTTTATTATAATAATAATAAAAATTATTATGATAATATCATTATCTTAAAAGAAATAACAAAGAAGTAATATGTTACTTAAAATTACAAGATTATTTCATCCTAAAATTTTAATCGAGATTCTTATTATAAATATTTATTCATTCATTTTGAATTATATATAGTAGTATTGGTGGTGAAATCATATCGGATCACGGTTATAATGGTAGTGGGCGACGGTGGGTGGATCAACAACGGTGTATCTTCAAATAAAATCTTTTTCCATCTCTTCCAATTATATTGGGTTTTTGCTTTGCTATAGTTGTTATTTATATGTTTTTAAGTAAATACATACAATTTGAACATAAAACCAAAATATAGAAGGAAAGACAAAAAAAGAAACTTTGCAATTAGTTGGATACTTTGGTGCCTATAGTCAATGCACATTATCATAAACTAAATTTTCTTTTCATACCACACACATTAATATCGTAGAATTATTGACTATATGATGATTATTTTTTGGTTAGATATTATCTACATACATAACAAAAATAAATAACTTACGCGTTAAAAAAAAGTGGAATAAATTAATAGGATCAATATTTTTGGAATGGATAAGATATGGACGGGTGAATTAAGTTGCATTTTCTTTGTTTTCTTCTAAATATAATGTCAAATATTGATACTTTTTTGTTTTCTAAGTGACTTTTCATAAATTCTCAGGCCGTCCAATTGAATTTTATAATGATTTCGTGGAACATCCTATAATTCACAAAAAATTAATGAAATAATAATTACTAAATAAAAAAGGAGATTTGAAATACGTACCAAGTATTACTTAAACATATAAATTTTTACTAAATCCAAACTGAGAGTTGAGATATACAATAAACTATTAAGTTACACAAACATAAACTCTCTCAATATCGAGTGTGCTACGTACGTTAATATATATTATATTAATTTTGAATAAATAGTTACACAGTAAACTATTGTATTTTCTGATAATTATCAGATATATTTTTATATTATTTTTGTTCTGATATTTTCGTACAAATATATAGTATTTGTATATAAAAAGAAATAGAAAGGAAATAAATTATAACAATATTAATTTTCATTATTATTCTTCTCTGCTGATTATTTGTCATAATTCTTGCATTGTTGTCTCCTTGTTATCTGCCATATTACTCACATGCCAACACTCCCCCTCAAGGTGTTGCATATATGTCTTTTATGCCCAACTTGTCAAGTGAGTTGTAAAAGTTCTTTGCAGATACAGATTTTGTGAGTATATTAGTTAATTGATCTTCTGACTTAACAAATGGAAGCTTAATAATCTTTTCTTCAAGATTCGGTTTGATGAAGTTCCGATCCACTTCAACGTGCTTCGTGCGATCATGTTGAACTGGATTGTGAGAGATGGCAATGGCTGCTTTGTTATCACAAAATAAGTTCATTTCAGAGTTAGGAGCAACACCAATCTCAGTTAGAAGTTTTTTCAACCATAGGAGTTCACATATTCCCTTGACCATTCCTCGAAATTCAACTTCAGCACCAGATAAGGCAACTACCTTTTGCTTTTTGCTTCTTGCTCCTCCATGTAACAAGATTGTCCCCCACAAAAGTGAAGTACCCAGCAGTAGATTTCCTATCCTTCATATTCCCTGCCCAGTCTGAATCTGTATATCCAAGGACTTCCAATTGACCATTCTTTGAAAACATAAGTCCTTTCCCAAGGGAGGACTTTAAATAATGAAGTATTCGCATGACCGCATCCATATGGTCTTCACTTGGGCAGTGCATGAACTGACTCACGACACTCACAGCATAAGCAATATCAGGTCGAGTATGAGATAAATATATGAGTTTACCTACTAACCGTTGATATCTCTGTTTATCTGGTGGTACTTGGTCCACATATTCTCCGAGTTTATGATTTTGAACCATTGGAATATCGACAGGTTTACAATCTAGTAGTCCTGCAGGTATAGAGTATATTTCCTTTAGGAAAGACATATGTCTTGTTTTGATCTTGTTACCTCAATACCTAAGAAGTATTTGAGACCTCCCAAATTCTTCATTTCAAACTCATTTGACAGTTGTTCTTGAAGCTTAGAGATTTCTTCTTTATCATCCCCTGTAATGATCATGTCGTCTACATAGACTATAAGGGCTGTTATCTTCCCTAATCGGTGTTTTAGGAAAAGAGTATGATCAGAGTTGCTTTGTTGGAACCCATATTTCTTCATTGCTTTGTTGGAACCCATATTTCTTCATTGCTTTGTTGGAACCCATATTTCTTCATTGCTTTGTTGGAACCCATATTTCTTCATTACTGAACTCAACCTACCAAACCATGCTCGAGGTGATTGTTTTAGTCCATACAATGCTCGTTCTAATCTAAATGCAGTTTCTTTTCCTGTTGTAACAGTATATCCTAGTGGGATATCCATATAAATCTCTTCCTCAAGATCACCATGAAGGAAGGTATTTTTTACGTCAAGTTGGTGAAATGGCCAATCTAAATTTGCCGCAAGAGATAACAAGACTCTAACGGTTTTTAGTTTAGCCACAGGTGAGAAGGTTTCTTGATAATCTATCCCGTGTTTCTGTGTATATCCTTTTGTTACAAGTCTCGCCTTGTATCGATCAACTAACCCATCTGTTTTATATTTAATGGAGAAAATCCACTTGCATCCTACCATCTTCCTCCTTTGAGGCAACTCGCTTAACACCCATGTATTATTCTTCTACAATGCCTCAAATTCCTCTTTTATAATTTGAGCCCATTTTGGATTAGATAAGGCTTCTTCAATGCTACTTGGAATTTGACACGAGGAGAATGTTTGTGCAAATGCCCTGATAGGTTATGATAACCTTTGACTAGATACATAATTTGCTATTGGATACTTGGATTGTCGTTCTTCTATTTCTGGGGAGTATCGATTTGAGGTTTGCCTCGATTGTGTCTGAAAGGTAAAACATAACCAACAGATGTATCTATAGCATTAGTTTGTAAAAGTGTGCTAGGATAGCTTACCTCAGGAGTATTCTCAGCCGGAGGATCATTGGGTACTAGGGAGTGGAGGGGTACATCAACCACTTCATCTTCTGGAGATTCAATTACTACTTCAGCTTCAGTTCTTGGAAGTTCAAAGTCGGGTCTAGATGCGGCTCCTCCATATGATTGGCACGATCCGAGTATGTTGGACTAGTGTCTAATATTTCAACATCAAGCCAATTTCGTTCTTCACCATAACTCTCCTCCTAAAGAGTGGAATTGGATACCGGTGATGGGAAAAACCATTCTGATTCGAGTAAAGTGACATCCATGGTAATATAGGTTCTTTTAGTAATTGGATCATAGCATCGGTAACCCTTTTTTTGTACGCCATACCCCAAGAATACACATCGGATAACACATGGATCCAACTTAGTTCATTGATTTTTATGGAGGTGAAAAAAGCAACACATCCAAAAATTCGGGGCGGAAGCATCAAAATAGTAGGCAAGGGAAAATGATCAGATAGCACTTTTAATAGAGTTTGAAATTATAAGGTTTTTGTGGGCATACGATTCAGTAGATACACCGCTGTAGTAAGAGCATCACTCTAGTATTTATTAGGCATATGTGCACCGATTAGTAAGGCCCGAGCCGTTTCTAAAATATGCCGATTCTTTCTCTCCGTAGTCCCA
This sequence comes from Hippophae gyantsensis, assembly GCA_030763125.1. Taxonomy (NCBI): domain Eukaryota; kingdom Viridiplantae; phylum Streptophyta; class Magnoliopsida; order Rosales; family Elaeagnaceae; genus Hippophae; species Hippophae gyantsensis. The sequence continues at coordinate 51,672,252 of CM061033.1, forward strand.
TTCTGTTGTGGGGTTTGTGAACACGAGGTTTCATGGAGAATACCATGGTTTTCCAAGTATGTCCGAAATTGTTGATTAACATACTCCCCTCCATTATGAGACCTAAGTATCTTAATTTTTTCAGAAAATTGTGTCTGAACCATGGTGTGAAACAGGTGAAATGTAGCAAATACTTCATCTTTGTGTTTGAGAAGGTAAAGCCATGTCATTCGTGTACAATCATCAACAAAAATAACAAACCAACGATGACGTAATGACCGGGGAAGGTCCCCAAACATCAGAATGTACCAAAGCAAAAGGAGTCATACTTTTATTCATGCTCATAGGATAAGACGCCCTATGACTTTTTGCTAGGATACAAGTATCACATTTGAAATCTGAATGTGTGATATTTGAAAATAAACTGAGGAGTAGGAGCTTTAAATACCCGAATGATGGATGCCCAAATCTACGATGACATAACCAAATTTGTCGTTCCTTGTTACCAATAGTGTTTTGCATGTGATTGGCTCTTCCTGAACTGAGGTCATCCACATAATATAGTCCTCCTCTCCTAGTACCACGCCCAATGATCTCCTTGGTGAGAATATCCTATAGAAGGCAAAAAGTAGAATACATCAGTACTACACAGTTAAGATCTGAAGTGACATGACTTACAAACATTAGTCAGTTTGACAGAGAGGGTACAAGTAAAGTATTAGATAATGATAATGAAGGAGATAAGGTCACTGTTCTAGCTCCTGTAACTGGATAAGTTACCCCATTTGCATTGGCAACACGACTCAGTCTTGGCTGAGTTGTATTGGAGAGATCGTTTGGGTCAAATGTCATGTGATCTTTAGCTCTAGAGTCCAGAATCCAATCCTCCTTATCACTACGAGTAGAGATGTGAAATACTTTACTTGAAATACCTGGATCTTGGGAATATTTGGCCTGAGAAGTAAGGGATAGTAAGGCATTATTGGTAGCCACAGCGGCTCGTCCAGTGGTGTCCCGTTTCTTCCGTGCTTGAAGATTATTCCACCATTCTGGATACCCATGTAATTTGAAGCAGTTTTCATGGGTGTGTTTGGATTTTCCGCAATGGCCACATTTCATGTCAAGAGATGGTGGATTTCCTGTGGATTTCTTGCTACCTAAGGAAGTTCCTGTTTTTGGTGGCATTAGATTATGGTGTCCCTTGACCCCTTTAAAAGCCATAATTGCTCTGCATGTCGTATCTACACCTGTGATCATCACGGTCTGCCTGACCTCTTCCCTACGGATGAATTCATAGGCTTGTTCCACCGTAGGGAATGGTTTGATCTGAAGCACATCACTTCGAGTTTTATCCAATCTATCATCAAGTCCATCGAGGAAGGTATACACTCGATCTCCCTGTACGATGGAGTTGTATTTTTGTATATCAATCACACACTCTATTGGATTAGGACGACGAAAATCAATTTCACGCCACAATCCTTGAAGGTCATTGTAGTATTTTTCAATGGATCCACCTGCTTGCTTCGTACGAGAAACTTGACGGCGAAGATCATACATTTGAGACGTGTCTGTCTCATCATAGTAAGTGGTAGCCACCGAATCCCAAACCTGTTTTGTAGTTGGGAATCGGATAAAATTTGCAATTAAGGAGGGGTCCATCGAAATGATCAACCATCCTTTGACAATGACATTTTCAGTATGCCATCTCCTAAATGAGGGGTCGGTTTCAACAGGTTAAGGAAAGTCCCCATTAATATATCCCAGTTTATCTTTGCCAGAGATATACATCTCCACCACCTAGGACCACAAGGCATAGTTGGATCCTCCCAACTTGATACTAATGGGAGCAGTCGACACTTCAGTTGGCGGAGGTTGTGAGCTGATCTGAGCTCTAGTCAAATCTTCCAACATGAAATTGGTAGTTAAATCTCTAAATTTCGCCATAAAATCTAAAAAAAATTTCCTTCCTTTTTCCTTCCAAAACAGCCACTATATAAATGAAAAAAAACAACCTATAACCCTAACCCTAATTTCCCATTCTCTCGCAGCGGCGCCTTTCCTCTTCCTGCGCAATTTCAGCAAGATGGTCGAGCGCAGAAAATATTTTTTTTCCTTCCAAAGTCGTGCAGTTTCCTCTGCGTTCCTCAGCGCAGCTTCTTCTACGTTCCTCGGCGCAGCGGCGCCCTTTTCCTTCTGATTCCCTGTGCAAATCGACCAGCTTTCCTCTTCTATCAGATTCACTGAAATGGTGCAGCCGGAGGTTCAGACAGTTTTACTTACCCACCTGGTCCTCCGTCTCCGTCTCTGTGATAGTTCGTACATCAGTCAATGGACATAGCTACAAACTGTGACCTCAACGTTGTTTATCACTACGAGCGATGAGCTTACACGTAGCTACAAACTGAGACCTCAGCGTTTATTTTTCGCTGCGAGCTCTAGCCGGAAAGTCTGAGTTGCATTCTGTTTCTTTTGCGAAATGATAGTTTTCTTTGGAAAACAGGTATTGCTGGATGCTCCTCTCTGTCTTTCCTTCTCTTCTTTGTTTGTTTCTATTCAGATTTCCAAAATACGAAAAACGCCTTTTTTTCCTTTTTTTTTTCAATATTGCAACTGATCGATTTTTTTTCAACCAACTATACACAAAAACAGCGATTCACGTCAAGGGGCTTCTGGCCCAAAAGACGCTGGCTTTGAAATTTTTTCAGAACCACTTCTACGGCGCAACACTGTTAATCTCTGTGATTCATTTTTCTTCGAGGAAATAGTATTGGTACAGTTTCACGAGTAAACCAGGATTGTCACACCAGAAATCAGAGATCAAAAAACCAGAGGGTAAGTGTAAACCAGAATGGTCACACCAGAAATCAGAAATCAAATTGTCTGAGAATAGAAAACAGCTTAGTAGGTAATTCCATACCTTGCTCTGATATCATGTCAACTATTGTGTTTTCTGATAATTATCAGATATATTTTTATATTATTTCTGTACAAATGTATAGTATTTATATAAAAAAAACGGAAAGAAAACAAATTATAATAATATTAATTTCTATTATTATTCTTATCTGTTGATTATCTATCATAATTACTGCATTATTGTCTCCTTATTGTCTGTCATATTACTCAGATGCCAACATACACAAGCACATATTTTATGCTTAACATGAGTATATTAAGTCATATTTTAATAAATCTAATCGGACCTGAAAATAAAACAGGATTATTTGATAAACCGAACTCGTAATTCAAATTCCTAACATCAAACACAAAACCCATAAACCCATCCTTTTTTACAATTATTAATTATTAATATAATTATTAACTATAAATTAATAATAATTAAATCTTGCATGCCTTACACGTATTGTTATTATATATTAATACAATTCATCTAGATAATTAGACGACCAACAAATTCGTTAGAAATAAAATTACAATATTAGAGAAATCTAATTGAAATTCAAAAGTGCAGGGGATTCCTTGAAAATTAATAACAAAATATGACGAATCAGTAGTGAAATTATTAATTTAAAGAAAATTCGACTTATCTAATTTTCTACTTGATTCAATTTCAACCTGACACTTTTTTAGTTCCGATTTCAGATCGGTAGCATCTTATCATCAAAAATAGGACAAACATAGAATAACTATGAGCTCTCTAACCAAACTGTTGATGGTTTTGACTTATGAGAAATATAAGAACATGCATTAATTAGAGATAAAAAAGATATAAAAAAACCTATAAATATGCAAATAATAATAATAATAATAATAATAATATACGCTATTTATCCATGGCAAATGCATAAAAACAACAAGTATCTAGTTATACTTTAATAATAATATGAATCTCCTTTGGAAACTGCACATGCATGCATAAAAATTGAATAGCTTATGTAATTTGTGAGTAAGGAACCTTAAAAATGTGCTTTCAAAAATAATAAATAAACTAGTAACTATCTCGTTTCATTTTATTGGTAGACATGTTTTTACTTGAAATATGTTTGACTGTGGGTTTTGTGTAGTATCGAAAATTGACACCCCTATATATCTTATGAGAGAGAACTACCAAAAAACCTTTATTTACCAAGATTTTATCTATTTTTTATTATAAATTTGTATCTTTCTCCGTTTGGAGTTTACTATCATATATTACAAATATATTCTAATTATTCTTAAATTAATATATCGTAAAATCTATCAATAATCAAACAAAATAAACGTGTAACATCTGAGTAGATGTTACACAAAATAATTGTTACTTATATAATATAGAATAAGATATCATATCAGTACTTTAAATTATATTATTTATATTATTTAATCAAGATATCGTCTTTAAATTACATTATTTATATTGTTTATATTCTTATATTAAAAATAATTATATTTAGTTCTTTAATTTTAAAAAATGGATTAAAATAAATTATATTATTTTGATATTTTTTATTAAATATTATTATTTTCTATCAAATTATTAAAATTTAATTAAAATACGACTTATTAATAAAAATAAAAGTAAAATTTAATATGAAATTGTTTAAAAAATGAATAATAATAATATTCATATAGAAAATTATTTAAATATATATTTTAATTAATAAAATATTAAAGTAAATTAGCGATAATAAAAAAATATTAAAACAATATTTTGTGAAAAATTTCATATTAATTATTATTTATAATTGTTAAATGTTGATGTTTTAATTATGTTTAATCACTTAATACGTAAATAATAATTTTAAAAAAACTCATTCAGATAATATAAATTTTTCTTAATTTTTTATTTTTTAAATACCTAATGAAATAAATGGTATTATTTTAATTTAAGGAACTAAATAATATAAATAATTTAATTAATCTAATAAATTTTTATTGTATATATTTTTTTATAATATATGGTAGCTTAAATCATAAGCTTTCTTCCACCTATTTTTGTTGCGGGGAGGAAGGGGAATGAAGTATCTATTTCTTAAGTTTATGAGACAAAAAATACAAATATATTAAATTAAGTATCATATGAATTACTTTGTGTATATTATTATAACATTTTAATCATTTTATTTTCATAAAAAAATTAGTACATTTTATCTGTACTTAATGGTCTGTGTGTTTTAATACGTTACTTGATGTTTGGTGGGGTCTTTTTCCAAGTTTCTTCGAAGATTGGCCTTAAATTGGTACTGATTTTAAGAATGAGTAATTTTAATTTACTTATATTCTTATAATTATAGCATTTTTGTAATATTTTTATTTGAATTATAGATGATTTTACCTAGTTGAGAAAGGTAACTGAGAAGACTGATGTCACTTTAGAACAAGTGGAGCAAACTCTGAAACATGTGAAGTTTGAAAGTAGAATTGTTAATCCAATTAGTGAAGATAAGACAGAAGTTGATCCTCCATTAATAGAAGATGAATCAAATGAAGTGGTTTTAACCCAAGAACCTCCACAACAACAAGAAGAAACTAGAGTTGATAGGCCACGACGACAAAATGTCAAGATGCCTACTTGATATAAGGATTTTGAAAACCTACTTGCTTAGTTTAAAAATACGGTGGTTTATGCACTTTCAGTTGTGCATAATGATGTTCCTTCCATATATAAAGAAGCAATCAGAAGCCCTAAAGTTGAAAGATGGAAGGAAGTCATGGATGAAGAACTTCTATCCTTTCAGAAGAATAAAACATGGAAGTTGACACAACTACTTAAGGGCAATAAGGTAATTGGTTACAAATAGGTGTATGTAAAAAAAGAGAGATTTCCTAATAAAAATTGTATTCATTACAAGGCAAGGTTGGTAGCTAAGGGCTACGCTCAGAAGAAGAAAATTGATTATAATGAGGTATTTTCTCCAGTTGTAAAACATTCCTCCATTAAAATTTTGTTGGCCTTGGTAGCAAAGTTCGATTTGGAACTAGTTCAACTTAATGTAAAAACATCATTTTTACACAGTGACTTAGAATAGAAAATCTATGTCTCAACCAGAAGGGTTTAATGTTGCTAGTAAAGAGAATTGAGTTTGTAAGCTGAACAAATCATTGTATGGATTGAAGCAATCTCCAAGGTAATGGTATAAATGATTTGATCAGTTTATGTTGCAGCAAAAGTACATTAGAAGTACACATGATCATTGTGTGTATTTTCGCAAGCTACAAGATGAGTCTTTCGTCTATCTCCTATTGTACGTCGATGATATGTTGATTGCATCGAAGAGTCATAGAAAATGAGAATTTGAAGACTTAACTAAGTTAGGAGTTCGAGATGAAAGATTTGGGAGAAGTCAAGAAGATTCTCAGTATGGAGATAAGTAGAGATAAGAAGAATGAGAAGCTTAGTTTGACCCAGAGTAAATATTTGAAGAGGATACTACAATGATTTGCTATGAATGAACAGACAAAATCTATAAGTACTCCGCTAGTTCCTCAATTCAAGCTTAGTGCTAAATTATCTTCTAAGAATGATGCATAATGAGAATATATGGAAAATGTACCATATGCAAATATTGTTGGTAACTTGATGTATGCAATGGTGTGTATAAGATCTGACATTTCATATGCGGTTGATGTTGTAAGCAGGTACATGCACAATCTTGGTAAAGGACATTGGTTGGCCGTGAAATGGATTCTACAATATATTATAAATACTGTAGATGTTGATTTAGTATTTCAGTAGGATTATACTGTTGGTCAATGTCTAGTCAGATATTGTGATTCTAACTATGTAGGAGATTTAGATAAGCGTCAATCAACTACTGGTTATGTGTTTACTTTTGCTAAAACACCAGTCAGTTGGAAGTTTACTTTGCAGTTCATAGTTGCTTTGTCTACTATAGATGCAAAGTATTAGACAGTTACAAAGGAAGCTATTTGGTTACGAGGTTTGCTTGAAGACTTGGGAGTTGGTCAAAAACATATTAAAGTATTTTGTGATAGTCAGAGTGCTATTCATTTAGCAAAGAACCAAGTCTACCATGAACGTACAAAACATATTGACGTTTGTTATCATTTTGTGCGATAGATTATTGAAGAAGGTGGAGTACTATTTTAGAAGATCAGTACTACAAACAATCCCGCAGATATGATGACCAAGGTGGTAACAACAATCAAGTTCAAACATTATCTAGACTTGATTAACATCCTACAAATCTGAATTGATACTGGCTTCGCTGATTTAGTGATTGGAGAAATCATTTAAGAATCATTAAGTCGCTAAGGTGGAAATTTGTTATATAACTCCTTAGTGAGCAAATTAGAAAAGTCAAACATTGGTTAGGAATGAAGATGAATGTTTGATTTTGGGCTATAAATAAAGCCCTACTACTCACAATTTGTAAAACATTACAAAATTTGTAAATCTTTATCTCTTTTTTAAGGGTAATTGATTAGCTCAATTTTGTCAAATTAGTTGTAATTTTAGAATTCATATATTTAGAGACGGTGAAAGTGGTCAATGATGCTCGAGGAATTTGGTAACATTTATACCGAATCTCTTTAAATTTTTGGTGTTATTATTTTTCTGCTTTAATATCTATTTTAATTTATTTTAAGATTATATTTTTAATAATATTATTTAATAAAATTAATTTAAGTTATATTCATTTAAATTATAATCGAATAACAACTATTTAAATAAAAAAATATAACTTATAACTCATTTCTTGAATTGTGCCCCCGTGCTGGGAAGTATAATTCTTTAGCCCAATAGCAACTTTATCTTTGAAAAAATCCAACGAAAGCAGTTTTAATGTTTTTGAAGTTCACGTGAATATATGTAATATAAGTATTGTCCAAAGCATCTTATTAAATAATATAATGTCTTTTTAGAAAAAAAATTAAAATAAAATTTTATGACCATTGTCGTAACCATAAATGATAATATTAAATTATTTATCTTTCGAGGAAAAAAGAAAAGAAAAATCAATTGAAATGAGAGTAACGACGTTGTTCCTTTGCCCTCGGTACGACAACTAACTCGGTAAGCGGTAACTAAAAAAGTAGCCTCTTTATTTTTTCATAGCCCAGCAGCCAAAATCTAAAAAGATTTTTTTGTCTATTATGGAATAGTTTGGTTCACGTTGAAAATAATCTTGATCCGCAGCTGAAGCAAAAATGTCTAATTTTTGGAGGAAATGACGAACAAAATAGAAGAAAGAAAAACACCATAAATATATGCAACAACACAATTCAAAATCTCCTTAAGTTCTTATCAAATTGATCTTACTTTCACGTCTAAAATCATGTACATAGAAAATTTTGCATCAGCAGGACCAATGTAGCAAGTAGCAACCTAGAAAAAAGAGGGAGGAGGAGGAGCTTAGTATTTTGGATTATTAGCCCTATTTCTTTATGATTTTTTAAGCTTGAAAAATAATTTTCTCCCTATCTCTATAAATATTTATATAGCAAGGTAAAATGTAAGTGTCTGAGGAACTCTGCAAAGAAGAATTAGAGAAGAAAGAGAGTGGCAGAGAGACGCTAATTCTTTCTATTCCCCTTCATCTTCATAGTTGTCTCAATACAGCTAAACCAAGCAAATCCCATCCTTCCCCCCTCTTCTTGCAGCTGACATAAGCAATACAGACCTAACTTAATTTACATTAGTAATCATTAAAATAATCTTGCTTTACTATATAAACACATCTCATTTTCCCAAAAAAATAAATAAATAAATAAAATCATCTTCCTATGTTTTTGTTCATTTAAGAACAAGACATCTCATTTAGTCTTTTAAAGAAAGGGGAAAACAACAACCACCCCTTTCTCTTCATTATTGTTCTTTAAGGATGCTTCCAACATCATGCATTCTCTTAATATGCCTCTTGAGCTTTTTCTCTACCTCCATCACTGCTAATTACAGCAGCTTGAATCTCACCCTCCCCCACCAACACCCCTACCCTGAAGCTGTTGTTGAGGAAGTCCAAAGGTAAGCTTCTAAAGCTCAAACCAAATCTATTTTACACATTTGGAAGTAGACAAAACAACATCTGGGTTTTGAAATTCATACTGTTTTGTATAATGGGTTGCCCTCATCTTCTCTAATTTTAATGTTGAACCTAACAAATCTCCATCTCTAACGTGTCCCTTTTTGTGTTTAATGCTCTGGGTCACTGTGTTTTCCAAAAGCATTGAACCAAAATCCCTACTATGTTTTCTCCATTTTGATAGATACAAATGTTACCAAACACCACTTGCTTGGTAGACGTTGAGGATAAAGATAGAAAGAAAAAAACTAGGTCTCAGTAGCCAAACAGAGCATTCCTCTGCTTGGTAGACGTTGCTGGTTTCATTTGAGCTCAAACTTCAAAGCATTTTTTTTCTCAGTAACCAAACAGAGCATTCCTCTTTCTTTTTTTTTTCGCGTTGCAGGAAAGTCGATGTATCACTATCAAGAAGACAAATTTTGTCCATTCAAGGAAAGGACCAATGTCATTCCGGCAATCCCATCGACGATTGTTGGCGGTGTGACTCAAATTGGCAAGCTAACCGTCAGAAACTTGCCGATTGCGGAATTGGGTTCGGCCAAGACTCCATGGGAGGCAAAGGAGGTCAGATCTACACAGTCACAGACTCCTCAGACCACGACGCTAGTAGTCCAATACCAGGCACACTCCGCCATGCCGTAATCCAAACCGAACCCCTTTGGATTGTTTTCGCCGCCGACATGACCATCAAGCTCAAACACGAGCTAATCATAAACAGCTTCAAAACCATAGACGGTCGTGGAGCAAACGTTCACATAACAGGAAATGGATGCTTGACTCTTCAATACATCTCCAACGTCATTATCCACAACATTCACATTCACCATTGTAAACCCAGTGGCAACACCAACATTGCATCAAGTCCAACCCATGTAGGCTACAGGGGAAGATCGGACGGCGACGGTATCTCCATATTCGGTTCTCGGAAAATCTGGATAGACCACTGTTCTCTTTCTTACTGTACCGACGGTTTAATAGATGCAATAATGGGCTCCACTGGAATCACAATTTCCAACAATCATTTTGGTCACCACGACGAAGTTATGCTTTTGGGTCACAACGACAACTACTTGCCAGATTCGGGAATGCAAGTTACAATTGCTTTCAACCATTTTGGGAGGGGTCTAGTGCAGCGAATGCCGAGGTGTAGACGTGGGTATATACATGTAGTGAACAATGATTTCACTCAGTGGGAGTTTTATGCTATCGGCGGTAGTGCTAGTCCTACTGTTAACAGCCAGGGTAATCGGTATATTGCTCCGGCGAACACAAATTCCAAAGAGGTAAAATTTCCTATTTGTTTTGCAGAAAAATTAATTATTTCCCAAATCTCTTTTTAGTGGTTTTCGATTAACCAATAGTTGAATGATTGTTTTCCTTTCTGATGTTGGATATGATGTTACAAATTCATTATTTTTATAAAATAATTTGCAGAATTTTATTTGATAAAGATAATTAATTTATGGTGCTTCATATTTTTTACGAAAGTATATTAACCCAAATATATTAACTACCCATTAAATTTAATAATTTATCCAGCTCTGTCGATAAAAACAAACCCTTTGTAAATTTTTGATGACGAGATAGTAGCTTTTTGAAACAGAAGGTAGTTAGTGGCTGCCAGCTATCTGAATTTTGTGTTTATAATGTGTCTGGGTAATTTTACGGTGGAAGCGCGTGAAGTAATGAAAACTTGAGGTAGCTGATGAGCTGTAAATGAGCAGGTGACGAGGAGGATGGAAACAAGTGGAGGGGACTGGGCGAGCTGGAATTGGAGAACTGAGGGGGACGTTATGGTAAATGGAGCTTTCTTTGTGCCTTCTGGTGCTGGCATGAGCACCCAATATTCAAAAGACTCCAGCGTTGGACCCAAGTCTGCTGCTATGATTGATCAACTTACCCTCAATGCTGGTGTTTTTGGTGACCCAAGGTAAAAGTATTCTACGCTTTTTTTTTTATAGATTTCATTAGATATTTTTGTCTTTAACAAGTCATCTAATGTTGTTTTACATTTGAAAAAAAGAAAGTTTTTTTTTTCCCTTAATAAATTTTAATTGAGTATTAGTTATATGCTGCTGATATGGGATTATGGGTAGGGACTAGGGAGAGTAGCAAAATGTTAAAATAATAGAAAGTGGGGTTTATTGTTCATCGGTGCACGTTATCGGGCGGGTATTCAGAATCTAGCCGACTAAAACAGCCTTACAGTTCAGTTGTCCTTTTACCACCTCGTTTTTCACTTGTTTTATTAAAAGACAAGTCATTTTTATTTCTTTATTTACTGTGTTGGGATTGAGCTAGGATGATTTAATCCGTTAGATTCACTATGGAGCTGCTGTTGGGCTCTGAGTTGTCTGACCATTGACCTCTTTGGACTGGGTGACCTTTATTGTTTACAGCATGTAGTCTTGTCACAAAAATAATAACATCGCCATTGGTTTAGATCTTACTCTTGAATTCATGGTGTTAAATTAATTGTTAAAATAGTTGGTTATACTTGTTAGTGTTAAATCATTTGATAAAAAAGACTTTTTTTAGTTTGGAATGAGTTGCTAACCCATCCGTGTTATCCTTAACATTGTTTTAGGTTGAATTTTGCATCATTTTATATTTCTTTATAAAATAAAATATTTTTTAAAATTATATCAAATATTGCACCAAAAATTATATTTAGTTATTTTTTTAATTAATTTTATTCATTATATGGAATAAGAAATTTAGAATTTTAATTACATCAAACCGCGAACTTCATCATATAGCAATTAATTGAGAAATTTGACGGTGGAAAATGAGTTCCGAATCAAAAGGCAGGAAGAAATGCAATGCATGTATTACGCATGGATATATAGTGCAGTAATGGTGATACAAGTGGGGGAATATATGTATTACCCACAGGTAATTAGTTTAGTTGGGTCTACAGTTTAGGGGTGCAAGTTAAAAGTTAACGATGTTTTAAATAATTATTTGAAATTTATTTATTATTTGTAAATATTAAGTGATAATAATATTTTTATAATTTCTTCTTCGTATGGTCACGGAGGAGAGAGTAAAAAATTATAAGGCATACCTTAATGCGGATAACCTTCTTATCCCAATCTGTTTTTTTTTTGTTGTTGAAGTGGAGGCATGTATTGTCGGCTGTGCTTGAGAATTATAGGGCGATTTTGGGTGAAAAGTGACCTAAGATAGCCAGTCCCATTATTTGATATTTTTGTTAAGAGGTGAATCGGTTTTATTCTCTTCATCTGCTTTCCAGCCCATAATGGTGGGGTCTCTTTTTTCTATTTTGTCATATTCTTTTGGGTCCCACTTCTGAATTTTGATTAGCATTGACATCTGAGTTACTTGTTAAAGTTTTTGTTTACGTTAAAATACATCTATCAATGAAATTTATAATAAATATTTAATCTGATTAAAACAATATATTTTTTAAACTTAATAAATAAGCACAATAAGTTTCAGAGGACTTTACTAATTCCAAAACTCATTTGACCTACACCTTTCTCTACTAGTTAATTATGATCAGTCCTTTAGGGTAGTTGGTTTCTGCTCTGTGTTCTGATTGATGGAGGATTTTGCGTATGTAATACTGAACAGTACTCACTAAACTGTTGAATGTTTTTACTTTTTAATTTTAACTTTTAATTATTTTATTTTATTTTATTTTGGATTTTTTTCTTTAAGTTTTTTCTGTTAGAGAATACTCTTTCACACTAACTCTTAAACGATTAATGATAAAAAGAAACATGAAAGAAGATTACTTTATCCCAACCATTTGAGTTTGACAACTCCCATGTTTTATATATATACTTATTTTATATTAATGAGAAGAAATATTTCAATATTAAATCATTGTTGTCTAGCTCTGGCGTTAATTACTATTTATTAATGTCTTGGGGGTTGAAATTATTACAGGGATACTGATGCAGACATCCCTGGATTCTCCGATGGTGGTGGGACAGTCACAGGAGCTAACAGCAACAACGGCAATGGAGGCTCAAGTGGTGGCAATGGTGACGGTGATTACTTTGGAATGATATTTGGGAGCGGCATCAATGGGGCATCACCAGTCTCATCTCCAAACTCAATATTTTTATCATTTCTAATTATTTTAATATTGTTTCTCATCAACAACAACAACAGTTGTGGTGTACCATCATTATCATTGTGATTATTGATGTTTGAAAGAAATCATCACATCATAATTAGTAGATTAAAGAACAACAGAGTATAAGAAAAAGATATGTTTCTCAACTAGTTGGATATTCTGTGCGCCCACATGCATTTGTTATCGATCAGGGAGGTCCATAATTTGAGACCCCATTTTGAGGGGTCCATTTATACACTTTTTTCTACTCTTTTCGGGTCTTTTCACACTATGACATAACTAATTTTAAAAAGAAGGTGGTGTTTAATTGGTTCGTTTTTGTAAGAATAGGATATGTGATATATTTGACCACCTATCACAATTTGAAACGAAAAATTTATGTGATTAGACGTATATAACTACTTTTTCACATATTTGTTTTTTATGTTTTATTGTTTGCTTTTTTTCCCGACCGAAAACAAAAATTATTTAGAAAATGTAGTAATACATAGGAATTATAAAAAAAATTAAGTTCTTAATAAAACATGGGTTTATCTAGTTATTTTTAAAAGACTAATAACTGATTTGTGTATTTTGAATATTTTTAAAAGACTAATAAAAAAGAAAAAAAAAAACTCACCACAAGTCAAGGCAAGCGTGTATCATATAAGAATTATATGTTCTGAGTTCGGACTTGAGCTGATACATAACCTGTTCATAGAATGAACTATCTATTTCACGACAGTTGATAGTTTATTTTAATTTTTAAAATGAAAATTCTGAAAACATAAAACGACGATATTATGGCTGGGGATAATAGTGTTAGTATGTCTATTCCAATTTGGATAATTTAATATATAAACTAGAATAATTCAACCTATTCAATATATGAATTTGATTAATTCAAACCGCATAGATGCAGGCCGACCCATTAGTCTATATATATTTTGTTTCTCTTATTCAAGTTTGGACCGATAGATATTTATGATTTACTAGAAAGTCTCAACTATGTATTTTTGCTTAACCACATAGTACAAGAGTACAAAAAGGGAAAAATAAGACTTAAATTCCTCTTCCATAATTGACACACATGGTAAGTGAAATTGAAACAAAAAAAAAACCCAATTTCCAAAGATCACAAAAATTTAACGATGAAGTCATAAAAAAAAATCTACATTGTTCTATTATCTCCAATATTTACTTTCACTAGTTTTAATAAAAAAAGAATAACTCTTTAAAGCTGACAAGCAACACATGATGCACTTAAACTAAATACCCATATTTTTTAAAATTGAGTGATCATATTCACATATTAAATTGATCCGTTTAGAACCAATCAACTTAGAGATTGTTTTAAGTTCAACAAGTTTAATCAAATTTGGTTTACACTAAAGAATGTCTTAAAGACTATTCTAATTAAGTAGTGCCCCTACGTAGAGTCAGTTGATTTAGTTTGGTGACGGTGAAATAACTACCAATAATAAAAAAACTACTGTGTAATATTTTTGATATCTAATTCAATATTTATGAAACTAAACCTATTAAATAAAATAATTACTTGATATCAAGTGCTTAACTTCTCATATTATAATAGATTATATATTTGGATTAATATATAATGAATTTCTCAAAATTAAGTCATGGTATAATGGCTTTGTAAAAAAAGAAAAATATAAGTTTATTAATTTTTTTATTGATCTTTGACGAGTTTTAAATATATCTTTAAATAGTTAATATTATTTTAATGATCTACGTTATTATATACTATTAAATAATTTTTTTATTATAAATAAAATTAAAAAGAAAAAAAATATTAGCAAAAAATATCACTAGAGTATGCATTCCCCAAAACATAGGAGACGTTTTCAAATTTCAAATTTCAAATTTTGGTCCGACAAAAATTATAGCGAACCAAGTAAACAACAGGCCCAAACCCGATATCCACTCAACCAAACGGTACACTAGGCCATTAGCACACAGATATAATCCACAGGAGGCTGGAGTTATGGATACCCTTAACACAAAACCCTAGCTTTGTACTCAGCCGTGATCCGTCAAACCACAAATCAGAACTGAAACTGTAAGAGCCAAGTATGCGAATATATATAGATTGTTTATGTTATAACGAATGAACCCATGTTCTGTTTGCCCTCGCTATGGTCTGTTCATATATATGTTTCCCTCTCCAAATCATTTTATTTTGTATTCAAGTATATCTACGCATATATACATCTCTCTATGTTTGATCATTTTTGCTGCCTTCAATACGATTGTGTTGATGATGGTATTACACTATTTTTTGATTAGTTTTTAGTTATTTATTTAAAATTTGACCTTCTCACGAAGTATGTGAATTTGTTTTAGCTCTTTTAATTTGACTTGAGCAATGTTGGAGTTGAAGTTTCCTACGATGTTTCAATTGAATCATGCATTGGATCTGATCTCACATGATGGATAATCTTCAAATGCACTGAGGGTACAATTCATTGGAAAGGAATTATGGCTTTGAAATGATAATACTATGCTATTTACTTTCAATTTTGTTGAGCTAAATATTGCACTATTTTTATAAATTAATTAATATGTAATGTATTTTGAATTTGGTATAAGTTTTATGTAAAAGTATTAGTTTTTACTGTCTTTATGAGTGAGACCAATAATTATGCAGTTAAAGTTCCCAATGATGTTTCAACCGAATCATGCTAATGTATCACTGATCTTTACATGATCGATATTCTTCAAATGTTACTGAGGGAACAATGTTTCGTAAATAAATTACGGCTTTAAATAGTTATAGTTATTTTCTGTTTATAATGATGTTATTTCGTATTAGAAATGAAAGAAAAGTTCAAAATGTATTTTAATTTTCTATAATATCTTTACCAGAAAGTTGAAATGTGGCCATGTCTATTGTCATCTTATGGTTGTCTGAAGAAACTGAGATCATTGTATATTGTATTTCAATTTTAAATTATATAGACATTCACAGTTATGCGTGATTTTATAAGGTTTTTAGAGGAATAACTTGTTTGTTTCAATTAAATTCTAGTTGAATTTTCCAATATGCTCTTTGAATGTTAAATATCATTTCTGTAACTTAATAAGCATATTAGTCCAGTGGTAGAAAGAACAAGAAAAGCACAGCTGCTGCAATACCAAATAAAATACAACTGAATTTTTGTAGAACTCCAAGTTCGTTTGGTTGGTGTATAACCTCCATGTTTCTCTTAATTTAAGAAATGATTAGCAGATAATAGTTGGAAGCCAAGCCGCAAATAAAGTGAGACACGACTTTGTATCATTACCATAAAAAGCATGGTACAACTGTGTAATCATTGAAGCATTTATGCCAGTATCCATTCAAAAGGCATAGGAGGATTCCCTGCTTACGAGCTCCAGTGATGATAAAGTGTGACTTTTCTCCAATGGCTATGTACAAGCACACCTGTCAAACTTGGGGTTTGGCAATTTTCTGATTCACAGCAAGATAAATCATGAAGGCCCCCAAAAGAGTTCAAAGCTCTACCAATTGGCACCCAAGTCTTTGAAGAAGCTGATCATTAAGCAGTGATTCGTACAAGACATGCAACTTATTTTATGCTAGTTTGAAAGTGCTTTTGAGTCAAACATAAAATTTTGTTGGAAGTGCTTTCAGGTTTAGCGAGCACACTTTATGCTTTCTGATATAAGCAAAAATTATTTGCTTATTCTAGATAGAAAAAAATATTTATTTAATGGGTTATGACTAATATTATGAAAAGAACCATACTATTTGACACCCCCACATGTGAGGAAAGGAGTAGATAATAGTGCACTATAAAATTCTCATATAATTCAAAATTATATTTTATATTAACCATTAAGCAAAATAAATTAGTTAAAATCTGTTTGTTTGAGATTGTGTGAAAGCGTTTAATGACTTAATAAGAAAACAGTTGTTAGATGCACTATTAAGATTTAGAAAGCAAATTTGTGCTTCTAAAACCGCTTCCGTCTAAACTACTTTTTTCAGTTTGTTAAACTCCCTCACCAACCTTTTTGTTTGTGATTATATTTAGATAAAGAAGCGAGCAGATCTTACAATCAAATCGAAGTGCAATCATCTAAACCTGAAGTGAAATAAATAACGTGATCCCTCTTTAAGGAACATGCCAAGCATTTTTTAGTTCATGGCTCGGCATATCAAGTCGTCTGAGATTTAAGAGATATATGGTCCAAATAGACTACAATATTTTTTTTACGAGTCATCTTCATTATCGGTTCAACAGGCAATATTTGCTTAATCCCAACATCTGATCTCCAACTTTATTCCATTTGTTTGTTAGAACAAGGGGCAAAACGGGTTCAAAACAATATAACAAAAAGAAATTTAACTCCAACACCCTATAAATAGATAGAACTTAAAACCTAAGACATTTGACTAATCTACGAGTTATCTGGAATTGCAAGCAAAAGCCAATACATCTAATAGCGGTCAAAGGAAGTTGGTCGCCCTCCCCTACTTGGACGATCGTAAGGACCTGCCCTACTCCTGTAGCTTCTTCCATCATTCCTTGCCACCCCTCCACTTCCAATCCTGACATTGCCCCCTCTTGGGCCATCATCCTTATCATAGCTATTTAGAGGGAAACGATCAGCAGAGCCACCAGCATACCTATCGTTTGCAACTCGATCAATAGGCAGGTACCTGCACAATTTTGCACACCCAAGTTGGAAGTTATCAACCATTGTTAAAATTTAATTAATAAATCAATAAATTGGCTTGAAAAATTCAATTGCCCACTGCTCAATTTCTAAAACTAAAATTGTTAATATCTTAATCAGAAGCAAAATAATTTTGAGAAAATATGAAAAGAATTTGGGATAGAAGAAAATGACCATTATTTACATAGTTAACTGATATTGCACATTGCACAACCAAAACGGTGGCTACTATGCAAAATATCATCATTAAAATTCCCATACCTTTCAGTAACATAGCGATCACGACTTCCATATTTGCTGTCTTTACTATCAAAATGGTCCTTCTGTCCATGTCGTCCGCCATCATAACGGCCATCCATATATCGATCATGATCTCCCCCAAAGCGATCTCCACGACGACCTTCAAACCTAGAATTTGATGAAAATGCACCTCGGCCCACACCAGCTAAAGTACAGTCTCGGGCCCAATGTCCAGGGCGCCCACACTTAAAGCATTCATCTTGTCCTACCGACCTTTCAATTCCCCCATAGCCTTTCCTGACACTGGATGAGTAGCCACCACGATAACCTTTATCTAAATCATCACCACCCATTTTTGGTTGGGCCATGTTCACAGATATGACCCTGTCACCAAACTCCTGTCCATCCATCTCCCTTATTGCATCTTCCATTCCCCGTCGACCTGCAAATGTTATAAACCCAAATCCACGAGGACGGCCAGTATCTCTTTCCATCATGATCTACATGAACACCACAGTCAAGAAATTTATGGCAACTTGGCAAAACAATAAGGAGCAGCTGTTTAATAATTAATACCATATAACAGTAAAACCAGCGATTGATCATTTGCTGTAAAAATGACGAGCACATGCATTACTAATGATTATATGATAGAAAAAAGACCTCCACCCTTGATCTCCAACAGAATCCAAGATACAAATAGGCATAAACTGGTAATCAATGCCCACAAATTAAAATTTCTAATGCCTTATACATCTATAGTCAGCTTGAATTGGCCATGAACACTAGTATTCCATTGGGGTTGAGCAAATTCCTAGACATGACAATCTTGAATTATGAGATTATGATCTAACTTGTGTCATTCCATTGTCTTCATCCATAAATATAGACTAACCAAAGCGACTGCAACTCAATCATGCATGAATGAAAGATAAAAGACCTTTTAAGTTCAATCAAAGTACCAGATCACAGTGGTGATATCACTCATCAATAACAAGGGACTCATCCAAGATATCTTCTCGAATTGCTTCAAATCTAACCCTTGATTTTTTGGTGTCACTAAGTTCAGTTAGTCAAAGCATAATCATGTCATTTACATTATGGTTTGAACTTGGATAAAATTCTGAAAGGAACATGCTTGGACATGGGTGCCTTGGCCAACAAAGAATGACTACAGAATCCAAAACATTTAGCAGTTTGGGTTCAGGTGACAAACATTGAATCCATCAAAACAGTTGTAGCTGAACTGAAAGCTAAGATGCAACCAGACTACACTAGAAAACATATAATAAAGTGTCACATTGATGATGCTTGTGGTGGATGCTTCCATGTGCAACCTTAAACCACCGCACCAAATCAGACTGAAATTGGGAAATGCATCTGATGTGATCGAGTAGGCACCTGATCTGTTGATGAAATATTCCCAAATTGAAGATGTAGAAAGAGGTAGGTGTTAATCCAATCATAATAGTTCTGGCACTCCAGATGATGTGGAAAGACTGAAGACAGTTTATCAAGACTATTTACTCACAAACATCATTCATTCTCGAATATCAACCATGATATTGACTCTAAGCATGTTTGGCCAAAGTGAGCCACACAAAAAAAGTTGATAAGGCCCAAAGTTAAAAAAAGCAGTTCTATTAACAATGCTGAAAAGCAAAAGCATCACATTTCATCAGGTCTCCAGGTAAGAAGAGAGTCTAATTGCAACTCCGAATTGATAAGGACACTGCATCAAGCATGTCTAAACTTGATTTAAAAAATCAGAAAATTATACACGTAAACTCAACAGATCAAGCTCAATCTCGACAGGTCTTGCTTGCCTCAAGACAAACTTCAGGCCTCAGGCAACTGGTAATTTTCTGAGATCTTCAAGAGAAACAGGTAAGAAGCAAAGCTTGGAGATATATCACCTTTAAAAACTCCGTGAGCTATATGGAAAAGACCAAATTTAGAGAACCTAAGCAAGGTTTTCAAGAAACTAAATAAATCATTTCAATCAAGCCCGCATGTAGCCTTCACCTTGGTATTCTAGTCCGAAAAATCTGTAAGTTTGAGAAGCAACTTACTAGAGCAGAGCTTACCTTCTAATCAGCAAAGGAAGTACAATTATTTCAGAAACTAAATAAACAATGACTTTGTAAAACAGTAAAACGCAGATCAATTCAAGTTCTCCAGTTCCTCCACCACAGAATCCAAAATGAAAAGTACTGAATCTGAACCAAACAGAAATTCCTTCAATGACTTTTCCAAATGGTTGGCCCTTTCCTATTCACATGATCACATCTTCACTTTAATATTATTACTGAGTTTTATTATATATCCAACCAAAACTCATCTCAGGAATATGAATATGTATCAAAAATTTACTGCCATCCATTGATCAAAAATCCACATACTCAGAGACCTATTCTTTATGTGAGTACTTCGCCTCTTGAAAATTAAAATAACCATCTGATATAAGCTAACCAAAAAAACAACAATATGATTCAGCAACTTGAAGCAGCCACTCATATAAAATAAATGCTTCAAACAGCACTAACAGAAAAATGTAACTCTAAGAAGATCGTGACCAACAACAGGAGCAATTGTCAACATACACACACATATATGTATAAACGAACACACTTGAGAATTCTTCCAAGTAACAAGCCATATTAATCATAACAAACTAAAGGGGAAAGAACAAACTTCATTGAATATGAGCAGCAATAAGAGGAAATTAAGAAAACTGAAACTTCCTTAAAAAAAGATAAAACATATGCTCGTAACTTTTTTGCTTTAAGATTCTAGGGAACCAAAAGGGAGCAAAAACCTAAATCGGACAGGAAAAAAAAATTAAAGCACCTGAACTTCGAGAATTTTTCCGAAACGAGAAAAAGCGTTCTCAAGCTGACGCTCCGTAACATTCCAAGACAACCCTCCGACGAATATTCGATAGTCGTCCATCCCGGCCATAGTTCACTCACTCAACTGTTTCTATTCCTGCAGAATAAACAACAAAACGAATTCTCAAATAAAAATGAAAAGACCCGCGTTTTAGGGATTTTGGGAAACCCTAGCGAAGTAGCTGCCTATAGCTAGAGAAAACAAAAGGCGTGAGAGATTTTTCTTGTTCCGTGGTTTCGAGCGTAGGCTATGAATCGCAATCATTGGTGGATACTCCATACGACAATATTCGTGGCTTCTCTCTCATTTTTCTCCTCTTTAAAAAATTCCTGACACCTGTAAAAGAAATAAAAAATGGATTAGTTTTCATTTCTTAATTTTCGGAGTTAGTTATTTTAGTTAATAATTTTATCGGTCTTCAATCTTTACACTAAAATATATTTTGAATAATAGTATTTTTTTTAAATATATTTTAACCCCCAATATTTCAAACAATTCTTAACATCTATAAAAAAAAGGATTGATTTTCGTTTCTTAATTTTTTCCTAGGCTATTTCTGTTGACAGTAAAGAATTTTTCTGAAAATCATCCAAAATTACAAATTCCGTGAAATTGATAAATGCCCTTTTATTTTAATTTTTTAAGAGTTTTTATTTACATTAACTTATTTTCTCACACTAATTTATGTAATAATTATTTATTAGTCAAAACAGTTAAATTTATTTTTTCTTAACATATAAGTTATCACAAGACAAAAATTGAGATAAATATACTTTTTTATAATAAAAATAAGCTTTTCAAATTCTTTAAATTTTAAAAACATGTATTTTAATATTTAATTTATTATAAATTACTTATGTAATTAATAATTCAATTTAGCTATAATTTAGGTTCGTAAAAGTCACCATAAACTAATACATTTTGAGTAGTCTAGTTATCACACTGAGAGTGAGGAAATAATATGATTTTGTTAGACATTAAGTTGCATGGTTAGAAACTCAAGCTCACGTAGTTAAATGTTAATTTACAAGCGATATCTTTTTCTGTTAATTTAGAATATGTAATTCTTATAATCGATAAATAGGTGACATAATCGTAACATTTTATTTATATGTGATTTATTTTAATTTAAAAAACTAATCATCATAAATAATATATAAATTTATCATTAATAAAAATAATAAAGAGTTATTGAATTTTTAAGAAACATACATACTTAATTTTTACAAATTTATCCTATTGTATAACTTTTATATGTTGAAATATTAATTAATTTAAAATAAATATATAGACACCTTAAAAATTAATAGAATAAATGTATTTTTAAAAAGTAACAGACTCCAAAATTAAAAAATCGATAAATGCCTTTCTATTGGAATTTTCCAATAGTGAGTTAGCAAACAAATTGCAAATATATTTTAAACAGTCGCTCGTATATTATCATGCATCTGACATGCGTTATTTTTATCTCAACTTATACTTTACTTATTTTTTTTACCAATAAAACAAAAAAAAAAAACTTAATTTGGTTGGACTATGTTTTGATTGAATAAGTTGGTTATTGGTTAGATTAAATAGATTTATATATTATTAAATTTATAAAAATATTATTAAATTTTAAATTATTATAAAGATACCAACAAATTTTAATTATTATTATATAAGTATAAACATCTTTAAATTTATCAAAAATATAATGAATTTTAACAAAGATGATACTTTTGTTGGTTTTGATATTTTTTTGGTTAAAAATTAATTTTTCGTAACAAAAATAATAGAAACAAGCATCAACAACAAAAAGTTATCCAACAAATATTTTATTATATGAATAATTTAATTATAATAAAGTAGAATAATAAACATACATTTATAAATATAAACAAAAAGTTAAAATATTTGGAGTTTTAAATCTTATCTCTTAACAAAATTAGTAAAAATACTTACAAACTCTAAGTTTATCAAGACTTGTTTTTAATTTTATAACTAAAATGAACACTATATATTGTTAAATAATAATAACTTCCTACAGAATCTATTATTACATGAATTCTATTGTTAAAGAACGGTAACTTTCTACCAATAACACATTCTTGAATCATTATAATTTTGGATTGAATTTTGTTTACTACAAAATTTTTTCAAGTAAGTATTGAAAAATTCTTTCAATTTTGTATACGTTGACCGACGTATGAGAAAAAATATGGTAAATCTAAATGGTCATCATTTGACATGTTTTAATTTAGATTATGATACACACTACAAAAAGGTCGTGAGTCCATTAGCAGGTTTTCTGGTTAAATAAAAATATTCTTATTTAATATTATTATAATAATATTTTTACTATCATAAATATATAATTTATTTAATTATTTTTAATTTATTAATTAAAAAATATATGTTTATTTAAGTTGAAAAAAATAAATATATATTATAAAAAAATTATGTTACATAATAAAACCTTATAAATTTTAAATATATTATTTTTTATATTTTTTTAAATTTTATTTTATTACTTTGAAACATATTATTTATCAATTATATATATACAATCTTTATTAAATTTTTAGTATTTATTTTTTAAAAAATAATAACATTAAACTTATAATAGCACATTTTCTCTACTGCACCTACCCACTGCATGGAGGCATGGACAGGCAAGCAAGCAAATTAACACAACACGTAGACAGCACGTGTGAAGTACACAGACAAACTCATGCATGCAAGCTATTTTTTCGAGTCCAATGAAATTTACAACAATGCCCCTACTACCTCCATTCAAAAGGATTCATTCAAATTTCCAGCCTTTAGAAAATATTAAAAAATAGATTAGCACCACCGCCAAAATTATCAAACTAAAATGACTCTTTCAACCATATCTACTCAATTTATTTATCCTACTCAAGAACTCCTAGTCAACAACCTCCGGGGCATTGTCGTCTACTTGGTCATACAAGGGTAGAAATGTCATCATTCCCCAAAAAAATGAGGGAGAAGAAAAAAAATTATGAATAAGAGAAAGAGCTAAAGAAGAGATCGATCGATTACCCCGGAGAACACCACCAAGAAAAAACAGATCGCTATCATGTTCAAACTGCTAACATGCGCGTTTAGTATTGCAGTCTTATCCTGCACACTGAACACTCTTTGTGTAGCTTTTCATGGCACCAACAATAACAAAAACAACCCAGAAGATCCGATCATACAACAAGTCACAGAGGATCCTATCTCAGAAAAGAACGAGCTTCTGGGAGTACTGGACAAAGAGATAAAGTTCGGGAGTTTCATGAAAAAGTACGGGAAGTCATATGCTACGCAAGAGGAGTACATGCACCGACTTGGGATTTTTGCCAAGAACTTGATCAGAGCAGCTGAGCACCAGGCCCTCGATCCAACGGCTGTCCATGGTATCACACCGTTCTCTGACCTTTCCGAGGAAGAGTTCGAACAGTTGTATACGGGCGTTAAAGGTGGGTTTGGATTCGCCAATGGGATAGTTGAAACTGCACCTCCTTTGGAAGTCCGTAATTTGCCTGAGAGTTTTGATTGGCGAGAGAAAGGTGCTATTACTGATGTTAAGATGCAGGTAATTTTCGTCTCTCTTAATTTCCTGTTTTTTGATTCTTGGGTTTTTAAAATTAAATAAGAAAGAATTTTTAATATCCTCTAAGACGTGAATTCTAATCACTATTTATTTCCTAATTATTTGTGTGAAAGTGTTAATTTATTAATTAATTTATAAAATAATACTTAAATATAATAAATTTTAAAAAATTGTTTATGTTTACTTAGAATAAATAACTTCTTATACAAAAATAATTAATTATAATATAAAAAATTATTAATATTTTAATTATTAATATATATTATTTAATTGATAAAAAATAAGATTTAAGTTAATTAACAAAAAAATATTTTTATCTTACTTATTATAAATAACTCTCTATTAAAAAAAAAACAATTTTAATCTACATAATTATCAATATTTTAACTATTAATAATATATTATTTAATTGATAAAATAAATAAGACATAAGATAATTAACCACAAAGAATAATTTATCTTACTTAAAAGATATAACCTTGTATTAAAAAACATATGTAATTGTATATTTAAATTGTTAATATTTTAACTATTAATAATTTATTATTTGATTGATATTGATATTAAATTTTGATAAAATAAATCATTTAAAACAATTAAATGGAAGGGTTAGAAGTTTTTTATCAAATTGAGCGTAGAGGAGTTAGTCTCACATGAAAAGTTCCTAATTTATTTCATTCAAATTTAACATGAATATCTATTAAAATATAACAAATTAATAGAAAAACTTAAATCTGTAAATTAAAACTTTTAATAAAAAATAAAACATTTACACTAATATAATTTGGTCTCTCAATTCACACTAATTTAGTTTATAAATGTGATAAATTTAGTTCAAAATTTTAATTTTCATTAAATTTTGAATTAAATTTATCAAATTTAAGAAAATTTAGGTTAAATTGTATGAATAGAAGATTAGGAAATAAATTTTAATATATTGTATAAATTAGGGACAAGCAAAAAAATGTTTCAACCTCTTACCAGAGGGAAAACGAACTCCATAATACTTTTTGTAATTGAATAAGTAATAATTGTCAAAATATTCTCTGATAATTATCATGTATTTTCATATATTTATGTTCTGTTTTTACAAGAGTTTACAATGTATATAAGGAAAACGAAAAATTAAACAATAACCATAAAACCTGCACATCCAGGTTTTATGGCTCCACTAATATTATTGTCTGCTCCATGTTTTACTCCATGGAGCATTTCAGGTTCCGCCATCGTTATAGCACACACCAACACTCCTCCTCAAGTTGGTGCATATATGTCTCTTATGCCTAACTTGTCAAGTGAGTTGTAGAAGTTCCTTGCAGACACAGATTTTGTGAGTATATCAGCCAATTGATCTTCTGATTTAACAAATGGAAGCTTAATAATCTTTTCTTCAAGATTCTGTTTGATGAAGTTCCGATCCACTTCAACGTGCTTCGTGCGATCATGTTGAACTGGATTGTGAGATATGGCAATGGCCGCTTTGTTATCACAAAATAAGTTCATTTCAGAGTTGTGAGCAACACCAATTTCGCTAGAAGTTTTTTCAACCAAAGCGAGCTCACATATTCCTCGACCATTCCTCGAAATTCACCAAAGACTGGATAAGGCAACTACATTTTGCTTGCTTCTCCACGTGACAAGATTGCCCCCACGAAAGTAAAGTACCCAAAGAAGAGATTTCCTATCCTTCATATTCCCCGCCTGGGCCCGAATCAGATATCCAAGGACTTCCAATTGACCATTCTTTGAAAACATAAGTCCTTTCCCAGGGAGGATTTTAAGTAACGAAGTATTCGCACGATCGCATCCATATGGTCTTCACTGGCAAAGGTATGAACCGACTCACGACACTCACAAAGATAAGCAATATCGGTCGAGTATGAGATAAATATATGAGTTTACCTACTAACCGTTGATATCTCTGTTTATCCGCCGGTACTTGGTCCACATATTCTCCGAGTTTATGATTTTGAACCATTGGAATATCGACAGTTTACAATCTAGTAGTCCCGCCTCGCTAGTAGGTCCAGAGTATATTTCCTTTGGGAAAGACATATGCCTTGTTTTGATCTTGTTACCTCAATACCTAAAAATATTTGAGCCCTCCTAAGTTCTTCATTTCAAACTCATTTGACAGCTTGTTCTTGAAGCTTAGAGATTTCTTCTTTATCATCCCATGTAATGATCATGTCGTCTACATAGACTATAAGTTTGTTATCTTCCCTAATCTATGTTTTAGAAAAAGAGTATGATCGTAGTTGCTTTGTTGGAACCCATATTTCTTCATTGCCGAACTCAACCTACCAAACCACGCTCGAGGTGATTGTTTTAGTCCATACAATGCTCGTTGTAATTTACATGCGCTTTTTTTCCTCGATGTAACAAGATATCCCAAAGGGATATCCATGTAAATCTCTTCTTCAAGGTCGCCATGAAGGAAGGCATTCTTCACGTCAAGTTGGTGCAATGGCCAATCTAAATTTGTCGCAAGAGATAACAAAACTCTCACGCTTTTAGTTTAGCCACGGTGAGAAGGTTTCTTGATAATCTATCCCATGTTTCGTGTATATCCTTTTGCTACAAGCCTCGCCTTGTAACGATCAACTAACCCATCCGCTTTATACTTAATGGAGAAAATCCACTTGCATCCTACCATCTTCCTCCTCGAGGCAACTCGCTTAACACCCACGTGTTATTCTTCTCAGAAGGCCTCAAATTCCTCTTTTATAGCTTGAGTCCATTTTGGATCAGATAAGGCTTCTTCAATGCTACTCGGAATTTGACACGAGGAGAGTGTTTGTGCAAATGCCCTGATAGGTTCTGATAACCTTTGAGTAGATACATAATTTGCTATTGGATACTTGGGTTGTCGTTCTTCTCTTTCTGGGGAGTATCGATTTGGAGGTTTACCTCGATTGTGTCTGAAAGGTAAAACATAACCAACAGATGTATCTATAGCATTAGTCTGTAAAGGTGTGATAGGATAGCTTACCTCAGGAGTGTTCTCAGCAGGAGGATCATTGGGTACTAGAGAATGGAGGGGTACATCAACCACTTCATCTTCTGGAGATTCAAGTACTACTTCAGCTTCAGTTCTTGGAAGTTCAAGCTCGGGTCTAGATACGGGCTCCTCCATATTATTGGCACGATCCGAGTATGTTGGACTTGTGTCTAATATTTCAACATCAAGCCAATTTCGTTCTTCACCATAACTCTCCTCCTGAAGAGTGGAATTGGATACCGGTGATGGGAAAAAATATTCTGATTCGAGGAAAGTGACATCCATGGTAGTATAGTGTCTTTTATTAATTGGATCATAACATCGGTACCCCTTTTTTTGTACACCATACCCTAAGAATACACATCGGACAGCACACGGATCCAACTTAGTTCGTTGATTTTTATGGAGGTGGACAAAAACAACACATCCAAAGATTCGGGGCGGAAGCATCAAAATAGTAGGCAAAGGAAGATGATCAGATAACACTTTTAATGGAGTCTGAAATTGTAAGGTCTTTGTGGGCATTCGATTCAGTAGATACACAGCTGTAGTAACAGCATCACTCCAGTATTTATTAGGCATATGTGCACCGATTAGTATGGCCCGAGCCGTTTCTAAAATATGCCGATTTTTTCTCTCTGCAAATCCCATTCTCGTTGTGGGGTTTATGAACACGAGGTTTCATGGAGAATACCACGGTTGTCAAAGTATGTCCTAATTGTTGATTAACATATTCCCTCCATTATCGACCTAAGTATCTTAATTTTTTCGTAAAATTGTGTCTCGAACCATGGTGTGAAACATGTGAAATGTAGCAAATACTTCATCTTTATGTTTGAGAAGGTAAAGCCATGTCATTCGTGTACAATCATCAACAAAAATAACAAACCAACGATGACCCGATGACGTAATGACCGGGGAAGGTCCCCAAACATCAGAATGTACCAAAGCAAAAGGAGCCACACTTTTATTCATGCTCATAGGATAAGACGCCCTATGACTTTTTGCTAGGATACAAGTATCACATTTGAAATCTGAATGTGTGATATTTGAAAATAAACTGGGGAGTAGGTGCTTTAAATACCCGAATGATGGATGCCCAAATCTACGATGACATAGCCAAATCTGTCGTTCCTTGTTACCAACAGTATGTTGCATGTGATTGGCTCTTCCTGAACTGAGGTCATCCACATAATATAGCCCTCCTCTCCTAGTACCACGCCCAATGATCTCCTTGGTGAGAATATCCTGTAGAAGGCAAAAAGTAGAGTACATCAATACTACACAGTTAAGGTCTGAAGTGACCTGACTTACAGACATTAGTCGGTTTGACAGAGAAGGTACTAGCAAAGTATTAGATAATGATAATGAAGGAGATAAGGTCACTGTTCCAGCTCCTGTAACTGGATAAGTGACCCCATTTGCATTGGCAACACGACTCCGTCTTGGCTGGGTTGTATTGGATAGATCGTTTGGGTCAAACGTCATGTGATCTGTAGCTCCAGAGTCCAGAATCCAATCCTCTTTAGCACTACGAGTAGAGAGGTGAAATGCTTTACTTGAAATACCTGGATCCTGGGAAGATTCGGCCTGAGAAGTGAGGGATAGTGAGGCATTATTGGTAGCCACAAATTTCTGGGCCAGTGTCCCGTTTCTTCCGTGCTTGAAGATCATTCCACCATTCTCGGATACCCATGGAGTTTGAAGCGGTTTTCACGGGTGTGTTTGGAGTTTCCGCAATGGCCACATTTCATGTCAAGAGATGGTCGATTTCGCGAGGATTTCTTGCTGCCCAAGGAGGTTCCTGTTTTTGGTGGCATCTGATTATGGTGTCCCTTGAGCCCTTTAAAAGTCATAACTGCTCCGGGTGTCGTATCTACACCGCGATCATCACGGCTCTTCGACCTCTTCCCGACGGACGAATCCATGCGCTTGTTCCACCGTCGGGAATGGTCCGATTCAAGCACATCACTTCGAGTTTTGTCGAGTCTGTCATCAAGTCGATCAAGCAAGGTATACACTCGATCTTCCTGTACGATGGAGTTGTATTTTTGTATCTCATTTGCACACTCCATTGGATTAGGACAACGTAAATCAATTTCTCGCCACAACCCTCGGGCGTCATTGTAGTATTTTCCAATGGACCCCCCCGCCTGTTTCATACGAGTACCTCGACGACGAAGATCATACACTTGAGACGTGTCTGTCCCATCATAGAAGGTGGTAGCAGCAGAATCCCAAACTTGTTTCGCAGTTGGGAATCGAATAAAATTTGCAATCAAGGAGGGGTCCATCGAATTGATCAACCATCCTTTAACAATGGCATTTTCAGTGCGCCATCTCCTGAATGAGGGGTCGGTTTCAACAGGTTGAGGAAAATCCCCATTAATATATCCCAGTTTGTCTTTGCCAGAGATATACATCTCCACCACCTGGGACCACAAGGCATAGTTGGATCCTCCCAACTTGATACTAATGGGGGCAGTCGACGCTTCAGTTGACAGAGGTTGTGAGCTGATCTGAGCTCTAGTGAAAACTTCCGTCATTTTCGCCGTCAAATCTTCCAACATAAAATTGGTAGTTAAATCTCTAGATTTCGCCATGAAATCTAAAATTTTTTTTTTTTTTACAATTCGTACAACACTATATAAAGAAAAATTTCTAAACCTAAATCATTTTCGCAGCCCTTCGTAACCCTAAATCCCTTTTCCTTTTTTTTTTTTTTCTCTCACAGCTCTTGCTCGCCTCTTCACGCCGCTTCTCGCAGCCTCTTGCTCGCCTCTTCACGCCGCTCTCTCGCAGCGCCTCTCTTCTTCTGATGGAAGAACCCTAGCCGACTACAAGCATCCAAATGAGTCGCCCTCTCTACTCGTCCTCCATCTCCGTGAAGCGGCGCTTCTTCTTCTTCTTCGTTCCAAGTTTCTCCACGATGGTCGCTAGTAAGAGACGTTGGCCAACCGCGACACTTCACGAGTGGTTCGAATGAGCAGCCTAGATCGCATGGCTCCTCGAAGTGTTCTATCGAGGTTGCAACTACGGATGGTCGCAAAGACCGCGAGGCTGCACTGTCTACCTATCCCCTCAGGTTTTGTTGTTACGCCTTACACAATATTCTTTGTACTGATGTCGTTGTTTTACTTGATATTTTTTTTTCCGTGTTGCAACACTGATCGGTTTCAGAAATAAGAAATCAGAAACCATAAACAGCTTCGGGACAAATACAAACCAGAGATCAGAACTCAGCAAAAAAATGAAAACAAAAGCAATCACAGCCCACCCAAAAATCGAAATGTAATTCGTGAATCAGAAATCAGAATTCAAAAATCAGAAATCAACAAATCAGTAATCAGCAAATCAGATTCAGAAATCAAAATGGTAGTTCCATCAGAAATCAGCAGGTAGTTTCATTAGTCACCAATAACCTGCTCTGATACCATGTCAAAATATTCTCTGATAATTATCATGTATTTTCATATATTTCTGTTCTGTTTTTACAAGAGTTTACAATGTATATAAGGAAAACGAAAAATTAAACAATAACCATAAAACCTGCACATCCAGGTTTTATGGCTCCACTAATATTATTGTCTGCTCCATGTTTTACTCCATGGAGCATTTGTGTCTGCCACTGTTATAGCACACACCAACAATAATAAATTAATCATTATTCATAATATTTTGAATGCAGGGTACATGCGGATCATGCTGGGCCTTTAGCACTACAGGAGCTATTGAAGGAGCTAATTTTATTGCAACAGGGAAGCTCCTCAGTCTCAGTGAACAGCAGCTCGTAGACTGTGATAACCAGGTTAATTTTTATCACTTTGAACCCTGCTTTAATAGAGGAATTACCAACCATTTTGTGTATCATGCAATTTTGTTCCTTATATCTCTCATTAAGGTATTGATATACTTTTTCTTTCAATTTTGGCAAAAAGTGTGATATGTCACAGAAGGATGCGTGTGATAGTGGTTGCAAGGGCGGCCTTATGACAAATGCCTACAAGTATTTGATGCAGGCAGGAGGGCTAGAGGAAGAGAGTTCATATCCTTACACTGGAAAACGTGGGAAATGCAATTTTAAACCAGATAAAGTGGCAGTAAGAGTTGTGAATTTTACCACCATTCCTATTGATGAGAACCAAATTGCTTCATATTTAGTCCACCATGGTCCTCTTGCAGGTAACAGAAAATGCATGTTGTCTAATATTTTGACTTTTCAAGATAATACAATTTTGTTCATATGTTAAATGCATGCAGTGGGATTGAATGCAATCTTCATGCAAACTTACATTGGTGGTGTTTCATGTCCACTCATTTGTGGGAAGAAATGGATAAACCATGGTGTTTTACTCGTTGGTTACGGATCTCACGGGTTCTCTATTCTCCGGTTGGGATACAGGCCATATTGGATCATCAAAAATTCATGGGGCAAGCATTGGGGAGAGCGTGGATACTACCGCCTTTGCCGTGGCCACGGTATGTGTGGAATGAATACTATGGTCTCTGCAGTTGTTACCCAAGCGTCCTGAAGAAACTATATATTCAGCCTCTTACCTGTCTTTTATGCTGCTAAATAATAATAGACAGGGACAGAAGCAGAACAATTAGTTGATTAAATTTAGCTAGGCTTGTGGTTTTATTTGTCTTTATCATGTTATATGAAGATGTAACCATATGTTTCTAAAGCCAGAATTTCTTATTTGGTTAGTATATATACTAGAAAGAAATTAACAATTTAGAAATCATGCAAGAGTGAAGCTATATAGGATGTTATATTGCATATGATTGAAGTGGTTCTATGAGTAGAAGAAAATTTGACTTAAATGGAACGAGATATATATGATTGTGTGAACGCGTTCTTTATATCTGTTGTGTTTTTTTTTTTTTTTTGCTATTATTCAAAGCAAGTTAAATTACCTGTATTAGAATTTCTAATCGATAACTAATATTATGAAATTAGTGACAACATAGGGGGTGAGTCTTATTTTTTAACATATGAATTTTTCCTATGACAAAAAATGTTTTTTTTTTCATGTTATGCAGTGCAAATGATTTTTTTCGTATGATGTAAATTTTTTTTTACGGATCGAAAATGTGATGTATCTTATAATATAAAGAAAACATGTATGTTTTTAGAAAGTATTAACTATAAAATTAATTAAATAATTGAATCATAAAAATAATTAAAGTTTTAACAAAGAAGCTCGTAGAGTTGTTAATTAATAATGTTTGTTGATTATTCTCAACATCAAATCTAGTTTTTCTTTTTTTGTTTCTTTCCTTCTTTCGTCCTACGATCATGATCTTGGATCACACGATGGTAGTGGCTTTTTTTTTTGTTTCTTTGACTTTTAAGTCGGTATTAAAAGTTTATAGAGAGCTCTGTAATTCAAGGAAAAAGTTTGTAATTATTCTCAATAATAATATTTATGTTAAGACTTATTGTAGGAAGTGTACGAGTTAATATACAGGGATTAGAATATATATATGGTACATATCCTATAATTTTTATAGTAATTTTGGTTGTCTTTGTAATTATATTATTGATAAATAGAGATATAAATTAAGATGAGATAATGAGATTTATGGTATAATTTTTAAAATTTTAAATTTCATCTTATATTTTATCATTTATTTTTTAATGAAATGAAATAATATTAATTAAGATATTTTATTTATCTTTAATGAGTTTAAATAAGATAAGTAAAAATACATAAGAAAAATAAAAAATATAATATTTTTTATTTATAATGTACATTTAAATATTTATAAGTAAAAATATATCATGATATAAATCTATTAAAAGATTAATATTTATGGTAGATTCTTTACATTTAAAGACAACTTTCATATTATGTTATAAGAAAGATATAGAATTAGTATCTTATAATCTTTAATTAAAATTATTTAATATAAATAAAAATATAATAATTTAATAAGTATCAATTACAAATAAAATATATATTTTAATATAATGAATAAGATTTAATTTAAGATTTTAATCTTAAGAATATTTTAAAAACATATATTTTTAAAAAATAAAAGATTAACAATTACAATTTTTTTTTATCTTGTATCAGTTTTATTTAATTAAGAAATGAACCGATTTGTTAGTAGTGATTAAAATGAACGAAAATTATTGAAAAAAAATTAAAATTTTTGTATTAAAAAATTTCAAATAAAATAATAAAATATAACGTCAAACAATATATTATTAGAAAAAATAAAAATTTAGTGAAATAAATTACAATCATCTTTGAACATAAGAATGAAAATCTTAATAGATTTAATTTTAAGTTTATTATCATATTTTTTTTATTTTAATTTTTATGGTATTTAATAATTAATATTTTATTATCATAAATTAAAGTTCAATATATAAAATATTTTTGAATTACGCTATATAGAATTAAGAAATATTTTTATATAACGTATATTATTATAATTTCATTTGTACAATTAATTAATGTTTAACAAATATATTTGTTTAATTGTTTTACTCATAATTTATTTATATGTTTATTAAATATTATTAATATATATAATAATATATTAAAATATGTATAAAAAATAAATAAAATATTTTTTTAATATTAAAAAGATATCATAATTAATTTTTTTATAAAAAATTTCACAGGAACTAATCTCCCTATAGGTTCACCCCTGCATATGAGTTCATTTATATCCGACAAATAATAAGTATACGGATAACTTAGTCATATAATTAAATGAACGCCTTCTTTCTTTTGTTTATGAGCAATTTCACTTTAAGTTTAAAACTAAAATTTTAAAAAATGCGATGATTTTCAAAAATGCTATGATTTTAACTTCTAAAATTATAAAAAAAACACCTATTAAAATAAATAAAAAATAAAAATAAAAAAGAAGAAACATAACGATACAATTGTATTACAATCAATGTTATAATGCTTGTATCACAAGTGATCCACATCGAACAAAAACGGGAGAAATTGTGAGTTGAAACCTTATATAATATTAAGCTTAAATAATTTACATCATAATTTAGTTAGCATTGATTTAATAAATAAATGTTAATATCAATTAAATATGTAATATGATATACGATTAACGTTCAAATTTCTAAATATTCAACAATGAGATAATTGTGTTAAACACTTTAACATTTAAAATTAAGTTTATCATTATGGGTAAAAGTTATCAACAAATGTATTATTTTTTATAAATTTTCATTATTATTTACTATTAGACATAATTATTTCTATACAACTTTTTCTTCTCTCAAATACAGACACTAAGATTTATACTCTTTTTTTAAATATATATATATATATATATATCTAGTAGAGAAATTAATTTTCTTTTTTCTCTCACCACCTACGATTACTTAAACATTGGATGATCAAAAAGTTATCACACGCGTTAATAATCCAAGTTTTTAATGTTGTGTTCTTTGTTTTCAAGTCCACAGAAATTAAAAGTGTATATAATCATCAATATCGATAAAAATACATAAACATATAATTCATACTAGAGGTGAATTATGATGAGATATCTCTTAATTTATGATACAATTTATTTATTTATGCTTATTTTGACTTGAACTCACAACCATTTGAATGCCAGATACTTCATTTATATTAATTATTCTTATGTCGTTATATTAGTTAAATCATTGCAATATTCTTTTAATTAATAATCATTTAATTTTTTTACAAAGATTTTAATCATTATTTTGTTATTATTATTACAATGTAATATAAACTGTGTGCATATTTTTATGTATAGAATGAAATCTTCAATTGCAAAGTCAATGCTAAAAGTGTGCTTTGATGTATTGAGTTTAAGAGAGAAAGATACAATTATAAGCTTAAGTTTAAAGAACAATTAATGGAGAATATGTGAAAGCTACTAACTAACTCGATTAACTAACCAAGTATATACTTGATAAGCATGAAATTATTTCCAATTTGATCTCTCAAAATGATGATCAAGGAACAATAATTCATTTTGTACGGAATTGTGCTATGTCTAGTGGCTTTGTGAGCAAATCTACTAGTTTCTTATAAGAAGGAACATATTGAACATCTAACTCATTAGAAACTATCAAGTCACGTATAAAATGATGATCAATCTTGATGTATTTAATGCGTGCATGTAGGATAGGTTTTTGTGCTAAATGTTTGGCACTCATATTTTCACAAAAAAATAGGAATGTAAGAGCACACAATGTGAAATTTAGTGCGTAATGGCTTGAACCATAACAGTTTAGAGATTGTGCTTGCCAAGGCATGATATTCAGACTCTATGGAACTGTATGAGACAAATTTTTACTCAGAGCGTCGCTAGAAAACCAAATTGTCACTAAGAAAAATGCAAAAAGAGTTGATGTTGCATCTATCATTCGAGATACCTACTCAATCAACATCATTGTATGCCATGAATTTCAGAGAAAAAATATTTGGACATGTGTAAACCATACATGGAAATGCTATTGAGGTATCCTAGTAGCATCCTAACAACCAATCAATGACAATAAGTGAAAGATGCCATGAATTGGCACTAGTTATTAACAAAAACACTAATTTCAGGTATAGTAATAATGACATATTGAAGAGCACCAATAATGCTTCGATAGGTGAAAGGATTAGCCAAATGAACCCCATCTATTTTGATGAGTATCTTGCTAGAAACCATAAAGTGTCAACATGTTTACAATCCTGCAAGTCACACTTACAAATGAGATCTTTTATGTACTTTGCTTGGCAAAGATGAAGACTATCACTGGAATAAGAAACCTCAACCCCTTTTGAGTGAAAAGAAGGAATCAAGATAGGAAATAAAGTGAGGTAATGTGACTGTAATTAGTCCCAATGATAAGTATGACATCGATAAAAAGTAAAACCAATAATAAGGAAGAGTCACTATGTTTGACAAACAAAATTTCATTTGCCTTGGAGTTAATAAATCCGCTTTTAAGAAAATAACTTAATTTGTGGAACCACGTCCAAGGGATTTTCTTGACACCATATAAGGTTTTTTTTAATTTGTAAACAAGACCAGTATCCACCTCAAAACCAAGAGTTTGCTACATATACATCGTTTCTTCAAAATCAACATTTAAAAATGCATTGGTAATGTCAACTTGACATATAGACCAATTGACAATGAGTGCAAGGCTAAGAACCACTATTATAGTAGCTAGTTTTACAATAAGACATAATTTTTTTTATAAAAGTCTATGGGTTTTCTTTATAGAAAATCAAGAGCAACTAACCTTAATTTATATTTGTCCAAAAACCCAGATGAGAGATGTTTAACTCAAAAAACCCATTTATACCATTATTGATTAAGGCATTATACTCTTGTTTCATTGAGGCATATCATTCAGGTATAGTAAGAGCCTTAGGTTTCTTAATGCTAGTCTTAGCTCTAGTCACCGTAGTATGAGATTTAATAAGTGGTTTATAAGAGGTTGAAGAGGATAATAAAAGCGATAAAGGGACAATAAGTGAAGAAGGAATAATAACAAGAAATGTAGTAGTTGGAATAGCATATAACTAGTACATGCATATTTTTAAAATGAGGAACATCAGAGGGAAGAAAAGGTATTTGTATAGGTATAACGAGCAATGAGGAATCTTGTGAGGTATTACGAGAAGAACTAGTTTGTGAGAAAAAAACTTTCTAATTATAGGTTACAAGACAACTAATTTAGAACTTATTAGTAGGTATATGCAAGTATATATAACGATACCTATGAGCTATATAGCCAAGAAAAACACAACTTAAGGATTTTGGCTGAAATTTGTTTTATTATATCCATGAAGACAAGGAAAGCATTGAGATCTAAACACCCTTAGTTCATTATAATTAGGTCTCTTGTGAAAGAGAATCTCATAGAGACACAACTTATAACCTATTAATAGCTTTACATAGTATTTTGTTAATCAAATATATTATATAACACATGACACATGACTAATAGTGCAGAGGAACATATGTTTGATGCATCATTACAAATCTTTTATCCATAATGTAACGATGTTGACATTTTATCACACCATTTTGTTCAGAGGTGTGTGGACAAGTATATCGATTCTTAATACCATATTAATGAAAGAATAAAGTGAATGTAACAAATGCACCCATAGCATCTATTTGCATAACCTTTAGAGACATTGGAATGTGAATTTTGTGAAGAATTAAATCGATTCATAAAGGCAACATTAGCATGATATACCTTATCTTTATCAACTCTAGATTATTGATCTATCATTTGTTCATAGACGATCAATTGGTTATGAAACATGCTAAAGTTAGGTCTCTCCTACATCATATTAACAAAAGTAATAAAATAATTATAGTAAGAATTGGTGCTCAAACCTGACAAAGTATACATCATAAGATCTTTATCTGATATAGGTTTTCCAATAGAAGCTACATGATACGAGAAAGTGTGAGCTTTGGTTTACGCAAAGTTTGAAGTTGAGTCCTAAGATTAAGAATGCATGAATTTATATTAGAAGATAACATTTCATCAAAAGCTCTCCACTAAGCAAATGCAATACCTCTTCTTGAGATATGAGTGCTCATTTCTCCAAAAATTGAAGCATAGATTCATCTTTTTATCATATTATTCATGTAATTCCAATTACAATATATTGGATTAAGAAATATCATATTATCAAGAAACTTTTGAGCCTCAACAATTGATAAATTGATAAAACCTTCTAATCTATAAACAATTATAAAACTCAATTTATTTATTTCAAATCAGATAATTGTTGCTATCAAGCTTTATGTTCAAAGAAGATATGTAGGATAATTTTTGAGTTAAAAGATCAACTAATTACAATGAAGTATAGATTGTAGCTAGAATGAAAAACATGTTGCAAATTGTGCAAATGTTTTTTTATCAAATCCCTAGGATTTGATAGCTTGCAAAACAAATACTTTGATGTATTAAGTTTAATTTTGTTTCATATTTTAAAGTAAACTTAAGATATAATATATGAAACTGTTATAAGTCATTATTTGTTATCATATATTATCTAAACTTAATTGATTTGACGTAATAACGTAAAGATTTTTTTTGTATAATTAATTACACATATATCACTTTCTATCATTTTTAAACTCAAAATTTATCCTTAATAGTAGCATAAATAATAATCATTGTATTCTTTTAACATTAAGATCCATCATATCTTGTCACTATTTTGATTTATATAGAAAAAATATCTAGAAATATTAACACAAGCACGAAATGGATGTAACAAAATTCAATTAATATACATAATCTTTACATTATTGGAAACATGGTATGAGTTATAGAAAACTTATTTCATAAAAATTAATTAATAAAAAAAAGGAGAAAGCCAAAACAATGTATAAAAAAAAGCGATTTTTTGCAAAATGTTTAGAAATAAAGGGAAAAAAAAGTTCAACATGATATAATAGTTCATTTCAGACAATTCTATATTGAAAGGCACCCGTAGATTGATGTGTCCAAGCTCATACTTCCCCTGCCTAGTTAAAGAAGTAAGAAAAATTATTTAGCATCACATAGTTATTGTATAATAATTAATATTTTAAATAATTATAAATTAAAAAGAATTCTATTATTTTAATAAATAATAATTTATCATATTAATTAAGTTTAATTGTATGTAATAATTTATTTATATATTAAGTCTCATTTTTAACCTACTGAAAAAAAATATTAATTTTTTTTCTTATAAGGTAAGTAAACGATGTTTTTTTTAGTTTTGTAAAAATAAATAATTTTTTTACTAAGATAAGTATTAATTAGTTACGGTGATAAGATTATTCAAAGGCATTGAATAGCGTTTTAAAGATATAGTTAACCCTCACACTATTTTGCCTCTACCTTTTATTTATTATTAAAATTTAAAATTATTAAAAATATTCTTTTATTTTTAATATATTTATTTTATATTAATTAAAATTTATTAAAAATATTTTTAATAATCTTTTAAATTAATAATAAATATATTATAAAAATAATAAAATAAAATATTACAATAACTCTACCCATTGTTTTGGTGATAAGATTGTTCAAAAGCATTAACTTCTACCCATACCTTATCAAGGAACGTTAAGATAGATAAATAATATTTTAAATTAATAATAAATATATTATAAAAATAATAAAATAAAATATTACAATAACTCTACCCATTGTTTTGGTGATAAGATTGTTCAAAAGCATTAACTTCTACCCATACCTTATCAAGGAACGTTAAGATAGATAAATTTATACCCGAATTTTAAACAAATATTTTATAGGAATCGGAGCAATTAGGTGATTTATGTCATTTTTTTTTCTTAAGGATGATTTAATCATTTAATTTTAAAAAATATAAATTAAAAATAAAATAAAATAATATTATTTTAATAAATTTTTAAAAATAATTTATATATATATATAAATATTAAAATAATATATTTTTATCTTTAATTGATATTTTTTAAAAATAAATGATTAAATAATAATACTTATAATTTAAAGAACTTATATGATATTTTTTTATTTTATATTAATAATAATTTTTTTAATTTTTAAAATAATTATATTACATAACATAATATAAAATATATAAGTAAATTTGTATGTATTATTTAAGTTTCTCTATCAATTTAACTCTAATAATTTGAGAGTTAATTCTCTAATAATTTATTCTCCATCAATAATTTTTTTTTATTTTACTTGTAATAAAAATTTTATTTAATAACATAAAATAATATGAATTATTAGGTGTGTTTTTGGAGATTTAGATTTAAAGTTTACTACTAAAGATTGATGGTTAAAAAATGAACTGAGTAAACACTCCATCATAATTTTCAGCCCTCGATCATCCCACCTGCTACTAGTAGTCTAGTATCTACTCAATGTTGCATTTATTGCTTTCTGCAACCTTTTGACACCTGTCCTGGTAATTGAAACCTACAGGAGGATGATGGAAAAAATTACAATTTGATTATAAAAATACTCCAAAATACTATTATATAATTTAATATTATTTAAATTTAACGATTTTTAAATTTTATTAAAATTTAATCAGAGCATAAATGTATTCACTTATATAATTTTAATATCTTAATGATATTATATAAAATTACTCTTTAATGATATATCACCAAACAATACAATATATATTACTAGAATTATGATGAAGCTGGATATAATCAAAACATGTAGACCAGAAAGAATCAAAACACGATGAACCGCTTTTATTAGAGAGTGGTCCCTTTTAACTTCAACCACAAAATTAACTGTATCAACAATATGACAGCTTTTTAATTTACTACAGGGTTAGTATGGTCATCAATTAACACCTCTAGCTAACTGTAATTTCAAAAATCATAGATTCTCGTTGCCATTCACCAAACATATATAGATGCTTATAGAATGAAGAGCAAAGTAAGTTTTTTTTTCTTTTCCTCAAATTTGTAATTTGTACCAATTACAAATTTGTCAATGTCAAAAAATCAAAAGTTGATGGCGAATTTATATATATTTACCGTATAACATGAAAAATGTCAAGTTTAGTTTATCAATTTTCTATAAAATACATTTTCTTTATAAGAAAAAACGCTTTTCATTAATAAAAATAATATGACAAAAAAGAAAGAGTTGGGGACAAGTCAAGACAGCTTAATTAAACTTGTTGTTACACATGATGTATTATATATGCATGAAACAACTGAAAATATAAGCAGATGTTAAACACATAAATTCTCCTCAATTTTCTAAGAATTACCTAAATTTAATTAATATAGAATATTAACTCTAACATCTCTTCAAAATATGAATATTTATTTATTGTAAAGAATATTAATTTATATTTTATTTTATTTAAATGACTTATCATTTATGTCAACAGGAAATAGGAAAAGTTGAGAAATCAATAACAAATTAACAACTCATGAATAGCATTTTTAACCAAAGAAAGCAGAATAAGACATTGGACAACATTCATTGTCACATGGACAAATGACCCATAAAATTAATAGAAATGGTCAATTAATTTTATCTTCTTTATTAAGCTGTGAATCTTGTACTATAAAACCCACTTTTCTATCAAATACAACCCACAAGAAAGAATATATTATCAAATATTCTGAAAATATGGAGGTAAACTTGATTTCAAGAGAAAACATTAAACCATCTTCGCCATCACTTCATCTTCTTCCACCCCAAAAGATCTGTCTCATTGATCAGCTCACACCAGTTACTTATCCCTCACTTGTCCTTTTCTATCCCATGGTTGATCCCAACATCAACATCCCACAAACCTTAACCAAGCTGAAGACGGCATTATCAGAAACCCTCAATCTCTACTACTTTTTTTCTGGAAGAGTCAAAGAAAACCAATATATCGATGACTTTGATGCTGGTATTCCCTTCTTGGAAGCTAGCGTTAATTGTCGTATGTCTGAGTATTTAAAGCTCAAAGATACACAGAGTCTTAACAAGTTTAT
Organism: Hippophae gyantsensis; assembly: GCA_030763125.1. NCBI lineage: Eukaryota > Viridiplantae > Streptophyta > Magnoliopsida > Rosales > Elaeagnaceae > Hippophae > Hippophae gyantsensis. Next base: position 51,714,233 of record CM061033.1, read on the forward strand.
TCCTTTCCACCCATTTTGCAAAGAAAAAGATTTTTTGGGACCACCTGTTGCATTTCAAGTGAGCTTTTTTTCTTGTGGTGGAATAGCACTTGGGGTTTCAATGTGTCACAAAGTATCAGATGGTGCAACAATGTGTCCATTTGTGAACTCTTGGACAGCAATTTTTACCGGATCTCATCACAAAGTAATAAAACCAAATCTTTCTGAATCAGCATTACTTTTTCCACCAAGAGATTTGCCTCAGAATTACATTGATTTAATGGACCAAATGTGGTTCAAGGAAGGCGATTACGTAACAAGGAGATTTGTATTTGATGCCAAAGCCATAGCCACCTTGAGAACCAAGGCAACAAGCGAAAAAGTGCCTAAACCTTCAAGAAATGAGGCACTGTCTTGTTTTATTTGGAAACATGCAACAGCAGCTTCATGGGCAGTATCAGGATCTCCAAGAATGTCCTTAGCAGTTCATGCAGTGAACATAAGACCAAGAAAGAAACCCAACACATTACAAAATGCTGTTGGGAATCTGTATTGGTGGGCATTAGTTGCTGCTAACCCTGAAAATGAGAAAGAATTTGAATTTACTGCTTTAGTGGGACTTTTGAATGAAGCACTAGCAGGTTTTGACCATGAGTTTGTGGAAGCTTTGCAAGGTGAAGAAGGGTTTTCATCAGTTTCAGAGTCTTTAGATCAACTAGAAGCTATGCTTTCTTTGGAATCTGAGAAACCAGATATTTTTGCATTCACCAGTTGGGGTAATTTCTTCAATGAAATTGACTTTGGATGGGGAAGTCCATTCTGGAGTGGAGTAATGGGAAAAGTTGGTCCTGCATTTAGGAACCTCGTTATATTTATGGATATAAAATGGGGAAAGGGTATTGAAGCCTGGGTCACATTAGAAGAAAAGCAAATGACTTTACTAGAAAAGAATGCTGAGTTTCTTGCATTTGCTTCTCCAAATCCTGCCATTTCAAGTCTGTGACTTTAGACTTAAGTAATTATTTATGCTTTTATTAATCCAACGAGGTATGTGTGAATAAAGCTATTAAAGTCATCACTACTCATGTTTGCCCTATTAATAACCATGCCTTAGAATGTAAAAGTATGTTGTGCTCAATCTTCAAAATTTCTCTTTTTTATATAAAGAAGGAGAAGGGAATTTGTAAAACTATATGTTTAGTTGAAAAATAATATATTCATGATTAATTTTCTATTGTTATTTATGGATATTTTTATGTATAGTAATTCTTTTACAACTTTCTTTATTAATTTAGTGTTACAATTACTATATAAATAAATATTTGTGATATTTAAAATAAAAAATATGAACGTTTTGTTTTTATAAAAATAAAAATACTCATATTGTTTATAATGGATACAGACGATAAAAAAAATTAATATTAGCATAATTTAATAAACTCATTACTTTCTTTCATTTCATTCTAATTTAATGTGTTCATTTCGCATATTTATGAATCTATTTCATTCTTTTTTCAAAAGTTATTTACTTCAAAATTAACAATGATATTCATTATTATTAAATAAAATAAGAGCTCTATTATTATTTACAAAGATTATTTATTATTTTTGAAATATATATATATATATATTTCTACTATAAAAAAGCAAATTTACTCTTGAGAAATAAATTTACTTATTTACCCCCAATAAGTTCATAATTTACAAACTTGACATTATTTAATAATCTAAAAAATTAAAATATTAATAGATATTTCTTCAATTGATGTGAGAAATTGAATGTTATTTCCAAGTTCTTATTTAAATTGAAGAATACGGTTAGAAAGAAAATACCAATAAATTAATAGCTTTATTTATCAATTATAGTATTTTATATAAGAATATATTGACATGTTTACTTAATTTCGTCTTCAGTAAACTAAAGATATAATATATGTTTGCCATCATAGATTATCTAGACTTAATGTGATAATATGACAGATTCTTTTTTGTATAATTGATTACACATATATAATTATTTATCATTTTTAAACTCAAAATTCATCCTTAATTGTAGCATCGACGATAGTCATTGCATTCTTTTAATATTAAGATACACCATATCTCTCCACTATTTTGATTTACTACATAGGCTAAGTATCTAAAAATATTAACACGAAACACGAAATGGATGAAACAAAACTCAATTAATATACACAATAGGAAACATGGTATGAGTTATAGAAAACTGATTTCATAAAAATAATTAAGCATAAAAAAAGGAGAAAGCCAAAACAATGTATAAAAAAGTGATTTTTTGCAAAAATTTTAGAAAAAAAAAGAGAAAAAAGTTGTTTGGTAAGGAATGAGTGAGAAAAGAGAGAAAGAAAAATAACAAATCTAAAAAAGATCAAATTGTCCTATATTAATTTTATGTCACATGATACAAAACCAAAATATCAAATTAAATTTTAAATTTGAGTAAAACGCGTATTAATTTTTAAATTTGATACTAAATTTGCATCTTTTAATAAAATGAGATATAATAAATATTAATCTATTAACTTAAATATTAATAGAGTACCGAACCCCGAGCATGCATGTTATTTACTCCAAAAATTTTAAAAAATAATAACAATGATATTCATTAATATTAAACAAAATAGGAGCTCTATCATTACTTATTTACCGCAATAAGTCCATAATTTACAAGCTTGTCATTATTTAATAATATAAAAAATTAAAATGTTAATAGATATTTCTCCAATTAATGTGAGAAATTGAAAGTTAGTAATTCCACGTTCTTAAACGTTATAATTACATTTAAATTAAATAATTGGTTTTATATATTTCATCTTTCAAGAAAGAAAATATCAATAAATAGCTTTCTAATCAATAATAGGTGTAATGAAATGTATTTTATCTAAATATGTTATATAAGAATTTGATATATTTATTTAAAAAAAAATGCGCAATGAAAAGTATTTATCTGTATTAGCTTTTTATTTAGTTTACTAAATAAGAAAGTGCAAATAAAGCAAATTCGAAGATATAACAATTTAATGAAACGCCTTTCATAAAAAAAAGTTATTTAAAATTTTGGATGAAATGTTTATGAAATTAAATTCATTGTAAGTAAAATTTGCATTCATGATAGCACACCCATGGCATGCCTATTAATAAAAATACCAATGTGATATATAACTATATGAATTTTATATAATATCCAAAATTTTATTAATTAATTTGTTTCATTTATTTATATTATGATTGAATAAATTAAATTTTCTTAATGATTCATGTTGATTTATATGTAACAAATAAGTTATATTTTTGTTTAAATAAGTTTAGACTAAAAGAGCATATAGAGTAAAGTACAATAAAGAACAAAAAAAAGGAAAAAAGAACTCAAAATAAGAACACTGATTAAGGTTTTTATTTTATTCTTTAAAAAAAATTTGCCTATCATTTTACTTATGTTGTTTATTATTTCATTGAATTAGTACAAATTTAAAGATATATTGATCTTTGTCTTTGCTTTATTAGTAGTCAAGGTTTTAAATTAAATTAATAATTTCTAGAAATATTTTTTTCCTTCACTGTGTAAATTTGCTTGCAATTGTTTTACCGATTAATTCAAAAGAAATTATACATTATATATATATATATATATATATATGGGGTTTTCTAGACAATTCTTTCTCGCTCTCCGACTTAAAATGTTTATTTTTTTCTCTCTTTATAACTACTTCTTTTTTAAATTAATTTCTATAATTTTTATAAAAGTTCTTTTTTTGCATCTTTATAACTACTTTTTTTCTCTCTTTATCAAATCATAAAAGTTCAACATGTCATAACAATGTTAATCTCAGACAATTCTCTATGGGAAGGCACCCATATATTGATGTGACCAAGCTCATACTTCCCCTACCTAGCTACTTAAAGAACTAAGAAAAACTAATTAGCATCACGTAGTTATTTTATACTAATTAATATTTTAAATAATTATAAATTAAAAAATCTTAAGCACTTTCATATGATTATTGATAATAAAATCTTTAAAAAGTTTAGTATATTTGTGTTAGATGTATATGATTATTCATAGAAAAAGTAATAGAAACAAATTCATATCTAATTAAAAAAGACAAAAGCTATATACTAAATTACAATACATATAATTTTTTTAGTAATATAATTGAAAAATATATATTAAATAACGAGTATTAATTATTGTATAACTATAACTTAATATATAAATAACTGTTAAAGAATTAGAATTAGTTATGGTGATAAGATTATTCAAAAGCATTGAATACCATTTTAAAGATTTAGTTAGCCCCGATACTGTTTTGCTTCTACCTTCTCTGTTTATTATTGAATTTAAAAATTATTAAAAATATTCTTTTATTTTTAATATATTTATTCTATATTAACTAAAATTTATTAAAAATATTGTTAATATTTTTTAAAATTAATAATAATAAATCAAAGTGGTGCAACGTTAGTGAGACGTGGTAACGGTTCGGTTTCGTCGGAACCGTACGTCGGTTCCGAAACCGAACGAGGTTCTTGATGGAAGAATCTTAATAAAGTATCGGGTCCTCTCACTATTAACTGCATAACAATTCAGATACACCATCAATACGTAGAGAATAAGTGTGAGAAACCAGTGAAAGCATCGAACAGAAAATCCATTGGAATTCCCGTGTAAGTGCTGAAAATTGATCAATGGGAGGAGGTATGTTTTCAATCCAATTTTGTTTCTGCTGCATTTAAATTATGAGTTCATATGGTTTTATGAACGTTTCGGATTGAATTAAGACTACAACATTTGGTATCGAGTCATTTGAAAACAACTCTGTTTTGCTGTTGTTTCACGAAGCCGAAATTTTGGGTTTTTCATATTGATTGTTTTTTATGCATATGAAAATTATAAAGTATTTCAATATTGATTTTTGAATGATTCTGTAAAATTAAACTTGAAAAACAATGAAGAAAATAAATCTAATTTGCCGTGGGTATTTATTTTCTTCATTAATTAACTTTTTGTTTAAAATGAAGTTTTTACTTAAAATTAAGATCATGAATCACTCGGAAATTGAATTATGAGAATTTTGATAAAAAGAACGCTGGATTTCGTCGCCGGAATAGAAAGATACGGCCAGGTATCCGTTAGTGCTTATATTATTTAATTTTGCTTGTATAATTTATTGTCATATATGCAATTTAAGATAAATAATATTTGCACATTTGATATTAAATTAATATTGCTTATGATTTTATGCAATAATTGAGCATAAGAATTTAATTAATATTTAAGTGATTCATATAGTTTGATTAATTAGGGAGTAGCCACAACATTTTTAATTAATTAAAACTATAATAAAGTTTATTTAGGATCACATTTAGAGAATAAATATTAATTGTAATTAATCATATGTGATATAATAAATCTTATCCCACATGAATTTTTATTATATTTTTGTGTGATTAATTAGGATATAATATCAAATTATATTTTCTAATTTACCCACAGAGATTAGGAAAAAGAACATAATTTTTTAATAATACATTTTCAATAATTTAAAAGTTAAGTAATTTAGCCCACAAGCAAGTTTTATGTCACTAGATTCATATTATTCATGATTTACATTGGTAAAGAATGACTATAGTTTAGGCCTCAAATTTTAACAAGCATATAATCTTTAATTGCGGCTTCTCAATCAGTAAATTTTTCTCGATATCCGTTATAGATATTCTGATCTGAAAGGATAACTATAAAATATGGAAGGAAAGAATTCTCCTTCAATTAGGATGATTGATATTGATTATGCTATTAGGAAAAGCGAACCACCTAAAATTACTCAAACCAAGACTCGAGAGAATATCATGCTTTATGAACAACGGGAACGATCTAATCGCCTTAGTATGATGTTCATTAAGACTAAAATCTCTCACTGGTATTCGTGGTTCCGCTGATCAAAGCATACTCAATGTTCAAGACTTGCTAAAGCGCCATTGATGATCAATTCGTCACTTCACATAAGGCTTTAGCAAGCAACCCTTATTATGAAGTTCTCTTAACAAGACTTACCGGTACAGGAAAGGCGTGTGCAGCATTATGCAAATGAGGGACATCATGCTCAACTTAAGCATCTCGAGGTTGAGATGTCGGAATCCTTCCTGGTGCACTATATCCTTAACACTCTCCTACCTCAGTATGGGCCATTCAACATCTCCTACAATACTCATAAAGATAAATGGTCAATCAATGAACTAATGATCATGTGTGTTCAAGCAGGAAGGGAGGCTTGTTATGGAATTTGGTGAAAGTGCAATGTTGCTACAAGCAACGCACTGAAAGGAAAATCTCAATACAAGCATAAAGGAAAAGGGATAATTCCACCTCAATTTGATATTAAGAAAAGAATTCAAGTGTTTCTTTTGTAAAAAGAAGGGACATATGAAGAAGGATTGTATCGTATCTTCGAGAAATGGTTTCGAGAATAAAGGTAATCCAACCTCGTTTGTTTGTTATGAATCTAATATGGTTAATGTTAATATTAACACCGGTGGATTGATTCTCGGATCTACAATCCATGTTGCAAACTCCTTACAGGGTATGCAAAAATCTAAGAAGTTGAAGGAAGTGAGCAATACATCTTATCCCAGAATAAGACGGAAGTGACAAGAGGGCACGTAGTTTGATTTTAAGTAGTGGTTTTATTTTAAAATTAGAAAAGACCTTTTATGTTCCAAGTTTCTCTAGAAACTTGATTTCAATTTCAAGACTTGTACCTTATGGTTATTCCTTTCACTTTTCAAAAACATCTTTCAATTTATTTAATAAATCTAATTGTGTTGGGAATGGTATTTTGTCTGATGGTCTTTACTGCATTAATTTACGAAATAATGCCACTCATAACTCTATGCATGTTCAAGTTGGCACTAAAAGGTGTATTATTGACGATGACTCTTCTACGTTATGGCATAGGAGATTAGGACATATCTCCATAGAAAGAATTAAAAGATTATTGAAAGATGGGTACTTACAGATTTCTTGATTTTACCGATTTTTGAGACATGGACATTAAGTGAAAGAAGATTAACAAGTCAAAGAAGGTGCAATAGAGTTCAAACATATTAGAAATCATACATAATGGATATATGTTGTCCAGATATGGACATTCAAGGTCGAAATATTTTATCACCTTTATTGATGATTTTTCTCGATATATGTATCTCTATATGCTTCATAATAAGATGAAGCATTGGATGCCTTCAAAAGCTTTTAAGATTGAAGTAGAGAAACAATGTGGAAAGCAAATAAAGATCATGAGATCGATAGTGGTGAATATTATGGTAGATAAGACCGAGAATGGACAAGCGCCTGGTCCGTTTGCTAAGTTTATTCAAGAAACGATGGGATAGTTACTTAATACACTATGCCTGGTTCACTGCATGACGAATGGTGTAGCAGAAAGAAGAAACCAAACACTATTGGGATTAGTGCGGAAAGTACGCTTAGCAACTCCGGCCTTCCTAAATCCTTGTGGATTGAAGCTTTAAAGACGATCGTGTATATATTAAACCGAGTTCCAACCAAGGTCGTCTCAAAGACACCATTTGAATTATGGAAAGGTTGGAAACCGAGTTTGCAACATACGCGTCAGGGGATGCCCGTCCGAAGTGAGGATTTATAATCCACAAGAGAAAAGCTGGACCCAAGGACCATTAATGGGTATTTCATTGATATGCCGAATCCGGCCTAAAGGTTATAGATTTTATCGTCATCTCACAACACTAGGTTTGTGGAATCAAGAAATGCAAAATTTCTCGAGAATTACTTGATTGAAGGGAGCGATCGATCCCAGAGGAGCATTGGTTGAGAAAGATCATTCAGATGCTCAATATGCCACTTCAAGTAATAGACTGATCGTTATTGTTAACAACATGCCTCGAGTCCAAATGCATGTTGAAGAACCAGTCTTGGAAGTACCTCAAGCTGTTGATCCTGATCCAGTAGATGTTGAAGTTCAACGTATGCCTACAACTGTTGATCAACCAGTTGAACAACATGATCTTGCTCCTGAGGGGAATGTTGATGCAACATTAAAAAGATCTACTAGTAAGGAAATCGCCGATTCCTAATGCTTATGTTGTGTATCTACAAGAATGTGACTATAATGTTGGAGCCGAAAATGATCCTGAGACGTTTCACGTAAAGCTATGAGTTCCGAGGTTTCGAACTTACGGTACAATGCCATGAAAGAAGAGATGGATTATATGGGCGCCTAACCTGGCAGTCCGGGATCTCGTCAAGTCACGATGGTGTGAAAGCCATTGGATGTAAACGGGTCTTCAAAACAAAGAAAGACTCACAAGGCAACATTGAGAGACATAAGGCAAGACTTCGTTGCCAAAGGATTCACTCAAAAGGAAGGAATCGACCACAGAGACATTTTCTCCTGTATCTAAGAAAGATTCATTTCGTGTGGTCATGGCATTGGTTGCCCATTTTGATTTGGATTTGCAACAAATGGATGTGAAAACGGCTTTCCTTAATGGTAACCTAGAGGAAGAGGTTTATATGAAACAACCTGAAGGATTCTTCTCTAGTGATGGTGAGCATTTGGTTTGTAAGCTTAATAAATCCATATATGGATTAAAGCAAGCTTCCCGTCAATGGTATTTGAAATTTCATAACGTCATCACTTCATTTGGTTTTGAAGAGAATGTCATGGATCAATGTATATACCAGAAAGTTAGTGGGAGTAAGATTTGTTTCTTGGTGCTATATGTGGATGATATTTTGCTTGCAACCAATGATAGGGGTTTGCTACACGAGGTACCTACAAGGAACCAAGGATTATATGCTCATGTATAGACGAACCGATGAATTGGAAGTAATTGGCTACTCCGATGCGGACTTTGCTGGCTGTATTGATTCACGAAAATCAACATCTGGTTACATTTTCATGCCACGGTGGAGCTCGTGTCTTGGAGGAGCGCTAAACTTGAGCCTCGATCGCTACTTCCACCATTGAGTTTAGTTCAGTATCATGTTTTGAGGCCACATCGCATGGTGTATGGTTAAAGAGTTTCATTTCCAGGCTTAGAGTAGTTGACTCATTTCTAGGCCATTAAGATTATCTTGTGACAACTCATTCTTGTATTTATGGCTAAGAACAACAAAAGTGGTAGTCGTAGTAAACTGACATCGACATTGGCCAAGATAACGTGTTAAGGAAAAGAAAGTGGTCATTGAGCACGTAAGTACTGAGTTGATGATTGCTAATCCTTTGACTAAAGGCATGCCACCAATGAAATTCAAGGATTATGTAGAGAAAATGAAAATTGGTTCCACTTTGTAAATGTATATATACAATTTATTAATAAAACTCTTATATATTGTGATATTTTCTCATATTCATGTGCACCTTAATTTATTTGAGAAAATATATATATATTATTGGACCAAGAATAAATATAGGATTTATTCATTAAGTTTAGTTACCACATAAAGTATAGTACTTGAGAAACTAAATACATTATAATACATGGAAGATAATACTCGCTCTTAGAGGATCTATCGCTATGATTCATGTGTTTTGTTACTCAAGAGAATTTCGCTTAACGTTTGCACCAAGTGGGAGAATGTAAATCAAAGTGGTGCAACGTTAGTGAGCCGTGGTAACGGTTCGGTTTCGTCGAAATCGTACGTCGGTTTCGAAACCGAACGAGGCTCTTGATGAGAGAACCTTAATAAAGTATCGGGTTCTCTCACTATTAACTGCATAACAATTCAGATACACCATCAATACGCAGAGAATAAGTGTGAGAAACCAGTGAAGGCATCGAACAGAAAATCCATTGGAATTCCTGTGTAAGTGCTGAAAATTGATCAATGACAGAAGGTATGTTTTCAATCCAATTTTGTTTTCGCTGTATTTAAATTATGAGTTCATATGATTTTATGAACGTTTCTGGATTGAATTGAGACTCTACCACTTAAATCAAATCATAAAAGTTAAACATGTCATAACAATGTTAATCTAAGACGATTCTCTATGGAAAGGCACCCATATATTGATGTCACCAAGCTTATACTTCCCCTACCTAGCTACTTAAAGAACTAAGAAAAACTAATTAGCATCAAGTAGTTATTTTATACTAATTAATATTTTAAATAATTATAAATTAAAAAATAAATTTTATTATTTTAATAAACAATAATTTATCATATTAATTAAATTTAATTATATGATATAATATTTTTTATATATTAAGAAAAAATATAAATTTATTTTCTTATAAATGAATATACATTTTTTAATATTTTACGAAAATAAATAATTTTTTTAGTAATATAATCGAAAAATATATATTAAATAACGAGTATTAATTATTGTATAACTATAACTTAATATATAAATAACTGTTAAAGAATTAGAATTAGTTATGGTGATAAGATTATTCAAAAGCATTGAATGCCATTTTAAAGATTTAGTTAGCCCCGATACTGTTTTGCTTCTACCTTCTGTTTATTATTGAATTTAAAAATTATTAAAAATATTCTTTTATTTTTAATATATTTATTCTATATTAACTAAAATTTATTAAAAATATTGTTAATATTTTTTAAAATTAATAATAAATATGTTATAAAAATAATAAAATAAAATATTCCAATAACTCTATCCATTCTTATGGTGATAAGATTGTTCAAAAGCTGCGTTTTCTTGATCATGCATATGAGCTTTGCTATTCCTACTTAATATATTTCATATCAAGTCTAACACGTTAGTATGGATTTCCATGTGATAAAATCTGGTATAAATTTATACTAGATTTTAAACATATATTTTATAGGAATTGGAGCGATTATTTTATTTATATTATTTTCTTCCTTAAGTACTTTTTAATTATTTAATTTTTAAAATCTAATATAAATTTATTTATATTAGATTTTAAACATATATTTTATAGAAATTGAAACGATTATTTTATTTATATTATTTTCTTCCTTAAGTAACTTTTAATCATTTAATTTAAAAATATAATAGAAATAAAATATATTATTTTAATATAAAAATAATATAATTTATCTTTAATTAATATAATTTTTTGATTGTCTCGAATGTGTGAATTTGCAACAAGGGGATTATGTTCGTGTCAGGGTAGTTGGTTGGTATAGGTAGGTGTGAGAGTATTTAAAGTTTTTTGGGATTTTTTCTATAATAGTTAATTTTTGGACAATAGTTTAAAAATATGCATAAGTTGGATTTTTTTTAAAAATAGGTAAAATCTTACCTTAAATTTGAAACCAAAAATTTTAATTAATTTTATTTAAAAAAAAGATATATTAGTTCTATTTTACAAAAAAATAATTATTATAAACATAAAAAAAATATTAACATCGTATAAATTTATAATTAATTTTAAATATATAAATATTTTTTATCATATTATATATTAAAAAAATTATTTTAAAAATAAAAAATAATTTATTTTACAATAAAATAAATATAAATTTATACATATATTGAAAATCATATGCTAAATATTTTGATAATTCATAAATAATATAATATATTATTATTATTAATAATTATAATTATATTTAATAAATAATTATAATATTTAATTATAATTATGATATAAAAAATAATTAAATTATAAAAAAATTGTGAAACCTCACTATCCAACTTTTTACGATAATTATTTTATAATTTATTATTATTATTTTAAGTTAATTTATAATAAAATTTTGATAAGTTATTTGTTATAACAAATTATATATTTATTATTAAATATATTTTTATATTTTATAAATATAAATTATTTTTATTATTTTTTATTCACTCAAAAATTTATTTATTAAAAATTTATAATTTTTGTATTTGACATTTTAAAGTTGCAAAAGATAATTAAAATATTTTAAATAAATTATAACAATATTAAATATATAGTATGTATAATAATAAATATTTATATATTTATGCATGGTATAATAAATAATAACTAAATTACATAAAAGAAAGAAGAAGAAAATGAAAGAGAGAAAAAGAAAGGTGAGAGTGAGAGAAAAGAAGAATAAAAAAATAGAAAAAGAAAGAATGTTTTACGCGTGAGGGGAAGGAAAGAGAATGAAAATGTAAAAAAAAAAAGATTAGAAGTGGGACGTGCAGAAGAGAGAGGAGAGAGATAACGTGACAAAAATTTTGGATACGCTTATATCAGTTTTCTTTTAATTTTTTTTAAATTAAATTTTAAATATGACTCTTTCTAAATTATTATAATTAATACGGTTATTTTAGACAAAAACCCAAGTTTTTTTTATATATTTAAAAGTTAAATTTTATTAAATTAATTTTTGATAATATATTTGTAACAAATTAAAAATTTAATGGTATAAAAATTATAAATAAAAATTTATAACAATCCATAAGTTTAGTGGTATAAAAATTATTAAAATTTGTTTTTATTTTTTAATATATTTATTCTATATTAATTAAAATTTATTAAAGAAATTTTTAATAATTTTTAAAATTAACAATAAATATATTATAAAAGTAACAAAATAACATTTGCAATAACTCTACCCATAGTTATGGTTATAAGATTGTTGAAAAGCATTGAATAGCCTTTTTTTTTACCGTGCGTATGAGCTTTGCAATTCCTACTATTAGTATATTTCATAACAAGTCTAATAGATAAGTATGAATTTCACTGAGATACCTTATCAATGAACGTTAAGACAGATAAATATATACCCGATTTTAAACATATATTTTATAGGAATCGGAGCGATTAGGTGATTTCATTTAATTTAAAAAAATATTAATTAAAAACAAAAGATATTATTTTAATAAATTTTTATTTAAAATAATATTTAATAACATAAAATAATATGGATTATTAGGTGAGTTTTTGAAGATTTAGATTTAAAGTTTACTAAAGATTGATGGTTAAAAAATGAACTGGGTAACCACTCCCTAATAATTTTCAGCACTCATCCCACCTGCTGCTGCTAGTATCTACTCAATGTTGCATTTATTGCTTTCATACCAGTCTCGGTAATTGAAACCTACAGGATGATGAAAGAAATTACAATTTGATCATGAAAATACTCCAAAATACTATTATATAATTTATTATTATTATTTTAAATCATAAATTTAATAATTTTTAAATTATATTAAAATTGAATAAATAATTATAAATTTATTTACTTATATAATTTTTAGTATTTTAATGATATTATATAAAATTACTATTTAATTAATCATATATCAGCAAACAATACAATAATATTAGAATTATATATGATGAAGTTGGATATAATCAAAACATGCATGTAAGTACGTAGAGAAGAATTTTTAAGAAAACATTAATTGTCCTTTATTGAAAATGATCCACCCCTACGAATATATCAAATATCTGCACATCACTTAAATATATTTTAAGAGACGAGCGGTCCCTTTTAACTTCAACCACAAATGAACTGTATATATCAACAATATGACAGCTTTTTAATTTACTGCAGGTTATAAGTATGGTCATCAATGAACACCTCTAACTCTAATTTCAAAATCACTGGTTCTCGTTGCCATTCACAAAACATGGCGAATTACAAATTTGTCAATGTTAAAAAATCAAAAGTTGATAGAGAATTTATACTTACCCTATAACATGAAAATGTCAAGTGCAGTGTATCAATTTTCTATAAAATACATTTTCTTTAGAAAAACACTTTTCATTAATCAAAAAGAAGAAAATAATAATAAAAAAAGAGAGTCGGAAACATATCAAGACAGCTTAATTAAACTTGTAGATCCACACGAAGTATTATGAAACAACTAAAAATATAAGCAGCTATTAAACACATAAATTTTCTGCTAAGTATACAAAAACTATTTAATTTTAATTAATATGTATCTTTTGTAAATACCATTAATTTGTATTTTATTACATTTGGATCAATTATTTTCTTCTTTTTCATTTTCAAGGCTCATTTAGTTCAATTTTTTTATAAGTCCAAAGTTTTTTTCTTTCTGTCTAATCAACTTATATAATATAAAATTTTATAAGAACTTTAAATCCCAAAAAATTAAACTAATACATAAAATCACATAATTTATATAAATTTTATCATAATATTTAAGTTGATTAACAATTACTTATATGACATATCGGCATCTAAGATAAAGTATGTTAACAGGAAATACTATAACAGTAACCGTTCGGTAAAATAGGAAATGTTGAGAAATCAATTACAACTCGTTAAAAGCATTTTTAACCAAAGAAAGCAGAATAAGACATTGGTTATAAATACAACCCACAAGAAAGAATATATTATCAAATATTCTGAAAATATGGAGGTAAACTTGATTTCAAGAGAAAACATTAAACCATCTTCGCCATCACTTCATCTTCTTCCACCTCAAAAGATCTGTCTCTTTGATCAGCTCACACCAGTTACTTATCCCTCACTTGTCCTTTTCTATCCCATGGTTGATCCCAACATCAACATCCCACAAACCTTAACCAAGCTGAAGACGGCATTATCAGAAACCCTCAATCTCTACTACTTTTTTTCTGGAAGAGTCAAAGACAACCAATATATCGTTGACTTTGATGCTGGTATTCCCTTCTTGGAAGCTAGCGTTAATTGTCGTATGTCTGAGTATTTAAAGCTCAAAGATACACAGAGTCTTAACAAGTTTATTCCTTTCCACCCATTTTGCAAAGAAAAAGATTTTTTGGGACCTCCTGTTGCAGTTCAAGTGAGCTTTTTTTCTTGTGGAGGAATAGCACTTGGGATTTCAATGTGTCACAAAGTATCAGATGGTGCAACAATATGTGCATTTGTGAACTCTTGGACAGCAATTTTTACCGGATCTAATCACAAAGTAATAAATCCAAATCTTTCTGAATCAGCATTACTTTTTCCACCAAGAGATTTGGCTCAGAATTACATTGATTTAATGGACCAAATGTGGTTCAAGGAAGGCAATTACGTAACAAGGAGATTTGTGTTTGATGCCAAAGCCATAGCCACCTTAAGAACCAAAGCAACAAGTGAAAAAGTACCTAAACCTTCAAGAAATGAGGCACTGTCTTGTTTTATTTGGAAACATGCAACAACAGCTTCATGGGCAGTATCAGGATCTCCAAGAATGTCCTTAGCAGCTCATGCAGTGAACATAAGACCAAGAAAGAAACCCAACTCATTACAAAATGCTGTTGGGAATCTGTTTTGGTGGGCAGTAGTTGCTGCTAACCCTGAAAATGACAAAGAAATTGAGCTTACTGCTTTAGTGGGACTTTTGAATGATGCACTAGCAGGTTTCGACCATGAGTTTGTGGAAGCTATGCAAGGTGAAAAAGGGTTTTCATCAGTTTCAGAGACTTTAGATCAACTAGAAACTATGCTTTCTTTGGAATCTGAGAAACCCGAGATTTTTGCATTCACCAGTTGGGGTAATTTCTTCAATGAAATTGATTTTGGATGGGGAAGTCCATTCTGGAGTGGAGTAATGGGAAAAGTTGGTCCTGCATTTAGGAACCTCGTTATATTTATGGATATAAAATGGGGAAAGGGTATTGAAGCCTGGGTCACATTAGAAGAAAAGCAAATGACTTTACTAGAAACGAATCCCGAGTTTCTTGCATTTGCTTCTCCAAATCCTGCTATTTCAAGTCTGTGACTCTACTTTTAAGCATCTATTTTGGAACTTAAGTAATTATTTATGCTTTTATTAATCCAATTAGATATGTGCGAATCAAACTATTCAAGTACAAGAGTCATCACTGTATTGAAAAACTCTACTCTGTTACACTTTTGTTTGCCCTATTAATAACCATGCCTTGAATGTACAAGTATGTTGTTCTCAATCTTTCAAAATTTCTCTTTTTTACATAAAGAAGGAGAAGGGATATCGTAAAACTATTTGTTTAGTTGAAAAATAATAATCACTCAAACATTAAGTAAAATATTCGTAACAGATATATTCATGATTAATTTTCTATTGCTATTTATGGATTTTGTATGTTTAATAATTTTTTTACAACTTCTTTATTAATTTAGTGTTATAATTATTACATAAATAAATATTTGTGATATTTAAAATAAAAAAATATGAACGTTTTGTTTTTATTTTTATTTTTATAAAAATACTAACATTGTTTAAAATGAATAGAAATGATAAAAAAATTGATATTAACATAATTTAATAAATTCATTACTTCTTCCCATTTCATTTATATTAGTTTTAGATATATTCGATTAATAATTATTTATTTCGAATTGATAATAAGTTTTTTATAATTTAATAACTTTTTTATTTTTTTTAATATTTATTTAAAAATATATCTATTTTCTTAAAATTAAATATTAATTTAATTTTTATTTTACTATATTATTTAAAATATTGATACTAATTTTCATTTTTTAATAATATAACACATATTTTTAAGTAAAATAGAAAAATATAAAATAATAATAAATAAAATTTAATTTAATTATACAAAATATTATAAATTTTATTATTAAAATTAAATTTATTTATATAATTATGTATATATAAAGTAATAATATTAGTATATGTTCACATCTTTGTGGAAGGGTTTTCGATTACATATTATTTATAAAAAAAACATTATCAATTTTTTTAGAAATAATTATTCATTATTAAAATAAAGAATATTAATCAACTTCTAATCATGATTAGGGAAATAACCATACAACCCCACTTGGAAGCATGTGAATTTTTTTCCGGTCAGCGTAGAGCAATTTCACCAATACCCGACAACAGTCAACAAGTACTACTGCGGAACACTGCAAACTTTTATTTTTTATTACTTAACAATGAGAAATTATATTAAAAGAAACAAAAATACAAACTAATAATTTTAATGTACAAACTATACTCTAAGGAATAAAACTTATTAAATCATTAATAAACTTAGAAATCCAGGCCTAACTCTGAACCCAAAAGTCAGCTTGTGAGTTAGAGGATTATCTAGACTTATAAGGAACATTGTTGCCTTACTCTTAACCAATGTGGGACTTAACATCCCCCCTCCACATCGGCTAGAGTCCGGATTACTGACGGTCGGATTTACTGACGAGGGCAATAGAGTCTGAGGAAGCTAAGAGCTGCTCGATACCAACTTAAAACCCAGGCTGCTAACTCAACCCAAAACTAACTTCATGAGTTAAGATGCCAAACTTATAAGCAATACTATTGCCTTACTCTTAATCAATGTGGGACTTAACAAGTAACTTAATTAGTATAATTTAGATATCACAAACAATCATAATTTTATTTTCTATAATTTAATTAAATAACTCGAGGAAAAATAATTAAATTTAAGAAATGGATAAAAACAACAAATAAAAAAAGATAAGATTATACTTTTTAAATCAAATCCTAAAAAAAAATTGTTTATCACCTTCCTAATTATCAAGCTAAAAAAATTAGCAAAAACATAAAAAAAAAACTAACAAAGTACCAACATTTTAAGAGTTATTAAAATCATACACATTAGAACAATAAAAAAAACACAAAAAAGATTAATAATTATTACTAAAAAGATATTACAGCTTGAAAATTAAAAAAATTATCACCAAAATTCAAACTTTTATCCATAAGAACATGTAAAAATCATACACCATTTTCGTAATAAGTGTATTTAGACTTAAAATACCATAAACATCATGATAAACTTGTTAGAAGTTAATCATCAAAACATCAAAATTAACAAGTCGAATAATAACACTATGATAGAATAACAAATTCAAACATAATATTTAAGATGTTCATGCTACTTAACATATCGATTAGAGAACTAAAGTCGAGACTGATGATGGATACTGGCGTTGATTGGAGGATTAGAGTCAAGGTTAGTAAGGACTAACGATGCAAAGAGAGGCTATTGGATCAACTAATGGGATGGGGCATTATTGGTCTTAGAGGTCTCAGAGGAAAGGGTGCGTTGTTGAGTGAGATTTGAGAGAGAATACTTGAGACATGAATTCTTTTCTTTTAATTGTTGCATGCTATTAGTAGAAAATATTTAATGCTTACTAAACACTATAAACTTAAAAAGTACTATTTATTTAATATAAATATATAAAATTAATTAATTTATACACTAATAACAAGAAACAAATAAAACTCATGTTACCACTTATTCTAACCATTATTATCACACATATTATTATTAGACCAATTTTTTAAGCAATCAAATGAATGAATTTATTTATTTTATTTTATTTTCATATTCTTTATTTATTTAAAAATTAATAAATCTATGAAATATATAAAAATGCCAAGTGAAAAATATGTTCGAAAATGCATTCAAATAATCCTATGTTTAATTTGAACACTAGTTCAAATTTATTTTAAACATCATCCATTTGCAATTTTAAGAAGCTTATATTTTTACTTCAATCAAATAAATATTTAAATGATCGACCAATTAAAGAAAAAAAACATTCATAATATATAACATAAAGAGTTAAAGTTTCTTTATTAAAAAATACACTTTAATTTTTTATCTTTTCATTTATACATATATGGTGATATAATCCATCAAAATATACACTTAATTTTTTTTATAATTTTAGTTATACATTTCTGGTAATATAATTCATTAAAAATTATATTTTATTCCTACTTAAGTATCTTTAACTTTAAAACTTTTAGTAAAGTCTAAAAGTAGTTTCATTTTTAGGATAAATATGAAATTTTACAAAATAAAACTGAAAAAGTAAAAAAAAACTGAAATTAATACAAAATAAAATTTTAAAAACAATAAAAACAATAAAATAAAAATATATTAAATTTATATTTGAAAATAAAAAGTTGAAGAAAAAGATTTATATTGATTTTTTTTATTTTTTGTTCAAAATTTTATTTTTTTAAACTTATGCCTTTTCTAAAGAAAATAGCAATTTTTTTCATTTAAAGTGCTTTTTTAATCAAATTTTTAATATACATCTTAAAATAATTATTTTTTTAAATTCAGAATTTATTCTTTAAAAAACACTATTTTGAGTTAATTTAAACTTTTAAATAATTAGAAGACACTCGTGGTATACAATTGAAGAACTAAATCGAAGAATTACACGACTTGAAAAGATATTAACGCAATATATATTGATAAATTATTAATATTATAAATAACATGTATTTATAAAAAAATAGTAAAAAATGATGGGCTCCAACAATAAACCGAGCCTTTGTGAGAAAGAGATCCTTTCTAAAGTTGGTCCATTCCAAGTAGAGTGTGAGCAAAATCGTTTGCGCACGAATCCAATGATCTAATTTTATTCTATCATTTGAACCCAAAAAAATAAATCTTAAAATTTAGTTACATAATATGATTTTTTTTAGAAATAAAAAAATTTCATTTTAATATATGAAATAAATAACATAAAATTTCAATTGAAAAATTAAGAATAACTAATTGATTTACTTGTGATAGAGATAATATTTTTGAGTTTTATTTATTCGTTATATATAATCTTTTTCACCTTAATATTTATTAATTGGTACAAGAGTTTTTCAAAAAACATAAAATATTAACGTAACTTGAAATTCTTTGACATGATTAAATAAAAACATTTTTAATTCAAATATTTATTTAAAATAAGTATAATTTTTTATTATATATATTTAATTTTATGTTATGTATTATAATATTTTTATCACAAACGATTTTACTAACATTAATCGATATCATAAGAGGGCCTTAACCTCAGTCCTCACCCAACCAGAGATTTTAACTTCATCATCATCTTATAAATCTTCCAATATTAGTGATTCTATAAAAATTGAATTCAAAGTGAAGGAATAAGTTAGAAGGAGATATCCAAAGAGAAAAAAAAATCCAACTAAATGGTTATAAGTTTTCTCTGAGAAAGATAACTGCGTCCTATTTTGAATTGAATTTTCACCATGATATGGAACTTAATTAAACATTAATTATGTATGATTGCTAGGAAGCAAAAATATTTTAACTACTTCTATTTTTCTTTTTTAAATTTAAGAATATATTATTTATATTTCTTATCGAATGAAGAGTTTTTATTATTATTATAAGAGTTCTCTTTTTAATCTATTTTTAATTTTTTTAATAAATATAAACTATAATATGTACAGATTTAGATTTTGATATAGTGTGTGTTTTTAGATTTGTTGTTTAAGTATTTATATAGCATAAAACGTATATATCTTAAGACATGAATTATCAAATTAAATTAAAGACTTATCATCAAATTAATGAGAGGAATCATATATATTTAAAAAATAAAAAATAAACCAAGAAAAAAGCTTGAATATTCACTACAAATTATTTTTTCAATAATCATTTATAAATATAATAATAAAGTTATTAAAATATAATAATTTAAAAATTTTAAATAAAATTAACAATATGTACATTTGTAAAAGTAAAATTACTTTAATTGCAATATTTTATTATAGTTTATGTTAAAATTCAAGAAAAAGTTAGCTCCAAGCCTCAACACAGTTGTTTGGCGATAATTTGTTTTTCAATATTTTTACTAAATTTATTTATTTATATTATCCTTAGTTTATTTAAAATATTACAATTTAATCTCCAATATTATTATCCACACAATTTAATCATTTGAAAAATTTATCTAAAAAATTTCATTTTCATCAAATTGAATTATAATTAATTAACTTAATTTTTAATTTATTTGATCCCAAATCTATTTTAAAATACATAATTTAATCTTACTTTATAATATAATTTTTAATTTGATTATCAATATTTTAATCATATATACTTAATTATAAGATCGTTAAATAAATTCAATAAAAATTAAAATTTTGGATTAAATTTATCAACTTTAAAAACATTAGAGATTGAATGATGTGAATTCAAATATTAAGACCTACATTTTAATATCTTATACATATTAACAAACAAAAATTAGTTTATGTTTTCTCCTTTGATTGGATCTATTGAAGTTAATTTTTTTCAAGATTTGATAATTATTTAGAGAAAAAAATTATTTGATAATTTTATATTTTTTTATAAGAGTGAGAATTGATTTTGTTTTAAAGCTTTTTTTGCCATTATTTTAAAACATTTTTTATAAATTTATTTTTTTTAACAAAACAACACTTTACACTTTTAAAAGAAAACTATTTATATTTCTATATTTATATACAAAGACATAAATTGTTTTTGTTTGAAAATTTTCTTTTGGTACTACGCTTCAATTATATAACATTCTTTTTATTATATTTGATCCTTTAGTTACTTTGTAATCAAAAACTAGTAATTAATTAAGAGGTGTTATTGGTTGTTGTTGAAAAAAGATGAAATATAATTAAAAAAAATTTTGTTGGGAAATGTGCCTTGTCCCACATTATTTTTTTATATTATTTTAAAGAGGTATAAATAGTAAGAGTTAGCTTATTGGGATTGGGCGCCCACTTTAATGAAGGGGAGAGGACCTAGGCAAATGTGATACCACAACCTTGTGCGCGCGCCGCCGCTGTCCGTCAAGATCAAGACCGGCCGCTGCTGCGTGCCGAGCCGAGCCGTCAAGTCCGTCCGAGGATTGATGCGTGCGTGTGTGTGTGTGTGTGTGAGGTGAGGTGGTATTTTCCTTTTTGGTAAAATATTCTTTTAAGGAAAATTTTACACTTACAAAATGGTTGTTATATATATATATATATTTTATGACCAAGTTATTTTCTTTTATTAAGAATATGACTATTTGTCTTCTTTATTGAGAAAAAGAGCCGATTATTTTCTTTTATTAAGAATATGACCGTTTGTCCCAAATTATATCCGTTATCCTGCTACTTTCGTCTTTAATCTGAAAATGGTCGTTACTCTTCATTACTCGAGATGGCCGTTACACTCTTAATTCCTAGACATTACCGTTTTATTCATAATTACCACGGTTTCTAAAGTCTATAAAAGGAGGTCACTCTCATTTGAAACACAACAATCAGCAATCATCTCCCTACCAAAAAAAATTCTCTCTACAATTTCTAAGTTTTTTTTGTTTTAGTTTTCCCAGCAAAAAATTTTCAGGTGTAGCATTCCAGTCTTCATCAAGGCAAAGGTGAAGTTACGAGACAGAGATTAAGATGCAAGAAATTTGTTTTATCCTGGGGCAGCGACGAGTGTGTTTGCTTGCATAAATTAGTAGAGCCGCGAAACGTCTTAAAGAAGCGACCTAGTCCGCGACTCAACCGCCAGCTTACTTTCAAGTTATCGGTAATATTGTTCCTACACTGTTTTTATAAACTTGCTCAACAATTTTAAGACGTTATTCAATGGCCATGTCTCTGAAATGCTAACTTCGCGATCTCAACAAACCATTCGGTTTTGAGGGATTACACTTTAAAAGATGGAGACAAAAAATGTTGTTTTTCTTAACCATGAAAAAAGTCGTTTACGCTCTTACTTGAAAAACCAATACGGTCAATCCTCCTACCGAAGAAACTAAAGTTTTAGACGCCTGGATTGAAAATGATTTTCTATGCAAAAACTATATTCTTAATGGTTTAGCTGATGATTTGTATGATTATTATAACTGTGATAAGTCTGCTAAGGAAATTTGGGAAGCACTTCAAAAGAAATACGACACTGAGGAAGCTGGTACTAAGAAGTATGCTGTTAGTAGATACATGAAGTTTCAAATGATTGATGGCAAATCAGTGGAAGCTCAATCACATGAACTGCAGAAGATAGCACACGAAATAACTTCTGAAGGTATGACTTTAGATGAACAATTTCAAGTAGCTGTTATAATAGATAAATTACCCCCTGCTTGGAAAGATTTTAAGAATACACTTAGGCATAAAACTAAGGAATTTTCTTTAGAAAGTCTTATAACCCGTTTAAGAATAGAAGAAGAAGCTCGAAAACAAGACCAAAGAGATGAAGTACTGTAGTCTCAAATAATAGTACCAATAAGAAAACCCTCATCTACAATTAAAACCTAAAGGTAGAAATATGAAAACTCATAATCGTAGTAACAATCAAAACCGCAACCACCAAAATAGAAATAGAAACTATCCTCCCCGAATGGGACCTCAACCCCTTAAGGGAATAACACATTCATGTGTTATAGTTGTAATAGACACGGCCACTTGGCTAGGAACCGCTAGGGGCAGAATCGCCCCGCTCCACGTGCAAACCTTACCGAAGATCAACTTATTGCTATGATATCTGAAGTCAATTTTGTTGGTGGATCCGAGGGGTGGTGGATAGACACTGGTGCTTCTCGCCATGTTTGCTATGATCGAGACATGTTCAAATCCTATTCTGATTCTGAGGATAAGAAAGTGCTGCTGGGTGACTCCCACTCCACTAAAGTTGCTGGTACTGGTGAGGTGGTTTTGAAGTTTACCTCTGGAAAGACTGTCATCTTGAAGGATGTCCTGCATACTCCAGAGATGAAAGAATTTAGTTTGGGGCTATCTATCTTAACAAATTTGGGTTTACTCAAACTATAGTGATTTATATCTTATAACTAAAAATAATATATTTGTTGGCAAAGGATACGCCAGTGATGGCATGTTCAAATTAAATGTTGAAATTAATAAAAGCTCTTCTTGTGCTTATATGTTGAGTTCTTTTAATATTTGGCATGCTAGACTTTGTCATGTTAATAAGCATAATAAAGAACATGAGTAGCTTAGAACTAATTCTAAACTATCTTTAAATGATTTTGAAAAATGTGAATTTTGTAGTCAAGCTAATAACCAAAACTTCAACATAAATCAAGAGTTAGAGAATCCGAACCTTTAGAATTAATTCATTCGATATATGTGAACTTGATGGAAATTTAACAAGAAATGGAAAACGCTATTTTATAACTTTTATAGATGACTGTCGGATTACACTTATGTATATCTAATGAAAAATAAAAGTGAAGCATTTGATATGTTTAAAATATTTATGGTGAGATTGAAAATCAACTTAGAGAAAAATAAAAAGGTTTCGAAGTGATAGAGGCACCGAATATGATTCCAATATCTTCAATGATTTTTATAAAACTCATGGAATCATTCATGAAAAAAGCGCACCTTATTCTCCCGAAATGAATGGCAAAGCCGAAAGAAAAAATAGAACTTTTCTTGAATCGCTTGTTGCAATTTTATTAAACTGCAAATTGTCGCCTCCCATTGCGTGGAGAAATTTTATTAACTGTTATGTGCTAAATAGAGTGCCTAAATCTACAAATAAAATTTCACCCTATGAAATTTTTGAAAAATAAGAAACCTAATTTAACTTATTTTAAAACTTGGGGTTGTTTAGCCTATGTTAGAATCCACGATCCTAAAAGAAATAAACTTGCTAGTAGAGCGTATAGATATGTGTATTCATAGGATCTGTGAATAGTAAAGCTTATAAATTCTATGACTTAAAAGATCGTAGTTATAGAATCAAATGATGTCAATTTCCCATGAATATAGGTTTCCCTTTAAATTTAAGAATAATGGGGCTCGTCGTCCTAGTAATTTACCTATAACTAGAACTAGTGAACAAACTGAAGAATTAAACACCGAAATTAGAAGAAGTAAACGAGCTCGAACACTTAAGGATTTTGGGTTCGATTTTTATGCTTATACCTTGAGGAAGATCCTCAAAACTATTAAAAGTTAAGCATTATCTTTAGATGCCAACTTATGGGAAGAAGCCATAAATGATGAAATGGACTCACTTGAGTATAATAAGACTTGGCATTTAGTTGACTTACCTCCTGGTTGCAAAACCATTGGATGTAAATGGATACTAAAAAAGAAATTGAAACCCGATGGTACTATTGAAAATATAAAGCTCGTCTTGTAGTTAAAGGATACATAGGCAAAGGGAAAATGTAGATTTCTTTGATACCTTTTCACCAAATACACGAATAACTTCCATACGTGTACTTTTCTCTGTTGCTATCCATGATTTAGTAGTACATCAAATGGATGTTAAACCGCTTTCTTAAATGGTGATTTAGAAGAAGAAATTTATATGGATCAACCCGAAGGTTTTGTTATCCCGTGTCAAGAAAATAAAGTTTGTAAATTAGATAAATCTCTTTTATGGTCTAAAACAAGCACCTAAGCAATGGCATGAAAAATTTGATAATCTAGTTATCTCACATGGATTCAAAATAAATGAAAGTGACAAATGCATTTATTATAAATTAGAAGATAATATGTGCACTATTATATGTTTATATGTGGATGACATGCTTATTTTTGGATCAAATATTTATGTTGTGAATAATGTCAAAATGTTGTTAAGAGCTAATTTTGATATGAAAGATCTTGGAGAAGCGAGTGTAATCCTTGGTATAAAAATAACTAGGTGTGAAAAGGGAATTTCTCTAGATCAATCTCACTACATTGAGAAGATCTTAAAGAAATATAATTACTTTAGCGTAAACCCGCATGTACTCTCATGATCCTAGTGTAAAGTTGTTCAAGAACACACAGGAGACGGTGTTAGACAAAGCGAGTAATGCGAGCATCATTGGTAGCTTACGTTACGGCTACGATTGATTTAGACAGACCGACATAGCTTATGTTGTGGGACTACTATGTAGGTTTACCGATAGACCTAGTATAGAGCATTGGAATGCTATTGAAAGAGGTTATGAGATACCTTAAAGAGAACTATGAACCTTGGATTACATTATAAAAAGTTTCCGTTTTAGAAGGATACAACGATGCGCATTGGAACACTTTTGTCGAAGACTCCAAAGCAACTAGTGGCTATATTTTTAACATACTGGTGGCAAGTTTCTGGAAGTCTAAGAAGCAAACAATATTGGCTCAATCTACAATGGAGCTCGAAATGATAGCACTAGCTAGTGAAGAAACAGTTGGTTGGCTAAGAAGTTTGTTACCGAGATCCTTTATGTGGAATCGATACTGCATTTGTCTTGATCCACAGCCGATAGTACCGCGGCTATCGCAAAGATTCGAACCGTTACTACAACGGCAAGAGACGACAAATACGTACGTAGTAAATCTTGTTAGAGAATTTCTCTCAACGGGAGCGATAAGAGTGGATCATGTGCGTTCGATGAAAATTTGGCAGATCCTTTCGACGAAAAGGATTACCAAGAGAAGGTTTTCAAAACCTCAAAAGGAATGGGATTAATGCCACTTAGAATGAAGAGTCACTTATGATGGTAACCCAACTTATAGACCGGAGATCCCAAGAAATAAGTTCAAAGGGTAATAACAAGTCATGAAGTGATATGAGATGTATCATGTTATTTATTAAATCCCATTCTATATTGTTAGAAGCATGAAGTCTGACGATAGAAAAGGATGAGTTAATTGTTAAACTCTTAATGCAGTTCTATACTCATGTGGAGTAAGAGAGTACATAGCTTCTGAGGAGTACTCTTGATAGACTCACCTATGTGAATGTGGAAGTGTGGCCGCTTCTATGGAAATTTTTTGGGCAAAAATTTACTAGAGCGTTCACTATACCGGGATACACGTGCGTGGTCAGTAAAGCACGGGCTTTTTCGAACTACACCTTGGAAAGGTTGTGTGTGTGATGATTGTTAGAGATAGAGTTCAAAACTATGAGTTACTCTAGTATATTCTAAAGCATCAACACTATGCAAAGGATTCAAGTCGATAGACACCTTTTAAACATGCACAATCTTATAATTTTAATTGATCTATTGCTCGATGAAAATTATTTTTATATAAAATTCAAGTGGGATTGTTGAAAAAGATGAAATTTAATTAAAAAAAATTTTGTTGGGAAATGTGCCTTGTCCCACATTATTTTTTTATATTATTTTAAAGAGGTATAAATAGTGAGGATTGGCTGGGATTGGGCCCCAAAGGGCACCCACTTTGTGGAAGGGAGAGGACCTAGGCAAATGTGGATACCACACTGCAGCACATACGCTGCCGCCAGTCCGTCCGTCACCGACCAGCCGGCCGTGCCGTCTTAGCCGAGAGTCCGAAGTCCGAAGTCCGAGTTCGAGCGTGTGCGTGTGTGTGTGGGTGTGGTGAGGTGGTATTTTCCTTTTTGGTAAAATATTCTTTTAAGGAAAATTTTTACACTTACAAAATGGTTGTTATATATATATATATATTTTATGACCGTTATTTTCTTTTATTAAGAATATGTTGTTTGTCTTCTTTTATTAGAAAAAGAGCCGTTATTTTCTTTTATTAAGAATATGACGTTTGTCCCAAATTATATCCGTTTATCCGTTACTCGTCTTTAATCGAAAATGGTCGTTACTCTTCATTACTCTAATGGCCGTTACACTCTTAATTCCTAGACATTACCGTTTTATTCATAATTACCACACGGTTTCTAAAGTCTATAAAGGAGGGCTTCTCTCATTTGAAACACAACAATCGGCAATCATCTCCTCACGAAAAAATTCTCTCTACAATTTCTAAGTTTTTTTTTTGGTTCAGTTTTCCGAGCAACAAATTTTCAGTGCATTCCGGTCCTTCATCGGTGAAGTTAAGAAGTTCGGTAGACAGAGATTAAGATCAATGCTTTTATCCTGGGGCGACGATTTGTGTTTGCTTGCATAAATCGAAGCGAGCGAAACGTCTTAAAGAAAGCGACCTAGTCCGCGACTCAACCCAAGCTGATTACTTTCAAGGATTATCGGTAATATTGTTCCTATTAATCGCTTTTATAAACTTGCTTCAACAATTTTAAGACGTTATTCAATCGCCATGTCTCTTGAAATGCTAGCTAGATCTCAACAAAACCATTCCGTTTTGAGGATTACACTTTAAAAGATGGAGACAAAAAATGTTGTTTCTTAACCATGAAAAAGTCGTTTAAGCCGCTCTTACTCTTGAAAAACCAATACTGTTCAATCCTCTAGGAAGTTTAAAACTAAAGTTTTAGACGCCTGGATTGAAAATGATTTTCTATGCAAAAACTATATTCTTAATGGTTTAGCTGATGATTTGTATGATTATTATAACTGTGATAAGTCTGCTAAGGAAATTTGGGAAGCACTTCAAAAGAAATACGACAGGAAAATTGGTACTAAGAAGTATCTTTAGTAGATACATGAAGTTTCAAATGATTGATGGCAAATCGGTGGAAGCTTAATCACATGAACTGCTATGAGAAGATAGCACACGAAATAACTTCGAAGGTATGACTTTAGATGAACAATTTCAAGTAGTATAATAGATAAAGTACCGCTTGGAAAGATTTTAAGAATACACTTAGGCATAAAACTAAGGAATTTTCTTTAGAAAGTCTTATAACCCGTCTAAGAATAGAAGAAGAAGCTCAAAAGCAAGACCAAAGAGATGAAGTACTCGTAGTCCCAAATAATAGTACCAATAAGAAACCCTCATCTACAATTCTGAAACCTAAAGGTAGAAATATGAAAAGTCATAATCATAGTAATAATCAAAACTACAACCACCAAAATAGAAATAGAAACTATCCTCCCAAGAATGGACCTCAACCCCCTTAAGGAATAACACATTCATGTGTTATAGTTGTAATAGACCCGGCTACTTGGCTAGGAACTGCAGGAGCAGGAATCGCCCCGCTTCCACGTGCAAACCTTACCGAAGATCAACTTATTGCTATGATATCTCAACTCAATTTTGTTGGTGGATCCCAGGGGTGGTGGATAGACACTGGTGCTTCTCGCCATGTTTGCTATGATCGAGACATGTTCAAATCCTATTCGATTCTCGAGGATAAGAAAGTCAGCTGGGTGACTCCCACTCCACTTTAAAGTTCTGGTAAATCTTGGTGAGGTGGTTTTGAAGTTACTCTGGAAAGACTTGTCATCTTGAAGGATGTCCTGCATACCTCGAGAGATGAAAGAATTTAGTTTCTGTGCTATCTTCTTAACAAAGTGGGTTTACTCAAACTATGTGGTGATTTATATACTATAACTAAAAATAATATATTTGTTGGGAAAGGGTACGCCATCGATGGCATGTTCAAATTAAATGTTGAAATTAATAAAACCTCTTCTTACCTTTTATATGTTGAGTTCTTTTAATATTTGGCATGCTAGACTTTGTCATGTTAATAAACGCATAATAAAGAACATGAGGTAGCTTAGAACTAATTCCTAAACTATCTTTAAATGATTTTGAAAAATGTGAATTTTGTAGTCAAGCTAAAATAATCAAAACTTCACATAAATCGCAGTTAGAGAATACGAACCTTTAGAATTAATTCATTCTGATTATATGTGAACTTGATGGAAATTTAACAAGAAATGGAAAACGCTATTTATTTTATAACTTTTATAGATATTTGTCAGATTACACTTATGTATATCTAATGAAAAATAAAAGTGAAGCATTTGATATGTTTAAAATATTTATGATCGAGATTGAAAATCAACTTAACAAAAATAAAAGGTTTAGAAGTGATAGGTGCACCGAATATGATTCCAATATCTTCAATGATTTTTATAAAACTCATGGAATCATTCATGAAAAATGCACCTTATTCTCCGAAATGAATGGCAAAATTTGAAAGAAAAATAGAACTTTCTTACCGAATCGGTTGCTGCAATTTTATTAAACTCTTACGGTCTCTCCCAAGGCTGGGAGAAATTTTATTAACGGCTCATGTATAAATAGAGTGCCTAAATCTACAAATAAAATTTCACCCTATGAAATTTTGAAAAATAAGAAACCTAATTTAACTTATTTTAAAACTTGGGGTTGTTTAGCCTATGTTAGAATCCTGATCCTAAAAGAAATAAACTTGCTAGTAGAAGCATATGAATGTGTATTCATAGGATACTGTTGTGAATAGTAAAGCTTATAAATTCTATGACTTAAAGATCGGGTAGTTATAGAATCAAATGATCTTGACTTCTATGAATATAGGTTTCCTTTAAATTTAAGAATAGTGGGGCTGTCGCTAGTAATTTACCTATAACTAGAACTAGTGAACAAATCAAGAATTAAACACCGAAATTAGAAGAAGTAAACGGCTCGAACACTTAAGGATTTTGGGTCTGATTTTTATGCTTATACCTTAGGAAGATCCCCAAACTATTAAGAGAAGCATTATCTTCTTTAGATGCCAACTTATGGGAAGAAGCCATAAATGATGAAATGGACTCACTTGAGTATAATAAGACTTGGCATTTAGTTGACTTACCTCACGGTTGCAAAACCATTGGATGTAAATGGATACTAAAAAGAAATTGAAACCCGATGGTACTATTGAAAAATATAAAGCTCGTCTTTGTAGTTAAAGGATATAGGCAAAGGGGAAAATGTAGATTTCTTTGATACCTTTTCAGTTACACGAATAACTTCCATACGTGTACTTTTCTCTCTCGCTGCTATCCATGATTTAGTAGTACATCAAATGGATGTTAAACCGCTTTCTTAAATGGTGATTTAGAAGAAGAAATTTATATGGATCAACCCGAAGGTTTTGTTATCCCGTGTCAAGAAAATAAAGTTTGTAAATTAGATAAATCTCTTTTACGGCTCTAAAAACAAGCACCTAAGCAATGGCATGAAAAATTTGATAATCTAGTTATTCCCACATGGATTCAAAATAAATGAAAGTGACAAATGCATTTATTATAAATTAGAAGATAATATGTGCACTATTATATGTTTATATGTGGATGACATGCTTATTTTTGGATCAAATATTTATGTTGTGAATAATGTCAAAATGTTGTTAAGAGCTAATTTTGATATGAAAGATCTTGGAGCGAAGTGTAATCCTTGGTATAAAAATAACTAGGTGTGAAAAGGGAATTTCTCTAGATCAATCTCACTACATTGAGAAGATCTTAAAGAAATATAATTACTTTAATGCGTAAACCTGCATGTCTTTATGATCCTAGTGTAAAGTTGTTCAAGAACACCGAGACGGTGTTAGACAACCGAGTATGCGAGCATCATTGGTAGCTTACGTTACGCTACCGATTGCACTAGACGACATAGCTTATGTTGGGGACTACTTATGTAGGTTTACCAGTGACCTAGTATAGAGCATTGGAATGCTATTGAAAGGGTTATGAGATACCCAAGAGAACTATGAACCTTGGATTACATTATAAAAGTTTCCTACTGTTTTAGGAAGGATACTGACGATTGGAACACTTTATCGAAGACTCCAAAGCAACTAGTGGCTATATTTTTAACATACCGGGTGGTGTTTCCTGGAAGTCTAAGAAACAAACAATATTGGCTCAATCTACAATGGAGTCCGAAATGATAGCACTAGCCACTTGCTTGAAGAAGAAGTTGGCTGCTAAGAAGTTTGTTAGCCGAGATCCCTTTATGGGAAAGACCGATACCAATTGCCGTTTCCATGACGATAGTACCGCGGCTATTGCAAAGATTCAGAACCGATTGCTAACGGCAAGAGACGACAAAACACGTGCCGAAGCATAGTCACTTGTTAGAGAATTTCTCTCAACGGGAGCGATAGAAGTGGATCGTATGCGTTCGATGAAAATTTGGCAGATCCTTTGTGAAAGGATTACCAAGAGAAAGGTTTTTCAAAACCTCAAAAGGAATGGGATTAATGCCCTTAGAATGAAGAGTCACTTATGATGGTAACCCAACTTATAGACGGAGATCCCAAGAAATAAGTTCAAAGGGTAATAACAAGTCGTGAAGTGATATGAGATGTATCATGTTATTTATTAAATCCCATTCTATATTGTTAGAAGCATGAAGTCTGACGATAGAAAAGGATGAGTTAATTGTTAAACTCTTAATGAGTTCTATACTCATGTGGAGTAGAGTACATAGCTTCTGTGAGTACTTTTGATAGACTCACCTATGTGAATGTGGAAGTGTGTGCTTTCACATGGAAATTTTTTGGGCAAAAATTTACTAGAGCGTTCACTATCTTGGGATACACGTGCGTAGGCCGTAAAGCACGGGCTTTTTCGAACTACACCTTTGGAAAGGTTGTGTGTGTGATGATTGTTAGAGATAGAGTTCAAAACTACGAGTTACTCTAGTATATTCTAAAGCATCAACACTATGCAAAGTGTTCAAGTCGATAGACACCTTTTCGCTTACATGCACAATCTTATAATTTTAATTGATCGGTTCTTCGATGAAAATTATTTTTATATAAAATTCAAGTGGGGGATTGTTGAAAAAAGATGAAATTTAATTAAAAAATTTTGTTGGGAAACGTGCCTTGTCCCACATTATTTTTATATTATTTTAAAGAGGTATAAATAGTGAGGAGTTGGCTATCAAATGGGATCAAGGGCACCCACTTTTGTGGAAGCGGGAGAGACTCTAGGCAAATGTGATACCACACACGCCAGCGCTGCCGCTGCTGCCGTCGTCTGTCCGGCTGACCGACGGCCGTCTTGCAGGCGGCCGAGTAGTCCGAAGTCAGTCCAGGATTCGAGTGCTTGGCGCGTGTGTGTGTGTGTGTGAGGTGAGGTGGTATTTTCCTTTTGGTAAAATATTCTTTTAAGGAAAATTTTTACACTTACAAAATGGTTGTTATATATATATATATATTTTATGACCGTTATTTTCTTTTTATTAAGAATATGTTTTGTCTTCTTTATTGAAAAAAGAGCCGTTATTTTCTTTTATTAAGAATATGACCGTTTGTCCCAAATTATATCAGATTATCCGTTACTGCCTTTAATGAAAATGGATTTACTCTTGTTACTCGAATGGCCGTTACACTCTTAATTCCTAGACATTACCGTTTATTCATAATTACCACCACGGTTTCTAAAGTCTATAAAAAGCGAGGGCTTGACGGCTCTCATTTGAAACACAACAAATCCGAATCATCTCCTACGAAAAAAAATTCTCTCTACAATTTCTAAGTTTTTTTTGTTTTAGTTTTCCGAAAGCGACAAATTTTCGGTGTAGCATTCCAAATTTTCATCGGTGCGGTGAAGTTACGAGACGAGAGATTAAGATTACGGCTGTTTTATCCTGGGACGACGAGGCTGTGTTTGCTTGCATAAATTGGGCAGAGCCGCGAAACGTCTTAAAGAGAGCGACCTAGTCCGCGACTCAACCCAAGCAGTTACTTTCAAGTTATCGGTAATATTGTTCCTACACTGTTTTTATAAACTTGCTTCAACAGTTGTTAAGTAACTCACTTGCTATTCTTGCCTATTAAAATGTGATTTTAAAATTATAGAACAAATTATGTTAAAATAGCATAAAACATTTTGGGATAAGGCAAATGTCATAACAAGTTTAAGTCTTATTTGTGAATGCAAAGTACACTTAACAAAAAAAGCTTAGAGATAAAAATATTATGAAAACTAACAGTTAGGATTCCTTGTTATAAAAATATAATTTAAGTTATATATATATTTTTTATTAATAATTTAATCATATTATTATAAAAAATGATCGTATAATAATATAGATAATTTTTAAATTACGTTAGATAAAAATGATTATAATTTAAATAAAAATAATTAAAAAATAAAAATAACATAAAAATTATTATTTATTTATATACAATCATTTTTTATAACAATAATATTATTATAAAAATTAAATACATAATTTAAAAATTATTTTTTGAATAAATATACTATTATATTTTGAAAAATATTATATTTATTAAATGTTACAAACAAAAAATTATTACTAAATGCTAGGATGATACCTTCTATATTTATATTTATGTTTGCTCGGTTAACATTTGCTAAATGTTAGTGACAAAAATTCTCCTTTTTTTCCTATCTGAAATCAATCGCTAGCTTTAAACCGCAGTTTTGGAATTGAAAAGGCCATTTCAAACGAAATATGACAGATTTCACGGGATAGGAGACTTGGCTTGGCATTGACAAGGATTTATTTTCTTCTTCCTTTTTTTGCATTGAAATAGATCTAGT
Source organism: Hippophae gyantsensis (assembly GCA_030763125.1). Taxonomy (NCBI): domain Eukaryota; kingdom Viridiplantae; phylum Streptophyta; class Magnoliopsida; order Rosales; family Elaeagnaceae; genus Hippophae; species Hippophae gyantsensis. The sequence continues at coordinate 51,748,062 of CM061033.1, forward strand.
GTAGTAGTGTTGGATGTTGTTATCATTTATGATGTATTTATGGTTTCATGTGAAATGGACAACAGAACATATCTACCGGCCGGATAATTAGTTGAGTAATATTATATATTAAATTTTTTATATTTATCGATTAATATATTGATATTAATCAATTTAAAACTAAATTTTACACCGAATACTATAAATAGTATCATATGTAATTTTACACAAGACTATTTATTTGGTTCGCCTCTATTTACGCATCAACTTTTTTAAAAAAAATTAATTTTTTTTATTACATATAATAAATTAAAATTAAATATATTATATAAAATAATATACTTAAGTGTAATATTTAGTATTCTAGATTAAATATAAGTAAAATTTTTATCCTACTTTTTTGGTGCAAAATGATGCTAAAATATTTCTAACTGAGGCTATCTCTGACATTTAACACTATTTTATAGTAAATTTTACATTATTTTGTAATAAAAGTTAAACTAAATATTTATTATTATCTAACCAACAACATTAAATATTACACTAAAAATAATATTCTTTTATAAAATAAAATATTCTTTTAAAATTGTACCTAATATTATAATAAAAATTATATTTAATAATTTTTTTACTTATCAAGCACAATATATTTAATTTTAATTTATTATATGTAATAAAAAGTTAAAAAATTTCTCACAACAATTAATGTGATGAATATTATCGCATTAAATTTAGTACAATGTCAAATTTGGTATAATGTTGCTAATCATATCAAATTTTGACTCATCTTCTACCCACGACACCAAATATTAAACTAAAATATATATCTTTTTATAAAATATAATATTTATTTTATTTTTATTTAATTAATTTTTTAATAATTATTATATTCAACCAATTATCTAATTATATTGTATTTTTAACTCTATATTTTATTTAGTAATTTTTTATCAATTAAAAATTGACACGTTAATAATGTTGCTTCAGATGAACAATATTGTAGTAAATTTGAGATAATACTATTTATTACACTAAATTTAGGATAAATTAGTGCTAGAATATTAGAGAAACTTTGTGTCCAATTTGAGATTGTGTACTTACTAATATAATTTTACTTGTATTATAAGATAAGGTGTCATAGAAGTCACTTAAATTAAGTTATTTGTATAATTTATTTCTTTATATTAAAAATCATGTCATTTAGTTTGTTAATTTTATAAAAAGAGTCAATTAATGATAAATTATATTATTTTAATGATTCTTTTATTTAAATTATTATTACTTTAAGTTGAGTAATAAAAATACTATTACTTTATGTTGTGTAATAAAAATACTATTTTTTGAAAAACAATAATGATGTGTTCTCAAAATTTGTAAAATTTAAGGGTTGTATAGAAAATTAAACATGTAAGAAAATCAAGCATTTGAGAACTGATAATGCTTTGGAATTTTGTGAAAATAGTTTAATGAGTTATGTGAAAGAAATGGAATTGCAGAACGTATGAATAAGATTTTCTTAAAAAGAGCTCGTTGTATGCTCTTTCAAGCTAACTTGGATAAATTCTTTTGGGTTGAAACTTGTAACCATGTCTGCTATTTGATGAATCGGTCTCCATCAATTGTAATTGAGTTGAAGACTCTATTTGAGGTATTCTTTGGTACTCCTGCTAATTATTCTGATTTGAAAGTTTTTGATTATTCTACTTATGCTCATATTAATGATGGTAAACTCATGCCTAAGACATTAAAATGCATATTTTTGGGATATCTTTCTAGGGTGAAGGGTTATAGATTATGATGTGTTGAACCCAAGTCATCATTTTTGATTAGTAGAGATGTTAAATTTGATATGTTTTTCATGTTGGAAAAGAAAAGAAGAGTCTATTGTAATAGGTAAAGACCACAGTGTTAGTGAGCAGGTGGAACTTGAGAGTAGAGCTCCTAATTAAGTGCAAAAGGGCACTTCAGATCAACCATTTATGGATGAGATAAATGATTGTGCTCATGATGTAGCAGAAGAGCAACATGAGTAATCATATAGTATTGCTAAGGGTAAAATAATAAGAGAGATTTGACGTACTAAGAGGTACGTAGATGTAGACTTAGTTCCTTTTGTATTGTCTGTGGTAGAGTCTATTAAGGTGCATGAATCTTCTAGTTATCATGAAGCTGTTACTTGTGATGATTTTGTTCAGTGGTTGGTTGCTATGAATAAATATATTTAATAATTATACTTGGGTATACTTGAGATTGAAAAAGTTAGGTTCAAGGCAAGTGCTGTTGCTAAAGGTTATTGTCAGAAGAAGGGTATTGATTTTAATGAAGTATTTTCATATGTTGTGAATTATAGCTCTATTCTTATGTTGCTTGCTATGGTTACATTGTTTGACATGAAATTAAAACAACTTGATGTCAAGACAGTCTTCTTACATGGTGAGTTTGAAGAACAAATATTTATGCATCAACTAGAGGGATTTGTTGTTCCAGGTAAGGAAGATCATGTTTGTTTATTGAAAGAGTATTTATATAGGTTAAAGCAATCCACTAGGTAGTGGTATAATCGATTTGACTCTTTTATGATTGTTCATGGTTACTATAGGAGTGATAATGATAGTTGTGTTTATCATAAAAGATTTCATAATGGTTCATCTGTCTATTTGTTACTTTATGTTGATGACATGCTTATTGCTTTTAATAATAAGTTTGAGATTCAGAAATTAAAGTCTCAACTTAGTGGTGAGTTTAAGATGAAAGATTTGGGCATGAAAATTTATAGGGATAGACAAGTAGGCAAGCTTTATTTGACTCAGAAAAGTTATATTAAAAAAGTTTTTGAACGTTTTGGTACAAAAGAGTCTAAACCTATAAGTACGTCATGAGCTACGCATTTTAGGATTTCTTTGGATTTGTCACCACATTTAGAAGAAGAAGAGCAATACATGTCTTAGGTTCCATATGCTAGTGTCGTTGATAGTTTGATGTACGATATGGTTTGTACTCGTCTTGACATTTTACATGCAGTTAGTGTTGTTAGCAGATATATGAGTAATCTTGACATGAGTCATTGGAAAGTAGTGAAATTGATACTTCGATATTTGAGAGGCACATCTAATTGTTGTTTGGTATATGATGAAGGTTCTAATACTAGTTGTAGTGTTATTGGTTATATGGACTCTGATTATGTTAGTGATTTGGATAGAAAAATATCTCTGATAAGTTATGTCTTCACACTTTCTCATTATGCTATTAGTTGGAAGGCTACAATACAATCTACAATTGCTTTGTCTACAACAGATGTAAAATATATGACAACATCATAAGCGATGAAAGAAGTCATTTGGTTTAGAGATTTGTTTTGTGATTTGGGTTTACAATAGGATACCTCTATTGTATTTTGTGATAATCAAAGTGCGATACACTTGACTAATAATACTATGTATCATAAAAGAACTAAACATATTGATGTTAGATATCACTTCGTTTGTGATATTGTGTTTCAGGATGCTATTGCTGTCAATAAAATAGTCACTAAAGAGAATTCAGCTGATGTGTTAACCAAACTAATTCTATTTAACAAGTTCAAACATTACTTGGACTTGATTGGTGTTTGTAGTAGATAATTACCCTTCAAGGTTTTGGATGACGGTTATTTAGTAATCCGAAGAATTTCATATTTGAATTGTTTTCGGTTTTGAACCAAGGTGAAGATTTGTTAAATATTAACCCAAAATTTAAGATCCAATTTTTCTCTCATAAATCCTTTGCCTTTATATATATATATGTTATTTGTGGGAAACATAACACAAGCTGAGAGAACAAAATAGAGCAACTATGTTGGACAAAAAAACAACAAAATAGAGCAACTATGTTGGATAAAAGAACAGAGAAGAGAGAGCTGTCAAATTTTATTTTCAGTCAAAGAATCTCTCATTTTTCTTTTCAAATTTTAAAGAGTAAATTAGAAGAAAATGTCATATGCAATAAGTTCATTTTTATGGTATTATTTGGTTAAATATGTTAATTTATCTTGTTAAGTGTATTTTGGATTTTGATATATTTTATAAATTTTTTTAAATATTAATATTTATATATCCATTTAATAGATGCACCCGTTAGCACCTCTTTGACAGAAGGTGATGTCCGATGTCTCCAATGTTCAGTAATAGGAATAAATCGTAAGGTAGTTGAAATGAGTAACTGCTATGGCTCTTGATAGGCTTATGTATGTTATATGTATAGCCTGGCCACAACAATCAAGCCACAACAATAGAAAAGGCAAAGCACACTTCCTCTAGCAAAGTGAAAAACAAAACATGGATATCAATATCATTTCAAAGGAAACCATCAAGCCATCTTACCCATCACTCCAAAATCTCAAACCCCGAAACCTCTGTCTCTTTGATCAGCTCATTCCATTCACTTATCCTTCAATTATTATTTTCTTCCCCATATTTGATCCTACCTTCAACAATCTTCAGCAAACCATAACTAAGCTTAAGAAATCCCTCTCAGAAACTCTTGATTTGTACTACCCATTATCTGGAAGAATAAAAAACAACCTCTATATTGATGACTTTGATGTGGGTATTCCTTTCTTTGTTACCAAAATCAATTCCTCAATCTCTGACTACTTAAAACTCAAAGAGATTGAATCACTTAACCAATTAGTTCCCATTCATCCATTTTGCAAAGAAATTGATTTTTCAGGTCCCTCAATTTCAATTCAAGTCAATGTTTTTGCTTTAGGAGGAATAGCTCTTGGAATTTCATTATGTCACAAGTATATTGATGGTACGACAATGAAATGTTTTCTCACAACTTGGGCAGCTTTATTTAGTGACTCTAATCACAAAGTAATAAACCCAAATCTGTCTGAAGCAGCATTGTTATTTCCACCAAGAGATTTGTCTCAGAAAAACATAGATTTGATGTATCAACTGTGGTTCAAGGAAAGCAATTATGTCACAAAGAGATTTGTATTTGATGTCAAATCCATAACAACCTTAAGAAACAGAGCAAAAAGTGATTATGTGGCTAAACCTTCAAGAAATGAGGCACTAAGTTGTTTCATATGGAAACATGTTATGGCAGCTTCATGGGCAGTTTCAGGATCTCCAAGAACATCTATAGCAGCTCATGCAGTGAATTTGAGGCCAAGAAGCAAAACTAATTCATTAGATAATGTTACTGGAAATCTATTTTGGTGGGCAGCTGTGGCAGCTAATCCAGCTAATGAGCAAGAGATAGAATTGCAAGCATTAGTGAGACTAATGAAAGAATCACTTTCAGAGTTTGATTCTGATTTTGTGGAGAGTATGAAAGGAGAAGAGGGGTTTCCAGTAGTAGCTGAGTTCTTAGATCAAGTTGAAGGTATGATTTCAATGGAATCTGAGAAACCAGATATTTTAGCTTTTACTAGTTGGGGTAATTTCTTTAATGATATTGATTTTGGATGGGGAAATCCATTTTGGATTGGAGCTATGGGTAAAGTTGGTCCTGCTTTTAGGAACCTTGTTATATTCATTGATAGAGCATGGGGTAAAGGAATTGAAGCATGGGTTACATTGGAAGATAAACAAATGGCTTTTTTGGAAAGTGATTCTAATTTCATGGCTTTAACTTCTACAGCTGCTGGGATTTCTTCTTCTAGGTTGTGATGCATATGCTAGCTTTCAGATATGTCACGAGCATTAATTTAGTTTATTAGTATTATTATTTTCTTCCCTCGCATCAAATGCAAGAAAAAAGAAGGGTTTTCTTCTAGCTGTTTGTACAATTAGCAGTTGCTCATTCCAGTAAGGAAGGTTGTAAGTTGTAAGTGATGGTGTTAGGACACTGTTTTCCTAATGTGACGTGTTTATTATTATTATTATTTCTGCTATGATGTTTGGACATTGTAGTTGTGTGTTAGTTAATTGCTAGTCAAATCTTCATATAACAATCACACACTTACACAACCATATTTACTTATATTTACGTATTGTTTGAGAGAGTTCCGAGGGTTTACAATATATGATGTTCTAAAGATCTCTCTAAAGTTTTATTACTTTCAAAACCACATAATAATCATAAGAAACATATATAATTTCATTATAATACTAATAATAGTCGTAAACTGTTATTGTTAATATTGGTCCTAATTAGGTGGTTGTAATTTTTGACAGCTTGGGCAGGCTTCAGCCACCTTAACAAAGCCTGTGTTTCTTAAATGTCCAACAACTCTTTTTATTGATGAAGGAAGTTACGAAGTAGGATGTATTTGTATAGCAATTAATGATGTAAACAATTAATGAACACCACAAGAGTTCTTCAAATAATAATAAAAATATATATATATGTTTACCAGGTTTGTTCGTTGATATCTTAAATATAATTATATTCGATTAATTTATATTAAATTATATTATAATTAATCTGTAAAATATTTAATGATAAATAATATCATATATTTAAATAAAATTAATTAAAATATTTTAATAAAATAATTTTTAATATAAAATTTATTTTTATAATTTAAAAATAAAAAATATTATTTTTAATTTAATATGAAATAAAAAATCAATATATATAATTTTATAATTAAAAATTTAAACAAATTAAATTAAGTGTTATGTAACGTTTAGATTTACATTTTAATCGTATAATTTTTTTACATAATCATATTATTTTTCTATTATATTATACGATTTGATTTTATAATTAAACATAAAAATATATAACTTTTAATATTACTTAACAAACCTGCGGTTATGTTCATAATATTCTACTATTATCAGTTTTACGATGATCATTTCTTACCATATAAAGCATTAAAGCAACCGTGCATTGCCTTGTTGTATAGCATAATTCTTTGAATCCTGTTAAAATCTTAAAAAATATATTAAAAGAGTGTAGCTCCTATCCTCTTCTTCAAACCACACTATTTTAAAAATTGTTATAATAATTTTATCATAATAAATTCTATTAATTATAATAATAATAAATAAAATATTTATTTTATTTATAATATTATTACATTAAAATAAATTATCCTTATCAAAATAATAATAATATATATTATTACCCAATTTATAAACTTAAAAAGAAGAGTGATGAAGTTAAATTGTATATTGAAAAAAGAATAAAGACATGCTTTTGTATTCGTACTTGATTAGGGTGATTTATATATTTTCACCATTTGTTACTTTTATTTTCATTTTTAATCTTTTAATTAATTTAAAATTTAAAATTTAAAAATAATAACTCAAAAATGAAAACATTATTTAAAAATGTCAATAATTTACCCTAGTTTGTATGCATTCGATAATTTACAAATTGATATTACCATATTAGAAAAGAAAAATATTAGGTTGAAAAGATAAATATTTATGTGCTATATTAGGTTGTAACTTTTTATTTTTATTTCCGTACTCGAATTGTTTCCTAAAAAAGTAGCGTTATAAAAATTATTAAAATAAAAAATATAACACTAGCGTAAAAGTAACGCAGAGAGGAGGTTAGCCTAAAAATTACGCACAGTTAAGCGTAAAAATACGTACAATAAGCACAGTTAAATACTGTATTTCCATCATTAAATCTTAATCACAATTCACAACCATAACGTAACAAGAACAAAGCTGTCTGAACCTTTGATGTCCTCTTGGTGATTTCCATGGCTCACAACATCGTCTTCTCTCCAACGAGACACACCCACACTTCCTTCTATATCTTCTGCTGCTCTTGCTGATATGATCATCGATGCTTTTACTGCTCTGCGCAACAATGGTGGGGAAAAACGACCACAATTACTAACTGGGCTTCAAGAAGCCTCTCCATCTTCGAAAGATAAGGAAGACCAAGATGAAAAGGCCAGGACAAAAATTGATTTGATGGGACGGAATGCATTTCCCAATTTGTTATGATTCCTGGAGATCAGAAGGCGATCATCAAGTCAGGTGCGAAAAACTCTTTTCGTATATCTTTTTCAAGGGCTACCTTTATTTAATAAAATATTAGAATCGATTGAACCAAGTTAAATTGTATCGAATTAACTGCAATATTTTGGGTTAAATTTAGCTTCTTTATCAACAATCCAGGAACTGCTTGGATTTTTTTTAAAGTGTTGATGATGGAAAATTATTTTCCTACTTGATTACATATATATAAATCAAACTGTTTACCGCTGATCCATGTATATTTGGCTCGATTCCTGAATTATCATTGTTGAGTGTTGCAGCTGTCTTTCTTGTGGACTTGTGTATGAGATGTCCTGCATTAGAAGATGGATTCAGAGGCGCGAAGGTAATGTTTTTTTTTAATAATTACTATCATAATCTTATCATTATTGTTACTGTTACTGTTGCTTTCGTCTTTATTAGAAGGTAGTGTTGGTTCATTCACGCATTTGTTTCTTGTAGTATCCTCAATGCAAAGCAGTGTGCAAGCTGATGGATATTAGAAGGCTTTATGTATAGCCTATTCTAGTACTTGATGAGAGTAAAAAAAAAAAACGGTGAAGATCATTATGTCCCATTTTGATGAAATTACAGAATTATTCATGGAATCCTATATCCAAGAATTTTTTTTTTTTTTTTTGCAGAAAAGTGGGTATCTTGAGGCAGGGATCATGTCTCTCAAGACTGAGGTAAGGTTATCAAGTAACAAACCAGCGAATTGCCAGTCATTTAATTTAAGGCTTGTTTGTTTGTTTGTTTATATTGTTTTGCTGAACTGGTTGCTGGGTTTATCCATGTCATATATAGCTATCTATCTTTCCCTATGCGAGCTTTATCTAGTTTTCGTATTTTGCTTGCCCTGTGTGCTCTTTGCCTGCTTTGGAGTTACATTTATGATGTGCCTACTCTTACTTTGTGTGGGAAAAAAGACTCAATGGAAAGAAATATATTGAGATATTTTGAACCAAATGAAAAGGTGAATTTTTACTGCAGAAGGAGGCTTCAGTGAAGAATTCTATATGGTGGTTCTAATCTGCATGCACAACTTAGCGTGTCCCTTTCTCTAACTTGGAATATCATTGCTACTGGGGTGAAACCATGTAAGCACCCGGATTTCTCTATGATGAAATTAGGTTTTTGTGCTAGTTCTGATTCTTATATCATATGAATTTTATAAATATCTCAACATATTTTATTGATTTTGCAGAGAGACAATTTATAAACTAATTTGCTCACCGTACAAGACAATTTACTCAAGGAGTTGCATAAAGCTAATGAGGCATGGTTCTTTTTTTTTTTGGTAAAAAAGCTTTGGAACTTAGTCTGTCTATGTGATGGCTCTAAGCATTTCTTCTAGCAATTATTCCATTATTGGAGGATGTAATTTCTCTTCTTCAGGTTTCTCTAAAATCCAAAGATGTTAAAACTGTGTTTGATCACACAGCTTTTCCATGTTCCTTACTTTGAATGTCCTTTTATTTCTTTCATTGCTGTTGTTGTATTCGTCTACAGAGTTTGTCAAAGAAAGAGATGGGAAGGAAGTCTATCAGATCTACCCTACAGTCTTATTCATCTGTTTGTTTCTTTAGTTGATTACCTTTATTAGGAATCTCAATAGGTAAATTTTTCTGGTTTGTTTCTCGGTCTGTTGTTTTATTAGCTGATTAAAGCGATTGGGTTCTTCATATGTATATCAAATGTTTAGACAAGGATTGCTAATGCCTTCTCTTGGCTTCCTCTGTATTGAGCATTCATGACAATAATAGCACTCTGTGTTGACGTTATACTTGATCATACACCCCAATCCCCCCAACACTAAATAATAATACAAAATTTTGTTTCACCTGAAGTTAATTTTCATGCAGCCATGTTGCAGTATGACATTTTTAATGCACTAGTGGATGCTTCTTTTATATTTATATTCACTTTTTGGAGTTGTAATTTCTTCTATTTACATCATGTGCTATACCAGCCTGTCACACATTTACAATTTTTACAATTCTGGATCAAAATCTTGTATTTGCATCCACCCTAAATCATCCTCCAGTTCAACACGGACGTTTTTAGGTTTATAGAAATTTAAAGAAAGATGTGATTGACACATGATCTTTACTTATCTAAAAGCTTCTACTATACCCTCAGAGAACCATTTAGAGGTATTCTTACCCTAATTACTGACTATATAAGCTTAATAAACTATTGGTAAAGGGGAGCTTTCTTCAAACCTCCAATACAATTCCCTCTTCTATTTCACTTCATCTCCTACCTAGCTTTTGCTGATTTTTTTCATGGCTGACTAAGGCATAAGAGGGTGTGTCCCTCTTTGACCCGTTTTCTCTATATTGTAGGTTTTATGCACATCGCAATATCATACATCCAACCCTTTTGACCATTTAAAATGTTATAATGCAATATTTTGGCATCCACCGTGGTGCCGTTTCCATTTAGCTGGTTATTTAGTGCCAGTTGAGACCCTCCATCTTTTTCTTCTATCTATTACACTCTTCCAACTGGAGTCATCATAAACTCTCACTTTCCCAGTAAAAAACTCCTTGCTTGAGTCAAGCCATACTATCCTTTCTCATAGAAAAGAGAAATAAGACCACTTAAGTTGACAACCACAAAAAGTGTACTGAAACAACCAGTTTGATTTAAGGGATAGAAATATGCACACCTCAGACAATTTCTTCCCTAATGAAGCTAAAAGGATGAGAGTCCCACATCGAGAAATATGCAGTTGCTTAACAGCGTTTGTACTAGGAAGTTGAACATTTTCACTCACAGGTGCAAGTGAATTTAATATGCAGAAAAACCAAAACATACGATCTCAGATTAAAAATTTGTATTTTTTATAAGCGACAAAAACTCATAATTTAAATGTGATGTTGAAGGTAATATGATATATTTTTTTAAAATAATATTATGATAGAGTTCTTAAGAATTATACGTATTTTTACTCATTGAATTTAACATTTTGAGATTAAAAATATAAACCATGGATTTGTTAAAAAAAAAAACTACTGTATAACTTTACAAAAATAATAATAATGTCACTGGCAGGCGTTTCACCCATCCAATATGTATTCCACGTTTCAAAATTAATATATACTTTAAATAAATAATCTTGAATGGTTGCTAATGGTAAATAAATATGGATGTATATATAATGACACTTGTCATACGCTAACAAATGGAATGCAGAAATCCAAATAGAATCGTGATTTATCATCATAGACAATTTTATCATCCAAAAAAAAGTGAATGTGATGGATAAGATGTGAAAGTAAATGCAATTGAACCAAACACCTGATGAGCCCAGAGCCCCAAGCGCAAAACAAAACCCATTATGCGCAAGACTAAAAATAAATTCCGACCTGCCGGATTCGAACCAGCGACCTAAGGATATCTGTTAAGCCATTCAACCAACTACAGTCCTCCGCTCTGCCAACTGAGCTAAGGTCGGTATTAGTAGTCAATCCCCGTAGTTTATATTTATTCATTAGAGAAACATACGCGATCAATAATCATCACGATAAATTCATTAGCTTTATTCTGTAACACTCTTCCGCGTCACATTTTCTTACATTCGCCTAATAAGATTAGGGTCAAAGTTAGTTATTAATCTATCTATCTTTCTTTCCTATACCTTTTCTTACATCCGCCTAATAAGATTGGGGTCAAAGTTAATTATTAATCTTTCTTTCTTAAACTCTTCTTATCTTGATTTGATGTGTACGTATGCAATTTCTTTTTCTTTTCTTTTTTCTGTACCTTTTTCCCCCCTCAAAGTCCTTACGAAAATCCTAATATTAAGATGTTATTAAAGTTGTATATTTAGTACATTTTAATCTGTAAGTTTTTAATTAATATGCTATAGTTTTTAAATTTTATTAAGATGTAATAATTTAGTCTCTAAATTTGAACTAAAATATCTAATTTTAATAAAATTTAGGAACTAATAAAATGTACTAAAGACATGTTTAAGGATTGTCTTTTTACATCCTAAGTATTTAAAGTATTGGTATTAGAATATTAGTTAAAAATTTAGAGATAATAGTGGTACTTTTTTCATACTTTATTACCCATATTAAATTTTTTATTTATAATTGCACAATTTTTTTAATGTTATTTTAAAATATTTAAATTATCTAAAATGGCTAATTTTGTCCAAAATAAATAAATATATGCAAAAAAATTGAATGTTGATTTAGTAAGGATAAGGGATCATTTTAATCATATATAATTGTATAATTATATGATTTATACACTTTATTTCTATAATTTAAAAAATGATCAATTAAATCAAAAAATTTAAAAATTTAGATTTTTTATGGATAAAATGATAATTATATATTTTATCAATAAAATTTCAAACATATTAAATAAAGTGTTCAATACAACTTATATCCACATTTATTATTGGTATTCAATTTATACATAATAATATAGTTTTTATTTTGTATAATATAATCTCATTTTATAATTAAACACATTGTCGTATAAAGATTAATTAGTTATTGTCTTAAATATTATATAACATAAGTGCCCTTTATATGTTTCTGTATTGTGGTTCAATTTATCCCTATTTAGTGGTGTACATGTTACTTAAAAAATCGATCAAACCAAATGTTTGGAACTGAATGAAACTGAAACTTATTGAAAAAATGATAATTTTAGTTGATTATGATTTAAAAAAAATTATAAATTGAAACTAATCGTCGGTTTTCATTTCACCTTAGCAAAAAACAATTTATAATCAAACCGGTCGATTTATTAATTATTAAATTAATATAAAATTATAAATTATATATTAGATTTAAAATTATTATATATTAATATTAAGAATTAAAAAAATAAATATCAAATTAACAATAATTATAAATTAATATTTCAAGATGTAATAAATTATTCATGCGTCATCCAACTTCATATTAAAAATGTAGAACAATAATTAGTAACTTTTTTTTTTGCTAAATAAAAATAGTTAATAATTAACTTAGTAATACCAGTGGTGTGATTACCAGTTTTTATGTCTACCAGTGGCAACATCGCAAGAGGTAACGAGGGAGGCTTGGTGAAGGCTAAGAGGCGAGTTTGGTGGGAGATTAGGTGAAGGCTGGGAAGCGAGTAGTCGAGCAAAATGAAGAAAACTGATAAATTTTAGAAGTCTGCGTCTGGACTCTAGAAGGGAAAAGAAGGGTTGTCGACTTAACGTATTAATATTTTTACTTATTAGTATTACGGGTTGTTTAGTTTACTGCATTAGTTTATTAGGTTAGCAGACATTACCGGGGCTTATTGTTTGATAATATAAATTTATAGGAATACCACACATTCATAATATTTTTGTATAATGTTAGTAACTGATAAAAAAATTTATTTTTTATTTTTTTATAAATAAGACAAACTAACCAAACTAGTAAGTGGTTCGATTAATTCAAAAAATTTAATTCATTTTAATTTAATATTTTTTAAAAAATATCGATATCAATTTGATTTTTATTTCTGATAAAACCTATCGAAACAATATGCACCTTTATCCCTATTCAACATTTTATAAATTTATTGCCCGTAACATATTACATGGTAAATATGTCTCGTTATTTTATTTCAATAATAATAATAATAAATAAATAAAATTGAGTCTTGTTAGTATTTTTTAAATTCGAACTTGAAGCCAAATTTTTATTTTTAACAACTCGAAGCCACAAATTAGCCTTATTTTATACTTTGTAGTTTTTTTTAACAATAATAAAAATATTACATCACAAAAATAAGATATTTTGTATTCAATTTCATAAATTTATACCGTTAAAAGTTTAATATAGAATTTTACATTAAATATTAATTAAATTAAATTATGATTATTTAAATTTATTTAATATTAAATATTATTGAATTAAACTCTATTCAATACAATTAAATATTATTTTTTATTATAAATATTATTCTCAAAATAAATTATTTATTTTTAAAAATAAAAACTTTACTACAATAAAGACGATTATTGTTTTAAAAATAAGATTTAGATAAAAGGTGTCTAGAGCACACGATGTTTTTTAGTTTTTTAAAAAATATAATTTATTCTATAATTTTTAAAAGTTAGTTTGAAGTTGAATTATTTATCTTAAAGATATATATAAATTTATTTTTATTTAATTATTTTAATTTATTATTATTTAAACAACGTATAAAAACCACTTGATACAATTTATAATAATTAAATTTATAAATATAAAAATATTTATTTTTCGTTCAAAAATCAACTTCTTTAATTATTTTTTTTTATTAAAAATTTACTATTTATTTATAATTAAATACGTTCATATGTATAAATTATAGTCAAATTAAAATAATTATTCAAAAATAAATTTATATATATCTTAAAAATAAATAAAAAATTTATAATTCATATTTTAAAAATTAAAAATTAAAATACACATTTTAAGAAAATAAGCAACTTCATGTGCTATTTTGCCGATAAAAACTCAACAGTTTTGAAGATTTTTTTTTGCTAACGAAAAAGTCTCAAAAATGATTTTTTATCTCTTAAAAAAATACTCAAAGATTGCTCAGCAGCTTTGATAACCCAATTAAGATAGGGAAAAACGTGTAATCGTTATCAAATGAAAATATTAATTATTAGTTTAAGTATTAGGTATTTTATAATTTTTTTAAAATTAAAAATTTAGTTTTATAATTTATAAGTTAGATATTAATAATATTTTTTATTAATTAAAAATATAAAAATAAAATGTATTTAACTTAAAAATTATGAGATTAAAATATATATTTTAAAAAATTACGATTATTCTAATAATAATGAATAATTATAAAAATTCTATCATATAACACTTATTAATAAATTTTTCAGGTCTTGACCAAAACCAAAAGTTTTCATGATTAAATTGTGTAAAATGACTAAGATACCTTAGGCTATTAAGTGTGATTTGCATTTCAGACCAGTAGGAGTAGGGTATTTTCGCTATTTACGTTATGTTAAAATTATTATTTTCTAATGCAGTCTGAGTCACATCTACGTGAGCACGACAGAACGGATCGGAGAAAGAGAAACAAAACTATGGAAGCTGGTAAAACAGGATGCTAAAAAAGCATTGAAAACGAATGAAAGAAAACAAGAAAGTGGTAAATGAGATATTGAGATTCTAATTGCCTTCCAAGGATTCATCCAAATACAATATTAAAAGCTTAGCTTGGTCAATGGTCTCACTCTGTGAAACCCAAATGCTTCTTGTAATACATGCACAACAAGGTAGAGCTTTCTTTTCGTATTTCTTGTTTCGGCCTTTCTAATTTTCTTCAAGTTTTTATTTATCTATTTTTTATATATGAAGTTTTCCTACGATTGCCATATGGGTTGTCTTTCTATTTGGAATTTTCAACTGAAATGCATTGCAAAATTTGAAATTTCCTTGTGAGTTCTGGGTTTTGATCTGTTCTGTTGTCGTGTCGTTTATAGCGGGTGTGCCTTTATTATCAAGTAGCAATTGTAGAAATACAAGATGGAAAATATGGCTTCTTGAATCATGTTATTGTTTTATTTATATGGAAAGAGTCATCGACGTTGTATGGGGTTGTATTTTTAGCTTTATGGACAATATGGTGAAAACCCTAAGGTTTCAGTAGGGGGATCACTTGAAAATTCCCAACAAGTACTATGACATTTGGGTTCACCTTCTCGATTCATATTTGGGCCCATGAATGTTTTGCATTTTGTCGTCTCTTGAAACTCTTCAGCTATGCTTTTGAAGTGTTTAATCCTCCCTTCTAAGGTGTTACATATTGAAAGACGATAAATTGGAGGAATTATTAGCAAAAATTAGATCTTTATGATTCTTGGAGTCTAGGGGATTTTTTTTTTTTTGGGCCAAATGATGTACATTAGCAACTTCAGTTTGAAATGCTTAAAGAATTGGGTCTAGACTAATTAGATACGCACAAAAGTGTAGTGGGTATAAAACTTAAACTGACAAGGGATGAACAATTTAACTTTTAGCTATCCATCAAGACTAAGAAAATACTTCTGATTTCAGAAAGGAGGGAATTGAGTGTGTGCTTGTGCATGTGTCTGCACTGTTGTGCTCAAATTGCTTCTGTTTCAGTCCAGGAGATAAATAATGCTGCCTCAAGCTCAGCAAAGAGGGCTGACAAATTAAAATGATCAAATATTAGGAAATGTTTTTAGTTAGTAGAAAATTTCAAATCATCTGTATGTTCTTAACACATCATGTAAATCACTAAAGGGAAGTTTAAGATATTAAATATGTAGCTAAAGCATATTATTCGAACTTTTATTAGATGTATGTCTATAATTTATGCTAGTTAGTTCTTGTATTGATTTCAAAATGGTATCATTATGCTTTCTAGATATTTTTGTTCCTTACACAACTTGAAAATTATTATTAATTGTTTGACACATATGAGTATTGCAGACATGTATGCATGTGTAAACCAGTATAGTGCCTGTATTTGTTCTGTCTTTTTCATATATTTGTAATCCAGCCATTTTTTTCTGTGGCAGTGTTGTTTTTCAAATCTTTGCTGGGTTGCAGGTGGCTCTCTCTTCGGATAATTGTAGCAGGTGCATTGTAAAGAAATACTTATCAACAGTTATTATGTCATTTCAAAAAGGAATGATCTCTTTGGAAATAATGGAGGTGAATGCTGGAAATTCTCATTCCAATGGAAAGGAACTCTTGGAGCAACCCAAATTTGCGAGTCAATGCAATGAGGCTAATGAAAAAGAAGTAAAAACTTCTGTTTTTGTCAATTATGGTAAAGATTATTGGATAATGTTTTTTTCATGATAGAGAAGTAGTGACAACGCATGTAGAATATAGCCTCATTTTTAATATATAATCAATAACATTAAATACAAAATTTTTTGCTACTCCATTCTGATCTGTGAACATAGGAGTTCTGAGCTCATGTATTTGTTATTTAATTTAGATTGATCATTAATATGAAAATTCTGCTTCCATTGCTTCAACTGAAAACTTTTTAATCACAATATTTTGTTCACTATTGGTGTCAAAGAGTGATAGTTTGTGATAGAAGTTAGGAATAGTGGGAAAGAGAAAGACAGAGAAGGAAAGGGAACAAGTTTGGTGACAGAATCGTGTGATTGCAGCCTATAAACTAAGTTCATGATTTTTTTTGTATCTTTTGGCCCTTGCCCTAGGCGTCTCAACACCATCTATAAGTGCTAATGGTTTAAAGAAACTTCTATTGTCTACTCACTCCATTATTTCTAATACACAGCCATATAGTTGTAAGTTCTGTATACCCATAAGTTTCCAAAATGTGCAATGGAGAAGAAAAATAGACAGTTTTTACTTATTTCGAGTGTACTGAGAAGAATAAGAGAATCATTTCCTCTTGCTGTTACAGCCATCACTTAAAAAAGTATGATGTCAGTACACTAGTTTTTATTTATGAGCGAAAGGGGAATAGGGGGCTTGAGACTGCTTTTGCAATTGCATGACCCAAGGAAGATCCATCAATATGTATTCCTTTGTTAATGTGTAATTGACGATTCAAATATTTGCTTCACAAGCATAATCTGGTTTATTTTATTATGTAGCTGCAATTGCTTGGCATGAGAGTAGGAGAAAGTGGGTTGGGGATCAATCTCAACTGCTGCAAAGAATGGAAAAGGATCCAGTCATTAGGTATATTCTCTTAATAAGTTGACAGTGGACTTGTTGTGGTCATTGCTAGAGATTTTATACTATGGCTATGATTGTGAATTGAGGACATTTGCTTTTGTTTTCTATTTTTACCTAATCCAAATAATAGACTCCATACACCCTCCAAAAGAAAGAGCCAATTATAAAGAGAGAACAAATCGGCAAAAGCACAGTCTGGTTTATTTTATGCTGTCCCTGAAGTCAAAAGCCTACTTTGTTGATAACAGTTTATTTTGTTCTCTTATACATACATTAGTTAAATGATAACTGCAAAGCTTTTCCCTCTATTGATATGTATCTCTGTATGATACAGAAGTACATAATTTTATGAAAAGCACTCTTAGATATTCTTACACTTTCAGAGTTGACATGAAAACTATATCTTGCAGCTGGTCAACCTCATATGAAGATCTGCTTCTAAATCACGAGCCTTTTGCAGAATCAATTCCTTTACCGGTAAGCTTCTTGCATGTGATTCTGCAGTACTGCATTTGTATTGACATCTTCCATAAATATTGTTCGGTGTGTATGCTATCATGACCGGAGATGATTAATCTCTATTGATAACATCCTATGATTTTCTTGTTACTGCATTTACACAGTTCTGCATATGTGAACTGATTTGATGCTTCTCTGCAGGAGATGGTGGACTTTTTGGTTGATATTTGGCATGATGAAGGTCTCTTCGATTCGATTAGATAGTAGTGAGATGGAGAATGATCAAAGCTGGAGAATTCTTTAACCCTTTAGGACAGTAATATGATTATATAGCTGATTCATTCTTACATTGATTGATCTTGTGAGGTTGTACTGCAATCATACTTTGAAATAGATGGTTATTTGGATCTTTTCAGTTGTAAATGACTTAGAAGGATTATTAAAGCTTTAATTTATAGATTATACTAGTGAAACCCATGCCTTGGAAAACTACTATTTTTGGAAAATGATTGATGTGTTTGTTCTTGGTTCTTCGGAAAATGCCTTAACTAAATCTAGTTGTTTGATGCCTTCTTGTTGGTCGAGTGAATTTAATCAATTTTCCTGTGAACCATGCTTTCAAAGGTTTATTGCTAAGGAAAAGAGCGACCAAATGGACTCGTTATCAATGCTTGTTAGCAAATATCAGTCTTGTTTTTGATAGAACGTTAGTTGAGAAAATTCTTATGGGTAAAAAAGGAAAAGATATTGGTTAGTTGCGAGGATATATATCTAAAATGCTCATGGGATTTAGCATATCTTCACTTATGTTCTTAAGGTTTGTGAAAAATATTAAAATATCTCTAGATTTTATGGTTAATATTATTGATGTCTTCAAAATTAATAATGTTAGTTTTTCAATCCATAATATTTCTATGGTTTTAATACCAATTTGTAGAGGATATATTTTGATCGTCATAGATTGCTATGGTAGAATTTCAATCAATTTGATCTTAACTAAGTTATCATAGTTCTTATAAGTCATATGTATTTAGTGTACATTTTTTCCTATTTGTAATATGCAAACATGTTTTTTTTTACATACAATATACTTATAATCTAATATATTTATAATCTCCGAAGAAGTAGTATTTAAACATTAAGTTGTTGAATTTTTCTTCTTCAATTCTTACATATTTTTGACTAAAATAGTGTTTTAATGTCATTGAAACATGATAGTTTATTATGCTGTGATAGCTTTAATAATATCTGTATAGATATCTAATAAGGAGTTGAACCATCTAAAATTTTCAAGATAAGTTTCATAATCTTTATATTTAAAATAATTATTCAAGGTTGAGATAGTCTTTATCAAACTTTTTCAATAAAATTATATTTTTATTTTTCATTTTAATTTCTTTGAGATTGATTGTTTTGTCTTTAGTTGTTAATTCCTATTGCCTAATTTTTCTTAACATAATATTGTGATATTTATGTCTTTATGTTTTTAGTTATCAGTATTATCACTTGTATAAGCAAATATCTTAAATATTCAAGATCTTTAATTGGTTTTAAAGTTTTAATTATTATACCTAAATTTAATGGATTCATCACTGTTTTCTTTTATGTTCGTCTTCTCTTGTTATACCGATTATACCACAGTTTTACTTAAACCTTAACACCCTTATAGATAGTATCCAAATTTGACTTACTAGAAAAGAGTAAACGAACTCAATTTTATTCATAATATAATAGTTATTATAAACTTAAGAACAACTAAGAACCTTTAAGAGATTCTTAACTGCTCATAATTATTGGGTATATCATTGCTGGTTTGGGATTTCTAGGTTTAGGGATACTAGAGTTTATGTGTTTTTCAAATGTGTGTGCTCTAGTTTTCTGTGTGTTTTAAAATGAAAATAAGGGTTCTTTTTATAGCACAAGAAATCTTTGTTTACAAGACAAAAATTACTATTTTATCATTGCTTTAATAACTTGTCTACTTTTTTGCTTTAGATGGAAGCCATTGCTTTTTTTCCTTGGCACATGGTGCCTTCTAAGATGTGGGTCTACATCTTTATTTTCTTTGTTGTCTTATGTCGACAGTTCCTCTCTTTATTCTTTTTTGTCATTTTCTGTCGACAATTATTTTGATGATGTTGATGATGACTATCCAGTTATAAGAACTCCATTTTCATTTTAGTGGGGCATAAGTTAATAACTTATGAAAAAACCCATTGTTAAGTTAACAAAAACCAGCATGTAATTAGAACAATTAAAAGAAAGATTTTTATGGAAAACATTCTGGTCAAATTAATTTAATTTAAAGAGGTTTTTATTCATTAATTTGACCCCTTCCTAAAAAAATATATTTAATTGCATTTTTGAATCTCGACGATGACACATCTTCGTCTTCTTAATCTTTAATGCAGTAAATACATCTATGATATTTTGTGACTTTTTTGGCATAGAAGCAGAATATTTTCCTTGTTTCTTAACCAATTTCCAAGTTGTTAATGTTAAAATTGGTTTCATATTTGCTAATTTTTCACCATCTTCTTCTAAGAGAGTCATGTTACTATAAGAAATGATGATGACTTTACTAGTTAAGTAATTGACTTTGATCTCAATAAAGTTGTTAATCATCCTGAGTTCATAGTAAATTTGGCCTAAAATTTAACTTCTTAATACACAAAGCTCTTCTGTGTTGAATTTTTTTTTTAAAAGCGCTTTTGGTTTGGGAATTTCTCTATTTATGTTGGAAATTCCTATCTTGATGAAATGGTATGGACTAATACATCATTTCTCATTCTAGTCTATCAATGAACTAAAAAACCTAAGATAAACAGACTTGTCACCTACTTTAATCTTCTTCTTGAAGTTATTTATTGCTCTTTTGATTTTTTTGAGAAATAATTTAATTCACTTAAATTAATTAATGGATATATGTTTTCTATTAGTCCTGCATTAGTCCTACATGAAAACTTTATAGACAAATATTGGATCAACTCTTTCTAAAATATTGAATTTACTTCCCATAGGAAATTCCTTATTGGTAGTGTAAAATTTCATATCTTTAATGTGTTCATAGGTAGATTTTTTGGCCAAGTTGTAAAGACTCAATCATTGTGATTTGCTTAGGTTTCCATAATGGTCATTTTCATCTTTAATAACAGATTAATTTCTAGTAGATGTTTCTCTGAATAGCACTGAATGTTTTATTGCCTTTGATGTTTCTAGGATAGATGTTTATCTAAATAGTAGTAGAGGTCTTGTTATTTTTCATAGAGTTTTCAACCTGTTCGGTGCTGTTGGTTGTTGTTGTAGTAATACAGAATAATTGTTACTATCTCCTATGGAGTTTGATAACTGTATTTTATATAGTTATTTTCACCTATTTTATTAATTATAATTGCTATGTTCTTGATGTTTTTAGTTAATTTTCGATTAATAAATTAGTATTTACTGTTTTTTATATATTTTAAATAAAATTAAGTAATTTGTATCGAAAACGTACTTAAATGCAAATTTGTACCCAAAAATATAATTTCAAATAAAAGAGTGATTAATTGCAATTTATAAAAGTTGAAAATATAATTTAAATTAAATTTGGGCTTCATTTTAATTATTAAAAGTTTAAAAATTTAATTTAAAATTAGCAAAGGGCTTAATCAGATTAAAAAAGTTGAAAATGTAATTTGAAATATATTTCAGGGTCAAAATATAATTAAGAAAATTGAATTTTCTCAAGGCAGGAAAGAATCACACTCGCACAAATCACGACGTCCATCACGCGCCGCTCGATCATCAATTAAACGGCCCAGATTCTACGAGTACAACCAGACGAGGAAAAATCGCTATGGAATCTTCGCTGCGGGCCGTTGGGTCCCACTCGCGCGTCAAGCCGGTCGGCCGCAGGCCGGGCCCCACATGCCGGCCGCCAGATTCCCCCGAGGTGATCGCCGACCGCGGATCGATCAACGGCCCGTGATTCGCGTCCCATCCAAGCCGCGCACCGAGCCGCCCGTAAAAATCCGCTGAAACGCGGTCCATCCAAGCAGCCGTGTATCCTCGCGCATGCACAAGAATCCGCCACGTGTCCCACTAATATTTAAGCAATAATATTCCGACACGTGGCATGTTATCACGAGCGCTGGTAGCTGCAGGGATTACGCCCACGTTTCGGCGTTGCCTCCCGCGGCGCACAATCCTTCGCACGCCCGTTTCCCGCAGCCCAATGAAATCCCGCCACGTGTCCCACCATTTTCTTGCAAATGACCAAACGCCGACACGAGGCACGATAAAGAATTTAAAAATGCACCGGCGCCTCCAAGCCACGTGATTTAATTAATAAATCGATATGCACTTAATTTTTGTTTTTCGATACAAATTATTACGCTGCTTTTATAAAAAATAAAATAAAAATGTAATATTTTAGATGTATTTTTTGCTATAAATAGAGAGATAGTTTTTAGTTGTGAGAAAAATTTGGTTGAGTAGTTTTTGAGTATAGATTTAGTTTAATTTTCGAAAGTTTTTATAGTTGTTTTAGTTTTTCTACTTTGTAATTTTTATTGTATTTGTGTGTTGACTAAGAAAACACGCAGTAAGCCATTTTTTGGCTTTTTACGGTTTTCATGTGTGCCAAATAATTGTTTTAATTTATGTTTTAATTTTATTTCTCGCTTCATCTAATTTTTCTCATAGTTGTTATAAGTTTTATTTTAATTTTATGAAGTAATTTAATTTTTCTAGGTTGCATTTAATCCGAAATTCTCAAGCTTTAATTTTAATTATTTTTGTTAGATTTATAAAGACGCTCGATTTGTTGTTCTATTTTCAGGCGTAATGCTTTTGATTATTTACTTAATCTTATCAAAACGATCCGTGGCACATGAATAAACTCAGAGAAAGGCATTTGTGGTGTATATTAAGCCAGAATAGAATGACATGTATGATGATGAAGGATGTAGATATACCCTAATTGTACGACAAGGCCATTTGAAAATTTAGAACGAATGAATTCTGCAAAATTTAATTTTCATGTATAGATATAGTAAATTAAATTAACGAGGTGTGTTTATAATGAGTTCGAAAGAGATGTATGAATAATAAAAAAAGAAGTTTTCTAAGCTGACAAATTAAATGTACTAAAATATAAATCAAAAGAAAAATAAATGGTTTTAGTGGATTAATTTGGTGAAAAATTGCAATCCTAGATTTCTTTTATTTTCTTTTTATTTCTTTGTTAACCAACGATTGTTTTGGATAAAATCAAAAGATATAATTTTAGTACTGACAACCACTATGGTAACAAATCCTCAGCGGGATCGATACTTTACTTACAAATCTTTATTACTTGTGACTGCAGTAGACAGTTGCACGAAGTTCGTGTTGAAAAACACGCAACAAGTTTTTGGCACATGTACGGGATTTGTTTTACTATTTTCATTGTTGATACTAATACCAATCAATTTGATTTTAATTCAAAAAAAATAAATTTAAAAATAAAAAATTTATGCTTATCGTTTTGTTTATTTTATTTTAAAATTTTCTCGTAAGTTGAGATTTTGTTTGACACACAAATCTTAACTTACAAAAAAGAAAAAAATTATTTGTTGTTTTATTTTATTTTTTCAATTTTCTCGTGGGTTGAGATTTTGTTTGACACACAAAATCTTAACTCACAAAAAGAAAAATAAATTGTTTATCTCGCTTATTGTTGGTTTATTTTATTTTTCAATTTTCAGGTTGAGATTTTGTTTGACACACAAATCTTAACTCACAACAAGAAAAAATAAATTTTTATTTTTTTTTATTTTTTATTGTTTTTTTTATTTATGCTTATTGTCGTTGTTTATTTTATTTTGCAATTTTCTCGTGCGTTGAGATTTTGTTTTACACACAAATCTTAACACACAAAAAGAAAAACAAAAAAAAAAAACAAAAACAAAAAAAATGTAGAAACGTAAAAATATTTATTCGCTTATTTGCTAGTTTATTTTTATTTTTATTTTATTTTTTTTTTTTAATTTTCTGGGTTGAGATTTTGTTTGACACACAAATCTTAACTCATAAAAGAAAAAAATTTATTTATGGTTCTTGCTTTTCGCTTAATTTATTTTTCAATTTTCTCGCAAGTTGAGATTTTGTTACGCATAAATCTTAACTTACAACAAGAAAACAAATTGAGAAGTCAAGCTAAAGACTATAACCGTTACTTGGGAGGCAACCCATGTGTTTTATTTTATTTTATGTTTATGTTATTTTATTTTTATTTATTTTCGCATGTATCGCTTTTTATATTTTGTTATGTTATTTTTTTTTTTTTTTTCTTTCAGAGGTGCAAATCGAGGTAATGAAGCTATTTTGATTAATCAATCAAACAAACCAGGAAGTTTTTTAAACCCATCTCAAATGTTCTTTAATTTTCACACACGAGGACAATGTGTATATTAAGTTTGGGGGTGGTGGATATATTGAACCTAAATGAAATACTTTCTCTGATGTTATTGCTTGTGAAATTTTTTTTTTTTTTTTTTTTGTTTGGTTGATTGAAGATATTTTGCTATGAATAGTGATTTATTTTGATTTCTTGTATTTAAAGGATGCATAATTCTTTGAAAAATTTGAATATTGTCTAAGTGATGAATAATTTTTACGTGATGTTTCTGCTTTTTACAAGAATAAATATTCATGAGCACTAGTCTTGATTTTTGAGTTGTTATGATAATTTAGAGAAGGTTTATATGAAAGTATGAAATTGATTGATTTTTGTGGTGTCAGAATTTTTAGAATTTGTTTGATTTTCTCTCGAGGCCAAATTATAGATGACATGTAACTAAGAAAATGATTTAGTCCATGTTTGGATCGCTTGAGCCTTTCTATCTACCTTGTCATATATTATCCATAGTATACCCCTTTGAGCCTCAAAGTTTACATATATATTTTTCTCAATTTAAAAACCTATCTAAAATATATATATATGTGTAGATATACCTATTGTTCTTATCTCACTAACACGTGACAATTGTTAGTAACATTTAAAGATATATCTGAAAAAAAGGATAATCAAGAAAAAAAAGAAAGAGAAAAAGAAAAAAAGAGAGAAAGAGAAAAGTAAAAGAAAAAAAAAGAACAAAAAAAAAATATAGATTCAAAAAAGGAAGAAAAAATATAGAATCAAAAAAATATAGTTATTGTAGACGATGTGATGAATCCCAAATTGGGAAGTAATTAATGTGATGATAGAATTATCTTTTTCAACTCAAATGTTATGCTCGGGAAAAATTTTAAGCTAAATATTATCCTTCATCAACCTTTACCTAAGCCATACATTACAAGCTTAATGAAGTCCTATTGATTTGGTGTTTTGTGTTTGTCTACATTAGCGAGAGAGAAATGAAAAATAAACTTAAGGGATTTCAGGATTTCATTAAAATTTGTTTGATTTTTTATATATGTATAAATCGATCCGGATTGACATGTGATGAAATATGAAAAGACTTCACACACACACTAAAATTCATTGTGAAAATGTAATATACTTTTAAATTGATTTTGATACTTAGATAAAATTTTTATTTCTTTGAATTATGTAATTTCAAAAGAGAAAAAAATATTTTGAAAATCACTATTTTAAATGCGCTATCTTTGTTTTATTTCCTTCCTTTTGCTCGAGGACTAGCAAAAACTTAAGTTTGGGGTGTTGATAATCGTATTTTATATAGTTATTTTCACTTTTTTTATTAATTATAATTTCTTTGCTTCTCATTTTTTTAGTTAATTTCCGATTAATAAATTAGTATTTATTTTTTTTTATATATTTTAAATAAAATTAAGTAATTTGTATCGAAAACGCATTAAATGCAAATTTGTACCCAAAAATATAATTTCAAATAAAAGAGTGATTAATTGCACTTTATAAAAATTGAAAATATAATTTACATTAAATTTGGATTTCATTTTAATTATTAAAAGTTTAAAAATCTAATTTAAAATTAACAAAGGGCATAATTCTAAATAAAAAAAATTGAAAATGTAAATTGAAATATATCTGTGGGTCAAAATAAAATTAAGAAAATTGAACTTTGTTCGCAAGGAAAGAATCACACTCGCACAAATCACGACGTCCATCACGCGCCGTTCGATCATCAATTAAAACGGCCGCATTCTGGGCGAGTACAAATCCGTACGAGGAAAAATCGCGTTGCGGGAATCTTCGCGCTGGCTGCGGCCGTTGGAAATGGTCCCACTGCCGCGCAGTCGGCCGTAGCCGGCCCCACATGTCGGCCACAGATTCCCGCGTAGGTGATCGTCGACCGCGATCGATCAACGGCCCGCATTGAAGCCGTCCATCCAAGCCGCGCACCGAGCCGCTCGTGTAAAAATCCAGTGAAACGCTGGCCCATCCAAGCCGTGTATCCTCGCTTTGCATGCACAGAATCTGCCACGTGTCCCACTAATATTTAAGAACAATATTCCGACACGTGGCATGTTATCACGAGCGCGAGAAATGCTGCAGGATTACGCCCACGTCGGCTGGTTGCCTCCCGTGCGACAATCCTTCGCACGCCCGTTTCCCCGCAGCCCAATGAAATCCCGCCACGTGTCCCACCATTTTCTTATAGCCGAATCAAACGCCGACACGTGGCACGTATAAAGAATTTAAAAAATGCAGACCGGCGCTCGCTCACGCGTGATTTAATTAATAAAATCGATACGCTGCAATTTTTTGTTTTTCGATACAAATTATTACGTTTTTTATAAAAAAAAATAAAATAAAAATGTAATATTTTAGATGTATTTTTTTGCTATAAATAGGAGATAGTTTTTAGTTGTGAAAAAATTTGGTCGAGTAGTTTTCGAGTATAGATTTAGTTTTAATTTTCGAAAGTTTTTGCAGTTGTTTTAGTTTTTCGCTTGT
Organism: Hippophae gyantsensis; assembly: GCA_030763125.1. Classification (NCBI taxonomy): domain Eukaryota; kingdom Viridiplantae; phylum Streptophyta; class Magnoliopsida; order Rosales; family Elaeagnaceae; genus Hippophae; species Hippophae gyantsensis. The sequence goes on from CM061033.1 coordinate 51,775,028, forward strand.
AATTTTTATTGTATTTGTAAGCAGTTGACTACAAACACGCAGAAGCCATTTTTGGCTTTTGTTGTGTTTTCATGTGCAAATAATTGTTTTAATTTATGTTTTAATTTTATTTCTCGGCTTCATCTAATTTTTCTGGTAGTTGTTATAAGTTTTATTTTTAATTTTATGAAGTAATTTAATTTTTCTAGGGTTGCATTTAATCAAATTAAGCTTTAATTTTAATTATTTTTGTTAGATTTATAAGACGCCTGATTTGTTTGTTCTATTTTCAGTGTAATGCTTTTTGATTATTTACTTAATCTTATCAAAACGATCCGTGGCACATGAATAAACTTGAGAAAGGCATTTCAGGTGTATATTGCTCGTAATAGAATGACATGTATGATGGCGATAGAGATATACCCTAATTGTACGCAGGCCATTTGAAAATTTAGAACGTGAATATCTCAAATTTAATTTTCATGTAGATATAGTAAATTAAATTAACGAGGTGTGTTTATACGAGTTCGAAAGAGATGTATGAATAATAAAAAAAGAAGTTTTCATGACAAATTAAATGTACTAAAAATATAAATCAAAAGAAAAATAAATGGTTTCGAAAGGATTAATTTGGTGAAAAATTGCAATCCCAGATTTCTTTATTTTCTTTTTATTTTTTGTTAACCAACGATTGTTTTGGATAAAATCAGAAAGATATAATTTTAGTACTCGACAAACTATGGTAACAAATCCTCGTGGGATCGATACTTTACTTACAAATCTTTATTACTTGTGACCGTGTATGCTTGCACGAGTTCGTGTGTTGAAAAACACGCAACAGAGTTATTAATAATTGACATAACTACCTTCAACTTTTATTATATTGGTAAAGACTTTATGAGTTACTCCATAAAACCTTAGAATAGATTTACTTACTTCTGTCCAGTTGTTATAGATTCTTGGTTTTGGGCTATTATAGACCACATAAGTCTTTTTCTGCTTCATTAGCCCAATTGAGCGTTCTTATTTCAAAGATATTACTCTATTTTAAACTATTATGTTCTTCCTTTTCGTTTTGAATTCTTTTTTTATAGAAATTTTATCTTTTTTAGATTGAATTTCTAATAAAGTTTCCTCTTTTGAGTTTTTGGATTCTAATAACTATTTTGAACAATTAAGTTCTTCTTATTTATTTCCTGTCTTCATAAAAGACTTCTCGAGATATAATAACTCGAGTTATTTTTGTAGGATTTTTATCTTATTTTTCTTTATCTTGATCTTGATATCAAGATGTTCTATTCTTATAAGCATAAAAATAATTAGAAGCTAATTCTCTAGTAAGAGCATCTGTTAAACTATTCTTATTTCTTGATAGATGTTCAACATCAAAATTGTAATAGTTATACCATTGTTACTATATGACTAATCTTCCTTGTTTGTAATCACCTACAATATTAGTTCTTAAGAAATAACCAAAATTCATATATTACAAATTTCTTAATAACTCTTTTAATAGTTAGATGTTATTTTTCACTATTGTAATAATTTAACTTTGACCCTTAAAAAGATCCTAATGTATATCTACAAAGATTTTTATCTTTGTAATTTACTTTTGCTTTCAAAACTGCTCCCCAATATTCTTGTGAAATATCTATTTCAATTATCATTTTATCATCTAGCCTTTTATGATATAAAATTGGTAACTTTTTACCTTTACTTTTACTTTATTCATATGCAAAGTATCTTGTTCTGTCAATTTTCAAATATAATAATTTTTTCAATTTTTCTTATAAAGGTTTTCACATTTATGTAAATTTCTTGATATATGTGTCTACATATGTCAAATATTTTAAAAATGTTTGTAATTGGGTTTTATCTTTTAATTCACAAAGAAAACTATAAATGTTATTTAGTATATGGGGTTGTAGATTATATTTTCCATCTTCAATTTTTAACCTTAAATGATTAATTTTCTGCTAAATAAGTACTACTTTCTTTTCAGAAAGTACAGTACCTTATTTCCTGCTTTCTTGTAGAATATTGATAATATTCAAATAATATTTATTTAATTTAATACTGAAAACCAAAATATCATCTATATAAATATAATAAATATTTTATAATTTTTTAAAGATATTATCCATATATTTTTGGAAGATACATGGATCTTGTTTTAATTCAAATGGTACAATAGTTCATTGGAACTGTTATTGGGGGCAGCTAAATGCTATTAATTTTTAAGATTCTTCATTCATTTTTATTTGTCAAAATTCATTTTTGCAATCAAAACAAGAAAAATATTTCTTTATTTTTATTAATTATAATAATTTTTCTTTTTTAGGAGTAAAATATTCATCATTAATGATTCTTTATTTAATGATTTGAAGTTTATTACCATTTTTTTTTCGACTAAGAATGTTAGACTAGAGTGAGATGAATTACTTGGTATTATGATTTTTAGTTCCAAAAATTCATAAATTTATTTTTCAAATTCAATCATGTCTTTCTGAAGTGTAAATCATTAATTTTACTCTAATAACATTGTTAGGGTCTCTTAATTTTATGTTTATAATTGTTTTAGATTTATTGATTTTTGGATCCAATAAGCATATTGTTCTTAAAAGTTTTTTGATACCTAGGTTTTATCTTTATGTATTTAATTAAGAAAAAAGTCTTGTTTATTTTCTATATCTAATGAAATATTTTATAGTAAGGTTTTTGCTACTTTATCTCTCCATATATTCATTTTTCATATTGTTGCATAAAATTTGGGTTAGATAGAGTTAAAACTTTTCTTATTTTTAATACATATATAATATCACCATCTAATGTTGTTAGACTTATTGCGTTTAAATATTGAGTAAAATGTTGATATAAATTTAAGAAATTATTTTTTATTAATAAATCAACTCATATTTTTTGTTGATATATGATAGAAATATAAAACGTTTCTCCTCGTATCTTTATATCCATATATTTTAAAATCTTATTGAGATTTATTATAATATTGTTATTAATTCTTACAATTAAATCTTTTGATGCCTGTTTTTCAGTGTTCTTCTGAAAACACATGTTTACTTGTTATACACATATTAACTCGTATATCTATATATGCATGTAGATGAAGAGTATTCATATTTTGAATTAGTTATTTCTTCTAATAGATAACTACTGTAAGTATAATCTATATTTGTTTCCTCGATTGGTTCTAATTTCATCTTACAAGTTTCTTTTAAGATTTTTGTTTTATGTGAAAATCCTTTTAAAATTCTTTCTTATGTTAAAACCTGCTCGGGTATTTATTGGCATAATTTCCTTCTTTATGACAGATATAACATTTGCATTTATTCTTCCCTGAAGGACAATAATTTATGTTTTCAAGGGATTTATACCTCTTTCTTCTAAAATATATTTTCTTATAAGTTTCCTTATTAAATTTTCCTTTATATTTTTGAAAATTTTGTTTTCTGAATTTATATTTTTTTAAATCTCTTATATATTTTTATATTTTTTGTATTTTTGTTTGTAGGGTTTTATGTTACATCTATATTTTTTTGGTATTCTAAAATCTCTTGTATCACAATAATTTTATCATCTCCTTTTATTTGTTTATATTCCTTTATTTTTTGGCATTTAATAATTATCCAACTTTTAAAACTTTTTATTCTTCCTCTTAGAGTGTCTATAGTATAGTTTTTCTATTTCTCTGATTCCAACTTTCTGTTAAAGTCTTATATAATGTTATGAGTAATTTTTGGAAAAAATATTTCCTTATAAGTTGTTTGCATAAAAGGTGGTAATTTATTATTATACATTTCATATTCACGAATAAAAGAATCTATATAACATGTGTTATATATTTTCATATTTGTTAGATGCTATTTGACTTTATTGATTTTATTTTCACTATATTTAGTGATAGTTCTTCTTTTATCTCCTATAATGAATTCCTTGTATATTTTATTTATTACTATATCTAAATATTCTCTTCTTATGTGAGCATTCCCTTGTATTAATAAATGTTGTTGCTATGTTAGATTTGAAAACTAAATTTTAACATTCCTTTAATTTTATTAGCTATTAATACCCTACAGATTGAAGAGTTTGTTTGTGTAGTTTTAGAGGTTTGTATGAGTACAATTATACCACTAACCCATTCATATAAGACCTTTTCCCTATCTCTTATGCAATCTAGATCTAAAATATAAGACTTGTCATTATCATAGAGTTTGAATACTAGTATGATACTACCTTTAGTTCCCCAATATAACTTTTTTTTTCTTCATTTTAGGTGGTTGTCTTTTTCTATCTATAGTGTCAAGCTCCCCTAATATTTGCTTATTTCTTTCTTCCATATATGAGTCAGATGTTCTTTCTTGGTAAGGAACTGGTAATAAAATTGGTTTCATATGATCTTTTGGGGTCATAATTTATAGTTCAGTATTAATCTCATTAATTACTATCATATCATCTTTCTTTTTGTTTGTACAAAGTTTTTCATTGTACCGTTCTTTTAATTCTTCATTAGTTAGTGTTAACAAGCTAACTAATTTTTTTATATCCCTATTTTTTGGATTTATGAATTGTTTTTTTAATTATTTTCTATATTCCATTAATTGAAATTATATATTTTTCATTAGGTTTTTTTTTTATTTTTTCTTCTATCTTTATATGAATCAAAACATCTTATCTCTTATATGGCTATACTTTTAGTCCTTCTAAGGGATCATATTTATGACCTACAATATCATTGTTTATAAGTATGTTATATATGTTTTTTCTTAGTTCTGTAAATTTCATATGTATATCTTGTTGAAACTTATTATAAACACATTCATTTATTTATTTTAATAATTCATTTTGTGTTTCGATTATACCTTGTGGGTATTTCGTGTTTGATTTTTGAATTAAATTCATTTCATCTATTGTTTGATTTTTTGCTACGCCTATTAAGCTTCAATATATTTCTAACTGTATATTTTTTTAATTTATCTTTAAACATTATTGTTTTCCTAATATAACATCATGAACTAAAATTTTCATTACTTGAACTTTATCTTTTAGTTTTTTAATCTCTTCTTGGTAAGAGGTTTCTCCTTCATGGTCTATAAAAGTAAATTTTGGTATATTATTGTTTTTAACCGCATTACTTTTCTTCCTAATATTAAAGGTTTTTTTATATCTAAATGTCATTTCTCTAGTGTTTCTAAGTCTATTAGGTTTCTGGTTTTATTATTTATTCAAGTTCTTGGAATGTTTTATTTATTTTTATAAATTTATTTTGTCCATATATTAAACTATTATAACTGTTTATTGATGAATATCTTATTAGATAGTATATTAAAAATGGATGATTTCTTTCTTTTATTAAATCTCTCATTTTAAATTTATAAGCTAGACTTAATATTTGGTTTAAGTTTTTATTATTGATATAATAACAAACCTGAAATATGTTGTTAATTTTAATTTTTGGTATCCTAAATTACCATAGATTATTCCTAGTAAAATATCTTTCTTATTTATTGTTTTATTATCTAGTAATTATATTTTTATGGGTATATCTATTCCTTTTATGAAATGAGCCTATATTAATATTTGAATTCTTCTTAAATGAATGTATCTTATTTTTTCTTTATCCTTTTGGGGAATTTTAGATAGTTTATTTAATAGAGTTTTCTTGTCAATTAATGATATATTATACATTTTTCTTACATATGTAATATTAATACTCATTTTTTTATTACTTGTTCCATAATAAATTATGTCTTTTCTTGGATATAATTTTCTTAAATATGTAAATGATAAGTTTTTAAATCTATCTATTTATTTAAGATTTAATTTTGTTTTTTGAATTTTTTTAACTTTTTTTATTTATTATCATTTAATGTGAAAAGCTTGAGATGTTTTGTATTCCTAGTTCTACTCTTACTTTATTTATTGTTCTTCTATTATTTTTTTTATTTTTATTTATATAATATTTTTATTAAATTTAATTTACGTTATATTTAAAATATATTTTAAAATTTTTAAAAATCTTTGAAATATTTTTAAAAGTATCTTAAAACTTAAAGATATTTTTAATATTATCTTTAGTCGATAAGAAAATGCTACACATAAATATGTGCCATTTATATTATAAATGAAAAATAAAATTTTAGAAATAAAAAAAGTAAAGTGAGTGTACTCGGGAGTGTTCTTAACCAACCTTTCTAATAAATTAGTGGTAAAAGTGAGCGTTAACCGAAAATTGATATATAATCGGAAATTAAACAAAAATAATATCTTAAAATTTGTAACATTAATAATAATATTTATGTTCTGATTATATATTTTTATTATTAAAAAAATTATTATATTATTTTATATTAAATAAAATTTATTTTAATACTATTCACTTAAACTATTATTAAACTTTATCTAATATTATACTTAATTTAATTTTACCTCTTTTAATATTATTGTTATGTTATCTTTATTATTATTTTTATAATTTTCATAAATAATTTTAAGCATAATTTATTTTTGTTCCTACAATAAAAACTAAGGAGCACATTTAGTTATTAACTGTAAAGTTATACATTAAAAAAAATTATGAATTTTTGTTGTTGGCAGATTTTAATAGTCATATCATGATTGTGGTATATTTTAATTTATAGATTTTAAATGAAAATAGTTAAATTAATAATATATAAATATATGAATAATATTAAATATAAATATAAAAATTATTATAAATCTTGACCCACACTCACAATAAGCCATTATACATGTTAAAATAAAATATATAAGCCTCGTAAATTTTTATTTTTATGCATGCAAAAATAGTACTGGAATTTGATCTGCCATTGGGAACAAAGGTGTATTTAAAACTTTAAAAGAATTCCATAAAAGAAAAGAAAATATGTAATTTGTATAACGCGTAGAATAAAAAATAATAAAAATAAGAATGATAATATCAATAAAATTTAATAAAAAAATTATTATTATTATTATTATGTTTATTTTAAAAACGTAATTAAAATAATGATAAATATTTAAATAAAATTAAAAATAATTTTTTGATTTTTAAACGAGATAAAATAATAAAAATAATAAATAATTATATTGAGTAAATTATAATATTCTAATATATTTATAAGAGATATAAGAGATATGAAAATTCTTATTATTATATAAATAATTTATATTTTATTTTAAATTAATAATTAAATTAAATATAAAAATAATTAAAATTATTATCATTTTCATCCATAACCAAAACATAAATTTAAGAGAAGATTAAAAAGGAAAAATTGGGGAATATTAAAAAGAAAGAAAAAAAACCGACGGAAGCATAGGAATAAAACAAAACAAAAAAGGGAGAAATTGTGGGGTTTGGTAGAATTAAAAACTGGTATTTCTTTTCTGGTATATTTTTGAATTTTTTGAATTTAATATCTTTATTTATTAAATAATTTTAAATAATATATAAGTTTAATTTATGTCACGTATAATGCATCAATTAAAATTTTTTAAATTAAATTTATATATTATTTAAAATTATTAATTTTAAAACTATTTAATAAATAAAGATATTAAATTGAAACTTTTAAAAACTCTAGGGAAAAGGGATATTATACGAAACCCGAAATTTTGTGTTCCTGTGTAATGAAAAGTTGAAGTCCTAAGGAGAAAACGCGCTTGGATCCTAAGCAGACTTTTCCTTCTTCACAAATAACGGGAGATATTGAAACAGGATCTTCATTATCTTCCTCACAATTAAGATCCTTTGTTCCCCAATTTTCTTATTTCGTTTTTATTCTCGAGATTTTGCCTTTGGCACATCGAAGAAAAGGAAGAGAAAAAGATAAGGAATGGAGAAATTAAAGAGTATTATAAAGCCCAAACCTAATCCACAGCAGCAATTGAGAGATTGGCAGAGAAAGCTTCGTCAGGAATGCCGCAACATCGAACGCCAAATCAGAGGCAATGCTCTTCTTCTTGTCAAAACCATTTCTCTCTCTCTCTTTTTAATTTTTTATTTTCATATTTTGTTTATTTGAAAAATTTTCTTCTGGGTTCACTTTGGTGATGATAATTCGTAGAGTTCTGACTATGGGTTTAAATTTTACTTTCCGATTATACTCGTTATGATTTAATTTAAAAGAAAGTTCTTGTCTTTTTTTCGTAGAAATTCAGAGAGAGGAAAAAGGTGTAGAAAAAGCCATAAGGGAGGCTGCCAAAAGAAACGATATGGGCTCAGCTAAGGTACTGCTGTGTCCTTTGTCAAATTTGTGAACTTTTTTTTATAGATTTTCTAGAATATTTGGTTATTTGAGATTATTCATGCCAACAAAGGAATTAGAACTGAATTGGTGGCAGATCAGGAAGTTTATACATTTATCTGTTATTTGTAGGACTCGTTGCTTGAATTGGGTTTGCAATGGGAGATGTTTGCTGAAGTTTTAAACAAAAAATTATTGTATGCTGGAGTTATTTTAATCAAGTTTGTGGGTGCGGAGATTTTAAAATTTCTTATCGGTTAATATTATTCTCATATACTTTGAGAGTTAAAAGTTGTTGGATGAACTTACTGGCTTACAGCATTCTTGCACGAGTAATTAAATGTACATTCAACTTGTATTGGATCTCTGCCTTGTTTTTCCTTATTAATATGTTATATAGACATTTGTATCTTGTCCAGCTAATTTTGCTACTTGTATTCAGGCACTTGCAAAGGAAGTCGTCATGTCAAGAAAAGCTGTAAATCGTCTTCATGAAAATAAGGCCCAACTTAACTCAATATCTATGCACCTCGGAGAAAGTGTTGGTATGGTTTTCTTCTATCTAATGAATTTTCTAATTGCATGCTAAGACATGTTATCATAAAGAACTTATGACCTCAAGACATTGTGAGTACGGACTGAATACTCTAGTTTTGCTCTTGTAATCGTTCTTCCCAAAGAAATACATTTTAGAGTGATGACTACATTTTCCCTAAATGTGTAGATTTGTTTGAATTTTTCAGATTTGATGGAATTAAATGCTTAAATATCAAAGGGAAAACGGATCCTAACTTAAGTCTAAAGCTAATTTGAAATTGATGATTATATAATGCCTAAGGTCACTTTCCTGTTTGAGTTAAGAAGAGGATTTTTGGGTAAGTTGTCCCCAGATTCAAAGTAGATATGGTGGAAAGTGGTAAATGATTTCATTTTGATGTTTTAGTCCATTTTCTGTCTCCGTCTGTAACTTCAGTTGCAAACATTCAAATACTAGTCTACTGGACCTTTTCCTCCTGGAGAAACTTTTAGGGTGCTGTTGTTAGCATGTATAGTTCATGGCCATTACTTTTTTGCCTACTCTCTTTTCCATCCCTTTTGCAATCATATTGAATCACTGTATATTTGTTGTTTTATATTATGAAGTATTGGTGGCAAAATGAAAAGATGTTTTAACATCGTCAATTCACCTTTAGTGTTTCTATAATAGACTTTTAAGAAAGTTTACCTGGGTTGTGATTCTACAGCTATTGCCCGTACAGTGGGTCATCTGTCTAAGAGTGCAGAAGTCATGAAACTTGTTAATGACCTCATGAAAGCTCCCAAGTTGGCTGCCACAATGCAAGAGTTTAGCAAGGAAATGACTAAGGTATTATTGTCTTATTTTCTCTTACCAAAGTTCCTTTTATTTTTCCGCTGTGGGTACTGTTACATGTTCAAAGTGTCTGTGAGTCTTGCTTTATGGAGCTAATATGTCTTGTTCTTGTTTGGAGTTACTTTCTTTTGTTTCTCCTTTCATCTGGTAATGAGCAACCATTAGTGGATTCATTGACTGAATCAGCCTCTATATCCAGTAAATTCCTTGGATGTACTAGAATTTCATTACAGCACAGCGGAAGTCTAGCTGTTTTTATGTACTCATCTTTCATGAATGAGCATTTTTGAATGCATTGAAGAACAATTATTCCTTTAAATGATGTAATAGTGAAGCATATTAGGCCATGCCCAATCTCAAGCTGTCTGCTCTCCCTCTTATCCTGCAGAAATTAACACCTCTTTCGTGCCAAAATTTCTGCTTTTTCACCTGTGTGGCAGTGCTATCTGTTTAGAAGTTTTGGATTTTATATCTCCAGGATGATCAATTAAACATTTTTTTCGTCATGCAGGCAGGCGTAATTGAAGAGATTGTAAATGATTCCATTGATACAGCATTAGATTCAGAAGACATAGAAGAAGAAACCGAAGAAGAGGTTGATAAGATACTGACTGCAATAGCTGGGGAGACAGCTGCAGAGCTTCCAGAAGCAGTCAGGAAGGAAGGGGTGAAGGTACCAGCACAGACAGCTGGTGCTTCACAAGAGGTGATTAACTTGAATTCTTATTTAACTCACTTAATAAGCTTTGCAAGAAGCTAGAAACTAAGTTCGGTTAATAATATTTACAGGAAGAAGCCCTAGATGATGAGGAAGAATTGGAAGAGTTAAGGGCAAGGCTTGCTCAAGTGAGATCATAGTCTTCCACATTGTTCCTATTTCCGATTCCCTCCGCACAATGGGAAGATGAGTTTGTACATCATGTTATATGACCATGTTCGTCTTAATAGATTGCAAGAAGTTCTAAACAAAGGGAAAAAGAAAAATGAGATATATATGTCATGAATGCGATATTTACACTGTCATCATTGATATTGTCATTTTCATGCATAATTCTTCTCCCTTCATGTCCTCCTTTTGTTGAATGAATGTCTTTTGTTACTTGATCGGTTTCTCATCTTATTTGGTCGCTTCTTGCCTTTCTAATGTTGGTCGTATGATGAGAGAGAGGAGCACCAATTTCTATATAGAAATATCCCTAAAACAAACCTTTCATCTTCTCCCCTTTCATCCTAAACTACACACCTTTCACCTCCTTCTCCTCCCACTCATCCATCAACTGCAATCAACATGCCATTGTTGGACCCATTAGCTTGTCACCATAGGAGTCATCAACCCACCATAATCGGAACCTATTGCCATTAACCTGCCACTACTCTGATCCGATTTCATACTAACATTGCCACCAAGATCCAAGCTACCTAGTCCATCATGGCCTCCAGGTTCGCCTTGTTTATACCTACCTTTCACCTTCTCTTGTTCAAATCTTCCTCTCATTTCCTCCAAGAGTTTCTCTTTGGAGCTATCCTTATCCTTAAAGAGTAATCTAGAGGATATTTAATAATTTTGTTTTATTTGGCCTTGTTCTTTGACAAGTTCATCATGGAGGGTGATAAAATGACGATCTTAACACAATTATGGTTAGCATTTGAGGGATTATAGCACCTTCTATTCTGATATGTATTTCCATTTGTTATTTTATTTTTATTTTTTAGTTTTAGGTTTTCTTTTTAAAATTGTGTCTGTATTATTTTGGGTGGGTTAGATGTGTTTTTTTTATAAATAATTTATTGGTAAGTTTCGGCGGTAGATTGTGATCATTCTGAGATGTTGTGATTTTAATCTTCATGGGTCATATGGACAGGTGAGCTTGGTTTGATAGTTCTTCTGTGGGTTAATATGAGTGCTTTGCGTGTAAAATTAAGTTTAGCTTGGGAAAACATATACATTGATTGTTATGTGTTATGTGTTTGGTCTAGTTTTGGGTTGGTGTGAGAAGGTGATGTTTTGTTCATTTTTGTAATTTTGTTGCAATGTTAATGATTTTTTTTTTCTTTTTGGAAAAAAAAAAATGTTGGTCATGTGATAGATACAACTATATCTACTAATGTGGTATTTCGCTGCCTTTTTAGCTTGTGATATGAACCAGAGCTAGCTTTGATAATTTCAACTGAAGTTATGTTTGTAACTTAGTATCACATTCTGACATTATCCTTTTTTTTTATTGCCGTTGTGGTTTTATTTAAACTACGATGAGGCAAGCTATAATCTATATATACTTAATGTTGTTTGAATTTGGGGAATAGAGAACGTATTGTTATTAGAGCATAACTGTATTTCATCCATTATAAATTTATAGTTGTAGTAGCAAAGCAAGAACTTTAGAAAAAAACAATTGCTAAACAACTTGAAAGTAAATTATATTCAACAAAGCAAGGCTGTTTTAAAAATAATTATATATATATAAAAAAGAGGCAAGGCCTAGAAGTTTAACTATAGACTCCTTGATATGTTTTATTTCTTCTACATGTTTAGTTAAAGTATACTATTTGTTTTTAAATTTTAATTAAATTTATATATAGTTTTTAAAATTTTAAAAGATGTGATTTAATTTTTAAATTTTTAAAATTTTACACAAATTTTAATATTTGTAAATTAAAAATTTTAGATTTATATATGTAGTTTTAAAAATTTGTAAATTAAATAGTATGATTTAAAAATTAAGATATATGTATACAGTTTTAAAAATTTAAAAATTAAATTTTATGTTTTGAAAACTTATTTATGAATTTATTTAAAATTTTGAGAATAATGGTGCAATTTATCTTTTTTAAAAAGAAAAAAAATATACTTCCAAAGCATTGTCAATTATCTTTTGAAGTAGCTTTGAAGAAAAGGATGTCAACTGTCTTTTGGAGTAGCTTCGATGAAATGAAAAGCTCGATGGAGAAACAATAGATAATTGGCATGTAACGAGTGATACACGTTTTTTTAAAAATTGTACTTATACCCGCTTCTAATTAAAACTTGAATTATATATTTTTTTACACTTTAAGTGAAACTTATATTTTTGACTCACAACTCATCCACAAAATTATTTCTTATTCAATATTTTTAATTTTATATTAAATCTAATACATTAATACATACAATAAATTAATTATATTTTTTAATTAAATGATCATTATTATTATTAGAATAAATCTTACTTACCATACCAAATGATTAACCAAGTTATTTATACCTACGTACTTATGTTAAAGTCCCACATCGATTGGGGATCGCACCTACATTGCGCATATAAACAAGGACAGTCTTTCATCTCATAACCTGAGTTTTGAGATGGAGTTAGGCCCAAATTTAACATGGTATCAAAGCAAGGTTATCCGATCGGTGCAGTTGTTTCGCCACTGGTGAGTGATGCATTCCGCCACTTGGGTTCCATAAGCTCAACATCCCCGTCGGTCTCAAGGAAACATACCCTTGCCGATGTGAGGGAGAGTGTTAAAGTCCCATATCGACTGGGGATCGCGACCACGCTGTGCATATAAACAAGAGCAGTCCTCCATCTCATAACCTGGGTTTTGAGATGGAGTTAGGCACAAATTTAATAGTGATATCAGTGTTAAAGTCCCACATCGATTGGGGATCGCGTCTACGTTACGCATATAAACAAGGTCAGTCCTCCATCTCATAACCTGAGTTTTGAGATGGAGTTAAGCCCAAATTTAACATGGTATCAAAGCAAGGTTACCCGATCGGTATAGTTGTTTCGCCACTGGTAAGTGATACATTTCGCCACTTGGGTTCCATAAGCTCAACATCCCCGTCGATCTCAAGGGGACAGACCCTTGCTGATGTGAGGGGAGTGTTAAAGTCTCACATCGATTGAAGATTGCGCCCACGTTGTGCATATAAATAAGGGCAATCTTACATCTCACAACGTGGGTTTTGAGATGAATTTAGACCCAAATTTAACAACTTATACGTTAAGATAATTAAATTAATTATAATAATTTCATTTATGTGTTTAATTTGATATAAAATTGTTAAGAATCTATAAATATTGGATACTTTCGATATTTAAAAATAATAATAAGAAAATATTTTAATATAAATAAATAAATAAATTTATAAATGAGATGGAATTTAAAACACTTAAATACATTATAAAGCCAACTATTTTATTTTATTGTTCTATAAAAATTAAAATGGCAATACAAAATTATAAACTGCTTGGCATATATAAAATATCTATATGTCAAAATTTATGCTATTTCGATTAATTATATTATTTTTTAAAATAATTATAAATTAATAAATATTACATTTTTTTAATAACGACAAAGTCAGTAATAGATAAAAATTTGTTTGAATTAAATTTCCTTGTGTGTAGCAAATTTGACAATATAGCTTCACAAATAAAATATATTTTATCAAATGAAATTTACTCCCCAGATGCCTGCCATAATTCTATTGATAACATTCTGTCAACGCCAACAAACATCTTGTTAATGACTCATCAATGGATGCGTTGAATGTTAAATGGTTTTTTATTTTAAATTTTAAATAACTTCTTATACTAATTTTTTCATGAAATGATAATAAATGTTTATTATATTAAAAGATTTGTATCAATTAATCTTTATATGATAAGATATATCATTTAATTTTTTAAATTTTTTTAAAATCTATTAAAGAAAACAAATTTTATTATTTACTAATAAAATAAAATATTGAGAAAATAATATAATTTTATTTAGATATTAATAAAAAATAATTTTTATCATTCTTTAATTTTTTACAAAAATAAATTACCAAATTATATATTTTTTCAAAAAATTAAATAACCTTTTTGATTTAATATAAGGAATTCCCGCGATGTTTTTTCTTTTTTGTTTTAAAAAATAATTTTTTATAATATGTTTTTTAAAGAAAAGTGATGTATTATGACAAAATTTGTTTTATTAAGGTTAATAATCTCATGCGATGAATTCATCGGCTATCTCGTGGTCTTTGCCACGTGACGTCATCAAATAAACAAACAGAGCCAAAAGAGACAGCTTTCTGTTGCGTGCAGTGTTCTTAGAGTGAGCTTCTCATCACGCAATTCTTACCTCCTCTCGCTTTTGCTTTTCAAAGGCACTCCTTTCGGCTTACGTTTTAAGTTTCAGTTTCCACTCCCACTTACAAGCAAAAGAGACAGTGCCACGTGATCACCACCGACCCCTTCTAGGACTAGGACTAACTTACCTGCGTAATACCCAACATTCCCACGAATATCCACCGTCATTAACACTTAGTTCCATCAATCAACGGTCAGACATCTGCGATCAAAAGTTCAAGTATGAACCAGACTGCAGTATATAGTCCTATCATCCTTGGTCCAAAAGACCACTTCACTAGGCCCAAATCTAACAGTCCCCGCTAAAATCGTTGAAGACCGTTAGTTACCGCCACGCCATTTCTCTTCCACTCGAAGATATATATAGTTTTCCCGAAAAGCCAATATTCTATACTTGCTGAGAAAACGCAGAGAAAAATTGGAAATGAAGCTCTCAATATCTCTGTCCTTTTCTCTCATCGCTACTCTTCTTCTTGTTGTGGTTTTATTTCCAGTGTCATCGGAGAGTTTTGCAGATGAATTAGGCATCGCTAGGTCTAGCTTCCCGTCCGTACATGCCGAGAAGCTCATTAGAGACCTTAATCTGTTTCCTGATCGCGATGTAAACGTCGTTGGAGTTGCTACTGCAACGGCTTCGCAGCCAAAGCCCAAGAAGAAGATTGTTGAGAAGCGGCTCAGGTTGCCCGATCTCGTTGCTGATTCTGGGGTCTCTGTGGAGGATCTTGGTCAACATGCCGGTTACTACAACATTGAGCACTCTCACGCCGCTAGGTTTGTTTTTCCCAATCCTGAATTTCCTTTATTTTATGTAAATATTTTTTTAATGAATCAATGGTATTGTTTCTCGGACAAATAATAATTTGACCAGTAATTTGTTCCAATAATTGGTGCATATTTCATTTGCAGAGAGTAACGTGGATTTTGTATTCATCCTAGGGTTTGATCGGCGTCTTTATTTGTTGTTTCTAGAGGTTAATTAAGCCAGGGATGTTGGTGTGAATATCATGAGGGAGTTGATGTAGTGATGCTCTGTTGGGAGAATCACAATTTCAATTCGAACTTAATCAAGCTCTAAACAGCGGAATTAAACCTATTCTCCTTCTTTGTGTGAATCTTTTAGGAAACAAATAAATAGAGCTCAAAATCAAACATGCACAAAATCAACACAATCAATTTACGTGGAAAAACCTTCCCGGTGTAGGAAGGAAACAACCACGGCACTCCTCTCCAAAACTCCCACTATCAAGAAACAATTGTACATGTTCTCTCTAGGTAAAACTGTGAGCAAAACAATCAACAACATCATCAAGAATACACTTCTTGGAAACTAACAATTATTTCAAAAAAATTGGAGAAATCTAACCCAATTCCTAGTCACTGTTCACTGCTCAGAATTTCTCAAACCGGTAAGCCAAATCCAAATCACACCGCACGTACAAAGAGTCTTGAGTCGTGAACCTGCCTCGCAAAATTTCAAATTTAACGGACTACAAACCACCTTCTGAATCGAGCACTTGATGAAGGCTGGCCGCCGAGATGAAAAACTCAAAACCGAGAGCTGTTTTCTCTTACCGCTGCCTTCTTCTCACTAGTTTTTCTCTGCAGAGATTTTCATACACAACAAACCCTAAATGGGTTTATTAATTAAAGCAATGAAATGACACAATTGTTCTTCTTACTCCACGTGGCTTAAGCCACATTGGCTTCCTTCGGGGCTCCTCCAAATCAAGAGGAAAACCCAACAAATCTCCTTTTCCGATTAGATGGAGGGATCCACCATCCCTAAGAATTGAACAACAACTTCAAGTTTTTTCTGACACCGCTTTTGTCAAGATGTCCAGATCCATTCTCATCAGAGTGATTTTTCAAGTTCGCTAACTTATTAAGAGATCCCTTATCCAATGATACCTCACATCAATATGCTTTGATCTGAAAGGAAATGCCGAGTTCTTCGCTAGTGAATAACTCGATTATCGCAACAACACATATTTCGCCGCTGAAACCAAGTTCCCTCAAGAATCAAGCTTCATCCACAACAACTCTTCTTACAGCTTCCGTCCGCAATAAACTCCGCCTCGTCAGAAAGTGCAACGCACTTTTGCAATCTTGATCGCCAAGAAACCGCTTCCACCAGAGAAAGTAATTAGATAACCCGAAGTACTTACGAGAATCTTCATCTCTTGCCAAATCAATTCCATATCCAACTAACACGGTTTTCCACTTCCAAAGCTAAGTGTTAACTTGGAAGTACTCAAGAAGATATCTCATAATCCACTTTATCAGATCCCAATGCTTTCTCTTCCCGATTCGAGAAAACGACTAACAACTCTGAATCGCATTTAGCCATGCACCTGGCCTCAGTACACACCATGATGCACATTAAGCTTCCTACCGCTGAGGCATATGGAACCTTTTCCATATCTTCCTTCTTTATCACAAGGGCCTTGACTGATCTCAACTTAAAAGTGATTAGATAAAGGGTGAGAAGAAACCACTTAGCTTTATCCATATGAAACCTTTCAAGTACTTTATCGATGTACCGTTCCCGTGACATGTACAACTTCTTTCTTTTCTTGTCTCGACAAATTAATACCAAGAATTTGTTTTATTGCCCCAAGTCCTTCATAAAAAGTGACTTACTTCAATCGGCTTCTTCAAATTATCAATCCTTGAAGAATTTCTACCAACAATCAACATTGCCATCAACATAGATAATAAAATGATAAAATCATCATCAGAGAATTTTTGCACAAAAACACAATGATCAAGTAGTCTTCTGTAACTACGCCTCCCATAACCGACTCAAACTTCTTATACCATTGTCTAGTGTGGCTGCTTCCAACCCGTATAGGCTTTTCTTTAATCGACATACGTAATCCTCTTTCCTTTAACCTCAAAACCCTCCGTCGCTCCATATAAATTCTTCCTCCAACTCACTACGAAGAAAGGCTGCTTTCACATCCATTTGCTCAATTTCTAAATCCAAGCTTGCCGCTAGACCTAGAACAACACGTACGGAAGACATCTTCACAACAGAGAGAAAATATCATCAAAGTCAATACCTTTTCCTCGACCGAATCCTTTCGACGACCGCCCAGCTTTGTATCGTGGTCAGAATCAGGTTCTTCGCTTCACCTGCACCCACTTCTGTTCTTCAAAGCTCTCTTACCCTTAGTGCAACTTTACCACCAAACGTGCGATTGTCATACGGATCGCATCTCATCTTCCATAAAGACCAACCCAAGTGCTCGTTTCCATCTTCCATCGCTTCTACATAACACGAGGTTCTCCCTCATCCGTCAATAACACATACTCATCTCAGACATACCGTTGGAAGGACGCCTGCCTCTCGTGCACCTCCCGGGTGGAATTTCTCGTTCCTAAGAACCGATCAAGCAGTCCGGCGATCCGTTTCAACTCGCATATCTACATCATCTAAACCCCGCTGGGTCATCTTGAACATTTTGTTCCATCTCAGTACCGATAAAGGAACCCATCTAGATCAATCAAATCATCGCTATACCGATGGACTCTTTTTCTATCTTCTCAACATCTGTATAGCTTGATCTTCTATAAACACAACATCACGACTCCTTACCAGCTTTCTTCTCAACTGGATCATAAAATCTCGTAGCCAAATTCATCCACTATAACCAACAAAGATACACTGTCGTACTTCACATCGAGCTTAGATCTCTCATCTTTTGGTATACGCACAAATGCCTTGCAACCAAAAACGCCAAGATGATCATAAGAAACATCTTGCTACCCAAACTCGTTTGGTACATCAAATCAAGAGGAACACATGCGCAGATTAAGAACATGTACATCAGTATTCAAAGCCTCACCCCGTAAAGATCTGCACCGAGCCCGGTGGAAAGAAGACATCTTACTTTTTCAACCAATGTCCCGTTTCATTCTCTCACCAACCCATTTAATCGAGGAGTCTCGTGGAGGTGTCTTTGGATGTCCGAATGCCCCGACGCCACAGCACTCATCAAAAGGACCCGAATACTCTCCCCATTATCCGGTTTCACGCACCGCACTTCTTCCTGCCGTCTCTCCACTAAGGCTTGAAACTGCTTAAACACATTTAATACTGACTTTGCTCTTCAAAGTGTACACCCATAACTTTCTTGAACAATCATCTACGTAAGGTCACAAAATAATCGCACCACCCAAAGTTTTTGTCTTCATAGACCACATACATCCGAATGTACCAAATCAAGTATGTATTGTTTTCAATGAGGGAACTCTTGAAAGAAACTCTATTTTGCTTCCCGCCAAACAACGAGTACATCTTCTTAAACAAACATCATTCATTCCAGAAAGAAGATTCTTTTTAGTCAATAATGCCAAGTTTTCTCACTCATGAGCAAGTCTCTATGCCACAACTCGATGCGAAATCATCTCATACAAAGATTAATAACGCCTTTAAAGAGTCTCGGCAGATATACAAACCGAATGCTGTTCACGAGCAACAACCATAGCACTTTAGTAAGTTTCATCGACCATTACTAAAGGTGTTGCAGAATATCCTTCATCATCAAGTTTACCAAGCAGTAGATCAAGTTTAAACGAATTTCAGGAATATGTTTTACTCCTTTGAGAAGTAGTCTCCTGCCATTATTCATCACCAAACACACATCTACAATACCAATAACTTTAACCAAGCCATCATTACCCAACTTCACCGTCCCAAAGTCATTCATTATAGATGTAAAGAAGTCCTCTCGAGACGAGCATGAACGAATGAGGCTCCACTATCAATAACCCAATCGATCTCGTGACATGCAACATATCGACAACATCTTCATTATAAACAACGAGAAAGTCTTTCTCAACTAGCGGTGGCAACTCGATCATTTTCCTTGCCAACATCACCCTTTCGTTCTTTGTCTTTATTCTTGTTATCCCGCCTTCAACTGCCTACAATATTTTCGACGCGTTCTTTCACGCCACAATGACGACACTCAACATTAGAAAACCCGCTTGACTTCCTCCTTCCTTTTTCGCTTTGCTTGAAACCTCTCGTTTTACTCCTCCCTTCTTTCCGTAACCAAAATTTCTCATCATTGAGAAGACCCATGTGACTTTCTTCTCATTTCTTCATTCGTAACACTACTCTTAGCGATCCATATTGATTACACCATTTGGAGTCGAGTTACTTAATGACATTCTAAATGTTTCCTCAAGAGTCCCAAGAACGTATCTAATAAACACAACCCCGAATCTCATCATCAAACTTGATACCCATTCCACCTAACTGATTGATTATTCCTTGGAACGTATTCAAATGATCCGTCAACGGAGTTCCATCTGGTACCTTAAAGCCATCAACCGCTTTATAAGAAACATTTTATTATTTCCTCGTTTTCCGAGCATACAACTCTTCAAGTTTATTCCATAATGATCTGCATGTATTTCTCCACTAATATGGTTCAAAACATTATCATCTACCCACCGCTTTATATACTCACGTACTTTGTCGATGTAACAAAGTCCATTCTTCTTCGACAATTTTTTCTGGCTTTTTTGCAGAGGCAAACACCGCAGAATGAAATTGTTTGACATAAAGGAGATCTTCCATTTTTCCTTTCCAAGTATGATAATTAGAACCATTCAAAGTAATCATTCTTACTTAAATTTGCTTCCATTATTCAACACAAGAAATTCCACAATAATAACCACACTACCGATACCACTTTGTCGGGAGAATCACAATTTCAATTCGAACTTAATCAAGCTCTAAACAGCGGAATTAAACCTATTCTCCTTCTTTGTGTGAATCTTTTAGGAAACAAATAAATAGAATTTCAAAATCAAACATGCACAAAATCAACACAACCAATTTACGTGGAAAACCTTCCTGCGTAGGAAGGAAAACAACCACGGCACTCCTCTCCAAAACTTCCACTATCAAGAAACAATTGTACAACAGTTCTCTCTAGGTAAAACTAGAGGCAAACAATCAACAACATCATCAAGAATACACTTCTTAGAAACTAACAATTATTTCAGGAAAATGGAGAAATTTAACTCAATTCGTAGTCACTATTCACTGCTCAGAATTTCTCAAACCGGTGAGCTAAATCCAAATCCCACCGCACAGATTAAAGAGTCTTGAGTCGTGAACCTACCTGCAAATTTTCAGCGACGACCACAAACGACCTTCGATCAGAGCACTTGATGAAGGCTGGCTGGAGATGAAAAACTGAAAAACTGAGAGCTGTTTTCTGCTGCAGCTGCTGCCTTTTCTGCACTCGTTTTTCTATGCAGATTTTTCACACAAAACAAACCCTAAATGGGTTTATTAATTAAAGCAATGAAATGACGTAATTGCCTTTCTTACTCCATGGGCTTTTAAGCCACATGGGCTTCCTTTGGGCTCCTCCAAATCAAGAGGAAAACCCAACATGCTCAAGTTTATTGCTGGTCTTATCACTTCTGGAGTAGCTCAATTATAGCGTATTTGCGGATTTTTTGTGTACATGATAGTATTCTTCTGCCATTTGTTTGCAATATTTAATTTCCCTTTGTTTTCTATAGGATGTTCTACCTTTTCTTCGAATCTCGCAATAGTAAGGAGGACCCTGTTGTGATTTGGTTGACTGGAGGTCCAGGGTGCAGCAGTGAATTGGCTGTATTTTATGAAAATGGTCCTTTCAATATTGCAGACAACCTATCTCTTGTGTGGAATTCACATGGGTGGGACAAGGTATTGTGTTCTTTGCCTTGATTTAATTTTCAAATCTTAACTAACAGTAACTTCCTTTTCATTTTGTAGAGCGTTCATTTCTTTGCCTATGGGTATTTGCAACAGTGTAAAATAATAGCTTTTTTTCCGGTTAATTTTCAGGCATCAAATCTTCTGTATGTTGATCAACCTATTGGAACTGGATTTAGTTTTAGTACTGACAGACGTGACATTCGTCACTCTGAAGATGGTGTCAGTAATGATCTATATGAGTTTTTGCAGGTGTGTTTTTCTAACCCCTTAACCATGTACTACTTAATCTGTTTGTATGGAAGATTGTCGTGAACCTATCCCATGGGTTTGAGTATGCTATCAAAAGTGGGAAAAGAACGTTGGTCCATTAGTAGTTTTTCTTACAAAGCTTTGCTTACCTAAAATTTGTTGAAGTGATGATTTTTATATTTCACGGAGAGGAAAACAAATACTTTAAAACGATTAAGTGATCAGATAGTATTGATATTTTACTTACCATGCTATCTGCTACCATGTCAGGCCTTCTTCGCTGAGCATCCTCAGTTAGCAAAGAATGAGTTTTACATAACTGGGGAATCATATGCTGGACATTACATACCTGCCTTTGCTGCTAGAGTTCACCGTGGAAACAAAGCTAATGAAGGGATCCATATAAATTTAAAGGTCTGAGTAATACTTTGAAGATTATATAGCTAATGCATTCTGAAATGAGAATGAGAATTTTTACTTAACGTGTGTCTAATATTCATCAAACTGAAAAACGATTGCACAGGGATTTGCCATAGGCAATGGGCTTACTGATCCTGCGATCCAGTATAAGGCTTATACAGACTTTGCCTTGGACAATGGCATAATAACAAAGTCTGATTACACCCGTATCAACAAGGTCATTCCAGTCTGTGAAATGGCAATAAAGCTATGTGGTAAGCACACAGGAGTTGTACTCTGCTTTTTGGGTTTTTTGATCTTCTTTATATTGAAATTTAGTTTGTCTTTTCAACATACCTTTCCCTTTATGGGCCCAAATATCTGTTATCCTTTCGTTTTTGAAGTTCGTTGTTTCTAACTTAATCATTTTTTTTCTTTGGCTATTCTTTCCCTTGAAGCATTGATATCTGTGATCAAGGATTGTCATGCTTGTTCTTTGTTGCCTTTTCTATTGTAAATGATGTTATCATTTTCTTTTGACCTTTGCTTGTATCATTTATGTATATTTCAGGTACCGATGGCACAGTCTCATGTATGGCTTCATATTTTGTTTGCAATACCATTTTCAGTAGCATCATGGCACATGCTGGAAATATTAATGTAAGAAGATCATTTTTTTTTTGCCTCATTTTTTTTATGACAAGAAAAGTTATAATTGTCTTGATGCATCACCCGGTGATAACAAAATAAAGTCCATCCACAGTCTAAAAGTTTGACAGCCAATTTTTTTAATTTTTTCCCTCCCTCTGCAGTATTATGACATTCGAAAGAAATGTGATGGGGATCTCTGCTATGACTTCTCAAACATGGAGAAATTATTAAATAAGAAATCTGTCAGGGAGGCACTAGGGGTGGGGGAAATAAGTTTTGTGTCCTGTAGCCCTACAGTTTATCAGGCCATGCTGGTGGACTGGATGAGAAATCTAGAAGCGGGTATCCCTGCCCTTCTTGAAGATGGAATCCAGTTGCTTGTGTATGCTGGAGAATACGATCTAATCTGCAACTGGCTTGGTAAGTTTTTAGGCTTAATTCACATGATACAAGTTTTAAATTTAATGTAACATAATGATGACATCATATGTGGGTAATATTTGATAGGAAACTCAAGGTGGGTTCATGCCATGGAATGGTCTGGTCAGGAAAAGTTTGTAGAATCTCAGGAAGTTCCTTTTATGGTTGATGGATCCGAGGCAGGAGTATTGAAAAACTATGGCCCTCTCAGTTTCCTCAAGGTCTCTCTCTCTCACTCACATGTGCTTGCCCCAGCACACTCACACCCCACACACAAACAAAATATTTTCAGGCACACACTCATAGAAGTGTATGAAAGCATGTATCTCCTTCATTTTTCAATATTCAATTCTAACCTAGTATGTCAAACCAACAACAAACAGGTCCATAATGCCGGTCACATGGTTCCCATGGATCAACCCAAGGCTTCGTTGGAGATGTTGAGAAGGTGGACTCGGGGCAAACTTTCTCGAGCCCCAGCTGATGCACAGAAACTGTTTACCGATCAATAATTTTCTGGATGTCTTATTTCCTTATTTATGGAATTGCCAATATTATGGTTTTTATGGTTCTCAATGTTACTGTAAATATGTTATCTTTGCTGAAACAGCTGCAAATGCTTCAAGACAATATGGTATCTTGATGGATTTGGCAGATACATAATGAACTAGAGTGCTTTTGTTGAATGTCCACATTTAAATGGTGCTTCGTGCCCCGGGCATTTAGGTTTCTGTTTGCACATATCTGTTGACTGTCACAATGCTGCACCAAGGTTCGATAGTTGATGCTAAATAAAACCAAAACAATTATAATATAGTCAGGGCGGTTGTGGCTAGTTTCATTTTGTTAAACTTCCCTCTGCTTTTTACAAATGAACATTGCCATGGGTTCTTATTATTAGGGTCATCATCTATTGACCATATAACTCATTAGCAACATACGTCTTGGGATGAAACGATCAAACTTTTCGGTGTTAGATCATAGGCTTCTTTATAGCTCACATTCACGAGGTCACACTGCACAGGTTAAACTGTAAATCTAAAGAGTAAAGAACAGAGAGTTCGAATGTTTCATCTAATGAAATTTTTTATAGGAATATTTTTCCCCATGTGGGTAAGGTCCACATATTGATATTTTTTATATTATTTTTTGCATTTTCTGAATGAAAAACTATTTTCCTTAAAAAAGAAATTATATATATTTTCACCTGAAAACATTAAATAAAGAATAGACTCTGGTGAGCAAAAATATTTGAAGTTTTAAAATGTTCTTTTTTCCTCAAAAATTAAGTGACAAGGGAAGGAACGGGAAAAGAAAGCAATCATTGACACTAGAAAAGAATCAAATGAAAACATGAAATGAGGCTAATATTATACCACCAAAATTTAGATGCAATCTAGAGTTAAATGCAACCATCAAAGTAGTTAAAAAAGAGAGAGAGAGAGAGAAAGTATCTTCAATCGCCCAGTTTATGCGAGATGATTTAATTTTAAATTTAAGTTATTGATTGTTGGATGATATATGCATTTATTAAGTTGCATTAAACATATGTACATTATAAAACTAGAACATATATTTAATTATAAGTATTAAATATGTAAATTTATTTATAAAGTACGTTATCATATACAGTTAAATCATATTACACAAAAAGCCGAGAAAGGAAATTAAATGTTAATACTTGGAGCAAATTAATGAGGAACTTACTAGTGGGGAGAAGAGAAAAATCCGACAAAATAGTACAGTATAGGAAAAAAAAAAGTAAATTTTTTAACATACATAACATTTTTAAAATTTATTAAACTATAATAAAATCATCTTAATAATATTGTATTAATTCACCCTTAACTTCGTCAATGTTAATAGAATAGATATAAATCGAATTATTTATATTACATATATATATATATATAGTTAATATTATAAAAAAAATACAAACAAACCCAAAAAAATAAATCTTTCTAGATTGTAAAGCAAATTTGAAGGTATTAAAACTCCATGTAAAAGATACCATAAAGCTTTGAGAGAGTTGCGTTTAAAAAGCGCACATGTGGTTGTAGATAGAGGATAAAGCAGAACGATCTCTTATGGCTTTCACTCTTATCTTCTCTCTGATTCAAATTCGGTGTTCTAATGCGCCTTTGATTCCTTCAGTTTGGCCAAAGCCTTGTGTAATTCCATATGTTTCAACATTTTCCTCATCAGCACTTAAAACTCATCTCTTGAAGCTCAAGCATCTTCCAAGAGCATCTTCTGAAGGTGAATTTAGTCTTTTAAGCTTCTTCAGCTTATCATCTTCTGAATTTAAAATTTACTTCAAAATTGACCTTCGGAATTGGAAATTTTTTGACTCACTTGAGTTTCTAAATCATTAATTACGTCAAAGGTCGTATGTTAAAGGCAATATCCTAATTTTCCATAATCAATTACAAAGGATGAAAAGAAAAAGGGACAAGGGTTCTATAACGCTGTTATGCTCTTTCTCATATCTTTTTACAACTTATTACAGGACATCCTCAAGAACTAATTGAAGATTCAAAATTTGTTCCTTTAAATGCTGAAGAACCCAGATATGGTCCACCTGTAAGTTCTGGTTAGTTTCACTCTATTTGACATCAATGTAGTTCCCTAATGACCCGTTTCTGCTTCCTTTTACTGTATAGAATTAAAAGAAAAGAAAAAGTAAAGTAGATTCAACTGTTCAACCCATGTTTATACATGTTAGGTCCATGAACAAGAAATCCCATGCTTATTACACATCTCCCATTTTTCTAATTAAGATTTTTATTTTATAATTAGGCTCTCAACCCATGATGTTAGTGTGCTAGTGTGTTACTGTGTAACGGTAGTAAATCCCTTTTGGAAGCACATTAGAAACCCAATTCTTATTTAAGTTATTATGAAAAAAATTATTTTGATATTGACAAAGTATATGCCAACAAGTTTGTGGCTCAATGATATGTAGCCCACTTGTGCATATAGAATGTATGGGATTTGAGTCGAGTTACAAGTGTGTGGATATTGTAGTTATTCAAAATAAAAATTACTACTGGTGTTAAGATTCAAAATTACCATTTTGCAGGCTTTATTATTGTTGGGCTTTGAAGTGGAGGAACTTGCAAAGGTTAAAAGTGTTTCTTCTGTCTACATTTTCTGGAACGAACTCAAATAATTGCTTTCTTGTTTTTCCTTGCTTGATTAGAAACACGCATCTGATCCTAAACATTACCAACATTTGTATTTTATGTCCCTTCTCTACCCTAGTTTGATATTCATGGTGCTAAATTTGTTTCTCTCTGATCAATGACCTCCTTTTCCTTTGTTTAGTATCCTTTGGTTTTCTCAACCAAACATGTCAAACTCTTGTTAATTCTTCTGGCCACAGGATTCCTGTATTGTATATGATGTTTAGATGTGGGCAATATATAGCAAATCTTCTGAAAATTATGATAACAGTGAATGAACTGGAGCAAGTCCATCATTAGTTTCCATGAAGGCACTGAGATGAATCTTCCTCTATAACTAAGCTAACTATCCAAGGTTTAATTATTTTTTAAATGTGTTGTGATGGATTGCAGATACAATTGCTCTTGAAAGAGTTGGATGGTGAATTCCTGGAGGTAATGTTTCTTTATCTTTATATCCATTTCCTATGAAGAAGCTCAAAAGAAACAGAATGAATTCAGTTTTTCTTAGCAAGACTGCAAGGGTTAACATGAAAGAATTGGAAGTAACTTCCTTAAATGACTTAGGGATTACAAAATTAAAGATAAAATATGTCAACCACCTTTTTCTCTTTTTCGATTTTGTCTGGATAGGAGTTTATTCAAAGTGTGAAACTGATTTTTGCAACCAAAAATGGGATTTCATTGGGTAGAAGTTTGGGAGACAGATTTCTTTCTTATATAGACTATGTTGTGAAGGGTGACTTTTCTGATTCCAAACTTGTTTTCACCATATCAGATCATTTTTCAATTGCTACACCAAGTTTTTCTGTTTATATTTTATTATTCTTTAACTAAATTTACTGTGATTATTAAAATACCCATGCAGCATACTTAGAGTTTAATTCCTATAATTTCAGATTATATTTTGTACTGAAGACATGATTGACCGCTCACTTTGGCAAGCAATGCATACGCAGCAACCCAATCTGGAAAAAGTGAAGGTTGATCTTTAAAACTTGCTTAAAATATCATGCCTATTTCCTAGAGAGAGAATTTGTTATTAACACGATCATTATGTTCCATGTGAAACATGAATCATTCAAACATCTGAGAAGGTTTTAAATCACTTTGATGAGTTTGTAAAGGAAAGTTTTAGAATATCTATTATTCAATTGTATTACTGACTGATATACACATACCACTTGGTTTTACCTTATAAAGTTCTTCAAAAACGATGTCCACCTTTAAGAGATACAGAAATTTCCCAAAGTTCTAGTTCGAGTTGCTTGTGGATTCCTAGACCATTACATATCCCACTTATATGCCTTATTTGGGACTTGGGGTATCACAATAACTACATGATAGCCGATTGTCGTGTCTAGAATGTCTTCTTATCTTCTAAAGTCAAACCTTCCTTCAACTGGTATAATTTTTCTGCAGCTTGCTACGTCATTGCCACGGATCTGTTTCCTATCTGGTCTTAGCGGTGAGGAGATGATGATGTTCATTGATGCTTTTCCAGAAACTGGTATCTGAAACTTTCTTAGCTATCAAATAGCTTGTTGACTCTGTTTCCTTTTGAGAATACTTTGAATTTTCATTTTTGACTCAGTATACTATATCCTTTCACAAATCACCACCAACTTGGTTCTTCTATTCTATATATTTTTCGTTTCAATTTGTAAAAATACCTCTGACATTCCTAATTGGAATGCTCCTTTAATCTGGGCCTTTTTTTGGCTCTTTAAATTAGGTTTGACATTTATATTTGTTGAATGGCTCTTGATCGCAGGACTAGAACCAGCAGTATTTGCAGCTCTTGTTCCAAACAGTGCAGACACACCTTTGAGGGAGTTGATTGAGGAGATAATGGGTGACCATGAAATGCTGGTATCTCAGCTTAACATTAAGCATATGCATATATCTTTGTGGAATACTTATTTTACATTACTCATTATACCTTATATTTTCCTTTTAGACTGCAAAATGAATGGGGCAGGGACTGTTCGCATCGTCCGAAGCTTCAGGAACTTTTCCCGTCTCAGAGGCATGGATTTGGTAGTGAGGATGTACATGTGTCCCGTCTCAATTTTTAAAATAAATATTTATGAAATTATAGATAAAATATCTACATAAAATATAATTATATTTTATTTAAATTTTAAATTTTAAACAATTAATATATCAATAAAATTTAATAATTTAGACATATTTTTACTAAAAAAGATACATATAATATTTTTTTAATTAAAAATAAATAATAATTGAAAAATAATTAATATTATTTTTTATGATATATATAATATTCTACCGAATATAAATATGAAATCTTAAATCTTTTATCGATTGTGTTTTACATTTTAAGTCTCTTTTTTATGCATGTAATACATACACGTGTAAATCTTGTGTTTGCGTTGTTAGTCATATTTTCTTTTGCAGGTTATATAAGAAGAAATAGCCATAGAACATAAACTCTCCAAATATAGATTTAATTTTAAATTACTCGGGGAAAAAGAGCATGCAGCACCATCCACAGTGCAGTCAGCCAGTCACACGACCATATTTGTCGATGTTCATATTATAAAGCGGAAAAACCTGAAGCTAAAAAATTAGACTAGACTTTTGAAGCGAGTAATATGTGTCATTTTTTAAATTTCCGACGATGTATCGTTCATAGTACTTTTACAGCCATTTAAGTACATTTTATTAAAAAAAAAAAAACTTAGCAAACTTTTGTGTTTCACCTACTAGTATAAATAATAATAAGATTTTACACTTTTTTTCGTTTTTCTTTACCGAAAGTAGGAGTGTATATATATAAGTTGATTTGAGTTTAGATTAAAATCGAAATTAATTTAATATAATCGAATCTTAAAAAAATGATAATTAATTAAAATTAATAAATTTAAAAAATCAATCGATTTTATTGGTTGGAGTTGGGTTGGGTTAAAAAAAATTATTTCTTTTTTGTTAATAAATTTGTTTATTAATCTTTATTCAATTTTTGTATTATAATTTATAATGTTTTTAATATTAGTTTTATTTTAATACTTAAATTTAAAATTTATTTAAAGATTGAAATTTCAATCACTTAATCATTATTCATGTCAATCATTGAAAACAAAAAAATTTAAAAATAAGGTAAATAGATAATAATAAATAGTATTAATTTTTATGATTGTTGTATCATTAGAATTTATAAGGTTCTTTATTAAGAAAATAAATTATATTACTCATAAATAAAGAGATAATTGATTAACATATACCAATTTAAATTATTCTTAAAATTAAAACACAATAAGGAGGAAAAAAAAGAAACAAGAGTCCAAAAGGCATGAAATAATAACCAAATTAAATCTACTTGAAAATGAAGTTATAGCAAGTAGAACATGCATTAAAATTGTATTACTTGTTGAGTTTATAATACATAACTTAACATTAAAGAAGCATCATTATTGTATAATTTCATTAAATTTTAAATAAATTAAATTGTCAAACAAATGTTAAATAAAAAAAACACGAATAACCTACTAAACTCAAGAAAGCATAATCAAACTTCTAATACTAAATTCCAAAAAATGGAAGAGAATAGAAAAAAAACTTTGAGCCTTTAGATTATTGAGAAATACAATCTATATATAAATTATTATTATCCGAGAATATCATAAAATTAAAATTTCACAAAAAGGTAAAATTAAGCCTTTGTGATTATTAATCACAAAAGCATAACAAATAGAGTTAAATAGATCATAAGAGATTACTTTTAGTTAAGTATCTTTCAAGTTTTGGATACACTAACACATGAAGAGATAAAATGCATAAATTCAAATTATTTATCAAAAATTTTGAAATGACGAGAAAAAAAAATATAAAAATTTACCGACGAAAATGACGATGAGTTGTGATAATTTTTTACAACAATCGACGGATAGAAATTTTAGATTGATTTGAGAGGGTTTCTAATGTGGATTATAATATATTTAAAATTTATAAAACTTGAAAATATAAAAAGATTATAAAATTAATTATATAAAATTTATAAATTTTAAATAAAAATAATAAAATTAATGGATTTAATTATTTGATTTTAATTGATTTAAAAAAGTGAAGATGCTCATTGATCAAGGGTGTTGGTAAGTGTTTCTATAACTAATCAAGGGTGTTGGTCGATTTTATCAGTGTCGGTGATTAAAATTAAGGGTGTTGGTAAGTGTTTCTATTTCTAATAAAGCTATGTGGTTTAAAATATAAACCCTCATTTCCTTAAAAATTTAAGAAAATATTATATTATTGTATGTAATTATGTCGTAGTGCTTTATTTTTTAATATATATATCTTCTATTATACGGAAAGAAAGTAAATATGCAATTGAGGCGTGGACATATAATATTAATATAAAAGTTCAGGGTTCTGTTTATAATAAATGAATATTTGAAGGAGTAGATTGAAATTATAATCAATTAGTAGCTTTCAGAAATCGGCACTCGGAACAGTAAGCTGGCTTGATCCCTGATAATGACACGTATCGGCAAGGATTATCTGAGTGAAGGAGAAGAGATAAGATAGAACAATCACCTGCAGATTTCGGCCTTGAAGATGCTCATTGATCTCCAGCAAAACGATGACTAATAAGGGCCTTCGATTATTTGAATCTGAAATTTGCTTAGAAATCAGAGATGGCATTCTAGGATTTTCCTGTAAGTTCTGCAACTTCTCGTTCCCTCTCTTTTATTTCTTATTATTTTTTAATATAATTGTGCTTTTCCTCTTCACTTCAAATATGCGAATGCATAAAAAATTGCAAACTTTGAGAATTGGGTATCTTTTTGAGGTGGGTATTGATGATTAAATTGTATGATTTTGGTATTGTTTGTTGAATTTCGTTTTAAGAGAGTGCTTTAAGGCCCTGCTTATTTC
The DNA here is from genome assembly GCA_030763125.1 of Hippophae gyantsensis. Lineage (NCBI taxonomy): Eukaryota > Viridiplantae > Streptophyta > Magnoliopsida > Rosales > Elaeagnaceae > Hippophae > Hippophae gyantsensis. The sequence goes on from CM061033.1 coordinate 51,806,299, forward strand.
AATGTAGAATTTTTCGTTAATAAAGTTGATAACTTTTATATCCAAAGGGCTTAACTCTTGGCGTTTGAGAACTTTTTTAATTATTTTTCTTAAACCCATGAATGTAACTTAACGTCTTCGATTATTTTCCTCTTTCTTTTGTACATTTTCTCTAAAAGTTGTAGATATTTGCGAACATCAGGCTGGTGGATGAACCCGGTGGTTCAAAATTGTTCAGTTACTTTTTCTTCTCTCTTTTATCTGAAAAGTATTTATATTGTATATTAATATTGGTTTATAAGGTAATTGCGCATGTATCATGGATCGGCTATTAGGATATCAAATGCATAGGGGCATGAGGTTACATGCAGAATCTCTTAGTAGTGATGAAAAATCATGAGATGACAAGTTATGGAGTTTAGAATATGGGTCAAGTAGAGAGATGGTTTGAGCAACGAATATTAATTACTTTCAGAAACTATTTGATGCACTTTGAGCCTAAGTTACATAGAATAGAATCTTTTAGGACACCGAGGGTTATAAATTTTTGAATATATATCCGGGTATCGAATATGCCAATTTTTCTAATTGTTTTATAAATTTACGGCAAATTGAAGTGTCCAAAGTGCCACACCCTTGTCGGACGCAAGTACTTAAAGAAAAATGAAAGTCCAAATAACATAACTTTAAGCTAAAAAAAGTTGCAACACTTGAAACATCAGATTGATATTAAGTCTAAATTTTGGGCCATGCTTGCATTACTATTTCTTGAACTACAGTGCTTAAGGGAGATTGATATTTGAAGTTGAAAGCACTTGTTTAGACAAATTCCAAATAAAATAATTATTGGTAGAAGCGTCAAGATAGTATTTGTTAGTCTGGGATCCTAGAAAATATAGTTTTACATTGGAGGCATAGCAGGAGGGAACTTCTGTACCTTAACATAAGTTGTCTATTTGAATTGAATCCATATCCCAAGTCAGATTTGGTCGGTATAGTTGTTTAATATGTCAACTCTACACTAAGAAATATAGAGATGAATATGTTTATCAACAATAAAGGTTGTTACCATGCTCTGCTTTGGAAATGAAGTGCTCATCCGAGTCGTATGAAAGTTCCAGCATTTCTCTAGTTGTAAAAGAAGATCGTACTTGATTACGTAGTGTAACATTTACCCATGTGATATGTACATTTAAAACATGTTGTAGGTAGATGTGCTAAATGCATATTAAGCGTGAGGACTTGTTACTTAGGTCTCATCTAATTTGGTAGCTGGTTCTGTTACTAGAGGGTGTGTGGTTGATCCTTAATTAACAGGAATTATTGCACCAAGTATTTTTCCCAAAGCAGGTGCCTTTTTTTCTTAAATTATAGGTGAAATATGCATGTGGAGATTCATATAAGATACCTCATTTTAATTTAAGATATGATTGAGTTTTCCTCATACTAAGTCCCTTTTTTGTTCATGTGTTTTAGTAACTTGAGAAAACTAATGATTTGATTGTCTTTTACTTTAGAAAAATGCATGGATTTTCTCCTGTTGATGGATTTGTAGAGATAAACGAATGCATGGCAGAGATGATTAAATACATTGCAAACGAGCCCTCAGTGGGACTTTTCTATGCTCAGCAGCACACGCAAAACGCTGTGCCCAACCTAATTACTCTCAGGAATAATGTCGTGAATAAGTCCCACGAAACAGCTCTTCACACTGAAGATTCCGAAGATTCTATTAGCATGATTAGATCGATGAAAGAATGCGGTTTCCCTATTGTAGATGAGATGATCAGAGACATAAAGAAATCTGTGTCAATCATGTCAAAGAAACAACCAAGAAGAGGGTTAGTCCAGGGTGTTAGATCTGGTTTTTCTACAGAAACAATGAGCTCTTGGGGACCATCTAGTTGGGGGGGTCGTAGTGGGGTCTATGGTCAGCCAGACAGTGAAAGCAGTGGTTATTTTTCAAATGTGTTAAAGACTGCTAGAGAAAAAGCTACCAATCTCAAGTGGCCCGAACTTGATCCAAAAGAATTGATGCGAACGAAGGATGAGAAACCTCTATCCTCTTTGAATCCACTGCTATCAGTAGCATTGGCTGCAAATGGTGGTTCATCTCTACCAGATATTGAAGTTGAGGAGCTACCTGTGTCAAGTCAAGTTACGGATGATCTGCAAGAACAACTTGATATTAGCTTGCCACCTAAAAATTTATTGTCGTCGATGTCGGAGAACTATGATGACTTTAAAGCTGATAAAGAAGCAAAATTACAGGAATGGTTAGAAGGGACTGGCAACCTCAATGATCTTAGAGGAGCAAGTGATGCAAAATCAATCTAATATTGGCAACACTGAGTTACAGATGGTTCATGGCTGTAAATTCTAAATACTCATGTAACAGCCATTTACAAAACTAATATTTTTCAACATATGCTCAAAAACAATAAAAGGTGAAGAAGGAGAATACCCCTTGAAGGGTCATTTCGGTCAACTTATCCTGTAAGACAAATATAAGGTACATCATACATGGATTTGTATAACGGGAATTTTTCAATACTTATTAGCGGTGGTTTGTTTAAACCATACCAGTAATGCTTTATAGTGGTTAACCATGAAAGTATTCATAATAGTGTTTCAAAATGTCATGTCGAGTTTTGACCCAAAAGAAAATGTCATGTCGAGTAGTACCAAAAAAGAATAGAAAGCAATTTGAAGTTTCAAACATAGCATCCAAACTCGCAGTTAATTTGCTATTTGGCAACAACTTTGGACTCTCTTATGGAAGTTTCCTATTCTTTTGGTGGCGACCATGATTAAATTAGGAGGGCAAGAAATCCGTTATCGGTTAGCTGCCAAATCATACATGTGCGTTACGTTAATCAGGAGTGTCAATCGTGGTGTGCTTATAGTATTTTTCATCTTAAATTCATCTATTTTTTTACTATATTTCCAAAATGTTTTTAATTAAGTTATTTATTTATAATGATATGAAAACTCAGTAAGTATTAAAAAAAAGTAGAAAAAAGGGTCACTCTTTTAACTTTTTTTTAGAGTATTTTATTATTAAAATTATTTAAGACATATTACATGAAAAGAACAAACTTCCCACATTTTATTATTGAGAAAGAACAAATTTCTCACATTTTCATATCTCATATTCAAATCCCAACTGAAAACTTAAAACAAAATTAATTAACTCACTACATATGTTGATCTAATTTATAAAAAACTGTGTATAAAGATTAAGTAATTTCACTATCTTATTATTAATTATTTTATTTATATTACTTATTATTATTATTTCTAAAAATTTGAATTTTTTTTAATTCACTAACTGATAATTTATCTTGTATATAGTTGATATTTTTGACTCAAATATAATTATGGATGTAACCGGTTATAAATTTGTTGTAAAATATTTTATAATTATTTTTTAAGCAGTAATTTTATAAACATTTGTTAAATTAAAATGTAATATAAATTTCAAGTATTTTAATAATAAATATTACTGTTAATATTAAATGTGATCAAACAATAAAATAAAATTAAATTTATTTATTAATTTAACATTTACAAACTTAGAAATCAATTAGAGAAAGAGAAAAATTGATTAAAATTGGATGCAAATAAAAATAAGAGAGAATAAGAAGAAAGTGGTAGGAGATGGAGGAAGCTTTTTAAATAACCCGTTCCTAAAATATTTTTGTATTTTATATAATAAAATATTATACTATAAAGTTATTATTTTTCTTAAATGTTTTATTTTTTACAAGCAAATAGACTTAAAAATTCATTTTATAAATAAAGATAACGTGGTTTTAAAGTGAACTTTATCGGAAAAAAAGAAGTTAATTATAACTAAAAAATTTAGCCAGAATTGCCACTTGTATCATTAACACATTGCACCATGACACCTTGTGAATAAAATTTACTATGTGAAAATGGAAATTTTTTGTTCGTATGTTGATATAGTTTCTTTTTGCTTGCTAAGAATTACATAATCTTTACGTACTAATTACCCTTTCTTTTCTTTTTCTACACTACCACGAGACTTTAAAAAAAAATGGCACATAATCCAATGAGGACCACTCTTTACTTCCTCTTTTATGGGGATTTTTCACTTCACGTCAGAACGGAATCCAAAACTGAAATACTTTTATTCAAATCCTCACCCTAAGTAATCGTTAATTTGTAATGGGAATTTTAATTAAGGGATGACAATTGCATCATTCCTATATTTCTTTTAAAATAAAACTTAAATATTGTAATTATTTTTTTATAATAATTTAATCATATTATTATTAAATAATAATAATAAATAAATAAAATTTATTTTTATTTAATTATCTTTAATTCTTTCGGTTACACTTATTTAAATTAAAATATTCTATCTAGTTAAAAAAAATCCTTATCTATAAGCTTTTAATAATAATAAAACTCAACCTTTGTAAAAAAAATACAATAACTAAATATCATTTTTAAAATATATGAATATGTCTCTAATTAACTACATCATTGAGTAAATTTACCTTTTTAGTTGCTAATACAATAAAAATAAAAAATAGCAGGCTCTCGCTGACTATTCATTAACTTGTGAACTTTACAACTTCACATTAACATCCAAGAGCCACATTATATTCTTCAACGAAGAAAACACACATCAGCTAGTACATATATTACTCCCTACATACATCCCAAGTCCTTTTTTTTTTTAACTAACATACATCCCAAATGCACTTGAAGGTATATGTAGTGCTAAATTGCTAACACAATCTTTTTCACACACTAAGAATAACATGTGAAGTTCCAAAGCTTTCATGGCATTCTCAAAAGAAATAGGGTATACAGTGAACTATAACATATTAACAGCTTTCACGTATACAGCCTTTAATTGTGAACTCTCATTTCTTCAACTCTGTTGGTTCTGTCTACACTTCATTATATCAATGCTGAACGTTTCTAGCTTCACACAGAAATACTTTGAGCTCTGTAGCTCCTTGCAAATGTCTTACTAAATCTCAACCTGTATTTCAGCTTGAAATGCTGGGTTTGATCTCAATGTCTTCTTTGCTAAGTTGCGGATATCTTCTCTGCTCGACTCGACTGATATTCGAATTAGTTCTTTCACCCCTCCACTGGATAAGATGTCCTCAGCATTATCTACTGCAAAAATCAATGGGTTCTCAACTGTCTCAGCGATTTTAAATAGTTATCTGAAAGGTGTCCATGGGAAGTAATTGTTTTTTTAAAGCTGATGCATCAATCTCGTTCTCACAAATATCACTTTAAAGCATGCATACCTAACATCAGGCTAACACCAAGGCAAGTAGCTTACCATTTTGGGCTAAATGGCAAAGAGCGAGTTCAATGTGGCGTTGGATGGACGATGAGGTAGTACTTGATCTAGAAATCAACCACGTAAGGGCGCCATCTTCCATAAGAAGTGAATGGCCTTTCCTGTGACCTGTGTATTTGAAAGCTCATAGTCAAGTTTAACTCTTTTCTAAACCCTACTATCCGTAGTCAAGAGCTTATTCATGCATGGATGTATATATAAATTAGAAAGTCAACTTGGAGTGACCTTGAATGATTGCTCGAGATTCACACTTTGCAAAATTAGCAAGTCCTCTAGCAATTTGTGCAATGACATCGCTGCTCCCAGATCTAGCCATTCCCAAGAGTGCCGTAATGCCTCCATCTCCTTTTAGCATCATATGCAATTTTTCTGTAAATGAAATTGAAATGAAGCATGAGAAATGAACTCCTTATACCTATTAAATTTGCTACTCAAATGCTTAAAGCCATTAAGCATGAGTTGATGTAAAATTGACCTTAAATGATGCTAACAGATTGATATTCAAGATAACATAAAACAAGCATTGAATTCAAAACCATGCTTTGAAAAGTTTCCATAAAAAAGTTATGCAACTCAATACAGTTATTGGAAAAGGTATAATGAGCACAACATATGTTTACCGTTTCCACATAAATTAGCAAGTGCACCAGCAACCATCCTAAGAGTTTGTGGATCACTTGTCTTGGATGCTGTATTTGCTAATAGCTGAACCCCACCTCTGTTCATAATTAAGTGTTGACTTATCTCTGAGATATGTTTGGGAAAAAAAAAGTGAACAAACCTTGAAGGGTGATAAAGATCTCATAATGATATTCATTTTAGAACAAGCTGATATTCAATTTTCCATTTGAGTACTAGTTTTTGAAAAATAAACTTTCAAAAGAGATTGCAGAAAGGCTGTTGATTAATATACAAAAAAAAAAACCCTTCTTGCATTGATATTGAAGAATCTTGTCTTGATATGAAAACATGTTTTTTTTGTTAGCATTTTCAATCAAGTACAGACAACCTACACCCAACAAATCAGTCAACAATTCTGTTTCCTAAAATCTCCAATGAAAGCCAAAAAGCCCAAAACCAATAACCAGAATTAGGTGGCATTCAACAAAGAAAAGGAAAAATAAATAAATAAAGCTATGCTAAATGCCCAAATACCTACAAGGCTACAACTACTTCCAACACCATCTGTTCATAAATGGTGTAAAATTATTTATGCACATGATATTTAATATCACTTACATGATCTATAGTCTAACAAATGGTAAAAAATAATTAAGAAAATCAAAAAGAAAAATAACACGTATGGCCATCTCATTAGTTAAATATTTGAAAAGGTTACCAATACTGAACAAAAAGCAAGATTACCGTTCATTGCTAAATTAGCAAGGGCGCCAGAAGTCACTCTAAGAATAGTTGTATCTGTGGATGATTGCAAGAGCATGAGCAGAGCATCTAAACCACCTTCCTCCACAATCTTTATCTGATTAAAATCTGAAAGAAAAAATAAAAAGATAAATTTAGTTGCTTTACTGTGCATAAGTAATATACTTGCATTGATCAATCATTCACTCTGAGAAAATAAGAACTTATCCATGGCAATGCATGAATTGTTTTTCAATTCAATATTCAGTAGAATTTCATTATAGGGGGGTCAAATAGTCTGGCTGAATGAAAGGAAAATTAGCTATTAAGGAAATTGAAAGTGTGAGGCCGCACAGGATGGGCCAAAAAAGATGGTAAAGAAATGAGAGCTCAACAAGTTTTGTTTTGTTTTGTTTTGTTTGTTTTTTTTTTTCTGGTCCCTTACATTTCCTTGCTATAGTTGAAAATTATAAAATTCAATCACGCCCTTGCATGATATAAAATAGATGGATACCTCATTCAAGTGGCTAACAGTCTTTCCATTTTGTAAAAGCATAATAGGAAGAGAAAAGTTCTATTACCAGGGAACCATACTAGAAAGTATAATTATTAGCTATATCGATCAAATTAAAATTAAAAAGGGTTAGAGATAGAGCTAAGTAGCAATTAATTAGAAGCAAGATGCTTAGCTATCAATCCTTGAGAAGTGGAAAAGCCAAAATAGAAAAAGCTAGACATCCACAAATTAACATTTGATTCACTAGCCAGTATTCAAGTACCTTCAGCAGCGAGATTGGCTACCACTTTAACTGCATGAATTTGGACATCTGTATCTTCAGATGTCAACAGTTGTAATATCTTTGGCAGCCCAACTGAGTTATTGAAAACAAACAAGATTATCAGAAAATAAGATTACGCTGCATCAACACTGATTTATTTGAAAATGTATGTGGATTTATTTGAAATCATGTCATACCTTCTTCGCAAATCTTTGCAATTGTGGCTCGCTGACCTGAAAGTGTCTCCCTTGATGGGTTTGACTTTTGTGATAATGTGGGATTCCCATATGCAGATGGTTCGTTACGTACACTTTCCTTAATATGCAATTTTATATTCTGCAAAATGTCACATATAAGGCCCTAGACATTAATGATAAAAGTGACATTTGAAAATATATAGCACACCTCCAAACCATTTTCAGGTACGGCCTTCTTTAGCTTGATCAGCTCATTTTCTACATTCTCCCTCTGCTTCTTTTCCACTAGAAGTCTTTGTCTCGCAGATTGAAGCTCCTTATCTAGCGTTGCCTTTAAAATTCATATTTTTGTAAAGTGAATATATAGTTTTTAGGGTAAAGGATGGCAGAAGAACACAAACTATAACAAAAATCCATTAACTTTTTGATAGGGTACTATAAGTCAGTAAACTATGAAAAAAATATACCAGAAATCCAAAAATGAAAAAATGAGTAAAAAATTGAACACGTGAACATACATGTGTGTATTTTTTGAGTTACTACATGTTCACTAAATTAATTATAATTCAAAAAATATGAACTTTAATAAGTTTGAACAAATAAAACTTAAAAAAATATACATATGTGTGTTCATATGCTCCATCTTTGACATTTTTTTCATTTTTGGATTCCTACTATATTTTTTTCATAGTTAGTGGACTTATAATACCCTACCCAAAAGTTAATGTACTTTTATACTTTTGTTATTGTTAGTGTCCTTATGATACCCTTTTTTCAAGTTATTAAATTCAATGGAAACATTTTGTAATAAACACACTTTTCATGTGAAAAACAACCTATTTTTAAACCGTACCTTGTCTTCTGATGGAACTCTATGTTCTGATTTCAAGGATTGAAGCTCATCAATAGTTTGTTCATGTAGCATATACGTTCCTTGTAACTTCATTTTAAGTTCATCAATCTCTTTCTGTTCCAGGATTTTACAACAAATCTTAGTAAATTATAATACTGTGAGGTGTCTGAAAGAATACAACTTTTTAGAAGAAAAAATTCTTTTCACAAATTCAAATAAGAGAATAATTGATTTTGACATCCAACGCACAAGAGATGGGAGTTGTTAAACTTTATTTCAATAATTTTTTTCCCAAAAGTTGAAATGAAAATGCATACAATTTTGGGAAAAAAACAAATGCTTATTTTTTTTATGAAAATTAAACCATTGTAATTGAAGAAAGCATGAAATCAAGAGGTGACTTGAATTATCTTCAACTATAGTGATAAAAGTTACCTGCTTTAAGTTTTCAGGATCACTTTTAACCTTTTTCGTCAAAGCCAACTGTTCTTCAAGATCTTCAGAGCGAGCATGTTCATCCATCAATTGCTTGACTAACTCCGCTATTTTTTTCTCATATATATCAGTGGTATCAGCTAGTGCTTTCTTGCATCTAGAGTTTTCCATCTCAAGTTGCTAAGAACAAAAGAAACAGCATGTGGTCAAGACTATTGTTGTAAGTAATTTTCTTATAAAATTTATAGCAAATGATATATGCACATGAGGTTATGTTTGAAATGGTATAAATGAGTATAAACCATCCAAACAACTAGCACTGAATACAAAATCCTATCATGAACAAACTTCCAAACCAAAAACAATGGTCAGCAGAAATTATTAAACTCTAACAAAAATAATACATAGAGCAAGAAAATAATGAAACCACCCTTCCACCATTGGCTACATAGATAACTAACCTGAATAGTATTTTGACCGTCATTCAAGAGCTTCTTCGTTGCATCTAACTGTTGCTTTGTGTTTTCAGAGTTTGCATGCTCATCCTTTAATTGCTTAACTAACCCTGATATTTTTTTCTCATACATCTGAGTGGTATCAGCTAGTACTTTCTGATAGGTAGAACTTTCAAGCTGGTGTTGCTACTAACAATAAAAAAATTAACATAAATGCTTGTGTGATTTCCTTATATATGGTTTGAAAAATAAACAGATTTAATAATACAAAATGCAAGATAAATAAGCCTTTAGTAAGTGTCAAATATAAACTGTGGACTCGTTTTGATTTTGGGCATTAACAATGTAGATTATGAAAAATGGCTAGAAAGGAAGAGCGTTATGTTTTGTCCTTATGCCAGCTTCCAGAATGTCCACACTATGCAAGGCTTTATTAACCAAAACCTTCCAAGCTATGAGCAAAAATACTAGAGAACTTATTTTCCTCTGTGAATGAATATAAGTGCGTAAATGCATGTCTCACAGCTCCAATGGAATAACTGTAATCCAAAACTCAAGCACATGCTGATCATGGATGTCAAGTTTCAAAGTAGTCATATTGGGCTAAAAAAGATTAGATTTCTGAGAATATTCCTCAAATTTCTTAATGGTGTTCAGCTCTGTATCCAAAAATAAAAGTAAAGGCAAAAAGCTCAGGAAATGTTAGAAGAAAGATTGAGTAGTGGAGAGAAGTGAGAGAGAGGTCCAGGAAGATGTATCAGAACTGAAACACTAAAGACTATTTTCAGAGGTCACAAGATATTCAAAGACTATAGCTACAGCCTACAGTAAAAATAAATACAACTAACTAGCTCTGAAAAAAAATCAATAAAAATAAAAAAGAAAGCAAACAAAAACTTTTTTCATCTCGAGGAACACAAAATACCTTGCTATGTTTTGAAGTCACTTCTAGCTCTGCGATCCTATTACAAATCAAATCATTATGATCTTTCTGACGGTTCAGTTCACTTAAAACATCTTTCATCTCCAACTCTAGACGGGTATTTTCCTTTTCTAAAAACTGAAGCACACAATAGATATTAGATAATAGGAAGCCATAAAATTACAATGCATAATTATAACCAAAAAATTCAGACATGAATTATGCATCTAAAATATTACTATATCAATTACAATAAAAATGATATATGGTAAAGGCAACTACCTCACACCTTGTAACTAGATTCCTTTTTGCTTCAGCAAAAGAGTCTTTACACTCTGTTAGCTGTTTTTCCAACCCATTTTTGTCATCGCCTCTCAATTTTTGTAGCCTTTCAACCTCTGCAGTAAGTTGGTCTGCTTGATTTTCAAGCTTTCTGCATAAGGCTTCATAATCAAATTCTTCCTTCAGCTTTACCTTGTTTACTATTTTAATTGCCTGCCAAAAGCAAAAAAGTAATCTCATAGAATTGTATACTTAAAATAGTCCCATAAAAAATATGAATAATCTCCAACTGAACAATGAGCTAAAATTTATTTGGTTCATTCATGCTCTTACTCTTGAGAAAGTTTACATATTTTAAAATGCAACCTCATATAATTGCTTACAGAACATCAATATTGTTATATGAAGAGAATAGAAAACATAAAAATTCAACATAAAAGGATTCAGAATTTATTACGTCGTATTTCTTTCTTATTTTCTTTTATACTAAAAACAAAGTGCTTTTAGACATCACATTATCACAACTCATCTCAGTCAATATAATAGCCTACTTGAGCCATAATAAAGCAACTTTTCCAACTAGTATTGTACGTTTCAAAATTATAACCAACAACCAAATTTGCTTCGTCTTATTCTTTCCATTTTCAATACATATTTACCAGCTCTGATGAGTTCCCAGTAAAAACAAATGATGGAAACAACTGCCTATAATGCCAAATAACAGTACTGCAAATGATCTTAATACTCCAATTTCACAACTAACAAAAGACAAGCATACAAGATCCTCTTTCCTACAGAAAGTTGAAACGGTCACTTTTAGTCAAATTTGACACAGAATAAATAGCACATGTATAAGATCCGGCACACCTCAAGCAAGTTCTTTTTCCTTTTCAGCATATAAGCATGATTATATTTAGATACAAGTGAGCCCAAAGCAAGTAAGGAGTTTAAAATCAACCTTAAACTTCTAAACCCATACAAATTTTTCCTTTATAAATTGAAGGACCGATAAAAAAATCCAAGCGAGACACAAAGGAAAGGATAAAAGCATTCTTGTTCCGAGAACTGGTAATCTAAACTGAAGCTTTTGAACTAGCTTACCCTTTGACCAAACATTATAGTACTAGTAGTCTCTGCATAATGTCTTGCTGAAGGACCAATTGTTATTATAAGTGAAGTCCTTGCAGAACCTATTTGAATCAAATTCAAAAGTGCAATTCCATTAAAAAAACTATTCACAACCATGAGTATCTGCAGGACACCAAATCAAACAGCCTAGCCATAAATTTCAGCACGGAAAGAAAGGAAATATGCATAATTGAACAAACATGCTTGACCAAAAATTTAGATCCTTTATCTGTGGTATATTATCTAGAAAGATAAATATTAAAGTCACATGGAAAATCAAAAGATCATTGGGCTTGACCTCCAAAAGAGTCACGGAGCAATCTTGTCAGCTTAGAATCTCTAAAAGGTATATGTGGACTGTTTTCCGCTAATGCATTTATACATTTCCCGAGAGAAGTAAGAGAAAGATTTATGAATTTAGCCTCCTCAAGCAACTGCCCTTCACTGCCTGCAACATTATAAAAATGTCAATCTCAAGGAAATTTAAACAATCTGCACTTTCAAAAATGAGCCACTAACAAGAGAAGAAAATGTAGAATGAGCTGATTTGTTATTCTTCTTGAACCAACATATAAATAATCTTATCCTATGCAATATTTCTAGCACCTAGAAAAGAGAATTTTAAGAAATTCCGACAATAAATTTTATGAAATAATATTTAAGGATAACAAGATTGTCACTTTAAAGGAAAATGAAAATACAACAGTCAGAGCGGGTGATATTCAGATTTTAAGCAAAAAACTTGGCTTATTTTATAATTGTCAAAAACAGACCAGATTTGTCTAATCTTTCAGATCCTGCAAGATCGACAAGGAGCAACTTGCTTTTTCGAATTAATGGTACACCATTGCTACCAGATAAACTGGTTTTGGAGACTGTCTCCTGAGAAGTGGAGCCCTCCTTTTCTATTTCATGGACAGATCTTCGTAGGTGAACCTAAAACATATGAAAAATTCTGGATGAGCTCAATATTTATAATTAGATGAAAGCGATGATCCATAACCATGCAAAATAAACACCATTAGAATTGCGTGACTACGTGAAGATTCAGTATTCATCTTTGTATTTGCTGCATGACGATTTGATTCACCAATTTGTAGCAGATGTAAGAAGTTGTCAAGGTTTTGAACACTGACTATAGAAGCACCAGGTAATGACACATCACCACTCTTAGGGTCCTCATTGATAGGGATATTATTCTTCTGTGGTGCAAGCAGATCTTGAATAGACTCCATATACAACTGAAGCAACAATACAAACTATCAACTTTTGATAAATTATTTATCATAATATAGAAAAAAATTCTATTCTAATATAGAATTCTTCGGATGAAAAATGAGCCCTATAGATGTTGAATATATGTATATATAAACACATTGTATTTTTCAAAAAAGAAAAAATACATAATTAAAAAGGAAAAGAAAAGGAAAAATAGATTATTTCTTGGCATCCTTCAACTGAAAATAAGAGCCGAGCTTCTCATAATATGTTATATGATAATATTGAAACTTCCCACCCAGGCCAATACCATGTAGTACTTTAGAAAATGGAGAATGAAAAAGAGCCGTAAGCTTTATTTTTACGTGACTCGGTCGAAAATTCCAGTAAGATCAAATTTATATAATCTCTTTACGATCTCCCTTGACAATGATGCTTCAACCGCTCAACTAAACAAAAACAAAAACACAACATGCACATGCACAAGCACATTGAGGCAAGTATTGGTGCAAAATAAATTACTACCTGCAAATAGGATACTTCCAAACTATCAGAAGCAGGAGATATACTTGAAAATATGTCCTCCAAAGCTCTGACCATTATACCACGCTCAGATGCATCGTTTTTACCTAGTCTGCCAAGCGTATAGGTTTTACCAGTTCCTGTTTGACCGTAAGCCATAACTGTTCCATTATATCCACTCAATACACTCTGAAAAAGTGTATCAAAGTCACAATTATATAATCACCATGACATTCAAAACTTTCCAAAATTAACATCATTAGAGAAAATGGGCAAGGGGAAGCAAAATGCAATTCAAAATGACCAACACAGCAACTACATAGATCAAGAGATACACATGGAAGAGTAGATATACAACATGTAAAAGGAACATGTATTAAAAATACTACTACATGAAGTCACACCTACATACAAATCCTTTTCCCAAAGAAGTATAAAAAATGATGGAAAAAAGAAAATAAAAGTTCGAGAACGAATTATCCTACCAAACAACAAAAATTACAAGATTTTAGCTTGCAATTATATGGTTGACATTTAATTCCCCAATGTAAACATAGTATTGCCAATTGTGGAATGTAGTCTAGACATCAAAGTTTCAAGCTCCCCATAAGAGTTGCATAATTAATGGAAATTCATTATGTTGGAAGAGTGAAAGTTGCAGTCCCATTGAGAACTTACCTCAACTACAGGTTTAGCAACTGCTTCGTAAACCCGCCTTTGGGAAGCAGTTTCTGTGAAAACTTCATCAAATCTGTAAGATTCGGAGTTCCAGTTGTTCTTCCTCAACTTTAGTCGGTTAAGCTACAAGAAAAAGGATATTTTGATTAACGGAAAGTGAATTTGATTTTGTCTCTTACTCTATTGGAATGTTTTAATTACCTCTGGCTGCAACTCAATACAATCGGCAAAATCTGAATCTGAAAGAAGATCCTCAGAATTTCTAGGACGAAGTCTGACAGCAACTCTCACCCTTCCAGAAACTGTTTATAAGTCCCAAAAAAAAAATTCAAAGTCACTGATCAAATACAGATATACTGTTGGCCCATATCCCATCATCTTTAAACTTTGGGAGTGACCAACACAGCAGAGTTTCTATATCCAAACCCTGCTACACATAATCTTGACCTTCAAGGGATGGGTCTATACATTCAAAGGGTGTTAAAATTATATAAATGTAAATTTTGACCATCTCCATCAGCTTAAGCTTTTGGGTTGAGCTGATTGGAGGATTGATGACCCCACTTTTACATATGAGACCGCCATTTCTTTCACATTTGTCGAGGAAGAGAATAAGGAGGAGAAAGAAAGCAATATAAAATAATAAAAGCATGATAGCTTTATATATGAATCATTAAGGTCAGAAGCTCACAAATTTATACTAAATAAAGTACGACAGAATAAACCTCAAATCAATTAAAAAAAAGTAACTCCAATGACTCGCGCAGTGTGAGGTAAAAGAAGGATCTGTGGGGCTTCAAAAGCATAATGTTATAATTGCATCACAGAAAAGTTGCTCATTTCCAAAACCTTTGAAACAAAAAAAAAACAAGAGATAGACGAAACACTTATACACATCTTTAATCAATTGAACACATAATAAGATACAAAGATATGAAAAAGAAAGAAACCCTCTTCAGAATCGGAATTGGAGTAGGTTCTTGAATTGGGAGTAATAGAGCGCCTGGAAGATGGAACCTTAGAGCGAACAGAGTGATGGGTTTGGTTATGACTAACTGTTCCTTTAGTAGAACCAGAAGAAGATCCAAGTTGTTTCTCGATTCTACCACTATTGTTATGCGCTGCCATTGTTGTTGATGTTGATGATTTTGTTTTTAGTTCCACCAAGAACCATCTGAGACTCAAATAAACACAGAGAATTGAATTTGAAGAGAGGGGAAAGATAAAGAGATTTTATATTTTCAGATATAAAAGAGTCAGGGGTTTGGGTTGAGGCCGGCACGATGTGAGAGAAAAGAAAAGAAAAAAGATTGAAGGAATATTGTAAGAAAAATTATATTTTGCAGAACTTGTGTACATTGCCGACCAATAATATGATAAGTTAATTATACGAAAAAAAAATTATTTTTAAAGTTTCTTTTAATCTTTCAGTTTTATTATTTTATCATTGATCTACACCAATAATTTGTCGAGGGTTATAATAGGGTGTAAATTAAGTTAAAAAATTTACCATTAAATTATTTTATATTATTTATGTATCATATATTTAATATTATTGTGTATTTTCATGAAATATAATTAATTTCATATGTATTATTTATGTTATAATTAGGAGGTTATTAAATTTAATCTCTTTTAAAATTTAATGTGTTTAAGCTGAAATTAACTGAAAAAATCTAATGAGTCAAAATTATGTTAGAAGAATGATGACAAATATATGATATGGTAGGTGTTTTATTATTATTATTTTAATAATAATATTATAACGTAATTTATAATAAGAGTAAAATAAATAATTTATTTTTTTATGATATTATTAATAATAATATTTATATATATTTATTATTATTACTGTCATTATTTTTTTACAAAGATACGGTAGGTTTTGGTAATCTTGTTTACGGACAGAATTTGTTTTATTATAAAAAAAAAAAATCGTGTCGAATTGGTGGGGTTGTGATTTGTAATCCGAGTTGACGACTTTATTTCCCGCGATTCTACTTTATAAACGTAATCTAAGATATCAACGTTTATGATAGCAATTATTAATTGCTTTTTTAAAGCTTGCTTATGCATTTGCCTCTTTTTCTCTTCAATGCCGTAAAGCTACAAAAGGTAAAAAAAAAACCTTCAAATTTCAATCATGGTTCAATTACCAAAACCAAATATTCTTTTTTTGGAATTTCACTCTATTCTTTTTTCTTTCCTTTTTCGTATACCAAAATTCAAATGCTCTGTCCTCTCTCAACATATATTTTTCATGAAAAAACCTCTTTAATATTTTTAGTAGTTGCTTATTTATGAAGTAAGTAATAGATTTATTAATAATATATTCAAATAGATAAACGATAACTTTTTCAACAAAAATTGGAGGTGGTAAAATATGAAATTCTTGTGCTTGAACAAAGATTTTTTTTTTTTTGAATAATGATAATTAAAATCTATTTAAAATTGTATTTTAATCTCCTATCTAATAAATTATATTTATAAAAAATAATTAAAAATTATTATATAAAATTAATAAATTTATATTATCGTATCTAATAAGTAAAAATTAAATATAACATATTTGTGTTACATTTGTACACATATGAATTTAATGAGCGCACAACTACACATGTTATTTTTTTAATTTTTTTATTATTTCATCTATTTATTAAAAAAATATCATTTTATTATTTTATATTTTCTTTAACCATTGAATACAAGCTAAAGTTTCTGCTATTAAGTTAGCGAAAATTGAACTTATTCCCTATGATTACAATAAAAATTAATATAAAATAAAGCATTGAATTTGAACGAATAGGAATTTGAAAGATCTATCATTTCATTTTCAAGAGTAGAGAAAGGAAGAGAAAGAGTCAAAGAATGATAAGGTTTGAACAAGCATGCCGTCCCACAGTCCCACTACAAGATCTGAAAGATCACTTATTTTTATTTAAAAGTTTGACCCCCTCATCTATAATGCAACTAAAACCTATCCCTGTTTTTACCAAACTACATGTTAAATATGATCTTGTCTTTGAGTATGTAGGAACTAGTCTAAGATTAATCATTGTTTTGCTAAAAAATTATTAATTACACAACTGTCATCGTTAATTAGTTTAAGTGATCACACACATGTTCATTAGAAGAAAGGACGAATCATTAAAACAATAATTATGTCACATATGGGAGAATAAACAAATAATTTATGACTCACTTGTATTGTGACTTGATCCTCACTTTTCTCAATCCTTTTCAAATTTAATTTGAGTTTCTCTCTCCTAAGATGTACCCACTCTACATATTATGGAAGTACTGAAAAAAAATCCCCTCTAACTACATCTCATGTTACATGAATTAGATTTAAGAGGAAAAGAATAGAAAAATGTTTGGAAACACCGTTCAACTATTTAATGTCAACTATGTGTTATATATCTAATAATTTTATAAAATTTAATTAATAGTTAAATTTTCATTCACATTAATGGTATTACTTCCACACTGGTGTTGTATATCACTCGAAAGAATATGGTCAGTAGTTTTATTTACTTTTTATTTATGTATGCTAAGTGGCGTTTAATTTTGTTCTTCATGAAAGAAATAAACAGAGAAACACAGTTTTGAAGTGGAAAGAATTAGTAAGCGTCAGCCTGTCGGTTGATATTTGGGACGCAAAGGTACAAATGCTAGCTGTGTTTGATTCACATGTCAACTTGAAGGACCATCTTCCATTTGCTGAGCAGATACTGCCAATTAAAACCAAAGGGGACGAATAATGTTTAATATTTATAAAAATAAAAAAATGCAATGGACCGATAGTTAAGAAAGTTATAACAGTTTAATTCATTTGTAATTATTTTTTTTAGAAATTTAACATTTTGTTACAAAAAAAATGACAATGCACAAACCATTAATCAAATTTATTTTTTTTATTTTTATCAATTTTATAGTTATTATTAAAGATGATTTCAATAAAAATTGAAATAATATGAAGAAAGAAAAAAATAGAAGATCAGAAGATTAAGAACGTGAAAACAGGCAAGCCATGACCAATCTGGCTAATCCAATCCAAGTCTAACTTTTGCTTCAGCTTTTTGAGGACTCTTACACACATTTGACCTCAAATTGATTTCTTCTTTTTAAAGTTAGTCTGATGCTATTAAGTTGTAATAGTTACAGCACCGACATATTTGTTGGAGATTGTTGTTATAAAGCTCCTTAATTTAAGGAGCAAATTAAGGAGCAAAACATGGAGTAAAACATGGAGCAAAACATGGAACAAAACATGGAGTAAAACATGGAACAAAACAAGGAGTAAAACATGGAGCTTAATTCAAGGAGCAATTCAAGGAACCATTAATTTAATGAATAATTCAAGGAGTGAATTTTCCTATAAATAGATGTGTAATTGTAATGAATTAATCATCCAAAGTGTTTATTCCAATTGAGAGAAAAGCTTAGAGAGAAAAGCTTTTGTGAGAGAAAATTGAGAGTAATTTTCTTGGGTGTAATTGGGTTGTGGGTTTTGAGTGTTGTAAACACCTTGTGTAATTTCTCCTCTTTCAAGAAAAGATCTCAAGCAGTCCGAGACGAAGCAAGATTGGCCGAACTCATATCAAATTTGTGTGTTATTTTTCTATGCTTTCTCATAAGTTTGGACGCATTATCGGAAATTTGGCGTTTATTTCCCAACAACTGTATCGAGCTTTTGGTGGTGATTTCTCAATTTCTTGCAATAAGGTTACTATTCACGTGAATAGTGAATTACGTGAATAGTGAAATTTTGTTGATGATATTTGTTCGTTGACAGAGGTGTTCTAATACACGGTGGTTTGCAGAAATAGTCGAAACGATCCTGAGAAAGTCGATTTGAGTGGAGCAATGGCCGCAGATGAAGGAAGGGTGAAACTCGAGAAATTCGATGGCACAGATTTCGGGTTTTGGAAAATGCAGATAGAGGATTATACGTATCAAAGAAATCTATATCAACCTCTCAGGGAAGAAGCCGTAGGTTATGGAAGGAAGAAGATTGGAATCTTCTACGTACAAGCCCTGAGTTATTCGATTGACGCGTTATCCCGCAATGTTGCTTTCAACATAGCAAAGGAAAAGACCACTACGGTCTTATGGCAGCCTCTCCAATATGTATGAGAAGCCATGACCTCAAACAAAGTGCACTTGATGAGCGCTTGTTCAATTTGCGGATGACGGAAGGCGCATCGGCAGCTCAACATCTCACGAACTCAACACAAATACAACCCGCTGAGTTCGGTGGAAATTGAATTCGGTCGATGAAGAAGTACGAGCATTGATACTTTTGTCTTCTACCAGAAAGTTGGAATGCTACTGTCACTACGCCGCTTGTGAGTAGGCTCATCGGGAAGCAATAAGTTGAAATTCTGACGATGTTCGTGATTTGGTTCTCGGTGAAGAGATCCGACGTGAGAGACGTGAATCATCAACCTCTTCGGTTTTGCATACAGAGTCAAGAGGAAGAAATTCAACCAAAGGAAATGGACGTGGTAGAAACGTACTACCGAGGTAGATCAAAGTGACGTGAGGTCCAAATCCGGGGAATCCCTAATAATTCCCATAGCTCGAAGACTATCGAGTGTTGGAATTGTGGAAAACCTAGCACTTACAAAAATCGGTGCAAGAGTGCACCGAAGGACAAACAAGTGAAGGCAGAGGCAATGTTACTTCCACCTCGTGAGGAGATGATGCATTGATATGCTTTCTTTGGGAGAGCAAGGAAGAATCTTGGTGTTAGACTCCTGGAGCATCGTTCCATGCTACTCCACAAAAAGAATTCTTCGAGAAATATGTCCCCCTAGGAAATCTTGGAAAGGTATATCTTGGTGATGATCAACCATGTGCTATTATTGGCAAAGGTGTAGTGAAGATTAAGTTAAACGGTCTGTTTGGGGCCGAAGGATGTCGCATATTCCCGACCCTCGAAGGAACTTAATCTCGGTGGGACGCTATGGCGAGTGAAGGCTACACTACGATCTTCCATGGTGATGATTGGAAGATTTCAAAGGGTGCAATGACAGTTGCTCGAGGCAAGAAAAGTGGCACTCTTTACATGACAGCAGAAGCACGTTGTTCAATCACAATTGCAACAGACAATGAAACACCAAACCTGTGGCACTGTGAGATTAGGCCACGAGTGAGAAGGGAATGAAGATTATGCATTCAAAAGGAAAACTTGAGATCTACAACAGAGAGATGGACGTATGCGAAGATTGCATACTAGGAAAGCAAAAGAGAGTCAGCTTTCGGACAGTGGCGACCCAAGAAGGAAAGGCTAGAGAGCTTATTCACTCGATGTTTGGGGACCAACAACCGTCTCATCCATTGGTGGGAAACAATACTCGTGACTTTCATCGATGATCACTCGGAAGGTATGGGTTTACTTTCTAAAGCATAAGTCTGAAGTATTTCAGGCTTTCGTAAGATGGAAAGCTATGGTGGAAAATGAGACGGGTTTAAAGATCAAAAAGCTCGGATCCCATAATGGTGGTGAATATGAAGACACCAGATTCAAAATTTCGCTATGAGCACGGGATCGAATGGAAAGAACTGTGCCGAGCACGCCTCAACACAATGGTGTACTGGCGAGCATTTGAACCGAACGTTGACAGAAAGAGCGAAGCATTCATTATCGAGTCTATCGAAGCGCTCGGGGCGTATAGCTCAACACGGCAGCTTACTTGATCAACCGAGGCCCATCCGTTCCATTGGAGCGTAGAATACCGTGAGAGGTAATGGAGCGAAAAAGAGGTGAAACTATCACATCTAAAAGTTTTCGGTCAGTAGCATTTGTGCATATCGTTGATCAAGGCGGAATAAGCTTGATCCCAAATCTAAGAAATGCACATTCATCACCTATGGTGAGGATGAGTTTAGGCTACCGCATTTGGGATGACGAAAAGAAGAAAGTTATCCGGCTAGAGATGTGATTTTCAACGAAAGGGTGATGTATAAGGATATGCATAAAATAGACGCTAATGACTCAGCTAGATCGAGCCAAGATTTGCAGATGCAAATGATGTCCCAAATAGTCTGCAGAATCAATTGTAACAAGTCCTCAACTGAGGAACTTGTTGGGCCAGTAGTACACAACATTCGACACACCACAACCTCTTTACTCCAGCCCTATATTGAGAAGGTCTTCTCGACCTACGTGCCTAACGGGAGATACATGAACTATATGTTGTCCGATGGAGGGGAGTTCGAATGCTATGATGAAGCTTGTCGGACTCGAGATTCTGAAGCGGGAGCTTGCTATGAAAGAAGAAATGAAATCTCTCATCTCCAACCGCATTACGGGAACTAGGCCGAGTTACCATGGGAAAGAAGGCACTTCACAACAAATGGGTGTCTTAGGGTGAAAGAGAGCATGTGATGGTTCCAAGAGATACAAAGCACGCCTAGTTGTTAAAGGGTTTCAAATGTAAGGAAGGAGTTGACTGATCCGACATTTTCGCTCCCGTTGTGAAGCTCAATACTATCGATCGTTGAAACAGTATCAGAAGCATCAAGACCTTCATCCGGAACAATTGGATGAAGACCGATTCCTTCATGGAGATTTAGATGAAGAGATATACATGGCCCTGTGAAGGTTTCTCGAAAGAGGGAAGAAAGAATATGGTGTGCGAGACTTAAGAAGAGTTTGTATGGCCTAAAACAAGCCCCGAGACAATGGTACGAAAGTTTGACAAATTTTATGCACAAGGAAGGTTTATTGTGGCGTAATGCCGACCATTGTTGCTACTTCAAGAGATATAGGTCCGGTTATATCATTTTACTACTTTATGTTGATGATATGCTAGTAACTGGTTCGAGATATGAATGATATTAAAAGGTTGAAGAAGCAATTGTCAAAGGAGTTTGACATGAAAGACTTGGGTCCAAAGAAGATTCTTGGAATGCAAATCACAAGAAATAAGAAGAAAAGATCCTTGCTTATCTCAAAGCAGGTACATCAATCGTGTTTTGCGAGATTCAACATGGCGATGCTAAGCCGCTTAGCACACCGCTGGTCCATTTTCGCCTATCCAAGGATCACCACCCACGAGAGGAAGAGAGATCATGGCTAAGGTTCCTTATGCCTCACCATTGGAGAAGTTTGATGTATGTAATGGTACGTACGAGACCGTATCACATGCACGATGGGAGTTGTTAGCAGATTTATGTCAAATCCAGGAAAAACTCATTGGGAAGAAATAAGTGGATTTTGAGGTATCCGCGAGGCACCACAGAAAAGTGCTTGTACTTTAGTAAAGGAGAATTAAAAATACAAGGGTACGTGAGACGCAGACTTTGGAGGTGAAGTTGATCACCGGGTTAAGCACCACCTAATGCATATATTTACTATTGGAACTACAAATGTTAGTTGGATGTCACAAATACGTAAAATTGTCACTCTATCCACTACGTGAGTAATGAGTATGTAAAGAATCGAAGCTAGTAAAGAGATGATATGGCTTCAAGGTTTGTTTAACGAGTGGGATTCAAACAGGAGAAGAATGTTTTGCGTAGTGATATTAAAGTGCAATACACTTGGCAAAGAATTCAGACATTTCATTCTAGAACCAAGCATATTGGACTTCGTTATCACTTTATCGATCTTTATTGGAAGATGATGTGTTAATACTTGGAGAAGATTCAGGAAGCAAAATCCAGCAGATATGTTAACAAAGGTGGTGACTATTGACAAAGCTGAAGTTGTGCTCAACTTCAGCTTGGTCCGCGAGTAACAAAGACTAGAAAAGTCACAGATTGATCGAGGTGTGAAGACAGATTAAAATCAGTCTTGGTGGGAGAATGTTGGAGACAGTTGTTATAAAGCTCCTTAATTTAAGGAGCAATTAAGGAGAGCAAAACATGGAGTAAAACATGGAGCAAAACATCGAAGAAAACATGGAGGAAAACATGGAGCAAAACAAGGAGTAAAAGATGGAACTTAATTCAACGAGCAATTCAAGGAACCATTAATTTAAGGAGTAATTCAAGGAGTGACTTTTCCTATAAATAGATGTGTAATTGTAATGAATTAATCATCCAAAGTGTTTATTCCAATTGAGAGAAAAGCTTAGAGAGAAAAGCTTTTGTGAGAGAAAATTGAGAGTAATTTTCTTGGGTGTAATTGGGTTGTGGGTTTTGAGTGTTGTAAACACCTTGTGTAATTTCTCTCTTTCAAGAAAAGATCTGCAGCAGGTCCGGAGACGTAAGCAAGATTGGCCGAACTCCGTTATCAAATTTGTGTGTTATTTTTCTATTCTTGCTTTCTCATAAGTTTGGCTTATCGGAAATTTGCGTTATTTCCCAACAATATTTATCTAAAACGACATTGAAAATAGATCAACTAGATTCCAAGTTCTAACACTCGACTTTTGGTAGGGACTCTAT
Source organism: Hippophae gyantsensis (assembly GCA_030763125.1). Taxonomy (NCBI): domain Eukaryota; kingdom Viridiplantae; phylum Streptophyta; class Magnoliopsida; order Rosales; family Elaeagnaceae; genus Hippophae; species Hippophae gyantsensis. Next base: position 51,829,861 of record CM061033.1, read on the forward strand.
ATTATGGTTTAAAGTCTAGGCCAACAAAGATTTGGTAATACCAAACACTACCTAGCTGAAAACCACAGTAGTGAGAAGCGAGTAAATATTTCTTTTCAATTGTAGTTCAGCATTTGTGTCAAAACTTTAGAGTTCTAGATATTCTAATAAGTGAAATAAGAGCTTTCAGTCCCAATGCATCAATTTTGGGCACAGGTCTAGCTATTTGCCTATCTTTCACAACATATAAACAGAAGTACAACCAAACAATTTTCACTCGATGGTTTTACATTTTGCTCTGGAAAGCTAAAAACGTACCTCCATTACTTGTATGTAAACAGTAGAACCATCTCATCATAAACAAACTTATCTAATAATCCCAATCCTAAATGTGAATATCTTAATTGTCCTGCGTTGTCAGAACCACATTTCTAAAACATAATCCACACTCGAAGTGAATGAACCATTCACTTTTTAACAGATTAGTTGTGATGTATTCTAAGTTGAAAATATAGCATTACTCCATTCCAACACATGTCCATCGCAGTAGCACCATTAGTAAAGAGAGCAATAATATTATTGCGTTTTAACTTGCAACATTCTGGGGCAAAGTTGATGCTTTATTATTTGAATTATTGTTTAAAACATCCTACTTCAAACAATAGAAAATAAAACTTCACATATTTACATGAATGCTTTGTAAAAAAACATTTTTGAGATAGGTTAAGCCCATCATAGCACCATTACAATGGAATAGGTTGATGTGCCATAAAAGACTACTGTAACCTATGCAAAACCATCAATACGGTCTCACTCGTCCAAGAACATGTCGCTTTACAAAAGAACCAATTCATATGGGAAGAACAACTTTGAGGGGGGAAAAGAAACAAACTATTTGACAGATAACTGAATACAATGGGCCCCAAAAACAACAGTTGTTCTAAGTGTATAGACAGTTACAACAAAATATGTGGCATACATAATGGTTATTCAGAATTGCTGAATGGAGCAATGACCTCAAAGTAAAGAGAAACCACAAAGAGGCTAAATCTGTTTTGCACCAAAATATGGCAGGAAATTTGTTGTCAAATAATGTGTGGATTTCTGTGAAAGAAGAAGAAGGGAAAAAATGAAAGACTCCTTAGCTTCATTTGAGGTCTCCAACCTTAAGACAAGAAAGAAATAAAAGACTCAGTGGACCTATGTGAATGTTTTTTGCTGAAATCTTACACTCTTGAAAGGTAATAAATTAATAATAAAGCAAAAAAAAAAAAATAGGGAGGGAGGGGCTTGTGCTAATAATAGAAAAAGGTCATTTTACTTACTATTTGTGCTTCCCATCAAACTGAGCATTTTTTGAGGACTTGAAAGTTTCAAGAAATTGTTTTGCCATCTCTAACTCTTTCTTCCTTCTTGACAAATCCCATTTGTGCTCATAAGCTAATATATCAATTATGCGTGCCAGTGCCCTCCCTGCAGCATCGGTGTCGAGGAAAGCAAGTCGAGATCTCCTAGCAATGAAATCAACAGCAGATTCACAGTACTCATATCGAGCACAATAGGCAACCTCAGCCTCTAAATATGGGTATCCATGGGCAAGTCGCTTCCCCAAATTTTCATTCTGAAATCAAAGCAAGGACTGTCAATATTATCCATTTTGAAAATATGAATCATTACAGAAAAACATAATAGCTTGGATCTTGTAAAATATGATAGGTAATTGTTAATTCAGAATGAGATGTGCATCAGTTGTCTTAATGGATTGCTTGCAATGCCAAGTTAAGACAAAAAAAAAACCTGAGCTATGGCAGCAACCCGTTCAGCAGTGGTGCCATACGCATGAGACAAATGCTTCGCCACAGCAGTGTCCATCACCCCAGGAACAACTTTACCACCATAAATCTTCTTCATGCGTACATAATTTTGAGCGAGGACAGTAAAGGAGGCAGGATCCCATCCATATGCACCAATAAGCTGCAACTTGTGAGTCATACATTCATTTGTGGGGCTTAGTTTTCCAGACTCTATTGCTGCATTGACTGCATCTTCTGCCATGCTGAATATGCTCACAGTTAGCAAAAACATTTGCACAGGCAAAGCAGGGTACAGATGATAAGGGTTTCCATAAGGGTTTAATGCTTTCACTTAAGAAATGGATTCAATACACGATATGCCATCAGAAAGACCATGAGAACAAATAATTCTAATCAAAAACATAGAAGAGGAAATTTCATGAACTCAAAAAAAAAAATTACCTGCGGTAAGTAGTCCACTTTCCACCAGTGATTGTAACCAAACCAGGGTAATCTTCACATACAACATGATCCCTTGATATGCTCTCGGTGCTTTTGGCTGATGGATCTGTTGCCAATGGACGAATACCACTCCAAGCAGAAAGAACATCTGTTCGCCGAACCTAAATTTCCCAACATTATTTTAGTCCCCACTAGCAGACTGGATGAAGAAAAAGAAAATGGAAACACCTAGACAGAGTCACCTATACACTTATAGTGGTCTATGACAAACATAAAACAAGGTTCAGAAGAAAGCATTTAATAACACAAAAGAAATAGAGACCTTATTGCAAGTACCTCAACATTAAGGTAGTCACTGATGGCATCAAGAATAAATTGAATCTCATTTTCATGTGGTTCAGGAAGCAGAGTAATACTAGTGTTCGAATCTGTAGTTCCAGCAACAGTACGTCCCAACCATGGCAGCATGAAGACAACACGCCCATCCTTGGTTTTGGGTACAATTAAACCCATTCCCTCTGGAGAATAATAATCTGGAAGAACAATATGCACACCGCTGCTTGGACAGATCATAGGCCTTGCTTCTTTGTCAGCCATATTCCTCACAGAATCGCAGAAGGGTCCAGCAGCATTCACAATAACTTTTGCATATGTATCAAATTCTTTACCTGTACACTCAAGAGGTAAAATGATTGTAACACTTGAAAAAAAATACATGAACGAACATAAAACCAGTAAATGACAATTTAAAACTCCAAGAGAATGTAGGTTCTCTCAACAAAGCATGAGATTTGAAAGAGAATTTAAAAATATAGAAGTTTGAAGAGTATGCAAAATAGAATAAAAGACAGAAAATATGGTGAATCACACTTCATGATTAAGCAAAATAGGGCATACTTAAGGAAAATAGTGTAAATCCATTAGATTTTATAAAGTGCAAATAAAACATGAATTTCCATCAAGGTCGAGTCACATTCATGCCACTTCTAGCATACAGAAAAATACACGAGGCCAATGACATAATTGATGTATCACTTCATAAATCCAAGTCTTGAAAAGGAGAGCAAGCTGTACCTGATAAATTATCTCTGATTCTTGCACCGATTATCCGATTGCTGCCTTCATCCTTCAAAAAGGACACCACTTCTGCATGGTTGAGCACAGCAGCACCAGCTAAAGCAGCAGTGCATACTAATCCAACATTAAGCCGTGAGTCATTCATCTGTCCATCAGAATACACCACTGTGCCCTTCAAGGTTCCACTTTTACCGTCCCTCAAAAGTGTAGGAAAGAGCGCAACAGATTCTTGTGCAGAGTAATACCTGGACAAATGTAACAATCGTGGTCCTGCGACCAAATCGTACATTTTCAAGCCCATCCAGTAGTATACTACATCAAACCACTCAAAACATGGAGTCATACATGGCAAAGCATGACAGAGGTGTGGTGCATTGTCAATAACCTGTTTACGCTCCTCAAGTGCATGAAATACCAGCTTCAACTGCCCGTAGTCTAAATTAAGTATAGCTTTCTCCAAATACCGAACTCCTATCAAAATATCACACATCGAACATATAAGATAAAAACTATATAACGCAAAATTTAAAAGGAAATGGAAAATAACTACATCATAATTGTAATTGAACCCAAAATTAAAATTAAGTTCCATCATTCAAATTCTGCATTCAACCTAGTATCAGACAAGTAAAGAAGTACTACATTCTTTGATCAAAACGCAAGCAGGTTAATGCATAGTACAAAATGATAACAACTTAAATAACCAATCATAATAGCATACAAGACATGACGGACAGCGTACAAAATTCATAATTCATAGGCATAAGCAGATCATAAATGATAATATATTCGACAGAAGCATATGGATTTCCGGTTTCAGCGCAAATAACACATCAAGCAAGAAAAATCGACCATAATTATCGAAAAACACCAACTTCGGATCAGAAAATATAATCTGTAAGCGTACAATAAGTACATGATTATATAAACAGATTATACCTCCGTGAATTAGCTTAGTGGAACGAGAGGACGTTCCAGAGGAGAAATCGTCCCTCTCGACCAAACCAACTCGAAGGCCTCTGGTAACGGCGTCAAGAGCGACTCCAGAGCCAGTGGCACCGCCACCAATCACCAACATATCAAGCGGATTAACCAAACTAGCGCCAATCAAAGCCGACTCCTGAAATGCCCTGGATGGAACGATGGCGTTTGGATCGCTGATCTTCTGCCGGAAGGCCGAGAGAGCCGGCCCATTTCCAAGGTCGTTAGAGGAGAGCAAAGGCTGATGGATAAACAGCGCGCCGCTGTACGCGACGGCTAGAGCCGTGGCGGCTCCAAGCCGACGAATGCGCGTTGAGGTGGCCATTTTTTTGGGAGAGTAATGGCGCGCGGTGGTGAAATGTGACCAGAAAGAAAGATAGAGAGAAGGGATTCGGTTTTATGGGAAAAAAAGTGTATTGAGTAATTGCCTTGGGAAACGTTCACGGGGATTTGGATGGTTCGATATTTACTGAAAATGCCACTACTTTAATTTGTAATTGTGTTGGGCAAATTCAAGTAAGTATTAAAATATATCTAATTGTAAACATCATTTTATATTATTGAATATAGTTTTAAAAATTGAAAAAAAAATAATCTTGATAAAGATTAATAAATAAATAAATCATTAGAAGATATTCCATTTTAGTTCATATCTCAACGACTAAGTTAACTCCACTTGATAATCACAGTTAATGTTATTTTTCAGTAATATTTATTAAAATAAATTTTAATATATATATATATATATATATATATATATATATTATGAACAAATTAAGTAATGTAAATAATATTTTGGAATTTAAAAATAGGATAATCGTACAAATTAAGTAATGTAAATAACTATTTGGAATTTAATAATAGGATAATTATATAAATTTTATGCTTATTTTAAAAATAATATTTAAGTTATATAATTATTTTTTATAATAGTTTAATTTTATTATTATTAAAAAATAAATACACAAAAACAAATTATTTTTTATGTTTTTATTTATTTTATTTTTATTTTTATTTTATTTTTTATGTTATTTTAATTATAATTTATTCAAGTTAATATAGTCTCTAATTAATATAATTAAAAATTAAAAATAAAAAATTAAGTTTATTATTATTTGATATTTTTTAATAATAATATAAATAAATTATTGTAAATATAAGATTTAAGTTTTATTTTTATAATAAATAAATAATTACGATGATGTTTTTAAAAAATATATGATATAAATAAAAAAAATCGAAATAAAATGATAATTTTATGGAAGAAATCTAAATCAATGGGTGTCGTATAATTTTTATTTTTTTTAAAGCAAAAGGTCAACTAGGATACTTAGGCTTTTTTGTCCAGTCAAAAAGTTTCTTTTAATTTTTGTCAAAGTTAAAAATACAGTAATATATATATATATTACAAATTTGTACGTGAGATCGAATATAAATATATAGGCACCTCATAATATCCTTTCTGGTAAAAAAAAATTTTAAATTGAAAATTTGAAGAAGAAAAAATGATATTTTTACAGTTGAAAATAATAATAATTTAATGTTTTAAAATTTTAAAAAATAATAATATTATTATAATATCAGATTAAAAAATAAAATAAAATTACCCACAAAAATTATTATTTTAAAATAATTAAATAATAAGTACTATTTTTAATAATATGGTGCTAACACATGTAAGTTTCTGAAACTGCGATATTGTATTAAAAAGGAATGAGTTGGCACGTTGTAGCTTAAAGAAGTGTTGAGTGAAACCCCACCTGGTCAGATTACAATGTTTATTTAAGTTAAAAAAAAAAGTTACAGTTAATTTATAAGGATATAATAATTATTTATAAGAGTATAAGGATATAATCATTATTTAAAAAACATGAAAAAAAATATTTAAGAAAGGCAAGTAGGACAGAACGCTTGAGTCGAATTTCATTATTTGAAAAAACAAATTTCCAAATTGCATTCGCTCACGTGTAATTATTCTTACTTGATCTCTTATTGTTTATTCATGTTTAATATAATGGTATATGTATATAATTTTAATTAATTTAAATAATATTTTAAAAAAATAATATATTAATAATTATAAATTTTATTAAATATGTTGAATATAAAATAAAAAATAAGGGTGGAAAAAGCAATGCTAGAATAAAAATACTTCGATGAAACGTATAATGTTAAAGTGGCCCGTAAATCACCACTAACCTCATTAAATTGAACTCACGTTGCGCGTAAATTCAACCTCCTTTGCAACTTTTTTTTTTCCCCGTCACGTAAATAGACTGAAGTGGATGATATTCATTATTATTTTATTATATATTTTTTTATATTCGTTTTAAAAAATGGTTGTAATATGATTGTATTTTATTACATCAATTTTTTTCTTCGTTAGAACAAATTCATCATTTAATTAAAATTAGGTTAACTTATTTAAAATTAATAGATTAAAAAAATTTAACTTATCTAACTCAACATCAAGTAAATTAGCGTATTTAACTCATAATTAATACGAATTAATTTAATTAAATATATTCCAATAATATTAATAAGAAAAAAAACATACTTATATAATAGTTTTTTATTATTTCAAAAAAATATAATAACATTATAATATTTATACTAAAAATTTTATTTTTAAATAAAATTCTAAATATATTTTTATTTGTTGTTTTTATTTTTATTATTTAATATTTTAAATGAACTAGCTTATAAGTTGTTCAAATCAATTTTTTATTATTTCAAAAAAAATATAATCACATTATTTGTTCTATATTACTTTTGACTTTAGTGTTTAACCACATCAATTAATACAATTATAAATTTTAAAAAAAATATTAAAACAAAATACATATATTTTATGATGTTTTTTGTTAAAAACGTGAAATCTTTGAAAAAAATGCTTCTTATAACCCATAACTAATTTTCAGATTTTTTTTGTCTATGGTGTCTCTAATTATTGACTGTGGATTATTGAGTTATTGACCGCAAATTTTTACTTGCAAACGTGCCTTGAAATTAGATCCCTGTTGTGTTTGGAGTTTGTTGGTGAGTCTTGAATTTGTTGACTACATATGGAACTGAAGTAAATACGAAAACAGATGAATAATGGATAAACTACATGAAAGAAACATTAATGATTCATGTAAATTATTTAATAACACATGTCCAAAATAAATCCAACGCGTTAATAATAATCCTGTTATATAAAAAAAAGTAATCATCATGCCCTATGTTTCAAAGTCAATTGACTATAGACGAGGTCCCATAAGACATTAATTTGACTAATACATGTCTCATATGATCATACTTAGGGTTAAAGGTGGACCCATATGCATTTTAGAGTCGAATCGCATATGAATTCATGTATTTAAAAACTAATACATATGGAGTAATATATTATGCATTAGATTATATCATGACATATTTTATATTGTATGAATATGCATTAAGATACTTTGAATGTACACTCTCGTGATCCCCCGAAAATGAGAAAGTATAAATATATGTAAGTTTTGTGACTGAAATCTTTTTACATTTTATATTGATAACGATTACTTTCATAGAAATATAATAAATATCATGAATCATAAATAATTATTTATTAAAATAATATTTTAGAATAGACTCTCAATCTCATCCTAATTTTTTTCTTACCTTTTAATTGCATTACTCAAGATAATTATGGCAAAAACACGAAGATTTTATAAGGAGGATGTAAACGTTATAAGGTTTGACCTGAAAATTTTATTTAATTTATTGGTTAATATAATTTATAATTAAACATGTTAAGATTATTCTAATAAATTTTAATTAATTTTATAAATATCTTAAACTTAAATTTATGAGTTTTATATTTTTACGTTGTGAATATAAAACCACAAAAAAGTATTCAAATTGATTTAAGAAGAGTTGATTTTCAAATGATTTTTAAATCAAAATTTTCATGATTATTAAAGAAATTTTCTTAAATATAATTTAATCACTTTTATATATCATTTACCAATTACTACATGAAAAGTTAGATATAGTAAATTAAAACTCTAATATAATAAATAATAAATTAATAAATATATTATCAAATGCCATGAAAATTAAGACATAATTTTTTCTTTATTAAGTGACAAAAAAAATAATGAAGTATTATTAGTGGTATAAATATATTATTTTTGTGATAAATCTACTATTGAGTTTTTTTATAATTATATAAATTTATTATCAAAAGTTTTATTATTCGTATAAATTTATCACAAAACTCGTTATTAATTGTAGAAAATTAATAGAAGAAAATGAAAGAATATAAAAAGAAGGGTAGAAAAAAATTAAGAGAGGTGTTTCTCTGACTACTTTCTAAGCACCGCTTTTTATTATCTATTCATTTTTAATGAAAGCGAAAAATGCAAGTTGTGAGGAATGAAATAAACGACTATTAGAAGAAAAGAGCATACATAATTATATCAAATTCCAACTATTTTCTCCGTGAGTAATTTGCATCATTTTGGAGCTGGCCTCTAGAAGCTTATATAAGGGACTGGTTTTTTTTCCCATTACGTACAGGTCATTGCTTATTATGTTCATAACCCGTTTGGATGCGTACTATTCGTAATAGGAATTTTAAAATAATATTTTTTATTTTTTTATTCAAAAAGTGTTTTTTTTAATATATAATTGCATCCACTTGTATATGTTTGGTAAAAAATGTGAAAGTGCTTTTAATTAATAAAACTGCTAACGTACCATTTTATTAATAATAGAATATTTTTGTTGTTTAATTAATAAAAAACCAATATATGATTTTTTTTAAATACGTTAAAAAAACAATTCTCTTTTAAGTTGATCCATTTTTGGGGAAGTGATTTAAGCAGTGATTTTTAAAATAATGGGGATTTATCAAAAATATTAATGGTGCGTTTGGATGCACTGTATACAATCATTTTTACAATTAAATGTTTTTTAAGTGTTTGTGAAGAAAAATAAGACTTTTAACCAAGGTGATCCAATATTTAAGCACTTCTCTAAAAACACTTACATTTAAAATATACAAGACCCATTATTATAAATTATTTTTTATTTCAATATTTATTCCTTAATTATTTCATTTGCATGATAAAAAAATTCAAGTCAAAAAGTATGTATGGTTATCCCTTACCAGAGTAATTTTATTTGTATTTAATGATTTGATAATAAATTTATATTTTTCATCTAAAATTTGAATTATATGACCAAATATCATTTTATTAAAAAACATTGCTTCCCGCATCCAAAATACTCCATCAAACCACAAAGCGAATAATAATTTTGTCAATTGTAAAATTGTCAAAGCTTTGTAACGTGGAAAAACTCTTGATGATCCTTTCCTTCGTTTAAGGACAAAAAATATCCTCTTTTTTAGTTCAAATAAGCACCCATTTTTGAAGTGGAAGTCGAGAATTAAATCTTGGAGCTTTTGATTGATAAAAGGTATCACAACCTTAACAAGTAGACTATTTAGTAAAAATAAATATAACATTTTCTTCTATAAAAGAAAAAATAGAACTTATATTAACAAAAATACACATTTTTTCAAACAAATTAAAAATGATTTGTATTAAAGTAGATATCAAACTCTAAAATTTAATACCTCTTAAAAATATATATATATATATATATATATATATATATTTTTCTTAAATAAGAATATTCTATTGACACATTGTTACAAATACAAATAAGAAACAATACATTAACTCTTTAGTTAATCATAAGACGAGCTCACATATTCATATGACCTAAGAGAATTACAATTTCTAAATCACATAAAGGTCATCACTTATCACCAAATTCACGACAAGGAAAAAAAACATCAACAAAAAAAAAAAAAATTTTAAAAAACTCAAATAGAAAAACACAATATATAATTTAATGCAATCACTTAAACTATAACCATTATCAAATCGAGATTTTCATCTTTGTTTTCTTCCATAGTAATCTCCTCGATAAAACCAAATACAATAAAAATAGAGTAATTTAACAAACTAATAAGATATTTGGATACGATTTCATTTTTTACTAAAATTATTCCGAAGTAAAGCTATCATCATTGTGATAAGTCTTATCGCGACACTAGATATCTTTCCAATGACTTCTCACGTTGGGTCAATTTCTAATCACGAATATCACCTTTTTTTAACTAACATTACTTTGAAGTAAAACTTATCATTGTTGTGGTAAAACATTGTTTTATTATTGTAAGTTTTACCAACACACAATAATAAGTTTTTTCACATTGGGTCAATACCTTATCATGAACTTTATTTTTTATCAAAATTGTTCGGAGGTAAGGTTTATCACTATTGTATTAAAGTTATGGTAAGATTTACCTCCAAACAATTTTGATAAAAAATTATCCAAAATCATACTAATTTAGGTAATTTGTTTTCATTGAAATAACCTTTCTGTTGAAACTATAGGAGTAAATAGTGGTTGGGTGAAGATGAAGGAATTCAATAGGCTTTGTAAGTTTGACGGTGTGGTTGGAGGTTAAGGATAGATGGAGATGATGGTTGAGGATGGGTGGAGATGGAAGTAGAAGGAAGAAGGTTGATGGATTTGAGTAGTTGAAAAATGAAGTGTTAAGTTAGGGTTTTTAGAGAGGAGTGAGAGCTTCTCACTCTAAAAGTGTTGCTTCTTTAATTTTCGTAAAAATACTTTGACAACCACATGCTATTTAAGAATTTAAAAGAACTGCAATGTCTAAAATAAGGCTATCTGAGTACAATCTATTGAGAATAAGAGCAATACCAATGCTGAGCATGATGCAAGTGCAAGGCTTAAGAGTTGTAGTACGAGTGCAGAGGTGACTAAAAGTGCAAGACTTAAAGAGTAGCAAAGATGCAGAGGTGACTAAAAGTGCAAGACTTAAAGAGTAGCAAAGATGCAGAGGTGACTAAAAGTACAAGAACTGAGAGTAGTACAAGTGCTAATTAACTGAATATACAAGTTGTTTTCATGTGCAAATCATTTAATTTGTTATTGTATAATGATTGTTTATGTTAGATATTTTGATAACCTTGTACACGTATACAATGCAAGTTGTATCATACAAAATATACTATATAAGAATTTGTAGTACTGATAACATTATCGTTTCAATACAAGAAATACTTTCTTCTCAATTTCTCTCTCTTATTCTCTTCTCTGCAAGCTGTGTTTATCGGCAATCTTCACACAACCCAGCTAAATATACAAGTAAAACATACTCCCAAGAGTTTGAACAGAACATGCCTATCGTCTGTAAAAGTATGAAACAGTGCAAAGAGTACCACATTCATTCTACTGCTAATCTATACATATATGATATACATTTTATTAAAGTCTTCTACTCATGCTTTTCATAGATGGTCGAATAATGATCATTAAGCACAATAGCGAGGGTTGCAAAAGTACTTTTCCTTTTATCAACTTCTATTTCTTCTTCAAGATATGATAATTCTTAGACATGATAGACATGGTTTGTACAAAACTATTTTCTCCACAGAGCCGGAAATAAAAAAAAAGAAGAAGCTGAAGAACAATACTTGCTAAGAATACGTATCCTACCTGCTATTTTTCTGGTGCAGCCCTTCAATGAACTATACCTTCAGTGCCTGATGATAAATCAAAGAACATAATTAACTTACCCCAAATACCTTAGTAATTGAACACAACTATAACACTGGGTACATATTGCTCATATGAGTAGTATACTGGTTGTCCCACACAACTTCGCAATTAACAGTTTCAATAGAGACACAGCCCTGAATCTATATGGATTAAGAGTCACTTTCAATCGGTCGAAGAAGCTCCAAGATACTTCCAGCTTTTCGTCTGGCCCTATCAGTGCCACTATCAGAAAGTTCCTTCAAAGCCTCATCTGCACCAAGTTCTCTTACAAGTTTCAACTGCTGTAAATCACCAGTGCATAGTGACCACAATACAGCAGCTGCATTCTCCTGATTGAGTGGGGAACCAGTTCTTATAACCTCAATCAAAACAGGGGTTGGTTCAGCTTTCCCAATTGCCATTTTACCTTCTTGATGGCTAGCAAGAATGGCAAGAATGGCCAGGGACTCATTAACCATTCCTCCACCGGCATCCTTCAACAATCTCATAAGTGGGGCAACAATACCAGCCCTTACAGCCCTAGCCTTGTTTCCTTGATAGATCAAAAGGTTAAAGATAGCAGTGGCAGCATCCTTCTTTCCTCTAGGAGTTCCATAGGAAAGCAAATTTATAAGAGCTGGGATAGCCCCAGCTGCTCCTATTGCAACTTTGTTCTCGTCAATAACCGACAAACTGAAAAGGGTTGCAGCAGCATTTTCTCTAGCTTCCATGCTCCCATTTCTCAACACATCTACTATATCTGGTATAGCTCCTGCATTTACTATAGTTCCCTTATTACTGTCATTAATGGAAAGGTTGAGCAGTGCTGTAACAGCATGCTCCTGGGTACGAGGATCTCGAGAGGATAACAGCTCAACAAGAAGTGGGATAGCTCCTGTCTCAGCAATACATACTCTATTATCTGCATTCCTTTTCGCAAGCAATCGGAGTTCACCAGCAGCCGCTCGTTGTTGTTCTGGATTCCCATTTGCTAGTTTCTCTAATAAGGTACTAAAGGCAGCTCGATCACAGTCTGAAACACTACATCCAGATTTCTTGCTTCTACAATTGGATTGCTTTTTCGGCAACTCGATGCCATTTCTCTCACACCATAGAGCAATCAGACTTTTCAAAACATAGTTAGGAGTCAATGCTGAGTGCAATAACGTTCGCTGTGTTTTGGGACAGGTCTTATGCCCTACATCCAACCACTTCTGAATACAGGATCTTTCATATGTCTGCACACGGTAGAAAAACAATGTTCAGAGTAACTTTTAGCACAAATCCTTAAATTATGAAGACTTTATGAAAATACCTGTCCAGTAGAGACAATAACGGGATCTCTCATCAATTCAAGAGATATCGGACACCTAAAATCATTTGGGATAACAGGAGATCTGTGCCTGATCAAACCGTTGTCTATTTCAGACACATCATCTACTGGGTTTTCTGTTAGCATGCAATCCTTTAACTTCTTAAGCAGAAATGACATCTCTTTAAACGAGTCCACGGGGTCTCCACAACTAGCAATAACCAATTCATGCAAAGCAATTGACTCTTTTTTTAGGTCATTCATAGTTCTGAGATGAAGCATCTCTGAAAGTCTTCTTACAATTGCAGGATTGGGGTCTTTGTCTTTCACTGCTATTTCTAAATCAATGTCTAGTTGAGGGTCTAGTGAATCTGGACTTTCTTTTGCCCTTTGGAATTGAGCTTGCACGAGTTCAGTCTGAAATAAAAGTAAAAAAGAGATTAGACATTTCTGTTATTACTTGAACTCTGTTAATATGCAATTCGAGAAACGAAAGCAAGGGGATTAAACAGCCTCTAAATATGTTGCAACCGAAGTATCATAACAACAGAGAACCAAATCATCACCGTCAATACATTTTCTGTTAACACTAAATATAAATAGAACTTTTATAAGTACCTGTTCTTGAACTTCATCTGATATAGTCAACCTAGCATAAGGAATTTCTTTCAGGGCTGCTTCAATTTGTTCTATCACGCGGTGGAACTTATCTACAATCTTGTCTCTGTGGAAGACCTACAACATTGAAACAAAGGAATAAATTACTTGCAACACAAAAACAAGGGAACTAAAAGCAAAAGCATGTGTAGCAGTAAATAACCTAAATCACAAAGAAAAACCTACCTTTAGTTACATTCAACTTTGTTCTTAAGGAGATACAATGATAAGAAGAAACATAATACCAAAAATAAAAGTTTGACTTAAAACTTTTTTATCTTTCATACAGGACCTATATAATACCAAAATGCTTCAGAAAATGAAAGAACAAAAATGATGAATTCTACGAAACCGATAAAACTTTCAATTAATGAATGCCCACCAACTTATTTAAACTCAATTTCACAATTCTTAGCGAAATTGATTTCTTTTTTCTTTTACTGTCTAGCAACCCAACAGTACCTGATATAGCTTGCTTCCTTGGTTGACCGACTCGAGATGCTCCTTGGTAGAATCCATAGCAACTTTCAGCAATTTCAAACCCTTAACTTCTTCTTCATTGAGATCATCGTCGCAATCCCTTATTTCCTCGAGCAGGGGGCTCAGAAGCATAACTCTCCTTCCCAAATTCCCATACATCTTTTTGAACACATTGCGACACTCTGGTAACTCGGAAATCGCCTTCACTGACTCAATGAGTAGGTTCGGAACCGAGTTTTGTCGAAAGTTATCAGTTGGGGCCATCTGGTGCTGGGTCGATAATGAAATTGGGCGTAGGAAAAGAATAATCAGATAATTAAGGGTTGAAATCAAAACTTTGGGGGATTTTAGATTTACTCCGATGATGGGATCAAAGAACAATAATGATTAGGTGAATATTAAGGAGGAAAGTCCGTTCACAAAGGTCAACACGCAGAAGTAATTTTGATATTGAAAACAAAAATAGTAAGGAAGGAAGGGCAAATACAGTAATTAAAAAAAATAATGTACATACAAAAATTTAAAATTTGCAAAACAAATAATACAATTCAAACATTCTAAAATATATTTAAGTATATAATCAAATGCATTACTTACATGCCAATAACGACAAATTTAGAGTTTTTTTATCAAAAAAAAAAATTATTATATAAATAAGATATAAAATTAAATTTCTAATAATAAAGTAGATTGTTATAAACTTATAATAACATAAAAAATATTATTATATTATAAATATAATTAATTTATTATAATCACATTGGAAAAATGCAAATTGAGTTGTACGTAATATTTTGTCGGTACCTTTACGTGTCGATGTTCTAATAGCGTGGTAGAAAGGCCCAGCCAACTAAGACAGAAACCAGTATTAAATTAGGTCCCAAAATATTTTGGATTAGAGAAACGTTGTAAGACGATATGACATGATTAACTCTTTAAATTTAATAACAATCGGTACTAAAATTGTGTGTGTCTACATAAATAACAAATAAATTCTCATTTGAAATTATGATAGTACTAATTGAATTAAGTATAAAATCGTAGTGCGCATTGGACTAAGTACATGTATAAAATTGAGATCTCTTTTTCTCTTTTGAATTATAAATATTTATTTTGATCGTAAGAAAAGGAGATCCATAATTGAGACTTTTATATTTGGAAAAAAAAATACCATATTCTTACAAACTTGACATATATTCAAAACTTTTCCATAATGCTTTAAATATTTCACATATATATTTATTTATTTTATAATATGAAAATATTTTTAACAAGTTTAAAATGTATAAAATATTAAACATATGCTATTTTTTAGAAATAATTTTTTTAAAAAATGAGTTATAAACTAAAAGGGGCAAAAATTATTTTAGCCAAATGATATTTGATATATCAAATCACAGTTTATCATATATAAAAATGTGATTTATTTAATTATTGATGAGATTCATTGTTATTTCTATTTTAAATTAGATGTTTAAATTATAAAATATTATTGTTTGATATAAAAATAAAAATATAAAAATATCCTTATACATACAACCCCCAAATATATAACATAACTCATAAAATAATAAAAAATATTATTTCTATAAGTTATACTCATTAATTTACTTATTTAAGTGTAAGTAACTTCGAATAATTATTTGAAACATTTTATTTTATAACATTGAATTCTTTTAATATAATATTGATAAGTTATTTAACACATAATATTATTCTTGTTTGAAAGAATCATAATTATTCAACACATTGTATTTTTTTAATATAAAAATAATAATTTAATTTAAACATATAATTTAATAAAAGATTTATAATATTAGAGTTTTATTTGGACCACGTTATCTCAACTTACCAAAATTATTTAGGATACATAAATGACAAATTAAAAAGGGAATTACAAACAAATTAAGATAATTAATACAACAATCATGAAGAGAATGAGTGAAATTCTCTTTATTTTCTTAGAGGAACAGCCAAGTCAAATCTTATTAGAATAGTGCATAAAACCAAAAGTCATTCATAATCACAAGTTCACAACCACATAACTACACGTAAAAAGGCCACATCTAATTCCAAGGAGATAAGAAAAAAGTTTCAATTGCACAACCCATTTAATTATTTCACTCATTCAAGTAGCATTTTTAATTGAAAATTTTGAATTGAAACTAAGGGTAAGGGTGTCGGATGGTTTCTCTAATTAAATATATTTTAATCTATTATCTTTTAAATCATATTTTAAAAATTTATTATTATTTAAATATAATACGTCATTAATTTATCTGTTAAATTTTTAGTTAAATTTTTGTTAAAGTAAAATGCATAACATGTGTTTAATTGTAGAAAAAAAAAGTGATAACACATGAAAAAATAGATTATAAAATTTAAAAATTACATAAAAAACATTTTAATCATTCAATAAAGTTTACTAATTAAAATAATAAACAAAAGTTAAAGAAAAGAAAAGTATAAAAAAACTCACCAACGTTGGTTATCTCCTCAACAAAAGAAGACAAATAGTCACTGTGTCAAATAGTCATTAAAAATAAAAATAAAAATATAATCTTTAAAAATAAATAAGAAAGACTCTGCATAAATTATGCTTAAATTATTTTTTAATAAATAATAATTACAGAGGATGAAATATAAAAATAATTATAAAAAAGAAAAAGCTAATAAGAATAAGAAAATATTAGGTTGAAATGAAAAAGGTGGCATATATTTAGAATTCTTAATAGAAAACTAAGATTTATGATCCTAACATAATATAATATATGTAAATATATATTTAAATGGTTAAAAGATAATAGAAATATTGAGGATGTACTTATGATGTTTTAATTTTGAAAGCTAATAAATTTTTAAGATATTATCTAAAAAGTAATAGATTGAAGTGTACTATTAACATAAATTAGTGGACTCTTGAGATAATTTTTTCTTTAGTTTAAATTTTAAATTGTTAACCAAAATATATCTTTAATTTAAATAATTAAATTATATCTTATATTTTAGGTTTTAATATGTTATTTTATTTTATTTTAATATTATAATAAATTAGTTAATTTAATATATTTATGTATGTATTTATCTCTTATTTATTTATATAATTTTTATTAAAAAAATACAATAAAATATTAACATAAAGATTTTAAATTCTGTGTTATAATATTACATTAAAAAAAATAATCTTCACCTCTCCACGAAAATTCTTGTTTGTGTGAGGACAAAAAAGTACATAAGCAAAGGGGTTCTTGATGGCAGTTGCTACACGTAGTTTATTCAGCTTCATATATATTTTCGCGGTAAACTGATTTGATGTTACCCTATATTAGTCGTGCTTGCATTTTGGCACTTCTCTTTCAATTTGGTCTTAAACAGCGACGCTACATTATCGAGAAATATAAATATAAATTATAATAAAATTAAATAGATTGAAAAAAATATTATTATTATATTATTTAATTTTATCTTTAAAATAAAAAAATAAATCAATATTACAATATCTAAATTAATATTACAATATCTTTTTTAAAACTGAAATATAATATAAAATATTTTATTATAATTATTATTAAAATAAAATATATTATTATAATTATTACTTAAAAATATTATTTAATCTTTTTTTAAATAATTATTTCTTCAAAAAAAATTATTAAAAATTATTTAGTGTAATATTTTTTAAAAATTATTATTAAAATAAAATATATTATTGGAGAAATTGTTATTTTTTTAAATAATTATAACTTAAAAATATTATTTAATATTATTTATTTTTCTAAATTATTATTAAAATAAAATATATATTAAAATTATTATTTTTCTAAATAATTATTACTTAAAAATATTATTTAATATTATTTTTTTCAAAAATTATTATTAAAATAAAATATATTATTAAAATTATTATTTTTCTAAATAATTATTTAGTATTACTTATTTTTTAAAATTATTATTAAAATAAAAAATATATTATTTTTCCAAAATAATTATTACTTAAAAATATTATTTAATATTACTTACTTTCTAAATTATTATTTTTAAATAATTATTGTTTCAAAATATTATTTAAACTATTATTAAAATAAAATATATTATTAAAATTATTATTGTTCTAAATAATTGTTACTTAAAAATATTATTTGAAATTATTTAAAAAAATTCTAAATTATTATTAAAATAACATTCAATTTTTAATTATTTTTCTCCATATAATTTACATGTCTCTAAAATTAAAAATAAAATAAAAATAAAAAATAAATATGAGAATGGAATAAAGATTAATAAAAATATAATGGAATTGTTATTTCTTTTATTTTAAGAATAGATTTCATTAAATTCTTACTACTAAAACTAAATGAATAATGTATGAATATATATATATATATTGTAGTAATTTTTTATATTTTAATAATTGAGATTAATAAAAATCACGGAATGAATAATGTATGAATATATATATATATATTGTAGTAATTTTTTATATTTTAATAATTGAGATTAATAAAAATCACGGGAGAAAAAATTACTCATCTAATTTTTAACCGTGAAGATATCATAATGTATAATAAATTGGAGTTACTCATCTCACCCTCTTTCTATATATATAATTTTTTTTATGGCCAGTTATCTGCTGGATTTTTCTTCGTTAAAACTATGTCTACCTGGCCATTTCATTGAACAAGCCCTTTGATACATGCATCACAACACTTTTAGATTGAAAAAATCTATCTCTTTGATGAATTTCAAATGATATTGCTTTATATTATTGATAAAGATAATTTAATTCATATAAATATATTTAATTATAATATAAAAAAAATTGTAATTTTTTTTAATTTTTACTAATAACTCAAAGTTTTTACTTCTTTTTTTTGTAATGTAAGTAGTATTAGATAAATCTAAGTTACTATATGTATGCATAAGTACAGTATGTTAGTATTAAATTAAATATAAAATTTAAAATAATTAATTAATATTAATAAATTATATTGTAATATACGAATTAATATGCATATGAAATGTGACAAACAAACATTTTTAATTATTTATTAAATAAATAATTATGAATAAATTTATTTATTATAAATTATGGTATTATTTAAATTAAAAAAATAAATATTATAAATATTTTAATTAATAATTAATAATTATACTAATTATTATTGTCCGATGAATACCTATTCAAAGGAATTGGCAATTCAGTTGAAGACATGCGTGGGTGATATTTTGGTACACTTGATTAGACCGACCAACTTTGGAGGCGACAATCCCACCTGAAGTTTAGCAATAATGAAGGTCCTTTCATAGGAAACCAAATTATCTAAATAGTGATAGCTTAGTTATTTGTGATATTTATTATATGTATTATTGTCATCTAACGAAAGGTTAAAGATTTGAAAATTGAGGAAATTTGATTTATATACATGATTAAGGTATAGTTATATTATTAATATTTAATTGATAATTTTATAATTATTAATGTTTTAAAAACTATAATATTATTCGAATTTTAATGTATTTGTAAATGTCCTAAGTTATTTAAAAAAATTAAGTGATTATGTAATTATAAAAACTAATTTTTTTTTGTAAATAATACGACGTGTTTTGAGATTTTTTCTTATAAGTAAAGTCATAAGTTTTTATTAAACTATTAAATCATGATCGTAAAATTATTAAATTTTTAATTATAAATCAAAATAGATAATTTCGTGACAAGTAAGTCTCATCCTATTATATGTATAGAAATTAAGTGTCCTATATTATAATCATATGGGTATGGGTGTGTTCTTACGAAGATGTTAGGTTCACGAGGATGATACAATGTGTTTATATATATCACACATTGTTTAAGAAATTAAGTAGTAATATATTTATAAATCGTGAGTATTATCTAAATAACATAACTCGTTTTGAAATTTTTTTTAGAAACAAATCTTAAAATCTTACTCAACTAATAGTAAATCTATTAAATTTATAATTATAAACTAAAATTAATAATCTCATGCAAGGTAAATTAGATTACACTTCACTGTATACGAAGGGATTCACTATCTTGTATCACAGTGAGTTTTCATATTAACTTAACAAAATTATACATCCAACGAGATTAAAGAACACGCAAGTAAGTACTAGAAAAATGATTCCACGACTTAATTATCTAGTAACTTCAATTATTTTATTATTACATATATTTATTTTTTTTGCTTTTGTTTTTTTAGAATTTTTTTTGTTAATATTGATTTAAACTTTACTATCTAGTTGATTTTACGAAGAAAATAACCTAATATATGAGAAAAAGTGGAAAATAAAATGAATAAAATATTTAAAAGTAAATTATTTAATAATACAATAACAAGTTTACTAAAATATTATAATATAATTTAAACCCTACACTTTAAAAACATTGTATATTGGAGTGGATTTTCAAAAGAAACTTTCCATCTGATCAAATCTTAGTCACGTACTACGTTTCTCAATTCTCATCTCTTCATCTTCTCTATTTTTTTTTCTTTTCTTAAAAAACCATAGCCGTTTATGAACTTTTCTTCCGGAAAATAAATTATTATTTATTTTTTGTTTTAAATAAATATCACATAAATTAATATGTGATTTATTTCACTACAGATAGATTTAGATATATTGTTTTAGCTTATCCACTTAAATCTAGTTTATGGTGTTATTAGTCATTTTTTTTTTGTTATATTTTGACAATTTTTATTCCGATATTTACATCTAGATCTGATATTATTTTTTTTTATAAAATTTCAAAAATTAAAGTCATAATCAAATTTTATTGACAACTATCATGTTATCAAATTCTCAATTAAAAGAATCAATTTCAGACCAAGATCATAAAAGGTTGAAGAATAATGGTCTAAAAATTTACTATTTAAACTACATTGTTACCGTTGTTATGTGAATTTAATGTATTCTTTAATTTTTATATTATTAATATGTGTATTTTTATTTTGAATATAAAATAAAACTTATTTAAAAAATCAGTAGTTCTAATTTTTCACAAGGTGAAAATGTGTCTAAATATAAAGTGATATTCTTGTACTGTATTCCACTAGTAAAAATAGATTCTTTTTTCCTATTTTGAAGTTTCAACGTGTTGTACCGGGTCTTCTAGCTTCACTTAACTCAAAATTTGAGTACGTGGAGTAAAGGTTCAAAGATTGGTATCATAAAAAAAAAAAGAAAAAAAAAAGTTTGAACACATTCTGAAAAGGACACAAAATATAAAATATTATTATTATTAGTACACATTTTGTTAATATTATAACAATATTTTTATTTTAAAAGAATTATAGAATATTAAATTATTTTAATAATAGTGTTTTTTTTCCCTTAAAAATTTGATTGTTTCTTAGTAATATTCAATTATTCATTGTTAATTATCTAGATTTCGCTAGCATTGACCGTTGGAAAAAGCAATCAATCCCTCCATTTTTTGTCCAAAGAGTTGAGTTTATATAGATGAATGTGAAGTTTCATACTTTTGCACTTAAAATAATATTGTCGTATTTAAAAAAAGAATGTGAAGTTTCAATTATATTTTGTCGTATTTTGGAAGAAAAAAATATTTTTGAAGATTTGTTTTTTTTTAAGAAAAAACCCATAATTTGAATAGAAAAAAGAAAAGGTGGAAAATGCGATTACTGTATGTGAAGTGTGGCAATTGGGGGATATTTTTTTGTTCTGTTCCTAGGATTCTCACAGTCGTCTCACGTTTTTTTTTCGCTCTTTCTTCTCTAATCCCATTTTACGATACATACATTCCATTATCTAATAATGCTTTCTTTTTTTATTTTAGAAAAGAAGTTCGAAAACAAATTATGAGAAAAAAAAATACTTCTTTATTTGAAAAGTGTGCAATGATCCTTTTTTTAAGCTTGCGAGGTAAGAGTTATATATATATGAATTTTATTTGATTTCTATTAAAAATATATCTTCTTTTACAAAATTGATACTTTTATTTTACTTATATTTTTTTTTTTAATTAATTTAAATTTAAATTATGTTATTTATTTAATTAGATTTGAACTTATAGTAATTTTTTTATCTAATTATTGTTCTATCATAATATATATTATATTTATATTAGTAAAGTTTATGTTTTATTATATCTAAAAGATAATAGAGATTATAATATAATATCAATATATTTTTTAATAATAATCAATATAGTAGTTAAAGTAGTAATTAAATAATCGATTGAAAAATCTTACAATATAATTAAAAATAAAAGTTTTTATATGTATATTTAAGGAGATTTTTAGTTTTTTTTAACAATTTTAATTATTATGTATTTAAATTTATGTTTTTTTATCTAGATTATAACTTTTAATTTAAAAAAAAAAGCATTCAAAGTTCCTTTTCTTTCAAATTTTAGAGATCGTGAAATAAGAACCAATTATATATTATGCAAAATATTGCATCTATAAGTTAAGATATAATTAAATCTTTTGTCAAAATCCAAGCTCCTGTAACTTAATTACTTACTCAAAACATGTCATTAAACTATAATATAATTAACAAAATTTAAATTTATAATTTTAAATGGATGATAAGTCAAACAAGGAAAACACCATCCCTTAACTTTAGTAGTTAAGTCCCAAAACTATCTTCTTCTAGTAATTTATTATTTACATCAAACCTAAGACTTAAAAGAAAGACGATGAGATTCTTATAATTTAATTATAAAATTTAAGAAAAATAATCACAATTACTCTAGAAGTATATATTAATGATCACAAATAAACTAATTAATCTCAATATTAATAAAATATAATACATAATTAGATGAATATATTAACTCTTTTACTTAAAAAAAAGTAAAAAAAATATAATCGATCAATTAAGATCTGTTCGGATGATATTGGATTCAAATTTAATCTTAACAAATATGATGAAAGTTTACTTAATAGCATCGTAGTATAACACTCCTTATTTTTTTTATTTCAATTCATGATTTAAACTCCTTATTTTTTATTTCAATTCATAATTCAAACCACACCCAACGTCATTTACTTTAAAAGTAAAAAAAAAAAAACACAAACAATAGCTACAATCCTCAAAGCAAATTAGGGAAAAAAAAAGTTACAGTTCCTTTGGAAGTATATATATAAGTTAATATGAATATTTTCTTTTAGAAAAAGATAAAAAAGACGAAGGGAGGGGGGGCTAAGAGTCACCACAGTCGTGCCAACACACGAGCATGGTGACACAGCGACGGAGAATGTAGAACCGTGCTCTTTGTTCCTTCACAAGCAAACTGCATCTTTTACCAAATGACATACAAGTTTCTTTATTTACTGCCTCACTACCTCTGTGCTTCTCGTTCTCTTCCTTCATCACTAATCTTTTTTCTTCTTCTTGTGCTTGAAAATTTGGGTTTCAGCTGAGTGTGCGGTTGAACACAGGACTTTGGATGATTATTATAAAATGGTAATACAATGAGATGTAGATTCTTTCTTCTTTGGTGTTGAGTTAAGAGAGGGGGGAGGGGGCTAAGTCATTTATATGGGTTCGATTTTCGATATTTATTTATGGAAATTTTCCACCATGTTGTTTTCTCTTTTTCAAAAATATAATTTCATTTACCCTCTAATTTAATGTTATTATGTATTGGGATAATTTCATGTTATATTTTAATTAAAAAATATAAAATAATTACAAATAAATTGAATTCGTTTTATGACGTTTTTATATTTTTATTTTATTATCTTATATTTATTTGATAATTAAACTTCTTATATATAAGAAATATTGTTGCTATTTTAGTTTCTCTTGCATTATTGACATAACTATTGTTGATGTCTCTTCTTTTGAATAAATGATACGTTATTTATATAGTAATTGTTGAAAAAAATATTATCTTAAAAAATTTTAATTATAAAAATAACACATTTTATATTTATCTTATATGTTTTACTATTAAAGAAATTACATTAAATTATTTTATTTTAAATATCGTTTAAATTAAACCATATTATGTATTTAAATACATTCAATATTAAACATTATTAACTAAATATCATTCAATATTATTATATTGTAATTTTTATCATTATTAATGCATGATTTTTTTTTTATTTTACATAATTTTTTTATTTTATCAAACAGTAATTAAAATGAATTTAAATCAGAGTATTTAGAGATGTCAAACCTTTATTATTATTATTATTATTATTATTATTATATAAGGTAGGTTTAAATTTGGATTAAATTTTATCACTAGATCTCTCTATTCAAAATGATAACGAGCTTAAGTTTTCCAATGTGAATTAGTAAAGTAACTTTTTTTCTTGGAGGATCAGAACTTTGAGCATTATTAAAACAAGTTCACGACTGAACACACGTGTGCGAAGGGAATATATCGATCTGACTTCGGTGACCTGTTATAGATTTTTATAGGCATGTTATTTGTACATTCAAAAAAGAATAAATTGAATGTAGAAATTTGTGTTTTCATGTCACATGTGCCACCATTCCATGCTTAAATAAAAACAGAATTTATCTTTTGGAAAATAATTTGTACGGAAGCTGCATTAGCATCCCAATATTCTGATACGTACTATAATGTGAATTCTTTTCGCTCTTTACTAATGTTATATATAGTAATGAGGATTTACATTAATTTTTTTAGAAATCATGTGATTCCCAATTTTTAACAACATTTTTTCAATTATATATCAATATATAAATGTAAATGAAACTATTTAAATATATAAATTTAAATTAATAGATAATTTTTAAAATAAAAAAATATTTATTATATTATGAGATTGCGTTTATTCAAAAAATTATGATTATATAATAAAATCATTTTTTAAAATTAAACCATTTTGATATTGTCACCTCCTAATATAAGTATTTAAGAATGCCGCCCACATTTTCAATAGTAAATGAACTACTAGAGTTCTCCTTTTACTACCCACACATTAAAAAAAGGTGTTAGAATATCTAACATCGATCTTTCTTATAAATTTCTTTTTGTTTCTCGTTTGTACAAAACATTATTTTTTTATTACTAAATTGGATAAAGGGAATACTGACTTACAAAATTTATCTTTTAAATTATTATTTAAAATGATATTTCTATAAGCATTATATATATATATTGTAACTATATCATAATTATAATTAATTTTTTAAATATAATTATTATAAATAAACTCTTATTCTTTCTATTAATCTTACTTTCTATAAATAAGTAAAAAGGATGGTTCGATTTTAAAATATTTATTTCAAGAGGCTCGGAAAGACTTGTAGAAC
Source organism: Hippophae gyantsensis (assembly GCA_030763125.1). NCBI lineage: Eukaryota > Viridiplantae > Streptophyta > Magnoliopsida > Rosales > Elaeagnaceae > Hippophae > Hippophae gyantsensis. The sequence goes on from CM061033.1 coordinate 51,855,493, forward strand.
AGAATGTAGGTGTATGTGTCAAGTACCGGCTGTGGATTTGCCGAAAGGTAAAAATTTTGGTAGTTGTGTTAATATCCGTTTGACCTGGAAGAATGGATCGATGCAAGTTCAAAACTCGAAATTATTCCTCGGTAGTATCATATATATATATATATATATTCCGTTCAAATCTAGAGTATATTTGAAACTCCCATAAAAAGTAAAAAAAAACCAATAAATTAAAAACTATGCTTTATTGTATACTAAACTGATTAATTATATTTTGTGATTAATTAGTAAAAGTAATTATTTATATTTTATGTACTGTGCTTAAACTTACAAGCCAAAACAATCCAAATGCATGCGGGTGGCTGGATGAGGCTCTGCTTTCCCATACATGAAATATTAATTTATTTTTTTATTTATTTTTTTAATGTATTGATAGATATTATAAAATTTGTAAGATATTATTGCTATTTTATAAGTTTTGATATTTAATATATTTTTTATCCATAAAATTATTTTCATTATGTCGAGATTCATATTTAAATAATTAATACAATTTGATAACTTATTTAATTATTTCAAACCTTTTAATTATTTATTTTATCATATTTTATCAAAAAAAAAATTTATTATATAATTTTTTAATTAATTAATTAACATACATATTTTAAAATATATGTATTAAGTAAAAATTAATTCAAAAATATAAATAATTAATTATTTTAATATTTTATAAAGTTATATAAAAAAGAAAAAAATATAATATAAGTCACATATATTAAATCATTTGTGTCATTTAATCTCTTCAATTATAACCAATGTTATTTAATTATTTAATTTAAAAAAATAGATCAATTAAATATAAATTATATTATTTTAATATTTTAATATTAAGATATTATTTTAAAAAATAATTTTAAAATAATATATTTTGTTATTAATTAGTTTATTTTATAAAAATAATATGAAAAAATAAGATATTTTTTATTTATGAGAATAAATGATATTAATAATTTAATATAAGTTAAGTCTACGGGTTTGATTGATATAATTTTTTTAAAAAAATTCATCCATAACCATGACAATTATGATATTTTAACTGATATCAATATTTTAAAACTTTATCAGTGATGCTACAAATTAAGTGACATGATAGGATTTGCTGCTTACTTTGCAAGAGAACCACGTGGTTATTTTGGCTAATGAAATTCTAACCCTTATCGCAACAAATCTATGATAATATTTCCATTTATCTTTTTCAAATAAACATTTCCTTTGTTTTATTTATGAATTCATTCCATTAGTTTGTCGTTATCGGTAACACTACATTCTTTCTTGTTACCATATATATATATATATATATATATATATAACGTTTGTTATTTTTCTAATAAATGAAGGCTTCGAAATAATTCATTTTTTTGCACAGAGGTTTCATATCCAATTATTAATAACTCTTATTATTAAATTATAAATATTTAATTTGTATAATATATATAATCAATAATTATAATAGATATATAAAAATAATAAATTTTAAAAAAAGTTAATTTTTTAACGCTTTTAACTATGTGTATTATATCCAAGTGGTTTTCATGGACTGATACGAAAAGATTCCAGTTTTGGTTGAAATATATGTAAAAATTGCTTGGGCTAGATGCTAAGCCCATGGGCCAAATGTAGATACTGTTTATCTCTCTCTCACTATGTTTTTAAAGATTATTTTAATCAATTTTTTTTAAATTAACTATATATATATATATATATATATATATATATATCCTAAAACTTACAACATCATACTCATTGACATAATATAAAAGTAAAAATATTCTTACTATACTTCTATAAAATCATAATAGGTTTACTAAAGTCAAAGTTTCAACAATATTGAGAGAATTTAAAAAATCGTTGTCAAGTTTATATAATTTTAATCTAAATTAAGATATTATATTTAGTGATCTCATAAAACTTTCATAATTTTGAGGAAGTTTTAATAATTATCATTGAATATAAAACTTTAAATATTTTTGAGAAATATATATAATATGTTATATATATTTTAGATATAAAATCTTATATATTTTTAAACTTGATGTAACACAAGCTGTTTAATCTTAATTGATCAAAAATCAAAGTTTTACTATTTAAGCCAAGAACTATGTTATTCTTTATTTCTTCTAGTTTTTTTATTTCGGAAAGTAATGTAGAAAACTCTATGGAAAATTTGCAAACCAATTTTCTCTATGTACCTAGTAGTAGAATAATTGTCACAGTTAATAAATGATAATATTGTATATATTTTATAAGAATAATGAATCTTATTTTATTGTATTATTTTTTTTAGAATTAGATAAATTATATGTTATTATCAATTTTAACATGATTGAATATAAATCAATAACATGTTAAAAATACAAAAATAAAATTATCATCTTATGTCTATAAAAATTTCATATTAAGTGTCACATTAATATTGTTAAATGATTGAATTTTAATTTTTCATCACTTCACAGTAAAAATTAATATTTTAATAAAAAATAATTAAAACAATATTATTTATATTTAATTTATTATTTTTTTAAAAACTATGAGATTAAAAAATATATTTTCAATCTGAGTGTTTAATACAGGGAACTTAGCTTAAATTTTTTTTCTCAATATTAAATGAGAAAATAATCTTTCTAATGAGATTTCCAACCTGTAAACTCCTCAACAGTGAAGTGTCTTTTGCCAATTGACACCGAAGTTTTTTACATATCTTTATTAAAATTTTCTTTACACCGCATCCTTATTTAAAATTAAACTATATGTTATATAAATATGTATAAATACTATCTAAATTAATAATAAAATCTATGTGCATGTATCTTTTAATTAATTTAATCAAGATAAGTATCTATTTATAAATCCTATCTAAATTAATAATAAGATCTGTGTATATGTGTCTTTTAATTAATTTAATCACGATAAGTAATAACAGATTTCAACGATTGAAATCGTTAATCGATTCAGACTTGATCGTTCTAAATGAACTAGACCAATTTTTTTTTTAAATCAAACTATGAACACCCTATTCGTGACTCGTAATTAGCTGGTCGAATGAATATGTAATGGCCAATATTTTAAAAAAAAATTCCGGAGAAAATAGTTAATAAATATATCAAATATAATAAGAATTCTATTAAAAAATATATAATAAGAATTTAGATAAATATAAAATCTCAAAGGATTAATTCTAATTCTCATATCAGTGTAATAATATATCTATCATTAATACAATACAAACCTATATGTGTGTAAAATTGATTGAAAAGATGAATCCTACTTCATGAATAAGGTATAAAAACTATTCAATCATTACTTTATATAGATGTATTTATTTTTTATATAAAAATTCTATTGTAATGTAAATATTAATAGTATATTATTAAAATTAATAAGATGTAACATAGAACCATGAAATTGACTCATATAAATTTTTTTTTTTCCATTGTTGCATAAAAATGGACCTTTGATCTATGTGTATAGTAGAAGTGAAATATGAATCTAAGGGTTGTTGACAGGGTTTTTAATTGAAGAGCACACAGTGGAACCAAGAGTAAAGTAGTTGCCATATCTACTCGGAGCTGAAGTGCGACGAATTCCTTTAGGCAAGCAACCCTCCACTTCTTTGCTTCCGAACCCACCATGTTGTTGGCCATAGCTTTCTTTAGGCTTCAGTATTGTGCCATAATTCGAAGGAGGACTAGTACTTGCTAATGACTTTTCCTTTAATATCATTGGCCTTATGGCATTCACTAGCTTAGTTGAACAAGGACACACAATGAACAGAAGGGCATAGATGAGAGAAATATTAATTATAATATTGGAAATGGTAGACATTTTGTTAATTAGACGAAAAATTAAAGTGTTTATATAGGGTTCATGAGAAAGATAGAGGAAGATGATCCTTTTAATTTGTTATGTATGTGCTGTGCAACGAGTTGGATTTTTGCTTTTTTGACTAATAAGTAGGGATGCTCGTGCATTTCATTACTATTTCCTATTCCTCATGTCAAAAGTCAATTTGATTTTTCTTTTTTTTTTTAAATAATTTTAAGATCCATCTTACCTTAATAGTAATAAAAATTGGTTTAATATTTATGAAAATTAACAGTAATAAAGCTTGAGTAATAAGTAGGGATTTCGCCTAATGCTAACAATATATCGACAAATCACAGTTATAAAGCTTGAGTCTTACTTTATACGTTGTGATAACTTCTAACTCATTCCTCTATTCTTTAAGAGTATGTTAAACATTTCAGTTGATTAATAATAATAATAATTTAGCATACTTAAACCTTTTGTTTTATTACATTAATTACTTGTGTCGTTATTATCAAACCTAACAATAAACTTGAAAATAATTAATACTAGCTTATTTCTTCCAGTTGAAGTGTTTGTTTCTTTTTCTAAAGGGAAAAAAAATATACATAACTTTGACGACAATTAGGTTGAAATTGAATTATCCTATCTTATTACAAATGCATTGATAAAAAAATCGAGAGTAATATATATATTTGATCTACAATTATGCTTATTGAATCAATGAAACGAGAATATATATATATATATATAGATATTTTGAGAAATAAGAACTCATGAATAAGTCAGATTATTTGTTTCAAGTGAGATTTATTTTCTCTTTAGATAAAAACAACTTATTCTCTAAAAAGAAAATGCATATCAAAGAAAAATAAATAAATAAATCAATTTAAATTGTTGTAAGATTGAAACTTGATAAAAAAAATTTTAAACACCTTAAGATGCATGCATTTTACATTATGAACTAGGTAAAATTTGAGACGTGATACTTCGAAAAAAAATCATATATGTTTATGTAGAAACATTTTACACACTTATAATCCCTTTGAGTTGGTTATAAGAGTATATAGAAAATTTATGCAACATTTCTATAATTTGAATGAAAATATAGAGAAATTTCTTAAGGAAGAAAAGAGAAAAAAAGAAAAAAAGGTGCATGAAGATTATGAATATGGGTCACCTAGTGCTAGTGGTCTATTAGCAAAAAACAAAAAAAAATATTTAAGTTATTCATTTGGTGATATAATGATAAAATTAATTTTTTTTTATTTAAAAATTACAAATTTAATAATATTAAATATTATTTAATCTTAAAAAATATATTAAATAACTTAAATTAAATATTTTAAATAATAATATAGGATATGAGTGTTATTATAATTTCTTTTTTACTTTCATATTATATTTAATATAAATATTTTAAATTAATAAAAATATATTTCATATTTATAATATTTTTTATACCAATTTAATTAAATTTAACAATATTTTTATCAATTTATTAAAATAACGTGAAACTAACCAAATGAGACGCGTAAATAACTCCTACAGAAAAAAGTCAATCCATCGACTTCTGACTTACCATTTTACAATAACAGTGAGACACGTGGGAGTAGTAGATCATGACATGTGAGAAGCCAACTACATGAGATATATATACGCTGGCACGTCTCTATTGACATGGCAAACTAATTATTTGCCACCTATGAGATATGGTTACAGATCAGATGTAGTTGAAGATTTGGGTCTTCATAGGGGATGACATAACTTTCACGGGCATAATTAATTACTCCCTTTGTTTTGCTCTTTCTTTCACGGACGTATTTAAATATAATGGTTTTATTTATCTGTTCTGATTCAAAATATTTGTCAAACTTACCAATCTTTATATAAACATTTTTTAGTTCCAGCCACAAAATTATTTATTATTTTATAAATATATATTAAAAATTAATTAAAATATTAACATAATAATATTTATTATGATATATTTGTAAGCCTCTTACTTTATTGTAAAAATATTGTATCATATTGGAGATAAAATCTACGTACTCTTATGTACGTAACTTACGAATATATCATAACATTATTAATTATTATATAAAACTAATATCTATTAATTATTTTAAAATTAGTTTTAATTATTATTATATAAAGTTCTTGATATTTGTAATATTATTTTAAATATGTATTTATATTTAGAAAATGATAAATTATAGATTAAATTCATCTTTCTTATTTATAATAAATTACATAAAAAATTTCTAAATACTTTAAACGGACAAATTGATTGTGTCTTGCACGAGCCAATACCTTGTGTTAAAAAATAGTTAATTAAAATTACAAGATAAAATAACACAAAATACCTTCTGTTAAAAAAAGAAAAAGATATAACTCTAGTTTTTTTTCACATTTTTGGCATTTTAATGTATGTATCGTTAATCATGTAAAGTTATGTATCCTATAAATAATTAGTAATAAAAAAGTTGAAAAAGTGTGGGATTTATAGTTTTAATAATCTTTAAATACTGACATAACATCATACAATTAATATTGCATGCATTTAAATCAAAAATATGAATTCATTTCATTAGTATCATAAGAATTTTTAAAAAGAATGATAAACCTTTGACAAGATATAAAATACTTCCAATTTTCCTTTACGTTCTTTGTCATTCTCTATCTAATATGGGTTCTAGAAAATAACAAAAATAAGAGTGAAGGTAGGTTAATTAGATTGATTATTGAATCATTTTATAAATCAATTTTATGCAGATGATTTTAAATAAATTAAAATTTTAATCGAATTATTATTATAAAAATTAACTTTTAATCTAACTTATAAAATTGATTTAAAGGTGTTTGATTTGATGATTTTCGACCTATATAAAAATATATGTTAATTGAAACAGATTATATATTTTTAAAAAATATATATATAAAAATAAATATATTTATTAATATAAATAATATTTTATGGTAAGTTAAGTACCTTATAAAATAAATTGTTAATATTTATTTGGAATGATATAGTTGAATATTCTTTAAATGATACTCTAAATCATATTTTATTTATATTTTTTGTTTTTACGTAAGTTAAGTGAAACATTAAGATAATTATAATAATTTAATAATAATAAATACTATAATCTATAAATATATGAATAAATAATGCATAATACCTAAAAAATTAGTTTTGATGTGGTTGTATTGATTGTGTCATTATTAAAACCTATCATCAAACTTATTAAATCAATTTACAAAATATTCGAACATATTTGAACTAAACAATCTTTTAAATATATATAAGTTATATTTGATTATAAACTTATCTATCATTGTTAAAAAAATACATGAAGTTGTGTCTAACTATAAGTATATAGAGTATTTTTATACAACTCTACTCAAATTCAATTTCAAATTTTTGATAAAATTAAATAAATATATTAATTATTTTTAAAAAATTAAATGATAAAAGATAAATAAATTAACTCGTTGAATTTTACGATAATCTGGATTTAACTAATCAAATTTAAAAAGTTTTCCTCTTAGGATGATATTTATATTATTTAATTATTTGGAATACGAATAATATCACTTAATTTTTTAACTTTATAAAATGATTAATTAAAGATAAATTATATTATTTTAATAATTTTTTATTAAAAATATTATTATTTTTGTTAGGTAATCAAAATAAAATTGATACACGTGTCTTTAACAAAGATACAAATGAAATTTAATATAAAATAATTTAGAAAAAAATAATAAATAATAAAATTTATACAAAAAGTTATTAAAATATTTATTTTAATTTTTAATAAAAATTAAAAATTAATGAAACATTAAAATAAAATACGTAACAATTAACAAATATTAATTTTCCATACAATTACTTTGGGCTTTGAGCATGTAACTCATCAACAGAATGTTGGCTTCGTCATCTTTCTCCATCTGTTGTAGGCCTTTAGTGATTTATTTTTAAAATTTTTTTTTTCTTTTGCCATTTTATCATTTATAATTCCGCTTATCAACTTCTGACTTGTGAGTTAACAAGTTTAAAATCTTTAAATTAACAAAAAAAAAAAAATGTGGACAGATTTAGAAGGTGGACTAGTTTATAAGAAATATGGACTGAGCCAATAAATGATCTAGTTTGGTCTCAAGGCTAAGCCTAAAAATGAAAATTTGGGCCATGATTGTTCGGCTGCCTGGTAAGTGGTACCTCATATTATTCAGTTTTTGGCTTTTATATATATATATTATATATATCTCCAAACACATACCCTCAATACAAACATACTTAATCATTTTACACATCAAGTGCATGCATTTTGAGGATTGAAAGGATGTAAATAGATTTGGACTTTGCACATTAACAAAAAGAGATTTAATGACACACAACTTCATACTAGATAATGCAATATATAGGTTAAAACATTTTTATTATATATTTTTAAAATATTAAAAATAGACTAAATCCAATAAGATTACGATAGATATCACGGTAAAAGTTTCACGATAGATATTGTATTATTTAACATGAAACTGTCATGTTTTGAGTATTGAATCATGAATTTTCATATTAATTTCAAAAATTTGATAAAAAAATCATATAAAAAGAACATCTTTTCGAATGTTTTTTTATAAATTATAAGTACTAATATATAGATACAACATAAGATATCTTATCTAATATTATATTTTTAATGAGTTAATAATATAATATTATTTTATCTTATATTATTTAAATTATAGTCTTAATAGATATAATTTTAAACATATATCGTATCATTTTTTAATTAAATTTATATGATAAATAATAATGTATTATATTTTATATTATTTTTGTATTTTATTTATCTTATTAATAATAAATAAGATATCTTAATTAATATTATCTAATTAAAATAAAGTAAAATATATTTTAAAAATTAATAAATTTTATTAATATCTCATCTTATTTTATACACTTAATCTATAAGGAAACGGTGACTTTTTCTTGGATTTTATTTTCTATCAAAATCTTCTAATGATCCATTGAGGTTTACTAATTGAAATAAATGGAGATCGGACAAAAATATGAAGCTTATTATTGGTTATTACGAATATGCAGTTAGATTTGACATGTATTCCACGGAGGGGTGACAAATTTAATTAAAAAAAAAAAACCAAACACATACAAGGTATGAATTACTGTTTTAGCAGGGACTAATAATTTTTTTCTTGTAAAAATATAGTTTTCTTATTATTGCAGATATTAAATAAATAATTTGACTATATATAATTTAAATATTTTTATAACTTTAAATTATGTAAATTTTGATAATAAAAAAAGTTTGGAAACAATATCAAAATGACACCAACACATAACACTTTACAAATTATTATATCATAATTTCAAATGCTAAAAGGGATATATTTTTATTGGCAAGTATACTTATAGTGTGATTTCATTTGCTGATATCTATACGGTGTAATTTAATTTATAACCAATAATAAGCTTTACAATTCGCCAAGTGACTTACCCGTGATACATTCACATTTCACAGTGTGTTCGAGCACTCTTTCACTCTTGTTCCAAGAAAAAGAAAAAGAAATATTTTATTTTATTTTCCATGATGTTGTATTCGTCAAACCGTGGTTTGTACTTCAAGCGAATATCCCAAAATTCATTATTTTCGTGAAGTGTCTTCTGACACTACACTTCAGTAGAATTATTATAATTTTTTTAATAAAATAATATTTTTACGTAATTTGTAATTATAATTTAAAATAAATAAAAAAGATAAATTTTACTATTAGTTTAGTGAACAAATCACGATAATATTACTATTCAATAAAAATCATGTATATAAATTAATATTTTTAAAGTAATATATATATATATATATATATGATTGAAGGTTTATTAAAATGAATATCGAGTTTATTTTAAAAAAATTAAATAATAAAAAAATGATTCATTTAATCATTATTAAAAATATCAATATAATCCAAAAACAAAACAAATTAAAAAAAACTAAAATAGAATATCAAAATACTTAAAAGAATCAAATTTTGTTAAAATGAGGATAAACATTTTAATTTTGGATAATTAAAATTGTAATTATTCATAAAAATTCAATAATTTTTTTTTCTGAAAATAAACGTAATCGATAAGACATAGAATAATAATAGTTGTTACAATACTGAAATCGTGATTTATCAAAACCAAACATTTACTAATATTATATTTTATATACATATAATTACATAAAAATATATTTTTAATAATAAAATATATCATTATTGAAATAATAAGATTAAATTTTATTTACTATTACTTTTATATATTTCTATTGTAATTATAAAGATGTATTAAATGGTTAAAAAAATAAAAATTAATGTTTAATATTTAAAATAATGCAATAGAATATAACTTAGTATCAATACACCTTATCTCTTAAGTGATTTTTCTTTCAATTGTATAAATTGACCATGCTTATAAAGTATAATTTTATTATTTCTAGATATATTATTTACATTCGTATTAAACTTTGTAAATTTATTATGTATGTATTGTTTTAATTTCTTATCATAATCATATTCAATTTTTTTCATTTAGAAGTTTTTTTTTGTGTTTAAATTATGTTTTATAAATACTTGATGTCTTATATTATGTTATATCGATTTCTTCTGTTAAAAAAATTAATTTTTTTACATGCATGCTAGGTTTCTATTAAAATATAATTATATATCTTGTAGTTTAATTTTTAACATTATTTGGATAAAATTCGTATCATTGTTTTCTTAGTATTACATCATTGACTAATTTTTATTATTTTAACTTCTTGATTTAAATTTGTTATATCTGTTTCTTTATTTGTTAGAGATTTCTACTTTGTGATCTATAAACGTAAATCTTAATATATTACTATTTTTGTTACATTATTTTTTTTAATATTAGAGGTTTTTATTTTATATAAGTTCGATTATTTTGTTATTTCAAAGTCTAGTATTATTTTTAATTTTATAACTTATCAATTTTTTTGAAAAGTTTTATCTATTTTTATAATTTATTTTGTCAATATATTGAAATATTATAGTTGTTTGTTAACAAATATCTTATTATGTAATGTATTAAAAATAAATGATTTTCTTATCATTAATATAAATAATAAATTTATAGTATGTCGTGAGTTTTAATTTATTATATTTTAGATTTTCACAAATCATTTTTAATAAAACATATTTCATATTTATTATTCTATTATTTAGCCTTACTAGTTTTATTAATGTATCCATTTTTAAAAAAAAAATATGTTTTTGTTAATATTTAGATTCTTTTTATTTTTCATTTATTATATTGATAATTTTTTGATAGTATATACCTATTGATTTTTTTATCAATTAATGCTATATTAGATCTTTATTTTGTATCTATGTTGTTAATACTTATTTCTTTATTACTTATTTCATAATAAATTATATTTTTTATTGAAAATATATTCTTTATCTTTGAGAATGATGAATCTTTAAATTCATCTTTTTTTTTAAGATTTAATCTTACAATTTATATTTCTTTGAATTTTTTTTTATTAATTACCATTTTTTTAGAAACATCTTAAGTTGTTTTGTGTTTTATTTTTTATTATTTTTATGTATAAAATATTACTATTTATTTATTTTAAGTTTTAAAAGTATTGGTAGTATTTTTAAAACTTTAAAAATATTTATAATATTATAGAATTATTTTTGTTAATTATCCTTAAGTAGATAGGAAATTATAATTCACCGATAATTGTTCCAAGTTCTTAAAGATTTTTGTATTTTTTATTATTAATAGAAAACATGAAAAATTAGTAAAAAAAAAAATCAATTACATATAAACATAACACGTTTAATGATATAACACCACACAAACACTCTTGACCCTTGCAGTAAAAACTTTTGATTTGATAAATGAGTAAATGCTTGAAAAGAATCAAGATAATGATACTTATTTTTATAAATTAGATATATATGTATATATATTTTATATTTTATATTTTTATAAATTAATACATAATTTAATCAATTTATGGAGATTTTTTATACATTTCTCATTTTTTTTATTTTAATCATTTTATCACTATATATTTTTATTTTTTTTCTACTTTTTAGTATAATTTTATCACTAAACATCTATCATTATCGTGTTAATAAGGTTTGAATATATTATATTTATTTTTTTTTCAAAAAATAATCATAATAAAAATTGAAAAAAAATTAAAATATTTAAAAATATAATATTAAAGTAATTAAATTGTAATAATTTAAAAATATGTGAATATATTATATGTCAAATTATATATATATTCTATGTCCTTCAATGCTACATATATTATTATTATTATATTAAATAACTCTGCTTCTTACCTATCCGAACATTACATTTCTCTACTAAATTCGAACTCAATTAGTCAGAAAGGTAAAAGATGTTATAAGAAAAAAACAAAGTTATAAAAAAGAAAACTAATTTTGATTTTTTTATATAAATATATTTTTTAGTTTCTAATACATTATTGTGATATTTTTAAACATTTTAATCATTTTGGATAATTATAGCCACTTTATAACTCTATTTTATATTTCCATTTTTTTGAAACATTTTTTTCATTAAATTATCTACTAATTCTTTGATAATATGATTCAAATTTATTATACTCAAGTTTTTTTCAAAAAATTAAAATATTTTAAAATATAATAATAAATTGATTAAATTGTATTAAAAATATAAAAAAATTAAACATATATATCTTAATTAATGTAAAATAAAAAATAATTAAATTGTATTAATTTAAAACAATGTGAATAAAAGTTAAGATATTTTGTGTAAAATTATATGTAATCTCTCTACTTATTACCTACCCATCACATTACAATTTTCAATATAATATATATATATATATATATATATATATATAATAATAATAATAATAATAATAATTTTGTTTCTTAAAAGCTAAAATAACTTAATATAATTTTTTTAAAATTTAATGATTAATATATTTAATATATAAAAGTAGATGATGTAAAAATAGAATGATGTGAGTATCATGATGCCAGTTAATTAATTAGCTAATTAAGAAATAAATATAGAAAGACAACATAGAAGTTGCGTACACCGAGCTGTGACAGAAGAATATGACAAACACAAAATGATGTCGTCTATATATAAGAACCTCCAACTTTTATTTCTTCCAAGCTACTCGATCTTCTCCCCTCCTCCTCTCCCTCTCCCAAGTCCAAACTCAACTCATCTCATTCATTGTCTCTCACAGTTGTGTTTTTGACACCATTATTTCTCTCTCTCTCTCTCTCTCTCTCTCTCTCTCTCTCTCTCTCTCTCTCTCTCTATACTGCAGCCTTCGTATACGCTACAATATATAAGCAACTAGTGCTTTTCATTGATTTTTTTTTCTCCTAATTTCTCGTGCTTTTGCCATTTGGGGTCTTTGTTTTAGACCCGTATATTCTTTTAGGGTTATTCTGTGCGCAGAGACTTCTGAGCCATTCTTTCGATGCCACGTTTGCAAATGCTTGTGAGGAGAGACAAATACCCATATGATTGTGATATCTACGCTAGCTAGTAAATACATATCTGTAACCTTCTTCACTTCTTCTTCTTTTTTTTTGGTTGCTTTCTTAATTAAATTGGATCTATTATTGGGGCTTCGGAAGTTTTATACTTTTTCGGATCCTTCATACGAGCAAAGCATATCGGTTCGTGAATCAAGAAATTAAGTCAATGTTCACTGGTGCAGCATCTTCAAGATTCACAAATTAACGTACGGTCATGATTTTATTAAGATTTGTAATCGAAGACTGAGAATCTTGATGATGCTGCATCAGCGATAAATGACTAAAAGGAGCTTGGATCATATGGATTTGCAGTTTTTTCATATAATACTAATCAAGGTGAGTACTCTCCACTTTATTACTTTACTCCTCATTTAATTAGGCATATATATATATATATGGTTTCTAATAATATTTAGCTTATTTTTATTTAAAATTAATTACTAATTTGAATTGTTTTTACTTTACTCCTCTGTTCTATTTTTGTTAAAGCTCTAGGGTTTTAGAAACATTAGATCTGAGAGGCCTGATTGATAACTGATCTTAGGGTTCTCTCTTGTCTTTCATCATAGAGTTGAAATCCTCTGCTTGGATCTTATTTCTTTGATTTAATTAAAATTAAAATTTTAAGATTAGTTATTTATGACCATGACTGGTTTGCTACAACTGTATTGGATTGAGTTACTCTCTGATCTCTTTCTTATTTCCCTATAAATGAAGTATGAACAAACCCTCCAAATTCAATTATCTCTAAAGAAGAATCCCAGAAGCGGTTTTACAAAGAATTTAATTTAGTTACCCTTTAATTTGTTGTCTCTTTATAAGAAACTTGGCCATTAACATTTGCAAAAATTTCACCTAAAAGTCTGATCGAGTAGAATATTTGACTTCTAACACTGCTTAAATTAAGTCTCTTTACCAACTTCTTAATCGAATATGATTACTACTTGTTTTTACCGATTAAATTTAAGTTATATATTTTTAATTTAAAGGTTAAAATATTTTTTTATTGGATATAAAATAAACATTTTAGATTTGAAAACAAGTATTAATAAACAGAAAAAAAAAACAAAATGATGATACTAATCACTTCTTAATATGTTAATAATTAGAATTAATTCTCATATATCTGGTATAATGGGTTCGGTATAAGAAAATTCTCTTTTATTTCAAGTTGGGATGAGTTCTCAACTTAGGTGTCATAATGTAATTTGATTAAGTAGGTAGACCTGCTTTTATCATTCAATTATTTTCTTTCATTTAAAGTTGAAAATGCATTTAAACTTAGATAAATAGAAATACGCTTCAGTAAATAACCAAATACTATCATTTAAAGTTATTTAATGACAATTATGATGTAAATTAATTTATAGCTGATGAGAAACAGCTAATAATTTGTAAATATATTATGCATTAAGTTTCTTCAAATATATGAGGTATATATATATATATATATATGGGTAATAACGATTTGTGGTTAGATTGATCACCTTAAATAGTTACTAATTAAATGTTAATTTATATAGATATAGTATGCATTTTGAATTGTTTGTTCTATTATTTAGATTCATTAATTAATTTATGCTTAATTTCATCCAAATGATCTCCAATGAGTTTGTTGTATATATGCATTTTCACTACATACCAAAATACACAAATGATATTCGTTTATGAACATACTTAATTGTTTGACTTACTGTGAAATAATTTACAGCTATGCATTATGGTTTTATGGTTGATTTTATAATACAAGTTCTTGGTCCTTTGTTAATTTTATGTAGAAGGTGGTAATATACGTTGATAATTTGACATATATTTCATACATGAATACACTGATCTAATATTTTAAGTATGTACATAGTCATGAAAGGTGCATTTATAATGTGGGGAAGTGGGGAGCAAGTATTTATGGTGACAAAAAGCTGTTATGTCATTTAGACAAGTGAAAAGAAAGGGTCCGAATTATTCCCCCTTTTATTTAAAAAAAAAAAAAAGTCCCCTCTGTATGTATACGCTGGAAAACTTAAAGAAACAATCATAATTGTCCGTACCATAAAATCTTAGCAAATCTATTTATATGAGGCTGAGAAATTTTAGTGTTGAATTGAATATTAAATTAAAAAAATGAGATATTTTTATTATTAATCGTGTATCACTTGTTAGATTAATTATATTGTAATATTGAACTTAATAAAAGTCTTTCATAATTAAATTGAAAAGTTTTATTTTTATGGAAGATAACAGTTATAATTCAAATCAATGGATTTTTTTTAATAAAAAATATTAAGGTTTTATTACTCTACGAAAACTTGGCTAGCTAATATAGCGTTATTTTAAATGTGCACGTCATTCATAGCCTCATTAGAACTAATGAATCTGCCTGGCTTGCCTAGCACGAGCACTTGCTTTTTGTTTAATTTGTGCTGAAAAATTACGTGTAATTAATTATTTGAATACATAAATATCATCTTTTAGAATTAGTAAAGCCATAACGATTTTACCTTTTTTTTTAGGAAAATTTAATTGCTCCACTTCCCAAAGTATTATTTGGTTAAAATTATATAGTTGAAAATTAATATTTTATTATTTTGTTGATATTTGAGATCAGGATAAATTACAACAATTTATGTTGAAATTATATACAATAATTTATACCACAAATTTCTACAATAAAATTTTCAGATCACATGAAGTTACATATATTATGGTAATGATGAGAGATACCATCTATTATGAGTTTCTTGTAAAATAATTTAGTTAGGTAAAGCATGTGTGGTTTTATTTCACATGTTGTAGCTCTCTCTAATTGTACCTGTTGAAGTCCTCTATAAATTAATGATATTCTCCTTTGTTTCACGTAACCTAATTAATTATTTAAAAAAAAACAAAAGTAATAATATTAAAATTTATAATCATAATTGTTGTGTTAGAGATTTTAGTGAGATATTAGAAAGAAGTTAATACAAAAATCTTTTATTTATCTCATTCGTGTTATATATAGAAGCACACAGGAGTTAGGTATCATCGTTATGTTGGTAGGTATTTTGTTCAAGGTGTTAAAGTTTACTCATACATGATATTTTATAATTACAATTAAGTCATCAAAATCAAGTCGCTATCCCAAAGGTTAGGTCAATATCCAAATGATCAAGTCATTGGAGTTGCACACCCCTTGTGTGGACGTTGGGTAGAAACGTGGAACATTATTAGGTCTTTTTACCCCGATGTTTACATAGTTAGGTCATTAAGTGAAGGAATCTATTGATCATTAGTGTTAGGTTGTAGCACACGAGGTGTTAAAAGACGATGTTTCTACACAAGCAAGGTAATTTAGGTCGTTAGGGTTGCATACCCTTTTACATGTTATTATTAAAAAAATTTGCTGTCTAGGAGGAAGAGGTAATGGGCTAACGATATCTAAACCCCCGTTTTTGAAATAGTCATTGACAATAGATTGAAGTTCACTAGCTTGTTGATGTGAAATATATGTATTTTTTTGGCATCTATTACATTTTTTAGAGTGGTTGATGCAATCATTTTGAAGGGTAAGCCAATAATAACCCTACTTGATGATTCTTTGAGAAAGAGTTTTATCTCATAACTAAATCTATTTCGCTTAAAAAATTTGCATTTTTTGATTAAGTAAGCACTTCAACCATGGCTCGTAATTGTTTTTTCAATAGAGTATCCCTTACATAATGGTGGTAATTCTTCGACTTTGTTATAATTTTACACATTTTATTCTTATAATTTTACACACCTCATCGTTATAATTTTACATAATGCTAGTCCTGATAAGAATGACACGAGAATGGCCTTTTTAACTCCGAAATGATCATCAATCCTAAAGTAGCCAAGGAGTACGCATGCACCTTCCTCTTAATCGGTAATTGTTTGATCTCAAATGTCTCAACAGTTATTATTTTTTTTCTAGATAAAGTTTTATCCTTTCTTCGTTGTCCTTAAATTTATTATTGATTATGTATTTTAATTATGTTTTTATTTATCATTAGCTTCAAAATATATAGTAGTATATATGTTTTTATTATTTAAAAAATTATGTATTTTAATTATTAAATATGTTATTTTTATTATTTTTGTTATTGAATATAAATATTTATTATATCATATTGAGTCTTTTAATAGCTAAAACTTTGTTTTTAATAATAGACCCTAGGATATTAAACAAAAAAAATTAATTTATTTTGGATAAAAAACGATTAAGGAACAAAACACTAATCCTAAAATATAATCGGTAATACACCTCTTTACAATTTCATTTAAAAATATATTAAATTTTCATTAATCACTGTGAATCACACTTAATTATTTAACATGATCTATATATAATAACTAATAAAAATTAAACATGTTTATTATTATGTGTATAGATAAAATTACTCTTTAGTAAAAATAAGAAATTACATGTAATATTTTTTTTCTATGACATATGCAATAGTGTTTAAAAATAATAAGAAAGAAAGCATAACAATTTAGTTACTTTATTTTTATTAATTGAGTATTTTAAAATTAAAAATAAAATAATTAAAATATTAACAAATATAATAATCGGGTGAATAAAGTAAATTAATTTAAAATAAAATAATTAATATATCTAATTTATAAATAAACTGAAACTAAATACACTTACTTTTGGTCGAAAAATAGGTGTTAATAATGATGAATTTTATCCTTATTATGTTTACTTATCAGTCTCATTTAACTACTATTCTTTTAAGAGAAGGTCAATTAAAAAAAAAGTCTCAGCTGAGCTTTCTATAAGGTAAATGAAAAAAAAATGCAATTAAGGACTCAGTATGTACATATTTAACCCGATGTCCTAAAAACGCGTCTTTAAATTTTTAAACATTGTAACTCAAAAACTTTGGCCAAACAAACATCTTTAGTGTGTTTAAGAATAGTTTTTTTTTTAAATATAAACCATAAAATTGTTTTCTAGTAACATGGCCAAACAGGCCCTAAACTTCTTTTAAATTGCTTGATTGTATGGATGGACAAGGCAAAAATTACATGGTATATATATTTTGAGACTTGCTTTATATAACAAGCTTTAACATTAATGTACAAGCTGTTACGCAGCAACAGAGTTGTAACACAATGAAAACAAGAATTACATGAATTACAAGAATTGATTTGATACAACTCATCCTACAATTCTTATAGTAAGCCTTATACAACTTACAACACAGATATAATTACGTTTACAGCTTTAACTAATATAGTTGCACATGCACATGCACATGCACTTGCACCAGCAATTGATTTTGTTTAATCCCAATTTAATCAAGAAGCAGAAGCTGCATGCACTGGTTTGATGAGATGACCATTCTATAAGCATATCGGGATGCCCTTAAAGCCAACAGCTGGCTGCTCAACAATCAACTTAACAATGCTTAATATATCACCTGACAGAAAATCAAGCAAAAAGGCTCAGATAATGAACTCAGCTAACGGTGATAAAATGAACTTTAATCCTTCCATTATTGCAATATCTTCTCTCATCTTCCCAGATGAACTCGCATTCATTAAATGAAGTTGACTCCATATCAATTTTTTCTTTTTTCTTTTTAATTTTTAAAAGTTATAATTTTTATAAAAACAAAAAGGATATATATGTAATCTGTAAGAGAGATCGAGGCATTTCAAATCAAAACTCAAAATCACACTAAATTGGAAATTTAAACTTAATTCTTATTTATAGTATTTTTCATTTACTATTTACTATTTATTAGTATTCTTGTTATAAGTTTTTGTAAAACTAATTTTCTAAAAACTTGGTTATATTATTCAGTGGAACATTTATAATTCAATATAATTAAAATTATTGAGTTTTAAATACATGATCAAATACTAATAATTTAATATAATTAAGATTTGAATACAAGATAATATTAAACGAATACTTAAAAAAATGTAAAGAAAAGTTAAAATAATATCAATTCTTAAATAAAGTATATTTAGGTTATTATTATTTTTTGTTCTAAAGAAAATAAAATAATAGGTTCTTTATTTGGTGTGATGGAATCCTATGTTATTATGTATTAAGAACAGTAATATATATATATATTAATTTTCAATGTTTTGTAAAAGTCACATGCTAGTGGTATATGATTAATGTTAATGACAATCTTTAATCCACTTCTTCACGTCGTTAAACTTTTTTAAAAAAATGAATTTTTAATTTTAAAAAATAAAAAAAGTGAATTGAGTATATTGGAGAATGTTATTAACATTCCTTCCATATTAGCAAGTAATTACAAGTATTTTGGGAAAAAATGTTTCCAAGCATTCATTTTCATTTTATAAAAAATGTTTGTATGTTCAACTTGGAAGCAATATTATGCCTTCTCCTTTTTTCTTCCTAAATGCATGATTAGGGAAAGAGAGTCAAAATTAAGGAAAGTAATCGGTTCTTATTTATATTGTTACTTTTTAAATTAAAGAAGTAATGAGAATGAGATTATTTTTAATTTATGATTTTCATTCCTCTTTAATATTCAAATTCATTTTCATCTCCAATTTATTATTGATTCTCTCTGTTTTTTTTTACTAAAATTATTTATTTTTATTTTTTTGCATTTTGAATTTTGACAGAACTATCATTATTCAGATTTAATAATTATGAAAATAAATTGTTAATAAATTCTTTTACATATTACATTACTGACATATATTATTTTATTATTTATATATAATACTTAGTTTAGTTATTTACCAATTATTTTCATTTTTTTGTTTATTTATCCATTATATACCATTACTTATATTTTATTAAAAAAAATTAAATATGAAGGTATATTATATTTTATAAAAAAATTTATTTTATTTACTTTAAATATAATAATATTCTTAGTTTTTTCAATATATGAAAAAGAGAAAAGAGTTAATAAATAGTATCGTAGGTAATAATATATATTACATATTCAAATACATACGCGCACACATCAAACTTATGCATCTTCATACCTACAAAAATCATATACATACGGTTGCAGTATAAAAGGTAATTAGTAACTAATAATATAATAGTTTTTAATTGAATATAATCGTGTGTGACTAATTATATCAAGAAATGAGTACTGTCTGATGCATTATAAATTTGGTTAGCTTTTTCATATACTCAATTATAAATATCAAAAGAGTTCTGTCTAATCACCCTATAATTATTATAGTTGTAAAAGACCTACCTAGCATTTTTTAAAGAAAATTAATTCATTTAATTCCTATCTTCAAATATTGTTTGATTATAGAAATAATTAATTAATGGAGCTCAATATATATTTTTTTAAAATCAATTAAGCGAGCTAGCAATATAGCATAGTTCCATTATCGCAAGTGCAGATCTTGGTGTTTTTGAATTGTGTAAAAAAAAATTCAACCCATTGTCATTTTCAAGTTCTATTTCCCAATTCAACTTTTTTCCCCTTCTTCATAAAGAATCAAAGAATCTATTGGTGGGTTACTAAAAAGTAGAGCTAGAAGATCAAATCGATACAGTATATTCATCCTCAAAGTTGATATAAAGCTAGCTGTATATAAATGGCCATCAACTTTTAATCGCTTTACTTTCAACCGATATATTTAATTCATAATCCTTTAAAAATAGTATATATTTTTTTCCTTAGAAAATTGAAGATATTTCATTGAAATTCCTAAATTAAAAATACAAATCGATATCATTTATCCAAATAAACTTCATTAATACATATATATTACATACATATTAAAAAATTAAAAATCAAATTACACCTAAAGAAAGAAAATGATGATTTATGTTAAAATAATTACTGAATAATGAGTTTTTTTTATCTCCTTCATCTTTAATAATCTCCACCTTCAATTATGATATATTTTGCTAAACTACAAGTTGAATAAAATAACTAGTTAAGTTTTTACAAATATAATAATTTTAGAAATACATTAAGACCTTCCACAACCATACTCAAACAAATATAGATTTAAAGACACACTAAATCTGAATTTTATATAGTCAGATTAGACAAAATAAAACCAGTAAGATCAGTGGTATATATCAAGATAATTTATGGAACAAAAAACACTCTAAGAGAAAAATAGCTAATAATAGAGAAATTAAGAAAAAAGGGAGAAAAAAAATAGTGCAACCCATCCACCACCAGAGAGAGCTTAATTTCCCTAAAAAGAATTCCCTCCCTGATGGGAAGTGAAGATCTTGAAAATAAACAATGAAAAACAAGAGAAAAGGCAGAGAGAGACGCGTTTATGTTTTGGTCATCAAAGATATATTTTAAAAAATTAATATATTTTATTCCCATATTTTTTACTAAAATATAACTATTTATTAAAAAATGATAATTTAATTAAAATTGTATGATTAAAATGTATATATTTTAAAAGATTGTAATTTAAGTATATTGCTTGAAAGCAAATTGACTAACATATTCTGGAACACAAGTTACTACTACATGGGTACTTTTTCCTATATAATTATATATATTCAGTTTATTTTTTCCTTTTCCTATTTGGGATTATAAATGATAGTACGGTTCCTGGGGGTATTATTTATTTATTTTTATTTTTTCGGAACAGCAATTTTTTTGGGTTCAAAAAAGCACATTGTAATTCCTTCGAGTAGAGTACTGCATGTTAATTTGTAGCTCTAAGTAGGAACAATCACCTCAAAAAGCGTAAATGGCAAGAATCGATTAAGATTTAAAAACCATGCCTACATATATTACAATAACTTAAAACATTCAAGTTCAGTCGTACCACGATTATCTTATCGATTGATCAACTAATTAATATTCTGGAAGACCACCTTATTTCTAATCTTCCATATATAAATATATACTTGATATATTAGATTACTTAATGAAAATTTTAGTTACATCCACTCCATAGCCACATAATAGATTACTTGATGAATGATAATTATATATAATTATGTATGTATTTTTTAAATTATTTATTTAAGTAAATTATTACTTTATTTTTTAAAATAATCTATTTACATGTATCTCGATATAAATTATTTAAATATAAAAATAATTATAAATTCACGTGATATAAATTTAATTTATTAAAGAGAATTAATAGTAATAAAGTAATATAAAAGATAATTAATAATTAATAATATAATAATTTTTAATTGAATATAATCTTGTGTGACTAATTATATCAAGAAATGAGTAGTGTCACAATATTTATGATGCATTATAAATTTGGTTAACTTTTTCATATACTCAAGTATAAATATCAAAAGAGCTCTGCCTAATCACCCTATAATTATTATAGTTGTAAAAGACCTACCTAGCATTTTTTAAAGAAAATTAATTCATTTAATTCCTATCTTCAAATATTGTTTGATTATAGAAATAATTAATTAATGGAGCTCAATATATATTTTTTAAAAATCAATTAAGCGAGCTAGCAATATATAGCATAGTTCCATTATCGCAAGTGCAGATCTTGGTGTTTTTGAATTGTGTAAAAAAAATTCAACCCATTGTCATTTTCAAGTTCTATTTCCCAATTCAACTTTTTTCCCCTTCTCCATAAAGAATCAAAGAATCTATTGGTGAGTTACTAAAAAGTAGAGCTAGAAGATCAAATCGATACAGTATATTCATTCTCAAAGTTGATATAAAGCTAGCTGTATATAAATGGCCATCAACTTTTAATCGCTTTACTTTCAACCGATATATTTAATTCATAATCCTTTAAAAATAGTATATATTTTTTTCCTTAGAAAGTTGAAGATATTTCATTGAAATTCCTAAATTAAAAATACAAATCGATATCATTTATCCAAATAAACTTCATTAAGACATATATATTACATACATATTAAAAAATTAAAAATCAAATTACACCTAAAGAAAATGATGATTTATGTTAAAATAATTACTGAATAATGAGTTTTTTTTATCTCCTTCATCTTTAATAATCTCCACCTTCAATTATGATATATTTTGCTAAACTACAAGTTGAATAAAATAACTAGTTAAGTTTTTACAAATATAATAATTTTAGAAATACATTAAGACCTTCCACAACCATACTCAAACAAATATAGATTTAAAGACACACTAAATCTGAATTTTATATAGTCAGATTAGACAAAATAAAACCACTAAGATCAGTGGTATATATAAAGATAATTTATGGAACAAAAAACACTCTAAGAGAAAAATAGCTAATAATAGAGAAATTAAGAAAAAAGGGAGAAAAAAAATAGTGCAACCCATCCACCACCAGAGAGAGCTTAATTTCCCTAAAAAGAATTCCCTCCCTGATGGGAAGTGAAGATCTTGAAAATAAACAATGAAAAACAAGAGAAAAGGCAGAGAGAGACGCGTTTATGTTTTGGTCATCAAAGATATATTTTAAAAAATTAATATATTTTATTCACATATTTTTTACTAAAATATAACTATTTATTAAAAAATGATAATTTAATTAAAATTGTATGATTAAAATGTATATATTTTAAAAGATTGTAATTTAAGTATATTGCTTGAAAGCAAATTGACTAACATATTCTGGAACACAAGTTACTACTACATGGGTACTTTTTCCTATATAATTATATATATTCAGTTTATTTTTTCCTTTTCCTATTTGGGATTATAAATGATAGTACGGTTCCTGGGGGTAGTATTTATTTATTTTTATTTTTTCCGAACAGCAATTTTTTTGGGTTCAAAAAAGCACATTGTAATTCCTTCGAGTAGAGTACTACATGTTAATTTGTAGCTCTAAGTAGGAACAATCACCTCAAAAAGCGTAAATGGCAAGAATCAATTAAGATTTAAAAACCATGCCTACATATTACAATAACTTAAAACATTCAAGTTTAGTCGTACCACAATTATCTTATCAATTGATCAACTAATTAATATTCTGGAAGATCACCCTATTTCTAATCTTCCATATATAAATATATACTTGATATATTAGATTACTTGATGAATGAACGATAACTATATATAATTTTATATGTATTTTTTTTAATTATTTATTTAAGTATTATTTTATTTTTTAAAATAATCAACCTATATATATCTCGATATAAAATATTTAAATATAAAAATAATTATAAATTAATGCGATATAAACATCTCATTCTTTTACTTGTTATTAACTTTTAATTTACATCTTAAAAATAAATTTAATTTGTTAACGAGAATTAATAGTTATGATTATAGGACCTTGAAAGTTGATATATATATATATATATATAATGGTTACCTAACATAATAAAATAAATCTCATAGCTTTGGAACACCTAATGTGTGTCATTCAAAAGAGAACATTTTGCTTGGTTGTAATTATTATGCCTCACATTGTTTTATTGTGATCACTTAAAAGGATTTTAGGGCATAGATAGACAATTATATTGCTTTATGAAAGAATTAAAAAGCTTTCTAACAAGTTTATTTTCTTTTAATTACAAAAGAAATACAATTCTATAATTGAAAAAATTATCTTTTTTATGTTTTCTTATCCTTAATTGAGATAGAATAACAACTTTACTAACAGAATTTTAATTAAGCACATGACACTAAATTAATATTACAAAAGTATATACCAACATAAACTAAAGAAAAGTAGCGTTAATTGAAATTAGGTGATTATCTTAAACGATTACTAAGGGATTGTTTTGTAATAAGTTTTTTTTTTTAATTTTTTTATTATGTTTGAAACTAGTTTTTTTATTTTCTAATTTTTTTTAGAAAAAAAAATAAAAAACTTGTTTTGTATAAAAATTGTTATCTTCTTCCATTTCCTCTTTAAGATAATAAAGAATAAGTAAAGTAAAGAAAAATGAACTTTAAAATATATTTTTCAAACTATTTCTTTTAAGTTTTAAAAATAACAAAAAGTGTGTTTAGAAATAGAATTGAGTTTAAATATGATTTTTAACTTTAAAATTGAATTAATCATCAAAAAATAATCATTTTAAAAACTTGAGTTAAAAAAATAGAACTTGAAAACAAAATTAGTTACAAAATAGATCTAAGTGATTTTTCTTAGTAAAAAAAATATTAAGATGGAGTATGTCATAGTCTTAAAATTATCTTTTATTTTATAATTAAAACTATAAGCACTTATTTTAGTAATGAAATGTAGAGGTTGCGATACTACCAGAACTTTAACAATCGAACTAAAAATTGTGAGCAATTAAATGGCATCCCAATTTTGAAAGATTAGTTATTTTATTCTTTTTTTTTTTGTTTCTATTTTATCAATTTGATCTAAAAAATTTAATAATTTTTATTCAAGATTTTAAAAGTTTTAATGATCAGTTTAGTTCAAAAGTTTAAAATAAACAATGCCAGATGAAACTTTTCATCATATTTTTTAAAATCCTGAAAAATTCCTTTAAAACCAATTTGTAAACTGTTGTTAGATAAAAGATCGAAAACTTAACAATACACGCTTTCCTCTATCGTTACAAGCTTATGATCAGTTGTCTAAAAAGAGCCGACATGGCTACAAAGTAAAAAAGTGAGAGCATGTTGATGTTTTATTTTTGATTTTTTTACTTATATTTTTTAATTGATATTTTAATAATACGTTATTTTGAAAAATATATTAATTTAATATAATTTATTATTTAATTTTTATTTTTTTAAATGTATAATAATATTGGTGAGATATTTAAAATATATTTTTAAATAATAAATTAAGTGATTGTCTCAAAATATACTTTGAATATCTTTTTTTTTCATCTTCCATATTATTTGTATAATAACACTCAAATATTAATACATGATGACGAAGTTCTATTGTTAATTCACTATATCGATATCGAATATCACATAATTAAAATTAAAAAAATAATTTAAGTTTTATAATTTATGATTTTAAAATTTTAAGATTTAAGATATAGGATTTTGTGTTGAAGATCATCGATTAGAATTTATGATTTAAGTTTTAGAACTTATTATTGTTAATTCACTATATCGATATCGAATATCATATAATTATAATTAAAAAAATAATTTGAAGTTTTATAATTTATGATTTTAGAATTTTAAAATTTAAGATATAGGATTTTGGGTTTAAAATCATAGATTAGAATTTATGATTTAAGTTTTAGAGTTTTAAAATTTAGAATTTAAAGTTTAAGATATACAGTTTAAGGTTTTTAGATTTTTGGATAGATTTGGGTTTAAGGTTTCACCGTTTAAAGTTCATGACTTACAATTTAAGAGTAAAATTGATATAATACATTTTTATACAATTGAAAGAAAACGGAAGAATGATTACTAAAAAAGATGTAGAATAATAATTTTATGTCTATGATAAAACAAAACGTATAAATATATAAAAATAATTATATTTTTAGTATTGTTCATTCCAATCAAACGTCACTTTCTTATTATCTAAAAAGTTCTCTATTTTTGTCTATAACTAATACTAAATATCTAGTATGGTCTATGTTTTGTGATGGTAATATATGATACAACTTGATAATATGATATAAATAAAAAACTTAGTAAGAATTAGTCAATAGTTTTTTGATGTTTAAAGATATTATTATTTCTTATTATTATAGTAGACATTACAATTAATATTAAAATACGATACGAATAACATGAATTATATATGATACAAACCCGACTCATAAGACACAATTACTACCTCAACTATTATGTATAATAAATACTCAGTATTTAATAATATACAAGCAAAACCTAATCTTTTATTTGTTTTTTTGTATTTGTTTGTATTTATTTTTCAATTTAACTATCTTATTCAATATATATTAAATTTAAATTTATTAATAAAAATTAATATTTTAATCTTAATTATTAAAAGATTACTCAAATTAAATAAAAATAAAAATAAGTAGAGGATCTTATTTCTATACAAGTTATCTTTTCATTATCTATGATAAACTTTGTTTGTATCTTAAATTAATCAATTTTTCAATAATATAATATTTTTTTATTAATAAATTTTTTTGTTAAGGTAATAAAATTTATTTATTGGAACAAAATTTTCATTTCTTTCTTTTATTGTTTAATTTTCATGATATTTTTAGCTATAAAATTGAAAATATTATAATTTTAATAACATTTTCATAATTTTTTTGTCAAATTTTTCCATTTTATTCATAGTTGAAAAAAAATTAGATTACAATATAACACCTATCATATTATCTCTTGTTAAAATAGTTTATAACGATATCTGATATATTATAGTATATTTTTTAACTATGAAAAAAATAGAGATGATTAACAAAAAAAAATATATGAAAAAATAAAAAAAAATGTTAATATTTTTCAAACTTTATAATTAAAAAAGATGATAATAGTATTGAAGCTGAAAAAGATAAAGTTATATAAAAAGAAAAAAAAATTTTAAAATAATAATTTTACCTTCATTAAATATATTTTATTATTTTATTATAAAATTTATTAATAAAATAATATAATACACAAACAATATGAGCTCAGATACCACCCACCCAAACTTTATCTTCTTTTCTTCTATTCCTGCCCTTAGTTTTTCACGTGTAATGTAAATTATACGCCACATTTTAAAATCTAAACATTTATTTATTATTATTTTAAGAATGGTATTAATGTTGGAGGAAAAAGAGAACACTGATCATTATTGAAACTTCTAGATGAACCAAAAAAGAACTATAATGATATGCGGAAAGGATTAATTATTAAGTTAAATACAACTTACCTACCAACTAGAGAATTAATTGAATTGTGATTACCGTTTTCGCATTTATTATGCATATAAATAATTAAAAGAAAACCACTCTTTTCCACGCGATAGTAAAATCACATCTAAAATAATTTTAAATAAAATATCATTATATTTTCAAAAAAATATAATTAATTTTTATTATTTATTATAAAACTAACACCTAAATCTTTATTTATTTTTTTACAACAATTTAATCTTATTATACTAAAAAGTGATTGCATAAAAATAAAATTTATTTTTTATTATTATTTTTAACTATATTAAATAAAGATTTTTTTAATTTAAATAAAATATGATGGAGATAATTGAGAAACAATTAATAAAAAATAATAAAAATATTTTAAAAATAATCATTTAATTTTGTGTTAATTTTTAATAATAATACGATTAAATTATGAGATTTTTACATTCATATTCTCTATACTTTAAAATATAGAACGAGTGTATTTCATTTTAAGTTTTGAAATAAATTAAGTTAAGCTAGCATTAAAAAAAAATTCTGTAACTTTAAGAACTGTAATTTTTAATAGATTTCTTATTTTTATGTTTTTATTTCTGGCTTATTAAAAGTTATCTACGAATGAAACATAATTCTAAAATTCGAATACTTTAATTGACAATATGTATTATAACATTTAATGGTTTTGATTAAAGAGTTTTTATAATATTTGATTCAAAACCCATAATTAGTTTGAAAGTTTATTAAATTATTAAATTTTATATTTTTATTTTAAATATGTTAAATAAACTAACCACGATTAAAAGTAGTAAAACAATTCTTATGATTTAAATAATAATAATACTAATAATAAATAAAACAATATGCTTTCTATTTTGAAAATTATTAAAAAATATATTTATTGAAAAATTAGCTCAAATAACGTAAAAAACTCATAATATAAAAATAACATTATTCAGAAAAATATTAGATAAAATGATATCTATTATTTTAATTGTTATGAGTTTTAATCACGTTGGATTTGTTATTTTTTTAATAATATTATATATATATATATATATATATATTGTTAATGGTAGAATAAACAATAAATTCTTTATTTTATGTAAGTTGTTAAAGTTTTATATCGATTGAGGATCGCGTTCACGCTGCGTATATAAACAAGTGCAATCCTTCATCTCAATCATCTCACAACTTGGGTTTTGAGATGCAGTTAGGTCTAAATTTAACATGGTATTAAAGTAAGGTTATCTGATCGGTACAGTTGTTTCGTTACTGGTGAGTGATGTATTCCGTCATTTGGGCTCCATAAGCTCAACATCACTATCGGTCTCAAGGAGATAGATTATTGTCGATGCGAGGAAGAATGTTAAAATCCTATATCGACTGAGGATTACGTCCACGCTGCGCATATAAAAAAGAGTAATTCTTCATCTTATAACCTGAATTTTGAGATGAAGTTAGACTCAAATTTAACATAAATAATGAATGTAAAATGATAGTAATCTACTCACTGATACAATGATAATACTTGTTATCTCTAATTTAGGTTGTCTTCGAATGACAACCCATTTTATAAAATAAAAAAAATAAAGTGATAAAAATTATAATTTTTCTTGAAATTTAATGTGTATTTTAATTGTGATATTTAATATATGATTTAATTATATGTAATTTATTTAAACATATAAAAAATTTAGAGTTTGTGTTCCAATTTAAATATATAAATAATATAATTATTTTAAAAAATTCAATTAAGAGATTTAGTAATCAATTTGTTTATGATTATCGAATTATTTTGTAGGTATAACCAGCTATAAATTATTAGATTTTTTTAATTCAATTTCACCCATTAAAAATATATTATTATCTTTGGCATCTACCCAATAATATATATATATATATATATGTGTGGGACGACGTGGGCATGTAGCTTCCCCAAAATATCAGTTAGAATTTTACAACATAATAATTTCACATAATTTTATATAATTTGGCTCATTTTTGTAACAAGTATCTGGATGGTTAAATTTTATACAATATTTACTAACAAGTTGATTAAAAAAATTTAGATCAGATCAACTAATTTAAAAATTAAGGATTAAAATGACTAACTCATCGAATCTAACTGATCCAGTTCACAGGTTACTCATCGAGAAAAAAACAATCATCGCATGAACTTAGACAGCTCTCTTGATCTGATACAAAACTCTTCATCAAAACGAAAGAACTAAAAAAAAAAAAAAAACACGCATTCAAAGCAAGATAATCCTCTTGTTGTATAATTTCTTTTTACGCACATTAAGACATGTAAAGTAGATTGTATTATTCAGTGTAGCTAACGATATAAAATTATACATAACTTTTTACGCACATTAAGACATGTAAAGTAGATTATATTATTAAATCATATATTTCATTTAACATCGTTAATAGATTTATAATTTAAAATTAATCATTTTATTTAAATATAATTTTATTTTATTTAAATTTCATATTTTTTTTATTTTCAAATTACATTTATATATATATATATATATATATATATATATAAATTATAAATAAGATTCGTAATTAAATATATATATTTTGGAGTTGCATTTATCTATTTTTTATTTATTAAGTAAATAAGATTTGTAATTAAATTAGGTATAATTTATAATAATTAATAAAAAAATTAATTTATTTTTAAGCAAAAAATTTGTAAAAATAATAATAATAGAGATATTTAAAATTTACTACTAACAATTAACAAAGTTCTAAAACATTATATAAGCATAATTTTTGTATAAGATACTATAATTCTTAAAAAAATATATAATTAAATTAATATTAAAATTATATTAGATATATCATTAATATTTTATTTTATAAAAATTATACCAATAGTTTTTTTAAATAAAATATTTAAAAAATATAAAATAAAATATTCGTGATAATTGAAAATTACAAAATAGTAAATTTATAATATTTTTTTATTAAAAAAATTGTTTACTGATGTTTTCCACCAGTAAAACTTGATCTAATTTATTTTTATAATTATTTTAGATTAAATTATAATAAAAATAACATAATTTATTTAAAAATAGAATATCCTATTATATATTCTTGTTAAAACTATGGTATCATTCTTTACTCAACCCAATTTATATAGGACTCCGTTTCATTAGCAAACCAAAGGTTTGCAAGTTCGAACTTTTCAACATTTCATGTTTACGGAGCCAGTCTCGGAAAGTTCCTTCTCTATCTTTCCCTTCTGTAACAACATAAATTATATGTACATGCAGTAGAATAGAGCAGCCAGTGAGCTATCAACGCTTTTCTGATATTTGTTGCACATCTTTTCTTTATAGGTCTGTTTCCAAGACCAGAGCTTTTCTTTATTCACGAGTCTTCAACACTCAACAGCTCCTCGAGCTTTTCTTCATTCTTCGCAAAAATAGAAGTGGTTTTTATTTATTTATTTTTTTACTTTTTGATTCCGATAGCTCCTGAAATTATCTAAAGTTACTAGCTTTTTTAGTTTCATTATATTGTTTATTTGTGGGGTTCTTGGTTGCTTTTCATTATCCAACTAAATGTAGCAGAGCAGTGTGATTATTTTAAAGTTCTGCTTGATTTCTAAGTGAGCCAGGGAACAATAAAACGAATGGGGTTCTTCAGGTTTGACTTTGGTTTTTTCTGATTTATTGAATTGGGTAGTTTGCAGATTGTTGTAGAAACTGACTCGCCTTTCTTTTCTCATTTTTTCTTGGCAACCAAACAGAGTGGTATACTTGGGTAGCTTGTCTTTTATAAAACTTTTAGCTCGTTTTTTTTTTGTGTCTAGGCTAGTGTATTGCTTTTACTTGCCATTTGCCATTTGCCATTTGCATTCGTTCCGGGAAAGAGAAAATCATTTAGAAATTCAGCTAGATAAAAGCCTGATTTCTGTCTCCTTCAATTTGAATATTTTTCGTACCTTCCTTTTGGGATGGTCATATTTAATTATATTTTTTCTCTCTATTTTCCTTTATTTATTTGGTCACTCCTTACTGGGTTAACTAAATGACCTAGTTCTGATAAATTCTTCGTTTAATTATAGGCGTTAAGGAGATTTTGAAGGCAATTGAGAAGTTTAAAAGAAGATGAATAACTTTGTCTCAGATCATAGTCTTTACATTGAGAGCGATGAAGAGGATGAAGAAAAGGAAGTTCACAAAGACGAAGGAGAAAATGACTCTGATTCTTCGGATGCTTCAGTCGATATTCAGCAGCAAAATAAACCCAGCTCTTACAACACTCAATGGCCTCAAAGTTACAGGTGTGTCTTTTCATCTGTCTGTTTTCCCCCAAGTTACGGCTTTTATTATTCTTCGAGGGCCTCCTGCAGGTCCTTCTTTTCTATTTTTTTTCCCGAAAGTTTACTTTAATTTTATAATTTTTGAATTAATCATTATTATAAAAACTTACAGCTTTTATTCTCAGAGTACTTAAAATTCAATCATTATTTAAAAAATTAAGCTTCTAGTCTCTAAGAATATACCATTTTTTATATAAATTATGTAATTTTTATAATAACATGATTAATTGTTTCTCATTTTAAAATTACAAAATTAAATTACATTTTTATATACAGTAACATGATTTATAAAACTTTTTTTTCCCATTTTCTTAATACTCAATTTAGAGTGAAGACTTTTTTTTTCTTTGATGCATTTATTGAAATAAATGTTCCAAAACACTTAAATTTTATTTTATCTTTAAAGTTAATCAGAATTCAATATGTCATTGAATTAGAACTTAGTTTAACTTTGATTGAGATTTTAACTTATTCAAATAATCAATTATATTAACATTAATATAAATATTAAAATGATTGTGTGTAGTTAACCTTTATTAAGTTTAAATGAATACTCATTTGAGTTGTAAGTTGGATT
Organism: Hippophae gyantsensis; assembly: GCA_030763125.1. Lineage (NCBI taxonomy): Eukaryota > Viridiplantae > Streptophyta > Magnoliopsida > Rosales > Elaeagnaceae > Hippophae > Hippophae gyantsensis. The sequence goes on from CM061033.1 coordinate 51,888,559, forward strand.
TTAATGTTAAAATATTAATTTGATAAAACATAAAAGATAAAATAAAATTTAAGTTTCAATTTTAAAAATTTAAAGAAAAAATATTAATTTTTTCCTTTGAAAAAATTTCTATCAATAAAAATATAATTGAATACAGAAGGAATTCATTTACCCAAAACTTAGTTTTCCAAAACTGTGTATAGTTCAGATAATACAATTATTGACCTACTATGACCCATTTGATTATGACTTTGTGACAAGACAAACATGCCAAATTCATATCACAGCTAGTATAGTATGAAATTGAATATATAATAAAAAAAATCTCAATAATTTCCAACAAGTTTATTTAGGGTATCTTTGTTTTTATTTTAGGATTATTTAAAAATGCTTTGAGACCAAGTATAAAAATATTTATTAGAAGCGCTTTTAAGTATTATAAAACATATTTTGTACTTATTAATATAAATACTTTTTCATAAAATCTCTCATATCTAAAAATATTTTTTTACATAATTACAAGCAAACATACTCACAGTTTCAATTTTTATTTTTTTTTTGGTTGGTTGGGGGTGGGTAGTCCTTATGAGTTAATAAACATGTCCTTCTGGCCAAGACCAAGTGCAATTTTCACATTGTTGATTTTTCCAACTAATGAACTCTTTATCTGAATTAATCTAAATCTATCTGAATTATTGTTTCAGGCAATCCATTGATCTATACAGTAGTGTACCCTCTCCAAGTATTGGGTTTCTGGGGACTCCTCCATTGACAAGATTAGGAAGTTCTTTTCTTTCATCATCATTAACAAGAAGGCACACTCCTGAAAGCTTATCTTCTGATCAGACAAAAGTACCATTGTTAACAAAAGTAGAAGATGAGCAACTGCCTCCACATAGACGTAGTTCTCATTATCTTCCTCCACCAATTTCATCAAGGAGGTCTTCTTATTTGAAGAAAGATGATAAATCATCAACGAAGGCTTCTCATGAACACCACCCCATTTCTCGTGAGAGTACATTTGCACAAACTGTATTTAATGGTATGTAAGCATTGCTTTTGTCTTTCCTGAGCATATTCGCAATTACCTTCATCTTAATTTGACTGCCTTTATGCTATATGAACTGTTTACTAACCAAAAATAATTTAAATTTCTCATAAAAAACAACAATTTGTGCACAGAAATATATGAGCTGTCAAAATTTTCAAACATGGAGAAAGAGAGAGGCAAAAGGGCCCGGTTAGGTGGTCTTTTTGGCACAAGGGAATCCACCAATTAAGGGGAAAAAAAATTATATCCTCTCCGTTTAATCTGAATTCTCCTGTACCCTAAGAATTAGAACTAGAAAGCTCCAAGTTGTGGCTTAAACTTATAAAGACAATTTTGCTCATCTCCTCACCATTATATATTATCCGGGAAAAAAATTGAAGACAAAGGACAAACAGCCTGAGTGTTTGTTTGGTCACGTATATTCATGAGCCTCTTTCAGGGACCCATAGTTTATCACTGATGAGTTTAAAAATTTGATTTTGCTTTGTCCCTATCGAAAACATCACATTGCTCAAAGACTCAAAGTATATGACTAAAGCATTCTAGCAACATAAACATATTGAGTAGCTCACCGAAGTAGGAGTTATAGTAGTGAATTGCAGAGATGGATCCAGACATATCTTACCTGATATGGATGAATAAAATATTAGGTGAGGGTTAGATTGTTGCTGTAATTATTGCTTAATAGGTGCGTTAGTCATATAATTACCTGGTTTGATTAATTAGGTTTCATAATTTAACATATATGATCAAATTGATCCCATTAACATAATATTGTCGAAATTAAGTGTTACACTAAATAAAATACAATTTACTAAGCACATGTGTAATTAACTAAGACTTATTAATTTTAAACTAAAACCTATAAAAAGTTTTGAAAAAAAAAGAAATTCATATCTAACAAAAAGCTTTGAATTCCTTATTACACGATTAAAAAAAATGTTTCTAATAAAAAATGTCTAGATTTAAGTATATTACAGCTTCTTTTGGCACCAACATGGGTAAAATCTATCCAATATATTTGAAGAAAAAGGTCACGCGTCTCTCACATGTCTCTTTCGATCTAATTTAAATGTAAAATTATAATTTAAATTTATTTAGCTTTTTCTTAAAAATTAAGGACCAGTTAAGCCTAATTCCAAAATAATAGAAATAAACTGCTCATTTTCGAAAAGAATGGGACTAAATCACCCCCTACCCATTAAATATTACTTGGACAACTACCCGTAAGCTTTTTCTTTTGTATAGTAAGAGATAATTGGGATCTGCATGTATTATACAATACATACTTGCAACATTTCATTTGTGATTTGTCCATACCTTATTATTACCTTCATTTATGAACAATCAAAAAAACAACTATATATTCTTGGTATGAACTATCGTGTGGTATTTTGGGCTCTTAGGGTCTTATTCTCTATCTCATAAGCTGCACATGAAAAGCTCATTTATCTAACAAAAGTGTTACTGCTAAGTTTGAAGTTTTTAATGACTCATTTTTTTCTTTCTTTGTACGGTTGTACCTTCTGTCAAATAAAACATCTTAGATGAAAGAAAATAATAAAGTGTTTGGTAATTTAACCAAATCTGAAACTAATGCAGGAATTAATGTTCTCTGTGGAGTAGGAATACTTTCAACCCCATATGCAGTCAAAGAAGGGGGATGGGTTGGGCTGTCTATTTTGGTAATGTTTGGTGTGCTTTCTTTCTACACTGGAATGCTCCTACGTTACTGCTTAGATAGCCAATCTGAACTTGAGACTTACCCTGATATTGGCCAAGCTGCGTTTGGTAGATTTGGTAGAATAGCTATCTCGGTTAGTCACTTCATCTTTTCCCCATGAAAATGTTATTTAAGTTGTGTGTATATAAGTTCTTTCACTTATGGGCTTGTTCTTATGTGAATGCAGATAATACTGTACATGGAGCTATATGTAAGTAAAGCTTTTTCACTTATGACTTTATGTATAAATCTATGTTTATATGTTCTTGAGTTATATATGTAGTAGTTGTAAAATACAAGTTATCTGTATTACCTTTGAAAATAATTTTGCAAAGTAAAATATATAACAACTCAAAAATTAAGTCCAGAATAATTTTTCAATTAAAAAAAAAACAAAAGATTTTCAGTGGTTAATATGCTGTGCTTATTTCCAAAAGTTCATTACCAATTTGTGTCAGTATCATCAGTCTACATACTCCAATCATTTTAGAGTAAGAACTTCTGTGAAAGTTGATTTTCAAAAAAACAAAGGCTTATCATTCAACCTGCCACTCAATTCTTGAGATATTTAGAGAATTTCTTTTATATCTTTGAGTCCAAGATTCACTTATTTATCTTGTAGGGATGTTGCATTGAGTATGTAATTTTGGAAAGTGACAACTTGTCTTCCCTATTTCCAAATGCCCACATAAGTTTGGGTGGTTTTGAGTTAAATGCAAACGTTTTATTTGCAATAGTGACCACTCTTGCTGTTCTTCCAACTTGTTGGCTTCGGGACCTCACCATTCTCAGTTATATTTCTGGTAATTACACCATCTCAGGGAACATCCTTTTTAGCTTCTATTTGTCAGAGGTGTTTGTTGTTAGTATTTACAATAATCTAATTTTGTACTGTTGCTTTTTCTTTTTTTGGACAGCTGGTGGAGTTATTGCATCGGTCTTGATATCAATATGTCTACTTTGGATTGGTTTAGTTGATGAAGTTGGATTTCACAACAAAGGGACCACACTAAACCTTTCAACTTTTCCAGTTGCTATTGGTCTTTATGGCTATTGCTACTCAGGGCATGCTGTTTTCCCTAATATCTATTCCTCGATGGCAAAACCAAACCAATTCTCTGCAGTCCTTTTAACATGGTAACATAAAACACACAACCCAAGAACCATCCAATCAATTGATTACTTCATGATCAATCTTGACATGTCATAACTAATTTGTTCAGTGAATATACCAAATTTCGATGACCATTTAAAAACATATACACTCAAGAACTCCTGCTTTGTTGTGTTCATTTATTGACCGTTTCAACGACTCTTTGATAAATGCATATACTTCTCTCTTTGTTGCTTAATTTCAGTTTTGGTATTTGCACTGCATTATATGCTGGAGTTGCTGTTATGGGCTATAAAATGTTCGGAGAATCAATTCAATCACAATTTACCCTTAACCTGCCTCAAAATTTGGTTGCCACCAAGATTGCTGTTTGGACTACGGTATGCTCTTACTCACCATGTGGCTGGCTTTGTTTCCCCTATTTTATATTTTTCCCCTTAGTTCATTTTATTCTTGTAAGAGAAATTGGTACAGCAGGCTGTCTTTAGCAGCCTCCCTCCTAAAGTATGGTAAAAGCACTTTTCCTTATAGTGTTTTACAGTATAGCCAGAATAGTTCTATTTTGTTTACTGTTGACTACATGAGGGAGATAGACATATCATAGGTGAAACTTAAATCTTAGCTCATTGGTAAAGTGACTAAAGAATTTTTAGTCAATCTATTAGAGTCAATGATAGAATTGCCTGAAGTTGATATATAATAGGTGAAACTTAAATCTTAGCTCATTTGGTCGATGTCATTATACTTGCGGTTCACTTAGTGATCCGGTGGAGAAACTCCACATTTTTCCGTTTCAAGTAACCATTTGATTTAAAAATAATCTAGATAACTGTGATTCAGCTTCCATATCCTTTTCCATGTGTGTATTTTTCTTGCCTGCTTGCTAACAACTTTGAGGTTACTGTTTATGCAAAGATGGTATTGCCTTTGAACCTACTTAATATATAAGCTGGTAGCTCATTTTAATTAGTACATATTCTTCTGTTCTCTTGCAGGTGGTTAATCCATTTACTAAATATCCTCCCTCAATTTATGCAAATAAGTGTTATCTGACTAAAATATATTAACCAAATAAAACTTAATCTAAAGAAAAGGAAACAAAAAAAGTCCCAATATGTATTCAGCTCTATGTTAGTATGTTACTTAACATATAAAGTATGCACAAACAAATTAATAAAATGAAAAAGAAGTTACATTTCCTTAATAAGAAGCACATATGCATTAACTATGACCCCAGTTGCAATGAGTTTGGAGGAGCTGATACCATCAAACCAAACCAAGTCTCGTGCGTATGCCATCATCATTAGAACGTTACTTGTTATCTCTACCCTGCTTGTGGGTCTTTCTATCCCCTTTTTTGGTGAGATAATTTATTTATTTTCTTAATTAAATGCTGCTAATTCTTATATAATTATGGGATTATTTTAACTTTGATATTTATATGTCTTTTATAAATTATGATAGGGCTTATTATGTCACTCATTGGGTCCTTACTCACAATGCTTATAGTAAGTTCTGCTCAGCAATTTAACAAGGCTTTCAATTTGTTGCTGCATAATATCTTATTAACCATCATTTCTCTGTTTTTGACAGACGTTGATACTTCCTTGTGCTTGTTACCTTAGCATCTTGAGGAAGAAAGCTACTCGTGTTCAGGTATTGTAAAATTGTAATTTTTATAAGATTGTTAGCAACCAATCTTTGTATGTTATTATTATTATTATTATTATTATTATTGGGTACAACCATAATGCTTTGTTTTATTGTTATATTGCAGGTAGTACTTTGTCTGATGATAATTATAGTGGGCGTTATATCAGCAGTTATTGGTTCCTATTCGTCAATCGAGAAAATTATAGAGAGTTTGTGAGAAGCTGAAGTGTTTATGGGACATTTGTAAAACAATGGGATCTAAGTTGTTGAAATTACATAGCTTCTTCTAGGAGTGTGTCTTCTACCACTTATGAGTAACTTTCGCAATTCTATCCCATATTTCCCTACTAAGATGTTCTCATGATATAAATAATCTATGATCTCTTTATGCCTACTTTATCATCCTCTTATTGTATTTACCGCACAATCTTCATATATCACTTTTCTCCTTTCATTAATAGTACAACAAAATATGACAAACGAAAACTATGCTATAGCCACTAATGCAAGCTATTTGTGACATAAAGCAGAGTTCCCAGGTGTAGCTTGACATTCTTTATATTTATAGATAGTAGTAACAATAATATTTTAATAGGATTGTACTGCTTCTGCTATGACGATTATTATTTATTATCAAGGGTGTTTACACATCAAAACTTGGCATTTGTCAACATGTTCAATTCCATCGTTTCTTGCACACTAATTTTCATATAAAATTGCAGAGTTGGTTTTTGTAATGCAAGTGTTCAAGAAATCGGCAAACAATTTTTTTGTCAACTTTTAGCTCTTGGGATTCACAAGGGAAGTGCCTGAAATTGCAAATTAGCTAATGCAAGTGTTTTATTTGTTTGTTTGTGCTTATTTATTTATTTACTTTTGTTTTGTTTTGTGCTTTTGTCTTTGGTATCTGCTAATAGTTGAGAACCCAAATTCCTTTTTTATGTTTTTTGGCCTCTGATATTGGATGTTTAATTAGGATGAAAAAAATATATACAGTGAACACCAGTGGATAAATATATCAAATTTAAGTTGGATATTTAGATTTTTCCGAGAAAAGTTATAATAATTGATTAAATATATGGATTTCGGTTACACAGGGTATATATAATTGTATCAGGAAGAACAAAATGATAAAAATAACATAATTTTACTTGATATAATTTTATTTAAGGATGTGTAATATACACCGGAATCAACCTAACCCAATATACTAAAATCAACCCAACTTAATATTTTCGATTTTAAGATTTTATTGATTTGAATTGATTTTCTTTTTACATATACAATTATTATTAGTTTGGTTTGGTTTTCGATTCTTTAAATCAATTAAAAACATGTTTGTATCACAATATTGTTTCATTTTAATATTTATATTTTATGAACATGTTAAAAACTTATGTTATGTTTAAAGATTGAGTATGAAACATGATTGAAATTTGTTTTTTATATGATGTTTTATGGATAGATAATTTAACTATTTTATTCTCATTTTTTATTTTGTAATAGAAGATTTGAATTTCTATCTTTTAATTTATTGTTTATTATTATATTTTTAATTCCATCCAAGAGAATAACTTTTTTTTAGATAATATTTTAGAATTAAATTTTGTATTCCGGTTTGTTAATACGAGATAAACAAATTTTACTTATTTTTTTCATTAAAGTTTGAATATTTAAACAAAATTCATGCAAAATTTTTTAAAATAGGTAGTGGCGTAGGTAGAAAAAAATTTTAAACTAACTAGATTGTACATATTTAATATACTAAAGATTAAATATAAAATTTATAAATTAGAGACAACAAAATGTAACTCAATAACATAAAGCTCATTGTAACATGTTAAAATTCTAGAATTCAAGTCTTTTTTATGTTTACACATGTATGAGTTTTTTTTTGAAAAAAAATTATATTTTCTTCGTTCAAATAAATAATATACGAATAATTAAATCAATAAAATAAAAATATTTTAAATCATTTTAAATTAAAAAAATTAGTTTTGTTATAAAAGAGAATAGTTACTTTCTTATCCTTAGATATTACCAAAAATAAGTTATAATTGTTTCCTATATAATGAGTGGGTATTATAATACTCGTGATTTTATTTTCACATATTTAATATATTAATCATATTTTAGTTACAATTATATTTTGAAAGTTTTGATCATTTTTATGCAATTTTATTTTTTTAGGATTTTTTTGTTACTAAAATTTAAGTGGACTCAAAATAAATCACTAATAGGGACACTATAAATGTATCAATTTAAAGTTTATTAATGTATCCAATTTAAGAAATTAATTATCATGTTTAATTTTTTTAATGAATTACCTTTTAATTTTTATTAAAAATAAAAAAATAATAATTTATATATGAACTAAAAACTAATAAATTTTGAAAAAAATATTAATCCAAAACCTATCATTTTACTTGTCTAAGTTTTTAATATATTAATTTTATATTATTTAATTATTTGTCTCTTATAAATTATAATTACATTACATTTTATATTTTTACCATTAGAGATTACATTTTATATTTTTACCATTAGAGTTTACATTAATGAATAATGTGTGACTTTAATATAATAATTAATAAATTTAATTCTATAAGTCATAACTATTCATTATTATTTATTTATCTTATTTTTAAATATTTATTGCAATTTAGTTCGATAAGAATAATGATTAAAATTTAAAAATTATAATTAAATTAATATTAAAAATTGTCCTACAATATTAAAAAAAATTAATAAATAATATCTATTTAAAGAAAATTATTAATCTAACTCAAACTAAATCAATATAATTAATTTAAATTAAATTAATTTAATTTTTTAAACTTATTGATGTAAATTAGTTATTATTTCTCAAAAACTAACCATATTAAACTAATTTCTATTCTAATTTAAACACAAACTCATCCATTACCAATTATACTATCCCATCCAACTCAACGAACTTATTTAATATTTATATATTTAGTTTTTCAAAATCCCATAATGCCCATGCAGTACGTACTCTGTATGCAGCCCATCATCGTCCATTAAACTAATCAGGCGGTTGTGGTTTTTCCTCCTCTCTTTCTCTCCAAAAGCGAACGTTTCCCAAGAATCTCAGGCCCACGCGATCTCCTCCACTCCACCTTCTCAGTTCTCTCTCTCATCCTCCTCCTTCTAATTCTTTTCGAGTCTTCAAATTTTTGTTTTCTTGAATTTGTGGCTTAGATTTTCGATTGCAGAACAATAATTTATTAATTAGTGAATGCTTCAAGCCTCCATTCATTTCATTCCCGTTACCATTGTTCTTTTTTCTTAGTTCTTTCAGTTTCAATTCCAAGATGTAAGCGACTCTGTGCGATGGATTTTTCTTCTGATACGAAATTTATTTGTATTCATCCATACATACACTAAATTGGTATATAATACGTATGTTTATTGCTGCGCTAAATTTCAATTTTTGATCGATGCAGTTTAGGAATGATTCGCTGGGGGATTTGATCACATCGAAGTGCGAATTTCTCTTAAAAGTATTTCTCGCTTGGTAATTGAATTTTTTTTTTGGTGATATGATTTTTTGTCTGTTTGGATATTGAGAAAAGGGGTGGCCAATAATTAAAACTGCTTCGCTTGAATTATTGCATCTTAGTTTGGTAATTTTATTGGAATACGAAATGCTCTTGCTTCTGTTGAATTTCATGAGTAGCTTAATGCATTTTGATATGTGCTAAGTGCTAGAAGCGCCTAAACTTCTAGGAATTTTTGTCATGTTCACTCAGCTAAGAAACAGAAATATGGGTTTAGGGTTAGGGTTTGATATTTTATATGTTTGCCTTTTCAAGTTATTCTGCTAACTTTGGCTTCTACTTTTTTTGTGTGGAAAATTTTAGAATTTTGGAGATGGCAACTAGGAATGATTTAAATATGCTATCAGGCATGGGAAATGGTGTGCAAGGATCTACTGGGAATTTAGAAGATAGCTGGCAGACTGAATTGCAATTACTTCTGCAACATCAGTATAATGAGAATATTCTTGGACGGGAGAGAGATTTGAATATGTTCAGGAGCGGCAGTGCTCCTCCAACAGTAGAAGGATCATTAAATGCCATGGGTAGTCTGTTTGGGAACTCTAACTTTGGAGAGAATACTGGTACGGCCAGTACTAATGAAGGAATTTTATCCGAAGATGAGATTTGCTCACATCCTGCTTATCTTTCTTATTATTATTCCCAATGTAATAATAACCCAAGATTGCCCCCACCATTAATGTCAAGAGAGGACTGGCGTGTTGCACAAAGATTTCAGGCAGGTGGATCATCAAATGGGGACACTAGGGATTGGGGGAGGAAAAAGATGGTTCATGGTAGTGATAGCTTGTCATTATTTTCAACGCAGCCAGGACTGTCTGTTCAAAGGGCAGAAAATGATTTGACGGAATTATGGAATAACAATGGAAGGAATTTCTCAAGGAAAACTTCATTTGATTGGCTAGATAGAGGATCGGATGGTCTTATTGGTTTGCCAAGCAGTGGAATTGGTTCCAGGAGAAAAAGTTTTGCTGACATACTACAGGTAATTATTGTAGCTGCAACCTCAATTTTATTTTGGCATGTTTAAACTTGTGATCGTACTATGTTTTCTTTAAACATTTTTCTTTTTGGCATTTATTTCTCTGTCATGGTTTTATAATTTAAAAAAGAAGTTTTTTCACATAGATCAGTATTATATCCTTTTGTTTTTCTATCAAGTTCTTTTGAAGATGCTTCAACAAATCTACCTTTTCTTTGGGTACATCTTTTCCAGTACAGAATGGAATATATCAATTCCTATCACACGATAACATTTCTTGTTTCTCTTCATCTAGGAAGCATATAGAAATTCTGCCATAGTTGTGTGCCATGAGCACTGCAATATTTATAAGGTGACTTGTTCCTGCCAGGGAGTCTAAGTATCTTTTCATTTTAGCTCTTGAATCTCTTTTTTGCCCTCATGTCTCGCTTTATTCTATCCTGTGAAAGTTAAGCATTGGATATGTGTTTCTGAGGTGTTTTTCCACTGTTAGTTCTGATAGTTTTTGTTTTCTGCATCTTAGAGTTCATGCAAATATGATTTAATTCATTTAGCATACTAGCTATGGAATAACCTTGGCTACTACCATCCTTAATTGCTGTATTGTTGTCTTTTCATGCTGTTGAGATGTTGCAGGAAGAACTTGATCAATCTGGATCCATATCAGGGTTGCCACCACATCCATCAAGTTGTTATGCTTTTGGTGATCTCGTGAATATGAGTGTTGCTGATTCTCATCCAACAGGTTGTTTTTGTAATGGACTGGCACCAGTAGAGGTCCTGCACAATGGAGTTGCTCCCCATGGCCTGTCAGAAACTCAGAGACATGGGTCTTCTTCTTTTCAATCTGCAGGTTCCTCTTTGTCAAGGAGTCCAGCATCTGAACTAAAAATAGTGGGGAAGTCTCATAGTTCTGGTCTTCCTCCTGTTGGAAGCAGGGTATGCCCTGTTGAGAAGAAAGTTCTTGGTCCAAATATCCAAAATGGTCATTCTTTTGGGAAAGCAGAGCTTGCTGATATTACTTCCAACTTTTCTAGCTTAGGACTGTCCAAAAATAGGCAAGGAGATGTACACAATCATGCTCAGTTGCAGCTTCATATGGACCTCCATAATAAGCCTGATTTACAACTGAACAATAGCCATTACCAGAACCTGCGACAGGGACTCGTTTATAACAACAATTCTGAAAATCTTTCTTATGGTTCCCATTATGCTGATGTAACTAGGAAAAATGACATTGCAGCTCATCTTAATGCCACTAAGATATGTTCCAATGGGCTAGTTAATTTTCCCAAAAGGACTTCTTCTTATGCCAATCTTTACTCAAAAGCAAGTTCGTCAGGACTTGGAAGTTTAGAAGAGTCTAGTGTTTATCATCAAAATACAAGTACTCCGGGACTGGAATTTATGCCTGGTGCATATCCAACTAATCAGAAACCAACCACAGCTATGAGAAATTATTTTGATGCTGGTAAATATTTTTTCGACATTTTCCTTCATCCTCTATCATTATAGAGATTCAGCTGGTTCTGTGAGCATTGACCCTATAGTTATCTCATTTTTTAATTTTCTCTTATATGGTGGTTCAGGAGACAAACAAAGTCCAAACACATTGGGAAATAAAGTTGAGCCTGATTTTCATTCTCCAGTTGTGGACCCACTTCACACTCAATTTTTGCGAAGAACTCCTATTTATGTATCAAGTTCTGTTGCTAGTCCAATTGATTCTTCTCTGCCTAAAAATCAGTTCGGCACTTCGCATGGAGGGTTTGAGGGACTTCCGGAAGCTTATCTAGAGGCCTTGCTCTCTCAACAGAGAGAACAGCTTGAATTGTCACTAATAGGTAGATCAGGTGGTAATTGTGATTCATATGGTAATCTGTCATTTAGGGCTGGTAAAGTTCCACATCCAGGAAACCTACGGGAAAATTCATTAGTTAATTCTGTTGGATCGGGATCTCATTTATTTCACAATGAGACAATTTCACAATTCAATTCAATGTTGAGAAGTCCCATGGGAGGGGCCGTTGGCTCATGGCACACAGATAATGGCAATAATCTGGAAGGGAGGTTTGTGTCTTCCCTGTTGGATGAATTCAAAAACAATAAGACAAAATCTTTTGAGCTTTCTGATATTGTCAATCATGTTGTAGAATTCAGGTATTTGATGTCTTCTTCTCTGTTTTATATTCCAATTATGCTGTTTTTATCAGAATCTGAGTTTCTATAATCTGTAAATTGCAGCATGGATCAATATGGGAGTCGTTTTATTCAGCAGAAATTGGAAACTGCTGCAGTTGAGGAAAAAGCCAAGATATTCCCTAAGATTATTCCACATGCACGTATTTTGGTGACTGATGTCTTTGGAAATTATGTCATACAAAAAGTATACATCTATCATTAGTTGTACTAAATTATTCTCTATTTGCTCATTTGTGACTACTGATATTCTTCTTTTTTGGTCTTGAAATTGCAGTTTTTTGAGCATGGAACAGAAAGCCAGAGAAAGGAGTTAGCCAATCAACTTACTGGCCATGTTTTTCCTCTTAGTCTGCAAATGTATGGCTGCAGAGTTATTCAGAAGGTTATTACCAAATATTTAAAATACTAATGTACTTCCATTATAATATGACTTCTGTGTATGCTTCTGTGAGTGGTGCTGATTGGTCTAACAATCTCAATTTAAGAATAGATTTTTCTTGACGAGAATGTAAAAGGATGTTTATTATACAAGAACAAAGTATTTCCTTCAATGGATTTTGGTTTTGGCATTTTTGAGGGCTGGTGAGGGGAGCTGCCTACCTGTAGACCAATCTGTGGACCACATAAGTGATGCTACATGAAAATTGAAATTTTCGAAGATGATAAAAAAGGAATAGGAAAACCATGAATCCTGATGGAGAAAATAGATGCTAATAAATCTATACACAATACACCCAAGCTACGATGATGACTGGACATAAAAGTGGTCCATAGGCCTTGCTATAAATCTCTAGTCGTTATCTGTCCACTTCAAGCTTTCATATCATGACCTGGTGTTTATAAAGGAAAATAATTACCTCAATCTTGATTTTTATTGGACAAAAGCCAGGAATTTTTCATCATGAAAAAATTTAAAATATTTATCACTTTTAGTTATGGACTAAACCTCGAAACTGTGGCATCTTTCTGACTGAAAATTTCTTTTTCCCATTTTGAAATACTTATATGCAATTCCTTGAGTTTTGGTTCATTAGTCATGCTTGTATGATATGTACCGTTTTGCACATTCCACTGCTACACCCAATACTTTGTTGCAGAGGCAAAAAGCAAAAGTTAATCAGCTTTCATGTATGTATTATCTGTGCATGGCATGTGATAAAGCATGATTTTTGGAGTGTACACGCATGCACATGTTAAAATAGCAATATGTATTTAATAGGTCAAAATTGCCCCTGATGCCGTAAATTGTATAACAGGCCTTGGAGGTGGTTGATGTGGACCAACAGACTCAGATGGTTACAGAGCTTGATGGTTCAGTGATGAAATGTGTCCGTGACCAAAATGGAAATCACGTTATTCAGAAGAGTGTTGAGTGTATCCCTCAAGATCGAATTCAATTTATTATCTCATCCTTTTATGGTCAAGTTGTGGCACTTTCAACCCATCCTTATGGCTGTCGTGTCATTCAGGTTGGTTGTAGTTTGAATTTTCTTTCTTATGACTTCAGGGTCGTGGAGCATTATGACAGAGGCACACATTCCGTTTACTCTTTTTCTTATTATGTTTTTGTTGTGGCAGAGGGTCCTAGAGCATTGTGATGATACAAATACACAAGAAGTTATTATGAAGGAAATCATGCAATCTGTGTGCATTCTGGCACAGGATCAATATGGGAATTATGTTATTCAGGTATCTATAATTCGTTTCTGAAATGGTACATGATCCACACGTCACTGGACAAAAGTTAATTCTGTCTATTTCCTTTTCATAGATATAGTTTGTTGTGTTTTTTCATTTTGATTTTTTGGTTGGTATTTCAATCAATAGACTGCATCATGTTCATATGCAAATGTTTTGGTGAAAACTCCAAATGCTGTCAGACCAAATAATGAGCCCAAAAAAAATATATTCAGGTTTTATTTTGCTTAGTCCCATCAAATGAGGACATTATTCTTTCTAAATTGTCTTATTTTAATAAAACCAAAGAAAAAAAATTACCGTGCACAATTTCTATTTAATCTCTACATGTGTCTTTTGTGATGTGTGTGAACTAGTAAATTTACATATACGACTCACTTCATAAGTTGGTGAGAATTTTTCATTCTTACTGTTCTTAGTGCTTATCCACATCCTACTCTTATTTTTCAGATATAACAACCATTCCTGGTAGTTTTTAAACCACTGTTATCTTCTGGTCTTTTTTATTCCACATGCTCATGTAAATGGATAGTTTATGTTGTGTTATTTTGATTTGTTCCATAAGTGCCTTCTTTCGCTTTCTGGAAGATTTTCCCTATTTTATTTTCGAAGTGCCAATTCTTTTTTTTTCTTGTTATAGTGTTATCTTATTTAAAAACTATTGTTAGTGATCTGTAGGCTGTAGCTGATATTTCTATTTTGGCAGCATGTACTTGAACATGGTAAACTAGAGGAGCGTTCTGCTATTATAAGCAAATTTACCGGACAAATTGTAAGGATGAGTCAACAAAAGTTTGCGTCCAATGTTATTGAAAAGTGTCTAATGTTTGCAAGTTCAGAGGAGCGTCAACTGTTGATAAACGAGATGCTTGGTTCCACTGACGAAAATGAGCCCCTACAGGTGCAGATCATCCTTTGCTCTAATATAAATAGTAATGTTTTTGATTATGAAAGCTTGAATATCCCACTCCGTCACTGGTATTATATTTCAATATTTGAATTTGAATTTTAAGGGCAAGTCATGATCGGGGGGGGGGGTGGTACCAAGTACCATGAGTGTTCAAAAAATACTCAACCTAAACAACGTAAACCAATCCAATCCAACCTATTTTTATAGGTTTTTTTGTTAGTGTTGGAATTTCAATTCCAAGGATTCAATACACCATACGCCTTGCGTTGACCAATTCAATTCATTTATATTTATATTTATATTTTATTAATAATAAATATAATGTTATTTATTGTAATTGAATAAACCTAAGATATAAAGTCTTTTATTTTTTGATTTTCACATGCATAATTGACTTGGAAGCTAAATATTTGATTTATTATATATAATATTTAGATTTTAAATTATATTATATGCTTAATTGAGCGTAAAACTAGATCTATATATTAAAAGAAAAAATCATGCAATAATTAATTAATTATAAAAAGTAAAAGCTTAAAGAACTTGACTACAATTAATATATAGATTTTTTGTCCTTAATGGATTGGTTCGATTCTTATTTTTCAAGAATCAATTAGATTGGATTAGTTTTGGTTTTTTATTCAAACCCAATCCAATCCATCATTTGCAAACCCTTGTCAAATATCACAGAATTCCTCAAGGTTTGACTAAATATTAAAACACACCCCTAGTTTCATTAATTTCATGAAATCCAAGATAAGTGAAAGAAACCAAAAAGTAGAAGCAGTTAGAGACATGCTAGCTAAATTTGTATTATGTCAAATATTTTTCATTATTTGCTAATTTAAGAATATCATGCTCATAAGCAATTAAGCTAACAGTCTTCAGCCTACTTTCCATGTTTCTCTTTAGTGATTCACATATGAAATGAGAATTGTGGTTTTTCACTTTCAGAATGTATATTGTCAGCTATCATAATCCAAAAGTAGCTCTCTTGCATTTATCATGTCTACAGGAGAAATACAACCTAAAATGACTTATATTTGATTTAGGATTCTGTTTTTAATATTGGTGGTATTTTTCATACGACATATTGTTATCTATATTTTAATTTTAATTTTTTATTCTGTTAACTGCATCTTGTACTTTTATTTCACTTTTTCAGAGGCATTTGTATAATTGCTATATCCAACTTTAGTTTTGGGCTATATGAAACAATTTTGTGAAATGGGGTTGAATGAAACAACATTGTGAAAAGTATAGGGGGTGCCTATTTTTGAAACTACGGGGAGTGATATTTTTGAAACTACGGGGAGTGCTATGATATTGTGTAAGGGGTCTATGAAATTTATCCTTACATGGTATGGTACCTTAGGTTTTCTATTTGGTATACATTGGGATTATTTTTCTCTCAAAATGCAGGCAATGATGAAGGATCCATTTGGAAACTATGTTGTTCAAAGGGTTCTTGAGATCTGCAACGATCAGAGTCTTGAGTTCATTCTTTCTCGCATTAAGGTTCATTTGAATGCACTGAAGAGATACACTTATGGTAAACATATAGTATCTCGTATAGAGAAGCTCATCACGACGGGAGGTGAGGAAGCCATTATGTTAATCCTTTCTATTTTTTCATCGATCCAGTATTGTCGTGAGTCCTTACAAAGTCTGACAACTTATGGCTTTTATCTTCTAACCTTTTATTGCAGAAAGGCGCATAAATTTGTCATCTACATCTTCCTCAAAACTCCCAAATTAGAGCAAGCATATCATATCTCGCCATAACGGAAAGTGTTTACCTTGTGTACAGCTAACATGATGGCAACCTCTGCAAGTCTCAGATAACATTATCTGTAAATAAACATGAATTTACGGGGCTGCTCTAATAAGATGATTTCCGGAGTCTCTCTGTTTATGTAAATTCAACCTAGTTATAAACTTATAATCTGGCACTGGCAGTGACTCCATTGGAATGATCATTTTTGGCTGTCTTGACCTAATGGGTATAAAGTGAGTTATTATTGACTGGCCTTTATTGAGAGTACATGTCAGGTTCATAGTATCTGAGACGAACAGCACAAGAGAGGGAGGGTACACATTTATAGGGCTTTGAAATTTGAACATCTGTGTATATAAATAGAGTATCTATTTATTTTTTTTCACTTCGAGATGCATCATTTTGCTAGTTTCGCTGCTATGAGACATACTGAAGAAGGTAAAATAGATTGACTTGGAAGACAGCCTGTCGGCTCCTTTGATTTCTCACCTATTTGTAAAGTAGAAAATGATTTTCAGGTGTAAATTAAGATAAAATATTAATAAAATTAAAAAGATATTATTAATTTTTAAATTTTATTTTATTTTATTTTTAATGAAATAAGGTGATAATGAGACAAGTAATAATACAAAAACAATAAAAATTATGATAAAATAATAATTTATAATGTAAGTTTAATAAGAAAAATTATGGTTAATATTAAACACATTAGTGTTATAATATAAATGAGATAAGATAATATTTGAATAAAATAATATAATATTGTATCGTGATTTTATTAAAGACTAAATAAGACTTGAAATGAGATAAGATAGTCTATTTGACATCTTAATTATAGGAGATAATTCATGCATGTTTTATATGTTCATGTGTTTGTCAACTTGGAAGATAATCCGTTGGGTTTTTTTTTTTTTTCAAAATAATTTTCTATTGTTATAATTTTAGGTAGTAATTTTTATCTAAATTTACATAATTTTTTATTATTATAAAAAAATAAATTATTCTTAATTAATTAATTTATTTATAGTAATATGATAAATGATGATTAAAATGAAAGAGGTATACTTTTAATCAATGCAAAATTTAAACTACAGATACACGAGTCGTTTAGAGAAGCAGGTTCTGCTTGGTTGATGGATGAATGATGAATGATGAATGCAAGTTCGTTTTAGCTCTGGCCACTGACCAGTTTAAAACTCTAAAGATGGACTTAAAAGAGAAATAATAGAAAACTGTCATAAATTCATTGGCACTGTTTAATTAGATATTTATTGTGCATGTTGACATCGTATTATTTGCTTAAATTCACATATTTTTCAACTATTTTTTTACTCATTTATGTAAATACAAGTCCATAATATCTAAAACTAACACAAAACAATTAGCAATCAATTCCTTGAAAAAAAGGAATTGCACACATGACTAAATTGGCAACCGTGTCAAAAATGAAACCAACTGGCATGCTTGTGACATCACAAACCAAAAAATTCCAAAATGTCACTAAATATATTACCACAAAGTCATTCAGTTTTACACCATAACAGCAACAAACTGAAAATTTCCAACTCAAGATCGCGTCAGAGAAAATAAGCACCAAATAGTTAATCAACTCCAATTTAATTTCATATGCCAAAAACTTAAAAAACTAGAAGGTACTCTAGACTTCTATGACGACTGCTTGCCATACTGACAATAGAACACACTCAGACATCACAGTTAGAATGCAATAGCATGCCCATTTCCCAGCAATTCTCATCTCAACGTGCCTCGTACTGAACAACTGCAAAAAAACAGGAATCATATTAGACATTTGCAGGAAAGTATGGAATAACTTATCAGTATTCATCTTCTTTAATGAAAATAAAACAAACGGTAAATAATTTTAGGTGCAACAACACAATTTAAGACCATCAAGTTGGAGCTCTGATCCAATTTTCAACCAAGAAACACTAACAAAGCACAAACAGGAAATAGCTCACAGCAATCTTTTTACAATTTTACTTATTCTTTCATCATCAATTCAGTCTCTTTACCAGTTTAAATAATGCCCAAATATTTTACTGAACCAAAGTTGGAGAGATTAGACAACTAAGAGTTAAACGGACTCTTATGTAGAGTGGAATGATTTGCTTCCCAAGTTCCATTCAGTTCATAATCAAGTCTGCCAGTTACTACAATGGCACCGTCAATGTCTCTACATTTGAGGTTCAGGAATATCGATCCTTTTTGGCTCCTTTTTAACATATTTTAGTTATAAAGTCAATTTCATCTACTACGGAACCCAATTCACATCCAATTTGTTCTCATTTGAACGACAAAGCTCTTTTATTGTTACAATTGGCATTTGTAAATACTAACCCAGGAAAAAAAAAAGGATTGCAAAAAAACCTCTTTTGTGGAACTTGAGAAATTAAGCAGGATGCGTAAACTAAGGAAATTCAATCCAAGAATCAAGACTCATAATCTCCACACCCTAAATTCATGCTAATTACTTATTATCAAATACACATTCAGTAACTCCAAAATTTCCTACTATCTAATCACATAAAAGAAACTAATCAACGACTAGCTTAAATTATTTCTAAAATATTTACAATATAACATGCCATACATATCTGAATCCAGTAAATCAAAATCAAGTAATGAAGAAGATGATTATAAATGTTGGCATGAGTACAGAAAAGAGAAAGAGAACATACTACGACGGGTGCGCTTTTTGTACAGGATACGGTAACCGCACTCTCGACACTGAATTACATCACCTGGCTTCAGAGTATTCTCCATACCACAATCTACACGCGTAACATCAAATTACCCTCAGAAGAATATTTTTATTTCTATTTTCTTTGGAATTTCTCGAGAAACAAACAAAAAAACAGAGTATTATACGAAAGAAGATACCTCCACAGACATAGCTAACAGGCTCCGGCTGAGGATCCATCAGTGAAAACTAGCGACTGCGAGCGGCTTTCGCACAAGTGTTTCCTCTCTCCCGTCTATTCACCAGATTTAGGTTTTGCGCGTCGTTAGTTTGACTTTAAGTTACACACCGAGAATGTTAATATATAGTGTGGCACGCTTCATGATAAGGGTGACTCGTTGTGACAACTGGATGAGGCCTAAATCTGATAACATGTTACTTCAGCCCAAAAGTTTTATTTAATTTTTAGAAAGAAAAAAAAAATATGTTTATGTTCTTGTTGTGAATTTGAAATGCGACTCGAAGCAAATTCATTTATCATAATTATAGAAATCATAAATACAATTTTGAGAGTAATTCTAACTTACGTACATATCCAGTTCATTTAAACTTTTAAATTATGTTAATTAAATTTCATCTACTAAAACTATTTAAAAGAAAAATTTTATTTTGACAACTACCTGAGTATCTTTTGTAAAGTTAAAGCTATTTTAATCTTTAACTATTTATTAAATTAGTATAAAATTATACTGAATGGCTTGATGAGCACGTGATGGGTGATAACTATTATCTTAATAATTATAATAATAATTTATTAATTTTAAATATATTTAGATAATAATTATGGATTATAAATAAATAACTGTTTTTTTAAAAGTTAAAAATATTTTTTATTTTTTAATATTTATTTAAAAAATTAAATTTTAATAATAATTCTTATTTTATTACATTATTTAATAAATTAATATTAATTTTTATCTTTTAATTATTTAATATAATATATATATATATAATAAAATTTATTCTAATCATTAAAAATATTATGTTTATTATTACTAAACTTGTTAAGTAATTATATACATTTTTGGTTTCTACTACCTTGATATTTTAATAACTATCTTGATTTTATATTTTTTTAATTATGATTATTTTTTAAAAAAATTATAAAATAATTTTAAAAATAAAAGAATTATTTTTAAATTGAATAATATTTAAATTTATAATTTAAAACATAACAAAAAAAAAGTGCGTGAGAACCATAAATTTCCACAATAAAGTAGTTTTCATATTTATTTTTTTGACATTACGTTATCCTTTGTTAAAAGGATTTCTTTCTTTCCTCTTATTCGTGCATTAGACACGTATTCACATAATTTCAAATAAATATTATTTTTAAACGTTATAATTTTAAGAAATAAAAATAAAATTTCATATATAAAGTATAAATAATTAAAGTTATATAAAAAATAATATTAATATATATTTAATTTTAATTAACCATAATTTTAATATTATAATAACTATCTCTGTATATCTTTTCAATTACGATTATTTAAAAAAAATATTAAACTTTTACGATTAATTACAATTTTAATTATTAATAGTTAAAATATTTATCCCATTAATCAAGATCATCAAATTAAACCAATAGAAGGATGAAACTCGTAAAGACGTGATACAGATATAATTCTAAGGCCATGCATTTAACAACTAGAATTTAAGGTGATGTTTTGTTGGAGGGAATAGAAAGAAATCAGAATTAATTTCTTCTATTTTGTGTGTTTGTTTGAGCGGAATAGAGGGACGAAATAAAATCGATTATTAATAGTTGAGCGGAATAGACGGACAGAATGAAATCGATTATTAAAGGATAAGAAATTATAATTTCTTCTCTCTCTTTAGGAATCATGATTCCATTTACATCTAATTTTTTTTTTTCAATTTTATCCTCACCCCAAATATAACTCTAAACTCAAATCCCAAATCCCAAAACCCAAAACCCTAAATCCAAATCCTAAATCCCAAAATTTCAAAACCCTAAACCCAAAATCCCAAATCCCTAAACCCTAAATCCAAAATCTCAAAACCCTAAACCTCAAATTCCAAATCCTAAAATCCTAAACCCTAAACCCTAAATCCAAAATCCCAAATTCTAAAATCCTAAACCCTTTTTAGAAAAATAATAATTTTAACCCTAAACCTAACCCACAAATATAACTCTAAACCCTAAACCCCAAATCCTAAATCCTTAAACCTTGAATCTCAAATCCCAAACCTCAAAACCCTAAAACTTATTTAGAAAAATAATAATTTTAATAATATATTTATTTTTAATTAAGTAATAATTATTTAGAAAAATAATGATTTCAATAATGTATTTTGTCTGACGAAAAAATAATAATTAAATGACATTTAAACTTTACTGAATGTAGAGATATTAAGGTAATTTATAATTTTTTTCATTCCATTCCAGTGACAAACCAAACACTGTAATCCTGATTCTAAGCTTGATTCCAGTGGTCAAACCAAATAACATTGTTTCCTTTCCATTCTATTCTATTCCCATTTCGATTCCGATTCTGATTTCATTCCACGAATCAAACGTCACCTAAATTTTTAACCTTTCATCCCAATCTATTGTGTATTGTAGCTCATCCTACACAGTAACGATATTTCATTATGAAGATTGTGTAAAAATTATATATAAAACCAAATTGCTCCTAGAATAACTTTTGGATGGTATACAACATTACATAATTATATATTTAATTTATATAATCTATATACTTTATGTACGAAAAGCATACAATATATGTATATATGATATTTTAAGATTAATTTAATTATGTATAACTTACAAAGGTTCTTTAAGACTAGAGCTATTATTTTCTCTTTTATCGTTAAAGATTATCTTATTAAAGTTAACTTCAATTTCCAACTAGATATTATAAAACTTTTCTTTACAATCAAATTAACAAATACTTGTTTTAAGTCACATATTTGAATCATACCAAATACCGTTTATTCTAAAACCTAACGATAACATAAACCAGTTTTTTACTGTCTTTTGCGGAGAAACAAACCTAGTCCAATAGTATTTGTCATAGAGAAAAATGGGTGTGGAATTGTTATATTTGAGAGAAAATTATATTTCCTGCACAAAACATAATAGGGTATGATATATGTGCAAGGCTGCAACGCGTTAATTAGAGGTGAGCACAATTAAACTACGCAACTTAACATGATTGATAGATAAGCACCTGAATACAGGTAAAAAATGGAAGAAATTTTATTTTATGTACAAGAAAAAATAGAAGGACCAGAATCAAAGAATGTCATACGTACAATGGTCACAAATAATCACAGTATCTGCACTCACAGAAGCAGAAGCAACAAGAACAGAAACCATCTGCAAAAACCCTCTCATTCATTTTACCTGCTTCCTTCACTCTGGAACCTCAAATTTGAAAGTCATGGATTACCAGCCAATCCCAACTTCCAAAGTTCCACCACCTTTTCTTCTTCTTCAAGCATGGCGTGGGAAGCTCTTTACAGAGGAAAAGGAAAATAAAAAAATAAAAAATAAAATCACTCATATATTTCAAGCATCACAAACAATAAGCTTCAAGTGACGTGGGAGGGAAAAAAAGGAAAAAAAAGGACACATGGATCACTTTACTTTCAAAAATTGGACACATTAATTATATTATTTTAAATTGGTACACTTAAATCACCTTATTATTGCATTTGTAGGTTATTTTTTACCAATTTTGGTCATTTTATTTACTATATTTTCTATTTTTTGTTTCACTGTTTGAAAGATTTTCCTCTTAAAATATCTATTAGTCACTATTAATAAGATTCAAATTGATTCTACTTGAGTTTTTCCTTTAAAAAAAATAGGTAAAAAAATTAACATTGACAAAAATAATTAAAGTGTAAAAAAATGTAATGATAACGTGACTAAAGTACATCAATTAGTGACTAATGTGTCCAATTGGTGTAAATAAAGTTACATGGTCATGCTATGCATATATGCAATGTTTAAGAAAGCCATGTCAAATAAGTCCGAGGATAAGCTGTTCTTATAGACTTGTACTAGCTTTTGGGAACTCATTCACCATGTATAATAAAACTCAAAGACATTATATGATTCTATTAGCAATATAACTATTTCGTCTCTCTTTTGACCACAGAAAAAAACATAACTATTTTATCTGTCCAACTTTTCAATAGAACATCAACATCCACATTATAGGTATACATTTATTTACCTCCTTCTGGATAAATTGAATTGTAATGCACCTCGGCCCAAAAGCTCAGGAACATAACTGCACAAGCCATGTCATAAACTTTGTAAATAGCATTTTTTTTAAATCACAGCTCAATACAGTAAGAATACAAGATAAGGGGTGAAGGGAGGCTTCTACAGTCATCGATCCAGATCTTACCATCTCAAATGAGTTAAAAAACAGCACAAAGTAGAAAAATCTGAAGCACATATGACATATAAATGAATACAATTATCCTAATCGAGAAATTTATTCATTATAATTATCAAATATGTTTTGACAATCAAATCAACAAATTAATACAGAATAACTTGGATGGGTTCATAAAGGGACCTCAGATTTCACAATGGATTATAACTTCTAAAGACTTGCCTCTCTTGGACTTTTCATTTTGTGGAAGGAGTTCAATGGAACATGTATCCTTGAATGACGTTATCACAAAGAGCTTCACACCATACTGCAATCACAACAAACATACAAATCGTGAGATAAGCAAGTAGCCACACCTGTGTAGAAGAGAAATAGAAAGGTTTAGTAGAGCATCATACCCAGTCTGCAGCAGCCTGCAAAGTGACGTGATCACCCCACTCACCACTCCTATTTCATCCATATAATGTAGTGTTAGTATTGGAGGCTATAATCTTAGAGCAGAAATCAAGAATTTGAAGATAAGAAGATTACTTGCTCATTTTCTTCAGATAATCAGCATAAGACATGGGAACATAACCTTCATATATCTCTGGATGATTCTTGAGCTGATGACATCAGAGAAAAAGGAAAGTTAGATCTTCAATATGCCATTATTGAACTAAAGAAGACTCACATTCAACCAACTGAACAACACTTCGGTATTAACCTGTTGAATAATCTGTTCCCTTACAAAACCATGATGATCAGGAGAACGATATAGTTGATCTGATAAAGCACGAAACTGGAAAACATAAAACTTATGAGGAAACTCATGTTAATAAAATAAAAACCTGTTTGGTATTACAAACAATAATGTTACAGTTGCTTTTATTCAATTGCATAATGCCAATTGCACTAAACACTACATGACGCAAAGCAATATACTTGTACAGTTGACCACATCAACAAGAATTCAAGGACACTATAACTATAAATTCAACGAGTCTACGGTCATGACTCAACAGTTCAGTAGGACCCACGGTTTTCTTTTTAAGAAAAAACCCCAAAAATACATCATGTCGTTTAAAAAATGCTCACCCCTTATAAACATACTCCTTTTATAAGCACATCAACAGATTTCTCAAAGCAATGTGAAACATGTGCAGACACACTGCATTATACATACCCCTTAAGGAGTCTTACATCCCCGTAAGAACACAAGCCCATATCTAATAGAGTCATGACTAATACCAATTGATGAAAGAGGGCCAATCTCTCTATGTACAACAGAGCGATACTCACTCTACATGGTACGAGATTGTCCGTTTTGGTTCTTAACTAAAAATTCCACAGGCCTATAATCAAAACTCAACAGTTTAACCGAACCTCACGACTTTCCTTCTAAGAAAAAACCCCAAAATACGTCATGCCATTTAGAGAGTGTTCACCCTTATAAGCACATCACTACTTAGCTTCTTAAGCAATGTGGAACATGTGCAAGCAGACTGCATCAATCATCAACCATAAATCAAGAGAGGTGTCATTTACATGTAATTTAAAAAATAATAATAATTAAAAAAAATGTAGTCATCCGGACACATTCTCGGTAGCTGCAGTTGATAAAAAGAAGAAGAAGCATAATTAAGTAAATTTCAGGTCTGTAACTAAGGCAGTCACTTTAATTTAACAAATATTAAAATAAAGCCATTTCGTAATAGAACTACTCTACTTTTGGAGAGAATAAAATATCCACGTAAAGGATAATTAAGGGGATTGGATTTTAATTGCCCCTACAACTTAAAATACAGAATTTGCATACAGCCACCAGAATGTAAATGATTCAATGAAGTATTAGTTAGCTATATAGCTGGAACCATATAAGATGTATAAAAAGAAACAGAGACCTATTCCAATCATTAAATTAGACATCATTCTAACGCCACTACTTTAATGTTGTCATCCATTCAATATTTTCTTTCCCCCCAAAATTGTCACTAAAAGCAACTTACAAGTTACAACATGAAGACGAGAAACCTCAATGGGTATCAAGTTTAAATTTTCATTTGCAATAATCTACCATTCTAAAAGAAAAACCAACCTGACAATTACCATCTCCTTGGACCTTACGCTCAACCAGTTCATATAACTCCAACCTAAAAGAGGATGAAAGTATGATCAGATCAGTCAATAAAATGACAATGGGCTCATCATCAATTAAGATTTAAGGCATTTCAGGAACCATAAAAAAGAGCTGCCATCACTTTGTTATATGATAAGCTGGAAATGGGTGGAAAAAGGGCAGTCTCATATCCCAGGAAACACACACTCGGAGTTCAGAGAATATTTCATTTTTCATAACCTAGAAATAGCACCAAGCACACAAAAGTTTTCATCTTTACATTTTATTGCCCCCTATTTTATGATTTTCTAATCTGAATATCTTCCTTTAGGGATGCCTTTAATATGACCCCGTGGCCAAAAGAAATAAATAAAGTTCTTATGAACTTATTATCTATTGCTCCAGGATTCAATTTCCCTCGATTGCATCAAAGAGGAAGATAAGTCTTGTTGAAATAAAATGCAATAATAATCTCCCCATTTAACGTTGTTCTGATAACTATAAGATGGTGAGCATATATAAATGGTCGATATATATGCATCTATGTGAAGATTACATTGCAATCAAAATTTCAAATTAGAAGTAAACTAATTGTTGAACGTGATAAGCAGAAATTGAGACAAAACCTTTCTAACAGCCTTTGATGATCTGATATCTGCTCATCCATTGTGGGTATTTTCTCATTTGTTCTAGGAACATGCTGCCAAAAGACAATTTAGTGTCAGTTCCGTTATGGTCTATGTCATAATTATATTCCAGACAATAAATATTCCAGGAATGTTTCTCCTGTCATGGTTAAATTCCAACTGGACAAAGTAAATGATGTATATCTTATTTTTAATTAATCTCTGGATAACCACACACGTGAAAAAAGGAAACATGTTTATTATCCGTTCTTTCATGCCACCAGCAGCTGCCTACTGTGCCAACTACACAACATAAGCAAAACTGGCAATTTGATCAATATAAATGCTAAGACAAAGAACATAACCATACAAACTTATTACTACCTCATTTAAAAAAACGTTAATTACACACTCTAAAATGCATACCATAATGCAATCCAAGAAGTCGTTGAAGTATAACGGCAGGTACAAGTTAGAAATGCCATCGGATCAACCATATAACAGATGACTTCCAGATAATATCCACACAGAAAAGGAAATAAATTATCTGAACATGGCAGCAGCGTAATTACTCAGAAATCAGCATTCCTACTTACAGGAACTGGAACCATCTGATTCAGTCTTCTACCAACTTCACCATCAAGCTCAGACTCATTTGTGATGTCCAATGAATGTAGCCAGCCTTCCCCATACACCGAATTCTCTCCATGGCTAGAATATGTGAAGACCGTTCCCATCTCATCCACCAACCCTTCATTTATCCTTCGGCCAGAATCATTTGTCGTCTCCTCTCCACACCTTCTAAAATCATCTGTTGCAAATTCCCTGTTGATTTGATGATCTCTGTTCCCTTGTACTCCACCATGATCGTTGGCTGTTTTCCAATCATTTTCATTCCCTACACATAGTTTCATCTTTTTGTTATGCCAAGTAAAACAAAAAGGTCAAAGTTAAAAGTAGATGAAAGTGTGAATTGCTAAAGTCCAAGTACCAGGACTATTGTGCCTTTTAGAAGGGCCAAGCCAATCCTGTGCAAGAATTGAAGCTTGCAAGTGGCCCTCCCCAATGCTATGGCATCCAGAAGTCTCAGCGGAAGCAAGTCTTGATAATTCTTCCTGATAAGCCTGAGCTATGATCTCATCATTCTCCACATTAGAAGGCTCTGCATAACCTTCTCTCAAATGCTCCAACCTACTAAAATCAGCATCATACTGAATGATGCTACGACGAGAGCTCTCGGTAGAAAGAGTGCCAACATCTAGTAGATGAAGACCCCACCGAGTAACATCAGGATCTAGCTCATACGTTGCCATGAGTCACATACCATTAAAAGATGTTGTGTCCCTAGATGTTAGAGCTACTTTAACTGAAAGAAAAGAAATGGTGATAATAAGGTTGAAAAATGCTACAATACTCTAGGCTCGTAAAATAGAAATGTGGTATTGAAATTATCTAATCAATACAAATTCAATGATAAATCAACCACGCACCATCAATCACAGAACATGTTCTTCAAAACCACCTCAAGTTTCAATAACTAGCCATCCTACAAAGAAAAGCTCTCTTTCCTCAGAAATATCATAGCGTAAACTTCAATGTCCAAATACCCAATGCCAATAAATAAATAAGACAACGTACGTTTAAGACAAGCTGCAATCTCAAACAAGAGAATTTCTTCTCTCTTTTTTCCGATGAAACAAGATAATTTCAAAAACAGTTAAATCGCACTCCAAGAATCATTCAGGTAGAAAATAAAAAATTAGAGAAAAAAGTGGAACCAGAAAACCCTCATACAAATTAGTTATGAAACTAATCAAAATTCAAAAACAAGGCAAGCAAAACCAATAATGCACACAAAAAAAAAAGTTTCAAAGGCTAGCTTGTCAAGATAAAATGTACCTTTTAGGATCAAAAGCTCTCATAGGAAATTCAACCGAAGGTCTGATTAAAAATCCAGGATCAGGAGAAAATTTTATTTGTAAAATTTCGGTGGAAAGTTGCCGTCTTGTTGAGCCCACTACTTTTTTTTTTTTGAAGAATCAAATCACGGGAAGCGAACCTCTTGATTGCTTTATGTACCCACGGCTCGCTTCGCAATCTTCCTGGACCTGGTGTGTAAAAATGAAACACAAATTGCCTCACGCTGACGCATATCGGTTACCTGCTATGTCGGTTTCGGTGTCACGTGTCTTAATATAAGGCATTAAACAGTTTTTGGGTACCTTGATACGAGGTTATAACGGTATTTATTATTTTTATTTGTACACAAATAAAATTTCACATTTACCAAACCAACGACATTACACTTAAAAAATAAAGAGGAAAATCTCTGAACATGAAACCAAAAAGATATGAACCCTAAAAAAATATATTATAATTAAAATATAACAACTTATACAAAGCTTTTAAGATCTCAAAATAAAAAATATAAAAGAAAATCAATCTTCAAAAATTACTTGAGAGATGAACCAATCCAATTCTTCTTAAAAAATTCCTAAAGAAATTTAAACTCACAATAATAAAATGTCGACAAAATGAACTTCTATTGAAAGCTTGAGCACTTGAAAATGCATATTACACAATACCTTACATCATAATTGTTAAGTCCTACATTGGCTAAGAGTAAGACAACAATGCTCCTTATAAGTCTAGGCAATCCTCTAACTCACAAGTTGGCTTTTGGGTTCAGAGTTAGGCCTGAGTTTCTAAGTTGGTATCAGAGCTAGGCTCTTAGCTTCCTCGTACTCCCATCGACCCTCGTGCCGTAAATCTTGACCGTGTCGTAAATCTGGACTCTAGCCGATGTGGAGGGGGGATGTTAAGTCCCACATTGACTAAGAGTAAAGCAACAATGCTCCTTATAAGTCTAGGCAATCCTCTAACTCACAAGCTGACTTTTGGGTTCAGAGTTAGGCCTGAGACTTAACAATAATAATGTAACAAACATCACTAAGAATGACAACAACACCAAGAACTCCTCCAAAGAGGAACTTCCCCTGTGACAAAAGGGAAGGAAAGGTGGTGTGTGTATTGAGGATGTAAGGGAGAGAAGGTGAGAAAATCTCCTATACATTTATATTATATTAAATGTTTTTTATTAATATTAATAGTAGATTTTGATTATATTTTTATAACTTTATTTTTTATAAAAATAAAAAATAAAGATTATTTTATTTTATTATGTGTCATGTTATATATGCTAAATTCTCTAAGACAAGGAGGAGGAGGGGATAGTGGGAAAATGAAAAAATAACAACACTTTTGAATTTATCAACTAGGATTTGTTCTCTTAACGCTTGCTTGAATACACTTTGAAATAAGCTAATTTTTATAACGTTTTAAATAAGTGAAAATTGGTATGAGATAATGTTTCTTCTGTTTTTATTTGAAAAATAAAATAAATTATTAAAGTAAAAGTTAAAAAATATATAAAAATAAAATTATATTTTTCTTTATTTTAACTTATTAAATTTACATATTATCAATTTATAAATACAAAAAAATCAAGGATCATAATTTTTTAAATATTAGTTCTTTTGATAACTTTAACTTTATTACATATTTTTAAATTTATTACATGTATTAAATATAGATTTAATAACAAACAGATAGAGGATTGAAAATTTGGCAGAAAGGGATGGGAAATGGACTTTTTTTTTTAAAGAAGCTAATTGATTGGCGAAAATAAATAAATAAAGAAACTAATTGATGGGAAGAGAGGTGATTGAGACCTCACTAAAATAACCCAAGTTACCAAATTTTCAACTGTTATTTATACTTATATTTAATTTGTCAATACATTTGGAGTTAAATTGATAGTGTTTTCCAATTAATTAGTAACAATTAACTAATTTTAAAGATGTATATATTATCGTCCACTTATATTTTTTATGTTTCTTTATTATTATTTTTTTTTCTTTTAAACTATCTTCTTCCCTTTCTTTCTTGGTTTCTTTACATGCTATTTTACATAAAATTAAATAAATATTTCTTAGTTTTATTATTTTTTTCATGAGTTCTCATGTATTTATTTATAATTTTGAAAAATTATAATTTTATTTAAATTTTAAAAATATATTTATAAAGAATTAATGTTGCTTTTCGCCTTTTCCAAAATATATATATATATATATTATTTCTGAAAAATTATAAAGAAACATAAGCAGTGTGCATGAACAAAAATATCCATTAAATTTTTTATTCAATTTAGCTCAAAAAGTATTAGTGAATTAAATTTTAGTATCTAAAAGTCTTAAAATTTGAGGTGATCTAAGTATAAAAGTAAAAACATGTATGGCGCATCAGTCAGAAAAATTCAAACCATTATTGAAAATGCGCATATTAAAGGCCAACAAAAAAAAGGATATTTTTTCATATATTACTCATTTCTTTTTATTTGGATTTTTGATTTGTGTATTATTATTTGGTTTTCGTTAATGACCAAAAAGTTGAGACATAGACAAAACTGAATTTTCTTTTTCTTTTTAAAAAAGAAAATACCATACATATACTATTTTCAGTTAAAATTGGCCTGGTTTAATGTAGCAAAGTAAAATCATGTATCAGTGTGAAAAATTAAAAGCATTATTGAAAATGCAAATATTAAAGACCAACAATAAAAAAACATGATGTTTTTTATATTATTACTACTTTATTTTTATTTGAATTTTTTGATTTGTGTATTACTATTTTATTTTTCATTATTGACCAAAAAGATAAGACATATGCTGATTAATTTCTTTTAGAAAATAACATACATATGCTATTTTTTTAACAATAACTTCATATTTTTATATGCTCATTTTTTTTAAATTGTAAAGATGTATAATTGTGCTTAAAGTTTATATATAAAAAAATAATTATATAAGTCAATCAAAAATTAATAATTTTGTTTATGATAGTATTTTGTATAATGATATTGTCACAATAGTTTTTGTTATTATCATAATTCAAATATATGAAATATTTATTTTATCTTTAATATTAATTATATCTTAATATTATTATTATATGATAAAGTTATTATTAATAAAATATTATTATCATAATAATAAATTATATTTTATCAATATCACTAAAAAATTAGATAAGTATGATCATTTGTAGTTATATCCTATATGTTATTTGATTGATCATCATCCATTAACATTATGCATGTTTAGCGTATTTTTTTAACGGTAAAAACTACATCAACAATATACATGTAATTTATAAAATGTTTCCGTTTATAATGTAATTAATGTTTTTTTAATTTATTGAGATTAACTTGTTATTTAAATAGTACGATTTTTCATCCTATTATCATATATTCAAGTTTAAATCTCATTAATATAATATTTTCTTTATTTAATGTACAATGTAAACTTTAAGTGATATTTTTCAAAATAAATAAATAAATAATTATATTCAATGTCTAAAAATTAAAAAAATATCTACAACACTACTCTTAACTTTTCAAGAAAAAGAAAAGTTTTGATGCATTTATCAGCATCTAACCATTTCTTCCCCTTTGTCCCTTCCTTGTCATTTTCTTCCCATGACCCCTATCCCATTATTAGAGATTGAGAATCTACTAAACATTCCTGGAAAATAACTATAAGTAATGCATGTGTATCGTATTCCTGTAACGTTTATCAATTAATTTCTGCAGCCTTCACAATACTACATACCATCTGAAGGACCTCGCTCATTTTCGGACGTAGTTTGGGTTCTTCCTCCAAACATATCTTGGCAATTGCTCCTAGTCCCATGGCAGATTGGGCACAATACCTTCCTTCAAGCCTAGGGTCTAATAATATCCCCTCCTCCTCTAACATTTTCTTATCAGAAAGCCATCTTCTTTTCACCCAGTGTACTAGATTTTGTTCATTTCTTGGCAAGTTTCTGTCAAAAGCTCTCCTACCTGTGATTAGCTGAAGCAGAAAAACTCCATAGCCCCATACATCGTTTTCCCAAGTTACTTTATGCATTGAGAAGAACTCTGGAGCAGCACTTCCCATATAATAGTCAAGCTGTCCACATGCCAACACATGCTCATTCTTTGTCTCTACAAACTGCACATACATGCATGTGACTTAGCTGCTCAAGTACACATAAATGCATATTTAAGGTTTGTTTGTTTATGCTTATGAGACTATTTAGAAGCATTTTTTACGACAACAAAAAATACTTATAAATCATTCAGTAAAATATTTTCCATTTAGGATTTGTGATTCTGTTAGCACAAATAAAATCGCTTTATTTTTTAAACTACTTTTAACTATGTTAGAAACTCAAGCCTAACTCAACCCAATAAGATCCCATTAAGTTAAGGATTGTCCAAACTTATAAGCAGTTTTATTGCTTTGTTTTTAATCGATGTGGGACAAGATTACTTAACAGTCCCTCTCTACACGACGGACAAAGGTGGACATTAGCGTCACGGTGAGACTGTGGTAGAGTCCAATTAGGTCCAAGCACATAGAGACTAGGCCCAACTCTGATACCATGTTAAAAATTCAAACCTAACTCAACCTAATAAGATCTCATTAAGTTAAGGGTCGTCTAAGCTTATAAACAGTTTTGATGTTTTGTTCCTAGTCGATGTGGGGTAACGATACTTAACAAACTATAATCACTATTAATAAAACACTAGTAAACAAAACCTTAGTCTTCAAAGCTGAGACCTCATATCCCTGGTCTGGCCTATGCAACAACCACTTTGACCATTGTATAATTGAGTAGTGGTTGCAAAGCAGACTAATCAAAGATCTTAACGTCTCAGACGGGGAGGACTAAATTAAAGCTATAATTAAAATTAAATTATTTGACAGTATATATTTACCACTCCAGGGAAGGGACCAAGCCTTGCCATAGCATAATCTGAAAGTTTTGCATTGAAGTTCTCATCTAGGAGGACAATGGATGACTTGAAACATCTAAATACTATCTGTTTAATTTAAGATACAGTATATTAGTATCTACCTATCAAATTTCTAACCGTTACCATTAATAGTCAAAGGAATTAAAAATTGGTTATCAATAAAGTACCTGGTGATTATCCATACCTTCATGCAAGTACGCCATGCCTCGAGCTACATCAAGTGCTATAGTCAACCGATTTTCCCAAGGCAATGGTGACTTTGATGCATTAAATAAATGGTTATCTACACTTCCATTATGTACATATTCTTGAATTAAATATCTCTGTGATTCTCCATTTTTCAATGTCCCAGAACAATATCCCACCAGTTTAACAAGGTTTGGATGCTGAATATCTGCTTGAATGGTGACCTGTCTCAACCAATCCTGATAACTCTGCAAATGATATTTGCAATAAGTCTAATGCACAAATGATCAAACAGTTGATAGGCAAAAAGAAACTACTTTTGATCATCTAAATCATATAATAAAATTTAAATACCTTAGCTTCAAGAATTGTTCCTCGAATCTGTTGAACTACCACATGGATTTTTTCTTTATCCTGCTTGATGGTCCCCTTATAGAGCCCTCCAAACTCACCCTGTCCAATTTTGCGTGAAGATTTGAATCTTCTTGTGGCCTTTTTCACCTCTGAGAATTTGAAACTGCTAAGGGTAGGTGGTGGTGATGGGATTGTAGTCGGTTGATCATGTTCTATCTTGTACAAAATGTCAGCTCTCTTAGATGAAAGGAAACAATCCATTTCTCAGAGTTATATATCAGGCTTCTTTCTGTGTATTACAAATGTGAACAACCTATCATTATATTAATATGGCAAAACCTTATCCAGGTCTAAAATATGATCAAAACTCACTCAATAAAATTTGCTCAATGTTTGAGTAAACAAAACTCCATTTAGACACCACATGATTTCAATTTTCAAAGTACAGGGTCATTATAAAAGAATGTCATAATTGTATACATGTTCCCAATAAAACAACTATGTAGAAATTTGAATAAAAAAAAAGACCAGTAAAGTCAATTTTTAATTAGCTTCATAAAAAAAATCAAATATAATACAAAACCTGCAATAAAGAGAAGATTGCAAAACAGAAATACCCAATTGGGAAAATGCAGGAGCTACAAACATACCTGGAAAATCTATAATGAAAGAAGATGAAGCAAAACGGAGAACGAAAAGAGAGAGGAATGTAAAGCAAAGAAAGTAAAGAACATTGCGAGGTTTCTGTATCTTTCTAAATAGACAAATGATTATGGCTCCAAAAATTTTGTGAGAATAGTTTCTGAGTAATTGCATAAATAAATTTATTTGCCCGCTGCTGAGAAACAACCACAGCTACGTAAACTGAAAAACAGATTTTTACTTAAAATAGATTATACACAAAAAATTAGTTGGACGAATGACATAGATTAGGAAAGGAAAAAAAATTATAACGTCCCGTTTTTGTACTAATAGATTGACACTTAAAAAACAATAATTAAGTCTTCTTTTTATTATTCCAACTTGAATTCACAATCATATAAGAGTCCTAATATCTAGATCACCAAAAAATCCTATTAATAGATTAGCACATGACAGAAAGAGATTATATAGTACAAGAATATCAACTTTTTCTTTTAAAACCCAATCATACAAGTATACAAAATAATATGAAAGTATTAAGATAAACAATTTTTTGACTTGGTACTTAATAAAAATTAATGATCGCAAATAAAGAAAAGGTTTCATTTTTGTAGAATTTATAAAAATGTGGGTGATCGCACAAACACCAAGTGATACCTTGTCTTATACTAATTTTTGGTTGCTATTTGTAACTTAGATATATTATTAAAAAAATATCTTACAATGACAAAGTCATTTTTATGCGTTTTTATTTTCAAATTTTCAACTAAATTATTCAAGCAAGAAGGATATTTGCCTAATATTATTCAAATTAAAAAACATATATATATATATATATATATTAACAATAAAGAGAATAAATTGTTATGAAAAATTATTACAAATCTATGAGACCTAAATATCATTCTTGTACTTTTGTAATAACTATGGTACCTTAGCCGTGTTTTCCCTATAAAGAACAGCAAAGATTTTGTAAGGACAACCAAATTGTAGAAACATTTGTATTGAGTAGACATCGTGCACTTGAATTCCTCATTACATAGATAAAAAGATCAAATTTACACGTTGGAATAAAACAAGAAAAAAATAAATAAATCAGTTTTGAAGCATGAGCTACTTCAAACAAATATGAAAAAACAAATACCCTTCTTGTTTTAAACTCAGTTCAACATGTCCTCGTTATATCGGGTCTCCATGTTTTCCAAATCAAACAACCTTTCTCTCCAATTAATGAATCCACAAACCTACTTTTGATTATATCTGTTTTGGATTTTACAGAATTATTTCTCAAGTTCAAGGAGGGTGGAGGAGGGCTTCCAATATCTGCTGTCTCGATAATTCGACTGATAACCTCCAAGACTTCACTCATTTTGGGACGTAATTTAGGCTGGCGCACCAAGCACCGGTTAGCTACAGCTGCTAGCTTCTCAGCAGACTTGAGGCAATACTTCCCTTCAAGTCTTGGATCCAAAATGAGCTGGAATTTTCTTGAATCAGAGAGGTGTGACTTGACCCATTCTAATAGCTTTTGCTCATTCTTTGGACGGTTTCGATCCACAGGCCGTCTTCCTGTGATGAGTTCATAAAGAAAAACTCCATAGCTCCAGATATCACTTTTTGACGTGAGACGCCCAGTTTGAATATACTCAGGAGCCGCATATCCAATGGTTCCTACAACCTGTTTGAAAATGAGATAATATCTTTCCTGTATGTCCATGAACCAATCTTTACATAGAAATTTCAAGGTTCACGGGATCAGAAGAGAGCCACCGCAAAATAAGACGGCGGAAATATCAAGTAATACAAATGACAGTTTTATAAGTCTCAAATGCATCTCTGATCATATAAATGAATCTAAAATCAAAACTCGAGAAATAGTTTCAGTGGATAAAATCAGAGATGCTGAACTTTGATAGGATCAGCTACGATAAAACATATACATAGTTGTTTGATACTACACAAATTTAACTAATACTACTTTTCGGAGAGACCTACAAGACAGACATCTTAGGATCATCTGGGGTAAATATAAACATACCGCAGTTGTGACATGACTTAGTCCATCTGAAGGCCCCAGTCTAGCCAATCCAAAATCGGACAACTTTGCCTTCCATTCACCATCTAGAAGTATGTTTGAAGACTTGAAATCTCTAAATATGATCTGCAATAATTACAATAATTGAACTTGAGTACTATTTTGAGTAGATACTTCTCTATGCCATTGCCTCACACTCATTCTTTAGTGGAGTTAATGGTTATTATTTACAAATTTTATTTCTCATGATCATAGGAAATCTGAGGAAAATACCTGAAATTCCATCCCCTCATGAAGATATGCCAAACCGCGAGCAGTGTCCTGTGCTATTTTCATTCTTGTTGGCCATGGAAGTGGTGGCTGAAACCGGCTTGTTAAGTGATCCTGAACACTTTTGTTCGGCAGATATTCGTATATCAGCAGCCGCTGTATCCCTCTTTCATCGTCCTCAGCACAATAGCCCAACAATTTGACAAGATTAGGATGCTCTACAACACCTAAAACATTAACTTCTGTCACCCACTCTTTGTGGCCCTGTGAGAGAGAACCCCAAGAACACAAACCCGTAAGGTCAAAGATGTTATACTCCAACACAGTATAAGTAACTACGAATTGATTGTTAAACCAAGCATAGAAACAGAGGAAAACTTGCCTGCAATCCTCTTCTACTCAATTGTTTAACAGCAACGTCGATTCTTTTATGTGGGTCTTCTTTGCTTCGAATCACACCCCTATAGACACCACCAAACCCACCCTCTCCAACCATGAGGGAGCGACTGAAATTCTTAGTGGCTGTTTTCAACTCTGAAAATGTGAATTCTCTGAGATTACTGCTGCACCTCTGCGACAAGATTGCAAATGACATAGAAGAGGATTCTGTGCTAAATTCTGAGACATTCTGGGAATTAAATTCAGAACCAAACATCTTAAAGTCACGGTCTGAAATGGAAGTAGATGTAGAGCGGACAGAATTGGACTTGGTAGTCTTTGGCTCCCCACTTTTCTCTTTGCCATAGAAGGAAAAACAGTTCATTGTTTCCAAATTGATGCTGTAACAAAATTATCAAAATGAATTGATGAATAGAAACCAATAACCTTAAACTAATTGATTACAAAATTGCCTCAAAAGGCAAAAATTAATTTTAAGAATTTGGTTTGGAACCAATAATTATCAAATGTTAAACAAAACCAAACCTTGCATTTCCCTTTTAGGTTCCTAACAAAAATGATCCTGTGGCCGATCTCAGAAGATATCAGCATTAAAAATTTATAAAATTTCTTGTAATCAACTTAAAAAGTCTTCTAACCTTAATTTTTAAAACACACTACGGTCTACGGATTCAAAATTTGCAAAACTCTGATACTTTCTACCTTTGAATAAATAATATTGTTTAAAATTCTATGGTTTTAATTTTAGTTTTTCTTCTGAAACTATCATCACTTTTAGGACCACGATTATATTTCCATAAGACTCACTGATACTCGAAATAGATTAATAAGTTCATATTAAAACTGAATTTTAGAAATTTTCCATCTGAAACAATACCGTAGTGTTGTCCAAAGAAAGATTAATGGAATCATATAATTT
Organism: Hippophae gyantsensis; assembly: GCA_030763125.1. Taxonomy (NCBI): domain Eukaryota; kingdom Viridiplantae; phylum Streptophyta; class Magnoliopsida; order Rosales; family Elaeagnaceae; genus Hippophae; species Hippophae gyantsensis. The sequence continues at coordinate 51,926,763 of CM061033.1, forward strand.
CACGGGTAGTTGAAGAAATCAAGAGGAAGAACAAAGACTAACCTGTCATATGCTTTTGATATATAGATAGTATTCGCTAACCTTCAAACACCATTTTTGGGTCCTAAAGAAAGACCCAAAATGCCAAAATGATATTTGAGAGGATCCAAGGAAACAATAAGCCCTCCATGATCTAAGGGAGGTCAATACAAGGCAGCTGGAGTTTAGCTCACCAACCAAGTAACCCATTTAGAAGGGATAAAAAAATACGAAGATATCAAAAGAAGAAAGTGTAAACCACTGGAAATATATTAATTAGTGAATAAATAAAGAAAAGTGAGAGATCGTAGGAACAAGGTATTGTAGCTGTGTGAAAAGGAGTTCTACGAAAGCGATCTCCCGAGTATGAAAATGTATGACTTTTTTTTTTTTTTTTTTGATAAAAAAATTAAATAAAATGCATGACTTTGTCCAAAAGAAAAAGCTTTCCTTTCCTCTTCTTTTTTGTTGTATTTTCCTTTTGATTTGATAAATTTGATTACACCACATAGACAGAGTCATGATCTCCACGGTGTCCTTTTTTGACATAATTTATTCGTCTTTTTTTTAATATATATATAAAAAAAAAACAAATTGTAGACAGAGCAGTACATGAAGGAAACCACTAACTCCGTTGTGCCACAGTCCAGGTCTATCTAGGGTAGGGACGCAGGATAGGTAGCCTTGAATAATGGTTTTTATTGCATACAACGCATTCGGATAATAACGATAATTCATGCTTTGGTTCAATTATTTAAGTTGCATACTAATTGAAAAATATAAATTAAATTTGAGGTTAATATTTGCTAATTTGATTCACATTGAATCATAACAAAAAAGTAAGAATAATTATAATTATTAATAAATATTATTATTAGTATTTTTTAATATGCTGAATTTATTAGTTTATAATTTTATTATTTTTAATTATTTTGTAATTTTATTATTTTTAATTATAATTTTATTATAATTTTATAATTTTATTATTTTTAATATGTGAATCTGATAAATTGATTTATAATTTTATTATTTTTAATTATTTTGTAAATATATTAGGTTGTTATTTTTACCTAACCTTAAAATCAAAATCGATCCAAAATTTTAAATAAAAATAAGTGGGCTGAAAATCGAAACCCGAATCCGAAAGTTACCATTTAAAATCAAATTCATTCTATTATTACCCGAGGTTACGGGATATTTTGACATCCATGTTTATAAGGCCACTTTGCCGTAAATAAAATCTCCCCAAGAAAAAGAGGGGAAAAAAAAAAAAGAAGTCTCAAGAAACCTCCAGAAGAAGGAAATTACATACAGGAAGTTCATCGTCTAAGGAATCCTTGAAGACATCTAAATTCTAACATATGCTGGGTAACATATATCAGGGCTGAATCATACATTGTTACTTTTTTTCTTTTCCCAAGCTATCAAATTAATTTAGCTGTATATAAAACCAACATGAAAAGCATAAAAAGTTTACAAAAATCATATCATGCCAGAACCATGAGCAAATCTCAATGTTAAAACTCTTGCCGTCTAAAGTTAGAACGCAAAAGTTAGTTTTTAGCTTCTCCATCAATGATTAATTGTATTTATCAGACATGAGAAACTCAGAACGTGAAAGAGCCGAACCTTGAAAGAACAAAGAAGAAATTGCAACTTGTATGAGTAAAATAACTTGGAGAAAACAGATAGAGCCAAATTCATAACTCAATTTATAGATCCGAAAGGACAATACTTTCACCCTCTTAAATCAGCACGTGATTCTATTTCATCTCAAACACCAGAAATAGATAGCAGAAAATGAAAAACCCAACAGACATAGAACAACAAATTTTTCCAACTTCAGTTCATTAGCTTAGTTCTAAATTAGCAGAAGCAAAGAAAAAAAGAAGAAAAGAGCTAAACATTAGCATCCTTGTAAGCTTCGAGTGCCTCACCAGTAAGTCTGCAAATCCTCCATTCTTGCATAACTTGAGCACCCATCAACTCATAAAACTTAATAGCATTAACATTCCAATCAAGCACTGACCATTCAACTCTCCCATACCCCATCTTCACAGCTTGCTTAGCCACAGCACTTAACAGCATCTTCCCAAACCCTTTCCTCCTATAACACTCCCTTACAAAAATATCCTCTACATAGAACCCAGGCTTCGCCAAAAACGACGAGTAGTTTGGGAAAAACAAGACGAACCCAGCAACAACAACATCGTCGCTGCTCGATCTGAATAATTCCTTTTCTGGGTCGCCAATTGGGAGATCCAGATTGATGACGCGTGTAGAGGGTGTATAAATTGGGGTTTGGTGTAAATGGGTATCTAGGAAAGGTCGATAAGAGACTTCGAGGATGAAGATAGTGAAGGATTGGAAAGGTGGGGAGTTGAAGAGGGTTGATGAGAGAGAGGCTTCGGTGGCTGAGAAGAGATGGGTTAAACGTTCAAAGACGGCCATCTGGTGGATGAGCTTGTGGAGGTGAGGAACGTCAGAGGGGTTGGCTAGACGGATTCGAGAGAAGATTGGGTGACCGACTGGGGCTTCCTCTTGAACTTTAATCGGAGACTTGGGAACTGGGGCTGGTGGTGGCGGTGGTGCTGCGGCGGCCATTGTTGTTACTGTGTTTTGCTTGCTTGGGGTTTGGGAATGAAAATAGTGGCACTGTCAGTAGTCTTCTGCTGTGGTTTTTATGGAGTCGGAAATAATTTGGGTTGGTTTACTTTCAGCGTTTCTAGAGGGTTGTATAGGTATCTACTAATAAATGAGAGGGTAATTTGGTGATCATGTCTCTAATTTTAATTTTGTTTTTGTTATTATTATTATTTTTACCGAGTCACTTATATATTAATTTGGGAAGAAGTTTTTTATTTAATACTGAAATAATAAAATAAATCATCTTTTAAATTTATAATTATAATTATAAATATAATATTTTTAATTATTATAAAAATATATACATTACTTTATTTTAATTTATTAAAATATTATTTTTATTATTATAAATTTTAATAATAAATTTTATATTAATTTATTATTAAAATATTATTTTATGCCAACTTATTATTAAAACAAAATTTTTGTTTCAATTTAATTTTTTGTTAGTGTAGGCAGCTAAATTAACAGCAAGTTTAAATTCACCGATGACATTTTTCGTAATTTTTCAACCCGAATGAAGTTTTAACATTGAGATTTGCTCATGGTTCTGCAATGATATGATTTTTGTAAACTTTTTATGCTTTTCATGTTGGTTTTATATACAGCTAAATTAATTTGATAGCTTGGGAAAAGAAAAAAGTAACAATGTATGATTCAGCCCTGATATATGTTACCCAGCATATGTTAGAATTTAGATGTCTTCAAGGATTCCTTAGACGATGAACTTCCTGTATGTAATTTGCTATTCATCGTTTTAGCCTATCGTCAATCTACCTATCTGATGGTGCATTGTTAGATTTTGTATTGGAATTCTGTGGGATTTTCCACTGAATATCACTTGAATACGTGCATTGCTATATTTTCATTCTTCTGGAGGTTTCTTGAGACTTCTATTTTTTTTTTTTTCCTCTTTTTCTTGGGGAGATTTTATTTACGGCAAAGTGGCCTTATAAACATGGATGTCAAAATATCCCGTAACCTCGGGTAATAATAGAATGAATTTGATTTTAAATGGTAACTTTCGGATTCGGGTTTCGATTTTCAGCCCACTTATTTTTATTTAAAATTTTGGATCGATTTTGATTTTAAGGTTAGGTAAATATAAATATATTAAGTATACATCAAATATTATTATTTTTAATTTGTAAATATTTAAAAAAAAAATTTAACAACTTTAAATTAAAAGACGTTGAAATATAGTTTTTGAAACTTTAAATGAGTCATCGGATGATGATTTTAGTATTTATATTTGTTGGTTTTAGTTCTAATTTTAAATATAATATAGTATTTTAGTTTCCATTTTAATTAAAACAATCTGTTTTATCACTATACACATTTCTACTATTTGTTGGTTTTAGTTTTAATTTCAAATATAATATAATATTTTAGTTTCCATTTTAAGTAATATTTTTTAAATTTTTTTCTTATCTATAAATTATAATTAAGGGAGTATTATGTGTGTATAAAATGTATTTATATGTCTTAAATTGGTATTGTTTTGACACATAATACTTTTTCTTTTGACAATTCGTAAAAGCTTGGATTAACAAATGAGTAATACTCAGTATATATGTATAAAGCAATATAAACGGTGGATCCGTGAATGTGCTGATGATGACGCAGATAAAACCTAAGTGATGGATATCCCAACCAAAGAAAGAAACACTTTAATTATGAAGTTGATTAAATACAAGGAGAAATGCTCGTCGCTTATTTTTGTTTGAATATAAGTATCGTTTTATTTTTTAAAAATTAAAAAAAAATCTATTATTTCTTTTATTTATAAAAAGGTGTTAGATTTAGTAGTAAAATATCTAATAGAAATAAATTAAGAGTATAATGAACAGTGAAATTATGAGATATTCTTATTAATTTTTTTCATAAAATAATTTTAAAATTATTAAATATTTTTTTTTTATGTCTTTCAAAAGACTAGATAACTTTTTGTATAAACCTTTCACTTTTCAAGATATGTTAAATATATGTACGACTTTTATGACTAATGAGAGTGCAGTAATATATTCCATAGCACCTTAGTTTCCCACATCGCCAGAGTACTATATATATACAGCTTATAAATGAAAATAACTATTTTGCTTTCTGTTTTAAAAGCTTATTTTAAATAACTTTATACACGTAACACACAATATTAAATTTACATGCTATTATTCTGGAGATCGAACTCGGGCCCTGGAGTTTGGATATTACAATTACATGATTCACTCTGGATATCAGGCACTCAGATTTTGATACTCCAAACGGAATGAGCCAGTTTTGCTGATTGGATGGGTGAAACGAAGATTGACAAGAAATTCACAATAACATATCTGTAATTAAGTCACCATCTTGAAACTATTTCATAGTCCGTCCGACTTATTTTCTGATATGAACAAAAGTTACTCCTATCTTTTCATATTTGAAAATAATAGCTAAATGACACAAGGTCAATTGTTCTAACTGGTACAGAAATGGACTCAGGAACCATTCCCACTCATCCTATCTTATAACTGAGAGCAGTGATATATAGCACAAATTTTGAGATGTCATATTGGGTTGTGTTGTCACGTCCCTTTTATATTACATTTAATATTTTTAATAGATTTAGGTTTTATTTTCTTATTTAAATATTATTTTATCTAAAATTATATTAATATATTTATAATTATTATAAATAATAATTATGAGGATATACTCGTGGTCTGTACCTTTTATATAGTGGGAGGCAAGAAAACAATATTTGAAGAAATAATCAGAAGAGAAAATCAATATTTTTTGAGTATATTTTCTTAATTTGTATCGGAAATTTACATTGTTTATATAGACAAATATCAATTATTATTTCACCAACTACCATGATTGAATTGCATGGTTTACAGCTGCTTAGTAGGCACTGTGTATATTGGAAAAAATGTTTGGCATCGATGCAGTGTTTGTTGAATTCAACACTCCCCCTCAAGTTGGTGCATAGATGTCTTTCATGCCCAACTTGACTGAAACTTCTGTGAATACTCGATATGAGACTACTTTAGTGAGGATGTCAACCAATTGATCTTCTGACTTAATTTTTGGCAATTTCAATGAATTTTCTTCTAACTTTTCCTTAATAAATAACCGATCAACTTCAACATGTTTTGTACGATCGTGTTGAAATGGATTATGAGCAATATCACATGCTGCTTTATTGTCACAAAATAACTTAATTGATTCTTTAGAAGGATATCCCAACAATTCAAAACATCGTTCTTTTGTATGACCCTTTTGATGACAATGGGTACATTTAAATGGTGATTTATCAATCACCTTTCGTTCTTCCTGATTGGAAAAAGAACGATTTTTAGATATCATGGCGGAAGCGTCAACATCTCTAGATTTTTCCTTCAATGAGATTCGACGTACTACCTCCCGTCGAATCAAGGAATAACAACCTTCTAAATCTGGGATAGTTTCTTTTCCCAAAATTTCTCCACAAACCTGCTCAAACTCATCATCTAATCCGGCAAGGAAAATATGTATCCTTAGTCTTTCAACAGACTCTTGATATGATATTAGATCATGAGGGTCTTTCATGACCACCTTATCACGATGGTCTAGCTCTTGGAAAATTTCAGTCAACTCTTCATAATACTCTGAAAGTGATTTTCCATTTTGTCTAGAAGTAAAGGCTTTTTGGTTTAAGACAAATACCTGTAATTCCTCACTTCCATCATAGAATGTTTTTAACAAAGCACCCCAAATTTCAAGAGCAGTAGGTATGCGTAAATATCGCTTCATGATTTCTGGACTCATTGACATAAGTATCCATCTCTTCACTTTTTGATTTTCTGCATACCACTTGTTATAATTGTTTGATGTTTTTTCTGGTTGCAAATTTTTGTCATGAATATAAGAGAGTTTTTCTCTCTCTGCAATATGCATTTTTATTATTTGAGACCAAACATCATAATTAGTCTCAGTAAAAACAATTCTAGCATTAAAAACACCTTCAGACTGAACAGATTGTACAACAACTGGATTTGATTGCTTCATAGGTAATGAAATTATACCCTCTGTCATGATATTATGGTAACCAAACTAGAAAATGGTGTAATAATTTTAGGACTAAACTTTTTTTCTGTATTTTTTTTTCTTTGCTGTTTTTTTTAATATATATTTATACTAAATCGGATAAAAAACCATAAAACTGGTTCAAAATTGGTTTAAGAACTTGAAAAATGAACCAAACCGGTTTTAGAAATCTAGAATCGAAAAAAAAAACCGGGTTCAGACCTTTAAAATGGACCGAACCGGTCAAAAATAAAAAAACTGTGAAAACCGAGAAAATCGGGTTCAACCGAACTGCTGGCCGGACCAAGGTGCGGGTCGGCTACGCCCTCGAGCCGGACCGAGCCGCGCTGAGCCAGATGACACGTCATCATCTTCAACCTCCAAACGGCGCGTGGGTGGCTTTTCTTCTACTCTATTTTTACCAAAATGTTCAAAATTGTGTTTAGAGTAATCTGGTAAAATTAGGTGGGAGAAATACTGCTTTAAAAATGATGTTTTTAATTAATATTTATACGGGTGTTTGAATGAGAATTTTCTTTTCACGAGAAGAAATATTTTCAGAGAAAGAAATCTCTGTTTTAGAGAACAAGAGTTTCAAATTTGTATAAAACAACGACTTGGCTCTGATACCATGAAGAAATCAATATTTGAAGAAATAATCAGAAGAGAAAATCAATGTTTTTTAAGTATATATTTTTAATTTGTATCGGAAATTTACATTGTTTATATAGATAAATATAAATTACTATTTCACCAACTACCATGATTGAATTGCATGGTTTACAGCTGCTTGGTAGATGCTGTGTATATTGGAAAAAATGTTTAGCGTCAGTACAGTGTTTGTTGAATTGTGTTACAGTGTTTGTTGAATTGTGTTACAGTGTTTGTTGAATTCAACAGTAGACTCCACCTCTAACTAAGTTATGACGTATTTTTTTTGCCTTTCATCACTTCGAATCTGAGACTAATCCCTAAGTGACTCAGATTCATAGAAATTGATACTAAGTGAATCTCAATTGGTACCAATTTTAAAAAACATGAGGTACTTAAGGACTAAGTCACTGGTTCGAGATTTAAGAAAGACAAAAATAACTCGTTAACGTACCTCAGATTAAAGATGAAATCTATGGTCTCATGGTAGAATATGAGACCCACGAATATATCTTAATAATAATATTTTATTTTTATTTTTATAACTTTACTTGTTTTATTTAGACATCTTTAAAATAAATAAAATAAACTCACTCATAATAAATTAATGATATATTTTATTCTAATTTATAATTCTTATACTGAAATGATATAATAAGATTTACTAGAATAAAAACAATCCTTCTAAAAATACTTTATTTATTACTTTAGAGGCAAGTTAACTATTGTACATTTATAACTATAATATATATAAAACATTAAAATTATAGCACTCATTTTTATTTCATTTTATTATAGTGTGTATTTATATCTAACAGTAAAAAAAATAAAAATATTATATTTAATAAGTAAAAATTATAAAAATAAGATGTTTAAAATACACCATATATATATATATATTAAAAAAATTAAAATAATTTTAAATTTAATTAGTTTATGATTTATGATTTAGGATTTAAAATTCGAGAACTAAAACTTAAGATTTATAATTTAGGATTAAAGGTTTAATATTTAACAAGTATTGTTAATAAGTTTATGTTTCTTGTTTAAAATGCGTTTTTAAATTATGACTCTTAAAATCAATTTTGTATTTGGATATAAATAACACATATATCAGTTTTGAATTATTTTAAATAATATTAAAATCAATTTTTTTTTTGAGTTCTTTTGTTAAAAAAAATTTAGATAGGAAATTTCGTTTAAGAAAATAAAATCTTATTAATTCTGATACCAAAATAATTTAGAACATAATAGATAAATAATAAAAAAAGAAAAATAATAGACAAATTATATTAACAGGGTTTGATATACTCATCCTCACGCTAATTGTTTGCGGGGTAGACAAATATTCTCCACTGAAGTTCAAAATTTTTATGAGGATCAAGATATTAGGTATTTTAATAATATATGTTTAATCATACATATAAATTAGTAAAATTTATATTTAAAAGTAAAATAATTTTAAAATTATGTTTAATATATATTAGATGTAATGTATAAGTTATAAATATAAATAAATTATATATTTTGATGGCTTTTAAAGGTCAAAATAAAATGTATTTTTTAAATAAATATATAAGAAATTATATAAAATGATAAAAAATTTGAATTCAAGGATTTGATGGACGGGGGATGTGATCTCCTCACCCATCCCATAAAATCATTTTATCCATCCAATTTTTCCCACTAGTAAAAAATTAGATTTTATCCACGATTATCCACCCACGTAGAAAAAATTGACAACACTATTATATTAAATTCGTTATGATCTAAGAAATAATTAAAATAATAGATATAATTGAAATAATAAAACTAGATGGTTAACAATTAAAAAAATAAAGAAGAAGGAATATAAAGATTTTTTTTTAATTTTATATTTGATTGATTATTATTTTTAAATTTATAATTAAATTAATATATTATAAAAATTACAGTATTAATTTGTTACTTGCTTAAAATTAAATTTCATGATGATTTTAACCCAAAACCCTTATTTACTATTTGAGATATACACGTGGTTACTAAATTTTAAAAAAATTATACTTTAATTTTTAATCATTTTAAATATGTATTTTAAATTTTTTACTTAATTTTAATGTATAGATAAATTTAATTTAACTTAATTATTTAAATTTAATTATCATTTAAATATATAAAATAGATAAATTTATAAATAATAAAAATATTTTTAAGATGAATTTAACTTAATTATTTAAATTTAATTATCATTTAAATATATAAAAAAGATAAATTTATAAATAATAAAAATATTATTAAAACGCACTTGATGAAAAAATAATTGATTTTAAAATAAAATTAGGTATTTTTATTATGGATAAATTTACTTCTTATGTTATGATAAATCATGATTTTTTCATATTTAAATATAATTAAATTTAAATAATCAGCCGATATTAAATTTACGTGTTTTTTTTTACAACTAGTGCATTCTTCTTCCTGAAAATAAGTTGATTTCATTAAAAAACTATTTTTGGAACAGAATCCTTTTCCCATTTTTTAAAACTTTTAAATAAGTTGATTTCATTAAAAAACTATTTAAGTAATTTTTTTTTCGAAAATATTGAATAAGTTGGTCAATATAAAAATAAGAAGAAAAATAAATAATTTGAGAAACAAAAAATAGTGAAAAAAGAAAGAAAAAGAAGTAAGCTTTAGGTAGGAGGTTCTAGAAATTATTTTAAAGGATAAAACAAAACTGAAAATGAAGAGAGAATAAAGGAAGATTCCTCTTTTTAACATTTTTTTTTCATTAGAAATAAAAAAGTCCAAAACATACAGATACAATGTTTTGCACTTCTGTATACTTACATAGTTACATTCGACCGCCTCTTCTAAACTGCCAAACTGGGCAAGCAGTGAAGTTTTAACATGGCGGTTCGTGAGTTGCAGAAGAGAATAGGGTCTTTGTTCTTCCATAATCACCATCATCCTCAGATTTCTCTTCTCAATGGTTAGCTTTCCCCTACACGCTGTTCTTTTCTCAAAAGACTATTGACTATGTCGCATTTTTTAGGGTTTATATTTTTTCCTTTGTTGCTTTAATCAGTGTCAGTGTTTTACAAAACTTTGTTTAATCAAAGCTAGTTTATAATAGTGATTCTTTTTTATTTCGGTTTAAAGAGAAACTTTAGTAGTTGTAGCCTGCAGGAAAGATTTTGACTCGTGTTCCAGTATTATATGAGAACGATGAATCTAGATAGTTAGAAGAGATAAAAAACCCAACTTTATAAATTCAAATTCTTAAGAACTTCCAGGCTATGTGATGTCACACATGATTAGATATTTTCATTATTTTGTATTCATTGTTTAGTTAGTTACACAGTTCCTCTGCATTCTAACTCAATCTATAAATGCTCTGTACTCATTCAATAATAGAAATCAGTTTTACCTTCTCTAAGTTTCTCTAAGATCTACTATGTTGATTCTTTATACACGATATAAAAAAATACATTTGTAGAACTCAAATGTTTTGACATTGAAATTTCACAGAATGGATGTAATCTTATTTTTAAGACGTGTTTATGAGAAATTCATATTTTGTTAAAGTGTGAAAACCAAAATGCGGAGAACAATTTGATGTTTCATCAGTTTTTTAAGTTCAAAGAAAATCATTCTAGTATAAGTAGAATGTATCCTTTATCTGCTGCGCTCCGTATAGGCAGCTGCAGGAAAAAAAATCATACTTTTATTGTTAGTAGTTTATGATTCTGCATCTCATTTTAATACAACCTTTAAACTTTGTTTGTAGAAGTTGTGATGGAAAATAATGAAGGATCTAGAGGATGAAAAGAACAAGATGTAAGATTCATTCTTGTTGGTTTATTTCAAGGAAAGACTCATTCAGCCTTCTTTTCCATAAAACTTCATGATAATTGGAACTTAGAGGTTTTAGTGGGTTAGTACTTTGTAGTAAGGCCTGTTATGATGCATGTGATTTATGGTCTGTTTGTGCTTCAGTGTCAGAAATTATACTACAAAGTCGTGTCGTCAATGAGGTTAGGATCAAGCTTTGTTTCTTATGTTGGTTATGTACTGTATCCTATGTTTTATTTTAGAAGATCTAGTTTCTGATCTATGTCCATTAAAATTTAAAATCGAAATGTAAGCTAGTTATGCATGAGCTGCCCCGCTGTAAATATTTTATGTGTCATAGTATTTTGGGTTAAAGCATTAGTTATCAACTTCCATCTTTATTGGGTAACTTAGAATCAAGACATCCTTCCAAAGTTCTTTTAGAAGATTATAAGAGTAAGCAGTGGCAGATCTTAGATTAGATGTTAGGAAGGGCAATAAAAAACAGAAAAAAATAATATTAATTTTGAAATTTAAAACGTAGGCCCTTAATTATTACTCAATTATAGGAATAAAAATTAGGAATTGAGTTCATTATAGGACTTACTCTTTTAGTAGACATTATGCCGCCACTCGGACTCGAACCGATATGCTCTAGCATTGCTTCCTAAGAGTAGTAAAAGGTTTAGCTTTAACCCTATTAATAGTCTCACATTATTGGCTGGTTGAGAATCAAAGTGAATTTACCAATGAATCACGTTAAATAAAAATATTATATGTATTTCATTTGAGTATAAATATGTTAAAGTTATTGAATTTATAATGAATTTTTAAGTTTTAAAAAACCTAATATATTAAGTTTGGGGAACACAGTTCAATTTTGTGATGATTTTCTCTATAATTTTATAGATATTACACTTGAAATTTTCTTGATAAAAAAATAAGAGGGGACACGTGCTCATCCTAATCTCTCTACAGATAGAACAAGTGTATGTTTGTGACTCTTCTTGCCCACTTTCCCGTAGTTTCATCAAGATAGCTCACTTTTTGTTATATCATTTATTGATCTATGTGGATATCTTGGCTTAAGATGTTTTACAGTATAAATGGAATTTTAATCATTGAACTCTATGTGCGTGTTTGTTATATATTTTGTATGAAACTAATTGTTTATTCTTAATTTAAATCACTCTTGGCAGAGCCCTCCGGGAAATTTTCTACTAGTGCTTTCGTAAGGTGATTTGATTTCTCAGAAAGAGGGATAGTTACCTGGCCTTGCTGCCGAAGCTTTGAGAGATCATGGTACTGGCAGTTTGAATTCTAGTTCTGATTCGGATAATGCTTCCTCCCAAATAAACTCCGATTTCAATTAATTCTTCTGTGAGATATTCTGTTCTATCCAAACTAAAAGCATCCTGGAGGCATGATCTTGCCATGATATTTACTTGCAAGGTCTGTGAAGACTGCCTGTCGTGAGTCATATGAGGAAGGTGTGGTGGTGGCACGATGTGGTGGTTGCAATAATCTGCACCTGATTTCTGACCATCTTGGGTGGTTTGGAGAACCAGGAAGTATTGAGGATTTCTTGGCTGCTCGTGGAGAGGAGGTGAAAACAGGTTCTGTTGATACGCTGGGTCTGACTATTAAAGATTTAGCTGGGATTAAACCTTGAATTTGTAATATTGAAAGTGGTTTTCTCGTTATGTACAATCTGTTGCTGCATGAGGCTTCCTTCAGCTACTGGTTAAAAAGGAGAAGTACAAGTAAAAATAGCACTACTCCTAACTACTGGTCCAAATATAGTTACCCTTGAAACTTGAAAGTGCTTTGGCTTGAGCTAATCAGCTAACAGATATTTAGTATTGATTTCGCGCTATTTTTTTCCCCAACGCAGAAATGAGAAATTTTGTTTTCTGATGGCAAATGGTCTAGCTCCTATCATTACAAAAAAAAAAAAAAATATGCACTGAGTTCTGTAGTTTAATCATTTTGATATTATTTTTAGTAGTTTAATTTATTTTATTATGAAAAAAATTATTGTACGATATTTTACGATCTAGTCTAATATTAATGTGGGATGCATATAGATTGATATTTTACTATAGAAATAGAATAGGAGAAAAATACTCAGGTTCTGAATTTATTTATTTTTAATTATTTAATCATAATAATATTATTAAAAAGTAATCATGATAAAAAATATTTTTTAATTAAATTGAATAATGATTATTTAATCAAAGCAAGGAAACTAAATTTATTTAATTATTTAATTTAAATGTTGTAGTTTCATATTTATTATATTAAATATTTTTCTAAAAAATTAAAATATAATTATGTTATTACGTATATAAATGAGTATTTTAGTTATATTATTTTTGAATTAGACTCGTTATTTATAAAAATTAATATTATAAATATTTAATTTTAATATTTTTGATAGATTAAAAGTATTAATTTTAATAAATTATATAATTAAAAATATTTTTTTTTATAATAATAAGATTAATAATATTTAATTTAAAAATTATAAAAATTAATATATCTAAATTAATAATATAAAATTAAAGTATTCATTTTAAAAATTATAAAAGTACGGATCTTTTGCCCAAAAAAAAAAGATTAACGTACAATATTGATTTTGATTTTTTTATTCCAAGTGCGAATAATTTTGCAAAATTTCAAAGTGGGTTAAGATTGATGGGTCGGGCCAAGTATTCTCGTTCCAAACTCCAAACATTTCTGTAGCATTCATTAAGCAGAGTCTCAAAAAATCTGCACGTATTTTCTTCTTCACCCGGAAACCATGGCAAGTTGTTGCTTTGCCTCCTCGTCGTGCACGCTTTCATCTTCTATTCATAAAGCTACTTCTAGAAACTCCATGGCTATGGTGGGCTTGCTCTCATTTACACCCAAGAGCCTTTTACCTATATCTCTAACCAGAAACTTCAGTTTTATTTCGCTAACCGTGGCAAGGAGACCTCCCAGGAAGTCATACCAAGGTGTGTTCTTCAATTCCAATTGTTTTTAATTACGATTAAGCGTATGGGTCTCATCCAATTTTGAGGTTCAGCTCATTTCCATGCCATTTTATACGAGTAGCGAAATTTTTAGTGGGATAACTATTCTTTTTTCCCCAGTTCAGGACTAATTGATGTTCTTTAACATGTAATTTAGTAGTTTCAATGGGCGAGTATGAGTACTCAGATGGGTAGATTATATCATAAATGTCATTTTCGTTGCGTTCGGTGGAATAATTTTGTCATGTGATTGATTATTATTGGTAGCAAAGAAATTGGATACATCGAAGAAACTTGAAACTGAAAATAGTTAGTTAGAACTTGGAACTAAGAATGATAATAATTAGATCCGGCAGTGAAAAAAATCTTATTTTCCCCTTTTAAATGCTTTCTTTTGATTATGGCATCGCTTGTTTCTCCCTAAATAAGCGTAAAAAATTAGGTGCGTTATAATTTTGCAGCAAAGCTAGCTGGACAATCATTATAAATTACTTTCCGACCGCTGTGAATTTAAGTAGTTGCTTGACACCCGTGTTAGTGGATGAGTTTATATTTTGAAAGAAATTCAAAATTATTATACGTTCATTTAGAATGTGAATTTCTTTCGTTCATCTGTGGATTATTCATTGTGAATGAGTTCCATTCTCTTTTTGACATTTTCATTGTTTATTTGTTTACAAATAAGGGGTAGAAGTATATGAGTTAAAGTTTGATTCGTTACATGAGTCTTGTTAGTTGAGAATAATAGTATGGTAAACATAAGTATATGAATATGATGTTACTTATTGGTTCTTGAAGACATAGGTTGAATGTTTGTGTGTGTATTGTTATCTGTCAGTGAGATCAGTGGCTGCTCCAGCAGAGGCTGTGGCTGGGTTTGATGACATGGTCTCTGGGACCCAGCGGAAGTATTACATGTTAGGTGGAAAAGGAGGAGTGGGAAAGACAAGTTGTGCCGCCTCACTTGCTGTGAAATTTGCAAACAGTGGGCATCCTACTCTAGTGGTTTCTACAGATCCAGCACATTCCTTGAGTGATTCCTTTGCCCAGGTTCAGAAACTATCCCCTTCCTGATTCGTTTAAGTATTTGTCTACCACTTCAATCCTTAACTAATAGAATATGCTTCTATGTATGCATGCATATTTCATATTTTCTTGCATGCTTTTCATAGGATTTGACTGGAGGGACATTAGTGCCAGTTGAAGGACCTGATTGTCCACTTTTTGCCCTTGAGGTATGTAGGCTTTGATTCCCATCAAGTAGGTAAAGTATTCTTTATGTTATCATGTCACTGCATCTTTTCGGCAAATTAGTTAGTGTTCCATTAAAAAACAAAAATGCTGTTAATGTTCTCATATATATTTTCCATATACTCAGTGAGTTAAATGTGTAGTTATGCCACAGATAAACCCAGAGAAAGCTAGGGAAGAATTTCGAAGTGCAACTCAATCAAATGGTGGATCTGGAATTAAAGATATCATGGATGGTATGGGCCTTGGTATGCTTGTGGAACAGGTAAAGCCTTTTTGCCTGATATGAATTTAAGCAGCTCTAGATTGTGATTAATTGTTCCACGGCTGTACTAATACTGTGTCTCATTAGTGTCCTTAGAATTTCATTTCCCTCGGAAGGCCTGAATGATAGTATATACATGTTTATCAAAACTGCATTTTTATGGATGCCTCTGGATTTCACCATGCTAATTACAATTGCATTTAGAGCCTTTAAGAGCGACAGAAGTGTGAATATTCTACATTTTAGTGTCCTCCAAGCACTATCTCCCCATTTTGTGATGCTAACTTATCTTTGAACTGAAATATATTTTTCATTTAACAAAGTTAGGTGAGTTAAAACTGGGAGAGTTGCTAGACACACCTCCTCCTGGTTTGGATGAAGCTATAGCAATTTCCAAGGTATGTTATCCATCTCCTACTTTGGGTTGCCATGTTTTGCATGACTCATATCAAAATTTTGACGCTCATAAACTTTTTTTTTTTGCAGGTGATACAATTTCTTGAATCACCAGAATATAACATGTTTACGCGTATAGTTTTTGATACTGCACCTACGGTAAGTAAACTACCAGATTAAAAAAATCATTTTGAATGCTAGTAAATTTATGTTTTAGTATATTGTTTATAACAGGGTCACACACTGCGGCTTCTGTCTCTGCCAGACTTCTTGGATGCATCCATAGGCAAGATATTGAAGGTAGGAATCTCACCTTGGATTAGTGAAGAGCACTTCTTAACTTTTGACAAATAGAGAATATTCTCAGTTTCTTTGTGTTCTTACTTCAGTCGAATTGATAAATGCATACAGTTTTTAGTTCATGATTCTAGCAATGTACTTATGATCAAACAGGTTGCTTAATTGGTAATTGCTCCAATAAAATTTGTACCTGGAAAAAAAATCAATTGCTAATCAAAAAGGTTTTCTTTAAAATCAAAATCATAGTAGTTTCTCTAAATATTACTTGAAATTATAGACTCTTACTCTGTGGAGCTTTGGTTATCTTTTATCAAAGAACTGCCCAGTATTTCAGACTGTCCATTATATTTTGCTTATCCAACTTCAAAATTTTGTCGATATTTTACAAGGGGTGAGCTAGATGTTCTGTATTAAATTAGGGCTAAGGATGTAATTGTTAAATTTTTTTATTCCACTATATTTTGGGGCAGTACTTATTCTATTACCAGTGTCATCAGCATTGTTCATGAATGGAATGTTGGATCGTTTTGGAGGAGGTATCAACATCTAAAGGAGGAAGTTAGTAATATTCTGGCAGGCAGGTGTCATATGCAACTTTGGGTGGGTATCGTGTAGTTGTAAATCCTTAAGTGTAGCTACAGAGTCTAGATATCAGGAGGCCTTGATGGTCGCATATTTCACATATGAGATCTTCTTACTGACTTTGTGAATCTTAAGCTTTTAAGAAACATGATACTCAAGATTTATCCTAGAGTTTGTAAACTAAATATGGTATTGGACAATGGATTTTTAAGACAATGTTCAATTATTCCATCTAATAATGAACTCAGTAC
Source organism: Hippophae gyantsensis (assembly GCA_030763125.1). Lineage (NCBI taxonomy): Eukaryota > Viridiplantae > Streptophyta > Magnoliopsida > Rosales > Elaeagnaceae > Hippophae > Hippophae gyantsensis. The sequence continues at coordinate 51,944,000 of CM061033.1, forward strand.
AGATGGGTGTAGAGTGAGGGAGTGGGAGGGGGAGGGGGAGGGAGAACAAAGGAGGGTGAGATGGAGAAGGAGAAAGGGAGGGAGGAGAGAGATCATTATGGAATTGTCCATTTCATTTGTTATTATGTTTATTTTCTTTGGTTTCTCGACCACATTTGGCTTCTTCAGAGATAGATCTGCATATCACAAGCAATACCCTGTTTACTTTTCTTTTGGTCTCTCTCTCTCTCTCTCTCTGTGTGTGTGTGTGTGTATACATATATATAAAAAAGAAAGCCTCTAGGCTTCTCTCTCTTATCACTTATTTTGAATTGTATTTTGGGGTAAAATCAACAATTTGAGAGAATATGTGAATCTGTTTGGTATAACTGCCTCCTACTGCTCTTATTCACATATGTTTTGCATTCGCATTGCCCATGACAGCTCAGACAGAAGATAGCTTCAGCAACCTCAGCCATTAAGTCGGTTTTTGGGCAAGAAGATACTCGGCAGGATGCAGTAAGCTTGATGTTTTTTAGGGGTTATTTCTTTTGGAGTTTATGGACTACTTTAACATTAATTGGTCATGCAGTCTGACAAATTAGAGCGACTAAGAGAGAGGATGGTTAAAGTGCGGGAGCTATTCCGCGACACTGATTCGACAGAATTTGTTATAGTTACAATCCCTACGGTATATACATATTTTTAAATGCATCAAAATTGATGATTTATTTGCTTTGTCTAGTGTGATTTCATCCATATCCTAATTTTGTAAAGTGGAATATGCATTGTCATGCATGTCTCTTCCTTTTCCTTTTTTAGTTAAACGAGAAAAACAAGGAGTTGTATTGTTCTTAATCTATGACACACATGTTTATGTCTATGCCTCAAAGGTTATGGCGATTAGTGAGTCATCTAGGTTGTGTGCCTCTTTGAAGAAGGAAAACGTTCCGGTGAAAAGGTTGATTGCTAATCAGATTCTTCCACCATCTGCCTCAGACTGCAAGTTTTGCGCAATGAAAAGAAAGGTATCAATTCAATTATCATCTTCTCTTTACGGTCTAAACCATTTTTTTCTTTTGGCAAGTAGCGAACACATTGAAGCTTTTATTGATAGTGAAAAGAGAAAAGAAAAAGAAAAAGAAAAAAAGAAGCAGCAGTAGCTAATGCATTGAAAACATTTAGTAAAATGGAGGCTCATATGAACCGATAACACTGATATGATGTAGCATATTGTTTTTTGTTTTTTGGCTCATGGTTGCATCTCATAGTTACTTTGTTTTTGTTTTGTTTATTTATTTGTTTTTTCTTGAATGTATTTCAGGATCAAACACGTGCTCTTGATATGATCCAGACTGACTCAGAGCTTTCCAGCTTGACACTGATCCAGGCACCACTAGTAGATGTAGAGATCAGAGGTGTTCCTGCTCTTAGGTTCTTGGGTGACATTGTTTGGAAATGAGTGTCTTCTTTATATAATCAATCATTCAAAATGATTCAATTTTCTTCAATTTCATCTTACCCTTCCCTCTTAAAAACTCCTCTTTTTTGTTGGGTAAATTGATTACTGTACATAAGGTCGGTCTCTGTGGCTGAAACTAATTTCTTTTCTTGAAAGTCCTTTTTTAAAAATAAAAAAAAAAAATTATCGACCAGCTATAAAATGTCATTTGCTTATAGCTTAAACCGATTCAGAAGTTTGGATTAACACAAAATTCAAAAAAATTAAATTTGTATTTTATATTAGAACAAATGGTACTCTAGATTTATACATGTATACATATATATTCCGATATAAATATGAAGGTAGAAATTCATATTATAAAATAAATGTTAATAATATGCAATATATATATGTACAAAAATTGAATAAATATTTAACATATTTATTAAGATGTATTAAGTGTTTTTAACACATTATAAAAAAAATTTGAACATGAAACTCAATCAATGCACTTAAATTCTTTATTTAATGGCTATAGAAATTTACTCTTGTCGCTAGTCGGTAGTCACTGACTCACTGGGTTGTGTACTGAGATATTTGGAGTTTGGGGCGAACAAGAAAACTATAAATAGAGGATGATTAAACACAAACCGCCATATTTTCAGGGCAATGCCCTATTTTATACGTCATTGTACCAAAAACAAAAAGTTTATTAGATTTACACATGATACGACATAACAAATACTGAGTGATAAAAGTTGGACTAAAGAATTATATTAAATGAGATAATTTTAGAGAGATGGCAACTCCGATAATGTAGTTTTAGATAAATTAATACATTAATTTCGTAAATTTTAAATTAATTATTATAATCTTTAATTTAAAAAAGATGTAAATTTTATTCCTAAAAATAATGTATATAAATTATGTAGTTTTTAACTTTTCACAATAATTTTTTTTTAAGATACGAGAATAAAATATTTTAATTGAAAATAATGAAATTAAAACTCAATTTATAAAATTACGATATTTTTCATTTTTTTTAACATAATTTTATAATATTGTTTGATTTACACTGAATATGAGAATATAAATGTAAAAACAATAATAAATTCTTAGAATATAAATATTAAAAAAAATGTGGGATATTTTGGTGTCAAATCTTTTTTTATAGGATATTTTAATACTTCATTTTTACAAGAGATATTTAAGTCCTTACCTTAAAACATAATGACACTTAAGTTCATAAGTAGAGATGTTAAAAAAATCCATCGTACTGAAATTTTATGGATATTTTTACTCATTGTGATATGATCAAGATTAAAATAGATCATTTCAAATCAGATCATGATCTATATATAATATCAACGGATTAGATCGAATCATGATGGATCAATCTATTGATCAGGGTAAATTAAATCAATCTGTGAATCGATTTAAATCTAAATCTTTTTAAAGTTAAAATAATTATACAATTCTAAATTACTTACCTAATTTTTATAATTATATGTTTGGAAAAATTTACATTATGAATAATCATTTTTTAAATTTATATCTTACATTTTTATAAAACTAATTTTCTCTTTTAAAATTTCATAAATCTATTTATTGTTATTTAAAAAAATTTAAACAAAAATTCAAATATCATCGTATTCATAACAATTTATTTCTTTTTATATTTATTATAAACAATGTTATTTTTGAATTTATCATAATTTTTTAAAATAAGTAAGAAAGTTTAAAAAATAGTAAGAAAATATTTTCTTATAATATATAATGTTTTTTTATTTATCAGTCTAAAATATATGTAATGCTACATATCAAATAATTTTTTATTTTTTAAAAAATGAAAAAAATAGAACTATTAGAATGGGATCATGGATATCCATTGATCAACGTATCAATAATTATTTCGATTTATTTGACCACAGATTATATCAAAATGGATCGTTTGAAAAACTGATCTGATCCAATTTCAAAAACTAAGAACTAAAATATATATTTTACCAAAGTAATTAGGTTTATGTAGACATATATAACATATTTCACTAACTCGCACATCACTTCGATATAAAGGTGTAAATTGAAATAGAATGTCTCATTAATCTATAGTATAATTTAAGAATTTTGTAAGTTTATCTTATTTTATACTATTTATTTTTTGGTGGGTTGAGATGGTAATAAAATGTCATTATAATGATATATTTCATTTATTTTAATTAAGTTTAAGTGATGAGTTAAATTAAAAAAATAATAACAAAATAAAATATAATTATCTATAATAATTATGATTAATTATAATTACTATTATCTTATTAATGATAATTTTAAATGAAATGAGATATGATTTAAATAGGATGAGATAACTTTAATTCATGCATCACTAAAGATAATACAATAAAGATCATATTTTTGCATCTCTAGATGATATTTTAATTGAAGTGTTAGAATTTAAATAAATTATAAAAATAATTCCAATTATTTTAATCTATTAAATTGCTACATTTCCCTTCAGATTTCATATTAAGTTTAGATAAAAGATTTTCCCTACCATGAATAAAGAAGATGAGTTGGAGTATACTATCGAAAAAACAAGCTATCATGTGAGAGAGGCCTATGACCCTCCGACCAATCCCATCACACTCTCCTTGTTTCTCTGCGGTAGAGAGAAAGGAATCATTGAGATATAAAATCCATGTTCAAATCTGTTGGCTTATTTTCTCTCTTGCGGCCAACATAAAAATAATAATAATGTTTGGTTATTAATTGAACTGCATTCCCTTTGATTTTATTCTTCCTACCAACCTATCCTATTACTGCTTCTGTCTTCTTCAAAAGCTGTGTGCTAGCTATTATGATAATTTAAAATACTACAAATATTACATTACCACTTAATCATGCACTTACATATATCTCACAAAAGGTTGCCCAATATGGTTTCCGTAGAATTTGACCAACGTATAAATGTAATAATTAATGATATTTTCACGGCTATCATTTTCTTATATATATATCTTTTAAAATCAAATGATAATGGATATAGTTTGAATATATACTTAAAATATAAAAAAATTGAATATTACAATCATACAGTTATATAAACAACACAAAAATTAAAAGGGTGATAATTCGTACGAATTAAATCAGTTTAAACTGACTCAAATTAATTTAGTTTAAATTGATCAAATTGTAATTCAATTTAAATTTGATTCATACTAATAAAAGTAAGTTAGATGTTGAGAAAATAAGTCCTACATTGATCAGAAAACCAGTAGAAGAGTTGGTTATAAGCCTGAGCAGGCGTATTTTCAAGGGATGAGTTAGGCCCAGGTAAATTAACATGGCATCAGAGCAGGACTCCTTGGCGGTGGAGGAGCCACTCTGCACTACCACCCGTGGCAACAATAAGACCACCACCGTCCGTCGACATAATCGATGTGAGGGGAAGTGTTGAGGAAATAAGTCCCACAACGACCAAGGAACCAACAGAAGAGTTGGTTATAAGCTTGGACAATCATCACCTTTGTAAGCACGTTTTCAAGGGATGAGTTAGGCCCAAGTGAATTAACATGGTATCAATGCAGGACCCCTTGGCGGTGGAGGAGCCACCCTGCACTATCATCCGTGGCAACAATAAGACCACCAGCATCCGTCGACACAGTCGATGTGAGGAGGAATGTTGAGAAAATAAGTCCCACATCGACTAAGAAACCAGCAGAAGAGCTGGTTATAAGCCTAGGTAGTCATCACCCTTGTAAGCATGTTTTCAAGGGATGAGTTAGGCCCAGGTAAATTAACATGGTATCAAAGCAGGACCCCTGGCGGTAGAGGAGCCACCCTACACTACCACCCATGGCAATAATAAGACCACCAACGTCCGTCGACACAGTCGATGTGAGGGGGATTGTTGAGTAAATAAGTCTCACATAGACCAGGGAACCAGTAGAAGAGCTGGTTATAAGCATGGGTAGTCCTCACCCTTGAAAGCGCGTTTTCAAGGGATGAGTTAGGCCCAGGTGAATTAACATGGTATCAGAGCAGGACCCCCTGGCGGTGGAGGAGCCACCCTGCACTACCACCCGTGGCAACAATAAGACCACCAGTATCCGTCGACACAGTCAATGTGAGGGAGAATGTTGAGGAAATAAGTCCCACATCGACCAGGGAACCATCAGAAGAGCTGGTTATAAGCCTGGATAATCCTCACCCTTACAAGCACGTTTTCAAGGGATGAGTTAGGCCTAGGTGAATTAACATTTGAACCCAAACCAAACACAAGTTAATTGTCCCAAACTAACCCAAATTATTAATTATATGTTTTTAGTTAAATGATTTTTTTATAAATAAAAAAATATGTTAATGATTAAAACTCATTAACTCAAACAATATTACATGAAATGTCAAAAATGAAAAAAAAAATATTACAACAACTAATTTTTTGAACAAATGATAAATTAACACTGAATGAACAACTCATCCACACAACAAAATTCATGAAGATAATACAACTCCCCACACATACTTATTATGTTACAATAATTAGTTAATTACAAAACAATAACATTAGTAAACATAAGTTAAAGAAAGCTAATTCTTAAAGAAGAAGTTCATTTTTAATTAAATTTGGTAAAGGTAAACGCCATCAAAACTCTCTCGTGCAAAAATCAAAGACTGTTGTGTCTTAATAAAATCTCATAATTTGAATAAGGAGCTCCAAATCTCAATAGAATTTTCACCAATCACTAAATAAAGAAATATATTAGTAAGATTAAATAAAAAATTTCCTCCAAAATTGATTACATATATAAATTTCTATTAGTGTATTCAAGTAAACCGTATAATGATCATATAAAGAAAAACTATCTTTTTAAGATGGCACGAAAAATACTTTTATTTGTTTCAATGGACATAGGGTTACTGTTAGAGAAAAGTGAAACAGTACTGGACGTAGGGTTGCTGCTGGTTGGTGAAGTAACAGAGAGTTAAAGGAGTGAGACTAAGTCGGTTGGGAGTTAAGAAAAAACATGTTTATCTAATTTTAAATTTTTAACCTAAAATGTAAGTTGTAAAATTACATGTTATAGGTTTTTTTTTAATTTTATTTTAAGCTAACGGGCTTACTCGAACATAATTCAACCCAATTTAATTTTTTTGAGCTATTTGAGCTAACTCAAATTTAATATGATTTGTGCTTGATTGGACAAATCGAACTACGATACAAATTATCACTCATAATATTAGTGTTATCATATAAAGGTTATTTGAATGGTTAAAAAAATACTAGTTTTTTAATGTACGATAAAAATTAGTTGTATGAATAACAATTATAATTATCAATTTAGTTAAGAGAATATAAAAATGTTGTTAATTTTAATGTATAATGGCATTAATTCCCTTACATACAAAATATATTTTATAATATCAAGGAGAGACATGTTACACAAATTGCAATTTTTATATATATTTCATGCAACGTGGTTGATCTTGTCTCTCCCATCCCTCTCTTTGTTTCTTCCCTATCACTGTCTTTGTGGGGTATAATATGTTGATTAAGCTCATCCTATAAATTGAAAAAAGAAAATAATCTTGAAAAAAAATCCAAAAATAGTCACTTACAACAATAATGTACTCAAATATGATGGTTAATTATTAAACCCTTTTGGTTTAAAAAGACCTTTCCTCCCAAAGAGTGGCTAATCAACATTCTTAGTAAGAATATAGATGAAACATTACTTACTTCTATCCATATCTATTTATACCTCTGTTTTGCTTTGCTTTTTTTTCAACTTCTCACCTCTCTCTTCCCCCCAAAATAGATGATGAAGAAAGCTAAGCTTCTGATAAAATGCTGGAGTAAGTGCAGAAAAGTGGGCACTACTGCTCTAAAGTATGCATTAAAGGGTCATCTTAGCAATTGGGATTTAAGGGTTTCTTTGGGAAAATATGACTTTATCCCCAAAGATGTCCCAAAAGGGCATTTAGTAGTGTATGTAGGAGAAGAATACAAGAGATATATTGTAAAAATTAGCTTACTGAACCACCCTCTATTCCAGTCATTACTTGATCAATCTGAGGAAGTATTTCAGTTTGTCAAAGGCTCAAAGTTATGTATTCCTTGCAATGAGTACATCTTTGAAAGTGTTCTTCAATGCATCATCTCTGAACGAAACCAAAACTACTTGTCGTTTTGTTTCTGAAGGCTTTGTTTTAGAATTGTGCAATCCAGAAGAAGCAAAGATTTGAGATGTTGTTGTACATTGTGTAATGGAATTTTGATTTTATTGCTTTGCTTAGTTATATATATATGTTGTTCATTGTGAAAAACTTGAGATTAGTTTAGTATAACGCTATTTGAATTCTTCAACGCAATAAAGGATTTGAGATCATGCTATATGAGCAGTCTTCTGTAAAAGCTAACTAGGAAACATTTTCACATAACTAATCCATCAAGATGTGGGCTTTAGCATTTGATTAAAAAAAAAAGTACGTAACTGATGCAGGCACTGATCAACAGGAGCCAGGGAGCTGAATACTATTTCTTTCATTTTATATTTACTCATCGTCGTTTCTACAATTTTCATGTGGTTGCTTATGCTTTGTTAATTTATTGTTATTTGGTGTAGCAGGTCATTTTAATTTTATTTGTGTATAATTAAAATTATGTTTATTCACAAATCGCATAAAACTGTGATGAAAATGATTATTATAATATCAAAAATGTGTTAAAATAAAATAAAATATATATTAATATAACAGGAATGAAAATGATTATTGTAATAAAAAAATATATTTAAATAAAATTAAATATATATTAATATTATATATAATCATGTATAAAAATAAACATTTAATAATAAAACACATAATATTTTGAATAATTTGGTTAAATTTTATTTATTTTTATTTTTTATATTTTTATTTTATTTTAAAAATTTTAAAAATTTTAAAAATTTTAAAAATAAAAATTAATATAAATATTTTAAAAAATATAGATTAAGAATTAGATTAACATCTAATTTTTTAAATTAATTATATTTTTAAATAAATATTAAAAAATTATAAACATAATTAAATTGTAAAAAAAACAACTAATATCCACTCATAATCAAATTTTATTAATCGAATGGCCGAAAACATTACTCCTAAAGTTTGTTACTCAAAACTCTAAGTTAACACCTATTTAATTTGCGTTTTGAGCAACGGTCTTTTTCCTTCAAGGCCAAGGCTTACGAGATGATGGTTGATCATTGTTGTTGAATTTATGTTTTGAAGCTTACTTCTCCGAAGTTTATGATAATATTGGAATTTGGCCGACAATCTCTTTCCTTTGCATTTTTGAATTTTTTTTATTGAAATCAGAATTGTTGCTTCTTCTTGCGTCAGTAACACTAGTATTCCTAAAAATTCAAGATTGTATATGGGAGTGAGACCGTGAGAATGATAACATCTACAATTTTACCTAGGAAAAATATAATTTTTATTAGTTTTTTTCCTTATAAGAAATATATTTATTAATCATCTTATTTATACAAAATATACTCATTATTCTTTTTAATTATAAAAATTAGCATTAAAAAGATTTTTATTGATAGAAAAAATTTAAACATATATTAGTGAAAATATTTTGATAATTTATCCCACTTATTACTAAAAAAAATTATAAACATAATTTATAAAAATGTTATCGTTTTTTACTCTCATCTTATTATTGAAATATTTATGATAATTTTATTTTTAAAATAAATTTAAAATTATTAAATATTAATTTTTAATATTAATTTTATAAATAAAATGACTAAATATCATATTTTTAAAATTACACATTAAATATCAATGTGAACTTATATCCTTTTATCTATTGTTTTCTAGGAGTATAGAGAAACCTTTTTTTAAAAATTAGGTAGTTAAGTGTGTTTAATTTCAAGAAATGTTAGGATAGATAACCCTTAAGAAGTGACTCGTTATACAATTTCTATTCCTCAAAAGTGTCTTTATCTATAATTTTGTCAAAGCTTTGATAGTCAAGTTGGTAAAGCTTTAGTATCTTTAGTCAAAGGTCAAATATTCAAATCTTATCCAAAAGCTTACACTTAAATTTGGTATTTATTGTTTGAATTAAAAAATAATATTAAAGTTTCAAATTTTAAGATTGTTTTTTGGTTCAAGTAATACGATACTCCAGTTTACCATTATAAATCTAAGTTATAATCTTATCTATATAATATTTTTTTTATTTAATAAAAAATAAACTTAATTATCTATATAAAAATAAGTATCAAGCCCAAAATACCCAATGAGAAAATTTAGGATTGCTACTTAGAGGTCTCGAACGGACCCAACTTGGCAGGGCATGGCCCATTTTTCTCAGTTTGTTGGCGTTTCACGCTGATCTAGTACATCTAAATATTTACTACGGCATGATACGATACACGAACATAAAATGAATTTAAAATTGATATATATATATATATATATATATATATATTATTTATATTTAAAAATAAAATAAATAAAAATTAAAAAAATTATTAATTAAAACGTATATTTTAAATAATAAATAAAATATTATTTTATTAATAATATTAATATCCTTGAAAACACTTAAATATATATAATTAAATTATATAAATGATAAATAAATTAATAAGAGTTTTGTAACAATGATTATCGGTGCTTATTAACTTATTAGTTAATTAACAAAAAAATATTCAATAAATAAAATAATTAGCATACAAATAATAAGAAACATATGATTATGAAATTATCTTTATTGTTCACCTATAATTTAAACAATTATGTCATGAATAAATACTTAGTTTTTTAATCTTAAATTATTATCGTAATCTATATTATCCTTAAATTTTTAACTTTAATTTTAGAAATTTAAATTTATTCAAATTTTTTCACATTTTTTTATCGAATAATTGATTAATGATACAATCTATTATCCAATCTAAATTATAAATAACTTAAACGTTCACTTATTATATTTAATCTATTCATTGCATTAAGTTATAAAAAGAAGATACTAAATTAAATAATATTATAACCACTAATATCTTTTAACGAAGGTAACCATACTTATCACACATGATCACAACGTATCACTTTGAATAAGAATATCAATGATTACATACTAACATATTAGACTAACATTAAATATTTTCATGCAATAAATTAGTTAGTTACTTTAATTCATATATGTATAGTTTTGAAATTTGAGTATAGAGTCGAACACACCAAAAATCAAGACTTGAAACTAAAATTTTATTATGACATTTAATTAATTAAACTAAAATCCATGGCTTGAAGAATGTCTGATTATATAAATAAATTAATTAGGTATAAATTTTGAAATAATCATAATTAAAATCATAGAAGAAGAAAAGAAGAAAAAAAAACTAAGACTAATATTTATGGCTAATTTTTACTCCTCAATTGTCGCTTTGAATCCTATTTTACTTCTAGCATCCACATTCTCTATAGACCTAATTGTATTTTTTTTGTAAATTTTGTGTTTAAATTTGTATTTGTTTTGTGATTAATCCTAATCACATATTTATAATATAAGAGTTACGCACAATGTAATTAGGATTAGATTATAAAGATATAAAAAATTAGAATTTTAAGACAAAAAAATAGATTAATTGGGATTGAGAGTGCTGAAAATATGGTGTTTTAGTGCAAATCCGAGAGCGCGGGCCATGACACACTTAGACACATGCCACGAGGCAAAACAATTTCTTGTTCTGTAAAATTTCATCTGAAAGGCTTATGTTGCGATGCACATAAACTCATATTACAACGCGCTCTTATTTTGCCTATTCTTACGTTTTAATCCCTACTTGATGTATATTTGTACACATTTTTGCATTTAGATATTTCATTTATGACAATAATGTTATTGATTGTGAGGATTTCTTTAGTATTTTGCCATTTGCATTTTTTAACGTCCAAAAATAACTAAAATATATCAAAATATACCATGTGATTTCGAAGACATAATTTATAAAATATTTAAGTAAAAATACAATGTTAAAACTTAATTTATTATTTTAATCCCGATAAATCACAAGATATGCGTGTTTTGTAAATATGTATCATATATTTTTTTATTGGTCATTAAACCTTAAATTGTAAATAATAAAACCTAAATGATAATCCTTAAATCCTAAACTATAAATCATAAAGCTTAAACACTAAATTCTAAACCGAGTAAATTTAAGTTTATTTTAGTAACTATATACATATATATACTTACTATTTTTATTATTTTTAATGTTAAGTGTAAATATCTATTAAATTAGATCTTTGCTCAAAACAACTCGCGGCCTGCTCTATGGATCTAGTCGAAAAAGATTGGAGTGGCACATGAAACTTAACCTAATTTAAAACCTGAGAAAATTATATGACATAAATTTGAGATATATTTCAAATTATGTCATTATATTACTGGTAATTTCATCCTCTCACATGAACTTTTTATGTAATGCATTTTTGTTGCAGTAAATAACCATATTAGTTTTCAAATGAGAGAGGAAAACAAACTGTTTTTATTATCTTATCTTCTAAAAAATGATTGATTATATGCGGCCTTGTGGCTTTTACATTTGCTTTGTGAATCAGTCTCTTGCCAAATTATATACACAAAATCTAATGATAAAAAAAAAACAACTTACTAAGCATACTTGCCATTTTCAATTTGATATGAAAATAATGTTAAAACGTGAATAATAATAGAAAACATCAGGGTACTTTTGACGATATACTTTTTTTCTTCTGAATAAGCTAATTAATAACGTAATAATTTTTTTTGGCTAAATTAGTAACGTAATAATTAGTATCCATGTTATAATTTTGTGATAGGCTGCAAATATTTGTTTTAGTTTTAGGATTGTCAAAACAACTATGTAATGCGACTATTCTTTTTCATTCTCTTTAAATCCTAACCGTTTTTCATTTTTTTTTCTCCTTTAGATCTCTTCTATCATAGATGGATGACCATTTCTTCCGATAATTGTTGCTCGTGTTTTAATTATAGTTTAATAAAATCAAACATAATTATGATATTTTTTATCTAGATTATAAGTCAAGATAATATTTTCTCCTATAGATTTATTCTAGTACGATTTTAAGTATTTTTTATTTTTATTTTGTTATGTTTATAGTTTATTCGAAGATGATGGTATAATGGTGTCAAAATACATAGAGTCAATGAAATTGGTTGGTATGACTGCACTTAATCAAACAATTCAAGCAATAACAAAAAAAACTATTAATAAAAGGGACTATTATTGGTGTTAACAACATAACTATTCAAAATTATGATTATGTCCACTATGTTTATATGTTATATTTGATTATGTATTTTGAGATTTCATGTATTATTATTTTTTGCTAAACATTTTTCTTGTATCTTCAATGTCAATGAATTAATGAAAATTAATATTTTTCTTAAAAAAAAAGATGTTTTGCTAATAAAACTTCAAAAGAATAACAGTTTAGGAAAATGATATGATCAAGAACTTGAATTTTAGATATTTCATGTCAGATGTATTTGGAACATAATAATTTTGTAAAAGAATAATTAAGGATTAAATTCCCTCAAAGAAGCCATTAAAAAAAAAAGACGTGGAAGCACATTAATTATCTATAGTAATTCACATGCCGCTTCAAAGCAAAATCTATTCCAGGAAGGAAGATATGACAAGTACTTCTCACCTTTTTTCATTTATAAATTAGATTAAAAAGCCACTAAAAACTAGCATATATGTTTAAAATAGATATTAAGTATATGAGTTTAAATCCAGCTGTCAAATATAAAGACATAAAAATGTGTAATATGTTACCTAGAGGGAAAAAAGAAAGAACAAGACCTTATCTTTACCTATCACTGTCACCCCTTTAGTTTCACCAGCTTTTCTTATATTAATAAATTTCTCAATTACTTATCCCTGAACGTGTTCAAGGAGAGGGGTAGGTGAGAATAGGATTGGATTGTTATAGATGTATTATCAATGTTCTTCAAGCAATAAAATTAATTTTAGTATAAAATATTAAGGCTTTTGTATTTGTTTTGACCCTTCTATAACGTGTCGTGTTAAAAAAAAGAAAGAGGATTTGGTCAAAAGTAGAGACATTATTCTAAATTCATAAGGCAGTAGTCGATATTCTTTTTCAGATACTTTTTCATTCTTTATTTCACCAGCAACCGAAGAGAAAGTAAATTTTTTCTCTTCTTTAATTTTAACGGTTTTGCTTGGTTTGGTTGTTGTAATTCCTATATAGGAATGTACTTCATTTTGTTGGCCTGCACTTCAGGAATGTGAAATTACTAAGTGAAACATTCAAACATATATATAATTCATAAGACTTACAATTCACATAAATTACCAAGGAAAAAAAAAACAGAGCGAAACAATTTGATGTCACATATGTCATTTACAGGATTCAAGTCCCTGCAAAAGAACATGAATGAAAAATAAAGAAAACATTTTTCAATATTTATTGTAAACAGAGGATTTTCTAACATATAGGTAGAGGGGCACCATTCCATTCTTTCAAACAATCAAGCATTGGATCAATTAATTTTCCTGCACAAATTGCAGAGAACACCTTGTCACATTCTTCACCAGGAGATATTATTTTCTCCCCAGTTAGTAAACCAGTTCCCAATTCTTCTCTCACAAATTTATATAATGGGTAAGACCTGCATTCCTTAATCCTGTTGGGAATTGCTGACTTTTCATTCTCATATTCAGTCCTAGCACTATCAACTTCTTTGGGCAAGAGGGTCTTCAGCTCCTCTTCAAAAGCTGCAATCTTTTGAAAAATGGAAGTGCTTGTGTTCTTCTCTTTTTCACCGTTGATCAATGCATGATCAACTAAGACTTGCCTTAGTTTCTGCATTAATGGGTAGGTAGCACTGCAAGGATCATCAACGTATGCGAAAACATATTCGTGATCAACCACTTTGAGCAAATCTTTCTCAGAGAACCTTGATGGGTGGAGTTCACCATTCAAACCCATGGTCAATACTCTCTTAGCCACTTGACTGACAGTGTTCTTTACTGTATTCTTCAAAATTTCTTCCAAATGTCTGAGATCAACTGCTTGGCACAATGCAACTAAGTATGTTGAAGACATGAGCTTCAAAACCTCAACAGCTTCAGCTGTTTTTCTTGCTGAGATCAAGCCCAAGGAGTTGACATCTTGGTTATGTTGCTCAGCACTTTGGACATGGTTGGTGACAGGATTGCCAAGGAATTGAAGTTCTGAACAGTAAGATGCCATTGCAATTTCTGCACCTTTGAATCCATAATCCAAGCTTGGATTGCGTCCTGCTGTGAGGTTTGAAGGCAACCCGTTGTTGTAAAAGTCATTGACAAGCTCAGAAAACTGAGCAAACATGAGTTTTCCAATAGAAGCAATAGCTAGGCGAGTGTTATCCATAGAAACACCAATAGGAGTCCCCTGGAAATTACCACCATGTAGTGCTTTATTCCTAGAAACATCGATAAGAGGGTTATCATTCACTGAGTTTATCTCGCGCTCAATCATTTTAGTTGATGCTCTGATGACTTCAATCTGTGGACCAAGCCATTGTGGAGAAGTTCTAAGTGCATAACGGTCTTGCTTAGGTTTTTGAAGAGGATCCATTTCATGCATCTTTTGAGCTGCTTTAACATAAGAGCTTCCATCCAAAATGTGTTCCATTATTGCTGCAGCCTCAATTTGGCCAGGATGGTGCTTCAATTTGTGTGTCAAATGATCTGTAAACTCAGGCTTTCCTTGCATTACTTCAGCAAATATTGCAGATAGAATTTCTGAAAGTACTGCCAACATGTTAGTATCAAAAAGAACCATAGAAGCTAGGCCTGATCCAACAGCTGTGCCATTCACTAGTGCAAGACCCTCTTTAGGTTGCAACTCAAAGAATCCACTATTAACCCCAGCTAGTTTAAAGGCATCAGGAGGACTAAGAGTTTCTCCATTAGGCCCTACCGCTTTTGAGTTGGGTCTGCCTATCAGCAACCCAGCAATGTAAGACAGAGGGACTAAGTCACCTGAAGCAGTTATGGTTCCTCTGAGAGGCAGACATGGAGTGATGTTATGGTTGAGAAACTTGGTAATGGCTTCCAAGATTTCAAATCTAATGCCTGAGTAACCTTGTAGGAGTGTGTTGATTCTCACCAACATAGCTGCTCTTGTTGCTGAGTGAGGCAATGTGTGGTTTGATTCTGTTTCCTTACCAAAGATTCCAGCATTCAAGAACCTGTACATGTAAATTTTTAATTAGTTTTGTAGAATATATGCATAACTAACACTACCAGTAAGGACCGTTGTAAAGAATAAGAGGAAGCTTCTTATCTAAAGATTTAAATAAATTTTCTTCACAATCCGTATTTCCAAACAAATTAAGTGGATGAATAAATAATCCAATAAATATGCTTAAACTTAAAAATCTGATCTAATGTCTAAAATTTGAATCGAATTAGATTAATAAATTTTATAATCGAATTATATTGGGATCGAAAGTTATACGATCTGTTAAAATTCAAATGAAATTCAGATTAATAAATTTTATAACGTACTATATCTAATCTAGAATGAAATACTATTAAATTATAAATAAATAAATATTTTATTATATTTAAATATTATACATAACATATTTACGACTACAAATAATAATATTTATTATAAAAATATAAATATAAATTTATATATATTGTGTTTTATATATGACAATAATTCATAAATAAATTTTAATATTAATAACATCAGTTCGATTTCAAAAAAATGACTTATTTAAATTTAAATCGATTAAAATTAAATAGTTTTGATTCGGTATTCACAACTTTAACCAAAGTTTTCTATCGGAAAAGGTTTGGTTTTTTTTAAAGTAAAATAGATTTATTTTTTGCTCAGTTTTTATTTTAATGCCCATTTCAATTAAATTATCAGTTGCTGCCAAAATACTTCACGGTAGTAAAAATATATTATTTTGAAGTATATCAAGATTCGGTCTACGATTTATATTTTATCAATCATTACTTCCTAATTCACATAATTAAAAAAAAAACATAAATGTGTGTTTCACTTTGACCCCTTCTCTTTAGATACTTCACATGACTGGCAAACTGGCAAACTGTGTGAGACATGTTGCAAAATTGACAACAATTATTGGACTATAATTGTAACGTAATAGTATTAATATAATAATTTTTGTTATTTTTATAATAAAAATACATTAATCTTTAATATTAATTACACTTTATTATTACTTTTATTAGTTATAGTTGTTATTAATAAAATAATATTACCATAATAACACTTTATATTAATAAACTATCAACAATACCTTTGCTCTTAATTTCATTTTCTTGATGATGTATGTTAAATTGGTATCTAATGATTGAGGGATGCAACAAATGTAGCCAGCCAATCCAAATCACTATCTTGTACAGTTGTACCAATTGCAAGTTTATTTTTATTTTTATATTTGATCCTCTCATTTTTCTTGTTTTGGGTCCGAAAATGTTCGAGCTAGGTTTAAACTAATTTCTTATTTGTTTTTCCTACGAACTACTTTCTTGCCTTCTTTATGAAGCTAACCATATTTACATACAAATGAATTATATTATGGCTCACATCCACACAACAACCAACAACCTTATAAATGAGAGCCCAAAAGCTCATTTTTATGACTATTTCAAAAGAATAATAACAAATAATCCACCCTTCTCATTTATATATGCAGAGGTTTTGGTCGCAAATTTATTATTAAATTTTAGAGAGAAATTACACTTATTTTTTTTAATTTGTTACAAATTTATCAGTCTCATTCATGTGAGAGCATTTTAATTAACGTGTTATTTTTTTAACATTTGGATTATTTTATTAAAAAAAATATAACAAAATGATAAAATTTCAATTTTATAGTCATTATTTTCTATTATTAAAGAAAATATATAAAAATTATATCTTAATAATTGTTGAAAAAATATGAGAAAAAAATAAAAATAAAATGAAAAAAATTAGTTATTTATAATATCACTTTTTAAAATAGAATTACTAAACTATTTACAAAAAAAATTAAAATATTTTTAATATAACTAATAAGTTTTTACTATTACCCACCTTAAATTTATATATAAAGATGCCAAATTATGTATAACATGGTCGGCGCGCATGCTCTACGATTAAAAAGTTGTGATGTTTGGATTTGAATTCAATAGATGTGTGAGTATTATTAAAAAAAAATTACTTGTGAAAATATCAGATCATGTATAACATGATGTTTGGGTTTCGAACTCTGTAAATATGCATGTAAGCATTATTTAAAAAAAAAACTTTTTATGTGAACCTAAACAGATAATTGTTACAGTGCTTAATTTCATATTTTCTCCAGATATTTTCAAAAGTATGTGCATGTAACGTTTATTTTATATATTAAAAATTTTAAAAAATAATAAAACTAATTATTAAAATTTATAAGTAAGAAAATAATAATATTTAAACCATAATATATTTCTCCGAATTTAAGAGAATAATGTCATTTTTTTAGAGAGTTGTGGGTGGTTATTTGTGTTGTTAAAAAAAAAAATTTCTATAGCACATTAAATAAAGAATCTTGCAAAATATAACTTTAGCCAGAAAGGGGAAAAAAGACTAGATATTGAAATTACTTGAATTTAAGTACATACCTAATGAGCTCTCTCTGCAGAGCACCTCCTTGTTTGGTTCTTCTATGTGAGGTTGCACCAAAACCAGTGGTAACTCCATAACTATCGGTGCCTTTGTTCATGCTATCCATAACCCAATCACTGCTAGCTTTAACCCCAGCTCTGGATTCCTCTGAGAGCTCAACTTTGACTCCACAATCATGAGTTGCAATTGCAGCCACTTGAGCTATGGTCAGAGTCTCACCACCAAGACGAACCACTGGCTTTCTGTACTCATTCACCATTTTCTTCACTTCATCTAAATGACTACCTTTCAATGACTCTGCAGCCATACCCCAATTCAGTGGATCAATATTACCATGATCACCTTTCGTGCATAAATTTATTGACCCATTAATGCCATTTCCATTTTCATGAGAAAAACCCTCCATTGATTCAGATATATAAACCCAAAAAAAAAACAGGGGAGGTTAAAAAAGATGTTGATTTGGGTTGTTTGGTAAGAAAGAAAAATAAATAATGTAAGTTGTCTTTGTATTGGAAAGATATTAAGAGTTTTTTTAAGAATGCAAAAGCATCAGAAATAAAATGTTAAAGAGAGGATTCTAATTTATAATTGGGTTTTTGGAGGAAATAGACAGATTGAGATTGAAAATTTTCAAGTTTATGAGAAATGGGAAAATTAAAGATGATAATTTTCCTGAGTTTGTTCACTCATAATTGTCTAGTTTATATAGAGTTTTCTTTACATCGAGTGCTGGGTAGGTAGGCCAATGTGTTAGTTGAAAACTTAAGATGGCCCTTGGATCTACATGATTTTTAATGGTTCAGATGGTGACACGTATAGAAACGTTTTTTGGGCAATGTTATATTTTTTATTTTCATTTTTATTTTTTTTAAAGGGTCAAGGGTGCTTTCAAACGCGGCGGTTTACTTGTCAATGATAAAAAGACGAGAGTGGGGGTTGGTGAGAAGAGGGCTTGTGAGCACGAGAGCATAGCGTCATCTTTTTATCCTTCCTAATTTTGCATTTTTAGACATGAAATAATTGGTTACGTGGAAACCAAAATTATATATAATTTTCAGCATAAAAAAATATATAAACAATTTGGTGGAAAAATTAAAACATATAACTAAATCAAAATCTAATTTCTTAATTAGTAAATATTTGAAATAATATTCTTAAACTAACACGTAACAATAATTAAAATCTTAATTTTAAATCTATGTGTCTTGATAAAAAGGTTTTGATGTAACTATAGAATGAGAAAGATATGAAGTAAATCTTATAAAAATATGTAATTATACAGGTTATATTATAATATTATCTTATGAATTTTATAACCTTCGTTAATTTTCCTATAAATATATCTCTCTAAAAAATTATCAAGAAATAATGACAAGAAGAGATATAGTTATTATTTCTCAAACATATTAAATTTTTTTGCTATTTCAAAAAACATAGATATATCCTTGTAATTAAACATTTAAAACAACTATGTTATTGGAGGCTTAATTTGATTTAGCTTTGCACTTTTAAACATATATATAGATCACGCAAGTATTTAATTTTATTAATGTCATCCTCTTGTCGTGGTCTTAATTTGAGCAAAGAAAACACATTCATCAATCATCTATTAGAAAAATATTAAAGTTTCATGATATATTGATATATCTCATGAAAATTGTATGGGTAGCTTCGTACATATAATAAATATGCATATATAATTTTTTTTTCTTTTTATATTTTCAAGAGAAACTCTTAATGTGAGCTGTGAGCATGATACTGGAGAGGAATAACTCAAAATTAATGGTGGGCATTATTGGCCTATTAGATAATAAACTATATTTTTTCTTCTTTTTTTTTTCTTTTATTATTTATGATTCTTTCTCAAAATTATTTGATTTGAAAATATAAGAGCTAAGATTTTCGTGGTTCAGCTGAGATATTTAAATAGAATAAATTGAAAGCGATGTGATATACAACGTTATTGTATATTCTTCAAGCTCATATTTGTATCTAATAAACTATTGCAATTTAAAAAAGAAAAGAAAAAGAGAGAGAGAACTATTCCACAACAACTACCCTTTGAATTAGTTCATGTACCATCAAGAGTGTTGCCCAAAGATTTTAATTTGTTAATTATTTTAGCACTTTTCTTTTTAATTATTTTTGTCAAGGCACTGTTCTTAATTAGTTTCAACTATTCCACATGATGTACTATGCGTGCAATTGTGTATATATCGTATATTTAGTTTAGGTTTTTGGGTGAATATGGTTATGTAATTTTAAGTAAATCACACGTTAATTTATTAACTTTTAATATGGGTTATTTTTATTCCAAGAATTTTAAAAATAAGTTAATTAAGTTTAAATTTTTAAAATTTAATTTTTTTAGGATAAAGTTAGTGTTTTCTATTTTATCAAAAATAAAAAAATAAAAAACCTTCTCTCTCTCCACATTTTCTCTTTCGTGGTTATATTAATTTGACGATTTTAGTGATGAAATGCCGTGAACTTGGTTGTTGTTTTGATACGAGGATGTTAGCGAGTTTGCAACTGACAAAGGAGATGTTTCACTTCTTTTCTTTTTGCTGGTTTTATTTCATTTTCCCCATTACACATTATCATTGCTGTCAAAAAAAAGTTTGTGAGGTGGTCAGGAGATGATGGCAAGAAAATGGGTGGTGCATGGTGCTATCGGATGAGGGTGTTCTATGGACCCTAGGGCTGTTTTTTATGATGCTAGCTAGGTTCATATTTTTTAATATAAAATAGTGAGTACACTTTATCTTTTATCTTTGAAAAAATATTAAATTTTAAAAATTAAACTCAAATTTAAGCTTTTTAAAATTTCAAGATTACAATAAGTATCTTAAAAGTTATAATATTAACCTGTCACTTACTTAAAATTACAGTACTATTTTGACGCAAATTAAACCCTTTAGTTTAGACATTTAATTATGACTAATGGTTTTTTTTTTCCTTCTTCTTTTTAACTCAAACTGCAAATGTACTGAGTATGAGCAATAACAATATATTTATACATGTGACATAAGGTATAATATATTTAAAAAAAAAACTATTTCAAATAATATCATAAAATTTATAACAATAAAATAACATTTTTTCTTTGAATTGAAATGATATGAAATATTAGTATTTAAGAATACTATTTTTATTACTATAAATTTCAAAGAGTATTAGATTAGTATTTTAACACATATTATTCAATTGATTTATAATGCTCTTGGCATGTAGTCTCATCAAATCCGGCGATACTTTGCTAAAAAGAAAATAACCCTGTGAAGGTTTTTTTTATTTTCTCGTTTTATTTTTATCTTTTATCTATCTTTTTTTTTTTTTATCCACTGTTTTATCATTTGTATTGATACAGCCAAGGGTGTCAAATGTTTACGTAAAGATACAGAAGAAATCCAAAGAAGTCAAAATTGTATTGCTGAGCGATTATGATGGTCAGAAACACCAACAGATACCCACTCCCCTCTCTATAAAATTCTGGTAGTATAATTTTTATACGTTTTTGTATGTGATTAATTGTAAAGTAGAATCATATTATACATAATAAAGAATCATATTATTATATAAAAAGTTTATACTAATAACGGTCACAGTGTTTAAAGTATTGTACTGAGTATTTAATTAAATCTATCTGAATTTTTAATTTTAAAATTATTAATAAAATGCAGTACATATATATTTATACTTACTAATCTCATTCTTTTTTATATATGCTACCCAAGCTTATAGGATTTGTATTTATTAATTTATTATTTAATTGATATAAAAAATAAGATTTAAGATAATAAATTAAAAATAAAATTATTTATATTACTTAAGATAAGTAATTTTGTATAAAAATTTAAATAATTAATCTAAAAAATTAATTGTAAATATTTTAATTAATGATAATTTATTATTTAATTTATTTTACTTAATTGATAAAAAATAATATGATAATTAACCAAAAAATAATAGTTGTTTATGGTACTTAAAATAAATAACATTTTATAAAAAATAATAATTATGATTTAGATAATTATCAATATTTTAACTGATAATAATTTATTGTATAATTTATAATAAATAAAAATATTAATAACAAAGTAAAATAGTGATAATTACTCTAAAATATGTGTCAAATTTTATCCAAAAATTTATAAAAAGTGATTTAGATCTTTATATATAGTATAAATATAGATGTTTTTTGACTCTTTTTTCATCTTAAATTAAAAATAATATTTTTTAATTTAAAAATGTAAAAAATATAAAAATAAATTAAATATTGATTTAAATAAATTTTTATAATAAATTTTAAAAAAACTATATAAAATAAATTAAATAATATTTTAAATAAAATTATTTTATTAAAAATATTATTGTTAATTTTATCTAACTATATTATAAATATTATCACGAAACATTGTATAAATTAATTATAATATAAATCAATATAATTTAATATTATAATTAACTTATCTAATATAATATATTAAATATTTTTACGGTATGTTATTTTTATAATTATATATTTTAAAAAGCGTTATTGATATTATTTTTAAAAAAAGTACTAATTGCCGAATGGTAAAACAAAGCTAACAAACTGCACCAAATCGAAATAAACAAGTGTTTCTATGCAACACTTTTAGTTAGCCTTAATTTACATGCCTATGGCCACAAGATTTCACGTCATACTACCAAACGCTAACATGATAATGCTTTAGGCGAGTTATATTGTAATGCATACTACCAACCACTACTGCTTATAGATCGAGTGGGTGTATCTGTGACAGTGTTGGAGATGTTACCAATTATCATCTTAACATATTGATTTTCATAAATAATTGCGTAGAATAAGAGTTATTAATTTATATTTATGATTTTTTTAAATAATTATATTATTCGTATCTATTGGGATTTGAAACTTATTACTCGCAATTTTTACGATTCACTAATTTGGAGAACATTCCAATAACCTACACATATCTAGGCCATATTTATCTCATTTTTTGATTGACTCATTTTAAATTAACATATATACTAGTGATGATGTTACTAAGAGACTATTATAACTTAATTAACTTATAATAAAAAGAACTAAAAAAATAAATAAAATCATAAAAAAATTACTTATCTTTGTACAATAATATTTTATAACAATAAAACTAAATTTTTACAAAAAATAAAAACATTACTTAAGTGTCATTTTTAGAATAAAGGTAAGAATTTTACCATTCTACTTCTATCATTATATTTTATTTTATTTGTGAATCATTGACCAAAATATAACATAATATGAAATTTATAGCTTAATTTGGTTTATTTTAGAATTGAAACAATAATGAATCACAATAATGCAACTTGTGCCAATAGCTTGATTTTTAAAGAATAGCTTGCATCAAGAGCTAATCCCTTAGTGAGTTGGATTCGACTTTTCTTGGTTTACTTTGACGATGACCTATTTATCAACCAATCTCTCTTGTCATGCATGCATATGGTAGAGATAGGATTTGTATGAACACACATTCACCTAACATTTGTATTTTTTATTTTGAATCATATAAATAAAAAGCTTTATTGAATATGATCTATTACAATACAAAATAAAACACAACATGTTACAAATATCTAAAGATTGCAATCACAAAAGTCAGACTTTATTGAAACGCAAGTCATTTACATTTTTATTTTATTATTTATTAAGTTTTTTTTTTCATTAATCAACCATATATATATATGGTTACACAATTTTCATGTTTTTAGTATATAAAATCCTTCTCACCAACCCACTAGTCTACTGTGATAAAGTACCTTTTTCTATAACCAGGAACCCACTTTAAGAGCGTTCACTTTTTACACAATATATTCTAATTAATAAACCATTTTAGTTTTATAAAGAACAAATTAGTTTTATGTGCGTGGTATAGGCCAAAAATTAAATTTTAATAAACAAATTTAAAAATTAGGTTTTCAATTTGCTCACGTATACCCTTTTTTTTTCTTCTACTTCTTGTTCTTATTCTTCACAATTGATAAACTCTTTTTGAGATACATAATATACTCACTACCTAATTTTTTTAAACTAATAGGAAGAGGATTCAAATTCATATCTAAGATGATATAGTAAACTAGGGATAAGCAAATAATTTGATAAATTCTTTTAAAATAAAAAATTTGATTTAATCTAAAATGAATTGATAAATTTTATAATTAGATTGGATTCAGATTGAAAATTAAACGATCAATTTTAATTATAATAATATTTAGATTGATAGATTTTATAATTTACTTATCCGATTTGGACCCAATTATTATAAAATTATAAATAAATGTATATTTTAGTTTATATTATATTATGTTATATTTATATATTATACATAATATAATTATATTAAATTATTATTTTAGTTTAAAAAATAAATATAAATATTTATAATAATTTAATGATTGTAAAAACATATTTTTTATTATTTTGATTTTTTTAATTGTGACTATAAATAATAATATTTATTTAAAAATTTAAATTTAAAATTTAAATATATATGTTGTATTTTCCATATGACAATAATACATAAATAAATTTAAACAACAGTTTGTTTCTATCTAATTCAAAGAATTTCATTATATTTAAATTCAAATTAATTTAGATTAATTATATTATTAAATTCAAATCAAATCGAAATTTTTTAAATCTTTTTGAATTGAATTGACTCCATAAAAAAATATAATTTTAATACAGTATTCACCCCTATTGGATGCGACCTTACTGCTAGGCTAGTAGGGTGTTCTGCTCTGTACGAGGATTATTAAAGAGATGCACCCATAATCTTTTAATAGGAACACATATCTTTACTGTACCAGTACTTTGTATCCATGCTAATTAAAAATATATCTACGCTGAAATAGGATAATATTTATAACATATATATATATATATATATGAGTCACAGAATGATTTGCACACATAAGATGATATATAAATATAAAGGAAAATTCTAAAAAAAAAATTTGGCTAAAGAGTACATTAATTAAGAAAAAAAATTCAAACGAAAATTTAATTGTTAAAATTCTAACTTTTGATTAAGTTACATCCACCTATATATATGTTTGGTGGGTGGTTATTTAAACAAACATTTTATCCTTACAATAAAATTTAAAGGTTCATACCAATTAAATGTACATTAAGGAACTCAAATAAATTAAATCTTTAACATGCACCATGTAGCTTTTGGCAGTATATGCAAATGTGCATGGTATATATTTGAGAATGTATCAAATAATAAGCAATTTGTTTAGTACACTTTTTGATGTCAGTAATTTTTAATAAATCTTACAAAACATGAAGGTTTACTTACGGTCCCCTAAAGGTTTGAAGACTTTTTTTCAAGTGACAGACGGGTCAGGAGACAAAAGTTGGCTTCAATAAATTGTTTGAATCACCAAGGTTATCTAAAGAGAAGTTGAATATTAGTCAAAAAAATTCCAGAAACGCGAAGTAGTTAATTGGCATGAAAATTAAATGTTAGCGTACGTATAAAGTTGATGATCATGCGTACGTAAATGCTATCAGTTACACACATGGGCACCTAAGTCTCAAACCCAACTTGTTGAATCAAATATCTCATAATAATATGATGAGTAGCTTAATTATACATGTTAGTAGTAGGAATAGGAAGGAAACTAGCTAGGAGGTTAGGAATTAATGTCCTTCGTCTGCCTTTTTATATACGAAGGATAGGTGAACTACGTACCTTATGTTTGAAAACTTGGAGAAAGTTGACTGATAGGAAATAGTCAAAATCATCATGGTCACACGATAATAAATTTAGGGGAAGCAATGGTACATGTTGATGTAAAATAAGTTAATTTTTTTTTAATTATAAATTCTATTATTATAAAAAATAAGTATATTAAGTCTCATTATTATTAAAAATAATTATTTTAATCTTATTATTACTTAAAATCATGCACTTTATTTTCAGTATTAAAATGTCTTATTTTTATAAATTAAGATATTAAAATAACTTATTTTACATAATAACTTGACCCCTAAAACTTTTATCTCGTAATAAATCATAAAACACTTATATAATTAGCTGCAATAAGTTTTTCATTTGATATAATTATTTAATTCAATTATACTTATAAATAATACTGCACTATCTCACTTATAATAAATAGAATTTTTTTAAAATTATATTACTAGTTTATTTATAAGAAAACTCTTAATATTTATAGATTTTAAGTTATGTTTATTTTGCAATATTTCTTCATATTTCTAAAAGTACTATTCTTATATGTGTGTTTACAGTGATTATGTGTTTATGTGAAGTTTTTATTTATTAAAGTAAAATAATTAATCAGTGGAAAGTAAAATAATTAATTAGTAGAAGTATGAATAGTTTTGTTAAGATTCTCATTATGTCCCACGCTAATTATATATGAACTTCGTAAGTGACTTTCGTGGTCGATAAACAGTCAAGTTCATTTTTATGTACTTGCATCCAAGAAATATGAATACATTTTTATATTAAATAATTTTTTTCCTTTTTTTGTCTTATTTCTAATACTTTGTTTTTATCAAGTTAAGTCAATTTTTTTAGTTAGATAAAGTAATATTTATAGACTATTCATACTTTAAAATTACTAGAATATTTAATTAAGAAAAAAGTAATATAATTAGATCAATCTTATTATAAAATTGTTTGAGTATTTATCTAATATAAAGTGTATGTATGGTCTTGATTATTAAAAAAATGAGGTTATAGAGGATACTTATGACCTCTGTTAGCATATAACTGAAGCCATAGATACATCATATGACCTCAGTTTTCATCAAAACTTGATATCATAGGTATACTCTATGGTTTCGGTTATGTAATAACCGAGGCCATAGGATGTACCTATAGTCTTAGTTAAAAAACCGAGGTCATATGTCGTTATCTATGGTCTCTCTAACTTAAGTCTCGGTTCTTATAACCGTGACCATAGACTTATGATCACAATTAAAAATCGAGGCCAAAGACATGTATTGTAATAATATTAAGGAATATTAATAGACTTATTCTACTCTAAATTTACTAGAGTATTTATCTAGTTAATTAGTTGCCAATGTTTGTTATAATACAAATGTGATAACCTCTGACAAAATTAGTTAAAAGTTTTGTTCACTCTTCTCATATTATATAAGTGTTTCTATGATGCACAAAACACCATTCTCATATTATATAAGTGTTTCCATGATGTACTTGCACTTATGCTCTGCATGAGATTCGTGTGAGTCTAATATAACATGGTACAAACATTACATGAAAATATCTTTTAGAATTTCATCAAGAGCTAAACCAAGGTTTTGATAAAGTTACTACAACAATTGTAAAATTTAAGAATAATATGAATCAAACTCTTATCCAAAAATATTATAAATAAACTCAAAATTGTGATCTTATTCTAATGGGAAAGATTATTCAACATAGTGACAAATGTGAGCCATAAAAGAAAAGCTACCCAAATTTTTAAAAATGAAGGAAAAACCTTTTGGAAGTAATGTTCTTATATGATATTGACTAATTAAAGACAAAAATTGATCAAATTATCAAGACGAAAGAAATCTATGTTAGAGATTATTCAAACTTTGGAGCAATATATGGAAGGGGAATTTTTTTTTCACAATATAAGTTAACTCTTGATCTCAAAATAGCCTTAATAAATGAAAATTCACACAACATGGAATTTGTTTTACGAATTTAAGTATACGTGATCAATTGTATGAGTGATAAATGATTTTAAGAATTAGTGTTGTTATACCCATAAGGATATTTCTATTGCTACTTATTTGCAAACGAGAGTTTTGAAATTGTTTTTTGAAAAGAATATTTTAAACAATAAAGTGATATTGTAAAGAAACTATGAGAGATATGTGATAACGAGACTATCCACACTATTAGTCTACAATTTAACCAATTATGTTATAAATCAATATTTAGTTTCTTTAATCCTAAATTACTAATGTAATCTAAAACTATTCTTAAATTTTTAACTTTAACTTTAAAAGTTTAAGTATACTTAAGACTTTCCAATCTTTTCTTGTTGTATAATGATTAATGATACAATCTATTAATCAATCTAAATTCTAAACAACTTACTTGTTAACTCACTAGATTTAATTCAGTCATTACATTAAGATTTAAAAATGTCATAATTAAACTGGCCAAAATTATTACAATTAAATAACATTTAGGGAAGTCATTTAACCTTACGTGTGACAACAACTACAAGCTACCATTTTGAATAAGAATATTAACGATTATATACTAACATTTTATACTAGAATTTAAACATAAAATTAAACACATTAAGAATTAAGAATTAAAACTAATTCATAATAACATTAAATTAATTTAAATTATAGTCTAGAGCTTGAAATTATCCAAAAACACATTGAATATTTAACTAGACATAGAATTTATAAAATTCATAACAATAACTAAATATTTTTATAATAAAGAAGAGAAATAGTAGAAAAAAAATCTAAATTGGATGAATTATTAAAGTCAAAGACACCAAAAATATTATTCTCCCCTTGTTTTTGAATATCTCTTGAAAGCTCTTATAATATTGTGAAATCTTTATATTTTTCTTATTTTTTCTATTAACTTCCTTACAATTTTTGATTTAATTGTACTTTATGTGATGTTGTTTGGATATTTATATGAAAAAATTAGTGTTTTTGGAGTTAGATTAGGATTAATAATACACGAAAATCATTTAGCGTTGCAAAAATCTCATTGAGTAAATACATTTATTGCCATGTATCAAGCGTTGGAATTACAAATGGAACAAAGCTAGGGTGAAACATTGAGAAGCTAGACATCCGACGAAACAACAGGTTGTATGGGATAAGCGTTGGAGCGACATGTCACACGAGGCAAGTGTTGAAGGAAACAATGCTTGTTTGCATCCTCATGCATCTCGAAATGCATCAAAACGGTGCTGTTTTAAGTACCTGGTGCTAAGTACATGCACGACCCTTTCTGAGTACATCAACATATTAAATAAAAATAATAAAAAATTTATAAAAACCTTCAAAAAAAATTTAAAAAATTAATATTTTCTCAATAACTATAAAATACATAATTTTAACTTATTATAATTATAATATATATATAAACACAGAGATATCGATATCTATATATATATATATATATATATATATATATATATATATATAATTATTAGCCTTAATAAATATACCCACCTAAATCCTTTAATTAGTAGGAGATGCACTTCATTTCATTTATAGTCATAATATTATATCCAATATTAGAAAATTAATACAATGAATGGTTAGACTTATATTAGGCAAACAAATACATTAGTTACTTATAGTATATGAAAAAATTTAATTTATTAGTTTTAATATTTTTTATTTTAATTGATTATATTTGTGTTATATTATTGAATTTTTTTTATTAAATTATTCCAATTAAAAAAATAATTAAAGCAACAAGTTATAACCTGTGCCACCATCGATGTGGTTGGTATATCACATGCATACCAGTAGTAGCATTAAAATTGAATAAAGACAAACTATATTACAGTTTTGTTTCTAAATGTAATTATACCATATCTATTTCCTTTAGAAAGAAAGACAAGGATAAAAAATAAAAAATAAAAAAGTTAGCTACCTAAAATATCTGTAATTTGTTATTTTCCCTCCAAAATTCAAATAATTTTATTAATGAAATTATATAAACTTTTATAGTCGCATATATAAAGTCATATTTGATGAGACTAAGCCATACTAACCAGTCAAAACAAATATAACAAAATAAAACACAAAGATAGAGATACTGACATAACTTCAGAAAATGCATGGCATTTAGTAGCCACCTACGTTGACTATGGCCAATGGCAATTAAAGCCAAAAAAAAAAAATCTATTGGGTAACTTTTGTCAAATTAGTATGAATATTCACTCTAATTATCATGAAATTAAATTTGAATTTAATTAATATAATATTTTTTTATTTAATTAAAAAAAGGAAATTTAATTAGTGCATTTAAATAAATAAAAAACTTTTAACCTCATGAAACAATACTTTATCATTTCTTGCATTTCATTTTGCCACCAAGCAAATACAACGAAATGAAATTAGTAGTTACTTTATAAATTCGTTTAATTGCTCCAAATAAATGTAGATATTGGCACAACTTTTAATTGAAACCTGTATATGAAGCCTTCTAAATAAGTCAAAAATGAACTTATTACATTTAAACAAGAGATTCACAATTGTTTCGTGACCGTGTAAGCAAAATAGGATATGACATTGAGGAGTTCACCTCTTTTCCTTTGAATTTCACATTAATAATTTTTTTTAATATGAGAAATTGAAAAAACTATTTTAATAATCTAAGTATTAGTCACTTATTTTAAGACCGCATATAGGCTTCTTAAAATTTTAAAATTACTTCTTTTAAAAATTGTGAAACACCTTTCAAATTACTGTCACTTCTTAGAAAAACACTATAACAAAAAGCATTACGAATGTGCCCTTAATGAAGTACTTTGTTTTTGAATTTCAGGATTAGTAAGAAAGATTAGGAAACTAGTCGAATCTTTTTTTGTTATTGTTATGTTTATGTTTATTTTATTTATAATAAGGAGAATAATTTTATTGGTAGAAACGGTTCAATCCAATCTAATTTTTAAAAAAATTATTGAAATCGGACCGAATTATTTATGTTTTTCAAATCAGATTGAATTAAACTGAATTAAATTGATAAAATAAAAACAATTCGATCATAATTAAATTCTTAAGCATATAGTTAAAAAATACGAAATTAAAGTAAGATGGTTAAAAAATACGAGATTAAAATATTTCCTACTACAAGTAATGGCTTATTCTCGTTACAAAATTTAATACGATAGATTAATAATTGATTAGATTTATTAAAATATAAAAATTTTAAAATTTATGACATATGTAGTAGTGTAATGATACTCCAAAATATTTCTTTTAAATAAGGGTGGGGCTATTGGTACTCACTGAATATTTATAATCATTTTAAAAAAAATTATGGAAAACACCCTTAACAAATTACTTGGTATAGCAAAAATATAAAGATTTTTTTTATAATTTTTAAAATTAGTAATAAATATGCTGTGATAACAACAAAAATTAGTGGGAAAATACCACAATCCTTAAAAAACTAATGAAGGCCAGTTTTGATGGCTATTAACTATATTACTGTTTTGGCTTTACTTAGGTCCTACAAATATAATTAAGTATAAAGGAGGTCAGATATATATTAATGGGTTGGTATTTAATGTAAATGGGACAGAAAACGGCTTGATGGAACAAGAGATAGAATTAAATTAAATTGTGGGATCGATTTAATATGTTTTTAGGTAACTATTAATTATGATAATTCTCGAACTTCACCATGTCAATTAGGATATTGAAGCAGCAAATATATATATATATATATATCAGCAGCCACTACGGGTTTATGCGAATTTGGTCAGTTTCAGTAGGTTAAATTCAGCCGTTTAAATTGGATGAAACTTACTTCAATTTAAATTTAATTAGCGTTATTATTGTTGAGATCGCATCTAAATTAAAGACAAACAAACTTATGCAAACTAATTTAAATTATTCATTATATTTTTTTAATTAATTGAATTTAAAAAATATGTTTAATAATTAAAATTTATTAAGTTAAACAACATTACATAAAATACCAAAACATGAGAGAATTAATATTACAATTAATCTTTTAAAAAAATGATAAATTAATATTGGATCAACAACTCATGCACACAACAAACTTTACGAAAATAATATAACTCCTCACACACATCTATTATATTATAATAACTAGTTAATTATAAAACAAGAATATTATTAAACATAAACTAATAAAAATTGAGTCTTAAAACAATAAGTCAATTTCTAAATAAATTCAATAAAGATAAACGTCATCGAATCCCTCTCATGCAAGAGTTTGATGTCATCGTGATTTCATGAAAACTCACCGTTTGAATAAAAAGCTTGAAATCTCAATAGGATTTCTTTTAGCCACTAAACAAAGAAATATATGAGTAAGATTATGGTTATTATTGTTGATGGATAACCTATTTAAATATTGATATTTATAATATGAGTTTTGCGCACAACTATATCTATCATAAATTTATTACGTACTTATCAATAATAATCTTAAGTCATTTTTAGATATGTATCATAAAATTATAATATATTGAGAACATTAAATCTATATATATAACAAAAATTTATAAAATTCAATAAGAATTTAAACTTATACATCAACACTTTTAATTAACACCTTTGTACCTAAGCACAACTACGTTATTGAACTTGTGAATGCTAATTGGAACTTATTTTTTTTAATTTTATTTTGGTTTAACAGATTTATTTTAATTTAATTCGAATTCAACTTGATTTTTTTTATGTTATTTAAATTAATATAAATTTATTTTAAATTTAATTTAATTCATGTTAAATTCGATCCTTCAAAGTACCACACAAATTGCCATCCCTAAAGTTCACTGTAATTTTTTCTTGTACTTTCAAACAGCAGCCAGTACATTTACAACTTCATTTATTAGTAACTCTAGAACTACTTCGGCTTGTATTCCTTAATCATACAAGAAAAATAATATCACGTAAAATTGAGAATTTGTGTTAAAATTATTTTAAAAATTAAATAATTAATTTTTAAAAAATAATACTAATACGTCACCCAACATAATAAGTGTGAGTAAATATATATATATAAATTTATACAAGTTATACTTTTTCTTCTACACTTCTCACCATTGTTTGTTTTTATGGAGATATTTTGTAGAATCTTGGAATATTCCCAAGTCCTCATCATCCTCAAGGTATTTTTATAAAAAAAAAAAAAACTATTGATTAGTATCGGAGTAAGTGGAGGAGTTAAGTAGATGCCATAATCCATCTATTCCTTACTAAATGCATATGGTTCGTTTTAAAAAAAATGGCGAAATTCATTTGGTCTTTGCATTTTCACCGTGTAAAGGAAGAAATCCTAGATATTGATTGATCTTTGTTAGAATTAATGATTCATATGATCATCTTATTACGAGATTCTATGGAATACTCACTTTTCAGCATTAGATATTAGAGATATATACATGGCATTCCTACATTTTTTAGGTTTACACGTTCTCTTAAATTTTAAGAAAATAATTGGGTTGATTATGAACTTGAAAATAATGTAATTAAAGAAACAATTTAAACAAGAGTTTCAATATTCCATTTTTGTTTTTCAGCTTATAATGCTCATTTTTGAATTTACAACTATTTTTAAAAATTCATGGCAATCGGGTTATTAGCTAGTGTTTCATAGATGATTAAGCTACTGATTGCTAAATTCTCCTTTGTCATATCGATCACTGTAAGAAATAAGTCGAGTTATTTTAAGTCTCAAAGTATTCAAGCATAACAGCTTTACGAACATGTATGATGTTTTTTTTAATTAATATTTACATCACAAAAAATATTAATTACATAAGAATAAAAAAAATTATCTCATAATTTAATATTTTAATATTTTTATTTTTAAAAATATTATCTTAATATCAAAAAAATTAGGTGTAACCTTTTTTATTGCACGCACTACACAACAGCCGTCTTAAACCTTAACAAAGCATTGTTAATTTTTATGATCAACTTAATTAAACTAAACACTCCGGTTTATTTACATGATTTTTAATATAAAATACGATAAATTATTATTATTTTAAGATTATTGGATTATTATTTCATATATATTATTCACTTAATTTTTA
Organism: Hippophae gyantsensis; assembly: GCA_030763125.1. Classification (NCBI taxonomy): domain Eukaryota; kingdom Viridiplantae; phylum Streptophyta; class Magnoliopsida; order Rosales; family Elaeagnaceae; genus Hippophae; species Hippophae gyantsensis. The sequence continues at coordinate 51,977,970 of CM061033.1, forward strand.
TAAAAAACACACAAGTATTATTTTTTTAAAATTGTATCATTTAGTTACATAACTTTATAGTTGTTTGATTAAAGTATTCATTTTTTTACTATAAAAAATAAACGTTTTTAATCACATAATTTTAAATTTATGTAACTAAATTACCTCAATTTTAAAAATCGAATGATTTATATATATGTTGTAAAATTTAAGTTACCAAAATATCTAAATAATATAAACAAAATAAATTTTAAGATAATTTTTCTTTATTTGTTATCTTTAAATTTTTATTTGTATTTATATTAATTTTTTTTATTTATTTAGAATATTATTTAAAATTTTATTAATTAATTTATAGCTATTGAATTTTTTATTTTAATTATATATATTTGATCTAAAAATTATTTTTCAAATTTGAAATATGAATTCAAATATGAATTTATCCCATATTGTTTATGTTCTGTATTTTTCTTTTTTTTATTCTTCAAATTCATAAATGTTGAAATTCCCCCTCTTTAGTCTATATGTTTATCCCTTTGTCTACCTCACTATCAATCATTCTCGACTCTCAGCCAGCCCACCAGCCGCCACTGCCAGACCCAACCCTCACGAAAAAAAAACCTCGCCAATCCCGCTGGTGAAAACCGCAGCCAACCTCACCCCATCACTACGTCAGTCGCGTGCTGTCTCCAAGCCCATCGCATAGTGGGCCTTCCTAAAACGCACTGTCGGTCGTGCCACACATCTACCACTTTAGGTCTCGCTATATCTCAATATGACTAACTAATTTTGCCGTCACATTTAAAATTTTGATTATAATGTATGATTGTAGAACTCATTAGGAGTTAATTTTTGTGACTTGAGAAAATGATGTAAAAAAATAATAGATTATTATTATTTTAATACCATATAGATTGAGATTATTATCCTATATGATATTATTTAATTATTTTTATATTTATATTTATCTTTTAGTTATTTAGATTATTACTATTTGAGATTTTATTAATTACTTTATAATTATCTAGTTTATTATTTCAATTTTATAAGTATGAAATAATATTGTAATTATTTCTCATATTTGAAATATAAATTGAAATATCATTTTCTTTTTTATTGTTTGTATTATGTCTTTTCCCATTTTTATTGTTTAAATTTTTAAACCTAATTTGTTTACAAAATTTCTCATTTCTTCTATATCATCTACACTTTCATCCATCTTCCTATCTGTTATAAATCTTTTTTTTAAATATATATTATTTAAATTATATAAAAGATATATACCAGACAAATATTCTTTTACCAAAAATATATGTTTTTTGTATTTTAAAAAAATAAATAAACAACATGTTTTTTTATGAATCAGTTAAAAGTGAAACTTATGTAAACGCAACCGTGAATAATGATTTTTTTTTCTTCAAATTTAAAGGAATAATTTTAATGAATCTTTACTACCATTGGATTTTTTTTCACAAATTATTGAATTAATCTAGTTATATATATTCTCAATTTTAAGAGCAGCTTATTAGTGAATACAATATGAAAACTTTATATTTTAAAATAGGCTTAAAAAAGATAATAACAATATATTTAGTGTACAATCAAATAAATATTTTAATTAAATGATTTATATTTAAAATAATATTTATTTTATTGCGTATAAAAATAATTCCTTGTAAAAATTTATTTATATTTTTCTTACTATTTAAAAATTAAAAATAATAATTTAAGATGAAAGAAAAAATTAAACATACATAATTTTATAATGAAAAATTTAAACATATTATATTATGGTTTAATTCTATATCATTTAATTTGTCAAAATTTATATATAATCATATAATTTTAATTTTTATTGTATGTAATACGTTTAAATTTATAATATAATATAAAATGGTATAATTTTTTTTAATATTGTGTCCCAAAATTCATGCCAACGTTACAATGAGATGGGCTTGTCTAAAGTTAATTAGCACTGAAATGGGCTTGTATAAAGTAATAGTACGAACTGCATCCAGTAAACTATTAGCGTAAAGAACAGACATTGTTTAGGGCTATAAGTCTATTTAAATTGCAATATAATGGATAATATTAGGCCTTAATCTAAGGTCTGGGGTTTGGTTTGCCATATGAAGAGTTTTTTTTTTTTTTTTTACTAACAGATGTATGAAATAATTATTTTAATTTTTTTATAAATAATTTAAAATGTTTCAAATACACGAGACACGCATTTTAAGTTATTAACTAAGTTGACTTAGAGAATTGGGTATCAATAAAAAGTTCATCACAGTTCGGAAAATATGAAATTGCTATCAGTCAGTAAGAAACCTTTTAATCACTTCATAGAGGTTCCATAACTCCGGAAATAACGTAAGAGTTTTTTGGAAAATCGCAATGGGTTTGGTAAGAAATTATCACTAGTTAGATGAGAAGATATTTGATATTTTAAAAAGGATAAATAATAATAATAATAATAATAATAATAATAATAATAATAATGATGATGATGATGATGATGATGATTCTTTGTACTCTTTCATGATTTGAACCTTTATCCTTGGTTCCCGGTCCACAACAAAATTTGGCATATGTTACATGTACAAAGCATTCTACACCTCAATTTTAAGTGATATGCTGCAAATTTGAGTCACACATGAACAAAAGATTTGTTGTGTGTGTGCGTGTAAAATGCCTTTAATTTCCTTACCTTTAATTCCAGTTTTTAACTGCTTTTAAATGTTCGGTTGATATTGGTGTTTTTATTTTCTCAAAAGAAAAATAAAGATTTTGGTTGTGTATAACGGGTGTGAACAATGTCCTATATCAATTGTGTGTGTAAAAATATCTTTAAATCTCTTATCTGTGATTTCAATTTCCAACTGATTTTAAATTTTCGATTGATATTAGCTATTTTATCTGAAAAGATTTGTTGCTTTGCAAGAGAATTGCACCATGTTATCATTTTTGTTTTATGTGCACTATTAATATGATGTATCTTATTATTTTTTTTTGTATTTTTTTTTGTTAATTTGTACTCTAGCAACGCCTACATTTAAAGTATTAAATTTAGTGTAATTTTTTCACATCGAATGTGATTTTAATGAAAAGAATTTTTAGAATTTTTGTCTCTTTTCACCCATGTAACATAAACAAATTTTTTTTCTCTAAAATCTTGTATGACTAATTTTACCTCTCTTTAACATCTCATCTTTCTTTAAAAAATATTATCGATTTATTGTGAAAAATTAAATTTTAAAAACAGTAAGTTTTTTTACAAAAAGATTATATAATTTAATATATAAAAATAATAATTATTATATAATGTTTAAATATTCAAATTGAATAAACTAAGTAATACTTAATATAGAAATATAGATAAAGGAAACATCTATAAAAGTTCCTTATATAAAATAATTTTGATTTTGAAATGAAGAAACATAAGATAGAACACCAAGAGAGAGAAAGTGATAAAATGTTTGAGCGAAATAGAGGTTGAAAAAGAGAAAGGGAGAGAAGACAAAAAAAAATCCTAAATATTACATGTTTTGTACGTATTAAAATTCTCAATTTGAGTTTCAATTTTACAGTAGATTGATACATTTTTTTTTAATATGGGTATCAAGAGCATTTTCAACAAAGTGTTCCATTTTTGTGCTTTCTCCTATCCAAATCCAACACAAAATATTACATTAAAAAATATATTTCTTTTTTTAATTAATTTCTTAATAATTATTATATTTAATAAATTAGTTAATTATATATTATTATAAGTTAATTAATAATAATAAATTTAAAAATTATATTCTTATTAAAGAAAATTAAATATCCACTAACTAAAATATTATATTTATTATATGAACTAAACATTACATTTAATTAAAAAAATACGATTAAAAATACATATTAATGGACATTAACTTTACAAATTAGTATAATATTCATCTCATAAATTTTCAATTAATGTATTTTGATTTGTATTGTGAGTTTTTTTATCCTTGATTTGTCTATGTCAAGCAAAAAATTCTTAAAATCGCTTATTTTTATCTATTATCATTTTAACTTCTAGAGTTAACACGTCTTGAATAATTTTAATAATGTTATTACCACAAGATATAAATTACAAGAAATTATTTAAATTTGATCATTTGTGATCCATTCTTAAATATATTAAAAAATTTACAAATAATATTGACAATAAGATATCTAAATTTTAAATATAAAATAATAACTTTGCTTCAACCCAATCAAAATATCCTACTTTAGGGTCTCCTACATCATAATCTTCTATTTTGTCTTCATTTTTTATAATATAAATAAAAGAGAAATTTGTGTTACTTCAACTCAACTAATTATTGAGGTGAAAAAAATAAACTTAAAGGAAAAATTGTTGAAAAAATTACAATAATTATATATCAAAATTTAAAACTCTTAAAAAATTTTAAAAAATAAAACTCATATATGTAACACATTTTTCAACACTAAATGCAAAAAAGATAATTGTATATGAATTTAAATAATATAATAAAAAAATTTACAAAGATTTAAATTTTACATACTATCTGAGTCTACTTGAGTTTAATCGAAGTGACCAAATAAGAATTTTGTAAAAAATATCTTAAAAAAGATCTCAAGGTCAAGACCAATGGTTCAAATATTTTGTCAATATTTTAATAATATTGAAGGTTCTAGAAATAATTTCACTTATTACTAAATCGTTCTCTTAGTTTATATTATCTTTTTAACTTTATGTTATATTTAATAATTTTTTTATTAATTTTATATTTTATATTATATATTTAATTTTAATTTTTTATATATAATAAAAATTAAACAATATAATTAAATAATAAGAAAATATAATTGTAATAATTTTTAGTCAAAGATATATTATTAGGTTGAAATATAAATTAAAATAATATTTTAAATTTTTTTATATTTTATTAAAAAATAACGCTCTAATAATATCACATCAAATTTGACAAGACATGATTCATATGCTATATTTTATGTCTCTTTTAGAGATGATCTAAAGTATCAATTAATAATAAAGTTGAGAAAAAAATACCAAAATAAAATTAGAATATTATTAAGTTACTAAAAATAAATTAATTTTGTATGTTTTCTCTTTATTCCTCCTCACTTGTACATCTCCCCACTAAAACATTAAATTTAATATAAAATTCTTCTAATCTTCTACCAAATTTTGCACTAAATTTGGCACAATGAATAATAATACTTCAAATTTAATACGACATTTTTATGGTAATTTTTATGGTATTAACACTATTTAATTTTAAGAAAAAAAATTAAACTTTGCTATAACAATAAATAAATTTTGTGACGGTTCTAAATATAAAAAAAAATTCAATCATACATAAAAAGGTGAATTTATTTAAATACATAACTCTCTTTTTTCTTCATATTTGCCATAACTATTAACGTACAAACATAATTTTTTAGGTGTCTCCCTCAACCACCATTGCTGACATAATGTCACCCACGATCAGCCAACCCACTTGGATGCCACCACTAGCGACTCGACGCCAGCCAACTTACGATGACACCATTCCAGTTTTGGAAAGTCAGCGGTGCGTTATACAATTATTACATTCACTTAGTTGCTTCTTGCCTTTTGTGATCCTTTTTACTTGATGGTGCAAATTTAATAGTCAGATTGTATCTCTGTTGGTCCTAAATTATTCTCTAAACATGCCAGAGAATTAAAATTTATATCGAATTAGACAATTATAAAAGTAGGCAACATGAACTTATACAGCGATGATGACATACACTCCTTTTTCCTAGGTACCCAAAGGACTTCAGATGGGAATTCGTAGAATGACACGGGAAGACGGTGTTAAAGAAGTTCACTTTGAGGTGGAGCTTATCCACTTCATTCAGATCGTGCAAAGCTCTTCCTGTAAATAATAGTGATTTCATTTCTTCTATATGCATGCATGAAAATACTTTTCTTCCATTCATATGACCTAACTTGTGTATCCTCTTTTAGACTGTATACCTGTAACTTCTCTTCTTTCTTGATATGTTTGAGCTTTTAACGGTCATATTTACACTATATATGTAATTAGAAAAGTAAGGCCCAATTGTGTAATTATAAGTTATTACCCATTGATATGTGACATCTATACTGTAGTCAAGTTGGTTATCTAAATATTATGGTAGAATGTGATCAGTCTCATTATTGACCAAATAACTAGTGAGGGATATGCTTGGAGATGGTCGCCTAATAAAATGCCAAATTCATGATGGAGAAGGTGTGGATGTCTAACCTTTTTCTTGGTTCAAATAATATTGCCTACAAAATATAGTTTCAGCTTCTATATATAGTCTACCCTTTTCCATTATTTCCGCCTTTTTTCTTTCATTTTCCACCACCTCTATTTTCTCAAATTATCCATATCAGGTCTCTGCATTCTGTGTATATTGTGTTTATCAAATATAATATTTTTCATTTATATATATATTAATGTTAGGTGAGTTTTCGATGGATTTTCCTCTACATGACAGCATATTGCGTGTCCATATTACAAAGGCATGATTCTCAATTGTTAAAGAACATAATATCCAGCTGGTGACAACCAACACACCAACTGGAAACAGCCACCAACAACTTACTGGGGAAGGATAGGCTGTCCAAGAACATGCATCTCTATAATTGTGTTTATTTTTAATTATTACAATTTTGCTTTTCTTTTGTATAAATAGGTTGTAAACATTCGTTTATTCATCATCAATAAATCCAATTCTTACATGGTATCAAAGCTTAGGAAACAATTCCTAGAAAATTCAGCTCATAGAAATTTTTCCATTTTTCCTCAATCTGTTTTTTTTTCAAAACCAATTTTGATTCACAAAATAATTCCAATTTCATCCCATCATATTATTCAGAAGAATCTGAGCAATCTGCAATTAAAATCAAGCCAAAATAACCCTCCACGCCCTCACACGCTCCTTGTTTAAACCCACCGGCGTTCCACGCGCCTCGCCGGAGACACACGCGCCAACACGCATTCGGTCTTCCATCCGGTCCGGTCCGGTTCGGTCTTCATCCGGTTCAGCCCTTCACCGTTGCAGCTGCCGTTTCAGCCACTCCAGACGCCGGTTCACCCACTTTCCGACAGGTTCTGCGGCTAAAATTTCCGGTTCTGTAATCCTAGACTCATTTTCTATAAGATTAAGCATATTTCAGTACATTATTTATTTCATAAATAGTCATTATTGTCTAAAATATACTTGAACCTATCCCGTTCTTTAGAATTTATTCAACAAAAAAATGTCTATAACTACCAATACCAATCCTACTTTACCAAAATGGTATGATGACCCTAGCCATTCATTATATCTACACCACTCAGACCAATCAGGCATGGTTCTCGTAGCTCAATCCTTAAACTAAGAAAACTATCACATTTGGAGTCATGCAATGCTCATGGCTCTAATAACCAAAAACAAAGAAGGATTCATTGACGGCACAATCAAAAGGCCATCAACAAACCTTGAAGCAGAAATAAAACAATGGACTCGCTGCAACATTCTTGTCAAAGGATGGATCCTTAACACCATATCACCCAAAATTGCAGAAAGTGTCATGTATAGTGATACTGCATATGAGCTATGGGAAGAATTAAAGGAACGTTTTTCACACACCAACAGCGTGCACCTATTCCACATTGAGCAAGAGATCCATGATTGCATGCAAGAAGGTGTAAGCATTGGAGAATACTATACCAAATTGAAAAGTTTATGGGATAGTCGCGATGCACTATGTCCTCTTCCACATTGTGGAGGAAATGTCGGAAGAGAATTACAAGAATATCAACAAAAGCAGCGAACCATAAATTTTCTCATGGGCCTTAACACGGTTTACACATCAGCACGTGGACAAATCTTGCTCATGGAACCATTACCTATAGTAAATAAGGTATATTCACTTATTGTTCAAGATGAAAAGCAAAGAGTTGTCTCCACTCAAAGCATAGGAAGGATGCCAGAAGCTGCCGCACTTGTTGCTAGAGATAGTCGTCCACAATATCCTCACAGAAATTACCCACCAAGGAACCCACATCTCAAGTGCAATAGATGCAACAATATAGGCCATAATTCTGAGAATTGTTGAAGTCACCTCAAATGTGATTTTTGTGGTCTCAATGGACACAATTTTGAAAACTGCCGAAAGCGTCTCAAATGTAATTTTTGTGGTTTGAATGGACATGACATCAATATGTGTCGGAAGAAAGGAGCAATTCAAGATAAAAGAAACACAAGTTATGGCTTCCCTTCCAAAGCTCATCATACTGACTTTCAGGAAAGCTGCTCCGATACAAAGACACCATCCCACAACCTTACATCTGCCCAATATCAAGAGCTCCTTACACTTCTCAATCAATCCAAATCAGGTAGCATGGCAAGTCAAGTGACTACTTCTTCAGGTAACACATTATGTGCAACTATTTTCCATTCAGAAACTCGTTGGATTTTTGATACAGGAGCAACTGATCACATGGTCTGTTCCCAAAACCTTATGAGCTCTAACATTCCAGTCACTAATCGACATGTGCATTTACCTGATCATTCCCTTGCCCGTGTCACACATATTGGCACTGTACATTTCTCAAATAATTTCATACTCCATAATGTCTTGTGTGCTCCCTCCTTCAAATTAAACTTAGTTTCAGTAGCCAAACTAACTCAAACCTCATTTTTCCATGTCACCTTCACTAATAGTATGTGCTTTGTTAAGGACAAATGCTCAGGGAAGACGATTGGGATGGGAACTGAGAAAGCAGGACTCTACTACCTGACTATTTCTGAAGAGGCTGGATGTTTCTTCGTTTCAAACACTACTTCCACCAACTCTCATCTATGGCATCAACCACATGGTCATTTATCTAATAACAGTTTGCGTGTAATTTCTCTTTCCATCAACACACATTTTTGTTCCATTAGTGATTGTTCTATTTGTCCATTAGCTAAGCAAACACGTAATCCATTTCCTTTAAGTTCCATCGATACAAAAGCACCTTTTGAAATGATTCATGTCGATATTTGTGGTGGTTATCACATTCCAGGACTTTAATGGAGTACGTTATTTTCTCACTATTGTTGATGATTACTCAAGATGCACATGGGTCTATCTCTTACATACTAAATCTGATACATGCACATTTCTTACCACCTTCATCAATCTTGTTGAAACACAATTTTCATCTAGAGTTAAAATCATTCGTAATGACAATGGAGCAGAGTTCTCTATGACTCAGTTGCTTTCTACCAAGGGAAGCCTCCATCACACTAGTTGTGTCTCTACCCCTCAACAAAATGGTGTTGCTGAACGCAAACACCGTCATCTTCTCAATGTCGCTCGTTCATTGCTCTTCCAAGCCAATCTTCCTAAACAATTCTAGGGAGATGCCATTCTTACAGCCACATACCTCATAAATCGTACTCCAACACCTGTTCTCAAGGGTAAAACACCATTTGAAGTCCTTTTTCACAAAACTCCTAGGTATGAACATCTTCGTGTTTTTGGTTCCCTTTGTTTTGTGTCTACACATCATGATCGACTCACCAAGTTTGATGCTAGGTCACATAAATGCATATTCATTGGGTATCCATCTGGGATCAAAGGTTATCGTGTCTACAATCTGGAAACAAGCAAGACTTTAGTGTCTCGTGATGTTATCTTTCATGAACATGTATTTCCTTATTTCACTTCCGCTGTCAACACTCCAACTCTATTTCCTCCATCAGATGATACTATTTATGATGACATACCCAACATTCGTCAATCAACCAATCCAAATATATCACTTGATCATACACCATCTCTCCTTCCAACAATCAACTCAGACACTCTTCATCTTCAAAATCCATCTCCAGAAATATCATCATCAACTTCTCCACCACACATAACTCCTCCAACACCAGTCACACATAGGCTTCGTCGATCCATCAATGTTCCGAGCTACCTTCAAAAATATCATGTAGAAGCTTCCTTGCCTTCTCGATCCTTCCCTTTGTCTCACTCAGCATCGTCCAAAGACAAAGGTACTTCTCATTCTTTATCTCATGTACTTACCTATGACCAATTATCACCTGCACATCGTGCTTTTGCTACTTCTATTTCCATTCTCAGGGAACCAACCACCTTTGCTGAAGCTTTCAATGATCCAAAATGGCGGCTTGCCATGAAACATGAACTGGATGCTCTTGAAACTAATGGCACATGGACGCTTCAACAGCTTCCTCCACACAAGAAACCAGTTGGTTGTAAATGGGTCTACAAAATCAAGTATAATCCTGATGGCTCTGTGGAACGATATAAAGCACGGTTAGTGGCCAAAGGATACAGTCAGATTGAAGGTTTTGACTACTAAGAAACTTTTGCACCAGTAGCCAAACTTGTCACTGTTCGGCTTCTTCTTACTGTTGTTGCTATTCAAAATTGGCATCTTCGACAACTCGATGTCAACAATGCTTTTCTCTATGGTGATCTTCATGAAGATGTCTACATGTCCTTTCCACCTAGATTCGACGAAAGGGGAAAACACGAGTATGTAAGCTACACAAATCCTTGTATGGACTCAAACAAGCCTCACGACAGTGGTTCATCAAGCTATCAACAACACTTAAGCTAGCTGGTTTTAACCAATCCAAGTATGATCACTCATTGTTCGTCCGAACCCGTGGTAATTCCTTCTCTGCTCTTCTTGTCTATGTAGATGATATAATCATAACAGGAAACAATATACAAGACATTGAAGAAACTAAGAATCATCTCATGAGACAATTCAAGCTTAAAGATCTCGGTGAATTAAAGTATTTTTTGGGCATAGAAGTTTCACGTTCCAGGAAGGGAATTGTTTTGTCACAACGCAAGTACGCACTTGAAATATTGGAGGACATGGGTTATCTTGGTGCCAAATCTGCCAACTCACCTATGGAACAAAATTTATCCCTCAACAAGGTTGAAGGGGAATTCATCAGTAATCCCACATCCTATCGAAGACTTGTTGGGAGATTAATATACTTGACCATCACAAGGCCCGACTTAGTGTATGCCGTGCACATTCTCAGTCAATATATGGATAAACCACGACAACCACATTTGGAAGCAGTTCAACGAGTGCTAAGATATGTCAAGAAGACACCAGGACAAGGTCTCTTTTTCTCAGCAACTAGTTCATTACAACTAAATGCTTTTTGTGATGCAGATTGGGCAAAATGCACAGATACACGACGATCAACCACAAGATATTGTATGTTTCTTGGAAACTCGCTAATTTCTTGGAAGACTAAGAAACAAAATACAGTCTCGCGATCAAGTGCAGAAGCAGAATACCGCTCTATGGCAGCAACATGTTGCGAAGTAACCTGGTTACGATATATTTTGGATAATTTGGGTATCAAACACTCCTAACCGACCAAGTTATACTGTGACAATCAAGCAGCTCTTCACATTGCATCAAATCCAGTGTTTCATGAGCGAACCAAACACATAGAGATCGATTGCCATCTAGTAAGAGAAAAGATTCAAGTTGGAATGATCAAAACTTATCATATCTCTACATTAGAGCAACCAGCAGATATATTTACCAAATCTTTGAGTTTTTCACAGTTCTCAAGCTTACTTAACAAGTTAGGAATAATTAACATATATTCTAACTTGAGGGGGAACGTTAAAGAACATGATATCCAGCTGGTGACAACCAACATACCAGCTGGAAGCAGCCACCAACAACTTGGTGGGGAAAGATAGGTTGTCCAAGAACATGCATCTCCATAATTGTGTTTATTTTTAATTATTACAATTTTGCTTTTCTTTTGTATAAATAGGTTGTAAACATTCGTTTATTCATCATCAATAAATCTAATTCTTACATCAATGAAGAAAAGAGGATGTTCTATGATAGAAGAATTGATAATGAAGGCCAGCCTTAGAAGTTCACTTTTGGAGAAGGATTGGTGAGACCTTTAATGTAATAGTAACACTTTTCCCCCCCTTTCTTAATGCCTCCTCTTCATTGCAATTTGAATTTAAAATGTTTCCATACATTGTTTTATGATTGGTTTCTTGATCAGCCTGTGCAGTTATTGCTACGAACTCTAACCTTTTGTAGTAGGTTCCTGAGGGATTTGAAATGTGTGTACGCTTGATGCTGCCTGGAGAGATTGCTCTTGTCACTTGTCCTCCTGATAATGCATATGACAAGTTTCAAAGGTTACTTGCTAAATCTGATATGATGCATTGCATTTTTTGTAGTTGCAAATATTGCATTTTTAAGCTAAACTCGTGTTCTTTTGATGTGAAGTGTGACACCAATTTTTTCTCATTTTCAAGCCAGCTAATGTTCCAGAGGGTGCTCATATTCAGTGGATAATTGAACATCTTGGTTTTGAAAAGTCAACGGTAATTTTTTGCAGCACCTTTTCCATAATAAAGAGTTTCAAGCAAGAAATGGAATAATTTACTTTATCTTAATTTACGTGCTGGGTTTATTTAATTTTCTGATATTATTTGATAGTTTAAAATTATTTATAGAAATTACCGGATGATTGTACGTTCATAGTGTAAATGAATGATTTGATTTATATCATAATAATTCATTATACATATTTGTGCAGAGGAAAAAATACACAATTTTAAATCGTATTTATTATATATTTAAGTATAATATATGATATTCTTTTAGTGCTATCTCTTAATAGTAAAGTACCATCACATGTTTATTTAAATCATCTCCAAATATTCAACCTATCAAAATAATTATTTGTTAGAAATATATTATTTATGTAATCAATGTATATTTTATATTGATTTAAACATGATATATTTATTTATATAATTTACAAGAAAAAAAAAGTACATAAAAGAGAAAATAGATGTTTGTTGATATGAATGATGTACTTATTTTATCAACAAAATAAATGCAACATAATATTATTATTTTTCTATTTAGTTTGGTAAAAATGATAACATTTGAACTATAATTGAGACATATAATTGAGACATGTATGAAAAATAACTCTAAATTTTGGAACTATTTAATTATTAATTTTATATTAATAATTACTTATTAGGTATTTATAATTTTATTCAAGTATAATTATAATGTTATTATTATTGATTATGAATGCATTGAGGATGTAATATATTATATAAGTATATTCTCTATACATTATATAATTATAAGATTTAATTTTTTTAATTTGTTTTTTGATTTTTTGAGAAAGTTATTAAGCGTCCCAAAATATTAGCAAAAACGATTATTAAAAATCTTTCATGTGATAGTTATTAGAATGTCTCTTGAGACATTATTAACTAACTGTCTTAAAAAATAAGTTTACAATAGTCTCCGGAGGTCTTTCAAGACAGTTGTTGAAATGTCTTTCGTGATGGTTATAAATTGTTCTGAAAAGTAAATTTATAATCATTCCTAAAAATCTTTCGAAATAGTTGTTTACTTTCAAGAAGGGTTATTATTTTACCTTTTGAGGCGATTAATAAATGTTTTAAAAAGTCATAGTTATAGGGATGTTTACATAAAGAACGATTGCCACTGAAAAAACATCTGTCCTAAAAGATTTTTCGAGATGATTTCAATTTTTGTAGTATTATTTTTTATAACATTTAATAAATTAAAATTATGAATATGATATAAAATTAGTAACAAATTTAATAAATATAACTTTTGAGGTAATAAAAAAAATATAATTTTGTATAATATTTGGTATTATAATTTATAGGTAGAGAATAAGTAAAAATTTGGTATAATTTTTAGTATGAAATGGTATAAAATTTAATATAAAATGATGTTAAAGGTTAAAGATGATGTAAGAATGAATTTCTTAACCGTAAATGTTGTATTAAAATACAATTGAAATCGAAACCTAATTAAGATTTATATAAAAAAAATTAATTAAGAATATGAAATGATCATATATAGTATAAATGAAAAAGAAAGGCTGCTCAATTACTAGAAAGTATATACATGCTATTATTTTATTTTTTTTAACCGTTAATTATTTGTATTTAAAAGTTGATGAAATATTTTTAGCCTAAAAAAATTGATCAAATATTCGAATATTTTATTTAAACATATGTTATACAACAATAAAACGAAAATAAATATGAATATAAATTTGACAATTAAATTTAAAAATTATATATAATTTTTAAATATATAACATACAGTAGTAAATAGTGTTCCCAAATATATTCGTTTTATAATATTATTTTAAAAAGAAAATTGTTGGCTTATTTATAGCTAGCCACTAGGTAGTCATTAATTTGGCCAACCAGGCAGCTTATATCGAAATGCCAAGTGGAGTATTTTTTTTTATTGTCAAGTCGTTGCAATGAAGGAAAATTATTATTTTGGTAATATATTCCCATTTCTTCCACTAAGCCAGAAAACAATGAAACTCTATCACGCAATTAAGGAAGATCACAACAACGGAAAATTCTAAACACGTTAAGCTCGCTCAATAGTTTTTTTAATAGAAAATATAATCAGCCTTCGTTAAGTTATGATCAAGAGTTAAGTAATTAAGATCACTATATCAGAATTTTTTTTTTTAACCTATATAAACAGCCAAAACCCATTTTCTTCTGAATGTGACCGTAAGAACATAAAGTAACGACCATGTTTGGTCCAGTTACAATATTAAAAAGAGTTTGGTCTACTTATTATATTAAAATGACAAGTAATTATAAAATTACAAGTTTGAAATGAGTGTCATTGCTCAGTAGTTTTTTCTTTAAAAAACAATATATTTAAGAACTTACACGCAAAAGATTAAATGGCCTTATAAAGACATAAAGAGTTGAGACCCTGAAAGCAACACACGAGATGCATGAAACAAATTAACGTAAGAAATGTCATTCATCAATAGGCTACTGGACAGGCATTAAGGGTAAGTTTGGTTAGAATAATGTAAAAGTAACGAAAATAGAAATGATAATAGAATTGAATTACAAGAAAATAATTTGGTTTACAATTGTAATAGAATAAAAAATATATTATTACAATTATTATATTTTTTAAAATTGTTATTAAAATTATTAATTTTTTAAATAATTATTACTTAAAAATATTATTTAATATTACTTATTTTTTAAAATTATTATTTAAACTATCTGAGAACAATATTATATATATATATAAGTAAATGATTAAGAATAATATATATATATATTAAATAATGTGTTGTTATATTAAAAATATGAATTAAATGTTAAATTAAAAATATGATATATTCAAGTCATTATAAAATTAGTTGCTAACAGAAATCAATTATATTATAATAAATGAAATGCATGATAAAAAAAAATCCGAATCTTATACTTGAAGCATATATTATACCTTAAAAGGTAATTGGATATCTTTAAAATACACTCATATATTAAAAAAAAATTAGAAAAAAAGGTTAGCTAGTACAACACACTAAGTCGTTTTTGTTTTAACTAAATTATATAATTAAGTCATTAGTTTTATGGATATCTTTCTACACCATAAAATATAGGATGTGTGTGATTATTTGCGTGAAGGTTTTTTATTGGTAATATGTATGAGTTGTATAATATTATTTAAAAAATGAAAGATAATATATCTAAGTGTTTGAATTTATCAAAAACAAAAAATACTAACTAATGATAATGTATTTAATTATTATTTTGTTGAGAAATATGGTACCTGTATGTAAATATGTAACTTCAAAATTCTAAATAACTGGTGGAATGTAAAATATATAAGAAAAACTAGATTCACTCTAAAAAAAAATTCTATTTAAAAATAAAAAAATTTTTTGCTCAAAATTTAAAATAATAACTAAAGAGCATGTAAATTGGACAGGACATGTTTTTTCTGACCCAAAAAAGAAAAAAAGAAGAAAAGAACTTTTCAAAGAAATTACATTGGACAGGACATGTAGAAAAAATAAAAGAGAAAAAGGAGAGTGAATAGCAGCAGCTAAAGAAAAGTGATTTTTATTATAATTGAAAGTGATTTTTCCGCCACATTTCAAAAGTTCTAATTTATGTTTTACCAATCACATATTATAACGTCATAATTTTTCTCAATATCATGGTCAATATTCCATAATATTTGTCCAGTGAATTTATTATGTATCACCAATGTAATGTTAATATCTTGCCTAAAATATACAAAATAAGATATTCTTATATATATATATATAAATAAAAGAGAATGGGTGGTTTTGTATTTATTTAATTTATTTCATTTGATAATTATTTATATATGTTTCAGTAGATAATTTGTGAAAGTATTTGATATATTTGGTTTAATAATTTATATCTTTAGTAGATAATTGTTATTGTGTATTTATTTAATATTTTAATTTTGTTTGATAATTTTAAATTTTTTTTAAGGTGTATAATGTTTTTTTAATACTCAAGTAATTGTAGCTCAATGATATCAAAATTTTAGAGTGAAATAAGTAATTATAAGTTCAAGGGTTCTATCTATGTGATAATTTATATTTTTTTAGTAGATAATTTATAAAAATATATTTATTTCATATTTTTGCTTTATTTGATATATATATTTTTAATAAATCATTTCTCTTTATTAATTATATAAAATAAAAATTTAAGATAATAACTTGATTTCTTAAATTATAAAAAATAATGTATTAAATTGGTTGAATTAAAAAAATGAGTGCTAAATTAATTTATTAAAAAAACTAAATTGGTTATTATTTTTCAGAATATTAAAATAATTAAATTTTAAAAATATATAATAATAATAAAAAAAAAGTCTAAAAAAATAAAGTACCCAAACAATTCATCCTATATATTATCAATATATTTTCATCATTAAAAAGTGAGTTTTGAAGTTTATTTTATTCTCCGCTAATAGTTTTTTAAATTTTAAATTATATATTTAAATAATTTGATAAAAAAAATATAAAAAATATTTTTAAGATTTATAATAATAAAAATAATAAATTAATAAATATGTTTAAATAATTGTAATTTAATTTAAAGTAATATATTAAATTTTTTTAATAATTAAAATATATAATTTAATTATATAAAATTATTTTATAATTATAAATTTTAAAGATAATAATTTTTTTTATTAGTAACGTTTAAATGCACGAATAATCGTTTTTTGTCGTAAAATATAACTTACGACTCACGAGTTAAGTCTCAATTGAAAATTAATTTTCGAACAAAAGGTTAAAAGGTCTTATCTCAAAAATAAATAAATAAATCAGAGCTGCATTTTCATGGTTTCTTGAAGAAGTTGAGGACATGTCTCTGTTTTTGGCGGTTTTATTTAGGGGGGTAAAATTCGTCTAGTTTCCTGTCATGATTCTCATAGTCATAGACTTCATCGCTCCCTTTTGATTTACTACGATAGCTCCTTCATTTTTCTCTTCAATCTACAATGCTTCTTTTCCTTTCTTCTTAAAATTTTCTTAAGTTTCTTGAACGTCTTTTGCGATCTTTTCAAACATGGGATTACTCGGCAGTTTTTTGTCAATTCTTGGTTTTGGAATTGGAATTCCTCTTGGACTCTTTGTTGGCTTCTTCCTCTTCATTTATTCAAAGCCCAAAAAAATTGAGGTATCCTTTATTTTTGCACTGTGGTTCTTATTTGATCACCAATATTTAAATTCGATTTTTTTTTTTAATCCTTTAGTTAAGGTTAGTGGGTTATCCTCACTATCCTTCCGAGCATTAGTTTTTGATGGAAAACAATTCTGTTTGTAAATATGTATTGTTCATTTGGATCTGAATAACGAATCCAAGTCTTTTGAATCAATTTATCCACTATTTAATATAAGTACATTTATTTATGGTCTTTTCATCCTAGCTTCTGGTCTCACATGTATGCGTGTTCTCGGGGAAAAAGAACAAAACAAAACAAAAAATAATAATAGAAGAGAAAAAGTCTTGTATAAAAGTAGATAAAGTTTGTTTTTTTTTTTTTTTTGGTGAGAAATAAGTAGATAAAGTTAAGTAACTTGATATATAGACATGTAAATTGCTGCAGGATCTAAACATCAGACCACTTTATGAGTTAGATAGCTGTGCCTTGCAAGATCTTCTGCCTGAAATCCCATTCTGGGTGAAGAGTCCCGATTTTGAACGAGTTAGTATTACCTTTTAATCTTTTTAGGAGAATTTGACTCTGTTGCTTTCTTATAACTCTAGAAGTCTACAACTTTATTTTTATATTGAACTGTTGATTGTATTCATTAACTATGCAGGTGGATTGGTTGAACAAAGTTATCTCAGATATGTGGCCTTACCTAGATAAGGTATTTTGCTGATCATGTCATTAATTTTCTTCACTTAATTTGAAGTTTTAACGAGTTCATTTCATTCTATATATATGTACAGGCAATTACTGATACGATAAGAAGCACTGCACAACCTATGTTTGCTGAGTACATTGGGAAGTTCCTCATTGAATCGATCGACTTTGAAGTTGTCAATCCGGGAACTCTTCCTCCGTTAGTAAATGGTAAGTTTTTCTTACCAAGGAAGGAACATGTTCATGACAACGAAATGCCTTCCTATTGAGATTAGGAGATTACGATGGTAAAAGTCAATTACAACTTCAAAGATTACAAAGTTCCCGGATTAGGAGTTAGCAAATGGTTGGATATACTTTCCCATCAAGTATTCACATTCCTGACTCTCTTTTAGATATCTGAATTCATCATCAAATCTGCTAAGTGAAAACTGAAAACTGTTATAAACTTTGTACACTGTTTCTGTTGACCAAAACAAATTCAGTTAAACTCCACCTTTATAATTAGTCACCCTATGGAATATTCATTTATCCAAACAAATCTAGACATGTCTAATTGAACAGAACTGCCAGATGATAAGCAACGAGAGTGGTTTCAAATTCTTTCAGACTCTACCAATTATGTGTTTTGTCTCCCTATGAGTGAAAGTTTCAAGAAGGTCACCGTTGAGTGATAGAGGATATTTGTATTGTCGTTCCAAGTATCAATTTCGGTTACTTGGACATTCACTAAAATTTGGAGAAAGCAACGTTCATTTACTAACATATCAGGCCATATCATTCATTATCTCTAATGTATTTGCGTTAATATGTCTAGTTTGAATTGCAACTCTGCAGGTCTTAAAGTTTATGAAACAAATGAGAAAGAATTAGTCATGGAAGCATCACTCAAATGGGCTGGAAATCCCAATATAGTTTTGGTGATAAAATTGTTGTCACTACAAATTACAGTTCAGGTCATAAGTCGTGAAAGCTTCTGAAGTACTTTTTTTAGTTGTTGCTATAGAATTAAAGCATTTGATTCAGGAGATTGATTAGGATTCTTTCAGTTATTGGACTTGCAAATATTTGCTATGCCTCGGATAACACTGAAGCCTCTTGTTCCTACGCTTCCATGTTTTGCAAACATTGTGGTTTCCTTGATGGAGAAAGTAAGCTGATATTTCACATTTTTCAGAAGACTTATTTCTTTACCTTTTAGTCCTAGTGAAATGATGATCGATCGTATAGTGATTGATTTGATTTATCCACAGCCATATATAGATTTTGGGATGGAAATTCTAGGTGGTGATATCATGTCTATACCTGGCCTATATCGATTTGTTCAGGTGCTTCACTGGTAATACTTTTCCTAGTTATCAGAGAGCTCATGTTTTGCTTGCTCTATGATAGACTAGAAATCATTCAATTACTACAATTTTCTGCAGGAAACAATTAAAAAACAAGTTGCAAACCTCTACCTTTGGCCCCAGATTCTTGAAATGCCTATACTTGACCCTTCAACGTAAGTTTAATACGATGGATATTTTTTAATGTTATTTATCACCCTCTCTCAAAATCTTATACTTTCAGTCATCAATTTAGTTTCATAAAATCTATCCACAGCCCCTTGTCTAAGTAAAACAGTGAATAAATTTCCAAATATCAAACATGTTGATTTGATTTGTAGGTTTCTTCTTTTATACTTGAGATATCAGTTAAAGTGGTTTTTCTATAAGAAGTCAGTTTTGTCACAGGCATTATGTTTCACTTATCCATAACATGTTCTGTTAAATAGTTTTTATGTCCTTAAATTTGTTTCAAATTGCTACAGAGTGGCCATAAAGAAGCCTGTTGGTATACTACATGTGAATGTTGTTCGGGCACATAAGCTCTTGAAGAAGGACATTCTTGGAGAATCTGATCCTTATGTCAAACTCAGCTTGAGTGGAGAGGCACTACCATCAAAGAAAACCACCATCAAGAAAAAGAATTTGAATCCTGAGTGGAATGAGAAGTTTAAGCTTATTGTGAAGGATCCTGAGTCTCAAAGTCTCCGATTACAAGTCTATGATTGGGACAAGGTTCAAATCTTAGCCTCTTTTATATGAGTATCGCCTTGTTACATAAAAAGTTCAATCTTGATTTAACTTTCATTATGAAAATCTCGAAGCAACTAGGCAATTAGAAAGCTGAAATCTATAATGTGAACATGGATCATGGCGCAGTTATGAAGAATTTGTTAGCATTTCTTTCTTTTCCCTCTAGGTGGGTGGGCATGACAGGATAGGAATGCAGTTAATTCCCTTAAAGCTGCTGACACCTAATGACACTAAGGCAATGAAACTTGATCTGCTAAAGGACACAACCAAGGAAAGTTCCCAAAGCAAGAAGAGACGAGGCCAAATCGAGGTTGAATTGACTTTTGTACCCTTTAAAGAAGACAGCTGCAAATTTAGTGGAGCTTTGGATTCCAATGGGAGAAAGGATAGTGGAATTGATAGAGCCTCAGATGATAATGTTGTTGGTGGAGCTGGTTTGCTTTCAGTTATAGTCCACGGAGCTGAGGACGTTGAAGGAAAACGCCACAACAACCCTAATGCAATTGTCCTCTTTAGAGGAGAAAGAAAGAAAACAAAGGTAAGCACTTAGGTGTTTTGCTTAGATCAAGACTTAAACGATAGTCCTTACACTAACTAGAGTCCATCCTTTTTTTGTTAACTTTGTTCAGATGATAAGAAGGACACGAGACCCAGTATGGAATGAGGAATTCCAATTCATGCTTGAGGAGCCCCCTGTAGATGAGAAATTTTATATTGAGGTGTTTAGTAGGAGAGCAGGCATTAGTTTCTTGTCTAAGGTATGCTATCTAATATTTTTCATCTTGAGTACTAATGTTTGCACGAACTTCATGAACACTTGCTTCTAAGATTATACAACATTGTCACGTATATATAGGAATCGTTGGGGCATGTGGAAATTAATCTAACAGATGTTGTTCAAAACGGGAGAATCAATCAGAAATACCATTTAATTAATTCAAGGAATGGAATGATACATGTTGAAATATGCTGGGAGACAGTTTGAGATATGGAACCCAAGTTGCTGTAGATACTATAGAAGGAAGGCACTTTATTGGCAATTTCTTGCAAACAACTTAGAGATCAGAGACAAATTGAAGAGAGACAATTTCATGGTTTCAGCAGGAATATATAGCTGTGTTAAGTACTATTTACATTTAAACAGAGAAGAAAAAATAAATATGTTATGGAAAATTCATACACATGCCTTTTGAGCTGTGATATCATCTCCTTGAAAATCAGACTGGCACTTTCACTGCATAATTTTTTTTCCTTTTACAAAGATTGTTGAACATCTTTATCATTTCTTTACGATAAAAACAACACAATAAAATATGAGTAGTCCTATTGTTAGAGCAGATTTTGTTAATGATAGAACAAATTCGTTTTAAGAAATCTTGGAGCATTAAATTATGAGGTAAAATGTTTAATTGCTATGATATTGGTGGTGTGAGGTAAAATGTTTAATTGCTATTACATTGGTGTTGTTTGATTTAGAAGTATCAATTCCCTATAATATTTGTATTATTAATTGCTTTCTAGTTTTGCTTATATATATTTTTTAAAGAGAATCCGAATTGATGCCTTTAGCTGGGATTATACACTTTCTTTAATCTTTCTGCATCCAAAAGTCAATGTGTATAATTAATTGCTTTCTAGTTTATAATATTTGTATTATTAATTGCTTTCTAGTTTTGCTTATATCTTATTTTAAAAGAGAATCCGAATTGATGCCTTTAATTGGGATTATACACTTTCTTTGATCTTTCTGCATCCAAAATTCAATGTGGAATATGGAATCAGTAGCTAATTCCATTCATATCTCGATGTTTATGTATGTTTATCTTTTTTATCATATATTTATATGGAAGGGTGAAATGTGGAAATAATCTATTAGTTTAGTTAAAATGTGATTAATCTTTTTGTTTTGAACAAGTATATTTTGATATTTTTAAAAAATATTTGTAATAATTCATAATTGAAATTTACTTATTTAAGCAGTTTACATGTTGTTTAACCATATACTTGTTAATCATAAGTTTTGAGAATATAACTTCTTTTAATTCCATAAAGAACAAACCGCAACTGTTAAAAGCAAAATAACTAAACGGAAACATCGATCTATTAATACCTTGGACCACTGTGGGTGTTTTTCTACTCTAAGATACTTAAGTTATTAATTATAAGATTTTAGGTAGAAAAGATTTTAATCCCACTCCAATAATTATATAAAAAAAATATTTAATTGTAATTTTCTGTCGTAAGAATTATGATATTTTATATTAATTTTAAGGTATTACATTATACATATATGACTATATATAAGAGGAAGAATAAACTTAATAGTTTATTATTGTTCGATTAAAATTAAGATGTTATATTATTGTAAATAATTATCTTTTATAAACAGTTATTTATTGTAGATAATTATAGTTTTTTATTGTAGAAATCTATTGTTTGAAAACATCTATCGTTAATTATCAACTAAATTATTTCTTCAAATAGATAAGGATAATTTTTGGATCTTTAGTCCTTATCAATTAGGATAATTATACTGCTTTCATACTTGTACAGTGATTAGGACCACTCTTTGATTGCGTGGGATATATGAAATTACTCTTAACATCAACCCTTTAAACTTTTTAACCCTTGAGTTAGATGGTATAATTATAATTTCTATTTATGTTGTAATTTATGTCAATATTATATATTTCTTCTAATTTTGTTAACGATTTTGAGTTACTATTTTAGTGATTTTTTATCCACTAAAGTAGAAAACTTTACATCATATCTAGCCACTCAAAATGTGCATGATAACTGTATTTTATATAATTATTTTCACCTATTTTATTAATTATAATTGCTACGTTCTCACTATTTTTAGTAATTTTAGTTTAATAAATTAGTATTTACTGTTTTTTATATATTTTAAGAAAATTAAATAAATTTTAATCGAAAATGTTCTTAAATGACAAATTTGTTTTCAAAAATATAATTTCAAATAAAAGAGTGATTAATTGCAATTTATAAAAGTTGAAAATATAATTTAAATTAAAATTGGGCTTAATTTTAATTATTAAAAGTTTAAAATTTAATTTAAATTACCAAAAGGCCAACATTGCAATTAACCAAAGTTTAAAATGTAATTTGAAATATATTTGTGAATCAAAATACAATTAAGAAAATTGAATTTTCTGCGCAGATTAGAAGAATCACGCGCCAACAACAAGCGCCAAACGTGGACCGTCCGATCAAAGAAGAAATGGCTACGATGCGCGAGTCCAGATCATGCCCGACCAAATCGCGTGTGCGCAGATTCTTTCACACTTCTCGGCGCCCGAGTGGGGCCCACCTGCCGCGCAAGCCGGCGTGCAACGTGGGACCCACCCGTCTGATGCCGTGCAGACTTGTCCCCCACCTTCGAGCGCGCCTTTTCCAGTGCGGTCGATTCACGTGCGCCCGGTTATTTCACCAACCAGAATCTGCCACATGTCCCACTTAATATTTCAGCAAATCATATTATGACACGTGGTATGTAACAATGCGCGCGACCGCGCTGGATCACGCCCGTGTTGTAGCCGTTGGCTCCCGTGCGACAAATCATCGTGCGCCCGTTTCCCAAGGCGAATGAAATGTTGGCACGTGTCCCACTATTTATTTCAGTGAATCAGAACGCGACACGTGACAGCGTGGAAGGAAAATAAAAACAAAAACGCGCAGCATCTCCACTCACTTTTTCAATTCCATTTTCGATACATTTTTGTCCCCCACTCGTAATTTTAAATTATTTTCTCCATCATTATTTATCTCCCCGCGTGTATAAAAAAATATATTTGTAAATGTATTTTTTTTAGAAATTTTGTGTTATAAATAGGAGATAAGATGATAGAGTTAAAGAGTTTTTTTTAGTTGGAGTTTTTTTGTAGTTTTAGTTTTCGAAAGTTTTTAGAGGAGGTTTTTAGAGAATTTAGAGTTTGTAATTTTTGTATTGTTTGTGTGTTGGTTGTGGAACACGTAGAAGCCATTTTTGGCTTTTGTTGTGTTCTGCGTGTGCCAAATATTAATGATACAAAATGTTTTAATTTTCTTTCTTCTTCATCTTATTTTTCTCCATGTGTTGTAATTTTTACTTTTAATTTATGAAGTAATTTAATTTTTCTAGGGTTGCATTTGATCTAAATTTATGAAGCTTTGATTTTAATTATTTTTGATAGATTTATAAGACGTTCGATTTGTTCGTTCTATTTTGTGCTTAATATTTTTTGATTATTTACGAATCTTATCAAAACGATCTGTGGCACATAAATAAACTTGGAAGAGGTATTTGTGTGTATATTGCTCGTAGATAGAATGACATGTATGATGAAGGATAGGAATATACCCTAATTGTATGTGTGGCCATTTGAAAACTTAGACCGTAATGAATCTTATTAAATTTAATTCTCATAGAGATATAGTGAATTAATTTAACGAGTTGTGTTTATACGGAGCTCGGAAGAGATGTATGAATAAAAATAGAAGTTTTCGGTTGACAAATTAAATGTACTAAAAAATATAAATCAAAAGAAAATAACATGATTTGAGTGGATTAGTTTGGTGAAAAATTGCAATCCTAGATTTCTTTTATTTTTTTTATTTTACTTTTTATTTTTAAATCAACGAATGTTTTGGATAAAATCAGAGAGATATAATTTTAGTACTCAACAAACTATAGTAACAAATCTCCGTGGGAACGATCTTTACTTACAAATATTATTACTTGTGACCGTGTATACTTGCACGTTTTTGTGTGTTGTAAAACACACAACAGTAGTCAAACATTCACTTATTTTTATATAAAGCTAAAAATCCAAAGCCTAAGCCTAAGCCTAAGCCTAAGCCTAATCCCTACAGGTTTAACTAAGAGATCTTGACAATAGATTTTTCTTTGTGGAGTGTAGGATAATTATTTTTTAACACCCAAACACTTTTCATCCCATGACACATATATCACACTTTCCTTTACAAGAAGTGATAGATACTGGGTCCAAGAATGTACATGATCAACTATGGTCATCGCAGATACGCATCAATGTGGGTGATGATTGACATGGATGACAAATATTGGCATATGGAGGCAAATCAGACGAAGGCATGGCCGGTCCATCTCTATTCGATGCCACACTATCGATGGTGGTTTAGGAGACAATTACCTGGGCAATATTTCCTTAGATGGAACTTTCATGGCTGGCACTTCCTTGGCCGCCGATGGTCTGGACTGTAGCCCCTCTGACTGGCAATCTTGTGGATGATAGCCCTCTAAATAGTAGCTTCATGGTTGGTAGCCCATTGGGTGACAAATCCTTACCCAACCAAGTGTTAGTCATCAAAGTTTTAACCAACCAAGTCCTGATTGGTGATGTCCTAGATAGTAATATCCTGGTCGATGACATCTTGGATGGTGACATCTTAGTTGGTGCATTTCTGGCTGGTTCATTCCTCTGGCTGGTGATGTTCCAGTCAGGAGGTTTAGATAGATTATTAGGTCTAGTCCTTAAATGCAATATTTTTTGTGAAGACAATTCTAGGATCTTGGTAGGATCCGTTAATGAGATAACTTCCTTCTTTCTAAAAGAATTTTCATAAATGCGAGGATCCCTGATATTGTTCTCTATGGTACCTCTGTTATTTAACACTTAGAGTTTTCTTCATGACCTTTTTCTCAACTCATATTTCTCATTTGAATGAAGTTACTTGGAGATAGAAAATGCTAGATACCTTTATAAAGTCTACGGGGATCATATTTTGACCATCTCAAATTCTGGTAGGACTAGTATCCTGATATACTTTTATAAGTTATATCTTTGGTTTGTGTCTAGACTTTATCTAGAATGTATAAAGGTATTTGAACCTTTAACAAGGTATTTAATGAAGAATAATGTGCTAAGATATGTCCTAATCGATGTATGTTCTCTGAGAGGACATATATTGTAGCACGGCTTAGAAAGATGGTGGTTAGGGCTCTATGCCCTTGGCCTTGTATTACTTTATTCATATAACTTATCTTGTAATATTATTTTTGCATTCAACCATTGCCTCATATGTTTGGAAGGTCGTAGACCTTTGAGTTGTCATACGATGTGTGAGGTTGTACTAGCGTAAAATGAAACATGGATCCTAGATTCGAGGTGTATGAGGATGAGGAACAATTTTTTGGTCATGTCTTAACTCAGTTTAGCTGGATGGACTCACATGAAACCTCTCCCTAGACCTTGGCTTATCGTTTCCTGGCCGGAGATGACATCATTAGCTAACCACTTCATGGCCAATCACACCTCTAGTCTGTTATATTCCTCGTCGATTGGTGGCATTCTTAGATAGTCGTACCTCTTGGTCCTAGCCTATCTAGCTAGATGGTGGTTCAATCTGTAGACCACATGTTGGCTACGTTGGGAGAGTAATGGCTTTGAAGTTTAGGTGACGTTTGACTTGTATCGATGGCCTTACTTTTCTATTCAAGCCTTGTTGTGCTTGTTTGAAATTTTTCTAAGTTAGGGCGACTTGTTGATCTAAGTGTTGCTTATTTAAGCCTATCGATCAATCAATATTCATGCTCAAAATACTTTAACTTTCTCAAGTAGTCTAAGCATGAGATAATTCTTAACTTGAAAAAAATTTAGTTATCGCTTTGTTAAAGACTTATCATGTCACTCATTGAAACCTTGTAGGGTTAAGTATGGCTTAAAATCTAAATATAGTTCTTAGACTTGAGGTGGGGAGGGTTATAAGTCATGGCTCTTTTTCAAGGTTTATGGTCAACTTTGGGACAATAGGAAACCTGGTAGATCGTTCTTGGTGTTAATTGTGGCTTAGGCCACATGTATAACATGTTGATCTTCTAAAAACAATTTTTTGGTCTAGCCTTGAAAGCGAATCGACATTTATATTCTCTTTTATTTTGAAAGAGAATACAAAATTTATTTTTCATTCTTTTATTGTAATTTTTTTTGTAACTTCACAACACCCACAAACTCATCCTAAATTTTCTTCCGATAATAACACCAAAATTAATAATGAGCATGTGCATAAAAAAGATATAAATCAATTCAATCAAAACTAGTAAACATATATGTCACATGATTAAGGTAAGTATCTTAAAAAGTAAATTACATTATTTATCCTAGTCATGATATCAAATTCTATCATTTGATTCATATGTTTTGTATTAAGCATAAATGTATTTAATTTCATGTATTCATCAATTTCTACCAAAATCATAATTAAAAACATTCTAAAAAATTAATACTGAACACTAAAGTAGAAAATCTCTCAAATATAAAGAAAAGGTTGAACAAAACTATAACAAAAATGAAAAGTAATGGTTAAATTTTACTATAAAATATATAGGTTGGGTTAACGGGTGCATAAATAGTATCATAATTTTATTAAAGATATAATTTAGTATAATAATTTTTTTATTAAGTAGAATAAGGATACTATCTCATAAAAAATTCAAATAAATTCAAAAGTTATATTAAAACCATGTGCCTCATACATGTATTTTTCTAAAAATAATTTTGATATTTTGAAAATTAAAATTAAAAAAAACATAAAACTCAGAAAACATGAATGGGTGGGGGAGTGGTGGGGATGCGACAAAAGTGGGGGTTGGACTAGTGGGTGAGAGTTGGGCTTGCATGTGGGAGTTAGGGTTCATCAAAGGTAGATTTAGTTTTATCACTACTATAAAATGTGACATTTAAGTCGATATGTAAAGTTGGTTTTTGAAAGTATTTCTATTAATCCTACGCAATTATTATTCATATTTGTTTTGTATATTATGTGTTATTATTTATGTATATAAATTTTTGTATTATATGTGTAGGTTTGTATTATAACATCAAGAAAAAATATGATGATCTCGAATAACATAGGACAACACCATGATAATTTTTTTGTTATTAATTAATATTTAATTCTTCAATTATTTGTTAAATAGATTTTGGTTTTTTCTATTATTATGTAGTGATCAAATACAAATTTTAATTTAAATATAATATAAAATGAGTAAATTTTATAAAAAAAAATAAATTTAAATTTAAAGTCGTTGGTCTGTTTTATAATAGCATATGTTTTTAACTTTTTTAATTTAAATTTTCAAAACTTAAAATTAACCTCATAATAAAAATGATTCTTAGATTTATTTAATGTTCTTATGAAATTAATGTCTTAAGTAAAAAATTATTACTATTAAGGTTTGATCTAATTTCAGAGAGAAAAAACTTAAAGATAGGTTGAAATAATTGAATGAATGTATGGATATTATAAAAAATTATCTATTTATAGAACATTACCTATATAAGTGATAATTACATAATGAGTACACATATTTATATATCATAGGGATAAAATTAACATAAAATACAACATATTAGGAATTGAAGTTTACCCTAACTAGGGGTGATCACTTAGCTTAGCTGATAATTGAGCTTTGGTTGAAACTGATCATTGAAATCAAGTTGATCATTGAGCTTGTGTTGTCCTATGGGTAGAATATCTAGGGTGTTTCGCCTTCCATTTTAGGTTGATAACTTGACTTGAGCGATTTACATAGGTTAGGATCGAATCGATCCAAATATCCAAACAATTACATTAAATTATACTTTAGTAAATTATGATAATATTTAATTATATTTGATTTAACTATAATTAGTTGAACTCGATAACGATTATGGTAATAAGAAAATGTCATTAATGTTAATTTATTTATTTATAAATATTAATATTAAAAAATATTATACGTTATTTAAATTAAAATACGATTATTTTTATTATTATTAAAAAAAATCAAATACTTTCTTATAAAATATCTTAAAGTTCTCTATCGTTTTTCTCCTACCTTAAAGCGAAATTTGCTCAACAGAAAACCAGCTTTAAATATCATTTTAAAATCAAAATCTTGCTGAAAACTACCTTACATATTAATTTCATTTTTTTGGTGTTAATGATAGGTTTGTAAGGAGCTACCAAACCATTTTACGGCTCACTAATAAAATTGTTTTTTCAAGAATCGTCGTATGATTCATTAAAAAATTACGTACATTATTAAACTTCGTTAGACTCATGCCCAAACTACACGTTAAAAAGTAGACGCAAGGAGTATTTTTTTTTTTTTTTAAAGTCCAAAAACAAAATTGCCCAATTACATTTTAAAATAAAAAAGTTAGGAAAAGCATCCAAATTGGGCACATAGCATATTCTAACCGAAAGCTAGTCAAGAATCAGATGTTATTGCTTTGTGTCGCATAATTTTAAAGGATACTAAGTGATTAAAAATTAAATAATAATATTTTTATCATTACATAATTACTTAAATTGTTTAGACATTTTTATAACTAAATTTATATATTATTAATATAAAATATAATTAATCCATTTATTTAATCATATTAGTGGCTTTAGATATTTGAAGAATATAATTAACCCATTTTTATGACTAAGTCATTGTTTCTGACCCCTAATAGTAGTCAACAACGTTAACAGCCACAACTTAAAAGTTGAATTGTGTTTTTGTTGTGGATCAAATTTGCCTTTATGATATATCAAGGATAAAAAAAATTTCCTTAACTAATTAGAACATAAGAGCAACGTACCTTAAAACTTACAAGGCATGTGGGAATCAATTGACTCTGAAAGAGAATATTACAACTTTGGTTAAACGACCCTCCCTTGACAAATAGCTGCAAAATTATTTAAAATAGTCATACAATTTATTCACAAAGGCAAAGTTGTAATAATTATGAATGAATTGTGCGATTATTATATTTATTTTAATATTTATTAATTATCATTATTTTATATTATTATTATTGATTTTTTTAACAATTTTATCTTAAATTTTACTTTTAATTTGATTAAATATTCATATTTTAATTACTTTATAAGAAAATAAATATTTTAATAAAAAATTATTAAAATAATATAATATATCTTTAATTATATTTTTATTTTCATTTTAAAAATATTATTTAATACCCTTTTAAACCGAGACAAACGTCACCTCACCCTTAAAAATATTGGCAACTTTCATTATATAATCTGAAAGTAAATATCATGCATGTAAAAAACCACAATAAGATTTTGGTTTTTATAGTTTTTTTTTTTACTTTTTATATTAATAAATATATTTCTAAATAATTTTATTTATAAATAATAATTTTTATTACCTTAAAGATAATAATTAATACAATTAATAACTACATATTTAATAAATAATTAATTAATTTAATTATGATATTTTTATTGATATAATTTTAATGATTGTAATTGATCTAATTTTATCATTAAAATATATTTTTTAAAAAATTGATATATTATTTTTTTCAAATATAAAGGAAAATTAAGAAAAAAGAAAATGGAAAGAACTGTTATTCTCTTCGTTGTGACAAAAGCTGCCCACTTTTGTTTTAATAAGTATAATATTTTTCTTATTATTAATAGATTGGATGGCCAACTTGTAAAGCTCGTCTTAACATCCCAAGATTAACTTATTCTGAAGATTCTTGCATTAAATTATTTTAATAGAAAAGATCGTATGAAAATCTATTCTTTAGTATCAGAATCATTTCAAGATTTTTTTTTTAAAGTATGCATATCTGTTTTTCATTCGTAACTTTTAAGTCCTAAACTAGTTGTTGACATATATTTTTTTTCTTTTTGCTGTGATAATATATTTCTATTAACAATATTGAAAAAAAGAAAGATATGGTTTTCTTCGTGGTGGTCGTGGTGTTAAATTTTATTTTATTTTTTTTATAAAATTAAATTTATAATTTAATATAAAAAGATAGATTTTTAAAACATAATTTTTTAATAAAAATATAAATAATATAATATTAAAATTATATATTATAATAATATCAATATATCAAATTTTATTTTATGAAAAAGCAAACGTATGGCTTCCTTCGTCGCAGTCGCGGTGTACGTTTCTTTTACTTATAAAATCTAATTTAAAAAGTAAATTTTTAAAATACTTTCGAATAAACATATACTCAATAATAATATTAAAATTATATATTATAATAATATCGATATTTAAATTTTATTTTTTTATATAACATTTTACGGTCACAAATTTAGTTATGATTATGTTATTTTAATTAGATTTTTAAAACTCACTTTTTAATTTAAAATACATACCATAATAATATTAAAATTATATATTATAATAATATCAATACTTAAATTTTTACTTTTTTATATATGATACTTTATATGTATCATTAGATTAAATCATTAAATACACAATAATAATATTAAAATATATATTATACACAACAATGATATCACTCTTAAATATATAATATGAATTTAAAAATTAAAATTTTAAATATAATATATGTAATAAGACTATAAGATTTAATCTTATATTCTTAAATATAATCTTTTATCCTTAATACCTAACTATAAAATTATTAATAAATTTTTTTTAAGTTAATAAATTTTTAAGGCATCATTTATGTAAAAATTGATTTTTAGTGTATTATTTGTGCACAATAATAATATAAAGATTCTTAAATTTATACTATAAATTTATAAAAATATATTTTTAAATATAATACATATAATGAGAGTATCTAAATTTGAACTTATGTTTTTAAATATGTCATGTTATATTTATCACTTACTATAAATTGTACTTAAATAATTTTTTTATCTATTAAATATCTAAATAAGTTTTATTTTTATTATCATTGTTAAAGCTTTTTCATTTGTTTTTGTTTAGTTCTCACGTAATGATGTTTAATGAATAAAATATATATATCAACAATATCAAGACTTAAACTTATAATTTATATAAAATATTTTATAATTATTACATAATTATGAAGTTATGATTGTTTTGATGTAACTCTTGTATTAATTAAATTATACTTAAATAATTTTTTTTTTGTCATCGTGGTCTTTTTTTTTAAAATTAAACCTATATTATAAATTTCAAAAATTATATTTTTAAAGTATCATTTATACACAATGATAATACGAAGACTCTTAAATTTATATTATAAAATTTAAAAAATAAACTTTTAAATGTAATATTTCGACTTCGTCGTGGTACATTTCCTTAAGTTAATAAATCTTAAAAATTAGATTTTTTAAATATAGATTTGTATTAAATGATAATATCAAGACTTTTAAATTTATACTATAAATTTAAAAAATTAAAATTTTAAATATAAGACATATAATGATAATAAAAAGACTTAAATTTATGTTTTATATATATCACTTTATGTGTATATGAAGTTATGACTATCATACAAATATAAATTAATTTTATTAAATAATTAATTAAAAAAATTATATAAGTTAATTTTTTATTTTTCTTGGTTGACATGTTATACCTAAAATATTATATTTTATTTATAAATATTAAATATTATAATAATTTTAAAATTTATTATATTATATATATATATATATCTTTTTTTTTTGTACGTGTCTAAACTTGCACGAATCAACTATCCTACTCATAATACAACACATAAAGAAAAGGAAGGATCAGAGTGGATCAGAGTACTTTCCAAAATTTTATTTTGAAAAACGTTTTTCACATGAAAAGTTACGTGAAGAAAACAATGTTCTTTTATATTTAGTGATATTTCGTGGGGAAAATTTAAATTTTTTAAGTAAATTATTTATAATGATAAAAATAATATATAAAAAATGTAAATTAATAAAAAAATTATTATTAAATTTTATTTTAATTATGCTTTGATCGTGTTATAATGGAATCTGTGATGTATATTCGTTTTATGTTAAATTAAAGCTATCATATTTATTAAAGGATTCCAACCATTTATTATTATAATATAACTCACAATTATGATATATAACTGTGGTACATCATAAGCTATAAATTATTTGAGATAATGTAACAATAAAAATTTAAATTATAAAAAAGAAGAAGCTGAAAGTCGTCTTTATATTGTAATAAAATTTGTAAACCAATTTTCATCGGGAAAAAGAACGAAAGTCAATCTAGAGGTTATCAAATAAATTTGCAACATTAAAAAAATCTTAATAATATTCGAAAAAGTTTATTAAAACGATATTTAATATTAAAAATATTTAAATATTTATTTTTTATTGAGATATTTTAGTTTTTTTTTACCGGGTGAGTCTAAGTTTTAGCCAAAAAAAAACTAAAAATTAATAATTAAAAATAAAAAAAATAAAAAAAACTTCACATGCAAACTATGGATGAAAATTATTCCTTAACCATCAAATACGTTGATGTAATAATTTATGTTAATTAAATTACGAAAAATTTAAAATAAAAGGTATAATGATGAAAAAAATAAGATTGTTTGTACCGTTGGATTTAAACTACCACATCAAGAGCCAAGCGAGTCGAACCAATCAATAAATTCTGCGTAAAAACATTACTCAAATACTGAGGGTGCATAAGTAATTGCACACGTTGAAGCAAAGCTCTGTCTGATCGGTAAGGACTGTAAGTACCAACCTACGCTTGAATTTGATTTTGAAGAACAATTAGGACTCTTTATCTTGTTCATTTTAGCGCTCTCATATGAGACTTGATTCTTACCAACTTACTGCCTACTTGCGTTGTTTAATTTTTTTTGAGTTTGTCGTTAGCTATCCATTTTCTTTGTGCAAAGTTTACTTCTTTTTTTACCCACTATTATATTTTTTGCATCACTATACTTTCTTCTCCATTGCATCGCTAGACTCTGCACAGCAATGGCACTTCTGAGTAGTTTACTGGAAATTCTTGGTTTTGGAATTGGAATTTGTGCTGGATTACTTGTGGGTTTCTTCATTTTCATTTATTCAGAGCCCAATGCTGTACAGGTCAGTTTTATTTCATTTTTTTAAATAAAAAGTTAACCTTTGGGATGCTTTTAGACTTCTAGTAGAATAAAGAAAAATATTAGTGAACACTTTGATCGTGGGTCTTTCAGATGATCCAATGAGATATAAGTTGAGGCAAAAGTCTTTCCTTTTTGATGTTCATTAAATTTTAGTAAAGTTGTTGTTTTAAATTTAGAAAAAAACTCATAAGCTTAGACCACGACATTTTCATCGAGTTTTATGCTTGCACTTTTGGTGTGCTCGTAATCGAACATTTTATTTTTATTTTTTTGAGTTCATCAGAATTTCTAATGGTTATGGGGATTTAAGATTTTTCATTGTTTAACTTGGGCTATTCGATGCATTTGGGATACTATATATTTTTGAGTTTTAATTATTCAAATGTTGGACTATTTATTTAATGCAGAAAATTGGATACTTTCATTGGTTTTGTTTCGATGAAGAACGTGGAGTTGTTTAAGTTTGATGCTCCCGTTATTCTGATAGCTCTAAATAATTAATTTTGTAGGATCCAGTGGCGAGGCGAGTAAATGAATTAGATACAATTGCTTTAGAAGAACTTCTACCTGAAATACCTTTATGGGTTAAAAGACCTGACTATGATCGAGTTTGTATTTTCTTTCAATTTTTATTTCTATTTTTTGTAGCTTTTAGATTTTCAATATTAATTAATGTTCTTTGTTACATGCATCAATATGCAGGTAGACTGGTTAAACAAGTTCATTCTTCATATGTGGCCTTATCTTGATAAGGTATTATTATATTAGTAGGATTTTTTTTTTCTTTTCATTTTTGAATTGTTTGAGATTGAGTATTCATCTATTCATATATGCAGGCAATGTGTTGTACAATAAGAAACTTAGCACAGCCTATGTTTGATGAATACATTGGGAAGTTTCATATTGAAGCAATTGAATTTGAGAGTCTCACTCTTGGAACTCTTCCTCCTTCAATTTATGGTTGGTCTGCTTCTTGCATCATCTAATAGTAACTTTTTGCCTTAAAGCTTGCTTGAGAATCCTCCAATTAAGAAAGAGAGATCGCAAACCCTTGCAAGTAGTACCGTCTCGAGCTTGAACTATTGTTACTAAAATAATGTATAAAGACCTATCACATTGACAGATGGTGGTACTAATTATGAATTCATGTACAAGAAACATGTAATGTAGAGTCGTAAACACATGCTAAATTTTATGAAATGACAGAAAAAATAAGGAAATAATTATAAAGTGGTCAAAATTTTGAAACCCTAAGGAAAAAAAAAAACCTTTTCTACCCAGCCGCCAGCTTCTGTTCACTTTTCTAGCCCCCATCCACGTCCGTCCACGGCTTGTTGTTGACTCTTTCATTTCCATCAGCCTATCATCTCCGCTGATCTCCATTTTCACTAGAATCTGTTGGAAAGCTTGGCTTTCTCAACTCGTCTCTGCTTCATTTGTTAGCCATATTCTCTTTCTTGATTACAGATTTCCTTGATTTTAGCTGGTTTTTGGTTGTATTGTCTCAACAATGGACGATGATGAAAATGACGACCTTGATGGCTTGGTATTTAGATGCTGCCCCTGTGTTGCTAGGTTTTAACTATACTTTTTTGATTTCGTTAGTTTCTTTTTCACTTTATGTCTCTATTTTATGTATTGGATTATGGATGGAGCTTTTTTTTTTTTCTATTCGGTTGCTGATTGACGGTTGATTGATCCCTAGTGTTTTTAGTCAAAATTATCTTCTCTTATCTTGCTGGACAGCTAGATGACATTTGGATGTTTAATTTTGTTTTTAATTCTTCTATGAGCGTCTCTGATGTACTCGACAAGAAGAATTGAGATTGGGTTTTGTAAGCAATCTTTATGAAAAAAAAAATTGTATGTTGGTGTATGTGTAAGTATGTTGTCATTGTTAATGAAATGTTTTCTCTATTTTGACCAAAAAAAAAAATTGATGCAGATATGGGGGGGCAGAAATTAACATTTTTTTTCTTTGTAACTGAATAACAAATTTTGGTGCCTAGTGCCTTGCACACATGGGTGGCCGTTAGGCCCATAGGCTGCGTGTGTGCAGAGCCTCCTCCAGTTACAGTTTTGTTTTGTTATCTGATTTCCCATTTGTAGAGTTTTCTCTGTGAATTTTTAGAGTTCAAACCATTGAGTTGTTCTCTTCAATCAATATAAATCCATTTCTTGTTTTGTACTGATTGTGCTGCATCAAAAAGAAAACAGAGAAAATGAATGTTAATTAATTGTTAGGATGTAAAACAATTTCTTTAATTTGGTTTGCTGTTGAAAACTTTTTCAGGTATGAAAGTTTACGAGACAAATGAGAAACAACTAGTTATGGAACCAGAACTTAGATGGGGTGGTAATCCTAACGTTGTTCTAGTTTTTAAATTGTTGACTCTAAGAATTAAAATTCAGGTCAGGAGAGACCGAAAACACAATCCATGCAGTGAATACTATGCTTCTTTCATTCTTCTCATTGATCCTCTTCTTAAAGATAGTTGATTGTATTTATTCTCAGTTAGTGGATTTGCAAATATTTGCGGCTCCGCGAATAACTTTGAAACCTCTTGTGCCAACATTTCCCTGTTTTTCAAGTATTGTGATATCTTTGATGGAGAAGGTAGTGAGCATCGAGCAGTGAAAAACATAAACCTGTTTTCCTTGTTTTTTAATTGATTGGGATTCTGTGTGTAATTTCAATTTTATTTATGAAGGTTTGCTCTAATTACTTTGCAGCCACATGTAGATTTTGGCATGAACATTTCTGGAGGTGATATAATGTCCATACCTGGTTTTTATAGGTTTGTTCAGGTGCTTCACAGTTCATAGTTAGTTCTTTTACTTTTTTATCTGATTTATGTTACTATAAATACGCATGAATTTGAGAGATCTGTATCGACTAAATACTCGAGGTGGTTGCAGGAAATTATCAAAAAACAAGTTGCACATCTTTACATGTGGCCACAAACTCTTCAAATTCCTGTTTTGGATGCTTCAACGTAAGTATACATTAGATTGTTTTTGAAGTAGTTTAGAATGCATAGAATTAACTTCTGGTCTAGGTGATATGACTCTCTATTCCCACCACCATGAACTCAAGTTCGAATGCCATCCGTGTAATGGTTCATTTATTTAATAAAAAAAATGGACTTTAATGCCCTTTTAAAAAAAATAGTTTAAAGTACATTAGTTTGTTGCTTGAAATTCTCTACTTAAATTGAGTTTGACATATGCTTTTGAGAAGTTTATTTATGAAAATTTTCTGTAAAAATTATGAAATTCTCCACTTATGAGATATTTTTCAGCAGTAATTGTCTTTTATCTCTGGTTTTTCCTGTGGACTAGAGGTTACCAAAACATTTTTGTCCACTCTTGATTTTCTTTACTTAATATCACAGCTTAAAATGCTGAGTAGGTTGAATAAAAGAAAAAGGCCCAAGATGTTTCTTATTGATTTAGCCCCTTCTGATTTACATTCTATATATGCTTACTATTTTTGTTATAAGATGACATAAAATTTTAGAATCTTATTCTATCATGACACTAGAGACATCAAATCTTTGGGTCATGGAAACATGAGTTCCATGAAACATAAGAATTCTTATAAAACAAACACTAGTACATGAAGTAATGTGATTATATTGCCTCCATAAGAATTGCTGTAAAGAAGCCTGTGGGGATACTACATGTAAAGGTTGTTCGAGCATCGAAGCTTTTAAAGATGGACTTCTTGGGAACTTCTGATCCATATGTCAAGCTCAATTTCAGCGGAGAGAGGTTGCCAGCGAAAAGAACCACTATCAAGATGAATAACTTAAATCCTGAGTGGAATGAGAGCTTCAAGCTTATTGTGAAAGATCCCCAATCTCAAAATCTGGAGTTGCAAGTCTATGACTGGGACAAGGTATTATTTTTATTTAATGAATATTGAAACTTTATGATCTTCACACGCAGTTCTTTTTAAATCCTCATAAAACATTTTTATTGCGAAAATTATTCAAACTAGTATGTCTAGTCTAGACTTGCCAAGTTTGTAGGGAAATTTTGGAGGACATATTCTTAAACTTTCTGCTTGCTACTAAAGTTCATTTATATATCTGCTTTTTGTGTAGTTTGAGTGAAGTTGTACAAGAGAGAAACTCCCTTTTGCCGGCTTTTGCATATGTTGCTGGAGTCAAAGCTCTAAAATTGATTTATATTTGAATGTTTTCTTAGGTTGGTACACATGACAGATTAGGAATGCAGATAGTTCCACTGAAGCTATTAACACCAAACGAAACAAAGGAATTCACCCTAGATCTTGTCAAAAATACTAATCTCAATGATCCTCAAGACAAGAAACATAGAGGGAAGATTGTGGTGGAGCTAACTTTTGTTCCTTTTAAAATCAACAGCGTCAATTCTTGTGAAAAGTGGAAAGGATATAGAAGAAATGAAAGCGAAATTAGTAGGTCATTGGACGAAGAGGTCCTAGAAGGAGCAGGATTACTTTCAGTGATAATCCATGGAGCTGACGAGGTAGAGGGAGTGCGTCACAACAATCCTTATGCTCTTATGCATTTCAGAGGAGAAAGAAGGAAAACAAAGGTGAAATGCTTCTGATTAAATTGTTACCGCTTTTTGATTCTTTGAAGTATCCATTCTTAAATTTCATTATCATATGAATCACATGCATAAAAAAGGTCTCTTGAGTTTTGATCATGGAAAAAAGAGAGGAACTTATGATGGAAAATTCATTTCTGTGTAATTTACTGACTTGCTTCTCCATTATATGAGCAGATGATTAAGAATACGCGTAATCCAACATGGAATGAAGAGTTCCAATTCATGCTTGAGGAGCCTCCTTTACATGAGAAGATTCACATTGAGGTTTTGAGCAAAAGGAGAGGCATTAGTTTTCATTCAAGGGTATCATTACCATTGTTTATTTTATTACTACTAGAACATTTTTTGTTGAGTAATGATTTATGAATCAAACAACTTGTTAATATTAAATTAGATATGAAGTTTGGAATCTGAGATATTGAAATAATTATATTATTAGTTAAAGATAACAAGTTTTTATGTATGCAGGAATCATTGGGATATGTGCAAGTAAATCTCACGGATGTATTACACAATGGACGCATCAACCAAAAGTACCACCTAATTGATTCTAAGAATGGGAAAATACATGTAGAGATTAGTTGGACAATGACTTGAGTGTTATCTGTGAAGGAGTAATTAAGGCAAATGGGGGAAGAGAGATTAAACTATAAATAAGAGAGGAATTTTTGTATCTCGACATGTAAATGTGGTTTGATTGAGGAAAAACAGTTAATCATGCGGTTTGTATTTTTTTTTATAAATATCTGTAACTTTTTAAAAATGTTTTATAATGATATATATATTATCATAAATATCTCTCTTTAGTTATGGTATTAATTTTTACATTCATTATTTTTCACATTTTTTCCTTTTTTGTTAAATTATTAAAATACTCATTAAAAATAATAGCAAAATAAAAAAATTTACTTATTTACTATGTTTACGTTTGTTATGATTAAAAAATAAAAATATGAAATACTTATAAATAAAAAAGCTTGTTTAAGTTTAACTAAAAAATTATTCTAAAAATTAATCTAAATTTATTTATTTCTCTCACCGCTCGTCTTTTCCTAATATTTGAAAAAAAATTTTGTTTTACCTACATTATCCAAAAAAAAAATATTATTGATGAAAAAATTAATTAACTAATTATTTGTTAAGTTTTTTTAAAATATATATAATTTTACATATCTAACAAAAAATTAGTCCAAATAAATAATTCATAAATATTAATTTCTTAAAATTTAGTCTCAATTTTTATATTTGTATAAATGAGTTTAATTTGTTAATTTTATTATTAATTTTACTTTAAATGTTAAAATTGAAAAAAAATATTATATTATTTTTGTCATTACATAGTGCATAATGTGTCATTAAATTTTATTATAATTGGATCCAAAATCATTTATAGAAAATAAAAAAATTAAAATAACTAATTTATTACATGTGATTTGGAATATATAAATAAAAAATTTATTCATGCACTTCTATTTTATTTTCATAATTAATAAAGCATATTTGTATATTTTTAAATTTTATTAAATATGTTTATTTGTTTAATTTGTATGTTTTATGTTTTATAATATTTGAATAAAAAATGTAAAATTTTATTTTTATTTTATTTGGATAGTATAGTTGATTATTTAATATTTAAATTTAAATTTAAAAATAATTCGATTTTAATGATATTATAAAAATATAATTACTTTATCTTTAATTGTCAATAAAATTAAAGATTATTTTTAATATTTTTAAAAATTTGGTGGTATATACGAAAGAAAATGTACACCTCAAAAATATTACTGATATTTTTTAAAATTTTAATATTATATAATCAAATAAAAATTTCTTATTAAAGTCTCCAAGTGCGTGAATGAAAAACAACGTGTTAACAATTAACAAGTTCAACTTAAACGTTGAAAATAAATTGGTGGATATATTAAAGATATTATTATCTTCGAAAAAAACTTTGAAAAAAATATAGAGGAAAATAATTAATAAATAAAATTACGAATATTTTTTTAAACTTTTAAAATAACCACAACAATCAATATTTTAAATTAATTTTTTTATTTAATACTTAAAAAATAAAAATATATGTAATATTTATTTTGATCAATAAATCAAAAAATTATACCTACACAATTAAAATGTTTAAAATAATAATCATAAACAATATTTTATAAATATTATTCAATATTTTATCAATAATATTATAAAAATATTTATATTAATAATTAATATTTTATTAATATTTTATCAATACTAATTATATATCGATATTAAAATTTCTAAAACATTGATATTATTGACGATATTAAAGATATTTTCATCCTTATTTAACTTGGCATGCCTGGGTTCTGGGAAGGCCATGGCTATCACTAGCTACTGAATTACCAATTATAGGATCGGAATTGGGTTCTAATAGGGCTGACACTAAATATGTAGTCTAAGCTCTTTGTTGATGGATTGACTACATATTCAAAGCGAAACAGCCCAGATCTTGACAACAAATGAATAGGCCTAAAATGTCAAGCCTCCATGAGCCTGTCCTAGACCGACCGGTCCAATTGAATAATGAAAATAATGTGCTTCTAAAACAGCCCACATTTTTTTATAATTTCACTCACATACTTTTTCAAGAATAAATAAAAGAGTTGATAAAAAAAAATTAAAAAAAATTAATAAGAGTTTCCAACCCCTTATCGCACATTTCACACTCAATATGAATGGAAAAATAAATAAATAAATAAATAGCTTTAAATCACTAAAGAAATGGCTCATTAAAAACTTTTAAGTTAGTCCACAATTTCTCTAAATTTTCAAGTAGTAATTACAATTGTAAAAAATCAATAAGAAATTTGAAGAGACTTTTTTCTTAATTATCTATTCTTTATATTTTCTTCAATTTTTTAAACTTATGGTTTTTTTAATTTTACAAATTAAATATTATCACGAAATAAAATTTTTAGTGCATTACATGTGTAACATTTGTACGAAAGTAATAGAAATAAATGAAATAACTATTAAGTTTTTCAATATTACTCTTACATGCAAACTAACAATTAATAAATACTTCTTCTTTTTCGTTTAAAACAACATTTATTTAAATAAAATTATTTTGACATTATATTTTTTAAATAATAAATGCCTCTAAAATTTTCTTTTTGTGTGAGTTTATATACTTGAATTTCTTAATATTAGTATGTCGGTTTATTTACAAGTTTATTAACTTAAAAATATTTTACTTTTAAAAAAATAAAACTTAAAATAAATAATGCTAAGCTCTGAAATATAGAGGGATAAAATATAAATATGTGTTGGCTTATTTAATAGGATAATCTTATTACCAAAACAATAAAAATTATGGTCAAAATTGATAACTTTTTAGTCTCAAAAACACTCGAGTGAATAATTATTTGGTGAAATTTTGAAATTTTCGAATTTTAAAAGATGGACTAACTTATAATATGTGCTAATTTAATTCTCTTGACATGCAATATTCTCAAGTTCCAAATCCATCCTCTCTCCGTAGCTTTTGTCGTTTTAGTGGAAATCGCCTAATAATAACAATAAACTAATTCTATTAAAAGAATTAACAATTATTCTACTATTAAAAAAATCAACAATCACTAGTTCG
The DNA here is from genome assembly GCA_030763125.1 of Hippophae gyantsensis. Taxonomy (NCBI): domain Eukaryota; kingdom Viridiplantae; phylum Streptophyta; class Magnoliopsida; order Rosales; family Elaeagnaceae; genus Hippophae; species Hippophae gyantsensis. Next base: position 52,020,421 of record CM061033.1, read on the forward strand.
CCATAATTATTATATTAAAAGAAATGAAGAGAATTTAATTAAAAAAATAATATATATGTATGTATATACAATCTTCTCTTTTATATTCAAAATTAAATTGATAAAGTTAATAAAATTAAATAAAAAGAAGAAGTAATGTTTTAGATTTGAGGTAAATATAAAAATAAATTGTTAATAAAATAAAGAAAAAATAAATCATATATTTTTCTCAATTGTTTACAATTTCACTCTTTTTATTTCTTTATCTCTCAGTCTCGGTCTATCTCTCTTATCTCTCATTATATTAGTCTTTTCGTATAAAAAAAATCATAATTTATTAATTACCATGTATATTCCTTTTTGTTATTTTTAGTTACTAGTTGAGAAAAGAGTAATTATTATGAATATTAACATTTTTATTCTTTTATTTTTTATATTATTTTTTTAATTCATAAAGTTTTCCTATTTTTTGTATTATTTTATTATTTTCATATGATTATTTATTAAATCATATATCAAAATAATTTAATAATGCAAAAAAAAAACTAATTAAAATCTTTTTACTATTTTAAACAAGAGGGCTTTATTGATATTTACCCTAAAGAAATTTATAACCTTAATCTTCGTCACATTTCACATATGTAGTACATAAATATATCAATACATGAGAACTATAAAAGGAGTTGAAATAAATATACAGAAAACTGGCATAGAAAGACAATACCATTTATTCTGCTAAACACATGGACCCCACTTGATGGATGGATTAGGTTTGACTTGCTGATTATCAATACATGTGATATCATTGTTTCAAGTAAAGCTACTGCCTTTTTTCATACAGTGGATATGCTTTTAATTGATCTCCATATTATATTGTTAGAAAACATATCTCAATATAATTATATCTTTGAATATATTGGAAACCTCCGACCTCAGACGTTATTATATTTTATTATATATTAATGTTTTAAACTTTTATGTTGAGTGGGGTTATTACGACACATATTTTATTGATTCTACGGTTAGTTAATTTAGTGTTAAATTTAAAAATTATTAAAAATGCAATTCATCTTAAATATATTTATTTTGTATTAATTAAAATTTATTAAATATATTTTTAATAATTTTTAAAATTAATATTAAATATATTATAGAAACAATAAATTTATACTTTTTATTTTTTATATATACGATAACTTTAATATCATAATAAAAATATATAAATTATTTATTATTAATTATATTTTAATATCATTGTTATTATATAAAATATCATTAATAAAAAAATTATTTTTACAATAACGAATTTAATTATTCCAACATCACCAACTTTTTTATATTACGTTAACATAATTCCCTTTCCACACAAATTAATTACAAATTTATACTCTCTTCTAAGCTCCAATGTTTCACACCTTTTCATGATTTTTTACATTATCCAATTAAGACTAGTAGGAGATAAACTAAGTAGGGTTGGAAACCCTAGTTCTAAAGAACATCTTTGATGGTTCCAATACATCTATAGATGCGTGGTGTCTCCATTCTAACTTACTAAATTATATTTTAAAAAAATTAATGAAAATATTAAAAAATATGATAAATAGAACATAAATTTAAGATTTATAATACCATATAATATTAGATATTTTTCAATAAAAAAAATATTTTGTGTATCTCATTTTAATATAAATATGTTTTAATTTATTAAAAAATTTATGATATTAAGTATTAAAAACTTAAAATTTAAAATTTAATTTAAACAAAATTATATTTTATGTATATAATTTTTTATAATTTCATAAATATTACTATGTTTATCTATAAGTTTATCTATATAGAGTTAATATGAATCACATGACTCTCTTCAATTATATATACATCTATTAAGAATAATCACTTTATTTGCAATTTTAAATCCAAAGAAATTGTTTGATATGCTTTGTTTTGTAATGAGTTTTATATTCTTGTGTTTCAAGCAAGTTTTTTTTCCTAATCAATTATAAAATTAAAATAAAACTCATTTAGTAAGTGCCTCTTTTATAACTATTTTATTTTCAATTTTGTGAGCTTAAGTTTTTAAAATAAATATTATTTAATAATAATTTATTTTTTTAATTTAAAATAAGATTGTAACTAAGTTTTATTATTACACACTTTTTATTGTTTTTCAACTTAAAAAAAATTGTACTAAGTTAAGTTTTCTTTTTAATAGTTAATTGTACATGTGAAAACAGGATTTTTTATCAAAGGAGTTTCGTTTTTTTATTCTAATGAATTAAAAAACATAAAATCAATTGAAAGCACAAAAACACATAACTTAATAACATAACTTGTAATCGAATTAGTCTTAAAATGTTATATTTTATTATTTCATTCATTTTTAAATCAAAAAATAGAGAAGTAAAGCTAATTAATAAAAAAATTAAACTTAAAATATGATTTTCAAAATAAAAAACTGTTTCTAAAACACAAAAAAGTGTGTAAAAATGAATCACATATCCAACGTGACTTTGAACATAAAATAAAATAAATTAATAAATAACATTTTATTTTAAAAACTTGAGTTTAAAAATTAAAATTTAAAAACAAATTTAATTACAAAATAAACATGCGTCTTCATGTATTAATTTCAAATTTGATATATGTTAATATATTTTCTCTACATAGATTATAATCTGAATTTACGACATGATCTGAATTTACGATACAAAGATCGATGGGTGAATTTACGATACAAAGATCGATGGGTGAATTTACGATACAAAGATCGATGGGTTGAAGAAGTCAAAAATATAACTTTGATATCATTTTAAAAATTCAGATTTAAGTATAAATCCAAAAACTTATAAATTAGGAAATTATTCAAACTTATAAATATTACTGTTATCTTACTTTTAATTGACATGAAACTTAACATGTACATATTTTTACTTTCCCTACAAAAAGAATTGCCAAAACTGCCGAATACCATTTGCTAATTGTAATGTATAAAATGACAATTTAAAAAAAATGAACAACTTTCCAATTTATGGGTATTAAGTATTACTCATGCTACTTTAGTTGGAAGGATTGCATCTCTTCTTAGTAATACAACTATATGACACGGTTATAAATATTGCACTCTTTACATTTCTGTTTCTTATACTCTTTTCAAAATAGCTTTGAAAAATGAAAGAGTCGAAAACACAACCAATCAATTACAATCATGGAATATAGCACAGTCGTGTTAAATAGACTATCTAAAAATTATAACATATATTTTAGGTATAATGATATATGTTTTCTATAATTATTTAATCTAAACCATTAAAATTGTGAAAAAAATAAAACTTAAATTAAATAGCCAAAACAAATTTTATACTAGTATGGGAAATTATTTATTGTTTTTATAATACTGATTTTGTGTTAATTTAAAGTAATAAAAATCAACATTAATACAACTTTTTAGTTTAAAAATATATACAAAAAAAAATATGTTCCATAAATAATATATTACAAATATAATAAATAATGATTCTATTTTTCATATTTGAGTTTTTAGAATCATTCTATATTATAGAGAGAGAAAGACAGAGTATTTTATCAAAGCACTCCATTGTTATTAATGACTTCCCAAGTGGGAAGCACCATAAGAGCATGGGTTCCTTTGCACATATATTATATAAAAAATGAAAAGGGCAGCTTTCTGGTTGACTTGCTAAAGAAAGTCTAGCAAATTTAGAGCTAGTAAAAGGAATCCAATCCCTTTCCCTCCCCCACAAAAGGCCAGCTAGTTCTATCGAGGATTCTTTCCTATTAATGGATTTACACTCATTGCTAGCTAGCAAGCTCTCATGACTCTCTCTCTCTCTCTCCAATTGTATAAGGCATGCATGTGTGATCTTCAAAGCAAGAATTAAATGAAAAGGGGTCACTATTTTGGTTCCTTATTGTTGTTTTGTGGGGGAGAAGAATAACTTTTTTGCATTCTTAAAATATTAAGCATTTTATTTTTATTTTTCCCTTTCAAAAGGTTGGCTTTTAGGAGTAAAGTAAGTGGGAATTTATAGAACTCCACTCAAAGTTCATTTGGATCATTTTAAGTCTTTCTGTTTTATGTATGTCGTATGAAGATGCTTGGAGGTTTGAACTCTCAATTCGAACAAGCTTACTTTGTCAAGACCTAAAATTATAAGCACAGAACTTTGCATTCAATAATCGATATATAGATGTATAGCACTTATACTTCTAAAAGTGACATATAACTATTGATTTGAGTGTAATATTGTGTGTTAACAACTATAGAGATTTATAGAGATTCCTCGTTACTAGAGGAGGAGAGAGAAATAAATTAAATAAAATTTTGGTTCTTTTACTACTCAAACTCATATACATGTATTTTGACTCAAATTTGAGGGGATTTGTCTAAAAAATATCAATAGTTTAAAAAAAAGTATAAGATTATTTTTAGTTTAAAAAAGTGCACGTTTTAACCTTAAACTTAACAATATATATTTTAATCAATTTTATTTAAAAATAAATAAAAAATATATATAAACTCTATTTTATAAAACATAATTATTATAAACATAAAAAAATATTAATATTTTATAAATTTATAATTAATTTTAAATACATAAATCTCTTTTATTATATTATATATTAAAGTTTTATTTTAAAAAATAAAAAAATTATTTTATAATAAAATAAATATAAATTTATATAAAAATGATACGCTAAATATTTTGATAATTCATAAATAATATAATATATTCTTATTATTATTATTATTATTAATATTAAATATAATTATAATTATAATTATATTTAATAAAAATTATAATTATAATATAAAAAATAATATTCATAAAAATAATTAAATTATTAAAAAATTGAAAACCTTTATATATTCAACTTTTTACAAGATATAAATACAAATATAGAACATTTTGGTGCAAACTTTGCGTCAAAATATTATCTAATATAATATTATTATAATTATTTTTATTATTAATATAATAAAATATATCTAATTAATTATATTTTAATATTTAAATAAAATTATTATTAATAAATATTTGTTATCTTAATAAAAACAAAAATTATAATAATATTAGAGATATGTGTTATAATGTAATCTATTTTTTAATTTTTTAATCTTAAATAATTTATTTTTAAAAAATATCAATAATTTTTCATAAAAATGGTTGTAACTATTTAGTAAAGTTTTTAATAATTTAAAATTTTATAATTTATTATTATTATTTTAAATTTTTTTATAATAAAATTTTGATAAGTTATTTGTTATAAAAAATTATATATTTTTTATTATATAAATATAATTTATTTTTATTTATAATAAAAATAAATTATTATTTATTAAAATTTAATAAATAGGAATATTTTTTTGGTTTTTTTAAGAAGAAAAAAAATGTAGAGTTTGACTTTTTCAAGAAGAAAAAAAGAGTTGTCGAGAAGGAGGGGAGTAAGAAGAGAAAAAAAAAGTTGCTGAGAAGGAGAGGAGGAGAGATAAAAAAATATAATTACCATAAAATTGTTCAATAGGTTTAAATTTACTCATTTTTAAACTAAAAATAATATATACTCTTTTTTAAATTATTATAAAATATATGTCATTTTTAGATAAATACCCCAAATTTTAACCACTCTACGTGTTTTATGATATTGAATTATATATAGCTCATAAACAAATTATTATTATTATTATTATTTTGGTGTGTAGAATAATAGAAGGGTTTCATTTTAACTCTCTTTCATGTACTAGATATATTGCAATATTTTATAACTTCGAATTTGCGGTAATGAATTGAGCGGCAGCGAGGAGGATAAATTTAAAATATAATTTGTGATATTTTTAACATATATTTATTACAGATTAATATTAACTTTTATTGTATAATATAAATATTTTTTTTATTTATATTTATGAAAACATATTTATATTCAAAAAATTATATCAAAATTATATGTTAAATATATACTCAAAATATATGAAAAAATTAAACATATGTTTATTTACAAGAGAGTGTTAAAAATAAAGCAATCAATATTATCGAGTGGTATAAATAGTTGGTGTTTTAATAATAATATTTATGCATTTTTTATTTTAACTTATACGTTCTATATAATAATATCAATTATATAATTGAATAAAAACAATTGGTTTTATATAGGAAAATAAAGTTTTTCCCGATTATAATACCATACACATTTATGAAGTAATTTCATCGAAATGGGTAAGGAGATTTTCCACCACTAAATAGGTCACCAACTAATTATTTCAAACTTTTATTTGTCAACATGCCACTCAATAGAGACATGAAAGATAACATATTTTCATAGAGAACCAAACTAAAGATCCAAATTGTACTTACAAGTAGGATGAATTGCTTTGAATTCATTTATTATGATAAAATATTATAAACTTTACCACAATAATAGATGTTATTGATATATTTTTTCATATTAAACAGATATATTCTTACATTAAGTTAATTCTTTGTTATAAATTTTATCTTTATCAAAATCGTTCTAAAATAAGACATTTTATTTGAGTAATTTTGGTAAAATAAAATAAAATATCATCAAAATTATGATAAATTTAGATAATTTTTTCATTATTGTATAGAATATTACAAGCATTTGTATTTTGAAAATTGTTATTTCCCCGTAACAATAAATGTTATTACTAGAATAATTTTTTTTTTAATTTTTTTTTATAATAGTGATTATTGTTACTAAAATAGTACTAACTTATATTTTCCTTCTATATACTTGTAAAGGATAATGCTAGGGAAGTAATTTTCTTTTGAAAATTGACTATTCTAGTCATTTTTTTAGTGACTCACTCAAGTCATTTTGCTTTTAAAAAATAATTTTTTTATTTTAATTTATATTATTATATTTAAATTAAAAAAATGATTACATAATAAAAGATATTATTGAAAATTAACTAATTGTTTTAATTTAATGTTAATTTTTTTAAAATTATTTTTTACATAATAATCTTAAGCACTTAACTATTTCTTAAAACATTAATATAAAATTTTATTATTCATTTTTCCATAATTATAAGAATTAAATAAATACATTAGGATTAATTAAAAACATTATTAATGAAAACCAACTAACTCTTTTTAAATGTTATCACTTTTTCTCAACGATGTAATTTTATCCTCTCGTATTACGTGTAAGTTTATTCAAACAAAAAATAAATTCATAAAAATATATGTATGCACCTTTTAGTTTTTGAGCATATACTACTCTTTTTTGTTAATAGAGAATATAACTATTTATTATTCATTTTATAAATAATTATATTAAATAAAAAAAATGATTAGTTAATTAGACACCTTGTTAACCTAACATTTTGATTTAATATTATAATTATTGGTAAAATAATATATAGTTATATTTTTTATTAACAAAAAAAATATAATTATATGTTCAAAAATCAAAAGGTATATTCATGTAATTTTATAAATTTACATATAATATAAATATTTGTGAATATGAAATTGTTTTGTTAAAAAAAATATTTTAAAAAATTTGAGAATAAATGAAATGGATTAATCAATTTTCAATAATTAATGTTCTTTATCATGTGTGTATTTTTTTAATTTAAATATAAATATAAATTAAAACAAATTTAATAATTTTTAAAATTAAAGTGATTTAAGTGAGATATTTAAAAATATATTGACTCTATAAGATAATATCTTATCATAATATTGATAAAACTTATCTCATAATGATTTTGGTATAAAATAAAATTCCTAATAAAACTTTGGTCTCATAAAAAAATGTATCGACTCTATATGAAAGAGCCTAATATTATGGTAAGTTTAACTATGATAAAATAATAACTTATCTTGAAGTAATTTTAATAAAAAAATAAAATTTAAACTAAATTTTTTATTAATTTAATAAATCATTAATACGTGAGAATATTCAATAGAATAAACTCGAAGTTTTTTTTTTTTTTTAATGGTTCAATTAGGGCACAAATCCTCTAGAATTTTTTTTTTTTATAGATAAGTATAGTATAATAAAAAAATTGAAATTAGCAAAATCACAATGTTAAATGGAGTCGTCTTTGAACCAAAAAATAAAAAAAAAAATAAAGAGGGAGCCTTCGTCAAAGTCAATTGTTTACCGATAACATATCCCAACAAAGTTGTATTATTCAAAATAAGCGAATTTTTTGAAGAGCACGTGAAAAGCCAGATTCATTATAACTCATGGCTCTTTCAACAAATACAAATTGTCAAATTCGAGTGTTTACGTTGAAGATTTCCTAGAGCCTAGTTTTGACCATCGATAATTTCTTGTAAGATAAGAGAAATTATTATTTTTGTTAGAATATCTGAAAATGTGGCATTAGATTAATAAAATATAAAATTAATATAATTTTTTAATTGAAAAAAAAATAAGTTTTAATATTTGGAAGAGAGTGGTTGATAGGATATGGTAGTTATCTTTGTCATGCAATGACGATAATGTTCAAAAAATTATCTGTTTAAAGATACAAAGTTTAGAAGCAAGAGGTGGAAAACATTATACATCCGTTATTTTCTCATTTAAAAATAAATTATATAATTATAAATATTTATAAATCTTATTTAATTTAATATTAAGACATGGATCTAAAAATCAATACATAATTAACATATTGTTATAATTCTGCCCTAATAGATACAAAAGAATTATTTGCATAAGTAATGTACTAGGTTGAACGTGTTACATAAAATTCTCTTCATATATTTATAATACAAAGATGTTGGTAGAATTTGTATTCTAAAAAAAATATAAATAGAACTATTGTATAAAAAATGAACCACGAATCTACATAAAAATTTATCTCTCTATACATTTACAATTAAAAGAAAGACGCATATTAAGGTCACATTTAATAAATCAAAACTTAAATCAAACTATAACTAATTGTGGATTAATCAAAATAAATAAAAATCAAAATATTTAAAATGATTATATTTGATGCTATTTAATAAATTTCATCTCAAATCAAAATAAACATACAACAGCTATATGAAAAATAAACCTGCTGAATTAGAATGGTAGAGACTGAAAATATAATTAATTTTATCAAAATATTCTTATAAAATTAATTATTTTTTATCTCTATTTTAATATATAAGAAAATAATATTATTATATTTTCTATAAATAAAATAAGAAAATTTTATAAAAAATTATATGCTTTCATATTTCAATTTTTTGTTTTATAAATGTAAGAAATGGTATATAGTGAATAAGTAAAAGAAATTGAAAAAAATTGATAAATAATTAAATTACGTATTATATATAAATAATATATGGAATTTATTAATAACTTATTTTCATAATTTTTAAATTTGGATATGGATAATTTTGTCAAATAAAAAATAATTTTAGTAAGTTAAGAAAGTTAATAATAAGATTAGAGTTGAGAATAATTTTGAATCTAAAACAAAAATGCTAATCTATTTATTTGATCCTTAACTTATATAAAATAGTATAAATTGATCCTTAAATTTTTAATTTATGAAATTTAGTACTTAATATTTTTAAATTTAATAAATTTAGTTTAAAATTTTAATTTTTATTAAATTAATTTAACGACATTATAATAAAATATGATGAAATTTAACTTTTTAATTCATTTGACCCTCTTATTATTTTAAAAAGTATAATTTAACCTCTAATAAAAATTATAATTTTATTCTCAAATTTTTGATTATGTGATTATTAAGTATAATATTATTAAATCAATTAAAATAAATTAAAATTTTAAATTATATTTATAAAATTTTAAAATATTAAAGATTAAATGATATAAATTAAAAGATTAAAAATTAAATTTTAATATTTTATACCAAGAAAAATGAAAATAAGAAACTGAAAACAACTTCATTTTAATTAATAATGCAGTTTAAGAATTCAGATTCCTTTTGTGTAAACATGTCATAAGTTGAGATTTCAACCAACCAAATTGTCATAATTACATTTAGCAAATGAAAAAAGCCAACTCTTAATCAATAGTTTAAAAATAAACATAAATAAGATTTTTTTAAAAAATAGACAAGATCTTACATTAAACTTGAAAGCAAAATTTTTAATCAATTTTATTTAAAAAAAAGATATATTAGTTCTATTTTACAAAACATAATTATTATAAACATAAAAAAATATTAACATCTTATAAATTTATAATTAATTTTAAATACATAAATCTTTTTATCATAGCATATATTAAAAATTTTATCGTAAAAAATAAAAAATAATTTATTTAATAATAAAATAAATATAAATTTATACATATATTGAAAATGATATGCTAAATATTTTGATAATTCATAAATAATATAATACATTATTATTATTATTATTATTAAATATAATTATAATTATTTTTAATAATAATAATAATAATAATAATAATTATGATATAAAAAATAATATTCATAAAAATAATTAAATTATTAAAAAAATTATAAAGCCTCTATATCCAACTTTTTACGAGATATAATATAAATATAGAACATTATATTACAATTTTTGTGAAAAAATATTATATAATATAATATGATTATAATTATTTTTATTATTAATATAATAAAATATATAAATTATATTGAATTAATTATATTTTAATACTTAAATATAATTATTGTTAATAAATATTTTTATCTTAATAATAATTAAAATTATAATAATATTAGAGATATTTGTTACAATGTAATCTATTTTTAATTTTTTTAATCTTAAATAATTTATTTTTTTTAAATGTCAATAATTTTTCATAAAAATTATTGTAACTATTTAGTAAAGTTTTTAATAATTTAATAATTTAAAATTTTATAATTTATTATTATTATTATTTTAAATTATTTTATAATAAAATTTTGATAAGTTATTTATTATAAAAAAATATTTTTTATTATATAAATATAAATTATTTTATTATTTTTTATTTATAGTAAAAATAAATTGTTATTTATTAAAAATTGGTGAATGGGTATATTTTTAAAAAATAAGTTTATAGAAATTAGTGAAAGATAGAGAAGGAAAAGAAAAAAATATTTATTTTTTAAAAAAATGTGATTGATGGATTGCCAATTAAAAAAAATGTCATGAGAGTTAGAAAAAACAAATGATTCAAATTTGATTTTAAATATTTTTAAACTAAATCATAATTAAATTCATTTATAAACTATTATATATTAGTAGCTACAAAAACCCAAATAAAAATTCTTGTAATAGGATTAGAGAATTTAGCATATATATATAGTCTTAAACAAGATCACAAAAGAAAAATTTTCATTAAAAATTTAAAAATATTCAGATGTTGTTTTACATTTTTATAAATCATAAATTGAAACTATAACAACAAAATAATTTCCTAAATATATGCTATTTAAAGGTATAAAACGCTAAAGATATAAAAAAAGTAAATGGAAAATACAAAAGAGGAAGTATTAATGGTCGAAACGGCATCCAATATTCCATGCCCATAATAATAAGGGTTGACATATGAAATATGAGCCGGAACTCTGATAACATGAGAGATTATTTATTATATTTAAAATAATTTTTTTATTAATTAAGTTATTATTTCATTTTTTATTGAATATTTTAAATATATTTTTTAGTTTTTTTTTTTAAATATATATTAATTTTAAATTTTAATAATATGAAGTATAACCTCATCCATAATCTCGATAGAACGAATAATTTATTTTAATAACATTATTTTTCTTTTATTTTTTCTAGACTCATTAAATACTGTATGAGAATCGGAAATGGACGGAGCTAAATTATTTGGGTTAAATGGCATTACACATGATATATATATACGTGTGCCGTACTTATCATCGTCATCATCTCACAGGTATAAAACTGAAACTAAATAAATGTATTTTTATGAAAAATTTAAAAAAAGTAATGAAATTTAATGATTAAAAAAATCCCACCATTTGACACACGTGTGGCATACTACTTATCATCATCTCATGCGAGCATATATATATATGTAAAACTAAGATTAAGTAAACGTATTTTTATGACAAATTTAAAAAGTAAATAAATTTAATGATTAAAAAAATCCCACCATTGAGTCATGCCCAACAAAATGATAATGCATGAGTGGACCAAAGACATTCTTGAGAACGAATAATAAAATACATGCATGACCTCATTTTGAGTGCCTTTTTTTTCTTTCTCAAATGAATATAATGAGAGCTTCAGGAAACGGATTATGGCATAATCCACTTAGCAATACGATTATCATTTTTTTATTTGCTAAAGTATAAGATCAATCATATGATTTACGGAGACATGATAGATAGATAGATAGATACTAAAAAGAGATTTGACAACTATTGCCACTTGTACCATACACATGCTATTTGTACAGTAATAACACTGTTATAAATTAATTTATATAATATAATCAATTAATTATTATTAACAAATTGTTATAGAATTATTTTATCATATCCCATCATCAATTTTAAATTAAATTAATAACTAATATATCATTGAAAACATAAAACAACTTCGTATATCAATAACGAAAGTCACTTGATATATATAATTTAGATTATCAATAAATAAGGACTCATTTTTCATTGTCAATTTAAAATTTATACTTTAAATATAATTTTATAATGTTTTTAGTTTTTTTATTATAAAGATAAAATTATAAAAATTGTAAAAACTTAAATTAATTAAATATTTTATAATAATAAAAAACATCGAGACAATAAACAATGAAAGATAAATAATATTTATATAATAAAGTGAATAATAAATTATATATAATAATAATTACGTAAACTTTTTATACCAATAGATTTTAATCAAATCTTATACAAATTAATTTAAAATAATAGATAAATTATAAATATTTATAATATTTTAGATTTTTAAAATTTAAATAAATAGTTAATTTTTATAAAACAAAATTATTTATATTTTATAATAATAAAAATATAACTTAAAAATAAAATATAATATTTCTTACATTAATTAGAAATGATTTGTTTAATTATAAATAATTTGAGTTTAAATTTGTAATAAAATAAAAATTATAAATAATATATTTATATATTTATTAAAATGTTGTATATAGTTTCGAGTAACAATACAAATTTTGTCCTTGCTATACATATATAGTTTCATAAAATATGATCTTCTTTTTCCCATTCACATTTCTCATTTTTGTTGTCTCCAATGTATCATCTTCTTTTTTTTCTTTTATATCTATTAGGGCAAAATTCTCACAATATGTTAATTATGTATTGTTTTTTTAGATATATGTCTTCTTACGGTGGATGTATAATGTTTTCCACCTTTTGCATCTGAACTTTGTATCTTTAAACAGAGAATTTTTAGAACATTATCGTCATTGCATTATCTAAGATTTTCTTGTATAAACATGTCGAGCATTATCTAAGATTTTTCTATTTGGACAAAAAAAAAGAAAAAAAAGAAAGAAGATTAAAGATTTTGTTAGCATGGTCGACCTAGAATGATGCGTGCAAGCCTACACGTATTCTAACAAGTGGCGAACAATATATGAAACAAAATGTCTAAAATATATTATTTAAAATATGAAAAATGTTTTTTTAATCATAAAAAATAACTCAATTTTATCATCACTTAAATTAATTAAATATAAATTAAATTTTGTAATGATTAATGTTGAGTAAAATTTAGAATAAATAACTCTAAATTTACTAATATTAAATCAAACAAGTAAACAAACTATTTTTATTATACTCATTATAACACTTTTTAAAGACAACTCACAAATTGAAGAGAAATACAAACACTTAAAGAGAAAGCTCTCAACTCACACTCAAACTAAGAATACAAAGACTTATTTGTTTTTGATAGAATGAATAAACCAAATACAAGGTAGACTATTTATAGTTTTCACAATGCAATCTACACCATACAAATATAAAACTAAGAAATAATCCTAGCCACACAAATATTATCTACACACTTCTTTTTTCTACAACCTTCAACCACTTCATTTATTTCTCTACATCTTTAATTATTTTTTTGGTGTTGATTTTCAACACTCTCCCTCAAAAGTGAACAAGTCTGCAACTTGATCCTCTGTCTTGATTTACCTCATTTCAATTTCTTCTTGCAGAACCTTTTCTCTGATAAAATGATAGTGTACTTCAACATGCTTAGTTCTTGCATGAAAGACCAGATTCTCTGCCAAACGAATTACCGATTAATTGTCACAAGTACAACGGTATTGCATAATCTACTAGTTGATGTAAATTATTCATTAGCTGTATCAACAATGTACACTTTTGAGCTACCATTGCCGCTACTCGATACTCGGCTTCAGTGGTTGATAATGATACCGTTGGTTGTCTCTTGCTACACCAAGAAATTGTTTCAGAACCCAGCTTAAACACGTACTCAGTTGTTGATCTCCTGGTGTCATGATCTCCTGCATAGTCTGCATCGCAGTAACCAACTAACTTGTTGTCTTCACCTTTCTTGTACAAAAGACCATAGTCAATTGTACTCTTCACATATCTCAATATTCATCGAACTGCTTCCAAGTGTGACTTCTTTGAATTTTGTATGTACCGACTCATTACACTAACTACATAAGAAATGTCAGGCCGAGTTAAGGTTAAGTAGATCAGACTGTCTACCAATTTTTGATACATTGTCGCATCTTCCAAATCTTTTCCTTCATGTGCACACATGTTGGCATTTGGCTCCATCGGCGTGGAAATTGGTTTGCATTCAAGCATTCCGAATCGCTTCATCAAATCTTTAGAATATTTTTACTGACAAAGAAATATTCCTTCTTGTGTGCGATCAACCTCTAAACCAAGGAAGTGCTTGAGCTGGCCAAGTTTTTTCATCTGGAAACGGACTGAGAAATTCTCCTTTGTTCGAAGAATTTCTACCTCATTATCACCAGTTATGATTAAGTCATCCACATACACTAGCACAAAGCTAGCTTTCCTTCATTGGCTTTAACAAACAAGCCGGAATCTACAGGTGTTACTGAATAACCACTTTATGTTAGAAATTCACCAATCTTACCATACTATGCCATAGGTGCTTGTTTCAATCCGTAGAGTGCTTTCTGTAGCTTACACACATATTCAGAATGATCTTGACTTTGAAAACCCATTGGTTGGATCATGTAGATCTCCCGATCTAACTCTCCATGAAGAAAAGCATTCTTCACATCCATCTTCCATAACTTCCAATCTTTGTTTGCTGTAAGTGCAAGTAGGACTCGAACAGTTGTAAGTTTCACCACTGGACTAAACATTTCATCATAGTCTAGTCCATACTGTCGAGAGAAACCACGAGCTACCAATCGTGCCTTGTACCTCTCGATTGACCCATCTGGTTTGTGCTTTATCTTGTAAACCCACTTGCAGGATATAGGTTTCACATCTCTTGGCTTTCGCACCATATCCCAAGTTTGATTTTATTGAAGTGCATCGATCTCTTCTTCCATAGTTGTCATCCACTCAGATCTTTGTGATGCTTCTTCAAATGTCTCAGGTTCTATTGCTTCTTCAATTATGGCTACATTAGCATATTTGGGATTTGGCCTTCGTGTTCTTGTTGACCTACGGAGTTGAGATTGTGGAGTTGATTATTCTATTTCATTAGGCCCACCTTCTTCATTTAGTTGTTGATATATGCCAGTTTGCCAAGGATTCTGAGCTACTTTTTGTTCGGCACCATCATCGTCTAGATCTTTGGATTCATCTAAACTTTGTTGGAATTGAATAATATGCTCCTCCATCTTTTTGTTGCAACTTATCTCCAAATTCTCTTAAGTCTGGCAATGCTTCCTTCTCTGATGACTACCAAGAAGATGCTTCATCGAACACCATATCTCGTGAAGTGTATTATCTTCCACTCGTTGGATCACAACATTTCCATCCTTTTCTCTGGCTATTGTATCCCAAAAAGATACATCTAACAGCTTTCTTGTCTAATTTGCTCCGTAAATGATCAGGAACAAATACATAACACACAGCCAAATACTCGAAAGTAGCTAACTATAAGTTTCATGTTCCATAGTTTCTCAAAGGGTGAAACAAATTCTAACCTTGGTTGAGGAAGTCGATTGATCACAAAGGCTGCAGTCCTCATCGCTTCAGCCCAAAACCTCCTAGGTACATTCTTTTCATGTATCATACTCCGACAAATTTTTGCAAGATGTTGATTCTTTCTTTCTGCTACACCATTTTATTGTGGCGTGCTGGCACAAGTGTATTGATGATGTATTTGACATTCCCTTAGGTATTGAGAGAACTCGCTTGAGCTATATTCTCCACCATTGTCAGTGCACAAGCAACAGATCTTCTTTCCAACTTCTCCTTCAGTTGACTTTTTAAACTTTGAGAATACGTCATATTTTTCTTTCATAAAAAAAACCACACATACCTTGAGAAGTCATCAATGAATGTCACCATGTATCGCATACCACCAATTGATGGTTACTTAACAGGACCGAATACATCAAAGTGAACTAACTCCAATGATTCTTTTGCTTTAAACTTTGATTCCTCATATGGCAATTGGTGAGCTTTACCATATTGGCATCCTGCACACACCGTGTTTATTCGCACGTCTAGTTGAGGAAGCCCTTTAAGCATCAATTTCTTCACCATCACACTTAGCTTGAAATAACTAACGTGACCTAATCGCATATGTCATAGATCTATTGTCTCATTTCTTCTTGTCTTGTCTACATATGCAGATTCTACTGACATTACATAGACTGATTCCAATCGTTGCCTTTTCATTGTCGGTGTTTCTAAGATTTTGAGATCACGATACACCTTCACGTCTTTGGGACCAAACAAGACATAATGGCGTGATGATGTTAATTGAGCCACAGATTGCAAATTTTTCTTCATTCCTGGGACATCATAAACATCTTGAAGTGGTACTTGGTTAGTACTATATCGAGGCGTAACTATCGTCTTACCGATGTAGGCTATCGGTAACCTTGAGTTATCAGTTGTCACCACTACACGACCTCCTTTGTACTCAGTCATGTTTTCCAACTTTTGTTTATCACATGTCATATGATTTGAGCTGCCCGAATCTACAATCCAATCATTCTTGTAGTCAATTTGTTTTGATGTTGTCACCGTAAGAGCCAATTCTTCTTTTTTTGTAGCGAATAATGCTTCGGCATCCCAACCATCTTCGCTATGCTCCTTAGAACTGGAAGTAGCTGTATTGCTTTCAACATGCTTTTTCTTACTCCAACAATCTTTTGCCATGTGACCCATCTTCCCGCAGTTGTAACATTCACCGTCAAATTTTCTATTGTTATTACGATTCTTCCAAGCTCTCCCAAGACGAAATCCTCCCTTTCCTTGAGGAATTTTTCCTTTGTCGTCATCATTTTTATATCCATTTCCATTGTACCGCTTGAAAGTGCCTCTGCTTTTGCTAGTGTAGAGTGCTTCTTCTTCACCCTTCAACGAGACTCCTCTCATTTGCTTAGCCATAGCTTCTTGACCGGCCAACAAATTCTCAAACTCAACAAGAGATGATTGTGTTGGCCATCCTTGTATAGCGGTAACAAACCCTCGATATTCGGGTCTCAAATCATGAATAATTATTCTCTTTATCCTTGTTTCCCCAATAGGAGCTTTCAGATCTAACTCTGAAATTTCTCGACATAACGACTTTACCTTGTGAAAGTATTGGGAAATCGTCATGTCGCGTTGCACCATCGATAGCAACTCGTTCTCCAGAAGTTGGAATCTTGTATCATTTTTCTTTGAAAAGAGTGTAACAAGAGTGTCTCATGCTTCCTTTGGTATTTTTGCATCCCGAATGTGCTCTAACATTTCTTCTTCAATTGTGATATTCAAAGCAAACATCGCTTTACCTGCTTTAATTTTCCACTTTCGCAAGATGTCGTTTGCATCTTCCACTTTTGGTTATGTAACTTCATCACCACCAATAACCTCCCACAAGTCTTGACCTTGTAGGTAAGACTCCATACATGTTGCTCATGTGTTATAGTTTTTATTGTTGAGCTTCTTGATTCTTCCAACTACTTGAAGATCACCCATCATGTCGGCAAGACTTCGACTATACCGAACAAGCTTGACTAATAAACTTGCAGAGTACCAAACTCTTCACGACTCAAGATAACTCTACTAAGAACGATCTTTGACCGTCACGCTCTGATACCAATTATTGAGTAAAATTTAGAATAAATAACTCTAAATTTACTAATATTAGATCAAATAAGTAAACAAACTACTTGTATTATACTCACTATAACACCTTCAAAGACAACTCACAAATTGAAGAGAAATACAAACACTAAAAAAAAAGCTCTCAACTAACACTTAAACTAAGAATACAAAGACTTATTTGTTTTTGATGGAATGAATAAATCAAATGCAAGGTAGGCTATTTATAGTACTCACCATGCAATCTACACCATACAAATATAAAACTAAGAAATAATCCTAACCACACAAATATCATCTACACACTCTTTTTTTCTATAACCTTCAACCACTTCATTTATTTTTCTATTTCTTTCAACCACTTTATTTATTTCTCTACATCTTTAATTATTATTTTAGTGTTGATTTTTAACGATTAATTTATATTTTGATTGATTACAACTTTATATATAATTAACAATATATATCATTATTCTTAACATTACTCACAAAATATTTACACTGTCTCTTTCTTATTATTCTTTATTTTTTTGGGTCCATTAATTTTCTAAAAATATTTAGTTATGTAAATTAAATTAAATTATTTTATTTGTTATTTTTTAATATATTAATCATTTTATTAAAAAAATATAACAATAATAAATTATTAAATTTTAATTATTTTAATTATTTTTATCAATTTTATCGTAATTATTATCTATTGTTAAAATAATATATCAAAATGATATATCAAAAATAATTAAAAAATATAATTAATTTTAATTTTTCATGTAGCTGACAAAGTTAAAAATTTATTTATCAAATAATATATTAAAGTAAGGTACTCTTGTAATCCAATTTATTCTAAAAATTATATATTATATGGATTTTCAAACAAATATTCGTGTTAATTCTATAGTGGATGTACCATTGTTGATTTACTTAAATTTTTAGAATGAATTATAATAGTGTGGCAGTCACTTATTCAATGATGTTTTCTTTCCTAAAAAAAAAAAGTGACTACAAAAATTGCTGCTATTAAGCTAACAGTCTAACCATAAACTAACCCAAATCAATAATAAGATTTTCAATGATAAATAGGTGGTTTATTGAAATAAATTATTTTTTTCTGTTTTATTGTTAAATTTAAAAATTATTAAAAATATATATTTATTTTATATCAATAATTAAATTTTATTAAAAATATTTTTGATAATTTGATAGTCAAAATAATAAATTATTTTAATAATTAAAATAAATTAAATTAATTTAAATAAATATTTAATAATAACATGTAATTCAATCATCTTTAACCTTGTGTGGTATGTACATGTAACATAATTAATGTGCCTAAATTTGTATACCTTAATCTATAAATTATGGCAATGTGGCCGCAACTTATCCTATGATGTTTCCTTTCCTATCAAGAAAAAAAAAAGACTAAAAATTGCTGCGCCAAAAATCAAACCATAAATTAACCCAAATTAATAGTAAGATTTTCAATGAAATGTCACAATGATAAATAGGCGGTTTATCGACATGCTTTATTTTTTTTATTGTTTTTATTATTAAATTTAAAAATTATTAAAAATAGTTTTTTATTTTTAATATATTTATTTTATATCAATAAGTAAAATTTATTAAAAATATTTTTGATAATTTTTTTAAAATTAATAATAAATATATTATAGGAATAACAAAACATTGAATAACCCCACCCTAATAAATAAAGGAAGATCTAAACTAAAAGAATCAGATCGAATTATCTATTATAAAAATAATAATAAGATTTGGACAAAACTTTTATTGTTTGATTATAAATTGACCGAGTAAATATTTTCTGTTCATTTAACAATCAGCTCATAACACGTGTAAAGCACAACTTAAAACGTCAACCCTAGCACCGAAGCAAAACTATAATTATTTATATTCTCTCTTTCGTCCCCTCGTGGACATAATTTTACCATTGTAACAAGCAAAACCCATAAACAAATATTTTATTTTGAAGGAGAAACAAAAGTAGTACAACATAGGAAGGGTTCTAATGGTAAAATGTCGAGAAATTAAAGGGCAAATATGGAGTTAAACAACAATGGGAATAAAGCAGCCGACTGTTTCCCAACCAAAGTTTTATGCAATTTTTTTTTTACAAAGTTTAATCGACAAAGGTCAAAATCCTCTTTAAACCCAACTAGCTAAGGATCAAAGCCAAACCTTCTCTCTCTCTCTCTCTCTTTCATGGCGGCCAACTGGAAGAACGAGAAGAAGACGAATTGTATAAAGTCTCGAACCCCTTTATAGTTTATACGACCGAATTTATCCCTTTTGACGTTTTAGGCTTTATCGTCTTACACAATTCACATTTATCTTCCCTGCAAATATAGCTTAAATCCCCACCTTCTTTTTTTTTTCTTTCCCTCTTACACCATTTCCATTAAATCTCTCTTTCTCTGCCTTGGTTTTCGTGTTCCACTTCAACTTTTTCTTAAAGCCCATTATGTCTCTCTGTTTCTCCTCCCTCCCTCCCCTTTCTTATCTCATTTCAAGACCGCTCTGCTAGAGAGGAGAAAAAGCAGCTTAATCTTTGCAATTTGTTATCTGGGTATTCTAGATTTTACTTTGGTTTTAGGCCTTTCTTACGTTCTTGCGATTTTATTGAACCAAGCGTATTTTTTGGGTCTTGGGTCCTCTGGTTGCTTTTGAGATCTGAAAGTCAAAAATGGGAAGTAAATGGAGGAAGGCAAAGCTTGCTCTGGGATTAAATCTGTGTCTTTATGTTCCAAGAGCACTAGAAGAATCACCTCCCTCCTCCATTGATTCAGCTGAGAGATTGTCTGATGCTTCTCTGCTTTCACCTGCGACCTGGACTATGGGTTCTTCGCGACCCACCACCCCCACACCATCTTCACGCGGCTTGAAGCTCTCTAAAAGTGGGAGTAAATCGTCCAAGGTTTGTTTTTTCCCTCTTATTCTCGAATTGGTTCTTGTCTGTTTATTTGTGGGTTTTTTTTAAATGATTTGTAGTTGTGTTCTCTTTAGATGATCAGTGTTAAAGAGTAAAGATGCAATAAGAAAAGTCTAAGTTAACCATTTTGTTTTGCTTTTTTCTCCCTTTTAAGCGTTTTTTGTCTTTCTCTCCAAAGTAAACTAGTATTTCAGCTCAACCAAGATAAATTAATTCCACTTTAATCAATGAAATTTTTGTATACTCCTTCTGACATCTAAAAATTAAGGGCAACAAAGTGTTGGGCCCTTTTCTATCCATCTTTTGAATGGAAGTTTATATGTCAATCTTTTTCTTGTGTTTCTTTCCCTGAAATCGTTTACGGTTATCTCAGACTACCTGAAAGTCTCTAGAGCATTTTGTCTTATTTCGATGACCATTGAAATACCTTGGAATATGCTAGCATGAATCATGACTTGATCAGTCGTTTTCTCTCACATTTTGAGGAAATAACATCCATCAATTTACTTGAACATACAATTGCCACATCCATGCAAATAGGTGTTTCATTTTTCCAGTTTACAATTTATTATCTTAACAATGGGTAGCAATAGCAATAGTGATGATGTCAATTAAAGGGTAAGTAATTGCAAGGATATACAATTCAATATTTTTTTGTGTCAACAAAGAAAGTAATTGACACAATCATTTTTATATAATTATTAATTATATCAAATATAATTAATTATACTATACTTTTACTATTATGGTATAAAATTGTTTTAGTAAAAAATAATTGTGTCCTCTTGTCGTCCTATCTTTGGGGTGGATTTAATGCACAAGTCCCTTTCATGACCATTAATGTTTGGCTCAGTAGTGAAAAAAAATTCAGGTTTTTACCGTTTGCCTTTTCATCTTACGCTTAGATGAAAACGAAAGGAAAGTACTCGTTTGGTTATGTCATATTTGATGGTCTTATCCGTTGACCATTAATCTGCAAGTTTTCCAACTGAAAATTTATCAAAAATTTAGAAGGGAATAATAAGTAGCAACTTATACTTTCGTCTGTCATTTTGAAAAGCTTATAATTGTGTTGTATTGAATTGAATGGAATGATCTCTCTGGAATCTTTGAGAAGTTCACATCATTTGTATCTTTGCTTGGCTACATAATAGCATCTTCATCTTATTTTCATGGGTTTTGCTCCTTTTTCGATGATAAAATTTTAAAATGAAACAACACTTTTTTTTAGCTTTCTTATGTCCTGCATACTCTTTTTTTTTCCTTTTTCCTTTTTCCATTTTTTTTTCTTTTTTTTTTCGTTGAACTGATTACTTCATTAAAGCTAAAAAATTTACAAGTAGTGCTCTAAGACAGCATCAAAAGTCTTAAAAGGTCAAGGACAAACTGTCTAGTAAAATCTATCACACAATCAAAATAATAGTAATGCTAAAAAACATTTAAACATATTTCGTCTTCTAATTGAGCATTAATGAGCAAAAGAACTTCTTCAACTGATATGATCTTGTTTTGAAACAGCTTTTGATATCCTGATTTTCAAATTCTTCACTATGAAATAATGAGTTTCTTTCAAAGATCTTTCCCATTAGATCATTCATCCCGTTCTCTTGAAAGAGTACATCTAATTTTTCATATTAAATACACCCAAGGGAACCAATTCTTTATACAGTCTCATTTTTGAAAGAACCTCAATAACAACTTCACAATCCACCAATAAGCGTCTTGTATTCTCGTTTTCCTCATGTCATAGAGAGCACAAGGAATTAATTTGCATTCTTCTATTAATGAGATTCATGTTAGTAGCCAAAGCATCATTGTCAAGTGAATTCTTTTAGTTTACTGTGAACTTTTAAATATCAAATCATGTTCCAAAAACCTCCATCCTTGTGTTTATAGCTACATTGGCCTTGTAGGCTTCCACCCTAAGCACCCTCTTCTTCAAGTAATAAAGCTCTCTTATAATCTGAGCTTACTGTGTAATATTCAGATTTATTAAAGTGCCAAATTGGAACATCAGCAATCAATTCAGGTCCTAAAGTTGTCTCCAATTAATACTAGCATCATCAGGAAGTCTTGGTTGCACCCACCAGAGCCATTAAAAAGATCCTTAACATAAAAACCGCAGGATTTTTTGGAGAAATAGGTTTAAAGAATCTTGGCCTTGGAATCCAAGGTTGATCCCAAATTTTTATGGAACTATTACATTCAGGTTGCCATCTTAGGCCATCTACTATTAGCTTTCTCGCTTCTATAATATGCCCTTCCAATCCCAAGAACCCTTATGACCCACCTTAGCCTCCAAAAATGAGTTGTTTCTAAAATATTTATGCCTAATCAATTGTGACAACAATGAAGAGCTTTGAGTAGGAATTCGCCATCCTTGTTTAGCTAATCTTGCCATAAGTTTTTTAAACCCAAACCACTATCACTTTTTGGCCTTTGTAAATCTCTCCAACTCTTTTAATGAATTTTGTTTTTGCTATTAGTACCCGACCACCAAAATCTAGCCATTAAGGAACTAATATCTTTGCGAAGAGATTTATGTTAAAGGAAACAACTCATGGCATAATTTGCTATGGAAAAGGAAACTGATTTCAAAAGAGTTTCTCTCCCTGCAAGGGAAAGAAATTGTTTAGACCAACCTTGTAATCTGCTTTGAACTTTGTCTCAAACAGACTTAAAAGTTTCAGTCTTAGACCTTCCTATCAAGGAAAGAAGACCCAAATATTTATCCATCCCACCCATCTGCCGAATACCCAAGTTATCTTGCAACATTCTTCTCAATGAATCAGGTGTGTTAGTGCTGAAAAATAGAGAAGATCAAAGGTAATTTGCTTCCTGACCTGAAGCAGTCCCATAAATTGCTAAAATTTCTTTGACCATAAAGAGCCTTATTTAGCAAAGCCTTATAGAAAACCAAAGAATCATCAGCAAATAGGAGATGTGAGGTAGTTGGTCCTGTTCTACTAGTTCTTAGCCCCTGAATTAATCTCCTCTCTTCTTCTTGAAAAAGTAACAAGGATAGACCTTTGGCACAAATAAGAAATAAGGGGATAATGGGTCTCCTTGACCCAATTATTGGCCTCGTTTCTAGCTTATTACATAGGCCAAAACCCCTTTTGTTTGCCTGTATGTGACAATTCTACCTGTTTGAACTTTGGCCTACCATGAAGGATATGCCTTGTGTTTTAAAAAATGTATTATTTTTACCCTCTGAAATTATGTAAACCTTACTGTCTCTTGGGTGGTTCAAAGTTCTAGAAGTTTTGCTCTTACATATTTTAGTTGAGAATAATAAAGATTTTGGTTACCATGACCTATATGGATTTTGTTTATCCAAGTATCATGGCTTGTTATTTTTGCATGACCACTTTCTCATAAGTCAGACCTTTACCTTACTTACATAGAAAACACATATCCTGGAAATCTGATGGAGATATCAATAATCTAAGATCAAATAATTGTTGCAAAAATTATCTAACCGTAAGCTCAAGCGGACTATGAACTAGCTAGAAGAATTTCAAATAACAGGATGATGATACAAATTAAAAAAAATAAATTATATTTGACTGCAGGAGCTAAGGTTGTGTTGCCAGCTGTGTTTAGATTACTTGCATGTATGCATCTTCAATTCTTAGGCAGAGTGTCTAATAAGTAGTTCACACATAAACTCTATCATTTCAAGTTGGCATGTGAGATTTCATCTTATGGATGTCCATAGTGATATTTTTTTGGTAATTTCTTGATATGAATAATGAAATTCAATATATTTCAAGAATATATTTAATGGGGAATTTGCTTGATCACTGTTTGTTTTTTCATTGATTTTAAGATCTCTATTATATCACGGAAACATTTTTATTCATATTGGCATGAACTTATGTGCATATATAAGTGTCCTGTTATTGATTGGAGATCTTTATGGTGCTATTTTCAGCAAACATGTTCAATATGCTTGACCAAAATGAAACAAGGGGCCGGTCATGCTATTTTCACAGCAGAATGCTCACATTCTTTTCATTTCCACTGCATCACCTCAAATGTAAAACATGGCAATCAAATTTGCCCAGTTTGTAGAGCTAAATGGAAAGAGATACCTGTGCAAGGTCCAACCCTGGACCCTCTCCCTCGGAGGGCATCAATTGGTCCAGTAGGTTGGCCTCAAAATGATGCTTTGATGACTGTGGTCCATCGATTACCACCCCCTCGACGAGATGTGAATCGACGATATGTTGTGCCTCTATATCAGGCTCCAGAGCCAGGTGTATTTAATGATGATGAATCAGTGGATCACCAACATGTGTTTTCTGAGCAAAGCTCTTGTGACGGAGATGCTGCAGATGGCTGTTCTTTCAGAACAATGGAGGTCAAAGCATACCCTGAGATTTCAGCAGTTTCGCGGTCCAGTTCTTTTGATAATTTTACTGTTCTTGTTCATCTCAAAGCTGCTGGATCATTTAGGAGGCAACATCCTAGCTTTATTCAGGCTGGTCGGCCTCATTTCTGTCAAACTCCTCGTGCTCCCGTTGACTTAGTCACTGTGCTTGACATTAGTGGTAGTATGGCTGGTACCAAACTTGCATTGCTAAAGCGGGCAATGGGATTTGTAATACAGAACCTTAGTTCCAATGACAGGCTTTCAGTTATTGCCTTCTCTTCAACAGCCCGTAGACTATTTCCCCTTCTTCGAATGACTGATGCTGGAAGGCAACAAGCACTGCAAGCTGTCAATTCTTTGGTGGCTACTGGTGGGACCAATATTGCCGAAGGTCTAAGGAAGGGTGCCAAAGTGATGGAAGACTGTAGAGAAAAAAATCCAGTCACTAGTATAATATTGTTATCTGATGGACAGGACACCTATACTGTCAATAGTTCTGGAGCAAATCAATCTCAACCAAATTACCAGCTCCTCCTCCCTGTGTCTATACATGGTGACAACTCAGGGTTCCAGATTCCAGTTCATTCTTTTGGATTTGGTGCAGATCACGATGCTTTATCAATGCATGCAATTTCTGAGATATCTGGAGGGACCTTTTCTTTCATTGAGACTGAAGCAGTGATCCAGGATGCTTTTGCACAGTGCATTGGGGGGTTACTAAGTGTTGTGGTACAGGAGTTGCAAGTTTCAATTGACTGTGTGAACCCAAATCTTCACCTTCACTCACTAAAAGCTGGGAGCTACCCGTCTCGTGTAGCTGTTGATGGACGCACAGGATCCATTGATGTAGGGGACTTGTATGCTGATGAAGAGAGAGATTTTCTAGTTTCAGTTAATATACCATCAGAACTTCATAGCACGGCGACATCATTACTGAAGGTGAGATGTATTTACAAGGATCCTTTAACTAAGGAAATGGCTACACTTTCAAGTGAGGAAGTTAACATAGAGAGGCCTGAAATAGCTGGACAAGGAGTAGTTTCTATAGAAGTGGACAGGCAGCGAAACAGGCTGCAAGCAGCTGAGGCAATGGCACAAGCACGAGTTGCTGCCGAGCAGGGAGACTTAGCTGGTGCAGCCTCTATTCTTGAGAATTGCCGAGGGGAATTGTCAAAAACTGTTTCGGCGAGATCTCATGACCGACTTTGTATTGCACTGGATGCTGAGCTCAAGGAAATGCAAGAAAGAATGGCAAGCAGACATGTTTATGAGGCATCGGGGAGAGCATATATACTTTCTGGATTAAGCTCACACTCATGGCAAAGAGCAACAGCTAGAGGAGATTCCACTGATGGCACAAGTCTTGTTCAGGCTTATCAGACTCCTTCCATGGTTGAGATGCTTACTCGATCTCAAGCGATGTTGCTGGGCAATCCATCCGCTCAGAGACTTGTGCAACCGTTATTGTCATTTGGGTCACAACCCAAGCCAAGGTAAACTAGGTAGCATATACTTGTGGAGTTGGCAACAGTTTCTATGGAAGGTTTTGCTTTTTGTTTCTTTGTTGGAAATTTTATAATGGGGAAAAAAATGCATATAAGGTTTCTTGGGCTGTGAATTTGCTCGCTCCTCTCCTGCCTTGAATTGAATGTGTACATGATGAATAAAGAAGTGAAGGAATGGTAACAAGGATGTGACTCTTAAGGAAAACAAGAAAAGAAATACTAGGTAGGGGAATACCATAATGTCTTTTTTGATTGTGTTGGGTTGGGTTGGGTTGGGTGTACATAAAGAGAAATGGTTTTTTTCCTCTTTGGGATGAGGTTTGAAATGGGTATAAGTTTGTAATTGTGAAAATGATTGGGGTTAAACTCTTTGACGATATATAATGTACTTAATCAGTTGCTCTCAATTAATTTTCAAGGAAGTTTTTTGGGTGGCACATTCCATTTTTGTAAGACATCTACTAGAGATCTGGAGTATTTTACGGTTTACTAGGTTTGAACCTGTGGCTTTGCAAGGGTTGGTGATTAATTATATTTTATAGTTAAAATTTATTTTATTGAATTAAATAAATAATTTACTGTATAATTATTCATCAATAAATTTGTCTCAATGAATAAATTTTTTTAAAGTTATTTATGAATAACAAGTATTTTTCATTTTATAATGAAGACTAGATTTTTACCTCAATTTTTTTAAAATAAAATCATTCCGTGTTTTATTCCAACTTTAGCATACAATATTACTCATTAGCCATTTAGTGATTTAAACTTGTCCAAATTGCATGTGTAATCTGGTTGAGGGTGCATTTGTTTATTTAAAGATGGATTTAAGAAAGTTCGTTTTAATTTTTAGGTAAAAGAAAAAAAAATTGGAATTTTGGATAAATTTAGAAAATATTAAAATTGAACATCATAAGTGTTTTTTTCAATTTTAGCATATAACATTATTCATTGTTAACTAATTTTAGTGATATAGCTTGTCCAAATTGAAAGGTGCACGTATAGTTTGTTTTAGGACAACAAAAATTTACGCTTTTTTTGCTTTATAAATAAATGCATTTCAATTTTAGCAAAAATAAAATAAAAGAAGAATAAGAGCTAGAAAATAATAATAATAAAAGATGAAGGGCATTTCAAGAAATTTTGGTTACAAGAATACCCAACTCTTATGCTAAGATTTTTATATATAAATGTATAGAAACTTGTTTGAACTGATTCATGCTCAATTTGTATTGAATTTACGTGCTAGAAAATTTAAAAAAAAATTAACTAAACAAGCTAACCCAAATTTTAGTGTTTGATACAATTAATATTCTTTCTATGTGAGTTAGTTTAATATTGTTCAATCATTTGTATTTGTTGTTGAATAAATTGACACCTATGTTCAAATCTTAACGACTTAAAAATTATTCGTAAAAAAATATATCGATATTATTATATACAATTCAACTAATAGATTAGATACGTTGAAACGTAATTTTATCTTATGTAATAGATTATATATCGAGCCTATTCATTATTCTTTGTATTATAGCCACCCACCTATTATTCTATGACATAAGTATTTATATAAATTATATTCTTTTATTTTGTTCGATAAACAACTTTATGTCAAATTTTATTAAGTTTTTTGACTCGGGTATAAATAAAATAAATATAAATTAAAATAAAATAGAAAAATAAAATCATAATCACGTGTAGTTATAAACATTAATAGAATTTTTATAATAATAGATAAATAAAAATAAAAATAAAAATATCATGGATATATTATTAGTGTATTACACTAAATTCGAAAGAAAAAAAATTATAAGTGATTTTATTTATTAAATGAGAGAATTAAGTTAGAAAAAATATAAAATATTTTTTGTTGAACTATTTTAATATTAATATAAATGTACAATTTTTTTTAAAAATAAAATCCACTAAAACTCGGTTATAGAAGAAAAAAAAAATTAAGAGTACATTTGATAACCATACAAATGGTGTAGATCATCGTTAACATGTTGTACCATGATGATTATTTATTATTAATTGTGATGGAAATTTGAGAAATGACAACTATTTGGAGATTTTAGGTGTGGGTGTTCAAGACCAATAGGGTGGTTTGCTTGTGGCACTAATGCACTATTTGCGTAGGTAAGCAGACATGATGAAGGTACATACGGTGTTATATTGTATTTGATTGGAATAATTACTGGGTACTCAACAGACAAAAATTCAATTGAATTTGACGATAATAGCCCGAATATCATAAATAATTGTTAGTAAATTTCGAAAGTTTGCAAATATATCAAATCAGGGACTCACAAGCAACAAACTGTGACTTTCATTTCACCTGTGGATTTGATTTATTGTATTTAAATGCTATATTCTAATGTATCACGACTGTTATACTGTATGATTATTTACTGAGAAGTTCAATATTTTTTTGTAAAGACTCCATTTTTCTCATTTCATGTAAGATAATGCTCCATTGACAAAATTAGAGGGTATGTAGCGTGCAGGGGGAGGGACGAACTACCTTTAACCTGCTTTTTCCTTCGGACGTATGGGCAATGAGCTTAAAGAAGAATATTACATACACTATACCTTTCAATATACAACAATTTCTTCAACTGCATAGTCAAATATGTTCGATCATAGCCATCAAAAGAACCCTACGAAAAAATTAGTAACAAAAGTCTATTTTCGAAAGAAATAACAGCCATCAAATTCGTTACATGTCATTCACTCATTTGACACGTACCATACGTGACTGACATGTTTTTTAAAAATAAATTTCTGCAATCTTTTTTTGTAAAAATAGTAAATTTATAATGTTCCATCTAATTAGTACGGATCTAAAGTACACTTTTATTAAAGATAATGAACTTGAACTACCCTTCATCCTTAAAAGAATTCATTTAAGATCATCCCTAAGAAGGTTCTATTTTGGGGTGAGACCGAAAGGTTACATACACAATTTTACTGCTTATACTAAATTAACTACAATAATTCTCATATAATTAGATAAGGTATCACTACAACTGATAGACAGCAAATTTAGATCACAAAACGAAGTTAAATGTGATATGCCCTGAGACTTATTGGACACAAACAATGCTGGAAGAACATTACAAAGAAGGTGGATTTTGTCATGTTATATAACAAAAAGAAAGCTGCTACAGAAATGCTCTTATCCAGCATAATTCAGGATACAGAATTTCTCAGTTGCTTTAAACTATAGCCGAGAAGAGTAATTTGTTAACATCCTCAGATTCTGAATCTTGGCTATCAACCCCTGTAGCTGATCTGACTTGAACTGCCCACTCATCAATGACCTGATTGAAATTAGCAAAAGCAGAATCATCAGAGTCACTTGTTACATGAATGCCCATGGACGGTTCCATCCGCTGCAGCAAATTTCTATTTCCTACAAGAACTGTCCGAGCTTTATCAATCAAGTCCTGTTTGGCAGACAAAAGTTCACGACATTGCTCTTGCAAAACTGATATATCATCCTGAATTTTCTTTATCCTAGAAACCAGCTTTATTGGGTTTGAATTGTCTGGATAGACTTGTTGGAATTCTCTTTCGAGCTTGTGTTGAACCATTGTGAGATCGTGACTAGCTTTCCCCAAAAGCTTTACCAACCCCTCCGTTGCTTCGTGGTGTTCTTCTGTATCTCTCATTCTATATCTCTCTCTCCCCTAGGGTTTTGAAATCTATGTTGCAAATTCTTCGCCTCCTGTCACAATTCACGGAAAGGACTAAAAGCGAAAACAAATTGAAATCAACGAAATTACAATTGCTCAAACAAAAGCTTTAAAACCTCCACTTTACCCACTCTTAATCGACATTCTACACAAAGTGACTGAACTAAGAACGCTATCGGCCATTAAAAATAAAATCTGAGGCATCAACAATGGTTGGTCACTACTCACTATCAAAAAACAGATCCAATAAAAATAGCGCAGCATTCCTCACAATCGAGAAAAGAAGAGGAAGAATAAAGTAAAAATCATATAACTATAAATTCGATTAAATTAAACCAAAATACACAACATCATACCTGTAGTTAGAGAAGAAAGTGCGATACAACGAGAAAGTTAACGGCGATGATTTTTCAGGAAGTTTAAATGAAGGGTAAGACGCATCTGGGCTAATTCATAAAAAAAGAGGCGGGATCAGAGAGCCTCGGTGCTGAGGCCGTTTGTACAAGAGTCAAAAGTGTGCTATCCTTCTCAATCCAAAGGGAATTGTCTTAAATGGCCCTTTAAATGCGTAACGGTATAAAGTAAAGGACACTCGAAAACCTAACACCATTTACGATCCAACTCCATAACTTTAAATTTGATATAAAATTTAGTATATAATTATTCCAACCTTACATCAAATTTGATGTAACTAACACTTTTGCACGAAAGTATCTTAAGTTGCTAAGTTAAAGAAGCTCGAAAATCAAATGTATCTATAGCCAAATTTATAACTTTAAATTTGATATAAAATTTAGTGTATATCAATCCTATATCAAATTTAGTGCTATCAATATTATCGCACTAAATTTGGTATAATATTATTACACCGTTGGATTCGAAACGCTAGAAGTGTTTTATGAATTGACTCATTCTCTTGAACCTTTTCCAGCAGAGATAAGTCAATCAGTCACAGTTGATGTTCTACCGTGACAGTGCAGTAATACTATCCACATCTTAATAAGCAGCACACCACTTTTATTAGAACATCTAGTACCAAAGTTGAATCATTACCAGAGTAGTTCCAACTGATCGTGCCGGTCCCGAGCTGAAGTATGGGCCATACAGTGATAGCTTGCCATACTCATTTTCTCCCAATATTGTTCATTTTGAGAATAACAATCCATTTGCTGTTGTTGATGAGCTTGTACGTGAAGTGGAAATATCTCACCGGGGAAGCCTTCAGATCACAGAGCATTATAGGCTAGATCATGCTGGTGCTAGGCACAAAGGTGTTTTCTCGAGTTAGAGATTGCTGGTCTTTCTACCTTCATCTAAATTTATATAGAACAAATTTTAACTTTGCAAGTGGTTTTCTCTATAGTAGGGCGTAATAGATCAAAAACTTTAATTTAACTAGACTCGGCATTTCACAGTAATACCAAAGATACATGAACTCCTGTTTATTGTGTGTTTCTTTTAGGAATCAAGGACATGTTAGCTGATTGGCTGTATACAAACTATAAAAATCAACCTATATACTTCTAATCTCCTTCATCCCTCAAAAAGGCAAAAGTGATAATGGCTATTTGAACTGATAAATTTTATGCATAATGAACTATTATTTCTATAATAACAAAGTGATAATTGGTGAAGGTAGCTATTCGGAGGCAAAAGTGACTTTGTATAACAACCCAATCTGAGAAACTGACTCTCCATGTTGTCATAGATATATCTTTAATTTATAGAGAACTTGATGAGATTATTTTTCTAGATAACATTAATATGCATGCCATGTTTTATATTCCTTTTATATCTATTTGGTAGCTGAATTGGATTTCTATTCTATTATCTTTGTTATAATTTGGATGTTAAAAATTCTGCTATTGTGGGACTTATATGAGTTCATACATAACTGTTTGAGATCTCTAAGAGGGATCATTTTGTTTTCTTCTTAACTTTGCAACTTCCGCATCACTATGTCTTATTTTTATTTTCTGCTTTTTTACTTCATCTCATTGTAAATTCTGAAGCTTCCTTTCGACAGGGTTGAATATCAATCTAGGCCTTCTCATAGTGGTGTCTCCTCATTTCGAAATCTTTTGGCAAGATTACCTCCTGGGGTTCACTCAGTGTACCATCGGGATGAAATAGGGAACATCTCATCATCACATTTACGTACAGATTATCAGAGAAAGTAAGTTCTCTCAAAATTCATATCCTGCATACAAATAGCTAAATCAAGCATGTTAATTCATTCATAAATATTAGTCATGTACGTAAGTCATAAGGCATTTCTTATATTCTAAGATTGAGTGTGAATGATACTTTATATTATATTTTAATCCTTTCCGCGTAAGTATTAATGTATGCCTGTGAAATGTATGTCCCTGAGGCACAAGTCACCAGTATTATGAAACATGTAAAGATTAAAGGGAAAAGAGAATGATGTAATTTACCTATTTTCTGCCTATATATAAATGTAAGTTTCTTGCTATTTTCCACTCATTTGTACTTAATCTTTGCAGTCGAAACTTGAATTTGAACCACGTTATCCTTTGTTTGGAGGCTGGAAAGCTACTTTTGTTATTGGCTATGGGCTACCATTGCAAGACTTCCTTTTTGAGTCATCTGATGGCAGGCAATACCTCAACTTTACTTTTGGTTGTCCTCTCATGGAGACAGTGATAGACAAGTTGACCATAAAAGTGGGTCTATATATATCTCATTCTCTATTTTTCCTGCTTCAGCGCTTATATTGAAACCCTGAACGAGTGATAGATGCCAACTGAGGAACTCACTTCGGGTTGTGCTACCAGAGGGATGAAAAGACCCTTCTGCATGCTGTTGTCCCTTTTCAAGTGGAGCAGCATTTAGAGGTAATTACTAATTATTTTATTAATGACATCTCGAGTTAATAATTTTGATACCACACTTCTAATGGCATCTGCAACTCTGCTGAGTCATTACTTGTGCCTAGTATTTGGATTTCTATCTTACCACTTATTTGTGCATATACAAGTGAATTTTTCCCGAGAAATGTTTATTACTAGAGCATCTAATTTCAAGTTACTTTCATAAATTCAATTAGAGAATCTTTTCTACATAATAACATAACATCTAAAAATCATTGACTATGTAAATTGATTAAATAATTATGTAAATCAGTGTTCTATCTCTCTGTCTCAATTTTTCAGACCAAATATACTCATACCTTGACATTGCTGGAAGGACACTGGTAGTCCTTGAAAAGAAGAATGCAGTTCCTGATCACAACTCTCCTTTCCAGGTGACCTCCTTGTTTTAACTTCAATTATTTATTTATTTTTATTTAATTAATTGTTTACTGACCCTTTCTGCGTGTTTGTTTTTTGAATGAGTAGAAACTCAGTTAACCGTGCCCTGTTTAGGATTACACTGCTTCGAACTCGTTTGATAATTATTTTAATTTCAATTTTTAAATCTTACAAATTTTAAAATTAGTTAAGTATGATAAGTCATTTCTAATTTATTCTTTTAAAATTTTGAAATTCAGTTTTAGAATTCGACAAAATTTACAAATTAAAAAAAAAATCATTTTTGAAATTGACTTTATTTTTTATTTTTTGACGCTAAAAATTAAAGAATCAACCAAATTCAATCATACTTAAACTTATCTAAAAGGATTGAAAAGATAAATTTTAATAAAAATTTATCAAAAATAAGTTTGAAATTAAAAATTAAAAATTAAGAATTTGTTATGAAATGAATTTTATTCTTTTTTTTTCTTTCCAAATTAAATATTCAATTTTAAAATTAAAGAATTAAAAATTAAAAATTGAATCAAACATTATGTTAATTAATGAAATACATATTTTAAATCAAAATATGATAAGGTTAATACATTACAATTAATTTCCTACCCATACCCATAATATGTCGTATATATAGTTATAGTCAAATTTATTAATTAATAAATATGAGCATGTCCTACGCAGGTAAGCCTGGAATTTTACATATGAAATTCTAGTTTTTGTGACATGTGCTTGTCATTGAGATTATTATAATGAATAATCCTTTTTGCTCTGCGTAAACTTTGTAGATTTGATTAGGTATACTGTGCATGAAATGCTTTAAATAGTACATAACATTGGTTATGCATCTGCTCAAAATTTTAAATTCGTGAAGCTCCATGGTTTTCTCCTGTAAGATGATTGTAGACTACGGGATAGCTAGGCTTAAGATGCCGAGTAATAAGCTGGAGTAGCAATGTCAAAATGATGCATGTATTAAGTATATTGTTGTTGTGCTCTGGACTGTTGGATCATGGATCCTACCTTTAAATTCTTGAACCCATCTGAATCTCCTCATCTTTATATTTACTTTGATAGGTTTGCTACAACTCCAACCCAATTTTTATGCTTGCGGAACCATTGATGTTGGTATTAGCATTTTGCCTGTTTTCCATGGCCAGCATAACCTACATACATGTAATGTAGACCTTTGCAAGTGAAGAACCTTTTGGTAGTAACTAAAAGGTATATTTCCGAAGGTACTCGTGCTACTTATATTTTTCAATGTTAATAATCATATTTCCTAGAAGAAGGGAAAAAAGGTTTAGCTGAATGAATTAAAAATCATTTTCTATATTTAAAAGCAAAGACTTGCTATTAAAAAACAATAATGTGTTTGGCTATTATTATTTTTTAAATATGTTTTAAAAAATAAAAAACTGAAAATAGGTTTAATATGTTTTCATTATTTTTAAGAAAATTGAAAACATGTATAACATTAGCTAATTTTTTTTTCTTTTCTTTAATAGTTTAGTTTAAAGTTTTCTCTACTTTTACGGCTTTTAGTTTTCTTTTCTTTTCTGCTCTTTAATAGTATTCACCGAGCTCTAATTATTATAATTGTTAATATAATGATAATTAAACAAAATCCAATATTAAATTCTTCTACTCTTCGGCCTCTTAATATATATATATATATATATATATATATATATTAAAGGAAGAAGAATAGAAGAGTTTAATATTGAGTTTTGGGCTAATAAATTTTGTTTTGTATTAACAAATTTTCACCTCGTTTAAAATAGAAAACTAATTCTTCAAATGAAATTTCTCGGATTATTAAATAATCGTTGTTCAAAGCCCCGAAGGGCAATTATCTTTTACAAACACCAATCAAGTCCAAACAATGCTTTAACTTGTTAAATGTAACTAGTTTGGTTAATATATCAGTTTGATTCTCTATAATGATTATTTTATTAACAACAATAACACTTTGAGAGATAATGTTACGAACAAAGTGATATCTGACATCAATGTGTTTGGTTATTTCATAATACATAGTATTTTTGATCAAGTATATCGCACTCTGACTGTCACAAAATACAACAGAAGTATCCTGGTATAAACCCAAATCACAAACCAAACCTCTAAGCCAAATAATTTCTTTCACTGCTTCTACTGCTACCATATATTCTACTTCTATCGTAGACAAAGCAACTGTAGACTGTAAAATAGCATTCCAACTAATGGCACAATGAGAAAGAGTGAAGACATAACCTGTCAAAAATCTTCTTCTATCCAGATCACCAGTATAATCGGAGTCCACATAACCAATAACACTGCAATCAATATTAGAACTCCCATCATATACCAAACCAAAATTAGATATACCTCTCAAATACCGAAGTATCCATTTCAGTGCTTGCCAATGACCCTTATCAGGATTACCCATGTATCTGCTGACAATACTAACTGCATGTGAAATGTTTGGACGAGTACAAACCATAGCATACATCAAACTACCAACAACACTAGCATATGGAGATTGAGACATGTACTGCTTTTCTTCTTCTGATTGTGCTGACAAATCCAAAGAAAGCCTGAAATGTGCAACTAACGGCATACTCATAGGTTTAGAATCTTTCATGCCAAAGCGTTCAAGAACTTTTTCAATATAACTTTTCTGAGTCAAATAAAGCTTACACGCTTGTCTATCCCTGTAAATTTTCATGCCCAAAATTTTCCTCGTTGCACCCAAATCTTTTATCTCAAACTCACCCCTAAGTTGAGACTTTAATTTTTGAATCTCAGACTTATTCTTACAAGCAATAAGCATGTCATCAACATAAAGCAACAAATAGACAAATGAACCATCATGGAATCTTTTATGATAAACACAACTATCATAATCACTCCTAGAGTAACCATGATCAATCATAAAAGAATCAAACCGTTTATACTACTGTCTAGGGGATTGCTTCAACCCATATAAAGACTTTTTCAATAAATAAACATGATCTTCCTTACCTGGAACAACAAACCCCTCTGGTTGATGCATATATATTTGTTCCTTAAGCTCACCATGTAAAAAGGCTGTCTTGACATTAAGCTGTTCTAATTCCATGTCAAACAATGCAACTATAGCAAGCAACACACGAATAGAGTTATGTTTCACAACAAGAGAAAATACTTCATTAAAGTCAATACATTTCTTCTGACAATAGCCCTTTGCAACAACACGTGCCTTGAACCTAACTGCTTCAACCTCAGGTATACCTTCCTTTTTTTCTTGAAGACCCGTTTGTTTCCAACGATCTTCTGGACCTTAGGCGGTTTCACCAATTCATAAGTATAATTTTTATGAAGTGATTCAATCTCTTCATTCATAGCAACCAACCACTGAGCAGACTCATCACAAGTGACAACTTCATGATAACTAGAAGATTCATACACCTCAATAGACTCTACCACAAACAATGCAAAAGAAACTAAGTATGTATCTGCGTACCTCCGAGGGCAACGAATCTCTCTTATTCCTTTACCCTTAGTGATACTATATTGTTGCTCATGTTGCTCTTCTACTACATCATGAGGAGAATCATCTATCTCATCCACAGATTATTGATCTGAAGTGCCCTCTTGTACTTGATTAGGAGCTCCACTCTCAAGCTCCACCTACTCACTAACACTGTGGTCTTTATCTACAACAATAGACTCTTTTTTTCTTTTGCAACATAGAAAACTCATCAAACTTAATATCTCTGCTAATCAAAAATTTAGGTGACTTGGGTTCAACACACTATAATCTATAACCCTTCACCCGAGAAGGATACCCCAAAAATATGCATTTCAATGCCCTAGGCTCAAGTTTACCATCATTAACATGAGCAATAGAACAACCAAACACTTTCAAATCAGAATAATTAGCATGAGTACCAAAGAATACCTTAAACGGAGTCTTCAACTCAATTGCAGTTGATGGAGACCGGTTCACCAAATAGCAGGCATGGTTACAAGCTTCAACCTAAAAGGATTTATTCAAGTCAACTTGAAAGAGCATACAACGAGCTCTTTCTAAGAGAGTTTTATTCATACGTTCTGCTACTCCATTTTGCTGTGGTGTATGATGCGCAATGCGGTGTCTCACTATGTCATTTCTATCATAGAACTCATTAAACTGACTATCACAAAATTCTAAACCATTATCAGTTCTCAAATGCTTGATTTTCTTGCTTGTTTGATTTTCTATACAAGCCTTGAATTTCAAAAAATTTAAGAACGCATCATTCTTATTCTTTAGAAAATACACCCAAACATGACGGGAGAAGTCATCAATAAAAGTCAACATATACCGGGTACCACTCTTAGACACAACACTAGAAGGACCCCGAAGATCTGAATGAATATAATCAATAATACCTTTTGTTTTATGGATGGTTGTACTGAACTTGACCCTACGATGCTTTCCATCAACACAATTCTCACAGAAATCAAGCTTTCTAGTTTTCTGACCATAAAGCAAATTATGTTTGCTCAAAATAGACATCCCTGCCTCACTCATATGCCCAAGCCGCATATGCTATAATCAAGTAGTATCTGAATCTTGATCTGATGAGGATAAAACTAATACACTGCCAATAATAGTGCTACCCTGAAGCATATAGAGACCACGCAACAATTGCTCTTTAATAACAACGAGAGCACCCTTACTAACTTTTAAAACTCCACCTTCAGCTACATACTTGTAGCCTTGTGAATCAAGAGTACCCAAAGATATCAAATTCTTTTTCAAATTTGGAACATGGCGAACATCTTTCAAAGTCCTAACAATACAATCATGCATCTTAATTCAGATAGTACCAATACCAACAACCTTGCAGGACATATTGTTTCCCATCCAGACAACACCCTCATCAATAGACTAATAAGAAGCAAACCAATCTCTACTAGGGCATATATGGTATGTGCAACCCAAATCAAGAATCCAAACATCTCCAAGAGAACCAATAGTTACTGATAGAATATTTTCACCATCGGAACCAGAACTATCTGCAACACCAGTAACATCATTAGTACTAGAAGACGTTGTGGCAGATTTTCCTTTACCTTTGAGTTTCAGACAATTTACTTTCCAGTGCCATTCCTGACGATAATAGTTGCATTTATCTTTTCTTATTCTAGATTTGGGTCTAGACTTGCCTCTATTATTGCTTGTGCCATTTTTTTCATTTCTACCTCTGACAAATAAACCACTGTTATTATCATTGTTGCTAGTAGACACCTTTTTCTTCAACTCTCTAGAATTCAAAACTACTTTGACATCTTCCAAAGAAATAGTGTCTCGCCCATATAGCATGATATCAATAAAATGTTCAAATGAATAAGGTAAAGAACATAATAGAACTAAGGCTTGATCCTCATCATCAATCTTAACACCACCATTTTTTAGATCACGAATAATTTTAGTAAGTTCATCAAGGTGATCGTGTAAAGGTGTACCTTTTGACATTCTGAATGTATATAAATGCTGCTTCAAATATAACTGACTGGTCAAAGACTTGGTCATATACAAATTCTCCAATATAAGTCATAACTCAACAGGAGATTCCTCATCACTAATTTTGTGTAATACCTCATCAGACAAGGATAACTTAATTGAATTGAAAGCATTTTTCATCAATACATCTTTTTCTTCCTTAGTCAATTTTTCTGGCAATTTATCCTTGCCATCAAGTGTCTTAACGAGTCCTTTTTTAACTAATACGGCCCGCATCTTCATACACCAAAGACTAAAATCATTTCTACTATTGAATTTCTCAATTTCATATTTTTCCGTCATGACAGAAAACCCAATATTAAATAAACAGAAACACAACTCAAAAAATATGAAACCAATCAGATAATCAGAAGCTCAAAATAAATCCAAAGGAGGAAACTTGATTAGTTCCAATAAATAACATAATAACCCAATACTTTGATTCCAATTTGTTATAAAAAATAGCACTTGCGAAAGCAAAGATCGGGTCCAATTTTGGTTGCACAAATTAATAATAATGGGTAACAACAAAATAATAAGCAGTAAGAAAATAAATGACACATAATGATTTAAGTGGTTCAACTTTTCAATATGAAAAGTCTATTCCACTGATGACGGCACACCGAAAAAAATCCACTAATAATCAAATGGAGATACAAACACCAATTTCCAGAGAACTTCACAAATTATACCAAAATCCAAAATCAACTCACAAAATATCCTCTCTAATTTACTGGTAATATATAGCAAAATAAATTAACAAACTTGTTATTAAATCAAAATATTACCGTACAAATGAGAGAAACTCTACCAAATAGAAACAATAATGGATAACTTGTCTTTTAGGGGTTGATTTCCCTTACTGCAGCTGCTCAGCTCTGAAAGTCTTCTCCAATAGCTTCTTCACGCAGCTTCTAGATTCAAATTTAATTCTTTTTTGTGGCTGTTTCAATTTTTCCTCTATGGTAGCTTCTGATCTTCACGCAATTGTTGATTTTTTTGGGTGTGTCGTCGTTAGTAGAGTAGACTTTTAATATTGAAAAGTTTAACCACTTAAATCATTGTATGTCATTTATTTTCTTGTTGATTATTATTTTGTTGTTACCCATTATTATTAATTTATGCAACCAAAATTGGACCCGATCTTCGTTTTCGTAAGTGATAATTTTTATAACAATAATCACCAAATTATTATACTTATTATATTAATTAACTAAAATGATCTTATTATAAAAAAAACAACAATATAACCATATTTCTTGTTTTTTGTTTATAAAAATAATTTTTTAAAATATTAACCAAATATTTCATTATTTTTTAAAACCATAGAAAACTATTTTTAAGTTATGATTTAAAAACAACTTTTGAAAATAATTTTTGAGTTAAGTGGTAAACAAACCCTTTAATGAATGTCTAATCTATGTTTCTAAAGTTGTTTTCCTTTGTCGATCAGGAGGAGAATTCTTGTGAGTCCGCTCACGTGAAAGACAACGTACAAGTGATTTAAAGAAAGGTGTCCTCTATCGGAGATTATTCGAAGTTTTGTTTTGTTTGTCTGTCTGGATGAGCGTCTAAATGGTACTATATAACTCTTGTATAGGTATACTTT
Source organism: Hippophae gyantsensis (assembly GCA_030763125.1). Lineage (NCBI taxonomy): Eukaryota > Viridiplantae > Streptophyta > Magnoliopsida > Rosales > Elaeagnaceae > Hippophae > Hippophae gyantsensis. Next base: position 52,061,553 of record CM061033.1, read on the forward strand.
AATTTTATTTATTTTAAGTAAGTTAGGGGTAGTCCTACAATTTTTAGATAGAATTAATATAATCATATTATTTTTGAAGATAAAATTAATTTTTTATTAAAAATAATATTTTATTTATAATACTCTTAAAAATAACATTTTTCTCTTTTTATTTCAAAATAAAAGTAACTCCTATCTAATTAGAGTATCAGTCTTTCTAAAATAAAATTTATAATGTTTATATAAATGAATTTGAGCTACACAAATAGAAGAAGACGAGGAAAAAATATAAGAAACAGAAATTAATCGAAAAAAATGAGATAAATAAAGATGATAGATAGAAAAAATTGATAATTTTCTTAAAAATAGAGATTTTTTTTGTTTTTGTTTTTATTCTTAGGAAGAATTTATTTTTATCCTTTAAAAGTTATTTTTTAAAAAGTTTAACCGGATTAATTCTAGTTAAAAATTGTAAAATTAAATTTATTCAATTTGAAAAGAAGAAAAAAAACACGACTAAGTTAATGAAACATTTGGACTCTTATCCTTTTTTGTCCTTGGTTAATTTAGAAATATAATGATTCATTTGAGGTAAAGCTTAATAGGAAAAAGTAAGTTGCATGTAACGTTTACGTTCCTTTTCGATCTTGGTGAATAGAAAATTTTTTATGGTTAATAGATAGCTGTCAAAGGAGGTAATGCTAAAACTTAAAATTGTGATGGGAGACAATCTACCCAATTAATTTAAAACTTAAAACTTAAAACTACCCGATTAATAATAAACTTAAAACTACCCGATTAATAATAAACTTAAAACTTTATAATATGCACATTTTTAACAAACTACCCAATTAATTTAAACCCATACGATATTTTTTTTAATACAATAAGTAATTTTTTAATTATATTAATTGTATCAAAAAGTTAAAATTTTCGTTTTTTACAAGCATTGTAAAAAAAAAAGAGCTAATAAATTTCTTTTTTGGAATCTACCTAATTAATTGATCGGTTTTCTACTAAATAAATATGGACGTTGAGAAATTTTTTGCAAATGTCGAAAAATTGATATATTTTCAAAAAACTAATTGAGAAAGACGAAGAGATATGGGCGATGAAAAAAATCAAAAATATTAGATTAATTGTTTAGGACTAATTTTATTTAAATAAGTTTTATATTTTATATTTTTTTTAGTGTAGATTCTTATTTTTTAATCCTAACAAATATAGTAAATAAATAAATATTTTTATCTTTAAAGAATGTTTTAGTAATTTAGCAAAAAAATAAAAAAAAATATGTGAGATATAATGGATGTAAAAATTACAATAGTTTCTAATTGTGACTATTTGTGATAATATGTTTAAATTCAATGTCATTAGAGATATTTTTTGAACGTTAAGAGTATTTATGAAGAAAATTTAAACATTAATGGTATGAATTATATTTTTTAGGTAATAATATTATCACAAAAGATTTTATTATTATCACATTAAAAATGTATAAATTATCTATTATATTCTTACAATTAATTATACTTCAATACCATTATTGTTATTTAAAGTTGTCATAAATAAAAAATTATTAAGACAATAACAAGTCTAATTATGGCAACATTGTTGCCCTTTGCTTAAGGGTGTCATTTTGGCTAGCCAAAATTAATTCAATTTTGATCTAAATTAAATTTAATTTGTGTCATAAATTATCAATCTTAATCTAAATTAAAAAAATTCAAGCTCAATCAAACTAGTTTGAATTGGCCAAAATTTTTATTTATATGTATTAATTGATCATTTTTATCTTATTTAACTCGATATCAATTTAAAATATTATAATTTTACTCCAATTAAAATAATAAAAAATTTGAACCAAATTTAGTGCATTCTAACAATATTAAATATACAAATAAAAATTTTGTTACAATTTTTTATAAAATTAAAAAGTAAAAATTTTAAAATTATAAGTATATTATAAAACAATTCAAGGAATCACCGTCTAAAATTAAAATAAATAAATATTTTATACTTAAATTATGTAATTATGATCGATGATAATATAGTATATTGGCACACATATCTAGAAATAATATAATTATAAATCAATCTTACAAACCCACGAACAAATTAAAAAAATTATAAATTAAAAAAATTGTGACAAATCTTATTTTGAAAAGAAATTCCAAAATATTCATATAATTAGTCACGTTTATTATTAATAAGATATTTATAATTCTTATAAATGAGTGAATAATCAATATATAAATATGTAAAAAAAAATTACCATAAAAATAGTAAGAAAAATGTATCAAATTTTTCATGACATAAATGAACAAACTCATCGTATAGAAAAATTATAATAATAATATATAATAATAATTATAATTATTTTTTATTTTTGTATTATCATATTATCGAACTTGTCTTACCATAATCTTAATTTTTTTTTGTTATTCGAAATTATTCAAATTGAATCCAAATTTAATTCGTTCGTGTTTAATTTATGTTCAATTTTGACATCGAAATATAGCATAAATTATCATCCATAACCTTTAGTAATGGAGTTAAATTAGACTAACCAATAGAAAGTATTTATGTTCTAATTTTAAAAAGCATATCAATGAACCAATTTTCTTATAAAAATGAGAATGTAAATGAAAAATGCTATAAATATGGAGGTTATTCAATGAGATTATTTCGAGGCTACGATGTATCGGTTCATTTCTGCATCAGTGATTATTATTCCTTAACCCTGATTATTCACATACGATTTATTCAGTTTGATATAGTGAATTAATTGTCAATGTAAAGTAATATTATTGTTACCTTTGTAGAGTTATCACACTCATGTTACTTCACTAATTTAAATTGGTTGTATTCAAACAGAATGGACCAAGCTTAGCTTAGCTTAGCAATCAGTATTGGTCTTGATGTGTGATGTTAAATTATAAATTATAATGACATATTAATGCTGTCGCTACCCAGTAGTTGGAAGGTGATTTTAAGGTTAGTAATCTGTATTGGTGTTAGTTGGGTGATATTACTTAAAAACCTAAAAATGAGCATTCAACCCTCATGAATCAAATTAAATTAATCTTACCAACCTCAAGTATAATTGATAAAATTATACTTGTACGTATTTCAGCCTATTCCGGTAGTGAATACTGAATCAACATATTTTAAATAGGACCTGTTTTTTTTTAATTAAATAAAAAATAAAAACACACACACTTTAAATGGGGCCTAAGGTAGCCTGTAAAATTTAAAAAGGTGAAATAATTGTGATTTTCGATTTTTAACATTACAGGTTAATAGATAATTATCGATTTCCTAATACAGCAACTTATCCGTGAAATCTAAAAAAATATATATAAACTAAAATGTTAATTGACTTATAACACTAACCCCACGTTTGGTTGGAGGGAATGGAATGGAATCAGAATTGATTCCTTCTATTTTGTGTGTTTGGTTGGACGGAATGGAGGGCGGAATGGAATCTGATTACTAAAAGAGAAGGAATCACAATTCCTTCTCCCACCTTTGGTAATCATTATTCCATTCCCATCTAAACTTTTTTTTTCCAATTTTACCCTCACTTAAAATATAACCTTAAATTCAAATCTCAAATTCTCAAACCCAAAATTCCAAAACCCTAAACCCTAAACCCTAAACCCAAAATTTCAAAACCCTAAACCCTAAATCCAAAATTTCAAAACCCTAAACCCTAAATCCAAATCCTAAAATCCTAAAACCTTAAACCCTAAACCTCAAATCCCTAAACCCTAAACCCTAAAACCCTAAACCTTAAAACATAAATCCCAAAACCCTAAAACATAAATCCCAAATCCCTAAACCCTAAACCCTAAATCCCAAATTCCAAATCCTAAAACCCTAAATCCTAAACCCCAAATCCCAAATCCCTAAACCCTAAAACCCTAAACCTTAAAACATAAATCCCAAAACCCAAAACCCTAAAACATAAATCCCAAAACCCTAAACCCTAAACCCCAAATTCCAAATCCTAAAACCCTAAACCCCAAATCCCTAAACCCTAAACCTTAAACCCTAAAACCCTAAACCCCAAATCTCCAAATCTCTAAACCCTAAACCTTAAAACATAAATCCCAAACCCCAAAACCCTAAAACATAAATCCCAAAACCCTAAACCCCAAATTCCAAATCCTAAAACCATAAACCCTAAACCTTAAAAACCTAAAACCCTAAACCCCAAACCCAAAATTCTAAAAACCTAAACCATTTATAGAAAAAAAATAAATTTAACCCTAAACCTTAACCTACAAATATAACCCCCAAATCTTAAGTTTCTAAACCATAAATCACACATCCCAAACCTCAAAACCCTAAATCCTATTTAGAAAAATAATAATTTTAATAATATATTTCTTTTTAATTAAGTAATACTTATTTAAAAAAATAATGATTTCAATAATGTATTTTGTGTGACGAAAAAATAGTAATTAAATGACATTATTTGAACTTTACAGCATGTAGGGGTATTAAGGTCATTTACAGCTTTTTTCATTCCATTCCAGTGGCAAACCAAACACTATAATCCTGATTCTGAGCTTGATTCCAGTGGTCAAACCAAACAAAATTGTTTCCTTTCCATTCCATTTCATTCCGATTTCGATTCCGATTCCGATTCCGATTCCATTCCACGAACCAAACGCCACCTAAATAGAATGCTGCATTATATTTCAAAGCTATGGATGGATAATATTCTTATTTTAATATATTTTTAATTGAGATACATTCAATACTCATATTCAGATTCTTAATACATATTTTGTATAACTTCAACATTAATATATTTAAATAATTTTAATTCATTGAGATTATTGTTTAATTTAAATAAAATATATATCGTTAACTTAAATATAAATATTTGATGTATTTAAGTTGAAAATTTAGATATATCAAAACAAAAATAGAGATAATTTAAAAGTTTAAATTTCATTATAGTTACCAAGCATTTTGGGAAACATCGACCATCTCATGTTAGCCACATTAGTTGCCCTTTGTTGCTTTCAATTTCATCGTAGAAGCTTTTCTTCTAGGTCTACATCGTATAAGCATGTTTGTTTCATGCACGATTTTCTAGGTCTTGCTCGTAACACATTTCTCAATTCTTTCATAACCCAACTTTCAATTCAATGTCTATAAAGTTGAATTCCTTGGTTTTTAAAGAAACATAATTTAATAATTTCTTGAAAAAATATTAATTAAATTATAAAATCAATTCAAATCAAACGTTGTGTATGATGAATTGATTTTTGGTCATTTTATTTCTCAATAAATTTTATGCCTTTAAAATGAATGTGATGTTATAAATTGATTTTGTTTAAATATTATATTTCTAAAGAAATTACTTAATTTAATATAAAATTTATATGAATTAATTTAAATATCTATATATATATAAACTTTAGATCTTAAAGAAATAAGATATAATATGATTTAAAATTTAGAAGAAATTAAAGGGTGGGATTAAAACCGATAAAATCATATTATATTGAATTTGAGTAACAATTCTTATCGACCAACATTGGATCATATCATCATACCTTGCTCTTAAATTTGGAGCCTAATAGGCCCAACAGCCTGTCTTCCGTACTTCACTGTTATTCAAGTTAATATAATGATGTATTATGTTATCAAAGAATTTTGTTTTGATATTTTAATTTAAAGATTAATATTTTATTTAATTATTTAAAGAGTATTTACTTCTTTTTATTTAAAATTTATTATATATATTTTACATGTTAAATTAGATAATAACATTTGTGAAAATTAAAAAAATAACAAAAAGTAATAATTTAATAATTAAAAGAGTTATTAATAATCAAATAAAATATTTTAATAACATAAAGCATCAAAGATATCAATATAGAATTTTATATAATAATAACTAGATCATTTTTTATGTCAATAAATTAATAATAATAATAATAATAATATGTGTTTATAAAAGTTAACAAATTGACGTAAAAAATTTAGACTAAAAATTTATATCATTAATTTATTTATCTTGTAAAAAATATAATCGTAATTTTTTTATTTTGTATTTTTTTAAAAAATTTGCAATTATTTTATCTAATTTTTCATATAAGATGTAAATGGTAAAATTTGGCCAAAAAGAAAAAAAAATGATGTTCAAAATAGTTAAAAAGATACAAATAATTGAATTGCGATGTTGAAACAAATCTTTCTAATAACATATAATATAAAAAAAATATTAATCCATTAATTACAAAAATGCCCTCATTGAATAGTAAGTTTTATTCCCATAAAGATTATAACAAACCTCGAAATGATTTTAAAAAATAAAATAAACTCAATATATAATATATTAGCGATGAAAAGTGCATCCAACTAAATATAGTTATATTGATATTCAAAACTCAACTAAATTCACTGTTTGAGCTTTTGAGGTTTGAACAGGTTTTTAAATAATTAACGATGGGACTTACATATGATGTATAAAAATGTTTTCGACTAATCTGGTTGGATTTTTCGTATAATATATACGAAAAATATATTAGAGTTATCTTGCATTCAATAAGGACACATTTCATTTTATAAAAAAAAATCAACTTTTTTTTTAAATTTTTTCAAACTCAAAATAATATTATCTAAATACCAAAACTTAGAAATGTCCAAAATGAATAATAAGTCCATAAAAGCTAATAGGTTGGGATGGGGAAGCCTATATTTTTAGTTCTAACTCATAAATTGTTAATGATATTGATGGCTATTTTCTTCCCTCCCATAACCCATAACCCATTGTAGTTGTCCCCTCTTTCGCTTTTAAAGGTGTGGGTTTCCAATCTCAACCTCTCCTTATTCCTACAATTTCAACATATTGTTGATTAGAACTCTGAACATGGAACCCCAATTATCTCAAAAGTGGCAACATTGGAAAATATACTTGTAGATATTTAAATTGTGTAAATTGAAAAACTTAAATAACGTGTACAGCATATAAAATTACAACTTTATTATATTATCTATGTTACACATTGATAATTTTATGTACATCTTATTTAAATTTTTTTATATCAAATTTACTAATTTTTGACTAGAGTTATTGATAGAAAAATATTTTAATAAAAAATATTAAATTTATTTTTTATTAAAAAATAACAATAAATAGTACAATTAAAATTTATAATTATAAAACAATATTATTATATATATTATATATATTTTTATTATTAAAAAAATCAGATATATCATCATTTTGTTTCGGATGTTATTCAATGGAAGTTAAAAATAAATTACGTTTATTTAAATTTATTAAATATTTAATATTATTTAATGTTTATGGGATGATATTTTAAAGATATTTTTTTTATTTGTTTTTAAGTTCAACGGAGGTTTACCCAACTCAAAACATTGAATTTCCAATGTCAAAAGTGTAAATTCACTTATGACGTCGTCCCCACGTTGAATGAATTGATTGAGGTACCACGTGGCACGTGGATCGATTCAAAGATGTTCTATACTTTCATAATTAATTAAATCGATATATTTTTGGCAATACATATGATTTCTTCAATATGTTTGTTATCTAACAAAAGTCTCACATGTTAACATCGTTATCATGTCCCTCTTCTCGCCGCTTATAACGCCCGGAAAAAATGAGTATAATATTATTTTTCACACCCCCAGTAACCAAATCAATATGACATTATATATATATATATATTATTTAATATTAATTTAAATAATAACAATAATATTTTGCTTACACATGTACGAAATTCGTATTCATTCTACCTTTCTTTGGGATCCAGCAAACCTCCAGCATAAGATAGCATGTTCTAAGATTTCTGAAATTAAATATAATTAATTATTACCCATTAATTAATATTTTATTTAACTTTATACCTCAACATATATGTCTATTTCTCTATATGTTTGGTAAATAATACGAACCATGATTTACTTTAGCCAAGTTTGCAGATGGTCTTTCTCGAATCAAGAATAACTTTCAAGATACACATGATCTGTCCTATCATGTTAGTGGTCTGATGCAGTGTGGGATCACATTTAGGTTTAAATAAAAGTGTATTTAATTTAAATTATGTGATATATTAATTAAAAAAAGAATTATATTATTTAATTAATAAATAATTATTATATCATTTATTATTCTTATTATAAATAGAAGTGATCTCAAATAAATATTACAGTTTACCGATTTAATAATAAACCATGTTCATGAATTATAATTACTAGATAAACTCTTTTGAATACCTAGAAGTATTGTGGCGAACGCTGAGGATGTTAGCACGTTAGTATTGGTGTCATGAAATATCTTTCAAAAGAAAAAATCGTAAATAAATATATTATATGTTATTAATTAATATTAATAATTCATTTTTTATATTTTTTATATTTAACAAAAATAAAAAATCAACATAAAATTCAATTTTATTATATATTAATGCCCCTTCTCTCCTTCCCAAGCGTTTACTATTCCTTTTTTATTTCCTTCACTTTATTCCTAGCCTTAACGTTAGACCCATGCCTGTTACATTTTATCCCTGCATTAATTATATCCTTAATGTCAGATGATTATTATAAAATACGATTTTAGTGAATTTTGTTGGATGAAATAACCGTGGTATATAACATGTAGTTGTTATCATTTGTACACTTCAAAAAATGTAATTAAAAATATTACACTTAATGATCAACAATAGCAAATGTTTTTATATTTATAGATAAAAGTATAGTAAGACTTATATTATTTTTAATAAAAATAGATTTTAATTCAATAATTATTAGGTAAGTTAGTATAATTTTATTATCTCTTTTTAAAAAGATTGAAGTCTATTTCTAAAATTTAGGTTAAATTTTCAATGATAAAATTGATATTTTGTTAAATTTTTATATTTTTTTATAAAAAATAGTAAAAATAGGTATTCAAAAATTATTTAAAAAAGAATATTTTTTGCTTTAAAATAATTAATAAATAAAAAATACTAAAAACAAATCATTTAAACTATTCCTTCTTGTAAAGAGATTAATTATGAATAAAAATAATTTTTTAAATATTTATTTTTACTTTTTTAGTAAAGAATATAAAAAATCTACACTTAAAATTTTGACATAAATTGTAGATTTCAATAATCATTTTAAAAAAATAATAAATTTATACTATTTCATTAAATAATTAACAGATAAAAATATATTTTTATTAAAAATAATTAACTTAGGTTATCATTTACCCCGTATGTTATATCAATAAACAAAAATCACTATAAATCTTAATTTAGTCGCTAATTAACGTCGAGGATACAAGACAAAAACATTACGTGGCAACTAGTTAGGAACAAAAATTGGAATTAACTCTCTTTCCCACGCTAGATCCATGGGTCCCTCAAATTTGTAGTTTTCCTTTTTGTTTTTTTTTTCGGTCATTAATGAATACACATTTACTCGTTAGTTACCAAGCATTTTAAATTATGGGAATGAAACTCAAACCTATTTTTCAAAAAATATTAAACATCATCTTTACCACCACCAAACTAAGATGATGGCGGTTTATGGAAAAAGAATAAAGGATGGGCTAATAATTTAAAGGTAATAATTCATATTGAGTTGATAAAAACAAACTTAAATTATAAAAATCAAATCGAATAAGTATTGAATTAAATTTATAATAAATTTAAATCAATTTAAATAATTTTAAAAAAATCAAATTAAATTCGAGTTAAGATTGAACCTATCTATTAACCTAAAATAAAATTAAAAAAAAGTTACATAAAAATTAACCTACCTACTATAATAAAAACTTAAAATTAAAAAAAAAATTAAAGTTGAACCATCCATTAACCTAAAATAAAATTTAAAAAAAATTACAACCTACGTACTATATTAAAAACTTAAAATTAAAAAAAATCATTTTTTCTATTTTTTTTCAACTAATATTCAAAAATCTAATAATATGGTTATATTTAAGGATTAAAATGTTAATTAAAAATATAGAGGAATAAGTTTTAATTCTTATTGTCAGATATATGTATTCAAATTATTATTACACATATGGATCTAATGTTATTATTACGTTGTGATTTTGTGATACATATATAGACTTTAGAGTATTATTAGTAAATATATAGTAAATTTTTCATATATATAGTTGTACACAAAACTCATATTATATGTATCAATATTGACAATAATAGCCACAAAGTTCTATATGTGTACTATATTTAATCTAAAATTAAAAATACTAAGAAATCAATATCTGATAAGATGGATTCTTTGTTTAATTATTGGAGGATATTTTTATTTAATATTACTCTTATATTTTTTTGTTTAGTGGTTAGAAAAATTCTATTAAGATTTTGAGTTTTTTATTTAAATTATGAATTTTCACAAAAACATAACAATCTTTGATTTTTTGCATAAAAATGTTTTGAGTACGTTTATCAATTTATATATAAATGTAATTTTTGTTTCAAGAATTTTTAATTTATATTTATTAGTGTTATTTTTTATAATTAATCACTTATTATAACATAACATATGTTAATAACATAATAGATATGCTCGAAGAATTATATTATTTTTATGGACTTTATTACATGAATAAGTTATTTATTCAAGATTATTTTATTATTTATTTAAAATATTAATTATTATAATAATAATATTTTTTAATTTTAGTATTTTATGTAATATTATTTAAATTAATCGATTTTAATTATTAATTATATTTTTTTATTCTAATTAATTTTAAAATTTGTAATTAATAATTCAAGTTAATTTACGTTAGTTTAGAATTAAAATTAAAATTAAATAATTTAAAATAAATTCGTTCGAATTAATTTGAATTGTTTTAACTCGTTAGAATTAACATTCCTAATTAATGTGTTTGTATTTGAAAAGGAGAATAAAGAAAAAAAAAATCATACTCAAATAGTTTCATAAAAGTCGGCATTAACAACGTGGTAATTAGTGATTGGGTGAAAGTAGCAACTTTTAGTTTAATCACAAAGCACACATACCAAGGCAAAGTCACGTGATCTGTACCCCACATTTCGTGTTAATCTTTCCCCATCCCCATCCAACGCGGAAGGAATTTTTTTCTGTATAAATACATTATAGCTTCTGTTCATTTTAAATTATAATGATAGTGACTATGACCTATCATATGTTCACATATTCCACCTTTACTATACTTTAATTATTTTTATTTTTATAATTTATTATCCTTTAATTATTTTTATTTTTATAATTTATTATCCTTTAATTATTTTTATTTTTATTTTAAAAATGATTCCGACCTTTACTATACTTTATTAAATTCAAAATATATATTTTAAAAATATTATTTTTTATTAATAATTTTAAACCACCACATATATTATATATAAAATAAGTAATTAATATTTAAAAATAAATACAAATAAATAAAAAGTCTTAATTCATCATTAATATAATACTATTGTATAAATTATTATTATAATAATTTTTATTATTACAACAATAATATTTAATAATACAATAAAAATATATTAATTATTTATTATATTTTATAATCAATTATATTATAAAATAAAATTTTCATTAAAAAAACTAATACTATCTCCCTTTTTATATATAAAAAATTAAATACAATGAATTAAAAAAAACACTAGTCTACTTAATCTATATTTAATTCACATATTTTATTTTAAACGTTTCATTAAGTGTCTTATAGTATACATAATAAAAATCAACACTTATAATATATATATTTTTAATCATTTTTACATGTATTATCGTGTATTTTGATGATACTAAAAATAAAATACATAAAATACATAAATTATATTAATATGTATATTATATAAAAATTTAAAACAAACCTAAAATTATTTTTCAAAAAATGACCTTATATTAAAAAATAAGACATACTTGTCTTATATATTTTATTAAATTTTGAAGAAAAAACATTTACGTTGAGAACTTTAAATTAAAAAAAATCATCTATAACATTAAAAATTATAATTTACTAATATATATACTATAATGACACATTTTATTTATATATTTTTTAAACTTTTAAGAAAAACTAATTTAAGAACTTTAAATAAAAAATTATATAATATTAAGCAGTGTAATTTTAATAAATACAATGTATTAAGGATTTTAATATTAGCTTTAAAAAGTGCATATTTCAAACACAATTTCAAAATTAAAAGGGATTAATTAAAAATATTTATCATTTTCCATGTGCCTTTATATTTTTGCTTAAATAATTTTTATAATAATTTCACTTTAATTGAATAAAAAATATGTATTTATTACTAAAAATATTTTTTAAAATATGATGTATCATTAATAAAATTAAAAATTAAAAAATATATAACATTTTACATATAAATAACATATTTTTAGTAAGTGTAGAGCAAGATAATAAAATTATCTATAAAAAATTTAGTTTTAAAATTTATAGGTTGTGAATATCAAGTTCCAAAATTCATAAAAAATAAAGAATTAATTTTATTTTTAAAAACTTATTAAAAAAATAACAATGGATAAAAGATGAATGTGTGATAAATACGTTATATTTTTCTCAAACTGTATGTATGAGATACAAAAATTATACCCTTTTAATATTTTGGAATAGTTTTTCTCATGTTTTATTGTAATTTAGTTCTAAGAATTGGAATCAATTATGATGATTTTTAAAGGTAATTTCATCATAAACTTTATATTTTTAATATTTAGAAATATAAATATGTTATTAAAATTAAAACATTATATTACAACCGAATGGTAAAAGAACCCGTACAATTTGTTACAAATAGAAAAAATAAGGTTCTCTATCTATTTTATTTCCTTTTATTTACTATTTTTTTTGCCAATCTTTTTTAATTAGTTAGGATTATAAAATATTTAATATTACGAGTAAAAAATATAAAATCTATTTAATTATCTTAAATTTTAATTATTTAAAAATAACCATTTGATTTAAAAGAATAATTTAATATTTTAGGTTATTATGATTAATTTAACCTATTAAAAATAAAGAAGCTCGTAGTATTTAAAGATAATAATTTCAAAACTCATACAATTTTTAAAAAATAATAATACAATTTCAAAACTACTCCATCATTTTTTCCTATTTTTAACTATATAGCTTGTTAAAATAACGAATATATTTAATTGATGATTCGTACAGTATTTTTACAATAAAATTTATTCTTAAGCAAGAAATTTAAAAATACATATAACTGAGTAGACTCTTTTAAACCGATTCGATAATAATAAGAAGGTCAATTAGATTTCACGACGTTAATCAATGTGTGAACCGACAGATAGAACGTGAATTGCGGGTTCAGAGCATTGGTCTCTCAACTCTGGCTTTCTGTTACGCACTCCACGGCTTCGCTCGGCTCCCCTCTTGTCTGAGTCTATTTGGTAATACACTTATGCCCATGCAAAAATAATCACTGCAACTTAATTTAAGGTTAGTTTTGTCTTTCCAATGCAGATTGTTACAATGTCTTTCCACTTGTCAACCACAAATATATAAAATTGAAAAAGAGGTATAAACTAGAAGAACAAAAAATTATAAAAGTTGATACAAATTTTATTTTTTTTAATAAAAAGGGTGTGATTTTGCTTTTAGGCACACGAATTATATTATCTTGGAGATCACTATTTAAGTGTCAAAACAAGTCCATGTCTGAAGGCATTTGCTATTAATCAAAACTACAATGACTTAAATATATATGGTAGGCTATTGAGTGTCCAAAGGGCGCTAACAATTATTTATCAATTTAATTTTTTTATTTAATTAAAGGGAATTAATTGTACAAATATCTTATTTATTTTAAAAATAATATTTATATCTTCTATTTATTTTTATGACATTTTAATTTTATCATTATTAAGAAGTGATTTCACAACAAAACATATTATTTTTTATGTTTTTATTAAAAATTTTCTTATTCTTTTTTAAATTTTTTGTTAAATGATTTTAATTACAGTTTGTTGAAGTTAACATAATTTGTATAAAATTCATTTAAAAAAATTAAAAGAATTAAATTTACTATTTTATTGTTGATTTTTATTAATAATAATAAGACAAAAGATAATTACATATTTTAAGTATCATTTTTTTAATAAATAAAAAATTGATGATATTTTTCTCTTAAAGTGAAAGTGTATATTTATTCTAAGTGTTACTTATCAAAATAATAATAATTTGTGTCGTAACTCAATTGTTTATATTGAATTTAAATAAAAAAAATTAAATTAAATATAAATCGAATTAAATTAAAATTAAATTCAGTTTAAATAATTCAAAAAAATTGAGTTAGTTTAGCGTGAATTTAAGTCAAATAATAAAATCAAATTAAAAATGACGTTATTTTGTAATAATTATGTGAAATGTTAAGGTTGATATAAGACTTGAAATTAATGAATTCTTAAATATTATATAGATGTTTTTAAATCTTAATTTTTAAATGATAATATAATATAATGTTGTTAATATTTTTTTTTATGATTAATTGGTTTTGATTATGTTTACTTTAAAATTTGAATTAAATTAGTTCAAGCTAATTAACTCAATCAGTATGAATTATAACTGTATCTCGTTTTTTTTTAATACTAATATTTTGCTTACCGACAATTTGAAGAATCGGAGATTTGACGAATGTGGATATTTATATATATATATATAATTACACAGTCAGGACGAAAAGATGGTTGCGGGATTTGATGTTCCACGGCAAGGGTTAGTTTTGATGAATAAATGATTGCGAGATTTGATGTTCCACGGCAAGGGTTGGTTTTGACGAAAGATGTTGGAGGCAACATCTATATTGACAACTCTGTGCATGTTACGTTATACCAACCTTCGTCGGTGCTTCCTTTAATTTTTAAAGTTTTTTTTTTTTTTAATTTGGGTTCATTTGGTTCAAGATTTTGTTTAATGCATGAATATTGCTTTTAATTACTAAATCACACGATATGCAATATAACATTAATTATTATTATTAATTTTAATTTCTTAATAAAAATCTAATAATCATGATTTGAAAAAAAGTTAAGATTCAAATTATATATTTAAATCATATAAAATAACATTTTATATTAAAATAATAATAATTGTTGCTCGCATATATTTTTCCTTTCAAATAAAAGGGCATTGTAACATATTTACATATATTAGTAGTTAAGAATTTCATTTTCCTAAAATTAAAATAAAATAGTAGATGAAGTCTATTTTTACTTTTTCTTCAATCTTAATATGTTGTTTATATGTTAAGTAAAGTTTACTGGTCGTGACTTGGGTAAATGATTGTTGACCATTCATTGAGTTTGACTTACTCTTCACTATTCATAAGTGACTATTGATTTAGGATGACTAACAATTTAATATTGTTAATAAAACGAAGTTGATTTTACCTAATGAATTACATATATAGCTTTGAATTTAAAACAAGTTAACTACATTCTAATTAATTTAAATAACTAACGTCGATTTTATTTTATTTAAATTGATTTCAAATGAATTGAATTTATTATTTGAATATAAGTAAACTTCATTTGAACTAAAATGCAAGCGAAGAAATATGTTATTTTTGTATTATTATTTTTTTAGAAAAGAAGAAGAAGATAACGTTGTCATGTAATTATCTTGGCCCATTAATTCTGACTTCTTCTTCCTTTTTTCTTTTTATCGGTAAGCTGCAATATATATGCAAAGAACCCTACATTGACTGCCTAAATCGTATCAGCTGGCTCGTATATGCTTTTTTGAGCGTTAATTCTACAAGTAAATGATACAAAGAGTGTAAACCAAGTTATTTATGAAAAGAAAGAGTTTATAAACGCACAAAAAAGAGAAGAGTATTTTGGAAGGGAATAATACAAGGAGTACATATCAAGTTAGATAAAAAAAAAAAAAAGGAGATTTAAAGGTGAAGACGATGTTTAAGGGTGAGCCTATCATTAATTTCTATCGAGGTCCAACCCAAGTCATGTGCTTCGGTTCTGAGGTCACTTTTATTAACCTTTTTAAAATAATAATAATAAAAAGAATAATTAAAATAGAATTATTTAATACTACCATTCGTAAAGTATCTATAATTTTGAGTACACTAGTGACTAGACTAGACTAGAGGGTCACCTCGCTGAAGATGATTTTTGCTTTCTAGTTAGCAAAAAAGCAAAATTAGGCTTTCTGCTTTAATTGACATTGAATGACCGAGGGTACAATTGTAAAATAACAAAATCAAAGTCACTAAACTACCAATGCAAGCTAGCATAACATTAACACCCACTTTACATAAAGTTTATCCTACAATTAAACCCAGGAAGCAGCCGGATATTACTGCGGGTACCATTTTTCATAAAGCAAAGGTTATCTTTAATTCTTTATGTCATGATAATTTAGGTCACCATGGATGACCAACCAGTAAGTACGGTTGTAAATTAATTGTATTACAAAATATTTATTATTTTTTTATAATAAAAATAAAGAATTACTAAAAAAACAAAAAATAATGAAAATATTAATTGTATTATAGTGCTTATTTGGGGATCCCGTTTTCATCGAATATCCCCCTCCGACCTTATTCACTCCCGTTAACAATCCTACCAATAAACATTCAAATCATCTATATCTTATTTTATGTGTACCAACTTATTTAACATCAATAATTAAGCAAAAATATCCTATTTTTAAACTATTTTGCTGCATATTTAAATCATTATGCTCATGCATATGTCGAGTGATGGTGGCCAGTATATAGTAGTTTATGTGAAACTAGCACCAGAAATTTGAGCTCAACAAATAATTACTTAAAAACTATAAGTTTATGTGATGGATAGTTTCTCTTTCTTTTTTTTTATATATAAAAAGTTTCGTTGGGCTTTGATCATTCTCTGTTTTTTTACATTAATAAATTTCTATAATAAATATATTTTTTAAAATCATTGTTTTGATAGTTATCTATGTAAAAAAAAATTATGATTTTGGTTGTCTTTTACATTTTATTTTTTCTTTGTTTTTTAGTTTTTGTCGATTTTTTTTTATAAAAAAATAAATACTAAAATCATCCTATAATTAATAAAGTATTTATGAATGGTTTGTTTAGTAGTTTTATCTTATATCATTCGATATTAAAAAAGCCTTGATACTGTGGGCTTTGTTACTTATTTTTTAATACGGTACCATTATTTTTTCATGTTTTTTAACTTTTGTTTTTAGTTTTTTTTATAACTTTTTTAGATTAAGTTTTTTTATACACCAATAAATATTAAAATATTCATAAAATAAATATATCATATCTCTTATAAATTATTATATTTAATAATTTTGTTGTGTATTATATTTACTAGTTTTATAATATTTATATTTTATAATTTTTATCACATAAAAATTATATTTTTAATTATTGATAATTCATATTGTCATTGGTTACAGATTTAATTGACAGGTGAAGTTCGATAAATTCATTAGCAAATTATATTTGTGAATCATCGTTTTTATCTTGATAACAACGGAGAAAATAATCAACTAATATTTGTATTAAAATCATTATTTTGACTCTAAATTATGTCATAATAATTAACAAAATAATTAATGCATATTATTTTTAAACAAAACAATGTATGTTATTATATGAAATAAAATGATTTAACACAATATAAACTCAACCTCGATAGATAAATTATTATTTGTGTCAAACAACCATTTATGTTAACTCATTTATTATTTAACATATAATTTTTTATATAAATGAAGTTAACAATGAACATCAATCTAAAATTATATGATATTTTTATTATTAATATTATTTTTATTTATTGATTATAAATAAATTTTATCTATATTATATAAAAGAAGTAATATAATTTAAAAAGATAATATTTAAGATTACAATAATTCATACCAGAATTTAAATTTTACTCTCTATATATTGCAAAATATTAATATATTAAAGAATTCATATATTCATCTTATAAATCATATCTTTTATTTTATATATTGTCCATTAAATAAGTGTGGTTCACAGTAAGGTTGCAAAATGCGATGAGTTTTATTACAAACTCAGTAGTGATCTAGTAGAAGCAGTAAACGCATCGGTTCTTGAGACCACGTTGTGTTGGGTGCAGTTACAACATGCACTGTTGCCTATCATTTTCTATGTATCTAACAAGCTAGAAAGGATGAATAGATTGTAAGTTAAAATATAAAACGATTATACATATAAATATTACAAAAATAATAATAATTACAACAATAAAAAATTTACACGCAATATTTGAGTAAAAACAATATAAGCTAATTCTACTTTAAAAAAACTGCCTATGTTGTGTTTGATTCAAATCATAAATTTAAAAAAATATCTTCTCTAAATTTTAATAATTAAATAAATTAATCATCTTATTATACATACAAACCTATTTGATATAATAAGCCTCAAAAAACTAAGCAATAATTAACTACACGAATATGAAAATATGAAATAAACTATCTAAAAATATCGAATTATAAGAAACCAAATAATCTACAAAAATAAGCTGATATAATCCCTTATCACTATTTATAATATAAATTGCACAACGGGTAACTTTTTATACCCATTTTCCTCATTTTCTCTGCTCACTTCAGGCTATTTCTCGATTAGGTGTTATCAACATCTTCAATGTCTTTGTGGACATTGAAGCGTTTGAGTTGGAGCAACTTGTCATGTTGAGACTCGGGAGTTATGATTTTCAGGAAGGAGAAATAATCGTTGGCGTGGAATTTACAGAGATCTCTGTCGCGAGATGGAGATGGTTTGAGGACTTGAAGGTGTTGAAGAAAACCATAATAAGCCAAAAGAGCGTGAGAAACCTGCGCCGACGGCAATGAATTCCAAGGAAGTATATATGCACCCTATCAGAGTCAGAGCAATTGATCGATCTTGGAGAATTTCGTTCTGGCAATGTTTCGATCGGTTGAGATGTAGTGAGTGCGGAAAAGGTGTATGTATCTTTACAGATAATTGTTTGTAGCCACTCCGATGAAGGGATGTGTTTTGACACATAAAAGATATTTAATTATTTCATAATTAATAAATTAAAGTGCCTTAACTTATTGTTTATGAACAGTGATTTATAGGTTTGATGAGTTTGAAGTTTTAGTTTTGATGGTGTGGGAGGATCTTCGATCGCTTAGGGTGGATAAGACGAGAAGTGCTATTGGTTGGGGATCATATCCAAAGTAGAGCCTAAGTTTTTAGACATTGGCACCATGATGTATAAGCTTAATATGGAGATTGGCTTTGATTTTGGTATATTTATCTTGTATTTTAAATGTTTTATGTCACCGCAAAATCGTAGCATTGTAATTAGCTGATTGTAATCGGTTTAATTAGATGTATAAATAAAATTTATAATATAATTTTTTAATTTTTAAAATATATTATATTTTTTTATTTAATTTTGAGTTAGATAAAATAAAAATAAGATTTTATTAATTGAGATATCTTATTTATCTTTAATGAACTAGATAAGTTATAATATAATAATAATAAAAAATATAATATATTATTATTTATAATATAAATTAAAAAAAACATACAACATATATATTTAATGTTAAGTCTATTAAGATTTTAATTTATATGAAATGATATTTAAATAAAATGAAATAATATTGTATTATAAATTAAATAAAATATAAAATAAAAAAAACTAATTTAATAGTTCTGATGAAACCCAATCAAAGAATTAATATAAAAACTAATAAAATTATTTACATCGAAACATTTGTTACATATAGATATCGATTATTTTTTACCTCTCAATAGGAAATAATAACTCACTTCCAGCTGATTATAATCTTCTTTCAGTTTGTCATCATTATTATTTTTAATTTTTTTTGGGAATATATATATATACGTGGCTAAGTAAATTGTATTTTTATTTCTATCAAATTAACTTTATGGTTGATGTTAAAGTTTGCTATTTTCTTTTTAATTATGTCAGCATTGTTAACCCATATCAAACATTTCCTTGTACAATTTTATTTCTTATTTGTTAATTGTAGAAACTTAAAAATAAAAAAAAATGTTAAAACGGTATTAATTAAGAGCAATCAGTGAAATTGAATTGTAGGTTGTGGGACTGGTATACGCCACAAATGATCTTTAACATAAAAATAAGGCAGGGAGTTGAGTTGAATTTCATATTAATTAGGAGCATGTTGCCATTTGGAGGACAGATTAAATATCAATCAAGAATGTTGATTATCAGTCACCAATAATAATTAAAAAGCTATGTAAATCTGCTAGTATTTTACTGTTTAGCATCGACTATAGATAATACAGTTTCACATAAGATGTAAACTAATGTTCTTTTTATGACCATTGGATTGAGTTTTAGACCATTTTAACCATATTTAAAAATAAATAAAAAACGTACACTTCTTCCTAATATGTCGAGCACAAGCTCTTTGACCATCTTGTTTTTACTTTTAAAAAATAAAATAGTAATTATTTTATAGTATTATGACATAAATATATATTTAAAAAATATTATTTATTGAATTAAAATAAGTAATAATACGATAATTTAGATTAATAAAATATAAAATTAATATAATTATTATCTTAGATAATACAAATATCCGATATTTAATGAATGATTTTCAATATTTTTGTATTCAAATGTTAGTGAGTAGTTGTTATTCTATAAAATTTTACAGGAAGATATTGCTAAAGAAGTTTCTATTAAATTTCATGTCAGAGCAATACAAAAGTATAATTGGGTACTAATATTCAAAAGTAACGGCGGACGCGTAGTTTCGTCCTTTTCACGTTTGGCTTATGAAAACTCAACAATATGAGTAATTGGTAAAGACGAGATTTCGGATTTTAGCGGTAAAAGTAATTGAATCCCCTCAGTTTTGAGTAATTATTTATTGTTACTAAAATATAAGAACTTGATATTTTTTATTGTTAATTTTTTTTATTATATTTAATATTAATATTTTAAATTAATAAAAATAATTTTTATCTTTGTTAATTTTTTATACTAATTTAATTAATTTCTAATTTTTTTAATATAAAATAAAATGATATGTTATAATAGAATTATCTTTAATAAAATTTAAAATTAATATATAATAATTGATAGAATAATAACTACTCAAAATGTTTTTTTTTTTTAAATAACTACTCAATTTCTTAAACCTCGTTCCTCGCATCATTCGAAACCGTAATAAACGCCGCCCACCGAAGGGAACCTTCGTACACAAATGTCACGCGCTTAGAACACAAATGTTAAATAAAGCGTCCGATTCTGGCAATTTGCATTTACCCTTTACAGCCAGAAACAGTGAAAAATAAAAGAAAAGTATTAAATTATTAAGAAATATTGTAAGAAAATTTTATATATTTTAAATAATATGATATAATTTTATTAAAAATTTATATAATTATAATATATTTATTATATATAATAGCATAATATCTTAAACTTTACGAATAATTTAGTTATTAAATTAATTTTATTTTTTAATTTTTTTAATAAAAGATATTTTTATTTTCATATAACATTAAAAAAATATTTAATATATATATATATATATATTTTAAATAATTAAAAATAAAAAATACATATAAAAACAGTAGTAGTGGAAAACCGTAAAAAACATACCCATTTTGAGGCCGAGTTAAAGTAAAATTTATATAATTCTTGAAATAGGTAGTCTAAGCGGCGAGTCTTCTTTATTCTAGTCGGAAAAAAATCCGTGAGATATTAAAAAAAGGGAGGGTCAGGGACTAATGGGTGGTGGGGTTTAAGTCTGGTATGGCGAAGGTGGGACCCGCGGGGTAATCAGAGTAGACGAGAGAGAGGAAACTTCAACGTCACGAGAGTGGAGGGATTAGTAAAAGACAGCTAGCAATGAAGGAAAAGCCACACCTACCATTACCCTTCCTCACTCTCTTTTCTTTTTTAGCCTCTCTTCTCAATCTCATTTCATTCAAAACCCAACTCTCTGTCTTTTATTCCTGTCCCTCTCTTCTCTCTAAAATTGGGTTAATAGTGGAATATGAGTTTTGCAACAATTGAAGAGTGAGAGTTTTTGTTTTGGGGGGAATTTGATTCTTCTCACATTTGAGCTATATTTTTTGTTTTGGCGGGAATTAGGACTACAAACCGCAACAGGTTTGGCTCTGCTTTTGTTTGATTCTCAATTCACGTTCTAATTTGGGCGCTAATTGTTTTAAATTTTTCAAAATTTGAGGATTTCAAATTCTATTTTTATGGTTTTCTTTCTACTCTGGGTTTAGCTTCTAATGACTGTTCGGCCTTTTTTCACTGCGGAGAAATTGAACGAAAACCACAACCAGCAGAGACACTTAAATTATGGACTTCCTACTACATATATACTTGAAGACAATTTTGAATGACCCAAATTTATGCTACTTGCTTCCCTAATTTGATTTCTCAAAAACCAAATAGGAAAAAACTAATAAAACTTCAAATTTCTATGCCTTCTCAGCTGTTAAATTGAGCACATTTTAAGGCACTATTTTCTTCTTCTTGCTCAAATTAGTTTTCATCCTTTACAGGGATTAGAAATTTCTTTTATTTGATGTAAAAATTTTCAGATTGTAGCTGAATTTGCTCCAACGTTTCCTTTTTCGAATCCAACTTATTATTAATTTTCCATTTTTTTAGCTGAACCGAACTATTTTCTTACTTTATCTTTTTCCCCTGAAAAGAAAGAAAAGCAATTTGCAATAATAACTCGACCAAATCGAAACCAGCTAGCGCCTATCATACTCCATGAGTTAGTTGGTTATTTTTGTAAGTTTCATTGTCCTTTTGAATTTAAATTGAGACTGAATTTTACCTCAAATTTGAATTTCTTTCTAGAATTGTTTTTTACGTAATTGATTTATTACTTTCATTTCAACGAGACACACACAATTCAAGGAATTTTCTTTGTCCCTTTCTTTTTCGCTTGCAAGTGGTAAAGTTAAGAGTATATAGTTGCTAATATGCACTACACGGCTCGTGAGCTATCGTAGTTGGACGATACAATCACGCAATTCGTTGTTGGCATATTGGTCCAACTCTTGTTGTAGTATTCTTTTCAACATACAGAAAATTCAATGTTAAGATTGATTGCAATTTGAAAAGAATGAAAATTGATTCCTTTTTTTTCACAGGAAAATTTCAAGTTAAGAAAATGATCGGGCCAAACTTCATTGACGAGATAGATTGTGGAAGCTTCTTTGACCACATCGATGACCTTTTGGACTTCCCAAATGACGATGTGGAGGATGGCTTGGGATCAAACCCAGACCCGTGCCCAAATTCCTTCCCTAGCATTTGGACCACTGAGTCTGATTCGCTCCCCGGTTCCGAGTCAGTCTTCTCTGGTACCAGCGGCTCCGACCTCTCGGCCGAGCTCTCTGTTCCTGTGAGCATACTTTTTGCTCGTCACTCTCTTTTTCTTTATTTTTTTTGCTTTCGTTACTGTTATTTTTGTTCCTTTTTCGTTGTATGGCCGTTAAATTGTCAACCGTTCGATGGACAGATTATGACGTCATTAGTAGTAACTATGCCATTGATGCTTTTACCTGTGTGATAACCTTGTATGTTTTGCTCTAATGCTTTTGTTAATAATTGGGTATAAAATTTCAAAGTTATAAAACATATAATATAATAATGCAGTTATTACTATAATTACTAATAATATTATGATGTTTACGTATATAGAGTTTTTTTTTTCATTATTAAAGAGTATTCTATTTCTCTATTTCAGCTATGAAATCCCTGTCGGTGGGGATATTGATTGAAGTATCGTAAATTTTTTATTTTCATTTGATTATGTCATGTGCTGCTTTTTAAATCTGAGTTGTAGTCATGTGCTTTCCGTAAATGGTCACATTGTGTCAATATATACATATATTTTTTAAATTACACTTTGGCCTTTTCCTCCCTGCCAAAATTTGATTGTTTAATCTTCTGGGTTGTTAGCAAGTTACTATATTATGAAAATCAAGCTCTATTTTGTGTTTTCTAATTTAGTTAAAAAGAGAGAAAAGTAAAAGGTTCAACGTGCAATTTATCTTATTATGTCTTTCAAATTTGTCAAATACCAAATTTTCTCATCAGAATTTCTATCTGATATGACAGTATGAGGACATTGTTCAATTGGAATGGCTCTCAAACTTTGTGGAGGATTCATTCACTGGTGGAAGCCTTACTGTGAAGAAAGAAGAACATTCTTCCATCAACAAGCAGGATTCATCCCACAATCAATTTAATACATCCAGTCCAATTTCTGTACTTGAAAGCAGCAGCTCCTGCTCAGGGGAGAAAAACCGATCTAATAGCTCCGATATTATCACATCTGGAAGGCGTGGACGTGCACGCAGCAAGCGGCCTCGCCCTGCAACCTTCAATCCTCGTCCGGCAATTCATCTTATCTCCCCAACATCCTCTGTCACAGAGACTGCCGAGCAACTTGTTGCTCCTAAGGCCTATTCCGACACTGAGAATTTTGCAGAGTCTAGACCTGTGATCATGATACCAAAACAAGCTTCCACAGAGTATAAGAAGAAAAAGAAAATAAAGTTCACAGTGTCCCAGCCTCTAGCTGAGAATAACGAAAACCCATCCTTAGAAGCTGTAAGGAAATGCATGCATTGTGAGATTACTAAGACACCACAGTGGAGGGCTGGTCCTATGGGGCCAAAAACTCTTTGCAATGCTTGCGGTGTCCGCTACAAGTCAGGCAGGCTTTTTCCCGAATATAGGCCGGCAGCCAGTCCAACTTTCGTTCCTTCACTGCATTCTAATTCCCATAGGAAAGTTTTGGAGATGAGGACCAAAGTTTGTGAGAACTCTTCATTCGGAGGGACTGCAACCACTCAGTGACACACCTGAACTCATTCCGTATACTAATAATAGCAGCCATTTCTCTGGATTACATGTGATGGAGGATATGGAGAGCAACGTTCTCGGTTAACCGGGAACATAACCTTCATGGACTGTTTCTTTCCTTTATTATGCTATTCCTTACTGTTATTTCATTTCTTTCATTTTTTTTTGTGTACATGGCGGGGAATTTGGAAAAATAGAAGCAAATAGATGATCATACATATATTTAGCTAGTTTATGAGGATTTTAATGAGGGAACTGAAGAAAGGGTAGAAATTAATATGCAAGTCTAAGGGTAGAGCCTAGGGTTAGTGTCATCTAGATCATTAGGCCTAGTCTGGTGTTTTCTCTTTTGTTTTTATGATTTTCTCCTTTTGTTTCCTTTCTTCTTAAGGGGAATTCTTTTTTGCAGTTTATTTTTTATTTTTTGGTCAAAGGAGAATGAATTTTAATTAAACAAAATATAAACAATACAAGCCTAGTTTATATTCAACATATATAACTGAAAAGACGAAAAAGTAAGATAACAAATTAAAACAAAATCCACCGATGAATCCATCTTCAATAAATATCGTGGACATTTAAGGACCCTAGGAATAATATTTCTAACAATAAGAGCTAGTAGCCTGACGTTTTGAAAGAAGTTTATAAAACTGAATAACTTAATCTATATAAAGCATAAGTAAATAATATTAAAAAGTTTCAATATTAACACAAATATTATAATCCAAAAGATAAAGTAAACTAAAAAATATCACAGCTAACACTCACCTATATAACCATAACAAAAATTAGAACTAAACGAGACAAACCTCAAACTAGTTACTCATCCTTCCAAAGTTAACTATTTCACAAAAACGTTTGGTATGATCTCACACATTTATTTCTTCCATTATTAACATCAATTATCAAAATCATGACTCTTTTAATAAGAGCAACACTTACTCAAACATGATCTACTAAACACCATTGATTGAACTCGAGCATTCGATAGAGCCTAGTAGCTCTACATTTTATAGCTTACATTTCTATCAAGCAAAACATAACATGATAGAATTCAAAAACAAGTTAAATCACGTACTATCTCCCTCTTCCAAATCCCTTAGAAATGCATACAAACAACTTTATAACAATCAAATATCTCAAAATAATAACAAATAAGAAGAATAACAAAACAAACAAGAGACATGACGATTATTATAATTGTAAGGTGAGTCTTAAGAGCCTCAAAACTTTTGAATAAAATTAACTAAAGATTACTCCAAGATATAAAAGAAAGCAAAATCCAAGAACTTGTTATAAAATTAACAATAGAGCAAAAATATAATCAGCAACAAATTATACAGAAAAATAACAAAATATAAGCAAATAGAAAATAAAGTCCAAAATAATAAAGCAATTGTTCAGTCAGAGATCTTAAAAGAGTATTACAATCTCATTCTAACTAGTAATGATTGATAAAATTTGAAAAAAAATTCACATATCTTATACAACTTAAGGAAACCCTTTTTTAATGATAGAGTATTCTATCCATGATCTATTCAGTAACAAAATTTGATAGAGCTAAAAATTCAAAATAATTTTCTTCCTAGGTTAAACAAATTTAGATGAGATCCTTCTAAACTAAGAAGGTTTGGATTAATATGCGAGGTGCAAAGTAGCCAATACCACCTATGATGGAAGATGAAGGAAATCAAGTGCATAATGGAGAGATGGAGATCTTATTGAGGGTTGACTGGCAGACATTAAGGGAATTTATTCATCTTGTTAAATTGATACCAAGAAGCAATGGTAAAGGAATTACAATCAGAAGAGTTGACAATGATGGATGGAAGAACTTATAACTTGGCTGTATGGACGAGAAGAGGTAAAATAACGAATGGCACGAGATGCTAGTTATGTATGTTGGGAATGATTCAATTTAAAAAGAAAAATTAGAGAGATATTAGAGAATAAGAATCACTTGATCTGGTGTATTGATTATATGGAATATATATAACTTTGGTATAATAACGTGTCATGGGGTACAATAGTAAACATAAATTAATTTAGGTTCGACCACATTGAGGGATCGAGCAGATGATTGGTGCTCGAATGTTTTAAAATGTTTTAGACTTACAAGGATGCTCATAAAATTCACCTTCAAGGCTCGGATACTGTGTCTCATAACTAGGGTACCTCAAGGCTTGAGTACTATATCTCAAGGTTAGGGCATTTCAAGACTCGAGCATTGTGTCTCAAGATTAGGGCATCTCAAGGCTCAGATATTATGTCTTAAGATTAGAGCATCTCAAAGCTCAATTATTGTATATCAATGCTAAAACATCTTAAGACTCATGCATTATGTCTCAGGGTTAAGATATCTTAAGACTCGTTCATTATGCCACAAGATTAAAGCATCTCAAGGCTCAGGTTCTATAAAGATCAGATAACAGATCATTGTTTATGCTCAAAAAGTGAAGATTATCATGGATAATGTTGATTGCGAGATAGAGATGAAAATTAGACTATGTTACATTTGGGTTTTTGAAATTTCGTATTATTATACTAGTGAAAGATATCATTTTTTTAATTTTATTATTATTAAAAAGTGAATAAAGATGACAAAATTAACTTTTATTTCCGTATTATAATGATTTTGAGTTTATTATTTTAACAAATATAATAATAATAATATTATTTCAATTAAATATTTTACTTATTATTATTACTATTTTTATTAAGTTTTAATTCTAGTAACCAAATATAACTTTAATGAATAAAAGATTTTTGATTAAAAAGTAAAAAAAATATTATTAAAATTTATAATTATAAAAATAAATTTCTTTAAATACAACTCATATGTTTTTATTATTTAAAAATATTTAATTAAATATAATTTTATATTAAATATCATTTAATTAAAATGAGGTATAAAATAAATTATTTATATATTAATATAAAAAATACTAATATTTTACATTAATTGTGAATTGTTATAAAGTAAAATATGTTAGAGACACTTTTCTATTTATTGTGAATGACTCTAAAGTTAACTTTTGGAATATCATATATAATTATAATTGTACAAAATTTTATAACTTAATTTAGACTTGAGAAGCATAAAAAAAATGGAAATTATAACGGTACTCTTAGCTGACCTCTAACCAAATGACATAATAGCTCGGATGAAAAGAGATGTTTTAAGTCGTGCTTGTTTGAGAAAACATCTCGACGGAGACATGCAATGGAAAATCATAATTGGAATGCATCAATAAAGAACTTAATTGGTATCTAGCTATCAACCAGCTTTGGTCAAAAAGTCTGGTCATTTTTTATATTAATTTTTAAAAAATAAAATCACAATAATTTTTAATTTTTAATGATATATTCTATAATTAATAAATAATATATTTATATTGATATGAATATTATTTTAGAACCTAATATTCTACCATATCTCAATTAATACATTAGTATCCAAATATTCTATGCTATTAAAATGTTCTCAATTAATACATTAGTATCCAAATATTTTATGTTATTAAAATATTTCATTTTAATATTCTAATTCAAGTATTAGTATTTTTTTATATCCTTTTTGAATAATAATAAAAATATTTTACCCAAAATATCTTTTTGACATTTTTATGAAGGTTTTTTTCTTTTTAACATTTAACTAGAGTTAAAAAAATTGAAAAAAATTATTAATTTTCATACCCTCTTTTTTTTATCGCATTAATAATACAAATGTTTTTAGTTAATTTTTTATGAAAAATATTTTTATCAACGTCCTTATGATTAGTCATGAAAAATATTTTCAATTATTAGAATAATATAATTTTTAGTATTTATTTATATTATTATTTTTAGAGGGAAAAATTTAATAATTTTTATTTTTTTAACTTTTATTAGGAATTGAACTAGTTTTTAGCAAAAAAATTTATTTTTTCAATTCTACTTGATTTCCATAAAAAAAATCCTTAGTAAAATGTTAAAAAAGCATTTTGGGTAAAAAATTAATTATTATTAAAAAATGATAAAAAGTATACCAATACTTTATGGTATTAAAAAAAACCTTTTAATGACATGGAATGTTTAAAATATTACTTATTAATAGTATCTTTAAATTATCATTATCCTTATTTTAAACATTGTTGCTTTATAATATTTGTTACTTGTAGTGGTGATATTTTGATGATATTTTAATAATGGATAATTAAAACCGTTGTTATTCGTAAAAATTTGATAATTTTTTCTTATTAAAAACATATTTATTACGTAATATTAAAGAATAACTATATAATTTTTATGTAATTATATGCTTAGTTGTAAAATAAGATCATATTACACATAATAAAAATTATATGATTATGTAAAAATTTAATATCAATGTAGCGTAAACTTATTAAATACTTTATTTTTTTTAATTTTAATTATAAAATTATGTGTCTTAATTTTTTTTATCTCAACTTATAAATACTTTTTATTTTTAAAAATAAATTAAATATTGATTTAAATAAAATTTTATAATAAAATTATTTTTATAGTTAATAAAACTACATAACACAAATTAAATACTATTTTAAATATCTAATTATATTATAAAAAATTTAATCAAATATAATATAATTAAATATAATAAAATTATATTTAATTTATAAAAGATTGATCGCTAACTATACCCCGAGTTAAGGGTGTCCACCGATCTGGTCCGGTTTTGGAAAAAAAAAATTAATCGGATTGGACCGTTTATATTTCTTGTATCAGATTAGATCAGACCGTTTAAAACAGTTTTAATTAAGACAAATCGGACGAGAACCTTTGATTTATAAAACCATTCAATCTGGTCTGATTTTCGATTTGGTTCAATTTTTGGACATCTTTAATGAAAAATAATGTAAAATTGTTAATATATTATTAAACTGATGTAGTCCGATTCGACCGGTTTAAAAATTAATACAAACCTGATCAGATCGTTTGAAAAATAGTTTTAATAAATAAAAATTTAATCAGACCATTTGATTTATAAAACCATTTAATCCGATCCAATTCAATCTGATTTTTTGGTTTGATTCGAATCGAACCGGTTTATGGACATCTCTATCCCGAATATAGCAAATTGATAATGGTACGAGTGTAAAGCTGTGCCTATTTAAAGCATTATTATGGCTTAGGAGCTTGTACCCATTTGTCAAGGGATAATTCTAAATACATCCATCAAAATCTTCAAAAATATATATATATATATATATATCCTTCAAATGTATATTTTTAATAATTTTACCCATTAAAGTATATATTTTGAGATTATAATTAGGAATGTAGCTAAAATTAGCATCTGCAGATTTCTATAATGCAGTGGGGATCCATATTCAACTGTTCAAGCCCAATCAATTGGTCTTATTCACCCTTGATGATGAAAGGTTTCCTACCAAGACCAGAATGATTTTACGCGGCATAACAAGAGCGACAAAGGGGTGTAGGTGAAAGTTTTGACCATGCGATACTGCTTCTACAGTTGTAACAATCAGTTCGCATATTGATATCATTTTTAACTATATATCAATCTTGTAAATATTTCCTATTATTTTATAATTGTTTGCAACGTATATATCTAATTTAACAAAATTATTTATAAAAAAATTATTTAAAATTTAATGAAGTTTTGGGATAATATTATATAAATTACAAACTTAGTTTGACTCATAGTACAAGTTAATGTTGATCAGAAAGAATTATTTTTTATAAAAAATACAAAGTGTTAATATTTTAATTATTAATAAATAATAAAATTTAAAATAATTAATTATAAAAAATATATTAATTTATATTATTTAACAAAGATAACCTAGTATTAATAAATAAATAATTGTTAATATTTTAACCACTAATAATTTATTATATAATTGATAAAAAATAAGATTTTTAAATAAATTAAATAAGAATAAATAAGTAAAGTAAAATAATAGTTATTATTTTAAAGCATGTAAGTAATTTTTTCAAAATTTATAAAACATAATTTTTAGATATATATATATATATATATATATATATATAACATCATATTTTGTTGTTTCCAAATCATATTTATTTTTAAATTTAAAAATTATCAAAAATACTTAGTTTTCTTTAAAATATTTATTTTATCCCGATTGAAAATTATTAAGAGTATTTTCGATCATTTTTGAAAACTAATAATAAATATGTTATGAAAATAATAATATAAGATGTGGTAATAATCTCATCAAGTTGTAGTTGTATTCTCATTCTTTTTTTTAAGTATCAATTATATACAAGATAATATTAAGATTATTAAATTTATATTATAAATTTAAAAATTAAATTTTTAAATATAATATATATAATGATAATACAAAAATTTAAATATATTTTTTTGGATGTGATATTCTACACTTCTAAATATAAGGTTATAATTTTGAATTACAAAAAAATATGGTTTAGTAAAAAAAAGAATAAATATTCTAACAATATATAATATTAAACATTATATATAAAAGAAAATATAATTCAATTATTAATAAATACATTATATATAATTAATTCAATAAAATAAATTACTCTACCGATGCTTCATCCTTAACCTTCGTGAAGAAGAATAAACATAATGGTTCTATGTCTTTTTCTCATAATTGTCGTACTCTTATTTTTCTTTCCTCTCCTTAATTAAGCTCTTATCAAAATTATTATTTATATTTTCTTTACAAATTTTATCTTTTTTAAAATTTACCTAACAACCAAATTATATTTATTAATTAAATATATAATAAATAAGAAATATAAATATATAATTTCACTAACAAATTGAATTTAGAGATAAATAAGTATTAAATATTGAAAAAAATATTTCAGTTTACTACGAAATTTTTTCGATCAGTTTGACACTTTTATTCATAATATGTGCTTTAATCAATTTTTTTGTTCAGTTTTTCTGACCAAATGAAAAAATAAAATTGGCAATTTTACTAAACGTGTGATAACTGTTTGCAAATGATAAACATTCAATGGCATTTCCAAAAGTTGTGGTCAAATTCTTCATTTTTTTTAATTTTGTAAAAGAAAATAAATGTAGAAAAGTTGTTTGAAACAAATTTTATGAATGAAAGTACAAAAATGATATGAAAAAAAATTCATATTAAAGCTACACCAATATTTACAAGTTAGTTTAAATGGGATAGAGAGCTAGGACCTTGAGATGATATCGATTACTCCATAGCTAATTTGGTGTGTTCACTCTCTACCAATTATATGTTTGAAATTCTTGTTTCCTGTGTTAAAGTATATCAATGATCCCTTTAATGTATTTAAAAAATAATTATCAAGTTATACGAATGAAGCCTAGGAATTCAAATGGGAGGAAAAATATTTTAACTAAGTGATCTAGAAATCAGACATTATCTATTAAGTAACGTCGTTACTTCAATAATTGTAATTACTAGAATTTGAATATAAGACACTTAAATATCATATTAAAAGTTTGTTGAAAAATTAACTTTTTAAAAATATTAAGTTATTAAGAAATATCAACAATTATTTTATATGTTTATCATTCATTCATAAGTATTAACTTTATGCACCATACAGATCCTTATAAATGTGTGATCATATCAATATTAATACATTGGATCCCATTAAAAGTTTGTAATTAAACGTGTTTGGGTAAATGTAGTACTAGAATAGGTGATATATGAGAAAGTCTTCGTGTTATAAATTGTGAGAGTCATCGATCCATTTAATTGAAATCCCTTAAGTTTGAGAAAGATAGGTTAACTTATGTAGTATTACATTAATTAAGAAAGAAGGCTTATAATGGTAAGTATGAGTTAAACGATGATGGCTTAGGCCTAAAGTGGATCATATCATACCATGTGTTGGAGTTCAGATTTACACTTGGTATCAAAACATAACCCAATCATATATATATATATATATAGTCCAGGAGAACATTGAACCTTTTACGTGGAATAAAAGATCTAATATAATTGACATTTATATTTAACAGTAAAAATGATAAAAATAATATTTATAGTTGTTAGGATATACTTATGGGTCATGTACTCTACCGTGAGAGGATCCTTAGACTCTATCTCCAATCTAAGGTACGTTAATGAGTTTTTTTGTCTTCTCCAAACCTTGAATCTAAGACTTAATTCTTAAATATCTCAGGTTTTATTTTTGTTTAAAATATTTTTTTTAATTACTGGAATTGTATTTTTTATTTATTTTTTTCTTAGCGATAAATAACACATATATTAATCCTAAATTTCAAATTTTAAATCCTAAACACCATAACTTAAGTTTTAAATTGATTAGATTTAAGATTATTTTAATATTTTTAATATATATATATATATATATATATTTATTTTTTAAAAACTGATATTTAATTATTAATCATATTATTTATATGTTATATATAAATATATTTCGTTCCCTAATTTCATTGCTTAGGTTTATATATCGGGCCCAAAATCTGAAGGTATCGTGTGAAAAACCATGGAGTTTGGAGAAATTTAGGCCCAAAACTGACAACAATGGCCTCTTAAAGTATTAGCTTTATATTTATTCCCACCCTTCATTTATGACTCTAGAACTTACTTTTTAATTTATAACTTTGTAAGAGGAGGCTTGAAGGGAAACACTGACAAAATGATTTATAACTTCTAACTGAGATTTATAGGCGTAAGTTATATAAAAAAGAGTTACCAATAAATAAGTGTGAGAAAGTGCAAAAGCAACCATTAATGAGGAAAGGAGCTTTTTTTTTCTTTTCTTTTTGAGATTATAATCATGTTGTATTAGCCTTAACCAAAAATTTAAGATTCAAATTATAATCCCTACATCTTACATACAAATTGGTATTTATGATTTGAACTAAAAAAGGAATTGATGTATAACCTCCTTCATTTATTGAAAAATAATCATTTTTCTCTTTTTTAAATTATCCACCTCATAAATAATATGTGATAAGTTAAAAAAAGGTATGAATTCTTGTATTATTAATATTATTTAAAATTAACTTAATTCGATTAGATTATATATCACTATTATTATTCTTAATTTAAGTGTGATATTATGTAGACATATTGATACAATAACATTAATAGTTGTTTTGTTTTTATAGTATTGCAATTAACATTATTAAGTAAAAGAAAAAAAAAAGGCTATTTATTCGCTTTACAAGTTAGTTAGATACATTTATCCCAAAAATAAGTTAGTTAGATATATGAGAAAGAAAAATCACTTACATGATAAGTTATGAATTATTGAAATTTGTGTGTTATTTATTACTTAATAATGTATATGATATCTTTTTATTAATCATAAATTTGCATGTCGGAGGTAATGAATGTTAATTACTACTTATTTTGACATAATGCCCAAGTTAATTTACTCGATGAAAATATTATTGTTTCGAAGCAAATCACAACATGGAAATTGGCATTTGGCAACCTCCTCAAGCCAACAAGAGCGGCATAGGAGAAGCCCTCGCTTACGCTTTTGGCATGTGTTGCAATCAATGCTTTTTAACCACTTTCATTGCATCCAATTGCTTCCTCATGCTTCTCGCTTTTGCTGCCATTTTATTTCGGATTAATTTCTTTCCTTTTTTTAACCCACAATTATATAATTATAATTAATTTTATCGATAATTATTAATTAAAATAATAAAATTAATTTTTTTGGCATATAATTAACTGACATTAGTAAATTAATTGATATATAAAAGTTATGTTTATTGTCATACTATTTTTTATTGTTTTAATAGTATATTTATTTTTAACTTTTTATTCACATAATCTACATATTTTTTCTCATATAGTATAAAAATATACATTTTTTGTATGCTTAAAAATAATACATATATATTTTATAACATAAAATATATTTATATTTTTGAGGAGTTTGAAATAAAAATTATTTTAGTAAATATGTTATATAAAAGACAGCGTGTACTTATGAAAAAAGAAGAAGATAGAAATTATATATTCTATTGTTGCTTTTTTCTTAAAAAAAATTATTTTATTGGGAAAAAATATTACCAATATACACGGTCAAGCGTTTCTCTGCTCATGTGGATGCTCTACATATCAATTAATGAAAAGGGCATAATAAGAAGTCAAGCTCACAGAGTGACTTGCAAATGGTACGTCTCCTTAATTAATAGGTCCCAAATTAGCTATAAAGAGACATAAACCTCATTAATTATTGATTATTAAAACATAAATTAATATTATGTAA
This sequence comes from Hippophae gyantsensis, assembly GCA_030763125.1. NCBI lineage: Eukaryota > Viridiplantae > Streptophyta > Magnoliopsida > Rosales > Elaeagnaceae > Hippophae > Hippophae gyantsensis. The sequence continues at coordinate 52,096,695 of CM061033.1, forward strand.
CGAAAAGATTTCAAAACAAACCTCATTAATTATTGATTATCAAAACATAAACGAATATTATGAAACGAAAATATTAAAAAACAAATCCTAAGAAACGCACACCTAAATGTAACAGTTATATATCATTTTGATGCACTGTTCTATAAGCTGACTTTTGATGGTATGAAAACGACTAGTTATAATATATATATATATATATATATTTCTATTATGATATTTTAATATGTTCAGTATTCTTAGTTCCATTTTCAAAATTTTCTTATACAATTAAAAAAAAAAAGAGTTCTTGTTTAGCTCTGTTATACAAGGTATTATTTGGTTCTCTTAGAGTTGAAAATTAGTTTTTGTAGTACTCTTAAAAATTAAAAAAAATTAATTTTTTGATCTTTTGGAATTAAAAAGAGTTGTTTTAATCCAAACTTAAAGAATTAAAATAAACATTTTCTCTGACCAAATAAACTATTGCGTTGATCAATAATTTTTTTAAAATAATATATTTAAAATTTATAATTATAAAAATAACACGGCACTTAATACATTTTTACGATTAAAAAAAGTTTTATAAATCATTTTGTTATTAAATTATATGTTATTTAAATTAAATTATAATTATTTAAATTTATTTAATATTAAACGTCGTTAAATTAAACACAATTTATAATATTAAAATGTTATTTTTATTGTTATAAATTTTAGAATTATTTTTTATACTTTTTCTTTTTTATTTCCAGGTCTTACTCAAATACAAGGGGAAAATGTGCAAAGCAGTAGTCGATTTATTCAAAGTAATAAGGATAAAATTAGCTGATTGTTAAAGGATAATAAATTTCTTTAACAAGAAGTAAAACAAGAGATAAGTGAATTTATAACGAATAATTTTTATTGCATTTTATTTTTAAGAAAATAATCTTATTAATTATATTTTTGAGTATTACTATCTTATATTTCTAAAGAAAAAACACATCATTAATTTATTCACAATTTTCCGACTCTAATAGTTTAATTAGATCCACTTCATTTAATTCTATTGAATGTTACGTGTTTAAGTTTTCAAGAAAACAGTATTTACCTTTAAATAAAAATATATAATTTTTATGCAAGCACTGGATCGTAATTGTTTATCAAATTTTCAAAAATAAAGCATTTAAGTTTCGGAGCTTTTTTTATAAGTAGTTTTAGTCCAATAGGTTTAAGTGATACTACTACATGTTTAAATGCTTAATTTTTTATTTTTTCTAATTTTTAAAAATTATTATTTATGTTAAAAAATTTAAATATACTTGAAAAATAAAAAATAAAAAACCTTAAAAATTATTAAATTCAACTATTCTAATTAAAATAGCTATTAAATTGGTGTAACATTTCCCTATTTAAGTATTGAATAAAATAGTTATATACATCACCAATAACCTTACCTCGTATAAATATTTTTTTCCCGAATAATGTGCATACGTTGTTCACATGATAGGAATTATTTTTTTAATACATAATAAGGTGATATTTTAATATAATAAAATTAAAAATTAATATGATTACTTATTTAAAAAAAATAAATAAAATATCTATAAATACATTCATTCAAATACAATACTGCATGAGTCCTTTTAGAAGGCACGTTACATAAACTTTTCTTTTTCTCAGCTATTCCTTTCGTGTTATTCTTATGTATTACTTTATGATTATCCTCACTTCATACATATTATTCTTATAATTATTAAATTAAATATTAAAATTTTCTTAATTTTTCAAAATAAATATTTTACTTTTTTAATCTAGATATAATCTTGTTATTATAAAAAATAAATAATTTTAATATTATAATTTATTAAAATAAATACTTTTAATCTATTAAAAATATAAAAAATAAGAAATTTTATTGAATAACTTTTATAAATAACGAAATTATATATACTAAACTCAAAAATTAAATGAGTTAAAATTATCATTTTAAAAAAGATGCTTAAACTTTTATATCTAGTATAATAATTATGAAATTAAATTAATTAAGTTAAATAATTACATGAAATTTATTACTTAATTTAATAATTATAAAATTAATATTTTTATTCCATAAAAATAAAAGGATCTCGTATTGCTTGATAGTCATGAAGAATGTAGTAGGAGTCGGAAGGTTCTAGGGTTACTTAAGTTGTGAAACAGTGTAAATACACACCAAGAAAAGTGCCAATTGATGGATTGCATGGAAGGTCATTTAATTGTAATGAAACGATCGATGGGTCATGTGGGGATTAATGAATTACATCGGTGTCATTTTCAGCATTTATTGTTTTTTCCAACAGCTTTTGTCTCATTTCACGTCCATGTCCCATTTGTAGGTGATGCGCCTTCGAATGTGGTTATAAGGTGCCTTTCATTGTGTATTGGCATTCGCTCTCACCCAATTGGCCTATTAATTATTATTAGTACTCTTTTTATATTTGTCGTTTGTCGAGTACAATTTTGCTCAATATATATATATATATATGTTTCAATGGATAATAGCATAAGACAATTTTTTTTTTCAAATTTAACTTACAACTTTGAACCACATATGACAATTACATTTCGACATAAAAACTAGGATTTGAAACATTATCGGTAAACTTTTTAATATTCATATTTTCATTTAAAGTATATAATAATAATCAATTATTTATATTAAGATATACAAATAATTCAATTTTATTTTACATTGAAAATTTTATTACATGTTTAACACAACACATGTGATATACATGAAAGATAATTTTATTATTCAAAATAATGTAATATATTAATAGTATTTTTATTTATCAAAATATATGTACGTGGACATATATTATCATAATAGTATATTTTAATCATTATATTCAATTTTATGTACATCAGTAATCTAATAATGAATTTAAGTATGTGTAATACACATGAATAGAAAATTAAAAACAATTTTATTTTTTAAATAATTAAAGAATAAAAAATTTCATTAAAATTTATTTACCAAAAAAATTTAATTTAACCTCAAAATAAAGCAAAATCATGAAAAGGTAGGAGAGTATCTTGAAAAAAACATCAAGGAATCTAATCATATTTAAGATGGTGTGGGGTTTGTATGGATTTACAATAAAAATTATAATTTTTTTATATTAAAAGATCTAAGTATAATAGAAGACTCCTGTTTCAAATTTAGAAACAAAATAAAAGTTTAAAAAAGGTTAACAACTTAAACCAATTGTAATTCCAACTAAATATCTAGTATAATCACAACAATATTTATAAATCAAAAGTGATGTAAACATGTAAATAATATATATGGCATAAAAATGAACATAAAAAACTACAACAATCATCAAGTACGAAAGATAACATTCAAATATTTTAAGTTTAAAAAATATAATTTAATTTCTCGCAAAGACATATAATATAAAAGATAAAGAAAAACATGCAACAAATGAATTTCAAATAACATGAGACAAATTAAGAACAAACATAAGACATATTAAATAATAGAGAAAATAACCTAGTAAATTAAAAAGTATATAATCTATATTATATGTCATATGAATAACATGATTGTAAAAAAAAATTATAATACTTTGATACTATATATTGAAATCATGTGATATTATGCTATAAGATGTAGAAAAAATGACAGGTTGAAGATTAAGAATAATTCACTAATAAGAAACAATTTTAAAGATGAGTTTACTTCTAATGTTTTGCTCATATGTATAGTACATGCTAAAATTTTTATTTTGAAATATTGATTTACTTAAAATTAAATATAATAATTATTAATATATTTTTATGAAAATATGGATCTCATCTATGGTTTCTACCATGACTAAAACTGAATCGGGAACAGAGATCGGGATGGAATCGCCAAACGTGGGTACTAGTAAAGTATTAAACTTTCTAAATAATATAATTATCTTTTACTTATATCACATAATAAAATTTTTAATTTAAAATATAAAATTAGATTATTTATATATCTTAAAATAAATAAGTAATTATTATTGTAATATTTTAAAAATAATGGTTTTTATGAAATCTTTTGATTAAAAAGGATATCATAAGATACAGAACCCTAAAAGTTGGATTGATTTATAATTCTTCCAGTTATTTTAATTGATACGATGGTAGATTACAAACAAATTCGAGCTTAAAACATGTATGGTAATTTTCATTCATTTCATTCTATTTTTCACAATATAATTAGAGTTTAATTGATTTTACTATTAAGTGAACAAAGCTTTTAATTTAAATATGTAGAAATAATGAAGACATTAACAAGATAGAGTTGGAATTATAAGTAAAGAATTAAATATCTAGAAATTAATAATAATACACATAATAAAGGTTTAGGAGCTAGCTAGGCTAGTTGGATGAGACCAGTCTTAATGGTGTGCTTAATTTACTACCAAAATTGCTTTTACTAATTTTATATAAAATTTATTAATGTTCCACTATTATATTTTGTTAGCAAACATGCATTTCAGATTAAATATTATTATTTTAAGTATTCAGTTCCTAACTTTTTTTCCCCCAACTACATTATGTTTGGTACACCTCCAAAAAAACAACAAAACCTAATTTGAACTATAAATATTCTTGAAAATTCCACTTCTGGATTAATATAGTTATACCCTATTTATATGAAAACCATTAAATTGACTAAAATAAATATATAAATTCAAATAAATAGTCAAATTTCTGATAAAAAACCATTATTACATTCAAGGTTTAATAAACATACAACTGATTTTTTAATTGGCTTTATAGAGAATAAATGTTTGAAGCATCAAGCATATGCAACTTTTATGAATAAAATTAGCTATACAATTGTACTCTTTAAAGAAAATTTGTTGTAATTAATAAGAAGAACCCTACATGCATTTATATTTATGAAAAATGCTAATATCTTATAAATTTATATATATATATATATATTTATTATATTATATCATATATTATTATCATCTAAAAATAAAATATTTTTCTATTTTTTTTTAATTTAACATATAATATGATACAAATTATCAAAGTGCAAAAGTGTTTTATTAACATTCCTATTATGTTTAATACAACCGGAAGAACGTTAACTAGCTAGTGATAAATTGATAATCATTGTTTGGTTGGTAGAGTGACTTTATCCACCAATTAGACTTTAAATAAAAGCTGTTCAACAAATCTAAGATGGAGCTAACTAGAAAATGACACGGCATCAACATATATATATATATATATTAAATAGATTTTTCTAACATTAAAATTTATAATTATTATAAAAATATTATCAATTTTTTAAAAAAATTATCTAAAATAACACCCCTAAAATTCAAAACAATAAAAATAGTATCATTATCTTGAAATAAAAGGTGTATTAGTTAATGTTAGTGATAATGTTCTTGTTGTTATAAGTTTCAAGTGATTAATTTTATAATTTTTTTAAATTTTATTTTTACTTATATATCATTAAATTTTACAAAATGTTACAAATATTCTATTAACTTCAATCAATTAATAGTAATTGATGACAAATTACACGTACGTCGATAATATTTTTATTATATTTGTAAAATTTAATTTTATTAAAGTAACAAACAAAATTCAATGATATTTTTTTAATATTTGTAAAATTTAATGGTGTAGAAATAAGAAATCAAAATTTGATAGTATTATTGTAACAATTTTTAAAGTTTAGTTGTAAAAAAATCTATTTACTTATATATATATATATATAGATGTTATTATATTTTAAAATTTGAATTTAATGAATAAAAATAAATTAAAAAAATTCAAATAAAATAAAAAGATATATCTACTGTTAAATGGACTCAATTGTGTGTGTATATAATAAGAGATAAAATTTATAGTAACAAAAACAACATCTTATTAATATTAAACAATTTTAAATAACTTTAATTTAATTTAAAATGTGTTCAATATAAAATAATAGGTTAAATTTTTTTGAAAAAACAACATAATAACACATTAAAAATTCTAGACACAAATAGCACCTCTTATGTACAATTTATATATTTTTATTATTAAAAAAATATGGTATATTATTTTATATGGAACGATATTCAATTAGATATCTTTCAAATTAAAATGTAACCGTTTAGAATCTTTTAACGTTGAAGGCTGTCTAATTAAATATCTTTCAATGTTTGGATTTCATTTTTGTTGTTGTAATTTTAAAGAATATTTTTTTTTAAATTTTTTTAATAATAAATATATATGAATTAAACATAAAGAGAAAAGTAAAAGTTTATAAATTTTAAGAATTATTATTTAAAAAAAACAAAAAAATAGTTTTTATTTTGTTTTTAAATCATCTAAAAAATAACACAAGTTTATATATTTATTCATTTTAAATATATGTCTAAAAATATTTTTATTTTATTTTTATATGATTTTTTCATAAATTAAAAAATTAAAAAATACCAATATTATAAAATAAACGTTCAACATATATAATAAATATTTGTTCAAAATATTAAATAAATTAAATATATATTTAACATATATGCATTGAATATATATATATTTAATATCTCAAATGAATTTTTTTTTGTGTTTTCTAAATAATATTTATAAACTCACTTTACGGTGCCTATAAATAACATATATAATTTCATTACAAGAAAATTTGTAAATTATTATGTTATTTATATATTTTAAAAAACCTTTTGTTTTTTATACGGTCCAAGGAATTGATTTTATTTTTAAATCTTTTTTAAAAAGACTTATGTATTTTAAGTTATGTAAAAAACTTATACATTATATTTTTAAATATTTAAAAATATTTTTTTATATTATATGTATTTCATGAAATGATATCAAAAATAAAATTTTATCAATAAAATAAAAAAATTAATTATATTTTTCATCGTATAAGTATAATTATATGTTATCGGCATAATTATAAATTTAAATATTCATAATGTTGAATATATTTTTAAATATTCATAGTGTTGAATATATTTTTAAATATTCAATAATATATTATATTTTATATAATTATAATTATAATATGTTAAATATAATTATAATTAAATATCTTTTTTGTAAATATTTATAATTAGCTTATAAAATAAATTATACTATATAATTTTTTTGAAACAAATTATAGTGGATAATCTATCACATTTTAATTGTAATGTGGAATTAAAGTCTTATAAAATCGTACCAAAGCCAATCGAAATGTGATAATTTTTTTTCCCAAATAAGTTTAGTGGTGTCAAGCATTTTCCCAAATTTATTGAACCAAGTGAAGCCAAACCCGAAACTTCAGGGCCTCGGGTTACATGAACTTGACCAAGGTTTATAAATTTTGTAATGGTTTACCGTTTACCCCATTTACCTTGATTTCAGAGCTGTGCTTGATAGATCACGTTCCACTGAATTTTAACAAAACTCAATGCATGAAAAAAAATAAAAATAAAAAAACTGATTAGAAAATAGAACTAATTAAAGTTGCTGGTAACGCAAAAGAAAAAATAATAACAAATGCTTAGGACCAATGTTTATTCTTAAACCATTTCATTTAAAAAATGAAACAAATAATTGCATGTACGTATTTCCTTTTAGAAAGTGAAACACAAGCTCGATAAGTAAGTGACTGTTAAAAAAAAGAGACTGTTAAAAACTTATCAGATTGAATTTCCTTTATTAAGTGATCGTTTTTGTGACGAAGGTGATTGTGAAAAATAATAAATCATATTATTTTTTATTTTTATGGTTCAAATAATTAAAAAAATATCATTTTTATTCTTATAATTTGTAACTACCAAATAAATATTTTTTAAATCTACTTTCATATATTTTTATAAGTAAATATATATAAGTTTAATATATCATTTTATTTTAAATGTCGTTTAGTTTAAAGATATTATTTTTATAATTTCTCGATTATTATTTTTTGTTTTAAAATTGAATTTAATTAGATTGTATAATCATTTTATAAATAGACTTTTATTTGCAATTTACTATCATACTTTAAACATATATTTTTATAAGTGATGAACATACATGCAATGATATTCATAAAATTAAAAAAATATTATTTTTGTTTATTACATCTATGAAAACATTAAAAATAAAAAATAAAAATATGTGTTAAATATTTAATCAAAATGTACAAAATATTAATTAAAAAAATCAAAATATACAAAAATAATAAATGCATACTATTTTTTTAAAAAATTAAAAATAAAATTAATATATAAATAGATTAAAAATAAAACTCAGTGTACACGTAACTTAGGTTAAAAAGTGCATTAATAACAAATATAAGAAAAAACAGGATAAAAGGATAAGAGAAACATAGAGATAAGAGACTGCACGCGCTAAAGAAGGTAAATATAGAATCAAAAGAGGAATTCGAATCAGTGAATGAGAAATTTGCGACAGGATTAAAAGAATATATCAGATACAAAGTCAAAGAAATACCAAATATTTACTTTAAAATAAGAATCAGTAAAATAAAGTAGAATAATAAGGAAAAAAAATCACCTGAATTTCGGCAAAAGTCATTCTACTTTTTCTGATCCGAAACTATCGAAATTAAATTAATAAAATAATGGATTTGGTGTTGGTTTGTTTTTTAATATTTGTTCAACTAAATAATTGCTGTTTTCTGTTTCACACTCCCAACACAGTCTGGTCGGCAACGAAACTTCAGCTTTTGCTGTGTCTCTCTCACTTTCTGTGTGTTTCAGTTTTTGCTCAAAGTACTTAGCTTTTAAATAAACAACACTCTTTCTCACTTTACTCACACTTCTTATTATTCTCTTTTATCTTCCACCTACCCACTCTTTCCCGGGAAATTTCTCAGGATTTTATTTTCCGGGAATCTTGAATCCTACCCATCTTTGAAATTCCTTCTACCGTTTCTTTTGGATACTGAGATAACTTTCGGGATTACTTGGGTTGTTCCCAATATCTGGTGTTCTCCTTTTGCTGCGCAGTTATGTGAGTGTAATCTTATTTTCCTTGTAGTTTGCTTATTCTGTTTTATTTTCTCATGGGTCGCCTTGAGTATGGATTGGGATAAGAAAAATGATCGCTTTCCCTTTTCTTTTTGGTGGGTTCTTATCTAATTACATAGAATACCAGATGTCGTGGATTTTCATATGAAAATAATTGTTCTTTGACTGGAGTGAGTGGTAAAAATATGAAGAATTTGTGATGGCTTGTCGTTAATTAGAAATATCAATTACCTTTATTCTTTCTTTATGTTTCGTTTTTCTGACCGGAGATTTTTTCAACTTCTGTATGGTAACAGCATTATTTGTGCAAAAGGATTAGTAATTCAGAAAGGAGTTATCTAGTCAACGTAATGATCACTATAATGGACTCTATTAAGGAACCACTGAAAAGGAACTATGAGAATTGTTTGGATCCTCAACTATGGCATGCCTGTGCTGGTGGGATGGTTCAAATGCCACCTATTAACTCTAAAGTCTTCTACTTTCCTCAAGGCCACGCAGAACATGCTCAGGGGAACATTGATTTTGGAAATTGTAGAATTCCTTCTCTCCTTCTCTGCAGAGTATCTGCTATCAAGTACATGGCAGATCCTGAAACTGATGAAGTTTATGGTAAAATAAGGTTGATCCCGATAAGGGATAATGGCTTTGATTTTGAAGATGATGAGTCTATCTGTAAAAATGGATCAATTGTTGAGAATCCTGATAAACCCTCATCCTTTGCCAAGACATTGACACAATCTGATGCTAATAATGGGGGAGGATTCTCTGTTCCTCGTTATTGTGCTGAGACTATCTTTCCTCGATTGGATTATTCAGCAGAACCTCCTGTTCAGACAATTCTTGCTAAGGATGTACACGGGGAGATTTGGAAGTTTAGGCATATTTATAGAGGTACCCCTCGGCGTCACCTTTTGACAACAGGGTGGAGTAATTTTGTGAATCAGAAGAAACTTATTGCTGGGGATTCAATTGTGTTCCTGAGAGCAGAAAATGGAGATCTTTGTGTTGGGTTAAGGAGGGCCAAGAAGGGAATTGGTGGTGCTTCTGAATATTTATCTGGATGGAACCCTGCTGGTGGAAATTCTGGCTCTCAATATGGGCGATATTCTTCTTCTCAAAGAGATGAAAATTTCATGGTAAAAAATTGTACCGGGGATTTAAAGGGAAAAGTGAAGGCTGAATCTGTTATTGAAGCTGCAGCTCTTGCTTCCTCTGGACATGCCTTTGAGGTTGTCTATTATCCTCGTGCAAGCACACCCGAGTTTGTTGTTAAGGCCTCCTCAGTAAGAACTGCAATGCAAATTCGGTGGTTTCCTGGGATGAGGTTCAAAATGCCTTTCGAAACAGAAGATTCTTCCCGGATAAGCTGGTTCATGGGAACCATATCTTCTGTTCAAGTTGCCAGTCCCATTAATTGGCCGGATTCTCCATGGCGTCTTCTACAGGTTGGTTCTTTTTCCCACATGAATGACACATGTTATACACAGATATTGTGTACCTCAATTTTTTTTTTCTTTTTCTGAATTTGCATTAAAATTTATTTATTTTTCATATTTGTTTCTGATGTCCAGTAGAATATTGAATGATTAGGATTTGTTTCTTCTTTTGGGAAATCACTTTGTTGCCTTATAAAATTTGTTCTTTGTACGATGTATTGGTCTACATCTACACCATAATGCATTTTTTTTATTCTTCTATTTCTCTATCATTGGTTAGAAAGAGAATAGTTGCTAATTGAAGTAGCTTAGAATGAATCAAAACTATTGAAAACTCTGATCTATTAGCTTTGGATTGAAGCTGTACTTCCTACACATTAATCATGAGAATTACTGAGGTTACTTTTAGTAGATGAGTCACAGTATCCATGCTGGGTATTCTTTTTTGGATGGTTGCCAGATATAACCTAAAACCTTTTGCTGATGGAAGCACTTGCATGTAACCTGGTAGCGGTTTATGTTTTGCATATATAACCAAATAGAATGCCAATATATAACTTCATGTGTCTGCTATTATTATGAAGTAGTTCTAATGAACATTTTATGGGTCATTAGTCATTAATTACAGAGTTTAGCATTCTGATACTTAAATGTAAATCACCTTCACTTGTATGGTTATACTGTTAGCACAAGGACCTGCATTGTGTTTCCTCGAGTTTATTCACCTTTGGTTTGTAAATATTTCCGCAAAACATCATGCTTATATAGGGTTATTCTGCTTTGTATTTTGATCTATGATTCTTTTGTATCACTTTTTTAGTTACTTACCAATGTATAAAATAATGTATCAGGTTGCATGGGATGAACCGGAATTACTCCAGAATGTGAAACGTGTCAACCCATGGTTGGTTGAATTGGTGTCGAGCATGCCAGCTATCCACCTCTCTCCCTTCTCTCCTCCAAGAAAGAAGTTGAGGCTTCCACAGAACCCAGAGTTTTCTTTAGCTAACCAACCTGCAGACTTTTCATTGCCCAGCCAATCTCGATTTCCTTTCCTTTCCAGCAACCTCCTTAGTTCCAGTAGCCCTTTATCTTGTATTTCGGATGATGTTCCTGCAGGCATACAGGGAGCCAGGCATGCTCAATTTGGAACATATTCTGCAGATCTCCAATTAAACAGGTTACAATTGGGTCTATTTCCGGTTGGGTTTCATCAGCACCATGATTGCACTGATCCTTGTGAAAAGCCTAATTTCAATTTAATGCATAACACTAATGAGAATGTTAATATTCCTTGCTGGATGAAAATGGATCATCCCACCCAAAATTTGAAGGCAAACGATGAAAAGAAGACTCCTCACATATTGTTGTTTGGTCAAGTGATTCTTACCGAGCAGCAGAGTTCAAAGAGTTCCTCTGGTGAAAACCTTTCATCAGATGGGATTCCACTTAAAACATCAAACTTTTCTGATGGTTCTGATTCTGCATTAGGTGCCAATGGCTCAGTGGAAAATTTATCTGATGGAGGGTCTCCTTGTTACAAAGATCATCTTGGATTAGAGACTGGTCATTGCAAGGTTTTCATTGATTCAGATAATGTCGGTCGGACTCTTGATTTGTCACTTCTTGGTTCATATGAAGAATTATATGCAAAGCTGGCTGACATGTTTGGAATTGAAAACTCGGAGATTTTAAGCAACATGTTGTACCGAGATAGTGCAGGTTCAGTTAAGCACACTGGAGACAAACCCTTCAGGTAATCTTTTGCTTCATTCTTCTTGGAGAATTTGCATCTTTGAGTCTCAGTTAGGACCTCTATGATTTTTAACATTTGTTTTTCACCTGTGCAGTGAGTTCTTAAAGACGGCTACAAGGTTAACCATTCTTGCAGATTCAAGCAGTGACAACCTAGGAAGATAAAGATTGACAACTCTCTCCTCCACAATTGTACAGTCAAAGTACTCAAATCCTGATTTTGATGTTTCAACTTTTATGGATACCCCAACTGATGGTATCTCATATCGGTTTATTGTTTCATTACAAGACATGCTCCAATAATTAAGGAACTGGATTCGTACCGCTTTGTTAAAGCTAGATTTCACTCTGCAAATTTCTTGGTTTCAATTTTTCCCATTTATCTGACATGAAATGATTTTGGAATGCATAGGAGATCGGTTTTTTGTGCTGCCAAATGTATTCGTATTTATGTATTTATAACGCCATTAGCAACCTCAATATGTTACTAAAGGCTGGATATATGGTTTTTGATAGACATTCTGAATTTACATAAGTTTTTTCCCCTGAAAATTAAGCTCAAGTTCCAAATATTAATGTTAGCTGGTTCTGTTATTTTGTATTCTCTTTCACACAAGAAAAAGAAAAAATATTACTTAAGGATGGCAGTCAACCATGCACCATCTCAACAGCTTATTGTTCTTAAGAAGAAACTAGGAAATTCTTTTGGGTGCTGGGTATACGTTACAGATTTATTAGAATGTCGATTTATTAGAATGTCAACTGACGTAATAATTTTTCATTGGATACATTTTTACGGGTTCAATTATACTTGTTAATAATAATATGTTACAATTTGTGATACATCTCAAAACTTGACATAGATATTAATTTTAAATTCTTTTATTAAATCCATAGGGATATGAGCACAACCTGTCAGGGGCTTGGGATCACAAATTAACCACGGCTGAGACTTGAGACTAGCTCTAGTCAAATGAGGCAAGCTTAAAAAATGGATTTGTTTAAGACACCAAGCAGACAAAGATTCGTGAGCCAAGGAACACCAACCTTTAAGCTAGATTTAAACATGAAGATCAATTAATGATGGTAAAGAAAAGGTCATTCATATTATTTAATTATAATTAAAAATAAGGAGTGACCTTTTGATTTAAGAAAAGATGGAGAAAGGAAAAATTAACATGACAGCAAAGATAGAGGAGACATAATACATTCTTCATGCGAATAAGGATCCCTCTTTGACCAAGTTGTGTTATGTAATTCGTGTGTGATTTTAAAAAGAAGAAGGAAAATAATGGGAAGCACCTAAAAATTGAGAAAATGTTATCACTTATAACAGAAGACAGCACTAGACAGGGTGTGGAAATTGAGAGAGCTCGATTACGATTTCCATTCAATTAATTAAATTCTTATTTTATTGACCAAGATCCAAGATCTCTATTGTTTTGTCCCTTCAAGTCAACTCTCTAGCAATTAGCTTTCCTCATTAGAAGATTGAAAAAACATCTACTTTTTTTTTTAATATTAAATTGCGTGTAACCTGAGAAACTGGAACGTGAGGCAACCAAATGTTTGCCTGATCTGATATTTAATTAGTCTCAGTCAACTACGAAAATTTGTCAACCAAACACCACTTTGAAAAACTTTGATATGTCAATGTCATCTTATATTGTTTGTAATATGTTATATATAAAAAAAATGTTATGGTAATACATATCAGCTGGAATATTATTATCAATATACATATATCATATATATTTCAGCTGGAATATGCAATCGGAAAAACAGTGTTAGTTTTACTCGAAGTGTATAACCAAGTTAGGAGTGTAAAAAAAAAAAACTGGTTTAACTGGACCAAATCGTAAAATGGTTTGTTAATACTGGACCTGACCATTTGTTATGTACTTATTAATGTTAAATATATTAATATTAATTTTATAAAAAAAAATGCATTCGAAGCTAAAGCCTTCACTGGGTAGAGAAGAAACACAAAGACTAACCACTTTGATGGTAGTTTTGGCCTTTATTTAAGTTATTGAAGTTTAACTCAAAAGAAATAAAAAATTCATTGTATATAAATATTAATAATATATTTTTAAAATTATCAAATACTTTAGGGAATACAAATAGTAAATATGAGAGATAAAATCAATATATTTTTTCTCACTCCTCAACTTAATTTATTACAAGTAGATATAAGGAAAATATTTTGACGCCTTTTTATTTAAAAATAAAAGAAATTATATATTATTTATGATTATCTAAAATATTTAAATTGTTATAATTATGTTGAAAAATACGAGTTATAAAAAAATGTATAAAAGTTGAGTAACGTGAGTTTCTTTTACAAGAATAAAACACTTATATTGTACATGTATTTTTCATGACAAAATAATAATTTCAATTATGGGCTATAAACAAAAACAAAAAAAAAAGAAAAAAGAAATTACAAGCAGAGCTCTCAAGAAGAAAAAGAGAACCCAAAAGTCACCGTCTTTATCGCTTGAAGTCGAAACCTTTAGCAAACCTGAAGAAGAAAAACTCAAATATGAAAAAATTAAGAGAATTCAAAAGCTAGTCTTTGAGAAAGACGACCAAGTTGAGGAAGAAAAGTCGAAAAATGAAGTGTCCATTGTTGACTCCATCATCTCTTCTTCTTCAATTGTAAACACTTGTATTGAATTCGATTAATTTTCACTTAATTTCATTACACAAATACACAATTTTGATAGTAATGTTATCGTTAATTAGTCTCTCAAACTTCTTCATCTTCCTTCTTGTTTTTTTAACAACCCATACCTGAAAATTCATTTTATTTTTCCCAAGCCAACCATCAAATAATATTACTTTTTTGCATCTCTGTAATCTTTAGAATTAATCCTCTTTATGTTTTTCTCACCTTATCGCGTTATCTCTTTTCTGTTCTTTGAACTATTCACGATCCTTAACTCGGAGGTTTGTGTATTATCTTCATCTTCCTTCTTTTTATGTTTTTTTTCTTCAACCCAAACCCAAACTTATTATTCTATCTTCAATTATCGTATAAGATTTAAATTAAAAATCTTGGTAAAAAAGCAAATTTCATTTCTAACTTATCACAAATGTTATACACACATGCATTGAGAATACAACCCATCACAGCAAAATACCTTCGAGGAAAGTAAAAGAAAAAAAGAAAAAACAGACTTTTTTAACAACTCAATGTAATAAAGTATTATTTTTATTATTATAAAATTTAATAATATTATTTTTATTATTATCAAATTTAATAATATTATTTTCTCACCGTAAAAAAAAAAAAAAAAAAAAAGCCAGGCAGCTGGGCGTTCAGCCACCTACTCTTCGACGGTGTTATACCGACTATCAGTTTCTCCACCCTTCTCTCTATCCGACCATCGATAAGATCGAATATATTTATATCTTCCATCAAATGGTAGGTGAATTCTTGAATTCGTTTCCTCGGCTAATAAATGATTTATCTGCGCATAATATTTTACATTCGGCTTCGTGTTATTGATTTGCATCCACCCATAAAGTTAAACCAAACCTTTTCAGCTTAATAGTTGAAATTTTATTTTCACATCTTATTGGCTGAGCCCTATTTCAAACACTTCAAATAGTCAGTGGTCATTTACTGTTAAATCGCCTGCTCAGTTATCGTTATTACGATGTGGTTATTGTAATTTAAAAAGCATTTGGCAATATACTACTTGTTTTAGTATATGGTAAGTTTTATGATATTCAATTAATAGAAAAAAAAGAGAAACACAGCAAATAATTAAGCTGGTTACCTGATATTCACTCCCATTACTCTTCTCAATGTATTTGTTAGATCAACATTTGAAGACATATGTAATCTTCTTAACTATTGGAGGGCACTGACATTGATTAGTCAGTGTTGTTAAATGCTAATAATTGTTTTACAACTAAAATACTTTTCTGTCATTAGATGCAATGACTTATAGCCATAACATGGTACTTAGACTTCAGAGATGTTGTTAAGTCATAACATAACGTGATAAATTATAATTATTGATTACAGGCTTTGTTAGTATGGGATATGATAAAATGGGGGAAAAAATAAAAAAAATATGCAGCAATCTCAGGGAAGATTGTCCAAAATGTTTTTGTATCACAATGCTATCAACCAAATAGGCAGTCCCAGACCCAACTCAATAGAGTTTGTTTTGCTCCTTATATGAGCAACTTGCTTCCCTTTCAAGGAGGGAAGTTCTTCTCTTCTATGCACTTGCGCAATTCATCAAATTACCATAGTGGTTTGGCTAACCGAAGAATTATTCAATGCAATGGTCTGTTCTAGACTCTTGCTATCCAGGTTGTCATCAATTGCAGAATGAATATTTTCGAAATCCTTACAATGCTTGCCTTTTCTTTTCACACTCATCATTGGCCAATCTTTTCAGTTTGTTTTTGGGGCTTCTATATTTACTTTCACTTTTCCAGATGCTTAGACCCGACATGGATTATTTATGGTTTTATTCTTATAGATTTTAAGATGAAGTTATTATTCATACTTCTATGCAGCTGTTCCATCTTCGACTTTGTTGCCATATCTTGACAAAGTTGAATTCTTGAAGCTTCAGAATGCAAAGTACATTTTTTTAAAATTTTTTTAAGTTAAAGTTGCTTGTTTGTCTTTAATTTGGTAATCTTCTGTTTTACACGTTGATATTAAATGGGAAAAATACTAAGTTTTAACATTTTGTACTTTGATATTCGAGCTTTTGCTGTTTATGGTGTTCAAGGAGAATCAGTAACTTAACCGAACCACTTGCTGAAGCAATAGGAGCTGCCTTTGCTGCATGGCTAGTGGAAAAGAAGAAAGCTGACCCCTCTAAACGTTTGAAAGTGTCTGTTGGTCATGATTCCAAAATCTCGGCACAGATGTTACAGGTCTTGCCTTTTACCACTGTTTTTATACTATGTATTTATACATTTATGTATGTTTTAAGTATCCTTGATCATTAATAAGGCTCAACAAGTTTTTCCCACATATTTTCCTAGTGTTTCCTGGCTTGATAAACTAACAAATCAAAGTTTATGAAGTTTGGGTTTCATCTTAAATGCAAACATAATGGAAACATGGAGCTGTTTTCAGAGTTATTCTCTATAGAGGACTGATATAAAGAGTGACAGTCCCTTATCATACAAAACACATC
Organism: Hippophae gyantsensis; assembly: GCA_030763125.1. Lineage (NCBI taxonomy): Eukaryota > Viridiplantae > Streptophyta > Magnoliopsida > Rosales > Elaeagnaceae > Hippophae > Hippophae gyantsensis. The sequence goes on from CM061033.1 coordinate 52,114,041, forward strand.
ACAATGAAAATAATGAATGCTATATCCTGTTTCCATGCTTGCCCTTTCTCTATAACGTAAAACAAATGATATGCAAGCATGGGACCCACACAGATTAGATAGATCAACCATGATGCAAATGCAACATATCTATTTGGATTATGCTATTTTTATAATTACTCGTAATTTGATGATATAACTCTCAGGATGCAATATCTCAGGGAATTGTTAGCTCAGGCCTGGATGTGATTGAGTATGGGTACGTGACTTAGTTCTTGGACAAATTTTTTCACGATTCCTCGGTTTAGAAGAAAAGAAAATTTCAAACATGGTTGCGTGTTAATGACCCAGTTAAACAATAAAATGCTCCAGATTTGACATGCTCATATTGTTAAAGGTGGAAAAGAATTAGCATTTGTTTTATGACCTGAATTCGACAAGGTTGAACTCGGACAGTTTATAATGTCTCATTTTCTTTTCTTTTCAAAATTTTAAACATATTTCTGTATTTTTTCTAATTTCATAGTTGTATAGATGCATATGTTCAGGAATCAGTATAAACTTGTAGCTACATATGATCATCTTTAGTGAATGTAGAATATGAATAGTAATGGATTGATGATGCCATCTTTTGGTCAGCCATTGACCAATGTGCTTGCTTATCCTGTCACCTGTCAATGATCATTTTCTTTGTATTCATGGTTCAAATAAAGAAGAAATATGTGGTAAACTTAGTTGCCTGGTTTTCTTTTTGCATTATAGTCTTATACATCTTTATTTTGAGCCACTTTGAGCTATGACTGATTTTTGCTGTTTGTTTTTCTGTAGATTAGCATCTATACCAGCAATGTTTAATGGCACACTTACAGAAATTGATGCCTTTTTTTGTCCTGTTTAATGGCACACATACACAATTTTATTTGGTATGATATTGTAAATATTTTATAGGCTGTTTGACAAATTTAATTTCTGAAATCTTTATACTGTTGACAGCAAGTCACCTTCCCTACGACCGGAATGGGTTCGAATTTTTCACCAGTTCTGGAGGGCTAGGAAAACCTGATATTAAAGACATCTTATAATGTGCTACCAATGTTTATTCTAAGTTTACAGCAGAAGGATTGATGGCTTCAAAAGGAACAGCTTCAGTCTCTTTCGGAAAGCTGCTGGAAATATAGGTATCTGTGATATATATATATGTATGTATATTCCATTATAGTCGAAAATATGATTCTTCAGTCTCTTTCTAGAATGTTGCTCTCTTCTATCTTGATTAGACTAGACTCTGTTTTTTCTTTTTTATTTTGTTTTCTTCTTGGGTGTTCAATCCTATCCTCTAATTGTCTTTTGGTATTTTGTATGTCCGAGAAGCCATTGGAGGGAATCATTGTTGTTGCAGGGAATGGAGCAGGAGGGAGGGTTTTCCGCTGTAAGTCTTTGTACAATTCTAATAGAAAATTTTCTTCTCTACACAGCTATGACGTTCAATGTCTGGCCAAATATAGAAACCTTAACATGAATATAATGAAAATTCGTGAAAACTTCTGTTTGCACGCCCCAGAAAAAACCTTGATATTGAAAACTTCTGTAAATGGTATGAGTTTACTACAAGGGTAATTTATCAAACTTGATTCAATGTTTTGGTTTGTCTCCATAATTAGTGAGGAAGTAACCATATAAACGTTTTAACTAGATGATATGATCAGAAATTAAAGTTTGGCATCAAAATCCAGAAGCATACACTAAGAAAATGGAGGCAGTAATAATTATAAGTGACCTGGTTCTAGATCGAACCAAATTAGAATTATAGATATGCAGCCGCTGATGGCACTGCCAGATATTTTTCCAATGTAAAAGGTGCTGGTGTTCCTTTGTAACTCTTTATGTTTTTTTAATTTTATCTACCTGGCTTGTCTGGTATTCCTTTAGATGAGTTAGTTCTTTTATCTTTTTTGCTTAAATAACATATGTGTGACACAGAACTATGATTTATCTTCACTTTCTAGCAGACAATTGTTCTTTACCATCTTAGTAGCTTTAAAAATGAAGTTATACCATGCTGTCAGAACTCCATTGGCGAGGAATTAAATCTGGCCATGGAGCCCTGAAGGAGAATCACTGGCTTGATGATGGTGCATATCTCATTGTAAGGCTTTAACTCTTGTAGTCAGCATTTGCAATTACTTAGTGGATTGCTGTCCATTGATGTACAAATTAGACGTGCTCTCCCATTTTTTTTTCTCCTCGATGTTCTGATTTCCTTGTTTATTACCTGGACATGCCTATGCAGGTAAGAATTTTAAATAAACTTGCTTCAGCCAGAGCTTCTGGGACGGGCAGTGGCAGCCAAATTTTGAATGATCTAGTAGAGGATCTGCAGGAATCAGCCGTAGCGGAGGAATTGAGACTAAAGATGGATCAAAATCATCCTGATCTTAAAAGAGGGTACGCTGTCATGTATTTTTTCCTTTATAAAGGAATCGGTTTGTAAAGTCACTAATAAATAAATTAATGCTACCAGATCTTTTCTAGACTACGGAGAAGCAGTATTGAAAACTTTGGAGAATGTTATTGATTCAGACCAAAAACTCCAAAACGCCCCTGTGAATTATGCAGGGATAGTTTAACATGGCTCATTGTACATCTATTTAGACCTACATTTTTACAATCTATTGTTGGCGCAATGGTGACCTCACTAATCATGTTGCAAATTTGGTGGTTACCTAATAGGAGCTTTACTTTAATACTGTCATTTGCTAAAATTATGTTCTTTTTAAAGATCTTCCATTGATACCTTTCTTGTTGCTCTGCAAGGGGTGTCAGATGGGGAAAACATACTATCCATAGTTTACAATACATGCAGATAATGGAAGATGAGAGTAAATTTTTTTTTCTTGGAAGGGTTATTTTTACTTCTCAGCATTTATATTGTCTCTGCCAAGGCATGGACTGGTCAGTCTGTCGGATTTTTCCTTCTTCCTATTTTGCACTAGAAAAATTGAAAAAGCCATGTTAATGAATTCATTGAAGGGCAACATCTATCTCCATACGTTTATAGGAACTATTTCAATAGTGTTCTGTTTCTTTTCTGTCATTTGTCCAGTGGTCATTGCTGCAATTTTCCATGTCTTGGCTTTTAATTTTCCAATTTGCTGTTGTTGACAAGTCCGAGTTTCTGGCTTTGGTGGGTGGTTTCTTCTGAGACTGTCACTTCATGACCCTGTACTTCCCCTTAACATTGAGGTAGGAATTTTTTTTACAACTTCTGCACTGAATTTGCAATTTATTAATATTTTGTGATTTTAATTCCATGTTAATGTTATAGGCACCAAACAATGATGATGCTGTGAAACTTGGACTTGCCATGCTTGCCACAGTCAATGAGTTCTCGGCTTTGGATACATCTGCTCTGGACAAATTTGTGCATGCCTCATAAATTTTGATACCTGAATCCATTGCCAATCCTTTGGCTTCCCCGACGTCTTAGGTAAATGAGTTTCTCGGTTTTGTAAAGTATTAACTGACTTTACCTGCATTTTATGAGCTATAGCTGTCTCGTTGTCTCCATGTGTTTGGGGATTGTTATGTACCAATGACACAAGGAATGACAGCAGAAAGCTTGAATGATGTAGGTCCAAGAATAGTGTAGAGTTGTCAATGACACTTGTGACTTTTTGAGAGCATCATCATTATTGTATGTGGGAATAAGAGTTTGGCATGCATATGTGAATCTTTTAACATCACATTGACATGTTATACGAATTGCTTCTAGACGATCATTCAGCCATTCAAGTTTGGCCAGCAGTAATTCATTGTAATCTTCCAATTATATTTCAAAGTACAAAAGCTAATTAATAGTTTTAGTTACACTTGGTGCCATTGCAACTTTAAACCTCGAACGAAGTGGGTACCCTTCGAACCAACCACCTAATACATATTTTGAAAATGTCAGTTTTTTTCTTCTGTTTGACCAAGAACATAAAATCAGGTTAAAGATAATCGGCTTTTAGTGAAGAAGCAAACAAGTTGTTGGCACAAAAAGAAGCTTTAGCAGTGCTGCGAACAAAGTCACTAGATGTGTGGCTTAGTCCTTTTGCATGAATATATCCAAACTAATTCTAAACAACTCGAAATGCTTTTTTTCCCCTGCCTTATCAAATACATGTATATATCATTCCTGTTCCAACTCTTCACAAGTTCCTTAAGAATCTAAGCAGAGGAAGAAGAGATGTTGAGAAGCTTCATCATGAAGTTGAACTTGACATCCGGAGATGTCTTGGGCTGGGGCCAATTAGCTCCTTCTGGCACCTTAATACATCTGAAACCCTGGTCTCTGTACAGCTTTATGGCACCTGTATTGCTCAATTCACAATGCAATGCAATGGCGCGACAACCCCAGCTTCTGGCTTGAGCTTCTGCCTTTATTATTAGCCTTTTAGCTATTCCTTTTCGTCTAAATCCCTCTCGAACAGCAACATTGGATAAGTATGCTATTCCAGTCCTGTCATTAAAAAGATCTATTAGGTCAACATATATTGTAAGGTTTCAAAATGCATCAAAAACTGAGAGCAAGTTTTCTAAATCTGTGGACAGATGGTTAAAATTTCCTAATCAATGAACTACCAATCACAGCAACTATGCATAAGGAGGATATGGTTTGAATAACGAATCAAACAACATTTTATTTTTATCTATAAAAAATTCAATCACCATGCACAAGGAGGATATGGTTTGAGTGTGTAACAGAATAAACATAACGAAAAATAGCAAGCTGGATACCTCAGAATTGATCAGGGCAGCAAATGAGGCCAGTAAAAAAGATTTAGATTCACCCATTCTACTTTTGGTGTGCACCAAGGAAATTGAAACTTTTTTTTCCCAATACTTTTCAGCCACTTATCCTATATGTTTGCCCACTATTGGTGGCACATGCAAGGACACACTAAAAAGTGGAAGAAAAAAAAGGAATTGATGTCAGGAAAGAACCCTGCTTTATAGTGGGCTAAGGGAACTATTATAGATAAACATGTATTGGGGAAGCCAAAGAAAGCAAATTTCAATCAGCTACACTACTAATGCAGGTCAACATAATGAAATAATCAGCCTTAGATGGTTGTAGTAGACCTCTAGTTCCTTCCTTAAGTGGGACAATCAAAAGAAAAGAAAAGAAAAATCTCATAGTCGAGAAGAGAGTAAAGTTAAGCAAGCAAAGAAAAGAGCTCATCAAGAATTTATAGTAACTTCCAAACCAGGTTGAAGCACCCAAATAAAGCCTCATCAAACAGCAAGCAAAATGATAGATGATCTGACCTTCTCTGCCTGAGAGGACCTTTTCTAGGAAGAAAATCAGCCACAGTATCTATAGTTAAGATGCCAGCCACATATCCCTTATTGAGACCAAATCTAATCTTGAAGTCTTCGCTTCCAAGGAGGAAAGTTTCATCAATTGAACTACCAATCACAGCAACCAAACAAGTTCTCTTACAACCAGATGGTACAGACAATCGAACTAGCATTGCAACCAACCTGTCCATCCTCAGCACAAAGTCTAAGGGGAAAGAATATTCAGGGTAGAAGGAGCTGCAATGTGTCTCAGCCACTTCCCAACAGTCAATAAACCTGGCCTCCCGGACTACAATCTCGGGAGACACAGTTGGAAATAAATCAGCCACTTGACTGGCTCTGCAAGCTCCTATACTCCCAAAAGAAATGAGAATTATCCAAACAGCCTCAAACAACAAAGGCCTGTTATTACTCAAAACTTGTAAGTAAATCTCCCCCCTTTCCCCCTTCCTCCCTTCTTGTCCTAGTCCTTTGATGTCACTCATTTCTTTGCAGTAATGCTCTACTTAATGCTCAATATAACCAACAAAAAATAACACGACAAGAAATTCAAAAAAAATTACTCAGTTGAATCAATGCTCAAAACAGAGAAGGAGAGGGGGAGGGAGCCAAGGCCTGGATGGTTGCATCTTGAGACTTCAAGGCGAGTACTTTCAGCTAGGGATGCCAATCTTGTCGTGTAAATTGTGTTTTTGTTGTGCGTGTTCTTACCATGTTATTCAATTATTTGTGCGAAATTCACATTTTTTAAAAATTCTAAAAAAAAAGTTAAAATATTATTGGTCAAATTATTTATTTATAAAAGTAAGAAAAACCAATATATTTTACAAACCCAAAACAATTAGCAATCAACTCTAACAAAATATAATTAGTATCATGACGTATGATGTGTCTGGCCTAAATTATCAATCCTATTTTCAAAATTCATCTAAACAAGTCAATCCAAATTTTAAGAAACAGCTAGTTTATACATTTCTCATATCATTTCTGCGGGTCACATTTCATTTTACTTCTCTTTGCTTGTTGTAAGTAGGACAGCTTATTCCATCAATCTCCTGATTACCGAAACATACAGAAATTAGATTTTTAAAATTCCCTTTTTCAGCCCCAACTAATATTTTGGCCACCAAAAAAGCAGCACACATTTGGAAAAAAAGATTAAGAAACAAAAAGGGTATTTACAACCGATAGAATAAAAAAGAGAAAGTGAAAGTTACCTGATTTAGAAAGAGAAAGGAGGGAGATTTCATCAGTGAAGTTACAAACCCTTGAAGAAGAAGGAGAAGGGAAAGGAATTGACTTTTTGAGATTGAGAGAGGAGTAGTTTATGGAGGTTAAGGACACTGATGTTCCCAATGGTATGGTCCTCATTTCTTGGAGAGCTTCTATTCTATCCCTCTTCTCAGAATTGGAAATCTGGAGATTCCATTTTATTTTTTTGGAATTTTGGTTAAAACATGACTGCGGAGTGCAACTGTGCTAGTGGCTAAATATACATAATTTTATTTTTAATTTTTTAAAATATATATATCGTATTTTGTACGTTAAAAACATATATTTTACAAAAAAAATAATATATATATATATATATATATAAATAAAATTTAATTTATAAAAAATTATATTATCCAATTAAATATTAATTTTATTTTAATATATTTTAATGATAGGAATTTTTATTTTCTCTAAAATACTTTAATTATTAGAATTTATGTGGTATTTAAGTGGATAAGATTACAAAGTTCGATGTTACCAATATACATTACATTTGTATATTAAGAGTTTTTTTTTCCTTCCTCTTTTAATAAAGAGTATGTCTTTCTTTCACTTGCTAAAAGACGAATTAGTAGTGTTAGATGGGTTCTGATTGTTTTTCAAATATTCCTTTCCTTTTCCGACGTGTTGAGTTGATAAGTGGGCATTAAATCTGGATAAATTCATAAATGGGTGGCCTTGGCTTGAGAGATGTGGGAGAAGGAAATTGAAATAAATAGAGGATGCAGGTAACAGGGAGCAGAATAATTAAAGCCACAAAAACTTGTGTTTAGTAAGTTCACAAGCACAAGGTCCAAACTGTTTGTTTCGTTTTATAAACTCACACGACATCAAATTTATTGTCGTTTCTTAAAACAACAGCACACACTTGAACGATTCTTTTTCGTCTAGCAGCCATCCACCACCATATACCAATCATGACATTTGAAATGTCTTCTTCATTGCTTAACATCTGGAAGTAAGTAAGAGCAGGTACTTTTCCAAGGAATTTGCATGCTGTGCAAAGCACAACCAATAGTCCAATATGTATTCTTTATTTGCCGATTTGGTGTTTGGAACTTGTTCTGTTTCTTATGATTCTTTACTGCATATCACTTCTACACTTGTGTTTGCTGTAGCTTGTGCATCTGTTGGTATCACGGTCCCCATACCTGTATATCAATGATCTGAATGATTGTGCACATAATCATTATGTTATGCCATTTATGAGTTAGTTGGCTTGCTGTCTCACCATCATTTTTTTTTCTTTCTCAATTTCTAGATATTGGCATATAAATGAGAATTGAAGAGATATTGTGAAGGGAACTCTTCTGCTAATCGCATTCTAACAAAAGTTTATATTTGATTTTTAATTCACGTGTAACTTAATTTAATTAAAGAGATATATTTGGGATATTTAGTATTAATTAAAATATGTTTGGTGTGTTATAGTAATAATGTGTGTTGTATTTGTATAATTTAAGTTTATTTATTTTATCTTTTCTAGTTGAATAACATTAAGCGATGTTTACATTCTTTTGATATAGTTTTTACTAATATTAATGACAGACATTTTATTTTTAATTTTTAAAATAATTTAATTATTACTGAAGATGAAATCAATGAGTTAAATTTTAATTTTATTTCCTATTGTTTAAATCCTTCTTTACTATCAACTAATATAGTATTTATCAACTAATATAGTATTCATGATGTTGGTAGATAATTTTTCTTGTTATATAATTTATAAGATTAATAGTATTAATGAAGTTATTATCTGAATGGCTAAAAAAAGTAATGCCTACGTATAATATATTATTATTATTATTTTACTTTTTTAAAAGCACGTTACTTCGGTAAGCCCTATAATTGGGGATGGGTATTTGGGTGGGGCCGGGGTGTGTCGGATTGGATTAATAAGTGAAAGAGGACTAGGAAATAACGTAGTTAACGCACGCGGGTAAAATTGGTGTTATCCGGGACAACACGTTGGGAGCTTTTTCGGTCTGGGACAAACCAACTGGAACTCATGTCTGGTATCCATCCTTCTTCCATTGCTCCGTTGAAGAACGGCCTCCCTCCCCAGGAACTCCTCGACGATCTCTGCAGGTCCGTTTATTAAACATTTATATTATTTCTTCCTTGTAGTTCCCCTTGTTGTTTCATTCGATTTCCTAGAACGAATGGAAAACAAACTAGATTGTCTCGCACTATGGATTTTTTAACTTTTGTTTGAGGCCGTGGTAAGATGTACAGAGGTTGGATTTGAGATTCTCATTATGTTTGGCTGTGGATGAGATTTTTATTTTATTTTTGCTTTTAATAATTATGGTTTTGCTGTGCGGTAAGCTATGTAATGAATAAGGAAGCGTACTCACATTTATGGTTAGTTTTATATTGTGGCCGAAACGATTTATTTGATTTGATGTTGATCCGTACAATTTCCAATTTGTCAATTTTTTGTGAAATAGGTCCCCTTGAGTTATTTTCGAAGACGGAAAGTCAAAACATTTATGTTAATTGTTTGTCGAAGTCAATTTGGGAAAAGAATGGACTTTTATGACAGATGATTGCTATTAGCAGGTAGATAGGAGATGATGTCTGTTGTTGATACTAGGGGTATGCAAAAAGATTTGATCATTATGTTAATTTTTGAATGGTTTCAGTTCCCTGATTGGATTGGATTGAATTTGATTTTTTCCCATCCATTAAGTTTGGATTAGATGACGGATGATGAATTTTACTGTGTATGATCTATCCCATCTGATCCGACTGTATTAAACACATTTATATATGTACATGTGATAGTCCTTCATGGGTCATCTTTCTTTTTATTCTACACTCTACCCTACATTAATAATTCTTTGTTCAAAGTGCAAACCCTAAAAGACTACAATGCTTAAAATTCATTAATCCTAGAAGTAGAACATCTTCCTTTCTTCTCGTCTTCTTCAAGTGACGTTGCTCGTTTCTATCATCTCTTCTCATCTTTTTTAATGCTCTTTTTCTCTATTCTCTTGACTCCTCTCTCTTCTTTCTTCTCTTGTCTTGACGCTATCTTCTTCTAGTTCATAGATCAATTATTTTTTATATGTATTTGCTTCAAGCAGTTGAGTTCATCAAATTGATTTGAATTGCTTTGAAGATAGCTTTTTTCTTCTGTGTTGTATTTTATCTTTCAGTCCTTGTATTTCTAAATTTGCTATTGGTAAAAGGATGTTAAGATTTCTGATATTTCTTGGTAGAATTGTTCTTTTCTATTCGTTATAGGAGCTTGCTGATTTTTTTTGGGGGTTTGGCTAGTTCGTGGGTTCTGAATCCATCCAAGTTGCTTTTTTATTTTGCTACTAAACCACATATATCCACTTCATTCTCAAATAGGCCATTGGGATTCAAATTTTTGGCAGGAACTTGAGCAATGAAGTGGATTCATGTGTGGGTTATTAGCAAAATAAAATAGCAACATTCAAAGAAGACAATATTGGAAAATGGAGAGGAATAAAAACAATTCATGAGTTAAAACTATGTACTTACTCTAAACATGGACACAAGTTTGTCACAAAATGAAAAACTATTCAAGTGGTTGACAACAATGGAGTGCAAAAGTTGCATTTTACTCCAAATTGAATGAAAAAATACGAAGAAAAGGCATGTTTAAACATGCACATGAAAAGAAAAAAAGATAAAATTATCCAAGAGCAATGAATCAAAGAAAGCCTTAACAACAACTGAGGAAACAAAGTAATCAATCTATTGGGATTTGATATGAAAGAATTAAGCTTTTATTAAGACACATATAATTACTTATTGTTATTGCTCTGAGGCCTGCGTATAATTACTTGAAAACACATAAAATGTCATATAATTTATGAACAAAAATTGAATTGAAATAAAAGTTGAACCTAGTGGGAAAAAGCAATAGCCTTGTTTGTTTGGCATATATAAAAGAACCTGATCAATAAAATCATGAGCCATCAGGGATATTCACAAACTAGCTAAAAAAAAATCAGCAAGCTCTTATTGTGAACAGAGAAGATCATTTCTATTAAAAGATATCATAGATATTAATATCTTTTTACCAATAACAAATTCAAAATTCCAAGAATGAAAGATAAAATAGAAGGAAGGGCTACCTTTAAAGCAATCCAAATCGATTTGAAGAACAAAACTTGGTTGCAGCAGATAGATAATGAATAAAAAAATCAAAAATTGTGAACTTTGAATTGGAGGGAAATAGTGCAGAGACGAGGGAAGAAGAAAGATAGTAGAGTTGTGAGAGAATAGAGAAGAGATACATGGTTGTGAAAGAGATAGGAACAAGCAATGATTCATGATGGAGAATGGAAGTGAGGGAGTCGTTTTACTTGTAGGCTTGATGAAGTTCAAGTGTTTTAGCCTTAGGGTTTGCACATTGGACACATAATTACTAATGTAGGGTAGGGTGTATAATAAAAAAGAAGGATGATCAAAGAATGATTGCCATATGTATAAATATAATTGTGTATAATAGGATTGGTCAGATCGGATGGGATTGAATTGTACACAGGGAAATCCACCATCTAATTCAAACTTAAAGAATTGGGAAAATTTCAATCCAACCCAATCATTGAATCAAAACCGTTTAAAAATTAACGGATCAGATTGAATTGGTTGAGTTGATCGAATGACTGAATTATTTGCACACCTCTATGGATTACGGATGGGATCGGATTTAATAATTGATCGGATCGGTTGCGGATTAAGATTCTCTACTCTGACCAAAAAGTGGATAGGATCAGATGAGTCTAAAATCATCAGTTTCAATCCAATGATTTTTCTTAGTATATGCTTTTGTGCTTATTAGGTTTGCTTCTTCGCTCAAGTTTTGTGTGAATTAGTTAGGTTCATAGGAAGAAAACGTTTAAAAGTAGCTATTATGTTCATCAGACATGCATATCTTGAAGGATGTATGGATTGTCTCTTTTTATTCTTGGCATGGTATTTCATAGTTAGATTTCTCATCTCTTTGTTTGAGTTTGCATTCAGCTGAGGAGATTCTTTAAGAATTTCAAAGTTTCTGTGAAGTTATAATGTTTTGTTAATATTATACCCGTTTTTTGCATATTTATTTCCATTGACATGAAATTTTGAAAACCAAAATGGTGGCTCATTTTCTCCGGCTCTTGTTCTCATGTATTCTTTTTCTTGCCCTGTCTTTCGTTTCTTGTTATTATTTATGCATGTTCTGATTTTCTCCGGCTCTTGTTCTCATGTATTCTTTTTCTTGCCCTGTCTTTCATGTCTTGTTATTATTTATGCATGTTCTGATTAAATTCTGTGCAGCCGGTTTGTTCTAAACGTACCAAAAGAAGACCTACAGTCCTTTGAGAGAATCTTATTTCTTGTGGAGTATGCACATTGGTTTTATGAAGATAACTCTGTGGAAAACAATCCATCACTGAAGTCATTCACTTTGAAGGAGTTCACTTCTTTGTGTATCCTGTTCTCAGCTCAGTGCTAACTGTTCTTCAGTTACATATATAACTTATTCCTGATCACTTGATGATTTTGTTTCAGTAGTCGTCATTATGTTCTTTTATCTTTACATCTTTGTTTTCTTTAATGTGTTAAAGTATTTAACCATTGTGATGTTCTTAAGCCTTATGTGGCTCATATAGATGACATATTCAAGGACTTCACTTCATATAAGGTTCGCGTTCCTGTAACAGGGGCAATCATCTTGGATGAAACCTTTGAACGGGTGAGTTTTCTTGAGAATGAGCTTACAGTGATATATATTGAGCCCTGTCTCCACCGAGGATCATGCTATAGTAAAATATATTTGTTTTTGAAGGGCATCAACAATGGATTTGCTTGCATGTTAGTGCTAGGCTGCCTTTCATTCACTTGTTTATGTTTGTTTCCTATTTAACAGCTGGGAATTTGTATTTTTAAACAATATGATATTTGTTTCTAGTGAAGTCCATGGTTGCTTGTCTTACTGATCAAGCCACTTCAGTAATTAAGAATCCAGAGAGAGAGAATCATAAATGTTCTGCATTTAAAACAATCCTTTGAGGATGAACAGAAGGATTGTGGTCTTATATTTTATATCAATGTGTTTTGTTCAATCGGAATATAGAATTTTCAACTAAAAACGAGTTCAAGATTGATAAGAATATTCTGCCACAATTATAGAGGTCTGGAAATTTCTCATACCCAAACAAGATGCATATGCATTTGAGTAGTAATGCACCTAAATACATTTTCTTCAAGATATGCATATGGGACATGTAAATGAAACATAGTTGCACCGATTTATTTTTTAGTCAAATGATATTTCGGGATTTTTTTTTTTTTTTTTTTTGGGGGGGGGAGGGATTTGAACCAAGATATTGCCTGGAGAAATGCCTAGCCTTTATCAATTGTACTAGAAGATAGCTGGCACATAATTGCACCAATTAGTTTGTTCAAAACTTGGTATCCTTATGATAAATAGCTTACAACAAAGATGATCTCTACGCTACTTTGTTTACAAGTTAGGTGAATTTAAATTCAGGATTTCTATGTTGTGGGCATACGCTTCTTGTTTCAGTCATTAGAATGTTGAAGCTTTGTCTTCTATTAAAATTGTTCCTTACTTACCACTTTCTATTTGTCTAATTGGTAGTGCCTACTAGTGAAAGGATGGAAGGGATCAAGCTGGAGTTTTCCACGTGGGAAAAAGAGCAAAGATGAGGAAGACCAAACATGTGCCATCAGAGAAGTAAGATTGGATGTGGGAAAGTATCTTTCACTCTATTCATGGTTTATATCTCTGAATTTTGACAACAATTGTGAACATGTGGCCCTGACCCCTGACTTTGAGGACACATCTTATTGCACTTGATTATCATTACCTTGTTTTGTATAACATGCATCATCCTTAAAAAGGACAATGAAATTAATATATTTTCCTCTTACTAACTTGTTATGACGACCTTTTTTTTTAAACATTAGAAATAAAGGTAATAAGCGGATGGAATATGCCAGATTTTTCATTTTATTTTAGTCAAGCAAAACAAGTTTGACATAAATTTTTTTTGTATGGTATTGTAAGCACGGGTTATTGGAGATGGTGAAAGAAATGATAGATCATGGACGTGTTTTCTAGAATTGTTTTTGCTCATTTGATGAATTGGTTGGAATTACTTACTATGTCACATAACATGTATTTGAATAATTTTACCTGATGAAGTGGTGCTCCTTTTGCTCATTGGTTTGTGACAAAAAAAATGCTGTTAGTAACAAAGAAGATAGGTTTTGCCTCCTCTTCTCTCTATTTGTGTGTCTTCTTGCTAACAACTTTTATCTGTAGGTCCTGGAAGAAACAGGTTTTGATGTCTCAAGTCTTCTAAATAAAGATGAATACATTGAACTTGTATTTGGACAACAGAGAGTGCGACTCTACATAATTGCTGGTGTGAAAGATAATACCTCCTTTGCACCTCTAACGAAGAAAGAGATCAGTGTACGTTGACTGTTATTTTTGTTTACCTTTTCCTTGACTAGGATATATATATCATTGTAAATAGCACATGACAATCTGTCTCTAGTTTTGACCCTTACAGTCTTATTTAACTTAAGAGAGCTTCTAGACGTCTCTGGATATTCTTTTAATAAGAGGTTTTCAGTATCTCCCTTCCCCAACAGAAACTTATCGGTTGTCCATTTGTTCCTGAACAAAGTTGTATTGCTTTCCTTCACATAGATAAAAGCTAGAATAAGAAAATGTTAATAAGAGAAGCTCTGATTCAATCTTATTATAAAGTTGGTTTAGTGCGTGACGACATGAAATACGATTTTTCCACTAGATCAGAAATCCAGCTTTACTTACTCAAAATACACGGACCACTTTTGACAGTAAAAAGACTTCACAACAAGGCAAAAATAGGAGTTATGTCAATTCTGTCCTATTCCTTGGTATATATCCTGTTTATACCTTCCCTGATATGCATTATTGTGTGAATATAGAGAAGTCCAGATTTCTTGAAGCCTGTACAAGTAATGAACAAGTTGTTTACACATTGTTTTATGATTCATCTTAACTGAAAATTTCTGTATTATTCTGCCATGTCTTGTGAGTTTCAATTAATTAGAATATGGTATGTGGTCACTGGGGCTCAAATTGTTCAAGCTTTTATTATCAATTAGAGAATGTTCATGAAATAGCATGCAATCCGTTTCTGTTAGTCAGTAGATATGTCTTTGTCAGTGCAAGGAAGAAACCGCCTATCCTTTAACTTAGACTATTGGTAATTGAAGCTCTTTTTGTTGTTCATGCAGGAAATTGCTTGGCACCGGCTTGATGAACTGCATCCAGTAAGTGACGACGTTATATCCCGTGGGGTTACTGGCCTCAAACTTTACATGGTGTCTCCTTTTCTGGCGTAAGTTCTGGAAAAGTATGCATGGTGAGCTTGTGAGCAATCTGTATGGTCTATTTAATGTGATATGTCTTTCATGCAGAGCATTGAAATCATGGATTTCAAAACATAAACCTCCGGTGGCTCTGAACCTTGATATGCCTCTTAAAGGTTCTTTTCTCTTAACTTGAATCTGTTGGAGGACAAATGAGTTATAAATGTACTATGGGGGACGGTTAAAAAAATTGAAAAGGGAAAGGAGGAGAGTAATTTCAATAATTAATACATTTCTGAGGCAACCAAAGCATATGTTTTCAAATCCCAAATTCCATGCCAAGTCATCCCTGGAATTCGGAGAAAGTCATTCTAGCTATTCAATTCGTCTGTGCTACAAATAGAGCCTGCAATTTTCAACCCTAGATTGTTACAAATCTTTGCTATTACAAGTTTTTTTTTAGATTACTTTAATGTGACAACGTTCCTAGTTTAATTGCACAAGTTTGCATGAAAAATAGCTCATTTCCTACGTAAGCTAGATTTAGCAACTCTAGTTTTATTTTGTTAGGAATTTTTGTATGGAAAGCAAAAATCAGCTCTATGGGGAATAGTACAATAGCAACTGAGACCCAATCGACTGGACCTGAATCTATTCTTCCTCCTTCTTCCCTGGGACCTGGCAAGAGCTTCAGAAACTTCAGGTTTGATGCTGGTTCTATATTACAAGCTTTGGAAGGTGGTTTTTATGCTTGAATTCTTAAGCGTTTGGTCTGTAGATTTCTTTAAGCTCACATATTGGAGTTTCCCCATTTGACATAGTGGGTTTATGTCATACCAATATGGTAGGAGTGTATCTTGTACGTCAGTGTAAGCAATTCAGGTTTGGGTTTTATGTATCTTATGTACAGAAACACTAGTTGTGCACATACCTGTGCTTCTCTTTGTTCATTATTTGTGATAGTGGACAAAGGGAGAAAAGAGTTCCATATGATATTTTGCCAATTTCTTATACTGATTACAGTAATTTGAGTGCATTCAGAAGACAATTGTAAACCTAGATGTTGCCAGTCCCATCATTTTGATGGTGGTGAGCGCAGTCAATGTTCATGATCTTAGTGAGATGATATATTTGTAGGGTGTAAAAAAATATTGAGATAAATACCATAAGAGTCCTATACTTATTATAGAAATGAGGTTTTATATTTATTTTTTATAGCAATTTAGTCTTATTATTATTAAAAATTAACCATAAAAGGATAAAATAATTTTTTAATTTAATTTTTGATTTTTTAATTAGATTAGATAGAAATTGTTTTAACTTAAATAAATTATAATCGAAAGAATAAAAAAAAATTAAAAATTAAAACATAAAAAATATTTGTCTTTCTACTGTCTTTTTTTAAAATAATTTTTTTAAAACAAAACAACAGGATTAAATTGTACAAAAAATAATTATATTATCTAAATATTATTTTTAGAATAAGTATAGGACTTATAGAGTTATTATCTTAAAATTAAAATTATAGAAAAGTGACCGTAAAGGTTTTATATTTATTTTAAATGTAATCATGTATTTATTTTTTTATAACAATTTATTCTAATTATTATGAAAAAATGATCGGAAGGAATATTTTTTTTTGTTTTAATATATATTTTATTTTTTTAGTTGAAATTTATTTAAGTTATAATGGTTTCTATTTAATATAATTAAAAAAATTAAAAATAAAAAAATTTATTTTTATCTTTGTGTGGTAACTTTTTAATAATAATAAGACTAAATTATTACAAAAAAATAAACACATAACTTGTGTCATATTTGTAATAAGGAAAGAAGCTTTGGGATATTTTTCTCTAAAATTATTTACTTGTATGTTTTTCTTATTTTCATCTCATTTTGTTCAGGGAGTATGTTTTAACCGTAAAATTTTTGTGAAAGGGGAAGAGATTTTTTAAGTCATGGCATATGATTACCGCCTTTGTACCACCATAACAATGGTTTTGATGCCTTGGTGGCCAGTGTTTAGCTATAACTTAAATCGCTAACTATATGGTTAGTCAGTCAAATACTAAAGTTTTTATAGTATGCTTTGCAAAATCTTGATTTGGGGATGCCAACAACGATGCAAACTGCAGACATTAAGGACTTCATTTTCAGACAATAGAATTATATGTGATTGAGATCTGTTTAGATATCATTGTGTGGCACTTTCTTTTTTGTTATTGTTGTCTTGATAAATAAGGGATTGTAGGGCTCTTGCTGTTACCAAACCTAAAAGTGTTCAAATCTAATACAGTGATGGATCTCTAATGTGCATGTACAAATGTTGGTGACATTAGATAACTGCCATATGTTGCGTGTTCTTTTATCTCGCCGGAATATATGGGAAGACTTGATGCTAAGAGTATGGAACGTGGAGAGAATTTAAACCTTTATTTAACACTTCGGAAAACTTGATGCTTTTTCCTTTCAAAATTTAATAAGAAAAACAAAGAACCTTATTTTATGTTTGGACTTAATTAGAGGTGTATCTATGTGACCCTTAAGAGTAAGAGTCTCTCCTCATTTGGTTAAAAATATAATTTTACGTGTAAAGTTTTATGATTTTTATGAAATTTAGATTACATTAAAATGTATTTTTTCTCTGTTAACTTTATTTTTATGTTCATATTTTAAGAATTAATATTTTAATTTTAAACTTTATATATAAAATCAATTATTTTTTAATTAAAATCAAATAAAATTATTTAAAATCTCGTATTTTGATAATTCTTTGATCTTTTCAATTTTTTATCCCTCATGTTTTGAAAAAAAAACCTTCAAATGGAATTCTTTCCTCATTTGTTAATTGGTTTTCTTTTTATTGAATTTGAACAAAAAAAAAAGAGGGAGAAATTTTTTATATTTTTCTAATCATGAAATTTTGACGGTTCATTAAATTAGATCCATAATATAAGAATTTATTTTATTTTGTCACTTTTTATTTACACAAATATTTAAATTACTCAAAATTATGAAATTAAGGTAATATATTAGTTTGAGGTATCAAATGAAACAAATTAGAAAAAACTAAGACACCAAAGTGATCAAAATAATTTTTTGGTAAATTAATTCGATTAGGTATCAAGTTACCAGATTTTGTAGTCAAACACAATTTTTTATAGATAAATTAGATTTTTTTTTTAAATACTTCCAAAGCATCCGGAAATACTCTAAAGAGAGGAGAGATGGTCATATTTTAGTGATAGTGTAATTTTATTTTTAGTATGTGTTTTTATTTTTATTTTTTAAATAATATTTTAATAATACTTATATTTAAAAAATATTAAATTAATATAATTTGCTTTAAATAAAAAGTATTTTAGCATTTTTGTCTTTTTCTATTATGATAACATAAATACTTTCTCTTTATTTTTGAATTTCAAAATATAAATTTTTAATAATTTTTAAATCATTTTAGATTCTTTCTTTAATCTTAATTCTTTTTAATAAAAGACGATCTTTTTCAAAATATTTGTGTAAAAAGCACGTTTAACTGACAATACGTCATGATCAATAGGGCTCGTATATGGACATAGTGAATAATAAATGATAGAAGAATTTAGGGTGTTTATTAAAATTTAAAATTAATATAAATTATTTTTAAAAATAATAAATAACACTGATAAGTTATTATAGTTAGATTTTATTAAAAAAAACAAAAATTCGGAAAGCAATAATTAGATATGATTAATAGGTCAGCTTCTAATTAAAAAAAAAAACAGATTTCTTTTTATTTTTTTGAACCACAATATCACTTGTCAAAAGTCTTAGGGCCTTGTTATCAGTGGAGTAAAAAAAATATTTAATTTAAATAAGATATTTATAAAAAATATGATATAAAAAATATTCAAAAAACATAAAATTTATAAAAATGTCTGATAAAAAATAAAAATATTATATTATTTTAATTTAATTTTACATTATTAAAATAAAATTATCATTTTATTGAAATTAAATTAAATTTATTAATATGTTAAAAAATTTACTAGTAAAATAATATTTTATTATTAAAAAATAATTTAAATATTATTTATAAAAATTAAGTTATTAAAATATTATAATAATAAAAATAAAATTAATTTTGAAATATTTAATACTTCCAATAATGACTTGCATTTCATATAGAGACAATCTTCTTACATTTAAAGTTTGTAACCAAACAAAAGATCATTGCTAGCTGTCATATACAACATATTTTGGTAATAAAGCTGTCGTGTATATTTCATCTTAATTTGAACGAAAGTTACAATGAAACAGTAGAAAGATATCTTTGATGTGATACTGATGAGACTACTGTTTCTTTTACCATACAAATGCAGGAAAGAATAATTTCCTACTTTATAGTACGAGAAACCGTACGTAATAGGATAAATATGGTCGCCGCTTTTGAGTTTATTATTTAAGTAATTAATAAAAATATATTTTAAAAATAATAAATAATAACTTATAATCACAATTTATACTATAAAACTTGATTAAATTTAATTCAATTGATTTAAAATATGTATAAATATAAATGTTTATTAAAAAAATTCTTATTCACATAAAAAATTTAATAATGTAATTAATTTTATATTTAATCATAATTAAAAATATTTTTTTATTTTTTATAATATTTAAAAAATATATATGTTAATTATATATAAAAAAAATTATGTTATATAATTAAATATTCAAAAGATATAAACATTTATTCTCATTATATACTTCCATAGTTTCATATATTAAATTATGCAGTGATATTACAGCTGAACTAGAACCATTTAATTTTAAAATTTTATTGTTATGACTCATAACTTTCTCACATTTTTATTTTTAATTTCTATGTTACTTTCACTTTTTTTTTTTTATGAATTGCCAACTCCCAATTTTCTTCCCCATATTTATACCCCTAACTCATCCTCTAACTCTCTCGCAACACAAGACCAGGTCCTTTTTCAAGTTTTGCTCGTCTATGACACAGGACATGGAAGTTGCAGGAGGAGACTACCGTGACCCATCTCCATCTCCACTATTTCATGTTGTTGAGCTCAAAAAATGGTCCTTTTACCAGGCCTTAATTGCTGAGTTCATAGCAACTTTGCTTTTCCTTTACATTACTGTTTTAACCGTCATTGGTTACAATAGCCAAATTGATCCCAAAAAGAATGGGAATGGTTGTGGTGGTGTTGGGATTCTTGGGATTGCTTGGGCTTTTGGGGGCATGATCTTTGTTCTTGTTTACTGCATTGCTGGGATTTCAGGTGGGCTTTTTTTATATTATTGAACGCTATTTAATTTCTTTGCTTAAGAATCTCTTAACGTACAATTAATTTCTTTGGCTATGAATCCAGGAGGTCACATTAACCCGGCAGTGACTTTTGGGCTTCTATTGGCTCGAAAAGTTTCTCTAATTCGAGCTGTGCTTTACATGGTGGCTCAATCTTTGGGAGCAATTGCTGGTGTTGGTCTGGTCAAGTCTTTCCAAAATGGTAACTATGAAACCTATGGAGGTGGAGCCAACGTGCTTCATGAGGGGTACAGTACAGGTACTGGCTTGGCTGCTGAGATTATTGGGACCTTTTTTATTGTCTACACTGTTTTCTCTGCTAATGATCCCGAGAGGAGGGCTATAGATTCCCATGTTCCGGTAAGTTTCAGTATCAGTATTAAGGTGTTATTCTTTAATATGCTAGAGAGTAGAGACTACCACGTTCCGGTAAGATTCAGTATCAGTATGATGAGTGTTTATTCGTTATTCATATTATTTGTTATCTTTATCGAGCCTTATTTACTTGTATTTTTCAAAACAAAAAAATAATAATTATATTAATTTTAAATTTAATTAGTATAGAATACCATTAATAATTTCTCTAATGTTATTTTAATTTTTTTTTTCCTTCTTTCCATTATCCGATCATTTTAAATCAATTGTGGTTTTGTAGTGATGCTTTTAATTGTAGACTTGGGATTTGCAATGGTATGAAATATCATATTATTTGCTGTGTTAAAAACTTTTGTATGTCTCACATATATTGTGTAGACGTTGATATTTATGTAAACAGTATTAGTAATTATATATATAATTGTATTAATATAAAACATAAAAATGTTCTCAATGTCATCCACAAAAATACCATACATAAATCAATAAAAAATTTAAATATTAGTTAAAAGTATTATATATTGTTGATATATATATAATAGTAAGTTTATTCTTTTTATGGTATTGTGAGAAATTTCTTAAGCATGAATAAAGAGGATATGGTTAAGGGTTCCTTCTTTTTTTTTTGTGATTATTGTCTGAGGAAACAGTTACTCTGTCTTTTATATTCACTTTTTTAAAACAAGTCATTATTTAAAAGATACCTATGATAAAATTTTATTAATTTTTCTAATGAAATAGTATAAGTTTATTAATTATAAAAAAAATATTAAGAATCTAAAAATAAAAATAAACATGAACACACATGTCTATTTTTTAAATTATATGTGTTCATAAATCAATTATTATATGTTTAAATTTATATTTTTTAAATTATAATTAATTTAAAGAACATATAACAATTTAAAAAAATACCCATTTATGACAAGTGATCAATTATTAGTATTTTTATATTTTTAAATTTTTGATATTTTTTTTCATAATTAAAGGATTTTTACTTCTCATCCAAAAATTAATGAAATTTTATATGCAATTTATCATAACTAGTATTCTTACGTTATCCTTCATCCTTGATGATGCATACTAAAAGCTTGATAATCATGCGCAAGCCAAAATGGTTTATAATTTTGTATGTTTGACTAGCTACGACTGCCACCATGAAAAAGTAGCTTTCTTGTGTGTACGCCATCGATCGAAAAAGCTCATCAAATTATTTATTTGTTCTCCCCGTACATGTTTTATACTTTGTCCATTACCTCACTGATTAAACGTACAGAGTAGGTGCTCTTCTTGGAGCCTATCATCATAAAAGGGTCTCAATACCAATTACTTAATCTAGGGGTGGATAAACAAATGAATAAATCAGATTTAGTTGAAAAATTAGATGGTATAAAACAGTTAGATCTAATATTTTATTAATTTTAGTTTGATTTTATTTACAAATTTTAAGAATTATTTAAATTTCACCGAACCTTAATAATGAATATATGCATAAATAGATTATAATCAACATGTGTTATAATTCTTAAATATCTTGGTCTTTAATTCAAGTATTAGGTGTTGTGTTTACTTTTTTTTTATTATTCCATTGAAACAAAAACATGAAAAATAAATAAAATTGTATTTGGTAAAAAACAATATCAATCAAAAAACTACAAAATAAATGGCATATTTGTTGAGCAAATAGTTACTTAATTATAACAATATATTTAAAAATTTAACTATAATCGGATTATATTGTTTATATTTTATCGATTTAGTTTAGTTTTAATAATTTTTTTTATAAATTGGACATGACCAGACCGGGTGCATCTTTTAACTTAATCCTTTAAGTTCAATTTGTATCGATCGATCAAAAAATATATTATAAAAATAACAAAAATAATATACTTAAAACTTATAATCATAAAAATAACATATTTTATGTTTAATTTACATATTTTACAATTAAAAAAAATTATTACATCATTTCATTTTAAACGTTGTTCAATTAGATACTGTTCAAATTAAATTATAGTAATTTAGATTCATTTAAATTGAATACCTTCTAATTGAAACTCTTTTAATATTATTTGGATATTATTTTTATTGTTATAAATTGTTATTTTTTTTTAATTTCCCAACTCTCTTTTTTATGTGTCCTAGTAAATTCTTATTTTTTCCCCTACCATGTGATCTCAAGCAATCTAACAAACAATGCTGAATGGTTTCCCTTTTTTTTTCTTTTTCTTTTTTCCTTGCCTCTTTTATCCGAAATTGATTGACATGGAATATATTTATACTGTTTCAATTGATGATCAGAGCATGTTCCTAAAAATGTCTTTAAATATTCCTACACAAGATCCTTTTTTCCCTTTGTTAATAAATAATAGGAACACAATTTTTACTAACTTATATTATTATTTTTTAATTAAAATTCATTATTTATATTTGTAAATATATGATATTTCTTACCATAATAAATAATTTAAATTTCTATAAATTTAAATTTAGGCAAAAATAAATAAAATTAACACTAGATGAACAAGAGTTATCAAATGTTGTTTTATTTGGTTTCGAGGGTTGGAATCTGAACCAATAGTTATAATAATTGTCAAATTAATGTTTTTTTGTTGATTCTAACTTCTAATTTCTTTTTCTCTCCCTTTTTTTCTGAAAACTTTTAATTATCTAATGATTCATTGAATTCATTAAGTTCAAGTTGTATTCCAATTAAAAACCCATCCAATAGTTGTTTCTCTTTATATGACATGAAGTGATAATATTTTTATTTAGTTACTGAAAAATATTTATTGGTGTGATATGTTATGAAATTTCAATAAAAAGGTACTGCTTCCTCTACCAATTGGATTTGCCGTATTCATGGTTCATTTGGCAACTATTCCCATAACCGGAACTGGTGTTAACCCAGCTAGAAGCCTTGGGCCAGCTGTCATCTACAACAAAGACAAACCTTGGAATGACCATGTCAGTAATAACCAAAACTTTATCAATATAATTTTGAATATAATTTGGATTTCTTTATAGTATATTTTCTTGGGAATTACATACGGAGAGTTACACACTTTACACTATTTGTAATCAAAGTTGGACATCTCAATTGTTTGTAAACTATAATTTATTCAATTTTATGAATAAAATATAATAATATTGTTATAAAAAGACATTTGAAAGGAGTCAAATTTGATATCATTTAAGCATATAACATTTTCTTTAATGTTATATATTCTGATATCTTAATTTTATCTCTTTTTTATTTTTATTATGGCAGTGGATTTTCTGGGTTGGACCCTTCATTGGGGCAGCAGCTGCAGCTTTTTACCATCAGTTTATATTGAAAGCGGGAGTTGCTAAGGCTCCTGGGTCATTTAGGAGTGATCGTCATGTTTGAGATATTTGATTTGATGTTTTGCTTCATCTTGATGATGGGCTTTGTTTGTGAAAATTTAACTTGCAATAAGGTTTTATAATATTATGAAAATCATGAATAATATTGTATGTGCTTATTTGTAGTTTGAAGGTTTAAACCTTTTGTGTAGATATAGTATTTATTAGGTTTTGCCATCAGATTTAACTATGCATGTTCTGACTTCTGAATGCTTGTTAGTTGTTAATTAAGTTCCAATAAGTATAATTTATTTCTTTTTATTCTTATTATTATTTCTATTGAAGTGTTAATTCTTCCGAATTTGGTTTTTCACAATGATTAATACATACAAACAATGAGTTGTTGATTATGAGAGATCCAAGCAAAATAGTAATGAAGGCAAAAAGAATAGAATATTTATTTGAAATGGAATTCGCTATCAAACTATAAAAGTAGTTCGTAACAACTATTATGTAAAGCGATGAATTAATATACGATAATTAATGGAAAATGATAATGAAATTAAAGATAAATGAAACATTATTATTATTATTATTATATGTTTAGTTTTATTACTGAAATTAAAGAAAAAATTAATATTGTATTATTTAATTTACGGTTGAAATTGAATGAAATGAAAAATATTATATATTACCTTAATATATATCATTATTTAATTATTATTTTTTTCATTACACATAATATATTATTAAAAATTATTATTTTTTAAATAATTATTTAATCTTTAAAAAAATTAAAAATAAGAAAAAATATTTTTGATAATTTTTTCTCCCATATTATTTACAAAATAACATATAAGTATTAATATATGATAGTTGATCCAATGTATTAACACCGAATATCACATAATTAAAATAAAAAAAACTTAAGACTTAGGATTTTAGGTTAAGAATTTACAATTTAAGGTTTAAAGATTAAAGGTATATGGTTTAGATTTTTAAGATTTTAAGTTTTTAGAGTTTTAGGATTTAAGTTTGAAGATTAAGGTTTACAGTTTCAAGGTTAATATTAGGATTTAAAATTTAGGATAAAGTTGAAATAATTTTTTTATACAATAGGTATGAGAATGGAATAATAATTTTATTAAAAATCTAAGTTCTTTTAAGAATTGTTTATATTCTATTTTTAGTCTATGATACAATTAAATATAAGAATGTGTGGAAATAATATTTTCAAACTTTTTCCTACCTATCAAAAACCAATTTAAGGTAGAGAGGAAAGAGATGATGGTAATTAATTATAAGTTGAAAAAAATAAATCTTATTATTTTATTGAATAATTATAAATTATATGGTACCAAACATGGTAAATTTTAATCTCATATGTATCTCAGCTTACCATTCAAGTAATATAAGGCTACATATGCGCCTCAAAAACCCAAGTAACAAATGGGAAATGGGCTTACGGGAATGGGTGTTGGGCAAGCCCCCTCACATATTTGATTAATACGTCTACAAATAATACATGTATACAATAAAAACAAATATAATATCACTCTAAATTACTTATCATTTTATTAACTAGGCCAAATTAAATCATACAATTACATATAATATAATGACTTATCACTCTATCAAACTAAGCCCAATTAAATTACATAAATCCATATAACATATAGTCTCATCATTTTTACAAATTAGATAATTAGGAATCGTAAGCAAAATGGCAATTCTTAATTGTCTTGGAAAACAATGCAGCATATTTCTTCTCTGATTTGAGCTTCAATAATTTTGTTCTCTATCTTCCCATTACACTGACTAGTCACTTCTATGAATACATGTTTACAAATATCTTCCCACAAGTCTTTGTAAATCAGAAGTAAATAACTAGTTATAAAGGTAATCTAACATACCTTCCAAAAGATTAGAGTAAGTCTCTTCCATTACAGTACTAGTATTCCAATTTGTTTCTTCTAGTTCTTGCTTTAACATCCCCATCTTTATCTCTTTGTCTTCTTCATTTACTCCTCCAAAAGGTACTTTGTATATTTTCTCCAATTCATCTGCCATAGTATTGAGGTCCAACTTCTCTTCATTAGACATTACATCAGAATTTAGAGATTGATTTTACTGATAGAACTTTTTCCTGAGAAAAATCAACATCATTAATATTAGGAACCGAGTTTAGATAGAGTGAAGACTTTTCCTTTGTAACTCAGTTTGACAAAGTAGAGATCCGAGTTCATTGCGCAGACCTTTAACATCATTCATCAAACCAGACCAAAGGTGTCTTAAATCAGTAGGAATTTGCTTCTTTTGTTTCCACAGTTTATCTTCAAACATATCTCGAGACAAACACAAATTTTATCTTTTTCGATAGTCCATCTCCATTGTTGCTCTATTGGGGCAACTTTAGATAAGACAATAGCATCCGGCATTTTCCCAAAAAACAAGATTGAAAGTTTGTCTCAATATATCAATATCAGAACCCATGCATCCCATCAATCTTAACATTGTCAATAGATTCTTGTTCTCTTTCCTTACTGTCTTGATCAAATTCATATTCATGAGGTTAAAGCTTTTGTCTGATATTCCAAATATGTTGATCTACTTAGCTCTTCAACTCACAAAATTCACCATCTCTCATCTCATCACTACCTACTGGACTACTAGACATATGTGCCTCAACACTTTGACACTTTTTCTTCTGTACTCTGAGCTTGGCACGCAATGAAACCAATTCTCTTTCTTTGAGCTCTAATGCTTGTCTAAGCTTCAATTCAATCTCAAACTTCTATGTAAGCTCTCTATCTTTTTCACTTAGAACCATCTTGGAGTCTTTAAGACGTCCTAGAAGACGGTTCCTAATTTCGGACAAATCTGCAATGAAATCTTCATTGCTAGAATCAAGAATGTCACTAGCTATCTCTTCTTGGACAAACTTTAAACATCCTTCTAATTGAGCTAATTCATAAAGCTTGGTATTTTATTTAAGCGTTGTAGAATACCTTCATTTTGTCATGAGTTTTGTCCATTGCGCAATGCAGTATTTTTCATCATTGTTGAACCTTTCATGGAGAGTAATCTAAATTTTCCATCCATTTTATTCACCGAGGCAAAGTAGATGTTATTAAGTAACTATTTATCACTCTTTATCCTTTTAAATCATTTATGCTATAAATTTTGGCAGAATAGAACTTTCTATAATTGTGCTATGGCTAAATCACAACTATTTTGTATTGTAATTTTATTTAAGATTAATTTGTGTTCTAGGTAATATGCTTGACTATCTTCGTTAACATGGACTCAAGTTCGAATGCTACCTTTATTTTATTAAAAAAGACTTTAATACCCCTATATAAAAAAAGTAGAATTGGCCTTTTATTAATGTTTCCATATTTTTCGGCTTTTTTTTTTACCCCTCATGATTCTTCTCTTGGCCTTCCGACATTATTTGAGGTCCATTTAATAATGGAAGCAAGTCTCTGACCTCTGCTTCTTTTCTTTGTTGTTGGCCCAAAAGAATATTGGACCAAGATCCTTGGCCGAAAGGCCCACAACTATATCTAAGCACATGGTGAAAGTTTCGACCACGTTGAATGAAACCAATTACCATTTATATCCAATTGTGCTGTGCAAATGAAACAAATTGCCATTTATATTCTTTAGTTGGGCCACTTCAGTCGTACAAATGAATTGATCCAGAGCATGTAGGAGTGAATGTGTATCTGCCAAAAAAAGGGGCCAAAAGTAACATTGTTTGATAATGTTTCTGTTTAGATTTTGAGGAAGAAATGGATTGAGAGGCTGCAAAACATTTCAGGTGGACTTAATTTGATTGGAAGTGACAGTTGGGAATTGGGATTAAAACAAAATGATGAACGATGTATAGGCTGGCTAGAAATGAGAAGCTAGCAAAAGGTCATTGTCTAGTCTAAGGGGTGTTTTATTGCTATAGCTAGGTACCCAACAAAATGATATATGAATTAGGAGAGGAATGGGGAAGAGATAAATGAGAAAAATGACCAAATTGTTCTATAAAGAGATGGAGGAACCAAGTTGGGGAAAAAATAATAATGTATGTATGTGACAAGCATGAGTCAGTCAGATATAACATTATATATAATATGTCTTTATTTTTTAAAAAAATATAATGTTTAATGTATTTTTATTTATAATATAAATAAAAATTTGTGACGATATATAAAACACAGTAACATTAGGATTACATAAAATAAATAATAAGATTTGAAAATAGTTTTTAACTTTAATAAAAATCAATCTCAAATATAATAAATTTTAAATAATTTATAAATAGTATTCTTATTATAAACCAAACATATCTTACTATTCATATTCGAATCAAACTTTGCAATAGGTATATTATACTACAAATTTAAAATTTATTAATAAACTATACATTCCATTTCACCAACTGTACTCTTTACTCTTTAGCACGTACTATCGTGGATTCCACAGAAAATATTATCTCCAACCTAATATTGGGGGCAACATTGTTAAAGAATCCCTAATATTTATTAAAGATTTTGATGAAGCCACGGTCCAGTAGAATCAGGCAAGATTAGTGCCTCTCCATTCTCTCACCGCCGAGAGTGGTACTGGGCCCCACGCGCTACAACAAGAGCGCGAACTCAACCAAAAAGTAAAACATAAAAAAAATAAAAAAGGATTGAGTTGCGAAATTTGACCGTTAATGGCGGCCAAATGGTAAGACTTATACGAACCGTGAGATCAAATTGAAACTAAAGTTTTAATCTGTATCAACCGTCGATTATTTTCGTCCGTACTCTTCACAAAGTCATCGCACGCATCGCTTATATAAACAAGAATTCAATAAGTTATTTTTAAAAGAAAAAAAGTTTTAATTTTTACGAAAGAGGGGATTATAAGAAACAAACATGCCCTGCAACATCTGTGCTTTTGCCTGCTATTATTGTTCTCCTCTCACTTTGTTTCTTCTTTTGGCGCTTCTTGGTTTCATTGCCTACTAGCTTTCTCCTTCCTCTGTTGAGTGTTCAGAAATGAGATTTTTCACAACAAAAACAGTTTCTTGTCGATGATTGAAGAATAAAGAAGAAGAAGATGATGATAGGGTCCTCAGTGAGTATGGTACAATATATTCTTTTCGTCAATGTCATGTGGATATGATGTATGTGCTTTGTAAATGCATTTGATTGTTTCTGATTCTTTAATACCCTTATTGAAGTCAACCTGAAATTTTTTTTGGTCGAATTTATTGGGAGTGAAGTACAAGGTTTATTTATTATTAAACTTGCCTGATAGAAATTTCATTTAAAGGAAAAAAATAAACAAAATAAGGAAAGTTTGGATAATTTGAAAGCCGAACCCAAGTTGTAGAAGAAAATCCAAGTAGATTTTTGTACTTTATGGAAGAGTATGATTGGTTTTGAATATCAAAACAATTTCGGCGTTCGAAGAATCCAAGTTTAGAAGAAACGTTTGATAGAGTTTATCATTAAATCAGAAAGTGTTTGGATTATTAGAAAAATATGGCTGCCAATCAATCAGAAATGCAAGAGCCAAGCATTGACACCGATAAGCTCAGTTACGAGATATTCTCAATCCTGGAGAGCAAATTTCTGTTTGGCTACGACGATCAGAAACTCTGGGTTCCCAAACAGATCACTCCGCCTTCTATAGAACCCAAACCGGAAGCTCTGACCCAACCTCTAGCCGTTGATAATGGCTTGTCGGCAATCAAGAACCAGAGAGGTAAAATTTGTATCCTCAGCATCGACGGTGGAGGTATGCGTGGGATTCTCTCTGGTAAAGCCTTAGCTTACCTTGAACACGCGCTTAAGGCCAAATCGGGCAATCCTGATGCTCGAATTGCCGATTACTTCGACATCGCGACTGGAGCCGGAGTCGGAGGAATTTTTACGGCAATGCTTTTCGGGACTGAAGACCACCGGCGGCCCATTTTCACAGCCGATGAGACATGGAAGTTCTTGGCAGAGCAAGGCAATAAGTTTTACCGTTCAAGCTCGGGCAATAAAAACATTTTACGGCGGTTCGTCAAAACCGGGTCAAGCTCAAGCTCAACTGGTTCAACTACAGCTGGTTTGGAGAAAGCCATGAAGGAGGCCTTTACCGATAAAGGACGGAGCTTAACGCTGAAAGACACGTTAAAGCCAGTTCTGGTACCGTGCTATGACTTGTCAAGTACGGCGCCGTTTCTGTTCTCAAGAGCAGACGCATTAGAAACGGACAGCTATGACTTCCGTCTGTGGGAGGTATGCAGGGCCACGTCAGCCGAACCGGGTTTATTCAAACCAGTACAGATGACGTCAGTGGATAATCAAACTCGTTGCTTGGCCTTAGATGGAGGGTTGGCGATGAGTAATCCGACGGCGGCGGCAATAACACACGTGTTGCACAACAAGCAGGAGTTTCCATTCGTGAGAGGGGTAGAGGATTTGTTGGTGTTGTCAATAGGCACAGGCCAGTTGGTGGAAGGGAGCTACGATTACGAGAAGGTGAAGAAGTGGAAGCCCAAGGAATGGGCTCGACCTACGGCTCGAATCGTCAGTGACGGTTCAGCTGACTTGGTGGACCAGTCTGTGGCTATGGCTTTTGGTCAATGCCGGAGCAGTAATTACGTTCGCATTCAGGTACCATTCTACACTGCATTCAATTCCCACTTCATCTTTTTTGCGCCTTTACTCTTTTCTTATTAAAAAAAATCCTATATTTGTTTTTCATTCTTATGACAAGCTAGGCCGTAATTTTTTTTCAATATATATATTTTTTTTAAATACTGAAAAGTGTCATTTTTTCATTAAATATTTGAGATAGGAATAATAAATAAACACATCCTTTGAGATCATTAATAATTTGTAATATAAAACATTTCTCCTTAATGTAACTCCACAAATGTGCAGAAAAACTCTTATTACCTTGTTCAAATATCACTTGTGTTTGTTGGCTTGTACTTCTATTTGAAGTAGTTTCGGTAAAAAAACAGTTTTATTACAAGAAAAATCATATTAAGTACAAAATGTGCTTTCAAGGGCATGCAAGCACTATAATAAATGTTTTTACATGTTTCTAAAAGCAAAAATAAAGGACCCATAACCTGGTAGAGGAATGGATGCAATGTGATGATGGTAAAGTTTAACAACTTGTTATCAATGAAAGAGAAAAGTACACAGAATTGCCTTTCTATATACTACCAATCAAATTCAAATTTTGCTATATCAGTAATATAAGAAAATAGAAAATAGAAAAAAATGTTAAGAATAGTGAAAAGAAGATGATTATAATTTTCTACAAACACTAGTATCATATCATGTGAATAGTGGCATATATAGATGAAGGGCAATGGGAAATTTGGAGGAAATGGGAGACCTGTGTCCGAGTGTTGTTTTGGGTTGGTTTTGGTCTTTGTATTGCACGTGACTTGATGGTTGTATTTTGAAAGAAATTTTGGCCTTGGGAGTTGGAACCAACAGAGTGATTTTGGTTGGTCAGCGCAGGTTAGCCGTTTTAAGGAATTAGGCACGTTAATGAATTGTCCTAGAAAGGTTCAGCTTTTGAAAATATTTACTTTGTTCTCCAATTCTGTTCACCTACCTCCACTAATATTTTCTGTTTTTCTATTTTTTCTTTCATTTCCTTTTTCTGAAGCAAACTTAACTGACATTAATGTCAGACTTAATTCCTGTAATCGGAAGTCAAAAATTAAAACTGCAACTTTGTTCCGGTTTTAGTCATTTTGGTGTGCCGGTAGTTATTAAATAATATTTTGCTTTATATATGCTTTACCGCCATTATTTTCTATCATTTTTACAAAACCTATAAGAAAACACTTTAAGCTAGGAGTAACCAAAATAACAACCCCTGATTTTGCCATTGTAGTGTATTGTCTAGTATGTCATGCTCTTCAATATCTATTGGAAGGCTGTGGAGTTCTCTCCTTAACATGGCTGGATAGTTTGAATTTTCCATCTAAAGAAAATAAAAAAAGGGTTCTTTTTTCTCTCTCAGCTGTTAACAAACAGGTTACTATCATAGACAGCAATACATTTTGTCACTTTCACACTTCTCATCCCTTGTACTTTTATATCATAGCAAGTGGCACAAATTGTGACGTGTTTCTGATAAATTCATTTGTCAATCTCTAATTAATGTGGCCCCATTTTGTTTATTGGGTTGGTTTGTTAATATTTTTTAAGTCATTAGCTATCTCTCATCAATGTATTGCATGCACGTTTCCCAATTTTTTCTTTATTTTAAATCATGAATCCAAATAGTTATAACTATGAACATTAGGGATGTTTCTTCAAGACACTCATTAGATTTGTTCTTAATAATAGATTGATTTGAGACGACAATGTTTATACTTAGGGACTTGAATTGACGAGGTCCATGAATTATTGAGTCCAGCATATTTGATTAGGTTTATTTCGTTTTGTTTTTCTGTTCAAGTTTAATTGATTGTTAGCAATCTTGGTTCTTTATGTCTTATTGGAAGTTTATGTAATCAAATTGTGATATGTCAGGCAAATGGGTCAAGGCTGGGTAGGTATGGACCGAATGTAGATACAGACTCAACTCCAAGCAATGTGAAAATGTTGGTTGGATTAGCAGAGGAGATGCTAAAACAAAAGAATGTTGAATCAGTGCTTTTTGGAGGTAAGAGGATTGGTGAACAGAACAATTCTGAGAAGCTTGATTGGTTTGCCGGGGAATTGGTGCTGGAGCATCAGAGGAGGAGTTGCAGGATAGCTCCCACTGTTGCTTTCAAGCAAGCTACTCCTAAAAAAAGCTAGGATTACTACATGCATGTAGAGGTAAGTTTTCCAATTTTCATTCATGCATGTTGTAGTTATACCTAGCAACTCAAACATTGAAGATAACTTTGTAAATGCCTGTTTCTATTTTGCTACTATGGAAGAGTCATGAATAACCGTTGTAAATTACAAGTTTCAGAATTTTACATTGGGAAGATTAGGAAAGACCCTTTCCACAAATGACCACATAAGTTTTGTATAAAAGAAGGGCAGTCCTTAAAACAGTTAGCATCTATGCATTTCTACGTGAGTCAACTTATTATGATCCACCTAAATGACCAATCCAAATGGGCCAATGCCAATGATACTAAACTACAGATCATATTGCTTTCTGCATTTAAACTCTGTTTTTACTTATTATTATTATCCAATAATCAGATACCTTATAATAACTAAATCAATCAAGATTTAAGTTTATGTTTAAGTTTTATAACGTGATTGAATATATATATATATAATGTATTTTCATAAGTGTACTAACTATATGGTTTTTTACACTAAATAAAGTCAAATTTAGTTAAATAAAATGTTAATAACCAAATGTCTCAATCTGTTATGTCATCGTGACACATCTATCATGTTATAATATGGAGTCTAGTTTTGAGATTTTGTGGTTCTCTAGGAAATAATACAAGTTCGTTCAAATCCACCCTGAATAGGCTTGGAAAAAGGGAGGAATTAATAAAAAAAGAAAGAAAGTTGGAGTTCTGTATCTGCTTGGTGGATTCAAAGAGGGAGGGGGCCTTAGTAACAAACATTTTTGTCGTTCTTTTCACAAAGTAAATGAGGGAATGAACGGTGGATGTGCAGGGGAACCCCGCCCCAGCCTTTGTCGGTCTACCGACACCTTTTTTATTAATTTATTTATTGCTGGGATATCGTGGTAATTTTAAAGTGACATAATGAGGTTACTTAAACGCATTTCCGTAGTTGGGAAACAAGAAAAATAAAAAAGAGAGCGTTAATAACTGAGAATAATTGCATCATTTATGCAAATAAACTTCTTTCACTTGTGTTCTTGTGAAGATTTTATGGCATTGGCTGTACATATGTCAAAATTCTTATTATTTAACCCTACAGAATCATCATACTGCTGCATCTGGACATTATTAATTTAGCTATTTAGTTATTAAATTTTAACTAATTTTTAAACTCATTTTTAAACTCATTTTTTAAATTTTAAAATTTTAAGTACAATTCTTTAAATTTTTAAATCTTACAATTTAGTTTTAAAATTTTTAAAATTAAGTCTTTAAATTTTCAAATTTTACAATTTAACCTTAAAACTTCTAAAATTTCATAGGTCCTAATTTGATTACTATTTCATAAATCAAAAATTTAAAATTTATGTGTCAAAAGATTTAAAAATTTAGGGATTAAATCGTATATTTAAAATTTTAGAGACTTATGTATAAAGTTTTAAAAATTTGATATTTAAATCATATATTTTAAAATTTTAAGGATACATGTATAAATTTAATTAAAATTTGAAAATTAATGATATACTTTAATCTATTAATTTTATTTTTTTTATTTTTGATGATTTAACTATTCGGTTATTTCTCCTTTTGTTTTTTCTCTGGGTTGGGTGCTTTTGTACTACTTGTATTTCGGCAAAAATTTTAATTTTTGATAATATTTTGAAATGATTTTACTCAAAATGTGTAAAAAGTTTCATTTTAATTCTTTTACTACATTAAAGGATAGAATAAGGTAATAAAAGAATATTAAATTTGATAACATGAATATTAAAATGGAATTAAACTTTTAAAGAATTATGGATAATAGATTGTTTTTTAAACATTTTAAATACTACATAAGAACTTCTTTAAAACATGATAAAAATATAACTCATTACAAAAGTTACAATCCATTTTTCTTCATCCCTCTATCAATTTCTTCTTTTGTTATTTTATGATTTCTTCAAATTCATAGCCTTTTTTTTTCTTTTTCCTTATGAACTTCAAAATGTGTTTTTTTTTTTAAGTTTGACTTCTATTATAGGGTCATATTTTAAAACTGTGCAACTTAACAACGTATTTATATAAATGATAATATCTTGTTTGAAGACACATGAGTAAGGTAAATATTGCATGTTCTAAACTGAGTTGTTATAACAAAATATATACATAAGATTATTACTATTATTTAATACAACATTATGGTGTGACTCATTGAAAAAAACACATCTTGATCTCTACTTTGAATCCTAAGTATTGCTTTTACTTCTTTTATTATTTGACTGAAACAAAAACTTAGAAATCAGACAAAAACAAGTGTTGACCTAAGGTAACTATAGAGCCAATGATATATATATATTGAATAAATAATTATTTAATTCAGATTTTGATAAATTTAAAAAAAAATTGACTGAATTGTACCATATTCCCCGGGATAACTTATAATACAAAATTTAATGACTAAATGTCATTTTTATAATAAAGAGTCACTCAGTCATTCTCTCCTTTGAAGTAACAGAAAATTATTTTTAAAAAAATACAGGGAAGACATTGGAGCTGGAGTTCTGGGGGGGAAAAAAATAATTAAAAGTTACATAGCTGACCTACTTTATAGCAAAGTGAAGATAGGAGGAGTCAGAAGACGATTAAAGAAAAGAAAGTGAAGATTGGAATGGAAGATCGATCTTAGAGGGATACTTGCTTAGCATCTGTGGTGTTCATCACTCTAAGTACCTTTCTACAATAGCAAAGAACAAAGTAAAGTAAAAGAGTCCATGCACGGACTTTCTTTCAAGTCAAACAATTGAATCAGGTGTGAATCTTTTGGGTTCAATTGGACTCTACTTTAATTAATTGGGTGGGAAAAATTATTTTCTTACACTTTCACAGACCTTTTAATTTATTTTCTTCTTCTTTTTTCATCCCTTTATAAGTTTCCCAATTTTTTTTTTAATATTTCCATTATCAAGTCTCGTTTTGTCATTTTCATCCAAGTGTCTAGAAACTTGATTGTGGGATTTCTGATAGAAACCATGAAGAAAGGTGCTTTGTCTTCTTTTATATAAATTTTCATATATATACAGTTTAGTGGTAAAGAAGACTTCTAATAATGTTGCGTATCTTTCTAAAGCAAATGAAAATCTCTGAAGATCAACATTTATGGTGGGTCACTTTTTGCCGATTCTTTTGAAATTGTTTGTATGATAAGAATGTTGTAATTGAATTTGTTTCTTTGTTTGGTTGTAGTTCTCTATTTCATGACTTCCTCTCTTTTTGTGTTTTCTTTTCTCTCTTATAGTTATTTTATGACCTTGTCGGTTTGTCTCTTGCGACTATTAACAAATGATTAGTGGGCAATAGAGAAGGATGGATTTGAAATTTATCAAAGTATAATATTCGCAATTACGCATGGCTTGTCTTTCCCCACTTTTTTTTTTTTCCAAAAGTGATGATGAGTTTGCTTCTTCTATGACTCTTTCTTCATTAGGAAGGGTCGGCCATCGGTGTGAGTCGTGACTACTAGATAGTGTAAATTTGATATTGTTTATAATTAATATCATTCCTCAAATCTAAAAGTTTAATTATTTATTTATAAGTGCATTATTTTAATATCTTTTTTAATTAAATAAGAAGTTATTTTCATACATTAACGAAGAATGTTAAATTTTTTATTTTAAGAAAGAATGTTAAGAATAATAAGTTTTACTCATCCAATTAATTTTTTAAAATTTTAAGGTACATATTTTTATTAACTTTTGACAGATATGCACGTTTTTTTTTTTTGGGTAAACTATTAAAATATCGGGGACTATAATTGACAGAGAGATTACATAATTTAAATGAAAAAATATAAATTTGTCAAGTGGTAAAAGAAAAAGATATATCGTTCACTTTCTGGAGAGAGTATTTTGAATCCCAACCCTTCAATTTATCTGTATTATACTATAATCAAACTGAATGATCTTATTGATAGAATAATAACAATAATTAAAGATAATAAAAGCTTTGCTTTTTCTGTAAACAATATTATTTCACCTTTTTTCAATACTTTATCTTCTTTATATATATATATAGTTAGTTAGGATGTTTTGTCTGTATTTTTGTATTTGTAAGTATCAAAATGCACTTACATGCTTTGAGGAATCGGATTAATCATATTATTTTAAAATGAAATGAAAACTTTTATCATGTTATTTTTGGATTGAACCTAATTGTTCTCATAATTTTTAAAAAATAATTAAATAAATCTAAATCTTGATTTTTTGTTTAAAAAAAGATAAAATAATATATGAAAAAGACGCTTGATATTCTTCATTATGAATTTTGGATGAATTTTATTCATTTTGGTCCCTAAAGAAACTTTAAATTCTGCATTTTCAAATTAAAGTTTTTTTATTCTTTGTGCCGTGAGAAATGGGATTTCAAACTTTTTTGTTACGTATGAATCTCGTTTTTCAATTTTTTTTAATTGTTGTAACTTGAAATAGTAAGTTCACCTTAGTTAGTTAGACAAATTTTAACAAATGTATTTTTTCTTAGTTACTTTGATGAATTTGATTATTTTTTACTAAATTATGAGAACTAATCCATCTAACTATAACTAAAGTATTTATTTTGTAATAATTATAAAACTAAATCGATCATTTTTTTTGTTTTTATACTTTTTTTAGCTTTTATTTTTTTATTCTACACCAATAAATACACAAATTTTTCTATAATAAATATACCAAAATAATTATTACATTTTAGTTTTATTGTAATTTTTTTTATATTATGTAGGATAATTGTTTTACTCGTGTTAAACTGTTACATTTGTAATGTTAATGAGTGGATCATGTTCAATGTCCAATTGATGACCATATAATATGTATGAATTCATGATTTTTGTGACAAATCATAATACCTAAAAATAGTTAATTAATATATATTATCTTTAATAAAAATAAAAATACCTATTTTATTCATGTTAGATTAACTTTTTAATATTACTATTATTTTTATTTATAAATGTTTATATGATAAGTT
Source organism: Hippophae gyantsensis (assembly GCA_030763125.1). Classification (NCBI taxonomy): domain Eukaryota; kingdom Viridiplantae; phylum Streptophyta; class Magnoliopsida; order Rosales; family Elaeagnaceae; genus Hippophae; species Hippophae gyantsensis. Next base: position 52,151,828 of record CM061033.1, read on the forward strand.
ATTTAATTAAATTAAATTATTTTAATATTTATTAATTATTATAATATTTTCTTTTGAGATATAGCAAGAAATGTTCACCATAAATTTATATTAATCTCAGAAAAACCAACAAGTTCAAACGAAATAAATAAAAATTATATTACTTATTTATTGAAATAATTAAATATTTTTTAAAAGAGAAGCAAAATACTAATTATTAATTATGATATTTTATTATTCATAGTTAATATTATATTAATGAATAATTATATAATAAATTATTTATTTAATTTAATAAAATTATATTTATGTCAACACGTGCAAACGGGTTAAAAACTATAGCATATAAAGACTCAAATATCATTAACCAACTAAAAAGGAGTTTGTGACTTTCTAGCTCAAATCTTATTTAACGTAGGTTAGACCAAGTCCATCAAGAGAAAATATTCGTTTATAATGTAATATAAATGATGTGATATTTGACATATTTTTAAATGATTATGTACTTGTTTAATGCAAACATTTTTAAATTGCATTTAATATATATATATATATATATATATATAAGTTTTGGAGCCAATTAATAGTTAAAACCATAAATGCTGAATTAATGGGTCTTTAAAGTTTTAAAAAAGTTAATGAATTTATTGCTCAATAACGTAAAGCTCAATTGGATATTTCAAAAGCTTAGGATTTGAGTCTTGTTTATGAGTGGAGAGTTGTGTTGTATTATTATTTTTAAATGTATTTGTGGAGCAATCAATAGAATAGTAAAGGGTGTATTCTTTATGTTTTCTATGTTCAAAATTAAGTTTTTAAATTTAATGTTATTTGGCAAGTAGTTCTATTTTCAAATTTCATTTTAATTGAAATAATTTTACTTTTTTTTTCTTTTATAAATCTAATTTTGGAACTTGAAAACAAATAACTTTCAAAATTTATTTTCAATTTTTCACATTTCAAAACTTTCATGATTCAATTTAAAATCATACTTTAACATATATATTTTTTTCATGAAAACGACAATTCCAACCTTTTTTTATCATTGTTTTCAGTAAAAATTTAGAATATAAAAAAGTTGAGTATTAGATATAAAAATAAAAAAAAACATAAAACAGAACTCGATAGTTTCTATTTTCTTAAATAAAAATGAATTTAAATAATAATTTAAATACAAGCAAAATGACCTTAAAAACAAAACTTTACCAAACATATTTCTGTATTAATTATGTGTTCATGTTTTAGAAAACATAAAACATAATTCGTTGGTTTTTATTTTCTTTAAAAAAAATGAATTAGAAAACAAAAAATAATTTTAAATACAAGAAAAATAAATTAAAAAAAAAACTTGTTATAAAATAAGTCCTAAATGTTTAACATTGTATGATTTTTCAAAGAATTTTGTTTAATATTCAAAATTGTGATTTTTCATTTAAAACATAAGAATACATGTGAAAGATGTGTAATATTCTTATTCATGGATATTAAATAGATTTTAACTATTTTAACACCAAATGAAGTTATAATATTCTTAAACTCTATCAATTTCATATCAATTTTTTTTTTGTCTTTGCACATTGAGAAAAAAGATTTTAAGTTTTTTATTACATATGAATCTTTTTTTTTTCAAAATATTTTATTGATTTTAGTTTGAAATTAATAAAGTTATATTTAATTAATTAGGTATGTATTCATCAATTACATTTTTCTTTTAAGTATATATAAACTCTAACTTCTATTATAATATTTTAATTGAATTAAATTGATTATTTTAAATAAATTATATTATCTAATCGAATACATAATTTTCAATAATTATGTACTATACTTTTTTTCTTTTTCCGCTTATGTATTCGTTCTCCGTTAAGGTATTGTTGGATAAAAAAACTAAAGTTTTTACCCACCTAATAATCAATTCCATAACAGTCGATCAAAACCTACATATATATTTCCTTTCCGGCCTACAATTTCTTTACAATTTTAGTTGTTACCTACAACTTTATTCAAAGAACATCCACAGAAACATGGCCATGACGTCCAGTTATGTCTTATAGTATTGGCTAAAGGAAGAAACACTAGCTAGCTTTAAAGCTAAAAAGCATCACGAGCTCATCATTGCTATTTTGTTTTTTTTATATTTAGATAAATATTAATACATATATCCAAATAAAGCGATGATCATTTCACCAGCGTGAGTAATTTGTGCTTAATTGCATGTATTTTGTCGGTGGTTATGTGCATATATATTTCTTATTAGTTAGCTGTGGAATGATGAAAGAAAACAGCAAATAATTGAATCTAATTTTATTTTATTTTTATTTAAATATTATTTGAGATATATAAAAATAATTTTGTTTAACCTGACTCAGTTAACTGTTAAGATCGCTTCGTTTTAATCTCATCCTTTCTCTTAATTAAGTTTCGTACGATTAAACCACCATTTCCGTTAATTAATAGTTTCATTTACCAATTTTACATTAATTGCTAAACTTTGTTATTGTGTTTGACTTTTAGGTAAAAAGTTGAAGCAAAACCATTAGTTATCGTTCCAAGTCATTGTTGTATTTAAATTAGAGTTTAACAGTATTTTTTTTATGTTAAATAGAATTGTATTAGATTGATTTGTATTTAATTGTATTATAATTATTTTATATAATATTTGGTGAAAATTTATATAATATAATAGGATAAAATTGATGAAAAATATTTTAATAAAATAATTTATATTTGAAATAATATTTAATTTGTTTTAACTAGTTTTCTTACCTATAAAAATAATTTTATTATAAAAATTTATTTTTATAATTTTTTATATTTTAAAAATAAAAAAAATTATTTTTAATTGAGATGAAATAAAAAAATTATAACATATAATTTCAGAATTGAAATTTCGAACACATTAAATAAAATATCTAGTATAGTTTCGATTCATAACCATTACTTGTATTAAATTTTTATATAATCGTACAATTTTTATTATAGTGAGATTTTACTTCACAATCAAATATATAATTATATAAAAATAATATAATCAATTATTTAATATTATGTAACAAATATGTCCTAAATAAATAGTCACTTAATAAGAGTACTTTAGTTGGTTTCTTCTTCTTTTAGTATTCTGGTTATATATATATATATCCTCTCCCTCCATCTTATTTTTCTTGTAAAGTATAAGTCTCTTTAAGATAATCTACTCTCACAAGTTGTCATTTCTATTTGGGAATGAATGGAGAGTGCAAATTAAGAGATATTATATTTGTTATCGATCATGCATGGCCTAATCTTTCAATGCTTGCAAAAAATTAAAAGAAATATATCAAATTCTATAATTTTTCTTTTTCAATTAAAAGAAAGGGAAGAAGAGTTTAGCTAATTAAGCATTAATTTGCATTGCTTAAAAACTTATATAAAAAAAAGAGACGTCAATATATTTATTTTTTCAAAGTTTAATTAATATGTTTGAAAAATGCTATATCTATTAAGTCATTGAATATTTGATGAGATATGTGAAATATTAAAATAATTATAATACCAATCACATTGTGTCATATAAATTGATACAAGTATATATCAATCAATTTTCATTATATTTTTGTATTTTGATAGAGTTAGTACTAATTAACCATGTTAAGTTAAAAGAAAGATTTCAAACAAGAAGGGGTAGAAGAAGAAAAATAATAATTAATTAAGTCACTTATAACATAGTTTGTTATTTATTATGTTCTATAAATATTTTTTAAAAATTATATTAATCTATACATTTTCCACAGGCTGTCAACTTGATTTTCAAAGTTCTGTCAATGACAACAAACCATCCATTATAATATCGAATTAAACTTAATTCGATATTATAATGCATGGTTTGTGTCAATTTTTTTTATTGTTCAGATGTCATTGTCAGTAGAACAAATACAAACTAATTAATCAGTACCTTCAAAAAAGATAAGGATATATTTGAGATCTACAAAAGGAAAAATATAATAAGATATCAAATTTTTGTGTAAGGGCTTGCATGCATGTAAAATTCTAATGCCATTTTTAATTCATATTTTAAATTAATCTATTTAAGACACGAATTGTAAAAATGAGAAATATAAATGCTTAAAACAAAATTTAATAGGGAATATAATAAATTTAATGATTAATGATAAAAATTAATTATTTCAGATGATGATCTAGTTGGAAATATATATACGAAAGGAGAATCAGTTTGATATTAATGGCCTCTGAAATATGTACTCGATGTTTTATTTTTCATTTTTTATAAAGAGTACTATATTTCAATTATTATGCATTAGTAGTACAATTACATTCATACCATTATTTAATTTAATTAATTCTTTGATACTTGATATAATACCCACCCATAGGGCAGAGAGACTTTTCTATAATTTTTCATTGAACCTAACGTATAAATGAAGATAAAATAATTAGGATTGTATTGGTATTGATAACGCTATATATAAGTCCTCATTTGTATTTTGTTTGACGTCATGGAAAAATACACACTAACCATAAAATAATACCCAAAAAAAAAAATAGAGCTATATTAATTTATTTATTTGTTTATTTTTCAAGAAAAAACATGCATTTATAACTAAGATCTGAGTAGGATTATCTGTGATCTGAAACTTCTGAATGTTAATAGCTAAATCCTTGTCAATAATCAATAATAGCAATACTAATAACAATGTGATATTGGTGTTGTTGTGATGTAAATTATTATTATAATAATAATGATTTATTAATTATAATTTTTTTTAATAATAGTGATATTAAATTAAGTGTAATTAGTATCGAAAGTAAAACAGACATTTTATATAATTTTGTTATAACAATAACAAAAATTGTTGTACCATTGTTATTACCTAATTAATAACAAATGCAATAATACATGTACTTTTTTTTAGTTGTGATACCAAACGTGTGAACGTTTTATTTGGGACCAGCTAGCCTTATAAATTTGGTTGCCCATCCCAATTGCCAATATATATAAAGTTTCCTAATTGTCATGTATATGTCCTATAAGTTCGATGGCTTTCTCTCCGATATATGATCACAAAAAATACCAAGTATTTTTTAATATATATATATATAGAATCTGCTTTAGCGGGTTGTTACCATTATTATTGCCTATGATACTTTTTACATTAAATAATAGTATTATTAGACTTCCCAATCTTCCTTTACTTGTTTTCTTTAAAGAATATATGAACAACTTACTATTACTTTATGTGTTTGAGATGTCCGAAGAAGACAATAAGTCAGCAACAAATTGTGCTCATTTTGATATTATGATGATGTCGTTATTAATTTACATAAATTTTCTCTCTAATATTCCCTCGATCATCCGGTTAAATAAGAGAAAAATTCTCATTATTTTAGAAATTTACAGAGCAAATAGATGAAATGGAGCAAAATTATGATTTATGGGTGGCTAATTAATCCTGTATGTCTGGTATGATAATAGTCTCTCAAGAAAAAAATTAAAATAATGATAAATTTTAAGAGGTCTTTTAAAAACATGTTTGAGTGTGATTCAACTAGTGATTTCTCAATAATATTTTTCATTTCTTATTTTATGTAACAAATTAAAACCCTAATAATTACGATTATCTTTAAAAAAAATGAAGTTTTAATAAAGAAAACAACGTAGATATTGATTTTTTCTTTTTTTTTTTTTGTCCAAAAAAAGCTCCAAGTTGAGAGATGATAGCCTCATTTCATAACTTAAATCATCACCTTGTAATGAAATATTTAACTTTGTGCTTGCAAGAAGTGCAGTCAAATTACTTAAAAACGTAGATTTACATAATTTTGAAACTGCGACCTCGTGTATATAGTACTAACCGATGTACCAGTTGTACTATCTGTATCCTTAACTTGGTAACATAGATATGATTAGAATTTGGTAAAAAAAGTTTCAAAGTTATTTAGGCATGTAGCCTTCCCTACACTTTTTTCTGTTCTTTGAAGAGAAAACTAGGACTAGAAGCACTTGCTCGCTCGCTGACGAGCTAAAATATTTGGGCAAATGTTGTACTTAAACTTGAAAGATGGCTTAGAACTTGTTGCAAGTTAGTCTTAATGTTCTATAGAAACAAGTTATTGTCTTGATGATGCTATAAATCTCGTGAAATCCAGGATACCATTCCATTATGCCAAAGTTTTGATTAAACACAAGGTTCAAAACTACTATCTAAACCCTAATGCTATAATTCATAATTGTAGTAGGGAATTACTATTGCCATGGAAGATTTTTTTTTTTTGTCCAAGAAAATGTTAATATTTTTAGAACTTCTAATCTAACACTTTTGGAAAATTTCGCGTAAAAAACACCAAATCTTTCTTGACAATAGTCATACCCTTAGTAAAACAAATTTCAAAGTTTACTACTTTTATTAATGTCTGAGGAGTAATAAGCCCTCAGATTTTGTCTAAAACAGGTTATTTGGTATGCAAAAGTTCTAAATTTGACACATTGTTCCCTTTCTATTATTATCAAAAATGGGCAAGTGACCAGTTTATGACCTGTTATAACATGTTGTCCTAAGTTCAAAGTGAAATATTGTGGAAAAAATAAATACCGATATCGGTCGATTCTAGTCAAATTTGTCAAATTGGCTTCTGTTCATCATACTTTAAAACCACAAGAAATAGTAAGATAAAGCGACTTATGAGTCTTTGAGTGCTACAACAACGTAGAATCAATACATCACTCATTTTATTACAAGTACAAACAATTACTCTTAAACGAAATAAACATCTTACCATGACGCACAATCAAAGATACATATATCCCACTTAATTATAGCTCGTATATAACTTGAGACAGGAAAAAAAAAAGAACTTGGAATTTCTCATCCCACATAAAAAATTGCCTACTCATAAAGTCTTCTTGGTGGCATTTCAACTTTTAGATGGAAATAGCAACTGCTTCATCTTCCGTAATCGTAATATTGGACAAGGGTTCTTGAAAATTTGGATTGATAGGAAAGAGGTTGCATTGTGCATAATGTGCCATAAGCTGGTCTACAAGCACCAAGGATACCATAGCCTCTACCATTGGCACAGCTGTGCATGCAGATAAGCGACCAAATTACTTTGCAAAATGTTTCTTATTTTTAATTTTTTTTTATTCTGACAGCTTGAGCTAGAACAAAACATCCAATTATATGCAATGAAAAGGTATAAATAATGTGATCAACACAATATTAAAATCAACAAGTAGCAGCAAATCAAGGGAGGAAAAATGACCTAATTTCTATGACATATTGAACTGAAAATCACAAGTGCAAAGATTAAGAAAAGCATACGTATAAAGAGGCTGACTTAAACCATGATGAAAGTTTAGATTATTATCGAGGATATACCTCTAGGAACAACGCAAGGATCATGACGACCACGGGCTATAAGCTCTGTGTCCCTCTTATCTCTAGTCACAGTATGTTGCTTCTTCTGAAAAAGCATAAGAAATACACATTTAAGCTATATGAACAGAACCCTTAGTAGCACATTACATTCTTGCATTTCATCAATATAAACAAGGCTAGCACTTCAGGAGCAAAGGATGCCTATTTAGGTCCCAGAAAATACAGCAAAAGAGAATCTACCCATTGACTAACCAGTTCTACATTGCATATTATTAGAATTGGAAAAAGTACACCTATAGTCACTCTACTTTCATAAATTGAATACATTAGTCACTTTACTACCGTGGATACTTTAGTCATTTTAAACCAATTAAGGTGATTTTAATAACTTTATTTTTTACTTTTTTCGAATTTTCAGATATTTTTTCTTCAAACATCTATCAACCCTATTAGTAAGATTCAATTCGTTCTAACTTAAGTTTTTTCAATAAAAAAAATTATCCAAAAAAATAAAAATTGACAAGAAATGACTAAAATATCCAAAAATACAATAGAAAGGTGACTAAAGTGAACAAATTTTAAAAAAGGTGACTAATGTGCCTAATTTGTTAAAATAAAGTAATTGAAGTGTCACGCTAGCCTAATGATATAGGCTCTCATAAATAACAAATTCAGGTAACTTGGAAGGAGAATAACAACATCAACTCAATGTGAATTCTTTGTGAACAGAGGGCAAGAAATATTAGACTCACAGCAATTGTGGCTGTTGGCTTGAAAGCAATTCTGATCTTTATGACTTCTCCATTTGATATTCCTCCCTATGTGTCAGAGCATAGAATCTCATCAAGCCACAAGTGTCAAAGAAAAGACATCTCACTAAGTTAATGTAAATCAAAAGCATCTAAATGAAACCAAACTGAGTGTATTAAGAAACTAAATGAAGTCTCAAAAAACACCTGTATCCCACCAGAGCGGTTGGTTCTTGTTCTGACTTTTCCATGTTCATCAATAAAGAACTCATCATTATGTTCGCTCCCAGTCAAAAAAGTACCTGCACGAGTTGACCAAATGCAATGGAAATGAAAACACATCAAAACAGCCCATGCATAAAGTAATCATTCTTCAGTCAAGCATCGAAATTAATAACTTATTAAAAAAACAGTAACCAAAGTTCAAATATGTTTTTTTAAGTCCCAACCTGCAAACCCACTTCCAATCTCAAATCCCTTTGTTGCAGGGAGCGACATGACTGCTTTAGCAAGTTCAGCTTCAAGTTTATCAAATACAGGGGAACCAAGGCCCTGGGACACAAAAGAAAAGATATTTAAAAATCACAGATATCATTTGTTTAACACGAATACAAGATAAAATTTAAAGTCGTGCAAAGACCTAATTTCAAATATAGAAGCACTAACTCTTGAACATTCAGAAGGCATGAACATGGACACGTCTGGTCCGGACAAGCACAAACACTGACTTAAATGAGAAAGAGAGAGATCTTACACGTGGACAGTTCCTCACAATGCAAGTGACAACACCACCAACTGATTCCCCTCTTACACGGATTGCATCAATAGCAGCAATCATCCTTTCTGCGTATTCAGGATCTGGGCACCGCACAATATTATTTTCAATCTGGTGTTATTGCAGAAGTAGAATTAGGCTCAGCAAAGTTTTGAAAAAAATATATGAACAATAATATTATACATAGATTAGAAGACTCCATAGACACATAGTATTGCAAGCAAATTCTTATATAGACACATGCACATACCACACCAATTTGGAAGTTTCTAAGACCTTAAAGCCCAAATAAAATTCTTTCATGGGCATTGTTCAAAGAAAAGGCACCCGATAAGGTTGCATCACACAATAATCTAAGAATGTCCTTGCATTTACCAAAGCAGGTCTTTTTATAGTATGGTATTTAGGCTTGAAAAAGGTTTACTAATTCAAATTCATCTCAGAAAAGATCGTGCCACAATACTAATTTGAAGGGTGGAGAAGATGCAATTGATGGGCAGTATGCTGAGAAACAAACTGGCTTTCTAGTTTCTCCAATACAGATAATAAAGAAAATATCTGCTGTGCTCTTTGTTAAAAGAAATAGAAGAGTTATCCGAGTGGAACAGGTGCAATGCTTTTCTGCAGATGATAACTAAAACATGCATGCTACATCTAAGAGAATCACCACTGTGTATCAAAACCCCTCCAAGATCCCACCAGCTAGTATGGGAGGACCTCCAACTACAGAATAGTTAAGCTAGTATCCATGGTCGTACCTGATCAAGTGTCAGATTATAGTGATCAATTGCCTCTTCAGGAAGCACAACCTTGTGTACTTGAGAAACATAAGCAAGAACCTGAACATGTAACAAACATACAGAAAAGAATTAGATGCATGGAAATAGACATATTAACAAACAATAGATGTTCCATTTTCGCATCTTTTTATTTGATATTATGAAAGTCACGACATACACAACTGGAAATGTTATCAATCGTTTTTAATCTACAACAGGGAAAAAACTATTAGCTAAAACTTCATAGTTCAAGCAGTTGATCAGTAACTTGTAAGGTGGTAGGCCAAATTTACCACATTTCCAAATTTACTAACCCAAAAATACAAGTTAAGTTTTTATCTTCCCATAATTATACCCAACTACATTTACAATTGAACATGGAATCCAGCTGAGTTGCATAGGAAGCTAAACCTGCAAGAGCTTTAGAACATTGTACTACAACATTCAAGACAGACGATGGAAAAAGCACACAAATGGTATAAATACCATCCCAGAGAAGATCCACATGCATCAGTAAAATTTAGTTTTCAGTCACAACATAAAGAATTGCAAGCAGAAATTTTTTTGCCAACTGATGGAGAAAACAGACCTCAGTTCCTGAAAACTCCTTGAGGATTTTCTTAGCAACTGCTCCAGCGGCGACTCTCCCAATGGTTTCTCTTGCGGAAGATCTACCACCACCCTTCAATTATAAATTAAGATCCTCGTTAAAACTGTGATTATCCAGTGAAATGCCACATTCCAGTCCTATGCAACATTACCTGAACTGATCTGATGCCATATTTCATGTCATAAGTAGCATCCGCATGGGAAGGCCTATAAGCTAAGGACATTTCGCTGTAGTCCTGAAAAGGCAACAATATATTTATTTAATATCTACTAAGCACAATTAAAGCAGTATTGCTCCCACATGAGTGTTTATGTATATGATTTACTAGTCCATAAAAAAAATACGTGCATTAAAAATCTAAACTTTATACCATCCTGTATTGCAAAAACTTCCATATTTCATACACAACAGAAGAACATTTACTAACCATCACATGCATTTACGTGGACTCTAGAACTCTACATAGTATAGTTAACTCGTCTCATTTATCACAAGAGAGTATGTTAGGGTCCAAAGGAGAACCACATAGTTGTGACATAAGGCAAACATGTCTATCTTCAAATAAAGATAGGCTTTATATAAAACAATTATCAGAGCAGACATAACACCTAAATAGTATCTCTCACTCTCTCTTCAATATTAGTGTGCGTTTGCTATGTAATATGTAGAAACTAGAAAAAAATGAAAGGAATGTAGAGGCCATGAGAAAACCATGAGTACCAATGCAGTAAGTATATTTCTGATGTTTTATTTTAAAGAAAACCCCTAAAAAGTAATCCTATAAGAACAAATTTGAAATTCCCTGAGAGAAAAGTATCCTACGAAGACCAAGCAATTATTGCATGTATATCCCAGCAATGATACTTACATGCCCTCTCTGATCAGTATTGGGTACATTTACATGAATTGGTGTCCCAGTAGTCACTCCTACAACAGATAAAGTTAAAAAATACTCATGGAAATCGAAGATCGCATATGATAAAAGATCTAAGGAGAAGAGAATCCAATGAAAAACAAAATGGGCAATATTCCAAGCAGGATCAAACCTTCATAAACTCCTGATTGTATTTTGCATGTATCAGTCTCCTTTCTAGGGGTCGTAATTCGACTCTGGCCTGGCCTCCTATTTATCATTATTATAATTATAATTAAAAGGGACAAACCTTGCTTTAAAAAAATAACAAAAGGAAAAGGCAAAAACAATGAAAAATATTTAAATTATGGAACCAAAACCAACTAATTAAATTATAATGAATGGGAAAAGAACGCCCTGAACTTCAAATACCTTCTGTCAAGTTCCACTTGCAAATCTCCTTCTGACAGAGGAATTCTAGGAGGCACTCCATCAATTACGCAACCAACACCACCACCATGTGACTCTCCATATGTTGTAACACGGAAATGAGTACCAAAAGTATTACCGGCAGCTTGTACCTCTGCAATTCAATAGAAAATTTTCTGTCATAAAGCAACTAAAATTCTATTACAAAATAGGTTTTCGTTTTCTAGTCTCACAAGAAACTAAGTCATGGGTCTTAAATGAGTGATGTTTGATATAGATCTATAAATTGGTGTGCCTGTGAACTGTTTCAAGAGTTTTTCAAACTAAAGATCACTTAACAGAGTATTGAATTATTATTTTTTTAATAAGAGACTGATGGAGCACTGACTATTATTTGAAAGGTCATATCCTTAATTCTTGGAAGTCCCAAATTTGACAGCTTTTTTCCAACTGTGGACCTAAATTCCATATCCAGTTACTAATGTTCCTTTAGCCTATAGTTAATGAGTTTCAATAAATGTTGAGCTTGACATACATTACCAAGCAGAAATTATACATATGCTTGTTAGTGAATTCTTCCTGGAAAGTGTTGTAATAGACCTATAAAGTCAAAATTACTATCAATATGATTGGCCGGGAGTATACACATCACTTACTCCCGGAGCAATCAATAATTCCTCCATTACCAAGCTCAAATTCATAATTGTTCATAACATGATATGGAAGTAAATATTGTCAAGAATTCATGAGCTCTATTTTTGAAACTGTAAGTTCTTCAAATTGCAAATAGCATGCTTTCATGCCAAAAAGAATGTTAAACGTTGATTAGGTCTGACAAGCATAGTTCAAATATTTTAAGCTTTTCTTAAATTGGCAATAAACTATCTGAGATGTCTTATGTTGAACTCCTAGAATCCTCATTCTCTTTTCATATCCATGCATATCACAACCTAACAAAGGTCACCGCTAGAAATTTCAATGAAGAACCGGCACTATTAATTAGCAGCATGACCCAAAAGATATCATTTTGAAAATAATCTATCAGCGAGAATAACAGGGGAATGCATTCTCGAGAGCAAAGATATTAATATTTCTAATTAACCAGTTCATCAATTCCAAATCTTCCAAATTGCAGATCAGAGGTTAATTATTCAAAACCCGTTTAAGCATCTTAAAAAACCTAAAATCCAATTTCAAATATACCTCACAATCACACCATCACAAATAATTTAACGAAGCATTAAAACGTATAAGCAACAAAGAGGCGACAGAGAACAGTTTTTATGAATAAAAGAAGAGAAGACTCACGGAGCTTCTTTAGAGTTCGTGGGCGGATCAGAAACTGTACAGAGTGGACGGAGAGGTCTTGAAGGCCAGAGGATAGAGACCTTCCAAACCCAGATAAGGATTCAGTTCGTGAAGCCCCGAGAAATGGGTTGGAAGAGAGCGATGATGCCATTCTCGCAACAAGAAGAAGAAATAGGTTGATGGGGAATTGGGAGTTGTGGCGCGCTTGGGCCGGTGAATGTTGATATAGACCGAAGTAATACTCACCTACCTCCAAATTCAAAGCCTACAGCTTTCCTCTCTTTTTTTCTTTTGAAGGGGCGAATTTTTGTTGTGTTGGGTGGGTGACCACTCACTCACCATTTAGGTAGGTGGTGACTGGTGACTGGTGACTGCCTGGGCTGAATGTAATTAACATTAGTTACCACCTTTATAAATCAAAATTAAAGAAAAAAATTGGTGTAATTTACACTTTAACGAGAACAAAGGCAAATGATATTTTCAAAATTAATTTTATTATTATTATAATAAAAAAATATATAAATATTTATTTTATTTTTATTATTAGCTAAAATTATCATTAATAAATTATTCTTATAATAATAATAATAATAATAATTTTACTTGTTCCCATACATTTCACATAATAAATTGTGAAATTTTTATTTAATTAAGAAAAAAATCTGAATTTGTAATATTTTCAAGTAAGAAAGATTACTTTTTGGTATTTGGCTTAAAAATAAGGAAAAAACATTATTTAGGAATTATTTTTTTAAATGATAGTAAAAATTATTTTTATTATTATTATTATAATAAAAGTGGACGACATTTTTATTAATAAATAAAGTTATCAATAATAAGCAAAATTATAACAATAATAATTTATATTGTTATAATATTACTACTACTTTTTTTTAAACTAAACCTCTTTTCACGATTGAATTTTACAAATAACCCCTCAAACATTTGGAATAAAATTGATTTGTTTGTTATAATCCTGTTGTATATCTTTTTCTTTTTTCCTTTTTTTCTAATAACTGATCGAGGGTAAGGGATTGAGAGGAGTTATTTTTGAACTCTTAAAAAATTGATGATTTAAAAATCCCAAGGTATTTTTTCAAATGATTTGTATCAACTGGCAATAGCCAATTATTACACCTGAATTAATCTATATTTATAATATACTATACATAAAAGTGTGCCCAAATATTGTTGGAAAAAAAAGAAGAAAAAAAATTCTCAATCACTCATAAATTTTTTGAAAAATATCCTTGATTTTTAGGATAATGGCAATTATTACCCTTATCTATTTATTTATTTGTGAAAATCTCGAATCTCAATTGAGGCTTCAGTCCTTTCTTTTCTAATTATCGCTGTGACCAAAGAAATCGTGAAATATAGTGAGGCAGGACTACATAAATGCCTTACTTGTTCTGATACATTGATACCTACAGACTCCTGCCAAGAATATGAATGAATTACTGATTATTGTCAATAAACAACAAATCACGAATATAAAAAGGCAAATTAGCCTGCATTTTTTTTCCCTGCAGGCTTGTATAAGAATTTCTATGACTATCCACTTAGAAGAGTCGAACAATATGATTAATGACAAATCCTATATAAATTCCAAAACTGCCTTTGCTGGAGCATTTGTTTTCAGAACCATTTCATCATACTCATCTTCGGGATTTGACAGAGCAACAATTGCCCCACCAGCTCCTATTGAAGCTTCACCCTCATGAATGACAATAGTTCTTATAACTATATTCAGATCAAATGTCTGATTGTAAGAGAAAAATCCAATGGAACCCGAGTAGATACCTCGTGAACTTCTTTCAAGAGAATCAAGAAGCTCCATTGATCTCAACTTCGGTGCTCCTGTCATTGAGCCACCTGGAAATGCTGCTCTAACACAATCAATTGCAGTTAGATCCTCCCGCTTTTCCCCTCGAATTGTACTAACCATTGTGTGGACAGTTGCATACGACTCTACGTCCATAAGATGAGGCACATGAACAGAACCAGGTTCACAGACACGGCCCAGGTCATTCCTCAGAAGATCAACTATCATCAGATTTTCAGCTTGATCCTTTTCACTGTTGACAGAAACACAAAGCACTTACAACACATATCATCACCAGTGTTTATATTCAAGAAAATCAGCTGTCTCATAATTAGCCTTTCTTTTTTTGCTAATGATCTCATAATAGCCTCTTTCATTTGGATGCATAAAAGTAATATTTAACTGGTATCAGTACTCCCACATTTAGGGTATGTTTGTTTGTGCTTCTATTAAAAGTGGTTGTTTCTGCTTCTGTTAAAAATGGTTTAAAAAAATAATGCTTGAAGAAGAAAAGACATAATTTTTGCTCTAGTCAAAAAGCATAGAATTTGCTTTCTAACCTGAATGTACTTCCGGCAAATTTTGTTCTATTTGATTCAAAAACACTATTTTTTAAGCAGCGCTTCTATAGGGTTTCATTCAGCTAAGGGTTTCAGACTATGGAACAAATGAAAACCTTACCTATATTGAAGGCGCATTTTGTTTTGTTTGTCTTGCTCCGGTGTTATTCCACGAGCTATGGTGCCTTTAATAGGCTTTGCTTCCAATGTGCCGTGTCTATCCAGCCGTAGGAACCTCTCTGGAGAAGAACAGCAGATGGAGAGGTTTTCCCTTGAGAAATTTAGCCAGGCAGCATATGGTGCTGGATTTTTTTCTCTCAAGTGAAGGTAAAGTCCTAATGAATCCACCTCTTCAATTTTCTTTCTGATCTGAGTTGTGAGACACAGCTCGTAGCTTTCTCCATCTTTTATATATTCCAGACATTTCTCTATGTCTTTTATGTACTCCTCCCTGGACGTATCAGCAATAAAACCCGACTTACACGGGAAAGATACAAGGGACTGTAAAGTTTGTTCCTCTCTACCCGTTAAAACAGAGGCTTCTAGTGTGAGAAGCTTCTGCTCTGTAGCATCCAACCATGTTGTTCCAGAATTGCAGTCTTCATGAATAGACATTATGTAAACATCACCATTACAGTGATCAATGGCTAAAAGATTATCAACAAAGAAAAAACATGCTTCTGGTGTTCTAGAGTTGTGACGATTAGATACTTCACCACATTCAACTTTAAGGTTATACCTGCATCATGGTTTGGGTTTGAATAATATTATAGTGAGGCTGGACTATGAAAAATCAGTACCCATATGATACAATCACAAAACAAATTCATGCAAAAAGGAATGGTAACGCAAAAGTCAAAAAGCTTACTACCGCATACCCGATGTAACCAATATATCCACCATAAAAGTCAAATGGCAATCCTTCATAATCATCTTCTTCATAACGAATTCCCAGGAGCTCCTGGAACAAAAACCAAAAGAAAAAAAAATGAAACTATAACTGAACCCTGCAGATAAAAATGTATTGTTATATAAGAAAAAATCCGTTCCTAAATTCATGGAAACAAAATGAGAAAGACTACCTAAAAATTATGAACCATTTGAGATGCAAAAGTGGAAGGAAAAAGGAAAACAACCAGTACCTTGTTCAAAAAGTCAAGAAAACCATCTTCCAAAAATGTCTCCGTGGTAGAGCCATGATCATTTTGAAGTGATAGATGACCACCTTTTGCAGGCATATCACTGGAATTGCATAAAGACCACTCTCTTTTACTATAGTAACAAATCCCTTTTGAAATTTTATAATAAATAAAAAACAAAACCATTTAAAGAGATTATAACCTCCAAACATGACGATAATATAAAAATTGAAGCATAAAGAGAAAACAACCAAGTCGAAATACATCAAAGCACAAAAACTAAAATAAGAACAAATATTTTCATAAATTACCTTTGGTCACACAATCTAAATGTCATTTGCTTCCAAAGTGACCCACCTTTCCCTCCCATGTATGAAAAGCGTGCTCGTTCCTAATCAGATGGGCATTATCAAAATCAGAAAACAACGCTATTAAAAGGGGAAATAAAAAGGCGAAGTGCGGCATGAATCATGATTTGATGTTCATTAAAGGTCAATCATCAATTTGCAGAAATAGTTCCACATAAGGGAGGGAAAAAAAATTGGAGTTCTGCCTAGAAAATATGTGCAATCCAGGTGTTGATAGAAATAGTGTTGGTCTAAGAGTTCGATAACAATAATTTTTCACTTGCTCAATTAAGCTAGCTTATTAATTCAAATTTCCCCTTTTTTTCTTGAGACTGATTATTTTGCCACATTATCCATATATAATAGATTAACTCCTCTCCTCCCCTCCCCCAAAAGGAAGTCACGACTCTATGGATAAGAACAAGTGAAATTACCAGATAACTTAAAGAATCAAGATTTAACTGAAAACTAAATAAAATTAGGCAAAAAAAGCGTTTATAAGAAATAGAAAATGAAAACTACAAAATGTTTAATTATACAAGAAAGTCATTTAGCAAGCCACCTTTTCCTTTGAAGAACTGTCCAACCAAAAGGTGTTCTCAGCCTTGTGATGTCCAAACAATTCACAGAATATGTTTCTTGCTCCACCAACTTTTCTGGCCATGTGATCTAGTTTCCTCCATTTCAACCTCAGGTATTTGACACCAATGCTAAGATGGGAAAGATTCATCACATTAGTCACACCAAAATAATTTCTATTCTCTGGCTTGCAAATCAGTTTGCCAATTCCGAAAGCTTCCTTTTGTTCTGCATAATCCAACAGTTGTCTATATTCAGAAATTCTTCTCAAGAGTCGGCTAGTATCTTGCACCTGCATGCATGCTAAGAAAAGTTTACTGCTCAATAGTGGAGCATTGATTTCTATAACAAATACCAGAAAGTACAATGTAAAGAAAAATCATGTGGTTCCTCAAGATTAAAAAATTCAAAACAGAAGATGGTAAATAATGATGTGACGTTAAGGGGTCTAGCCATCTATCTTGATTCTAAAATTTAAGGGCATTTGGCCTTTTTTCTTTCCTTTTTTGGGTTAAAACATGCCCTGTGTTTTTAAGAATATTATTCAAGGTCAACATATTACTTTAAAGAACTTCAATTTACCAGCATAATGAGAAGTCCTTTGTTTATTGACTGATAGCTTCAGTCTCAACCAAAAGTCCTCTGTAATCTGTCTAAAATTCTTGAATATTTGTCTACCATGAGCAGTTGCTACACTCTCCGGATGAAACTGATGATCAGATACAAGTCAACACTCTAGTTCTTGAAAGGAAAAGCTCTAGCAATTATAAACATAAGAACCATAATAGAACCTGTACACCATAATGAGGCCTTGTAGAATGCATCATGCCCATGAGAATCTTTCTTTCTTGCATTCTGTCAGAATGTCTAACTCGCCAATAGCTTCCATTTTTGAAATTTCTTGAAAAGGAATCTGCAGATGCGTCAGAGGTAAAACCAGACTTTTGGGTCTGAAGGAAAGAAATTGCATCACTTGAAACTGTCCAAGCGATAGGAATGAGCTCTTCTGGAAGCGATTCAGCATCTATAACAAGAGAATGATATCGAACCACCTGCAATTAGTTAAAACAGTTATAAATTAAAGGTGAGGCTTAAAAGCATCATAGAGATCTATGTTGGTTGCAAAATGTAGTCTTTATGACACATCATGTAGAAGATCCAAGAAAACATCATTTACTATCCTTTGGTCTCCGACATTTATCAAACATTGAGGTGGAAAGTCTAATATCTTTGCAAGAATGTAAACCTAATCGTCTTTCCAAAAGTAAACTAGACAAATACACAATATCTATTTTAAAAAATCTGCATCATGGTGACCAAGAATGAAAAAAAGAACTTTCCACCAATAAAGTGAGATCTCACAAAGAAGATTTCCCTTAACTAATCACTAAACAGATGGTAAATGATTGCATCATAGGACAATAAAGTTTTTAAGCCCAACCCATTCACATTCAAGTATCATTGAGAAGAACGATATTCAGATACTGACCTTGAATCCTGAACTTTGGCCTGATGGAATATCACAAAACAGATTGCACCCATTATGTTCAATTTCACTGAAAGAAAGATATAATATTATTCCAAAAATACTGTTGATAAATCCTAATAGAAAACATACAAAATTGCACCGCTGAAAGCTTCAACCTAAATATCAAGTATGAAAGCATGTTCTAAATAAAAAATGGTGAGATATTACTAGAGCAAATAAAGACAAAAAAACCAAATAACCTTTATATATGTAACAGTACCTCAACCGTCCATGGATTGGTTCAGCTGCGTGAACAACTTTAGCTCCATGCACATAACCTAAAGCCTATCAAATAAAAATCATTTTAAGAAAAGAGAAATGACATCATGTTTTGAAAGAAAAAAAGTGCTGCTGATTAGAAGGCGATCATGCATGACAAATACTCTGTGCAAGAACATTAGCACCGTTTATCCTGTTTGCCATCTCATTCATGATTTATGCACTCACAAACACAGTATCAGATCATTGATAATTATGTCAGAACTGTCATAACATGTGCATCTAAAAAATCAGATAATATGCTTGAAAATTTTCAGGAAGAAAGAAATCTCATATTCAGACCCACTGCTCTGCCAGCACAGAACAGTGAACGTATTGATCTCAATTGTGACATAATGTTTCCCCACAAAATCATTGACTCTACAAAACTCTTTTGCTTCTCTCTAAACAATTTATTACAAGCATGAAAGTATTCTACAAGCAGTTTTCCTTATTGATCCCCTTATACAATACTTTTCATTTTTGACTTCTATTCCATTCATACACAAATCAAAACACATGTTAAAAAATAAAGCTCATTTGAACACGCGTTCAAGAGTATTATTCATAGTCCAAAACTTTTCTTCGAAACATAGTATGGTTTGTGGGTGCTCCAGTGGCCGTCCATCACCGGAGTTGCTGAACTTACGACTAACTTTGTGCTTTTGAATGCATATACAAAATGAAAATGTTTTTGAACGTGTTTAAAAGAATAAGGGGTCAAAAATGCAAGCAACTCTTGAAGGAGTCATTTCATGCAATATTTACTTATTCTTACTTAAGCACTAAAGCAAAAATTTGAAGCCAAGAAAACTGGAACGTGATTGCTTAGAAGGGCATTATATGATACTGATTAAATTGTTCAGTGGATGCAGAATTCACTGAGCTGTCACAGAGAAACTAAATTAAATAAGTTTGCCTGGAAAAATAGATAGGTTGACAACATGAATGTATTGGCATATACAAATGGATAGTGAACTTGATCAGAAATGAGCATTCAGTAAGCTGCAATGTCTAAAATAATGATACCTGATGCCCAAGACAAACACCCAGAATAGGAATATCCCAGCATTCAAGCAGCAGTTGGAGACATATTCCTGAAATATTCTAGTAACTTTAAAGATGGAAATAATAATAATAATAATGCTAGAAGATAACTATATAAAAGTTCATGCGTAAAAAAGTGCTGACATACAAAACACATAAGTTTTATTTATTTATTTTTTTGGATAGAAAACCCATAGCAAGTTGATTTCACTCTTTAACCTATATCTGCAGGACATGTTGGAGAGCCTGGTCCAGGTGATATAACGATGTTATCAAATGCTCTTTCTTCATATAGGTAACGGTAAACATCTTCCCAAGCCCATTCATCATTTCGCACCACTACGGGGGGCACTGCCACAAACCAAGCCTGGTGAGAAATATTGTCAGATCTTTCTTATTTTCCTATTTTTAAAAATATATCAGATTATTTGAGACACAATTAATTTGGAATATATAGTTAACCGTGTATGAATTATATCAGCCAACCATATATCATTTGGTATTATAGTCTAGTACATCTTCATATTGATTTCATGAGAAAACACATACTGCAGTACTCAATAGATAATATAAAATTTCTCTTTTAGACCCAAAAAAAGGTAGATAATATAAAAGCCTCATCAACTAAAAGGAAGATTTTTTTACATGTTAAAAGTAATGTCCTTAAGATTTTACAACACTATCCCACGAGTGAATGATCAATAATCAAAGGAGATCAGCATATTAGAGTAGGAAAGTAATGATGCGGCTCACTAGCAATAATAATTACACAGTGAATCCCAGCAAAAAATATACTTGCATACACAAGGAACCACAAGCATGGAGAGGGAGATCCAGAGAGAAAGAGAGAGAAGAGTAAAAGAGCTTACACCCGTTAATCACAGACAACTCCTGGTAGATATTGTATGTGTAGCTGTCATAATTGTCAATCAATAGTGTCCGTATAAATTCTAGTTTCTTGCCATGTTCAACAAGCAGATTCTTTTCCTTGAATGATCCTTTTAACCCGGAGATCAAATTACTACAAGACATCACTTCCTTCCCAGCATCATGATTAGATACAGGAACAGTATCTTTTTTATTGCCATCATGAACCCTCACAGAAGGTTTGGGCACTAATAGTTTGGAGTCGTTACTTCGCAAACCCTCAACATAAGGATATATGAGCTCAGAAGATGATGAACACAAAGTGATATTCATCTTCTTCTAGATAAAATACAGCAAATTCTCGATATGGGACCAGAAGACCTTACTCTTCACAAAACTTCTGCAGAACAGATAATATTCAAACATATCTGCCATCTATTGCCCAGCATGTACTAATAACAACTATATGAAGTGAATTCGCTAAAGTAATAATTTCATGCAAGTGTATCAAGTTCAAAACACTGGGGCAACATGAATTTGGAAATGCAATCTCCAAAAGAATTTTCAAAAACCAATAACACAAAATGACAGAGTGAGATGGGAAACAAGTCTTTGGTATAACTGTGTATATATGTCTTTCCCATAAGAATAATTAATAAGTGCATGCAATACTCAGTAAACAACATAATGCTAGTTGCTTAAATGGGATAGTTCCAATACTACAATCTTCCATGTTTATGACCTCAGATGTACGAAAATATTAAGTATTGCACAAATATTTCCAGTCTCTTAAAAGCGCACACAGAACACAAATCATGCAGTTCTTGCGAATATTCAATCAAAAACGAATACTATCAGCAACAATAAAAAAAATCAATCAAAACCGAAAAAATTATTCAGTACAAAATCTACAAAACAGTAATACCAATCAGTTTTTCTCAATGATACAAATTCACCATGGCCTCGTCAGATTGCATGAATAATAATACTAAGAAAAAACTGTTATTTCAGGATAAATAGACAAACAACTACTATTTTTTTCTTTGTAAGGCCAAAAATTGAAATCTTTATAATGAAGCGACAAGCAGATCTTTGAAGAAAAGTGCCCATTTGAGGAAGAAGCGATTTATAATAAGTAAAAAAAAAGAAGAAGCAGCAGAAAATACACAACGATATATGAACTTGTATATAAATGCATACATAAGAAAGAAAATAATAATAATGGAAAGCGAAGAAATAGAAAACTAACCTTAAAAATGTGAAGTATTAATCTGGTGGAAGAGAACGAAGAGATACGGTCCCAGAGAGAGAGAGAGAGAGAGGTGGGAGGGGGGGGGGAAGTGAGGTGGTGGTGGTGGGAAGAGAGAGATTGGTTGGTGTGCGGTTAGTAAGTTGGGAAGGAAAAGGAGCCAAACACGCCATTTGAAGATGAATATGTGGGACCCAATAACCTGATACGGACAAATGAGTACCACAGATTCGATGCACCGTCTCATGGTACCAACCCTAATATAATGGAGCAATCGGTATGAATCTCTGCTCCATTGGGTGAAAGTTTTTTATTAGATAAAAATATGATTATATTTATAAATAAAATTATCAAACACTTATCATAAATAGAAATTTTTTTTTTTTCTGTTTTCTGCTTAGCTTTGGCCTTTTTTACTCGGAGGGCATTTGCATGCATTAGCTTCTTAATTTTTTAAGAACCAAATTAATTTTATTAATTCCATTTTAATTTTAATACAAATAAGAAACGAATGATATTCACACTAATAAGTGTTTTCATTAATACCGATTTTATAAGAAGCATTTTTATTTTTTATTTTGATAAAAAAAATATCTTTTAAATAAATATATTATTCCCACAACATAAAAATGACTTAAATAATATATTTTCTACAACAGTAACTCGTTTTTTTAGGTGAATAAGACAATTAGCCGTAGGTGCCAGCCAGATAAGGCCCAGAATTTTATCAACATCTATTATATATTTAAAAAATATATGCAATATTGTATAAAAAAATTAAAGATAATAAAATTTAAAAAATTATGTATTTAATTTAATCATATTTTACATATTATTACTTTTTTAAAAATAAATGTTATATAATACTTGATTAGCATGATATATTTGGTGTACTACATTAAATATATAAAATATAATTATATTTTAATTAATCTATACGGTATTAATATTTGTTAATAAGTTATATAATATATTCGGAAAAAATTTATAATAAATATTTTTATTATAAATATTTTTATTATAAAATTTATTTAAATTAATATTTAATTTATTTTTATATTTTCGTTACAATTTAAAATAAAAATATATTATTTTTAATTTAAGATGGATAAAAAAATAAAGAGACATAATTTTACAATCAAAAATTCAAAAAAATTAAATTAGACGTCAAATATGGTCCAAACCCATGTTTCTTAGTCGTATTAATTTATACATAATTAAAAAATTTATATTATATGATACAGTTTGATTTCGCAACCAAACATGTTCTGTAGTTTTCTTTATTTAAGAAAACATAAAATCTATATGTGGAATAATTTAAAATTTTAAATAATAAATTTTATGAAATTATTATTTTTAATTAATTAAGATGATAAAAATAAAAACTTATTTTTATTATTAAAATGATCTATTTTAAATTTTATCTTATATATACGTATTTGTTTCATTTAAAAATAAATAAATATATTTACAATTTTAAACTTTTATTTTACTTCAAAAAAATTTATCAAAAACAATTATTAGTACACTATTCAACCTTATTTATGATACAACCGAAAAATAAATTGTAACTTTATTTTACATAATGTGTTCATTATATTATTTTATAATTAATAAATTTTAATTAAATATATTTTACTTATAATTATTGTAAGTTTATCTTTTTTAATCTTATTTATATTTTTAATTTATCATTAATATTTAACAAAAAATATTAATTTTTTATACAATTTTTATTTTATCTTTTATATTATAAATATCAATCTTTATATATCAATATAAATTTTATATTATAATATTTTTTTAATTTTATATATTAATATCATGTTTAGTTCAGTAATATAAATAAAATTCAATGAAAATAATATTAGTATTGTTATATTTATTTAAATAATTTAATCAAAATAATTATAATATTAAAATAAATTTTATAAAGTTATAATGAAGTAAAATTAAAAAAATTAACTTTTTTTTACTTTTAAATTAAAAAAAATGAGAAAAATAATAAATAATTATATAATTACACCAAAAAAATAAAACAGTCTAGTGTATATGTGAGTGATGTGTGACAAATAAATGCATTCTTATTATTGTTAGAATATTTTAAATTTTATTACAAGTTAACACTTAAACCAAACATCATTAGTATTATTATTAACTAAATATAATATGTGTGTATAAATTTTTTAATATTTCTTTCCTTGTGCTTTACTTAAAATGTATACTTATTATTTGTATTATAATGTTTAAATAAATTATTAAAAATAAAATAAATAATTTTATTTAAGTTATTTTAATATGAAAAATGTTAAGATCCTAATTTTATCCTTTGCTTTAAACATTCCAACCTCTTATGTCGTTATTGATCTTCTACATTTTTAATTAGATTAAAGATAGTAAACAGAACGTGACAAAATTGGGATCCCTTTCTGGTTTTTTTCTACAATTATAATTTGTCATCCATTTTATTTAAAATCCTTGGAAGAACATATTGAGATCTCTAATAAGAAATGAAGACCTCTAAATTGAGAACGAAAATCGAAATAATATTTTAAAAATTATTATAAATAAAAATATATAAAAAATAAGCCTAAAATAAATATTTTGCATTAATAAGAAGGGAGAAAAATAAAATATATATAATAATAAATATATAATTATTTTTTATCAAATAATATTAATATAATATTTTTACAAATTAATTTAAAATAATAATAACAATAAAATATAAAATAATTATAAAATTTTAAATTTTTAGAATTTAAATAAAAAATTATTAATTTTTCAATAAAATAAAAATTATAAATTAAATATTAAATATAAAATATATAATGTATTGTTATAATTAGTTTGAATTTAAATATAATTAAAATATATATGTAAAATTTAAAAATAATAATTTTTTATATAATTATTAAAATATGATACATAATTTCAAAGAATACAATCTCATCTTTACCTAGTTTCATATTATAAAATAAGAATCAATTTTTTCATTTACTCATTTATTATTTTATTTTTTATCTTTTTGTCCAACTGGATAATCTTTAAAAAAAATTATTATATAAAAAAAAATTTACAACTTTCATCAAATTACAAGTTGATTTGAAAAAAAAATTAATTAAAATGATCTCATAGATTATAAATATACATGTCTTATTAATTTATATAATCTATTAATTATAAAAACTCATTTAATTTTATCTATTTATTTTTTAATGAGTTAGGATATTAATAGAATAATACAAGATGATGTTACATTTATTACAAATAGGAGAAATAAAAATACAAAAATAACAAAAAAAATAAAATATAATTATAGATAATATAAAACTTTTAACAATTATAACGACAATACTAAAGTGAATGAAATTTTTTAACAATTTTAAATAATAAGCACATTAAATATATTAAATTATTTACTGTAAATAGATGGAAAGGCAATCTATTTTGCACGTCTTTATTAAACACAAAGATACAATTTTCATTTAAATAAAAAGAAAAAGAAACGCATCCAACACAACACAAAGAAAAACTAAATAGACGCAAAAGCGACAGAGGTTCCAAGCAAACTTTTATTTCATTGTTCCGATGGAGGTTGAAAAGGAAACAAAACAAGTCTATTAAACACGGCGATCAACACCAAACATAAATCACAACGGTGGTGGAAATATTATTTGGTTCCAACGATCGGAGCAAAGTGAAGAAATTTCAGCAAGGCGGGATTGAAGTTTTGCCTTTTGCTTCCGAATTTCACGGAGATCATTTTTTATCCCTTGTTCTTCTTCTAACAAGGTACGAGTATCACCTTCTATGCATTGCCCTATCAAATGTTGAAGAAAGGGAGTGTATACATTGCGATTTTGGAGTAAAGGTATGCTTGCCTTTAGAAAAGCACGATCCTCATCTGTCAAAGCATTCAAAGTCTTGGAGGACAAAAGCATAAGCACATCACCAACTACCACCAAACAAGAATTAGCTTGAAAATCTAGCAATTTATCAAGAGCAGCAAGGAAATCAGGATCCTTCTCTACAAGTATCTTAAGATTGTCGGCAATGTCACTGCTTATGAACCATTTTTCTACTTGTCCAAGCCTTGGGATCTTATTAGGTGCAGCTTCTTGCTCACCCTCAGATGAAGATGAAGATCCTTGTACATTTTTGGCATTCCCTACACCTATCCCACCCAATTAATTATCATAGTTTAAGCAAATTAAGAAGTGAAATTAACATTAAGAAAGAGAGAGAGAGAGAGAGATATTACATTCTCCTAAAATGATCTTACCAGGAGAAAGAGTAGGATCTGAAGTTGTCAATGAATGATCATAAGTGTCTTGTAAAGGAACCTCTCCCTCTTTTTCAACATCTTCGTGAAGATCCGGAGTTCCTGATGATAATTAATTTGCTTATAATTAAGGTCAATTAAGCTATGGCAATAAAACCTATTAAATTTGATAAAATAGGAAAAAGTTGATTTCTTGTGTCATCTTTTCTGGCAAAAAAAGACTATTTATGTCACATTCTTATACAAGAATAATTGTTGTGATTGGATATGAAAAATTGATTTTAATCATCTTGTGTTTTTGTCTTAACATATCAATTATTCTTGCACAACGACTTAATAAAACTTAATTATCTTACTAAATAAAAGTATATTAAGTTAGAAAAAGTTACCAATAAAATATATAAAAAAATCAATACATTCTGATAATATTTAACAAAAATTTAAACATTTGTTAAAATATATATAGCATATATAAAGGACGTTGTGAATGAAGGAGATGAGCAAGTTGATGATCATATACTAACATACCCATAATCATATGTAGGCTTGCTTGATATATATATAGATACATAGCTCAATAAGCAATTTCTTCTCCTCTACTAAGAACTATATCTACACATAACATTCTCACATTTACACAGCACCAAAACATGCCTATACCTTAGGCAATATCACAATATATGGAGGGCAATGTGCGAACATATTACTTTCAATGTGAACAGTATGGTGATTCAACTTAATGAGCCGGTTAAATCCTTTTGGAATATATGGACACATGGGCATTTGTACACAATGTTATTAAGTTTGGTACATCTTATTAGGGTCCATAAAATGATGGTTGATATCGTTAATCTATTGTTTTTATAAAATAAAATTAATCTAATAATTATGTTAATTCATAAAATAAATGGAAACATAAAAATATAAAATTAATGAAATTCTAGTATTTCATTTTAGAGAGACTGATAAAAGAGTTAAAAGAGATTGATGATCACTTACTGGTTGTATCCTTCACATCAATCAGATCCATCACACGCTTAGGCCCATATATCACTCCAATTCCACACTTGTTGATTTTGCAATGATTAAGAGGCTCCGAAGTAGAAGCACTAACAAGAGAGAAGTTAAATGACACTTGAGTTATAACTCGACCTTGTCTTGCAAACTTGACAGCATCATAAGAAGCTCCAAACTCAAAGCCTATAAAAATGTGGTCAACCGAACTAAGATATAAGTCTGACATACTAATGAAATCTGGAACACCTTGAAGATTTTCTCCATTATTGGTTCTAAAACAATAATCAAATTGAATATGAAAATTATTCAAGGTTTCATGACTATTCTCAACACTGGCATCTGCAGATGCAACAACACATAGTACGAAACCCATGAATTCTTCTCTATACCAATCGGAATGAAGCTCAACAATTACCGAAGAATATCCCTCTTGGTGATTATTATTACTTTGAAACACCATTGCAATGGGGAACCACTCTGGAAGTTCACTTCCTGGCAAACAAACAATTATTGAATTTGTTGAAGTATCTACCGTCTGCCCAGTTAATAAGCTGGTCTTTGATGGTGGTAGACGACCCTCATAATACTGAAGCTGCAGTAATATAATATATAATATTATTTATGAATATATATTTATATTAAATAATAGATAATATATACATTTAATTAAATTATAATTTATATCAATACAAATCTATTATTTTTATAAAAAATATAACATAGAAATCTATTTTAAAAAAAAACATTAAACACTCACAATCCACGTGTCCGGTTACAAAGGGTGACATGTTACGTGTGTCTAGCGTCATTTTGAAAATAAATTTCTATGTAATCAATTTTATAAATATAATAAATTTGTATTGATTCATTAAATAACTACTAATCTAAACTCCATTCTCGTTAAAAATTGACTTGAAGTTGCAATAATATATAGGTAGTATGAAAAAATATTAGTAAAATCTCACACTAAATGTACGAAACAAATTCAAATAAAAAATAAAAAATAAATGAAACGTACCACTTTGAGAGCCTTGCGCCAGATTCTAAAGAGTGCAATATACACAATGAGGTTGTATACTTCGGGACTCAAGTTATAGCAGTTAACAAAACTAAAATGCTCGCATGAATAGTTACTCTGACTGAAAAAGCTTATCATGTTTTCAGGATTTGAATCTAATAATACTGACTCAGATGGTATTTGATTCAGGGAAATGCAACCATCTGCTAATAGAAACCGAATAGAAGTTGGAAGATCTGGCAGTGCTTTTAGTCTCTTGCAATTCTGGAGGTAAAGACTTCGAAGAGCTGATGGAAGTTGTTTTATAGTTACAAGCCTTTCACAATTACTCAAATCAAGGTAAGTGATTCCATTAGACAGAGGGGGGATTTCCACCATCCAAACACACCCATTTATAACCAAACGAGAAAGACCAACCAGATTTTCAATTGATATTGGTAGTTTTTTGATCCCTGTACGTGATATATCAAGTACTCTTAGACATTCCATAGGCTCCAAAATTTCAGGAAATTTTTTCAATTCTGGACATCCATCGACGTAAAATTCCTCTAGACATT
This sequence comes from Hippophae gyantsensis, assembly GCA_030763125.1. Lineage (NCBI taxonomy): Eukaryota > Viridiplantae > Streptophyta > Magnoliopsida > Rosales > Elaeagnaceae > Hippophae > Hippophae gyantsensis. The sequence continues at coordinate 52,180,962 of CM061033.1, forward strand.
TTGACTTGGAAAAGCTAGTTGGGAGTCTCTTGAGTTTCTTACAGTTGCTGAGATAAAAGTGTTTAAGACATGAATGAGCCAAAAAAAATGATTCCAGTGTTTCATCAACAGCTGTTCCACTTAAATTTAACCATGTAACTTTAAAAGGAACTTCTACTTTTGCAAGAGATGTGCAACCAGATAAGTTAAGTTCTTCTAAGGATTTCCACTCGTATCTGCTCAGTGGAAGATCTTTAAGATATTTACAGTCTTCAAGATCTAATCCAACAAGCTGCTCAAGATACTTAAATGGCAAGGACTTATCTTCTTCTCCTTCTTCTTCTTCTTCTTCTTCTTCATCATGAGTCTCATTTATCTACCAACCATTACAAATTAAGATATTATAACAATATTATAACAAGTTTATCAAACAAATATCATTTCGAAAAGGTGATTAATTACCTGGACGTTATTGTCCCAAAGTCTTTCAATTCGACTGTTGCTTAATTTAAGCTTAACAAGATGCTTTGGAACAAAGTTGGAAGGCAATGATGTTAATGGATATTCATCCCAATTGAGATATCTAAGAGAATTAGGAAGGTACTCGAGTCCTTTGGGTAACTTCACTTTACATCCTATTCTAAGCAATCTCAAATTCCTCATTTTTAAGAAAACTTTAGGACTCAACCGTATTGCTTCAATCTTTCTAGATTTCTCATTCTCAAGGTATATACTTTGAATTTCTTCATTTCCCTGAATATATATCAACAAGAAAGAGGGAAAAAAAACAAAAAATTAATATTAAAAAATCAAAGTAATTTAATTTGAAGTATATACTTAGTTATGTAATTGTTATTACCTTGTCATTTTGAAAAACATCAAATACCTCGTCCTCGTCCCACAACCTGCTACCTTTAAACTGCTTACGAACAATATCTCGACCCATATCTTGATTTAAATCATGCATTTTTAATTTTTTATCATCAGAATCACATGCAATGAGAGACTTATCAATAAGAGAGTTTATTCCTACACTTGGAAAAAATCCGCATTTATCTAACACATTTTCCACAACATTTCTCTGTTTTCCTTTAAAGAAACAAGCAATATCCAGAAATATTTTCTTCTCAGTATCATCAAGTTCTTCGTAACTTATGCCCAAAACTTTTTGTATTTCAATATGTGACTCTTTTTTTAGCTTATCCAAAGTATCTTGCCATTCCCTTTTGGTCCTTTTGTGAAGAAGAGAGCCAAGTAATTTGATAGCTAGTGGAACTCCTTTAGCATAGTCCAATGCCATATCAATCAACTCTTTATTAACTGGTGGATCGAGTCCTTTAAAAGCATGAGATGCAAAGAGTTGATGAGCATCACGTGAACGAGGTTGTAATCCTTTAAGCATATAAAATTGATCAACTTCAATATGATTAAGCACTTTTTTATCCCTTGCTGTTATGATGACTCTACTGCCATGCCCGAACATTCTTTTTTGTTCTCCAACTAAAAAATCCAATTGTTTTGGATCACTCACGTCGTCTAAAACAATGACGACGCATTTTCTTTTAAGTCGGGCCTTAACATGAGAATCCAAAAATTGAGTTTCTATTCTCAAAGTTCGATCCTCCAATAATTTTGACACCAGTTTTTCCAATAAATATTTTGTTGATCCATGTTTCTCAAATTTCACTCTAACATTATCGAGATAGCAACTACCTTCAAATTCAGAGTTAAGTTTAGAAAACACAACACTGGCAAGAGTGCTCTTACCAATACCAGGCATGCCCCAAATTCCTAAAATTTGACAAGGTTTGTCCTTTGAGTCATTGTTATTGGACATTAACTGTTTAATTATATGCTTAACCGTGTCTTCAATCCCAAATAGCCCTTGCAATGATGGATCACTCGGTGTGACTCTTTTCAATTTCTTCAAAACATGTAGGACAATATCTTCAACTAATTTCCTATCCGGCCTACGTATATTCCAAATTTGATAAATAATGTACAATTAGCAATGATTTAAGGAAATATTATTGATACTTTTAGAGTAGAAACATCAAAGTCATAACAATTAAATATTTTACTTTATAATTTAATATTATTTTAAACTTCTAAAAATAAAAATATTAATAAAATCTACTATAACAATACGAATACTCAAAATAAATATTATAAAATCATAAAAAAATAATCCATTTAAACAATACTTGTATTAAAGGTAATGATTTTTGTTTAACCAATGTCATAAGGTAAAAATCTCCCAAATTACACCCGGACAAATGTCATTCAATAAGGAAACACAAAGCAAGAGTAATTTGATAAACGTACAAAAAAATATAATTGATTATTTCTTGATTAATTTAAGTTTTTAAATGGTTACATGGATTAATTTAAGTTATTTGAAAAATTATCAATATTATTTTTATATTTTATTATTTTTCTATTAAGTGTTAATTTTATAAATTATGCAGATAAAACATTTATAATTCAACGATTAGAATTATTAAACCTAACTTTTAATTCTAATATTTGTCGAGAAATTAACATTTAAGAAACTTAAACTATTGAAAAAATAATTTTCTTAAACTATTAAAAAAATAATCCAATATATTCGTATATATTTTTGATTAATTAATAAAATATTTAATTTATTTTTAAAGAATGAAATAAAAATAAACACGTTTAGAAGTGTTACTATTTGAGTCATTGTAGTATTAGGTCACACACCCCTTAGTCGTTTCTTAATGATGCACAAAAGTAGCAGTGTTACTATTTGAAAATTATTCATGTCATCACTATATTTTTTTTCCTTTTTTATTAAATAAAATAAATAATATAAAGATGGACTCGAAATAGATGATAGAATAAATAACCATACTATATAAGCTAATCCCTATTCATATCATCACTAGATCATCAAATACTATCAACATATTACAAATTTATTCTTTTTATATTTTAATAAAATTTTCAATAATTGCTATATAAAATCAGAATATATAAATATCATCACATCTTTAAAATCAATTAACATTGTGTGAATTTTATTTGTATTTATTCAGTCTCATTACCTCATTTGTATGTGCAGTATATTCCAAAAAAGAATTAACAAAATCTCACATCACCAAATGATACAAAATAAGAATATATAAGTATCATTATCTTTTTAAAATCAAGTAATTTTTAAAATTTATTATTTATTAAAAAATATTGTTCTTGTGAGAATGAAATTTCAATCATTCTGATTAATCAAGTCCCCTCCTTCTCCCCTTCATCTTTTCTATTAAATAATTATTATAATAACTTTTAACGTTATGTATAAAATATTAATTTTATTATTATTTGATAAATATTTTATTAATAAATTAATCTACTGATATTAATTTTTTGAAACAAAGTTCTTCCCTTTATTCTTCCCGATGATTTTAGTAATAATTTCATTTCGTTTTATTTTATCATTAATACAAAAAAGTGGTGTTATATACAGAGAAGAAATATTAATACAAAAGCAGATGTTTTTATTGAATTAAGATTTATTTTTAACACATTTCATCTAATACACATATTTTCTATATAACATGCAAAACATGTCTTAAGGTATATTTAAAAATATGATGTATATATATTTTTTAATAAATATGAAAACAATATCCACAAAAGTAAAATTAATTGATTAACTAAGTTGCATAAAAAAATTAAGGTATTCTATATATGTTTAGAAAATTTAAATGATGTTTTATTAAACTAAATTTCAAATTTATTTTGAAATTAATTTTTTCTTGCTTTCCCAACAGAAATTACCCACACAAAATTATACATTTTTTTTCTTTCCTTCAAGGTCATCTCTCGTCTTGTACGTACATCTCACATCATTACCAAATCGGCAAATCCACCATGAATAATAATATACGAGAGTTCAAAGAAACTCTTACATGCTATGATTCGCTGTATTCCATTTACGATGAAGATAAAGAGTATTTTAAGATAGTTTCGAATATATCTTCTACGATATAAAAGATGGGAACAGTAGTACTCGAGGTTTAGATGTTGTAGTGAATTGATCCCCTCTTTTTTAACTAAAATATTTTAATTTTATAATTTTAAAAAATATATATTTTAATTTTAAATAAGTGTATTTAATTTTCAAAAATATGTACATTAATTCGGTAACTAAGTTTAAATTTGTAAGATTAAAATACATATTTTTTAAAATAAAAAATTAAATTTTTTAGTTCAAATAACATAATAAAAAATTATAAAATCTCTAAAGATATATATTTTCTATGTTGAGTTTAGTGAAATAAACACTCGTAAAATTATTTTTTATTTTTTTATTTTTTAAAATAATTTCAAATAAAATATTTATATTAATATTTTATTTAAAAATAACGAAAAATTATCTATATAAATCTCATATTTATTTTAAATGACGAAGAATCAATTAAATTTGCTGTCTTTAATAAAAATACATTTTTATCCATAAGTATTTATTAAGTGAAATATCACAAATCTATTATCTTTATAAAAAAAATCATAAATTTAAAAGCAATGTATTTGCATTTTTTTTTAAATATACTTTAATTCATATTAACTATCAGATAAGACACTACAAAAATACAAGAATCTATTCTATAAAAATAATGTACTTTACTACACTACTTTTTGTAAAAAATATTACAAAATAAATCAATTATATTTACAAAATAATTTTTTGCTATAATTATTATAAAATAACGAATTTAAATTATCATTTATAAATTCATTAAAGATAATAAATTTTAACTATTTTTTTTATTTTAAAAATAATATTTAAATATTATACTTATTTTTTATTATAATTTAAATATATTATTATTAAAAAGTTATATGAGAACAAATTATTATTATTTTTAAATTATTTTATTTATAATTTATTTAAATTAAAATAATCTCTATTTAATATAATTTAAAAAAATTATAAAATAAAATAAAATTATTATAAAAATAAATATAAAACATTTTACAAAGTCTATTAAACATGAGTTTTTAATTCAATGGTTCATGGTTTGTTCACTCTCATCATGGATGTTTAAGAACTTTACAGTGTATCAGACTTTGACCATTTTGGATCGATTAGGAACATCGATCAAGAGTAAAATGAGTAGATTATAAAATTTATATAACTCTTAAATCTTATTGAGATAGTTAGACATAAATTTTTAAATAATTTATTTGAGGTAAAATTTAGATGATTTAAATTAGTTAAAATTTAACGAGATGGACGAATTTAGAGTAGAGAAGGGCTAATTCATAAATAGATTAGAAAGAATTAAGAGAATTAAAACTGCCATCTAAAATTTAAAGGTTAATAACGAGTAATTAAAAATGGCGTACTATAAAGTTATACTATCTCCTGTCTATATTAATAGAAATGAGAATGAAGATGCAGCAGCAGCTAGTTAATTAATTACCTGATCTCCTCAGAATCATATCCAGAAAGGTCGGCTATTTTGGATAAACAAGACCTCCAAGCATTGATCTTCTCCTTTGGATAGCGAGTTTCATGTTTAGACAAGGCTTCACTAAAACTGTCCATTTGTCTTCTAACATGAAATGGCTTAACACCGCCATAGAAAACGGGTATAACATATTTACTACACTTAGAAATGTGAAGTAGTTCATCAAGACACCACACAGATGTAGCATAATTTTTAGATAAAATAACAATAGCAATTATTGATCGTTCAATTGCTCTCAAAAGTTCCGGTTTAATAACATCACCTTTTTCAAGATCTTCATTATCAATATAAGTTGTTATTTGTTTACCGCGAAGACCACCATACAGATGGCTAGTGAATCCATCTCTTGTGTCTTGTCCCCTGAAACTCAAAAACACATCATATTTTTCTTCGAGGGTCATTGTCGTCAAAGATGGTCAAACTAATAATATAATTATATTTAATGGGTAACTATGCATTCTTCTTCTACTAACAGTGAGTAGTACATGTTTATCGAAATTTCTAGCTTCGTACATACCTATTTATAATGGGGGATTTGTCAAATATATTATTATAATTTAAAAATAAGTTTAAGTGGATTTTTATTTAAAATTATGTGTCCACGTGATTGTTTTTATTTTATAATTACCACTTGTCCACGTTATTGTTTTTATTTTATAATTACCACGTGAAGCATGTTGAGTATAATAATTTACTATTTATTGGCACCGAAAATTTTATTATTCTCACAGTTATAAGTTTTAAATTTAATTGTATGTTGAAACTTTTTTTTATGTAAATATTATTTAACTTTTAATATTTTTTAATATATATATATATATATATATATATATTTTATAAAAATATATATTATTAAAAATAAAATCATATAAATAAATAAGTTATAGATAACAAATTTTGTGAAATAATATGATACCTAATTTTGATTACCGTATATATTTTGTTACTTTAAAAAGAAGAGTTAATTTTTATACAATTTTATAATGATAATAATAAAATTGTGACAAGATAATCTATCTTTAAAAATTAATTAAAAACAAAAAAAAAAAATTGAAGTAAAAAGAAAGAACGATGAATAGAAAAAGAAAAAAATAATAAAGAAACTGTTTTCTTTTATTGTCAAGAACAAAAAAATAATAAAATAATTAATATTATACATAATAAGTTATATGTATTAAATAATATTTATTCTAAAATTAATAATGAATGATGTAGTGGTGTAGTGGTGTAGTGGAGTTTTAAAAATAATTATATAATAATAAATTGATTATAATACTACTCACTGTAAAAATTGAAATATATATATATATATTAAAAAAATAATATATAGGTGTAATCATGCATATATAAACTTTATCATCACAATTTCATAAAAAAAAATTACAAGATTTATTTAAAAAATTTAATTATAAGAAATATTACTATACACATTTTATATTTATTTTAAAAATAATATAATTTTTATAATAGTTTAATTTTATTGTTATAAAAAATGAATACATAAAAATAAATAATTATTTTTTTATTTTTATTTTTTTTAAATATAATTTTTTAAAATTAAAAAAATAAAATAAAAATATATTTTATTTTTATGCTATGTGCTTGAATGATAATAAAATTAAATTATTAAAATTATAAATATTATGTTTATAATAAATATAAAATTTGATGATTTTATTTCTTAATTATAATTATTGTCTTATAATCATTTACGATAAAAAAAATTCCTTACATTCACCAAATCTTGACGTATTGGTACCGTCGTTCCTTTTTTATCTACTTGTCAGAACTTCATCCAATGAAATCTTGACGTATTGATTTCATGTCACATCACTTACAGAGACCAATATTGCTAATAATTGACACATTTCAACTTTTATACTTATAACTTTTATATCATAAATATATTAAAATTATTTTAAAAATTTAACTTTAAAGATATTATTAATAACTTAATATTTACTAAAAATAAATAACGAATTCAACCAATTTATTTAAGTAATAATATATATTAAAAATAAATAAATAATTTAATCAATTTATTAAATTAAAAACAAATTAAATTAATAAATTTTATATTTAAATTTAATTTAAAATAAAAAATATATAATCTATTTGAATCAATTCAAATATAACATATTATAAAATTTATTTTATTTATTATATTATAAATAAATATTTTTTTATTTTATCATATATTATATTTAAATATTATAATTATATTAAATTTTTATTTTAATTTAAAAATAAATATTAATATATATAATAATTTAATAATTATATATACATATTTTTTATTTTTTAGTTATAAATATAAATAGTAAATTTTTTATAAATACACTAATTTAAAATTTAAATATTATATATATCATATTTTATATACAATAATAATTTATAAATAAATTTTAATATTAATTTAACTATATTTATTTTGAAAAATTTGATCTATTCAAATTAATTATATCATCAAATTAAATTTAAATATAAATTTTTTAATTCTAACTTAAATCATATTAAATTTAAATTAATAAAAAAATAAATGGTTTTAATTTATTATTCATTTCGATACATATCATAATATAAAAGAAATATTATAAATTTATATATTATTAATATTTATAAGAAATAATTGCTTAGGGTGTCGTCTAGGCCCCGACCCCTCCTTACCTGTCTCGCACTTCCTATATTCCATCATTCCATGCAACTTTTGTCCTTTACCATCCTTATCCTGTTTGGAAACACACATTCTGCTTTTTTTTTTTTAATTAAGATATGTATCAATCATTAAGCGGTAGGTACGCTTCTTTTTACTATCCAACTATAATATTTGTTATATAAATATTACTAAATTTTAATGCGTTATAAACTGGCAAACTTTAATTGTTATTGTATACGTATCATCACTATTAAATTTTGTAAAAAACTAATTAAAAAAATTATATAGGTATTATCATTGTTAAAATATTTTTGTTAGTTTTTTGACAACAATAATACATATAATAATAATTGAAATTTAGTGATAATTTTAAGATAATTTAAAATTTAGTGATATTTTTTTTGTAACTATCACAGTAGTTTTATGATTAAAAATAATAATTATCTTAAATAAGCATCTTAATATTAGCACAATTTACATTATGAATGCAGCAAAAGTAATTTATTAAATACAACTAGAGCATTATAATCAAAACATAATAAATAATTTATATTTTTTTTACAATAATAAAAACAGTTATGATAATATTTTATAAAGGTTTCAATATAAATGAGTGATTGATTTAGATTTTTTTTACTATTAGTTCGAAATCATATATGTATATATGGTAAGCTTATATAGTAAGACTAAGCTCATAAATTCAAAACTCAAATTGATTTTTTTTTAACATGGGTACAAAACAATTCTTTGGCTAAATATATTTTCCATTGTTTTCAAAGACACGTATAAGATGACAAGTATATCTTAATGACACAAGATAATGATCATTTCTTTAATTTTATTATAATTTAGCAGAGATGAGTTTAGAAATCTAAAAGTGGGTTCAAATTTAACCTTCCTCATTTTTCTTTCCTTTATTTATTTTCTTTTTTCTTCTGATCAGCTTGGACGGTTTAACATTTTTTTGGGTTTAAAAAGAAAACAAAAGGGATGGAGATGCGGGGAAAAAACACCATGGCAGGTTGTACTTAGCTAGTGCGCACTTGTACGCAAGTTTAAAACTTCCCAAAGAAAATTTGGATTAAAAAAAAGAAGATTGATTCTCAATTATATTAATTTTTTTTAATTACATCATGAAATGAAGTTATTTAAAAGTTATTATCTCTTAACTTCAGTTCTCTTTCCTTATTAAATTATTTTATTATTATTTATTTTTATACTTCAAAATTTTACAAACTATCATTATACAAATTTAATAATAAATATTTTTATATATAACATCTTTCTATATATATTATTTTATTACTTATATATAATACTTAATTTAAGTATTTACTATGACCCTTTAGATAATGACTCACTTTACAAAACGGTGGTAGTTAGTTGCATCCAGTATTATATATTAAAGATAAGTAAATAATTTTATTAATTTATTTAAATTAAAAAAATTAATCCAATTATAAATTAAAAAATTTAATTCAATTAATCGGATTTAGATATGAGTATTGATACAGCTTATCGGATTCAAATTAGAAAATATATTTTATAAATAAATTTTTATTTTATATTATACATAACATAATTATATTATATTATTATTTTAGTTTTAAAAATAAATATAAATTTTTACAATAATTTAATAATTATATAAACAAAATTATTATTTTATTAATTTTCATAACTGTGATTATATATATATATATTAATTTAAAATTTAAATGTTTTGTACATAATATTTTATTTTTAATTTGTTTAGATTTAAATTAATTTCGATTAATTATATTTTTCAATCAAATTAAGATAAAAAAATTTTAAATTCGATTCAAATCATATCAAATTCGGATTAATAAAAAAAAAATTCTATCATCCCTCTTTCATACTGACATACTATCATTAAAAAAAATTTGTTCAATTTTTATAGCAACTCATGATATATTGGATTACAGTTAAAATACTTCTAACATATCTCATAGGCACACTTGATCATGGGCTTATGTTACATCAGTCATAGGGTCTTAGTATGATAACATTCAAAGATGATGATGGCCTGGCCTCATAATTCACTGATGATAAAAGGTCGACATGTGGCATTGCATCTAACTTGGGCAGTACTTATTGGTCTCATAGTAATAAAGGAAACAAAAAGTTCTCTCGGGTCTTCTACTGAGGTAGAGTTCAGCACCTTAGCCCACATATTTGAAAAGATAAAACTCGATTTAAAAGTATACCATATTTAATATATAATATTATTTTTTAACTTAAATTTAATTACATATTTTAAGTATATAAATTTTTTAAATTTAAATTTTATGTGTAAACTCAATTATTTTCTAATTATAATAAACTTTACATTTTTATAGATATTTGTTCAAAAAAATTCTTAGTTAAATATTTAGTTCTAATAATGTTTTTTTTTAATATGTAACTTCTTTTGCAAACTTCATTTTAAAAAGAGTTGGTGTGCAATTTTAAGAAAATAAGACAATTAAGGATAATAATGATTAAAATACATTAAAATATGAGATATTAATAAATATAAAAGTAAAATTGAATATGTAATTATTTTAGAAAACTAATAGATTGCAAATATTACAAATAAGGCATGCATTATCTGATTCCGCATTCATTGAACAAAGATCACTATGCTCATAAACCATTATAGTGAGTTGCTTATGGGGGGTTGTTACATTTGAATTCAATGGAGATGAGTTTGTCATGCACCATTAAATATATGATTTTTTTTAACATAAATAAGTCCATATATTGAATATTAATAGAAAATAAAAGTAAATCACACAAAATTGGATTTATAAGTGATCAAATGGAAAATATTTTAAGAGAGATTATGAATATGAAAAGATCCCTCAACAAGATCCCTTAGAATCCATTTAGTCTTATTAATTACAAAGTCTTGGTACCCATCTAATAGATATACAAGTAAAAATAATAATAAAGGAAATATTTCATCTAAATGAGCATCTACATTGAATTTTATAAAGTTGTTTGTTGGTCTAATCCACTGATATTCATAAAAATAGAAATCACAACTTCCAAGATTCTCTTCCGGCTTGTCATGTCTTAGTTTATAAAATCTTGAAAGAAAGAAAAAAAAAACCATATAGAAGAGCTCTAAAAATTTGGTAATGATCGTTGGAATAGCTTTTCATTTCTCATTATCCACATTGCTACTATATATGATTAGTACAATAGCTAAAGTGAATTCTATTTTTTGCTTGATATCGACTAACAAAGAATTTGGAGAAGATAGCAAGAATTGAATGAAAGACAAAAAGTTATGAGAAGCAAAAGAATGTAAGTTGGTCTCACCTCTCCAACTTGGATTATCCATAAATAATGAAAAAAAAATATTTAATCATAATATGATCTGCCCATTCCTTATCCAAATTATAAAAAGGATACATATCATTAATGCCAAGGAAAAATCTTTTTAATTTAATTCGTGTCAAAAACTAATCAAAGATAACCTTTTATATATTCGCCTCTATAAACCGCGGTTAAGATTATAAAAATATAAACTTAATGTCAATTGTAAATAATACAAGTAACATGATAGGTTTAAGAACCACTAAATCAATTGTAAATAATATAAGGAGCATGATAAGTTTAAGAACCACTAAAGGTATTAAAAAAACAAAAACAGCAACTACTAATTAATCGATAAATATATTTCCATAAAGTGAAAAACTAAGAAAAGAGTTTTGTGAGCATTAACAATAACTTTTCAAAGAAAGATTTTATGTCCTTTATGTATTTTATCTTTTCATAACAATCTTCAAATACTTTTCTCTATTAGGTTTTTTTATTATTATTATGAGTGGATTTAATTATAAAATTACCTAATTTATCGAATATCTAAATCAATTTATCAAATAAAGTTATATTAGGATTCTAAATCAACTAATGAAATTAACACATTGATTATAGAAATATCATACTATTATATACAAAAATATGTACTCTAACAATTCAATATAGTAAACCATATAATATTCTCAGCAACTTTTCCTTAGTGTTTTCTCAAATTATTTTTTAATTATGTATGTTTTAAGATAATTTTTTATTTTGATTTTTACCATTTAAATAATCAAATACAAAAACCTTATAAATAATAAAAAAAATATCTAAATTCTCAAATTTTGGAATAAAAAAAATAAATAAGAAACAAAAGCATCACAGAATATTTTATAGGTGATTTTTTTTTTAAATATTAAATTAAAAATTACAAAATTAATTATTTAATCATAAATAATACATTAAAATTATAATCAAAAATATGTTCTTAATTTATAGTTTTTTATTATTATCGAAAAGCAAGATTTTCATCATCTCAAAAGACTCATCTGAAATACATTCATATGGATTTTATTAAGAAGATCAAGAGTATGTCAATTTTATCACATACATGTATGATTTACATGTAGTCAACCTTTTGAGACTTTTGTGAAAAGTAATTAAGTTGAAAGAATCCATAGATTTTATATTTTGTTATCATGAAATTTATCTTCTTTTTTTAATTAAGACATTTATAATCTATATATAGATATGTTCTTTTTGGATATAAAAGATGGAAGGAAAAAAGAAGAAGCTAATATATATCATGGAAACTTAAAATTATTTTAAAAATAATATTTTTAAATACTATTGATATATGATATAACATTTTTTTATGGTGTAGAATAATGTATAGATATCGTTTACTTAACATTCTTAAAAAACAACAATAAACACACATGATGTTAGTAATCAAGAGTTCGACTAAGTCAATTTTAGTAAATATACGTGGTTTTTAAAAAATAGAATTATCTAAAATTAAAAAAGAGAAATATATACCAAAGAATTTTCTAAAAGTAAGAAAAAGAAAGCATTTGCATACAGTTCACGAAAAAAATACAAACATAGAATCTACTTTTTCAAACTTTTGATAAAAGTAACATCGAGGCGATGGGTGGACCAGGTAGGTAGGTAAGATATATAGGAAAAAAATTACGTTTATTTGTAATTTAATTATTGATATTTACACATTCTTATCTATTATTTAACATTATTATAGAAAATATATCCAATATTTTAGTGCAATATAATTTGTATTTTAATTAAAAATAATCTCTTATACATATCCAAGTCAAAGTAAGATTAAAAGAGTTTATTTATTTATTTATTTATTTATTTTATCCATGCACCTGTTGGATGTTAAACTTTATCAATATATAACTAGGGTAGTAGTTCATTTTATATATGTTTTAGCCCACAACCCCTTAATCCTAACGAGGGTGTCCCATATTTTAAATATCTAATTTTTTTAATATTAATCTTGAAGTATTGAAAATTTGTTAATTTTAAAACAAATATGTATTATTAATTAGAGATCATCTATATATTATCAACATCTTTTCATTTCTAATTCTTATATATTTTTTTCTTATGTATCTTTTACGAGATTAAAGATTCTTTTTATTTTTAAATTTTTAAAAATAAATAAAAATAAAAATGAATATAATAATAACGAGTGACAACTCTAAAAGAAGAGAGATGCGTGAAAATTGTCTTTTCAATTGACCTGCATTGACCGTATACTATATTCGTTATTAACCAATTGGGAAGTGAGAGATTGAAAGTAGATAGGTATTGAGAAGAGGTAGGGTGGTCCCACTAGTATTCATTTTCATTTTTTGTTTTATGAGATTCCCAAGTAGCCTTAATGATTATCTTCCCCTGCTATCATCCCTCTGCTTTGCTTCTCCCTTTTACTTTCCCCAGAATCACATATATTTTATCATTAATTTTTTTTATATTATTATTATAATAAAAATATACGTAATATTTGTCTTATTTTTAATATAATTATAATTAATTACTTTTATATTAAATAAACTTTTTATTAAAATAGTGATTTATATTATGAGTACTGATAATATCAATACTTACTTTATACCGTAATATTAAGACATAAAAAAATATTTATAATAAATAATTTGATTTTATTAAAATTTAAATAATTTTTAGAATTGAGACATATAATTGATATATTATTAATAATATAGTGATATTCTAAAATATGTATATTTTTAATAATTATTATACGTAGACTCATGCTATTAAATAAGTGAAACTGGTATTAATTATAAAATATTTTATTTATTTTTAAATAAAATATAATCAGAATATTTGACCTGTTTATTTTATGACCTGCAGATGAGGTTTCTGAACAGTAAACATGTCTAATGTCTTCTAGCTCTAGGCCACATCGCTGAGATACTATGCAAATAAGCCTAAGCTGGCTCTTGTTTTAAAGATTGTTTTGTAAAAGCTACGCAATGTGATAAGAGATCATGAGCTTTACATATCAAAGAAGCAGTGTTACGCTGAATTGTCGTGTTTGTTCATATTGTTAATGTTTTAACTTCGTATTTTCAAGATGAATTCAAATATTTTAAATTATTTTAAATAATTTTAAAAAATAATCTAATATAATTATACTATTTCACTAATTCTATTCAAAACATAAACACACTATTATTATTATATATCACACATTTTAATAAAAATAACAAAATTAGTTAAAATTAACTCTTTTTTATACAAAAAATATTATATTAAAAAAATTTATTTTTAATTAAAAAATATCTTGTAAGTAGGGTTCATTGTTCTGAGTTCTACGATGAATTGTCAACCTATTCAAATATAAAAAATATTTTCTTAATAGTAGCATGACTTAACCTTTTTTCTCAATTATTATATTATTTTCTGGATTAAATAATATTACTTTTTAGTACCATTTCTCCTTGAGATTAAGAATTGTTGATGGATCTATCTTTTTGTGTAGGAAAACTCTTTACTTTACTGAAACCCTTATACTTTCCGCCGAAAGTAGAATTTCAAAATGTGATATTAAAAAAACAATAATTATTTTTCTAAAAGATATAAAAAAAAACTGATAAATTTAAATAAATAAATAAAAAGACCCCTTCCCCACCAACTTGACCCTAGCTAGTTTTGAAAAGCAAAGCTTTTGAATCATTAACCAGCTTTTACGTGTTTTTGTTTAAAGAAAGCGAGGAGAAAATTGAGATGGGTCTAATATGAAAAAAGTATTAATTGTTCCCACTTTTTATAGTGGAAAAATTAATCAATCGTTTATTTTTTTATCTTTGATAAATTTTATTAATTTATAGCAATAAATATTATTATTCTTTGATAAAAAAATACTTAATTCCTATAAATTCTTCAAAATTTTAATAGAGAGTATCCGTACTGACTTCACAAAGATGATACATTTACAACACTGGGCTGTGGGCTGTAAGTATAAGTGAATGTGAAAGGGCGACTAATCTTACCAAAACAAAGAGAAAAGTGAGGGAAAAAAGAACCTAAGTAGTTTTCTTTATCATGAGCAGATTTTCCTGACACTGCACACTTTAATCAAGCCCCTTGATAGCGGATCCAATCAGGCAAAATATATGACATATTGAGAAATTTAATTGAGACAAAATATTTAATAATTAATGATTCATAATGTATGTTTTATTTAATAACTCTTTATTTATAATAGCTTCATTATTTCTCATCCCTAATTTCACATTTAATTAAAGAGTAATATGTTATTTAATGTCTATATAATAATACTCCAAAAGTATTTTCTTATTACAGCTAAATATTACCTACACTTATATATATCATGAATTCTGCTTTTATTTTAAATTACATAATTATATGATGTTCTAAAAAAATAAAAAATAAATTTATTCAAATAATTTTTTACAATAATATAAATATAATAATTTAACTAGTGGGTAATGAAATATAATAAATCTATAATAATCAATAATTAATATTTTTATATATCATAATCACATATTTTATCATTAAATATAATTAGAAAATTTTGGTGTGGTTTTATTTATAGATATAAATTAAAATGAAATGTTAATAAAATTTAAAAGATAATTCATTATTTTGTTAAAATTTATTTATCTTATTTCATTTAATTTTTATAAGATAAAATAATAATAAAAGAGTAATAATTAATATATCTTTTTTGAAATTAAAACTATAAAATAAAATAATACTATATTATAAAACTATTAAATAAGATATAAATTAAAACAAAAGCACACATCTATAGTTTGTATCGATCAAATCTCCCTTCATCACGGATAAAATTTCAGCAACCAACTCAACTGATTGACCGACATGAAGGATTTATTCTTTTTTATTGAAACCGACATAGTAAGATGGATTTATTACAAAACGGTTTACTAATCTGAAATTTTAAAAGCTAGATAATAACGATTTTTCGCGCACACATATGAAATTGTAACTTCAAGAACAAAATTTATTTAGTACAAATATAATTATTAATTATATATCTAAAAATAAATTTTATTATTATAACAAATAATTTTTATCATATTAATTATAATTATAATATAATTTGACATAAACAAAACTTTAACTCTATATTCTCAATACACTTATTACATTTTTAAAATTTACTCAAACATACTATACTCAGAATTATCAGATATCATAATTTATTCAAAAGTGTGTTTTTTAAATAAATTTTAATTATACGTCGTAAATATATATAATTAAAATATTATATATATATATATACCTAATTTATATTAATTTATTTATAAAAAATATATAAATTAAATATATGTACAAGTGTACGTCATATAAAATTAAAATATTATTTTAAAATTAATTTAATGTATAATTTTTACATGTTATTATAGAGTATGATATGAAAGAATTAATGCGATATATTTAATAACAAAGTTTGAATTCATAAAACAGTGAAAAATATCAATAATTTCCCACCCAAAAAATCAATAAACAATATCGAAGAAACTGTAACGAAGAACGGCAAAAAAAAAGTCTAAAAGACAATCAATTTAGATAAAATATTAATAAAAATGTAGTAATTAATATATCTTAAAGTTAGTTTAAATAAAATAATATTTAAATGATAATTTTATAACACTAATATAATATGAGAAATGAGATAAAATAAGATAATTAATTTTAAATATAAAAAATTATTTATTATTAAAATATACTATTAATCAATTAAATTATTTTTTACTTTTAATCTAAGTAAATATTTATTTATTTAATTAAGAAAAAATTACAAGAACATTAAATTTCATTTGGCAACATTGTGTGACTTTCATGTTGTCAGAGTCTGTACCCTCCTTTGTTTCTACCGTAGTTTGTACCTCCTATTTGTAATTGCCTAGCTTCCTAGTTACAAGCTTAACATTATCAAAATCTCATTTTTAATAAAACAAAATAAATCAGTAAATAATATTAACGATCACAAATACCAAAAATTAAAAACTGCAATATGAAAACCTAAAATCGAAAAGAAAGGGGAAGAAGAAGAAAACAAAGTACCTTGGTTGATCCGAAACAAGAAGATGAGGAAAGTGGTAGCTTCAATTGGTTCTCATTCATATATAATGCTAGTAAACTGCCTCAGAGTGAAAAAGATTAAATGGACCATAATACCCTTTAAATCAAATGCAATGTGCGTTCAAATTGAAATAAGACTAATAGTACCATGTATGAAATACATGTAATATGCTTGGCTCCTCATACGCCATCCACGGAGGCCATCGGCGTTTCGGTGGGCTCTACAAATGGCATACAGGGAGCCAGGCACTAATTTGTAAAACATGGTACTTCAATTCGCATATATATTAACACTATTTCTTAATTAGAAATATTATTATTGCTTGGATATTACATAAACATCAAGTATATGTTTGTGATTTTCATATCATAGTAAGAAATTTTGCATGGATATGTGAGTATAAATGACACGAGTAAAGGAAGTGAAGGAGGATTAGGAATGGAGAGAAACAAATTTATTTATAGATGAGCAAGAAGAGAGATCTATATATGTAAAGAAAAGGTAGAACTGGGTCATATTAATCAATATGGGGTTCCTACAAAAAACCCATTTGAATTGCCATAAAACAAGCACAACCCAAACAGTGGATATAACTTTGGGTCTTAAGGTAGAGAGAGAGAGAGAGAGAGCAAAATAAACAAAGGCTGATATCTGTTGGGTTTTCAGAGGGAAAGATGGAGAATGTGGGGTTGGAGTTGCACACCTCAAGACTCTTTGCCCCTAAATATAGACAATGAGAGAGCGAGAGAGAGTTTGGGATTTGGGTTAGTAACCACGCAATTTCCCAAGCTAGGCCTTATGGTGTTTGAAATCTCCTTTTCTGAGTCGTAAAGCAAATTTTGCTTTTCTATTCTGAATCTCATTTTGTCTGGGCATGCTTGGAACACATATGGATTCCTCATCATCTCTCTCCCTCCTTTACTTTATTTTCCTTTAATTCAAATATTTTTATTTTTATTTTATTAACCAAGAAAGAAAGAAAAAGGCTAAGTCACTTCAATGTATTCATACAAATGTATATAGTTTGTTTTTTCTTTATACAATATTATCTAAACTTTTATCATGTTTAAGTTGTTTTTATTAAATTTTATCACATTAATTAATTAATATAACATAATAATTAATTAATTAATTTGATAAAATTTAATCATAAAAAATAATTTATATATAAAAAATAAAAACTTGGGTATCATATAGAGAAAAAAATTCATACACTTATATTTAAAATGTAGTAAAATTTAAGTAACTCGTTAAGCCAAAAATAAAACCACATTATTGCACTCTCTTCCTCTTTTTCGTTCTAAGTACCTTTAATTATTATATTATTTTTTATATACTATCTCATATATTATATTAGAATTAATTCATTAAATTACTATAGGAACAGAGATTTGTACTTAACCTCATTTCATTCCATACATCTTAAATTATTATTAATTTAAGTTAATAATAATTTAATAATTTTTTTTAAAAAAATAATTAATCAATTCCATGATGCTACCTAATTTCACCTTTACATTTTGTCGCACAAGTAGCACCACTCCATACTACCAACTTCAAACCACATTTTGTTTTATACTCTTCCAACTTGAAATTCTATAGGCTATATTTTTTTAATCTCTATGAGTACTTATGAACTGTGATCAACTAACTTATTATCTATCAAAATCGACCGACTCGATCACATTGTTAAATCATAACGGTTGAATTTTCTCCTTTTAATACTGTTTTGTAATATAATTAAATACCTTTAGATATATTGTTTGTGTAGTCATACAAGCACTGGGTTATAATTACATAGTAGTAATTATGGGTAAGCAACACCAATTAGTAGATATAAATCTAATTATTAATTATATTACACATAATTGATATTAAGTAATTAAAGTATGCTTTCAAGTATTTTTCACCCAGGCGTGACAAGTTTTAATGTGTGTGTGTGGGCGAAATTTTAAATTTTATTTTTATCTATATTATTAATATTCTTAATAACAAGGTTAAAAAGAAAGAAAAAAAAAAGTTGGGGGGCTCTGCTAGGGTTTCTACGTATCGACGACCATTTCCGTAACTAATCTCGACCAGCAGCAGGCAGCACTGCAGTAGTCATTCTTCCCGCCCTCTCCTTTGTCTATCTTCCCACATTATATGCTTTGGGTTTTGTTCACAGTGTTGGGTGTTGGCTATTGTAGCTTTCATTTTCAATGTTTCTCTCACGGATGTACAAGCTCAGTCTCTTGCTCCGTCATCGGCTCCCACCAGCGATGAAACATTAAATTAATTAATCAAGGGAACCAATGAACTGGAAGATGATTAAAGCAGTTAACCACTACACTAAGAAAACTTAATTAAAAAATTTATTATTATTAATTACATAACGGTTTAAGCATACCACTCCGATTTGAACAATGCTAAATATTTTAAATTTGGGATTGGATATGATTGATGGTGCACTCTGCTTTTGCAATTTGGTCCATTTTTATCATTTTTGTTGTCCACTCCCGTAAAGTTCTAAATCTTGAGATATATTATAAGTAAAATTTAAGAAAAGTAATAAAAATAAACTACTTTAATTATTATTTTAGTTAAAATTAAATAATTATTATTTAATTATTATTACTTTTTAGTTTTTATCTAATTAAATGTCACTTAACTAAAATGTGATTAACTTATCTTATGTGATTTATAATTTATAATATTATTATATTATTCAATATCTCTTATATATTATAAATTTAAATTTTTTTAATTTTTTTTAATGAAATATAATTAATGACAATGAATCTATCCAACTAAATGGATTTAATGTCCTAATAATATCATATAAAATTACTATTTAATAAAAATGAATATTTTAATATATTTTTTATAAAAAAAACCTGCCACCTAACTAATTGCTATGCTTAAATGTCTCTCTTTGACGCAAACAATTAATACTTATTGCATTTGTAATTTTTTTTTCGAATAATTAAAAAAAAGTTAATGGTACTTGAAGAATTATCATTCAAACATTGCAAAAAAAAATTCTATCTCATTTATAACTATGATCACTATAGGTGGGTAAATATCCTCATTTGAACAAGCCCTGATGCCAAATATTTTGAAGCATGTTTCTAAACTTATATGATTTTCTACGAAGGGTCAATATCTACAGGAGAATCTTTATATATCTGTCAAAAATATATAAGGACACCCAGTAGAATTCTAGGGCTTTACATGAAAATACAGATGGGCAAAATTGTCTTGTTCATCGATCGCCTTACCTTTTGCATGTTTGTTGGATTAATTCACACATTAAATTTTCAATTTTATGATTTTTTTTTTGTATTTCAGAAAATGTATTATTTTGCTATATATTTTCAAATTACAAATTTAGAACCAATAACTTTTTATGTACTAGAAGATTAATAATGAGGATTAGATGATGTTGTTGCCTGAAATGAACTTATTATAGGAGTTATGAGGGTATAAAAACCATGTAACTCATTTAGGTCTAGTTCTCAGAATTCACAGAGCTTTTTCTCTCAAGATTTCTTCTCTTGTTTAATCACTTTCTTGAACGTCTTTGTTTATTTATTTATTTCTTTTTTAATTATCTGCCTATCATTTAATATATAGTAGTCCCCTCAATACTCAACTGATCTTTAAAGAACAAAATCATAAGAAAAAAATAAGAGAACAAAAATGTAAAAATTAAAAAATAAATAGATCAACTCTTAAGGAAAAAAAAATAATAGGCAAAAGTGTAGGGGAAATGTTAAGGACCATTTGTAAGAGCATCTCTCATATTTGAGAATCTACAATTATATGCTCAATTATTGTTTTATTACATATATAACATATATAACTTCCTTCAAAGTTATAATTTTGGTTTTAACCCCCTCTCAAACGCTATTTTTTAACATGATGTATATATGTTTAATATATTTCTATAAATAAAATAAATACATGGTTTTTTATTAATGTAATAAGTATGTATTTTTTAAAGAATTAAAAATAAAACAAACTCAATAATGATTTGGGTGTATAAAAATTACAAGGATTTTTTCCCCAAAAGTTTCCCTTGCAAAAGTTTAAAACTATGACATGGCATTATTTTATTTTACAAACTTGTTGAAGCCGGAAAGAGATATTTTTAAACGAATTAATGTAAGAATTGTGACATTTAAAAAAAGGAAAGAAAATAAGTAAAACCTAGAGATTTAGAGATTTTGATTATTTGATGGAAAATTCAAAACTAGGTTACCATTAACTATAATTTTAAATATATATTATATAATTTTTTTAATTCAATTTAGATTATAAATAATTATACATTATTTTTGTATTTTTCTTATCTTATTTAAATTCATTAGATATAATTGAGATATTTTAATTAATATTACATCATTATTATATCATCCTATTAAAATTAAGTGAGACAAGATGAAATAGTTTTTAAAAATTAATATATTATATTATTAATTTTATTAATATTTTATTTTAATTTATACTTATATAATTAACTTAGTAAAAGAAAAGAAAATTGTAAAATTAAAAAAAATGGTACTAGTAAGGAGAGGAGAAAATAGGGGTAGATTATAAAGGTAGGTCTATTAATCATCCCTCGTCAATTTAATTTTAATTTTAGGATTTGCACACAATCTGACATATTTTATAAGGAGCAGAGGTCATATATCCAATATCATGTAACCTTCGAGACTGTTTTACTTTTGTGGGTTTAGATTTTAATGACGAGGCCTCCAAGCTTTCGATGGACGTACATATAATCTCAGACACGGAAAAATAATCCTGTATGCAAACTCAAGAATCTAATTAAAGCAAATTTCAAACTCATTGTTTCAACACACAAAAATCTACCTCAACGATTATGATTATTTTTTTAACATATTATATTTTAATTCATAAAACTTCTTAAATATAAAATATTATTTTTTTATTAATTATTATTAGATCATAAAAATTTTCAACATTAAAAAATAATATCTATATTGAGTAATCATATCAAAAAGTTTTATAAAATATATAATTATAAATAAAATAATATCAATAACTTATCCTATATGAAAAATATCGATTATATATAATTGTGGTTGGTTTTTATATAAATATGAATTATGTCCTTTATAATTTTTAGATTTTTCATACAATTTAATTAATACATCTATAAATAAGATTTTTTTTCTTAATTTTCCATAAATTTTTATATTATTTAGTTATAATTCGTATTTGTTAATTTATAAAATTTTATTTATTATTTAACACTCTAAAATATGTATAAATTAACTCGTTTAAAAAAAAATTCTTTGCTTTACCACTTACTTAGACTATCGTGATATTTAAATTACTAATTTTTTAACCACTTTGATCCGTGAAAAATAATATTTGAACATTTGACTTAAAATTATAAAAAAAAATTGATTTTTACTATGAATCCATAATTTAGTTGGAAACTTTTATATAAAAATATATATAAATTTAACCTAAGTAATTAAACTATGAATAATCTTGTTTGGTTTAACTTGACTTTAAATTAAATTAAGTTTGATTAATTTTGACATAAACTTACCTAAATATTTTTAGGATCGGATTTAATGTCAAATATTTATATTATAAGATCTGTTTAAATTTAATTTAAAATACGATTTAAATTTAAATTTTATAAAACGTATATAACTTTAAATATTATGTAATTAAATTATAATTTTTTGTATCATTTGAACTTAGATACTAACAACTTAACTTAATTTAAAGTTAAAAAAAGCCAAATCCAAACATACTTAAATATTTTAAGATCAAATTTTAGGTTTATATTTAATTTAAAAAATTCAATCCATTGTAACCCTAAAATATACATAATATGACAATACCTAAACTCAAAATTTCGGGCTCAGGCAAACCCGACTTCCCCGAATTTATATCCATACAAATGCATCATGGACTTTATCTTGAATAAGAAAGCTCTGTTCTTAGAGTGCATATACCCCATTGTACCGAGAAAATGAGGAAAAAAATTGTATAT
The DNA here is from genome assembly GCA_030763125.1 of Hippophae gyantsensis. Classification (NCBI taxonomy): domain Eukaryota; kingdom Viridiplantae; phylum Streptophyta; class Magnoliopsida; order Rosales; family Elaeagnaceae; genus Hippophae; species Hippophae gyantsensis. The sequence continues at coordinate 52,204,550 of CM061033.1, forward strand.
CATATGTTATATACCCTCTCTGTTAGTATTACTTGTTGATTTTATCCATATTGTTTGCAATTTTTTCATTGTTATTAAAATAAAGGATTATGATAATTATATTATACTACGGGTGAATGCCCTATTATGTGCAAGGATCTGCAAACAAAATGAGATTAAAGTGTAATTCTGTAACTCGGCATTTTACGGAAAATATAAAATTTATAAGAATTAATGAAATTATAACCCATACATCAATATTATACAATGCTATATTTTTAAATTAATTAAGGTACAATCCGAGTGGTTACACATTATCTAAAGATTAAGTGTAATCAATAATTAAATTCAAATTAATTATTTATACAAGATATAGAAAGGAGAATCAATCTTTCTACATGCTTTTTTTGTATACAAGAACCAGCACAAAAGTTAAATACAAAATGGACAAAGGTTAAAGAGCACAACATGGCATTGGGAAGCATAAACTAATATCAGTAGCTAAAAACAACATGTTGGAAAAATTCAAAGTTACATCAAAAAACCAAACCATTGTATAATAAGGTATAAATGGTCATAAATTGCAAAGCAAAATGAATATTCAAATGATCGATCCTTGTAGTTGGAAAACAATCCCCATTTGGCCATTTGCCCTTTAGAAAGCAACAAAGGTTCTAACCAGTACTGGTTAGAGTGAGACATTGTGTGGTAATCGAAAAGAAGAATGGTTTTTGGCAGTTTTTTTTATTTTTTCAGGAGTTTAAATGGATGAACAAAAGGTATTATAATCTAACTTTTATCAATTTTATATTTTTTATTCTTAACTTTTTTGTTTAGATTTGTTACATTAATTTTTTAATTTTCACAAATTTATTTGAAATGTATAAATTTCAATGTAAAAATTAGATTTAATATATTAAAATTAGTCTTTTTTTTAATGGTTTAGTCTTTTTAACTTTTGAATTCAACACATTTAATTTATTTTGAACCAAATTTATAAAAATTAACAAATTATTAAATCAAATCTTAAGAAAAAAATTAGGAACAAAGTTTTAAATTAATAAAAGTTCTGAACCATAGGTAATGTTTAACCTTTAAAATATTTAGAATTAAATTTAAAAAAAACGCACCAACTTTTTAACTCATACCATTTACATTTTACAACGTTACAATATTATCTATAAAAATGAATTATTTTTTAAATTTTTTAAATAATTATAATACATAATAAGATATAAAAGTCATAAGTATAAAAATATATATAAAATTAAATGATATTAATATTTTTTTATATAATACTAACAATATCAATAAAAAAATAACATATATACTAATCTTTAAGGGGAAATGTATAGTAATGATTTTGGAGTATTTTTAACAAATACCATTAGACTTATGTAATCATTTTTATAAAGTTAACTATTTGTATTTCTCACATAATAAATAAGAGACTAACATACATTTTTCATTAAAGTTAACAGGTTTAGGATACTTTTTTTTCAATCATTTTAATATATAAATATGTGGGCAAGAAGTCAATTTGTTTGTATCATTTAAAAAATTTGATCATATAACATTTATTAAAAATAAATAAGACACTTAATGTTTAAAAATTATACAATTAATCAACTAATTTCAAAGTTATGTGATTAATATGTCCCTTTTTACTATAAATAATAGATACTTTAGTTATATAATTAATTTTACATATGATTAATGTGTCTTAATTTTAAAAATTAAGTAATTTATATATTTTTTATAAAAATATATAATCAAAATATTTTAATGACATAAATAAAATAATTAGAATAATTGATATCTTAAATCTACCAGATGAATTTGCATATTGACCTGTTACAAAAAAAAAAAAAAAATTACCAAAGAGACAAAAACATCCTATATGTGTATTTGTGAAATACTTTTTTTTAAACATTTGCGATAATATTATTAAATATTCAAAATTCTTAGTTAAAATTAATTATTTTTGTTTACATAATATGGTAAAGTTATTTAATGAAATTTAATTTTTTATTAGAATTTTAATCTTATAAATTTATTATATTGGAAATTAATGGTAAAGTTATTTAATGTTTCTTTAAAAATAATGTTTCCATCAATATCTTTATAAAAATCTACATCTTAAATACTCTAAAAAAACTAAATGAAATTAATGGTAAAATTTATTGAATTTATAAGAATTATCCATTTATAATCATAAAAACTTAATCAATATAAAGCAATATAAAATATATTTTTATACACTAAATCTTTATTATCATGTTAATTTAATATGAATTTTATTCATAAATTATCAAATCTTAAAATATTAATCAAATAATTATAAAATTCATAATTTTTATACTCTATAATAATAATATTTTTAATAAATATTTAAATTTAAAACTTACAATTTATGAGTCAAGCAATTCTATTCAACTAATATACGAAGAAAAAACAAAAAAAAATTCAATAAAAATAAAAGTTAAGCTATAAAAAGCTGCATAAAAACTGGATGACTTTTATTTTATTTTCTTTCATTGTATGTAGAAAATGGTAAGCGATCAAAGTACATTAGCCAACCCATTAATTAAAAATAGACAAGGCTTTATCGTGTAGAGTGTTGGAAGCAAAGACAGGGATTCCTTGTGTCAGATCTTTACATACATATTATTACATGTATTTTCATTATTTTATTCTTATTGACGTGTTCACTTTTAACTTTTATTATAAAAAAATTATATGGTTTTGTGCACTTATTTATTAGTGTTTGTATACAAGTGTCTCACGGTTAGATTCTACTCCGGCCTGCTCTCTCTTTCGCACGCTAACATCGATCCCCATGTTAATAAATTTGAAACTAGTTATAAAAATATTCATACACACTTCACATCTTATATACATATACAGGAGGTGTGAATTTGTTTTTTTTATTTATAAAATAAGATAGTAATGATATAATAATAGTTATAATATCTTATTAATTTCAAATGTATTATAAATAAAACAAATATAAATTAAAAAAATTAAAAATATGATAAAAAATTATTTATAATATAAAATAATAAAAATAATAGAACATTATGTTTGAAGTTAAATATATTAAAATTATAATTTAAATAATATTTAAATAAAATAAGATAATATTATATAATGAATTTATTAAAGACGTGAAGTATAAATAATTTATAAATTATTTTATATTTTATTAATTTTTATAAATTATTTTAATATTTTTTAATAATATTAAAGATAAATAAATAATTTATAATTATAATTCAATTAGTATTTTAACATAAAATATACTTATTATATATTAGAATACATGTATGAGTTTAAAATGTATCTCTATTTTATAAGAATTTTATTTTACTTTTGATAAGTATAAATAATTTAAATAAATGGTAGTTTAATTTCTACATAATTCTTTTCTTAAATATAACGAAATAAAAGACTAATTAATTTCATTATCTTAAGGATATTTTTGTCTATCCAAAAAATTTATATATATTATACACCAATAAAATGCACTTGCAAAATCACTTTATACTTGTAAGTTTCTTTTATTTATTTTAATTCATATATGTTTAAATTTGATTGAAATTTACATTATTTGTACATATAAAGGGTATATAGGTGATTTCATAATTTTTGATTATATAACAATTCAGGGTTCAGATGATACCAGCTTTTAAAAACTTAAGATACTTAAAAATTAGTTCACAGATTCAAGATCGAAAAAGAATAAAAAAAATGAGTTATATGATCAAAAATTATAGACTCATTCAGATATCGTTAATATGTACAAATATTATAGATTTCAACTAATTTTAAACAATGTTAATTATTAAAAATTTATTTATGAAAAATATTAATTCAAATAATTAACTCTATATCTAGTAGAGATTAGAGATAAAAATAAACTATAAAAGTACGATATTATTATTATTATATCATTTTATGTAAAACTAACTCTATATATTTACTTTTAATATTTTAGTTCTTGTTTTAATTTTTTTTTATTAAATTTGAAAATAAAATAATAAATAACAACATAACTTAAAATTTTAATTAAATAGTTTTCTTATTAGAAAAGGGACTCTCCCTTGTTCTAAATTTTCATTAATTTGATGGAATCTACATTTCTAATTTGTACTTAATTTCATAGTCAAGAGATAGAGATAGCATAGGGATTTTGCACTGTTTATAGATAATGTTAAAGACCGGAAGCAAAACAAGGAGGAGGAGGAGGAAAAAAAATGCTACAGGAGAATAAAACAATTTTTTTTTATCACAATAACCCAAAAAAAAAAGGAAAACAAAAGGGAAAATGATATTAGAATCACAGAATTAAGTTATATACCTTAATAATAATATATTACTTATCCTAACAATATCTTTTTATGTCACATGAAAGAAACATGAGAACTTTAATTACTCGAGTAGAAATTACAAAACATAATTTTATTGTTAATGCCTTATACGAAAACTTTCGCAAGCTCTTGAATTAAATAGGGATTTACTTATGTATTGAATTTGTATTAAAAATTAAAAATTGGAGGAAAAAATAATTTCAATTAATGGTAAGTTTATATTATTCTAGGAGAATTGGGGACGGGACTTGAAGCACCCATTCACAAGCACCTTCTTTGAAGAGGTGTGAGAGAAACATTAAATTTGGCTTAAGAGAGTTTAACCAAGTGCCATGCACATGGACAAATCTTATTATTTTTTAACCGAGATTTAACGTGAAAATTGTAATAAATTGATAACATAAATTGTGTTAAATCTAGTCAAATTTTAAATTTGTTATAAATATAATATCTATGGTTAATTTGAAAAGAAATTAAATTTGTATGGGTAAAAAACCCCAAATACCCCCCACCCCTCGTAAGCCCATCCACCCCAACCAACCAGAAAACCCCACTACTGCTACACGAAACAGGGCATTGAAAAACTAATACATAGCTATGATCCCTATTCAAAGAATACCCATTGAATTTACTCGATGAATAGCAAAATGAGCAACTAAATTCCTTCAACTCTTCCCCTTTATCACGCTACAAAGAAACCAATTCTTCTCCATCCCCAGAAAATTCTAAAGATAACGAAGTATATTTCACCGAATGAGAGGAAAATAGACACGAAAGCCCACCTTTATGCGAAGAAGATCAAGAACTCAACTTGTAATCATGGGTCGCATGAGCATTGAGCTGACACGAATGAGGCGTAGAGCATACAATACCCAGCAAGATCGCATAAAGTGCAATCGTTGGGACAATCATATCTCTTCTTTGCTTATCTTTTCTATTAAGGTCGAGGCTCAAAATAGCTTGGACTGACAAAACTCTAATCAAATTAATGAACTTTTTCCCATAAAGTAGAAACCCTCGAGATTGTCTCATTATGAAAACCAATAAGTTCTCAAAGACCTACGTATTTTCAAGAACAGGCAATTAATTGTATCAATAGATCAAATCCAAGACGACTAAAAACGAGAGTCTGTCTAGCCCACACTCGATAATTTCAATAAAAACTCACCACTTCCCTAGAAAAGTTGTATTTTTTTCTTCATATGAACTAACGAATGATCTAATTAAGTAAACATTAAAGAACTTAATTTCATACACCCATGAATTGGGATTCAAGTTGATTTGCTGGTGTGGCTGGGTTTACGAGGGGTGGGTTCGCTGGTTGGTCTGTGTGGGTGGGTTCGTATGAATGGTGGCTGGTGAGTGTGTGTGAGTAAAATTTTGGATTTTTTTACTTAATTCCTGTTAAAATTAATCGTAATAAATTTAAAGTTGGATAATATAAAAATAATGAATGAAAGTTTAATGATATATTTATCATTAAAAAGTGTGATAATTTAGAATACAAAATACTAAATCTCAAAAGAACTTGGACGCAATATAGCTTGACGGCAGAAAGGCTGCCTCTGTGTCTGTCCATTGTTTTCGTTGTGGGTATGGACTACGGAAGTTATCAGTCTTAAAAGAAGCGAAAGCTAGAGAGTGTAAGGGCGAGAAATAGAAGAAAAGGCTGTGTTTGGGCTTTGGCAAATAAGAAGAGTTCCAAATTCCACTATTTGCTTTGCAATTAGAAATAATTGATTTTTGGCTTAAGGTGAATGATTTAGCTAACCTTCTTTCCTAGTTTTCTTGGCCAACCAACCCACATTTTTATGTATTGAAAATTGTAGTTTTTTGTTATTTTGTGTTGGTTCATGTTGAATTATTGGCATCTATTTGTTTTTGAGCAAGAAAATGATAAAGAAAATCATGGTTTTCCTCAAATGTTAGACACTTTGGTCTGCAAGCATTACTAATTATGCTATGTGCGAAAGTCACTATAATCCATTAGTTTATGTGATTTGGATTATTTAATTATGTAGTTTAAAAATATTGTTTTTTATAATGTTTTTAATAAAATAATCGAATAATGATAAAATCAAATTTTAAGTATTTTTAATTAAATTTATGTATAATTTATACATAAATTCATTAATAAGAATTAGAGTTATCATCGTAATTATTATCTTTGTCATTCAACAACCATCCTAATTTTTTTAGTGTATCATTCTATCTCTTGACTTATTTATTTTTTTAGTTTTAATCTTCGTTTTATCTTCATTTAAATAATAATATTTAATCATATGTGTAAAATAATAATAATTTATTATAAATTTTACTTTTTTCGTTATATCGTACTTGCAATAATAATATGACAAAAAAGATCTTATTCGAAGGATTAATGGATTAATAAGACACTGGAGACTATATTTTTCCTTAGTGGAATTTAGTGATCTATATAGTTTGATAAATTGTGAATTTGTGACGATGAGTTACTAACTTTATGTTCCTTAATTGGAATTGGACTAGAAATTCTAGACCAGTTTTCCTTAAGTAAGACTTGTTCTATGGGTACAGTGTATAATAATTAATGTCCTCAAGTTAATAGAATGCATGTGAAAGCTAAAACACATAATGGGCCAATTGCTCCTAATCACAATAATCCCATTGGGCCTCTCAATATCATAGCATTAGTTTAGCCCTGTCGTCTTTGTTCAGGTGACAAATTTTGTGAAATGAAGTAATGCAGAAAAATATAAGAGTTTAAGTTAACAACCAGATTTGAAAATGAATGATGAAAATGCAAATTTCACACACACATCATATCATGTTCTCACTGATCTAAGCATAACTTTCGTTATGAAATTTCATAATTTATTGAAAAAATCACGTCTCTTACGAGAGGATATCATTTGTTTTACAAACAAAAAAAAAAAGGAAAACAAAAGGACTCGTGCTGCTGCAATTGTAGTCTAGTAGTCTCCTTCACTTTTGTGAAATGGAGGGAAAAAAAATTCTAAAGAGATAATGAAACGAACAACATGCTTGCATCATATATGGCACATTGTTGGGAAAATCGGGTATATTTTCCCTATTCTAAGTAGTAACTATTCATTTATGATTTAAATGAATAGAACTCAAACTAACCCGACAAAATAATGCTATTAGAAATATAATGCTAAAATAAACTAAAACAGATATTGAAACAGAAATATTAAAGCAGAAAAATAATAACACCAGAAATTTAACGAGGTTCGGTACAAATGTTACCTAGGTCCTCGGGCGTCGTTGACCACTTCCACTATCTCCAAATGGATGAACTCCAAAATTACAACTAATTGGGCAAAATTGAGCTAATCAATTACCCTTACAAAAGAGAGGAAGATTTACAAATTTTGGGATGATTTCAAATGGTGAAGGAAGGCTTTATTTATAGCCCCAAATCCAATACTCATCTTCATTCCTAACCAATGTGGGACTTTTCTAATTTGCTCACTAAGGAGCTATATAACAAATCTCCACCTTAGCGACTTAATAATATTAAATGATTTCTTCAATTACTAGATCAACGACACCAGTGCCAATTTAGATTTGCAGGATGTTAATCAAGTCCAAACAATGTTTGAACTTGATTCTTTGTTATCACCTCGTCATCATATCGATTCTCTCGTCGTACTAATCTTCTGAACTAGTACTCCACCTTCTTCAATAATCTCTTGCATGAAATGATAACGAACGTCAATGTGCTTTGTACGTGCATGGTAGACTTGGTTCTTTGCTAAATGAATAGCACTTTGACTATCACAAAACACCTTAATATGTTTTTGACCAACTCCCAAGTCTTCAAGCAAACCTCGTAACCAAATAGCTTCCTTCATGACCTAGAATCGCCATATACTCTGCCTCTGTAGTAGACAAAGTAACTGTGGACTGCAAGGTAGACTTCCAACTGGCTGGTGCTCTAGCAAGAGTAAAGACATAACCAGTAGCTGATCGACGTTTATCTAAATCTCCTGCATAGTCGCAATCACAATATCCGACCGCACATTGACCAACAATATTATCCTGAAATACTAAACCAACATCTACGGTATTTATAATATACCGTAGAATCCATTTCACAGCCCAACCAATGTCCTTTACCAGGATCATGCATGTACTGCTTACTGACCAACCGCATGTGAAATGTCGGGTCTCAGACACACCATTGCATACATCAAGCTACCAACCGCATTTGCATATGGTACCTTTGCCATATATTCTCGTTTCCGCATCATTTTTAGGAGATAATTGAGCACTAAGCTTGAATTGAGGAACTAGCGGAGTACTTACAGGTTTTGTCTGCTCATTCATACCAAAACGTTGTAGTACTCTTCAAATATTGACTCGGGTCAAACTAAGCTTCCTTTCTTCCCGTCTCTTATATCTCCATACCGAGAATCTTCTTGGCTTCTCCCAAATCTTTCATTTCGAACTCGACTTAGTTGAGCCTTCAACTTCTCAATTTCGCTTGGCTCTTCGATGCAATCAACATATCATCGACGTCTGATAGAAGGTAAATGAAAGACTCATTTTGTAGCTTATAAAATACACACAATGATACACGGTGTACTTGCTGTTGCAACATAACCGATCAAATCGTTTGTACCTTTGCCTGGGAGATTGCTTCAATCCATACAATGATTTGTTCAAATTTTACAAACCCAATTCTCTTTACCAATGACATTAAACCCTTACATTTGAGACATATAGATTTCTTCTTCTAAGTCACCGTGTAGAAACGCGGTTTTCACATCAAGTTGAACTAGTTCCAAATCAAATTGTGCTACCAAGGCCAACAAAATTCTAATGGAGGAATGTTTTACAACTGGAGAAAATACCTCATTATAATCGATTCCCTCCTTCTGAGCGTAGTCCTTAGCTACCAACCTTGCCTTGTAGCTAATACCATCTTTGTTAGGAAATCAATCTTTCTTTGCATACACCCATTTACATCCAATTGCCTTCTTGCCCTTAGGTAGTTGTGTCAACTTCCATGTTTTATTCTTCTGAAGAGACAGAAGTTCTTCATCCATGGCTTCCTTCCATCTTTCAACTTCAGGGCTTCTGATTGCTTCTTTATATATGGAAGGAATATCATCATGCACAACTGAAAGTGCAGCACTTGTATTCTTAAAGCGGCAGGTAGGTCTTCAAAATCCTTGTATCGAGCAGGTACCTTGACATTTTATCGTCGTGGCCTATCAACTGCAGTTTCTTCTTGTTGCTGTTGAGGTTCTTGGGTTAAAACCTCTTCATCTGATTCATCTTCTATCAATGGAGGATTAGCTTCTGTCAATGGAGGATCAGCTTCTGTCTTATCTTCACTAACTGGATTAACAATTTTGCTTTCAAACTCCACTTGTTTTGGAGTTTGCTCCACACTTCTAAAAATGTCATCAATCTTCTTAGTTACCTTTTGCAACAAGTGATTCATCAAAGGTAACATCTCTGCTAAAGATTATTTTTTTTGTTTCAAGACACCATAGTCGATATCCTTTAGAACCGGTGAGGATCCCCAAAAATGGCTTTCGCTCTTGGGTCCAACTTTGATTCCATTACATGGTAGTATGCAATTGAACCAAACACATGTAAGAAATCGTAATCTCTAGCAGGTTTTGGACCATACCTCCATGGCGTTTTGCCTTCAAGAGCGACGATGGTAAACGGTTGACGAGATGACATGCATACGTCGCCACCAATACTGCTTGCCTAAACCAGCATTTGACAACATACATCGAACCTTCTCCAACAAAGTCCGGTTCATACGTTCTGCAACTCCGTTTTGTTGTGGTGTTTTTCGAATAGTGAAGTGTTGCACTATTCCTTCTTCTTCACAAACTTTCATAAATGGATCGTTTGTGTACTCAGTGCCATTATCAGACCTCAGACGCTTGATCTTTTTACCAGTCTGAGTCTCGATCATCTTCTTCCACTTGAGAAAAATCCCCAACACTTCATCCTTCTTTTTCATGAGATACACCCAAACCCTTCTGGAGAAGTCATCAACGAAAGTGACATAATAATATTTGCCACTCATTGATGGAGTTCTTGTTGGCCCCCATACATCAGTATGGATGTAATCCAAAATGCCTTTTGTATTATGGAGAGCAGTGCCAAAGCTTACTCTTTTCTGCTTCCCCAATACACAATGCTCACAGAATTCCATTTTGCCGGTTCTTGCACCTTTTAACAGGCCTTGCTTTACTAGAATTTGCAAAGCTTTTTCACCAGCATGTCCCAAACGCATATGCCACAACTTGGTAGTTTCTAAATCTCTTTCATCTTTTGAAACTGCTGCTGATGCTGTCCCAATAACCGTATTACCAAGGTAGTAGTACAAGTTATTCTTTCGAACACCTTTCATCGCCACAAGTGCTCCAGAAGTAACCTTCAATGCCCCATTTTGTATGGTCACAGTGAAGCCTTTTGATTCTAAGACTCCCACAGCAATGAGATTCTTCTTCATATCTGGAACATAATGAACATCTGTCAAGACCCTGGTTGAGCCATCTGCATTCTTCAAATGAATTGTACCGATTCCCAAAACTTTGCATGGATAATCATTACCCATGAAAACAACTCCACCGTCTAGTTCTTCAAAGTTAAAGAACCACTCCTTGTTAGGAGACATATGGAAAGTACATGCTGAATCAAAAATCCAATCACCAGGATGAGATGCTGTTGACGAACCAACCAATGCAAAATCTGAATTTGAATTACTTTCAGCTACACATGCATCAGATTGCACAGCTTTTCCTTTCTTTTGCAGCTTCGGACAATTTTTCTTCCAATGGCCTTTCTCATGACGAAAGGCACATTCATCTTTACCAAGTCTTCCTTTTGATAGAGATCTACCTCTCCTTCCTTTCTGTTGTGTTTGCGGACGTCCTCTTACAGACAGTGCCTCTGCTGCTTCATTCCTGCTTTCTTTTTTATCTTTCTTTCTAATTTCATAACTATACAAAGCAGTACAAACTTCCTCAAAAGACACTTTATCCTTCCCAATGAGTAAGCTCGTAATAAAATGATCAAACTCATCAGGAAGGGAGGCTAACAACATCAAGGCTAAATCTTCATCTTTAAAAGTTTCATCCATATTTAACAAATCTCCTACTAATCGATTAAAAGCAAGAATGTGGTCGTTTATTGTAGTACCTGGAAGGTATTCAAATCGGAACAACTTCTTCTTCAAATAGAGTCGATTCTGCCCACTCTTTTTCATGAACTTGTTCTCCAACGCCTTCCACAACTTACTTGCGGATGTCTCCTTCATGAACGTGTACTTTTGTTCTCTTGAGAGACACGAACGAATTGTACCACATGCCAATCGGTTGATATTTTTCCACTCTACTTCATCTGCTCCATCTGGTTTCTCTTCTTCAATAGCGATGTCTAAACCTTGTTGAAACAAAGCATCTAGAACTTCGCCTTGCCACATGCCGAAATGACCGGTTCCATCAAACTTCTCCACCTCGAACCTTGCATTCATCACCATAGTTCTGCTTGACGTGGATGACTGGCCTTTGTTTGAAAGAAATTTTTCTTCCGCCATTTCTTCAAATTACAACAACTAGCAACTATATTCCAATAGCAAACAAACGGAATACAAACAAATGCCTAGGTAAAAAACCTTCGGCTCTGATACCAATTGTTGGGAAAATCGGGTATATTTTCCTTATTCTAAGTAGTAACTATTCACTTATGATTTAAATGAATAGAACTCAAACTAACCCGACAAAATAATGCTATTGGAAATATAATGCTAAAATAAACTAAAACAGAGATATTGAAACGTAAATATTAAAGCAGAAAAATAATAACACCAGAAATTTAACGAGATTCGGTACAAATGTTACCTAGGTCCTCGGGCGTCGTTGACCACTTCCACTATCTCCAAATGGATGAACTCCAAAATTACAACTAATTGGGCAAAATTGAGCTAATCAATTACCCTTACAAAAGAGAGGAAGATTTACAAATTTTGGGATGATTTCAAATGGTGAAAGAAGGCTTTATTTATAGCCCCAAATCCAACACTCATCTTCATTCCTAACCAATGTGGGACTTTTCTAATTTGCTCACTAAGGAGCTATATAACACACATTAAACAACTCAAAAGAAAGCTAAATTTCCAGATTTCAATTCAAGTGTGATTGAACTGTGAATCCACTCTTCACAGTCTGATTCAACTGGCTTACAATCTCAGACATGGTCGGACGTTCAATGGGATTTTCCCTCAGACATAGCTCTGCTATATCAACAAGTTTAAGCAATGGTTCCAGATTTCTTGGTAAAGTTACATTACGATCTATAATAGCAGCTGCTTTTCCCTTTCTTATCAGTTGAGAAGCCCACTCCACAATTTCTGGGGGTGTACATTCCCTGTCATAAGCTTTTCTATCACTTAAAATCTCTAGCAGAACAATCCCAAAATTGTAGACATCACTTTTTATATCCTCATTCAAGTCCCTTTCATTGGCACTTGTTAGACCAAAATCTGCAATTCTTGCCAACCAATCAGAGTCTAGAAAAATGTTTGAAGTCTTCACATCCTTATGAGCTATTGGAGGCTTCATTTCTCTATGAAGGTATTCAAGCCCTCTTGCAGCTTGCAATGAGATTTTCAGCCGTCGGTTCCAATCCAAAGGCGAGAGATCTCCATGGAGATGATCATATAGAGTACCATGGGGCATGAACTCGTAAACCAACAATCTTTCTCCCATTTCAGCACAATAACCTAACAAGTTTACAATATTGCTATGCCGTGCATTGCATAGAATTTCAAGTTCTGTTTCAAACTCTCTTATCTTGACATGAATAATAGTGGCTGCATTAGCCCTCTTCACAGCTACTTGACTTCCATCAGAAAGAACAGCTTTATAGACAAAACCAAAGCTTCCCCTTCCTACTGCACTGTATTCCTTGAAACCATTTGTGGCATCTTTAAGTTCTGAAAGCCTAAACACTTTTGTTGCTCCAATACATTTATTTCCAGATAAAGCTGGTTCTAAATTGATTTCAGGATCAACCTCCACTTTTTCTTCGCCTTTAGTTTTGATCAATCGAGGTGTAAGACACAATACCATTAAAATTATTAAAGTACCTGATACTGATGATCCAATGATGATTATTAACTTCTTGATAATCATTTCTCGATCCTGCTTTTGAATCCCACAAGCTTCCCAACAAGAGCTGTTTTGACATAGGGAACAAGCTGTGCAGATTCTATCGGCACTTTCAGTGCATGAAATAAAAAGAAAATAGCCTTTAGAACAATTTGTTCCACAAGGTAAGCAGAGTTTCAATTCCATTCTGCCACATAAATTGGTCAAGCCTGCCTCATTCAACACACTTGCATTGAATGCAAATTGCCCTGCAGAACATGATTCTAGTAAGCAAACACCGGGGCTGCATAACTCTAAAGGTGGACTGTAATCTGGTGGTGACTGCCCATGAACACCCCAGCAATCAAGAACTAAGTCATCTTCTCTAACTCCACAAGTAGTATAATCTGATGTAGCAATTGCTGTAAACCCAGGACCCTTTGGAACTGATGAAGCATCAATGTTTCCCCAGCATTCAACACTGTGATCATCCTCACGGATTCCACAATAGTGTTGTGCACCAGATGATAAACTCACAAAATGTGTTCTAGTAAGAGCAAAATCGAATTCAACAGCCTTATTACCCCAACATTCTACTTCTCTTGTTATGCTGGTAATTCCACAAACAGATTGCCTACCTGAAGCCAAGGTCTCGAAATTGAAATTCCCAGAAATTTTGGACATGCCCAAATTATCAGATTTGGGTCCCCAGCAAATGACACCAAAATCTTTAACAATCCCACAACTGAAACCATCACCCGAAACAATCCTTTTAAAGGTAATGCTATTAATAGAGGGATCTTGAAACAGGGAGTTATAAACAATACCCACATTAGAAGCGTTACTTTTCATGGGTTTACTATATTGCCAACAATCAACATTTCCAAGATCCATTTTTAAATAATATTCTCCTCTTATAGCACACACATGGTCTTTTCCAGCTGCTATTTGTGAATAACTAGTTTGCTGGAATATCTGAGGAACAAGATTCGTACCTGGATTGACCAAGTTCCAACAATAAGCTTTTGAAGCATTGGATGTAATCCCACACATAAAGCCCTCACCACCAGAGAGAGAAGCCATTGAAAGGAATGAAGTGAAATCTGTTGAAGAAATTGCTGACTTGCTGTTTTTATCCCAACATACAAGTGCTTGTTTTCCACTGGCATCAATAGCACAAAAAAATCCATTTTCCCCGAATGACGCAGCAATTGGACCCAATGAACCGTACCCAAAAGCAGTTAAAGGAAGTAGTGGAAGTTGAGAAAGGAGAAGAATGAAAATGGGTGAGCCAGTGAGACATCTTTGGTTTGACATGTCTTTTTAGGTTTGGTCTAAAAAGTTTAGGTGTTACATAAAAATACGTTCTTTAGTGGATGTTTGCTATGAGGAATGTGGAGGTCTCAAGCCATTTTTATTTCAGAATTTCTATGACATTATGGAGTCAAAGTGAAGTGTCCTACTTGGAAGTAGTTAATTTAAAGCTAACTGTAATTTAAAATCACAAAGCCAACTGTCAGTCATGTCAGACATTTTGGTATTTAGTAAGCAGATTTACCAATGGTTATGCGGATTTAGATCGTAGTTTTTGAGATATAGCCACTTGTATTTTTCTATTACAATTTAAATATTGATCAAATTCTGCATATCCGAACTTGACTTTGCTTCAAGTTTATGAAAGTTTTAACATTTGGATAATTGGGTTGGTCCAGTGTTCAAGCATGTGAATATGCGAGAAAGATAAATAGACTCATATTCTATTGTTCTAACCTATATGATCAATTGACTTGTACCATTTAAGTGTTTAATAATTCTGTCTCACATTATAAAAACCAACCATTTTAAATTTTAGTTCTCAATTTTTATCCCACTTTGCACTACTTTTCTACTTTAGCTCTAATTTTTAGTTTCCAATATATTTCGATTATACTTTTCTCATTTTCATTTTCACACAAATTACGTATATATTTGTGAAAATTTTATAAGTTAATTTAATTTATCTTTTTACACGTCGTTAATAAATTCATTTAATTCATTATTATTTATGAAATATGTTAAAACTTGACTTTAAATAAGATGATTTTTATTTATTTATTTTAGATAGTATATATTTGATAAAGTTTCAATAAAATCTAGGTTATATAATTAAATTTTTTTTTACAATAGTACACTCATAATTGAAATCCTTCACACATCCTAAATCTCCAACAATGATCATTTGCAAATAATGAGGTTGTATAATGAAGAAAAGTTAAAAAAGTTGAGTTGGCTTTAGTTCTTAAGAGTGTTGTTCTGATCATTACAAAATTATTTTATTGACTTTGGCCTACAAGTTTGGTGTATGCTACTGAGACAAAACGTAACCACTAACTCATAATAGATCTTTTAATTAATTATGTTTTATTTATTTTTATTCTCTAGTTTTTATTTGAAGTAGATGGTTAAATCTGTACAAATGACTAGTCTGTTTCATTCTTTTTCTTTAAATTATTAGTTTTCTTAATTATTATTTTTATATATTTGTTAATTGTTGAGTTATGAATAATGTAGAGACGAGTAATGGGTGAAAATTCGATCAAACAATTTAGACAATTGAAACCGATGGACGACTGATCAGATATAAATTATTTTTAATTAGATTTAATTATTATTGCTTTTATATTTATATAAATATTAAGTTTTCTTATAATTATAAATAAAAATAAGTTATATAATATTAAAGAATATATAAATTTAAATGAAGACATAAACACAAGCACTCACACTACAAAAAATTATAATAACATAATACGATTCATACGTAGCGATGAAAAAGCATAACAAGCTGTATGCAAAGGACATGACAGCGGCTACTTGGAGTCTGGCTCTGTGTCTTTCTGTCTGGCAAACAGGACTTTAGCCTAAACAACAGATACCCTCAATCGTTAATTCTTAAATAATATTAAAGAAAATACCCATAAATCAATACATCTGGAACATGGAATTGTCTTATTTTTGCTCCCTAACAACTGGGAATGTTTCATGTTTAATGGTCATTTCATAATTCTTATACTAATATTGCCGAGAAACCTGAGACAATATATACTCATATCCAGCAAATTGCATTTTAAATATTTAATTAATAGTTATATAACATGAGATTACCAATGTTCTCTAACCTTTAGACATGAAATTAACGGAACTTCTTATGTATCAATGAAACGAAAATCAGGGGTGTCTTAAATTCGCATAGCTTTAGTAAATTTATAATCCAATTCGAAACATACAATTTATAAATTCTATAATTCGTAATCGATACGCGTATTACAGTCATTTGGTTCAAATCAATAGATTGAAAAATTCGTTAAATATTTTTTGACCACGTAAGGTTTTTAATAAAAAAGATTATGCAAATTATAAATCTACTGCTCAAATTTAAAAACTAAAATATGATATACTTGTTGAAGAATATAATTATAAAATAACTAATAAGATTGACAAAAATAAATAGAATGGAAAAGGAAAAATAATCTATTGAATAATTTTATTTTAAGATATTGAAAAATTGAATGTAATATGTATATTTTATTATTGTTTATGTAAAAATAATATATTTTAATATATATAAATCAGATCAAATTTATATAGATTTAAAAAAATTATTCTATCTACATCTAGTCTATTTTGAAAATTTTCATTCAATTTAATTCAACCATAAAATAAAAATTATACACAATTATTTAAATATCGATAAATTTTATAAATTGATTCAATAAACTGATATTATATAAAATCCTTTTGGTACAATTTTTTTTTAACAATGAAACATTCACACGTCATATATATCGAAATTTTAAAAAATACATAAAGCCAGGCTGAAGCCTAGATATATTTTTAACCCTAGAAAAAAAAATGAGTTTCTTTTTAATATATATAAAGATAAGATTAGTGGCGTTAATTTTTTATATAAATTTTTTAGATGTCCTTAATTAAGATTTAAATGATGAATTTTTTCTCTCGTGTAAATTTTAATTATATGTTGAAATGTAAGTAATATATATAAAATGATGATGAGCCATGTTTAAACGAAATACTTGTGTATTAATTGACTTTCAAATATTTATAACACATGTTTGTTTCGAGGGAATAGAACGAAATCAGAATTGATTCTTTCTATTTTGTGTGTTTGATTGGAGAGAATGAAAGACGGAATGAAATAGATTATTAAAAGAGAAGGAATCACAATTCCTTCTCCCCTTCTTGGTAATCATAATTTCATTCTCATCTAAACTTTTTTTTTTCAATTTTACCCTCATCTAAAATATAACCTTAAACTCAAATCTCAAATTCTCAAACCCAAAATTCTAAAACCCAAAAACCTAAATTTCAAAACCCTAAACCCTAAAACCCTAAACATTAAAACATAAATCCCAAAACCCAAAACCCTAAAACATAAATCCCAAAACCCTAAACCCTAAACCCTAAACCCCAAATTCCAAATTCTAAAATCCTAAACCCCAAATCCCTAAACCCTAAACCTTAAACCCTAAAACACTAAACCCCAAATCCCCAAATCCCTAAACCCAAAATTCCTAAACCCTAAACCTTAAAACATAAATCTCAAAACCCAAAACCCTAAACCCTAAATCCCAAATTCCAAATTCCAAATCTTAAAACCCTAAACCCTAAAACCCTAAATCCCAAATACCTAAACCCAAAACCTTAAAACATAAATCCCAAAACCCAAAACCCTAAAACATAAATCCTAAAACCCTAAACCCTAAATTCCAAATCCTAAAACCCTAAACCCCAAATCCAAAATTCTAAAACCCTAAACCATTTTTAGAAAAATAATAATTTTAACCCTAAACCTTAACTTACAAATATAACCCCAAATCCTAAATCCCTAAACCCTAAATCCCACATCCCAAACCTCAAAACCCTAAACCCTATTTAGAAAAATAATAATTTTAATAATATATTTCTTTTTAATTAAGTAATAATTATTTAGAAAAATAATGATTTTAATAATGTATTTTGTCTGACGAAAAAATAGTAATTAAATGATATTATTTGAACTTTACAGCATGTAGAGGTATTAAGGTCATTTATAGTTTTTTTCTTTCTATTCCAGTGGCAAACCAAACACTGTAATCCTGATTCCGAGTTTGATTCCAATGGTCAAACCAAGCAAAATTGTTTTCTTTCCATTCCATTCCATTCCATTCCATTCCGATTCCGATTCCGATTCCGATTCTGATTCCGATTCCATTCCACGAACCAAACGCCACAATACAGGAGAATAAGAATATTTTTCTCATTGTCATTTTTGTTGAACAACCGAGTACTAGCTAGGTTTGTATTTGAAAATTTGAGCTTTGAGTTTTTTTTTTCTTTTCTTTCCATATTCAATGAAATCTTTGAAGTCTGTGTTTGGTTTCAGGGGAAGAGAAACTTAATTGTGGACTTATTTTGTTGTTTGATCCATGCCAAGTATAGATGAACCATAACTACAGTTTACATTGTTAGTAAGTACCGAGCACTCCGAGCTCTGATTATTAATTCTGAATAATTTTCTTTTTCTTTTTTAAATTTTTGGAATTATTTTATGTGTAATAACATAATAATTTATAGTTTTAAATTATATCAAAAGAGAAATACTAAGAATATATAAATTTATAATTATGATTCCACTCATATTTTTTAAATTATCTTGAAAATTTAAAAAGTGATTTATTTTTTGAGATAATTTCATCATATACATGGTATAATATAGGTGGTAAAAATAAGTGCAATTTTAAGTAACAATAACATTTCTTTAATTTATAAGATATATTAGGATAAAATATGTATAATGAGCCAAAATTTAGATAAATATTTGTTTTATTTAGATAACAAACTAAGTACTTATAATATGTGATAATTTCATGAACTCGATATCTGTAATCTAAATCCTAAGCCGGCTCATTCATCTTACGGCTCTATGAGTAATTCTATTGTAAATAAAATACATAATTACTTAGAGTTAATAAGCCAGCTAATTCCATAGAGTTTAGTGCAGTAATTCTTATCATCCTACACCCCATAATCTCAAACGTATATGCAGACACACACACATATATATATATATAATTGGAGCAGTAACGTGGGGATCATCATATCTATACCATTGCTTAAGCAGGTATTGATGCAGAGAGATCCCATTTTACTGTACAATATTATATACTTCATGTGAGTTCATCGAGTCTAAGACCATAATTTATTAGTTTAGCAAACACTTCAAAGGTTTTACTTTGTAAGACTCAAACCGCTTATGTCATTTGATATGACACACCCCATATAATTATATCATCATTTAAATTTTTAAATGATGTAGAGTATATACAGTGATTTTGATTATACATATATGAAAGTTTTATTATATGATACAATATTGTTTATTTTAGACTATAGCTAAAAGTTTAGTAAATTCTTACCGTTTTATTTATGTGAAAAAATCTAAAACATATTATCATTAAAAAAGTTACATCCCTTTGAATACCTAGCTTCTTAAGCTATTAAGTATTTACCTTTACTTTTATGTTGCATTATTAAAACAAGTTTTATTTTTGTTATTTGTTTTGTGATCAACTATTTTTAACAATTGGTATCATAATATTTATATTGAGCGGTTAATTCAAAAAATTCTATTTTTACATCAATACAAAAACTATTGTCACAATCATGAATGTTTTTTTATATAGTTAAATGGATAAGAACTCATTTGAGTGATAAAAATGAATGGGAAAAAGAATGAAATTTAAAAGTGAGTAGAATCAAACAAATGAATACTATACAGTTAATATTTATACCTAAAATTTTTGAAATTTGACATTTCTTCGTGCAATATTCTAGTTTAAATCTTTCATCTTCAAATATCGTTTGGAAAAAAATGCTAGTCATATTCTAGTATAATTGATAAAAAAATAATTTAATTTTTTTTAATTTTCAATATATTTCTTTACTTATCATAGATTTTTATTTTTTAACTATAATAAACACAATAAATAAATCAATAAATTTTGTATTTTTTAAAAATATTTTAATAATTTAATAAAAAATTAAAATAATATACAGATGAAAAGGTTAATATTTATAAATAAAGTTATATTTGATAATACATATAATTTTAATATTAAAAAAAATCATACGTTAAGAATTTTCATGAAAATAAATAAATCTCATACACATTTTTTATATTCTACCTAACAAGTTCTTCAATCTAATATATTATCAAATTATTATTATTATTTTAGTACAAAATATTTGAATTTTACTACGATATGATGAAGTCTACAACCCTTTTTATGACATTTTTTACAACACCCTTTTTATTACATTTTTTATAACCCTTTTTATCACATATTCTTGAAATAATTGCCAATTTGTTCTGGTTGGACTGTCAGATGTTTTGATCCAATTGGGTTCATACTAAAAATAGGATGTCATGAGTGTTATGTCGTGCATCTTCGTATATTTAATGCTTAAATTCACTTAATTTATAAAATATAAGAATTAAATTATTTTTTAATACTTTTACAAATACCAAAGAATTAAAGTTAACACCAAATAAAAAAATAATTTGTATTGAATTTGATCATATTTGTGTTATGGTATCCTATTAAGTTGTGATATAATCAATTATGCACATATTTTAAGTGTGTTAAAATAAATTTATTTATTTAAATTAATCTTATTCAATGTAAGTAAGTAGATGTATAAGTGTATTATCATTTATTTTTGAAAAAAACAAGGCATGAAACTGATTAATTGAATAAACATTTGAAACTTCTAGGTTATTCGCAAATACACTACTTCTTACAATAGCAGGAAGAAATTTGAATATGTAATAAAATGTTGCATACTAGTATATTAGTGTGTAAGCTTGCAAGATCAAACCATCTAATGACTAATGAGAATAGTTTGTCGTCAAATATACGTGGCTAATGACTCGATTAACTTCCTTTAGAGTATATATGCTATAATAATAAAGATTAATTCTTTTGACTCTTTTATTGTTTATTAGTACCTATTAACATTTTATCTAAAATAATATTGTTATTATAATATAAAATCAAATATAATTTTATTTTATGTGAAACAT
Source organism: Hippophae gyantsensis (assembly GCA_030763125.1). Taxonomy (NCBI): domain Eukaryota; kingdom Viridiplantae; phylum Streptophyta; class Magnoliopsida; order Rosales; family Elaeagnaceae; genus Hippophae; species Hippophae gyantsensis. Next base: position 52,226,146 of record CM061033.1, read on the forward strand.
ACTTATGTTATTGAAAAAATAAAATAAACAATTAAAAATTTAAACATAATATTACATATTTTATTGATCGAATTGAACGAATTAATACAAACTTATAGTAAGTTAGATTGATTTATATTAAAATATAGATAATATTGATTCTTAAATAAATTTTTTAAATAGTATCAAATAGAATTGGCTTAAAGCATGCTGCTGTGAACTGCTGCAAATCCCTAATTGTATGTGCTAGTGTTATACTTTTTAATTTGTGACGATTTTTTGTTTTTTATATTGATTCTTAACTTATTGCTCAAATTTGGCGAAAAAGAAATAGAAGAAGAAAAAAGAAAACAAAAATGATTTAAACCGAATCCGTTGTATTTTTACACAATAATTAATTTTGGTACGTAACCTCATAAATGATAAATCTCCGTTTATAGCAAAATCCATTAGTAAAGGAATCAAATTAATCATGGATAAAATGTCCCTTATCATTCCAAAATTAATTATCAAAAAATAAAAAATAAAAAATTAATTAAAAAAATTATTACTTTTTATTATTACTAGTTTTTTATTCATTCGAATGCAAATGTTCATAATTTAAATTTAATTAATATATAATAGTATTAATTATCAAATAATAATAATTATTGTATCAAATTATCTATTTTATAAAATAAAAAAAATCTTTAAATATAAATTTTAAGTTAATTTTATTAAAATTAAAAAATTGATGTTAAAATTTTTTTATACAATAATTTATAAAAATACTCTTAAAATAAATAGTTAATTAATTCATTATTTGAATAAATATTTTATGAATAATAAAATTTAAATACAATATAAACATTAGTTATTTACCACAATATTAACAAAAAATTACATAACTTTATTTAATAAATAAGTCTAATATAGTATAATAACATATAAATTTATTCGATTAATATTTTTATTATTTAATAAGTTCATCTTCCCAACAATTTTATTATCTAAGAAGTTAATCTTACTTGAAAGATAAATATGACTTGATTATTAGTTGAATATTATTATTTTTAATTGATATGAGGTATGATATGATCTCGATATTAAAATTATTAGTTTAACAAAAATATGATATACTCATAATTAAATTAATTGAAAACTTATTAAATAGGTAATCGTTAAGAGTTTAAATTTTTACCCTTAATGTAATAAAAATAATTACATTATACAAAATAATTATTCATAAAAATATATTTATTATATAAATATTTTGATATTTATTGATATAAAAATGTTAAAAAAAACATAAAATATGTATTTATTATATATATTTTGGTATTTATTAGTGTAAAAAAATAACAAAATAAAAGTGATGATCCATCAAATATTATAGTAGTGAATTGATAGAATATTAATTAAATATGTAATCATTAATGTAATAAAAACGATTACATTATAAAAAATAACTATTTATAAAAATATATTTATTATATAGATATTTTGATATTTATTGGTGTAAAAAATAACAAAATATTATAAAATATGTATTTATTATATAGATATTTTTATATTTATTAGTGTAAAAAAATTAAAAAAAGAAAGAAAAAAAAGAAGAAGAGCTGTGGTCGGCCAAAGATGGATGCTTTTTATATATAATGATTTAAAATTAATGACTAGCCATATATACATTTAGATTTTAGATTATGAATTTAAACACCATTCACCCCAAAATAAAAAGGTGGAAAATAATGAGAGAATCTATGGTTAATTACCAAACAACCACAGCACGTAAACTATTTCTTTCTATAAAAGCCATGATCAATTTATTTTCAATTTACCTGTCAATACCTTATACATCTAAAATACAAGGGGGAAAACACAACCATATTTTTGTGAAGCAAAAACAATGAAAAAGACAGTGGCTTTAGTGGTTTCTCTAATATTGATTATAGTCTTAATGACTGAAGGACCAAACCCTTCACAGGGTATTAGAATTGTAATTGAATGCTCTCAACCTGACTGCACAAACAAGTGCAAATCTGCCTACGGTGATAAATTCATCTCTTCTGAATGCCAAGATGTGCCTACTATAGGGGGCAAACTATGTGTTTGTTTCCACAGCTAATGCCTCAATACCTTTGTAAACCTATTATGATCATTATCATGAACATAACTTTGGTTTTTATTGTTCTAATCTAATATGTAATAGGTATGAAATAAAAAAAAGACTTTTGCCTACTAATTTAACTTCCCTTGAATATATATGATCCGGAATTATTTATTTATTTGGTTTATTGTTAATGTATAAAAAAATATCTTATATTTATTAAAAAATATATTAGTGTAATAGTGTTTATAAATATAATAAGACTTATATTTCTTTAATATTAAATTTTTAAGATTTGATGATTCATGTTACTTATACATTATACAAAATTTACACATATTCTATTACATTTTGTGTCCCTAATATAATTGTATAATTTTATACTTTGTACGTAATATATATACTTGTTTTTTATATAATATAAAAGATATTAATTTTATAATTTTTATATAATCATATGTTATGAAAATATTATGAGTAAAATAAATATTCTCTAACTTTGATTAACCATAAATGTGAGCCTTAACCTAGAAAATAATAGGAGTATGTTAAATTGAGATTTTAATGATTTTTAAAGTTTTAAAATGCATGAGCATTCAATTATGATTTTAAAATTATTTAACTGTATTTAATTAATATTTTAAAGAAGTTTTTAAAAATTTAGGTGTACTAAAAATTGGATTTTATTTGAAAAAGTTGATAATATCTAACTCAATGAATGATTTTTATAATATATATATATATATATTTTGAGAAAAATTAATAATTTAATTAATATTAAAATGGAAAGTCTAAATTATACATGTCGAGTCTATCATTTTCAGTTAGAATCCAACGAAAGAATAATTTAGTATGTGGATTGTGGAGGAGGCCCGTCCTAGACTTACGTTCTAATCCCAAATTTTTTGAGTAAAATGTTGAAAGTCTAAATTATACATGTCGAGTCTATCATTTTGAATTAGAATCCAACGAAACAATAATAGAACTCACACTTTGAAACTCTTTTGCTCATAAAGTTTCCATATCAAACTTTTAACGCTTGACACAAAGACATTAAATTTTGATTCCATACAAATGGGTGCAAGGAATATTCCAATGGGATGTTAATTAATTAAATTTCAATTTAACTTTCAAGGCAAAAGTGCTCAGGGGATGATGATGTCCCCAATGTTATTGTGCCATGGGACGTCAGCCAAGTGAGTAGCCAGGTTCTCCAATGGTCCCGTGCCTGGGTATGCTGAGTGTTGCACACGAAACCCAACAAAAGCCAACAAAGCAAGCCGGCCTGCATTTACAAATAAATTACTCTAATTAGCCTAGCTGTCATGATGGCTTGAATTAGTAGTTAAAAAATGGCATATATTTATCAAAAAGAGGCATACGGGGTTCTAACCATTTTTGATCTCTTTAACTTTGTACTCATTCAACTTCTCTGGGTCCGTGGAGTAACCCAAAGGGTCAAAAGCCCCACCAGGGCACTTTTTCTTCTCAGGATCTTTTTCCATGCTTCGTTGGTGTTCTACGAAGGCAATGGCAAGGAACTCAATAACCAAAATGGTTGGCAAAGTTCCCCAAGGAACTGTGTTTCCTAAGTATGCGGCTTGGCTTCCTGGAACTGCAGCCCACTCTTGTGCCTTTACCCAGTTCCCTAAACCCAATGCCTCTGGTAAAAGAATTCCTGGCTGCAAAATATTTGAAAATTACAACCATTTAGTATTGGAAGCAAAAGACAATCTGTTAGGATCATGTAATGGCCTAGTTCAGCCTTCTCCAAATGACATTCAAAAAGTTGGTGCCTTTATCAAGTTTTCTTCTGTTATGTTCATTAAAGAAGACTAATTTCACTTAGGGCCTAGTTGTTTATGCTTCCGATGTTGTAAATGTGGTGTTTATTATTTTAATCAATATTACTTTATCTCTATTTTATATATTTTTTCACGTACAAAGATACATATATATATATATATATATATTAAGAAACGTAACAAATGCTCCATTAAATATTGATCTTGTCTCCCATGTTTTGTGTTCCACTAAACATGGATGTTGTCTTTTATTCTTCTGCACCTTGCTTTTTCAACACACGCCAACATTACCACTCACGTTGGTACATATATATCTCTTATGCTCAACTTGTCAAGTGAGTTGTAGAAATTCCTTGCAAATACAAATTTTGTGAGTATATCAGTCAATTGATCTTCTCATTTAACAAATGGAAGTTGAATAATTTTTTCTTCAAGATTCTGTTTGATGAAGTTCCGATCCACTTCAACATGCTTTGTGCGATCATGTTGGACCGGATTGTGGAAGATGGCAATGACTGTTTTGTTATCATAAAATAAGTTCATTTCAGAGTTAAGAGCAACACCAATCTCAGTTAGGAGTTTTTTCAACCAAAGAAGTTCACATATTCCCTTGACCATTCCTCGAAATTCAACTTCAGCACTAGATAAGGCAACTACCTTTTGCTTCTTGCTCCTCCATGTAACAAGATTGCCCCCCACAAAAGTAAAGTACCCAGTAGTAGATTTCTTATCCTTCATATTCCCTACCTAGTCTGAATCTGTATATCCAAGGACTTCCAATTGACCATTCTTTGAAAGCATAAGTCCTTTCTTAGGGGAGGATTTTAAATAACGAAGTATTCACATGACGGCATCCATATGGTCTTCACTTGGGCAGTGCATAAACTGACTTACGACACTCACAGTATAAGCAATATCAAGTCGAGTATGAGATAAGTATATGAGTTTACCTACTAACCGATGATATCTCTGTTTATCTGCTAGTACTTGGTCCACATATTCTCCAAGTTTATGATTTTGGACCATCGGAATATCGACAGGTTTACAATCTAGTAATCCTGCCTCTACTAGTAGGTTTAGAGTATATTTCCTTTGGGAAAGACATATACCTTGTTTTGATCTTGTTACCTCAATGCCTAAGAAGTATTTGAGCCCTCCCAAGTCCTTCATTTCAAATTCATTTGACAGTTGTTCTTGAAGCCTAGAGATTTCTTCTTTATCATCCCCTGTAATGATCATGTCGTCTACATAGACTATAAGGGCTGTTATTTTTCTAAATCGATGTTTTAGGAAAAGAGTGTGGTCAGAGTTGCTTTGTTGAAACTCATATTTTCTCATTGTTGAACTTAATCTGCCAAACCATGCTCGAGGTGATTGTTTTAGTCCATATATTACTCGTTGTAATCTACATGTAGTTTCTTTCCCTGATGTAACCATATATCCTGGTGGAATATCCATGTAAATCTCTTCTTCTAGGTCACCATGAAGGAAGGCATTTTTCACGTCAAGTTGGTGTAATGGTCAATCTAAATTTGCTGCAAGAGATAACAAAACCCTCACAGTTTTTAGTTTAGCCACAGGTGAGAAGGTTTCTTGATAATCTATACCATGTTTCTGTGTATACCCTTTTGCTACTAGCCTCGCCTTGTATCGATCAACTGACCCATCTGCTTTATACTTAATGGAGAAAATCCACTTGCATCCTACCATCTTCCTCCCTTTAGGCAGCTTGCTTAACACCCATGTGTTATTTTTCTACAGTGTCTCAAATTCTTCTTTTATAGCTTGAGCCCAATTTGGATCAGATAAGGCTTCTTCAACGCTGCTTGGAATTTGACATGAGGAGAGTATTTGTGCAAAATCCCTGATAGGTTCTGGTAACCCTTGAGTAGATACATAATTGACTATTGGATACTTGAATTGTCGTTCCTCTTTGTCTAGAGAGTATCGATTCAGAGGTTTGCCTCGATTGTGTCTGAAAGGTAAAACATAACCAACAGATGTATCTATATCATTAGTTTATAAAGGTGTGATAGGAGAACTTACCTCAGGAGTATTCTCAATAGGAGGATCATTGGGTACTAGAGAGTGGAGGGGTGCATCAGCCACTACATCTTCTGCAGATTCAATTACTAGTTCAGATTCAGTTCTTAGAAGTTCAAGTTCGGGTCTAGGTACTGGCTCATCCATATTATTGGCATTATCTGAGTATGTCGGATTCTTACTAATGTCTAATACTTCAACATCAAGCCAATTCCGTTCTTCACCATAACTCTCCCCCTGAAGAGGAGAATTGGATACTGATGATGGGAAGAAACATTCAGATTCTAGGAAAGTGGCATCCATGGTAATGTAGGTTCTTTTAGTAATAGGATCGTAGCATCGGTATCCCTTTTTTGTACGATGTTGCGTGTTTCTCAACACACGAACTCGTGCAAGCATACACGGTCACAAGTAATAAAGATTTGTAAGTAAAGATCGATCCTACGAGGATTTGTAAGTAAAGATCGATCCCACGAGGATTTGTTAGTATAGTTTGTCGAGTACTAAAATTGTATCTCTCTGATTTTATCCAAAACAATCGTTGGTTAACAAAAAGGTAATAAAAGAAAATAAAAGAAATCTAGGATTGCAATTTTTCACCAAACTAATCCACTCAAATCATATTATTTTCTTTTGATTTATATTTTTTAGTACATTTAATTTGTCAACCGAAAACTTCTTTTTTTATTATTCATACATCTCTTTCGAGCTCCGTATAAACACACCTCGTTAAGTTAATTTACTATATCTCTATGAAAATTAAATTTACCGAGATTCATTACGTTCTAAGTTTTCAAATGGCCACACATACAATTAGGGTATATTTCTATCCTTCATCATACATGTCATTCTATTTACGAGCAATACACACACAAATGCCTTTCTCAAGTTTATTCATGTGCCACTGATCGTTTTGATAAGATTCGTAAATAATCAAAAAACATTAAGAACAAAATAGAACGAACAAATCGAACGTCTTATAAATCTAACAAAAATAATTAAAATTAAAGCTTCATAAATTTAGATTAAATGCAACCCTAGAAAAATTAAATTACTTCATAAAATTAAAATAAAAATTATAACAACTACAGAAAAATTAGAAGAAGCAGAAATAAAATTAAAACATCACTTAAAACAAATATTTGGCACACGCAAAACACAACAAAAGCCAAAAATGGCTTTTGCGTGTTTTGCCGTCCAACACACAAACACAATAAAAATTACAAACTGAAAAAACTAAAACACACTAAAAACTTTCGAAATTAAAACTAAAACTCTACTCCAAAAACTCTACTCCAACCAAACTCTTTTTTACAACTAAAAACTATCTCCTATTTATAGCAAAAAAATACATTAATAAAATATTAAATTAAAATCTACGCGGGGGACAAAAAGGTGTGGCGAAAATTATAATTTAAACGCGTGGGGGGACAAAAATTGTATCGAAAATGGAATTGAGAGACGTTGCGCGTTTCTGTTTAATTTTTCTTCCACGCTGCCACGTGTCGCGTTCTGATTCGCGGACACAATTAGTGGGACACGTGGCAGCATATCATTCGTTGAGGGGAAACGGGCGCACGATGAATGGTCGCACGGGAGCCAACGGCTACAACACGGGCTTGATCCAGCGCGGTCGCACTCATTGTAACATGCCACGTGTCACAACATGATTAGCTGCAAAATTGAGTGGGACACGTGTCATATCTTGATTGGAGGAAAATCGGGTTGCATGCAGAGATCAGCGCACGGGATCAGAGGCGCGCGAACGTGGGGGACAGCCTCTGCGCGGCGTCAGACGGGTGGGTCCCACGCTGCACGCCGGCCTGCGCGGCAGGTGGCCCCCACTCGGGCGCCGAGCCGCGTGAAGGAATCTTCCCTGCATCCATTCGCTTTGGTCGGGTTTGATCTACACGCGCCAATCCTAGCCGTTTATGATTTGATCGGACGGTCCACGTTGTACGCGTGGATGATGACGCGTGCATTCTTCTCTCCTGCACGAATATTAAACTTTATTTAATTATATTTTGACCCACAAATTTAATTCAAATTACATTTTAGACTTTCTTTAATTACAATTGACCCCTTTTCTAATATTAAATTAAAATTTTCAACTTTTAATAATTACAATTAAGCTCAAATTTAAATTTAATTTATATTTTCAACTTTTATAAATTGTAATTAAGAACTTTAATATTTGAAATTACATTTGTGGACAAAAATTTGAAATTAAGAACGTTTTCGATACAATTTATTTATTTTTCTTATAATATATAAAAAACAGTAAATACTAATTTATTAAACTAAAATTAACTAAAAATAGAGAGAACATAGCAATTATGATTAATAAAATAGGTGAAAATAACTATATAAAATACAGTTATCATACGCCATACCCCAAGAATACACATCGGACAACACATGGATCTAACTTAGTTCGTTGATTTTTATGAAGGTGGACAAAAGCAACATATCCAAAAATTCAGGCCAGAAGCATTAAAATAGTAGGCAAGGAAACATGATCAGATAGCACCTTTAATGGAGTCTAAAATTGTAAGGTTTTTGTGTGCATACGGTTCAGTAAATACACAGCTATAGTAACAGCATCACTCTAGTATCTACTAGGCATATGTGCACCGATTAGTAAGGCCCGAACAGTTTCTAAAATATGCATATTCTTCCTCTCCGCAGTCCCATTCTGTTGTGGGGTTTGTGAACACGAGGTTTCATGGAGAATACCATAATTGTCCAAGTATGTACGAAATTGTTGATTAACATACTCCCCTCCATTATCAGACCTAAGTATCTTAATTTTTTTTCAAAAAATTGTGTCTGAACCATGGTGTGAAATGTAGAAAATACTTCATCTTTATGTTTGAGAAGGTAAAGCCATATCATTCATGTACAATCATCAACAAAAATAACAAACCAATGATGACCCGATGACGTAGTGATCGGGGAAGGTCCCCAAACATCAAAATGTACCAAAGCAAAAAGAGTCATACTTTTATTCATGCTCATAGGATAAGACGCTCTATGACTTTTTGCTAGGATACCAGTATCACATTTGAAATCTGAATGTGTGATATTTGAAAATAAACTAGGGAGTAGGTGCTTTAAATACCCGAATGATGGATGCCTAAATCTATGATGACATAGCCAAATCTGTCGTTCCTTGTTACCAACAGTGTGTTGCATGTGATTGGCTCTTCTTGAATTGAGGTCATCCACATAATATAACCCTCCTTTCTTAGTACCACGCCCAATGATCTCCTTGGTGAGAATATCCTGTAGAAGGCAAAAAGTATAATACATCAATACTACACAGTTAAGATCTGAAGTGACCTGACTTACAAACATTAGTCAGTTTGAAAGAAAGGATACAAGTAAAGTATTAGATAATGATAATGAAGGAGATAAGGTCAATGTTCCAGCTCCTGTAACTGGATAAGTGACTCCATTGACATTGGCAACACGACTCCATCTTGGCTGGGTTGTATTGGAGAGATCTTTTGGGTCAAATGTCATGTGATCTGTAGCTCTAGAGTCTAGAATCCAATCCTCATTATCACTACGAGTAGAGATGTGAAATGCTTTACTTGAAATACCTGGATCCTGGGAAGATTCGGCCTGAGGAGTAAGGGATAATGAGGTATTATGGGTAGCCACAGTGGCTCGTCTAGTGGTGTCCCGTTTCTTCCGTGCTTGAAGATCATTCCACCATTCTGGATACCCATATAGTTTGAAGCAGTTTTCACGGGTGTGTTTGGAGTTTCCACAATGGCCACATTTCATGTCAAGAGATGATGAATTCTCGTGGATTTCTTACTACCTAAAGAGGTTCCTATTTTTGGTGGCATCAGATTATGGTGTCCCTTGACCCCTTTAAAAGCCATAACTGCTCCGGGTGTCGTATCTATACCCGTGATCATCACGGTTTGTCGGACCTCTTCCCTTCGTATGAATCCATAGGCTTGTTCCACCGTAGGGAATGGTTTGATTTGAAGCACATCACTTCGAGTTTTGTCGAGTCTGTCATCAAGTCCATCAAGGAAGGTATACACTCGATCTTCCTGTATGATTGAGTTGTATTTTTTTGTATGTCAGTCGCACACTCCATGGGATTAGGACGATGGAAATCAATTTCTCACCACAACCCTTGAAGGTTATTGTAATATTTTTCAATGGATCCACCCGCCTGCTTCATACAAGTAACTCAACGGTGAAGATAATACACTTGAGACGTGTCTGTCCCATCATAGTAGGTGGTAGCAGCAGAATCCCAAACCTGTTTCGCAGTTGGGAATCGAATAAAATTTGCAATTAAGAAGGGGTCCATCGAATTGATCAACCATCCTTTAACAATGGCATTTTCAGTGCGTCATCTCCTGAATGAGGGGTCGGTTTCAACAGGTTGAGGAAAATCCCCATTAATATATCCTAGTTTGTCTTTGCCAGAGATATACATCTCCACCACCTGGGACCACATGGCATAGTTAGATCCTCCCAACTTGATACTAATGGGGGCAGTCGACGCTTCAATTAGCGGAGGTTGTGAAACGGTCTGAGCTCTAGTTAGAACTTTTGTCATTTTTGTCGTCAGATCTTTCAATATGAAATTGGTGGTTAAATCTCTAGATTCTGCCATGGAATCTAAAATTTTTTTCCTTTTTTTTACAACCAATATATAAATAAAAAAAAACTTAAACTATAACCCTAAAAAATTTCCATTCACGCAGCCCTCTTGGAGCGACGTTGTTCTTCAACTTCGTTCTTCTTCTGTTGCGTTCCAAGTTTTCTCCATGATTGCCCACGACGGAAGCACCACATGATACATAGAAAGACAACAACGACCCCAACGAGCAAGCGATGTTGGGGAACTGCGACGTCTTGAACGAGCAGAAATGGCGTGAAACGTAGGGAGGCTACAACGGCTCCTTGAAGGGTTCTGTTAAGGTCATGACGACGGAACTGACGCTGAGTAGAAATGGTGACTCTGAAGTGACCTGATGGTCGCAACACTGGTGGGGTTTTTTTTTCAATATTGCAACTGTTCGTTTTTTTAACCAGATATACAAACAAGGTGCACGGTGATATCTGCCTCTCGCCTAAAAGATGTTCATTTTGAATTTTTCTAGAATCGTTTCTATGGCACAGGGCTGTTCATCTTTGCGATTCATGTTTCTTTGAGAAAATAAATTGCTACGCCTCCAATAACTATGCAGTAAGCACTATCCAGCCAAAAATCGAAGTAATCAACTCATAAGCATATAGACAACAAATCAGATCAGAAGCCCCCTGCCGAGGAGACACTGGAATACTAGTATTGAGTATCAGGTAGCTATTTATTTTGTTAAGTCAGTAATAATCATTGCTCTGATACCATGATAAAATGTAGTATTTGTTATTTTAATCAATATCACTTCATTTCTATTTTACATATTTTTCCATGTACAAAGATAGATATATATATACTAAAAAACGTAACAAATGCTCCACTAAATATTGATTTTGTCTGTCATGTTTTATGTTCCACTAAACATGGATGTTGTCTGTTATTCTTTTACCCCTTGCTTTTTCAACACATGCCAACAGTAAAAGTTTTATGGCAGTAAAAAAACCACTCGGAACCAAATTTTTTTTTTTTTGGGCTCCTGAAGCCAAGTTATTTCAGGCACATTTGACTGATGAAGTAAAATGATGCGCTTCTTCCTTAAAGCACTTTCTTCTAGTATCACTTTTGACAGAAGCACAATCAAACAAAAACTTGGCCATTCTACAAGTTGGTTAAAGCAAGTGAACCTGAAAAGCTTGTATAGGATGAAAAACTTACAACAGCGAGCATAGCCCATCTACAGTGAATGAGTTCAGATTCCTTAAATATCTCCAAGTTCTCTAGAACTTCACCAAGTCCTAGTGGGTCAAAACCAAAGTCACTGAAAGCCACAAACAACACACAATATGTCAGCAGACCCAACTTCAATCCATAAAAAGTTAACCAATATTTATTTATAAATATAGTGAATGAGAATCCAATCAAAATATGAAAATGATTACCCTGGTGCTGATCCATCGAGGTAGGCAGGTCGTGGCTGACCGGGCTCCACTCAGCAGACATGGTGAATCTGGAAAAGGCATTGCGCAAACACCTGGTAGCTGGAAAGCATTGCTCATAAATTTTGACCGTGGTGGCAATGCCACAGCTCATTAATGTATTGGAAGCCATTGTTGATTAAAATTGGAGGTTGGGTCTCTGAGAATTGGCAGAGAAGAGTTGGATATGAAAGAGGAAGAAGTAGTAGTAGTTGTACTCGTAGTGGTACAAGTATGAACAAAGGTAGGATATATATAAGAGAATCCAATTGTGGATTTTCAATGGCTAATCTTGGTTTAAATTTGTTTCTTCATTGGACCACCTGGATTCTTTTAATACATAAAGGGTTCATTCTTCGTTGAAGATCTAGTTGCTACCAAAAGTACATTATGTGCCGGAGATGACATGAGTGCTACGGAGACAGCATACCCGACTCCAGTCAGCTCTTTGCCAAAATCTTATGGTTAGCTGATGTACAGTACCGGGGTGTGTTTGGGTGTTTTTTTAAAACTATGAAATCTTATATTTATTTTAAAAATAACATTTTAATGTTATTGTTACTAAAAATTGATAAACAAAAAATAATTTTTTATATTTATTTATTTTCAATTCTTTTCGTTATATTTATTTAAGTTGTAACAATTTTTTATCTAATACAATTAAAAAATTAAAAATTAAAATAAAATAACTACAATCATTTTTTTATAACAATAAAACTATATTATTATAAAAATAAATGTTATTTGTAAAAGATTTTAAAAATATTTCTCTTCTTTTAATAAATATGCATGAAGTTGGACTTAAATGACTTTCAACCATCACCATTAATAATAATATTTTTATTAGAATTTTTTTAATGTAAAAATATATGAGATATATAAGTAATATTAATTTTATTTTTATTATTTTTTTTATAAGTTGAAGAACCTATAAATATGATTTATCAAATCTATTTGATCTTTAACTCATATAAGATAATCTCTTATCTTCAAATTTATATAATTTCTTTCTAAAATATTTAAATATTTAATAAATTTAATCAAAATATTTAAAAAAATTAATATTATACTTAATTATTACATTGTTCAAACGTCGATAACCTAATTATAAATTTTATTATAATTTATGATCAAATTATATATTATTTTTTTAGATGATAAAAAAAATTATATATTTTAATTTACGTTAATATCTATTAATTTAAAGAATAAAGTTAATAGTTGAGTTTTGATTGAGTTTTAAATCAATTTAACAAAAATAATACTTTTAAATTTTTAAATTTAAAAGCAAAATTGTATGAATTAAATACATTTTAATTTGTATATGATTAACTTATTAGTATGATTTTATTTTTAAATTTTAAAAAATATATGTTGATTATGTTATAAAATATATATATATAATTATGTTTAGTTTTGAAAAATATTTTTTTTACAACATAAAAAATAACATATGTTTTTTTAAGTTAAAAATGAAAGTCTATATAAATAGAATTATATTATGTAATTAAATCATTAAAATATTAAAAAATATATTATAATATCTTACAAAATAGTTATACAATAAGCACATAAATTTAAACACATTTTTAACATAAAAAATGAGTATTTTAAATCAAATAAAAAATATAACATTTAAATATTAAGAAAATTATAAACATATTATTTTAATTTATTGAATTATAAATATGTTATTTATATCATAAATGATAAAATAAATATCATTCTCTTGCAACTTATGGTTTTATTTGAAACCAAAATTAAGAGTTTTTATAATTTTGTATTACCTATATTTCAATTAAATTTTTAAAAATTGAGTATATTTTAAAATGATTCTTATTTGGTATTCATAATATTTTAAAAATTTATTTTATTTTAATACGATTCTTATTTAATATTCAAAATATTTTAAAATTTTAGTTTATTTTAATACATGTTATCAAATTTAGTATCATTTTAATACACTTGTTTTTAAAACTTTATAAACATTATAACTACTAAATTAAAACCATTTTAAAACATTATAAGTTTTTAAATTTTTTATAACAACATAAGTATTATAAATTTATCTCTAAAATTAAGTATTATACTTTGAACAATTTTTTTTTAAGTATTATAGAAGTCATAAAAATATTATTTATTTAAAATTTAAAACTTATGACACAATGTTATATTTGAAACCCGTGTCGCATTTCTTAGCTTACTCGAGCTATTATAATTGATTCCGACTTATAATTGTTTTATTTTTAATGATCTATTATGAAGTAAATGTGTAAAGGTTGTGAAAAATTAATTTACAAGTCCGGCTATGGCCACTTCTCTACAATCCGTAGTAGCAACCCAAATCGCGCCTTATAACATTGTTGAGTTGCTTCCTACCGCCCACTGTTTATACCATTTTTGAACGAATAGAATATAAATAAAATTATTTTCTTACGATTTTTATTTTGATGATGTTATAAATTAAAAAATATATATAATCAATTTCTAATACAAAAATACTAAGGATTTTATCTACTTCCTAAAATCATGATTATATTATCACGTTAATTTTTAATTTTAATTTTATACTAACATATAGATATAATCATAAATTTTAAATATTATAAAATATATTATATATCTTATACATTAAAACTTAAATCTTAAATTCTAAACTCTAAAATTTTAAATTATATTTAAAAAAATAATAATTTTAACTTATAAATATAACCTTATAAACTTTAAACCCAAAATCTTAATCTAAAACCTTAAAATCCCAAAACTAAATCCTAAAAATTCAAATTTTAAGGACTTAAAAGTTATTTAAAAAAAATAATTTTAATAATATATTTTATTAAAAAAATAATTAAATAATATTATTCAAAATTTAATATATGAATACATTTCTTCCTAGCTCACGAGGGTAAACCAATAATGTAATCACAATTATGTTTTCTTTCTATTAAATTTTATTTACATTCTCATTTAATTTATTTTTACTGTGAATCAAATTTCACTGTCCAAAGTTAGTACAAACCCTCCATTCTCAGAAACCTTCATCTCTAATCAAGCTCTTTAAGCAGAAGTCTCTACGACTCCAAATCTCGTATCAACGCCGTACGAATCACGAAATCCAACTGCTACTGTCGAATCTCCCCCGCCATGAGCACTTCAGCACTCTCAGGGGTAAGTCATCTTCTGGGTTCATCTTGGATCTTAAGGAAATCGAAAATTTAGACCCAATGTTAAAATTTTGTATGAAGTGATGTGTTTCTGTTATTTTGGTAGGGTAGTGCTTTCTCTGGTTTCACTCGCCTATGCAAGGGCTTGGCCGTGGTGCTTATAGGCGGTCATATTCTGATTCAGATTTTCCCTCAAGCCGTTACTTACCTCGCTCTCATTCCCGCCAGGTATTTGCTGCTTCAGTCTTTATTTTTTTATTTACCGTGTGTGTATCTCGGTTTGAAATATATATTCTCAATCTTGATGTTTGTGTGTTTAACCTCTTCAAACGGAATTGGAAATAGCATTTTGGGTGTTTCTAGGTTTGCTGAGTAAATCTACAAATTTTGATAAGTCGTTTATCTTGGGGTGCGGGGTTACTGATGTTGTGTACATTTAGAGATTTTTTTGGTACGTCTGATGCACTATGTTTACGATCCTGAAGTGGTAGCTTATATTATTGTGGGTTTGAATAATTTGTCGGCTATGTTAATTGCCCATTGCTGTGACTGGTATCTGCAGTAAGTCAAAGGGAGACCTTTGTAATTTGTATAATCTGTGTTTGCTAATAGTGGGCTATGTGGAAACCTCATGATTTGAATTGGGAGGGCCAGAACAGTAATCAATTTCCACATAGTGATCTGGAAGCTGAATCATTTATCCGGTGGAGGCAGAACCGTGTATAAGTCAACACAGGTGTTTCTGCCATGGATGATTGGCACATAATGCAGTGGGCCCTATTAAAGATGGGAGGCCAAAGGAACAGTCTAGTTTCAATATGGATTTAATATTTTTTTTTGTTCAGCTGGTTGGGAATTCTACTGAATTAGTTGAAGTTGAAAACATAATATGGATTTTGTAGATGAGTTTCCAGTGGTTATTGATATTAGGTCCTTGCCAAGCTCCACTAGAACACATTGTTTGTCCAAATTTCTCAATATCCAGGATTGCATTTCTGCATTGTGTTTTTAAGGGACGATGAAAATCTTTCTCAATCCTTCAACTGGATTTTATTAATATTTACTGGTTGCTGTGCTTTGTTTGCCCTTTTTGTTCTTTTTATTTGGTGGTATTCTCCGAGTCTGTTTCTATGAGATATTGTATGGTTAGCATCTCAACAAAGCTGACTATAAAATGCAAAAATATAGCAATTGTGAAGCCCATATCATTTTTTATTTTAAGATGATAACCCATTTAGGTTTATTAGGGCATTAGCTACGATCTTCATTTCCTTACGATATTACACGGATATTGTGATTGAGGGCATTATACAACATCAAACACTATCATAAAGGGGACATGTTTGCATGTTCTTATGGATAAGCTTATTTCAGTTTTTACAAAATACATTTAAAGAATTACTTTAAGTTAATCTAAAATTTTACTTTATATGGATGGAATCTTTTCTCATCTAACTACTATATTATAGGACGATTCCTTTTACCTGGAATCT
The DNA here is from genome assembly GCA_030763125.1 of Hippophae gyantsensis. Classification (NCBI taxonomy): domain Eukaryota; kingdom Viridiplantae; phylum Streptophyta; class Magnoliopsida; order Rosales; family Elaeagnaceae; genus Hippophae; species Hippophae gyantsensis. The sequence continues at coordinate 52,242,809 of CM061033.1, forward strand.
CATTACTGCTGGTTATGTTGAACAATCAATCTATGGGGTAAGAGTCTTTTGGCACTCCTTCATAATATATATATATATATTTTCTGAGTTATATTACCTGAAATGGGTGCCTCCTGATATTTCTAGTCTGCTTCTCAAACTTACTAATATTTTGCCTGTTAAATAGGTGATTGTAAGCACTATCGGTCTTCTTATTCTTGGGAAGCTGCTTGAACCCATATGGGGTACTAAGGAGTTCTTGAAGTTCATCTTTGTTATTAACTTTCTAACTTATGTGTTTGTTTTTATCACCGCTATTGTATTGTACTATATTACAGGGCTGGAAACTTACCTGTGAGTATTATGAATTGCTAATGCTTTTCTATTTAAATTAAAATTTCTTGATTTTGCTTCCTTTTCATCTCTGCCCTGTTCAATTTGTCAATTTGATCTTAGAATATTTTGATGACCTTTTTTTTTCCTTTGCTTTAGAAATCTATTCTACAGTAGATTTTTTTAAAATTCAAATTTTAGATTAGCAGAGCAAAATAGGATTGACAAAGTAGTTTTCTATTTGTACAGATTAATTTATTGCATCGTACATGCTCTGGTCTTAATTTCCTTCACCATACGTATCAACTTTTCTTTAAAAAAACTGTTCTTTAAAAGAACTTCTAATTAGTACATCCCAATGCGTTAAAAAAAATATTCTAGCTGTTAGATAGTGCATTTTGCAAATAATTTGCAAAGATTATAAATATGCATAGTTTGTTTTGTTCATATGATCTGTCAATTACAACATCAACTTTATTAATCCTTGTATCTCTCTCTCTCCTGCTAGTTATATTCCTCTTTCTGGATTTCACGGGGTTCTTTCAGGATTCTTGGTTGGCATGAAGCAAATTGTACCTGACCAGGAATTGCCTGTACTGAAAATCAAAGCTAAGGTATCAAGCATTGAATCTCATCATAAATAATTATATGGTGAAATCAATGCAAGGTCAAGGATTTATTAAGGCCCTCTATGTAATGTTTCAATCTATATGCAGTGGTTGCCATCTCTGTCAGTGTTACTGTCCATTGCCGTAAGCTTCTTGACTGAGGCATTAACAACATATCTTCCAACCTTAATATTTGGCACATATATAGGCTGGATTTACCTAAGATTCTGGCAGAAGAAGCCAGAAACAAAACATAAGGGTGATCCCAGTGATGATTTTGCATTTTCGTCATTCTTCCCTGAACTTTTAAGGTGATAAACCGTTATACAAGTTAGCATATGTTAAGATTGTGCATGCTCCCATTTCTCCCTCTTTGTAACAATGTTTCACCTTGATCAGACCAGTGATTGATCCCATAGCATCTATCTTCCATCGGCTGCTTCCTAGAAGAGCTGAAGCTTCTAATGATGCTCAAGGTTACACTGTTGAAGGTGCTCCATTTTGTGGTTCTGACCCCATTGAAGCAACTAGAAGGAGGTAATGCTCTAAGCTATTGCTTCTCTAAGGTCATTCACATAAGTCATGCTACCATGGATGTTTTACGAACATAACTATTAGGCCCCTAATTTTCAATTAAGTAATGTGACCACCACCAACTATAGTTTTGGTAAAATAGTCATGATCTATCATTAGCAAAAACAAGAACTTGTACATTGTAACCAAATGCTTTTCGCAGGGAAAGGGGGGCTCGTGCTTTGGAAGAAAGATTAGCAGCTGAGAGGTTAGCTGCAGTTCCAAGTACCGAAGAGTCAGGAAGAGATGCTGCAGAAAATGTTTGATTGCTTTACAACCCAAGCATAGAAACAACAAATACTTCTCTATCTTTCCTTGGGCAATTTCTGAGGTTCTATCGTATCTAGAAAGTGTCTTGTTTCCCTGATTCTGCAGGATGGATTTATTTTTCATTTTTTTTGGACCGTCATGATGATCCATAGAATCCCTGATGTTTTCTTGTGCTATCATGCACGATCATACCGACTCTTCTTGCCCTATATATAGAATAGGTAGTCCAAGAGAAGTCCCCCTCACTTGGAAAGGATGGAATCCTGGAATCTATTTACCTTTTTATTTTGTTTTCATTTTTTTGTTCTTCAAATCTATTTAACTTTGTGCTAGTAGTGGACTTGAATTTTTGCATTTGTATGATCCACCCTCACAGCTGATTCTACCGTATTCTTCTTATCTGATGGACTTTACTTCTCAAGAGAGTTAATTAAAAAAAAATTTGAAGTTAAGGCTTTTACAAATTTTGTAATACTTCAAAATGTATATTATAATTCTCTATCTTTTAGAATGTATAGTTAAGTTTTTGTAATTCCACAAAAGATATACTTTAATCATCTATCAAATCTCAAAGGTATTGTTTTGAAAAGGATAAATTTGAAATTTTGAAAAAAAATAATAATAATACTATTAATAATATTGATAAAATCCATTATAAAAAACAAATATATTTAATTTATATTTGAAATGAAAAGTTAAATTTTTGTTTTTAAAAGTTTTATGTATATTTTATATTTTTTGTTTTCTCATAATTTTAATTTTTGAAGCTTCTGCAATTTAAAAAAATTATAATCTTTTTCACTTTTTTAAATTGAATTCTTAATATCTATTGAAAAAATGTTACACAAATATATTTAATTTATATTTGGAATGAAAAGTTAAACTTTTGTTTTTAAAAGTTTTATTTATATTCTATTATATTTTGTTTTCTCATAATTTTAATTTTTTAAAACTGCAATTCTAAAAAATTAGAATTTTTTTCTTTCAAATATAAGTTATTTTTTTAAATTGAATTTTTAATATCTATTTAAACAATGTTACACAAATGTATTTAATTTATATTTGAAATGAAAAGTTAAGTTTTTGTTTTTAAAATTTTTATTTTTATTTTATATTTTTTTCTCATATTTTTAACTTTTTTAAACTTCTGCGTTTTAAAAAAAATTGAATTATTTGATTTCAAATCTAAGTTAGTTTTTTTTTTAAATTGAGATTTTAATATCTATTTAAAAAATATTACTTTATACCTTTTATTTTTCAAAATTTTGATTTCACTTTAAAAAAATATTAGAATTATTTGATTTCAAATCTAAGTTAGTTTTTTTTTTAAATTGAGATTTTAATATCTATTTAAAAAATATTACTTTATACTTTTTATTTTTTAAAATTTTGATTTCACTTTAAAAAATATTATTATTTAAAATTGATTGAAATTTTTAAAGAATTAGAGGACTCTAAATATATATATATATATATATTTTAAAAATAGATAATTAAAATATATATTTTGATGAATTATATAAGATTAGGAGTTTAATTTAAAATACATAAAACTAAATTATACATTTAAAAAATATATAAAACTTGTAAAAATCTCAAGATAAAAAAAGTTGGAAAATGATATTTATAAAGTGGGTTTTGATTTTACGGATCTTATTTATGATATTATAAATTTGTAATGTTATTTGTATGATCAATACTTACAATTTTCTCAAAATTTAATTCATTTGACTAGCATCACATCAGGGTTATGTATCAATGTGAATTTTCTCAAAAGAGTTAACTCAAATGTAAACATACTGTATTGGACAGAAATTATTGTGTTACTAGATAAAACTATGTTTCAATTTATATGATTTTTCACTTTAACATCATATGTTATACGTATAAAGTTTTTTTATTTAATAAAAGAGGGATTTTAATGCTCATTAAAAAAAATTAAAAAGTATGAAAATTGTAAGAGGTGTTGATGTACATATTTGCCTTTCTCTTTTATACTCTCACAATTTCTCATGTTAATTAGCATGTACCAACTAATAATAATTTTTTTTAAATAATATACAATAATGAAATTGTAATTATGTTCTCCAAAAACCAGAGTATATCCCTTTACAAAAGCAATGATCTATTGGAATGGTTTAAAAACATTTCTTCTTTCCTGAAATTTTGTTTGTACGGCAAGAAGAGTATAAATAATAAGATCGGTGTTCACTCCTTCTATATTGTTACGTAATCAGAGTCCCAAATTTCATTCCTTTATAAGTGACTTGTGATTCCCTATCTCTTGCATTCCTCTTCCGTCAGAATATTTGACGAGTCTGGAGTCAACGTTTTCTACTTCGTCTTTTGGTACGTTCTCCGGCGAAATACTCACCGTTTTTCGATTCATTCGGCTGTTGATCCACCTATGTATGAGCCTCTTTGTTTCTCTTTACATTATGACTAATTTCGTTAATCGTCACATGTTTTTTGATTCGTTCTCCGGTAAACGCTCACCGATTTCTGGTTTATCAGTGTCCGATGTTTATATAAGATATTGCATGATATATGAATTTACAAATTGAACATTCTGTTTTGTAACCTAAAATAATATATCACCTGTGAGATCAATAACCAAAATAAATCTCTCTTATTGTTTACCCTTACTCGCCAAAAATATAAATATATCAAGCCTATTAACTTTACCTTTTGAGATTTATATGTTTTAGTTTATTGAAATTTTGGGAGTGAAGATGAAAGAATTTTAGCAGCATCAGATGCCCTGGTGAACAGATGAAGCCGGGGAAATGCTTAATCTCATGTGAAACCTTATTTATGATTTGTCTCTTTTTGTATATCCGATAATAAGCTGTGCAGATCTTGTTGACTCTTTGTTAATGGTATTTCTAGCATTCGTAGAGAGCATAGAATTACAAATATATATATATATATATATAGAAGCTTGACTGGATTAGTGCAGATTTTATGTTAGGTCTTCCTAAAGCCTTCAGTAACTTCAACGCGCAAGGGGTTTGTTTCTTTGACTTTTGGCTGCTATTATAGTCATGCCTCACTTGTTGCTTATTTTTTTCCCATCTTTTGTTTATACCGAAATTCGTAGTCTTCCACTCTTCTAATTTTGTAGCCAATATTGTATCTGAGGAGGATCTTTTCTTGCTTTTGTATTTTGTACCCTTTTCTGATAATGATAATAGAAGTTCTGTTTTGTTAAGATATGTAATGTTTTGGTCTTTTATTTTCTGCACATAATTATTAGCTTCCATCCTAAACTATGCGAAAAAACTACTAATTCTTCACTTTTAGTGAAAGCTTCAAGGTTAAATTAAGAAAGAACTTTATGCAATGTTAGAGTTTGAAAATCACAAGAACGCTTGGTGTTGCAAAATAATACAGATAAGAAAGAAAGTAAATAAAGAGATATGTACATGAATAAAGAAGTAAGAGAGATCCCTCCAGGAAGGAGTAATTGTGGCTGAAAAGGATAATGGATAGTAGTATGTGTTGACTATCTGAAAATTTTTAGGGAAGTGCTGTGCAGTTTATCACACATATGCTAAAATGTTTAATTGTTAGAGGTCATCTCATCATCCAGTGGTTTCAGTCAGTGTCCCCTAATAGGCCTTGTATTTTAGAAGGTTTTGGTGTCTCCTTACTGTCTCGATCTAAAAAAACAAGACAGATCTTCAATTCCTGTTTGTAGCCATGATTGTTTCTAAAGAAGAATGGGGTAGATGCTTGTGCCACTGGTATAAACAATAAACAGAAATTCTCAATGTATGACATTGTTTGACCTGAAGGAGAAACAATCAAAGAAGCCCTGGCTTATTTTAGTTCAAACTTGGAGGAAGGGGTGTTTTGTCTGCCTTTGAGACTTAGAACCTTAATGTGTTTTTTTTTCTTATTGCTTCTCTTGGCATGTGAAGATAAATTCAAGAGTATCGAGCAAAATACTATGTCACACAGATGTGTAAGGATAGGAATCAATGATGCCTGGAACTTCAAGGTAGCTTTCTCGTTTGATTCAGTCTTCCTTAGATTGGATTCCATTCTGCCAGGTTCGTTGAGATCATTATCGATCTCAATTGGTCTATTTATTCCGGTAGTGTGGAACTTTAACAGCCTTTGGCTGAGAGACATCATCACATGGGTCAGGACCCCAAGCATCTATAGCTCTCAGAATCAGACCACTGTTTGCCCAGTTGAGCTGTCAATTATATCATACTTTGACCTGCTGGCTTCCCTTTGGTCATCACAATGAACTGAGCTAAATGAACAGCATTGCCATCCACTTGTAAGATATCAAATAGAGGGAATATTGTAGCTTTGATCTGTTCCATTTCCTCCAAGAACTTGGGAAGAGATAGATACATGTGACCTGGTGTTGACTGCCTGAAATCCATGGTCTGTGAAAAGTGAAGAGTTTCCAGTGAGACAGTTTAAATTGTTTAATATTATCATTAATAATTTTAGCAGTAAAAATAACATTGTTTATCTTAATAGTATGGTATATAATCATTTTTGAGTTTACTGCAACTGGTTAGCCAAAACAGTACCTCTCTCAATGATTTAACACTTGAATCCCCAAAAATGGGGAAAATGGAGGATGTAAAGAAAGAAAGCAGGAAATTGAACCTTTTCTATGGTTAAGAGGTAATCATACTGTTTCTTGTTGTTGGTGATATTATTTTGTTTACTTTTTAAAGGAATTTTTTAAGTAGAAGCTGCTGCTGCACCATGGAATTCGTACGCTTTCTGGAGTTAGATCCCTGATTTTTGTAGAGTTAGTGTTTTTGGTCAGTTCCTTGCATGAAGGAGTGCCTTCTCTATCAAAATTTATTGGAAAATTATATAAAATAACATCCTTAAAACTTATAACAACAAAAATAACACTCTAATAATATTAAACAAGGTCCAATTGTGGACGGTGTTCAACATTGAATGGGTCTAAATTATCGTAGTTTAACTTGAGTAGCATTTAATATGAAATGATGGTTGAACTTTTTTTAATAGTTTAAAATATATGAGTTAAACATAAGGGATATTATTTTTGTGATTGCAAGTTTTAATAGGTTCTATTTTTATTGTTTTTCCAATTTTATTTTGCTGTTTCAATTGGAAGGAACCTATTGTTTTGTGGTTTGATAGTGTGCATGTATCCATCTATATGCATGTTTGTTTTGCAATTCAAAGAACGAGCAGAAACTCTCTTTACCCACACATATGTGCATGCATGTGCCCTCAGACGGCTAGCTATTCTTCTAGAATTATACATATCTCGTGGCTCATATGAATTGATGCAAGTAGTTGCATCAAAAAAGCTGCCTTTTTTTAATCTCTCCATAGTGGTCTGAATATCAGAGTTTTACTATTTACTTTCCTCATATCTAGAACTGCAAGAAAATGTTATTTAAGACTTTAAAATCTTCAAAAGCTGGAAGTCCTTCTGGAGATCAAACAACAAAGTTATTTATCGACTTTAATTTGATTTCAAATGTTTTGAGGTCTATGGCCTTTATGTTTATTGTGGTCGGAATATCAGAATTTTAATATTTACATCCCTCATATCTAGAACCCCATGAACATGTTAATGGGTTAACTGTTGCAGAGACCCTAATGTTTTTTATAAAGAAGTACAATTTTTTAATATATGAAGATGCATAAATTGCTCGATAACCAATCTAAGATTTTGAAGGTGAAAAGCAACCAGGAGAATATTGTAAAAGTGCTTTGGAGTTTAACCTTGATAAGAGAACTCCCAGCTAATAACTTGGCCCATTTCATTATTTTGTTGAAGGATTCATAATTCAGTCAATGTGGTTCCTGTAATTTACAATGTTGATTAAAGCACTCTTTGAATAAGTTAATCTTTGATTACCCTTAAATATATCAGCTACTTGAATGCAGTCAATGATTTACACAATTTTTTCTTCAGTTCATCAGCAGCCATCCTCCAGCATTGCCTTTACTGGTCAAATGAATCTCAGACTGGATGGAGTAGATTTAACCTAGATTGTTATCTTGAATAGACGTTTCAATTCTCGCATTCACAAAATAGAAATGAGAGTTATTCTGTTATTTGGTGTAGGTCACCATAATCTTGTACTTATCTATCCATATTACTTATGCTTTTTGAAAAGATAAAAAAACCAGCAGAGCATTTTATGTAGTTACTTTTGTTGCAGGGCTTTCTTATGGTTTGTTGTGATCAAGTCCCTTGAAGCCAATTAGTCTATTCCTTTAGTGGCTTTTTGAAGACATAGCTTGGGTTAATAACCCATTTTACCGCTGCGAATTTCTCACTCCAATGTAGTTTTACATGACGTCCATGGAGTTCAAGCAAAGCTGACTAAAACTCTCTTATGATTACATTTAAATGAAATGTTGTCTTGCAATCATTAGACTATGATGTTGCATTGCTTTTCGGGTAAATTTTCATTACAAATAATTATAATATAGAATGGATTCCACTCTCTCTCCTTCCCTTCCCTTCCCGCCTTGCTTTATATTCTACAAAGCTTACCTATTTCATAGTACAGTTTCATTGTCGTTTTATACTTCTCTATTCAATCCTTCGGATCTTGTTTTGCTGACAGAATTCATAGTAAGTTCTCAGTCTCAGACTCTTGGCTTTTTTTATCTATACCATCATCGGTCTCCTGGTTCAATTCATCGGAAAATGTTCTGAATACAATGTATAAGCAACATGCGTTTCAGCACTTTGTAAGAATGGTCAAAGTTGTATAAAGTCACTTAAGTATTGCTCTAAACTTTGAACAGTATTCCTTAAAAGGCTAATCGGCAACAGAGAATAGATTATTCAATCTAGATGTCTTGTCTTCTTCTGATCAAGTTTCATTATATAACTTCAGCTGCAATTGTATGCTGTAACCTATCTTTCTACTGGAGAGCAGGCTGCCATGTCTGTTAGATACTATACTACTTAAGGTATGGGAGAGCCTTAGAATTTGTCTTGCTGGAGATAGTGTTATAACAATCATGCTGCTTAACTTAGAGAATTCATGAACATTGCGCTTATCTTGTGATGTACTAGTTTAGTGTAACCCTTGAAGTAGTAGCTTCCTCTTTAAAGAATAAACTTGAGAATTACGGGATTCTGGTGGAAATAATTATGCCTGTGCGAGATCTGGTCGATTGCTCCGTTTGCCAAAGTTGCTCAGTTATCTTTTCCTTCTCATATTATTGTAGGGCTGGAGTTATTTCAGGGTTCCTGATATTACCAGATATGGAATTGTCAATATCTTATGCTGTAATTATCACTTGTAGCTGGTTAGATGCACATGTTAATGGAGAACAAAAGTGAATTCTTTATTCAATTATTGAATCTCTGCAATTATCTCCCCCTCTCCTCCTCCTCCTCCTCAAAAAAAAAAAAAACCACCTCAGCCCTAATTTAATGCTTTTATATTGACTGAACTCTGATGACAGCTTTTTATTTCCTCTCAGGTTGGTTCTCATGTTATTTTAAATCATAACTTTTATAAATCTCCTTTTGGCACTTATTATTGAATACATCTTTGCAACTGTTTGAGATGGACCAAGATCATTATCAAAGTCGTGGAACTGCTGAACAATCTAATGATCCTATAGGTAAAAGGATTAGAAGTTTCTAGAAATTTTTAGATGCATGATCTGAATAGTTTAATTTTTTAAAATTATAATTGTCGGTTCAGCTTGACCTATGCTTATTAATTTTTTCCGCAGAATATCCATTATTTATTTTCTCAATTTTATGTTTTTCAAAAGAGAAAAGTATTGCACCATCTTAAACTTAAGAGATCTTTGCTTTTGCAATGTCACAGTATACAAGTTAGATTGTAATTGTTCTTACAATTGCATTACAGGAAGGACCACGGCTTCAGGAAGTGGCCCGCTATCTTATATGGAGAATACGGTTATTACAGGAGCATACCCTGCTTCTCAAAGGGACCTGGAATTTAGGCCAGTGGAACATTCTACATTGGGAACTCCATTGGAAGGCCCTCATTTTCAGGCACCTGTCATGGGGTCATCATATGAATCCATTGTGAGAAGTTCTTATCTGGCCACAGGGTCTAACTGTGGCCATGGGTATACAGGCTACTACAACGAGCACTGTATTCGTGATGTTGATAGGGTTTCAACAATACGTGCATCTGAGACTAGAGAACCTAAAAGAAAAGTTCCCAGATACTTTTTTCCTGGTGAGACAGGCAGCACTAGCACATTTTATACTGCTGGAAGTTCCTCCAGTTTACCTGAATCTCATATGGAGGAAATTACATCAGCATTCCAAAATTATCCAAGTACTGCGAGCTTCCCTCACTACCACTGTAATGGCCTCGCAGTTGGTGATGAAAGTTTTCAAAGGAATGTCAGAAGCCGATCAAGACTTGATTTGGATGCTGCACCAAGAAGAAATTATCAATCAAATTTTCCTCCTTATCAGTATCATCCAACAATTCATTTCACAAATCATTTTGGTGGCATTACTACTTTGGGCAATGAAAGAACTCCTAGTGGTCCTGAGCAGAACCATATTCCACTGTCTGCTACACCTGGAAGGATTGCAAGTTCAGGTAACTCTAAATATACTGTTCTTTGTACATTCCTTCTTCTAATAGGCTAAGGACGGCTTTGACTGAATTGCAGAAAGCAACCGCATGAGCCATCAGATGAATCAGCATCTCATTGGTGGAGGAGGTCCTGCAGAGAATGGTGACAGCCGCCGTGATCCCACATTGAGCAGAAATCCTGCTCTACCTCTTCAGTACCGTCATAGATTCCAAACTCATACACGAAGGGAAGACCACATTAACCATCCTTATCCCCAGTGGTCTCTTCCTCCACGCCGGGCTGGTCTAAGTTTACCTTTACATCCCCATTCCGGTCATGGGACAGTTTCCTCAGAAAATAATGTGCACTCTCTCCCTGAAAGGTATCTTTCCAGATATGCCAGGCCATCATCTGCTGGAGGTGGGCGTCATAATCGCTGGGATGGAAGATCAAGGTTATCCACTGAGGGATACGAGGTGCATGACAATACAATATTTCTAAAATGTGATGGAATGGATTCTATATAAGCATAAGCCACAAAGTTGTGGAATATTTTCTCCTAGTACTGATAATAACACATTAATGCTAGATTGGTTTCTAACTTGGTGATGGATTTTCCATATCTTGTGTTCATTAGAGATATATTGTTTGGGAGAAAGCCATCTAACTATACTTTTACATTGGTTCTTTCTTAGCTTAAGATCAGGGCCATTCTGACAAGAATCCAACATCATACTTGCTATGCCAATGCATGTCAATGTGCATTTGGAGAGTGCAAACAAATAAATGGTTGTAGTGTGGATGAAAAAAAAAAGAAGAATTATGGAATATCATATGGAGCCTTACTTTCAATAGATTCATTATAGCATGTGTTGTGGCATCCTTTCACTCTGTAGGCTCTTTTTGATTGGTGCAATAAGTCCTTCCTTCAGGGTGAACTGCACTGAACTAAATACACAGCTAAATGAACATTTGCACAACTGGGTCTTAGTGTAAACTGAAAAATAGTTTTCATACTATTTTCTTATCTAATTTGTTTCTTGATTTACTTATATGACGTGTCATGTTTCTGCAGCCTTTCATGATGGTTGGGCAAGCATCCTTTTATGGCTCTATGCATTTGTATGACCAGTATAGAGATATGCGGCTTGAAGTTGAAGACATGACTTATGAGGTTATTGCAATTCAGTTGATCCTCATTTCCTTTTTTTCCCATTTCCTTGTGCTTAACTGAAAAAATGGCCGTGGGCAGGAACTACTTGCTTTAGGAGAAAGGATAGGGAACGTCAACACAGGATTATCTGAAGAGATGATTTCAAATTGTGTGACGGAGAAAACATACTCCTTATCAGATGATACCCTAGATCAACAAAGCTGTACTATATGTCTTGTGAGTAAATATTGCCTCTTTCTTGATGATTAGAAGAGGTTTTCTTGCTTGTGATATGCACTTCTTGATTTTGGTTCATAGCTACAATATGATAGATTACATGACATCTAAGACAATCAATTTAAGAGACTGGCTCAGTTAGGTTCTTGAAAAGATTGAAGCTACTGAAAATATAGACCGTTCACCTCTTTTAACAGAATGGATATCTGCCTAGATTACTCAGCATCTAGAATCGGTTTGCATAATTTTATTTTGACGAAATGCTTCTCTCAAATCTCCCTGTCCCAAACATGAATCTTTTCACACTCATAACCTAACCTCTCCCTCATCCTCCCATCCTTAAAAGGGAGAAGGAAAAAAAAAAAACTCGATCTCCATGTCATACTAATGCTTATATACACTTGAGACACATTCCTAGCTCTCCTTGTTCTGACTTATTTGGAATTTACAGGAAGAGTACAAGAGCCAGGAGGAAGTTGGGACGGTGGAAAAATGTGGCCATAATTACCATGTGGGCTGCATCAGGAAATGGCTGCTGATGAAGAATGCCTGCCCCATATGCAAGGCACCTGCCCAATCAAATAGCCTACAAGGGCAATAATATACTTGGAATTCTTTTTAGATAATTTACGTAGTTCATGTAAATATATATACTGTAATACTTGACTCGGTGGAACAAACCTGATTTGATCTCTATCAACTTTAATTATTTATTCTCTTAATACTCAGCAAATTTGTTGAACATATATAATCTCGACAATTTGATACAAGTGAAGCAGCGAATGTTTGCATATACCTAGCATAGGCTGGCAACCCTTGTTTAACAATAATAATATACGGTATACTGATATACAAATACAATACAAATGATTCTCCACCTTAATTGGATTTGGAACTCTTCTTGAAGTACTAGTCTCTTTATATCTCCCTCTTTAATTCAGACTGTTGTACTACGAATATATATTCTCCGAACCCCCGATATATTGCCGAAATTACAGCGAGTTTAAATTAATGTTATAGAAAACGCTCGTCTTTCTTCCTCTTTTTTTTTTAGGCAATAAGGGAAAATGCTCCCATTGATGATAAGAATACAGCTAATTGTAAGTATAATTTATAAATAATACATGAAAATATGTTATCTGTAGTAAGAGAAATGTAAGCTAGGAAATCATGTAGGAAACCAATTAAGTGAAAATTACTTAAGTCTTTGAGATGTTAGCAACTCAATCTATCATATTATATTAACTATGTGTCTAATGTCTATTTACACATCTATAAAATCTTGCATCTCTCTCCTTAAAGAATAATATTAACAATTCCTATAACCAGGAACTTATCACATGTAAAAAAAATTAATTAAGAATTAATTAAAATAATATTAATAATATGAAGATGATGAAGACGATATAATAAAATATAATATTAAGTTTTAATATATGAATTATTTAGGTCTCATCCATCAATTAATGAGGTAATTAAGCAGCAAGTCATTTAGGTTTCAATTAATAAGATATTTATTTTTAAAGATAATATGAATTTGAAAGTTTTTATATGATAAATATGTCAAGTAGAAAAGTATAGTCGATTTTAAAAAATAAAAAATAGAGCAGTGTTGATGCAGTTTTTTTAAAAAAAATTATGCGATTGTTTTTTTCCTAAGAATATTTATCGTGAAAATGGGTGGTTTGCATATTAAAAAAAAGTAAAAGGAAATAAATGCATGAGACATAGAAAAAAATTGAATAAAGAATTAGAAGAATGCACGTATAACTTAAGTAAATTAAAAAATGAACATATCAATCAAAAAAACTAGAAAAACAGTATGATTAGCACAAAAAAAATTTAAAAATAATATTAAAAACCGAAATATTTTGCAATTAGAATTGAAAGAGATAATTCAAGAGAAAAAAATTGCTTTTGATGTTGCAAAACCACATTTTTGCATGCCTTAACATCAACTATTTGACTATGGTTATCAATAGTTTTCGTCTCAGTCTTTTATTCCTTCGATTATCTTGTAGATTAAAAAATTAATAGAAAAGGGTTATAAGTATACATTTAATGTAAATTTAACTTCTTAATTTATAAAAATAAGATATTTTAACGAAAAAAATATACTTTATTCAATAACTTTAAGTAATTATGAATTAAAGTGATCATTTTTAATAATTATAAAATTAAATATAATTATTTTTTATAATAATAACATTTATTTATAGTATTTTAACTCAAAATAATAAGATTAAATTTAACCATTTGAAAAAACAAAAAAATTAATAAAATACAGATTTATGCTCTCTATCATCCCAATAAATTAAATTAGAGAAAAAGAATCAGCATGGGTTGTGTCCGCCAAGAATGGACATGGAAGATTATAAGTGCATTTGCTTGTGTAATTGGAAAGTTTGTTGTTGCAAAACCGTCATTCTCCAATCTGTCCATCTTGTAACGGCATTCCTTTCAAGTCATATGATCACCACACTTCCTTCACCGATTAGCCTCCGTTCTACTTCAGATTTCTTCAAATTTGGTAAATTTTATATTCAAAAATTGTTATTTCTTCTCCATTTTTTGTCAGATTTGGTTTGTCTTTGCTGGTAGGTCGTATGAGTATATTCTATGAAGGCAATCGAAGCCGTCTCCATAATTGTCTGGCCAACTGGGTACAAACGTAAGATTAGAAATATTAATACCACTTAAATTTAAAACCATTTTTACACAATGTTTGTAAAAATAAAAGGCAAAGCTACACCTATTTTTATACTTAAATTATCGATATAAATACCATATCATAATTATTTAAAAAATAAATTATTTTATTTTTTAAAATAATTATACCACATATTATAACATAAACAGTTTAAATACAAATTCATGTGACCTTTACATTTCTCAGGATGTTTGTAAAAATAAAAGATAAATTTGCATTTATTGTATAAATATCATATTTCATAATTATCTAAAAAAAATTACTTTATTTTTTAAAATAATTATCCACGTCTTATAACATAAACTATAAACAATTTAAATACAAATTGATGTGACCTTAATATTTACAGCAATGTTTATAAAATTAAAAGATAAATTTATATCTATTTTTACACTTAAATTACTGATATAAATATCATATATTATAATTATCTAAAATAAATAAATTACTCCATTTTTCAAAATAGTTATATCACTTGTTATAACATAAATAATTTAAATGCAAATTGAGATTAACTTAACATTCCCAACATGTTTGTAAAAATAAAAGATAAATTAAAAACGAAAATCTATAAAGGAGTCCAAAGTAGAAAACAGAAAAGAAAAGCAAAGCTGGTATAGTTAACAATTGACAATTATTTGGGAATAGTTGCCTCAAACATTATAGTAGATTGACTGTTCACTTTTCGAACTCACATATCAGCCATAATAGGGAGATGAGTAGTAGAACAATAGTAACTCATTGACCACGAAAATGGAATCAGAAATTTTCAACTTGAAAATTGCTAAATTTATTCCTCTTAAAACTATACACATCAAATTGTATTACAGCAATAACAACTTTCCTTCTCACTTCGAAATTTTAGAAATCAGCTCTCTTCTGCATCTCCTGCAAAGTACTGTTTGTGAACCATCTTTCTGTAATCTGAAAGAGAGAAGAGAGCAAAACATTAACACACTTGAAATAAATAATAAATTCTACAAACACCAAAATAACCAAGAACCATTAGGCAGTAAATTGAAACACCTATAGCTGGTAGAGAAGAGAAGTATGTGACCTTCTTTGTTACTCAACAGTGCTGCAGCGTAACTGTTTAGAGGACTATCTGGGTTGGGCTCTGCATTTGAGTTGTAAAATGTCAGACAAAGCAGGGAATAGAATTAAAATATTAAAAGTCAAGTGGGAAAGAGCAAACACACCTCCAAGAAGGCTTTGAATGGATAGAAGAATAGTTCTACAATCATAAGCAGAAGACCATTTGTCCTGCAAAAGTAGGCCAAAACAAAACATCAGCTTAATGACAAGTATAAACAGGACAAAAAACAATTAATTACATCAAATACATTTTTTTGGGGGGGTATGCTCTCGAAATCAAGAGTGCCACTTCAAAAGTAGCTAACCTATGAATTTCAATATCATTTCCAGCTAACCTGAAGTTTCAACGAGTATAATATAATTTCTTCAGTTTCTATCATAAATTTTTGGAACTTCTTGTCAGATTCATTGACATTGAGGCTAAGTATACTGGCCTATGCAAGTCAGATGCCTATTTCTCCAATTTCATGCTTATGATGAGACTTAGTATCAAAAAGTTTGTGTACCTGAAGGATGTCAAGACATATATTGCCAAACTGGTCAACATTTGGATGGAAGCACAGAGTCTCAAACTTCACTTGCGGTGGCTTGAATGGATAATCCAGGGGAAAACGCAAAGAAAGCTTGTAAGATAGACCTTCATACGCAGTTCCTTTTCCTCCCTCAATTGTGCCGATCCACGTAAAGATGCTCTCACCTTCAGGGAATGCTGATACGCCCAGTTCTCCTCCACTCATCTATAGATACACGGTCATATTTAAATTAATTTGATACTTGACTTGTATAAAATGAGGAGAAAAAAAGGTATACAATACATTATGTCTTGGTTATTTATCACAGAAGCTCCTAATGCATTCTATTCCTTTCATGGAATTTCTCACTTAGGTTTATAGAAGGTTGATCAGTAACCGATTCCTCTTCTTTCTAGTTTTTGGTTATCGTTGTCAGGTCTAACTGTACTGTTAAGGGCTCTCCACTAAAGACTGTAAATGAACATCAAATACGAAAATCGTCACATTCTGCGACTTATAAAATTAGACCAGATATATATTATCTAATCCTCAGTTCCATTATAGATGGTAAGCTTTTGCATACCATACGTGAATAACTAACTCTAGATATGATTGATATAGCATCCCAAGAAAACCATCCACTGACCGCATAACAATCCTGAAGAGCAACCTAATTGTTCTTTATGTTCTTGCAAATGAACCCATGGATACACTGCATAATCTACCCTGTGGTGATGACAAAATGAAAAACCTTCTTAGAATTCTCATGACACCAGCAGGTAAGTGGCAAATGGTGGAGTCAGTCAGATTAACTACAAAATTAGTTCTCAGTTCCCAACTTCAAATAAGATCCTTTAACCCATTTCCTTCAAGTAGAACAACTTTATTAGCAAAAATATTATACTTCCCAGGTCTAATTGTCTATATCGGGTTCATCATGCTTATATATACCAAACTAACATCTGGCATAAAAGTTATCAAGAACTAGAAAAGTCCCTTCCCTCTTTTCTTTATGGTTTCTCGTTTGATGGTTCAACGTATGGTCATCAAAACAATTTGGACCAACTTCAAGAAACCCACCAAGTTAAAAGTCTTGGGAAATATCACTAAAAAAAGACCTGGGATGTTGGGCAATAAAAGCAATGATAAGCAAACTGGATTTAACAAAAAACAAAACAGATAAGGAAAAAAAAAAGGACAGAGCTCCATACCATTAGAGCCATCAATTCTTTCTGTAACCTGCATGAAGCAGAATTCAAAGAAAACCCTTAAGGACCATATTCAGAATTAACACTACCATCACCTATCTTTCTTATCCCGAGTTTTGTCAGGAACCAAACAAGACAAAAAAGAACGGTAGTGATGAACTAATTACCTCTGAGAAACGGAGGTAGTGTCGACTGAATTTGGAGAAGCGACGGGTTGCTTCCCTGGAGCGGTGGTTGTACGACGATGATGATGCTGTGGCGTAGCTGACGAGTTGTCGGCCGTCGGATTAGGCCGTACCTCCATGATTACGATGAGCACAATCCGATGGAAATATATTGACCCAATCAATCAAATGCAAATCGTGGCAATGACGGTGGAGAGTACTTTAATTTTTGGAGTTGCAATGATGCGTTAATTAATGGTGAGAGAAGATAATGCATACACGATTGATTTGAGGTTTGGTGGAAGGTGATTGAGCTCGGATGTGATGCGCTAATAAATAATATTTTTCTTGATAATTTTTAATTAATAACCATTAACAATAAGAACTCCCAAAAACTAAAAACCTAGTCATTATTGTTATTTTTCTCTAATTTTTTTTTTAATTTAAAACCATTAACAATATTTAACTTTGTTTTTTCTTAGAGTAGAGATGGTTGACGTAAATTTGTATTTACTTTTTTAATTAAAATATTTATATTATAATTATATAAAAGTAATAGTTTTTATTTTTAAAATAATTATGTTATATATTATATAAATGATTTGGATGTTTATAAATTTATATAATTTTAATATTTTTTTATTTTGAAAAAGGAAATGAAAAGAAAATTATATAAATTTGAGAAAGAAAGAAAAAATGTAATCAAATTTTTGAAATGGAGATTATTTCCCTGGGTTCGAGAATCCTATTGAATGTAAATGTAAATAAATATGTTATTTTTATTTTTAGAAATTATTTTAAATTTTTTTTTTACTTTTACAGTTCTCAACAAACTGCAGTTATATTTTTTTATTATTACTATTTATTAAACAAATAATTTTTTAAATTATTAATTTTAGTTTATGAGTTTGTGATTTAATAACATAAAATTTAATTAAATATAACCTTTAAAAATTTGACATCTTTATTACGATTTTATTTTCACACCATATTCTTTGTTTTTAAATATTTTTTTCCCTAATTTAATCTCTAACATTTGTATTCATCAAATACTTATGTTCTTAAACCATTTTTCACACAATTTCATCTTTAATATTTATCGATAATTTGGTTTGCAACCTTTAAAAATTCGGCACCTTTACTACATTTTTTCCATTTTTTTTATAAATTGTTATTGAATTTAAAAAACTGCATTATTGCAATGTATTGAAATATTAAATAATATCCTTGTGAAAAATTGGATTAAATCTATATGGTATTATAATTTTAAAAAATTGAGATTAAATTATAACAAATTAAATTAAGGAGATTTATGTATAAAAAATGAAAATAAAAAGAAGGGTGGGCCACTAAATTGTTTGGGGAAAAAAATTAACGAAAAATATGAGAATCAATCTGCATATGCCTACTTTCTTTAACAAAAGTTATGACTCGTGAGAGCATTCTTGTTCCCTAAAATAGGGAAATAAAAGTAAATAAATTAATAAAAGATGGGTTAACCAAAAGATAGGTATGTTACAAAGGTTAAACATAACTTAAGAACGTGACAATTTGGTTCCTGTATCACACGTAAGTCATGTAGTATATGATTTAGGATAAGACTTAAGGAGTAACACTAAAAAATAGTAAGAAAATAAGTTGATAGGATTCAATTATTATTTGTATTTTTGATTTTATCTTAATTTATAATTTTATTAATATATTTATTATATTCTTAATGAACACGTATATTCAAATGAAAATAATAGAGTTCGATAGTTATCTAATTAAAAATCATGATTTTTATTTTAAAAACATGTGTTTAATTTTAAATAACAAAGTTAGATAATTATCTAACCAAGTATACGAATAATTACACAAAAAATATGTGTAATCAATTATTCAAATACATATTAACCAATGATTGAAGACACATAGTGATTAAAATTTGATCAGTTAATTATGTATTCAATTTAACTCTGATGAATATGATCATCAATCAAAATTCTATTAGTTAAAAAACTATCCAATTTAGTTAAATTTAGTTAGATATATGTCTCACTCTGTTCCGGTGAGTAAGATCATCGATCGATCAAAATCTGAAGTATTAAAAAATTATAGATTTAATTAGATATGTATCCAATTTAGTTCTGACGAGTAAGTCATAATCTGATCAAAATTCAATCATTTGAACAACTATCTAAGTTAGTTGTACATATGTGTCCAACTTGACTCTAACGAGTGGGGTCATTAATGAACCAAACTCCGACTAGTTAAACAGTTGTTTAAATTTGATTAATCAAATTAAATAAATGTTTAATTAAATCATAATTAATCAATAAAAACTAAGATCATTTTTTGTTATTTGTGTAACAAATCAAATAGTAGGGATCATATCTGATTTTTGGCTAATATTATGTCATCATAGCATATAACCCAAAAAAAATTATTATTTGATTCTTGTTAAATAAAAATATTATATGTATCTCATTTTATCATAAATATATTCAAATTTTGAATTTATAATGAATTTTTAAGTTTTAAAAAATCTATTATTTAAAATTCAAAAAGACATTATTTTTGTGTATAAATTTATCTCTAATTTTATAAATACTATTTTAAAAAAATGAGAATAACATGTCACTTTTTATCTCCCTACAAATCCGTCCCTAATTATGGTATTATTTATTACATTAAGATTTCTAAATCTATCTTGGGATCTATGAGTTATAAGGTAAAAATAATAGTTTAGGAACAAAATGTTGGAACAAGTTTACAAAAACAGTGTAGGAACAATATTACCGATAACTTGAAAGTAGTAATCTTGGGTCGAGTCGCGACTAGGTCGCCTCTTTAAGACGCTTTCGCTGCTCGCCCAATTTGTGCAAGCAAATACAACTCGTCCCCTCAGATAAACCAGCCCGAATCTTTAATCTCCTCGTCTAACTTCACCGCACCGATGAAGATTGGAATGCTACACCTAAAATTAGTTCGCTTCGGAAACTAAAAAGAAAAACTTAGAAATTGTAGAGAGAATTGTTTCTTTTCGTAGAGGTGAGGATTTGCATTGTAGATTGTTGTTTTACAAATGAGAGCTAAAGCCCTCCTTTTTATAGATTTTAGAACCGTGGTGGGCAATTATGAATAAAACGGTAATGTCCTGGGAATTCAAGAGCGTAATCTACGACTATTGCGAGTAATGAAGAGTAACGGCCATTTTCGTGACATTAAAAGACGAGTAACGGATAACGGATATATTTTTTATGAGTAAATACGAGCAATCCTACTTTTTCTCAATAAAGAAGACAAACGGCCATATTCTTAATAAAAGAAAATAACGGTCATTTTTTTTACGAAAATATATATATATATATATAACAACCATTTTGTAAGTGAAAAATTTTCCTTAAAAAAAAAGAATATTTTACCAAAAAGGAAAATACCACCTCACCTCACTAATTGGACACACACACACGCACTCTAGACCTCCTGGAACCGGACTTCGGTTTCGGCTTACTGCCCAAGACGGGCTGAATGGTCAGACGAACAAGGGCGGCGGGCTGGATGGCAGCTGGGTTATGCACAGGTGTGTGGTATCACATTTTGCCTCAGGTCCTCTCCCCTTCCACAAAAAGTCAGTTCTATGGGGCCCAATCCCAATAGCTAACTTTCTTCACTATTTATACCTCTTTAAAATAATGTAAAAAAGCAATGTGGGACAAAAGGCACATTTCAACAAAATTTTTTTAAATAAATTTCTATCTTTTTCCAACAATCCCCCACTTGAATTTTATATAAAAAATAATTTTCATCGAGCAACCGATCAATTAAAATTATAAGATTGTGCATGTTTAAAAGGTGTCTATCGACTTGAACCTTTGCATAGTGTTGATGCTTTAGAATATACTAGAGTAACTCGTAGTTTTGAACTCTATCTCTAACAATCATCACACACACAACCTTTCTCAAGGTGTAGTTCAAAAACAAGCCCGTGCTTTAAGGCCACGATTACGTGTATCTCAAGATAGTGAACGCATCTAGTAAATTTTGCCCAAAAAATTTCATAAGAAAGCGGCCACACTTCCACATTCACATAGGTGAGTCTATCAAAAGTACTCCCGTAGCTGCATGCATTTACCCACATGTAGGCGATAGAACCCATTAAGAGTTTAACAAATAACTCATCCCCTTTTCTATCGCTATCAGGACTTCATGCTTCTAACAATATAGAATGGGATTTGATTAATAGACGACATCTCATATCACTTCATGACTCTTGTTATTACCCTTTGAACTTATTTCCTCTGGGATCTCCACTTCATAAGTTGGGTTACCATCATAAGTTGACTCTTCATTCTGTAGGCGGCATTAATCCCATTCCTTTTGTGGTTTTGAAAACCTTCTTCTTGGTAATCCTTTCACAAAGGATCTGCCAAATTTTCATCAAAACGTACATGATCCACTCTTATCGCTCATGTCCGCTGAGAGAAATTCTCTACACAAGATTATGCGATGACGTGATTCTGTTGCCTCTGCTGCCGGATTGTAGTAACAGTCGTTCTCAATCTTTGCAATACAGGCTTCGTACTATCGGCCTGTGGATCAAGACACCATTTTGGTATCGTCTCTTCCCATAAAGAGGATCTCAGGTAACAAACTTCTTAGCCAACTCGCTTCTTCACTAGCAAAGATTGGCTAGTGCTATCATTTTAGACTCCATTGTAGATTGAGCCAATATTGTTTGCTTCTTAGACTTTCCAGAAATGCGGCTCCACCAGCCTATGTTAAAAATATAGCCACTAGTTGCTTTAGTCTTCTCGATAAAGTGTTCCAATCTGCATCGTTGTATCCTTCTAAAACAGCCGAAACTTTTTATAATGTAATCCAAGGTTCATAGTTCTCTTAAGGTATCTCATAAGCAGCTCTTTCAATAGCATTCCAATGCTCTATACTAGGTCTACTTGGGTAAACCTACATAGTAGTCCCACAACACAAGTTATGTCCAGTCTGTCTAGTGCAATCAGAGTATAACGTGTTACCAATGATGCTCGATACTCGGGCTTTTGTCTAACACCGCCTCCGGTGTTCTTGAACAACTTTACACTAGGATCATAAAGCGAGTATACTTGTGTTTACGCTAAAGTAATTATATTTCTTTTAAGATCTTCTCTAATGTAGTGAGATTGATCTAGAGAAATTCCCACTTCACCTAGTTATTTTTATACCAAGGATTACACTCGCTTTCTGAAGATCTTTCATATCAAAATTAGCTCTTAACAACATTTTGACATTATTCACAACATAAATATTTGATCCAAAAATAAGCATGTCATCCACATATAAACATATAATAGTGCAAATATTATCTTCTAATTTATAATAAATGCATTTGTCACTTTCATTTATTTTGAATCCATGTGAGATAATTAGATTATCAAATTTTTCATGCCATTTCTTAGGTGCTTGTTTTAGACCATAAAGAGATTTATCTAATTTACAAACTTTATTTTCTTGACCTAGGATAACAAAACCTTTCAAAGGTTGATCCATATAAATTTCTTCTTCTAAATCACCATTTAAGAAAGCGCTTTAACATCCATTTGATGTACTACTAAATCAATGGATAGCGGCCCGAGAGAGAAAAGTACACGATGGAAGTTATTCGTGTAATCAGAAAGGTATCAAAGAAATCAACATTTTCCCTTTGCCTATATCCTTTAACTACAAGACGACGAGCTTTATATTTTTCAATAGTACCAATCGTGGTTTTAATTTCTTTTTAGTATCCATTTACATCCAATGGTTTTGCAACCGGGAGGTAAAAAGTCATCTAAATGCCAAGTCTTATTATACTCAAGTGAGTCCATTTCATCATTTATGCGAAGCTTTCTTCCCATAAGTTGGCATCTAAAGAAGATAATGCTTCTTTAATAGTTTGGGATCTTCCTCTAAGGTATAAGCATAAAAATCGGACCCAAAAATCCTTAAGGGTTCGAGTCAGTTTACTTCTTCTAATTTCAAGTGTTTAATTTTCCAAGATGTTCACTAGTTCTAGTTATGTGCAAACTACTGTAAGACGAGCCCCCACTATTCTTAAATTTAAAAGGGAAATCTATGTTCATAAAAGTCAAGATCATTTGATTCTATAACTACTCGATCTTTTAAGTCATAGAATTTATAAGTTTTACTATTCACAACAGATCCTATGAATACACATTCATATGCTACACTTGCAAGTTTATTTCTTTTAGGATCGTGATTCTAACATAGGTTAAACAACCCCAAGTTTTAAAATAAGTTAAATTAGGTTTCTTATTTTTCAAAATTTCATAGGGTGAAATTTTATTTTGTAGATTTAGGCACTCTATTTAGCACATTACAGTGCAAGCGATTAATAAAATTTCTCCCACCAAATGGGAGGCAGACGCGAGTTTAATAAAATTGCAACAACAGATTCAAGAAAAGTTCTATTTTTTCTTTTCAAATTTTCTGCCATTCATTTCATGAGAATAAGGTGCAGTTTTTTCATGAATGATTCCATGAGTTTTATAAAAATCATTGAAGATATTGGAATCATATTCGGTTGCCTCTATCACTTCGAAACCTTTTTATATTTCTTGTATAAGTTGATTTTCAATCTCAATCATAAATATTTTAAACATATCAAACGCTTCACTTTTTATTTTTCATTAGATATACATAGGTGTAATCACGAATTAGCCATCTATAAAAGTTATAAAATAGCTGCTTTTCCATTTCTTGTTAAATTTCCATCAAGTTCATATATATCGAATGAATTAATTTAAAGGTTCGAGATTCTCTAACTATCGATTTATGTGAATTTTTTGGTTATTTTAGCTTCACTACAAAAATCACATTTTTCAAAATCATTTAAAGATATTTTAGGAATTAGTTCTAAGCTACTCAAATGTTCTTGATTATGCGTTTATTAACATGACAAAGTCTAGCATGCCAAATATTAAAAGAAGTCAACATATATGTTAAGAAGAGGTTTTATTAATTTCAACATTTAATTTGAACATGCCATCAAGATGGGCGCACTTTCCCAACAAATATATTATTTTAGTTATAGTATATAAATCAGCCTATAGTTTGGAGTAAACCCACTTTGTTAAGAAGATAGCCACAAAACTAAATTCTTTCTCATCTCGAGTATGCGTAGGGACATCCTTCAAGATGACAAATTTTTCCAGAGGTAAACTTCAAAACCACCTCACCAAGCATTCTCAAAGAACTTTAGTGGAGTGGGAGTCACGCTGAAAGAAGACTTTCTTATCCCTCGTAACCGTTAATATGATTTGGAACATGTCTCAGTCATAGCAAACATGCATAGAAGAACCAAGCAGTAAATTGTCTACCCACCACCCTTCGGATCCACCAACAAAATTGACTTCATATATCATAGCAATAAGTTGATCTTCTGTAGGTTACTTTATTAGTGCTCACAAGGTGACGATTCCTGTTCCGTACAGCTTCCTAGCCAAGTGGCCGAAAGTCTATTACAACTATAACACATGAATGTGTATATTCTGCTGGCTGAGGTCCATTGCAGGGAGGATAATTTCTATTTCTATTTTGGTGGTTACGGTTTTGATTATTACTACGATTATGAAGTTTTCATATTTCTACCTTTAGGTTCCAATCAGTAGATGAGGGTTTTTGTTAGTACTATTATTTGATACTACGAGTACTTTCATCTCGGTCTTGTTTTTCGAGCTTCTTCTTCTATTCTTAAACGGAAGTTATAAGACTTCTAAAGAAAATTCCTTAGTTTTATGCCTAAGTGCCTATTCTTAAAATCTTTCCAAGAGGGGGTAATTTATCTATTATAACGGCTACTTGAAATTGTTCATCTAAAATCATACCTTCTGAAGTTATTTCGTGCGGTGCTATCTTCTCATAGCGGTTCACGTGATTGAGCTTCCACCGATTTTCCATCAATCATTTGAAACTTCATATATCTCACGGACAAAGATACTTAGTACCAAATTTTCCTCATTGTCGTATTTCTTTTGAAGTTGCTTCCCAAATTTCTGTATACTTGAGACTTATCACGGTTATAATAATCATACAAGTCATCAAATTTGGAACCGTTAAGAATATAGTTTTTGCATAGAAAATCATTTTCAATCCAGCGTCTAAATCTTTAGTTTCAAATTTTCCTGTAGGGGAGGATTGGATCAGTATTGGTTTTTCACAAGAGTAAAGTATGCGTAAACTTAATTTTTTCATGGTTAAGAAAAACAACATTTTTTGTCTCCATCTCTTAAAGTGTAATCCTTCAAATGTAGAATGGTTTGTTTAGATCGCTAGCTTAGCATTTCAAGAGACATACGGCGCAGATTGAGTACGCTCTTAAAATTGTTGGAACAAGTTTACAAAAACAAGTGTAGGAACAATATTACCGATAACTTGAAAGTAATCTTGCTGTCGAGTCGACGGACATCAGGTCATTTCCTTTTAAGACGTTTCACCTCCGCCCACTCAATTGGTGTCTCAAATACAAATTGTCAGTCCCACAGGATAAAAACTGACCCGGTAATCTTTAATCTATGTCTCAGAACTTCACTGCACTGATGAAGACTGGAATGCTACACCTGAAAATTAGTTGCTCGGAAAACTAAAAAGAAAACTTAGAAATTGTAGAGAGAATTGTTTCTTTTCGTAGGGAGATGAGATTGTAGATTGTTGTTTTACAAATGAGAGCTAAAGCCCTCCTTTTATAGATTTTAGTAACCGTGTGTCAATTATGAATAAAACTAAAACAGGTAATGTCTGGGAATTAAGAGCGTAACGGTCATTCTGAGTAATGAAGAGTAACGGTCATTTTCAGATTAAAGACGAGTAACGGATAACGGATATATTTTTTATGAGTAAATACGAGCAACGACTCTTTTTTCTGAATAAATATATATATATATATAACAACCATTTTGTAAGTGGAAAAAATTTTTCTTAAAAGAATATTTTACCAAAAAGGAAAATACCACCTCACGCACACGCACTCGGACTCGGCCGGCGGCGGCGGCGCGTGTGTGGTATCACATTTGCCTAGGTCCTCTCCCCTTCCACAAAAGTGGGTGCCCCTTGGGGCCCAATCCCAATAGCCAACTCTTCACTATTTATACCTCTTTAAAATAATGTAAAAAAGCAATGTGGGACAAAGGTACATTTCTCAACAAAAATTTTTTTAAATAAATTTCATCTTTTTCCAACACAAAATTATTAAGTTGTTTTTGATTTGATGATCTTTGTGTAAGACAATCCCAAATTTTGGAACTTAAAAGCTAGCCTATTATATATAATCTGTAAAAAATTTGGTGTCTTCTGGAAGACTCAAAGTTTTTAATTTAAATATTACCAAAAAAATTATTAGTTTAATGTAGTTTTGTTAATCCTCATATTTTAAGGGAAATCATATGGTAGTGAAAGAAAGGAAAGGATTTGGAACGTTTTAATTCAAAGAGTCTGAATTTTGAAGTTGATTTTTATCCACATCTTCAGATAACGAAGGATTGAAAAAGTAAAACTAGGCACCATTGCACGAAGAACATTTGATTTCTTTCTTTATTTAGGATAATCTTAGTCCTCAAGTTCATTATAATTTTATTGCAGCCAGCCTCTGCTCTAGAAATCATGGCTTCTAACACTTTTTTCTTTATTATTTTTTTTACATATGGGGTTCGAATTCACGTAACTTTTATATGGAGAGCAGTTTACTTTTGTAATTTTTTTAAATCTCGTAATTTTAATTTAATTTATTTTAAATTCTTATAACTTGACTTAAAAAATTTGTCATCCTAATTTAAGTATCATCTTTAATAAATGATTAATTTAAAATTTAGGTGATACTTAAATTTAAACTATATTGAAAGCAACCTAACTAAATTATTACTCCTACAACTATTATCATTTTATTTTAATAAAACATAAATACCACACGCAAATTAAAGATAAATGGGTGAGATCTATCTAAATGGATTACAAATAAATGTTAGCTTGAGATTTATAAATAAAGTTGAGCCAATAATTACAATTAATTAAAGACTGACGCACCCTTGTGTTTATCAGAAAATTACCATGTATAATAGTAATTTAATATAAGGAATTATGGATATATTATATATAGATATTATATTTATTCTAAAAATAACATGTATGTCTTATATTTATTTTTTATTATATTTTAGTCATATTATTATTGTTATAAAAAAGTAACTTAAGAAAATAAATACTTAAATCAATTTTTATCTATTGTAGTTAAAAAATCAAAAAATGAAATAAAATTTTGTTTACTTTGTATTTATGCAATCATCTTTTAATAAAGATTAAATAATTACTAAAAATAAATATAAGATTTAAATATCATTTTTATAATAAATATAAAAACTTAATGATATTAGCTCCTTCAAATTCTCTAACAAATAAGTATAAAACCATTATATTACTCAATCGTCAAGATAATCAATATCAGATATTCAACCCATAAACACAGTAATTAACTTATGTGAGTTTTAAATTTCAGATACATACAGGATTTAATTAGGTGTGTCTTTCAGCTCATAGTGTCATATGGACAGTTCTTGCTTGTGAAATATACCATATTAAATTAGAATATATTCATTTAAACTTAAAATATAAATTGTTCAATGAAAAATGAAACTACACACGTACATACATAATGGTATTTTACCGGGCTCTGTAGCTTTGCTTTACATAACTAAAAATTTGAGTACGTGGACAAAGGTTCGATCTGGTATCATAACCCCAAAAAAAAAAATTACTATTTTATTTTTTTCTTGGTCAAGACATAATAGTATTCGTCGACGGAAAAAAAAGTATCTTCTTTATAACAGAACTTGTTGCTATAGTACTCAAGAATGTGAAAAAATACACATCAAAAAGAGCTAGCTACTGGAAAGTCTTCTTGAACAATGGAGTCTGAAACATTTTTTTTTTTTTGGATAAACAGATACAATCATTTCTCTTTGCTATGTGTGGATCAGAAGAGAGCTAAAGATGATAGCAGATAGTTTAGTCTTTTTGTATGGTTCTATATATTTTTGTTATTGTTTTTATAATTCCTAATAACACTTAGAATTTTAATCAATGAATTCTCTTATTTGAAGAAGAAGAAGAAGTAAAAAAAGAAAAAAAAAAAAGCAGCAGCAGCTAGCTAGTAAGCAAATTAGCAATAATTTTAGCCATACATTAATATTATTCTTCATTAAATGTATAAAAAATTGAACCAAATCAGACCAAATCGTTTTATAAATCAAACGATCTGGTCCAATTTTTATTACTTAAAACCATTTCAAATGATCCGGTCCGGTCCGATCCTTGTAATATAATCGGTTCGGGTCCCAGTGCCAATTGTAATATAAAATCATCTCGTCCCTTAAAGATTTTTTGACCAAATCGGGCCGGGATTGTAATCGTTGGATACCCTAGACCCAAGTCTTTCATGTCAAACTCCTTTGACAATTGTTGCTTCAACTTTTTAATATCATTCATAGTTGAACCTGTTACTAACATATCATCAACATAAAGTAGTAAAATAATATAACTGGACCTATATCTCTTGAAGTAGCAACAATGGTTAGTATTGCACTTCTGGAAACCTTCCTTGTCAGCGTAAAAATGGTTATCAAATTTTCGCATACATTGTCTCGAGAACATTTGGCTTGCTCAGGCCATACAAACTCTTCTTAAGTCTGCACACCATGTTTTTCTTCCCTCTTTCTAAGAAACCTTCTGACTGGTACATGTATATCTCTTCATCTAAATCTCCATGAAGGAATGCAATCTTCACATCCAACTGTTCAAGATGAAGATCTTCAATAGCTACAATACTCAACACTGATCTAATAGTATTGAGCTTTATTCACAACGGGAGCGAAAATGTTAGTGTAGTCAACTCCTTCCTTCTGTTGAAACCCTTTGACAACTAGGCGGGCTTTGTATCTCTTGGAACCATCATGCTCCTCTTTCACCCGGTACACCCATTTGTTGTGAAGTGTCTTCTTTCCCATAGGTAACTCCAAATCCCGCCTAGATTCCTCATGTCTGGTTGGAGATGAGAGATTTCATTTCTTCTTTCATAGCAAGCTCCCACTTGTTGGAATCTCGAGTTTGACAAGCTTCATCATCGTATTCAGGCTCCCCTCCATTAGTCAGCAACATATAGTTCATGTATCTCCTGTTAGGCACACGAGGTCAAGAAGACTTTCTCAATATAGAAGTTGGAGTAAGAGGTTATGGCGCTGTCCCGAATGTCAGGTCAATCGTTATGTCCAACAAGTTCCTCCAGTGAGGACTTGTTACAATTGGTTCTGTTGCATGAACTATACGGGGACATCATCCGTATTTGCAACACCGACTCATTCTCCGCTTCGATTCATTGGCGCTATTTTATGCATGTCCGCACATACATCACCCTTTCGTTGAAAATCACATCTCGGCTACGAATAACTTTCTTCTTTTTGTCATCCTAAATGCAAGAGGCCAAACTCATCCTCACCATAGCCGATGAACGTGCATTTCTTGATTTGGGATCAAGCTTATTCGCCTTGATCAACCGATACGCACAAATGCTACATGTGCACCAAAAAATTTATATGTGATAGTTTCACCTCTTTTCCTCAAGGCTTACATACCTCCTCTCCCGGTATTCTATGCTCCAACGGGACAGATAGGCCTCTGGCTTGATCAAGTGTGTTCGTCGTGTCGATCGCTTCTACCTAGAACGGCTGCCTTGTAGAGACCCCGACCGTATACGAATGCTTCTGGCTCTTTCTGTCAACATTCGGTTCATGCGCTCAACTACACCATTGTGTTGAGGCATGCCTGGCACGGTTCTTCCCATTTTGATCCTGTGCTCATAGCAGAAATTTTTGAATTTGGTGTCTTTATATTCACCATCATTATCGGTTCTGAGCTTTTTGATCTTTAAACCCATCTCATTTTCCACCATAGCTTTCCATCTTCTGAAAGCCTCAAATACTTATGCTTTAGAAAGTAAACTCATACCTTCCGAGAGTGATCATCGATGAAAGTCACGAAGTAGTGTTTCTCACCAATAGATGAGACGATCGTTGGTCCCCAAACATCAGAGTGAATAAGCTTTAACCTTTCCTTCTTTGGGGTTCTGCAACTTGTCTAAAAGTTGACTCTCTTTTGCTTTCCAAGTATGCAATCTTCGCACGTGTCTATCTCCACAGACTATAGACCTAGAAGTTTTCTCTTTGAGTGCATAATCTTCATCCCCTTCTCACTCATGTGGCCTAGTCTCTGGTGCCACAAATTTTATATTTCATTGCTTGCTGTAACTGCGATTGAACAACGTGCTCCTACTATCATGTAAAGAGTGCCACTTTTTTTACCTCGAGCAACTATCATTACGCCCTTTGAAATATTCCAATCATCACTATGGAAGATTGTAGTGTAACCTTCACTGGCCAATTGCCCTACTGAGATTAAGTTCCTTCTTAGGTCGGGAATATGCCTGACATCTTTCAGCTCCCAAACAGACCCGTTCAACTTAATCTTCACTACACCTTTGTCAATAATAACACATGGTTGGTCATCATCAAGATATACCTTTCCAAGGTTTTCGGGGACATATTTTTCGAAAAATTACTTCTGTGAAGTAGCATGGAACGATGCTCCAGACTCTAACACCCAACACTCGATAGTCTTCGAGCTATGGGAATTATTAGGATTCCTGGATTTGGACCTCTTGTCCTTTGATCTACCTCGGTAGTCTGTTCTGCCACGTCCATTCCCTCTGGTTGAATTTCTTCCTCTTGACTCTGCATGCAAACCGAAGAAGTTTCGACGATTCACTCGACTCTACACGTCGGGATCTCTTCACGCTGTAACCGTGGATCACGAACATCATCAAATTTTAACTTATTGCTTTCTCGACAAGCTCACTTCCCACAACCGTGACAAGAGCATTCCAACTTTCTCGGTAAAGAAGACAAAAGTATCAATGCTCGTACTTCTTCATCGAATTTAATTTCCTACCGAACTCAACCGGGTTGTCAGTGACCGTGTTGAGTTCATTGAGATGTCGAGGCCACCGACGCCTTTCGCCATCCGCATGAAATTGAACAAATGCCTCTATCAAGTGCACTTTGTTTGAGGCCGATGGCTTCTCCTACATATTGGAGAGAGTTTGTCGCTCGCAAGACCCGCCGTGGTCTTTTCCTTTGCCATGTTGGAAAGCAACATTACAGATAACGTCAATCGAATAACTACGAGGGCTCATTCTCATTCGTCTAGAAGATTCCAATCTTTTTCCTTCATAGCCTCTGGCTTCTTCCCTGAGAGAGGTTGATATAGATTTCTTTGATACAGATAATCCTCTATCTGCATTTTCCAAAACCCAAAATTTGTGCCATCCAATTTCTCGAGTTTCACCTTTCCTTCATCTGCGGCCATTGCTCCCACTCAAATCTGACTTCCTCTGAATCGTTTCTGACTATTTCTGTAAACCATTGTGTATTAGAACACCTCCGTCAACAAACAAATATCGTCGACAAATTTCACTATTCACATAAATAGTAACCTTGTAGGAAATTGATAGAAATCACCATCAAAAGCTCTGATACCAGTTGTTGAGAAATTACGCAAATTTTCGATAAGTCAGATTTATGAGAAAAACAAAATAGACAATAACACACAAATTTGATAACAGAGTTCGGCCAATCTTGCTTATGTCTCCGAACCTGCTGTAAATCTTTTTAATGAAAGGGGAGAAATTACACAAGGTGTTTACAACACTCACAACTCACAACCCATAATCCAATTACACCCAAGAAAATTACTCTTAATTATCTCTCACAAAAGCTTCTCTCTCAATTGGAATGAACACTTTGGATGATTAATTCATTACAATTATACATCTATTTATAGGAAAATTCACTCCTTAGATTCACTCCTTGAATTAAGCTCCTTGTTTTACTCCATGTTTTACTCCTTGTTTTGCTCCTTAAATTAAGGAACTTTATAACAATCTCCAACAGAATCCTATACCCAAAACAAAAAAAACAAAAAAACTTACTTAGTGATGTAATATTGGTTAGTTAAATCTAGGCGAGTTGCAAATGAAAAGGTCAATTACATCCCATTTGAGTTTAATGGTAGAAACAACATTTCAAAGAGCCATATGATTGGACTGAATTAAGAATAAAAGGTCAAAATTGTAAAGAAATCACACTCAGAAACTAAAGAATGACTCTTTAGTTTCTTATGATTACTAAACTTATCCCAACTACAACTTTGAAGTCTTTTTCAAGTGACCTTCTAATGTATTTTTGAAAATCAAAACTAGTTTCATTTTTTGGGGCTAAATATGCCTGAAATCAGAAAAAATAGTTTTAACTTCCAATTCTGAAAATGGATACAATATGCATTATGATGCAAATTGAACTTTTTCTGCAATTATTTTTACACATACCATGATAAATGCATGCCTTAGTGCCAAATAATCAACCTTCGTGATTGACTTGAAGAATTGTCTGAAAAAGCACACCTGATATGAAAGAGAATGTAAGTTTAAAAAACAAGAGATCCTTAATCCACTTGGTCATGAAAATGAAAACTTTGTTGCAGGATTGATTTACAGTGTCACTGTTAATGTATTCATCTTATCCATTTTATTTTAACAAAATTGGATATCTAACTTGACAATTAGGACCAATTAAAGCTCCATAATAACTATTAGATGCTTAATATCTGAAGTGACGCATTATGGCATATCAAAATAACCACTCAATATGAAGAAAACTAAGAAACATAATTTGAAGGTAAGATATTCCATATAATCACATACAATCCAAAGGGAAACTAATGGCTGGTTTCAAAAGTTCAAATTTATGTCTCCATCCGAATGAAGTATCTCTTGCAAATCTAAACATTACTGGATTGCAATACAAATAAATCCAATGTAATACATAAATACCTTCATTTATACAATTTCTTAGCAAATTGCATAGTTCGATATCAAAAGTCGAAATCAAGAGAACCCTTAGACTTTGGACAAGGCAACAAAAGAATTTCATATTATAATTAATTCTAGTTGTCATTTGTTAGTGTTTTGTTCACCAATCATTCTAAATATTCAAGCTGGTGAGTTAATATTTTATATATAATCTATACAATTGCTCGTAGACAAATTGTTGTTGCAGACAATATGTCTATATGCTTTTAGCCTGAAATCAACCGCCACAATATAAAATAATTTTTGTTAACATAGAAAACTCAACCAGATGTATTTTCCCATTCAACTTTGAAGTTGAAAAGAGAAGCACGTACCATTTTGGTATAAATACTCAATTGTCTTCATTTCATTCTCCCAAGAATTCCATTTTCTCATCTTCAATACAAAACAAAATGAATGTGAGAAAAAAAAAACAGTAGAGCACATGAAAAACAACTAGCACAAAGTTGAATATGTGAAGCTGGTGAATCCCATATGCTGACACAAAAGCAATTTTTCCCTACAATAGAGATTCAAACAAACCAAACCACTTAGTTAAGCCCAACACATATCAATTTTCTAACGATAAAAAACTTACAAATGAAATGAAGTTAGAAATTCAGTCTTTTTTTGTTTTTGCTTGCCTTCTCTGCACATTTGTCAGATCCTTTTGTAGCCAAACTCCGTCGAAGAGTATAATCTGAAAACTCAAGAAGTCTACGACCATTAAATTTTTCATAATCATTCTCTGAAACACTTTGTAGTTTATTATCACAAGAATGCCAAGTGGCTGCAATACTCTTTTGTATGCAAATATTAGAAATAGGTCCATGTCCCACTGTTAGAAGAAGGGATATAAATCCTAAGAGCATAAGTTCTTCAAAGATAAGCCACACAAAATGAGATAATGGTTAAAATTTGAACAACATAACTAGTTAGTTCAAAAAGAATCCCATTAAGCATCAGCCAAGAGATGTCAAGTGCTTCATAAAAAGCTCGCTCGTAAAAATAGAATAATAAGTAGATAATTGAAGTAAAATTTCATTAAAAATAATAGAATTTAATAATTTTTCTCAAAAAACTAACAGGATTGAGACGTCTCAATAGTTTATAAATACAATTAATAAATTTTGTAAGATAATTTTATCTTGTATGAATTAATTTTTTATTAGATTATGATACTAATTGAATTAAAATGAAATATCTCGTTTATAAATAAAAGTATAAAAAAATTAAAAAAATATGATTATTTATTCATTTTATTATAAATAATTTTAAATAAAATAAGATTATTTTAACTCATAAATATGTTAACCATGGCGTCACTTTCGATGAAAAATAAATCACTAAAAGTTCGTAACTTTCCTGAGTTTCTCTCTCTTATTTTCTTAATCTTTGAAAAAATATAAGCTACCAAATATTTCTGATACAGAATTATGACAAGAACATATTGGAAACTAAATACCACATTCAATTATATCCCACTTGGTTCATTACAATTTATTACCCTTCTCTGAAATCAGGAAAATAAAATGCGACTTGAATTCTTACTGAAATGAGAAGCGCGATGCAGCCAGTGCCACCAATGATGGAGGATGAAGGAGACCAAGTGCGCAATGGAGCGGTGGAAACTGAGTTGGGGCACTGAAGCTGAAATGCTGGAGTGAGTCGGCGCAAATTGCAAATCTTTTGAGTTTGTGATGAAGAAAACATAGTTTCTATCGTTTTTTTTTCTTTTTCCTTAGTTCTTTAAGCTATTGACATTGCATGCAGCTCACCTAAATGCCATATATTTGTACACTATAGAGAAATTTAAACACATTTTGAATGGGCGGTGATGTTAACACAAATTATTTTGTTAATGTAAGATTAATAATAATTTTATATAATTTATTATATGGATATAATAGATAACTGAAACATTTTTATTGTGAAAATAAAGTAAATGTACAATATTATTACCTTTTCAATTTGTTATTATTCTTTTCCGCAAAAGTTATTGTAGCGGTGCAACTGGGCGAATGACCTGGTGCGATCAATGGCTGTCAACTGCGGGTGGTTGCTCTGGAGATTCTCCTTCGCTGGTTGGTGATTCTTGTTTGAGTCCATGGGCTTGCGAATTATGCTGGGCACGTTGAATTGGTTTTTTCCTTCTTTTTATTTTTATTTCTTTTAACATTATATACGCAAAATTATCAGAATGTCCTTAACGCTGATCGAACTAAAATACAATAAGAAACTGAGCTTATACCTTTTATTTATATCATTCATAAATTTTGAATAACCCACTTAATCAAACATATTAGAGGTTTTAACTTTTCAAAATCTATAAAAATTAAATATTTAATATATTAAAATATAAACAATTTAATCCGTATAAATTTTTTTATTGCTACTTGCTACGCCACTGACAATCCTATAGCTTAAAGTTGAATAAAGGACGTCTTATCTATTGAAAAAACAATGTGAACCATATCTTATCATACAATAAACATCCAACAAACTATATATAAATCACAATGGAAAACATGATATCGATTATTAGGATGAAACAATAAATTAGTGCAAGTGGATTGGATTTTAGTTTTTTTTTTTTTTTTTTTTTGCCTTTATTTTAAAATCAAACTAATGTCCTTAGTAAAAAGAAATCCCACTAATGTCAGAAAGGCACCGTATGGCCGAAGGGATTCTGAGGGAGGAAAAAAGGGCAGTAGTGGGCTTTTTTGGTCAAATTCTCAGTAGTGGATATTTGAAATGGTAATTTAACTAATCTTTTTACAAAAAAAAAAAAAAGGAAGGAAAAAAACTCTGTATAAAAAGAAATTAAAGGCTTGATCTCTTCTCTAATAGTACACATATATTGGAAACACTAGAGAGTTTGTTTATCTTTAAAGAATCTTCCCAGAAATTTATAGTTCAATGATAAAGTTTCTCAATCGGCTAATAAAGCTGGTCTTTTTTCTCATGCCACCATCTCCACCTGTAGCAAAAGGCAAATATATCAGCTTAATTTGAGACAGATATATGAAAATAAAAGTAGGGATAAGATGAGTTACTAAGAATTTATTACACTATTATATATCAACTTTTGAGATTAAAAAGAATGATTTTCTCTCTACTATCTTTTATAAATCACAACAGTTATGACATGAATTGTACCTTTTCATCATGATTTTTACACTTACATATATCAACAATTAAGATTTAATAAAGTTATTTTCTCTCTACTCTCGTATAAATCTAGACTATGATACAAATCAATGAGATATATGACATCACATTTTAAAATTTAAATTTAATATATAACTATCAAAAATCAAGCGAAAAAATTGAATATATATTTACCATTAAATAAACTCAAAAAATAATTTATTAAAATCATTAAACGTTGTTACATTTGACAATTAATTCGAACACATCAATTATGATTTTATCTTTAAATATAAATATATATTATAAAATAAAAATTTACCAGTAGTAATCCCATCTGGGTCGGACTTTTTTCATGCGATTTTCACCATAAG
The DNA here is from genome assembly GCA_030763125.1 of Hippophae gyantsensis. Classification (NCBI taxonomy): domain Eukaryota; kingdom Viridiplantae; phylum Streptophyta; class Magnoliopsida; order Rosales; family Elaeagnaceae; genus Hippophae; species Hippophae gyantsensis. The sequence goes on from CM061033.1 coordinate 52,279,713, forward strand.
GGTAGTCAGTTTCAGCTCTTCTTGTGTTTCGAAAAGCACAACAACCAATACAATAAATTGCAATAAGTAAGACAACCATTACAATGTTGAGAACAGAGAGCTTGTGCCAGTCTCTTCTGATATCTTCAAGTACTCCAGCTTTGCATGAGTCACACTCGTAGCAGAGCAATTCTGGTGCATTGTTCCACCTATAGCAATCTTGATCCTGAACCACTGTAGGTGCCATATTGTAGTCGCATGCTGTTGGTGGTTTGCAGCAACCAGACTGCAATATTAAATTTTATTTTGTGAGCCTAGCTTTATAAATATATAGCTCATTTTTTAAAACCAATTAAGGATTGGTAAAAGGCAAGCTTTTTCCAACAAGAGAAACCAGTAAAGTGTACAGCACCAAAATCAACTTCTACTTTCGAGACCATGTAAAAGTGATTTAGATAATAAAAAAACTTCTAACCCAAACAATTTTTTTTTATCATAAATGCTTTTTGGGAATCATAAACCACATTTGATGCTTCAGGATAAAAGCACAAATTATATGGTTCTTTCAAAATCACTCTTGACAAAAATCAATTTTAACATAGACAAACAAACATATACTGAAAATAATCTTTTAATTGTTCTTTTCTAATGAAATCTCTGGAATATGTGATCATAAAGTATCCTTCTAAGCATGGAGACATGAATAAATTAAAGGACATGACTAACCTGAATAGGGGACATATCTCTCTCCATATAATCAAGAGGTGTCCAAAAGGCAAGCTTAGCACAAGTTTTAGACCCCAAAATACAGCTTCTAATAGCGTTCCAATAACGAGGATCATTTATTCTATTTCTCAACCATGGTGAATAGTCCTGAAGATGATACTCCTTATAAACCCTACCAGGCACTTGAACTCCTCCACCTTTGCCAGTAACAACGAACCCAAAAACAGTAAGAGCAAGTAGAGTTGCAATAAGGAACAACATGATTACTAAGTAGAACCAAAGTGCCCAAGCTACATGAAAACAAGCCCCAATAAACCCTGCAAGAGAAATAAGAAGCACAATGAAACCCACCACAAGAAGTGGTGCTTGGAGAAAATTCTCACAAGTTGTACTGCTTTTTGCTATCCATAAGCCTCCTCCTATGATGGGTATTGATGCTAAGAGGGTGAAGAGATTCAAGAAGCCTATTACTGTGTTACTGAAACGATACATTCTTTCTCAAGTTCACTCACTATGTTTTTTCTCTCTTCTCTCTTTGGTTGTTTCTTTTTATTCTTGTGGTATTTGATTTATTTCTTCAGCTTTCTTTCTTTTTATATGGGAAGCATTACTTTTTTATCTAGTAAGAGCATTGTAGAATAATTCAAAATGTGTATCCCCTTTTGCTAGCTCTTCTTGCATTCTTATATTATAGAATATAGAGTATTCCTGATCAACTTTATTTAGCATATCAATAAGGACTAAAAAGATATCACTCTCCTTTGTCACTAAGGAACTTTGCTTTGACTCTCTCTTTTACTAAAGTACCCTTCAAAGCTTTGTAATCCTGAAAGCAACTAGTTAAGTATAAAGATTTCAGGAAAAATTATTTTCAGGAAGAAACGCATAATTTGTGCTTTTGTCAGTAAACACAAAATGTGTTTTCTGAATCCTGAAATCACTTAATCTACATTTTTTTTTATTCATAAGTGTTTTTTTACTATTAGAAGCACTTTTCCAATAGTTCCAAAAGAAAAAGTTACATGAGCTAAGAGTATTGCCTTTCTACTTGGGAGCAAATATTCATGTGTACTTATATCGCAAGCAAAGTTTTGAAGAAGATTCTAGACAAATAGTTATTCCAGTTTAGAATAAGCTTGTTATCATTACAAAACACCCCATGAGAACAGAACTCAATAGAGGAATGACCAGCTCATATATGAATGGTACAAGGCAAGCAAAGAATAATGAGCATTTTGGTAATTTTAAATTATGGTTGAGTGAGTGTCTTTGGGATTATGGACCCCATTTTGGTTCCTTTCTGATACATGTATCAAAGAGCAGGATTAAGCTATCTTTAGGGTGAGAATAGAATATCTGACATGTCCTCTTGTCATCCCATCACATTCTAGTTTAATGCTTTGTTTTGATTCTCTTTTCCGCTCCACTAGAACTATATAGTTTCTTAATGCTAAGAATTTCCACCAGCTTTCTAATTTTTATGATACTCCGATTATCTAAAGTAATAATTTGCTACTTGTTAATGCACTGCTTTTCTTTTGTTTTATTCGCGTGTGTATCCTCAGGATAAATTTATCAGTGGAGCAGAAGTGATTGCTCATTTTCGTGGTAAAGTAGTGATTCTTTGAGAATGATGTCTTACTCAATGAAAGAGCTGAGTATATCATCTAGAATAAGAACATATACTCTGCTTTGTAGCTTACTTGTTCCTAGTTCCTTTGAAGTTTCGTGATGATAAATGGCTAAATATTAAAAAGAACAAAAAGAATTTCCTAGATTTCACTTATTTGACTTCATATAAATATTAAAATATGTATTATTAAAAAGATAGTTTCCCCTTTATTTTATCTAATTAAACATGCAAATCAAATCTTAAATTATCAAATAAAAAGTAGAGTGGAAATAGCAAGGTTACCTCAATGACCTGACACATTAAAACTGCAAGAAAAAAAATTAATCAAATCTCAATAAGAATACATCCAAATATAGACTAATACAATGTTATTCAGTACATAGTTCATATCTTACCAGCAGCCTTAAAGTTACTCGGAAAAGAAAACAGTTGTTACAAAAATGAAGAGCTCCTTACAGCGAAGTACAAAATGCTCTTATTCATAAAATCAATAGTATTTTTCTGATGTACAGTGTACTGCAAAGTACAACTTGAAGCAAATACGAAGAGAGCAAGAAGGCAAAACTAAAACAACCAAAGAAAATAGGAGCAAGCTTCCCAATCAACTTGGAGTGTATTGAAAAACCACAATGCGCTTTCAAGTTACGAGAGAGAATATAGAAATGGAACCAAAGCCAATTGAATCACACAGCACAAGGGATATGACAAGTGTCCAAATGCATCTGCTAGTATACTTGACTTACATGTATCTTTCACAAAAAAGCAACTACAGAACTTTCATTAAAAAATTGATTTCACATAAACAAATAGTCATAACAAGATAAGCTTACCCAATTCAATGAACAAAAACCTAAAAAAATGATTTCCTGTAACTATTTTACCACTTAGAGCAAGAAGGAAGGAACACTTGAGAGGAATGCTTCTCTTGTTTTATTCTTTTGTTTTGCAACCCTGTACAATTATTGCAGACTTGCCATTCTTGTATTTTCTGTTTATTCATCAGGCCTTGTTATCCAAAAATGATTTGAAAAGAACAAATGCATGGCGAGGGAAATGGAGAGGAACTTCATGTCCTGCTCTGGTTACCGTAACAAATGTTAGAGCTTTGTACGCTGGGCTCCATCCACCAACCTATGCAACAAAAACAATAAGTGATTGTCAAGAGATGCAAGACTAATTTCCTATTGACATGAACAGTTGAATGCAAGGATTTAATGATAAAATTGTCCAACTAAGTTTCCAATTGTAAAAGATGTCTATATTCTAAGCACTAACCTTTCCATTATCATTCCATGGGTACCATTTGGTCAAAGTGGGTAGCTTCAGGGCATTAATAGAGTATAGTGTTGCATTCACAGGAACCACTGCATCAGTATCTCCACTGAACCAAAAGTTTTTTGTCAAACCCCAAATTTCAGATAAGAATATTGATACGGCTATGATCATTAAAAATTATCAGTTATAAGCATGCCACAACTGGTGATGGCCACAATTTGTGACAAATAGCAGTTTACTTCAGAAGAAAGATGCAAACTAAAACCTAAAATGATATAATTTTTTTGGTCACCAAAATCTAAAATAATATTGAAAGATGAATGATGGAAAAGTATCCAAGTTGTAGCCAAGACCAAAGGTTATGGCTCATCTTAGTGTAAGGAAAAAGTAATACACACTAAAAAAACTCGAGGTACTTTTTATATGGCAAATAACAAAAATGAATTCTATTTCTTCTATCCTAACTTCTGAGATTTATACAGAAATGACCCTCCACCAATAAAAGTGGTGTGCTACTTCTATAATTCTTGCGGATCAAGTTGATGCTACTTTTACCTTTTCACACTCAATTTCAGGATACCTCTTATGCAGAGTATAGATTTTTGGCAGAGAAGCTTGTGGTTCAAGTGTAATCAAGACATAAAATGATTACAGAGTCTAATTAGTCGATGGGTGCTTTTCTGAAAAGGTGCATCTCTCAGCTTGTTAAGTTTCACCCCCTTGTAAGCAACTGGATCAAAAGAACGTATACTACTAGGTAGCCACATTACCAAAAACCAATCGTACTCCTAAACCATCAATTTTGAAAGTCACTTTGTTAAATTCCTATTAATCATAGAAAAATCAGAGAACGTGGGAGAACTAGGAGGGATGGAAGGAGAAAGGGAAACCTACCTGAACACCCATATTCTGAGACCAGCAGCAATGAGTTCTTGATAAATAGGAGGCATAGAGAGTGGGGAATCAGCCCAGTAGTTTCCAACAACATCGCTGTGAAACGAAAGAAAATGTAAACTGAAACTGATGCAAAAAGATAAAGAAGAAAACTATCCCAATTTCAGAATCAAAGTCTACCTGCATGCTTTCCACGGATAAGAAATTCCAGTTACTATGTATTTACTACCAATTCGGTTCCATGACAAAGAAGTTGAAATACAACATAATTAAAATGATTATGTCTTATGATTCATGAAATTAAAAAAAAAATTGATTACCATGTAATACTGAACACAAAGTTACTAAACTATGTTATGCAAATATTTCGGACAGAGGACGAAAGAAGGAGAAAACAACAGATAACAAAATTGAGGTCAGGGAATGAGTAATGTACTCAAGAAAGATGGACCAAATCAAGCTATTCATAATCATTAGTGCATTATTTAGATATTTGGAAGTTGAAGCTTTAAAAGAGATGCAACCCTTAGCGGATAGCAGATTATTCATAAGCAAATAGCTGTTGGAAAGCCAAAAAATCAATGGCACTACAGAATACATATGCATTTTATTTTAAAATTAAATGAGCAAAAAATGAAGAAAAAAATTATTGCTAAAACAAAAACTGTGTTTCAATTTCCATGAATCTTGGACTACCAACTAAAAAAGAGAATCTACTTTCAAAATGCTGACTTGCATAAAAAGTTATATGCTTTTTCAACTTTTTTAAGGAGAGAGGTATTGAACAACTAATGTTGGTGGAAGCTTTAAGTCATCAACTAATGCCAGCTGACACTCACACTTGATAATAATAACAACTAGGAGTTCACAAGAATGTGCTAGAAAATAAGGAAAGGAATGACTATTAAGGGTGTGTACTGACACCTTAAAGAACTTTTGAGCCTACATCATCATAGAACATATAATTTCAAAACCAAGATCCATGCATACAAATTAGAGGTGTCAAATGAGTTGAACCGACTTAACTCACTTAGATTCACTTAAGGTGAGTTGTAGCTAAACTCAACTCATTTAAATTTATGTGAACTAAGTTCAACTCAACTTACTTTTAAATGAGTTGAGCAAAACACCTCATGATCTAACTCTTTAATCTTTTAAAAAATAAAATAAAATAAAAAATTCAAAATTCAAAATTCAAACAAAAATTGTTAGTATAAAACTATAATTATATTATTGTAAATATATTTTTGTAAAATAAGAAAAAAAAATAAAAGTAATATATTTTTTAATTACGGTATTTCATAATGGTATTATTGTAATAATAAAAATGTTATTGTTAATAAAAAAATTATTAAAAAAGCTCATGACTTTGGTGAACTAACTCATTTGAATTCATGAGATAAATGAAGTAGATTTTTTCAACCTATAAACTTATTGGATCTACTTTAAATGAACTAAGCTAAGTTGAGTTGCTCCAATAATACAAACTACTAAACTTTAAAATAATCTCCCAGATTTAACTGTATCCTCCTAAATCTGATTTTATTTGCTATATCATGATCAATTAAATATTTCCAGTAACTTAATCTAAAAAAAATCAGGGAGGACTTACATAATGACACCTTAAGTTGCGTCTGAGTGCTGCAGTATTATTGCAAGGACGGGTAAAAATACTGTATGGATCAATGTTTCCCATCCCCACCTCTGCATCCCTCAAAGCCCTCATGCATACAACTGATGGATGCTGAGAGGATCCAGAGTTGCAGCCTTTTCGCAGCATTCTGTAGGTGGAATCAGAAATCAAACCATGGGTCCACCAATACTCAAAAGTCCCAATATAGTCATTGTAATCATCAATCACAGCATTTCCCACCTGATAGATACAACAAAGTCAACCTTTTGATTACCAAAAACCCCTTGAAATTGATAACTGGATTCTGTACTCCCTTGTTTCTTTGGTAAATAAGTTGAGACAATTGAGGAACATAGTGACCCCTAAAAGAATAAAATTCTAAAAATTAACTCATCCATAACTACAGCATCAAAGCGTAAAAGATAAGAGAAATGCAAGTAGAAATAAAGAGATCCATAACCTATATTCCACACTCCGGAACGAATCTTTAGCAAACAGAAAACAGAAATAGAGAGAAACGGAATGAGGACAATTATAGTAGAACCTGCATAACTTTCTCCAGCAATGTAAAAATTTCGGTGCTTGTACTAGGGGACCTCTCAAACCAATTGACCAGAAATGTATGGGCATCATCAGCTATAAACGCACACAACCCAGATGCAAAAAAAAATAAGCATCTAAAGATACCATATACAGTATACTCAGAAAAAACAATGAAATTTTTTAGATCCAAGCATTTAAAAATTGAGGAAAAGTCTCAGCTCATTGAATTTGAACAAATAACGTAAATAGTATACTTGTTCTCTGGTCACCTGCTGTGTACAAATCTGACCTCGTATTTGAGTACAAGAAACCAACACCAGCTGGAGGTTCAAGAAACAAAAAATTTGCCACTGCACAGAATGTCTAAATCCAATGAGCTCAGAGTACAACCCATGAAGAAAAACACTAAAAGTAAACAGAAAAGATAATGGAGTCGCAAATAAAAACAATATTTGGCTTATTTCTTAAATCTACATACATTTGTTCCACGAATAAAGATTCAAGTAGAGGGTTTTTTCCATCGGGCCTAATATGAAATGGTCCAATGTCTTCAGCTGCTCCGTAAGCAACAGAAGAGCAACCAGGACCACCATTGAGCCACAGAACCAATGGTCTTGACCCAGGACCTCGGCTCATGGGTGACTCAATCATCCAATAAAACAATGCTCTTCCAGCTTGCTCATTTACTGTCACATAGCCAGAGCATTGACTAAAGCCTACATTTCTCGGCTGTCCGGGCAACTCATCGATCCTATCTCTCACTTGAGCGAGAAGAAAAGTAGCAAAAATAATTCCCACAAGTGGTACAAAGGGCAAATAAAAGATAGCAAATTGGCAGCCATAGATCAAAAAATGCCGGCAATGACGAAGACAAACCAGGAAACAAATGACAATTGATTTCTGGATTTTTCAAGTAATTTATCCACAAAGCTCGGAATTGTAGAATTCATAGAGAGAGATTTAAGTCCAACAAACACAAGCAATACCCAGAAGCACAAATCCCAAAACAGTTGTATTCCCGAGGATTTAATCCAAAAGGTACTAAAAACAACAACTTGAAGATTGAACTAATAAAACGATTAAAGCACTAACTGAACCCAGAACCCTATTTTGGTGGGTTCCCAATACAATACTCAAAAAGAAAGAGATCTTCTAAAAGAAGATAGTCAATTGAAGGAGAGTGTAGAAGCCCATATTTATAGAGATTTTTCTTAACAAAAAAAAAATTAGAGACTTGGCACTTGCTTCACATTAGTTGTGAATTTGTGATGAGGTGTGAAGTATTTGAAGAATGAAGCCATGCATTTGTTACGTCATTAAATGTCTGTTTTTGTCAACCTCGCTAATCAAAGCGAAATTGAAAATTATTTTCTCTTTCTTGATTTTGAATCTACCAAAAGTCAATTATCCTGCAATTGTCCGACACAGAGAGGAGCTCAGAAGGGTTTAGCTCCATATTTACAATCTTATCTACTGCTTTTAGAATGGAACAAAATATAAAAAGCCCAAAAAGTGCAACAGCTTTTAAACGAAATGTAATATGACAGGAAGGCGGTGTGAAGGTGAGATAATTCAGAAAATAAACTACTGATAAACCTAACTTAACCAATCACAAAAATAATAAAAGAATAATTAATAGGAATTATATACACAAAATTGTCTTTTTATGGAGTTGTGCATGTTACTTGTTAACCTACTCTGCCCATGGAAAGACTCACGGTGTGGTTGCAAATAAAAGTGAATAGGAATATATAGCAAATTTAAATTATTTAATTTAAATTAATTTAATTTTAAATGATATAAAGATTTTTTATCCTAATCTAATTTATTAACATGATTAATCAATACAAACTAATCTGAATACAAATATATTATACTTCTTTTTAGATTTAATAGTTAATCTAAAATTTATTTATAAATTATTATCATATATAAAACACAATATACATAAAATAATATTTTTATAATAAATATTATTATTTATAGTCATATTTTAAAAAATTAAAATAAAAAATATATATTTATACAATTATTAAATTATTATAGATATTTATATTTATTTTTTAAGATAAAATAATAATATAATATAATTATGATATTCATAATATTTAAATATAATATATTATAAAATAAAATATAAATTTATGTATAATTATATAAAAATTTGGTCTGTAACGAATTCAACGGATTAGGGGTGTTTATAAACCAGATCGGACCGGATAAAACCGTAAAACCAGACTAGATCAGACCAAACCGAACGGTTTTACTAATCAAACGGTCTGGTCCGGTTTGTACTAATTTTCAACCGTTCGAACCGAACCAGACCGGTTTAATAATATATTGAAAATTTTACATTATTCTTCATTAAATTATAAAAAAATCGGACCAAACTGTTTTATAAATCAAACGATTCGGTCCGATTTTTATTTCTTAAAACCGTTTCAAACGGTCCGGTCCGGTCCGATTTTGTTAAATTTTTTTTAAGAAAAATCAGATCGGACCGGACTATAGACCCTATAACGGATTATAAAATTTATCAATTTAAATTCGAACCGAATACAAATAGATTATATAATTTTCAATCCAAATAAATTAGATCAAATTTTTTAATTTAAATAAATTGATTGTATTATTTACTCTCTATTAAAATTCAACCAATAATCAATGACTCGTACACTTTATCTTTTTTGTAAATTCCATCAAAATCTTAGGAAAAAACAAACATAACAATGACAAAAACTTATGATCATACAAATAATTTCACTCAAAATTTATAATCAATAAAATAATATATATTTTATATTAAACTCTATATTTTTAAAACTCAATCTATTATTTCACATTTAAAATCATTTAATTAAACATTCTTTAAATTAGATTATGTTCATTTAAATTCATTCAATATTATTAAAAGTTAGTTTTCTTGTTACAAAATGGATATTTTATAGTGTAAATATACAAAAATATTATTAAATTATTGTATTTTTTTCGCTCATGCTAATAAATTATCTATGGTCTTATTTATATCACACAACTCTTATATTTGCTTCATTTATATCATTGTTCATCTTTATCTAACAATAGCACACATTAATAGGAGATTTAGAACAACTCATATAAGTGGTGATTTGAAAGAACTTAGATAATCAAGTGATATATTTGTAACAATAATTTATTATAAATATCTCATTTAAGTTGTTCCAAATCTATTAATTATCTAACGCATAATAATATTAGATGGATATTAACATAATGATATAAATGAAACAAATATAATAATTATATAGTATAAATGATATTTTTTAAATTTCAATCTTACTTCGTTGTTTTTAATAAATATATATATATATATACACGTTAAAAAAAGTATATCGTACAAAGATGTAGATGTACGTAAAATGGTTAAAAATAAAGTTTAACCAATCCACGTAATTAAAACAAAAATTTTAATGTTTCGTAATAAAATTTTGATACCACTGAGTTACGGTCACTTTAGTTCAACAAAAAAAAACTATTAAAAATGGCAATTATTTAATATAATATTAAGTTTTATAAAAATTCATAATATATTTTATAATAAATATTTTCAACAACAAAAAATATACCCATGTAACCATATTATAAATTTAATAACTTTTTTTTAAAATAATCATAATCAAAACTACATTGTAAATTTTCTATAAATTTGTACAAATTTCCCTTTAAAATATTACCTTAATTAGAGTGCATTTTCTTTTCTTTATAAAGAGAAAAGAGAAAAGGTGTTAACTTTGTTAGGAAGGATAGGAAGAAAAAAAAAGGAAAAATTTGATAAATCAAATTTTTTAAAAAAGTTTAATTCATTTGTTACTTAATTTAATATAGTTTGATTTATAAAAAGTTTAAATTGTTTAAGGCGAATTAGATAGTTTACATTGCTATATTTTATAATTCTAGTTCTTGAAACTATGTAAGGACAGGTGTTATTTTATATACACTATCATGTAATTGGGATTTGATTTCAAGTTTTTAATATATATACAAATTAGTTTAATGTTATCGAGGCAGAACTCTTTAGCATTGTATACATAATAAATAATATCTTTATTAAAAGTTATAAACTTTAAAACTATCTCTTCCAACAAAATTCAAATATAATGTGCCTTCTTTATTTAAACTTTGAATAAATTAATAAAAAAAATATTTAAAATCATAACTTTCTAAAAAATAACAATAAACTCCGATATAGAAATAGAAAATGAAAATAGTAATTAATTTTAGTTCTAACATATTTAATATCAACGTACTTATTTTGTTAAAATAACATAATTATTTATTTATTAATAAAATAATTATTCATATTTTTTAATAAATTAATAACATAATTAATAATAAAATTGAATAAATATTTATACTAAATATAAATCAAATGTATAATAAAATTGAATAAATATTTATACTAAATATAAATCAAATGTATAATAAAATTGAATAAATATTTATAATAAATACAATAAATCATTAATTTTTTTATATTAAACAATAAATGTAGCTCTATTTTCATACGTAAATAAATAAACATTGGACATAAAAAATTATATAAATTATAATTTTAAAATATATATTTTTATTCAAGGAATAAAGATAAAATATATTTTTATTCAAAATACAAGTCAAAAATTCTTTAACATTCAATGATCATGTGTCATAGTAAAAAATTTATATAATATAATTTTTTTACCACAACTTATATATACATAAATTTATATGATGTAATTTAATTAATCAATTTTCGTACTTAATCTCATGATCATTTTATAATTTTATATTTATAAATTTATTTTTAATTAATAAATAATATACATGTATAATATATAAGGTTTTAAGAATGTATGATCGATAAAAGTAAAATATTTAAATAAAATAACATAATAATATTAAATAAAATATATTTTTTAAATAAATAGATAAACTAATTCTCTCGTATAGATACAACTACTTTTATATATATTATCAAACAAAAATTATATATTATAACGTAATAATGTATATAATTAAGTGATTAAATTAATTATTATTTTTTAAATTTAATGCTTAATTATTCAATTAATGTTCTTTAAATTTAATACTTAGAAATATTTTAACCGAGAATAAAACAGTGATTGTGTTTTGAATTAGTGTAAAAAAATATATATTAAAAATTAATTAATTATTATTTGGTTGATAATATATAAAATTATTTTAAATTTAATTTATTTAAATTTTGTAAAACTTACACTAGTCTACTCCAAATTTTGCATTCACCCACGGAGCTTTCTGTCACGGTTTATACTTGTGGAATTTATGGATGTGATTCATTCGTCAGTCATGTTGGGATCAAATCTACTGACTGACAAAAAAAGTCTGTATGTTTGACCAAAAAATCTACTGCTTGGCCGCCCACGATAGTATTTTATCATCCTCGTTCAATGAAATAATTTATTGACCCAAAAGAGTCAATTAATAATATATAATTTTATAGAATAATCTTATTTCTAAATAAAATTTCCTGTTTAATATTTTTATATAACGTACATATTTTTTCCATAAACACAAAAATATACAATGAGAAAATATTGCATAAATTTTAGGAATAATAAGTTTAATTTATAAAATTTATAATTTAATCCTTTCAAATTATAATTTAAATTTTCATTAACATAATTTATCTTTTTATCGTAGGATATAAACTTATTAACTTTCATATTTTTTATTTATTATTTAAAATATATTAATTCATTTGTTTAGTTCTTAAAAACTATTTAATCTCTTAAACGGTATGTGTTTTTAAGTTTAGTTATTTGTAAATTATAAATAAATAATAAAGTTAACTAAAAAATATTGTCAAATTATTTATTATATATAATAAATTTAAATTAAATATATGATATAAAATGATTAAAAATTAATAATATAAGATAGAATTAAAAAATTAATATAAATTAAAATAACGATTTAAATTTTTTTTTTTAAATATTCTTAATTTTTTTATAACATTTAATAAAATAAAATTAAATACATAATAAAAAATAATTAAAAAAATAACCAATATAATATAAAGTTAAAAATATAATATAAACTAAAACACTAATTTAATAATTGAGTAAATTATTTAGATATCCTTAATTTAAGGGGTTAATATAATAATTTATTGAATTAAATATTATTTTTAATTCATACAATAAATATAATATTTTATTAATTTTTAACAATATAATTTTAATTAATTAATAACAACATATAATTATTTAATTAGTTTAATATAATAATTTTAAAAAAATATTATATTTTATAAAATAATATATTTATTAACGTAATATTTGATGTTTTAAATTGAAGATAATTAAAGGTTTGGAGATACGCTTCTATAAAGTAAATGTTTTGATATAGTAATACCCAGTATTTTCAATTGAGATGTATTTCAAATAATGTATGAAAATTATATTAAATGTAATATTTGAGATGGTAAAAGATTCGTGGATGATTTATTTTTAAAGAAAATAATATTTATTCATTTTAATTGTATAGTGTTACAAGTTGTAATAAAAACCATTTTCTTATTTGATTAATCTAATGATTACATTTTTTTAATAAAAATTAATAGAAATTGTTATATATAAAGAAGTTTTATTTTAATTAATTAATTATTAGGTGAGTTATTTAAATTATTTAATTTTTTTCAACGATTTATTAAAATCTATATATGTTAGTTATTTAAATTATTTATCTTTTTAAAACTATTTATTAAAGTCTATATAGAAGGTTTATACCAAATTTTTAAAGATAAAATTTATATTTATAAAAAAGTATTTTTTTAACAAAAATAACCAAAATAAATATTTAAAAATAATTTCAAATTTCAATTCAAATATAAAAAATATTATTAAAATAATTTATAGTAAGAAGATGAGTTGATAACTAATACAAATGTCTGAATCAAAGATGATCGAAATCTTTGCTACTGCCGCTCAACCCTCCATTTCGTCTTTCCGCAAGCAAAGCACTGCTACGCTCTTTCAGCAAGGAACTTTCCACTCTGTTTACGCTCTTTTAAAAAGTCAACACCAGATAATACTTATCGAATTACTTGTTGGACTTATAATTTTATTTTCCAAATTTTTAGTCCGCTTTATATGTACTATTTAAAAAATCAGTGTACGAATTTTAAGTTTACCCTTCATTTACTTTGAGACTTTCTTTTTATAAAATCCTATTTGAGGACGTTGGGATTTCTTTGTAGATTCTAACCAATCAAATAAATATACAATAAATCTATTACCTACAATCTTCCGTTTAAAAAAATAACATAAAATTAATTTATTGTTTAAAATTAATTTCATTTTCTATAAAGTTTTATTAATAAAATATTTTAATAATTATAAAAATTTATATTATCATAATAATATTATCTAAAATATATTAAAATTAAAGATTAAAAAAATATCAAAGATGTATATTTTTACAATAAGATGGGGCCAATATTATAGTTTTATTCATATAGTATTTATTTATTGATTAAAATAATTGAACTTAGAGATGGATCTATTTGGAGGTGAAGATAGACACATAGAATCAATTTTCATAAATAAAATTTTAGTTATAATATTTATAAAATTATAAAAAATTACAAGCTTAACATAAAAATACACTTTTTTATAAATTTTAAATTTTTAACGTTTAATATAATAAAAAATTTCAATAATTTAAATATTTTTTCATCAAAATGAATTATGTATAGTATGTTTTTGATTAAAAAATAATAATTAAAATTAAATAATATTAAATTTTATTATGTATATATTGCTCTTATAGAAGATACCAGTTTTTAGACATGTGATTATGCACATATAGTGTAATTGGGATTCAATTCTCTAATTTTTCATATATTTAAATAATTTTTATGTTATTATGTCACAATTCGTTAACGTTGTATAAATAGTAAATAATAACATCTTTATTAAGAGTTATAAGTTTCAAAGCTATATTTTTTATAAAATTTAGAAAAAAATTGAATATAATATACGTGTATTATTTAAACTTTTAATAAATTAGTAAAAATTATATTTTAAATCATAATTTTCACAAAAAAAACAACAAAGATTTATAGAGATTGAAAATAAAAATATTAATTATTTTTAATTGTTAAATATTTAACATCTACTTATTTATTTTAAATAACATATTTATTCATACATTAATAAAATAATTATTCATAAAAATATTAAAACAATTTTCAACGTATTGAAAACATAATCATTAGTAAAATTGAAGAAATAACTTAATCAACAATATTTGTTATAAAAAAAGGAAAACTAATATGATTGATAGGGTAAAATTAAAATAAATATATATGTAATTTAATTTAAATAAATTATGAGTATAGAATTTTTCATAAAATTTATAATGAATATAAATAAAATGTATAATAAATATAATAATTTTTTTCAATTCAGACAATAAACTTAGCTTCTCCATTTATATAATTCATACATAAATTAAAAAAATTAAACATAAGGAATTATGTGAAATATAATTGTAAAAGGCATACAATTTTTTAAATTCAAATAAACAAAGATAAAATACATTTTTATTTAAAATACAAGTCAAAATCTCTATAAAAGTTATTAGCTTTGAAAAAAAATGAATGAAAAATATTTTTTACCATAATTTCACATATATATATATATATATATAAATTCACGTAATATAATATAATTAACTCATTTTAATAAATAACCTCTTAATCATTTCATAATTTAACATCTATAACTTTACATTTAAATAAATAATAGTTAATATGTAAGTTGAGGCATATAATAATTTAATACATATAATATTATTCAATTAGTATATACTAAAAATATACTATCAATAAAAATAAAATATTAAACAAAATATTTTTTTTTAAATAAACAAATAAACTCTACTTCATAAATACAATCTATAATTATTCTATATATATATATATATATATTCTCGTCGGGTAAGAAAATACTAATTTGAATAGCATTTTTTATATATATATTATATCATTTTTTATTATTAATATTAAAAATAATTATGTATCATATTTTTTATATTTTTATATTTTTACTTGTCTTATTTAGACCCAACAAATAAGATATTTTAATTCGTACTATTTCATTATCATCTATTTAAAAATTAAGTGAGATAAAATAATATGAGTTTAAAAATTAATAAATTATATCATAAATCTCGTTAATATCTCATCTTAATTTATATCTTTACTTATCAAATCCAAAATTCAAAAGAATCTATAAAAACATGAAATCCATCGGGAAAAAAATAATGCCTTTGCAAAGAGAAGAGTGATATTGTGATCCTTATAGCTACCTGTATGCACCGTGTCAAAATAAAAGTTACCGCTATAACATAACCAATATTGATACGAATTAATATGTTTCTGTTATTATAATTTTTTTATTCTATTTTTGTTCTACTATTTAGTTTCTCAATCATTAAACTCTTTCCCTTTTATGCCTATAAATCATAGATCATCTTGTATGTTTTTTTTACTATTAATAAAATGTGGTTGTATATATATATAAACCGACCGACTATAAAATATGGATAGTAAAAATGGAATCATACAAAAGTTGAGATCCATCACTAAATGTTTTCCCTTATATATGCATAAATCATACATCATTCTGTATGTTTTTTTACTATTAATAAAATGCCGTTACATATATATACATACAAGCTACTTTCTTTGAACCTAAAAAATTTAAATTTAAATAATTTATTTGTCAAATAAATAATAAAAGCAAACTCTTGTTTTATAGATATGATGATGAGATTTGACCATCATTTGCACATATTACATTGAAATAAACTGTTTGTCCTGACTCACAGATTATGTCGTTATTTTTAAAACGTTTTATGTCGTTATTTTCACTGCATTGATGAGCAACAAAAATTTATGGGTGTAGCATTTCAATTTTTGTTGCTCATCAAAATCAAAACAATTTAAGATATTATTCTTTTTCTTTATAAGAGTTTTTTCTTAGTAAAAGATGTTTGTAAATTGATGTGTTGAAATTGAGAGCCAAGATCTTCTATTTATAGGTTTGAGAAAACGTGTGGTCGTTATGATAATAACGATCATGTCTAGGTGAAAAAAATAATAGTCATTTTATAAAAGAAAAAAATAATGATCATTTTTTGAGTAAAGAATAATAACAATAATTTAACGGATATTTGTGAGTAATAGAAAATAATGGCTATTTTTCAAGTAAAATTCAAAAAATAAAATATCATATCACCTCATACACACGCACTTGACGCGGTCGAACGGTGGTGATAGTGGCACACACGCACGTGGTATCACATTTACTTAGGTTCTATTCACTTTCACAAAAGTGAATGCCATTTGGAGTCCAAACTTAATAGTCAATCATTTTCTATTTATACATCTTATAAGTGGTATAAAATAATAATGTGGGATAAGGTAAAAAATTGGCATCATTTGTTTTATA
The DNA here is from genome assembly GCA_030763125.1 of Hippophae gyantsensis. Classification (NCBI taxonomy): domain Eukaryota; kingdom Viridiplantae; phylum Streptophyta; class Magnoliopsida; order Rosales; family Elaeagnaceae; genus Hippophae; species Hippophae gyantsensis. The sequence goes on from CM061033.1 coordinate 52,296,913, forward strand.
AAAATTTATTTTTTTTCGACACTAAATTATAATCAACCAAAAGTAAATACAAAAAATGAATATATATATATTTTTAAATAATATCTTTAAAACTCAGAATAATTAAAAAAATAATTCTTATATATAATTCATATATTTTTACTAATAAAAAATATGAAATAAAACTACAATAAAATAAATATATTTATTGATGAAAATATTCAATTATATTTTGTTTAATATAATTAGATATTATTTATATTATTATAGGTTTTTAGGATGTTAATTTTTATAATTTAAAAAAGGTGTTTTTAAAAAAGATTATTTAGAATATAATATATTAACAAAAAAAATTGAGTATCGATTTGAATAAAATATATATAAGAATCCAACCATGAAATTAATTTTAAACCTTAAATATATTATACAAATATGATTAATTGATTATTAGTGTCTAAATCTATTTCAATAAGATTACGAGAAGATTACACAGCACTTCTCAAATACATATATAAAAAAAATCTAAAATATTGTCGAGAAAAAAGCAATTTCTGTTTACTATAATTACGAAGGGCGAAAAAGTAATGCCTACTTCATTTTTTCGCTAAACTCTTATTTACATCGTGCCTCCCATGTCTTATTTGTCATTTGTATAATTTATTATTTCTTTTTATATTTTTTATTAAAAAATAAAAAATATCAAATAAAAATTTTATCAGATAAATATTTTTGATTAAGTGTAGATATCTCTTTAAAAAAATCATCAAATAAAATAAAATATAAAATAAATATTATAAAACAACTCTCTTTTTTATATAATAATAATAATAATTGAAAAAAATATCAAATAAAATTTTATTAAACAATTATTTTTAGATGTGTTAATGTATATCTAGTAACATATTAATGTGTATCTGTTAATGTATATGTCTGTTAATATATATCTAGTTACTTTAAACATGTATAGTTTACGTGTAGCTTCTATATAAAGACATTATGTATATTTTTTTAAATATAAAATATAATACAATTATTAAGTATTTCTAATATGGTATCATAGTCACTACTCTTACCTTTCTATTAATAGTATTGTTTTTTCTTGTATTACTTCACCATTATAACTTCCGTTGTCACAATAGTTGTTGCAACCACTTACCGTTGTTCTTAGGTTTCAGGTATACAGTCGTTGTTGTTGAGAAGTCCCGCATCACACAAACCACTGCGATCATCATCGCCGTATTAGAAATACTTAATGATTGTATTATATTCTATAATTAAAAGAATATACATAATGTATTTATATATAAGTTACACGTAAACTAAATATGTCTAAAGTAATTAAATATACATTAGCAGATATATACATTAACATATACACATCAATCTATTACTAGATATACATTAACAGATGAAAAGACCTTGGACATTTCAGCTATTTCTTGGGCCTTAAGATCACTCGTTCCACAGATGATGTTTATATTACTCAAGCCAAGTATGCATCTGACCTCTTATCTCAAGATGGACTCACTGATAGCAAGACTGTTGACACTCCAGTTAAACTTAATGCGCATCTGACACCCTTGGGGGGAACCATTGTCTAATCCATCTTTTTACAGATGATTGGTTGGCAATCTGGTTTATCTTACAATTACTCGTCCATATTTTTTTATGTTATTCATCAAGTGAGTCAATATCTGTCTGCTCCACGATCGACTCACTATGTTGTTGTTCTACATATTCTAGGATACTTGAAGGGCACTTTCTTCCATGACCTTTTCTACTCAGCTCAGTCTCCTCTAATACTTCGTGCATTTTGTGATGCTGATTGGGCAAGAGATTCCATTAATCGCAAGTCCACTACGGATTATTGCTTTCTTATTGGTTTTTCTTTGATTTCTTGGCGAAGTAAGAAACAAATTTTTGTGACCCGCTTCAGTACTGAAGTATAATATCATGCTCTTGCTGATACCACATATGAGCTTATTTGGCTATGATAACTTCTTAAGAATTTGGGTGTGTTCACATCTTCACATCCAACTCGAGTTTAAGGAGAGCTATTAATGTATATCTAGTAACAGATTAACGTGTATTTGTTAATGTATATATTTATTAATGTATATCTAGTTACTTTATGCACATCTATATCTAGTTAATTTAGGTATATATAGTTTACGTGCAAATCTTATATAAATGCATTATGTATATTCTCTAAACATAGAATAAAATATAATCATTAAGTATTTCTAACAAGATAATTCATTCTTTTATACAAAAATATAAGATAAGAATTTTTAAATATGATATCAATACATAGATAAATTAATGCATGGTAAGAAAAATAGATTAAGATAAATAATTTTATGGAATGATAGAAAATAAATTAATCGTCAAAGTGTTGCAGATTATGATTCACACGTTAGATATCCACTCAATATTAATATTTTAGTAATAAATAATTAAAATTATAATTATTTATAAAAATTTAATTATTTTTTAAAAATGATTATTATAATATTAAAATAATGATTAATTAAAAATTAACATATATTAATATTAGATTATATTATATATATAAAAAATATATAATATTTTATATAATAAGATTAATATATTTTTTATTTTACTTAAAAATATTAAAAAATTAAAAAATTAAAATTAATATCAATATTTTAAATAATATAATAAAATAATAATTAAATTAATATTTATTTTTTAAAAATTTAATATATTTTTAAATATATATTAAAAAATAAAAAAAAAATCATAAAAAATTACTATCAACTAATTATAATTATTAATATACCACGCTATTCACAGTTGATATACATGCCTCAAATGGTTTATTCAGCTTAATTAGGAAAAAAGAAATGAGCAGTGAGAGCACGTGTTGGTTACGTACGCGTGTGAGAATGCCAAACAGTAACAGGATAGCTACACCTTCACATGCAATTCCACGTGTATCGGCTTATGTTTGCTCTTTTGTTGTTTTCTAGTTTGACTAGGCCTCCTTGAGGCTTGAGTGTACAGCTCATGTGACATACTCTCTTGCACTTTTTTATTTTATATAAACTCTTACTCACACATCAAGTTGGCAGACTTGGTTTAGTTTCTCTTCCGGACTTATCTTGGTCTTAGCATGTCCATCAAACCAAGTGACAAAGAAATTTTAAAAAAATATCACAAAAAAATTATTTTTAAAATTTATAATAATAAAATTAATATTTTTAATCATAATTTACGTATTTTTAATTTAAGATAATTTTTTTATTATCAATTTTAAAAATATTATATTAAATAAATTTTTAATTTTTAAATATAAGATATTTTATTTATTAATGTTATGTATATATTTAATATTTTTTATAAAATAAATAATTAAATTTATTTAATTATATCTGAATTATATATAAGAATCTCTAATACTACTAGAAAATACGTGAAGTGTAAACTTTTAGGTATTTTTTAGTATTTATTATCTTTTTTATTCATGTTTTTAGAACAATATCTTAATGGTATCTTCGTTTAAAAAATATATAAATTTAATACAATTTATTATTTAATTTATAATATTTTTTATATATAGTAATATATATATATGGTGATTTTTTTAAATAATTGATTATTTGATTATCTGTAAATATTTTTTGAATATCGTTTAATTAATTGATTATTTAAATATATCTTTTAAATATCATATATGTATTATTACATGTATAAAAATTCATAATTAAATGATAAATTTTATCAAAATTATACTTTTTAAATAAAATATCATCTTAAAAATATAGATAAAAAATAATACCAAAAATAAAAATATAATATTATTAAGTAAAAAATCATATTTTTCCATATTAAACTTTTGAAGTAAAGAATTTCTTTCTTAATTTTAACCTTACCTTCCCACTTACAAAGTATTAATATTTTTAGAATAGCCATATTTTTATTTTTGTATTTTTTATTTAAATTTTTAATTAAAATATATTTATATTATTAATATTTATTTTGATCAATTTTAACAGTAATTAATTTTTATGAGATACGTTAATTTCTTAATATTATTATCAAATTTAATTAAAATGAGTACTAATAACTTAAATATGGGTATTATATATATTTTATTTAAAAATAAGGATAGCAAAATATCAAAATAAAAATAAAAATACTTCAAATATATCAATAAAATTTACTTAAAAAATTAGAGTAACATATTGATTTGGAATAATTTAAATCTTTAAAATTATAATATGTTTTTGATGTACTCTAGGGTAGTAATCCTTGTTCTAACACGACACAAATGTAAATATATAATGTCACAACATGCCAAAATCCTATTAGATTATAATTTATTAGTTATCTTATGAGTTTAAAAGTTTTACTACTACTATTATTATTTAAAAATTCTATTATTTCTCACTATTACAAGTAATTTATTTGAAAAAAGAATATCTAAATTTTTATTGCTTCAGTCAATAGAGAGGAGTACTAGACACAAACCCATAATGCAAACATAACAAAAACACAACGTGGTTATAGGCATTCTCTACGTTTTACTAAAAAATCATCATTTTTCATAAATTCTTGAAAATTTATGCTAATTTTTGAATTTTTTTTCCATTGCAATTGTACATGGAACAACTGTAAAATAATGACTAACATTTTTAATTAATTTTAGAGATTAAATTTTTTTAATTTACTTAGAATTATTAGTATGTTAAATATCATTGGGAAACTTTGGAAGTATAATTTATAGATAAATTTACTGTTTACCATTTGAAACTAATTAGAAAAAATTATATTAATTTTAATTAAAAGTTTTCATAACTTACTAATATCGGAACTTGCTTGGGTTTCTTAATTGTTTTTACAATATTCAAGAATTAGTTGTTATTTTCCATTCTTACTTTGTTTAATTAATTAGTATGCTATTTATTTTTTCTATTTTTTTATTCCTTAAAATGGATGGTTGTTTTAAGAATTCTATTTAATCTCTAGTGGTTTTGTGAAAAGTTACTTTATGTTTGATAATCATTGAGAACGTGTTGTATTTATTTATAAAACAATTGAGTATAAGCTTTTATATTTTCCATTAATGTTGGTGTGGTTTTTTTGCTTTGTATTTAGCATGTATTGAAAATTGCCAGCGAAAAATATGTGAAATTAAAATTGTAAGTTATATTAAATTTTTTATTTTGAAATACACGAAAACAATAAGTCAAGAGATATAAAAAAAGGAAAAGAATAGAAGAAATTTAAAATTTTTTTATTGAAAAATTATAAAAAAGAATAACTTATAAAATTTATAATAATACTCTAATAATTAGGGATGATTATTTTAATAGTAGATAATTGAAACTTAATTATTCATAAAATTTTGATAATTTTTTTTCTTCCAAAAATAAGCATAATTGATAAGACGTGAAGTGAAGATAATTATTATAATGATAAAATTATGATTAATTGAATATATATTAATATTAATTTTTATATACATATAATTAAATAAAAATATACTTTTAATAATAAAATATATATTATTTGAAATAATTAGTTTAATTTTATTTTTATATATTTTTATTTTATTTATAAATGTTTAATATTTTAGATAGTTAAAAAATAAAAATTAATGTATAATATTTTAAATAATGTAATAAAATGAAGAATATTTTAACACTTATTTTTTTAAAATTAAATATATTTTAAAATAAATATTAAAAAATAAAAGAATATGAATAAATTGTAAGAAAAATACTACCAATTTATAACTAATGTTTATTAACATAATAATTCTTAAAATTATTAACCATATTACTTAATATCAATAATACTTAATATATTTTTAAATAAATTAAGATATCGTGAGTGCGTGAGATTTTTTGGTTGAACAAAAATTAATAATTATAATACTTAACATCCGCAACAATAATTCATACAAAAAGGGACACATAACTTTATGGCATTTTATACGTTTAGTTATAATATCAATTTAGATTTACGTGATATCATTTTATAAAACTAAGGCAACTATAGAAAAAAAAACCAACAAAGTCAAAGTTCTTATTTTATTTAATAGAGAACGGGGGTATGCGTCATGATTATTAGATTACTGAAGTTGTTATCATTTAATTTAAAAAATAATATTTTTTTAATAATAATTATTAAAATATTATTTTTATATCAATAATTAAAATACTATAATATAAACTATTTAATAATAGTTAATATTAAATTAAAATAATAATATTCATATATATTTAATTTTTTTTAAAATATTATTAAGATATTAAAATAAAATAATTAAATAAATATTTTATGATTTTTTCATATTGATTATCTTCTTATCATTATTATATAATTATATTTTATTCATGTTATAATTAATTTAATAAAAAATAATATAAAAATATAAAAATAATATAATTAATTATTTTTTAATTAAATAAATAAATAGTATTATCTATAATCTAACGGTATATTTAAGGTTTTTATGACACTTTTCTTCAACTAAATTTAGTTACTGAAACTTAATTAGATAACGACCTGAGTTGCCGAGAAGGGGCGGAAAAGGGGGATTGGGGGTGGACAATGGTTTCTTTAGTTGATATATATATATAGCATAATTTTATATTTTTAAACATAAAATAAGATAGTTTACTCATCTTATTGTAATAAAATTATTATTGTATATAAATAAATAATTAATATAATTTTTTATATTTTAAAAAATAATTATTTATTTATTATATAAAAAATGATTTTATATTAATTGATTGTTATCTATCATTTTAAATTTAAAATATAAAAATAAATTTTTTAGCATAATCTTTTGTATTTTAATAAAATTTAAGTTTTAGTTATCCACTTTAAATATTCATACATATGAAAGTTATAGAATTTATTTACTATCTAAAAAAATATCTGATAAAAATTAAAAATTAAAAATTATATTCAATTTTTTTTTAAATTTATTAATCACTATATATTTTGGTATTAATTCTTTTAAAATATTAAAATAAAAATAAAAAATCTTTATCAAACATATACGATTAAAACCTATTTAAGGAATCATAAACTAGTAATCAAAATCGTTACCGAAGATTCTTAAAAAAAATTGTAAAATTTTCTTAATTGATAATAAAAAAAATATTAATAATATTAATTTTTTTTAATTAATTGAAATTTAATTTAAATAATATTTAATTATATGTCATTTAATTTAAAATTTTTGAACTAAGAATTATTTTTAATTAAAATATATTATTTTTATAATTTATGTATTTGTAAATGTTATACTCAGATATTGTTTTTCTTATTTTACTCGAGCAACTACGATACAATTTAAAAAAAAACTACCATTGGTTTATCATAAATTGAGTTCATACGGTGTTATGTATTTTTTTTATAAATTAATTTTTACTAATTTTAAAGTATTTTTTTAAATACATAAATATTAAATTATTATTACTAGATAAAAAATACATATTTTTTAAAATGGATAAAGTATTAAATTATAATATATTAGTCCATTATGCTATCCAAATATCAATTTACTTTTTATATTGAACTGACACGTATTCCATAATTTGAATGACCAATAAGGTCATTTCGTAATTTTGGCAACCGGTATCTTCTACAAATACAACTCATCCCATGGGCAATAAATGAAAAACTGATATTGTAAAAAAAAGAAACAAAATAAAAAAGCAAAGGAAATCAAATTAAGACAAAACAAAATAAAAAAGCAAAGGAAATCAAATTAAGACAAAACAAAATAAAAAAGCAAAGGAAATCAAATTAAGACAAAACAAAATAAAAAAGCATAATTAAAATATTTTCTTATATATTTTATTTTAAAGTTTACGGACTAGAAGGCTTATTCAAATATGGTTTAGGACAGGCGTTGAAATCCGGATACCACTCCTTTTCTCCCTCAAGGCTTTCTTTGCGCTCACGTTCTCATTTTCTCGCCACACTCAGGCGTTATCTCAGCGTTGTATTTCATAGAGAGAGAAAGAGGAGATTTTCTTTTAATTTTTAATTTATTTTATTGCAGAGAGAGAAAGAGAGGAAGAAAAATCCCGCCAGAACAAGGAAGGAGATAAGGGCAAACCCTAGACTCGCAAGAATTTCAAGCCGCACTGCGATTCTTTATTTCCATAGACGTTGATCTCATTCATCCCAGTAGCTGTTCGGGTTCCATCGGTGCGTTTTACTATCGGCAAGCGCTTGTTTTTTTCTGTTTTGGCTTATCTAGAAGCCACAGATTGTTTGCGGTGCGTTGCCCTTCATTTCTTTCCGCTTTGGATCTCTGTTTCGCTTCCGTTTGTGGATTAGTAAGCTCTAGGTATAGTTGCTGAGTGTGAATAGGAATTTTTCTGGGTGGGTGGAGGGTTTGGGGATATCTGAGCGGCGGTCTTAGATTGTGCGAAGAGTGGGTTCGGCGCTGTAAATTAGTGTTCTGAGGGCAAGGCAGTTGTTGCCCATGCGATTGTGCTGGTTTTCATGCCGCCTGAACCACTGCCTTGGGATCGGAAGGACTTCTTCAGGGAGAGGAAGCACGAGAGGTCGGAGTCCTTTGGGTCTCTGAATCGATGGAGGGACTCGTCCCACCTTGGGTCGCGCGAGTTCGGTCGAGCTGGATCCGCAGATTACCGCAGACCTCCAGGTGTGTTGTTTTTAAACCCCTCTTCGACTTTGTTATGTTTTGTTTCAATCGTTCTCGAAGTTATAAGGTTTCAAGATACAATTTTTATATTGTTCTTGCTCTTTGTTTTTAATTACTTTCACCATGTTTTTGTCTTCAATCTTCGAACCGGGATCTGTGATCGAGGGACTCGTTTTTACCCATATTAACCTCCATCTACTAAGTTCGCACAAATCACGTGCTGTTTTGGTCTATTATGTTAATTTTATAGGTTTTGTAATTTCTTGATTATTTTTTAGATCTGAGTTCTTTAAATTTATTTTAAAATATTGCTTTAAGATATTTAACGTTGATCATTGGAGACCATAATTCTTTATAAATAATTGGAATCCTAGATTTTTCTTGTGAAAATACCCATTGTTGTTTCGCTTTAGCTTTGATAGGACATATCTTTGCCTGTGTTTGATTTTGTCATTTTCCCTTTTTCTTTGAATATTTTCTGAAGGTCATGGTAAGCAGGGTGGTTGGCACGTTTTCCCAGAGGAGTTTGGACATGAATACGTTGCTCGGTCTAGTGAAAAGATGATCGAAGATGGGAGTTTCCGTCCTATAACTCGTGTGGAAGGAAAGTATGTTAGACGCAGCAGGGATAATAGAGGGTCTTACAGCCAGAGAGATTGGAAAAGTCATTCTTCGGAGAACAGTAATGGGTCTCCAACCACACTGGAAAGGGCACATGATGTGAACAATGAACAGAGATCACGGGAAGATATTGCATCACATTCATCTCATTCTAATTCTGACTTTGGAATCACATGGGATGAGCTTCAGTTGAAGGAACAGCATGATAAGTTTGGTGGCTGCAGTGGGTCCGGAACAGTCCAGAAATTTGAGAGAGAGAGCTCTCTGGGCTCCAATGATTGGAAACCTCTCAAATGGACCCGATCAGGAAGCTTGTCTTCACATGGCTCAGGTTTCAGTCACTCTAATAGTTTGAAGAGTATTGGGGCTGCAGATTCTAATGAAGATAAGGTTGAGTCACAGATAAACAAAGCAACTCCCATCCACTCTCTTTCAGTGGATGCTACTGCTTTTATGACTTCTGCTGCACCATCAGAGGATGCAACATCTAGAAAGAAGCCACGACTTGGATGGGGTGAGGGATTGGCTAAGTTTGAAAAAAAGAAAGTTGAGGGCCCTGAGGTTAGATTGAGTAAAGATGGGGCTGTCCTTGTTGCTAGTAACAATGAGTCATTCCCTTCCTTGGGTTCAAACTTGGTTGACACAAGTTCCAGACTTGTGGGTTTTCCAGATTTTGTGTGTCCTGCAACTCCTGCAACTCCTTCATCTATTGCCTGCAGCTCCTCACCTGGTAAATTTTTGAGTTTTGTATTACGATGATATTAGGATTGGAAATGCTAATTTGTCTGAATGTTGGTTTGGGGGATATGAAGGCTGTTTGTGCAAATTGAATAATTCAATGTAGTTGTGCTTAGAAATTCAGGTGATATTTACGTATATTAGGTTGTCATCCATCAGATTGACACAATGGTACGACTCCTATTAGGACTATTAGGTAGATTGGTAAAATACAAATTGCATCAATGGTTGGTGGCTCAATGGCAGAAATAGGAGAATATCTGTTTTGTAGGTTGCTTGTTTCGGGATGGTTATTTTTTTCGTTTCTCTTGATAGGTCGTATAGCTTTGTCTGGGATATGAGACGGTTTACATTTTTAGTAGTGCATCCGGCAATACATGAATAATTTCTGGCTGAGTTCCCATTCATGGTATAACAGAGATTGAAGCAACCATATATATATGTATATTTGTATGGTTGGTATCAAGTTGATATTTTTAATTTGTGAATTTTGTTTGGCGTGTAGACATTTAAGTTTTGATCTGTTAGATGACTAGGTTTGAGCTTTATTAGCATCTGGTTGGGTACCCATTCAAGGTATGAGCAATAGCCTCTGTTTTATACTTTGTTTTCCTAAAAGAAATTAGAGGCAAACTCATATAATGAGTCTATGTGATGGGAAATTGTTTTGAACCTGCATTTGAAGCCCAGACATCTAGCAGATTAATAAAGCGCTTTTGTTAAAATTCTGCCTGTATTTTTGTATGCGGCATGTTTTGAAACATTGATGTGTTAAGTTCATTTGTTTAAAGATTTAATTCTTATGAGTTTTATTCTTTAAGGTTTAACAAAAAAGTTCAGAACTAAACAAAAAATAACCATGTATTGCCTTAATGGCATTATACTTAATTAACTATCATATGATCAAAAGGTCGATTTTATCATACATTAGTAACCACATTATATAATTTGAAATAAGTTAAGGACCAATGAGTTCTTTTACCAAGTATACATGTGATCTTTTTTTTTTAAATTTATTTACCTTAGTGGAACCTCCTGATGCATTTTTGGAAATATTATATTGATTTTTTTTAAATTTCTAAATTAATATTATTAAATAAATATATACAAAAACTGATGGATTTATAGATTTTGATGATAGTTATCAATATCCTTGCTATGATAACCGTTTGGTTATCTATCTCTCTTTGTATATTTGTTGCTCTATAACTGATCCTTGTTTCTGACATCTGGCTTATGCTCAGTATAAACATCAACATCCTTATTTTGACTCTTTTTTAAAAATTAAAGTTAAGCTTTGCTTCTAAGCTTTAACCTTACTGTACAGGTTTGGAGGATAAATTGTTTGGAAAGGCCATGGAACGCGATGCTAGTAATTTATGTGGTTCACCTGGTCCTTTGTCCCTGAATCATCTTGAAGGTTCATCTTTTAAATTAGAGAAGTTCGATTCTGATTTAGTAGCTAATATCGGCTCCTCACTGATGGAATTGCTAGAGTCTGATGATCAATCTTCAGCGGAGCCTAATTATGTCAGGTCTACTGCAATGAATGAGTTGCTTTTATGGAAGGGTGAAATTTCAAAGACATTGGAAGTAACCGAATCTGAAATTGATCATCTTGAAAATGAACTGAAGTCATTGAATTCTGACACTGGTAGCAGCTGTCCTCTTCCAGCTACCTCCAGTTCTTTGCCTGCTGGAGACAATGGAAAATTGCATAATGATCAGGATGTTGTCACCAATTCAATGTCTCGTCCTGCTCCATTACGAATTGATGCTTCTGTTGAAACAATTTCAGGAAGGATAACTGTATGTAGTGGAGACCAGGGAGGTATCTGTTCTAATACTGAGGTTGAGGATATTGACAGTCCTGGCACTGTGACATCAAAGCTTGTTGAGCCACCATCTCTGATGAATAAGGGATCTTCTGAAACTGTGGACAATGGAACAGGTAATTTAGATACAAAGCAGCTGACCAACAGGGAAGAGAAATGTGCAGTGCCTGTTTCCATAGATAAAATTGGCACATCTACCTATGATGATGGTAGTTTGCAAATTGATGATGAAAAATGTGCTGCTGTTTTTGGTGGTGTATGTAAAGATGGGGAAGAAATTATGGTTGAAAATATATTAGCATCGAATAGGGAATCAGCAAATGAAGCATATGAAGTATTCAATAAGCTATTGCCGCAGCCTGAATTTAAGGTTAATTTATCTGGAGTTAGCAATACCTCATTATTGCAGGATGATTCATTGATTAAAGAGAAGTTTGCAATGAGTAAGCGCTTTTCAAAGTTCAAGGAGCGAGTAATAACCTTGAAGTTTAAAGCTTTCCAGCACCTTTGGAAGGAAGACCTGCACTTGCTATCTATAAAGCGATGCCGAGCAAAATCTTTGAAGAAGTTTGACTCGAGCTTGCGGACCATGCATAATGGATATCAGAAGCATAGATCTTCCATTTGCACTCGTTTTTCTCCACATGGTAAGGAAATGTTTCTTTAATCTATTTCTTATTTCTCCAGTGTTATATGGAACAAAGTGCTTCAGTGTGATTGGCGGTGGAATTTAGGAAAAATTCTTTAGTAAAGAGTAACTAAAACTGGTTAAAATAGAAAACTTGTGGAGTGATTTTTCAGAAATGTTGGTGAAGGCTCTAGTTGAAATGTGGGAAATTTGATCTGTCAGGCTTGTAACAGCCTGAAAATTGCAGTTTATATTTTACGATTTATTAATATATTTACACAGTATGATAGCATGATTATTTTCCTCTTTTTTTGGGTCATAAATCGTAATGATTAATTTTTCTTGAAAGGCTCTGTTTTAGTACATGTGTGTTTTATTGATTTATACTTAATTATTTAGTTTTTGTTAATATCTAAATTCCTTTCAGCTTTTCCTTGCAAAATAGTAGTTATTAAAGGTCAAATTAAAATTTTCACCATTTTCTCCTAGGTACATTTAATATTTTAATATTGCAATGTTATTTTTTTTAAATATAAATTATGTCTAGTCTTCTCTTCCTTAGATTTGTGGTATAATCTAGTGGAATAATCTATGAGGTTGATGAAAAAAGGACACTAAATAATGGATATGTTAATGTTGTGGATGGTCTTAATAGGAAAGTTATTGTAGTTTTGCTTTTATGTATGAAACTTTTCATGCATCTTCTAGTTTATTTGTTATAGTTGTGTCATACATGATCATACTTGATGCCACCAATGCGTAAGTTTATTAAAACTTAAACTAGTATTTTTGGTAATGTGTGCGTCATGTGCACATTTTGGTAAATGCTTTAAACTCTTTTTGGGGAGAGGGACTGGGGATGCTGGGCAACCGTAATTTGCTTTGTTTGATAGATTTAGTTGTGATATGTGCTGCTTCTCTTGACAAGAAATGCCTTAAAAGAAGGGAAAAAACAGAAAATATATCAGATATCATGATATTTTATACAATCTGGTCTTATTTGATTTGTAATATATTCCAGTGCAGTTGGTAGATAATTTCTCTATATATATAGGATAGAATCCAAACTTCATGATGGCTACTGTACCTTGCTTTAAACTATTTTATCTGCAGGAAATCTAAGTCTCATCCCAACTGCAGAAATCATTAATTGTACAAGGAAGTTGCTTTTGGATTCTGAACTCAAGCTTTACAGGAACACCTTGAGGATGCCATCTCAGATTTTGGATGACAATGAGGTCTCAAGATTTATTTCACGTAATGGATTAGTTGAAGATCCTTTTGCAATTGAGAAGGAAAGGGCATTGATCAATCCCTGGACACAAGAAGAAAAGGGCATTTTTATGGATAAGCTTGCCACATTTGGGAAGGACTTCAGGAAAATCGCGTCTTTTCTTGATCACAAAACTACGGCTGATTGTGTAGAATTCTACTATAAAAACCACAAATCAGACTCTTTTAAGAAAACAAAGAAGTTGAATACCAACAAGCAAGGAAAGATATTCTACAACAATACCTACTTAATGCCATCTGGGAAAAGATGGAATAGGGAGACGAATGCTGCTTCCCTTGATATTCTTGGAACGGCTTCGGTTATGGTGGCTCGTGCTGATAGCAGTATAAGAAATCGTCATACATATTCTAGAAGATTGTTCTTGGGAGGGTGCAGTGAATCTAAAAGATCATGGGATGATAATAGAAATACAGATGAGCCGTGCAGTTCCGATATTCTTGGGAATGAAAGAGAAACAGTTGCTGCTGATGTTTTGGCAGGTATATGTGGTTCCCTGTCTTCAGAGGCAATGAGTTCTTGTGTTACTAGTTCTATTGATCCTGGGGAAAGCTGGAAGTGCCAGAAGGTTGATTCTGTAACAAAACGACCTTTGACACCCGAAGTTACAGACAATGTTGATGATGAGACTTGTTCTGATGAGAGTAGTGGGGAAATGGATCCCATTGACTGGACAGATGAGGAGAAGTCTGTTTTTGTACAGGCAGTGTCTTCCTATGGCAGGGATTTTGAGATGATCTCACAATGTGTCAGAACAAAGTCCTGGGATCAGTGCAAGGTATTCTTTAGTAAAGCACGGAAATGCCTTGGGCTTGATTCATTACAGCCTGGAACCATATATGGTAGGGCACCTGTGGTTGATGATCCTAATGGAGGTGGAAGTGGTTCTGAAGATGGCTGTCTTTTGGAGACAGCCTCGGGTGTTTGCAGCAATAAGTCTGGCTCAAAAATTGACGAGGACTTGCCATCATCTGTCACGAAGATGAATCATGCAGAATCTGATTCAGTAAGGCCCATGGACCTGCAAAGTTCTCTCAGTAGGTTTGATGAAATCCATGGAGGGGAGCAAATAGATAATAAAGATGTAGGAACTCTGGAATCTCTGCCTTCAGTTGCATGCCAGACTGAGAATCAGGCTAAGATGGTTTCTGATGGTGTCATCAATATCGTAAACGATTTGGATAAACAGTTTGAATTGTTGCCCATTCAGAAGAGTGAAGTTGTCTTTGTTAATGCAGATGCTGGAAGTGGCAATGCAGCAGAACAGGGAATTTTCATTGCAGAATCCTTGTCAGTCTGTGAGGGAAATGATATTGAATTACCTAATGCTGAAGCTTTCGTTGGGATGAAACCTGTGGATGGGGTATCTTCTGATGTATGTGGAGATAAAATAGAGGAAGGAGATAAAAAACAGAATGCTAAAGCAAGTGATCAGAGTTGTTTACAACTCATGGTTCATGATTCCAAGTCAACTGGGAGTCCTTCCTGCTTTGTTCCCGATATAAATTCTTGTTCAGGTTTAAGTCTTGAAGCTGACTACCAACATCAGGTTTCTGTTGAGTTGAATTATATGGGAAAGCCTTGTGTCACATCGTTACCTCAGGATACTTCTCTTTCTGTTACAAATTGCATGTTGCGAGGTCGTGGAGTTACTCAGTATGAGAAAGAGCCTGCTGAAGATAAATTGTCATCAACACTTGACTTCCAGGAGCAGAGGGATCAGTTATACAACTCTGTTCCTAGAGATGAGACTCCTGAGCCCCACCACGGTCCTCCTTTACTAAGCAAATCTTCCCAGTTTCTCAGGGGCTATCCACTGCACATGTCAATTAAGAAAGAGATAAATGGGGATATCAGCTGCAGAAATCTCTCCAATGTTCGAAGTCTCCCAAAGTTGGGGAGGAATTTCAATGTTCAATTTGTGAAGGAAGACTACCATCTTCACAAATGTGACAGTTTTAAGCCTCAGCATTCGATTATTACTTTTCCCCAAATGTCTCAAAAGATGGAACAGGCAATTGATCCTCTAAAATCTCATTCGCAGAGTTTGTCAGATTCAGAGAAACCAAGCAGGAATGGTGATGTCAAGCTGTTTGGTCAGATACTCAGCAATCCCTCGTCTTTGCCGATGGAAAATTCAAGTATCCATGAGAATGAGGAAAAAGAAACACCTCAACACAAGTCAAGTAACAAGACTTCCAACCTAAACTTCACTATTAACAATTCAGAAGGAAATTCTGGCCTCTTGAAGTTTGATCATAATAATTATCTGGGTTTTGAGAACATTCCATCGAGAAATTACACATATTGGGATCCAAATAGGAGGATACAGAACGCATGTTCATCTTTGCCTGATTCTGCAATCTTGCTGGCCAAGTATCCTGCTGCTTTCAGCAAGTACTCTGCATCCTCTGCCAAAATGGAACAGCAGCCATTGAAAGCAATTGTCAATGATAATAATCGGAATGCCAATGGTGTATCAGTTTTTCCAGCTCGAGAAATCAGTGGCAGCAGTGGAGTGATTGATTACCAGGTTTGTAGGAGTCGAGATGGTACTAAAGTACCTCCATTTACGGTAGATGCGAAGCAGCGCCAAGATGTACTTCCTGAGATGCAAAGACAGAATGGTTATGAAACTCTTTCTGGTTTACAGCAACAGGGAAGTGAGATAATTGGAATGAATGTTGTAGGAAGGGGAGAGATTATTGTTGGGGGTTCATGCACAGGCGTATCTGATCCTGTGGCAGCAATAAAAATGCACTATGCGAGAAGAAGTCAGTTTGGTGGTCAGAATAGAAGCATAATCAGAGAAGACGAGGCTTGGAGAGGTAAGGGGGATGTAGGCAGATAGTAGATGTGTTCTGAGGACCTCCTAAAGGAGATCCTAAGTGGCAATTTTCTTTCGTTGCTGCAGCCTGTATTATATAGTTTTTTTATTGTTCAATGAAAGGATAGGTCGATAGATGTCCTCTTTGGTAAAATATCTTTAGTTGTAATATTCCAGCTTCTTTGTATTTGTTGTATTTGATGAAAATTCAAGAATAAACCGTGCAAATTAGGAGGGTTTGGTTCTTTTTCTGTCCTCTTGGCACTTTTGACTTTGGTCATCTAACCGGTAGAGTTAGAGTTTCATACATTGGTTTATAGGTTTCTGAACCTTATTGTATGATTCGTTCATGTAGTAATGCCACATTGCTAATGTTGGAGGCAATACTTATTGGCATTATTAAAATTTTGTTTCCACTTGTAGAGTTTGGGATGGTTAAGACTAGGTAGTAGTTGAGGCACTGGTTACATAATGCAGCCGGCTTGAAAGAATCTTCCTGCTTACTAAAGGTTAATTCAAGCCATTTCTTGTTGTGAGTTGAAGTATAAGGAGAGGGCAGAGTGATTTTAATTGCCTACAATCGACCGCAAATGTGAGGAGTGGGCGTAGTGAAGAGCATATTCAGGCTACTTTCCTCTCCCTTTGCCATAAGAAGGAACTTGCTATGTGCAGGACAAACTAAATTTATCAAATTTAGAATGCATCAAAATTGTGTAAATTGGAAGGTAATATACTAAATCTTTATATTAAGATATTAAGATTGTTGGAATTTTTTTTTATTTTTTTAACATAGCTCTCTTTGAGTAAATAAAAGACCTATCGATTATAAAACAATAAGAGTGAAAGGGTCACACAACTCAAATTATTGTTACCACTATTATTTTCATTAATCACAAATTTATTTAATAATAATAGTATTAAAGTGTAATTAATATTAAAATTAAATAAGTAATTTATATTAATATTGTGATAATAACAAACGTAATTATTGTTATAAAGAATCAATTCACTTTTCTATAATTTCTTTTCCCCTTTTTCTTTATTTAAAGAGAATTTTCTTCACGCGTATTCCTTCTCTCGATACCAAAGAAACTTGCCTCTTAGCAAAAAATAAATAAAATTTACCTCTTCTAATAATATCTTTTTATTTTCTTCTATTAAAAAAAATCTCTTTTGATTCCCTAAACGCTCTAAATGACTTTCAGATATGGACGCCTAGAAAAGAACAAGTTCACCTCATTTCTAACCGTCCCAACCAAGTGAAAACAGGTGCAAAATCAAGTTGAGACACTCAATAATTGCACTAGAAAATGAAAACAAAAAATCACATTACAGGAAAATAGACCAAACATTGGTTTCTTCCACTAAAACAAACTCAGATATTCTCATTTTACACATCTTTTACTCCAGTAAATGTTTGAATGGACAAACACCCAAAAGACAATGAACAATATTAAAAGAATGAATGGAACAGAGGATATTTCCCTGTTGAAACACCAAAGATATACTTTTAAATTGAAACCATACAATTAACAGAACACATCCGTGGATGACGGCCCTGCCAATGTTAGGACAATCGGAATCTGGTCTGCAGTGTTGCTACAATGACCGGTGTTTGTCTTAACAACTGGTAACTGGCTTGAGCCTCCAGCAGAAGTTTCAGTGAGAGCTAATTTTCTTGTAGCCACTGCCTTCAGGCGATATCTTTCTGCCCTGGAACCAATAACCTGTCCCAGTATTGATGCAGCAATGGTAAATGCCATTGCTGTCTTAGGCATCAAAACAGACTTCCTCAGCATTGCTATGAATGGAACTGCTGCATGGACAGCAGCAAACCAAGACACTGAGAATTTCTTCGTGTGTTCTCTCCATACCCCTAAAGGAATGTTAGCTGCCATACCCAACATTCCAATCACGAGTATTTTTGTAGGCAAAGGTTGTGGTCGGACGTTCTTTGCAAAGGCCGTCTTTGCCAGAGCTGCTCGAGCTGCTACTATTGCTGGTGGGCACTTGAATTTCATACCGGGAGGGGGATGGAAAACCTTTGCAACAAGTGGAAGGATATTACTAACTGCCTGGTATGACTTTGCAATTGGACATTTCCCAGTTTGCAGCCACTCATTACTCAAAGCCTCGTGGCCTGACTCTCCACCCTGAAAAGAAAAGGAGGGATCAAACTTTAAGTACATTTTACTTTTTGATATCATTCATCAAAAAGAAGCACACCAACATACGATATCACAAACACTAAACGGAAAAAAAATACAATTTGAGGCAATATAATTATATACCTTTGAAGGCTCTTTCTTAGATGATTTGGATTTCTTTTTCTGGTTCTTCCACTTCTCTGAGAAAAAATCAAAGCCAAATGGTCCTCCAAGTCCAAAAGATGAGAGACTTATGGTCGCTGCCTTTGCAGCCAATGGATTAAATTGATTTGGGGCTGGTTTAGGCTCAACATCCTCAGCAGAAGCATACGATCTTCCAGAAAGAGGAACTACACCATCATGACCATGGAAGAGCCTAAATGCCATTTCAAAATTAGGACCATCTTCAAAAATTGGACCTTTAGCTCCCCTCACCTAAACATGAGATAAATATTAGTAATTCGTTCAATTTCAAGAAAGAATAGTATTTTGGAAGCACATAATGTAGTCGTAGAGCTAACAGACAACCTCAGTGACAGCAACCATTTTAGGATCCATGCCCTGAATAAGCAACTTACCTATTCATGATATCATGATTGGGCTCCAATATAGGGTGGCAATACTCTTGGTACAAAATAAGAAATACCAAATGCTAGATATAGACGTCGACAAAATGGAACATGATAATCAAAAGAAAAATATACTGCAATATAAACAATATTACTTAGAAATGCAGGAGTAGAAAGGCACAACTTACTGGCATTGGAAAAGGCAAGGATGACGAGAAGGAAAAATTGGTAGGTTCAGTGATGTTTCTCAGAAATGGACATTGAAGTATGTCTAGATGAGAAGGTATGGACTCCTCATTTAGGTCTCTGAAAAAGGAATCCATTCCTTTATGACCAAAGTTAACCTGCGAAGGATGGATAAAGTACAAGGAGTAAAGAAAAATGATCCTATACTGCTATGAATAAGAAAATGCAAGCTCTTAAATATCAACCAACATCTCAACAGTTGTTAAATTCTAAAAAGCTATTAAGAAAGTTCCAAATTTCACTACTATGAGAGGAAACAAGTAACTTTCTTACAAGAGGAACGTCAACATACAGAATGTAACATAGAACAATCACAATCAGACTCACAGCTTGTTGTCAGCAATTCATCATAAACAACATAGGAAGCCTTAATGAAATCGAATAGAAACTAATTATTGCAAATTCTACAAAAGTTGAGACTTAATCAACAAACTCACATAACAAGCTTTCTAGAACTTCACAGAGACTCTCAATTTTAATAAAGCAACATCCAAATTCCCAATTCCACTTCTCAAGGCATTAAGCAAAGGAAACAAAGAGAATCAACCATAA
Source organism: Hippophae gyantsensis (assembly GCA_030763125.1). Taxonomy (NCBI): domain Eukaryota; kingdom Viridiplantae; phylum Streptophyta; class Magnoliopsida; order Rosales; family Elaeagnaceae; genus Hippophae; species Hippophae gyantsensis. The sequence goes on from CM061033.1 coordinate 52,317,008, forward strand.
ACTAAAACAGCCAAAATTGAAAGCAAAAAGTAAAGCAATTTAAATCATTTTATATTTATTAAAATATATAAATGAAAGAAGGCAGAACCCACCAAAATTTAGGAATGCAATAGGATCCCCCAATCTGTGATAAAACCGATCTTAATAAAAAAAGAAGAGAAAATAAAGTAAACACATAACTTCGTACCTCTAGAGACGATTTAGCTAGAGCGATTAATCCCAGATCAAAGAGCCTACAGAGAGATTAAGAGAGAAAAACAAGAAACTAATTTGTTGAGTGCTTAGGTGAAATTGGAAGGGGAGAAGATGATTTTGTTTGTCTAACGTCTTCAAGGAGGAGTGGAAGGTACTTAAACGTTGTCGTGTTGAGCACACGCCTCTTTGCTTGATTTTGGAATAAGGGAGCCGTCCAACTTGGAATTCTTTTCTGTGATGAGCAGAAAGTCAACCAAGGACTGCTTGGTCGTTGCCACGCGCTCTTTTTGTTATTCCTATTTTATCATTTTCTCCGTAATTTTTATTTCGACTTGCCAGTGGCCACACAAATGGCCAACTATTAGTCCATGCTACAAAAGAGGGGTACCAGAACGCATGATTTTTTTTTATAATAATAATATTAATATTTTAAAAAAATCAAGCAAAGAATATGAGTATTTATCAACACTCAATTATATTTTTATTTTCACTTGCATTAATTTTTAAGTGATATATATAAATTTTACTTCTTTTTATACATTAATTTTTCTTAAAAAAACATAAAAATATAAGCCTTGAAAAGAGTACCATCATAATGTTAGTGATTTCTTATGCGTTCCTTGCGTTTTGTATTAGGGCGTTTTGGCCCAATAGGATCTTGGGCTGAGGATGTGTTGTCATGATTTCCAGCTATGGCATATAAGCCAGGCCCTGAGGTCTTGAGCAATCCAATAATGGTTCGACCCAAAAGAATGCCGGGGTAGATGCCAAACAGTGCTACAAAAACATGACTTAATGTTTGAAGACTTCAGTTTCTTATGAAAGAACTGCTCGTTGGCTTCTATCATTAAAAAAAAAAAACAATTGTTAGCAAATTTTCTGCTAAGAATGTATCGAATCTAGATACGTTTAGCATTAACTTGTCAAAAAGTGTGACGTATAAAAAGAGTGCCAATTGTTTACATTGCTCTTTGTCCCAAGTTGTTTGTGGAGGAATACAATCTAGGATTAAAACTTTCAGCGATAGACTAAATGAATCTAAAATTACGTTGTTCAGACTGATACAAAATAAGTTTTAAAGAATATGTTGTTTTTAAATACATTTATTTACTTGGATTATAATCTTTTTAGTTCATTTTTGCTTCTTGGAAGCATCGTAAATTCTATTTTCTCAACCCTAAAAAAACATTAGATTTTTATATAATCTAATTAGGTTTCACTTTTGACCCCTTTAAAAAAAATATGAACACCATATAAATAATTAAAAATGAAACTTCATTTGTAAAGAAATTATGCAATATAATTTAAAAAAAAACCTACATTTTTTATCTTTTAAATGATCAATGAATGGCTCAAGCCAACTAGATTTTAACTGACAGCTCAATACCTTATGTTTTCTTTTTGAAACATGAATAATCGTCGTGTTTAGACGAAGTCTAATCCAATCTAATTTTTTAAAAATTTATTAAAACCAAATCAAATTGTTTATGCTTATTAAAATAGACAAAATCGATAAAATCAAAATAATTCAGTCTAATTACAGTTAAATTATTAAATATATAATTATAATTAAATAATTATTTATTCTATAAATATATTATCTACTTTGTAGATTTGTTGATTGAATTTATTTATTTTATATCAATTGTATTATGAATTTATAATTTTATTTATTTTTATGTTTTTTTTTCAATAAAATAATTAAAAAAATAAAAGCAATACTTATGACTTATTATAATCCAAGATGACATGTTTGTGCTGCTTTTTTCCAACAAATTACACAACATATTGTGTGAAATAATAATCGTTCGATCTTATTTAATTCTTAAATTTCATAAATCGAATCAAATCAAAATTAGTAAAAAATTGAACCGAACTATTCTATGCAATCTAATTTTTCAATTCGATCTGTTTATTACTAGATAAAAACTAGATTTCGTAAGTGTTTACACGTAATGTGACAAAAAACTGCTATATAAAAATGCAAGCTACTAAAATATTTACAAAATTCTTTTTGGCTGGGCAATTTCCTACGTTCAATCAACACATGCTAAACAAACGCGCAAGTGTTTTCTGAAAATCCCAATACATGCATATAGTATTTGTGGTGGAGTTAAAAAATCAATACATCTTTGACCCGAAAGAAAAAAAAAAGTAAAAAATCAATCCATCTAAACACCAATGTATATTATTGATACTGAGGAATGCTAGTTTCACATAATTTTTTATATAATTTTGCACCCAAACTATTTATATCATGATAATTGACTTGATTATCTAAAAAATTAATTATTTTTCCGTTCCTTAAAATAACTGTAGCATGTGTCACGATATAAATGATTTAAGTACAAATTTGGATGATATTGGCATTTTTCCATTGATATTTCTCAATTGATCCATGGAATCGTGACTTTGATACTTGGATTATTGAATTCTGGGGGAATAACATTAACACATCGAGCTCCCATAAGTACACCCATGTACCTACTACAATCGTTTGAAAAAAACTAAGCAAAAAGGAAATTACCGATCAAATATATAAAACATGGTGGTCTGGGTGGGGATGTGGGAGAACAAACGAAAGAAAAAGGCAACTAAGGCACGACTAGTCTTGCCTTAATCTTAACAAAATGAAATTCGATAATCTATCGAATTAATATTCCACCTCTCACGTAAAGGTGGGGCATTAGGCAATCTATGGGGAAGGATAATGGCTACTTTGCAAGCAAGTTTTCATCATGCATCTTCTTCACAAGTAATAGGCATGTCTAGGCTTCGCTCAAGGTCATATTTCTCAACAGGTAAAACTAGAGGAAATCATAGCATCACTTGTTTGAAATTATAACTTTATCATACTGGAGGTCATAAAACAGCGATAATGATGATCAGCAGAAGATATACATGTTGAAGCAACACGTCTAAAATTCTCATGATGCATGTAGTTACATCAAAATTTAATAATCTCTCTTTCTTTCTTGACAAAAAGTCATATCAGAATGTGATAAGAGTAACATAAGAATTTATCATTCCAAAAATAATTTAGTTTTTTAAAGCACACTTGACATAGTTCTTAATTCTTACATATTCGTACCAGATTCAGAGTTGTTGCTTCCAGCAGCATTCTGTTTCCTTTCTGCCTGAAGCGAGCGGCACAACGATTCAAGCTTCTCTTTTTGATTCTTCGTTTTCTCCAGTTGTTTTTTCAACCGTTCACGCTGCTCAGACAAACAAAAAATCACATTGCTTTCATTAACCACTATCAAATTTAGTCCAAAAATTTCATTAAAAATTGTTCTCAAATTATAATAATTTAATCTAATTCAGTACATATTCACTACTGGCTATGAATATTAACCAATATTAACCTGTGCAGAATTTGGAAACAGTGGGCTCAATTGGATGATTTTTCAGTAATTTGGAGACGAAATTGGATTAGTTTTTTGTACATGAACTAAAATGGATATAAGTTTAATAATATAATAACCAACGTGTGTTTAATCCCTATTTCTAGGCAGGGAATATTTACAACCATGATCCATACATAAAGCAAAGATCATAGTCCAACATTGGACAATCATAGTCAGACTCAATTATCCCCCCTCCCGCCCAACCCCACCCGTTTTATAGTGCATGTCTAACTTCATACATCCATTTCTAGCAAGTAATGGCTTCCACAGATATTACAGATCACAAAGACAAGTAATAACTGTTCACACCAAAAGTGTATGATGTATTAAATTAAACATGCTGATAACACAGAATGATTTATCTTTAGATGATAAAGATTGCCCAGAGGATGAAACTATATACGATGGCATATTATAAAGCAACTATAACATAATTGAGGCTTATAGCATAATGTCTATCACGTTTATCCTATGCATGCAAGCAATTCAAAAATGATATGAAACAGAAGGGCATATGAGTTGCAGCCAGTCCAAAGGGCTGATAATGTACAAAGATGTGCCATCAAAAACTTGAAATAACAAGAAATAAGGAGGAAAACAATTCTTACGGACATTAAACACTCAAAAAGCTAATCGCTCAAGCTGAGGGGAAGTGGAATTGCTTAGATTTTGGTTTCAATATCCACTGCTGGCTGATGATCAAATTAAAAAAAGTAGCCTTAGAAATGCAAGCAAAGAAAATCATACCTCATCAACAAGTTGTATAAGAGTAACATCTGATTTTTCAGTTTTGCTCTTCAAAAATAAATTTTCCTTCTTGAGTTCCTTGATAGATTTTGCCATCTACATTTTACATATTTGACAGTGAGAACAGTATTCTTCAACCCAATGCATCATGCAAGTAAAGATATGGCAAGGACCATCAGGCCAGGGGCACCTTAATTAAACATAAATTACAAGAAAAAAAACATACCTTCTCAATCTCTTGTTTAAATGTTTCAAAAACTTCATTGCTTTTTAACAAAGCCTCCTGCCAAAACATTTGTAAAAAATATTTATGAGCAATATGCATAGTACATGTGTGTTGAAAGCACAAAGATGCTGGTTAGTACTAATGAGGTGCACTGAAAACTTAGCTCAATAAGTTTCAATTTCCAGAAGTCAATTTTTGTTAGCTTGAGACAAAGAAAGTGATTAGTCAAAAGGGATCTCACTCCCTTTTAACATTGTTTAGTATGGATATGTTTTTGGAAACTTGCCAAGTCTAAGCAAATGTGACGGAAGAAGGATAACACAAGGGTATAAATGTCAGAAATAAGTCAAGAATGTTGTATGAAAATGACCGAATGATTTGGTCTTATAATTTCTTTCTATTTATAGACTTTACAAAATACAACAAACCTACAAAATACATCAAAACTATTTATGAACGGCTGTGGACAGTTGTGGACAGCCATGGATTATTGTCTATGGATAGCTATGGATAGCTGTTTATGGACAATTATTTACAACTAAATAGACTATGGATAGCAGCTGTGTACAACTAAATGAATATGGATAACAAATTATAACAAAACTGTTATGGACAGCTAAGCTGTCAATGGAACACAGCAAAGCTGTTATGGACAGCTAAGCTATCTATTGACAGCCCCCCTCAAATTGATGCGGGTTGATCAATAAACATCAATTTGCGACTTAGGAAGCAATGTCGATGACGAGTGAGAGAATTGGTGAAGATATCAACAATTTGTAGTTCAGTAAAAATATGTGGAAGAGTGATAACACGAGCTTCAAAGGCTTCACGGATAGAGTGACAGTCAACTTCAATATGCTTAATGCGCTCATGATAGACCGGATTGGCCGTAATCTGAATAGCACTTGTATTATCGACATGTAAAGGTGTAGGATCGATCTCAGAGAAGTCTAACTCAACTAGCAAACCTCGAAGCCAAATAATTTCGAAACAAGCAAGAGACATTGCTCGATACTCAGATTTTGTAGATGACTTAGAAACTCTGTCTTGTTTCCTACTCTTCCAGGAGATCAATGCATCACCTAAGAACATGCACCAACCAGTGATAAAGCGACGTGTATCAGAACAGCCAGCCCAATCAGCATCGTTATAAGCAACAAGACGAAGAGAATTGCCTGAAGGAAAGAATAAGCCACGAGCAGAAGTGCCATGCACATAGCGTATGATCTGATGGACAGCAGCCAGATGAAGATGACGAGGAGCCTGAAGAAATTGACTGACTTGTTGTATAGTAAAAAAAATATCTGGTCTAGTGATGGTAAGATAGACAAAGCTACCTACCAATTTCTAATATAAGCTGGGATCAACAAGTCACTTTCCTCTTTGCGAAGCTTGACATTTAATTCCATGGGAGTATCAACAGAGGTAGCTTCCTGTAGTTCAACTGTAGTCACCAAATCACTAGCATATTTGTGTTGATTGAGGGAAATACTAGTGGAACTACAATGCACCTCAAGACCAAGAAAATATGTAAGAGAGCCAAGATCCTTCATATGAAAAGATTGTGAGAGATGGGTCTTGAGCTGGACAAGTAAAGTAGAATCAGAACCAGTGATCACAATATCATCAACATAAACCAAAAGGACAACAATGCCCATGTCTGATTTTCGAAGAAACAATGAAATGTCATACTTGCTCTGCATGAAAGAAAATTGTAATAAAGTGGTTCAAAATTTTTCAAACCACGCCCATGGAGCTTGTTTAAGACCATAAAGAGAGTGACGGAGTTTACACACATTGGATGTTGGAGAGGAAAGCAACCCTGAATGTGGCTTCATATAAATACATTCTTTAAGATCTCCATGAAGAAAAGTATTCTTAACATCCATCTGATGTAGTGGCCAATCGTTGGAAGCAGCAAGAGCTAGAATCGTTCGAACAGTAATCATTTTAGCCACAGGAGCAAAGGTCTCCTCATAATTAACACCATATTCCTGTTTGTTCCCAAGGACAACAAGCCGAGCTTTATAACGATCCAAACTTTCATTAGAGCGAACCTTGACTGAGTAAACCCATTTGCAACCCAAAGGAACTATAGTGGAAGGACAAGACTCAATGTCCCAGGTGTGATTGGCCTCAAGAGTAGCAATTTCTTCCTGCATAGCTTGGCACCAACAATCATGCTTGACAGCATGTGAGTAGTATGTGGGAATATCAAAATTGGACAATGCAGTAGTAAGAGCTGAAAGAAAATTACCAGAAGAAAAACCATACCTATCAGGGGGTACAGACACTCGAGAAGAGCGATGTACCAGAGGCTCTGGAAGTGCTACAACTGACTGACTTTGGTGTATGTTAGGATCAGATATCGGGTGAACCACCGGAAGAAACTGTGGGCAGGATTATCTTGTATATACCATTCCTGGTTTGAAGCGAGAACTGTTTTGAGGAAGAGCTAAGAACTGGTGCTCAAAAGAGGTAAGGACTACAGTAGAAGAAGAGGGCACAGAAGACACAGGAAAAAATGTTGATTTTTAAAGAAAATAACATTCCTAGAAATACGTGTACAATGTAACGTAGGATCATAGCAAACAAATCCCTTTTGACACACATTATATCCTAAAAATGCACATCTAATAGATTGAGCAGATAATTTATTTCGCTCATGAGGTGGTAAATGAACAAAACATACACAACCAAAGATACGAAGATTATCATAATTAGGTTGCTTAGTAAACAAACGAAAATAGGGAGATTTCATGTGTAAAACATGAGAAGGTAAACGATTAATCAAGTGAGTAGCAGTCTTTAGAGCCTCAACCCAGAACATGGATGGAACAGAAGATGACAATTTTTACGTTCGGCTACTCCATTTTGTTGAGGAGTAGTAGGACATGAACGTTGATGGATGACCTTTAGAAACCAAAAATACCTGAAACTCAGTGGACAAATATACACCACCAGAATCTGTGCGAAATGTCTTAATATTTGTAGAAAATTGATTTTCAACATATGCTAAAAACTCGGTGAAAGTACGAAAAACCTCAGATTTAGAGCGAAGAAAATAAACCCAAGTGAATCTACTATGATCATCAATGAAAGTTACATAGTATTTAAATTTGTCACGTGAAGTAATCGGGGAAGGTCCCCAAACATCACTGTGAATAAGATCAAAGCAGTAGGAAGCTCTACTAGCATGCAAAGGAAATGTAAGAGTTTTGTTTTTACCAAGTTTACAAGAGTCACATTCAAAAGGTAAATAACGTTCTTTATTACCAAGAAAGCCCAAGTTCATTATATGAGATAAAACTTGAGTATTAGGATGGCCTAAACGACGATGCCACACCGTACTTAGATTAGGAATATTATTACAAGCAAAATACTCAATAGAAGGAATTGGATAAATTGCTGGAATAGGTAAAAGTAATGGAAACAAACGTCCCACTTTAGGTCCCTTCGCGATCGACTCCCCTGTTACTTGGTCCTGCACAACACAACCATCACTAGAAAAGTTAACAGTACAATTGTTATCAATTAATTGACCAATAGAAATGAGATTTGTAGAAAGTTGAGGAGCAAGAAACACATTAGTAAATGTAGAAGAAGCATTTCCAACAGCTTTGATTGGCAAATAACTACCATTGGCCGTCTGAATAGTAGATTGGTCAACAGAAGGCCGAACATGAGACAAAGTTGTGGGAGTATTTGTCATATGATTAGAAGCCTCTGAGTCTACATACCAAAGTGTAGTAGAATTTTTACCTTGAAATCCCATTGCAGATAATGCCGAAATTAACATCTATTGCACCATTTCAGAAGTACAGTAAGTTGCTACAGGAGATGGAAGATTAGGAGAAGCACCTGAGGAAGACACATGTGCTACAGTAGGTGCTACTGGAGGAACAACAACAGAAGTATGAAATGCTTGGGCCTGACGATTCTGGGGACGAATACAACATTCTTTGATAATATGACCATTTTTTCTTGCAATAAGAACAACATTTTTTAGGACAATTGGCAGCAATATGCCCATATTCTTTGCAGCATAAACATTGCATATTTTTAAAAGGCATAGATAATCCACGCCCTTGGGCTGCATAAGCCATAATTGTCGTCATAAAATTGCCATAAGATTGTTCTAGAATAGCTTGAGTACTTAGACGTTGTTCTTCGCGAAGTAACTCACCAAAACAAATATCTAGAGAAGGAACAGGAGATCTGTTCAATAGAGAAGAGCGAACTGATTCATATTCTGGGCGTAATTTCATGAGAAATTGATCACGCTGACTAGTCCTGTGAAGATTTTGAATAGTTGATATAGCAGCAATAGGAACATTGGATGTAACTAAATCAGCATATTCATGCCAAAGAGTCCAAAATGTGGGGTAATAATCCTGGATGGAAAGACTACCATGTTGGAACATAGCAATCGCATGTTCCAACTGAAAGCGACGAGCATCATTGTCTTGGTGATAAACTTTCTTCAAATAATTCTACATGGAGTGAGCAGAGCGATGAACCATCAAGTTGGTGACGATATGTGGTTCCACCGAACTAAGAAGCCAAGACACGATTCGAGCATCAAGCACAGCCTAAGAAAGAGAAGACACGACTTCCTTAGAGTTAACAGTATCAGATGTTGGTGTAACATCTGTGCCATCAATATGGCTCCAAAGGTCTTTTCCCTTGAGGAAAAGTTCAAACTGGAAAACCAAGGTAGAGTAATTTTTTCCCGTAAACTTAACACACACTGGTACAGTGTCCATTGCAAGTAAATAAAACCCGAGAAATATTCAAAAAAATTAAAAAAAACCAAGATAAAGACCTTAAACAGAGATTGTCGAAGAACACTTGTTTGGCAAAAAAAACGCTAGAAAGTATCAATGAAGATTTCCTCAGAAATATAATGCTGAAATTAAAGAAATCAAGAAAATGACTTTAAACAGAGATTGCCAAAGAACACTTGTTTAGCAACAAACGCTAAAAAAATATCAATGAAGATTTCCTCAAAAATAGAAATCGAATTTTTTCTCAAAGAAGCTCTGATACCATGACAGAAATAAGTCAAGAATGTTGTATGAAAATGACCGAATGATTTGGTCTTATGATTTCTTTCTATTTATAGACTTTACAAAATACAACAAACCTACAAAATACATCAAAGCTGTCTATGAACAACTGTGGACAGCTGTTTATGGACAGTTTGTGGACAGCCATAGATTGCTGTCTATGGACAGCTATGGACAGCTGTTTATGGACAATTATTTACAGCTAAATAGACTATGGACAGCAACTGTATACAACTAAATGAATATGAATAACAAATTACAGCAAAACTGTTATGGACAGCTAAGCTGTCAATGGAACACAGCAAAGCTGTTATGGACAGCTAAGCTGTCCATTGACAATAAATACACTTTATTAAGGCAACAGGTGGATATTTACTCGTCAAAAATTTCCATTTTAATCCAGAATTTAAATATCCTTAAATCCCCTCTAGAGACTAATTACTCTTCATTGGTGTTATGCTGATACCACTCCCCCAGTTTTCCTGGCTGCAAACTCACAATTCCCACCATATAAACCAACAGAAGTTTACAATCATTTCAAACCCCCAGCTCTACAGAAAAGTCTGGCAAAGATTTCTCTGCACCGTAATCACTAGGTTCTGATAAACAGCAATCAAATAATGTAGTCACATAGTAAAACTGACCTGGAAATGTTGAAACTTCTCTCCATCAGCTGTCAACTGCAAGCGTAAGTTTTTTTCAGTTTGTAGCAATTGTGACACCTGCTCTGCATATAATTTCATCTGGGACTGTTCTTGTACTAACTTCTCCTCATGTTGCTTAAACTTCAGATCAGCAATCTGAAGTTCCAAACTCTTCTGCTTCAACTGCATACCAGAGTGCAAAATATTAAGGTCTGCAAATAATAAAATCATACTAAGCTAGCTAACCAACAAAAGTTGCATGAGTATTGAGCTAGTTTACCTTCTGTGCAAATTGCTGTTCTGAAAGAGCATACTGATCAGCAAGCTCCTTCAGTTTACTTCTCAACCTGAGCGCAAAGATAATATAATTTGAATTTTTAAAACTCCTTCATGCACTCTTTAGTACAAAATGGCAAAATAAAAGGCTATAGAAACCATGAAATGATGTTAACCAGGCCAGTTAACAAGAAATGTAACGTTAAGATCTCAGAAGTTTATATCTTATACCGAACGAAACATTAATCAAGCTTGGTAGCATTGGTATGCATGCATATGAAAGGGATTCCACAGGCCTAATCTGATTCAGTTGTCATGCAGGCCACCAACAGGTGACTAGATGAAGGTTCATAAAGAGGCAAACAGTCCTATCTGTTAGTTTTTTCTCTTTCTTTCTTTATTTCTTTAGGTTTGGGGATGAGAGGTTTTCGAACAGTCAAAGAGTCTTAAGAAGGAGAGAATCATAAAACAATCAACTATTCCTTTGCGAACATTTTGTGGTCTTACATCTCATTCTCCTTTAACTGAGACATGCATTCATCTTTCTGCTCTTCCAGCTTACTGCCCACGTCCTAAAACCAAAGAAAATGTTTAACTTATTCGATAAGGAAATCAATTCAATGCAAAAAATGAAACTGAAGCTTCTTGCTGCAGTAAGAATCCAATGGAAAATTACAAACCAAAAGAATCTCATTTTAAACGTTATATATTCAAGATTGACAACAATGTTGCATATCATTGTAAGCTTATAATCACAAAGCATCTGGGCTTCGAATACCCATCATGCAAAATATGTTGCGATCGTGCATTTTGCTTGCAGACATTTGCCTCTAGTATATTAATGAGGAAACTATCATGCTAGTGTCCTATAAATTCAAGCCCAATATTTTTTCATATGAAACAATAACTCTGTTAAAAGAGAATGTAACCTCACAGTATGTAGCAAGTTTGAGTTATTAAACTTTCTGACAAATTAGAATAAGTTGACCACTTATCCTTTTAGTTTTGTTGTCAATCTACACATTAATTGAATGTACTTGCAAAACTTCAACAATAATTATTTTGTTTCATAGAATATAATATTTTGCTTGCAACAGAATTAACCATACGCACTGAATAGTAAAGCTCAGTCAAACCTTTATGGCATCTTGGAACCTTGAAGATAAATCCAACCTCAAAGTTTGCCCTTCTGTCGACACCCTTTTACATTCATCCTGTCAAATAAATCAATTTATAACATGACCACAACATACATATTTTGGGTTCAAATCCATTTCAAAACATATAATAACACGTACTTGGGTCACTTCATCTTGGAAAAGAGGATTAAGAGAACCAAGAAGTTTTATAAGATAGAGGATCCAAATGATCCGCTTTTGCAGTAAAAACCAACTACATTCATTTCAAGAAGAAGGAACTTGTAAAGGCACCTACCATTAACATTTTGTTTTGACGTTGCAACTCCCTACAGAGTGACTCAAGCTTGTCTCGAACAAGAATGGCTGCAAAACAAAAGAGGCAGAACTAGTCATAATTTTACCAATTTGACAATAACGTTGCTTAGCAATAAATGTTGACAAATATGCTAGCATGTTGTCATTGCCACTCAACAAACAAAGATTTCTACATAAAAACTTCCTTTTAGAGAGGTTTACTAAACATTGGCATCAATTTTTACATCTTATGAACCATTTGTAGCTAATATAAGTACAAAGTCACCATAGCAAACTAGTAGTTAAGCAGTGTACTTTCATATTGTGAAAAAACATGTACTATTGATGAAATCCTTGATTAGTAGGAATTTTATTAAATATAGTATGCACTATTAGTCTCATTTCTTTCCTTTTTTTACCTCTTATTATATATAATTGTATGAAGGCAATATATAAAAGATAACTTTGAGCAACATATTCAAAGTAATATTCAGAAAAATCTATCAGAGCCTCGTTGAAGGCTATTCCATCTCTTTCTCGGCCTTCTTTGCCGATTGTTATCAGAGTTTGGTTAAATTCACCTTCTTGGCTTGCTCTCAAACTAGTTCAAGAGATTTTTATTCTCTTTTGAAGTTTCTTGCTGAACTAAATCATCAGGTTTGGATTTGAAATGATATCTAGTTCATCTACTTATAGAATATTTAATTCTTTAAAGTTGAATATTTCTTCTCTCACAAATTATCTTTAGATCATTGATTCTGGTACTTCAGATCATATGCTCAATTATTTTAATATTTTTCATTCATATATTCCTTGTTTGGGTAAATAGAAAGTTAAAGTTGAAGATAGATCTTTCGCTTCGGTGGCAAGACAAGGCCGTATTATTTCAAATAATTTTTCATTTGATTTCATTTCGCATGTTGAAAAGCTATCTTGTAATATCCTTTCAATAAGTAAGATTACCAAAGAACATCAATATATTGTTAAATTCTTTCCTAATTACTATGATTTTAAGGACTTACGCACGAAGAAGGTGATTGACATGGAAAAGGATATTAATGGACTTTACTAGTTCAAGGGTGAGCCTCCTAGTCCAAGTAATTTATAACATACTTGAGTTCTTCTAATTTTAGTCGAGAGAGAAAGCTTTAATATAAATGATTAGATCATCCAAATTTCTCATATCTAAAATGGTTGTTTCCTACATTGTTTAAAAATCAAGATCCCCGTGATTTTCAATGTGAAATATACAAGTTAACCATCGTGTTTATTTTCCCGCACAGAAGCATAAACAATCGCAACATTTCTCCTTAATTCACAATTATATTTGGTATCCCTCACGTGTCAATGACTTTTATGGGGTTTAGATGATTCATAATATTCATTGATAATTATATTTGTGCAAGTTGAGTCTTCTTGCTCAAAGAAAAATTTGAAGCTATCAAAACTTTTTAGAATTTTCATTAAATGATTAAATCTCAATTTTAAGCCAAAATTTAAATTCTTCAAAATGATAATGGAAGAAAATATTATTTTTCAATGCTTGGTTCATACCTCAAAACTTATGGAATTATACACCATAGTTCTTGTATTGATACACCTCAATAAAATGGGATAACTGAGAGAAAAAACAAACATCTTCTTGAGGTAGCAAGAGCCTTAATGTTTACTCTGGGAGTTCCAAAAAATTATAGGAGAAAAGTTGTTCTTACCACTGTATACCTCATCAATAGAATGTTGTCTCAAATCATGAATTTTGAAACTCCTCTTGATAGCCTTAAGATAACATATCTATCCTCACATCTTTTCTTGTCTCCCACCCAAAATCTTTGGTTATGTAGAATTTGTTTAACATACACGATCACAGTAGAAAAAAACTAGATCCAAAAACACTTTGTTGTGTTTTCATAGGATATTCTTCTACTCAAAAGGGTCATGGAAGAATAGACATGTTGGAGATTTGGCTTAGTCTACCCTTATTGATATTTCTCAAGTACTTGTACCCTCTCTTGTTCAATCTCTTGTTTGTGCTTCTCATATTGTTCCTAATAATGATTTGGTGCCTGTTGATACTTCTATATTGAATGAGTTTGTAATCTTTGAAGACTCTCAATCTTCATCTCCATTTCAAAAACACCACTTGAATATGTAAAAAAGAGAGAGAAAGAACTAAAACTTTATTCGAGAAAGAACAAGACACAATCTTCTCAACAACACCAATCATCTAAACTGGGCAATTTTTTTATGAAAAATACAAGTAATCTTTTAGTCCCTAACCATTGTAGAAAACTTGATTTGATTGAAATTCTTGATCTTTCTAATATTGATGTTGCAATTACTAATAGGAAACGTGTTAGATCTTGTACAATGCATCATATTTCAAATTACGTCTCACATAAAAAGTTGTCCTTTATTTTTAAAGCATTTAACGCTAACTTGTGGTAAAATGGGTGTTAATAATGAAGCACAATGCGAATGAAACAGTTGAGAGACATAAAGCAGGACTTGTAGTAAAATGATTTATGCAAATTTACAGAATTGACTATCAAGAAACTTTTGCTCATGTTGCCAAAATGAATTCAATTTGGGTTCTTTTATCTCTTAATGCAAATATAGATTGACATCTTGACTAACTTGATGTGAAAAATACTTTTTTGCATGGAGACTTAGAAGAAGAAGTATACATGTAGCAACCGCTTGGTTTTGAAGATATGTCTGACAGAAGAAAGTGTGCCAGTTGAAGAAGTCATTAAATGAACTAAAGCAATCACCCAAAGCATGATTTAAAAGGATCACAAAGGCAATTCGTCATTTTGAGTACACAAAAAGCCAAAGGGATCATACTTTGTTCTACAAACACTCTAAAAATGAAAGCATCACAATCTTAATTGTTGATGTGGATGGCATCATTATTACTAGCAATAACATTGATGAAATTCATAAATTTAGGAAAATGCTTGGCAAACAATTCGAGATCAAGGATTTGGAAAGGTTAAGATATTTTTGGGGTATTGAAGTTGCAAGATCGAAGAAAATGATATTTTTGTCACAGAGAAAATATGTCTTAGATATACTCCAAGAAACGAAAATGTTGGGTTGCAAGCTAACATAAGCTCCAATTGATCCAAAATGGAAAGTGCAACAGTTGACAAAAATCATATCAAAGATTGGTTGATAAGCTAATATATTTCTCTCATAGTGGACTAGATATTGCGTTTGTTGTGAGTGTTAATCGGTCAGTACATGCATTCCCCTTATGGAACTCATATGGAAGCAGTTTTGAAGATTTTATGATATCTTAAAGGTATACATGAAAAAAACTTGTTCTTCTCAAAGAATCATCACCTTCAAGTTGAAGCTTATATAGATGCTGATTATGTAGATTGATATTCCATACTTTCATTAGACGAAATTTAGTTATTTGGAAAGTAAGAAGCAATTTACGGTATCTAGATTGACAGTTGAAGCTAAGTTTAGAGCAATGACACATAAAATTTGTGAACTATTATGGTTGAAAATATTGCTAAAAAAAATAAAAAATTATGTGTTGCCACGCCGAAGCCTATTGTGACAATAATGCTAATACCAACATGACTGACAATTCTATTCACCATGACAAAACCAAGCATGTTGAGATCGATAGACATTTTATCAAAAAGAAAATTAAAGGTGATGAAATTTGAATTCCATTTGTCACGTGGTAATCAACTAACTAATGTTTTGATAAAAGTGTTACCTCGACCTATGTTTCTTTCGTGTATTTGCAAGTTGGGAATGGTGGATATCTTCGAATCAGCTTCAAAGGAGGTGTGAAAAAACATGTCCTAATGATAAAATCTTTAATTATTAAGAATGTTTATTATGTAATTAATTGTGTAATATTGAAGTTAATTAGGGAGCTTAATTTAGGGAACATATTATGTACTGTTAGTCTCTTTTTTTATCTCATTTAAATTGTATATAATTGTATAAAGATAATATACAAAAGATAACTTTGAACAATATTTTCGAAATAATATTAAGAAAAATCCACACATAAACAACATTAGTCTAGAAAATTCACTGTTATGGAGCATAACATTCTTTTGAACAACTATACTAGCAAACAATATTACCACTTACAAAAGCAAACTCTATTTAAAAGAATGAATAGGAATAGATTTTAACATGCGTCACAAGTTAAAAATACATAAGCATTTTCATTTGAATGAGTTGTTGCATAAATATTAGTATAATGATTTTGATTTACCTGAATCTCTCTCAGCAACAACTTGTTGATACTTCAAAGTCAACTCCAAGAACTCCTTTTCTGATTTGAACGTACTCTTTACATTTTTTCGCTTGGTTTCAGCAGTTGCCTAGAGTAAAAGGCATCCAATTTAGTACTCTTACTAAACTGACCATTGCAACATGTGCATGTCTATGCTTCTGTTTATCTGTGTCTCCTTTTCAATATATGTTTGCTTCTTTAGGTACATATATACTGATAGAACATATATCAGTATAAAATGAATAACTACATATTCAACATAATAAAAGACTTGTCTGTAGACCTTTGTGTCCAACAAGAAAACATAGAACCTTGAAGGCCCAAAAAAAAAAAGAACATGTAACATTGTAAAATCACAGCTCAATAACATCGAGAAGCACACACCTAATAAACGATGAGTGATTACCCTTTCGTCATAATCATACGACATTACACCTCATTCACCAAAGGCAAGGGAAACAAACAAAACATATATGGAATGTTTTGACATTATCAGTAATCAGGAAACAAATAGGCCTGCAAAGATCAAACACATAATTGAACAAGCATGCAAGATAATGACAATAAGATTTATACATGGAAACTAATTATTCATAAATAAGCATAACCCTCTTAGTCCCTACAAAAGGAGCGTGACAAGCAGGACCCTTTACTTTATGCTAAATATTGTTAGTCTCACTCGGTGTTCTTTCCAAAACATATTGGAATATGAACCATGAAAAAATAATCTCTTCATACAAATGTACCCACATCCAGTTTTTTTAAAACTGGGAGTTTATTTGCTACCAATTACTCTAATGATATTATTAAATAAAATGTCAAAAATAGCTCAGTTGTATGGTGTAGATTTTAAGCAAGATGTAAAGCATAAATTGAACCTGACAGCTGGATAAACTATAAGCTTAAATTTTGATTCTTATTTGCATAAACATCTAAATCACACCTGGGTGAGTGGAACGTCGACTACAAACATGGAAACATTATTTCATATCAATTGGAATGTCAAATTTAATGTTTTGATAAAATTGGTCGTACTACAAATAAAGCATAAAGCATGAGTGTTTGAAAGCGCTCACACTCTTCATATCAAGATGGTTGACCCAAAATAATGTAAAAGGGAAAATATAAGCAAAAATTAATTATGTTAACTATTTTCCGATACTGCATGAACCAAAATAATCCGGAAAGAACTCACATACATTTTTTCTGTTTTTTTTAGCACTGGTACCCTCCACAAAAGATGTTTCCTTTATATTGGTTGTTGGTTTGTCTGAGCCTCCTTCAATGGCTGTAAATGAATCCACATATCAACAAATCTACAAATTCAAAACAATGTATTTCTATACACACATTTTGGTAATTAAAAAGGAAGGATATTGCAAAGGAAAGTAGTCACTTTTCTCTGAATGTTGACATTTAGCTACAGCTCGTTCCTTCACTTCGCAGCATTCTGCTACCCTGACAGAAGCCTCTGAAACAGAATCACCTGAAACTGACTTGACTTGTGTGCCTTCTGCCTGGTCCACGTGGCCCTTTGTGGACATTTCTAAAAAGCCCTCTGAACCATCAAAATTATCTTTTTCAGAAAATGAAACAGGAAAGGTATTAAGTTCACGGGTCTTCTCTGTCCCATTCTCGTTTTTATCGAATTCATTTGCTGAGATTTCATCTGCATGGTCACTTGGACTATCAATTTCTGAAATGTTGTCCTCCTTATTATCACCCAGGTGCTTTTTCTGTTCAACGTTTGGTGTTGAAGGGGGCAAAGGTTCCCTAGAGCTATCAACAAACCCATCTGGCAATGAATCCACTTCAGGAAGCTGGTTTGCATCTGAATTCTGATTCTCCATTGATACCTAACCCATATAATGATGTTTTAAAATGTACCACCAACACACATTCAATAATTATACTTGATCTGGTTCAGTTATTTTGCATTGGTCTTCCACTGTTGAATATAAAGTACTTTTGAGATAAGAAACATTTAAAAAATTAAACACACACACTCTCTTTAAGATTAGGAGTTCACTTTACATAGAACATCCTAGGCAGCATACCCTTGCAATAATGCTTACATGTATCTAACCCATAGAAGTTTGTCACATCTTTTCAAATTCAATATCAATATTAAAAATATTTCCATAGGATTTTCACTTCAATGGCTTTCTTAAATTACTGGGGATGAAGGGGAGTGATGCAGATGGGATAGAATAGGAGCTGAATTTAGAAACTGAATTTTTTTTTCATTGTAACAGAAAAACAGAAATAATTAGGACCACATTTTTGTTGTGCAGCACCCACTTGGTCGTTAGTGCACATGAGATGCGTGGCTGAGTGCCTAGGCATATGAAAATCGTACGGCACAGTGCCTATAAAGCCACACTTGGTGTTGGCTGATGGACACACACAAATTCCTCTACCAATTTGCATTCATTTCAGTATTTTGTAAACCTTTGTTCTAAGAATAGCCGAAGAGTTGTTCTTCTGCTTCAATACCAATATCTTTATTGTTCTTATTTTGATTTTCACACTACATCAAAAATTGGTATTAGAGCTTGGCTTGAGCTGCAAAAGGTATATAAAGTACCATTTTCCATTGGAAAATTTTACAAAGATGAGATACATTATGATGTGGTGAAAATGGATGCCTGTCAAATTCTTTTGGAAAGGCCCTGGTAGTATGACGTGGGTGCAATACACAAAGGTAGACCAAACATCATCATTTTTACTTGAAAAGGTACCAAGATAACTCTACTCCCTACAAAGGAAAGCCTCCCTTCCCCTACCAAATAAAAAATGCTTCTTAACTGCAGATTCAACAAGTTTGACAATGAACTAAGAAAGGCTAAGGTGGTGCTAGCATTAGTGGCTATGGAACAACAGCCTATCACTCATGTCATCTCTAAAGCTGTTAAAAAATTACTATCCACCTACAACGACCTTACACCCATTGACCTACCATGCATCTTACCTCCATTAAGAGATATTCAACACCATATAGATTTCATACTAGGCAGTAATCTGCACAATTTACTCCACTATCGAATGAATCCCAAAGATCATGAGCTCCTACAAGAGATAGTGGAAGATCTCTTAGATAAGCACCTTATCCAGGAAAGCAAGAGTCCATATATTGTGCCTGCATTGCTTATACCCAAGAAGGATTGCACGATGAGAATGTGTATTGACAGCAGGACTATTAACAAGATCATGGTCAAGTACAAATTTCCTATTCCTAGGTTGAAAGATATGTCTGACAAACTACAAGGTTCCACTGTCTTCTCTAAGCTTGATCTTCGTAGTAGGTATCACTAAATCCACATCTGAAAAGAAGATGAGTGGAAGACAACTTTTAAAACAAAAGAAGGCCTGTATGAATGGCTTGTCATGCTATTCGGGTTGTGCAATACTCCCAACACCTTCATGAGATTGATGCATCACGTTTTGAAGCCTCTCAATGGTACTTGTATGGTAGTATATTTCGATGATATTTTAATCTACAGTAAGAACCCTGACGAGCATCTAGAACATTTGTAGGTTGTCTCAGAGATATTGAAGGAACACAAGCTTTTTCTCAACCTCAAAAAATGTGAGTTTATGACCACCATACTCCTTTTCTTGGGGTATGTTATCAGCTTTGAGGGTATCTCAGTGGACACTAAGAAAATTGACGCCATCCAATCATGGCCTAACCCCACATCATTACAAGAAGTCAGGAGCTTTCATGGCCTTACAACGCTCTATAGAAGATTCATAAGGGATTTTAGTTCAATTGTAGCACCCATAAGCAATTGCCTCAAGAAAGGACATTTCATTCGGGGTAAGGAGTAGGAAGATAGTTTCCAACTCATCAAAGAAAAACTATGCACAGTCCAAGTTCTATCTCTGCCAGATTTTGACAAAATATTTGAAGTTGAAACAAATGCATCCATGGTGGCTATTGGAACAGTGCTATCTCAAGGTGGCAAACCTATTGAATTCTTCAGTAAGAAACTCAGTAAAACATGCCAGAAATGGTCCACTTATGACCAAGAGTTCTATGCTATCATTCGAGCCCTCAAACACTGGAAGTATCATCTCATTTCAAAGGAATTTATCCTTCACAGTGATCACTCGACACTCGGATGGATTCACTCCTAGAAAAGCATCTTAATAGCCCATACTAGGATCATCTACCTACAAAGGTTTTACTTATGTGTTTAAGCATAAGGAGGGATAATTAAACAAAGTTGTTGATGCACTTAGTAGGAGGCACACCTTGTTGACTACCTTCCAAATTGAAATTACCAGTTTTGACACTCTTCCTAAACTATATGCAACAGAAGAAGATTTTATAGTTGTCTGGACCTAATGCAACAACCATGAACATGTGCATGATTTTCATTTGCAAAATGGGTATCTCTTTAAAGACAACAGATTGTGCATCCCAAAAACCAGTTTAAGGGAATACCATATACAGGAACTTCATGCTGGAGGACTTAGTGGTCATACTGGTAGGGACAAAACCTTACTTTTGGTTGAGGAAAGATTCTACTACCCTTATTTACGGAGAGATGTAGCCAAATTTGTGCAGAAATGCTCTATCTGCCAAAGAGCTAAAGAAAGTAGCCAAAACACTGGCCTTTACTCTCCTCTGCTAGTTCCTACAACCATCTGGGAGGATCTTAGCATGGATTTAATCCTTAGGCTACCACTCAAAAAAATAAGAGTAGACTTCATCCTTGTGAGAGTAGACAGGTTTTCAAAAATGTTCCACCTGGTCCCATGCAAAAGAGTCTATGATGCCAGCAATATAACAACTATCTTTTTTCGAGACATTGCTAAACTGTATGGTATCTCTAAAACCATCACTTTTGATCATAATGTAAAGTTCATGAGCCATTTTTGGAAAGAGTTATGGCGCGGGTTTGATACCACATTGAATTTCAACAGCACTTACCACCCCCAGACTGATGGACAAATAGAGGTACTCAACAAAACCATAGGAAGCATGCTTCGATGTTTGACTCATGATAGACCTCAAGAATGGGACATCTACCTTCTTCAAGTTGAATTTGCTCTCAATAGCATCACCAATTGCACCACAAATCACTCACCCTTCTCGGTTGTTACACCAAAGTACCCAACTTAAGTGTAAATTTGCAAGTCATACCCAATCCAAAGAGCAAAGCTGCTAGTATATGGGCTACTGATTACACTCAATTCCATCAAGAAATCCGAGAGCATATTGAGAAGATGAATGCACAATACAAAATGTAGGCTGATCAACATCGCAGGCTTGCACACTTTCAATGGTGAGCTCATCATGGTACACCTCAACAAATATAGATTATCACAAGATACTTGCTCCAAACTTCAATTCAAGAACTATGGCCCTTTCAGAATCACTCTGAAAACCAATGACAATGCTTATGTCACCAATGTCACCAATCTTGGAAAGTACTATCCCACTGATGCAGCTGAGGCAATTCTATTAAATTCGGGGTTAAATTCTGCTAAAGAGGGGGACTATGATGCAGATGGGATAGAATAGGAGCTGAATTTTCTTTTCGTTGTAACAGAATAAAAGAAATAGTTAGGACCACATTTTTGTTGTGCAGCGCCCACTTGGCCGTTAGCGCACATGGAAACCGTTAGGGACAGCGCCTGTAAAGCCACACTTTGTGTTGGTTAATGGACACACAAATTCCTCTACCAATTTGCATTCATTTCATTATTTTGTAAACCTTTTTTCTAAGAACAGCTGAAGAGTTGTTCTTCTGCTTCAATACCTGTATCTTTATTGTTCTTATTCTGATTTTCACACTACATCAGGGAGGGAGCACTTTATGAACATAAATTGAAAGCAAAATGCCTAACACTTTTAGCTCTCCCCCCCCTTCTCTCCCTTCGGCAATAGCTAACAACAAACCCAAAAGAAAAGCAATAGTCGAAAATTATATGAAGAAAAAACACTCATTGAATTTCCAATGTGAGTTAAGACATCCATCTTCCATTTCAAACAGCAATAAGACAGTAACAAAAACACAAACTAAAAACCCAAGTTTCTAGCTTTTTTCTTTTTCTTTTTTATAAGAAGTTTCTAGGTAGTTCTGAACTACACTCTCGTAGTCAGCCTAAAATTTCAAATTAATTCTACACTGTTATTACTACAGCCGATCTTTCAGCTATTTGTCATCGAAGAAAAAATAATGTAATTATTTCAGATTACCTTCTGTATTGTTGACGATTTCAAAAATAATAGCTAACTCCAACCAAACCAAATAATTTATTACAAGAAACAGAGAAAAAAGTATCTGATCAAGCTTAATTTCCAGGCACTTTCATGGGATGAAACAGAACATGAAAGTGACTCAAAATACCCAAAAAAATCGCATTCAGGCATGATTTTCATCATCGTTAAGCAGTCAGATTCATCCTTGGAAGAAATTCAAAGCAGAAAAAAATTTAGAAAAAGAAAATGCTAGTAAAGGGGGTTGAAAGAAAGGTTACCAGAGGTAAACGGAGATCAATCGCTGGTAAAGAGAGTGAGGAAAAATGATCACTCACTAAACAGGCAGCTGGTAACTGACTTAAGCACTGCGTTTTAGTGCCTTTTCAAGGGCGGTGAGTGTAAAGGACAGCACTGCGACGCATGCCGAGGGAGGCTTTTTTTTCAATTACGTTTTTTTTATAAAATCCCTCAAGTAGAAAATCGGTTTACTAACTTTGTCACATTGTCATTTTTTTCCCCATAATATTAGAACAAATATAGGAGTTAAATATTTAAATTTAAAAAATATATAACAATATTAGTTATTAAATAATAATTATTATTATTTTAAATTTTTTATTTTATGAAATAAAAAAAGTAAATTATAACTGAAAAATTGATTTTAAAATATTTATAAATTGATTTATAAAAATATTTTTAAAACAAATAGTTAATTAATTTATTATTTTTTAATAAATAAATATGTAATAATATATTTTATGAGTAATATAATATAAACATGAATGAATTATCAAAATATTAATAATAATTATATAACTTTATTTAATGAATAAATCAAATATAATATAATAACATATGAATTTATTTAATTAATAATTTCATTATCTTAGAAGTTAAATCTACATAAATGATAGACATGATTTGATTGAAATTAATTAATATTTGTTGTTTAAAATAATTTATATTAACTAACTATTATTTTTTAATTGATATGATATATGAAATGATCTCAATATGAAAATTATTAATTTAACAAAATATGATATACTCATAAGTGAATTGATTGAACATCCAATAAATGAATAATTATGAATTATATGAATTCTCACATTTAATCTAATAAAAATAATTATATTATACAAAATATATTTTTTATTAAAATACATTTATAATATGAACATCGTATTTATTAGTGTAAAAAATATATTTATTATAATGATATTTTTTATATTTATTGGTGTAAAAAAATATTATATGCTCATTAAGTGATTTGAATGAACATATTAAATGAACAATCATGAATTGTACGAATCATTACCCTTAATGTAATAAAAATAATTATTTATAAAAAATGTATTTATTATACTTATATTTTGATATTTATTTATATAAATTAAAAAAGAGCTTAAAAATATATTTTTTACACCAATAAATACCAAAATATTCATAAGTAAGTTGATTTAACACTAATTAAATTGATAATAATTAACTATATGGATTATCATCCTTTATGTTGTAAAAATAATTGCATTATACACAATAGTTATTCATAAAAATATATTTATTGTATTGACATTCAACAAAATATATGATAACTCATAAGTGAATTGATCGAACATGCATTAAATAAATAATCATCAACTGTATAAATTGTCACCATTAATGTAATAAAAATAATTATATTATACAAAATAATTATTCGTAAAAATATATTTATTATGTTAATATTTTGGTATGGTATAAAAAACTAACAAGTAATGCATAGAATATACACGATATGATATAATATGTACATAGAAATTATTGGTTCAACAAAAATATGATATGTTTATAAGTTAATTGATCAAACACTCATTGAATAAACAATATTAATTATATGAGTTATCGCTCTTAATTTAATAAAATTAATAACATTATATAAAATAGGTAATCATAAAAAATATTTATTATATAAACATTCAATAAAAATATGATTTAATTGCAAGCAAATTAATCGAATACTCATTAAATGAGTGATTATTAACTGTATGAATTATCATCATAAAAATAATTACATTATACAAAATAACTAATTATAAAAAATATATTTATTATATGAATATTTTGATATTTATCGTTGTAAAAAATAAAGAATAAACATGAAAATGTATTTATTGTATGAACATTTTTATATTTATCTATAAAAAAACATAAAAAAGTGTAGTTTAATCGTTAACCAAACATTTTCATTAAAAAAATATGATTTTTCACATAAATGAAATGATTGAACATTTATTAAGTGAACAATTATTAACTATATGAATTGTCATCCTTAATGTAACAAAAATAATTCCATTATATAAAATAATTATTCTTATAAAATATATTTATTATACTAACATTTAATAAAAATAATTATATTATATAAAATGATTATCCATACAAAAATGTATTTATTATATAGATATTTTGATATTTATTGGTATAAAAAATTAATAAAAAAAATAAAAAATATATTTATTATATAAATGTTTTAATATTTATTAATGTAAAAAAATATTATGATTTTCATCAACCAAATATGATATCACTCCATATTGGGTTTTTATATAGAAAAGATTTTGTTTATTATTTTTTTTAGTAAGGGGATTTAGTATAAATTTATAAATTATTTTAAATTTACATTGCGTTAATCATCATTAATTTTTTATTTTTATTTTTAATGACTTATTTTAAAATTTAAATTAAATGTATAAAATAATTAAAAAAATTAAAGTGGATAATCCAATAAAAAATATGGATTAATTGTATAATTATGCCATACTTCTTTATAAATTTCCTTGAAATTCAATGTAATTACTTAAGGGTTGGATACTTGAACTGCACAGCAGTTTATTTTATGGTTGAAAAAGATTTCAAATCTAATGAATACTCAAACACAATATATAGAATCCATTAGGTTGTTAATGGAAAATACGTGAAATCGAGAAAAAGTAAATGTAACAATAAATATATAATATTTTTATATTAAATAATATTGATAAAATCTTGTTATAAACTAGTTAAAAATAATAACAATAAACTTTGTAAGATTTTAAATTTTTTGAATTTAAATAAATAGTTTAAATAATTCATAGGATAAAAATATAACTTAAAAAATAAAAAATATAATGTATTACTTATGATCAGTTTGAGATTAAATGTAAATTAATCTATAAAAAATTTAAAATATTAAAAAAATTTATATTTATTAAAATATAATATATAATTTTGAAAAACAGAACAAGGATTACAATATTTATCCTTATCTCATCTTATATTATAAAATATGAAATATGAATCCTTATTTTTTATTTCCTATTTCTAATTTTGTTGTACTTATTTTTAACTCCAGAAGAATAATTCTTACAAAACTTTAACCCATCAAAAAAAAATTCCATCCCTCGAAATGAATAAGTAGACACATTGCGCTATATGAAAGAGGAAGTATGCCCTCTAATATTTTTGAGTTAGTACTCAATTAGTTTACTTCTAATTTCTAGAAAAACGTACATTTTATATCAGAAAATACACTACATTTTTTAATATAATTTAAACATGTTTTTTGTGCTATTAAAAAATATATAGTGCACCATATAAAAGAATTTAAAAATAAACATAACAATAATAATAATAAAATACGCTAGAGAGCCGATGGTGAGATCAGGATCTTTTCGTGATTATAGGGATAACATAACAATAATAAAATAATATATTTAGATGGAAAGCAAAACCAGGCCAATGAGCTATACATTATCTCACAAGTACAGCAGAACCAGCTAAAGGACGGTTCAATAAGCACCAACAATTCTCAAAACCTGGATAGGATTACACTTGAAAACAAACAGTAGCTCAATTGACTCAGCACAGCTAAAACTCTGACACTAAATTTTTAATACTGATATATAGAAGCTCCACAGCTTTAGAGTGGTAGTTAGCCAGGTTAGTTTTCTGATCCATAGATTTGCTTCCAGATACTCATCGGAAAAAGCTTTGCACTTGTAATGAATCGATCTCAATGCATAACTGCACTCTTACATTGCAAGATGTGATCAATAAGACTTTCTACTATTTCTCTTGAGAGTTTTGGCAATAGCATCGGAAACATTTCTTTTTCGCTTATTGCTAACGTTATTTTTGTTTTTATTATCATTATTTTTGAAAGGATTGTTGGTGTTACTGTTGTTGCCACCCATTGCTGAAACGTTGCCCCGAACTTCTAGGGCATCCTTCACAAAGAGCTTTAATCTCCATAAGGTCAATTCACTCTGGAAAAGAATTTGATAGTTCAATTAGCACTAGAGCATGCTGTCTAATAACAGTGTGAATAAAAATGAAGACGACTTGAGGGTGAAATTTAAAACTAACCTGAGCATCAATATCAAGGTTCACCTCTTCAGCATTAGCTTCAAAACCAGGATTACTCTGAGCAACAATTTCTAACGCCTTGCCAAGATCTTCAGGAGACAATCTGGTCAGGGATGCCCCAAGTTTTCTCTTCTCTTCTGTTGTTATTTTTCTGAAACAATATTCTCAAAGTAAATTCTAGATGGAAAATTTCATTTTGGAAATTCTGAATATAGAGATACGAGAGTGAATTCATGAGAAAAACTTAATTTTTACTATGCATACAATGAAGTTGCGTTCATTCTAAAATGGTATTTTAATTTTTAAGGTCAGAAAAAATATTTAAACCATTAACACTTCCAACAGAGCCCAAACTTCTTCACAGTTCAGGCCACACACCAAGAGAGAAGCAAACAATTACAAAGATGGATTTCTCCTACATAACCTCAACAAATGACTTATTCTCCCCATACTTTGTGGAAACAGGAATCTATTATAGTTCGCATCCTGTCCCCATCCAAAGCATTCCACTACGTACCTCTCACACTTGGCCTTTAAGAAAATGCAGATATTTGGGTTGGTTGTTATATACGTAAATAATTTAGAATTTTTAGACTGAACTGGATGATAATTCAGGCTTCAAAGCGTGGAAAATTCCATTAATATTTATACATTGATGGAGGAGAAAGGAACCCTGAAGGTATATAATACAAACGAAGATATAAGGGAATGGGGATGCTTCTCTCTAGAGATAGAGTTAGTCTCCGTGGCAAGGGACCTGTCAGGAAAAAGGATTATCCCTATATTTTCCTATGCCCCAGAGATTATTTAATCCAGGGTTTGAAAGTCAACACGTGGGTTAGCTTCTGTCTTAACCGACGTAGTTTTTTAAATTGATGCATTCTTCCATTCTTATATAGAATCATTGGTTAACCAAGTAAAAGCAATACCCCGATTCTCGTTTGTACGGTGACCATGTATTGATTCTAGTTTTTCGAAAACACAGGGAAAACGGCAACAAATACACATCAGAAGAGAACTAATTAATTTAAGAAAGATATCAGATACATGTACTAATAAACAAGATGTAAGACCTTCAGAGGAAAGACACACCTGCATCTGTGAACAACTACTTCTCGGAGTTCTTCCAAATGCATATCAACCTCGCACAGCTGATGAGAATACTGCTTAGTATAGTCATTAAAGGATTCTTTTTTTTTTTTGGGGAGGGGGGAAGGTTTTAAAAACCTTCAAAAATCTGAAGATATATTGAATAGCACTCCAAATGTTTTCAAGTACATGATAATGTTACACAAACCTCGTTACTTATATCTCTAGCCATTTTGGCATGAGCAAGCTGTGAATTCAGTTGTGTCTCTACTTCTTCCTCTTCTCGTCTTTTTTCCTAAAAGAATATTTCAAATTATGTAAATTTTACATGAAATCATAGTTCCCATAAACCCATTAAGACAACGCCTTGAGGGGAGGCGACTAATGGGGTCTTGAGGCTAGTACCTCATCTACGTAATTTGAGGCTTATGCCAAGTATAGCAAAGCGTATGCCTTGTGGCTATATGCCTTAAGGCACCATGAGACTTAAGCTTATTTCAAGAAACAATAAAAGGTCAAATGGTATTGTTTTTAAGCTAGATTTGGATTTTTTATAAAATTACAATAGCCATTAAATGAAAAAAAAAATGAAAAAAAATAAAATGAAAAGAAAACGAATAAATGAAAGGACTCTTAAAATTCTTTCATAAAATCAATTGAGCACATTTAGGATAAATTTTTTGTTTATATAATGTATAACAAGAAACTTAAATATAAACACATTAAACTTAAGACACTTAAAAAAATGAGGATCTTTTGGTACTTGATAATGTGCCATCAGATGATAAATGATGTGCGGGTAATAGAGACCTAAAAAGCCTACAACTAAGGGATACAAATGAACTTGATGAGGAGCTTTTGATTGGAGGGAAAGAAGGAACATCATACCAAAAAAGTAAAAGAAAATCCACCAACAAATAATAAGGATAAAGTTAAGTATATATGTTGATCTACATTGTAATTAGATATGATAATGATTCTAGTGACAAAGGTATTTATGATTGATGAGTGAGGATTTAAATTAGTAAACTTAAGTGTTCAAGAGAAAGAAACTAACAATGACCAACATATCAAAACATATTTTGCGTGTTATTTGTGGTTTATTTTGAAACTTATTTTGTGACTTTATTTGAATCATAACTTGTTTTTTAGACGTTTATTTATATAGTTTGTGAATTATATCTAAACTACTTATGTTATTCTCACATTTTGTGATTTGTATCTTAAATTTTAGTATATTTTTACTCTATATAATATGTTATTAATAATTTTATGTATTTTTTTCAATTTTAAGTGAGGTTTACGCTTGTCTCATTTGAGACAACCACCTCGTTAACCGTTTTTGCCTTTTGAAACCTTGCATGAAACCGAGATACCATCAAACCGTAACACTTCAAGCATATATAAACAACTATAAACCAAGTTAACGAACCTTGGTTGACACTTTGACATATTACCTCTTCTGTAATTTTAGGCAAAAACCGTTGCCACTTCTCCTCAAATTTCTTCAGCAAAGTTTTGGCCATAATATGAACATTAGTTGTCTCATCATTATATGTCATGGCATTTTCAAAAACCAATATTACATCTGTATATATTTGCCGAACGTCTTTATACCAAGTGCCATCCTTAGCCTCCATTTGATTTTTAATAGTGCCGAAGTCCATTGGCTTGTCAATAACCTAATAAATGACACACACCCGACCAGTCATAGGCACCAACAAAATAAATATCAGTAGAAAGTCAAGGAATGGAGTACACGGCAAGTTTCTTAGTCAACTAATATCATCTGAAGACTTAATTAACACAGATCAAATACCCAATGAGATGCATGATGTAAGAAATAAAGTACATAAAGAAGGACACCCTTTCCATTGTATGACTCCTTTGGCCCTCTATTAGTAGTATATATACAATAAAAAAAATTTAAATCCCACAAACTCATGATTGAATAAGTTCTGCCTAGTAAGTCAACATTTGAATCCTTGTGATCAATTATGATGTGAAATATTCACCATTTCATCATAAAGGATGTCTTGAAGAGAATTTTTAATTTGATGATCTCATACACAATTCCACTAGTTCCTTCAATGCATGTAGATTGATATGCTATAAGCTTAATAAATCAGGTCTACATGCTTGTTCACACAAAAACATGCACATATCCCGAGTTCAGAAGTGACTTGCTATGTTAAGAGCAAGGGTAGAATAATTCAATCGAACAAAAGCAATTAGATCAACAACAAAAGCTGACAGGCATATAACTATACATGGAACATTAACTAAAGCTCTAATAATCAACTTCATGAAATTTGAATAAGAGGCTATAAACCTTACCTTGTAATAGTCATGTAAACCAAGACCTTCCACATCTACAGGGTGCATAAAGGGCCATGCACATTTATCTTGTGTAATCTGACCACCAATGACGATAAATATAAATCAGATAGTTCCAGTAATAGTTTCCTTCAAAAGTAATCCTCATAAAAAATGTTTATTAGGGTCAGACTCTTTTATCATAAGATAATAACCAATCAAATAGTGTACATGTTATGACATATACATGTTACAGTTATTATGTCTTAGTGTTAGCAGCAACAGTTCTTGCATGTCAATGACATAAATTTCAAATAGTCAAAAGTAATAAAAGTTTTAAGCCTATTGCCTGACGCAATATTGTTCCAAATTGGCGCATGAGCTCCTGCATTCTCTTTGCAGCAACTGCTTCTCTACGAGATGCATCTTGCTTCTGTCTCTTCATACTTGGAATATGTTTTTCCTTCACATTTAAACTGCCTTTAGAGGCTTTCGCCTTATTTAGGTAAAATTGTTCCATCTCATTCACTCTTTGCTCAAGCTGCGAGCAAAATTAAATACTGGTCATCAATCTATAAGCATCAGGACCTAGAGAGAAGAGCACACCTACCAACCAGCCGCCTTATGAGCAAAATTGTAAAATACTTTAGCCACCAGATACCATATTATCTTACCGTATCAACCTTGCAGAAAATTTTATCAACCTGGTCTCTAAAACACTCTACTTCTTCTCCTTTATTGTCAACACCAACCATTCCAACATTTATTGAACCCAAAGCCATTGCGTCCATAGGATCTACGTGACAATAAGAAATTGGAGTGCCACTTATATTAGTGTAAGCTCAATAAATCCTCAAATCATGAACACACAATACAGAAAAGCATGCGTATAAAGAACTGGGGTATCTTCTTACACATTTTTCCATATAGAACAAACAAGAACGAGAAATAGTAATGATAAATTACTTTACTAAAAGCTGACCAAATGACGCACAGTTCATTCAACAGTAAGAGAAATTTATACCTTGGCTTGCTCTAGTCATCTACGTGCAAAATTGAAAATACGACAATAAAAAGGCTAATAAATTTGCTGAATTTTACAAACAATTTTATCCATCTGTTATATACAAATTATAAACAACATCGCCATCAAAAATTCGCCATCAGTTCAATATTCAGTTGAAAACAATCATTAGCATCATTATAATCTATCTTTTTCTTTTGAAGGTTCAAATGTAACTATAAAAAAATGCGGCGGAGCAAAAAGAATGCGAGCCCATGTGTAAGAAAACAAAATCATTAAGCTAGTGGATATGAAAAGGTAAATAAACGTAAATGAAAAAAAAATGGTATAGATTTTACCAGGAAAATGAAGAACAAAATTTTCCTTCCAAGACGAAGGTCGTTGGGGAACTCGAATGTTGAGAAGAAACTAGGGACTATAGGGAGTGTATGCTTTGAAGTTGAGCCTACGGCTGCACAACACCGGGCTTTTCTTGACCGTGGGGTTTTGGTTTCCAACTTTCCTTTGACATAAACGATGACGTATTGGACCCTTTTACTTTTTTTTCTTACTTCTTTTTTAAAAAAAATAATACGATTAAAATTAATAATCATAAAAATAAAATATTTTATATTTAACACATATATTTTTATTATTAAAAAACTTATATTTATTATTTTACATTAAATATCGTTATTTAGATTATTAATTAAAATCAAACCATAATTATTTAGATTATTTAATTTTTTTTATTCAATATTATTAAAATTTAATTGTTATTATATCAAAATAAATTTTAATAGTATCATGGTATCTAATTTTCCAATTAATTTTAGTTTTTGGGATAGAGAATCATCTGTTGCCATTGATTGTTATATTGTGCATGATTTTAAAATTTTGGTTTCTAATCTACATTCAAATATTACCTATAAATTGATTAATTAGTAGTATTAATTTTAAAAATCATAATTTATCCTTTTATTTTACGTTAAAAGTAATTTTTATAGTAATCATTTGTTACTACAAAATAAAATGATTACAATAATAAAATTATAACTAATACACTCTAACCCACTTTATTATTTTGGTGTATATTTTGTATTATTTTAATATCAAAATTGTACTATTTTTTAATCTTCAATTTATTATAATAAATATTAATTAAAAAATATTATTTTATAAAAAAAATTTGAATTCTCTTAATATTATCATAACTTTAATGTGTTATTTTATGTAATATAAAAAAAAGGTTGAAAGCATAAAAAATGCTGAAAGTAGCTTATTGAAAAGAAGAAAAAAGTTTTTTAAAAGCAAGATAAAAAGTAAATAACTATAAATAAAAAAATAATTGAAAGTAAGATAAAGGTAATAGGCTAATACAAAAATACAAATATGATAGGGACATTAGATCTCTCTACCTTATTATTCAATTTTATATTAAATTTTATTTTATTTTATTTTACATCAAAAATTATTTTAAAATTTTACTTATTTCTAACACACGATACTAAATATTATATTAAAAAATATATATTTTTATTTTCTTTTTATTAATTATTATATTCAAATAATTAAATAATTAAATATTATTATTAATTAATTAATAATTATTAAAAATTAAAAATCTACTAAATAAAAACTTATATTTAATTAAAAAAATTAAAAAATATATAAATAGATATTAATTTGATAAATTTTTTTATTCACTCGTATATTTTGAAGTATGATATGTTTTTATATCCTTGATTTATTTATATCAAGAATTATTGTTTTAATTTACATTAAATTTTTAACTTTACGTTTCATTGATAATTTTTTTAATTATTCAATCATATATTTAATTTTAATTTTTTATATATAATAAAAAAATTAATAAATTTTTTATAATTCTTTTTGAAAATGGATTGAAGATGAATAATATTTAATATGATAAATAATATCATATTAAATTTAATATAATATTTGATGTAAAATTAAAATAATTTTATATTAAAATTTACATTAAATTTAAAATTATAAAATAAATGAGTAACAATGTGCCTTTTTTATATGTAATTTAAGCGTAAAGAGTTTAATGTCCTACAAAGTTCGACCCAACACAATGCACAAATCACAATCTCAATTTTTAAACATAATAATGCATACAACCAAACGACGCTTTAATCAACGTGCTGACAATATAGGATCTATAGTGCAAAGGTCCAAGTAAACCCCAAAGACTTCTTCCTCCAACCACCTTATCATCACCGATAATAGCCAATTCGTCAATGTTTGCAACAGGATGTTATCATCACCGATAATAGCCAATTCGTCAATGTTTGCAACAGGAAACATCCGAAGCTCTCTAACTTTGCCTCTTCCCAATCTCATTAAGCTTCATTGTTGATAGTACCTGTTTAAGAATATTTTTTTCGTTGTATATATAAGCTTAGATAATTTTATACCTTATAAAGTTTTGAAGTGGAATAAGTTTAATATGTATTAGAGCTGATTTCTTAACCCCTTATCGATGCTCAAGTGTTCGACGATACACTCAAGTACCATAAATCTGGACTCATTCCAATCGATACAGAGGAAAGATGTTAAGTCTAATGTTGATTAATGACATTTTTAATGCTTCAACTTATAACTTAAATCTTGAGTTAGAATTAGGGTAAGTCTAGCAATACTTTTACCGATCTATTGAAAACCTTATGCTTCCGAGACCAATTGTTCTTGTACCGGCAATTCCCGGTTGTCGGAAGGCACAGACCCACCAACTTGGAACGAGTTATGACGATCAGCGGGGGAACCTCCGAAACAGAAGAAGAATGGAATGGAAAACTACAACATCTCTTGAAAGACTCTCTGCGAATGTAAAGACCATTATTTGGGGTGTCTTTTAAATTCTTGAGCTGTCTTCAGAATTGGAGATATGGGTTTTACACAAAATTGGACGGCTTCAGATTTGAGTGGGAAAGTTTTTGAATGGTTGGGATTGACAAAGAACTCGAACAAATCTTGCTCATGGATATATGGGTTTTCACGGGAGGTGTAGTAGAGCTCGGAATCGTCGTCTTTGTCCATTAAAAAATTGCAAAATGAAAGTGCGTCTTTTGAATATTCGTTGATGTCGCGTGCGTTGTTGGTATGGTCGTTGTTCATGTTGTCCTCCATAACCATATACATGGCTGAAATTAAATACAATGAGAACTAAAGTAATACAGAGAAATTAAAGATTAATCAGTGGGGAATTTGGTTAACCAAGGAAAATAAAGCTGAATTTAATGACTTTAGATTTGAGATAATTATGAGTAGATTATTGGAGGTAGCAGGAGGAAATTTTGCACGTGAATATGAACGGAGTGTTGTAATACTTTAATTTTATTGTTATATAAAAATGATAATTATTTTTTATGTTTTTATGTTTTTATTATTATACTATTTTTTAATTTTTTAATTTTTTAATTTTTTAATTTTTTAATTTTTTAATTTATTTAAATTATAAGTTTTTATTTAATATAATTGAAAAAATAAAAATTAAAAATTACCTTTATTATGTTGAGACATTTTTTTATAATAATAAAATTAAATTATTATAAAATAAATATAAAAATTAAGTATTATATATACATATATATAGATAAGACTGAGAAGGAATGGTAACTAGAAGACGATGACTTACTAGAAGAGTTGGCCTTTTCTTCTCAGCGTAAATTACGTGCAAACGTTAAATTAGTTAAAAATTTAATTTTTTATTTTAATTGATTATTTTTATTAATAAAATATCTTTTATCAATTATTTTGATAAAAAAAGAAGTTGCAGTTAGTGAAATTATAAGCATTAAAAATAATTAAAATTAATATATATATATATATATATATATATTATAAATATAAAATTTAAATAAAATAAAAAATTTAAATTTGAATATTACACGATATATTTAAAATAATTTTTTTACTCATTGTGTATATTAGATGACGACGAAAATTTATCTCTTAATATATAACGATTAAATAATAATAAAATTATATTATATTTATTATTACACAAATTTAAGTATTTAAATTTTATTAAAATAACCTAAATTATATATATAAAAAATATTTTTTCCCTTCTTTTACTTAATCTGTCTTTTATACTTATTCTTTAATCTTTATTTTCTCTTTCTTCAATTTTTTTTCTTCTCAACTCAGTTCAACTTAGTTATGTTTTTTTTTCTTCTTCTTATTTCTCTATTTCTATCATTTATATAAAAAAATAATACTGAAATTGAAGATAACAAGTTTTTTCTTCTTTTTGTTATTTCTCTATTTCTATCATTTATATAAGAAAATAATACTGAAATCGAAGATAACAGATAGAAACATAAATTAAATATAAAAACAGAAACTGTAAAGGGAAAATAGAAACGAAAATTGAAGAAAATAAATAGAAACAAAAATTAAATACATTAACTAAAAATGAAGAAGATACAAAAAAAAAATAAATAAATAAAGACGGATAGAAATGTAAATTAAATGTAGAAATTGAAACCATAGACAACATATAGAAACTTAAATTAATTCAAATGAATTAAGACAAATATTTTTTATTTTAAAGTGATTTTAATTAAAAAAAATCAAGATGTGTTATAAATAAAGATAATAAAGTTAAAATTTTATATGTAGTATATATGATTTAATTTTTTTAATCAAATTTATCAATTTTTAATTAGAATAATTAATTGAAATAAAAAAATTATAAAAATAATAATAAATTGAAATTTTATATATAATATTAATACTAAATAATATTTTGCCCCTAATTTATTAAATAATTGATTCGATTATTTAAAGGAGTTTTTTAATTTGGTTTTTCGATTTATTAGGGAAAAAAAGAAAAAAAAATCTCATGAAATGGAAATAGAAAGTAATCAACGGGAAAATCAATTACAAATACAAATATTTTGTTTATATAGTATATACACCGTCATGATAGAAAAATAAAACGGAAATCTACTTTTAAATAAAAGCGGGAGGCAGAGACATTGGGATGAAGTACCAAACTCTAGGGGGTAAATGAGAGTATCCTAAGTTGATTCGAATTTAAGTATAATCAAATTTGTTTAACTTTTAAAGAAGCTGTATGAACAATCACTTAAAGAATAATATTTTTTCTAAATCTTATAAATTAGATTAGGTTTGATTTTGATTGAAAAAATATTAGAAAAAAAAATTATTTTAATATACCATGATGATAATTAAAATGATAGATTTTTATCATATATAATTATATGAATAATATTCAGTTTATAATAAATTTTTTTTTCTTTCAAAAAATTATGATAAGTTTTGTGTTTTTATGCTAAGAAAATGACTGTGTAGCAACTAATGCGAATGCATTTAATATTTTTATAAATAAGATTTTAAATATAATATTTATAATATTATAAATAAATTGATATATAAAATAAAATTATGTCCATTTGAATTTTAAATTTCAACAATCAATATATCAATAAAATTTAATAATTTTAACATTTTTTTACTATAATAAAATACATATAATATTTTTTAATTAAAAATAAAAATAACTAAATATTATCTTTAAATACATCTCATCTCCGATTGTAAAACGAAAAAAAAAAACATTCTGTTAGGGGCATTCCGAGAATTGAACTCGGGACCTCTCGCACCCTAAGCGAGAATCATACCACTAGACCAAATGCCCTTCGTTTGTCAATTGGAACATTTTATAATTACTTCTATAAAACCAATACAAATATTTTTTTTAAGAAACCCTTTAAACCCTTTCACAGAGGGTATCAAAAATTAAAAGTGAAAAATGGCAAGAGCGGCTCTGCTTCAACTAGCTCGATCGCAGTACAAGCATCTTTCCTCCCTCCCAATCCCAGGTTTTTACTTCCGATTCACTTCTATTTCTGCAAAACGTACAAATAAAAGGGACAATTTTTGTTGTTAGTTTTTCGCAATTTCTCGTTCCTCAACCCTGATCTCTAATTTTCGTCGTTTCCTATTTCATAGAACATAACATAAAATCTGAAGTGAAATGTTTGGTGAGGATGGCGGTGGTGAACTTTCCGTGTGAGATTTGGATCGTTTCGTTAGACCCCCATTTCGTTTTGTTCAATTTTTTAAACACTATGAATTATTTTCTTAGTATCTCAGTAAAGTTTGTTTTTTCTTAAATTTCTGTGACGTTTTTATCTTCCTTACCAAATTTACAATATTGGTTCAGTGAATCATTGTTTTGCGTAATTCGTGTACTTGTTAGATATACCCTTCTCAATACTTATTGACAATGATCTTTTGAGCATCAGAGCTGTGCAGACCAGTCTCAATGTTCAATGCTTGTGTTTTGCATAGTTTTGCATAGTTTTGTTCATGAATCTGTAACCGTTAAATGCAATGTTTTGCATAGTCCAAACTCTAAAGTAATCAACTCTGTTTTGGATGTATTGAGCCTAGTGATTCGATACTGTTTGTCCAATTTGATCACGGCTTCTAG
Organism: Hippophae gyantsensis; assembly: GCA_030763125.1. NCBI lineage: Eukaryota > Viridiplantae > Streptophyta > Magnoliopsida > Rosales > Elaeagnaceae > Hippophae > Hippophae gyantsensis. The sequence goes on from CM061033.1 coordinate 52,354,776, forward strand.
GTTATTTTTGAATTTAAAGTTTTATTATAAAAGGGACCGTTTCTACTTGCTAACATGTTTCGAGATATAAATGACTCCTTTTGGTGATAGTTTACTTAATTTATTTTTATCACTTTATTTCAATTTGAAGGAATGCGGTAACTGTAAGAATTCCATTATTGGAATACCATCTTCATAGTTTACTCCTTTTCTTTAATGCTCTTGAACTTTGTTTGCAAGAACTCAAACCTTAAACTTTGCTCACTAATAACTAAGCCATCAGGCCACAAAGTACTAGTTAATTTTTATTCCATTTCAATGAAAATTTATGTCATGTTCAATAAATAATCATTAAGGAAGTTCTGATACTTGCATCTCATTTATAATTGGAAAAGTCAGTGAGTATCTTTCCTCATTTTCATAATTTTAAGGATTATTAACGTTATAGAAAAAGATAAACTGTAAGAAAAAGGAAAACTACATTGGGTATTCTTTGTTGGATTTGGAAATTTCAGGCCATCACTGTCAGTGTCAAATGCCAAGATCCATGCATCAAGTTATGTGGAGTGAGTTGCCATACACCAAATTTGTATAAAACTGTGTATTAGGGTTACATGTTGCTCTACATTATTTAGTATGCTCTAATTCTTTCTCCCTCTCCCCCCTTTATTAAATTTTTTTATTACAAGTTTGGCTTTATTGAAATCCTTTCATCATTTGTTGTATACTCTTTTTTTCTTATCATTCATGTGGACATTTAGAACTTAACTATTCTTGTAACTTCAATTTTCCCTACAATTTTCTGCTTTTGAAGGATGCATATGTTATGCACCATTGCTTTTATCTTTTGGTTGTTCATAATATCATTCTTGATCAGGGCATCATCGCTACCAGTCAGTAACATGGGCACAGACTCTAAATACCCACCTCAATTTCAGTTCCACCTTGTCAATGAATGTTTTCCAGAAAAGATGGACTTCCTATAGCTCAGCAGCAGAAGATAGCAGGATCAGCATTGGGCCACGTAAAGGAGGAAATGGTGAGGAAGAAGAAAAGGACTCTCGGATTGCCTATCGTGGCCCAATCTCATCGACCATAAAGAAAGTTAAGCTTCTCTCCCTTTCAACCTGCTGTCTATCTGTATCCTTGGGCCCAGTGATAACTTTCATGACATCAACTGATACCAATGTGATCCTCAAGGGCGCGGTGGCATCTACAGTGATATTCTTCAGTGCCTCCACTACTGCAGTTCTTCACTGGTTTGTGAGCCCTTACATTCACAAGTTGAGGTGGAAGCCTGGTTCAGACAGTTTTGAGGTGGAGATGTTGTCATGGCTAGCGACACATGTTCCAAAGACTATCAGGTTTGCTGATATTCGGCCACCAGAGACCAATCGACCCTTCGTGACATTCAAAGCCAATGGAAAGTTCTACTTTGTTGACGCAGAACACTGTCATAACAAGGCTTTATTAGCAAGACTGACCCCTCAGAAAGCATCTCATGATTCTGCTTTTAAAAATTTGTGATTTCTTGATCAGGTTGGTTATAAACTTGTTTCTTATAATGGCTGAATCTTGTTGCAACCTTTGTATCGCAATGAAACTCTTGTAATTTCAGCCTATGCTTTTATTTTATTTTACCTTCTCTTACTGATTATTAGGCATCGGATTTCAGTTTTCTAGATAACGGGAAGAATATATAATTAGTATTTCGGTTTATCGTCGTGTTTTTCAGGTTAGTGATGATGTTTTGCCTGATCTCTCATTTTTTTTTCCTTTTTCCTTTTTTGTTGATACATAAATGCTAGTGGCTAATGTTTATTTATTTATTTAGTTTTTAGATTAAATGATACATGTTATTTGAACTTTTGAATTTGTAAGAACTATGAGTATAGGTTATTTTTGTGTATAAAATATTTGCATGTGAACTTGTTGTCAAACTTGCTATCAAGTTTATCAAATAAAGTCGAAGAAACAGTAGAATTTTAGATTATCATATTTTAGGTATATTTTTTATAACTGATATATATGATTGAACTCATGTATTTAATAACACATGTTTATAAATCTGAAATTATTTTTGGTGTTAAAATATTTATTTAAACTTGAATCAATTCATAAAATTATTAATTAGTCATTTTTTAAATATTTTTATTATGTGTATTAAAAATAACTTATTTATATTATTAAGGTTTTTTTTAATGGAGTTTGAATAATTAAGTTTAAAATAATAATTAGGTTATATATATATAAGGGTTAAGGTAATCTGTGCTGAAAACTGCTAAGGCGGCCAAAAAATAGTTTAACGTATCAGAGGCAAGACTGATCTCTCTGCTTTTCATATCTACCTGCTTCACCATTCCTCGGTACTCGGAAAAGAGAGTGCATAATTAGCAAATGAAGTGATATTAGTTGCAATATACCTCAATGGTGGCAGCAGGAATATATGGTTAATATATATATAAGTAATACGCATTCAGGTAATTAATTGATTTATAAGGTGGTGTAAAAAACTTTTTATTAAAAGAGTTTAATATTTGAAATTGTAATATTTTTTGTATTAATAAATCTTTACTAATTAGTACACAAGATATTAAATAAGTTGGTTAATATTAAATTAATATTGTATTAGAGTATTTATTAGTAAATTTGTTAGGTATTTTTATTTTTATATAGTTTTTTATTAGATTTTTAAATATTTAGATTAAATAATTTTACGTGTGATCATAATTATTTAATTTGATTATTAAATTTTAAAAAAGTTATTTTTATTATACTTGTATTTGATATTTTTGCTTTAGAATTTGCTAGTTGATTTTATTTAAGTGATATATTTTTAATCATCTAATTAGGATTATTTATTATTAAATTCGTTCTAAAACACACACATATATTAGTATTTTTGTGCTAATTTTTTTACAGTTGATTCGTAAACATATCTGATTACTTAGAAAGTTTATCAGAACGTTAGTTTGAAAATCGTTCACGCTAATATTAAAAACTATGAAAACAGAGCAAGAACTTATAAGTAAGGTACATTGGAATAATATTCTAGAAATGATAGCATAAGACTCGGTTCGTATTTGAATATTTATTTTTTATAGTGAAAAATTAGATGATTCGGTAAATCGATGATTTTATTCTTAGGTCATAATTGTATCTTAGGTTATTTTTACTTAAAAATATAATGTGTTATTATTTTATTTTTATACTTTATGTTTACACACAATTATATGACTTGATAATTTTCTTTAAATTATTAATTTATAAATCGATAGAAATTAAAAATAACATATTTATGTCCAATTAAATTAATTAGGTTCATATGTCATAAATTTTTAAACTTAAAACTAAAAAAATAAAATAAGAAAAGGTGAATCTTAGACTATTATTTGATATTTAATTTAATAAAAAAAAAAAGGTCAATCTTAGACTATTATTTGATATTTAATTTAATTAATAAAAAAAATAAAATAAAAAAAGGTGAATCTTAGACTATTATTTGATATTTAATTTAATTAAGCGAAAAGGTGTATTCCGAGTAAAACAATATGATACAAGAAAGACGAGAGATTGCATTCAGTGGGACATCAATTATAATGTTTCAATTTTGTAATGATTTTCAAACATGGGTATTGCTATCAAATCTTACATATTACATTTAATTTATTTTTGAATCAAATGTCGTGACTCGTGAGTATATATAGAGATTTTTAAATGGGGTTCCATTAGAAAGTAAAAACAGAAGGTTCGCGAGAAGAATTTCCGATAGATCTTAACATCCTGACTTTAAGATTGTGTTTTTTTTTAAATAACAAATTTCATGGCCTACAGGTCTAGTTGTACTTGAACAAAAAATAATAATAAAAAGTTACAAACATGTTGGTCACAATCAGCCATTCTTATTCACAACCAGCCATTCTTATTTCTCGCTGAACCACAAAATCCTGATTAAAGGATGACAATACCTATACGCATAATTTAAAGTCCTTTGCCGGCATTTAAGAAACACTATAGTCCATTGCTGAAGCGCAATGCCAATAACAAAATGAAAAAAGTCGTGAAATTCATGTCAATTAGGCACAAGTGATAATTAGTTGTTTTAAAAAAAAAGTTTTTTAATGCATTTGTTATGGCAAAAAATTAATACAAATAGTTAAATTTTAATAAAATCTACAATAAAATATTATTATTTAGTTGAAAGTAAAATAGAGATTAAAATTAAAAAATGGATAACTTAAAGAGATAATAAAACAATAAAGTGTTGTAATAATTGTTGAATGATGAAAATAATGATTAAAATAAAAATTTTTGTTTCATTAATAAAATCATGTATAAACTACGTAATAAGTTTAATTAAAAAATACTTAAAAATTTATTGTCTTTCTTTGATACTTTTCTAAAAACAAGATAAAAAGTGATATTTTTTAAATTATAAAGTTGAACAATACAAATGACTTAAATTAAGAGACTATATTAACTCTTCGTACTAATCAAAATTGCTATTTGTAATTTTAAATTTTCAATAAATTCAAATATTATAAATTTACTTGAGATGCTACCTATAAAATCCATTTCTTTTAGATAAATTTTTGAGTCTGTTAAATTTGAATACGAAATCTAACCGCGTGTATTAGCCTATTCAAATATAGTATAATATGTCAATGATATGTTGTATGTAAGGTTCTCTTGCATAAAATAAGGGAATGAACATGTGACGAATATATTCATATTAACTTTTAATTTTTATAAAAATATAAAATTATAAAAAATTAGAATGAGATTAACTATCGATATTATTAGACTTGAGTTTAATTCAATATCAAAACTCAGGTTATAAGATTAAATATTGCCCAAAGTTATATGTATAGCGAAATTTTAGTATCTAATCGATGTGAAACTTTACAGCCCCCTTTCACATTGATTAGTGGTACTGGTTGACACTAAGCAAGCGGAGTTGTTCTAAACGCATCGTCTAGTTCTTAGGCATCGATACCAGGGAACTAATTCTGATACTATATTAGATTTGAGCATAATTTTATCTTAAAATACAAATTATAAAATTAAAGATTATTTAATGTTATATGTGTAACAAAAGTCTAATATCTAGTCAACGTAGAACTTAAAATATATTAATAATGAAACAAGTAAGATTTTCTCCTCTTAAGTAAAAATATAACATATTGGTGTAGCGTTTTCCTTTTAAATAAAAAATAATATCGAGAGAAAGAAAGAAATTATAGTGAAAATGAATTAAAATGTCCTTAATATTTTCAATATATTCATAGATGCTTTATTCTTTGCATGAGAGGAGAATAAGATCCCGATAAATTTACCATGAAACAATATCCATGGCCAAATAAAAGGCCCAAGAAGAAAACTACACATCCATAGTCTCTTCCCCTGCCCATTTATTTCGGTCAAATAAGATGAATTGCCTAAAGAGTATATTGATTCCAATAAAAAGGCTTTAAAACTAATTAACCTCGTAATTAGAGGCTCAAACCACTATAATATCTCTTTTGAAAGAATGTGCTGAGCACATAAAAATATAAAAATCAACCGTACCTATAATCAAGAGAATCGTGTCTTATTTGGATAAATATATTTATTCGTATAATTTTAAAATAAAATATGATTAATTAAATTAAAAAAATTAAAAAATTAAGATTTTTCTGAAGAATAAAATGAAATTTTAATATTTTACTAATAAAAATAAGCAAATATATACTTAAAACAGCAGCAAGTGAGATCACGTATGTTCTTTATCCCTTTGGTGTGCGTCCAATAGTTAGTGACGATAACAAAGAGGAAACCCAGAGACAGGCGAGTATTGATTGTGGTGGCAAGAGGTAGTATCATGATATGGGAAATCACTATTCTGATTTACGCAATGGTTGTAGAAGATCCGACATTGACGATATAGCTTGAAACTGCTTGTAACTAGCAGGACGGTGATATCTAATAATATTTTAACTGTTTACAGTAACGGAGGAGAAGAATTCGACGACGGCGTGCGTCTAGACTTCCTGTCCTCTTCTCTGGCTATGACGATGGGGCTGTCTATGACTTCGACATGAACTAGATGGCAATGTGACGATAAAATAGTTTCTTGATACGGCGACGATTTTTTTTTTTTACGATAACTGTTGGTGGTTGTAGACTCGTAGTTGATGGAGATAGAGAACGGTGGGGAGGGTCGACAAAAAAGAGAGTTGTTTTAAAATATAATATTTAATTTTTATTTTATTTTTAAAAAATCTCAATTTTTTAAAAAATTTACTTAATTAATAATATTTTTAAATTAAAATTTTAATAAAATAATTTGCTTAACAAGATGTAAAGTTCTCGAGGTCCATTTGCTTTTGAATGAATCACTTTGATCGAAGGAAGGAAAAAATCGTAGGTTTGATTGTCTGTAGTTAATCATACCGATGGTTCGGTTTTTAATTGATAAATTATAAAAATAGTTTTGATTTTGGGTGAAAATCGAACATGAAATAACGAATACGATTTTATATTGATAATCGTACTCATTTATATTTAAAATTAATTATATTTATTAAATTAAATTATATATTATTTTATTAATTAGGATTTTACTATCGTTGTTATATAATCAAAACTCTTAAAATTAGATTCAAAAATCTGTCACTCTCGTCTCCGTTCGTCTGCCGCTCTGCCTGATTCTTTTCAAGGGTATCAAGCAGATTGGTATAATCGTTTTAAGTTTTTACTTCTCAGGTTAATTCTCTCTCTCTCTCTCTCTCTCTCACTCGAGCTAATTAACCAAATTCGTTAGAATATAACCAATTATGTTGTTTGAGTCCAAGTTCAAAATTTAGAGTTTAGAGTCAAAACTTCGGGGAAGGCCACCGAAGATCTTGTTGTTTCGAAGATCAAGGTGCATCAAACTTGACAAGCTCACGAGGGAGTCCAGAATTCTACCATAGATTTGGCTATCGGTAACATTTAGAACGAAAAGCTACTTTAAACGATCGATATCGATCAGATCTCACCTGAGATTTTGTTATGGCTCATCCACTTGTTGGGTTTCAACGCCTTCTTCTATGTCAGTGGTGGAAGGAGGGACGTAGCCTTCTGGAAATGCTAGTGGGGGAAGGGTTGATAGTAGCTGCATAAATAGATAGTGCTACAAGATTAACTCTTTTCTTGATTGTTATAAGGCTAGCTAGCAATAACATAAAGACTAAAATATCTAGTTGAGAAAGGGCTCTCGCTCTTTTGGTGAAGCTCATGTTGTTGGCTTTTAATGAAGAGAATGGAACTTTGGGTGATATATGAAAAATTATTCTGCTACTTATTTCTGATTTTGCATAGGTCTCTTAGATGCAGATGTAGACAAAAGTTTGCTCCTGAGTAAAATATTTACCTTGTTGTCCATTGTCATTGTAATAGTCAATTGAGAACTATTTAATTTTTTGAACGTATTATTGGAATTGTGGAATCTATTTAAAAGGTATACTAAAAATGTAATCAATAAAGATCCGGTTTACAAAAATACTATTGAATGTATGAGAGAAATAATTTCAAGAACTATTTCAACTATGGTTATTCTCTTCTCAATGGTTGATGCACAATAATTTGTGCCCTACTTGTAAAACAACTGACCTAGTAATATGATAGGCTTTTTAAGCCCCCTTTATGGTAATATTATAGGTTATTTTTAGTTTTTAAATTAAGTTATAGTTTACGATATTTTTAAAAGAGTTTTAAAAATCGTTTTGTTTTTGGATATTTTTTAATAATTATTTCGAATCATTGCCTACGGGTAAAAAATCATACTCAAACTGTAACGATTTTTAGACGATTTCGAAAATAGATTTTATAATTCGGTTCGGGGATAATTATATCAAAAAAACTTTAGTCTTTTTTTTTTAAGTACACAAGTTAGATAATTTTTTAAAATTAACAAATTGAGTACAAATTTTACTATTCACACTAAGATTAGAGTAAACTCACGTAATAAGCATATAACTTATTTTATCCAAGAATAAATTTGAGTTTTAAATTTTTTTTTTTTCCTTTTTGATCTCTATTGCTGTTATTGTTCTTCAATTCTCCATCTATATTCAAATTTAATAACCATTTTATAGATATACAAAATTCCTAACAAAATGCTTTTATTAATTAAAGATGAATAACTATAATATATTTTTATTTGTTTTATTTTATAATTTGTAAATACTTTTTGTTTTATGCTCGAAATTTAAATATAAAATTTGAAAAGTAAAATTAAAATAATGAATTTTTCAAAAAAAAATTTATTTAAACACAAATTTAATAGCCATTAAAAAAAGTGATAAAATTTGACAAATAAATATAAAATTGAGATAATTAAAACATACATCGATCCATATATATGCATTGACATATACTTACTATGTAAAATTTAATGAGCATGTTATAACATAATCTACATATATTTTTTTAAAATATAAAATAGTATAATTAAGGTAATATATATTTAACTCCACGAATCAATAATAAATTAGAAGAATTATTAAAAAAATTCAAATTATGACATACTCCCATAACTATTTTAAACGTTTGCCCGCTAAACAAAAATAAAAAGGAAAAAAATAATTTTAAATCTAAGTTTACTCATAAAAACTTACATATCTATCATACATGACCATTATTAGGGTGAAAAGTAAAATTTGCACTTAAATTAAACCTTTTTGCCATTTAAAAAGCTGTAATTTTTTTATAAAGAAAAAAAAATTGTAACTTGAGATGTGGATTATAGATGCTGCCCAAAAATTAAATGAACCTGTAAGACCCTTCATCCATAATTAAACCTTATCAGCTGATCAGAGGCAAAAATATATAAACACTCGACATAACATCAAACTGTTAAAATTGTAATGACAATATCCAGCAGCTAGATAACAGAACTATAATCCCATAGAGCTGCTTTGCCATAAATAGAGGAAAAACTGACACCACACTTTTTAAAAGACATCAACAGACAGACGCCACCGTCTATCAAGCACCCAGTTCTGTGAACTGCTACGAGAAGATGGGGGAGTGTTCAAAATAAAATCCACAACACACGCAAGTAAAAGAGAAATGCTGGACACAACGAAGTCTTTATTGTAATGATAATGCCAACATTCAGCTGAACATACTCCAAAAACCCGCACGGTTCACTTGCCACCTTTCTTGGCAGCAGATTTGGTGACTTTGGCTCCACTTGGATCCTTCTTCTCAACACTCTTGATGACTCCAACAGCCACAGTCTGACGCATGTCCCTAACAGCAAAACGTCCAAGTGGAGGGTACTCAGAGAAAGTTTCCACCACCATGGGCTTGGTGGGGATCATCTTGACAAGCCCAGCATCACCGTTTTTCAAAAACTTGGGCTCCTTCTCAATCTCCTTACCAGATCGCCTATCAATTTTGGTCAAAAGCTCAGCAAACTTGACAGCAATGTGGCAGGTGTGGCAATCCAGCACAGGAGCATAACCACCTCCAATCTGGCCAGGGTGATTCATGATGATAACTTGGGAGGTGAAGTTGGCAGCTTCCTTGGCAGGATCATCCTTGGAGTTTGAAGCGACATACCCACGTTTGAGATCCTTGACTGCAACATTCTTCACGTTGAAACCAACATTGTCACCAGGAAGAGCCTCCTGGAGGGCCTCATGGTGCATCTCCACTGATTTAACTTCAGTGGTCAATCCAGTAGGACCAAAAGTAACAACCATACCAGGCTTGAGGACACCGGTCTCCACACGTCCAACAGGGACAGTTCCAATACCTCCAATCTTGTAGACATCCTGAAGGGGAAGACGAAGGGGCTTGTCTGTGGGCCTCTTGGGTTCATTGATTTGGTCAAGAGCATCCAGAAGAGTGGGGCCCTTGTACCAGTCGAGGTTTGTAGACCTCTCAATCATGTTATCACCTTCAAAACCAGAGATTGGCACAAAAGGAATTTTATCTGGGTTGTAACCCACCTTCTTAAGGTAGGAAGAAACTTCCTTAACGATTTCATCATACCTAGCCTTGGAGTACTTTGGGGTCGTTGCATCCATCTGTTCAAATGTCAATTAGATCATTTAAGTCCCCTTGCCTTTCCTAGACAGCACCACAAAGGCAACTATAGACTGCAAAAAATAGGAAACAAATAACAGTTAAAAAATACCTTATTACAGCAACAAATCATTTGCTTGACACCAAGAGTGAAGGCAAGGAGGGCATGCTCACGAGTCTGTCCATCCTTGGAAATACCAGCCTCAAAACCTCCAGTTGTTGAGTCAATAATGAGGACAGCACAGTCAGCCTGAGATGTACCAGTAATCATGTTCTTGATGAAATCACGGTGACCAGGAGCATCAATGACAGTACAGTAATATTTGGTGGTCTCAAACTTCCACAAAGCAATGTCAATGGTAATACCACGTTCGCGCTCAGCCTTAAGCTTGTCAAGCACCCAAGCATACTTGAATGACCTTTTGTTCATTTCAGCAGCTTCCTTCTCAAATCTTTCAATAACACGCTTGTCAATACCACCAAGCTTGTAGATCAAGTGACCAGTAGTAGTTGACTTCCCAGAGTCAACATGGCCAATGACAACAATGTTGATATGAAATTTTTCTTTACCCATTATAAAATTCTGTGACAAAAACATAGAAAAAGTATTGAGAAAAATGATAAAGGATCACATGGACAAGATATTTCTACCTCAAGGAAATAAAATAACAAAAAAAATTCAGTATGAACAGAAAATTAAAACATCTCAAATGAAAAAATATATCAACCTCACATGCTGAAATGATTAGTTAAATATACAAGACCTACACTCCATAGAGTTTAGCAAACTCAGGAATTATATTTTTCAAAAACTTAAAATTTAAAAAAAAATATGGAACATCAACAATGAACTAATTATGGAACTGTGTCAAACTAAGACAGTGTAAATGGAAAAGATAAAACTCGGATAATTTAATATCAAATTGACTAATCAAACAAAATCAGTAAATACACGCCATATCATGCAAACTAAAACATAGGCAATGAGTAATTTAGTAGCCTAAAATAAAACTCACGAAGATTACAAACTTACAATGGCAGGACAAATAAAGGGTTCGACACAATACGGATAAAGTCAAAAGTAACCACCAATTTAAAATATCATTTCAAATATTGCATAATTGAAGATGTAAATTAAAACACTGATAAACCCACTTAGCATGCGATGATTAGTAATCATAACCAGATATAAAACACCCTTCAATCCAATCGAAGCTACTGTGGTGCAAGCAGATACATAATTAAAAATATATATAATCCAACGCAAATTATAACAAAAGTTATAAATCTTATGAATTAGTAATAGATATATCTAGCATCAATACAGCTAGATAAATTTCAATGCAACAGACATAAATGAATGATCTATAAAAGTTGAAATCAAAATTGCAATAAACGGCGCATAGATTAAAATAAAATACATAGACAATAACGGATAAGGGATCAACATCGAACCTTGGTAGCTGCCTAAAAACCCTAGCCGCGAGAGAAATTAAAGTGAGAGCTGGGGAAGAGTCGGGGATGTGAAGGGAGACAGGGTTTGAGGCGCTTTAAATATGTGCTGATTCATTGAGGTTCGGGAAATACCCTTGTTAAACACTTGGAATGACCAAACGGTCCTTACATACTGATTTGGCGATGATTTTTTATTATCTGAATTGGTGATATTAAATTCCCACTTTCTCAACAAATTTGAATAAATTCAAAAAACAAAAATAAATATTTAAAAAAATAAATTTAAAGACTCATTATTTTCATCTTTAAGGAAAATTATTTCATAAAAAAAAGACATAATTTATTAGAGTTGAGCAAAAAATCCGATTAATTTGATCGAATTTGAAAAAAATGGATTGGTTTTGATCTGATTTTGGATTCGGATTCGGATTAGATTTTAACAATATGATCGGATTCAGATTTGGATTCGGATTGAAAATATTTAAATCTGTATAATCCGATCTAATCCGATATATTTAATATATTATATATAAACTAAAAGCCCTAACTTGTCACCCTCTCACTGCCTCTCACCCTAACCTTCTCACTCTCACCCTCACCCTCACCCTCACCCTCTCATACATGTGTTCGCTTTTGATCTGGTGATGAGTTATTACTCTTCGACTTTTTTGGGTTATATAATAGCTAGGATGTTCTGGCTTTCTGTCTATTATGTAGATCGATTTAGTTGTAGAATCATTTGTTATTTGATGCATTATGGATTTTCGAAGTTGTTCTATTTTCTCTCTAAATTTATGTCATGGTTGGGGTTTTTTGGCTTTCTTCGTTTGCTTTGTAGTTTGTTCTTGTCTATGCTATAGAGGTAAGGTTTTGTTTTTCAAGTTCCAATACCTTATTTCGAAGCTCATGGTAGATTTTGTGAGTGTTGCAGTTAGATTTCTTCTAGGAGTTCCAGGGGTTTTGTATGATTTATTGCAAAAAGAGGTTGTAGTTTTGAGGAAAGCTAGTCATAAAAAAGATCAAAGCTTGAAAGACAAAGATGATGCCATTGAGGTAAATAACATTTATCGTATAATTTGTATAACTCTGAGTTATGCTTTAATCTGAATGGTTTCAATTGTTGCTATTAAGATGCTAGCTAAGAAGGTAGATACATTAACCAAAGCCATGGAAGTTGAGGCAAAGAAGAAGAAAAGTTGTTGCTACAGAGAATGAGGTGGCTTCCATGCGTGTGGAAAAGGATCACGAGCATATAGCCAAGAGGCTGGGGAACCTTAAAGGTTCTGCCAGCAGTGCCCAATTGCTTTTTGAAAGGTTCTTTGTTGATATATGTTGTTACTCTTTTGTATATGTTGTCATTTACTTTTTTTGTGTTTCATGACATGCATTTATTTCTTTTTTGGTTGTGGAATTACCACCAATAATATGATATCTACTGCAATCTTATCTAAATTGATCAATTTTCTTTTTTACATTCTTTGTTCTATGTTGTGTCATCCACACATCGTTGCAAAAATTTATGTGCATGGTTTTTCAACTCTCAAATACCATATTGTTTGATGCAAGTTCCTTACTTCCTGTTGTGTGTTTTACAACACACAAAAACGTGCAAGTATACACGGTCACAAGTAATAATATTTGTAAGTAAAGATCGTTCCCACGGAGATTTGTTATTATAGTTTGTTGAGTACTAAAATTGTATCTCTCTGATTTTATCCAAAACAATCATTGATTAATAAAAAAGTAACATAAGAAAATAAAAGAAATCTAGGATTGCAATTTTTCACCAAACTAATCCACTCAAATAATGTTATTTTATTTTGATTTATATTTTTTAGTAAATTTAATTTGTCAACCGAAAACTTCTTTTTTTATTATTCATACATCTCTTCCGAACTCCGTATAAACACACCTCGTTAAATTAATTCACTATATCTCTATGAGAATTAAATTTAATAAGATTCATTAAGTTCTAAGTTTTCAAAAGGTCACACATACAATTAGGGTATATTCCTATCCTTCATCATACATGTCATTCTACTTACGAGCAATATACACACAAATGCCTCTTCCAAGTTTATTCATGTGCCACGGATCGTTTTGATAAGATTCGTAAATAATCAAAAAGCATTAAGCACAAAATAGAACGAACAAATCGAACGTCTTATAAATCTATCAAAAATAATTAAAATCAAAGCTTCATAAATTTAGATCAAATGCAACCCTAGAAAAATTAAATTACTTTATAAAATTAAAATAAAAATTACAACAACTACAGAAAAATTAGAAGAAATAGAAAGAAAAATTAAAACATCTAATATGAAAATATTTGGCACACGCAGAATACAACAAAAGCCAAAAAATGACTTCTGCGTGTTTTGCCGTCCAAAACCGAGCAACACAAGAAAACTAAACTCTACCCAAAACTCCAAAAACTCTAACTCAAAAAAAAAAACTAAAAAAACTCTATCATCTTATCACCTATTTATAGCTAAAAAATACATCAAAAAAATATTAAAATTTAATACACGCGGGGGACAGGGAAGTGTGGGGAAAATAATAAATTACACGCGTGGGGGACAAAAATTGTATCGAAAATGGAATCGAAAACGCGGCTAATATGAGTGGGCGAGCAGTCCGTTTCTGTTTTTCTTATCAATACACGCTGCCACGTGTCGCTATCTGATTCGCTAAAACCAATAGTGGGACACATGGCAGCACTTCATTCGCTGCGGGAAACGAGCACACGCGAAAGCAGTAGGTGGATTGGGCGGCAGAAAGTGCGGCAACGGTTGGAACGGGGACTTGATCCTGTGCTTTCGCATTCATTGGAACATGCCACGTGTTGGAACATGATTTGCTTCAATATTAAGTGGGACACGTGGCAGATTATGGTTCGTGGAATAACCGGACGCACGTGGATCGACCGCATAGGAAATGGGGCGCGAGAAGGTGGGGGACAGGTCTACGCGGCGTCAGACGGGTGGGTCCCACGTTGCACGCCGGCCTGCGCGGCAGGTGGGCCCCACTCGGGCATCGAGCCACGCGATGGAGGATATCCCTGCACCCACTCTCCTTGGTCGGGTTGAAGTGCACGCGCGCATCTGAACCGTTGATGCATTGATTTGATGGTCCACGATGAAGCGTGGATAGCGCCGCGTGGAATTTCTTTCCTGCGAAGAAAACTAACTTTTATTAATTATATTTTAACCCACAAATATATTTCAAATTATATTTTAAACTTTTATTTAATTGCAATACAGCCTTTTTTGTAATTTAAATTAAATTTTAAACTTTTAATAATTGAAATTAAGTCCGATTTTAATTTAAATTATATTTTCAATTTTTATAAATTGCAATTAATCACTCTTTTACTTGAAATTATATTTTTGGACACAAATTTGCCATTCAGAATGTTTTCGATACAATTTATTTAATTTTCTTAAAATATATAAAAAACAGTAAATACTAATTTATTAAACTAAAATTAACTAAAAATAGAGAGAATCTAGCAATTATAATTAATAAAATAGGTGAAAATAACTATATAAAATACAGTTATCACTTCCCGCATGTTGATACGTAATGCTTGTAAATTATATCCTTGATTTATATGGTTCTATTTCATTATTTATGTTTGCTTTTGTTACAACTTTTTGGTATTAGTATTAGTAGTTAACAATCAGAGATCTTAGCTATTATAAAGATATAAACAACTTTTGTTAGGTTTCTTAGATATTTTAAATTCTTGATTTTAGTGACATTAACCAAGAAGAAGAGATACTGAATTTTGCTAGCTTATATAGTCTTCATTGTGTTTGGTGGCTATTTTACTTGTCATTAAAATTCCCTACTAATACTGCTTTATTACACAATAGAAGCCTTTGCTGCAATTCTCCTAATTGGTATTAGAATTTGCATCTCAAACCCAGTCCTCTTCATGTCATGCATTCTGTCATAAACTTGAAATTCTAGAATATTGAGTTGTTTTTGACATCAAAAATCTATGTATGATTATGGATAGTGGCATAACCTTTTTTCTACATTTGTTAATATTGTATTCTCTTAAAAGTTTTGTGTATGCCATTCCTATTTCTTCTAGCATGATATGATTGTTCATCAAATGAATGAGATGATTACGTGAGATACTTGAATCCTGATGGAATGGAGATGACTTTTGTAAGCTATATTTATTTTTGGTTGTGATTTATGACTATCGAACTATTTCATTTATGATATTGTAAGTGTAGACACTCAATATGTTAAATCCTAGTTAAATTTCTTCATTATAGGGTGTTATGTATCCTCATGGTTATGTGTTTGCTCCTTACAGTTCATATTCTCCATTAGCTTCCTTAGTACCCAATATGTGGAATTTGGAATGAGTATATGGTTTTCTATCTTGGGTAACTGTCGCTTAAATTTCAATTTTTACAAAATGGCTTATTGATGAAAGTTATATTATGATTTTTGCAAGTACTGGTGACCACACATTTGAAAGGCGATAATTTTAGTCTCCAAAGAACATATTTGTATATTTATATTTCATGACATTTAGGCTCATTATAAATTAAAATTTGTATTGTACTCCTTTCTATGGACAAAGACAAAGAATAAGGTTTTGCATTGGCTAGACAATGAACAAGTAAAGCAATCACTTCCTCCATGTTGCGGCCATTCATTTAAAGGATTGTGATTTGTAAGTTCTATTAAATGAATCATTTCATAACCAACTCATATTGAAGCTTTGGAGTGAATAACATTTTAAAAGTTTTATTTTATTTTGATGTATTTTGAATTTTAATTTTTTTATACATTATGTTAAAACTATTGATATTTGTAGTTAAATTATATAATTAATATTGAATTTTTTTCTTTTAGATCATTTTTATTGAACTATTTTTAATCATGTTGTCACTTGAAATAGAAAATATTTTTATTTTTATTTTTTTATGATTTTGATATTATCTATCTTATCAATTCGATCGGATTCGGATTTGTTCGGATTGATATTTATAGTGGATCGAATTGATATTTATAGCGGATCATATTCGGATTCGGATTGACATGTACAATAGATCGGATTCAGATTAAATAATTCATAATTCAATTTGATCAGATTTGGATTAACATGTGCAGCGGATAGGATTTGGATTAAATAATTCATAGATGAGATCGAATTCAAATTACCTTAATATTGGCGATTTCAAACCGATACTCACCCCTATAATTTATTATGAAATAAGTAATAAATAAATAAACATTAGTATCTCAATATAAAATGAATGTATAATATATCATTATTAACAAAGAAACTATATTGAATAAACTATATAAAATTTTCCAAAAGGATAAAAAAATTAGATGCATTTATTTGAGAAGAATTCAAATATTAATATAATCTCATTACAGGGAAGGAATAGATACACACATAAAAATAGTAATATTAGAGAATAAAACAATAAATATGAAAGATGTTTTATTATGAATGATTTATAGTAATTTAGAATATCAAAAGCTAAATTTTACGATATACTCTAGGTATGCTATTAATATTAATAATAAAAATTTAAATCAAATATTAAGTCTAACTTATGAATTTGAAAAAAATAGATTTAATGAAAGAAAAAAATCATTCATTTTACATTACTTGGTAGGATATTCATTAATAAACAGTCATAATTGTTCTGTATAAGGACAAAATGAATTTATAAAAATAAATAAAACCTTTTAGAAACTTTGATAAATAATAAAAATAGAAATATTAATAGACTTTAAAATATCGGATGAATAATACTTAAATATCAAGGAGAAACCTCTAATACCACTAAGAAAAAGTAATATAATTAAAAACAATTATATACCAATATTTACTTTTATAGATCATAAAGAAGAAACCTCAAACGAACAAAAAGTTAAAAAATTAAAAGATGAAGTTTAAGTAATAAAAATATTAGTTCATGATGTTATATTAAGAAGACAATAATGTTTAAAGATAAATTAAAATATATATAGTTACAAATAGATAAAAGACTAATATGCGTAAAAAACTCAAACAATATTAATGAAAGTTTTGACACTTCTAATAGAAAAACTAGATTTAGTCATAGAATCAAACATAAAATACCTATAAAGTATAATCGAAACACAAAAAGAATTATTAAAAAAATAGATAAATATGGTTATAATAAACTATAACAAATATATATATATATAAAAAACTAATAAAAGATGTATATAACATATATAGAAACAAGAATATTATATGTCATAAATGCGATCCTTTATAATGATTAAAAGTAGAACCACCTAGGACATGAGATACCCTGGTTCCTAGAAATGAGAGAAGAAAAATCTAACAAAAAATATATAATTTCAATTTAATAGAATATAGAAAATAATTAGAAAAACAATTAAAGAATCCCAAAAATAAGAATATAAGAAAATTAACTAGTTTGTTAACACTAACTAAAGAAAAAATATAAGAACATTATAATGAAAAACCTTGTTCAAATAAAGAGAAAGATGATATGATAATAATCAGTGAGACTAATACTGAACCAAAAATTATGACCCAAGAAAGTCATATGAAATCAATTTTTTACCAAGAAAGAACATCTGATCCACACAAGGAAGATAGAAGTAGGCAAATGTCAAGAGAGCTCAACATTACCAATAGAATAAGATAATCACCCAAAATGGAAAAATGGTTGCATTGGAAAATTAAAGGTAATATCTCACCAGAATTCAAGCTTCGTAATAATTATAAATATGATCTCTTAGATCTAGATTGTATAAAAGATAGAAAAAGTCCTAGATGAATGGGCCAGTAGTATGAGTATACTCATATAAATCTCTCAAACTGTACAAATAAACCCTTCAATCTGTAGGGTATTAAAAACTTATAAAATGATAGAAAATATTAAAGTTTACCTTTCAAATTTAACAGACCAACAACATTTATCCATGCAAATGAATACTCACATAGGAAAAAAATATTTAGATATAATAATAAATGAAATATACAATAAATTTATTGGAAAAGATAAAGAAAAAATTATCAATAATTATAGTGAAAATGAAATCAATGAAGTCAAATGACATCTAATAAATATAGAAATCTATAACATGTGTTAAATACATTCTTTTATTTATAAATATAAAATTTATTACCATAAATTACCCACTCTATATGCAAATAACTTATAAGAAAATATATTTTTTTCAAAATTTACCTGGAACATTACATAAGACCTTAACATAAAGTTAGAATCAAAGAAATAGAAAACCATACCATACTCCCTAGGAGGAAGAATAAGAATCCCTAAAAACGTGATAATTATTAAATATCAAGAAAGAAAAAAATATATACAAATAAGAGAAAATAATAAAATTTGTTGTGATACAAAGTATTTTAGAATACCCAAAAAAAATTAGATGTAACATAAAACTCAATAAATAGAAATATAAAAAATACAACAGATATAAAAATATAAATTCAAAAATACAAGATTTTTAAAAATATAAAAAGAAGATTTAATAGAGAAACCTATAAGAAAAGATATTTTAGAAGAAAGATGAATAAATCTCATAAAAACAAGAATTATTGCTCTTAAGGGAAAAGAAAATACATATGTTGAATATGTAATGAAGAAACACATTATGCCAAAGAACGCCTGAGTAGGCTTCAACATAGGAATGAATTAAAAAAATTCAAAGATACCAAAACTCTTATAAGAGAATTTAAGATGGAATTAGAACCAATCAAGAAATCTGATATAAATGATACTTATACTATTTATCTATTAGAGGAAATTGAGGAAGAAGTAACCGACTCATAATATGAACACTCAAAATATGTGTACGCTTTATCAGAAGATAAATTATTTGCATATCGGCTGACCCATTTAAACATTAAAGAAAGAAAGAAAAAACCAAAATCGTGCTCATTATAAACCCATTTGTCCCCATACGTTAAACCTTTCCTACCTTTACCCAACCAACCTTTTTCATCTCAAAATGTCGGTAGCCACTCTTCTCGTCTTCACCTTGGTGAATCTTTCGATATTATTCTCGGTAATCTCTGGTAAGTTTCTTTTTAGGTTCGTAATCTTCCTCTCTCTATGTTATTATTGCATGGTAATTGTTAGTTGTTTGTGTTGATACAAGTACATGAAAAAAATGTAGAAACAATATTATCGATAATCTGAAAAGAACTGTTTCGGTTGAGTCGCGGACTAGGTCGCTATCTTTAAGAAGTTTTGTGACTCTGTTCAAAAAAACAAGTCAGAATCTTTGTTGTCTGTCTCGAAACTTCACTGGATTAATGAAGACTAGAATGCTACACCTATGAAATTTTATTGCTCAAAAAACTCAAAATAATTTAGTATCTTTTTCTTTTTCTTTCTAAGAGTTTTTTCTTAGTAAAAGACGGTTGAAAATTGTTATGTTAAAACTGAGAGCTGAGATCCTCTATTTATAGGTTTGAGAAAACGTGTGACCATTATGACAATAACAGACATGTGTGAGTAAAGAAAAATAATAGCCATTTTCAGAATAAAGAAAAGCAACAATCATTTTCTATTGGAAAAGTATTTTAAAAAAAATCAAACAATAAAATGTCACCTTAACTTACCACGCACACGCACTCGGATGAACGACGACGACATCATGCAGTATCACATTTGATTAGATCCTCTCCCTTTTATAAAAGTAGTTGTTTCTTGAGACTCAAACTCAATAACTAATCATTTTTTATTTATATATTTTTAAATTTTATTTATACAGCTTGATATGAAATAATAATAAAAAATAAGATATTAAAATTGACATTTTTTATTTTATAAAAATTCATTTTTTTTTCTAATAGACTGTTTAGTGGGTTATTAGCAATAGTACTACCATACTATTGTTCAAACCAATATTCCTATTTGATATCTGTAAATAAATCTCAATATTAGTACTGTTTTGATTTATCGGAGAAATGGGTCTGTGGGTTAGGCCATATTCATTCCACCTTAAAACAATACGAAGGATTGAAAGATGAATTCAATAGAAGTCTGGCTAATCTTAAAAATTGTTTTTTATTATGACTTCTGGCACGTGGACTAATAGTAATAATTATGTATTTATGCCCGTAAATTTTTATTATATTGATATTTATTGAAAATTCGAAAAAATAATTGCATTTAAAATTACGGAATATTTAAAAGATTATCATACCTTCTTATGCGTCCAAATGATTAGAATGTATCATCTGTATTTATGTAATTTTTGATTGCAATTAGAGATTTATCCAAAATGTATTATCTTATTATCCTTGTATTATAAAACTTGTATTTCATGTCATATGTTTCTGTATAATATAAAAATAAGTTATTATTTTTTTAGTGTTTGTTCTATAATAGAATTAAAGTTTAAAAAATATTTGGAATCAAATTAATCTAATTTTTATTTTGAGTGTATGTTTGGATCCAAGACTCAAAAGTAATATTTAGTATTAAACATTTTATCAAAAAATTTAATTCAATTCATTTGAATTCATAATAAAATTAAAAAATTATTATTTGATACTTACTAAATTTATCTATCCAAATTTAGGTCTTATATATCTTCAAATAGTGTCATTTTTTCTACTAAATTTTTTACATGTATAAAATTTGCAAGGTTTAAAAGACAGAACCTAATCTAATCAGGAAGAATTTCCCATTTCCAACTCGCATAGATATTAACATCCTGACTTTCAGGTTTAGGTTTCTTTTTTTCTTTTTTTCTTTTTCTAGAACAACTTTCAAGGATCATGGTCTACAGGTCTAGTTGAACTAGCAAAAAAATAAAAATAAAAAAGTTACAAACATGCTGGCCACATAGCCAACAAATCTTATTTCTCTATTACCAAAAAAACAAATTACTAATTCTTGATGAACCAGAAATTCCTTGCTAAACGAGTATAAGACTTGCAAAAATATATGCATAAATTTGAGTCAATCGGTGGCAATTAAGCAACGCTATTGAGCCTATTGTACATTGCTAAAGCGCAATACCAATAACAATATGAAAAAAATTTAGTCAAAGTTCTAAATTAGACTTAAGTGAGTATTAACTTTTTAAAATAAAAACTATTTTTTTATCAGGATCATGTAACGATAAAAAATTAAATTTGAGTTAAATTTATGATAAAATATACACGTATATTTAAAATATTATTATTTAAATGAATTAAAATAGATATTAAAATTAAAAAATAAATAAGACATAGAAAATGAACAATGAAGTGTTATAGTTGTTGTCGAATGGTAAAAAATAATAATTAAAGTGATAATTTTTGTATCATTAATGAAATAATGTGTAATTACGTTCTAAATTTAATTTAAAAATTCTCTTAAAATTAGTTGTTTTTGTAGTCTTTTTGCACTAACCAAAATTGCTATTTGCAGTTTTAAGCTTTGAATATATATAGCTTTAAATATTATAATTTTCTATGGAGATCCTAAGTAGAAAATCTATTTTTATAGACAAATTGTTAGTTCTATGTAGGTTTTAATAATAAATCTAGTGCCGTACATACTCCTGTCAATATCTAGCCTAGTGTGTTCATGTTTTATGTAAGATTCTATAATATATAATAGAGATATGAAAACGTAATAAGATATGTTTATCTTGGTACTTTATTTTTATTAAAATATAAATTACATATAATAATATATTGTATCTAACATTTTTTTGTAAAGTAAAAATATAATATGTTTTTTCAATGGGTGCGGATTTTCTTTTTTTTTAAAATAAAAAATGATAAAAAAATCTCAATGTTATTTATTGTGAAAATGATACTTAGGTCTATATTTATTTTTTGTAACAATTTATTCTTATTATTATTAAAAAGTGATTATACACAAAAAAAATATTTTTAATTATATTAGATAAAAATTGTTATAATTTAAACAAAATGTAATTGAAGGAAGTGAAAAAAAATCAAATAAAAATAAAAAAATAGATATTTGTCTTTATATGATCATTTTTTTTATAACAAAATAAATATAATACTTTTAGAATCAATTTTTTTCAAAACAATGTCTAGGAAAATAAAAGAAATCACACACTAATATATATACCAAGTAAATTTACTATGAAATAGATATCAATAGCCAAATAAAAGACCTAAGATATATTTGCCTAAAGAGTATATCAATTCTTGTAAAAACCTTGTAATTAGAAGCTCAAATCACTGTAACATCTATTTTGAAAGAATTTTCGGAGCACCTACAAATACAAAAATCAGCCATACCCATAATCAAGGATGACATAGAATTATTCCAGCAGTTAGAAGTTACGTACTTAGGCCCCCAACAAAATCAATAATTACACAACGACTAAACGGATGAAGGCTATAGAGGCCCATTTGCTTTCGAAATGAACCACTTTGGTCCTCCTTTTTGTTTTTGTTTTTTTGGAAAACATCAAGTTACGTAATTTTATAAAATGTATAACTTTTACTATTCACGCTAAAATTGGGGAAAATTACATATGATATACACATGATTTATTTTATTCACTAGTAAACCTGAGTTTTCAAATTGTTGTCTTTTTATCTTCTTGATCTCTATTATTCTTCTTGTTTTTCAATTTTCTTACTACTTTATCCAAATTCAATACATTTTATAGATGACATAAAATTGTTGTCAAAATACTCTTTTTATTTATTAAATATAAATATCTATAATATATTTATCAAAATACTCTTTTTATTTTATGCTATAATTCTTCATTTATAAGTTAGAAGTACTAAAAATATGTATTAATATAAAATTGAACAAATTTAATAACTTTTAAAAATAATACAAAATTTAACAAAAAAAATATAAAATCAAGTTAATTAAAGCACATGTCAATTGATATATAATGCATTAAAATATACTTACTATCCATGAAAGCATAGTCCATATGGTAGACATAACAAAACGTTTTAATCTTTTATTTTATAATTTTTTTAAACGTCGAGAGATAACTCATCTAATTTATTTTTTTCTATAACTTTATATATACATAATTAATGCAATAAATTATGAATTATTTTATTATTATGTGCGGAATACAACTAACAAAGATTATTGAGAAATGATAGTATTGATTTTAAAAATTGATAAATTTATAACTTATAACGAACATTATTTGAGAGATATTATTAAATATATTAATAATCTTTTTATTATCTCCTTTTAAATATAAGTAATTATGTTTATAATTAATGACACATTTGATGATAGTAAGGAAAGTTATGCCTGAGCAAACTTTCATGAATGAATAATTAAAAAAATTATCAAAATATAACATAATAGTTCATAATGATTAATCATAATGAAACCAAATGTTGATAATTCATAATATCATGTGGTATCAAAATTGAATTTATAAGCATCTAAGGGTGTGTTTTGTTATTGAGAATGAATAACATTTAAGTTCTTAGTATCCATTAAATTAGTTGAAGTAAATTCTCTAAATATAATAGCTTAAATTCATTTATTTGATTCATGACTTCAATAATGATATTGTGAAAAGATAAAATGTATCCTTTAAATAATTTTTTTTTATAATTGTTATATAAGTCCAAGGCCTAACTCAATCCAATAAGAACTCATTGAGTTAATAATTACACATACTTATAAACTGTACTACAATTAAACGGCTAGTCGATGTGGGACAATACAATCCTTCAACAATAACCATCCTATTTTTTAAGCATAACAACTACATTAATAGTGAAAAGTTAGGAAGACATATTAGTGAGAATGCTTAAATTTGATGGTTTTAAAATTATAAAAATATAAGTAGAAGATTTAATTTTTCTAAGAAATTCTAATTGAGGTTCAAATTATGATGTATTTTTTATCAACATTTAAGAATGAAAAAGTATATTTTTAATGAATCTTAACTTTTCAAAATAAATGTCAAAGATCACGTTGATTAGGAAAGCTTTTCTTTGCGACAATAATCTCATAAACATCTTTTCTTTGACAAAAAAAAATACTTATATTTTTTTAGTAATATTAGTCTAATGTATAATATAAATCGAACTTCTTCAACATGAAACTATAAAAATTATTAAAAACATTCAAATTATATAAGAAAAATATTTTAAATTTTTGCTCATCCTTACACACCTAAAATATTTTCACTACTAAAAAAACTTTTTTATTTGATGGTATTAAAATGATATATTTGTTATTAATTTTAAAAATGTTATTATTTTTTTGTAATCGTTCAAAAATTAATCCAAATTTAGGCTCCGTTAAAAACCCCAATCTTGAGTGATAGAAAAATTTATACTTATTTTGCAAAAATATATAAACACGCAACATAACATATCATTGTTAAAATTGAAGTAACAATAACCAGCTGCTAGATAACGGAACTATAATCCCATAGAGCTGCTTTGACATAAATAGAGGAAAAACTGACACCACACTTTTTAAAAGACATCAACATAGAGACGCCACCGCCTATCAAGCACCCAGTTCTGCGAACTGTTACGAGAAGATGGGGAAGTGTTCAAAATAAAATCCAAAACACATGCAAGTAAAAGAGAATGCCAACATTCAGCTGAACATACTCCACAAACCCGCACGGTTCACTTGCCACCTTTCTTGGCAGCAGATTTGGTGACCTTGGCTCCACTTGGATCCTTCTTCTCAACACTCTTGATGACTCCAACAGCCACAGTCTGACGCATGTCCCTAACAGCAAAACGCCCAAGTGGAGGGTACTCAGAGAAAGTTTCCACCACCATGGGCTTAGTGGGAATCATCTTGACAAACCCAGCATCACCGTTTTTCAAAAACTTGGGTTCCTTCTCAATCTCCTTACCAGATCGCCTATCAATTTTGGTCAAAAGCTCAGCAAACTTGACAGCAATGTGGCAGGTGTGGCAATCCAGCACAGGAGCATAACCACCTCCAATCTGGCCAGGGTGATTCATGATGATAACTTGGGAGGTGAAGTTGGCAGCTTCCTTGGCAGGATCATCCTTGGAGTTTGAAGCGACATACCCACGTTTGAGATCCTTGACTGCAACATTCTTCACGTTGAAACCAACGTTGTCACCAGGAAGAGCCTCCTGGAGGGCCTCATGGTGCATCTCCACTGATTTAACTTCAGTGGTCAATCCAGTAGGACCAAAAGTAACAACCATACCAGGCTTGAGGACACCGGTCTCCACACGTCCAACAGGGACAGTTCCAATACCTCCAATCTTGTAGACATCCTGAAGGGGAAGACGAAGGGGCTTGTCCGTGGGCCTCTTGGGTTCATTGATTTGGTCAAGAGCATCCAGAAGAGTGGGGCCCTTGTACCAGTCGAGGTTTGTAGACCTCTCAATCATGTTATCACCTTCAAAACCAGAGATTGGGACAAAAGGAATTTTATCTGGGTTGTAACCCACCTTCTTAAGGTAGGAAGAAACTTCCTTAACGATTTCATCATACCTAGCCTTGGAGTACTTTGGGGTCGTTGCATCCATCTGTTCAAATGTCAATTAGATCATTTAAGTCCCCATGCCTTTCCTAGACAGCACCACAAAGGCAACTATAGACTGCAAAAAATAGGAAACAAATAACAGTTAAAAAAATACCTTATTACAGCAACAAATCATTTGCTTGACACCAAGAGTGAAGGCAAGGAGTGCATGCTCACGAGTCTGTCCATCCTTGGAAATACCAGCCTCAAAACCTCCAGTTGTTGAGTCAATAATGAGGACAGCACAGTCAGCCTGAGATGTACCGGTAATCATGTTCTTGATGAAATCACGGTGACCAGGAGCATCAATGACAGTACAGTAATATTTGGTGGTCTCAAACTTCCACAAAGCAATGTCAATGGTAATACCACGTTCGCGCTCAGCCTTAAGCTTGTCAAGCACCCAAGCATACTTGAATGACCTTTTGTTCATTTCAGCAGCTTCCTTCTCAAATCTTTCAATAACACGCTTGTCAATACCACCAAGCTTGTAGATCAAGTGACCAGTAGTAGTTGACTTCCCAGAGTCAACATGGCCAATGACAACAATGTTGATATGAAATTTTTCTTTACCCATTATAAAATTCTGTGACAAAAACATAGAAAAAGTATTGAGAAAAATGATAAAGGATCGCATGGACAAGATATTTCTACCTCAAGGAAATAAAATAACAAAAAAAATTCAGTATGAACAGAAAATTAAAACATCTCAAATGAAAAAATATATCAACCTCACATGCTGAAATGATTAGTTAAATATACAAGACCTACACTCCATAGAGTTTAGCAAACTCAGAAATTATATTTTTCAAAAACTCAATTTCAAAAAAAAATATGGAACATCAACAATGAACTAATTATGGAACTGCCTCAAACTAAGACAGAGAAAATGGAAAAGATAAAACTCGGATAATTTAATATCAAATTGACTAATCAAACAAAATCAGTAAATACACGCCATATCATGCAAACTAAAACATAGGCAATGAGTAATTTAGTAGCCTAAAATAAAACTCATGAAGATTACAAACTTACAATGGCAGGACAAAAAAAGGGTTCGACACAATACGGATAAAGTCAAAAGTAACCACCAATTTAAAATATCATTTCAAATATTGCATAATTGAAGATGTAAATTAAAACACTGATAAACCCACTTAGCATACGATGATTAGTAATCATAACCAGATATAAAACACCCTTCAATCCAATCGAAGCTACTGTGGTGCAAGCAGATACATAATTAAAAAAATATATAATCCAACGCAAATTATAAAAAAAATTATAAATCTTATGAATTAGTAATAGATATATCTAGCATCAATACAGCTAGATAGATTTCAATGCAACAGACATAAATGAATGATCTATAAAAGTTGAAATCAAAATTGCAATAAACGGCGCATAGATTAAAATAAAATACATAGACAATAACGGATAAGGGATCGACATCGAACCTTGGTAGCTGCCTAAAAACCCTAGCCGCTAGAGAAATTAAAGTGAGACCTGGGGAAGAGTCGGGGATGCTAGGGTTTGAGGCGCTTTAAATATGTGCTGATTCAATGAAGTTTAGTAAATACCCTTGTCAAACACTTGGAATGACATAGCAGTCCTTACATACTAATTGGCGGGAAAATTATCATCCATTCCCTTTATTTTTAGTATATCTTTATATATATTCTTAATTTTATAAAAATAATTTTAATATTACCAAATTTTATAATTAATATTATTGATGCTATTAGATATTTTTACCGTTAATTTTTTATCTGATACTATATTTTATTTCAATAATTTTGATATTAAATAATTTTTAGTTCAAATTAATTTTTTAATTTGAGAAATAAATATTGATTAATTTTTTTTTAAAGATTTTGTTCAAATAAATATTATTTTTAACAAACATAACCTAAAATGTTGTATGATTTTACATTGTTTTAATAAATATTCTTCTTTCGTTATTTTATATTTGATCTTTAATGACTTTATTAAAAACTTCACCTTATAGATTTGAGAACAATTTTTTTTTCTTCAACAAAAGATATGATATGTACTTATATTTATATTAATATTTATTTATTAAAAATCATTTACCAAAACGCTTCTTATTTACATTAACATATGGATCCATCTATATCACTTATCTAATAAAGACATTTATGGTTTTCATATTACTTTTTACAAAGATAGTAAAAATTTTATTTGGTGCTTTCAATCATATCTAATTCATTACAATTAAATGATTATTCATAATTGATATTTTTTTAATATCTTCTTAAATTAATATATAACTTATTATTACCTTTTTATGGAATAATTTACTTTGATTTAATAGGATATTTCATCTTTCTAGTTTCATGAAATATTTGACTAAATATTATTGTTATTCTATAATTAAGAGTTTTTTCATCAAAATCTCTTTTTAATAGAATCCTGGATTAGTCTACTATTTTTATTGAATATATTATTCATATTATAATAAAATAATAAGGATTATTGAGTTTTCTTTTATTTCAATCTATTATTGAACTCAAAAACCTTAAAATGCTATATGTATTAATAATAATATATGTACATTTGCTTTTACTATTTTCCTAAAAAATTAATGAATTTTTTAAAATTTTAAAAAAAATAATTTAATTATAATAAATTGTTGTTTGGTTAAATATTTTCAATAAACCCACGATAAAATAATTGATAAATAAGTTTTAGATTTGCCCTTTAGTAATGATGAGTATTTTGTATATAATTGATTGTTGTGAAAATTTTCATGATTTTAAGTTGATATTTTCCTATTTGTTTTATTAAATTATAAAGATTTAATCATTGGTTTGAGTTTATGTTTCTTTAATTTTAATTTTTTTCCTCGATAATAAGAAATGTTTTATCTATTTTCTCGAAGATTATCTATCTTGGTATCTTTCCTAGCATTGTTATCTTTTCTAATTGATTGTTGTGAAATTTTTCATGGTTTTAAGTTGATATTTTTTTATTTTTTTTACTAAATTATAAAGATTTAATCATTGTTTTGGGTTTATGTTTTTTTAATTTTAATTTTTTCCTCGATAATAAGAAATATTTTATCTATTTTCTTGAAGATTACCTATCTTGGTATCTTTCCTAACATTGTTATTTTTCATAGCATTATTATCTTTTCTTTTACACTTGTTTGGTTTTGTAAAATTTGTGCATAGTTGCTTTTTAAAATGGCTACTACATCATTGGGTTTGAGAAGTTTATGGTTTTTAAAATTGATAAAACTTCATTCTACTTCAATCTATATGTTAAGTATTTAGATTAGTCCATTTTCATACATAATCTTTCTTAAGTTTTACTCGTAAATATTTTATCATTTTTGCTAATTTTATAAGATAGGCTTCAATGTACGTCGAACATCATAAATAAACTTTGTAATTAGTTTTTATCATTGATGATACTAAAAAATCATTATATATTATTTTGGCACATGAGATTTGTTTAGTATTAAATATGTAGCAAATATATGACCTAATAAGTGTATGTATCCGTTAGGGTATGACGAGATTACATGGCTGACTTAATAATAGCCTCGGTCCAATAAGCTTGGTAAAACAAACATCTCAGTCGATAGAGTACCTCGTTATCTAACTATCAGGTCATAGATGTCAAGACGTGGTAAAATTACAAGATCTCGATGTGATCATGGTTGTCTCTCTCCATGAGCGACCCGAGAAAGTTACTTAGGAACCTAAAGCAACCTATGTATAGCGACTTTCATTTATCTATATATAACGACCTAATAATATAATATTTGTAGTGATTTTCTTTCTGTTTAAATTAATTTGTGCGCAATTTAATTACATATGTAACCGTGTATCCAAGTTGCTTAATATGTACCATGTCACGTATACGAGATGTTATACACAACACACACACACATATATATACCCTTTAAATGAGAGAATGCAAAATCCAATTCAGTTATCTAAATTTATACTTTTTACTACAAATCATTAAAATATTGTACACTTGAAATTCTCTACAAACAATGTTGAATGTGGTATTTTTCACATTTTATTTCATGTTCTAAATATTTGACCTTTTGTTGGACTAATAATGCATTTTTCGAACAATATTATTAGTTATTTCTTACATTTTATTAGGATTTTTAATATATAAAGATAATGTTGATTGGTATTTTCATTAAAGACTAATATATCATTAATATAGATATAATAAAATAGGAAAAAATCTTAAAAAATGTTGTCCATATATCGTTGAAATATATTTTGGTACATGTTTTAATTTAAATGGTAAAATAGTCAATTAGAATTGTCTCTATGGATAACCAAAGGTTATTAATAGTTGAGATTCTTTATCTAATCTGATTTACGAGAATCTACTATTGTAATTAAAATTAAAAAAAATTCATTAATGTCAATAACTCTTCATTTTTAGGGATAAAATATCAATTATCTATTGTTTCTTTATTTTGTAGTTTAAAATTTATTATTATTCTTTTATTTTCATGTCTTTTCACCACTTATTTTTATACTATAAGTATTGGGCTTGAGTATGGACTATGCTTAGTTCAATTACTCTTTCTTCTAAAAATTATATAATTTATTTACTTAATTATTCTAAATATTCTAGAGTATAACTTATAGGTTCTATTAGAATGATTTCCTAAGCTTGTCGTCTTAAGCAATTTCCTGATTTTCAATAACCTTTTATCTTGTTGTATTTCTTTTAATAATAGATTTTCATGATTATTAAATTCTAGATCATCTTCAACTAATAATTTCTCTTTGTGTACTATATTTTTATATATGATTTCTGTTTTTGGTACATCTCATCTCGTTTTTGCTTTTTATGTTGTTCATTAAACTTTTCTGATGACATACTCTTGACATTTCTAACCTTTGAAATATATGTTGTTTTTCCTTTTAATGTTTTATACTTATCTTATCTATATTTCGTGTAAATGGTTGATATAAATGTAAGAGTTATTTCTTGTAAATAAATTGACTTTCGTTTTCTGTTAATATATTTATAGATATGAAACTTTTCTCATCCTATTATAATATCAATATCTTTTATACATTATTAAGGTCAATTGTTGTATTATTTGTTATGATCTATTATTCTAACTATAAAGACTTTTAAGATAAGATTGTAGCTGAAAGTTCTTGTAAAAATATATATTTACTTACTACACTTATATTGACTGAGTATTTATAAGCATGTAAGTGTTATATATATACGTTCTTTGATTTTGTATTATATTTTTATGTAAGTACTATTAGTATTAGTTATGTCATATATGTCATTCATTCTCAGATATTTTCTCTCTATTTGTTTCTTCATTTTCATTTTCATCCATTAAATATATCGATTTTATTTCATCAATATCATATTCTTCTATTAACTTTAAGTCCATCTTATAGGCTTGTTTTAATGTTTTTGAATTTTTCTTATATTTCCTTTTATGAGTTTACATATTATGATATTCATGGTCATAATAATCTTCCTCATTGTATACTCAACACTTTCAAAAAAATTTACATGATGAAAAATAATTTTATTTTATGTGATATTTTTCTTCTAAAATATATTTTCTTATAAGGTTTATGGCTATATCTTTTCTGATATTTAAAAAAGTATTATTTTTTAAACCTTTTATATTTTTTATATTTTTGTTTTTAAAATTTTACACTACATTCATATTTTCTTATTATTTGAAAATTATGATCGTCACAATACAATTTAAAATTTTATTTAGCATAATTATATTTACTTATTCATTGACATTGTGAAAATATCTAAACATTTAGTTCTTTTTTCTACCTTCTAATATCTGTATTATTATAGTATTTTTATTTCTCCAATTTTTTTAAAAAGCTTGAAATATAATTCTTTGTAACTTTTTATAAACCATTTTCTTAACTTTTTGTTGTCTTTTAGATATTTTGTAGTAATATATTTCACATTCACTTATAAAAGAGTCTATGAACACATATTACATATTTTTATATTTGTTAAATATTATTTAGTCTCATTTATTTCTAGTTCACTTGTTTTAGTAACAAAGTTTTATTTTATCATCTCATATGAAATCTTTATATGTTTTATTTACTACTTTATCTAAATATTATCTTTTTGTTATAGAATATCCTTACATTCTAAGATCTATATTATTTGGTAGATTATTAAATCATACTTTAATGTTTCTAATAACTACTTTTAGTTCATTTTATGGTTTAATAATACTTTACAGATAGATGGATTTGTTCTAATAGTTTCAAATTTTTAATGTTTTTTATATCTCTAATACAATCTAAATTTAAATAGTCAATTTTATTATTATTTTTGTAAAGTTAGGATTATGGCAGTATAGATCCCCTAATACCTTAGTATAATACTTCTTCTATTTTTGGGTCTTAGCTTCTCCTCTTTGGATGATTATGTTTGTTTTGTCATTGCCTATTTCTTTCATTTCCACGAGGATCGTAAATTTCTCTTGAATTATAGAGAACATTCTTGTGTTTCTTTCTATAGTAAGTTTAGAATTTTTTGGTTTTGAATTTGTAGCATTGGTTACTATCATATAATATTCTTATTTATTAGAGTATATTAATTTTTTCTTTATAATGTTTTCTTAATTCATCATCTGTTAATATTAACGGACTTATTTATGTTCCTACATCATTATTTTCAAGATCTATAAATTATTATTTTTAATTATTTTTTATATTTGAATAGGTTGTAAATATTGTTTTTTTATATTTTATATTTTTTCCTTATGGGAAATTATTTCATTAGATATTCTTGGTGGCTCTTCTTTTAACTCTTCTAATGAATCTATGTTTAGAATATCCAGTTGTTATATTTTGTTCCAATTATTTTTTCTTATTTTTTTAAGGATTTTATTTTGAGTTTTATTTATATTTTGTAAAGATTTTATTTTTTCTTCTAAAATAATTAAGGTTTTTATTGTAACTTTTTGGTTATTTGATATGTTTATTAGATTACCATTATTTTATAATTATATTCCTTGTAATAAATTTTTTGATATTTTTAAGATATTTTTATTTTATAGTTTATAAATTTTGTTGTTATTGACTCGTTGGATAAGTTTTTTGAATTATTTAATTTATTATTTTAATTCTTTAATTTCTTCGTCTTGTTCCTATTATTGTTTATTTATTTTTATTTGATAATTTGTAATACGTTACTTTTTTTGCTAGTATAAGAGAATTTTCTTTAATATATGTGTTATTCTTTAGGTATTTCAAAATTTATTAAAAAAATTTGTTTTATTATTTATCCAATTCTCAAAAAGTTTAATCTATTCATATGATTTTATTTTGTCTATATATTGAACTATTATTGTTATTTTTTAATAAATATCTTACTATATAATATATTGAAAATTTATGTTTTTTTTTATTTCATTAAATATCTTTTTTCAAATTCAGAGTCTAAACTTAATATTTGGTTTATGTTTTTGTCATTAATATTAATAAAAAACTTAGGATATATTATGAATTTTAATTTCTAGTATAATAGGTTTCTATGAATCATTCTTAATAAAATATATTTATTATTTATGAGTATTAATTTTATTGGTATATTGATTCATTTTTTTTAATATTCTTTTATTAATTTTGGATTCCTCTTACACAAATTTATTCAATTTTTATTTTATATTTTTGAATTTTTTTGATGTTTTATTCATAATTATTTATTTATTAATTAATAGTATGTTATACATTTTTTTCACGTTTATAATACTAATATTTATTTTTTATTAATTATTCTATAATAAATTAAATATTTTCTTGAAAATATTTAATTTATTTTTAAAAATGATGAATTTTTGAATCTATCTTATTTCTTAAGATTTAATTTAATTTTTTGTATTTATTTAATTTTTTTTGCTAATTATAATTTATTATAAAAAGCATTGTCTTGTATTTTTATTCTTATTTTTATTATTTCTTGATTTTATATTATTTTTTTTATTTTTATGTATAAAATATTACTATTTATTTTCATTAAGTTGAGACTATTAATATTTTTAAAATTCTAGATATATTTTTGATTAAAAAATACAATTTTTATTTTTTTATAATCTGATTTGCTGATGATTAAAGTCCCACATTCCCTCCAAAGTCCAATGCGAGATTCCTATTTCTGATTTAAAAAATTCCATATTTCAAATTTTAATATATATTTTACAAATTTATTAATAAATATAATTAAATTTATATAATTTTATCTTATAAAAAGTTAGCATGGTAATTTTAATTATAATATATAATAATATCATTCGTAGATTTAGCTAATAGAGTCTTTGGTCTTAGGACTTAAAATGAACGATGAAGTATGGTGGTATTATTTTACGAATAATGAATATTAGAAAAATTAATTAGGTAATCATTAAATTAAATATATTTTTAAAATAAAATATAATTTTTTAAATAAATAAATTACGTATACATTTATACATATATATTAGAATTTAAACTTACCACCCATAAAATTAATATATTAGTAATTACCGAAAATTGATAACTAAATTTAACACATGATATAAAATGAACTTTTTCCTTAAATAACATTTTTTCAAACAAAATCGGATAGCATCATATGAATACATACATTATAAAGACAAAAAAGTCATCTTTACTAAATAATATATTAAACATAAATAAAACATCATGATATAGATGGAGCTATTATTTTATTGCATCTCTAGTGATTTTTGCCGGCAATCTCGTTGGATCTTAGATAATTTATTTTTAAATTATCTAAGATCATTGCATATATATTTTTAAAAGATCTATACATACTTTGAAATAATATTAAGACCTTACATTTGATATATAATTGTTAAGCAATTAATTTAATAAATTTTATGTAAATCCATACATAAATTGTAAATTAGGAGAGATTGAAAGGCCACAAATAAACAAGAATTAAAAAAAAAAAAATAATAACATCATAGCTCCAAAGTCCTATAGATATCTGAAACATATAGTACACAAATTAATACTATTATTTGTAAGTGATATAAAGAATTCATTGAAAATAAGAAAATATAAGAAAAATATGCATGTAAACTCAATATATTAAAAAAAATCATTTTATTTATTAAACTCAACAAAAATGTTAAAATTCTCTTATATTCTTTGAAAAATCTTACCTGTTAATACATAGTTACCCTAAAATTAATAAAAGAAGTAGAGAAACTAAAAAATTGCATGTAAGGCTGCTAGAACGTATATATATATATATATATATATATATATATATATATATATATATATATATATATATATATATATATATATATGATCTCATTCACTCTTAGGATGTATAGGTCAGTTCAAGCATTATCGCTTTGACATTCAGTTTTAAGATTTGAATCTTAATTAGTAGAAAATGAACAATATCTCTACTTAGAAGTTTCCAAATAGTATGAGTAAGTTTCTTCTCATACTAGGTCAAAACTATTTCAAGTTATACACAATGGAGAGAAAAGTTTTCTATATACTTTGTGTTGTCAGACAATAGAGTTTTCTTTCATCCGAAAAGGTCAAAAGAAGGAACATTATTATATCATTATTGTTGATTAAGTGATCGGTGGTACGTAGAAATAAATTAAGTAATTTTGTAGGGAAAAATTACTTGAAATATATGGTTAATATTTTATTGGTGCCAAAGCTATCCAAGATAGCATGTGAGCGACAGTTTGGGAGTAAATGAGAGAAAAATAAGATCTATATTGTTTCTACAAAATGGATAGAAGACTCTAGATGGGGAACAAAAGAATAAACACTACTATAAAAATGGGTATTTAAGTTAATACGTAAAGTCGGTTTTTAGAAAAAACCAACTTTAAATTTATTTAAAGTCGGTTCGGTGTAGAACCGACGCTATCCACGTAGGATGTAGCGTCGGTTCACCACGTCAACCGAAGCTATCCACGTAACATAATGTCGGTTGACACGTGGAACCGACGCTACACACGTGGATAAATTCTTTTCTCTTCTTTCTTTCCAGACAGAAACTATTTTCAGCATTGTAGAACTCTAAAAAACCGAAAACCTCCTCCACTCTTTCTCATTTTTCGGCCACCTACGACTACCATTTCCAGCACCGGTTAGTGAGTTTTCTTCCTCTTTAACTAATCTTTTAGATCCCCTATTATTCATATTTTTTTCTGTTATTATGTGTATAAATTTTTGTATTATATATGTAGGTTTATATTATAAGGAGAAGAATATGATGATCTTAAATAAAATAGAACAAAACCATGGTAATTTTTCTGCTATCAATTAATATTTTATTTTTCAAATATTTGTATTATTTGAACTATTTGCTAAACTGATTTTGTTTTTTTTTCTGCTCGAATACAGGTTTTTATTTGAGTATAATAGAAAATGAATAAATTAAAAAAAAAACGTAAAGTCAATTCATCCAGTGAACCGACTTTAAACTTTAAGTCGTTTAATTTAAAGTCGGTTCAACGAACCGACTTTAATGTCTCTTTTTGTAGTAGTGAAAATAACAATACTAAAGCGAAGTCTTAAAATTATTTTCGTCAAAATGATCAAAAATTAAAACGAATATTCATTTTATGTAATTAATTATAGATGAAATTGGTATAGTTAATTGGAATTACATAAATATTCATAAAATTGATGTTAGTATAGATAATATTACACGTTAATTATGTATGTATAATAAAATATTTAAATATATATTATTTATCTTAGAAAGAGAGACAAAGTAACACAAGATAATAACACAGGTGTGACTATAGTACTATAGACCTTAAAAATACAACACAGGTGTGACTATAGTACTATACCAGACCTTAAAGATAAGAGACATTGAAAAATAAAATAATCTTATAGTAGATGCAGCTAGGGAGATAACAAGAAGTAATTAAAAAATAATTTATATTATATATGATATATTGATGATGTTGGTATTACCAAGCATGTATCAATCGGAAGTATTTCAATTATAATTGAGGTTTTTCAAAACTAACATGGTCTTCGGTCACAATCTTAAGAGAATTTTTTCATAATATTGAGTATATTTTACTCTTTTTTATAATTTTTTTTAAAACTATTAAAAAGTTATCTTATCTTATAATATCTATTGCAATCATCACTAATAGAATTCTAGCCACTGTTACTAGCAACGTACAGTAGGTAACCTTATATATATATATTTTTATATATAATTAGTTATATTTATCGTAATTTTGGTCACCTACTGGATGTAACCTGTTACATTTATTTTTATATTTATATGTAATATATTATATCTATATTTATTTTTGTATGTAACATGTTACATCTATTTTTATCTTTGTATGTGACATGTTTCATACAATTCTAACAGAATCACCGACAATACATATAAAAAAATATGATAAGTTGTGACCTTGATATCATTTTATTTAAATTACGAAAGAAGAATGATTTTTTGGTTTTTATTAAATAATTTGGTATAAAATTATGAATTTTACTTTAAATTATTACTAATTACGAAAGTTAGATATATTTTTCAAAAATAAAATTATTTAGACAATTTTACTAGGCTTGCATTCTTAAATGTTAAATGGCTGCAACATGATTTACGTTGCTCTTAAAGTCCAAGAGCCTTGTAGTAATGTTATGTATTTTCTGTCCAAGAAAATGATGAACTTAGCGGTCCAACAAAGGAAGGTGAAGATACTGATCAAGTTGGTAATTACAAATCCATAACAAAATATTTTATTAAACTAATATTAATTTTATTGCTGTAATTTTTTTGGCTGAACAAGGTATGAAATAATTTACCAATATAAAAAAGAAAAGAAAAGAAAAGAAAAGAGATGGTAAGAAGTGGATTTGATAAACGTGGAGGTCAGAAACTCAAAAGTGTGTTGATTTCTGAGCAGTAGAGAATAAAGCAAATATTAAACAACTCGGGCAGTGGTGAAGTATTCTGACGATGTACAAATTAACTAGTGTAAGCTATTTTTTTTAACACAGTTAATCAATTTTGAAGGTTAATAAAGGTCTCAAATGATCTAATCAAATTAAACGAAGTTGCAAATTTATCATCACTAATTTTATTTTATGTATTTGACAACTTCTTATATGTTTTAGCATATATAATAAACTCAAAAATCAAAGGTATAATAGAGAGGTTTGAAACTTCTTTCTTCTCGAAGTTGATTAAGGACAGCACGTAAGAATAGTCAAATGCCTGTAAAGTATTAAAAATTAATGGAACAAGGATTTGGAAGAATTTTTAACCGAAGACAACACAAAGAAGCCCTTTGCACGAGAAAAAATATTTTTATTAAAAATCGTGCTATTATCATAACTTATACC
Source organism: Hippophae gyantsensis (assembly GCA_030763125.1). Classification (NCBI taxonomy): domain Eukaryota; kingdom Viridiplantae; phylum Streptophyta; class Magnoliopsida; order Rosales; family Elaeagnaceae; genus Hippophae; species Hippophae gyantsensis. The sequence continues at coordinate 52,393,154 of CM061033.1, forward strand.
GTTAAGTTCCACATTGTTTAAGAGTAAAGTAGCAGTAATGCTTATAAATTTGGGCAACTCTCTAACTCACAAGTTGACTTTTGAGTTCAGAGTTAGGGTTGAGTTTCTAAGTTGTTATCAGAGCTAAGTTTTTGGCTTCTTCGTACTACCATCGACCCTCATGCCATAAATCTGAACCGTGCTGTAAATCTAGACTCTAGTCGATATGGAGAGGAATGTTAAGTCTCACGTTGACTAAGAGTAAGGCAACAGTGCTGCTTATAAGTCTGGACAATCCTGTAACTCACAAGCTGACTTTTGAATTTAAAGTTAGGTTTGTGTTTCTAAGTTATACAATTATTAATTATAATTTAAAAATAAATATCTTATTATTTTAATCAATAATAAATTAATTATACTTATATTACAACTTATGACATAAAAAAATATTATTTGTATAATTTACAACTTAGACATGATGTGACAATATATTTGTTACCACAAAAACAAAGAAATAATCGTGTTATTTATTAATTTTAGAGTATATTATTCATAGATCATATTGTTTTTTTTCAATTAAGAGTAATAAATAATTTATTCAAGATCGAATCTAAATAAACTTTTTAATTGCTTAATATTAAGATAAATCATTTATCAATTTTTAGTATGTGACGATGATGTTATAATTTAAATTAATAAAAAGTAAGATTAATATGATAATTTAAGAAAAAAAACGCAAATAACGTTTGATAAATTATAAAAACAATTAATTAACTTCTCTAATTAAAATTAGTACGAGATGATGTCAGCAATTTAACTTTGTAAATCTTTCTAAACTTAATGGAAAATCTGCCGAGGTCTATTGGAGAAAATATTGATCCTCCGTTGACATTTTTTACCTTAATTCTTTTATATCATATTGTTATTGTTTGATGTATGTTCTTAAAATATATAATAATAATAATAATTACAAAAACAAGTAATAACACAGTTAGTATATAAAAGTCCAACGCGGAATACTGCCGCCCCCATGTATCTCACTCAACCTCAGTCAGCACAAAGCAGTAGCCAATCCCACAAAATGATTAATTGCATTTGCCTTCTCTCTTTTTTTTTAATTAATTAATTCTTTCTTTCTTTGAACAAGTATTTTCTTTAGCTTGTTTTGGCTAGCCAGCTTCTCTGTATTCTGTATTGGATGTTAACAAATCCTTGTAGGCTTATACCTCCCTCACCAGCAAGCAAATAGAAACATCCAAAAAAAAAAACAAAAAAAACAAATAGGCATTGTAATTAACTGATGTGACTCCTCACTTTGTTATCAATTATGAACCAAAATTAAAATCTATATATTTTTTTATTTAATAAAAAATTATCCCTTGAATGTCCCTTTAAAAAGAAAATACTCAATTTTTTTAATTTGTGACCTTCTAATTAGCAGCTAATTAAATTTTTTTCTCGGTTATTTTGTTTGTCTATTATTTTCATCTGGAAGCCATCTCCATCAAAACCTCATATTCTATCGATCATTGGTTTCTTATATATACATCACATCTCACTATTTTGTCAATCTCAACATTAAACCACCGATATACCCAATAAACAACAATTATCTTCATCAAGTTGTTCTTTGGTACTTAAATAGCCTCTCTATATTCAACCTTCATTCATTCTCAATTAATTGTTTGATGATCATCAAGTCCCTTAAGTACTCCAATATGGTTGCTGAAGATTCATCTCTCTTACATTCATCAACCGAAGAATGCACAGAATTGCAAGATTCATTTGAAGCAGAAGAAACACTATCTCTTTGTGATCTTCCCATACACAATGACTCATTCAAATGGGAAGAAGATTTCTCAGGTAAATTTGAACAAAGCTATTCATTAGACGAAGATAATAACATGTTTGAGTTCTTCAGTGAGGATTTCACTGCCTCTACATATCCATCCAGGAAGGAATTAATCTTCTGTGGAAAACTGTTTCCTTATAAAGCAGAACTTCCAGCTCCTGAGAAAACCCAAAACTTTAAAATCGACAAAAATCAAAGTCCTTCTTCTACTTGTACCAAAAAAAGGTTCAGATTTCAATGGAAGTATTTTTCTTTGAACAAATTAGTAAAACACTACTCCCCCTACAGTGTAAAAGAGAGCAACAATAAGTCCTCAGAGTCAGAAGCACTTCCCAATTCCAAGAACAACACAAAAAAGTGTGCTACTTTTTCAGTAGAAAATAAGGTGTCATTATTAGCTTCTCCAACAAAGTCAAGGTGGCATTTCTTTATGTTTGGGATTGGAAAGTTACCAACGGAGATGGAATTGAGGAACATAAAGTTGAGGCAGAGCAAAAGATTCCCATCACCGATGTTCTCTTCATCTTTTGATAGCAGTAGTGCTATTACTACACAAAGGAGATCAGAAAAGGGATTATGGAGGCTATTGAGAGAGCCTTAGGGTATAGAAGTCAGCATATAAATGCTGTAACAATGACACTTTGAATGGAGGCTATACCTAATATTATTGAAAGAATAATAATTGTTATTATTGCTATTACTTCAGTGATTTATCCTCTAATTATTATTATTATTGCTATTACTTCACTGATTTATCCTCTAATTAAAGTTTATTATTGGGGTTTCTTCTTCACAATCTTCTAGTTTTACATGCTACATAATGAGTGGCTGTTTCTAATAAGAGATACATATTACTGTATTGTGACATATATTTATTAATTAAAATAATAAAATGTATTTTTTAACTTATAATTAATTATAAATAAACTTATAAATTTACAGTATTTAAAAGAACAAATTTAGGTACTCTGTAGGCAAGACAATAATTCAAACTTGACTCGAGGTTTGAAACTGTATGCTTTTTATTCGGTTAAAAGCAAGTTAAAAGTAGTTTACACCATAAAATGCTTTTTAGGAATAATCATATTAGGCAAAAATAACTTTTAGCTTGAAAATATTTATAATAAAATTTTATTACTTGTGCAAACGTATTTTTACAAAAAAATAAAAAAAAATAGTATATAGTTGATATGAACTTTTGGGGTTGTAATCACACGTGGCAATATTTCTATTAAATTTCAAATTTTTATTATTATGTGCTTTTATATGATCTAAAAACAAAAGTAATCTTACTATTATTTAAAATCTTACATGCTCTTACCTTTTGGATGCAAAGATATCTCCTCATATTATTATAGATTTGTCTGGACAATTTTCAGCGAAAAGTACGTACTACCCATTAATCAAGGTGGGAAGTATCATAAGCCCTATTTTAAAAAAAAAATGAATTAATTGAGTTTTATTATTTTTACATAATTTATTATAAATTTTATTATTATAAAAAAATATTTTAAGTTCTATTAATATTATTAAAAATAAATATTTTTATCTTATAATTATTTAAAATAATATAATTTAATTTCAAAACTAAAGTGTAACTTTTATATTAAAATTCTTTATTTTCATTAATTATGGGACTAATTTAACTAATTCATAAAAGAAATTACTAAATTAACCTATTTTTCACGTAATAAATAGTTACCTAAAACCTTTATGTCCATTGATAAACACTTTTAGCTCTTGTGGTTGAAAACGAAAATCAAGCACGTAGTTATGCTTTATCAAATAAGCACTGTACTAAAACTTTTTCAATTATGGATAACCCTGTAATATATAGTTAAATACAACAAATGTAAAATGTGATGCACACAACATGAAGCACTAAAGCGAAAAGGTAAAAGAATTTGATACAAACTTGAATCCTTTAAGAAATGTTGGAAAATAATCTTAAATAATGCATAAAATTCACATTAAAGAATATAAAACACTCATTTGAATCGAGATCGAGAGTTTGTTTTATTAATATATAATATTAATAAATCAAAATATCCTTAAACATTAATGGAGAGAAAAATGTACGTATGACTTATTCATTTTGCATATGTTTATTAAAAATTTGTAAAGAATTGAAATAAAAATATTATTTTAAAAGTAACAAAGAAAAAATATATATATAAAAAATATTAAAATAAGAAATGATTTTATAATTATATATTATGAATTTTAAAAATGTAATCAATATCAAGGTAGAAAAAATAATAAATGAGAATGAATACTAAATTTATAAGGTTTTTATTCTGGGTAAAACCTTTATACCATTGCTCAATATCACTTTAGTGTTATAATTCTAATAATTATTTTAATTTTAATAAAAAGAAATTAATGATCATAAATATGTGATTTTTATGTTCTAATAAAGTCATAGATTTACATTTTTTTTTGCTTTCCATCGTGTTTTTAAGAAATAAATAATAAAATAAGAACTATTTTATTTTCGTTTATTTTCGTTTATTTATTATTATATATATTTTTATTATTATAAATTTTAAAAATATTAGATTTATTATTCAAAAAATAAAATTGTTATTCTTGGTCGTGATGAAGATTATAGAGGAGACTTTTTGCTCTCCGGAGAGAATCTCATGTGATTGAAGTTTATAGGTGAAATAATATTTTTATATATTATAATTATAATTAAAATAATATTTTTTATTAATATAATTATAATTATATTAACGTTACACATCATTTGAAATAAATAATTTTTTTAATAATAATTTAATGAATCACAAAAGCAGCATTGTTTGTTAATTTTTGTAGTACTACTTCAACTGTCTGTCATCGTCAGATAGATAATCAGCATTGTTTTAAAACGTAAATTATTATAATCTTCTTAATTAGTTTATTTTGAGGTCCCCATCATCTTCGTCATGGGTGGGTTCAATTTTATGGCAACTCCGTTATTAAATCACTACATATTTGAGCCTGAATTACCCTCTAACAAATTAGCCAACTTAATTGATACCTGCCCGACGTGACAACAACAACAACAACAATTCATATAAGTATATAATAATGCATAATATGCTAATTAAAGACATTCTACAGATTTACTATTGCTTGAAATTAAAGGATGAAATGATTAAACTCGTATGGGTTCACGTATGTATATCACAACTATATATAAAATATTAAATTTTATTTAAAATAATTTAAAATAAAAATAATAACAAATATATTTTTATATATCTATACTTTACTAGTCAAGCTTATCTTATATTTGTTGATACATAATTTTAAATATTTAATAAATTTAAATAAAATATAATTATTTATATTACTAAAAAGAAATAAGATAATTATGAATATTTTATTTATTAATAATTTATTATATGATAATAAATAAATATTATGTATTAATTAATGATAATAATTTTCAATAATTTAAAATATGAAGATAATTTTTTCCATAGATTTATAGTTATAAAAGTCTAAGACACGTCTAAATAAATTTATAATTAAAATATTATTATACTTTTAAATAATGATATATCGTATAATTTATATAAAAGTTTGAAAAAAAACTAAGAATATTAAATAAAAACTCAAATTATTTTTATAATAAATATCTTATTATTATTATTATTATTATTATTATTATTATTATTATTATTATTATTATTATTATTGGAACATATTAGAAAAAAAACTGTATGTTCATGATAAAAATAATTTCAAAATTCAAACCGTAATTATTTATTATATCATTTTTAATTAAAGAATTTTTATAATAATTAATCTTTAATTGATAAAAAAATATCATGATTATTTTTTTATTATTTACATAATTATTATTGTATTAAATAAGATTTAAATAAGTTTGTAAAAAATTAAAAGAATAATAATTCCCGTGCTTTTTTAAAAAAAAATTAAGCCACACACCTTAACTAAAAATACTCGTGTTATATACTATGACGATCACATATTACTTAAAAATCAGATATAACCACTATCACTTGACTTTTTACGGACAGAGATAAAAATATCATTTTTATTAATTATTTTAATTAGATATTTGTTTAATTTAATCTATTAAAATTGAACGATTATTTAACTAATCGAAGTTTGTTAAGCTAATAATCCCACTTGTCATAACAGAGTTAGACACATGCATATTTAACTAAATTAGATAATTGTCCAACTAGCTGAACTAAAACTATCTAAAAACAAATTTAATTAAGTTAAAATGGGTAGAATAAAAATGAATTTTTCAACTATTTATAAAATGGAGAGAAAAGTTAAAAAGTTTATCAAGTAAATAAAATTAACTAGGAAAATATAATTCATAACTAATAGGTAATCTCGCAATTAGAGAAATTCGTATTCTACTTAAAGAGGTCATAATCTATTAAAAAACCTACTAAATCATTATTCATAATGGCCTAATTATATTAGGAAGAAACAACGAAATATTATTTCTTTAATTTTTTAAAATCAAAGAAATATGAAAATTAATGTTTAATATTATATATGTAATAGATACGTGACTTAAGAAATTATGATAACTTTATACTATATAATGAGGTAATTAAGATCAACGTCGTTTAATGAGTCTAAAGTTTTACATCATAGAGCGACCTTAACATCTCAACATCATCGTAACGACTTGAGTGTCTAATTTAAGAGTCTCAAACAATCTGTATATAACAATATATTTATGTAAATATTTATGATGACCTAGTTAATATAAATTATATCGTATGTATTTTATCATGTATTTTGACTGTTTGTACGAGAGTTACTATCCTTGTAACACGTACACTTATTTAAGTATTATATATATATTTTTAAGAGAATAATACAAAATTTGTTCATATATCAATCTTTTTTACTTCTAACTAGAATTATTGTGATCCCTAATATATAGAATTCTCTCCATAGAGTTTGTATTCCTTAATTACCCACTTGAATTTGGGAAGAAGGATGAAGAAGATGTTCGTGATGGTGTGGATAAATCCTCAGCTTTGTTTTTCGTGAATCGATGTGGTTCTGCAAAAAGTGTGCTCTCTACCTATGAAGAGGGTGCAGACTTATTGAAAGAAAGCAGCGACAAAGAGGAAATTAAGGTAAGGAGGCCTGTTTGGAAGGATGAAGAAGAGGAGCGAACCAACTTATTGCAAAAGTTAACAGATTGAGGAAGCTAAGGCAGGAAGAGGATGAAAAATTGATTTCTGGTTCTGAGTATGTCTCAAGATTGAGGGCTCAACATGCAAAGCTGAATCACGGCACAGAATTGGCCCAACTTGGTTCAAGAGCAAGGAATGATAGATATTCTGATGGCGAATCATCAGATGAAGAGAACGGGGCAGTACTTGCTCATGGTTACAAGGATAATTTGGAGCTGTTGTTCTTCTCAGAGTAAATGAAGATCTTGTTGTGAAAAGTAATAAAAATTTGTTGCCCGGACTTCTTGAATGCTCAAAATATTGGATATTTGCTCAAGCAAGAAAAACAGCTTAAAGTTGATACATGTACCATCATTTACTGTACTCTAACTGCCCACCACCAAACAGGACGCTGCATTATCCCCGCTGTTTGGGTTTTAGTCCTGGGAGGGGCTTCATGGCCATTGGGAATGTGGAAATGTGGTGTTATACAAGTTGCATCATTACCAAAATGTTTAGAGCATGTGTATAGTTATCTAATTCCCTCCTCCATAACCCAATGAACCTCTAGACGTATCAGAATGTGAGTATCATGGTTTGCTTAGGATCGAGTAGATTTATGCTTCTGTATTGCGAAACGACTAGTTAGTTTGTAGTTATTATAATTTATGTGATTGTCTACCACTTTTTAGCTTTAGTATGTCAACTTTTTATATATTCTCTCTATTTCCATTAGATGGTTGCAACTAGATTGGCTTTGTTGCTTCCATTTTGGTTAATTTGCTTCTGATAATTTTTTTGTCATTTATATCTGAGTATAGTATTTCAACAAAGATGGGTGATTTCTATAACGTGCCCATTCTAATTTTTACTCTGACTTGCTTGAAACTACCAATTAAAACCGAAATAAAATGACTATTACCGCAAAGTCGAAAATTTTGGTAGGGGAAGAGACCTGCTGCATGTTTTTCTATATTCAGTTTAACTTGGCTCTCTCTCTCTCTCTCTCTCTCTCTATATATATATATATATATCCTAAAAGTTTACCGAAGACGTGACCCAAGTCTTTATATATAAATCCTAACTTGATATGTTTTCTACCTGGTACACTCTAACAATAAAACTATGGGACTTATTCTATTGTAACAATACAGCCTGGCCATGGCCCACGAGTAAGTTTAGAACAAAAATAAAGATGCCTCTGTCATCCTATTATCTTCATGCACAAATAAAGGTAAAAAGACGTGATTGCCATTAATGTCTCCACCAGATCACCACATAACCGCACCACTCTTTAATTCTAAGATCTTCTCATTGACGTGGCCCACTTTAAAGGGATCATTAATTTGCTTGCAACATATCAATTTATAGTAAAATTATTTGAATTAAGTGTTTTAGTCAGTAAAATTTAAATTTAATTTAATTTTTTATTTAAAAAATAAGTACATAATAAGAAATTGATAAAAAATATATTTTAAAAATAATAAATATATTACTTATTTCATAATTCATTCTTATAAGTCAAAAATTACTTGCTAACTAATATTATCTAGATTAAGTTAAGATGTTGGATACCAATTAATAATATTATTAGAAAAAAAGTTAGGTAGAGTTCACTCTTTATATATATTGAGAAATATTTTAAAATATTATTAATAATATATCAATTTGATGTAATATCAATAAATATTTTTTTCTCATAATTAACATGAAAATACTTCTCATTTATTATTATATGAAAATATCAATATTTACATATTAATATGTGACTTAAATTGCGTGATCAAACCTCATCAATGGCGTATGCATATGTCTTCCTCGATCAAAAAACTTATCAACAATAATTTCTCAATTCCAAATGCCACGCGTGAAGATCACGTGCTGGAAATAACTCATTGCTTACTACCCAGTCTCTTACTTTCAGCCTCTAACAATTATTCATTCATTCCATCAAAGATTCAAGCTAATTAATAACATATCATAATGATGGAGAACGGGAATAAGAATCTTAAAAAATAATTCTACTTTCTTTTTTTAAGGTTGTTATTAGTACAAACTAACCAATAATTCTTGATTAATCATCAATTAATATATAATTTTTCCTCCAACTCAATCCTCATGTAAATGTTTGTATAAGATAGGATGAGTATGTATCATGTGGTTATTTGTGAGCCTGACTCATATAATATGAGTGAAAAACAATTTAAACATTTTTTTGGTCGAGAAATAAGAGTACATTAATTCGTGTGACTAATATCTTTTATTTGCATTTATTTTTAAATTTTACCTATTTATTTTATATTTAATAAATATGATGAGTTGAAATTATAAATAAAAATTAATATTTTAATTCTTAAATTAAGGATGTATAGTTTAAATTTAATAAGTAAAATTAATAACAAGATGGCCGTCCGGGTAAAAACAAGTCATTCGCTGACGTGGCATACGTTGAGTTAATGGAGTATAAATGTTAATAATAAACGCGTCACAGCAGATAAACGTCAACGGTAAAATAACCGCTGCTGGTCCAATGTAGGTACTTTTGAGAAAGTAAAACGGAAGGAAATAAGACACCCAAATCCCAATCCTCTGCTGGGAGAATTTGTTCCCTTTCCGGTAGTTGAAGATTTATTTTGCCAGGAACGGGTCCTCTTTCTTCTCTCCCTTTATTTTTTCTCTTTGCATTTCTCTGTTCACAGAAGCCCCGTGCTCCTCCTCAACTTCTTGTGATATTTCACCCGGGGAGAGAAGGAATTGCTGGGGTTTCTGAGATCCAAAATTTCCATGCAGAGGTATTCATTTGTCTCTTCTATTGATTTGGCCATTTGGTTTTATTGAATTTGACTCATTTGTTCCTTTTTTTTGTGGGTTCTCTGACTCTTTCTCTTACTGTTTTTGCTTCTAAAGTTGCTTTATTTGGAAATGTTTTTGCTGGACATTGTCATTTTGTTATCTGGGTGTTTAACAATTTATTAGTTGGGTTAGTGAAGGTGTGGAAAGTTTCAAACTTTCTTAATTGTAGGAGAGGTTTCTATTTTATTATCATTATTTATTATTATTTGAATTATAGTTCTTCGATCTTGGAATATCCACGTGGGGTTCTTAAACATTGATGGTTTCTCACCAATCTAGAATATGTGTTTTTTTCACTCTCTCTAGGTTACCTTCTAATAAGGTCTTAAGGATTAGGATCGAGATTCGAAACCTCCAGAGAGCGAAAGAAACACGTGTCTTAGGTTGGTCAGGAACCATCAATGCTTAAGGGCCCTATGTGGATATCTCGAGATCGAAAAACTACGATTCAAACATCAAAAGATGTCCTCTTTACTTGCAACCATTGTATAGGGTTTGAATATTTGCGTGGCCCCTAACACTAGAAAAATTTATGTTTGTGGTTAGGGTACGTATTTTTTTCGTCTTTCTCAATTCTCGAACCCGGTATTTAGTCTTTAAGTAACTTATTAGGAAGCAAACTGATACCATTTGGACTAAGTAGTCCAGATGGTACCAAGTTACTCCCTAATAAGATCTTAAGAGTTAAGATCAGGGTTCGAAACTTGAAAAAAATGAAAGAAACACGTGTCAGGCTATGACTTGCCGCCTCACGTTCGAAACACGTGCGAAGTATCAACACCTCCGAACCCTAGACCCTACGTAAATATCTATAGATGTCTTGTGACTCTGCTGAGCTAGGTGTAGTTCAAACAATTATCTTTACGTGAATATCCCGAGATGTTTTGTGATTCCGTTGAACTAGGTGTAGTTAAAACAATTACTTTTATTATTTTAGCAAGTTATTGAATTGGGTTTCTTGGCTCTTTTTCTCAGATAAGTATTCAGAACAAGAATTTTCCACGTTAGACTTGACTTTTTCAAGATTTATTTATCGGTTTTATGATTGTTTACTTGGACAATTCATTCGATTGTCTACTTTTTTAGTTTTATGTTTCAATTTTCAAAGGCATGACATTGCACATCGTGTAATTATGTTGATTTGTATTTCAACTACTTGTCATCAAAGTTTATTAATGTGATCTTATCTGAGTCTGACTTTCATTAATTGTTTTTGCTGGTTTGCCATAGACGAACAATTAGAAGATGGGGAAGAAAAGGGGCTGGTTTGCTGCTATAAAGAAAGCTCTCATCTCCGACTCCAAGGAAAAGAAAGAACAAGTTTAAATGATTTTTTCCTTATTTTGATTTACTTACCACTTATAATTCAATGAATATGTGATTTATTTGAGCTATTTTAATCTCAGAAAAAGCGTAAGTCAAAGAAAGGATGTTTTGGGAAGAGTAGAAAGGATGTCAAATCCATTTCTGTTGAATATGCAGCAGTTGCCCCGCCTTCTCCTCCCCCTTCACCTCCACCTCAGACTCAGACTCTTCCAGTAGAAGATGTGAACTTGACTGAGGCAGAGAATGAACAAAGCAAACAGGCCTATTCTGTGGCACTTGCTACTGCCGTGGCTGCAGAGGCAGCAGTTCCTGCTGCTCATGCTGCAGCAGAGGTTGTTCGTCTCTCTTCCTTGTCACGTTATCCTGGAAAATCAAAGGAAGAAATAGCTGCTATTAAGATTCAGACAGCTTTCCGGGGATACTTGGTATGTTTATAAGTTGAATTCTTCTTACTTTCTTATTTCAATAGTAATCTTACAATAACGTCCTAGACTGAACTTTAAATGTGTGAATTTAAAAGGTAGTCTATTATTCATAGGATACTTTTATTAGGAAGAGGATCTTCTAACTATGCAAGTAACTTTGTACTTTTGACTATCACAAAATTTATGGATTATGTTTAGTTTTATTACCATGGCTCCTTAACATTCTTCAAGTTAATATATATTTTTTAAGCCATCTGAGTTTTAGATGCTTGCATTTAATAGAACAGGGTTCTTTTTTGGGAAAAGATTCAACATCCTATATTAACTGCTTGAGAGTTTTTTTTTAATATTTTTAATGTTAGTCTTGACAGCATAAAGAAAAAGTATTATTTACCCAATTTGCAAAGCCAGTAATTGATTATCTGCTATCACTATTTAGAATTATCTGTTACTGAGTAATTATTTGCAAAGATTTAAATGGATTTACACTGACGTTTGTGTTTTTCAGGCTAGGAGAGCATTGCAAGCATCAAGAGGGTTGGTAAGATTGAAATCATTGTTGCAGGAGCAATCTGTTAAAAGACAAGCTGCTACCATATTAAGATGCATGCAGACTCATACTCGTGTGCAGTCTCAAATTCGATCTCGGAGAATTAGAATGTCCGAGGAGAATCAGGCACTTCAGCGACAACTCCTAATGAAAAAAGAGAAAGAACTCGAGAAATCAAAAGTATATTTTTTCATTTTATTATGCTTGTTTAACCATATGCTGTCCACGTCCATATTTTCATCTCTTAAATTGGTTCCTCCACTCTTGTTATGTCCCTGGTAGTATCTCTTTTCTTCCTGCACTGTTTTAACTCTCCTTCTGAACAAAGACTTCTTTTTGTGTTCTTTAGCCGTTGATCTAACCTATTCCCTTCATTTCTCTTCATCTTGGTTTCAACTTTTGGTTTGTAAACAGTTAATACTGCTTGTGTTGTTTCACTTCACTTGCTTAAGGTCACCCCCCTTCCATGTTTCTTTTTTCTCCTTGTACTGTCTTTCAGATAGTACTTTAGAAATACTCCTTGTTCTTCAACTCTTGGCTAGTTTAGGAATCATGGTCAAATTATGAACTTTCCAATCTGTTTTGCTTGGCCATATCTTGTGAAACTTTTGGTACTTTGAGAAAACATCAAAATATCACATTTAAAAATTTTTAACTACAAAAATAACACTCCTTAAATCTTTTAACAACAAAAATAACTCTTAAAATTTGTAACAATAAAATAACATTTTTTTATGTCTAACTTATATATTTTCAATATTAACAAATAATTAAACGTATTATTTTACATTAAACGTTATTTAAATTGAATTACGATTATTTAGATTCGATCAATATTGATCATTCAATTAGACCTTATTCAACATTGTTGGAGTGATATTTTTATTATTATAAATTTTACGGGTAATGTTTTAAGTAATTTTGGAATTAAAAAAAATATATGGAAGAGTAGAAGCAATGTTAGTGTTACCTTTTATTTCTAACTTTCTAAGATGTTTGTTATTTTCATCCATAATATTATTTTCTGTTCTTTTTTTCCTTGAAAATCATGAGTAGTACTTTCCATGATTAAAATGTTGCACACATTTGCAACAGATGGGAGAAGAATGGGATGATAGCCAAAAGTCTAAGGAACAAGTTGAAGCAAAGTTACAAAGCAAACAAGAGGCTGCCTTGAGAAGAGAAAGGGCACTGGCATATGCATTCTCTCATCAGGTATGAGACTCTCCAGCTCTCTATACATACTATAGCGGTCACTTCAGACAGGCCGTTCCCTGTGGTTAGCATCTATTTCTTATTAAATCCACAAATACACACTATAGTATCATGTAGGGATTTTAAATAATGTGAATAATTAAAAAGTAAAATTGAAACAATAGATAGAAAATATCTAATACTTGCAATTAGCCCTATGACAAGTTTTTCACTCAATTTTACCTTTAATATTCTCAATATATATATATATGTATCACATTTTTGCACATACAAAAAAACATATTTTTTTACATTATATAAAAAAATATGTACATAAAATGTACTATGATAATGAATGAGGTGTAAAAATCTTCTATTAATTACTTTATATGAATGTATTTATTTATATATAAATAATTTCATTTTACATAGATATTAATAATATATTCTTAAAATTATCAAGATATATTACTTATTTATGTACGGATTTGAAAATAAATTTCGTACGTAAAATAAAAGTTATATTATATAATTAAACCTAAATTTTATTTGAACAGCAAACATGGAAGAACTCATCAAAATTTGTGAAAAATCCCACATTTATGGATCCCACCAATCCTCAATGGGGTTGGAGTTGGTTAGAAAGGTGGGTGGCAGCACGTCCATGGGAGAGTCGAAGCACATTAATAGATTACAATGACTGTGCCTCTGTGAAGAGTTCAACAAGTCACACATTGTCATTAAGAGAAATCTCCAAATCTTACTATCGACGTGATCTTAACAACCTCAATGATCATAAGCCTTCCCTAACATCTCAAAAGTCAACGCACCGCTATACTAACCGTATTGGTCAATCTCCTTCAACTCCCACTTCAAAGGTTGGTTCATCATCTTCATTCACTGGGAAGTCCCCGAAGGGGAAGAATGGCTGGTGTGTTTATAATGAGGACTCAAGGAGCATTTTCAGTGTTCAATCAGGGCGATACCGAAGGCAAAGCACTGCGGGATCTTCAGTTAGAGATGATGAGAGCCTTGCAAGTTCACCTTCTGTACTAAGTTACATGACACCAACCAAGTTAGCTAAGGCCAAGTCTCAACTGCCAAGCCCTATAGGACGAGACAAGAATGGGACATTGGATAAGGGATCAATGAGTTCTGTAAAGAAAAGGCTCTCATTCTCTGCTTCCTCTTCTGCTCAAATAAGGCACTTTGGACCTCCTAAGCTTGATACCGGCGCTAATGAGTGAGAGAACAAGAAGCATGATGTGGTGTGGTAAAACTTTTATATACATATGGTTTATAGACGAGGGGGGAATCTTTTTATTTATTATGGATGTATTTTTTTTTATATAAAAGGATTATTTCAATAAAACATGGTTTCAGAGTAAATGTTTCGAGAGCTTGCGACTTAAAGGAATTAATTTGCATGAGATATGAGTCTTTTATCATGTAATATGGTTGAACAGTGAATTAAAATTGTCTGTTTTTGATCCATTTGAATTCGATTTGATTTAAACAGATTTAAAAATTTTCAAACTGAATCCGATTTAATGATATAATCAATTCAAACTAATTTGAATTTGAATAGATTGAATATTTTAGATCGAATAAGGTCAAATTGATATTGAAATTTATTTATGAATTATTTTCATAAATAAAAAGTGATATACATAAATTTAAATTTTAAATTATTATTTTTGTAACAAATATTATTATTTATAATTATAACTAAAAAAATTAAAAGAATAAAAAATATACTTGTACAATTATTAATTTAATATAAACATTTGTATTTATTTTAAAGTTAAAATATATGCATAATATTTAAATATAACATATTATAAAATAAAATATACATTTATTTATAATTTAATAGTAATTTAAATTTAAACGTATTATAAAATCTATCAATTTAAATTCGAATAAATTGTATAATTTTTAATCCAAATCTAATCTGAATATAAAATTCATTAATCCAATCAACTCCGAATCCAATGAATCGGGTTTGATTTCTCAATTTAAATGGAATGATCAAATTATTTGTTCATTTCTAATAAAAAATATTCAAAAAAATTACATAAATATATCCATAAAACTTAAAATAATAAAAATAATATCATTTATTTGAATAATGAGAATATGAGCCGATGTACATGTGCTATTATTTATTTATTTTTTCTTCATATGGTAAAAGGTAAATGACCAAACAATTTCACGTAAAAATACTCATAAGATGTGTTTAAAATTTACCCAATTTGATTTGGTTCAATACAACCTAAATACATGTCTTCTTCTTCTTCTTCTATTTCTTTTCTTATTGGGTTGATTGATTCCAAAAAATTCAAAACTGAATTATATTTATAAAATTTATATTTTCTTATTAATATAAATATTTATCTAGATTTGTAGTATTAAAGATCATGCAAATTATAATATCGTATTAATATTTTTTTCTTCTAAAAAACAATCAATATATTAAATGAAGCAACCAAATAATCAATTGAAAAACATTATAATAGAATAAAATAAAAAAAAATCAAGTTTTTCTATATATATTTAAGAATGTTTTTAATTTTGATTTAATAATTTTGATTATTTCGTATATGAATCGTCACTTTTGGTCTTTAAAAAAATTCTATTTTCTCAAAAAATAAATATATTATATGCTATTTATAATATATAATTGCATTACATGGTTTTTGTTAATTTATTATTTGAAAAAATCAAAATACTTTTAGATACAATCAATATTTAAAACATAAAATTTAATAATAATTTAATTTTTAAAAATAAAAATAAAATTTTACATTTAAAATAAAAATACAAAAAATCATCTATCAAACTCAATGCAAACTCATTAAAAATTGATTTTATATTCTTTATTATATCAAAAATTAAGAATCAATACTATCATGATTATTTCAACCACTCATAATATTCATATCCTAACTCCTATAATAATCTGCTTCTTTTAAAAAGAGTTTTTTATGTTTTAAGAATAAAATATTTTATTAATGTATCACTTTACAGCTACATGATCGGCTAAGTTTTATTTTGATTAACATGTTAATTATATAAAAAATAAAAAATAAAAAAATATTATGTTTAAAATTTTAAATTAAAAAATTTAAATTATTATTTTATATTAACATCCAATTTAAATATTATTTAATTAAAAGTTGTAAAAATTAAGTATTAAAAGAAAAACAAAAAGGCTGTATAGCCCCAGAAAACTATGAATACGTTCTGGCCTAAGGAAAAGGTTTGAGAGGTTATAAGTTAAAATTGGGCCTGGGTCCACATTGTTCAAATGAACAAGTTACAGGTAAACTAACCAAGATATTAGGGAAGCATACACAATAACACCATAAGAATAAGAATTAATATTTCATAAAAAGAAAAAGAAGAAGAAGAAGAAAAGAATAAAAAGTGGTATTTTTGTTCTCGACAAGAAAAGAGAAGACTCCAAGTAGATAAGAAAAAGGAGGGTGTACATTAGCTTTTCAAAATATTTCAATTAGTTTTGATAGTGTTTTTCGTGACAGTTAATTAATTTTATAAAAATGACACTATAAAAGTAAGTTATTAATTTTTTTTAAATTTTTAAATTTTTTTTATTAAAAGACTAAAAAAATTATTTCATCAATTATTCATAATAAAACTTCCTTTATCAAATGAAATTGAAAAATAATAATAATTTTTTAAAAAACATAAAAAATTAATCATTGATTTATTTTTATGATGCCATTTTTTTTAAATTAATTAAATAAACTGTTAACAAGAAGTTATTGAACATAAATACTTTAATTGAAATAATTAATAGATTAATGGAACATTTAACTTATAAGAAAAAGGACAACTTCTTTTTTATACTCTTACTATTTTAGACTTATTGCTCCTCATCCTTAAATGCTCCTCAACCTCGTGTACTTATGATTTATACACTCGTAATATTGATTTCACCGACAATTCATGTTTTTTAAGGTGTACAAAGTTATATAGTTTGGTTTTAAATTAAGATTCAAACAACGCAATTTAAATGGTTGTTAAAAACTAAATTGAATTAATTAAAAGAATAAAATTAATAGAAGAAACCAAAAAAAATTAAGTTGTTTGATTCGGGAGCATATTTAGGATTTATATTAAAGAGAAACATGATAGAATATAGTTTTATTTTAGTATCTTATTTTAATAAAATATATTTAAATTATTAAATTTTGTTAATATTGTTAGAAATATTTAATGATTGTATTCTATTATATGATAAAAATGAATATATATGGTGCCTTTATATAAGAATTATAAGTAAATTAGATATGTTTAAAATAACTAGATATAAATATACCTAAAATAAATAAATATATATTAAAATATTACTAGATATATATTAACAGCCACCCTCAAACATCCATTCAAGGTGGATGTGAGACCAACTTGAGATTATCAACCAAATTACGAGTGTGTCATTTGAGAAGTGCCTTAGTGAAAATATCTGTAAGTTGATTGTTGGAGGAAACAGGGAAAAACTTGAGAGCACCATGAACAAGATGAGAACGAATAAAGTGACAATCAATCTCGATGTGTTTAGTCTGTTTATGGAAAACATCGTTGTGAGCAATATGAATGACACTCTGATTATCACAATAAAGAGGAGTAGAAGAGGATGTGGACACACCCAAATCCTTAAGAAGCCATCGTAGCCAAAGGAGCTCAGATGTGGTATCAACAAGAGCACGATATTCTACTTCAAGACTTGGAGTGATGATAGGGCGTAACCGAGGCGTTGCTGATCCCCGTTACATTTTGGTTTTATCTATTTATAAAACTCTCGCAAGTGCACGAATCATTTCGTAGAAAATGATAAGTATACTCCCAAGGTCGATCTAAGGAAGGAATGTATGTGGTTTTTAATTTATTATTCAAACTTTTAAAAACGAAATTAAATCCTAAACATCCTGTCACGATATTTTGGGGTTTTGTGTTTTTAATCTACTTACATAAAAATAAACATAGATTCAATAAACATTTATGCAAATTTTATCATTTATAATGGTGGAGTATTTATGGATATAATAATTAAGTTAATTATGCTTGCTCATATTATTTAGGTTATTAAATATATGAATTGATATTTATTGATTCTCTTTTTTTATATGAATACCACCTTTGGTGGGGTTAGATATTCTTTGTTAACTAAACAAATCAATTAACACCTATGAGTGGGGTTGATAACTAATTTGGTTAATTAAATTAATTCCTTTTTCTAAGAGATTGAGAATGAACCATTTAAATGCCACCTTTGGTGGGGTTAAGCATGATTTTAAACTTTATTCAAGGTGTCCAAATTAAACCTAAGAATTTAATTATCCGAGTACTAACTTTCAAGTTTTAAAACCACTTGAAAACATGTTGTCAATACATTTTCAGATAATAATTCTTATAAAAACTTTTGAAATGTAGCTTCACCTCTAACTACCTGATTGTACTAACAAATAAAAGAAGACTACTCTAAATTAGACCTGATAACTAAACCTTAAAATCTAATTATTATTTAAGTTTTTAATTAAAAATATATTATATGTATCTTTTTTTTAACATTCTTAATATAAAATCTTGAATAAAAATAAAATCAATTCATTTTAGAGATTTTTACCTATTTAATATTTCGCAAGCATAACAACGTTATTATTACATCACGCTTGTATAAAAGCGAATAAGTTAATTCCAAGCCAGCAGTCTAATCACGCATAAATTAAATATAACATGTAAGAATAAAGCATAAAAAAAATAACTCAGAAAGAAAATAAAATCCTTACAGTAACTTCGATGTTATTCCCGTCATTCTAAAACCTCCAAGCGAATTTGCACTCCCATTTATCGAATCGGTGCTAATAAATTACAAAAACATAACTAGTTCTTCCCAAAAAGCGGAAGAACTCTAAAACTAAAAAACTAAAAACCTAAAAAATCTAAGAAAAGAGAGAAAGAAAGAAGAGAGAAGCGTGTTTTGAAGTTATGGAAGGGGGTATTTATAAAGGGTGAGGACGAGGAGAGAAAAAGTAGAGAAAAAAATGTAAAAAAATGTAAAAACGCTGATTGGGTTGATCGGCCGACGCCATTTTGATGACATCAAGATGACGGCATGGCTTGTGACTGCGGCGCGTGATGAACAAGCTTCTACTGATGAACAAGGCTACATGGATGAACAGCTGGGCTGATGAACAGCTGCATGAGCCAAGGCTCTCACGCGTGCTGGCGGCACGATTTTTCTCCTTTCCGACATTTTTGTCCTTTTTCGACCCATTTTGTCCAATTTTTTCCATATATTTGTCGACCTTTTTCCTATTTATTTATTAATATATTTGTGATGTATTGCTTCCAAAGATTCCTCTTGAGTTTTTAAGTTATGCTTTTTAAGCCAAAATACTTGAAAAACAATAAAATACCTGTGATTCAAAAAGACAATTTATATAAATATATGATAAAACATATAAATATATATATTTTTAATCAATTAACGTGTACATAAAATCATGGTTATTTTAGTGCTTTTTGAATTAGACTCATCGCCAGTAGACTGACAAAGGTTTGCTTTCTTATCATCACAAGAAATCAAAGAAGAACCAAATGAGAAAGCAATAACCTATAGTGGACTCCGCGATCCGTTTGATCTCTCGCCCAATCAACATCGTAGAATGCACAAGTACTGTAGAGATCGAGGCCGATAGAAAAGGCCATGGAAAATAAGCTGTCTTTCAAGTATCGTAGAATATGCGTAACAACAACATAACGAGTCGATCGTGGAAACGTATTGTGATATTGGCTTACCCGATGAACAACATAAGAAATGTCCTCGACGAGTAACTATAAGATAAACCAGGCCGCTAACCAATCATCCGTAGAACAAGGATTTAGACAATGGTTTCCTCCGATGGTGCGAGATGCGCATTAAGTTCAATCGGGAGCAGTTAATGTAGCCTTGCTATCATCGAGTCCACTTTGAGATAAAGAGGTCAGATGCATACTTAGCTTGAGTAATATAAAGACCATCTGTGAAATGAGTGATCTCAAGACTCAAGAAGTAGCTGAGATGTCCAAGGTCTTTCATCTCAAACTGCTGACTAAGAAAATCCTTGAGTTCTTGAATGCCATTGGGGTTATCACCAGTTATGATCATATCATCCACATATAGGAGAAGCAAAATGGTGCATTTATCATTACGACGAAGAAATAAGGCAGAATAATAAGGAATGGCAGTATAACCTAAGCGAAGGATGGTGGAGCTGAACTTGGCAAACCATGCTCTTGGAGCTTATTTAAGGCCATAAAGTGCTCGTCGAAGGCGATAAACCTTATTTGTTTCAACAGAAAGACCAGGAGGAGGTTACATATAGACTTCTTCATGAAGATCCCTATTAAGGAATGCATTTTTAACATCCATCTGAAAAAAGGTCCCATTTACTAAGAAGGGCAAATAACCAAGAGGGACATGAATAGAGGAAATACGGGCAACTGGAGCAAAAGTCTCTTCATAATCAATCTCATACTCTTGTGTAAAACCTTTTGCTACAAGACGAGCCTTGTATCGATCGATGGACTCATCATAACGAGTCTTGATCTTATAGATCCACTTACTACCAACCATAGACCGACCCAGAGAGTAGAGTAACCAGGGATCCTAGGTCATGGTTTTTTGGTTAATGCATCAATTTCTTTTCTTTCATTGCAATCTACCAAAAAGTAGCAGTAGATGTCTCACGATGTATGCAGGCTCTGAGCAGAGTGTGTCAAACGGTAACAATGATAGTCAAGTAAATGTGTAGGAATGGATTTTACTCGGTTGCAAGCAAGGCGAGGTGGAATGTCTCATGCGAGGATCTTCGTGCAGCAGTATGAAAGCAAGAGGACTCTATGTTTCTCAAGGGTAGCTTGTTATCAACCCGTTTCTTCTACAACCCGCGTCTAGGATTATCATCAAAAATATCACAAGATTGAATAAGAAAGTCCAAAGGTGGATTACGAGTATCTCAGAGATGAACATGAGACTCATTTGGAAAGATTTCTAAAAAATTTGAATTAATTGTGAAGAACGAAAAGTGAGAAAAAGTTCAATAAAATAAGTCGTGTTCCTAAAAGACAACATTTCTGGAAACACGAAGACGATGCGCGTGACAGAGATCATAAAGATCGATACCCTTTTGAAGTTTCACCATAACCAAGAAAACAACAAAGTCTAGATTGAGGCTCAAGTTTGTTGTGTTTATGAGGCTGAAGAAGAATGAAACAGCCAGGTCCGAATGAGCGTAGGTAATGATAGCCAAGAGATTTACCCAAAAAAAAGGCATTCATACTAGAGTCCGATTATGAACGATAGTGCTGAATGCTATTAATGGCATGAACAACACGAAGAATCCGCTTTCCACCCCAAACGGGGCAGAATTTAAGGCAGAAGAAAGAGCACAAATAATGTCAAGAATATGACGACGAAGTTTTCTTCGACCGACCATTTTGTTTAAGTAGGTTCCTAGACAAGTTGGGATGACGCATGTACAAGTACAGGCCATAGGAGTGTACTGCAGCTTGAAATTTTTTTTGAGAATATTCAAGAGCATTATCAGATTGAAAAGTTTTGATGTGTTTGGAGAATTGTGTTTCAACCATTTTTGCAAAGTTATTGTATATTGGTAAGAATTTAGAACGAGATTTCATTGGAAAGATTCAACTATAACGAGAATAATCATCAATAAAAACAACAAATATCAAGATCCATCAATACTAGTAACAGGAGAAGGTCCCCAAACATCAGAATGAATTAACTCAAAAATACTTTTAGAGATAGATTTACTATTATTGAAAGGTAAAGTTGGCTATTTTCCTAACTAGCATGAAGTACAATCAAAATTGTCTTTTGGACACGTAACCCAATGGGGACTCTTAAGAAGCGCTAATCACAGTCTTGTCCCGAGTGGGTGAGGCATAACCAAGATGAGAATTCCAAAGTGCGCGTAGAGAAGGTATGAAGAAATCCGCAATTGCTTGTAAGAACAATGAAAGTGTGAGCAACATGTGAAAGATGAAGATTATTTACCAAGAAACATACACCCGAATTTAGATCGATCCCAAGCTCTTGCCCTGGCCCCTCGCATCCCGCACAATACACCTGCAATAGTAAAAATAAGGCGATATCCTAGTTTAGCTAATTATCCCACAGAGCATAAATTATATTGGCGTAGGTCAAGTACTAATGGAAAACCCAGAACTGCAGGCAGGTCAAAAACAAAACCTGGGACTATTCCCATGAATTTGCCATGGGAACCATAATCTATATGAATACAAGAGGATATGGTGCAGGTCAAGTTTGGAGAATAAAGATGAGCGAGCGTGGTCATATGATTACAACATGCAAAGTCAAAAAGCCAAGTCTGGTGAGACTTACTTGTGCAGAATCGGTAGAGTAAAGGGAAAGAGATGCATTACCATCCATTCTACAACAAGAAATTGAAAGCATGATCTTCTCAGAGTTCATCGGATGGATTGTGTCGATAGGTCGATGGGGTCCGTAAGACTCGAGACTTTACTAAACTGTAAGGCATCAAAAGTAGGAAGAGGCTCAATATTAGCAACAACAAAGAAGAGATTTGTCATGACGGTAACAAGTCTCACCACAAGGGCGTCATTACGGACACTTCTGGTACAATTGCGCGTAACCTTTATCGCTATGCCTCTAAGATGACTGCAGGTGAATCACATGATTGCTGAGGGGAGCAGTTGCTCAAATGGGAGCGTATTTCTGTTAGTGAGAGTAACAGCCGTAACATTTAACTTATTTTGGGATTGAAAGGTTGCAATCCCAGCTTTTTCTCTCTAACCAACCCGGCCTTACAAGAGTATCAAGAGTAGGGACGAGGATTACGATTAAAGGTTTTAATTTTGATGGGCTCAAAGTCCTCATGGAGTCGACATCAAGAACTCATGTAGAGCATCTAAATTCATCCCTAACTCGTAGTATATTGTCAGCATCTATTGAGCATGCCCAAATTAGATCACAAAGGTCAATTCGTCCCAAAGAAATAAGCTTTCAATCAAAGTAGTCATTGATGGATTGCCCTGGTTCTTGTTAAAGTTGATGCAATTCAACTATTAGCTGATATTTCATGGATCCGTGAGTAATGGAGTACCTTTTGGCCAACATATCCCATGTTGATTTGACATCATCAAAGTTGCCTAACAGATTGGAGATGGAGGGAATGTAAGTATTCCAAATCCCATTCAATCATGCGACGAAGGAAAATAGCATCTTCTTCACTTGCTTCTTTAACAGGAATGATAATTGCACCAGTACAATAATGTCAGAACATACGACCCTTAAGAAAACTACGCATAGCTTGAGACCATGATAAGTAATTCTTGGTCCCTTCCAATGTAGTATTGATAGGGCAAGAAACAAAAACATCCTTTTTATTCATTTGGAAACACAATATGCAAAACCCGACTACAAAAACGGTGTCTACGCGAAAAACCTGGCAGTGGAGGATCCGTATTATAAAAGTCAACGATCAATCTCAAAGTCAACTACCGACCGGGTTAACAATCACCGTGTTCAGAACATCAACCCTAGGCAAGTCACTGATGACATCACGGGCTGTTTCTATTGAAGGCGCGTGCGAAGGAGGATGATTATGATACGCCCATTGGGTGCCAGGTGGTCTGGGTCACTGCGCGATCACTTCTCGTATCCGTAGTACAGCGTCATCTAAGTTAAGATTCATGACGAAGTTTGGTTTCAGTGGTGGTGCGTGAAAGTACGTATAGATCTTTTGAGTGGTACATGAGGGAGCGTGTCGAGTCCGATGGTTGCGATACTTTCACGGTTGTGTAGATCTGGTTGATCCGATCACAGTGGTATCTACAGAAAAATTATCTAAACAAGATGCACGGTGGCGACGGTGATTGCGGGTAAAGGTTCGCGGTGGTACGAGACTCTTAACAATGGCGATCGTAGCCCCGGAACCTAAGGACAATCTGCTGAAATACGCTGGAGGTTCAACTGGAGTCAGTTGCAACGACTATCATGGACAACGAAAGCTATGGTGGCCGTAAAGTAACACCAGAAAAGACAAGATTGCTAGAAATATAAGAGCAGTGACTCTGATACCATGTTAGAAATACTTAATGATTGTATTCTATTCTGTGATGAAAATGAATATACATGGTGCCTTTATATAGGAATTATAAGTAAACTAGATATGTCTAAAATAACTAGATATAAATATGCCTAAAGTAAATAGATATACATTAATATATTACTAGATATACATTAACAGATATATTCAGTGTTAAAAGCTTTAAATTTAAAACTAGATAGAATATAACTTTATTTTATACATTAATTTATCTATAATTTTATAAACATTACACCTAAAAATTTATTTGTCAAAAATTAAGTTGAGATAAATGTCCCTCTTTATATGTACATACATCCGTTCTAGGTTTAGTCTACTATGTATAAAACATATATGATACCATAATTATTCTTATTTAAATTCTAGAGTTTCAAACTTAAATTAGCATAGAATTTTAAATACAAATATTAATTTAAATGAGTGTGTTTGATTACAAATAATTTAGATAGATAATATTGATAAATTATAATGATATTTGGATGAAATTATTTAAATGTATAGATATCAATAAATATAGAAACTTAAATTAATAAGTGATTTTTAAAATAAAAAAAATATTTAATTATAATTAAAAATACATAAACTATTAAATTGTATTTATTCAAAAGTCGAAATTATTTGGTAAAATTATTTTTCTAAATTACCTGTGTCTCCATCTATAATATATATAACTATAATAAAAAAACTTGAGATCGTAGATAATTAAAACAATATATTAAGATATTGACTTTTTAAATGAAGAATGAATTAATAATGGAAAAAAAAAATTAAAAAAAAATAATTGTTAGGATTAACGTAAAATGAATATAAATTGGTTTGATTTTGGTTGATTTTTGAAAGTAAAAAATCAAATCAAACCATATTTTATCATTCAATCAATTTTTTTTATTTGTAAGTTCATCAAAAATTAAAACCACATAAAACCGATTGTATTTTAGAACCAATAAAATTGGATTGAATATTTGGATTTTTTTGGATTGCATAATCTTTTTCACAAACAAGAGTACGTGGATGTAAAATAAGACATAATATAAAAAGTGTGGATATAAAAATAAAAATAAATTTACTTGATATTAGTTTCTTTCTTTCTTTAAGACCAAATATAAGGATATCATTTAATGTTAACACAAATCATATGAGATATCCTATTACTCTTTTTTTTTTCAATGGCATTTGAAATCAAAACATCACAACTGTGGGTCTAACAAGGTTGGTTAAATGATATTTTGGCTAATTTTTAGGTATAAAGTTTGAGTCTTATTTATTTATTGTGGTGACCTTTAATCTTTTCTCATATTCTTTACTAATTTTTAAAAAAATATTTATTGTAATTCGAAATGTAATTTGAAAGGAGAGATGTACAAGTATTATCAGTAAACCATTATCATCTACTACATTAGATAGATCTTGATAAATAAATATATATGTAAAAATAAAGATTAAATAGACAAAAATAAGTTTAAAAAATAAAATTAATATTTGAGAGGATGGTCTACCACACTCAACCTTTGAATAAAGATTCATATTCTCATACAAACTAATTACTTAAGGAATAGTTTGTTTCTTATCCATCATTCTATCACTTTTATCCACCATTTTTTATTTTAAAAATAAATAAAAGTATCCAATTATACTAATCTCCTATAAATTGCTAAAAATGCCTTATTTTTGAGCTTTTAATACATTTTCATTTATTTTATGATTGTATATATTTTTAATATCCATTTTATAATGCCAAAAATCTACTTATATTATGTCCTATGCACTTTTTATAGTTTATAATAGCTGATAAATATATCTAGAAAAAGATTGTATAGATTAAAAAAATTTGCAAGCTCTCGAAATTTATCTGAATTTTTTTTTATTTGAAAGTTGAAAATTTGATAGCTTTAATCGTTTTCTTCAAAAGAGAAACTTTAAAATAGAATAGTTTGGACACGTAATTTACAAAGTTGAGGAATGGATCTTTGTGGAAATTGAAGGTCATATTCCTTGCACTCTGTTCACTCATTGTATTTTGTTTGCAAGCAGATGGTTATGGGGCCAATGACATTTGAAGTTTAAAAACATGCAGTTTTTTTTTTACTTCAAAATTATTGTAAAAAATTACATTTAGATTTTGTATTTAATTTTTGTTATAGTTTAATTATATTATTATTAAAAAATGATTAAACAAATTTTTTTTTATTTTTTATTTTTTAATAAAGACTTTTAATTTGAATAAACGGTAAATGAAAGCATTAACTAAAATAAATAAATAAATAAATAAATAAAATATAAAAAATAATAATTTATTTTCATATGATCATATTTTAATAATAATAAGATATAATTATTATAAAAAAATAATAATTTAAGTAGTATCTTTTAAATAATTATGAGATTTTTATAGTTATGATATTTAAGTTATACTTATACATTTTCTTTGTTTTATCCTGCTCGCATTGTCACTACTTCTATTTGCCATTTTGCCATATGTTTTACTACTCTAATTATTTTAATTTAATTTGCACATATTAAATTCAATTTACAGGCGATTTTTTTTTTTGGGGTTTTCTCATTAGAAGGGCGATTGTATGTTGAATTATATTTATTAAGGATACATTGCATTATTGTTCTAAAAAAAATTAAATTTACATATCTATTATTCAACTTTTAAAAAGTACTTTAAATTATTTAAAATTTTACAAGTAGATTTTAAATTTTTAATTGATAAATATGTATTTTAGTAACCAAATTATGATTTATATGTAAAATTTTAAAAAATTAGAGATTAAATTATATAAATTAAAAAATTTAAAAACTATCTATAAAATTTTTGAAATTTAAAGATTAAATTGTATATTTTAAAATTTTAAAAATTATAATTAAATTTGATTAAAATCTAGGTAGCCTTTTATTAATTTTTCTAGGTCAATAGGGTCAATATGTGAACTAGAACACTAATCATAATATTTAATTATAAAGGAGAGGTAATTTTCAAGATCATCACGTAGGAGCTTGCAAAGCTGTTGGTTACTTCAACGTTAAATTACTTGTTTAGAATATACTGAAATATTCTTTTCCGCGATAATGATGAAATATACTTCGGTTTAACTGGATGAAATTTATTTAATCATATTGAGATGTATAAAATTCGAATTACAATTACTAGTTAGTGAGTTGTATTGCTATAAATAAAAATAAAAATAATTGTGATAATATTATATATTTTTTATATTTATTTTTACATCAAAATTATTCGTAAAATTATTTAATTATTTAAAAAATAAATTATTTCCTTGTATTTCTAAATATTTATAACACTGGTCATCATAATGCATATAATTTGAGTAAAAAAATAAATAAAAATATATATGTTATTAATATTTATTTGATTTTACAAATAAAAAAAGAGCATTTATTTGGTTCAAATGAATTCCTTAAATCCCAAGCTATTAAAACATTTATTCTAAGCAAATAATTTTGAAGTTAACGATTTGATAACTTTAGGCATTTTCTTTAAAAGACCGTAAAACTTGAAAAACTATGTTTTAGACATGTACTTCAAATTGGGGAAAGGAATATTCGTGAAAATGAACTTCCAATCCTTTAACTTTTTTTTTTTTACTCTCTCTCTCTCTCATGTGTATTTTGTTTCCAAGCACAGGAGTTTGGGCCTATGGTTTTTCAAAGTATATATACATACATACATATAATAATAATAATAATAATAATAATAATAATAATAATAATAATAATAAAAGCATCAATCATCCGTTTCATATCACCTTAATTTTAGATCTATTATATTCTTACGTTCATTCTTTAATCAACTGTCAACCTATTAAAAAATTATTAGAATAAATCACATGATTTAACTACCAATAAATTAAAATACAAAAGATGTCATTTTTATAGTAAAATTTATATAAAATATGGTCCATTAAACCATTAAAAGATTATTTTTTATTGCATTAATTTTTTTAAATTAACAAAAACTCGTTACAAACTATAAAATTAGATCTGAGAAGATCTTTAATAATCACTATTGATAAGATTTTAACAAATATCGTTAATAATCTTATTTGAGTTTCATCGACCATCGTCGGTGATCTCACGAGAGTTTTTACAAGTGTTGTACAATGATAGATTTTTGATTAGAGATCAAGAAGGGTATTAAAAAATAGTAAACAGTATTTTACAATTATTGTTTGCTTTTTCATTAAATAATGATACCATATATCATTTGAGTATAAAATGTTAAAATTATTAAATTTATAATGAACTTTAAGTCTTAAAAAATATAATATTTAAAATCCCTTAGAAGGGAACACAATTTTATTTTATATATAAATTTATTTATAATTTTATAAATATTACATATAAAATTTTATTTGTTAAAAAGTTTGAGGAGACATGTGTCCCTCCCATTTATATATAAATCCGTCACTTAATAACTTACATATATAATGTGTTACTTGTAATTAAGATATAATACCTTATTTATTTTTAGTTTTGATGTAAGTTCTAACATTTGGTAACCTAATCCGAGTTTTGATGAAAGTTATCACATGTAATAAAACCTTACATATTTTTAAAAAATATATGTAATATGTAATATGTTATATATGTTAAGAATGTAAAGTCTTACATGTCATTTTTAAGCATGATGTGAAGCCTTACATATTTCGACTTTGACATTGGTCGTTGGAACTCCCAAAAAAACCATACAAGATTTTGGTTTTATTTTATTAAAGTTATAAAATAAATATATTGTTTAATTTATTTATTAGATAATTAAATATAAAGTTACAAACTTTGGGATTTGATCAATTGATTCAAAATGAAATTATCTAGTGTAAAAACTTAAACTTTGGTAGTATATCAAATTCTATAAAAATTATATTTTTTCAATTTTAAAATGTTCACCATGAAAGATATTAATGTTTTTTATAGATTATATTGTTATCAAACTTTTATTTTCTCTGAGACACGTTACACCCTAAATTTTCAGCATGGTACAATCATATCATTAACGATCAACCAGTAGAATGTGCTTTACACTAACTTTTGGATTCGATTAATATTTATTTTCTTATATTATGCTAGTTACTGTTGACGGAGCTAATGAAACGAGTAATACGATTCACAGATAACTCTTTTAGAGTTAAATTATGTATTTATCTTTTGGTTCTTGAGAGAAATAATAGGCTGAATATCGCATATGTAGTCTAATTTTTCTAAATTGTGAACTTTAATTGGTTCACCACCTTTTTTTCTTAAGATTTGTTCACTATCGTTTTAAATTTAATGAATTCTATTTAAATGCACTGGAATATCAATACTTAACATGTTAAAATTAATTTTTATATCATGATTTAGTTAATCTTATTATTCATATTTAATACATTTAGTCTATTTTGTATTAAGTTTGTGAAAATTAAAAAGTTAGGGTCAAATTTAACCAAAAAAAAAAGAATTATAAATTGAGAGTATGGAATTAATAAAAATTAAAAGATCATATATATCGTAATTAATATTGTTTATCGATTATGAATTGTGAGTAATATCAAACGTTATGGGTGTACAAATCACACATATATTTGGTTGAGGAGTGTTTACGGTATATGACTTTAACTTGAATCTAAAATTTGATAATTTAATAAAAGAAAAAGAAAAAAAAGGGTTATCTTTCTAACCCACTCAGAATTTTCTCTTTAAAAGCCAGCAAAAAAAAATAACTTCGTTAAGTGTTACTGGAATTATTTTCATAACGGAGAAGTACGTTAGTGGTCTCATAAACTTGAGTAATTTAATTTCATAATTTTTAATTAGAGTATTATAATTCCATAATTTTAAATATATATGTATTTTAATTTTAAAAAATACATTTTAATTCAAAAAAAATATACATAAGTCTAATAGCTTTGAACTTTTAGGTTTTTTAAAATTATGAGATTCAAATGATTTATTTAAAAGAAATGAAATTAAAATATTCCTTTTATAAAAACTATAAAACCTTCCACACTATTGGTTTTGTTGGAGGTTGTTCATATATTGTAGTAGTGAAAGGGCGGAACTTTTATTTATTGTAGTGGATTTTCATTTATTGTATTAGGTTTTCAATTACTTAATTTATTGAAAAATTTTGAATTGTGGATTAAAAGTATCTAACTTATTCGAAAGTTATCCTAATTAATTGCATGCTCATAGAACATTTAATTAAAGAATAATATTTGAAATTTAAAAGGTGAGAAAATTAAATTAAATACTAATTTTTTCCATCATATATATCCAATTTTTGTCACCTATATATATACACAATTGTACATTTGTACAACTAGTCATAAAATGGTACAATTAAACATGAAGTGAGCATATGTAAAAAAAAAAAAAAACAAGTGTCATTTTCTTTAAAAGATCGTGAAACGACTGAAAAAAAATAAAAAAATTCTGGGCATGTAATTTGCAAATTGAAGGATGAATATAGATTATCAATTTGCTTACGAGTACGTGCTCTATGGCATTAGAAAGTTAAAAAAAATGATGAATATAGATTATCAATTTGCTTATGTTATAGATGACTCTTTTATAGTTTAAATGGTTGAATGCAATTAAAATTCTTGGTTTATACAACTACAATTATTTAAAAAATGATACATTGATATATGAATGATTTTACATTAAGTTTAGAGATAGTGAGGTACCATATTCCTCATCACCTACTAAAATAATCTTTTAGTTTGAGTTATTTTATAGTGCTTAAGGCCTACATTTTGGAAATTCTTTTTCACCCAAAAATCGTAACGATCATCTCTCATATTTCTCTATCCTTTTCTTCCTATTAAGTATCTTTGTCCCACATCAATTAGGAACAAAGTAATAATGTTGTTTATAAGCTTGAGTAATCTTTAACTTAATAAGATCTTATTAAGTTGAGTTAGGTATGAGTTTCTAACATGGTACTAGAGCTGGACTTGATCTCTGTGTGTTTGGACCTTGGGTTCTACCACAGTCTCACCGTGCCGCTAATGTCCACCTTTGTCTGCCGTGTGAAAGGAGGTTGTTAAGTATCTTTATCCCACATCGACTAGGAACAAAACATTAACGTTGCTTATAAGCTTGGATAACCCTTAACTTAATGAGATCTTATTAGGTTAAGTTAAGTCTGAGTTTCTAACACTTTCTTTATTTTTTGCTTCAAGTTGTGATAATAGGAGAGAAAGCTCTCCTGTGATATGGGTTTGCTTTCTCACTTAATAGGTTTATAATATTTTCTTTGTTTTATTTTTCTTTGTTAGTTTTAATAAAAACACCATAATTTATAGCATATTTTTAATTAAATTTTAATTTAAGTAAATTTATTTCTTGTATGAACATATTATAGTGAATTTTTTTGAATTTTTTTTTGTTTTGTAACATGTTACCTAGAAGATGAAAACATGAATTGAAATAGATTGATTAAAGTAGATGAAGACATGAATTGAAATAGATGAATTAAAGACATAACAGGAAGTTATCTAATCAAACAAATGATGTATATAAAATAGGTAGTTTTTGCTGCTACTATTATTGTAACAATATAGAAAAATGCTTGTCCTAATGTGTTTGTAAATTTTATTTATTTATATCTTGTAATAGAATTTTCAAAAGTAATATAGTTTCAATAGATTAATTTTTTTTCCTTCAAAAACCTTTCACTTTGGAAAGACAGTTATGCAGTCATTATTTTTAAAAATACAAATAATAGCACCTATATTATATATTGGAACTTTTTACAATCATATTGTTTAAATAAAAAAATAATAATCATATGAGTCCATATAATTAAAAGTTTGTATTGGCGTAATTATAATCATATCCTCCACTAAAAATTCATTTTGTTTTGAAAATTATGCAATATTAAAATAAATCCAATCCCAACATTAAATAGATATTAAATAGAATGTACAAGTTTTCTAAAATTTTATATTACTTATACAAAATTTAATTTTATTAAAAATAATATGTCAATTGTATAATAATCAGCATATATGTATACAATATGTATAAACTAATATACTATTTTAATATTAATAATATGTGTTATTTTGGGGTTTTAAATCAAATAAGTTATTTGAAAAATTATTTCATATATATGATTATAAGTTACATTTTACTACCTATCTTTGTAGTTATAATTAATTAATTTTTTTAAACAACTTGTTATATGATGATTAAATAGATTCAAAGTTAGAAAAATTAATATATATGTTACAAAGCATGTATGGTATATATATATATGTGTGATTTCGTGCATATCTTTACTATTAATTTTATGGTAGGAATTGGATTATGGTTCACTAAGATGTTATCATGATTCATGAGAGTATAAATCACACTAAATTAATTATGATTAAGGAATGTTTTAACACGACATGTTCAGTAATGTTAAGGTATGATTTATAATATTAAGTTTAAAAGAATTAATGAATGAAAGTAAACTAAAAAAAGAAGAAGATAAAAAGAAAAAGAATAAAGAAGCTGTTTTTCTTTTCTTTTCTTATCAAAGACAAAAATAAATAAAAGTGGGCAACATCATAAATTCTATAATTATTTAAAAAAGAAAATAATTTAGTATTTTATTTATTAAAAAATGTAGAGTTAGTTCTATTTTTAAATTTCATCAATAAGTAATATTAAAGAATTTATAATAATTACGTGATTTCATTGAAAGGATATTTGGTTATTATTTTTCTAATATATTTTTATTTTATTTATTTTTTAAAACTATAAAAAATTAAGATACCTTAGGAGTGAAAGACATAAAATAACTTTACTTATCTTACTAATTAGTTTCTTCTTTATTTTGTTTATTTTTTTTTAAATTGAATATAATTATTTAACTCTGTCATTTTTCACGTGGTACTCTACTTTAGCCTATTATAAATAGCTAAGCAAAGGGCTAAGAGTTTCTACACATATGAATTATATCAATGGTATAATTTCCCATCAAACTTCATTTTCTTATTAGTTTGATCATAATGTCCCCTGAAGAAAAGTACGATGTGTTTTTGAGTTTCAGGGGAATAGACACAAGAGATGGATTCACCAGCCATCTGTACGGTGGTCTTTGTAGTAAACAAATAACAACTTATATTGATAACGAGGATCTTCAAAAAGGTGATGTAATTAAACCAGAACTTTTGAGAGCAATTGAACAATCACTAATTACTATTGTCATTTTATCTAAAAATTATGCTTCATCTGTGTGGTGTCTTGATGAACTGCAACACATTTTAAAGTGTAGTAAATATATTATACCCGTTTTCTATGGCGGTGTTAAGCCATTTCATGTTAGAAGACAAATGGACAGTTTTCGTGAAGCCTTGGCTAAACATGAAACTCGCTATCCAAAGGAGAAAGTCGATGCTTGGAGGTCTTGTTTATCCAAAATAGCCGACCTTTCTGGATATGATTCTGAGGAGATCAAGTAATTAACTATCTACATCTTAATCCTCGTTTATATTAATTTTATACATTTTATGCCGTTAATTACTTTTATTTTTTAAATTATACTGAATACAAATTAAAGACTAATGCTATAATTATCTCAATCCATGTGATAAGTAATTACGTGTACAGTATACTTTTAGTTTAGGTAATGCAATGACGGAAATTTTGAAATACATATACTCAACATTACATAAATACCCATATATTATTGATCCCATAGTTTTCTCACTTTTATCTGTATTTTACATTTATTTTTGTCTCTCTCTTACAATACTGACAAAAAAAAAGATAAATAGATAAAATAATGGGAGATAATAAAGTAGAGTGAAAATATTGAGAGGTACACAGTAAGAGAAATTTTTTTATTTTTAAGTGTCATCTCTGTCATTTGTTGCATAAAGGGCCACCCTTATATGGTTAGAGAGTGCAACCTTACATTTTAAGAAAGTTACGAATATTATCCTTTAAATATGAAATACATATAAATGAGTTTTTAGATAGTAAAATATGTATTTGGCCACCTAATTAATTACAAAAATTATAACATTTGTATTAAAATTAATTAAATAAAGTAATTCTCAAAATTAAAACTGATTATTATTCATTTTACTAAGTATTTAATTTTGAACATCATAACCTTAATATCTTTAATTTTATTTTTGATTTTTGCTTGGTGACCTCTTTAATTTCTTATTCCGGTTCCTTCCCTACTTTGTTGATTGCATGGACTATACTGCATCGCCTTAGTCTAAGCCAAAAAATAATTTTTCAATGGCTAGAACATTGTGATTAAAAGACCAATATTGGTTGATGACAAACGGATTGAGATTATCCTGGATTTTATAAGTAAGATTCATGAATATGTGGTGTGTTTGTATAGGTTTAAATCAAGATGTGATCAATAGTATAATTTACTAATTTATGAATTAATTCTATATATATTGTCTCTTTTTTTGTCGATGAATTGAGAAATTAATAATACATGATATGATATTTTGTTTATGTTAATAAGATTAAATGAGATAATTATAATATAAAAATAATGAGAAAATGATTATCGTTTATAATAACGTCGAGTTTATTATTAACAACTTTAAATAAAATGTTATGAGATATATGATAAGATTTAAATGAGATTGTATAACTTTAAACCATGAATGTATTATAAATATTAAATAAAATAAGATAATTAATTTTATATCTTTAATAATTTTAAAAATATGTTATACATTGATACTTACATTAAGATGAATTACTTTACATAAATAAATACATTCATATTTTTTTAATAAAATAAATACATTTATATAAATTAATTATAAATATACAAAATACTCCCCTATAGTTAATATATCTTTACCCTTTAAATGGTTTGAGTGAATAGAAT
Source organism: Hippophae gyantsensis (assembly GCA_030763125.1). Lineage (NCBI taxonomy): Eukaryota > Viridiplantae > Streptophyta > Magnoliopsida > Rosales > Elaeagnaceae > Hippophae > Hippophae gyantsensis. The sequence goes on from CM061033.1 coordinate 52,428,545, forward strand.
TTCATAATTAATCTCCCCTTCCCTTCTCTCTCTCTCAACCACGTTTATAATTTTTTTTAAATCCAACTAATGTATAAGTGGTTCAATTATTTAATTAATTTTATTTTAAATTTTTTCAATAAAAATATATGTTTATTTTTTTACCATGTTAAAAAACATGTTTATTTTTTTAATACGTTAAAAAACATATATTTGATATAAAAAATAAATATATGATTTTTTATAGGGGTTAAAAATAAATTTTCATGTATAAAGACAAATTATGTCATACAATTAAACCAATATTTTATGTTGTTATGAATATGTGGTAACATATTTTATAAACATGCTAACTACATTAGGTTTAGGGTGAAGTATTAGATGTATACTCTCTTTATTATTTCGGATGAAGTGTTAAATTAGTACCATTATTTTTAAAAATAAATAATTTAATTATGTTAATTTTGAGTTGTATTCAATTAGTCATATATTTTTTTAAAGAAGTAACAAAATAAATCTAAATCGTGATTTTTCATTTAAATAAAATAGAAGAATACATGTAAGAGATGTGGTTTTTTTTTCACAAATATTGGATGAATTTTAACCATTTTAATACCAAATAAAGTTATAATATTCTTACATTCTCTTAATTTCATATTAAAGTTTTTTTTCTCGCACCGTGAAAAAAGGAGAGATTTCAAGCGTTTTATTACATATGAATGTTTTATATGAATTTTTTATTTATTGTAGTTTGAAATTATTAAGTTAGTTATAGTTAATTAAAAATATACTTAACAGATATATTTTTTTTGTTATATAGAAAGTTAAATTTAGATGACATTATGTGAATTGAATTAATTTAAATATTTTTATTATATTATGGGACATAATAAACTCATTCCAATGATTAAAGAAATAAAATACTTATTTTTTAATTTTTTCCCATATATATATATATATGATAATAAAATTTATTTTTTATATTTATAATAAAAACATTTAGTTTTCTTTACATATGAATATATACTTGTATTAAAATACAAATTTTAAAGATATTCTAAATATTCATTCGGCTTGAAACTTCAAAAGAAACAAAATTGAAATAAATTAAGGCATTAAAATTTTGAGAAAAATATTACTATAATTTTTTACTTATTTTTAAAATAATATTTAGGTTATAAATTTATTTTTATAATGATGTAGTCTTACTGTTATTAAAAAGTTATCATATAAAAAAATTTTAAAAATCAATAAATAAAAATATAGGAAAATGATCATTGCATTCATATTTATAATAATAATATAACTAAATTATTATAAAAAATAAATATGATATTTGTAAAATCATATTTCCTAGAAATAAGCATATGATATAATTTCTTCTCAAAAAGGTAATGATATTAATTCCAACAATTGAATCGACGAATAAAAAAAGTAGAATTGATGAAAAATTCATATATTTTGTATTGAATTGTTGTATATATTTTTAAATTTTACAACATATTTAAAATCTATATGATATCAATAATGATAAATGTATAAATAAATAATAAAAATTAACAGTAATATTTTGAGTTAATTAGAAGTTATAGATGAAAAAAAGATGTGATAAATATTGTTAATTAAACATAACATAATATTTTTGAATTGGATTATCTTTCTTTGAGTTTTTCGTATTGATTTTAAATTATTATTTATTAAAATTGAAATATATAGGCTAACTAATTGTAAATTATTATTTATTAAAATTGAAATATATAGGCCGGAAAAGAAATTAGTCGAACAAATTGTTCATCATATTTTGATGAAATTGAAAAGAGTGACACCGAGTAATCCATCATTGCAAGGGTTATATGGGATTGAAGATAGGGTTAAGCATATAATTAAAAGTTTAATGTCCCATGACACCAACTCAAAGGACAAACCTTGTCAAATTTTAGGAATTTGGGGCATGCCTGGTATTGGTAAGAGCACTCTTGCTAGTGTTGTGTTCGCTCAACTCCACTCTGAATTCGAAGGTAGTTGCTATCTTGATAACATTAGAGTGAAATATGAGAAACATGGTTCATCAAAGTATTTATTGGAAAAACTTGTCTCAAAATTATTGGAGGATCATAATTTGACAATAGAAACTACATTTCTGGAACCTCATGTTGAGGCTCGACTTAAAAGAAAATGCGTTGTGATTGTTTTGGATGACGTGAGTCATGGAAAACAGTTAGAATTTTTAGTTGGGGAACGAAAAAAAATGTTTGGTCATGGAAGCAGAATCATCATAACAACTAGGGATAAAAAAGTGCTTGATGATATTGAAGTTGAACAATTGGAACACCTTCAAGGATTACCACCTCGTTCTCGTGATGCTCATCAACTCTTTGCATCTCATGCTTTTAAAGGACTCGATCCACCAGTTAATAAAGAGTTGATTGATATGGCATTGGACTATGCTAAAGGAGTTCCACTAGCTATCAAAGTACTTGGCTCTCTTCTTCACAAAAGGACCGAAAGGGAATGGAAAGATACTTTGAATAAGCTAAAAAAAGAGTCACATATTGAAATACAAGAAGTATTGGGCATAAGTTATGAAGAACTAGATGATACTGAGAAGAAAATATTTCTTGATATTGCTTGCTTCTTCAAAGGAAAACGTAGAAATGTTGTGGAAAGTGTGTTACATGGATGTGGGTTTTATCCAAGTATAGGAATAACTGCTCTTATTGATAAGTCTCTCATTATATGTGATACTAAGGATAAAAGATTAGATATGCATGATTTGAATCAAGATATGGGCCGAGATATTGTTCGTAAGCAGTTTAAAGGTAGCAGATTATGGAGTGAGGATGAGATATTTGATGTTTTTAAAAATGACAAGGTAATAAAACTTACATAACGTACTAGCTATATATATATATATATATACTTCAAATTAAATTTATAAACTTTATATTTTCAATATTTATTCTCTGTTTTCTTCTTTCTTTCTCTTTTATGTATTTTTGTTTTTGGGTTGATTTTCAGGAAAGTGAAGCAATTCAAAGTATACACCTTGAGAATGAGAAATCTAGTAAGATTGAATCAATACAATTGAGTCCTAAAGTGTTCTTAAAGATGAACAATTTGAGATTGCTTAGAATAGCATGTAAAGTGAAGCTACCTAAAGGACTTGATTACCTTCCTAATTCACTTAGATATCTCAACTGGGATGCATACCCTTTGACATGTTTGCCTTCTGGTTTTGTTCCAAAGAATCTTATCAAGCTTAAATTAAGTAACAGTCGAATTGAGAGACTTTGGGACCATAATGTCCAGGTAATTAATTACCTTTTACGAATGTAATTATTTGTTTTTATGCTAGTGCTCCAGCTAATAAATGTTAATGTTTTGAGTCTATTAGCTGTTTTGAAATATAGTACTTACTTTATCTATTTCTTTATTTAGAAAGAAGAAGAAGAAGAAGAGGAAAAAGATTCGTCCATTCCATTTAGATATCTTGAGCAGCTTGTTGGATTAGATCTTGAAGGTTGTAAGTATCTTCAAGATCTTCCATTAACCAGATACGAGTGGAAATCTTTAGAAGAACTTAATTTATCTGGTTGCACATCTCTTACAAAACTACAAGTTCCTTTTAAGGTTACATGGTTAAATTTAAGTGGGACAGGTATTGATGAAGCACTTGAATCACTTTTTTTGGCTCTGTCTTGTCTTAAACACTTGTATCTCAGCAACTGTAAGAAACTCAAGAGACTCCCAACTAGCTTTTCCAAGTCAAAATGTCTAGAGGAATTTTACGTTGATGGATGTCCAGAATTGAAAAAATTTCCTGAAATTTTGGAGCCTATGGAATGTCTAAGAGTACTTGATATATCACGTACTGGGATTAAAAAACTGCCAATATCAATTGAAAATCTGGTTGGTCTTTCTCGTTTGGTTATGAATGGGTGCATTTGGATAGTGGAAATCCCAACTCTGCCTATTGGAATCACTTATCTTGATTTGAGCAATTGCGAAAGGTTTGTGACTATAAAAGAGATTCCATCAGCTCTTCGAAGTCTTGACCTTCGAAATTGCAAGAGTCTCAGATCACTTCCAGATCTTCCAACTTCTCTTCGGTTTCTATTAGCAGATGGTTGCATTTTATTGAATCAAATCCCACCTGATTCAATATTATTAGATTTAAATCCTGAAGAAGACATAGTTGCCTTTTTCGGTCAGAGTAACTATTCATCCGAGCATTTTAGTTTCACCAATTGCCGAAATTTGGATCCCTATACATACTCCGACGTTTTGTGTCTTGCACTCTTCAGAATCTGGCGCAAGGCTCTCAAAGTGGTACAATTTATTTAGTTTGTCTTCTTTAGTAAATAAATTAGTTTAATTCACTTTTACAATATAATTACATTACCTTTGTAAAAACAATATAGTAGAAATCAATTTTCAAAAAAAGTTATTATATATGCACAATGTATTACCTTTCTAACCAAACATGGAGGACAATAATTTTTTTGAAAATAGACTTGTGTAATTTTTTTTTGTAAAAATAATAAATTTATATTGACCAATTAAATAAATAAAAAATTAAATTGTATTTTCGTTGAATTTAATGGAATTATGTTATATATATTTTTTTATTTTTTAATATAAATATATATTCATAAATAATACTATATATTATTATATTACTACAGCTTCAGTATTATGAGGGTCGTTTACCACCATCAAAGACCAGCTTATTAACTGGGCAGACGGTAGATACTTCAACAAATTCAATAATTGTTTGTTTGCCTGGAAGTGAACTTCCAGAGGGGTTCCCCATTGCAATAGTGTTTCAAAGTAATAATAATCATCAAGAGGGATATTCTTCAGTAATTGTCCATCTTAATTCGGATTGGTATAGAAAAGAATTCATGGGTTTCATTCTATGTGTTGTGGCATCTAGTGATGAGAGTAATGAAAATAGTTACGATACCAAGGATTTTCATATTCAATTTGATTATTGTTTTAAAACCGATAATGGGGAAAGTCTTCAAGGTTTTCCAGATTTCATTAGTATGTCAGACTTACATCTCAGTTCGGTTGACCATATCTTTCTAGGCTTTGAATTCGGAGCTTCTTACGATGCCGTCAAGTTTGCAAGAGAAGGTCATGTTATAACTCAGGTGTCATTTAACTTCTCCCTTGTCAATGCTTCTACTTCGAAGCCTCTTCAAAATTGCAAAGTTAGCAAGTGTGGAATTGGAGTGATATATGGTCCTCCGCTTTTGATGGAAATGATTGACGTCAAGGATTCTACTAGTAAGTAATCATTCTCTCTGTATGGCACATTTTTAACTGCTTTAACCATTCAGTGCTCTATTCACATTTGTTCTTTTATTAGGTTCCATGAAGGAAAAAAAAAAAAAAAACATTTTAGTCTATTTCCAAATGACACACTAAAAGCCCATCAAATTTATAATGTAACAATTGGAAGCTGGACTAATTAAAAGGGGACTCATTATATTTTTTTTATGAAGCCGGACTCTACCAAAATAATTGACAAACTGGATATAATCTAATTTTTTAGTTCGATTAGGTTTATTGGTTTGTTTGTACATTCTTACTCTAAACTAGTATTAAAAATATCTAAATTACATAATTAAGTAGATTTTTAGAATATTTTAACTGATTTTTTTCCTCTTACCCTCTGGTAAATAAATTATTAAATTTTCAATTCATTTAATAAAATATATATATATTTTTTATAAAGTTAAAAAATATATATTTATATACAAAAATAAACATTTATTTTTCTTCTAATTAATTTGAAAATAAAAATTTATGTATAAAGTAAAATTATATTATGTAATTAAATTAAAAAAATTATATTATGTAATTAAATTAAAGAAATAAATGTAACAAAAATCTCTTAAATTAAGTCAATTTTATTGTATAATCACTTAGATTATTAAAGATCGTATTATTGAGTCCATTCGATTTATAAAAAGAATTAATTAAGAATAAATTATAATATTTTAATATTTTTTATTAAAATATTATTATTTTTCTATAAATTAATTAAATATAACTAAAATACGAGTATTTAATAATAATAGATTTGTAACTAATATAAAAAAACATAAAATATTTATTTTTTAATATTTGTTAATTTTTACATTTTTATTTTTATATTTTATTAATTCTTAATTTTTATTAAAAATTAAAAAATATATATTTAAATAACTTTTTGTTTGAATTTTATTATTATTTATTTTTCTTAAATTATTTTATATTAAATTTTACTTTTATTATTATTATTATAAATTAATATTTTAATCGCGTTTTAATTACTTGATAAAAAATAATACTATTTTAAATAAAAAATTATTAAAATAATATAATTTGTTCTTTAATCATAATTTTTACAAAATTAAAGGACTAAATGATACAATTTTTAATCTATAGAATTAAACGATATAAATAACATAATTGAAGATAAGTGAACCTAAATTTAATTATAATTTTCATAATTAAATTCTCTCTTCTTGTTGAATAAAACCATCATCAGGATCACCGGATCAAGAGGAACCTGAAAAAGTAGAAGCAGAAAAAGTAGAGGATGTTCCTCTACATGGTACTCATGATGATTCGGTAGTAACTTCAGGAGCCGAAACAACGCAAGCCAACTTGCAGTTGCAGCCAAAAAAGTTCCTTATTTCAGATCCTAAACTTTCTCCTGGTAATTAAGATCATTTTAGAAGAATACTACCTCTCTTTCTTAATGTTAATTTGATCTCACTTCTTATGATTATTAACTGGTGGGATAGGTGTTGGGAATGCCAATAATGTACAACCATCATCATCATCTAATGATCATAAGCAACAAGAAGGTACACATGGCCATGAGCTCCCAAGCCTTGACCGAGTAGGAAAATGGTTCGTAAGCAATAATATTGCCGGAAATCTTAAGATTCTTGTAGAGAAGGATCCTGATTTCCTTATTGGTCTCGATCATTTGTTTGATTTTCAAGCTAATTCTTGTTTGGTGGTAGTTGGTGAAATGCTTACGCTCTTGTCCTCCAAGACTTTGAATGCTTTGACAGATAAGGATCGTGCTTTTCTAAAGGCAATCATAAATTTACTTGAAATTCACAATGTATACACTCCGTTCCTCCAACAGTTGCTAGGCCAATGTGTAGAAGATAATACTTCTTTTTTGTTGTTTGAATTCAAAGAAGTTGAGAAGGAATGGTATTACTTGTTAAAGAAAGAACAGATGTTACAAACTAGCCTCCTTGGAATTCGGAAAGAAAAAGAAAAACTTCAATTACGCCTTGCTGAAATTTCTCCTATTTGTTCCCATCGTTGGAATAAAACAATATTTCCATCACCATTCTGATTTATAATAACTCAACAATGAAATAAAAGTTTGCTTGGAACTCTTGTCGCTTCTGCGACTAACGATTTCAGGCAACTTACAGAGATCTTCTGATAGGGGAGATCTCTTTGATATATTTGTTTTTTTTTTCATTGCTTTTGAATAAAAGGTTAAAAACACATATTTGTGTTTTTTAACTTAGTTATAAGTGTTAATGATTTGATTGTATTTTATTCTCGATATATATTTGTACGAAAATAAGTTGTTTAAGATTTATAAGATGATATTATAATATCATTTATTTAATAAAAAATTTAATTTTAATTATTGATATATTGTTATTAATTGTATTTATTTTAGATTATATCTATTTTCAAGAGTATTACCGTTACTTTTTTATTAAATAAAAAAATATTATACAAATGAAATAAAAATAAAAAAAGCATTGCCATTATTAGTATGAGCATTTGGTTTGTTTAATAATGCGCATGGCCATCAAATAAAAAAAAAAGAAATAATAATAATAATAATGCGCATGACCACAAAGCCAGAATGAAATAAAAGTTTTTTTCTTTCTTTCAGATGACGTCATAATTTTGTAGCTTAGTTAATAAACGGATTACCATGTATCTTCCTCTCTTCTTTTTTCGGGTACAATTTCAAACAAAATTATTTCATTAGCTAATACTATTTTAAGATTTTATTTTAATATATAAAATTAGTCATATTTTCTAGTTTAATTTTAGAATTTGAAAACATAGCTTTTTTAACTTTCAGATTTCGAAACAAACGGTCTAAAATATATTTTCACTAATACAACAACTCCATGTCTCTTTCTATGGTTTAAAATAAAATATTTTAAAAAATGAGAATATAAAATTAAAAATTGAGTATCACATTAAAAAAAAATTAAAAAATACCATTAAAGATATTAAGGGCATAGTGACAATTGATCGGAGGTTTATCTTGATTATCAAACAGGTTTAAAATCAAACCTTAATAGGTTTTCAAAACATTGATGCAATGATGTTATCCTCCTTAAAAAAAATTAACTTTAAATATATATATTTATTTACAGTATAAGTAAAATGAATAAATATATTTTTTTAAAGAATTAAAAATAAAATTTCATCTGTAAATAAATTTATGACATGCAAAAAAATTATGAATTTATTTCCACCCCAAATTACTACATGCAAAGAAATTATGAATTTATTTCCACCCCAAAATCAGTAATATTCGTCTATTAATAATCATCCCCTTTTTTTCTCCTTGGACCTCACGCAATCGAACAAAAAACCATTCTCAACCTATTAGGTCACTATCGTCCCTTGCGATATCGGAAAACTAATACCGTATCTTTAGAGTTTATAAAGGCATTGAAACAAACATAACATTATTTTTTTTAAAATAATATTTCATATATGCCCATTTATTGGCACCATGTTAAAACTTTGCAAAAATATATATATTAGTTAGGAATTGGCAAAAAAATTTACCAATTTTATTATTCAAATTGTTGATTCGATTTGTATTTAATAAATTTTAAAGATAAATATAATTTTGAATATTGATCGAATATGAAATAACGAATACATTTATATTAATAACTGTATCCGTTGTATCTAAAATTAATTATATTTATTTATTAAATTAAATTATATATTTATTTTAAGTAATATTAATTTCTTCATAGAAGGTGTAGGTTTAACAAAGATATGCTTTTTTGGTTATTTTTTAATTCCTTAAATTGTAATAATTTTTAGATAATTTTAATTATAAATTTTATAATTGATTCATATATAGTTATATAAAAAATTATAATATTCCGTACTCATAATATTAGTTGGATAATGAAGCTAAGAATTATCCCGAGCACGCACATTTTTTCATCAATATCTACACTCAAGCCAACTGTATATTATATGTCATATTGCACAAATTAATCATAAATATCTTATTATTTTAAAACATAATATAATGACATATAATAATTAATTTGGATACAAATATTTGCCCAAATAACGAGTTCTTGGATTGGAATTGTAACAATACTTTTCTTTGAAGTTTATGGTATATAAAATATGAAAAATTCTATATATCACAGCTTGTTATATGGTAACAATTCATGTAATAAAATAGTATTCTAAAATTTATTTATAATATGGATTGTTTGTTGACGTAAACAAGTTAGAGATATTTAAAACTTCTCATAAAATACTGATCTAGCTGGTTATTGTTTGTCACATAAAAATACAAGTGCTAATCGTGGGCTCAATTAAAATAATACATGCTATTGCAAAACAATAACTAGAGCTAGCTAGGGAGATAAACTTTTAATCAGTAGTTTTATTTTTAATCTTTTAAAAAATATATATTATTTACCTGAAACAAACATATAAAAAAATCTATATATATTATGAAAGTTAAAGATAAAATTATATATATTTATTTAATATAGATATCTCATTGATAACATATTTTTAAATTAAAAAATTATTAGTTACTTAGATATGAAAACGTATTGAATAATTTCTCCCATGAAATTCAAAATCTCACATTGTCCTCTCTGTTAGATAAAATATTATATATATATATATATATAAGATATGGTATGTTTTGTATGTTTAATTTTATTTCTACCTCTTACGTCTTTACATTTTTATAAAGATGAAAAATAAACATAATATGTATGTAAGACGGTAATTATAATATTTTCTCATTGGAAACATAAACGCACGTCAACCTTTATCCATTCAGACTAAGATGATTTTTTATTTTATTTTGATATAAATCAGAAAAATAGAGAGACAACAATAGCCTTCCTTTTTCTACTTAATCTCTGTTCTCCTTCTCCTCCTCCTCCTCCTCTCTTTCTCTGCCACCCAATTTTCTCTCTGCACTATAAAGCGTAACGAAAAGATTGATCTAAATTTTGACAATTGGAACTGACAAAGGAAGAAAACGAAAATTTTGAGGAAAACAGAACTCCGAGTTTATCGATTCCTATTTGCTATTGAGTCTTCCGAAGCATAAAATGTGTGTGTGGTACTTCTAGGATTGAAGGTCCGTCCGGCTAGGGATTTTTCGGTTTCGGATTCTACTATTTGCACCGCTTCTCATTTGAGATCTCTACCTACGCGTGACCCACCTGGATGAGGTCTTTTACTGTATTTTCTATTTGAACGAGGATTATGTGCTGATACATTTATACTTGGATTCTTGATTTTTGTATATTTTTCAAGTGTTGATTTGTATTTTATCCAAAACTTGATCGAATAGATAGAACCATAGAGAATAGCGTTGAAGTAAGTGAAAGATCCGTTTGTAGTGATGGTGTCTGCTAATGACCCAATTGAATCCTTTTTCAATTCGATTCAAGTTGTTAAAGAAGTACTTTTGCCGTTGGAATTGAGCCTTCAGAAAGCGGCGAAAGACTTCGAGTGCTGCTGGGGAGGGTCCAAGAAGAAGGATTATATTGCAGAATTGATTACCCAATTCAGTGGAGGTGACAAGAAGTGTGGAGTTCAGATCTGTACTTCAAAGAAGAATAACGGTCAGTGTGTTTTTATTGGTGATGAGAGGAAAGAAGGGTTGTTGATAAAATTTCCAATAAGGGCCTTATTCGCTAAGTTTCCACAAAATTCAGAAAATGGGCATCGAGCTGAATTGACAGATAGCGAGTTGAAAGAGAAAGAAATGGCCAAAGAGGATGTGTCTTATACAAATTGCTTGCAGTTTGCAGTGACATGGTCTTTGTTGGTTAACAGTTTGGTTCAGGCATTTCCAGGTCCGTTTAAGTCAGATAAAAAGCGGTTTCAGAAGGTGAGTGAAGAGGATGAATTATGTTTGTGTTCAAAGCAGAAGGTTTCAGGCGATTTTAACCAAAGAGAGTCTAAGGCTCAATCTAATAGAACAGTACAGAATAAAAGTGTGAATCCTAAAGATGCGAAATATGTATCACTTGAATGCTTAATACGCTTGGCTTTTGATAAACTAAGTCAGAGTCTTCAGAAGTTTGATCAGGGTGTGCAAGAAGATAGTCATAAGAAATATGATACTTCTTCAACATCCTCTCAATTCGATCATTTAAAGACAGTAAAAGGTATTCTGGATGGTCGAGAAGCTGATGTGAATGTTTTTCTGGGAAATTTGAGGTTTGCAAGAGTGGGTGGCCTGCCTTTTGGCGTTGTTGGTGTTCCTTCTTCAGTTAATGAAGAGGGTGAGGCTGGAAATAGTGAAGAAGTTGGGGGGAGTTCACCACAGAAGCTGGCTAGTGGTATATTAAGTATTCCTTTATCCAATGTGGAGCGTTTAAAGTCCACGTTATCCACAGTGTCATTGACAGAACTAATTGAGCTTGTGCAGCAGCTGGGCCGCCAGTCTAAAGATCATCCAGATAAGAAGAAGTTATTCTCTGTTCAAGATTTCTTTAGATACACTGAGGCTGAAGGTACGTCTTACAAGACAGAAGTATAACGGGTTTTACATGTGGGCGTTGCTTGCTTCAAATTAAACTTCATTTATCTTCCTTTAACACACATGATATGAAAGGGTTTCATCACTAGACTAGTATTTGCTCTATCTTTTATATCCCTTACCTTTAGTAATTGTTCAAGATTTCTTTATATACCACTTGTATTTATTGGTTTAGCATTATTGCATTAGCATGTTTGAAACACATAATTTGGAACAAAGAGGTTTGTCTATCTTGTCAAAGTGCTGGTTTTTATTGTTCTTGTTTGCATATCAGGAGCATAAAATAGTTTGCTAAACTGGTGGTGGATTTTTTCCAATGATAATAGTTTTCCTACTAAAAGTTAGTTGCTGTTTTGATAAACAGATATCGATTTAGGGAAACAAAAGAAATGTTTGGTAGGTCAACATAAAGTGGTGTTAAACCATAAACAGTATCACACATTTCATAGCCTTGTTTATGGAACCCTCCCTCCCTTTCTAAAGTAAAATATATATTTTTTATTTTTTATTTTTCTTACCCTCTGTTACAAGCTTTTATTTGGTAGTTTCCTATTTAATTTCAAAAGAAAATTATTTCAATATTTGAAGCTTTGCATTGGTACAGGAATGAGGTTCTTTGAGGAACTGGATAGAGATGGTGATGGGCATGTAACCCTAGAAGATCTTGAAGTTGCAATGAGGAGGAGAAAATTGCCAAAAGGATATGCTAATGATTTAATGCGACATACCAGAAGTCACATATTTTCGAAATCCTTTGGTTGGAAACAATTTTTGTCCTTAATGGAACAAAAGGAGCCAACTATTCTTCGTGCATATACTTCTCTCTGTTTGAGCAAGTCTGGGACGCTGCAGAAAAGTGAAATATTGTCATCACTAAAGAATGCAGGGCTTCCAGCTAATGAAGATAATGCTGTTGCCATGATGCGATTTCTAAATGCGGACTCGAAAGGATCTATTTCTTACGGACATTTTCGAAATTTCATGCTCCTCCTCCCTTCCGATCGACTTCAGGATGATCCTCGGTAAGATACATTTGCTGATCCTTGTACACGAGTACTCCTTTTATGCCAAAGCTCGTGAGTTACTTGGAAAAAGTAACTTATTTTTCTAACAAATATAGGAGTGTCTGGTTTGAAGCTGCAACTGTTGTTGCTGTTCCACCTCCTATGGAAATACCAGCTGGAAATGTACTAAGATCTGCTCTGGCAGGGGGCCTAGCATGTGCACTTTCTACTTCTTTAATGCACCCAATTGATACCATCAAGGCAAATTCTTTTGCATAATATTTTGTTCTCGTCTATTATTTACTAAAATTTGTTTTTGTCTGGAATGTTTTTTGTTCGTGCTTTGCATTATATAAAAGCAAGCCCTTCTCAAAGTTGTTCTATTTGATTTTTTCAGACAAGGGTACAAGCATCAACATTATCTTTTCCTGAAATTATTGCAAAGCTTCCACAGATTGGAGTGCAAGGGTTATACAGAGGTTCCATTCCTGCAATTCTTGGGCAGTTTTCAAGGTTAGTTTGGTTCCTCCCCTCTGCCAACACTCAATTTAAAAGGAAAACAAAAATATTCTATATTCTCTGCTTGATATTGATTATTTTAAGAACAATTGTTGGAAATTTGCTCTTCTGGTGCTGTAGCCATGGTCTGCGTACCGGAATATTTGAAGCAAGCAGACTTGTCTTAATAAATTTTGCTCCAACTCTCCCAGACATTCAGGTATTATCTCTTTTTACTGAACAGTTAATACTGTTTTATGGAACTTTGGCTTTTGCATCACTTATTGTTTGCCTATTTTAATATAAGTGGCTATAAAGATGAGCCCCTTACATATTGATTGTGATATTATTTTCCATGTAAGCATTAGATGAGTAACTTTGCTCGAGTTGACACCACCGGTTCACATTAACATCTACTCTTTCTTCTTGTATGAGTGCTATACCTGTCTAAATGACCCAAGAGGTGTTATCCTCACCCGATGGTCCTGATCTATTTAGTTTGATTGTTAAATAATCTATTTACTGGAAAATAATGAAAACATGTAGAACTTGTTCCTCTTAATGTATTTGTGGATTTATGTTATTGAGACACTACAGTTTTATATTTTGACTTGTTTTAGGTTCAATCTCTAGCATCGTTCTGTAGCACAGTTTTGGGGACGGCAGTGCGGATCCCATGTGAGGTATTAAAGCAACGGTGTCAAGCTGGTATTTTTAACAATGTAGGGGAGGCTATTATTGGGACTTGGCACCAAGATGGTCTCAAGGGCTTCTTTCGTGGGACTGGTGCCACTCTTTGCAGGGAAGTGCCTTTCTATGTTGCTGGCATGGGACTCTATGCTGAATCAAAAAAGGTATGAAGTTCAGTCTGGATACATGTTGGTTTCTTGTGACCTAATATTGCTTAACTTATGCTTTGGAATGATATTCTGAGATGGATCTTCAATATGTCTGTTAGAGTTTTAGTTTGTAGAATGATTTGTGTACGCTGACCAGTAATATTGCTATACTGTTTAAGGCCGTACAACAACTTTTGAAGCGTGAGTTGGAACCGTGGGAAACTATATTAGTTGGGGCTTTATCTGGTGGTCTAGCTGCTGTTGTTACAACACCATTTGATGTGATGAAAACTAGAATGATGACTGCTCCACAAGGTCGGCCTGTATCAATGTCTATGGTGGCCTTCTCCATACTCCGTCATGAAGGACCCCTTGGATTATTTAAAGGGGCAGTACCCAGGTTTTTTTGGATAGCTCCCTTGGGCGCCATGAATTTCGCAGGTTATGAGCTTGCAAAGAAGGCTATGGACAGAAATGAGGACATAGCTGTTGGTGACCAGCTTCCTCAAGAAAGGGCAGCCAACTCTGGGTAAAGGTGATATATTTGAAGAATGAACCCAATAGCCAAATACTTGCTGCAGCCTCTTAATTGTAATTTTGTGATAGCAACAGATGCTGCCGGAAAGTTTTGAGCCTTTTCCGGATTTAGTACCAGCACGATACATGTTCAAAATTTCACGTAGATAATCCTGGACATTGTAATTTTTGTCATAGTTTCTTGCATTGAACTTCACTGCTGCCAATGCCTCCGATGACGGTGCAAAATATATTCAACTTTATTTGTTACTTTTTTTTCCTTCTAAATTTCGCATAGATATTTTTTGTTCACTTTCAGCTGCTATTTCTTGACAACTTGTCTAATTTTTGTGTTTGTCTAATTCTTAGATATGATACTGATAAGTACAAACCACTACAGTTGAGCAAAGCAAGTAATTTATAGGAAGGGCATAATTGTCCTTTTCTTTTCAAAATCAAAGCCATTTTTATTGGGCCATAATTTTGGGAGAATTCGTCCCATCCACGGAAGTAATCTATGTAAATTTTTTGACAGAAATTAACATTGCAATTTGCATGTTATTATTACAAGCGGCCACTGACATATTGAACATCAGGATTTTTTTTCTCGACCAAATTTAATTAATTGTAAATTAAGGAATATTAGTTAAAAACACTTGCGTTGTATGTGATTGGTTTACTTCTTTTTAAATTTTTATTTGGTTAATTTTTACAACCTATTTGAAATAAATCATACAAACTTAAATTTCCTAATTTCTTATTTTCTCAATTGCGAAAGTAAAATTATTAAGATCCAAGTTTTAAAATCAATTAGAGATGCATTATTGTACAAACTATTTAAAAATAGTCCTTAATATTATAGAAAAAAATTTATTGAAAGAGTTGACTTGATTTTTTATTGAGAAAATATATTACTTAACATTGTAGAATTCTTTTTGTTAAAGATACTTAGCTTAATATTTTACCAAAATTTAAAAATAAAATATAAAGGGAATTATACGTTTTTATGTTAAAATATAAAGGTATATTTATCTAAAATTATTTTAAGCATAATTTAATTTTTTACATGTAATATAGATATAGATAAATATACATTATATCTTTGTATCACACAGCTTATAAGTTAGCTTGATAAGGTAAATATCCGAGTTTCATATATGATTGATGTTGGAAATCAAATGCATAAAAGGAAGTTTTTGAAGTTGAAGAGGAAATATTCAGCACAATATCCAGCTACGGAAGCATCAAAATACCGGCATAAGGCAGCAAATTGTCAAGCCAAAAGTTTACTCAAACTATTTCTAGGCTTGCAAGCTCCCAACTTGCTCACTCATGGAAGACCACTGGAATCCATATACGAAACGAATACATCGGGATTTCACCACTCAATACTTTTCAAACAGGGAACAGAGGTTCAAAACGAAACCAAAAAAAAAAGACAAGAACACACCAATTAAAAAGAAGAAGATCGTACATAGGATTTCATTTCATTTCATTTATATTGTTTAGTGTCTTCTGATGCTAAAAGAACGGGTATACTATCAGTTTGGTATATTTAGGATATGCTATTCAAGTCTGTAGCTTTTGAAATTTTTATGTGCTCGTCATTTTACAAGTCTTGTTCTAAATGCAGACTGATCCAACCTTTATTTCCTTGACAAGATACCCATACCTAGTCCCAACCATTTACCAAACTAATATGAATTGAAACATGGTGTTGATGTTAATTGAAAGTGCACTGTGCACTGTGTACGGGATGATACGGCAACGTATAAATCAAAGAATACAGCAAAACACAGCGGATGATGTCACAATTGAAGGGCTAGTTAAGAAGATCACAATGAATCTGCATCATTTACAGGTTTAATACTTCAAAAGATTTGAACCTGTTCAACGTATTCGGAAAATGCCAACAGATGTCATAAAATCAACTGCAAAATTTTAAGTTGAAAGAAAAAGGATGTATTAACATTTTTTTAATGGGATGATGTAAAAACTCATCTTCTTCAAACCAACAGCCACCAAATAACAAGGAATATGATTTGGTTACTTTTATTATTAAAACAAACAGGCATAAAAAAAATAAGTTCTGAAAATATCTTCAGGATGTGAAAGATTGATTCTAGAGATTAAGCATACTTTCTCAGTAACCCCAGTAATCATTACGGATTTCGTCATCAAATTTCTTCTTCAATTCAGGATGCTTCTCAAAGTATTCATTTGCTGTCATGGTGCTAATCTTTTTCTGTTCCAAAAAATGAAAAGCAATTATAAGTACTCACTTTGAGACTAGCCAGTGAGGCTGTAGGGATCTAGTTCCCATTACCTTCATCTCTTGAACTTCAGCAACCTCCTTCTCTAATCGCTCAGACTCCTTGAGAGATTTCTGCTCAGCTTCTTTCAGTTCCACCAGCTGTAACCCAGAGCAATACAGGTAAGAATTCAAGTTAAATGTCTTAAGATTAACATATCTTGCACTGAATGATGGTATGGGAGAGAAGTTGTAGGGAGTGACTGAAAAAAGAAAAAGAAAAAAAAAAGAGGATGGCTTCTCACCAATGCGTCAAATTTAGGTTTGTATTGAGGAGTAACTGTATCAACATACTTGGGGATTTCAATGCCTGCACAGCAAAGAATGAAACAAAATTACAAAAAAGCAATCTCGAAAGGAGAAAAAAAAAAGTAAAAAGAAAATAAGGTTACTCCAAATGTAACTAAAGTTCATGCTTCTGCATATGAACAGCAGAAGCAGGACTGTCATTGAAAATACATTTATTCTGTTGCTTGTTTTGCTAAAAAAAGAACAAGTGTAAATCACAGTACAGCATGCCAATCTGATTAATCATTTCTCCTGTTTTTTTTACTGCACAGAATGAAAGCTAGTGTATGCATAAGTCTAAGGTTTGATCCATGAAAATGAGAACACCAATACTCCAGGATGTGCTGACAATATATACTAATAAATTCAATTGGTCCTTCAATAAAAATAGAAGTTGCTCCTCTGTAACTATCAGAGAAATGAGCTTAGTTCCATCTTTACAAATGGATAATCACATCATTATCTTAAGAAGCTCATAGGTGGCATACACTTTTGGAGACTCAACAGAACATGAAAAGATAGTTTTCAGGAACATATTCTCCAATTTATCTTTTGTTTGACTCAGGAGAAAATAAAGGGTAATTTTCTGGTTGAAATAAATAAGACATAAAAATGTGAAGAATGAAAAATCTCCAACAAATCAGACCTGGACAACTAAACAGCTCCTCGTGATCATACTGAACTTGAATAAATAAGGGCCAAAAATGCAATAAAAACAACAAGAAGATCCACCATTTTATCAATTAACACAGATGGAATGATGACACTGGCAAGTCAAAAAACATACTGTCATAAGCTTCTTTGTACATATCTACCAAGCGAGATCCGATTCCTTTTCTGTAGTATTCCCAGTCTATAGGTTCAGGTTCCTGCCGTAAGAACAAAATGACACTCAAAATCACATATATGAGGAGATAATCACTTTTAACATCAGAGTGAAAACTGGATGTAGATCCACAACAATAAAAAATCTTCAGAATGCTACCTAACTTTATAAATGCAGGCTTCATTTACAAGATGTTAAGTTGAGTTGACAAACAACAGGATTAAAGATCAAAATATCATTGACAAGTAAAATTTTGTAATACTAAAAACTTCTATCACTTTAATAAAAAAAATTATTTAAGATCAGTTTTTCAATCTTTTGAGAAAAAGGATGCAGCTCAACATTGTAATTTGTATACACTAGTATGATAGTCCTGGCAACAAAGCAAAGATAAAAAAAAATAGAAAATGTCAGAGTTCAAGACTTAAACTCCAAAAAGATTAGATCAAAGTAGCTAGGCTTTTGATTAACTAAGATTTGGCTCCAAAATAACCAAACCAAGTTGCTGAGCCTGAATTCAGAACTACATGAGAATAGGGGAATAAGTACTAGAGGTGTCAAATGAACTTAAATGACCTAACTCATTCTAGGTGAGCTATTACATAACTCAACTAATTTAAATTTTATGTGAGCCAAATTCAACTCAACTTATTTTTAAATGAATTTGGTTGAGCAATTCATGACTTATTTAGTTGCGAGCTCAATTAACAAAAATGTCTTTGTTATTGTTATTATAGAAATGATATCATTAACAAAGAATTTTTTGTTAATTGAGCTCGCAAAATGTTCATGAACTAGGTGAGTTGAGGTTTTTTAGTTCATTAGCTCATGGATCAATCTTAAATAAGCTGAGTTGGATTAAAATGCTCATTTGACACCACTATTAAACATTACAAACCCTAGTGAAGGTTTAACGAAACCCTAGAAACTAGAACAGAACACGCCTCTATCTTCTATTACTAAAGAAAACAGCAAAAATTTTGATCCCCCACATACCTATCAATGAATTTATTTACAGTAAACATAATGATAATGTGCAGTTTGTTAAAACTATTGCCAACCTTAAACATATTAAGAAGAAAAATCATAAAGTATTATAATGAGTCCTACAGTTTCCACAATCCAAGGCTCCAAGCATCCGTATAATGAGTCTACAATGCCAGAT
This sequence comes from Hippophae gyantsensis, assembly GCA_030763125.1. Taxonomy (NCBI): domain Eukaryota; kingdom Viridiplantae; phylum Streptophyta; class Magnoliopsida; order Rosales; family Elaeagnaceae; genus Hippophae; species Hippophae gyantsensis. The sequence continues at coordinate 52,447,801 of CM061033.1, forward strand.
TTCAAAATACTATCCCGAAAATATAAATAAATAAATAAACCCCATATATGATAAAACAAAGTCGTTTCAGTAATCAACCTAGCCCTAATTTAACAAGATTAAATTTGTATCAAAACCAGGACAGCAATAATATTATTAAAAACAAACTTAGCTTCAATGACAAAGATCTAACAAGATATTACAAAATTATCATGAAATCATTGGGAAATAACTACAAAGTTAGGAAGAAAGATGTATTGACCTGGCTGAACTTCGTTTGGAGAGTAGAGTTAACCTCATCGAATGCACGGCGAAGAGTTGCAAACTCTTTGCGAGCCTCATCGGAGACGATAAGTTTAGCCATGCCGTCCCAATCGATGTTCTTCGATGCCTTAAAGGCAATATCGGTCACTTTCTTCACAGTGCCACTCATTTTCTCGGTCGCCAAAAACCTCAGACGCGAATTGTAAACACCTTTATCAAATGCCCTCTTCTCTTTGCAGCCTTGCCCAGTTCTTAGCTTGCTTTAGTTCCTATGGCTGGTGTGGGTTCGATACCTTCCATTTTGCTTTTAGGGCTTCGGATTAGACCTGGATTTATGAGTCAGGCCCGTAAGCTTTTTGGAGGTATGTAGTCTATGATTTTTTGGCCCATGCACTACTTGGACCTAATAACGTTGAAGGTTTGTGTTCATTTGGTCCATAAAATATTTATATTTTATCAAAAAAAAAATTATTGATCCTATTATGATATAAAAAAAATTATTTAGTACTCATGTTTTTTAAAAAATTTCACTTTAGATCTTTTTAAGAGTAACGGGCAAAAAAAAAATACTATTTTCAACTATTTAAACAAGGGTGAAATGAGAATTCTAATTAAATATATTAATATCATTTCATTTAATTTATTTTTTAACACAAATTTATTTTATAGTTGTGATTAGAGGTAATAATTTATACTATAGTTTAAATAATTAAATTGAACCCAAATCAAAAAATTCGAATAAAATACAAATAGAATTAAATTTAGGTTAAATTCGAATCAATTTAAATAGCGCAAAATAAATCAAATTTGTTAGATTTGATATAGTTTGTTTTTAATCTTATTGTTTGAATGATGATGTAATGTGATATTATTAATGTATATTTTTTTATTATTGATTATTTATTATAACATTATTCTTTTATTTTTATTTCACTTAATGATATTTGTACTAATAAACTTAATATTATTAAAAATATTTTTTAATTTATAAAAAAGTATAATTTGTTAAAAAAAATTAGTCAATAATTCGTACTATTTTGAACAAATTGAGACCAACTTATTTGTATTTAGTTTAGGTTCGTACTAATATTTGATAACTCGAATTAAATTTAATTTTAACAAAAATTGTACTAATTTAAACTAAATTAATTTCAACAAATTCAAACTGTAACCAACCACCCGAATTTTCATCCTAACTGTGATAAAGAAAGTTATAAAAATGATCTAACAGAAGGTTACCGTGAGATGGATGCACAAGAACTACTAAAATTTAATCAGGTATTGTAACTTACACAATACTCACAAATTCATATTTATTTGCTTTTTAAAAAATATAAAGTATTTGAATTTAATTGAAATTCACAATATTTACACATATCGAAGATATTTAGATAGGTTCATAATTCTTGATCGTATAATCTATTCTTTTCGTCTTTTCTCGTTCTCGAACATAGAAATTAATCTTTTTATACTTTAGATTTTTAAAAATTGATCATATCTTTATCGATATATATATCTAAACATATGACATATGAGCTTAATGGAAAGTCCAAGTTGTCATCTTTATCTTTTTCATTTTTGCTTGATTTTGGAACACATTACTGATCATGAAAATAAAAAATTTGCCAGATTTTAACACAATTACATGAAAATGCTTTTGTCTTGTTGCAGGATGAAATCAGAGAGTTTGTCGAAAACAATATGTGGAGTCCAAAGTATCCTACTAGATCTGGTTTAAAGGAAGGATTAATCCTTCAAGTTTGCTCACTTGGTAACAAGATTGCAAGTACGAATTGTAGTTTTAATCAAAATATTTGCTTTGGCAGAGTTCAACTCCATTCTATGCATTAATACGACATTGTGTTGAGTAGCTGTAATTTCCAACAGTCGCAAACAGTAAAAAATTAGGCTAATAGAAGTTATAATAGCACTAAAATAAGTGACATAAAAAGGGAGATATGTGTGAAAAAGATAGTAAATTTCATTCTATCATCCAATTTAAAGTTTTTTAGTAATCATTGTTAAAAAAAGATTAAAATGAAACATTTTAAAAAATATTGGTATTAAATAAGAATCTTTTTCTGTATTATAAGTATTAAAAGGGAAATTTTTAAAATATGATCAATAAATCAAGATTTTGATAAAATATAAGTACGGAAAAAATATCAAATTCATTAAAATAGTAAAAATATAATATTTAGTAATAAAATTACAAAATTTAAAAAATTAAAAATTAAAATAACTCTACATCTAATTTTCACCTACGTTATCATCTATAATGACTACAGTTGGTGACCTTACTAAAGGTACGATGAACTTGTAAAAGGACCATTGCTAACAAATCTATAAAATTTATAATATTTTTCTCAAATTTTGCACGATTTACAAAAAAAATGTATTTTTATATAAATTTTTATAATGTATACAAAATTATGTATTATTTTGTACAACTTATAATATAATCATAGAACTTAAAATATTACTGTCGAGTAATTTTTTAATTTAAAAATTATTTATCCCAAAATTAATTCCTATAAATCTTACATACTTATATATATATATTTTTGTACATTTTATAAAATAAACTTAAAACAAAAAAATATTTCTATTGAATAATATATATACTAGAATCAGAGTTGGAAAGGAACTCTACCAAATTAATAAATTGTTGATAGAGGGTATATACTTAGTAGTCCTTAATTTGCAGTCCTTGACAAATGATAGTTATCTTTTATTTTAATAACTATCTAATTTTTTCATGTAAGGATAATTTAAATGTTATCGATACTTATCAAAAACACTTTTGTATAATGTGCACTCAAATAATTAAATTAAAATAATTAATATAATGGCAATGATAGCCTTCACACTTTATATATATATATATATTTCTTCTTCTTAATTAATACCCTAAATCACCCTAATATTTAAATGATACGTTTAGATACCGAATTTTAATAATTATTATCTTTTAAGTTAAATTGAATATCGATTTTTAATTAATTAAATTTTTTTACAAAATTAATAGCAATGGATCTATTTTAAAGGAATATTTTTGTCCACTACATTCCTAAAATTTTTCTTTACTATTTTTTTTAAATAATATATCTTTATTCTTTTAAGCTTAATGCGATGATTTCTTTCTCATTCACTTGTTTTTAGGGTTTCTTTATAAGATGCTCCACTTCAAATTGGACATCTCTCGTTTTGATATCATGTAATTTGTTTTCCCCAACAAATTTTCATGTCTTCATTTAATTTTTTTTAGATATTGTAAAAATTATTAATATATCTAATTTTTTGAAACGTATATATATGAATAATTAATGATGTTTTTTAAGAAAGAAATATTATTTCTAAATAAATAATAAATAAACGTAGGAAATGTAGACAAAAATACCCCATTAAATAGGATCAATTGCTATAAATTTGCTAAAAACCTCCATCGATTAAAAAATATTATTCAATTTAGCTCAAAATATATAAGTTACTGAAATTTGGATATCTGATTGTCCCAATTGAAAATTGAGATAATTTGGGGTACCAAAATAAAAACTAGATAATTGAAAAATACCAAACCCAATTTTAGGGGTATAATTTTGTATAATTTTCCAAAAACATTACCATTCATATTTACTTCATAACGAAAACTCAATTTAAAATTTAAAAATAAGATTTTAAATAATTAATTAAAACATTAAATATAAAATAGAATCCTAACTTCAATAAAACTGAACAAATCTATTTCATCTTGAATAAATAGGACCCAAAAAAAAAAGAATAAATAGGAAAAATATTGGAATAAGTAAAAAATCCAATATTATTTGTAATTCTACCATAAGTACGGCGGCAATTTCTTCATATTGAGGGAGAAAAAAAAAACAGTTTCATTAGCAAAAGAAAAAAAATGGTAAAAGAAGGAGAAACATGTCCTCCATGGATCATGATGATGCTAAAAACTACGTTTTATAAGACATGCGAGCATCATCAAAAGCGTAAGACATACTTTTGTACCAAGTGTACGAGTTTAGCATTTTGTGAAGTTTGCAAGACTAATAATCTCCATCATGAACACCAAGAACATACCATCCTTAAGGTAAGCTTTACATTTCCTTTAAATTTTTCTCATTTTTAAAGTTCGATTGTTATCAAATTATCTCTGTAAATACCAATGATAGCATATACACCCATCTTTCATTTAAAAAAAAACGAAGATAATTTATTATATTAGACGACTTGCAAGTAATTTGTATAGTGAAAAATTAATGATGGTTTGTATTACTATTTTTGGTCAAATCTTGTACTTTTTTTTTGTCATCATTGATATTGTTAACTCTTACTTTGGACGAAGCTGGTATACTCAGTCTAATTGACAATTTAAAATATATTTTTTACTTGCATATAAAGTAAGATCATCTTTAAATTAATGAACTAATTATTCAATACATTTTAAAAATAACCCTTCTATATTTATTTTACTATCCCTTAAATAAACATATTTTGTAACACTTATTATACTTAATTTTTTTAATTAAGATTAAAATTATCACAAATTTAACTAAAATTGAAATTATTATAAAAATTCGTCGATAATATTTTCGATTTTGATATTATGTATAAGTATCAAACATTAATTCTTTTAAAAATTTAAGTTTATGAAAAATGTTTTTAATAATGTTTTTATGTTCTTTAACAACTATAAAAAAATCATATAATGCAATTCAAACCTATTTACTAATTTTTGTTTAACAAATCATCTTATCATGTTGAAGTATCTTACATCAATTCTAAAAAAACTCAAATTTATAGAAAATGTAAATAACAATTTAATTAGTCCTACGGTGAAACTCATCGATCCTATTTACTAGTTTATATATATATATATATAAATCATTTTATCACGCATAAATATCATATACTAATTTTCTAAAAAATTCAAGTTTATGGGATATTAACCTAATAATTTATGTATATTTTTTAATGATTATCAAAAGAGTTGGTATAGTGCAGTTCAAATCTATTTACTAGTTTTTTTTTACAAACCACTTTACTAGTTTATTGATTTATTTATTTTCTGATTAAAAAAAAATCCGTAAGAAACTTTTCTAAATATGTTCAGTTACACTAGGAATAACATAGCTTTTTGACCTTTTCTTATATGCATAATTTGATCAGGTGATAAAAGCTTCGCATAAAATTGCGATACGATGTGAAGACATAAAAGATTTGCTTGATATATCTTGTATATATCACTATAAAAATAATGGAAAATTTGTAGTTTATCTCTATGAGAGAGCACTTGAAGGCCACAAGAAACGTAATGCGTCTCTTAAGTCTGGAAGTAATATTGAAGGATGTTGTCAAGAGTGTCAATGGGAATTCAAGGATTACTTGCGCCAATTCAAGTTTTGTTCCATACAATGCAAAGTCCTAAGTGACAACCACCAACACCAACATACCTCTTCTTCTTCTTCGTCTAAGACTGCTCGTGAAGAACTACTATTACCAAAACAAAACTTGAAGCATAGCCGAAAGCAGACTCACCCTAAGAGATCTCCTTTCTTTTAGTCTTTTAGAACTCGTTAAGAGTAGTGGACTAGTGGTATAGGTTATTTTTTTTCCCACTTGTTATGGATATATCAACTTGTTTTGACTAAATACATATAAAGTTTTTTTTTTAGAAATTATTCCTTAATGGGAACTTATAGGATTTAATTCTTAGTAAATATTGGTATACTTATCATTAATAAAATACTTTTTTCTATGAATTTGACATATTAAATACTAGATACTAGTTTTCAATTCAAGTTGGTTGGGTTAATTTAAGTTAATTTAAATTAATTTTGTTTAAATTCATAAATTTTAATTTAAATCGAATTTAATTTATATCATAAATTATCAATCATAATCCAAACAAAATAATTCGAACTAGTTCAAACTTTTATTTATATCTATTAATTAATTTTTTTACATTATTTAACTTAATATTAATTTAAAATATTGTAAATTATTTTATAATTTTTAATCTAACTAAAATACTAATTTTTTTGAAACAAGTTCAATATATTCTAACAAATTAAACATAAAATTATAAATTGTTATTTGCTTTTACAAAATTAAAAAATAAAAAATTTCAAAGTTATAAATATATTACAAAACAATCCAAAGAATCACTACTTAAAATTATATTAAATGAATATTTTAGACTTAAATTATAACTGTGATTAGTGATGACGTAACATATTTACAAAATAATTAATAATAATAAAATTATAAGCAAATTTAACATATATATAAAAAAATTAATAAACTTATCATGTATTTTATATAAAATAATTTATGAATTAAAAAAAAACTATAATAAATCTCATTTTTAAATAAAATTTAAAAATACTCGTATAATTAATCACATTCGTTATTAATTAAATAATATATAATTTTTATTAATAAATTATAATCAATGTAATCCTACCATAATTTATTTTTTATATTATTTAAATTAATTCAAATTAAAATTAAATTCAATTAAATTCGTATTTGATTTCGTGTTTTTATTTATATTCAACTAAAATAATTAAATTAGAACATAAATTCTCACTCCAACTACCTACTATGTTTTTTCATTACATCTAACATATTGTTTTTGGGCCTACCCAAAGCCGAAGCAACCATCGGAGTAGTATTATATATAATACAATAATTATGTGGTTGTAATAATTAACTTAACTTTTTTAAAGTAAATTTCTAATAATATTTTAAACACTTAAGAAAAGAAAATATTTTATCCATTTTTTTAAATTACGGAAATAAAAAACATTTTATAATCTAAATAACTAATCTAATAGACTTGTATGTCTATAACTTAATTTTCGCAAAGCCAAACAGCCAAAGAAATAATCATTATAGAGATAAAAATTGAAGACTTGGCCCCTCATAAATTGATGCCTTTATTCATTGTAGTGCAAGGCATGGCCAATAATGTATATTGATAAATAATGCTTGAGAAAAAAAAATTGCAAACTTAATTATTAAAGTGTGTTGAGAAAGGTAGTGGGTGTGTGGAGTATAAGATGGTGTGTGATAGATTGAATATCCCCTGCTATTTCCTAATTAAGAACTTCAAAATAAATTAAATGTCCCCTGCTATTTGCTAATTTAGAACTCCAAAGGTAATATATCAAAATTATAAATTATGACATTAAACTTAAAAAAGTTTAAAAATTAAACTTCCTCTGTACTTTGCCCTTAAATGAGGAGAATAGTGAGCTTAATCTTCTTGATTTATTCTTTAGATTAATGGCCATCAACATTGACAACTAATTAAGAATTTAAAGTTATACCTTCCAGCTTTTCTGCTAACTCTCGAAAGTTAAATATACTAAAAATATGTTTATTAATCTTAATTACAATTTCTGCTAACTCTCGACAGTTAAATATACTGAAAATATGTTTATTAATCTTAATTACAATTTCTGCTAACTCTCGACAGTTAAATATACTGAAAATATGTTTATTAATCTTAATTACAATGAATGATAATACAAGTATAAATACAAGAAGATATGAATCTGTTTTTTAGGAAAAGTGCTTATATTAGTTGTATACAACTAATATACCACTAATAATAATTTATTAACACTCCCCCTCAAGTTGGCGCATAGATATCGATCATGTCCAACTTGCTTAATGAACCATATAATGCTTTCTTAAAAAATCTTTTGGTAAGCATATCTACAAGTTGTTCTTCAGTGGGAACAAAAGGAAAACTAATCAGTTTGGCATCTAGCTTTTCTTTTATAAAGTGACGATCAACCTCTACATGCTTAATGCGATCATGTTGTACTGGATTTTGTGATATATCAATGGTCATTGATTATTGTCGCAATACAATTGCATAGTATTTTTGAGTTCAAACCCAAATCGTGATAACAAAGTTCTTATCTATAGTAATTCACAAACCCCACGAGCCATACCTCTATACTTACCAAAGACTAGATCACGCCACTACTTTCTTACTTTTTCATGTAACTAAATTTCCCCACCCACAAAGCCGAAATAGCCCGTGATGTTGACTTTCTATCTCAGTAATACTTAACGCCTAACTGCAGACTGTGAAGCCACAGATTTCAAGATGATTGTCAGTGTTTAGAGAACATTACTCCCTCTTTCGAGCCGATTTCAAATACCTTAAAATTCTCAAACAAAGATTCACGTGGTTCTCACTTGGGTTATGCATGAACTAACTCACCACATTTATCGCATATGCAACATCCGGTCTAGTACGAGCCAAGTAAATCAAACGTCCAACCAATCTCGATAACGAGCTCGATCAAGAGGGTATCCGATCTGGATACTCGCTAAACAATGGTTTTGCTCGATAGAGTGTCAATAGGTTTGCAATCCAACATACGTTCTCATACAGATCAATAATGTACTTCCTTTGACACAGATATATTCCTTCTCTTCCCCTGACTACCTCAATTCCTAAGAAGTACTTTAGTTCACCTAAGTCCTTCATCTCGAATTCAGAGGGTAGCTGTCTTTGTAATTTATCCATCTCAATAGTATCATCGCGTTGATTACCATATCATCAACATAAATTATTAGTGTTACCTTCCGTCGTTGATGTTTGAGAAATGTAGTGTGGTCTCAATTACTCTGTCGTAACCAACCTTTTGTACGAACTGTGAGAATCTTCCAAACCAGGCTCGAGGGATTGCTTGAGACCATACAAAGACTTCCTCGGTTTGCGTACAAAATTACGGAGAATCAACTACATACCCGGGTGGAAGACTCATGTATGCTTCCCGCTTAATTCTCCATGAAGAAACGAGATTTCGACATCAAACCGCCAGAAGGGCCAGTTTAGATTAGTGGCAAGTGAGAGCAAAACCTGAATGGTGTTCATTTTGGCAACAGGAGCAAAGGTCTCATCGTAGTCTACACCATACGTTTGAGTAAACCCTTTTGCTACAAGACGAGCTTTATATCGATTTACAGATCCATCACCATTATGTTTTACAGTAAACATCCATCGACAACCAACTGCCTTTTTTCCCTTGTGGTGGTGGCACCAGTTGCCAAGTATCATTCTTTTGTAACGCCTCCATCTCTTCAGCCATTGCCTTTCTCCATATTGGATCTCCCAAAGCATCCTGCACTTTGTTAGGTACTGATACACTAGATATTTGATTCACAAATGATTCATATGACTTAGATAATCTTTTAGTGGACATGTAATTGGCTACTGGGTATTTTGATTTTGCATGAATATTTGGTTCATACCTTTTGGCTGGTTGACCTCGAGTAGACCTGTTGGGTAACACATATTTTCCAACATTAGACTCAATGTTATTAGTATCAGTGGGTATACATACCTCAGATGAGTGACCTTCAGTACCAGGGAGTTGTTGATCATGGGTAGGAGTAATGCCTGAGGGAACAATTGTGTCTTCCACTTCATTTGCTGTAAGCGAATTTGGTGCTTGACTACTTGGAGCATCTCCTTCTGCAATGATTAGTGATTCTTCTAATGCCTCCCTCTCACCATGATACAGTTCTTCGAAATATGTATTCTCCCCCTAACGAGCAGTATCAGGTGAGGAAAAATAACTCGTGTCCTCAAAGAAGGTAACATCCATAGTGACATAGTACTTTCTGGTTGGTGGATGGAAGCACTTTTATTCTTTTTGATAACTTCCATAACCAACAAATACACATTTAATTGTCCGAACATCTAATTTAGACCTTTGATTTTTAGGAACATGTACAAAAACAACACAACCAAATACACGGGTAAGAAGATTATGGAAGGATGATAAGGAGACGTAAGATGCGAGAATTTGGAATGAGATTTTTTCGTTAAGGACACTAGACGGGAGATGATTGATGAGATGGGCGGAAACTTGTACACCATCAGCCGAATGGTGTGTGATAGATTGATATCCCCTGCTATTTCCTAATTAAGAACTTCAAAATAAATTAAATGTCCCTGCTATTTGCTAATTAAGAACTCCAAAGGTAATATATCAAAATTATAAATTATGACATTAAACTTAAAAAAGTTTAAAAATTAAACTTCCTCTATACTTTGCCCTTCAACGAGGAGAGTTCAATGAGGAGAGTAGTGAGCTTAATCTTCTTGATTTATTCTTTAGATTAATGGCCATCAACATTGACAACTAATAAAGAATTTAAATTTATACCTTCCAGCTTTTCTGCTAACTCTCAACCCTCATTGATTAAGCACGCGCGTGATTTCTCTAACTTTCTTTTTTCTATAATGTCTTTCATCCTTCTTACCGATATATACTGAGCAGAATTGAAGATTGACAGTACTATACATATTTAACGAAAATAAGATTTTATAATAAATTTATATGATTATGTAAATAGTTTTTATTTTATTTTATGCATATATTATTATATTTTTACAAATATATTTTTCTTATAAATATACTGAAAAATATATTTATTACCATATTAGGAATATGTACATATTTTTATTAACAAATATTATATACATTTTTAAGATTCCTATTAATAAAAATGTGCCAATTTTTTTTAGGCTCAATGGGGTGTAGCTCATTGAGAATACATACAAAGTTTAATTCTGATTATAGGTGGGTAAATAGTATACTTAATTAAAAAAAAAACTTTTTTTTCTCTAGATACTATGTTTTTATTATTATAGGTATCATTTTGTTTTTAAAATAATCAAAACCAAGCAATAATAAAGAATCTTTTAAAGTAATAAAATAATATATTTGTAACTTCTATAATTCTAATTTATACAAATATTACAAATATAATAATTATGTTATAAAAACATTATTTAATGGAATATTAAATACCAAGTTTTAATCTAGTTCTAATCTTTTCACGTAAAAAAACATTTTGTTCATTTTTTAAAATTATTAGATTAAAAAAAACTTTATAATCTAAATAACTAACCACGAAGTAAAGCTTAATCTAAAAGATTTGGGAGTTTTTAATTAAATTTTAACAAAATAAAATAGCAAAATAAACTTATAGAGGTAAAAATTGAGGACTTGGCTCCTGATATGTTGATGCCTTTGTTCATTGTAGTGCAAAACATGACCAATAATGTAGCTGGATAAGTAATGCTTGAGAAAAAAAATTAATATTTGCATACTTAATATTTATACGTTTAGAAATGTAGTGAGTGTATGGAGGTTAAGATGATGTGTGAATAGATTAAATGTCCCTGCTATTTGCTAATTAAGAGCTCCAAAGGTAATATAACAATATTATAAATAATGACATTAAACTTAAAAAGTTTATAGAATTGCCCTGGATGAGGTTAAGATGATGTGTGAATAGATTAAATGCCCTCCACGTAAATTTCACTTACTTCGATACTGAAATTATGTACGGTAAAATAATACATTTAAAAGATGAAATTTCTTATGTTATAATATGTTAAATCTATTTTTTGATAGTTATAATTTCTATGATATTATAAAGATGTATAACTAGTTTGAAAACCACTAGAGAACCCCTGAATTATTAGAATGGATTGAATTTTTCTTAATTCTTATGAAAGTATTGATTGCTTTTGTTCAACCATGAAACATCCGACCATCGAGCTATTTTTATTTGATTTTCAATTTTGGTACTTAATCTTCTTGATTTATTCTTTCAGATTAATGGCCATCAACATTGACAATCTTAAATTACTAACATGCTTAACATAGGCATGACTAATCCTTCAGGTAGTGTATATTTTCCTTGTTCTTGTCATCAATTACAGATAGATTGTTTCCACAAAAGCTTGCGTTTTGTTCTTCATAGCCATACTCTTTAACTTGTTCCTTTTTATTCTTGTTAAAAAATTGCTTTACATGCTTTGCGTCCATCTTCTGCTTAAATATTGATTCTTCATTGCGATGTTCACTTTCCTTCGAGCAACATGCACCCCACAACTTTGAAGCAGTATGCCCATCACTCAGTGCTTCCACAATCTCTGGAAGCATGTTTTTTGAAATCAAATCACTCTCAATTACATACATAACACTGAAAAACAAGTTTCAATCTTGTCATTTGTATTTGACCCAAAAAAAAAAAAAAAAAAACTTACCATAAGTAGGAGTCTCCTTTGGTGAAGCATTTTTCACTTCTTCAACCTTTTCTGGACTAGTGAATCTGACCTGCAAAGTAGGTCCGCATCCATTTTGTTTTTTGGGCCTGGTGAATATATTTTGAGGCTTAGACTTGCCATATCTAGCTCGGTTGGGGGTGGCATCACTTGTTCCAGTTTTAACTTTAGACGTTGCACTAGGTAAACAATAATGAAATTGCATCATTCCATCTATTGTTGGCACTGAAGGATTTTGCTGTCAATAGAATGAGAAAATGAAAGAATGTGATAATATTCAAACAGAATGACCATGGAATTTGAGAAATGGAAGTCATCATTACAAGATTAAAGCATATGACAACTAACCTCGTCAAAAAAGCCAATCTTTGGAGATGGCAATCGTAGACTAGATCCTGTTACCGTTTTCTTATCTCCTCTATATGGGAGCCTTCTCTCAATGTTTTTCTTGCTGAAAGAAGTTTGAGCATACAGCAAATGGCTTTCCAAAGTTGGATCTTGAAAGGATTCTGAAGACCATCTATCAAAGGAGCTACAAGGGGATGTGAAAGAGTGAGCCATTGATGTGTAAAACGCACATGCAGGGTTACAAGAACTTGGTAATGGAGATTTTTCTTTTATTCTGTATCTCAGAGGAGTTCTTAAGCTTGAATCATTGGCAGATACATTGACATCAATGGGATGAATTTGTTTTTTTATAGAACGGAAAGAAAATTCAGTAGATGTATTGGGCAATGCACAAGAGGACCTATCATTTGAAGATTGTGAAACTGTATGCTCATTCACAATAGAGGAAGAACAAGAAGATATTTTAGATGGTGAAGAGCTGTGTGTGGATGTGCAAGACTCTTCAGGAGACGATTTATCTGACTTTAAACATTTCCCTGCAAACATATGAAGAACGAAAACTTGAGTTCAAAAACAAAAAAAAACTGCAGGATATACCAATTACCAATTTCAAAATTGTTTGATGCTTCCCACAAGAATCACCTTCTGCAGTTCCCATTTTGTCAAGGTTGGAACATATAGAAGTCCTCCTCCTTGGTACCGTCTGAGTGTGTTTAGTCCGAGTGAGTATCTTCAGTGGCTTAGCAGATGGCAGTTTAAGGTCCACACTTTCAGCTTCAAGCTTCAAAAAGAAACAAGTTTTATCCTATTGCATCAATTATTTTGTTACAAGAAAGAGAGAAAAAAATCACAAATTCACATTAATAGTTTCCCTATTTTCATGAACGAACTTGATACTAATGCAAAGATGAATAAAAATATCAGCAAGAAAAATGGAACATGCCTGTTTTATAGTGAAAAAAGACAAGGGACCTCCTTTTTTGTAGTTTCCTCTTGAATTAACCTGTCTTCCAATTGTTGGTATGCCTTCAATCTGAAATTTCAAGCTAGATCAACTCAGTATAGACTATATATAGAAGAATTGATAACAGATGAGTATAATATCAAAGAGAAAACTCACCGTCCTTTTAGAAGAAGCATCGAGTTTCTTCGAAGCTGAAAAGTGAAGCAGAACCGTTATCTAAATGCATGATAGATTTTATTAATAACCTCCATTTAGAGCTTAAATTGAGAAGGGAAATAAACAATACAAACCAACCACAAACTATAGTGCATAATTCACACAAATGAGGTTGAATCTTTGTGCAAGTAATCAAGATAAGTGTATAGATTTTCAAATGCACTTAATGTGGATGGATTGCTTACCTTTTCCTCTCGGTAGAATAAAATTAGTTGATCTATGAATGAATGGTCTTGTATCTTCAAAAATATCAATCTCAAGGCTCGTTAAAGAGGAAGAGCCACTATCTACAGTGGACCTTAACTCTGTAGAACACAAAACTTCTTGAATCCCTGGTAGATAAATTTCACATCTTTTGAATCCTTTATTTACCATAGATAGTTCCTCAGGATCCAAAACTCCTGTCCATGTCAAAAAGATGTTACACGAATACATAAACAACATAACATTGACAATAACTTCTGTAAAAAGTCATCTCGAATTCCCAATATATGAACTATGAAGCATACCTTCACTTGTGAAGAAGGCATTATCCCAAGCCAAACTTTTCCGAAAGCTGGAGCTAACTAATCTACTAAATATCTCTGGTTCTAAAGACTCCGAAGGCAACAGTATTTCTTCCTCTTGTCCAAGTATGTTAACTGAAGAATCCTTAACTCGAGAATGGATAAATAACTCCTCGGGTTCCAACACTCCTAAACATTCAGGAACAAGTTAAAAATTAAAAGAACTGTAATAAGAAGGCATGCATGGTAATTATGAAGTGTAGAATTTAGCACACTAGACACCTGGACTTGTGAAAAAAGCACTATCCCAAGCCAAGCTTTTACGCAAATCATACTTAGGCTCAGATTGTAAAAGATCCTGTCCTTTTTCAGCAAGCATGGCTTCTGCATTATTCTCATCATGAGAACTCCACAAGTCAAACAGCTTGAGACCATCAAGTTTCTTTCTTTCATCCGCAGCTAAAGTCAAATTCAGTTAAAACATAATTACTTTGGCAACAATATAAGGGCCAGTTTGAAACAACTTTTCCTTTGGTCTGAAAGTGTTTTCATATGGGTCAAAGCACTTTTAAAGTGTTTAGCAATCAAATACTAAAATAAGAGCTTTTAAAATTCTAAGCACTATTTGTACTTACGAAGTAATTTGTCATAAAATAATTACTAAAGTATCATTCAACCACTTCTAACCATTTTATGCCTACCACCTAAATGTTTTTCAACAACTTTAGTTCAAACCACCGTTAAGATAAGCAATTCCAAACCAGCCCTAATAGTTTAATACATTACAAAAGAGCAAATCCAACTTAAATTGGAGGTGTAATATTATTATCTCGTTGCTTTTGCCACTGTTAATTATTAGAAAATTTTCATAACATACATGCTCATGGGTGACGTGTATAATCCTTCAATTCAATATTTAACATATTTGTATGTAAGAGACCTATTTTTATTAAAACAATATTGTCTTCAAAATATCAATGTGGTCTTTCAATGGACTTGTCTCAAAAAAAAAAAAAATTGGCGCTAATTATGATAAAGAGGTATCAAGTTTACATAGTTTTGATCAGCTAGTACAAGTAGAACACTATTTTCGAGACAAGGGAATTGGCGAGTAAAGAGTCATCATATTTATGGTGTAGCCCAAAAGGTATTAAAAAAAACAAAAAAAAGAATCAATTCTAAAAATTACAGTCAAAGGACCTTAATTAGTGCTGGACATAAGAGAAAAGTGGAAACGAAAACTTGAAAGAAAGATTTTACCTGAGACTTTAAAATGATTGTCAGGGGACATTGCCATTGATTTCTAGTTCTTCTTGAGAATTTTGAGGAATCTTTAAATTTAAAGTGAAAGGTGAAGAGTGAAATTTAAAAGTGGGACGGAGAATTTTAGAAACAAAAGGTTGGGGTTTTATTAGGCAATAATTGGTCAGAAAATTAATGAAAGGAGCAAATCAAGTGAAACGTAACGGAAGGGTTCTAGAATCCATAGACGAATTACTTTCGTGCCTTGATGAAGCGGGAAATTCTGGTGGAAATTGGAACTGAATTTTGGCAAAATCAAAGCGCATTTTAGTTTTAAGTACGTAGTAAAATCAAAACATAATAAAAATGAGAATTTAAATAGGAATGAAATTAAATAAAAAATATTATTATATTTATTTGAAAATTAAAATTAAAATAATGATAAATATTAAAATAAAATTTATAAATTATAAATGAATTAAAATAAGAAAATAATTTTTTTTTATTCTTCAATAAAATAAAATGAGATAAATAATCAACTAAGTATACAAAATGAGTGTCTAAGTAAATTAAAGTATTCCAATGTTTTGTTAATGGATGTAGAAGAGATTAATAATTAAAAACAAATGTAATAATAACCATTATTATTATTATTATTATTATTATTAATATAAACTTAAATATAAAATAAAAATACTGTGTATTAATAGATAAAGTAAAATTATTCCTTACTTTTCAACCACGTATAATTAACTATGTTACTAATTTTTAAAAATATCATTGAGATTTGTATAATTTTTACAAATATCTCAAATCTTTCAAAAATATTAAAGTCGATCATCTTTAATAAAAATTAAAAATAACAATTAATTAATAGTATTTTTATAATATACTAAATTTTATGAAACTGATTTTATGAATTAATTAATTTATTACTCAAAATAAAATTTATAAATTAATTAAATTGGATTAAATTATAATATACTCATTTTTAATAAATAAGTTATATAACTTAATTTACAAAATATATATTTATAAATTAAAATTTTAAAACATATATATAAAATTTTAAAATTTATGGACTAAAATACACGTGATTTAAAAATTTAAAAACTGATAAATAAAGTTTTAGAATTAAATAATATGCATTTTTAAAAATTTACTCCAAATATCTTCAAAATTGGATGACTAAGCACATCCACATATCTCGTATCATTCTCTACTACTATATAAAAAGATGAATGCTTTAGTGAGCACATGTGCTCATCTTGTGGAGAGCATTTTAGAAGCAAAAGTGTCTTTTATAATTATTATTTTCTTATAGGTCCACTTTTTATTCATTGTACACATTTGCAATAATTATATACCTGAATAACCAGAGTATATTGCATAACATTGATGTAAATATATAAGGAGAAAAAAAAATAGTACTTCTGTCGAAATGATTATTATTGGGGTAATATTGTTAATGTATAACTATGAATCAGTCAAATGTAGTACTAAGTACAAATATCTTTTCGAAAAATACAATTTTCTTCATAATTTGTTGAACTAACAAGAAGTATATACGACTAAAAGAGAGCACTATAGAAGATATACACATTGATAAATAGATAAATAATTTTTTTTTTAAATAAAATACAAAATAATGGAGATAACAAGATACGAGTTACTAGTGTGCACAATATAAATTTGAAAATAAGGGATTCAAATTCCTCTTTTTCTTTAAAAAAAAAAAGACTTACTTGGTTCAACTAATTCTCGTTTTTAGTTAAAGATTTAAATATTGTTATAAAAAATAATTTAAAAAAAAAACTTCGCCGATTAATGGAGTTATAAGTAGAAAGTCGATCAAACTTTTTTAAGGTTTATTCAGATTATTTTCTGCATCAAAATACAAATTTTTCCCGAAATTCTCTTTTTTCCAGAAATTGGTATGAAAATATTAACCATCGCCGATTAATGGTTAAGTGTGTGTGTGTGAGGAAGAGAGATATTCAAGATATAAGATGAAGATGCAATAAATTAAGTTATCGAAGTCACCAAACGTAACCCACAAGACGTGGGTAATTTTTAAAAAATAAAATACAAAGGGCAGACTTCTATTACATTTCTTTCTATGGTTCACAGCTCAGGCTGAGATGGATACGTTAGAGAAAGAAGACAATGAAAGAATCTTATCAAACAACTAATAATAATAATAATAATTTAAATAAAAAATTAATTCTTTTTTTAAAAAATAAAAAATAGGAAAGAAGTGCCACAGCAGATCCAAATAATAGTGTAGTTCTGTGCAGCCAGTCACCACAATCTTCCTCCTTTGAAATTGCCAACTTAGCCAACTTTTTTAAAGCTCCCACCTGTGCCAACTGTATCTGTTATTCCACAGCCAAGCAAACTGTTTGTAATTATCAGTTATTATCTTCTTAATACCATTCTCTTTAAAGCTCCATTTTACAATATTAATGTATACGAAAATAGTAGATTCAGCTTTTAAGAAATCTTTTTATTAATTTTTTCAAAGGTCTCTCATGTCATAATATCTCAAGCATTTCAGCAAACACCTTATACTTATATGTATGTATGCATAAAATTAAAAGGAAAACTTCCAAGACTAAAAGTCACATTGTACTTTTGAAAATGACAGTTGGCAAAGAACCCAGAAGCATAACAAGGTCACGTGATACAATGATTCCCAATTCTCATCTTTTGCTTTTATTGCAGACATTGACTGAGTTATATAAGCATGTTAGCATGTGATCATGGATATTCCTATAAAACAAATAATATTCGCCTATAAATGCAAATTGACACAATTATATATATATATAAGAAATGTACTATAGCTAGATTAATATGTACCTGGGTTATTTGGAACAAAAGAGGCTGGCTTTGACATGATTGTTGGAACAGAGGTTATTGTTGTACCAGGGAACATGTGGGTAGGTAGTCCCATAGTGGGTGATTGATGGTAGTGATGATAATTAAGAGGGTGCTGATGGTACATTGGCATCAATGTGTTGCCACCAATCATAGCTTGCCCTGTAGGATACACTTGAGATATATGCCCTCCCATTCCCATATATGTCCCTCCACTGTAACCTACCTTTTGCTGGACAATCCACACAAAGATCCTCAATTTAAAGAAGCATTCTTTACATATCAGATTCGTTTCTGTACAGAGAATTTCATCTATATTTTTTTATGAAATAAAATTTCATCTATAGGGAAATTGCAGTCAAGTCGTCCTCTTGTTATTGCAAAAGTGATCACACGCGCGTAATAATTTTTTTGTTACATTTTGTTACATTATACAGACATTTTTCAATAATAATATAATTAAAAGAAAAATAAGTATATATATAGTAATTTCCAATTTTATAATAATTATTATAAGAATTAAATTTGCAGTCACTCAACACAGCCAAAGAATAGTTTTATTGGAAAACAAGGATTAACCAGCCCATGGTTTGTATTAGTTGCAAACTTGCATGTGATTTCTGACTTTTACTGGACGGTGTAAAAAAAACAAAAAGAAACTAACAAGTTGACAAGCCAAGACAAATTTGATTGTTAAAACTTTTTTCGTTTGTTTTAAAAAATCTCAAATAAGGGACCAGCAAACAATTGGGCTCTGATGAATAAAACTAAAAAATATGAAGAGGCTAGCTTCTTTCAAAATTAAATTGTGAATTAGCTGGAAAATTTACCACACAGTAATAAAGGAAAGTAATTATATAGGCTATAGCTAGAGAGATCAATGACTCACATGAGTGTAACTGTAATCTGTTGTAAAGTAAGTGGGGGAGTACCTGAACAAAAAAACAAGCAGAGAGAAGTTAAGTTTATAGCATAAGTTGGGGCCTATTATTGCAATTTCATAATTCTAATTAATGGTCAAAAATGGCATACCCGTATAAAGGAACGGTGGCTTGATGTTGATGCTGAATATGCTGATGGTGAAATGGAGAAACTGGATTTCCAGCAACTGCAGGGTAGTACCATTGCACGTGACTTGCAGGTGCAGGTGACATAGATCGTGGACCAAGGTTTGGTCCTTTACAAAATAAACATAAAACTTACTACTTTAGACACTATTGTTTTCATCATCGTCGTTATCATCATCAATTTGTCTTTATAAATTATGATAAATTCATTCTTATAAAATTAAGTCACAGATTATCAAATGTTAAAAAATTTAATTTTAATTTAGTTTTTTTATCAATTTATAGTAATTGTTGTATATTATTAAAGACAATCTTTTACATTTATATCACAATAATAAAAAATATATGAAAAAATAAAAAATAAAAAAAAAAATTACTCATTTGTTATCAAAATAAAATAACTAAATTATTATAAATAAAAAAAATTAAACTGTTGTTGTTAACATAAATAAGTTACTTTTGTTGTCATCGAACCCAAAAAAATTAATTGGGTCATTCTAAAGATGTAAGATAAAATTTAGCTATTAGATTTTTCAAAGATAATCTCAGCCATAATAAAAAATAAATTTGAGATTTTTTTTTTAAATCCAAGCAACAATACATTGTTGGTAATGAATGCAACATACAAAACCTGTATGTTAACGAGTAAAAAATTGTCATATATACCTCGTTGTTGATGATGATGAGGAGGTGTGGTGTTAGAAGAAGACTTGGGGAGCCGAGTACGAGCACCAAGAGAAGCAAGGTTACAATTGGCTCTACGCCCATTTATGATTGGGGATGCATCCTCACAAGCCTTCTTAGCAGCTTCAGGATCTTTAAATGTTACCTAAAAATATCACACGCACACACAAAAATAAAAAATAAAAATCAATTAATGAAGAAAACAAATTAATCTCTGATATATATAAGAAAAAAAAAGCAACATGCATTGAAGGCAAATAAAGAAGAAAAGAACATACAAAACCATAGCCTTTGGATCTGCCAGTGACTTTATCAGAAATAATGACAGCTTCTAAGATTTCACCATATTTGTGAAAATGGTCTCTCATGGCTTCTTTAGGAGTTTCCCATGCTAACCCTCCAACAAACACTTTGGTGAGTGTGGTGTCCCCAAAGTGCCCAATATTAAAACTGTTGCCGGTGGTCATTTCTGATCAATTGCTTGCTACGTACCTTCTACTACTACTCTTAAACTACTCCAACATTAACCCAATTCTCTTTTTACCAAAAAAGCGCTTTTATATATATATATGAAAAAGAGATTGTTAAACTGAGAAGTGAAGAAGACAGAGGGGTTCTATATAATAAGGGGTCAGGGGTGGGTTGGATATTTTTATATTAAAAAAATTGAAAAGAAAAACAGAGAGGCAGACAGGTAGACTATGGTAAGGTTATTATCATCAACGTGAACTCACACACACACACAAAAACTAATTAACAGCCCATACCAATATTAACCACGTCAGCGTTGTCCATCTCTCCATATTCATTTCAGATTAATTCACCTTCTCTTCTCTTGTAGTAATGTTATAGAAAAACGTTTACAATAACTTTTATTATTTTTAAAATAAAAATAAAAATAAATCATTTTATATCTAATATTAATTACATATTAATTATACATTAGTGATATTCTTTTTATATAAATTTTTTTTTGACATTAATGGTTTATATTGTGATATAATGTTATCATATAAAAGTTATATATATTTATATAATATAGAGCTCGAGGTATTTTTTTTAAATAAGCATTAAATTTTATTTTTTTATTAAATAAAGTAAGGGATGAGATTTTAATTTTAATCCATTGTAATTATATGTGTTGATACGAAGATTCGTATTATTTGAATCACAAAACAATATTTATATAATAAAAAATTATATAATTTTTGATATTTTATTACGAGTAATATTATTGCATGCATAAATGCTGTGTGATTATAAGTTAAATTATTAGAATATTTAAATAATGGTTGGACGGTTATTTATTAACGATGGTTAATTTTATTTTGATACGTGGATTAATAATTTTAATATGTGCATTAATAAAAAAAACATTTCTTTTTATTACAGCAGTGGATTCTGGTTGCATGGTCGTCGAATGGTCAACGGTCAACCTGATTGATTGCAATCTCAGAAGCAGAGAAGCGTAAGTGGCCCTAGTGTAATTAACGTATGAGTTATGACCGCGTATTTGCTACGCAAAATTGAGCAAGTTCTCCATTTTCAGTTAATTCCTTTTTAAAAATATACTATTAAATATAAAATTACAAAAGGGAGTAAAGTTTTTTACAATCGAAATTATCGCAACATAACATGCTTCCTATTAGGGATGTTCATAAAACGGATTAGATTTGACCAAACCATAAAATCGGACCGGATCGGACCAAATCTAACGGTTTTACTAATCAAACGGTCCAGTTCGATTTGTATTAATTTTAAACCGTTCGAATCGGATCAGATCGGTTTAATAATATATTAAAAATTTCACATTATTCTTCGTTAAATTATAAAAAAAATTGAACCAAACCGTTTTATAAATCAAACGGTCCGATCCGGTTTTTATTTCTTAAAACCGTTTCAAACGGTCTGATCCGGTTCGATCCGAGTAATATGAACGGTCCGATTTGGTTAAATTTTTTTTGAAAAAAACCGAACCGGACCATGGACACCCTACTTCCTATCCTTTCAGTTTCAGGCTATCATATTTGGTATTTATTAGATAACGTCGGCCCGTGAGTAATCTTTATTTTTCTGCATAATTTGTATGCCAAGTTTTGTACAGCATGCGTTACTATTTTATTTATAAGTGATTTGAGTTTTATAATTAATTTTTTTAATTTTATATATATTTTTTTAAAAAATAAAAATTATTTGATAATTAATTTTAATTTCAATTTTGAGCTATAAAAATTAGATATTATTTAACAAATGAGCTAAAGTGATCTATTTATTTAAATTCGTTAGTTTTATTTTTTTAACTTATGAGTTCAATGAGTCAACTTTAAATGAGTATAATTGGGTTGAGTAATTCGTTTGATTGATGATCAAAATTTAGAATATATAATTTTAAATTTATTAATATTTGATTTAAATAAGTAAAAAATTATTTGTATTATATTTACAATAAAATACAATATAACACATTTCAAAGATAACTTATAAATTGAAGAAAAATATAAACATTTAAAGAGAAAACTCTCAATTCACACTCAAATTAAGAATATAAAAACTTATTTATTTTTTATGGGATGATTAAATCAAATGTAAGATATGATATTTATAGTCCTAACCATGCAATCTACGTCATATAAATATAAAATAAGAAATAATTTTAATCACACAAATATTATCATATTTTACACACTTTTCTTTTTTACATTCTTCTAGATTTTTTTTTAAATTCAACTAATTCATTTATTAAATTAGTGTTAATTTTTAGCATTGATGTTTCTAACTTTAGGTAAATGAATACATTAATCCAATATCTTTCAATTGGTTTATTTTAGATTCATAACTTAAAAAAGTTGTATTTTTATCTTAAAAAATATGCACAATTTATAATTTTAGATTTTTAAGATTAAAGTGTATATCTTTTTTAAAAATTATGAAACTAAAAGTAATAAAACTAAAACAACTTCTATAAAAACTACCGTAACTTTCGTGCACTTCACCCTTAAATTATTTAACGTAACGGCGGTACTAATTATTTTCTATCATGTTTGGTTCATTTTAAGGAAATTAAATAGTTTAATTTTCCAGTCTTATGCAAGTACCACATGTGATCGGCAATTATGTCGCAAAGTGAGCAAGCGTCGTAAAACATGGCTTAAAAATTTTCAAAATTTATAAATCTTATGTTTTGATTGATATTACTACTTTTTTTATAATATATAATCATTTAATATTAAAATATTTAATCTACATAAATATAAATTTTATATTACTATGTTTACGACAATATTTTTAATTGATAATTAAATAATTATTTTTTTAATTTTTGATTCTCTTGTTAAAATAATCATGTTTGTTAATAATTTTTAATTGGTAAATTTTTAAGGATTTTTTTTTCATTTTTTTAAATAAAACCTAGAGATTTAAGATAAATTTTGATTTTATATATAAAATTTATGTTTTTAATAAATTTTTCAATATTTTTAAAAGAAAAATCATTAAGACTTTATTTACTCGCTAAAAATGTTTGGTAAAATGAAGGGAAAAAAGGCAAAAATATGAAATATAATTAAGAAATTTGTTTTTAAAGACGTAAAACATTCATATTTTGTAAACGATTCATTAAATAAAAAACAATAATTATCAAATATATTTGATAAAACATTATATAAAAAATTAAGAATAAAAAATATTATAAATATAACCTTAATAAACAATAATAGAACATTCTAATAAGCATCTTAAGTAAACTTAGGATGTTTTACCTTTTTATACCATAAATATTGTAATAAATAGCACAAATAATGTTATTTTTATATACATTAAGTTATTATGTGTAAAATCACGTGTAATTAATAGATTATATATAAAATCAATAATGTGAGATACAAAATAAATTTTAAAAACATTTGCATATATCAAATTAGAGGGGCACAAAGGCAACGTGAGGAACTGAGAATCCCTCTGAAAAATATCAAAAAGTTACTGGATATAAAGGATATTAATAATGCCTTTGCTCTCTCTCTCTGGATTATAACGTGGCTAGCTGTATTCATCACAAGGAGCATTTTGGTAAGAAAAATATTATATATCTCAAATTTTATGATAAAATGGAACCAAATGAGTTTTGACCAAAATAATTTGACAATTGGGATCGGTCGTTGCTAGCAGTGAAAAAGGTAGGTTTTGATATAATTATTTCCCAAAGTGAATTATAAAATTAAAATTATTAAAAAATTATTATAATTTAGAGAAATTTTTATCCATAAATAATAATTTTAAAAAATTATTAAAAAACATCCAAAAAAAAATCATAACTTTGTTAAACCTATATGGTCTAGCTTACACAATATTAAATAAATTAAATATATAATTTAATTTAATAAATATATAAATTAATTAAATAAATATAATTAATTTTGAATATGAATAGTATAATTATGAGTATAACGGTATCCAAATTATACCCGTTACCTTATGTTTGATTAATAAACAAAATCATATTTATTTTTAAAATTTATCAGATATAAATCGAATCAATAATAAAAATAATTGCAAATAATTGAATTCAAATTTTTTTTTACCCATTTTTAATGAAAAGTTAGGATAACATTATCCAAAATACAAATTAAAAAGATATTAATTAAATTCCTAACTCTCATATTTATTAAAAAAATATTTATTTATTTAATATTTTAATTATCTTTTATTAAAAAATACATAATTTTTTTATATTTTTAAATTTTTTAATTATAATTTATTTAAGTTAAAATATTTTCTAATATAATATATTTGAAAAAAATATATAAAGAAAAAAACTAACACAAAAAATAAACATAAAAATTAAGTTTTATTTTTGTAATAAATAAAAAAACATGAAGTAAACTGAAAAAAATAATAATAATAAGGAAATCAGATGCATTGAGGGGGTTTGTAAACATCTATTTTTATTTAAAAAATATTTTTTTACGTAATTACTTTATCATCTTACATTTTAATTTTCTATTCAATTAATAAATAAGATTTATTTTATGTATATAACACAACTCTTTTACTTAAAATAAATGATAAAACATATTAATTTACATATATTTTTATTTATAGCAATTATGTTTTGGCACATAATGAAAATTTTAGAACTTACAATATATATTTTTAAAAAGTTACAACTTATCACGTTATAACCACTGCACTTCAAAATATGTGTTTATTTAATATATTTTTCATAATTAAAAGAATATCATAAAAATATATATAAAATCTAAATGTTATTTTACAATAAATTAAAGAACCTGCTGTTATGTTTCTCTTAAATAAATAGCAACAAAATTTTTTTAATAAAAATAAAATAAAGAAAACTGCAGCATCAATGAGGGGTTTACGAATCTCTCTTTTTACTTAGAAACTGATTTTTTTCTATACAATTACTTTATCATAGTATATTTTAATTTTATATTCAATCAATAAATAATATTTCTTTGATCGTTAAAAAAATCTATCACAACTTGTGATGCAAATGATGGTACTTTGATCAATTCCTTTTACTTTGGTAATTTTTTTTCTTTTTTTCTTTATTGTTTTTTTTTATGTTTTTAATATATTCTTATTTAGAATGATTTAATTTGGTGAAAATTTTTGATTGTTTGATAAAAATATATTCAATTATTTCATTCCATTAAAATTTATCTCAAATTTAATAGAAAAATCTTTCTTATCTTTAATTATACTTAAGATTTGAAATAAAAAATTATTAATTTATTAATAATTATTCATAATGAATACGTGTCTATTCCTTATTTTATTCTAATTTATAAAAGACTTAAATATTTGGTATACATACATTTTCTTATTTTTTACATAAAAAAGTTGCTCCTAATTTAGCCTAATAGGAATATATAGAGAGGAGACTCTTAAAGCTACTATTACAAATAGTGGGACAAATTACAAATAATGACTTAAGTGATGCATGAATCCACAACCTGGGCACCATCGTTACCATTGAACTAATAGTTGATAGGCAAAACTAATATCATTAAGAATTTATATTTTTGCTAATTTGAGTACTACCTTTAATTACCACCAAATTATGTATGACAGGTGTAAAATAGTTATTATAATAAATACACGCACACAATTCACCTACAATTTAACAACTTTCTCTGAGTAGTAACAGAGGAAAAAAAAAACTCAAAAAATACTGGCTGGGCGGTTAATATTGGAGAATCAAAGAATGCAGCGACTGAGGTTATTTTTGTGAGCTACCTTGTAAGCATTTGTTCAGATGCAGAAACAAATAATATGAGAGTGAGTGAGAGTAGTAGTTTGTTCGAGTTTGTTTAGACTTTAGAGGAATCGAGCTGGCTGGTAGTGCAGGCAAATTAATGATGGTAGTCACGTCGTGGGACTATTTAGATTTGTAATTACATTATTTAAATACAGCAGAAACCATGCCTCATGACTCATGCGACGTTTATTTCCCTTTTTATTAAGGGTAAAGGGTGTAATTAATACTTACTTTTGGTTAAGATTTAAGTACTAATATAGTGTTTGGATGAAATTATTTAAAAATATAAAATGTAATAAATATAAAAAAATTAAATTAATGAATAATTCATAAATTTAAAAAAATATTTAATTATAGCTATAAAATCATTTAACGTTGTTCCGAGGCATAACAATCCTATGAGACTAAAATAGAGAGTGACATACATTATGATGAATACTAACACTTGGATTCTTAAAACCAACTTTGAAATGTTACAACTCTGAATAAGTGTGTAATTATATATACATACACACAAAGAGTAAGACAACGGAAGAGGAAAAAAAAGGTTATTATTTTAAGATAAAAGTTAATGAGAAAATAGTTTGAAAAAATATAATTTAGTAATTTAATGATTAATTTAAGTTAAATTAGTATTAAAGCTCCAAATAAGTAAAGAAAGAAGTAAAAAATGACATAATTTGTTTGGCCACATGAATTATTTGTGTGACAGAGGGAAATGTTGGACTTAATAGTGATTTGGTGGGAAAAATTGAGAATGGGTTAGGAATAGTTTTTGAAGGGAAAAATACAATTTTTTTTTGGTATTCCGATAATACCCCATTAAAAATGATCATGTGACAAAGAGATGAACAAAGTATGACATTTTTGGCTATTTTACTTAGGTGTGCAAAAAATCCGATCATCTGATCTCATCCGATCCGATCCGTTGATTTTTCATCCGATCTGATCCAATCCGATGGTCGGATCGGATGGAAATTTTTTCCATCCGTTAAGTGCGGATCGGATGACGGATTTCACTACGATTCATCTGATCCGATCCGATCCGACCGAAATTAATTATATATATATTTAATTAATATATATTTATTAAATTAAATATATATATATATATATATAATATTTTATTTAAATATATATATATAATAATTAATAAACCTAATTATTATTATAACCTAACCTAACCTTACCCGTATATCTATTCTTAACCTAATTATTTTCCCAGCTGTTCCCTGCCTCTATCTCAGGATTTTCTGTTCTTAACCTAAGTATTTTCCCAGCTGCTCCCTGCCTCTATCTCAGGATTCTCTGTTCTTAACCTAAGTATTTTCCCAGCTGCTCCCTGCCTCTATCTCAGGATTCTCTATTTCTCTACTCTACTTGGCTGCTACTCCTCCTTCTCTCCTTCTCTGCTGCTGCTGCTGCTGCTGCTCCTTCTCTGCTGCTACTGTTGCTCCTTCTCTGATGCCGCTGCTGCTTAAAGGTATGAATGGATTGATGACTACATTAAGTAACTCTAAGCTCTTGGAAAAGATCAAAATGATGGAGACTATATATACTAGCACAGCTAAAAGCCAATAGAAACTATGAAAGAGAGAATGCAGAACTACTCTTCATACCCTCACTATTCTCCCAAGAGTAAATATAATAATAATATCCTTAATAATAATAGTAACAATAATAGTAGTATTAATAATAAATAAATAAATAAATCAGGACAAATGTATTTAACACTAAAAACTTACTTTAGCACCTTTAGTCCAATTTCTATCCAATTCGGCACTATGTTATCTGTAAATTTCTTATAATGACAATTGGGATGTTCAAAGCTATATTTTCCTAAAAACTAGAAACTATGTACGATGAATCATCTCAGTAGTGTTATATAACACTATTTTATAAGTAACATAACCTATTCGGTTTTCATATCATTTATAACTAATCTAACGCTATTTTTATATATTTTTTTAACTAATCTAAAACTATTTTTTTATACATTAACATCATTATCAGAGTGAATGTATACTTAATATTTTTAATTTTATTTTATTATGTTCTAATTGTATTTTAATCATTTGTTTTTCTTTCTATTTACAAGATCTATGTATTTTTTTGCAAGAGAACCATTAATTCTAATTTTCTTTTTAGACTTATTGGTTGATTAAAGCTTTAATATCATGTAAATTTTATATGATGTTTAAGTAACATAAGACACTTAATTTTAAAATGTTAGTATAAGAATAATGTAAGTTTCATATTACTTATATATATAACAGTATATGTTAATTTCTCTGTAAATCTATATGCTTCTATCTAAGCTATATATTTTTGATTAGAGAATTCACATTTTGATAATTTAATTTGATGAGGTCTGAAAAATTTGTTTTGTTTACTATGTTATATCAGTATGAAGTTTGCTGCTAAAATTGAGATTGAAATTTGTCTACTCTTGTTTATCTATAGGAGGAACATGAGAAATTGTATTACTTTGGTTGTAAATCTGCTTCTTTACATTATAACAACTGTTTTTCTACACAATGTGTTTATTGCATTAAGTTGATTGTGTCTCACTTTATCTTAGATGGAAAAAAATACCTCTATTATGGATAGTCCACTTGCAACCACCGGAAGTGCAAACGCTACCCATGATGTTGAAAATCAATATAAAAATCCACAAAATGCTCCACCAGAAACTAAAGATCTAGCATTGAATGACAAACCTGAACCTTCTATAGATAGCTATGATGGAAAAGGTGTTTAAAGTTTTCTAAACCTCCATCTTCTCGCCGGAAACATTTTGATATGGGCTGGTGAAGGCTTAGATCGCAAGACGAGATGTAAATATTGTTCAAGGGAGTATGTGTATGTATCCAAAGAAGTGTGGTACATCAAACTTAAATGCTCATATTGCTACGCAATGTAAATTATTTCCTGGTAGATATGAGAAGAAGCAAAAACTTTAGCTTTTGAAAATGTCACAAACAATAAAAAGAAGGTGTACTTGTTGCACACACATTTAGTATTAAGGCTTGTAGGCTTGCACTTACGTAAATGATTATAGTTGATGAATTGTCATTTAGTCATGTTGAGAATGAAGGATTTAAGAAGTATAGTAGAGTTTTGGAACCAAGGTTCCAAGTTCCTTCTCGTACCACTATTGCACGAGATTGCTTGAGTCTTTTCTTAAAGGAAAAGGATAAATTAAAAGAATTTTTCTCTAAATCATTTCAAAGAGTTTGTTTAACCACTGACACATGGACTTTTGCTCAAAATTTGAATTATATGTGTCTCACTGCTCACTTCATCAATGATAATTGGAAACTCCAAAAAAGAATCTTAAATTTTTGTGTAGTTCATAGTCATAAAGGTGATATCCTTGGGAAAGCAATTGAGCAATGCTTGTTAGATTGGGGAATTGATAAGATATTTACTATTACTGTGGATAATGCTAGCTCAAATAATACGTTAGTTTCTTACTTGCGTAAAAAAGTGAACAATTAGGGTGGTGCAATACTAGATGGTCAACATATGCATATGAGGTGTGCAGCTCATATTCTAAATTTGGTTGTCAGAGAAGGCTTGAAAGAACATGATTCAAGCATAAGTAAGATAAGAGAAGTTGTGAAATATGTCAAAGGATTACCTTCAAGGTTGTTAAAATTTAAGGATTGTGCAGAGCAAGAAAAGATTGATACTAATAAACTTTTATGTTTAGATGTAGTAACAAGGTGGAATTCCACCTATTTAATGTTAGAAGCTGTAATAAGATTTCAGAACGCTTTTGAGCGTTTAGAAGAAGATGATGTGATATTTAAACAAGAGTTCAACATTGGAAATGATAGTTGCAAAACTCCTGATATGTTTGATTGGTCTAATGCTCACATATTTGTGAGGTTTTTGAAAATATTTTATGATGCAACATTGAGGTTTTCTGGTTCTGTATATGTTACTTCAAATTTATTTTTGGATCAAATTTGTTTCATACATAACCAATTGAGTTTTTGGTGTGAAAATACAGATTTTTTGTTAAGCAAAATGGCAAAAGAAATGATAATAAAATTCAATAAATATTGGGAGCGTAGATAAGATGAATGATTTTTTATTTATTGCAACTTTGCTTGATCCAAGACGTAAGGAACAAGGTTTGAAAATTTGTTTGGATCTTTTGTGTGACGAAGATGATATTATGGTTGGTCATATGATGAAAAAATTTAGACAAACTTTGAATAATATATTTGATCAGTATTTAGTTTTGTATTCTGCAAATGTCCAAGCTACATGCTCACAACCTTTAGACACAGAAGAAGTGGATAGTTGTAACATTGATTCATTTTCACTATGGATGGATCGTTATAAAAAACGTGTCAAAGATGCAAAAAAGATAGACAACCAAAATGAAGTAGATAAATATTTGGGTGAGACATGTGAGGATGTGGATGATGAGTCTTTTAATCTTTTAAGTTGGTAGGTGAACTCATCTAGATACAAGGTTCTTTCCAAGATTGCCAAAGATGTTTTAGCTACGCCTATATCATTGTTTTAGAAGCTCATTGTCCCCAAAAACTGTCCAAGCACTTATTTGTACTCAGAATTGGATTCGATCATCACCAATAATTAACATTCGTGATTCCCTTGATGATATTGAAGCAATTGAAACAGGTAATATTATTTTAATTTTCATTAGTAATTGATATCATTCTCTTATGATTTAATATTCTCATCACTTTCTATTTATCTTCTATTTTGTAGATATGTTGAGAGACATTAAGGATATAACCCTTGATTGAGTACGATATATTATTATTTTATTTCATATGTATTTCATATATTATTTTATATATATTTAGTTATCAATTTACTAATATTTTTTAAATTATGGCTAATAGGTGATGACACATTGAAGTTTTTTGCTATTGTTCTCAAGATTCAAGACAAGATTATTTTTAAGATGGTCAATGGATATTAAAGAGTGAAATGATCAAATTAATTTAGGTTTAGATTATTGTGAACTATCTTTTTGTTTATTGTTTAAATGAATTGTTAAATTTATTAAAATAACTATTGTAATCGACATCGTTATTTACTTAATTGTGTTATTTTTGTTTTATATAAGTTTGAATATTTTAGTCTTATTTTAATCTTTTTATTTGATTTTTTAAGGTTTCTTTTAATTAAAATGAGTTTATGTTATGATTTATATAAAAAATTAATTTTTTAATTCAAAAATATTATTAATTAAGTTTATTAATCGGATTGATCGGATTGGTCGGATTGATCGGATTGATCGGATGCTATCCGAATATTTTACGGATCGGATTGATCGAATATAAAATTTGATTGGATCGGATCGGATGAGCATAAACTTAACGGTTTCGATCCGATGAACACTCCTAATTTTACTCTTATTTAAAACTTACTTAAAAATTTACTATAGCAAACTGTTTTTAAAGTTACATGAGTTGTTATGCATATCAATTCCATTAACGAGAAACTATGATACAAATAGTGGTATCTAAAAATCTAATAAAGCAAAATTTAGGAATAGGTTGCACAATCATACCTCTATATTATGACCAGACTCTGCTGTAACATCATCTCTTTTAGCAGAACAGAAGAATCTCCGCCCAAAGCTGATCCCTTTGTGTCACCCTGTAAGTTAACAGTTTCTCAAAAAACTAGAAATTTTTCAAAAGGGCACCGTTTTTTTGGTAAAGAAAATACTTCAGTATACCTCCAAATGTGTTGGTGCAATCATCCAAATAAAATCAATGCGAAGAAAGACAGGGAGGAAATTAGATGGGACTTGTGAAATAGCATATAGATTAGTGTTATTTCAAAAGAAGTAAACGGAATAAGCCAGAGAAGACTTTTAGATTTCAAATACTAAATCGCTACAACTCCTTCTCATGCATGGTGGCTATGCCTATCATATTTGATTCCAGATAATCTAAAATAATCAGAAAACATCATGGGATAACAGTGGTTCTCTATCATGCACTAGCTCAGCTGAAGCAATATAGATTTTAAATAACAAATCAGCCTTCCAATGAAATAAAATCAAACAAATTAAAAAGATGAGAAAAAAAGATAAAAAGGACAAACCGACAAAGAATAAGAGAATAGATAATTACCTTCCTGTATCTAGCTAGATATATCCTAAAGTTGATCAGTGTAATCCTCAAAGCCCAAAGTAGACTTTGCCCACAACAAAATTATTATTATTATTATTATTATTATTATTATTATTATTATTATAATAATAATAATAATTTTATTGTAGTAAGAGGTATCAAATGTTTTTGATGTGCAAAAATATTAAAAGTTATATGAAAAATTTATCTAGCTAGGTCATTACCCACTCAATCGCTAACTCTGTCCCATGAAAACGAGTTAATTGCATATAATAATCATTTTTAATTCACTCTCATAAATTAAGTTTTATTTTATTTATATTGTTAACCTAAAAGAATTATTATTATTTTAAATAATTATTTATAATATCAACTAAGATAATAGCACGATAGATCAAACAAAGTAAATTCAGCAAATAGTAATGCCTAAAACCCTGCTTTAAAAAAAAAGGGTAGAACTGTCATACTCTCGCTGGTGACGAAGCTAATAAATTCCGAAACACATTATTAAACAGTATCCTAGCGTCCTTGGAGATCTTGCCATTAGGTGACAAACCCTTCTTCATAATTCGGCTGATATTGGCGATCGGAAGGTATCTACCCTGCTTTCAGAGAGTCCTCCACCTGCTGAACTCGTCGGAGCTTCCACCATGATCGATAACCTTAAAACCCTAGAATTCCAAAAATTGTCCGATCAAAATTAGAATTCATAAACAAGAACAACACAAACGGAGCGACATGTGCAGGTGATCATTCATGTGTGAAGTATCCACTGGCGAAAAATTAAAAACCGAATGCATAGCCCCATTACAATAGATGAATATATTGGAGATAAAATGGAGGGGTTGAAAAAATAGAAAGAAAGAGAAGTCAGAAGAAGAAGTAAATAAAGATGGCGCCAAACTTACTTTATAAATTTTTAAAGAAAGGAGATCTGACGGTCAGAGAAGAAGAGAATGAACAACCCTTTTGGCTTTTTTCTCATCGCCACCGTCGGTTCCTTTTATTTATTTATATATTCTACCTTTTAATTAATACGTGGTTATGGTTGTTAACGAACTCAATTGAAAAGGCATAACCAGACCGTTACGTTTGAAAATATTTCGCGCGAAAGAACATGTCCCACGTATTCTTCTTCTCTACTTGTTTTCAATTCCTGCTGCAATGGCACCTCTTCGAAATGGTCTTTCATTCAAAACAGTCACCATTGAAACGCTACCAATGGCAACTTTTCATCCCTATAATAACCGACCCTCCATTTTCCAAACATCCACACACCTTCAAAGCAATCCAATATCAGACACTACTAAGAAACATCCTTTGCTACTACTACTCATTCAACATCACAAATG
Source organism: Hippophae gyantsensis (assembly GCA_030763125.1). Lineage (NCBI taxonomy): Eukaryota > Viridiplantae > Streptophyta > Magnoliopsida > Rosales > Elaeagnaceae > Hippophae > Hippophae gyantsensis. Next base: position 52,481,829 of record CM061033.1, read on the forward strand.
GCCTCCTCATCTTCAAAACCTCTTTTCTCTGATGGATATCCACCAGTTTCAAATGAAGAGTTCAACCTTTTCCACACTCTTGACCGCAAGCTTTTCACCAGATTGGTTTTCAACTTGGGTCGGGACCCTGCCGAGTCAACCCAAGTCATGGCATTGTGGATGTGGCTTGAGAAAAAGGGTAAAGAAATCTATTTGGTGAACAAATTGTTGCATACTCTTCCAGATGCTCTTCTCAATGTTATGGCTGATGAAAGTGTCATGGTTTTGAATTGCATTGGAAGTGATGATTTTCCCTATTCTTCTACCCTTGAACCTGAAATTCCTGTTATTCAAAGCACGACTAAGACTGATGTCACTCTCAAGTTCTTCCATGAGCATAGACTTGGAATTCTTAGAGGCGTTACTGATTTATTCAATCAAGTATGTCTTCGTGCATTTCAAGACATACTACGCCCTGAGTACATGATTAATACACAGGGTGGTCCGCCAAGTCAGAATGTTGGCGGACATTTTATCTATAATCCCATGTTTCCATTTGTGTTCCCTGATCCTAGTGGAGTAGTTCCTGGTTTTACTCAATATCATCATCCACAAGGGTTTGGAGTTCCACATGGGGTTTTTCCTCAGTATTTTCCTCCTCATCAACCTCAACCTCAACCTCATGTCCCTGCTGCTGGTGGATCCAGTTCTAGTAATGTGGGAGGTTTTTTCCCACGTGCTACTTTTGATCCTTATGATCTTGCTGTTCAACGCCAAATTATGAACAATGAAATTGGAGATTTGTTCAGTCGTATGCAACTCAAGGATGATACCTCTAATGTTGATCGAGAAACGCAAACGGCTGCTGACCAAGAAGTCCCTATAGATGATCGTACTATTTTTCTTACTTTTTCCAAAGGCTATCCTATTTCAGAAAACGAAATCAATGAGTTCTTCAATGGGTAAAATTGAAATTTTAATTGGCATGTTTTATACAAATAAATATACATTATATGTTTGTTTTTTTAGATTTTTTTTTTTAACAGGAGATATGGAGATGTGGTGGAAGCAGTTTATATGCAAGAAGTAGTGGCAGCAGAGGACCAACCCCTTTATGCTCGATTGGTGGTTCCATCTGCTTCGGTAATTGAAACTGTGCTTGAAGGAAGGAATAGAGCAAAGTTCTCTATCAATGGAAAACATGTTTGGGCTAGAAAGTTTGTGCGCAAGAACCATCCTGGAGTCGGCGGGTCCCAACCAAGTTCACCTTCATCATCAGCACCTACAAGTTAAAATAATAATAATATTAAGATTAAATAATAATGTAATAGTTAAGAGGGTAACCCTCTATAGTTTGTGTTGGATTGTAATAAAGTTTTTCATTCTCAAGGCTTACTAATATGATTATTGCCTTGAAAATGAATAAACTAAGATCTAGTGGTAATCACTAGAAGTATGAAATTAAGTATTTTATGTTTTTTAACTTTTGTGCACTCTACAGTATTTTCCTCCCTCCCCATGTTATTACTTGCTATTAAGCTGTTGTCTCGATAGGGAAATAGTACATCAAAAATAAGTGTCATCATGTTTCTTACTTATTAAAAACCGTGAAACAATATGGCTTTATTATTTAACTAGATTTTGTTTAATAAAAGTTCTTTCCTTCTACCAAAAAAAAAATATAAAAAAAATGATCGCATGATAACCAAAAAAAAATCAACAGACTAAACCGATCGAGTTCTTGACTTCTCGTGTCACCAACTACTATATTGATCGAAGTCATTGGTAATCTATCTATGCAAAATGTCGTAAAGAGAGTACAAAGATATTGGTTAGTTTGTTGTGTCTAGTTTTATCTTCCAATGAGGCAACTTGAAATCAAGACTTGCGAGTCAATTCAAATTCATCCTCTATCTGCAGATATCCCAACACTGAGTCAAGGAAGCAGACAGGTTTCACCAGTAAAATCTGAATTTGAGTCTGACAGATTTTATGTTTTAATACTTATAAAACGTTTTTAACATGATTATATCAGCACTTATATATTCTTGTTGAATTGATGTGTTTTTATATGCAAACATCATGAATACTACTCATATGTTAGGAACATGTGTGTTATTTGTATTCGCTCGCACCGCCTGCAATGCAACAGAACACTACAAACAGTGCGCACACGCACACAAAATTTTCATTTATGATTCTTGTATAGGACTCTTATAGTAGAACTTCATATTAAACATAACCATATGCAAACTGATATTACCATTTAATTTCATGTCATTAATGATGTTATATTATAGCCTATTATACGTAAAAGCGCTCCCAAATTTTCTTAGAGCATCCCAAGGGTTTCTTATTCCCACTTTTGGATTATGGGCTGGACTGTGTGCTATGCCCAATTTCACCATTGAAGAAAGTAATAGTCTCGACACTAATGCTATTGCAATTTTCTATTTCTTTTCTTAATTTTAATTTTTATTGCAGATAAGCCATGCAACCATATTTGTTATTGTTGCCATTTTGTTCACATATGTGAGAGTCTTTAAAGTTGATTCTAAGGGACACAAAGTAATTCTTAAGATGTTTTGTAAATTTTAGAAGAAATAATTCCAAAATTTTAAAAAATATTATTAATGATTTTAGAAGAAGTGAATGATATTTATTTTTGGTGAAAGTAGTTTTGGATGAATGTTCAATTACTAAAATAATTTCTTCAAATTCATTTCTAACATTTTCATCCCATGCATGAAAATATCTCTTAAAATTAATTTTAATCAAATCACTTTTAAGAAAAACACTTACAATTGAGTCCTGAATCTTAAAAATACTTTATTTTATATCATATATAATTTAGAAATTTAAATTGTTTTTGAGTTGTTTCAAATATTGATCATACTTTTATTTTTGTCCAATATTTTTTTTTATTTTTTTAGAAAATTTGACATAAGATGAAAGGAAGAATGCACCAATAATACGAAAAATACTTAGAAATAAAAAAAATATGAGTAAAGTTATACTAGTTCACTCTCTGTCAAGAGATTTTCATATTTGTGCTATGAAACAGATACAATAAAATTATTGTCTAAGTAACCACTCTAGTAAATTTAGAATATGATAAGCCTAATTATGATATTTATCTTTAAACGAATACTCTAACAACTCTAGAGTATGATTAATCTAAAGATATTTGTTTTATCTCACGAATAAAAAGACTTCAACTTATAAACAAAAGAAAGAAAAATTATTTTTAAAAATTAGGAAGAAAAGAATAAAAGAAAGAATAGAACTTCTTTAATATTATTAAATTAATTATTTTATAGGATGATTTATAAAAGCATAAGAATTAGTTATTTATAGTTGAAAAGTTTCTTTATAAAATTTTCACGTGAGATTTTAGTAAAAAAATAAATTCAAAATAAAAGAAGCTATTATTTTACTAAAAATCTAAACAAAATTCCTAAATAAATTAAACTATTTTTTTTTTCAATCTTGTTCCGTACTAAATTTTTTGTCCAATATAGGGAGGTTGATTAAAGTTTGGTTTCTTCAATACATATGAGGTTTGTTCAGGAAGAAGAACGGTAAGTTTCTTAAACACATATTATATTTGTTCAAGAAGAAGAGAGAAGAACGGTAGGTTTCTCAAATACATATTAGGTTTGTTCAGGATAAGAAGAAATATTTAAAAATAAATAAAAAAACTGCCAAATCTTAGTTAAGATCTTCTCTGGAATTCATTGCCATATCTTTTTTTTTTTCTTTTCCTTTTTCTTTTTACTACTTATTAGAAGTTTGCATATCATAACTTACTTTAAATTTAAACTAAAATATAATCATATTAAAAAATAAAAATCTATTAAATCCGATAAAATATCTAAAATTCATCTAAATTGAATCATTTGGATTAAGTTGAATTAGATTTTGTTTAAAAATATTCATTTTTAATAACTAAAAAATTGTTACATTAAATTATATACTTTAATAATTAAATAACTTCTAAGTTAATTAAACATCAAATGCTAAACTTAAAAAATTTGAAATAAAGAAATCAAAATAATAATTACATAAAACAACGATCCTGGGAGGTAGGCACAAAAAAAAATGTAAAAGATTCATAAGCAAGCATACGATAACAATACGGAAAACCTTAAATTGTAAATTTAATTTTCAAAATTACAACTACAAATACAAATTAATCAAGGGAATGTAAAAATAGGTTGGAAAGTGGAGGTATTATTCGAAGAAGCAACGATAGAAAAAGGCTGACAATGAAAATTGAAGGGTTGGTGCCTCCACATTAGGTGTGGTTCTCCTACTCTCATCTGAGTTTAGGGGTTCGAGGTTAAATATTAAATATAATTATTGGTTAAAGATAGGAAAATAAAGAATGATTAATTAAAATTTAGAAAAATATTCAAGTAATTTAGCACATGAAGAAAAAAATTATTAGTTTTATTATTTTTTAAATAAAATTATTATATCAAAACAAAAATAATAATATAATATAAATATGTATAGTATTAGTTATTGTGAAAATTTTATCACAAATGACCGATTTAAATCATAATGAATGAATTCCATAATTAATCAAATCCAAATTAATCAAATCTTAATAATAAAATTGTATAACATAAATTTAGCTCGGATAAGATTGGTAGCACTCATATTGCTTATATATTTTTCTCCTTTTAACCGGTAGTACTTGTGGTCACAAAGAAAGAGAACTAGAAGACAAGCCATGAAAGAATCTTTGCTATAAATTAGCTGTAGACGAAACTAGAAACATTGATTTTTTGGGTATGGGTTAAAGATTGGGCATCAGAATCCACCTACCCATTTTTAAGTGCCTTGCATGCCTTCCAACTTGATCAATAGGTTGAAGTTGACACAACCTTACAGATAAAGCAAAACTTAAACTAGAGCCTTAATTTAACCAGATATACTGGCATTTAAGATGCTCCATCCTACTTCTTTTAAATTAATTATAAATATATAAATGTTCTCCTGCAACATCGGGTATAATGTAATGTTCTCTTGCCATATTGGGTATGTAATCTTGACGCAAAGAAATAACAAATGGTATCTTATTTAATGTTTTAAATTAACGTATAATTTAAAGTTTTCATATCTTATTATATTTTATTACATTTAAAATTATTCTTAATGAATTTATAGTTATTCTGAGTATAAATATCTTATATTTATTCTAAAAATAATAATTATATTTTTTATTTATTTTTTGTAATAATTTAATCGTATAATTATAAAAAAGTTACTACATAATAATAAATAACTATTTTATCTTATTTTTATTATTTTACTTATTTCTTTAGTTCTATTTATAACAAATGTGATATCTTATTATATATCATTTTAATCCATTAAAAATTAATTAAATAAGATAAAATAAACAAATAAAATCCATATATCTTAATAAGAACTAATGGAATGCCATATCCTAATGGACATCTCTTAAAATGAGGAGGTTTTTTTCCATGATATAAGGTTGGGTTGTATTTTCATGTCGGACGTTACAACGTACTTATATATATTATAGTCTTTACTTTTTAAAAAAGTAATTTTTTTTATTTTTTTAATAAATTTATTTAAAATTAATTATTATAATTTGATTATTATTTAAACCTATAAAAAACATATGATAATATAAATAATTAGTAAATTTATAAAAAAAAATATTATCCTAAAAATCATTTTGGGTGTAATTTAGATATTTTATTCACATAAATTTTATAATAAACACATAAATTATTCAATTTTTTAAAATTTAGACACTTTATTCATATAAATATTATGTGATTAAGGTATCTAAATTTTAAAAATCGAATAATTTATAAGTTATTTTTAAAAAATACATGTCGAAAGTGTCTTAATGATATAAATAAAACGATTTAAAAAATTGATTACTCATCTATTAATATAAAAATATTTATTCTTCCTCTAAAATTTAATAATTATTTTTTATTTTTACTATTGATAAATTATTTTTTTACTCATGGTGTTATGTGACTTTTATATGTTTAAATGGTATGGAGCTGTTATATAAGTTTTAAAAATTAAAAGTTAAAATTAGTAATGATAATATTAATATGAAACAAGATGATATAAATAAAAAATTTAATTATAATTAATCAATAATTTTCTTGTACTTAAAGATAAAAAAATTTATATATCAATGAACACGACTTAATAATATAACTCGAATATAATTAATCCACACTATTGTTACCCCCCTAATTAAAATTATAAGACTATTTTGCCCCATAGATGCTCTCCAATGCTTCATTAAGAGTAATTCCAAATGTTGCAGACTCACTCTTCATGTGTATCTTATCTATTGGTTTTCATACATGAGCCTGGTAATCTTCATTGGTCGAACCCAAAGTAATTCATTTAGTATTTTACTTTTTTAGTGGGATCACAAAGAAAATGTGTAAATAGAATGAACATATTGAATTTTCACTTCTATAATTATGGGAAAAATTACACCATATGCATTTTCAAAAGCATAAATAATTTTATAATTCATATATGTCAGCATTTTTATTTTTATTTTTTTACCAAATCATCGTAACCTGCAAATTGACGTATGCAAAGTTGTATATGTGATAAATTGTACTTCCATTGTTGTAAGCCTCCATGGATCGACTCAAAGCTCATGTACAAGATACAAGATTACACTCTCATACAATGTATCAATCTCTGGTTTGTGTAGCAATAAGTTTAATTAGAATTCTTTAGCTCACAAAGACAATTTTAATCTTAATTATAAAGTTCAGGTCTCAACCTCAATGCTTGTAAGAATAATGATAATTGTCAGTGGGAAATGTGGAGGACATGGGAAAGGACAAATTGCGACTAAAATTGCTCTGGTGATTTAATGGAAGGTTCGTCGGCGAAACATAATTTGTGGAAGAAGAGAATCCTGATGATGCTGCAATTGAGAACATTGGCATGGGGGCAACATTATTCTGGCTTGTATTACTCTGAACTTGCCATGACCAGTTGTTCAACAATCTAGGTGAAGAAACAGCTTCAACATTCTTCTCTATAGCATTTTCCTGTATCCAAATATTTGCTTACAATTAATAAGCATAATTATTGATAATTGTGCACCAATTTTCTTACTTAGAGTATAATTCTTAAAAATGAATAAATTATTAAAAATTTGATAGCAAAAGTTAATTTCGGTCTTTTATTGGCAATAGTGAATATTTATAAAAATAAATATAAGAGAAATATTTCACCTACTCAATTGACATAAAACCTCAATAAAATTAAATAATCATAAACGTATATAATATATGCACTATAAAATTAAAAAATAAATATGGATGTTAGTATTATATACGTCGATTCGGTTAAGTTTTGGCTTACAAACTTTAAAATCTAAACCGATCCGACATAAGTTAATTTTTGCATTTCCAAAAACGAAACCTACCTATTTGAACCTATAATACAAAATTTAGTTTGATCCATCTCAGTTTCTGTAAGATGGGTTGGTTTATTAGATATTATGCACAACCTTAAACATAACAATACAAAGAGGTAAAAGTTTTTTATTTCTCTCCCAACCAGGAAACAACAATCAAATATACATAGACAGTAAAAAAATTTGACTTTTTATATCCGTTTTTGAGACTGATTTTATTTATTTTTTTTCATTTTATGTTAAGAATTTTTTTTCGATTTATTATTTTATGAACTTAATCAATCTATTATGCTATTTATAAATTTTTTCTTTTAATGATTAATTTTTATGAATGTTTTCAATATAAACAATAAATATTCATAATTTAGCCCTATGCTTAAAACTTTAAAACATTTATTATTAAAATGGATTTTATTGATATTATTTTCAGACTTAGTATTAATATACTATTAGGGAAAAATCTTTTGCCATAAATGTTTTTAGGCTCAAAAAAAAAATATTTGTTTTTTCAAGCTCAGAAAACATATTTTGTGTTTTCAAGCTTAGAAAGAATATTTTATATTCTGATAGAAGCATAAATTATGCACTTATTCCTGAAAGCAATTTCTCCAGAAATCACTTCTGATTGGAACCACATTTAACAAAAAAATACAACCAAACAGACCTTCTTTGTAAAAGAATTCACATGTTAATTAATAGGAAGAAAAAAAAAAGGAAAGTTTTTTGCCATTGTTCAACTAAATATAAACTAGAATAGTGAAACAAATGAGGACTACCTCATGTTTTGGTAAGAAACCAGGATATATCCCACCAGAACACGTATTAGGATATTTGGATGCCATTGTTGAAACAATTGGGATTTGTCCACCACCAGAAGCAGAGTTATCAACAATCTGTAAAAATGGAAACTAATTATTAATGTTGTACAATAAGAATCAAGCCAAAACGAGAAGGACTATACTTGTCAATAATACATAACATTTGTAAGTTATATCATCATTTATATACAGTCCACATATCTTTGGTCCCCATGTAAAGAGAGGAAAAAAAAAAAAAACAAAAACACCACATAGATGTACTTATTTATAGATTAGATAGATTAGATACATACCTTTGGTCTCACTACTTTGTTAGGTATTTCACAAGCCTTCCAAAAAAGAGGATAATTCCTCTTTGGATCATTAGAGGACATAGAAATCCCAAGACTCAGATCAAGATTGTCTTCACTACCTGCATTTGCATAATATAACAGCAATAACACCATAAGATACTGTTGAAATAAATTGAAAGCTCAAAAGTGGGAAAATAACCACTAAATATCATATATTACCTTCAATATTGTTGGTATTTGAAACTATCTCCCCTTGATATATCCTTGGCTGGAAGTTGGTAACACCTTCATTACTCTGGATTCCTCTGAATTTAGAAAAAGGAAATTAGATAGACCATTGTGTTGGATCAAAAACACATTGAACAATATGAATTTTAGTTTTAGAAAATTTTATTTGAGAAGGGTTCTGTTAGGATTTGTTAGGAAACCAACTCTATCAAAAATTTAGATGATCATGTTCTCACTTGTTCCCAATAAATTGTCCTGTTTGAGCTTCCCATCGACCACATTTCTGCAATGTTGTAACACTTCTATATTTAGAGTTCGCCCGAGAGAATCCGTTGCTTTGGCGACGAAGTGTTTGAACAAATTCTTCTTTGGTCAGATTCCTAGTCTGAAAAAATATAATCACACAAACAAGTAAGAGACATAAGAACACAGATTCACAACTTTGCAGAATATGTTCAATTAAAATTTAAAACATAATACAACAGGGTATACATACTCTACCTGTTTCATGTCTTCCTCATAATCGCTTACAGTAAAATTTATATCAGCATCAATACCTCTGAACTTCACTGCAGCTCTATCATATGCTCTATATAAAACATAAAAATCCCAAGTTAGCTAATTCAAGTTTAAGCTAAATTTAACACCTTCACTGAAAGAAATTAATTCATATTGATTTAACTCACCTAGCTGCAGCATGGGCAGTATCGAATCCACCTACAAAATCAAATCCGAATAATAAAACCATTTACTCATCAATTTCCAAAAATCAAATTACATATGTTGAATGATCATCCCCTTACCTAAATACACTTGCTTCCCACAATCCCTATACAACACATACAACAAATAAAGTTAGAATTTTTTTTTCCCAAGAGTTCAGCCCAAAAAAAAAAAATTTAAAACGTGTTTATGATATAATTTTTTCTTGTTTGGTTCAGATTTGTTTTTAACTAAAAGAAACGTTTTAACAGAGATTGATGGTTATCTATGATGGTAGATACTGTACCATATATGTGATTCCCACCGGCCGGTTCTCCGGTAAAATGTAACGCCGCGGTACTGAGAGCTCCGAGACCTCGGGCCCCGCCTACTTTTTCTCACGGGTTGCTGCGGCGGAGGCGGCTTTTGCTGGATAAGTCTTAGCTCAGCAGCTTGCCCTTCCGAGTCCGCAAATGATAAGTTTAAACGCTGAGGCCTTGATGATAAGCTTAAACCAAATTCTACTTCTTTGCTTTCTTCATCTCCGGTCGCCGGAAAAAGAGACCTCGTGACAAATTTCGGAGATGGGTTTTCAACTTTGTCGGTATTGATTGTAACAAAACTGTCTTTTCCACTCTTTAAGATATCAAAGATGAATGCAGAGGAATTTTCGGAAGGGTTTTCATCTCTAACGTTATTGGTTGGAGTTTGAACTTCTTCAGAATTTACAACAGAGGAGTTTGAGGTTTCTGAATCCTCCTCCATTTGGATTTTTGAACCTTGAGGGACTACTACTTTCTCAACCTCCAAAATCACCTCCTTCTCATCACAGCTAGAATCAGTACTGGTGCTAATATTAACATTAAGATCCAACATGTTTATTTCTCTTTGTTAAACGTCTCTCTCTTTCTCTCTTTTTCTTTCTTTCTATTGATCTTCAAGAAAGATCAGTTTTTGCATAATTTAGAATCTTTGATGAGAAATACCCATTTTCATAATCAAATATTTACATAAAATAGTTGAAGAAAATCAACTTAAAAACAAAAAAGATAAGATTTTTCAAGGAGAGAGATTGAAAGAAATATTATTCAACGGTTGAGATCGAAATGGAAAGGGGGCCAAGGTAGGAGTATTTTCAAAGTGATGAAGACAAATACAAAGGGTCGTCTTTACCAGACTCTCTGAGAACAAACGGATCAAAGAGAAAAGGGAAGGAACATAAACAGAGAGATGAAGAGGAAAACAAAGGAAGTAACTGAGAAAGAGAATGAGAGAGAAAGTAGGAACTGATTATGATTATGAATTTATGAGAAACTCAGAGGTTAAAAAGAAACTGGTTCAGAGAGCTCAAAAGGGTTAAAAAGAGAAGGAGATGGAGACGTGTTACGGTGTTAGCTATGAAGCTTTGGAATTATTATACTTGCCTTTCTCAATGGGTAGGTGTTGCAAACTCCAACTATATATTTTCACGTTTTGCTTATTTCATCTTACTTTTAGTTCTTTAGTTCTTTCTATTTCCGTTTCTAACTCCACAATTATTGCAAATATCCATACAAAAACAATAAAAATACTACTGTCAAAATTTATTATCCAAAAAAATAATATATTTTATATTGTATTATATATTAAAAAATTTAACTCATAATTTTACATTAAAAAGATTATTTAAATTTTATTTAATATTATTTGATGTTTTTTATTATAAATATTTGCGTTGAAATTTTTATAACTCCTTAAAATATAGATATTATTGGGTCATCTAATTTAACCTGACGCTCTAATTTAACTCGACTCTTTGTATCGCTCTCATCGAATAATAAATGCAATGCTTATCTATATTAAAAAAAATGATTAAATAAACTTTTTTTTTGTCATTGGTTAAACAAACTTGAAAAGGAGTTTTTCTAACCAAATTTTTAATATTTTATTTTATAAACATTTTTCCTTTAGAGTAGGGATGAATCATTATATTCGTAATATTTGATGAAATTTTAATGAAATTTATGTGAAAAGTGAACAAAATCTGAAATTAGTAAATAATCACCGTTGTATAATTTTCTCATGTTTTGTTTTGGAAAAAACAAAATACCTGTAATCTTTATCAAACGTCTTGTAATTAAATTCTAAATATGTTGCCCAGGCTAATTTGTCCGTTAATATTATGCCCAAGAAATATAATATTAACTAATGTTGTCATACTAACTAACTATATAGACATATAGTGATAAAAATCATATTCGTTTGTAATAAATATTATTTTTATAACAAATATTTTATTTTTAAAAATATATAAATAAATGTCAATCATTATTGGTATGAAAATAAAAATTCTCTAACTATTAGAATACGTAAAACAATAATGAGGACACAACGTTAAAAAAAAAAACTTCAATGAAGTTTTGATATGAACTTTTTATTAATAGTGATTTTGGATTCGTTATATCGTATTATTATATTTAGTCATAATTTTATATATGTGAGTGCATCATGCGTGTTATGCTGGAGATTCAACCAACAATCAATATTCTCCAATATCCGTGTGTGTGTGTTTGTGTTTGTGAATTCTCAAAGAAGCTAAACAAAGTACATATTCGATTCCAATTACCATAAATAGGAAATAAAGAAAACGGGTATTAGATTTTTTAGGTATGTAGTAGTTAGTATGCGTGGTAATAATAAAGTATTAATTATTAGTCTAAGAGCCACAGAAATGAACGGAGCCTGATCTCGAACTATACCTTAAAATGGACCTTGTCTACTGTCTATTAAGAGAAACGACCACCGGCCCTCCAAGTTATATATATATATATATATTACCATTATTATATGGTCCCTTTTTTCTAAGAGCCTTTTTTTTTTTTGAAAAATTAGACTTTTCTATATTTTAAAAATATATTTCATTTGGGCACAAAATATTGATATATAAAAGTGTTTTTTTATTAAATACATAAATTTTTTCACATTGTAATATTTAATTGATTTAGTTTAATAAGTTATATTTTAATTATTTTATCATTTTATAATATAAATTTTATATTTAATTAATAACTAACCTATAATTTAATATCTATGATAAATATATTAAAAATATAGTTATTTTTTATCTTAATAAATTAAGCAGCTTTGGTAGATTTAGTTTCTAATCAACTTTTAATATAATATAGAATTTAAAATTGTATGTTCAATGTCTAAAAAATCTTAATTATTAAATTAAAAATATTTAAAATACATATTATATAGAATGAATATAAAAATAATAAATATATAATTAATCTTACTCATATATCACTGCTCATTTATACAATCGATCAATCCAAAACTAATGAACGAAAAATGGTGAGAGTAAGAGATATAAATTTGGACGGTTGTTACTTTTGTCACGGTTTTATATTTGGTTGGAGCAAAATACGACATCGAGTATTTTTATTTTTAAAAAAAAATCACCAGATAAAAGGTTTAAAGGGTAACGCGCAAATTCATTTAGATCATCGTATCATGTGTGCATTGTGCTGGTTAATGCGTTACCAACAAGGCTATCTTTAACACAGTAATTCTGACAAGTACTATTATTGCAAGAAAAATTATTTATATTATTGTTGATGTGATATTGAATGCTAATTATATATAAATGTAAATATTTTTTTATAAAAATAAAATATATTAATTTAATTTACCTAAATATCGTCTATACATATTACATAAATAATAAATAATTTTTTTAAGATAATTTTTAGGACGAATATAAGAATAAATATTTTCTTAAAAATCCAATTTTTTTATTTTATTAAAAAAATCTAACAATTTAATTGACTTTAAAACCATCACATCATACTCAAATCCCTTTTTTTAAGGGAACTTTGGCAATTCCTTAAAAAAATCTTATATCAGTTCTTATGTATTTATATTAATGTTCGTCATCGATTCATTCTCAAAATTTATATTATTTTTTATATAAAAATAAAAAATTAAGATAAATTTATCCTTATTAATAGGCTTAATGATTTTTGCCGTTTTTGAATTTTGAGCGCCTAGTATTTTCCAAACAATCAATTACCTCAAAAGTTTTTAAATATTTCCATGAGTTATTGATAATTATCTAGTCTTTGATTTTAAGAATTGTATGCTAACCAGGAATGTCAAATTTATGTGAGCACGTTATAATTGGATTTTCTATACAATATGAACCAATATTCAATAATTTATGACCATTATATAAAAACAATAACTGAAACAATATGTAAGCATGATAATAATACAGTGCAATTTAAAAAATATATATATAATATATACACATATGAGAGAGATATTTTATAATTAAATAATTTTATTCAAATATATTTTAATAAGAAAACTTTATTACTCTCATTGAAAACCAACCACATGTTACATCTACAAAAGCAAACAAAATTTTGAAAAAGTCAAAAATATACACACCCCAATGTTATGCAGAGACATTAAGACAAAAGACAAAAAAAACCGAAAATAGCATGACAAATGTGAGTAAAGATGGAATGGTGGTAATTAATCACTATAATTAATAACTACACAAATGGATTTAAGAAGGGATTTACCAAACAAACACTTTGTGTGTTATAGGTAGTTAAACCTTTGAAGGTAGTTAAACCATCAAAGGGAAAAGCATGTCCGTCGTATATATAGCGGATGGTGCGTGGAAATAAATCATTAAAATTCAACTATATCCAAAACATGATTGGTAATATTAATGATGACGGAAGATGCCGTATAATTGCAAATTAATTAAGATCAACAACATTGATGAAAATAAGTAGAAAACTTAATTATTAAAAATAAATGGGGAAGGAAATGAAAAAAGAAGGCAATAGGAGGGATATTCATGCAAAAGAAAAATTTGTGCAGAAGAAGAAATTAATGATAGGGCATTATATAAAAGACATCATGATCGAAAGCAATATAATAAGAGTGTCGGAAGAAGGGTATGATTTAACCAACATACCACATAATAGTGTCAGATTGGACATGGTTTAACCAAATTTTATCAAATTAGAGAGAAATTTTGTAAAATTACCCAATTTAATATTAAATTAATGGCAAATTTTATGCTAATATATGGTTAAACTCTTTTTTATTTTATTTTTATTCACGTGTTTCAATTATATCCACTTTCATGATGCAATCAATGAGTAATAAATTTTTCTTTTTTTTTGGGTGCGTTTGGTGATTATTTTAACTTTTAATTTATTTTTAGTGACTTCTTAATCAGATGTGTTTTATGTCAATTTTTTATTTTTATTTCCATTTTTTAAAATTACTTTCAAAATAGGGGGATTCTTTAATTTTTTAAAACAAACTTTTTAAATAAGATTTGAATTTTTTATTTTATTTTTTCCAAATAATTTGAAGAGAGTAAAAAATCTAATCACTTCTAAATCGATAAATATGAGAAGAAAATTATTGTAAACATAAAATTTATTAATAATAACCGCATTTTTTTATTAAAAAAATTAGTTTTTTTGAAGGAATAAGAATTAAAAAAAATTAAAGAACTTCTTTTATATTTTTTTGGACTTTTACTGAAAATTATTAAATATAAATTACTATCAAATAAAATGCTGATTACTTTTTATAAAAATAAAATAAAAAAATTATTATTTATCAAAAATTAAACATAAAATTAAAATTATTCTCAAACACCAAGTTCATAATTTTTTAAATAAATAAAAATTATTTGATATCTGTCCAAATAAATAAAATAATTTAAGGGTGATAATGTGTACGTAACCTTTTGCTTTACATAACTTTTTCTTTTGGGAATAAGAAAGACCGTATTATTTTACATAATATATATATATATAATTTCAAGTATTCATCATCAACTAATATTATACAAATTTTTATGCATTAAATATTATATAATATATTATATGCGAATTTAACAATTTAAAATTTTAAAGTAATAATAAGACTTTTTTTAATATATAAATAACTTATTTATTCAATTAATTTCACTTTTAAAATTTTAAGAAAAATATATATTTAATTTTTTAAAATATTAAAAATATATATATTAACTTACATTAAAAAAATAAATGTAAATTTTATAAATATTTTCAAAGGAGTTAAAAATAAAATCTCATGTATAAATAAAATTATATCATATAATTAAATCTAAAAAAATTACTTAATCTATGAGATATTTGATAAAATATAAAATTGTATTTTTTCTTATTTTTATCTCTTACTTTATACCATCTTTTATATTAATTTATTGAAAAAAATGATAGTAATAATTTATTAATTATGATAAGAAATAATAAAAAATTATTAATTTTTATATAAGATAATAAAAGTTTAATAACTATTAAAAATAACATTATATAACAAATACAACACTATTACCCTTCTTACTTAATTTATTTGTATTATCACGTTAACTCAATGAATTATAAGTAGGTTTTATAGCATATTAAAAAACGAATACTATTATCTTGTTATTTTTGGATAGATTATAATTAATCTTAATAATTTTTTAAAAAAATTATCATAATAAATAAAAATATATATTTGTTTAATAAGCCAAAAGGAAGATATTTTTCGTGCAAAGGGGGGGAATAAGATGTTTGATAGGGGTAATTAAGTAATTTAAAAGTAGCCAACTGTCAAGTATAGACTGGGGAGAAGAAATGAGGGAAACCTTAATGGAGACCGGGGGTGTCTTTGTCAGTTGTCAATTCTGACAGATGAAGGATCCAATCCAATTAAGTTTCAACTGAAAATAGAAAAGAAATTGCGAGAAGACGGATGAGAAAACATCAAGGCCGTTGATTTCCTCATATAGAAAGTAAAATATGATTGGATAAAAACGAGACAGAAACACGAGAATATATCATACCCACTCATGAGTAACCTTTCCTCTTAAGGTCATATCTTATTCCTTAAAATAATATTAAAATCTCACTATCTAATCCACCCCCCCACTTTATTATGCCCCTTTTTTTCTATTATTGATAAGCAATACAAATCTGATCGTGACCTTTTCTACGGACTCTACCGTTTCTAGCAACTTCTTTATTTCTTATAATATTATTTTTAATATTTCTATTTTAGAAAAAAATAATGCAACGTATTCTCTTCTTCTTCTTTTTTTAATGGATATCCGCTTCGCGTGTATAGTAGTTAAAGAATTTAATCAATTAACATTAAAGTAGGAAGAGAATATTAAAGTTACTTTCTTTTTTTCTTCTTCTTTTGTAATAAATACAATTTTACTATGGCACACACATACGATAATAAAAATTAAATTTGGTCATATTTTTTATATGTATTGTTTTTTAAACCAAGGATTATTATCAACTTATTTTAATATGAAAATTATTTAATAAATATTTGATTTTATAATTACTACGTAATATATATATATATATATATATTTGAATTATCTTATATCATTTTTAAAAAAATTAATTATATATATTTTAATATTTTAATTACATCTCGTCACTCTTTTTCATACATGTAATTTTATTTTTAATAATTTTTAAAAAATAAATAAATATTTTTTATTAAAAATTTAAAATAAAATTAATTAAATAATTAAATTAATTATGTAGGTATTTTATTTTAGATTGGATCATTATAAATCATATAATTCTTTAAAAAACACATTTTAATCTTTTAATTTTTAATATATATACGTATAGTTATCTAATTTATCAAAAAAAAAAATTTATTTTTAAAGTATTCATCTAGAATTTTATATACTTTTTAAAAGTTTTAATATATTCTAAATAATATTTTTTATAAAAAATAAGTTCAAATTTTTTAAAAATAAAATATAAAAAGTAATATTTTTTAAATATATATTAAAATTTAATTTTTAAAATAAAAAAGGTACTAAAAAAATTAGAATTGAAATGTGAAAAATTACTAAATTATTTTAAGAAAATGTGAAGTTTAAGATAATTAAAATTTTGAAAAATAGAAAATATAAAAAAAATTAAAAATTTAGAAACACTAAAATTTGATTTTTTTACTTTTTTTTTGGAATATTTTTCTAAATTTTAAATTTATCTTAAAAAATTATTTGTAAAAACTTAAAAAAAAAAAAACTAAATCACTTTAAATGTATGTCTTAAAAGATGAAAAATTATAATATATTTTTTGATAAATTATTAAATATTGAGTGTAATTTTAAAAAATAAAGAAATAAAATTTACTTATACTTTTAGTATGCATCACACTTGTAAAACTGAATTAGATAGGTGTAACTTGATTAGACATGTGAATAGGTTAAAAAATTACACATCCTAATTAAAGTCTCAAACATATATTTCACATGAGACAGGATCAGTGCAAAACTTATACACCAATTACTAAATTTCTTTATATAAACTGTTGGAATTTATAAAGAATTTCAGAGAAAAAATTATTACAATTAAGATAAATGAGTTTATAATATCGTGCAATAATAAGTTAGAGTCACTCTCGTATCTTATCGGGTGGTTGCAAATTAACTACACGTTTATATTGTTTGTTTATTTTTTTTAAAGATATACACATTCAATGTAAGAATATGTTAATTACTTTATTATTTTGATTTTAGTTTTTTTTTTCTTTCTATATGCACAATATTACTGGACTAGGATATCTTATGTAGTTTGAAATTACTGATTCCAAATACAATAAATATTTAACTAAAAAAATAACAAAAATATATTTATTTTTAATAAATTGATAAACAAAATCTGATTAAAAATAACTCATCTTAAAATTCATAATTTTATAATAAATTATATAATAAAAAAAATAAAAAAAAAATCTTATTTTATAACTTCAATAAAATGATATTAATGTTACATCTAAGGTTTGAAATATCAATATTAATGAAAATTTCAAGATATAATTTTATGAAAATATCAAATATATTGTATTTGTCTATGAAAACTTTAGAAAATATCGCCAAATTTATGAAAACTATCAAAAATATGGAAAAATATTTTATAAAACAATATAAAACGCTAAAAATCAATTATTTATATTTTAAATTAATTTTTAATTTAATACGTAAATTTTTAAATATTTAAATTATTTATACTCACCAATAAATTAATTAAAATTATAAATAATTAAAATATTATATAATAAAATATATATTATTTTTTGTTAATTATTTTAGAATAATTTAAATTTTTTGAAATAATTAATTAGACTAAAATAATTAAGTAGATTATCTAATTATATTAACTATTATAAATAAATAAAACTTTTACATTATGATAAAAGTAAGTATACTTAGGATGACATAATGAACATTAGTGTTTAATGCAATCTATGTGTTATAACCATTAATACAAAATAATAAAAAATAAAAAATGTATATTAATTTTATATTTAAGAATTAGATTAGATGTTACTGTTTTCCTCGACTACTCACCAAATAGACTAATATATTATATAATTTTCTCTTTCTTTCTTTTTTACTTATTTATTTTTATGTATAGTAAACATTACACAAGACAAGAAGAAGAAAAAACATATTCTCTTATGAAAAAACGAGAAAAATTAAATTGAAATTATTACTTATAAAGAATAAGATAAAAGAGAAAAACAAACTATTCGATATTTTAACAACATTTTTAATAATTTTAAGATAATATGACTAGAATATATAAATATCACATTTTTACGTCAAAATGTGTAAAAAAAGCAATTATTACGACAAATGTTGATGATGTCGTCGACACTTTCATCCTTGATTACACCTATCATATTTCTGGTCGATAGAACTCTATTGAAAATTTGACAACTCTATTGGAGAGCTCTTATGAAAATATCATATTATATACTATGATAAATATAAATATAATATATTACATATATTAAATCATTGAAATTATGGTTAATATAATATATTATATATAAATATAAGTGAATATAATATGTTATATTTAATAAATTGTTAAAATTACGTTATTTATAAAAAATTACATTTAATATATTTAGATGAAATATGTTATATTAATTGGTCATCGAAATTTTAGTGAATAGTTGATATTAATAGTTATAACTTCAATAGATAATAAGTAATAATAGTCGAAATTCTGGTACCGTTAAGAAATATAATATAATTTTATTTTTATTTTATTAAATTATATTATAAAATTATTTTGATATTTATTAAATTATATTATAAAATTATTTTGATATTTATTAATATAAAATTATAAATTTTTAAGATTTAAAAAATATTAATTTTTTTTCTCCATATTATATCAATTTTCCCGGATATTATTAGCTTACATAGTACGTTTGTCGTTGCTTACAAACTATGATAATAACTGCAGCGGCATGTACCATGAATTGCATTTAATTATTGTCATAACACTTAATTATGTTTTTTTTTTTTTTTGGGAAACAATTGGGCAATTCTTACGAAGGATTTAATTGAATACAATAAAAACCACAATGAGAACAAAATGCCATTATAAATGTAATTTACCAAATATAATATTCTTAAGGTAGTTTCCACACGTGATAATGTGACATGAGAAGTTCTTTTCGTAAAATTACCGAAAATTACGATCAATAATAAGAAACATGAAGAGTATAACTCATAATTTATTATGCTAATAATTTCAACCATAAGTTCACTAACATTAAGGATCAAAAAAGTAAAAATTACAAATTGCAGGTCGTTGTACTGTTAAAATTATGTAAACGCAAATAGAAGGAAGTTTTAAAAAAAATGTTTTAATCATAACTTAAATACATATATCAATTAATATATCATAATATAATTAATTAATGTGATCATATAATTATTTTAACATCTAATATTTTTAATATAAGATTCAATTCAATATTAACAATTCACTTTATTCATTTTTTTGTCATATTTTATAAAATTACTAGTGATGGAATCAAATATAAATTTTCAGTAATATGATATCATCTAATTATTTAATCCTAATTAATTTAACATTAATTATAATTAATCTTTAAATTATATTTTATTTTACATTTTGATGGTCTATTTAATATATTTAATTAGCATTTTTTATTTGTATTACTTAGTTTATTATTACATTCTCATTAGTTTATGTAATATATCATACAATAATTATTTATGGTAAATTTGAGTGAAAAATATCTGAATTTAGAAAGATGAAGGAATCGGCTTCGATCCATATGAACCAATTAGAATAAGCCACGAGAACATCGGAGAGGGATAAAGGCTGACTGCTTCATAGCAAACGATATAATAAAGAATAAACATACAAAATACGGGCCTCAGTGCAACACAATTCACAATTTTTTAGTCCAATAATAAATTTGTCTTTTCTCAAAAAAAAAATAAAAAATAAATAACAATAATTTTTTCTTATTTTGCGTTAATTAATGTAAGTCTTAGTTTATTATTATGTAATTTTTTTTTTAAATTCATAGATAGTAAAAATTATATTAAAAATACAAGTGTTTATAGTCTGTGTAAATTTTGTATACATTAAAGTAGAGTAATAATCAAATCTTAAAAAATTAATTTTAAAAAAATAATTTTCATATTACTTATAAATATTATATTAATATATTTATTAATTAATATAAAACACTCGTCTTATTTATTAACATTTATCTTAAATTATAGATAATTTTAACCTAATATTTTAATTTTATTTAATTTATTTATCTTTTTTTATTTTTACGAGAGACTAATTAACCTTTTTGCTTTATCCATTAATCTATCTGTAAATTTTATATAACATATAAGAACATAATTAATCTAAACCTAAAAAATTAACATTAAAATAATGTAAATTTTAAACCGATTATAAACATTTTATTTTTCACTAAGAGATCGACACATTTAAAAAAATGAAAAAAAATTTTGTATTTTGTATGTCTTCTGTTATTCATTTTAATTTGAGATTAAATTATTATTGTAAGTGATATAACTTAATTAATTATCATTTTTTGTGATTATAAGTTGCCTACTTATAAAAGAACAATTTATAAACATCAAACTCTAACTTAGATGTTTGGTGGTTATTTGGATTAATTTGAGGCTTGCAGTATATATTATGGATTAATGGATTCTTTAATATATATATTGCCATTATTTGAAAAGATAAATATTATAAGTAAATAAAGTTACATTTATATCAATTATAATATAAGATGTAATAATTAAAAAATAATAATTTACTTATTTTCAAAATTATATAAATAATTAAAAAAAATGTATTCTTAACTAGAGACATATTTTTAAAATGTCTTAATTTGTGTTAAAATATATATGTTAAATTTTGGATTGAGAGATGTCACCCCATTTAAATATAACATTTTAAATCAATAAATTATAATTTAATAATATCAAGTTTATTTAAATATTTACAAAACTTAGAAATTGATTAAAGATTCGTTATAAATATGTGATTGAAAAAAACAAGATAATCCACGCAAAGCGCATCTAAATTTGGAAATGGACGTCACTGCCTAACTCACAGAAGTTAGGTTAAGGTTTTTATTAAATAATTTTAGTCGCTCCTTCTTCTTTCGGCATTACAGCATTTGACTTGAGAAAAAAGAAGCAATGAAATTTTTAATTAAAAAAATTATATTTAGGATATTGAAACATTATTTATTAACATGAAACGGAAAATTTTATTGAACAAAAACTAGGCAGGTCATTAATTCAATATCATATAATTTTTTTATATATTTTAAATTTAATATAAATATGAAATAATATGATATAATGTTATCAATAAATATAATTAATGGGTTTATCTAATGTAAAATTGTCAATTATAATAATGATATATTTATAAGATATATAATAATATATTTTCCTTACTACAAATTATAAATTTATAATAATTTTAATTATTATGTAAAATTACAGTGAATTCGTGTATATAAATATCAATCATATTTTAAAAATATAATGATATATTAACAAAAAAAATTCCATGATTTTGAACATACAGTCAAAGCTAGCTCCCCAATATCAAAGCTCAATCTTTGCACAATTTTTTTTTAAATTATTGGTTCATGTAAAGTATTGATATTATTGTAATTATAGTATGTCTTTGTTTTTTATTATTTTTTAAATTATATTAATTTTAAATTTTAGTTTTACTTTAAATAAGAGAATTGTTATTCCGATTATAATAGACGGAATGTGTACCGTCTGTTTCAATAACTTTTGTTCATTTAATATATTTATATTAAAAATATATAAAACAGAATTTTCATTGGTTGTAATTCTATTTAATAAACTCACATTTTACAACTTGTCAACTTACAAGAGAAAAGCCAATCAACGAGAAGATCGGCTTTATTGGGCATTTTAGAAAATATTATATGAACTAACGTTTTGGAAATATCGGCGATAGTTTCCATGAAAAGGCATTATTATATGGAATTAAATTAATAATTTTTAGGTTTAAAATGACCTTTGTTAGTAAAAAATGTTTGGGTCAAAATTCAAAAAATAAAATAAAATTCTTGGAAAATATTTAAAAGAAATATCGCTTATTTATATATGATATTAAAACCAAACAATAAATATCATGGAAAAATAATACCAACCGCTGCAACGACATCTTTTTTTTTTCGTAATGAGCAAAATAGAGAATCGTGTTTGATGAGATAAATTTTATTATATTATTATTATTATTATCATTTATTATAATAAAAATACGTTATGAATTATTTTATCACTATAATTTATTATACTATAATCTTAGTATTGTTATAAAGTTGTTATATATTAATAAAAATAATAATAAATTATATTAATTACTTTTTTTATTTATTAATATCAATATTTTTGAAGTATTAAAAACTTTAAATTAATTTAGGTATCAGTGTTCTGTCTAGGCTTATAATTTAAGAACAAACTTTTCAACTTCATTTTAAACTAAAGCCACCTAAGATACGAGCCTTCTAAACTTTTCGCTTTAAACTCTCTAAATTGTCAAATCAAATGTGCGTGAGTGTTGGGGAAGTTACGGGTGAAAAGAAAAAAAAACTTGATATATATGGTTTCATAAAATCCGTTGAACTAAAAATTGAAAAGAAAAATCAGATTATGGGTGAAAATTGTTATACGATTCCCAACAATAAAATCTAACGGCATCAATGGTATCGTTTTCATGTTATGTTTATATCTCGAGTTCTTGTAATAATATGAAATTTAGATTTTTTTTTTCATTCAATCATAATTATCTTGTCATGATTTTAAAATGTTTGTATATTATCGTGATTAAAATCTTAAAGCTCAAATTTAATTAATTATTTATCTATTTTATTATAAAAATTAAAAAAAAGTTTAAATTTATTAATATTTTTAGTCTAAAATATAGTATTTTAGATTAAGTTTTATTTTATTATTTGTTATACGCAAAACAAGAGGGAAAATATAGGATACAATTTTTTTTGATAAATTTTTTTTGATAGTTTCACACTAAAATAAAATAATAATAGATTTTAAATTATGATTGTGTAGACTATAATAATTCATGATATATTTTTTAAAAAATAATTTTTTTAAAGTAATTATATTCCTTTAAAGTCAAGCTACAATAATTCCATTTTAAAATAATGAAATGTAAAGTTTTAGGTATATACATGGGGAAAGTAAATAATATATAATTAAATAATTAAATAAACGGCAAAAACTTTATTAAACAATTTATCGAAATTCATTTGTGGTGTACTTGTCGGCAAGGGTACGAGGTTTTTTACCCTCTGGGTGACGTGGTATCTTCCCCTCCTTTCATATTAAACTTTTCATCCATATTACTCTAACTTGCCCCTACTTTTCTTTTTATTTACTAAATTGTCTAGCCTTCAACTCTTTTCTGCACGCGATGCTTATGCTCCGTAGACCGTACACGTGTTCCAAAAATACGTATGGACTTTTATGACTGATGGTGCCATGGTAGCCCGCTAAAAGTGTCCAGAGATGTTGGTCCAGTCCATTTAGCATTAGACGACTGTTTTCAATACGAAAATTAGTATGGAAACGAATTTTAGAGTAGTGTTTCATGATATTATTTTATTATAATTTTTAATTTGATTTTTTTAGTTTTTTTAATAATTTTAATTAATTATAATGAATAATGGTATAAATATAACTTTAAATTTATACTTTTTTTTTTCGTTACCAAAAATATATATATATTTATGAATAACATAAGATATATTTGTTATCATTTTATTAAAAAAAATGACAAATTATTCAAGGTCCTTAATTTTAAGAAAAATAAATTTAATTTAGTATATTATAAATATGTTATTTTTATAAAAAGATAACATAAATTTATTTTTTAAAGTAACGTATTCTTATTGTTTTATTTGTCAACTTTAAAAGTATAATAATAAGTATATTATTTTACAAAATAGACTTCTTTGATTCTTTTTGTGTAAAGATAATATAATTATATTATTAAATATACTTTTATTAAATGTAGTGGATTTAGAAATAAAAGTGTATTTAGAGTATCATTTTTCTTTATTGAAAAATTTAATTAAAATATACGTGATTTGAACAGTAAATTTTTAAATTTTTAAAATATATCTAAAATTTATTTGATATAATAGTAATTAAATAAATGAAAAAATTAACCATCAAGAGTTTTTGTAATGAATTAAAGTTTTATTATTGCAATAACTTTTTAATCAAATTATAAGTACATGTATATTAAAAACAAATATGATAATTATTGACTCCTTAAATTTTGAAATTATTTTTAACTTATGCATGCATATTTTTTTAATAAGTTTTAAAAAAATAAAAGAAAATATGAGGAAAAAATATCCACGATAAAGGTTATTTTCTTAATATTATAAGTCTTTTTATAAAAGGTTCTTAGGTTAAAAGATTTTTTAATTTTTTAATTACGGGGTATTAAAATCTTTTTTTTATTAAATAAAAGAAATATTATACTAATATGATTCAAACTTCATTCCATGATATGTTATTATTTAAAAATATAGAGGTAGTTTTATCCAAAATTTAATTGTATAATTTATAATTTTATATAATATAGACATGTATTCATAAAAATCCCTAAGGATTGAAATATGTGAAGAAAAAAGTGAATATTGCATATTTACTTGAATATAACAGCCCAAAAGTATCAAATAAGTATTTTTTTCAAACAATATTTATCAAAAAGTATATAATTTAATTTATAAAATGCTGAAATATTATGAATATCAATGAAGTTTTTTTTGTGAAAATATAAAATTTTGATTTTTATTAAAAATATTATCAATATTTTAAATAATGATAAAGTTATAACAAATATATTAAGAATATTGAGGATATTTTAATACAAATAATGCAAAAAGAAATAGAAAAAAAAGATTATACTAATAATTGGGCAACCTATTAATATAGACAGTAAACGGGTTTTGATAAGTCCCATAATTTTGAACTTGCACAAAGTTTTGGTGCCGACTAGGTGACTATGTATCGTCTACTAAAAATAAAAGTGCAGGGTAAGTTTTGTCCATTTGACTTATTATTTTTTATGAAGAAGTATTGTCAATATGATGGGCCTTACTATTTAAGGAAACACAATTATATTTTGTGCTTCCCTTACATCATGCACTGCATCATCTTCTTCTTCTTGTTGTTTTTTTTTTAATCTCCTAAAGTTTTAGTTTATTTATTCTTTTCTAAAAGTAATGTTAATAATAATTGAATTTAAAAATCAAGCACCTGCCTAGCTTGTTAAAGAAAAGTGTAGATCATTTCCTCAGCTATATTACAAGTGTCGCATATAAATTAAATACTAAAATAGTACTAGGGGCCAAGTGAGAGATGTATTAGTATTTAAATTTTACTTCTCTCACTAGTTTTTTTTTTAAATTCGGTTTTTTAATCATTATGTTTATATCATTTCATAACTCAATTTTTAAAATAATAAATAAATAAATAAATCGATTTTTAAAATTATAACATAGTCAAGTAATTTAGATTAAAAATGTGATTAAATTATATATTTTTTATAATAAATATATTTTAATTAAAATTATGTGATTAAATTATCGATCTCTTATTAAAATTGATCAAACAAAACGTTCTAATAACTTAAAAAAAATTCAAATTTTTCATTAAAAAAAGAATTGTCATATTTTTTTATTAGGGAAAAAAATATTTAATATGAAAACAAATCATCTTATCTTTGTTTTTTCTTTTGTCAATAAGGAAGTATTTTATTCATTAATCTAGAGAAAAAATAAATTAATAAATAACCATAATTTCAATAGCTAACAAGTAAAATAAAGCTGCAAATTATTATATGCATTATTTGTCTAATCAAGCAGAGAGATTTCGCATTTCAGGCAATCCAATAGGCCCCTTGATTCGTCATTTATCTAATATATGCTCTCGATTTCACATTTGTTGTAGTTTCAGTTTTTATGTAGGATATTAATAGAATTTTCATTCTAATATATATAACATTTTTAAATATTTCATATGATATAAATTCGTTGTATACGTATAAAAAATATATATTGTTTTTCTTATAATATAAAACAACATATATTTTTCTATATTTTTCTATAAAATCATATGTTTTTTATTGTTGAAAATATTGTAAAAATTTTTTCTTCTAAAAAAAATAAAAATAAAATCATGTGAATAAGTTGATCATATATTCGATCAATGTTATTTTAACAACAACAAAAAAATATAATGAGTACTAATATAAAAATTTCTTTATTTTTAAGATACTATTATGACTCATTCCCATGCCAATACATTTTATATGTTGTGCATGCTTTGAATCATTTGAAAGTTTCTTTATATACAATACAGGTTATTATTTAATAATGGAGTGTTGTGATATTGGTTGAAGAGAAATGCTAGCAAGACTCTCCCATACACTCTTTTAGTTAATATAGGCTATAAGCTGGCTAACATGTGTTATGATAATGATTCTAAAAATAATTGACAAATTTTCTTTATCATGAATGTTGTAAGCATTCATCTTGGTTGAATCTTATGTTGGAGTCGTTGATTTGTAGTAATTAAACTTGTTAGCAACCCAATTTTTTATTTACCTGTGGAAAGTACCTAGCATCGATCCCTTGCTATCCAAGTTCCATCTTTATTGTTCCAGGATAATTAATAAAGCTTTCCTATATTTTTATTCGTTTTGTACTCATGATTTGTAATGTGTTTCACTTGAATCAACCCTGATTATATACAATCATTATTTAATAATGATATTTCATTCATTTCATTTAATTAATCTATATTATTTATATCAAATTTTTTAAAAATATATTAATCATATTATTCTAACTAATAATTATAATTTCATTTTAAGTAATAGTGTTAACACGTCATTTATGTGATTTAAGTATATATATGATATTAGTATAAATTAATTATATCTCTATATTATGATTTATTATAAATTTGTGATTGATAAGGTTTTTTTTAATTACATATAAGGTATACAAATTAACAATACTTTAATGAGTTATAATTCAATGAGGTGAAATTTATTTGAATAAGTAAATATTTTGAAATTTATTCTAAATCACTAATATCATTTATTATCTTTTTCTTATGATTTATTTCTTTTATTAATTAGATTTTATAATTTGATTTCTTTAAATTTTTTTCTTATAAATTTAATCAATTTATTTTTTAATTTTTATAGTACTTAATTTTTTTTTATATTTTTGAAATTTAACTTCAATTTGATCCTAAATTTTGCATTAAATGTGTGAAAATTAAAAGATAAAGATATCAGATTAATAATATTACATCCTTAAACTTTAGCCATTTCCAACCCCCATAAAACAACCTGCAATACTACGTGATTAACAGAATGTGCTCTAACCTGCTTAGCTATAGCTTTTAACCAAATTCCCACCATGGTCACGAACTATGACACACACTGCACCGAATAGACTACCACTTTCATAAGCAACACGACAATTCAATTTAACACATCAATACACAGGAGAGAACCAATCAAGTCTCTTTTCTTCACCTGCAGATTGAACCACGGATTGTTTAAATGCAGTATCTACAGGATTAGGAGCTTTGAAGGAGAACAGACTCTGATTTCGACCCAACCAGCAAAGACTCCAAACCACATTACGCAACAAAGCTAATACCTCATCATCACTTGCTATCAGGGTGAGTTGATAATTCCTCAAACCTATCCGAACCAGCAGCGAAAATTCTGGACTTTAGACTATCATGACTAAAGTATAATCCTGACAGAAACCAAGTTTGTATACTCCAAGGACAGCCTAATAAAAAATGCTCCACAATTGCATGCCCTTTTCCACAAATAGGACACTTGCCTGACAAAGGTCAGTTTTAACAGGTAAATAATTTCCTTAAGATTTTTATATAAACAACTTTATTTTAGGAGCAATCTTAAGCCCCCAAAGCTTCCTTCAGAGCAAGGATTGGATCTGAGTAGAAGAGGTGGAAGCTACCATTCCATACCCTTCTTGCTGCTCATGCAACATGTGATAACATGTTTTTACAGAGAACTTACCAGACTATTGATGTTTCAAGACCAAGTTGTCCTTGCTTGAGTGACTAAAAATAGGGATAACAAGCACTTCATTAGCAATCCATGGAGGAAATATACTCAACATCACCTCATTTTTCCAAGTGAAATTATGTTGATCAATAAGATCACAAGGTTAATTGTAGCCATTCACCTTGTAATCCCCTAAACACTGCCTTTGGAAGCCACCAGTCATCCCATATACACACTTTCCTTTCCTTCCATCACCTATACTCCAAACACAGTTATCTCTCAACACCTCCACACCTTTAAGCACACACTTTCAAGCCCATGAAACCCAACAGATGAACAATTTGCTTTACAAACCTCACTATAGGAAAAATAATGCCCTTTAAGAACCTTAGCACATAGGCTTCTTGGTCTGACTAATAAGTTCCAACCTTGTTTAGTGAGCATGGCAATATTAAACAGTTCAAGGTCTCTAAAACCTAATCCCCCTTGCTCCTTTCACCCAGTCAGTTTCCCCTTAGAACACCAACTAACCTTCTTGCTATCCTCACCCCCTGCCCACCAAAATTGTAGCATGATAGCTATGACTTTTTTACATACCTTCTTAGGAGATTTAAAGATACTCATACAATAGCTAGGAAGAGCTTGAGCCACTGCTTTCAACAACACTTCCTTACTCGCAAATGATAGCAATTTTGATTTTCACCGAACAGTTCTGATCTCCATCCTTTCCAGCAAGAGTCCATATAAACTGGATTTTAAGGCATCCCGATCAATAGGCAAACTCAAGTAATTTCCCACATTTTGAAACAGAACTACTTGCATTATATCAGCCAATGTATGCTGCATATCAGGAAAAATATTCCTACCAAATAGGACACTATGTTTCCCAAAATGCACCAATTGTCCTGAGGCTAGACAATACAAAGTTATACACGTCATCAACCTCCTACAATTCTCCTCACTAGCAACCTAAAAAAATTGGGTTAGCGAAAAATAAGCTAGACAGCATATGCACATTTCTTACCTCTGAGATTGCCACAATTGATTCATTCTTAACTAGCTTAACTAACACATCCGCAACCAAAATAAAAAAGGTAAGGGGAAAGGGGGTCATCTTGCCTCAATCCTCTCTGTGGAGAGGAAGTACCTTGGGGGCTGCCATTAATCAAAATTTTGTAACTGATACTACACACACAAGACCGAGCAAACCCCATTTAGACAATAAAGTTTCTAGGAAATCCCAATCCACACAATCATAAGCCCTGGCCATGTCGTTTTTAACAGCAAAAACACCCTTTCCTTTTCCTCTTAAGAAAATAGAAAATCTCCTGAGTAATAAGTAAGTTATCTTTTATAGCTCTATTGTTCACAAATGCCTCTGCTCCTCTGATACAATACCAGGCATGATGACCTTCAATCTATTGAGAATAACCTCAGAAATGATTTTGTAAGTGAAGTTGCACAAGGAAATTGGTCTGAAACGAATAAGCACTTCAGGTTGTGGAACTTTTGGGACTAGTGTTATATGAGTTTCATTAACTGATTCTGGGAAAAAAATCTCTTCACAGCATTAAACACATCATCACCAAAAAGGCTCCAATGCTTTTGGAAAAACATACTGTTATGAAAAATATGAACCTCTAGATATTGTATAAGTTCAAGAATCTAAATAAGAAGAGAAATTTATCATGCAACACCACCCATGAAGCAATATTTCACAATCATTAGTAAAATCCTAGAAATGATATATCAAAAGTAATAGGAATAATGCAAGGAAAAAAAAAAAAAGTGTATAATGATTCAACCTAACCAATGTGACGAGTCTACTCTAGTTCTTTATCTTTTTCAAATGAAGATGAGTTCCACTAACTTCTTTTGAAGATTACAAATTATAGTGAAAATATCTTGAAGAGAAATACACACTCAAGAGATAATAGCACTCAAAGAGACCTCATAAAGTTTCCACACACAACAATGATAAAAATCCTAAATTTCTCTCTTTTCTAGCTTTTTTTACTCTCTCAAAAATGACCTCTCTTATCTTTTTATTCTCTCAATCTTGTAATGAGGCTTCTAGGGCACACAATATGCATATACAAGTCTATAGTGGGATTTTACAATAATTTCCCTAAAAAACAGCTTCTTGTCATAAAAAACGTCTCTTTCCGTCGTTTGTTCTGTTTTTCTGTACTTGCTCGATCGATCAAACCCTATTTCGATCGACTGAGCCATTAAAACTAGAAACTAAATTTTACACAGAAACTCATTGACCGATCGACCTATGCCCTTGATCGATCGGCTAGTACCAAAAATCATTTTCAATTCCATACAAGACTCTTAGAATTTTTTATGCTTAAATTGGTTCTCAAGCATCCCCATGAATTTGCATCATAATATCAGACACGTCAAAAAAATCCGTAAGCGGACCTAGTGCCTTAAGCCCACCCAAACTTAACATAGCTTTTTTCACCTCTTCACAAGTTACAGGCTCAAACAGGTTGGTCAACCACCTGAAGAACATCACCAATTCCTTAACATTGGACCAAAGAAAAAGCTTTTTCAAAGTGACGTTGAATCAGATCCATAATCACTTTAGGTTCACCTTGCCAATGCCCCAAATCATCCTTTAGCTTGGATGTTCTATTATACACCCTCCTACCTAAGCTGCACTGTCGTGTGAAAGAAAAGTGAAGTTTTGTCCTCAAAATGCAGCCATAGTACTCCAGATCTTTGTCCCCAATATATTTCCTCCTTTCTGTGCAAATCATCAATCTCATTTCTTAAAATTGAGATGCTTTTATAGCTTTGATTGACTAAGTTTTTGCCGGCTCAGGATTTCTCATAGTTGGGAGACGGATTCAAAGTGTTGACATAGGAGGAGATTATTAATAAGTGCAAGCGCAAGTGAAATATAAAGTCGTATGATATTAAAGCTACAAATAAGACATTTATGAATTTACTGACGTTCACCTAGTACTTTGTAAAAATATGATCAACCGTGAACATTCTATGCTAAAGCACGTAGTAATAGGCTAAGAAATTCAAAATATTAAAAAAATCAAAGATATTATTTAGGAACTAAAAAAAAGTTTAAGGAGAGTATATTCAATTAAGATCTAGAATTTTTTTTGATAAATTTTAAATTCTATAAAATCTAAATATTTTAATAGTCTATTTTATTAAATTTTTAAAAATTATAGATAACTTTGAATAGATTTATATAATTTTTTTTTATAAATTTTTAGACTTAATAAATATTTTTATAAAATTTAATATATTTTAAATTTTTATCGTACTCATACTTTTTTATTAGATTCTTAATTATTTTATAACTTTTTAATGAACTTTTTATAATTATCAAAATATTTTATATGTTATTATGTATGTATTTTTATTTAAAAATTTAATAATTTAATAAAATTTATATTCTTTTTAAGCATTAGATTCTTAATTATTTTATAACTTTTTAATGAACTTTTTATAATTATCAAAATATTTTATATGTTATTATTAATGTATTTTTATTTAAAAATTTAATAATTTAATAAAATTTATATTCTTTTTAAGCGTAAAAATATTCATAATTTTAATTATTTAAAAAATAGATTTATATTAATTAAAAAAGAATACATGTTAAATTTATTTTACGGTAAAAATTATTATTATAAGATTCTTAGTTTCTAATAATTATTAAAAAAATTATATTTTTAAGATTATTAAGTGTGAATTATTAAAAAAAATAAATAAAAAAGACAAAAAAAAAGAATGAAATAAAAAAGAAAAGAAAAAAAAATTGAAAAGAGTTAAAAAAAAGTCTTAGAAATTTCATAGAGGTCGAGAAGATGTTAATTATGGTAGTTTTTTTTTATAAGTAAAAATGTTTAAAATTTTCAAAAGTTTTTAGAAGTTATCAACATTTTGAATATACTAATATTTTTTATAAATTTTGAAAACTCAATAATTTAATACATTTAAATTTGTATTAATTTTTATAAAATTTTAAAAATTCTTAAAAAAATTTAGTTGAACACAATCAATTTTTTTATAAAATCCTAAAAGAATACAACTAAATTTTTATAAACTTTTAAAATTTATTAAATTCTACCAAATTCCTATCTTAATACAATCTTCTAAATTTATCACCGGATAGATAAGGTAAATAGTTATCCAATATAAGCAAAGAACGGAAATAAAAATAAAACGAGTATATAAATATGTTAAACCAATCCTTCTGGACGAACTTGAAATGATTTAAAATGCCATTTCATTATCCGGTAAAAGAACTTGTAATGTCACTGGGAGCCTCCAAACTATGTAGTTAAAAGTGGAAGGTTGGACTTTCAAAACAGAGAACAAAGCACACTATAACTTCATTTGGAGAAGAGATTGAGGATACACAGTAATAATGCTTCCCTACTATTAAGATAGAACTGCGTTTCTAGTATCATTTCAAGCCCTGACATATAAATGTATAATCTGCTCGTAGAATTCAGAATTTTTTTTCAACAGTGCCTTAAAAAACCCGACTAATTATGGGAGAAGAGTACTAATTTGAATGTTTTCGTTCGGTAGATTTCAACTTGAAAACTTTAATTCCATAATTTTAAAATATATCTACTTTAATTATGTAAAAGGTACACTTTAATATCATTTGAGTTTTTTTTTTAAATAAAGTGCACACCTTTTTTTAGAATTATACGACTAAAATGCTTCAATTAAAAATTACAAAACTACAAACGTTCACTAGAGGCACTCACCTATTAATTATTAAAGGACACAGGCAAACTTGATTAAGCCACTAGTGTGTTACAGACCGCTTAGTCTGTTTTATTTTATTTTTATAAAGGAAAGGAAAAAAAAAACAAACTTGAACATCCAACTAGTGCTGATGACGCTGCAAAATTAAGACATCAAAATAGGTGATATTTCAAATTGCCTTAAATTCATCATCACCACAATAACAAATACACCCAAAACTAACATAGTTGTCAAGCTTTATATTTTGACACTACTGTATAGAGGATCCTATGGAAGTTCGAAATTGAGAATTACATAAATGTAGCCCTAAGTATATCTTCTAGATATAAACTCAATAATATTTTCACCTCGAATATTGCTTCTTATTGACAAATATACATGCAGGAAGGATACGAGCCTAAGTTCCAGTACACTCCCAAAGGATAGTTGTAGATAGCACCTAAAAATCATTCGGTTATACTGAATATCAATCTCTTTCCCGACTCAAAATTGACAAGTATTCTTTATACCAGATGAACTCAACTTCCTTTTAACCTTGAGAATGAAGGGACTTAAGCCATCCAGGGCACCGCCTCACCATCATTTATATAGAAGCATTTCATGAGATGGAGTTCATCCTTATTCAACAGAAGGGAAAACCCAGTGCCAAAGGTGTTGGCTTCCTAAAGTTGGTGTAATCTATATTTCACCTTTTTCTGCTGTAATAGGCTCCACCACTGTGATAACGATGACGCGTTCCACCACCCCTTCCACCCATTCCTTCCCAATAGTTACTTCGGCTGGATAATCTGTTGCCACCAGCTGGATAGTTAAACGTTTGAGCCCCCAATCCATTCAGTTCCTCCTCCTCTCTATCGTTATATTCCAAGACGATTCTCTTGATGTCTTGTTTCTCTTCGAGCTCGGCTGCTTCTTTCTGCTTTGTGCTCTGCACAAGTGAGCAATCCCGTGGGATGTACATCTGCTTTGTTTGTTGTTTGTTTCCACGCTTCACAAGAACTTTTACCTGAATCTCCTTGCTTCCTCCAGCCTCCTCATCCAATGCTTCATCTCCACTCTCCCCATTAATTCCCCTTCCATGATGATCTTTGGCAGATCCCTCAAACACATTCATAGGAACCATCATATTTATGGTTGGTCGGCCTCGAAGTTCTTGCTTGCGCTGTTCCATGCTCTCCTGTAGAAAAAAATTAAGTTATGTATAGACAATTTACCAGCATCCAATGTGACCAATATTGTTTATGATTTAATGATCAAAATAATTTTTCATTTTAAGCATCTTTTATCCAAACATTAGTGATTCAAGAAGGCATCATGCATAGAGGATACTGCCCAGTATTACCATAGAAAAACGCCTTAACAATAATAATAAAAATATTAATCAAATTCTTGCCTGCATGAGAGCTTTCAGCTCCTGTTCAAAATTGGCTTCTTCCAGAGGATCAACCTTTGTCATCTTCTGTCTGACATGCACTTCATCATCCTCATCAGAAGCAGTTCCACCCCCATCGTCATCGTCTTCATCATCCTCACTATCAGACCCATCATCATGATTCCCTTCATCAAACTCTTCTTCGTACTGTCCATCTTGATCAATGGTGCCACTCCCTGAATCACTATCACTCTCTCCATTATGTGCTTTTCCATTTTCCTCGGTACCATTCAAGACATTCAGTCCACTTACTGAAATAGATTTGTAACTACTTCTACTTGATTGCTTTTCAGAGTTGGTGTATTTTTCATTGTTTGCCTTTTCAGTCGAGACAATACGGTCTTGCTCTTCAAGTTCTAAAATAGCCGCATTCACTTCTTCAATGGACGAGTATCGAGTCATACTGGGACGTAAATCAGCAAATAAGTCCTGAAAACAATGTTTCCATACATGAGCTTCCAGTACGTATCAGAGAACGCTTTACATACTAGGTTTCTTGGAGAAGCACACAAGTAAAGACAACGCACAGACTACAAGTCTACATCTAAAGAAAGAGAAGAAACAAAAAACTTGTGAGTTAAGGCTTGAGAAATTTTAGTAATGTTAAGCTTTACTTTCATTAGACACGTCCATAGAATTCTATACTTTCATGGAGAGCTTTGTGCTACACCTAATAGGGAACAATCCATCTCCAACCAAGTGCTACCACAAAAACGTTTGCCAACCTGTTTCACTATCCAGTTTCAATAGCTAAAAAATTGGTTTTGCTATACACTTACTTGTCACCATTTCTCAAGGGTAGTTTTTAAGATACCAAACAATTATATATGTTAATTACAATAGCTATTTTAGTCTAGATCCATCTTTATAATTGAAAAAAATCACAATTTCATTTGAACTAAAAGCGGAAGTATTAGCCTTTCAAAGTCCAACCATATCCTGGACCATGGACTCATAAATCGTAACAAAAGAACATTGACTTCCAAATCAAAATTCAAACTATCACAGAGCATGAAGAAAATCTTATTTGAAGAAATTCAAACTATGTTAGTTCCAGGAACATTTCAAGCTTCCTTTTTATGAACGTATGAGTTTTATATAGGATATCAAATATATCAAAATCAGTAAACCAATTTTCCAATCTTCAGATTTTATGTTCATTACTTATAAGTTGCTACACCCACCTCTACAATCTTAAGATATTAGGAAATAGTACACCATTGACAGTAGTATTTATCATTTTCAACATTTCAAGCTTTCTGCATGGTATATGCCACTTAAGGTGAAAACGTGAAAGTATAGATTAGATCCTCCGTGTAAGATAACACTAACTTCCCCTTCATTTCAATAAATCACTTTCAGCTTCCTTCAGGGTATATGCCAGTAGACGGGAAAGCATAGACTATATCTCCATCTTTTTAATATATATATATCCTTCAGTCTAACAGTGGCAGTGGGACGAAAAAAAAGTCTAAGTTAACACGACAAATTTCCATTAAAAGTCCAACAGCTAATTGTTAGAAAGTAGAGAAAAAATCTATAAGGGAGACACAACAGGAAAAAAAATAGCATTACAAACCTGTATGTCAAATTCAATATCTAGAGGCAGTGCACCTTTACTGAGTATATATCTTTGAAAGTGTATTAGAAATCGATCAAGTTTCAACTTGGAAGAGCCCCGACCAAAGTAATGCCCACAGGTTTCAAGAAGTGTAATAACCATCCTAATGCGAAAACAATCTTCTGGTGCATCCAACACATCTTGCTATAGCATAGAAAAACCAAATCCATTAATGTAATAATATAAGTCTCAGATATCCAAGAAATGCAATAAAATTCAAATATATCGAACAAAACTATTGAATTGGATTACATATGCATTCACACACATAACCGAATGCTATATATTAAGCAGCTGGACATGAATACAGAAAGAATCACAATGGTGGACACATCAAAGAAATGATCCATAGAGCAGCAGACTGTATTCCTGATCCAAGCTTTAACCAATAGCATTTGCATCTAAAACAGCAGCATCAACAATGCAGAAGAGTACTAATGACATTATCTGTATATTTCTCTTTATGATATGCTAATTTTCAAATCAAATAAGCTGAATATTATTTAAAAAGAAAAACACAAATGAACAACAAGCAAAGAAAAAATTGTACGAACGATTATGTACCAAATGCTTCATAAAAATGTCATCAATTTGAAAGTAAGTTTTAACCATTTAGCATGTAACCAATGCCACTTTACTTTTTAATCTCACCAAATTTACCTTAGTTTAATGATTAAAGAAAAACTACTAAGCAAAGGGCATCACTTCTATAAGTATAACAATGTACCTGAAATTAAGAATCTAGCTGCTATTAGATATTTAAAGAATTCTTGCATTTGCATATACAGTATAAATTGTAGCACTGACACTACTTTCCATCACTACAAAATTCAAAAATGATTCAAGAGAGAAAGGGGAGGGAGAGGGGGAGCGCCCCATGAAGAGAGAAACAAAAGTTACTTTTCATGATAGTACAAACGCATGGGCTTAAGCACCATAAC
The DNA here is from genome assembly GCA_030763125.1 of Hippophae gyantsensis. Lineage (NCBI taxonomy): Eukaryota > Viridiplantae > Streptophyta > Magnoliopsida > Rosales > Elaeagnaceae > Hippophae > Hippophae gyantsensis. The sequence continues at coordinate 52,519,562 of CM061033.1, forward strand.
TTGTGCCCAAAAGGACCAGATAAACGACAGTAAGAAAAATTGTGCATACCTCAGGTGTGCCACGGCCAAAGACAAGAATCAGATAGAGGGTTTCAAATATAACAGATGAATCGACATGCTCATAGTTGTAGAGCTCTCCTAAAAATCGCATATGAGCAATGCGTCTCTGCTGCATCCCATAGTCATTTGATTCTAGCCCAATCCGGATCTCTTCCAACACCTGAATGTTGGAGTCTATTACAAATTTGATAGAAACCAAAATAAAACATAAGCTTTTTACAGATATGCAGACCAATCTCTTGCGGCTAAATAAATGCTTTCATTAGTCACTTCCATAGGTAACTGGATGATCCCGGGTGTAGAGTGGGTGGCATGTGAATAAAAAGCTGATTGCAAAGTTATTCAATGAAGTTGGATTTTCAATGACTTCACATGATATATTTGTATAAATGTACATAAATTATAGGTAAGTGTATGTTTTCGCTGGTTTAGAACACTACAGCTGTAAGTTGTTCAACTGTATAGGTACTGCATAGTGTTGATAAATAAAAAGTTCATGGAAAACGAATCAAGACAACCATAGACTCTCGCTGCTTGCATTGAACATGAAACTCAAAGAATCCAGTGCCTACTTAATAATCTCCAAAAATACATTAAATACATATCGGCCGTATGCTGATAAGGTTGAAAATGTTATTACATGACGTAGTGCTAGAATAAAAGCAATCAACAATATAACTCGTTCAAGAGATGAAGATATTAAAAAAAAAAAGTCACTCTTTCGATGCAAAACCCAGATAAATTGCTCGTTCAATCCACAATGCCTTTATAAACAGAAAAACCTAACAAGAACTACATCTCAAAACCATTTTCATTACTTAATCAATATTAGGTAACTAAAGCTGTCATATGAAACTAGAATATCTTCTCCACACTAATCCTTCCGCACATCATTGTAGCATTTACAACAGATTTCTGACTTGGGAAGAAAAAGATAAGGCACAAAAGGCATCCTTCTGGAAAATTAGAATCATTCCTAACAGTGAAAAGCCAATATGTCAAATGGACAAAGAGATGCTGCAGAATGCAAGCAGCAATCTATTGACATATATAAATAGTGAGGGTTTGGACATAGGTGATGATGTTGCCCTCACACTTTTATTTATTTTATTTATTTATTTGCTTTTTTTTAATTTAATTTTTTTAAACTTGATCTCATATCCTTATTAAGAACAAAATGTATTTATTGACAATACTAAGACTCGAACATATACTTGTATGGGATACTCTACCTTTTCCACTTTCCACTTGACTATGAAGTTAAGACTGCCATTTGTCTAATTCATGTACAAAACAAATTATAGTTAAATAAATTACACTTACCATTTGACTAAGAAATTATGACTATGTGCTTTGTATGAATCAAATTACACTTAAATAATTTTATTTCTATTATCACACTACCAAAATTTGGGACTTATGATTTTGTATATAAAAAGTTGTAGTTTTGGTTCTTCCTCGTCATCATTCTGCTCTTTTTTTTTCAAGTTATAAATTTATACTATAATGTTTTAAAAGCACAACTTTTTAATAAAAAATACACAAAAATAATATCTAAATTATCTATTGTGACATTACCAATACTTGAACTTTTGTTTTTTATATGGAGCACTTTACACTTAACATTAGATTATGCGATTATGAATATGTCATTTATCTACTCATATACGAATCAATTATTTTTTAATTATAAAGTCAAATTTATACTATTAGTGAAAAAGTGGATTTTTTAAAACACAACTTTCCAATAAAAAATGCATAAAAAAATATCAAAATTATGTATTGTGACAACACCAATAGTTTTTATTATCTAAATCAAGTATCATAATTGAGAATAATACTACTTACGAAACAAACTACATGTAAATAAGTTTTTTTAAAATTATTGACTAAATAAATAATTACTTATTTATATTATTTGGTAATATTGTTATAAAAACATATAATGTTTTATTTTTATTATCTAAATCAAGTATTACAATTAAAAATGATAATACTTACGAACCAAACTAATAAATAAGTTTTTAAAAGTTCTTGACTTACAATAAGTAGGAGCTAAGCTCTCAATTTTTGGTTCCATCTTCGTAGATGTCTTCAGTTTTTCTTCTTTATTTTTTCTTTTTTTACCTTATAAATTCAGTTTATACTATGATATAAAAAATTGGATTTTTAAAGCACCACTTTTCAATAAAAAATACACATAATAATAATATCAAAATTATGTATTGTGTCAATACCAATACTTGAACTTTGGTTTTTTGTATAGGGTATTTTATACTTACCACTAAATTATGTAATTATGACCATGTCATTTGTCTAGTCATGTACGAATTAAATTACACTTAAATAAGTTTTTTATTTATTAATGATTGTTTTATTTATATTATCTAAATCAGGTATTACAATTGGGAAGGGCAATGCTTACAAACCATACTACACTTAAATAAGTTTTTTAAAATCATTGATTACATAAATAAGTCCTTATTTATATTATCTAATAATGTTGTTATAAAGACACATAAACAAATTAAAATAACTTAAAGTAAAAACTGAATTTTGTATGAGTATATAATATTTTAAATTATAAAAAAAAGTTCAATATATAACTACAAAGTAGCACGAAATACACTTATAATAAATATACAAATTCTTTAGTTAAATATATTAAATTATTGAGTTTAAAAACTTCTTATTTATTAGTTATTAGGTTATAAATTAATCACATTATAAAATATTAATCATTTTCACTTCAAATTATTTTTAAAAATATAATATTTAAATTATAAAAATAAGAAAAATAGACATAGATATCATTTAATGCGATACCTAATTTTTTTTATAAAAGAGATTTATTTTACAATATTACAATTTTTATGGATTAGTATTTAATTTAATTGTTTGTCTTATTATTTTTTCTTTTAAATAACTAAACACTTACACAAGTTAAAAATATAAATCAATTTTAAAGAAGGAGCATGTGTAATTAGTGTCACAAAAATAGCTAAGGTATACCTCACCATAGTTTCATTTTAAGTCGCAGACCCCTCTGCTTTAAAAAAATGAAATATATGTGAATGCAACATCCTAGATAAAGCTAACACAATAACACATGTAATAGATTAGATGTATAATCACACATGCAGTTATGAAGGAATAATTAAAAAAAAAGGAACAATTTTTCCCAAAATAGAGATCATTTTCATGAGGGAAAACTGAAATATATTCGGAGTTTTCAGGAAGGAGCAACCTCATCAACAACAGCAACTGCAAATTCATCATGATAGCGACTTAAACCAGCAGTGAGGGAAGCGATCAAATGGATCTGGCCATACTTCCCTTTGTGAACCTTCATGAAGCATTTTAGAAGATATTGCTCACATTCACTCCATGGTAGTTTACGAAGTTGCCGCAACACATGCTCAATGCTTAACTTGTCAAGATCCGAAAATAGCAATTTTCTTATATACTGCAAATAGGTATACAATTGCATGAAGACAAATATTGATAACTCACAGAATTTGGCACACATAGTAAGCCTCAAAAATGATATATACAGAATACCTGATGCAATGGAGGTCGGACTTTAGCAACACGGGCAGATCTCTCAGGTGGTTTGCACAGGTAGTAAGCATTTTCTACAAGGGTGCTGTGCCGAGGATCCAAATTTTTAACATTTTTCAGACGCATCAATATTTCCAGCATGTTAGTCATCCGAACAGTAGTTTCAGGAGAGCGATAGAGAAAACGACCACATGTCTCGAGAAGGTTGCAAGCAACATCAATGTTATGGTGAGTGAAATCATCCAAGCAAGCCTGTTAATCAAACATCAATCTTAAAATATATTTATTAAGATATGAAAACATAAAAAAGGAACTTGAATATTACCTTCAAACAGCTAAAAACAATGCCAGGTGGTGCAATCTTAAACTTGCAAAGTTCCCCAATAAACCTAATATTCCTGATCTTTGTTTCAATATTCATTTGATCCTGCAGAAAGATAAAGTTCACAAGAAAATTTCATTACTTAAGAAAGTGAGAAGCCAAGTAAACAGACAAGAAATTCCAACCAGACCTTTTTATTAATTAAAAAACTAAACTCCTCCTCAAGCATCTGCAAGAGCATGGAAGCGATATCCTTCATACAAGTTGACAGGGTTGCAACCATGCGTGAATAGTATGGTAGTAGTTCCAACGATGTCCTAGGGACATTAAACAATGCCTTGACAAGCTTTTTCCGGTTTGCCTTTGAATTTAAGTAACAAAATTCTACCTGAATATACATAATATTCAGTCAGTAAGACCTTCAGCTAGAGCTTCAGACAGCAGAGGCTAAAGAAAAAGAAAAAAAGCACCAGTGAGCTTAAGATGTATTATTACAGTTAACTGATCAATAAGATCACGGCTAACACAACTCGGAAGTCTCTGCAATAAAGCATCCAAGTTTGTCATGTCAACACTTTTAATTTTCTCCTTTTCACTCTCTCCTTTTCTGTCTATATCTTTTTCTTTCCCTTTTTCTTTTTCTGGATCTTTACTCTTTTCTTTTTCTTTTTCCTCCTCCTTTGTTTTCTCTAAGCTTTTGTAATCCTGGAAAGTAGCAGAAACCTCTACAGTATCTTCTGTAGCCTGTTGACCTTGGTCTGGATCAGTTGTGGGTTCCTTCAAAGAAGAGGGATATAAAGAAAGTTTATCAACAAGGAATGACATCACAATCTCAAGCAGAGTAGGTAGACCAAAATTATATTGTAACAAGATAGTTAATGATATCAAATATTAATGGCTAGGATCAGATATATTACAGTTGGTTGCTCCTGAGACTTTACAGTCTGCTCGCTTGTTTTGGGCTCTGTTTCCCCCAACAATACTGCTGGAACAAATGCCCTGACAAAACATGTAAAGAATCTTAGAAACAGTTCAAGTTGAACTTTGCGTTATAATTTTAACAAAGCCAGCACCAAATAACAGATAATCCTTCTGTTCTTCAATAAATTATATCGATTCAGTAAATTTAAAACATTTATAGAGGCTGACATATACCAACAATAGTTAAAACATTTTACCCTTTCTATTTCACATAAATATCATCTGAAAACGAACCTAAGATCTGGTAAGCATTCATAAAATGCCCTTGTATCTTCATCATCCCATATGGCTTCCAAAACAGAAGGATCCTTCCCAGCAGCAGCAGATGAAACATCTTCTCCAGTGGTAACCCTAGTTGTGTGACCATCCTCCGGCATTACTGGAGGCTGCATGTCAAGTGCTTCTGCTAAGCTGCACATGTAGAAGTAAATGGACAGACGATTAAGAAATAAGAGGAAAAAAATCAGTAATTACATATTTGTCACATGAAGCCTACAAGAGTTCTCATTTCAATCCTTACCAGGCCACCAGCATGAGGAAAGCTTTTTAAATATTATAAAATGTTGAAACTACAATAATAAGAATTAATCATAAGGTTGAATTAATGGACTTTATAGTAGCGATTACAAACAGCCAACTCTGGTTCTGCTAAAGGGCTATAACAGATCACAGTTTCAACAACCCAAAGAGGTTCTTTTGCCACATTGAAATCATGTTATGTCCATAACACATTTTTCTGGTCAGCTAGGACCAAAACATAACTTACTTTCCAATTTAGATCAACTAAGTTAATTACTAAAAAGAATTATAGATCATACACTATACCATACTTGAACTTATAATGACAAAAGTTGGCAGATCATTTTACCCTAATATTCTACCATCATTTGTTCCTAAAAAATCTAGTTCACTTCTTGTCTGTCTAAATGCATTCTAATATTTACTTTTCGATTCCTTTTTTTTTTCTTCTTTTTTTTGGCATTTAAATATTTGAAAATTATTAGACCAAAAGAATGATCCATACCCTCTGTGCATATCACCTATACTAAAAATTTACGAACACTGAGAGTTCAAGGCAACAGTACATTCAGTCAATACAATCTATGTATCTTGAGAAGTCTTAAAAAGTTAAAAGCAACCAATATACTTAAGCATGTTGGTTCAAAATATAGATTCTTAAACATAAAATGGATTACAAGGCTTATATGCTTATATAGTATGTTGGCACTGCATGATTATTATGATGCCTCCTTCTAAGGCAGGATAAACACAGTAGTTTAGCAAGCTAAATAGTCAATTTTGTTGTTCAAATCAACATAACAATTTATGCAATACAAGGTTACATCATCAAGGAACTTACGATGAGACATTGCGAAAGAGATTATCAAAAGATTTTCGGAGCTTTTCATACGAAGAAACATTTTCGTCATTGAGCTCTCCCTTAGCATTGAGGACTTTTGCATTTTCAAGCTCCATTTGTCGGAGTGACTACCAAGATGCATGGGGAAAAAGAATTAGTCACAAAGAAATATATAGGTTTGGAACCATCTGAAACAGAAAGAAACAATAAATAGTTTTGGGCTTAACTACTCAGTTGGTCTCCATACTCTGATCCACTTCACTCACAGGCCATTGAACTGTTTCATATGATTTACTACTCTTTTTAAAAGTTCACATAAGTTTAAATTTTGTAATTAAGGTCTAACTCCCACAAATTTGTTTCCCATATCAGATAATTAACACCTAATTTCATGGTTGAATTAAGACATGTATGCATTAAGCGTTAATTAACTATGCTTCTTATTTAAAACAAAAGTGTTAATCAACTGATGCGTGAAAAGGATTACTGAGATTTAGACCTTATTTGCAAAAATAGGACTTGTGTAAATTTTAAAGTTTGCGGAGTCAAGTAAAAAAAAAGACTTAGAACTATGTGTGAGGGGTCAGAGTTCAAGGACCAATTGTATAGTTAAGACTAAAAATTGTGACCCCCCAGCCAAAAGAAATACGCAAAAGTGTCCAGGGACAGGGAGTATAATAAATTGAAGCTCTAATGGAAGAAGCAGTCTTACAGTGTGCTCAGATTGGAGTAGTTCTGCAGCAGCTTCATAATATGAATGCATTGCCTTTCTAAAAAACTTTTTTTGTTCTGCTGTGATATTCACACCTTTAAAAAACTGTAGCAAAAAGGTTAGCAGGCAGATATAAAATAAAACAATGCTTGGAAACAAGATAATACATACATCTAAGATTGGTAAATAAATACAGCCACAAGAAGCAGACAAAATAATGCACACTCTTACAAGCAGAAAATACAGCTAACATGCTTTCATAGCAACCAAAAGAAAATATTGTGTCAAGCAACTACAATAAAAACAAATATAAAATTGAATTGCAAGAAAGGGAAATGTAAGTGGCATGAAAATTCAAAGAAAGAGTACCTCTTCGTGAATTTCTTGTCCAGATGGTGGAAGTCCAAGAAATATTCTCCCCTGCCTTGTGAAACTAGCAAGTAGAGTCAAATTCGTCTGAGTAGAGTCCCGGTCCTTTAGGTGTTCAATGCTAGTAAGATCCTTAATAATATTTACAAAGATACCACTTTCTTCTATTACTCCAACAAAGAAAAGTTCTAAAAGAAGTTTCAGAGTGCTGCGCTTCTTCATGGCCTTCAGGTTCTTGTCAGCATCTGAATCATCTGCAGATTTTCCAGGGAAGAAGACTTTCAAAAGTCCTTGAGCCAGACTTGGTGAGAAATCTTTATATCTTTGATGAAGCAACGAACATATCTTCAAAATGTAGAGAGTTAGATATAGAACAGCACATAAAATACATAAAAGAGTAACCATTATGGAAGTTCTCTATTCAAAAAAAAAATTACCTGGATTGCTGCTTGTATATCTGAAGTTCTAAGCTTGGCCTCGCAAATGGAAGCCACAGCTTCAGTAACAAATTTGCTAAGATTGACATTTCTCAACTCATCCATCAGACCTTCTCGCAGATCTTCATTTATCTGTTTCAGTTTTTTGATAACTGCCGTATTCCGCTTAATGCTAGAATCCAATGTTCTGAGGAATCCTGAATCTGAAAGAAAAAAGAGAGGGGGGGGGGTGGACAACGGAAAAATATCGCTAGCTTAACTATTATGGAATATGTTTCTGATATCATAAAAAATGAAGCCATATAGTTTTCAAGCTAAACATTGAAATTAAAGATCAAGCAACTGGAATTAGTTTGATTTCCACTGCCAAATACTATGTTTTAAGCAGAAATAATAATTTGAAAAGGCATTAAGCATAGAATTGGCTAGCTTTAAAGTACCAAGAAAACTGTATTAGACTCTTCGTGAATTTGTAATATAAGTATTATTTATCAGGTTATATTCTCATTCTTATGAGTTGAATTATGAAAATGCCTTTTTGTTCTCTAAAGGTCACTATAGGTGCATCCTAGTACATTTCAAATTATGAGAAATCTAAATTCTAAGTATGTATATATATTATATACTTATATATTTTTTAGTGATGCTCAGCAAGAAGAATAACAAGTTAAAATAAATAGTCTTTCCACCAGAATGGTAAAAAAACAGAGAACAGAAAAACCAGCCATTTAAAGATTTCCAACCGTCATGGTCAATTAAAGAGATGAACCCATAAAACATATTGAGAGGAACACCATAAATATCAATCAAAGATGTCCAAAGATATATACACATAAGCACACAAATATATAAGCTTTAAAAGTGGATTAATTGCAAGTTAAGTGTTATCTACAATGATTCTGGACAAGCTTTCATATTTTGACTTCAACAAAGTAATTTTTAGTGTCATTTTTTATCCTTTCATGAGAGAGGAATAGACCACTTTTATTATTCTGAGTTGGGTTTGGGTTAGGATATCGGGCTTTTAGAAACTTTGGCTGAAAAATCTGAGTTAGATTTGAGATTGGCACAATCCTTTAGAGTACAGTTATCTTTACTACTAATTGAACAATAATGTGTATAAAAGAAATTTTTATGGGGTCCAAACAGGGGACCTACGCCCCCAGACCCCATATGACCCAGCCAGCGGTCGACTATACTAAAACATGTCGAAACTACGAAATTCAGTCAATTAACTAACCAGGCCTTTCAGGATTCAAATTGCTCTTGCGAAGAGCCATTTTTGCTTCAATTGATTTTTTGATCTCCTCGAGACGAGCAGCAGCTTCCTGCAGTTAAAAAACGATAACTATTAGTGAATGTTCAAAGAAAAAATTGCAGACTTCAAGTATGAGATTCTGTATATATGAATCATTTCTAAGTGAAATATAATCCACTAGATAAGTATTTTAGCCAGGATAGAATGCATAATATGAGAAAACATTTGTTTTCGAATGTATCATATTAACTTTTAATTGCATATTAGGCGGCTGCAGCACCTTGGTAGACATCCCAAAGAACTCCCCCCCAACAACAACAAAAAAAAGGAAAAGAAAAAATACTTAGCAAAACATATTATACATCAAGAGTTTCCACTACCTCATCTTCTTGCTTCCCATGATGCTCACCTCCAGCACGAGACTCATCCTCGTGGTGCTCCATTTCTCATTCACAGATGACCACCTAAATTCCATATATGGGAAAAGTGGAGTAGCAAATATTAGCACCAATCACCAAAAAAAAAATCCACCTACAAAATGGAATAATCTTGAAATCTTTCATGAACCCAAATATAAAACTCGGGCCTATGACAAGTACAATGAAGTCGATGCATTCGAAATAGGCCTAGTTAATTAAGAACCTTTTCACTCAACCTCATAAGTCATCATTGATAGATACCCGAACAACTGCCTTTCAGAGGTCATTAGAACTATATAATTAATAAACCAAGCCCCCAGCTATCAAGAAATCTCCATGGTACACAAGTACTTGCCATTTGGATTACATAACTACAGTATAGGTTTCAATATATACATATAAAAATCTTACTTTAGACACATACGCATCAAGAAACTAGCAAAACTTCTTGGACAGCTAGTTAAACAAAAATGCCTGTAGTTTTTTACTTTTCACTAGATCGACTGTTTCAAAGAAAAAGGATAATTCATGAACTACACAGCCACGCCAATATAGAATTCGCTTAATAGCAACCCGCCAATACTACACCCAGTCCCTGTGATTAGTTTAGTGGATTTAAAAAACAATTACACTATGCAACAATAGCAAAAGAAAAATAAAGACTACCTATCGTACAGATTCATTCAATATAGGATAACAGAAACATCTAATCCGTAAGAGTATGTGAAGAATGTAAAACTAAGAAACTTGAGGAGAGAAAATGAGAAACCAAACGCCATTTGGAGAGTTGAAATAGTTAAAATAAACCAGTAACCTAAATTCATAATTTCTATCAAAAAGACAGCATGTAATTTCCTTAATATTAGTTCCATTCACCCAATTAAATTGTCGGACATTTTGCTGTCTAGTTTGAATCCCAATAATCCCAAACAAAATGAAAATAAAACCACGTATTCAACGAATAAAATAACTCAACTCCAAAAAAAAAAAATGTAAACCTATTGACAGTGATTACGTTAAACAAAATGAAAAAAGATCTGACTCGCACAAAACAACCAATACATACACAAACGAGTCTGCGCGTGAGATGAGGGGGGAAAAAGGCGTAGAAAACTAACCTGATCGGATGACAAACCGGGGACTGTGACTCCTAGTCGCCGAGAAAGTGACGAATACAGTGAATATCACGGACAGTAACGAGAGAATGGACAAGGGTTTGGGCTAAGTTACGAAGAAGCAGAAATTTTGAAATGAGACTGAGCCGTCTCGGATCTGAATGTTCGCCCGTTCAAGTTGTCAAACGATGTCGTAGCAATTAATGAAATGCCCACGCAAACTAGTTTTAAAATATAAAATAAAATCCAAAGCAAACCAGTTATTATCAACTACACCCTCAAATTTTAAATTAATATGAGAAAATATTTTTAAAAATATCATAAATATTTTTTTAACTTAATCAAAATTAAAGTTAATAATTTCATACACAAAAATAAAATAAATGATAAAAAGGTAAAAAAAATATATAAAATCAAAAAATATTAGAGATACATACAGAATACATTTCATGATTTTTTCAATTACAAAAAATGTAGAGAAAAATATTTTAAAATATATATATAATTTATTATAAAATAAATAATAAAATATAAGCCTAAACATTTCAAATACAAATATAAAAGAAATCCAAAGATGCCTTCTGAGAATTCTGTTCACATTGTGTGAAGCCCTCTGGCTAAGGATGCCTTCATCTTTTCTCTCTTATAAATAAAATGCCTTCATTTTTCCTTCTCACTCACTGAAATATTTATTTTTTATATTTTATTTTTATTCTCCTTCTCTGTTTTTTTGCTCTGCCTCTTCTACTAAGAGCTTCAAACATTTATTTCAATTAATGAAATCCAAAGTCATGAAAACCCAATACGTTAAAAGTCCAAAAAGCCCACAGGTAAGGCTTCCTCCTCCTAGAGGTCAAATTAAAGCCAAAATCTTTGGAGAGACTGCGAAGAAAATTAAGAATATAGTATCAGGAATTGTAAACAAATGACAGGGTTCTTCAAGTGGTGGAAGTTCAGGCTCTACCACTCCACAAAGAGCACCTGCTACAGTTTCAGAGTGACACTCAGATATCTAACTCATCATCGGCTATAATATTAATTTGAAATATGCAAAAAGGCTTCAAGCTTAATTATGTTGTTTACTGGTTTAATTCTGTTTATTATTAATCTTTTTATTTCTTTTGCTAAAATTGGAGAGATGCAGTTAGTGAAATGTGTCTTGTGGATGTTATGGAGATGCAGAAGTATCCTTAACTTTTATATGATCTGGAAAGGAGAATTGATTATTTAGGATATTTCTTAATTTTTCCAGATGATAGGTGTTATGGCTATGATATTGTGAACTATAAATGGTTTTCACTTTTTTTTATGTGTGTGTTCTTATCTTTACCTCAAGTTCTGGACTTACTGGAGCTTGTTCGCAGTAAGCAAAGTTAATGTTACAAATTAGATAACTATTAACGTATAAATATAGAATTAAAATAATTTTTTAACAATTTAGTTTTTTTTTTTTAATTTGTTACTAAAAAGCATTAAAGCATAAAGCCTTGGTTCGAACTTATTCAACTTCGAAATTTTTACAAATATTAAATGAATATCTTTTTTTTTTTTTAACTTTTATCTCGCTCAAAATCTATCATTGCTTGACGGCTAAAGTTACATATTTTAAATTACATGTATAAATCACATTAATAATTACATTTAGAGATCGGACGAATTTGTCTTAGCGTAAGCTAAACGCCCACAGGACATAGTTTAAAGAAAGTGGGGTACTGCTAGTCCGTAGTTAGAAGAATCCAATTAACTTCATAAAATTAAGACAAAAAGTAAAGAAGTCTATAGTAATTATTATTTATTGCTTGTACAGATTTAACATTTAAGGCTTAAATTTCACGTTTTTTGAATTTGAGCATAAATCAACTCAAAATATATATTTTTAGTTTTACTATGTCTCATGATTTTCGACTTCCCTTTTTAAGTAATATATTAATTGTTTTTTAAGTATATATTAATTTTTATTGTTTTCTTTTTTATTTGTTCCAAATCATCTAAAAATCCGTGCATTTTAGCATTGTTCTTTTATTATACAATATGTATCCGGTGTGTTTAATTTCGATTGTTTTTTATTTAAAATATTTAATCAATATATTAATTTATTAAATTAAAAATTAAAAATAATTTATTAAATATCAGTTAAAAAAAGATTAGATTAACTATATTTTATGACTATAATATATACGATGAGTTATAAAAATATTCAAAAAAAATTACATAATTATCGATAAAAACATATTCAATTAATAATTATCATTTAATTTTTTAAATTAAATGATATCACATGAATTAAAATTGAATATATTTATAACTAGTTACAAACATTTTGAACATATTTGCAACCCTCTAAAAATATAATTTTATCATAATATCTCAAAAAAAAATACATATATTAAATGTTAAAAAAATTAAACGTTTTTTATCAATTGAAAAATATTTTTATTATTACACGTAACATTGTGGGTATAATTACAACTACGTAAACATTTTAGGCATTTATACAAACTATTCTATACGTTGTGGACATAAAACATAATTAATTTAAAAAACATTTGACAAACCTATTTATATCAATTTAATATATTTGTTTGCAATTTAGGCTTACTTTTTAGAGTGATTTTAAGTAATTTTATTTTATGTTAATATTAAATTAATAAATAAGATTTATTATTTAATTAATAATTTAATTAAAAAAATTATATATTAATATTTAAATTATAATTGTTCATCAATTCTCAAATAGAAAAAAACACTTTTTAAAACGAGTAAATTATTAACAACAAAAAATAATTTAAATTTTTTATTAATTATAGTAAGTTTTTTAAAATGAAGAAAAATCATATAAGTTATTTGGTATTATCAAATTATACAATTAAAATTAAATAAAAAACTTATTTGTAAAATTAAATTATATATATATGATGTATGTATTATAAATTTATAAAATTTAAAAATTTTAAAAATAAATGTACGTATTAATAATACGTAGGTCGATTAAATTGTCAATTTATAAATTTTAAAATTTTAAGTGATCCAATACACATCAAATTTTACATTTTAAAACAAAAATTTACCTATTTATACCTATAAAACATAAAATTTAATTAAATGTAACTCAATTTTGATGAATTATATTGGTTTATTGGTTATTATGTTCAACTTATATATAACTTGTTAATAAATTATGTAACGATAAATGTGTAATTTATGTTTATATGAATTTGTGTATAAATTAGATTAAATTTTAAGATATTTTTAACTATGGAAAAAAATTTGCATAGATATTGTATGTTAAGTAAATGCTAATTAATTTTTTAGACTAGAAAATAGATTTTTTGGTATATTGTTACTGTGAAAGTGATTATAGAATGATAAAAGGTCAAATTTTAGTAAAATATATAATTAAATATTATTATTTGATATGTATGATTAAATATTATTATTTATGTGAGAATAAAAATAGAAATTAAAACTAATAAATTAACGAATTAAAAAGAAAATGACACATTAAAATATTAATGTTGTCGTTAAATTGTAAAAATAATGATTAAAATGATAATTTTAATTCATATTAATGACATCGTGTGTAAATCATATGATAAATTTAATTAAAATCATATAATAAATTTAATTAAAAATATTAAAAAATTAATTTTATCATTTCATTGGATTATTTTCTTAAAAACAATAGTATTAAAAAAAGAAGTAGAGGTTATTCTTAAAATTTAGGTACTAAACACTCAAATCATATAACCATAGAAACTATTGCGTATGTTTGCCCTTTTAACTAAACTCAAAACTAGCTATTTAGATAAATAATCACGTATGGCCGGAAGCCTGGAAAACTTTGGAAAAAAAATATCAGTAGAAAGAGAGGGAGGATATATTAAATATTCTCGTAAAATTGATTGTCAAACATAATAAATGTGAACAACTTGAGAAGTAATTAAAAAATAAAAAATAAATAATTAGTGAATAAATTAAATGGTTTTTTTGTTTTTGTTTTTTGCTAATTATCAATTAATGTGTTAAATTGGTTTTGGGTTTTCCATTCAACTAACCTCTGTTTCTCATATTTAGAAGTCGGAAAATATTTAGCTATCCGACTTTTTAAACTACCAGCCTACGACCATGAGTCAAGACTAAGGTGTTGGATTATTATTTGTTTTATTTTATATATTAAATGTTAAAACAACCATGATCTGGTCTTATCACGGCCTCAAGATTCGTGTAGTATAGAACTGATGTTTAAAGTCAAGTGAAGCACAAAGAAGCATAAAGCAAGCATCACAAAGAGCCAATGATGCCTTTTCTTTTAGGTAGTTTAGGTGGGTTCCAACAGCAACTATCTTATATTGAGATTCTAGAGAAATCTGAGATGATAGTTAAAATGTTTCATAAATTGTCAATATAAAGGTGAATTATTTTCGCCACATGACAATATTACTGATTATTATTTATTAATTATATTTCTCAAACTTTTAAACAAATCGATGCCTTCTGTCAACTGATTCCATGTATAATGGTTTGGCTCTGGAAGAGTTGAATTATAATATGCTTTTATAGTAGGGTAAATTAAGAATTGTATTAATTTCGACGTTCAGGGGCTTACATCATAAGCTTATGTAATCCATTCCTAATTACACTTACGCAAATCTCTCTTATCATGTGCATATAGGAGTCGGCAAAATATAAGGCAAATATTTTTAGTAGTTTGATTTTTATCCTATAAATTTTAAAAATAAATATAATTTTAAGTATTAATCTAATATGAAACAACAAATATAATTTAAATACAATTATATCGATAAATACGTTTCTATCCAAACTTAATTATATTTATTTAATTAATTTATATATTTATTAAATTAAATTAATATATTTAAAATTAATTAAGATTTAAACTAATATATTAAAAAAACAATTTTTTTTAAATATTTTTTAATAACAATCCCGAATCCCGAACAGTTACCCACATATAAATAAACCATTCTCAGATTATAATAATTTTAAGAACAGATTTTATAATTCAATTCAGAAACAATTATATCAAAAACTAACACCGGCCGAACCGTGCCATTATTAAATCCATTTGACACTTGTCCTTAATCTCTGTTTTTGCATAATTTGTTATTTTGCTTCTTTAGTTTCATTGTCTGCTTGAAAGAAAATATTATTTTAATATAAATTAAGAGAAAATATATTCGTTATTTGCAAATCATGACCCCACACCGTATATTTATATTTATATAGTTCTTCATGCTTGAGATTTGAGATATTAATTTGTTTAAAAAATTGATGTGATAGAAGGTAAACAATTTCAATTGGCGCAAAATGAAGGCGTGTGTTCACACCTCACATCAAATGATCAAATTCTAAACTAACGATCAATTAATTCTGTTATGACCAAAAGCATGTGGAGTAATAGAATGAGAAATATGGCATTTAGCATACAATTTGAGAGAGGTGCTCCACTACAATGTTCCAAATATTTACCCTTTGGATTTGGGTTTGAATTTGAACTGAGCTACCACCAATTGCTGATGATTGAAGAAGATAAAGGACCAACCTTTGACCAAAATCCGAAATTTTAATTGATCAACTACCTCTCATGACATCAAGCACCCACAAAATGCACACAATATCATAGCATAACAGCCCAAAGAGTTACCTTATTTCCTCCCCAAATGTTAATTATAAAAAAATGCCGGAGACCGTCCTTTCAATACCACATTCATAAATAGCAGATTGCAGCAGTGTTCCGTCTCTCAAGATGCTGCAATGCTTGGCTCACCAATCTGAATAGATGTTCTTGACAAACTTGCTTCAAGTTCATTTAATTCATCTATGTCTAGATCGTCATCGTCGATGTCGCTGTCGTCATCAGCATACACTTCTTCGGAACCACAAACAGCACTACTAGAGCTGCTTGGCCCTGCTGCTGTTGTGTTGTCTTTAAGCTGACAATGAGGACAGTCAAAAGGATACAATGAGGCCCCACAAACCAAAAAAAAAGAAAATTTTCATACATTGACGTGAATGTATACGTAACCTTCATTCTAGGGAAAGCTAAAGAAGAATGATAAAGAGAGAATTTATTGCCAGTACTAGGAAAGACAAGCCCCGATCATGAAGCTGATGGTGATACAGAACAAATTTACACACGATGTTATGAAAATTAGGCTTAATATTAGTTAGCACAAGAAGATTGCTTAGGACAATAGTTGCATATAGAAGAGAGGTAGTTCTCCCGCATTATTATTTCCCCTTTATTTGGGCATTAAAGTTAAGCCTTGTGTCCATATAAGTTAAATAACACCCACAACAAAACAACTCCATACTCAGAGAATAAGGTTTTATTTTATTGAAGCATCTATGTTTTTCTAACATCCATACAAATCACATATATTTCAGGAGAAGCAGGATTACCTTTTCTTCTACAACCTCAGGTTCTTCTTTCTGGTATTTTTCATATGCCTCTGCATCATCCACAAACAAGCTGGCATCTGAAAGAAACAACTCACGCCCACTGAAATCATGAAAAATAAATCAGTATCTTGTTAGAGGTACAATTTGATAGAAAGCAGCATTCGAGAAATAAAAATACCTCATGCGATCGTTTTTGGCCCTATCTGCTCGTTGGACAGCCAGACTAGCTTCTCTTTCTTCCACTTTCTTATTCTTCCATTGAAAGAACAGCTCAGGAGTCATAGGAGTTGTGGTTGTTACCTTTGCACGCTGAAAAAGAAACCAGAATACGAAAATAATTAAGGTTAGAAAACAAGGCCAAGGAAAATGTAGCAGAGGATAGAAGTCATCAGCTTGCAATGAAAACAAAATCTACCACAATAAAAAGGATGAAAAAGGAAGATAAACAAGATAAATAAAATTATCACCTGGTTTTCAATCTCTTCCTCAATGGGTATCTTGTTACTCTCCTCTTCAAGAAGTGCCTTCATTTGAGATTTTAAAACATAGCCCGGAGGAAGGGCATGCCTGTAGTGACATTCCTTGCCTCCATTTGGACAAGCCCAGAACCAACCATACTGTTTCTTTTCAACAGCCTCCAAAAAGTATTTGCAAACCTATAAATAGTTCACAATATTTAAAGGCATAACTTTTTACATAAGGTAAGACAGTTGAGGTCAATCACATTATTTGATATAAATGAACCTGGATTTAATGAAAATGCCAAATTGAGCTGAAATCTGCCTTCTAAAAACGAATCCAGAGACAACCCTATTTCTTTTACAGCTAATCCTACGTAAGGGATTCTTAGCCAGAAAACTACAACATATGTTTGAATCAAGGTCATAACTTTAAATGACAGATGGACAGAATAAATGACTGGGTCTACTGAGATGCTCCAGTGCTACATCATACATAGGGGAAGAGCAAGGTCTTCAATAAACAAATATGAATACTGAAAGCTAATCTTCTACATATGACAAGGATAAGAGAATCAAAACCTGGAGTAATCCAAACATGTTTAAGCCAATAACAGGTATGCTTGTGTCCTCATAGGAAATTCACAGGCATTAATAAAGAAAGAGCAGCATCCTTTATGGACAAGTTATAATCTGAGGCCTAAAATATTTACATGATTTGAGAAGATGGGGTTCACGAACAAAAAAATAAACCTACAATATCAGTCGGTTTGTTCTGATTATATTCCTTGTTCTTTGACTCCACCACCTTCTCTAATGTCTCTTGATCCCAATCCTCCATGGTGTCTATTGAAATAGAAAATCCATCAAAAACAGCAATAAAGACGGATTAAATGTTTATCAACCCACACGACTAAAAAAAATATGAAAGTAATATATATATATATAATATTTCAATCACCTTCATCACGCTTATCACTGTAAATGTCAATCTTTTCACCCTTCCTAGCAACATTCAAATCGTGTGAGAACTTGCATTTAAAACCCTTAGAGCATTGTCCCGCCTTGAAAAATTCACATACTATAGACTTGGGATCAACACCTATTCAAGTTCCCAAATCACATTTCAGATATGAAAATATATATCAAAACCACAATAATAAAGCAAAAATCAAACACAACAAGCATACCCATACACTTATAGAGTGGAAGATCAAGTATATAGAACATACCCGGTGGAACTTTAGGCTGACTGACAGCAACCTTGAACAATTCATTCAGCTCCTTCTCTTTAGCTTTCTCTTCCTCCTTCTTTTTCTGTCATCCAAGCATTCAATCTCAGTTAGCCCATTTTCTTAAATTGAAAAGACTTTTCAAGTAAACATCAAGACCTATAAACCTTAAAAGAAAACGGAAAGAACGAATCCGACATTATCCAATCCCTCTTTCTGGAGAAACTTCCCAATATCAATTTTCCACTAAAACAAGCAGAACCTAGTAAAATAGACATATCAAAATTAAATCAATAAATGAAGGATTGGTACAGAAATAGGGGGACCTTAGCAGCGACTTTGGGGTCGACTTTCGGTTGAACAGATTGTTTGAGGTTCTGAACGTACTTCTGGACACTTTTACTCTTGTTCTTATTCTTGAGCCCAAAGGTCTTATCCTCCAAAACCTTCTGCTTCTTAGCCACATCGGACTTTGATTGCTGCTTCGGCGGCATAGCTACTACTTAGTATCAAAAGCAACAACTTTCGCACCCAAAATAATCAAAAAGTAAGAAAATTGTTATCTTCGAAATTGCATGAAACTTGAATTGCAGATTTGAAATAGTAATGAATCGGAGAGGGTGATTAGGGTTTTGAGCCGATTAGTCAGAGTTCCGCTCTTAGTAGGATGAGACAGCGTCGTTGTAAACGAGTGAGAAGGGTACGAGGGTAAATATCTTAAGAAAATCAATTACCAATCCATGACTTCCTTTGTTATTTTTATTTTAAGATGAATTTATTAAAAAATTTAAACCAAATACGTTTGATCCATAATTTATTAAGGTAAGGAAATTTAATCAAATTTATATTAATATACTAAAATTTAATATATTTATTCATATATATATATATATATATATATATATATATATATATATATATATATATATATATATCACTTAATTAATATAATAAATTACAAAAATATTTTTAACTTAATTATCTATTATAAGTTATTTAACAATCACATGAATTTTTTTTAAATTTTAATATCTTATTAATAATTAAATTGAATTAATATATATTTTTAATTATAGCACATTTTTTTCGATTTATATGTATATAAAATATAAACGAAATACCGATACTAAAATAATAATAAAAAATTGTGCACAATTTTCTTTTTCCCCTCTTTTCTTAAGAAGATTGTGCTAACTTATTTCCCAATATTTATTTGCTAAAATTATGCTCGGCTTTTTGCATGGGGCCAAGATTTATTGAAAACAAATTATAAGTTTGTTTTAATTTTTTTATTAAATTTAAACAATGTATTATTAATATAAAAAATTTATATTATTTTTTATTAATAATTTTAATTCATTAAATATATTAAATATAAAAATAAATAATTAAAATTTAAAAAATAAATATAAATAATAAATAAGTAGATAATATTCATCCGACCCGTACTCGAATTCCAAATGAGTAATGCTATCTAATATTATGTGAATATTTTGTTTCATGACTTTATTATATTTACTAAAGTTTTAAGAAAAAATAAAAAAGTAAAATAAATATGTAAATAAAAAGTTACAATGGAGTCATGATAGTATTATGATTCTAAAAATAGTGTTCCCGGTTATTTTTCATTCCAGATATATTTAGATTTTAGAGCATGTTGGAAATATATAATTGAAATTCTTGATTGATTATGAATATTAATTCTGTTAACATAATTTTTCTTGAAATAGTATAAAAAGTTAATAAAAAAAATAGGAAGCCGCTTCCACTTATCAATATCTTAATATATAAAAAGTCTTGTCGTTCTCCTCTTGCGTTTTTTTATTTTTTATTTTATACTCATAAATATTAATTTTTTTTATGTAATAAATCCTTATAGAAAATTATTTTATATAATTTAATTATTTTATTATAATATGAATGAAAATTCATACAATGTTTTAATCATTATTATTTTTTTAAATCAATAAATATGAAAATATTCATAAAATAAATACATTTTTTAAAAAAAATATTTTATAAATAAAATTATTTTTATTACACTAAAAATGATAATTTATATTATTCAACTAATAAGTATTTATTAATTCATTTATAAATATATTATATTTTGTTTACTTTTTATTAATCTTTTAATACCAATAAATATCAAATTGTTTATATAATCAATACATTATTTTTTTACTAATAAATATCAAAAAATTTAAATAATAAATATATTTTTATAAATAATTATTTTGTATAATATAGTTATTTTTATTACATTTAATTCATAATAACATTCAACACCAAAATATACATATAATAAATAATTTTTTATAAGTAATTATTTGGCATAACCTAATTATTTTTATTATGTACCAATGTAACTCAGTTTCATTGTGAATTTATGGAAACTCGTGCCTATGTACTGAATTTGTCCAAACAAATAAGCAGGATTCAGGAAAAAAGCTAGTTAAAAAAAAATCAATGTACTAACTCAGCGACACAAGGTTCACTAACCTATTTCTGTAAGCAGGAAAAATGACAGCAAAAGGCATAATATTGAAATCCCCCGTTAACATGCTGATACAATTGATGGATTTTTGAAAAATAACAAGTCCACCTGTTATATTTGTTCCAACCAGCGAGGTAAAAGTTCTCTCTTGAATTTAGATTTCTCTGGTTTTCTTTTCAACACCACAAGCAAACATAGCAATATACTGTGTATGACTTACTTTTAACAAAACCACAGAAATCATCTTGATTGAAGAAAGTGAAAAGAGGTTTGGAAAGAAGAAAATATATCAAACGAAAAGGTCTAACCGTCTAATTGGAGAGAAAGAGCAGATAGACAAGAGGGTAATATTTCATTCAAAAACAGGTAGGAATGATAGTTTTATATCCTCTAACCTTCCATTTTCCTTTCTTCAACCGTTGTAATGTGAATGTTTACTAAATAAATAAATAAATAAATTGTCACACTAGTTATCACAAAAAGATGAAGGCTTTATAGGTTATGCCAACAATCCAAAACCTACGTAATGGTAAGAAAGTTATAGCTCGACATTGATGAACAACCAGTCAACCACAGCATATAATTGAAGAGTTTCAGATTGTACATAAACTCTACAACTTGTTCATTCCATGAAATTAAAATAAATACAGACGAATTATGCTGCAACACAAAAAATCAGAACTACATAAACTGGGTTTTATAAGATGAACTTAGAGCTTTAAGGAAACCCCCTATGTAGCGCAACCAACAAGTGGCTATTGACCACCACCACCGCCTTCCTGCTCCAATTTATTCACATAAGCTTTCAAAAGCATCACCAATTCTCTAGCCGGTGCTTGAATAGTACCCACCAATTTAGAAGCCGGACCTTGAAGCGTACCCAATAACTTAGCATAAATCTCAGCTCTAGTAGGCATTGTTTCCAAATCTTTAAAATTCTCAGGCCCATAAAATTTTCCTTCAAACACAGCCCCAGTAAAATCATTCGTATCCAATTTCCTCTCTTTCTGAAAATCTCTATAAGGTTTAATTGCAGATGGAATTTCCTCGGTGTGAACAAAAAGCCAAACGTTCATTCCAGTCATACAAGGCTTCAAAGCCTCCCATGGAGTACCCTCAATGGCCTTGTAAACAAGAGTGTTTTTAGCCACAAGAAGCTTCGTGTTATCCGGTAGATTTTTTCGGAGGTCTTGGAATTGCTTAACAGTGAAGCCTTTGTAGTTGATTGCTGCAATCAAGTAACAGTTTTCTAGATTCTGCTTCACCGCATCGACTGTCTCTTCCTTTTTGGTCCGAGAAATTGCGCATCGAACATTGGTGGTGGTGGTGGGAATGCGAATTCGGACATGGGAGGGGATTGGGTTGAGAGAGAAGAGTAATGGGTTGGTGGGTCTGGTTAGGGTTAGGGTTTGGGGAGGAGGTGAAAATCTAGATGAAGGGAAGCTGAGGAGAGTGGCATCCATTTCAGAAGTGCGGACTGCGGAGGGAGAGCTGAGGAAAAAGAAAAAATGGTAAGCTCTGTTATTTTGGGCTTTATCCTCTCGTTGTGAGAGTAAAACACACTCACCTTTTTAATAAAAAAGTTTTTTTTAATTATTATTATTATTTTTACACTTAAATGTCCTTTTTGTAAAAATAAGAACATTTTTTTTGTTATTTTTAAACAAACTTATTTAAAATCCTATACAAAAGTAACACATGATTTACGTATAATAACTTAAATAGTAAATAATTTGTATAATTTTATTAAAAATTATTTTATAGATTTATTTTTTATCAAAATTTTCATAATCTTTCTGTTTTTTTACATATGTTGTGATCAATTAAGTAAAACAGTTATTAACTTTATACGGGATTGGAGTTTAAATAGTTATGTAATTTTTTAATAAAATATTTTTAACTTTTTAAAAAAAATAGGTATGTTTAGTTTTATAATTTTTAAATATAATTAATTTAATTTAAATTTTTAATAAATATAACTTTTTTGAAGAATAAATTTAAGTTTTTTTAAAAATAATATTTTATTTATAATATTCATAAAAATAACATTAAAAATAAAAAAGATACATTTTTCTTTCTTTGTTCCTAAATATAACTAATTTCTCACATTTGAATATTTTTCGATCTCTTTATTTTTTTCATTAAAAATATTATTTTTTTTATAATTCATAAATTCAAACAATTTCAAAAATAAAAATAAATTTTATAATATTAATATAAATGAATTAAAAATACACAAATAAGATAAGATAAAAGAAAAATAATAAGACTACCAGATAATAAAATGATAAAAATAAAATAAATATAATCATCTATTCTTACATTGTGTAATTGCACATAATCTTTTATCAAAGCTTCAAAACAATGAGGTAATCCTAAGATCTTGTAATTCTTTATTGATAGTAAATTTTAACTTGCACAAGAATAATAAGAGAACTAAGAAAACAATAGATATAAGGGTGTTCATATTTCAGTTCAAGTTGATTTTAAGTAAAAAAAATTAATCGAATCAGATTGTTTATATTGCTCAAATTAAACCGAATAGTACGTTTGATTATAAAAAAATTGAACCAAATGGTTTTCAATAGTTTGGTCTGGTTAATAATACATAAATATGATATATCTTTGATTAAAATATGAGAAATTTAATTAACAGCTTGTGAAATGTAATATAAAAATTTAATATATTATTAAAATCGATTCGGTTAGGTCTAATCCAACCGGTTTAAAAATTAATATAATCGGATCGTTTGAAAAATAATTTTAATTAATACAAATCGAATTAGATTGTTTGATTTATAAAAATGTTTAGAATAGTTCAATTCGGTTCAGTTTTTGATCACCCCTAATAAAATACTATCAAATTTTTTTGGTTAACGTAAAGGGAGAGGAATAATAAAAAAAATTGGAAAAGTAATATCTTATTGAGAAAGACCGACTATTTTGTGGGCATAAATTTAAAAAAATTTAAAAATTATTCCCAATTTTTTTAAAATTATAATCGGGTAGCTTGCTTATTTTAAGATTTTGTTTTGAGTTGTGTAAAGGTGGGAGTTTTATATTGTTTAGTTTTATTTCAAGTTGATTGATTGTCCACGTTTCGTAATTTTGTAACTATTTATATATAAATATGCTATGATGTGTCTTATGAAAAAAAATTGACTAATGTAGCATATATTTTTTGGAAATGTCACAATATGAAATGAAATATATAATTGCTACATTTTTGGATTTTGGTTTGATGTATTGCTCCCTCTTGCATCATTTTGTAAGTTTTTCTTCCAACGTTTTACTTATGATTCTGGTAGAATTTGTCCAAATTAAGAGGTATTGGAAGGAGGCTAACCTATTCAGAAGCAGAATCATTATCTAATCTAGAATATCAGTAAAAATGTTAGTAGGTTAATTTGTTACTACCTCAAGGTTCATTGAACTTGGACATATTTTTGTATATTATATATCTAATACAATTCCTCTCTTAAATATAATTTTTTGAGAAAAGTTTTACAAAAATTCTTTTATTTTCTAAATCTTGATTTGGTATCAGAGCTCTTTTCTCTCTCTTTTTTTTCTCGTTTCTTCGTCCAATCATGGCTACTGGATCTGCTACTTCTTCATCTGGAGCTTCTCAACCTTTATAATTAGTTCACACTGATGTTTGGGTCCTGCTCCTATGATTTCTACTTCTGGTGTAAGATATTTTATTCTCTTTGTAGATGATTACAGTAGGTTTACTTGGCTATTTTCATTACAAACGAAGGATCAAACTCTCAACAAGTTCATTCAGTTTAAAAGACTTGTTGAAAATCAGTTTAACATGAAGATCAAATGTTTACAATATGATAATGGAGGTGAATTTAAAGCTTTTGAATCATTCTTAAGTTCACGTGGTATCTCTCATCGTTTTTCTTGTCCCTACACTTATGCTCAAAATGGCAGGGTAGAAAGGAAGCATCGTCATGTTATAGAAACTGGTCTTACCCTTCTAGCACATGCCTCTATGCCTAAAAAATACTGGGTCTATGCCTTCCAAGCTGCTGTGTATCTGATCAATAGAATGTCATCAAAACTACTAGAGTTTGAATCCCCTTACTCTATACTTTTTCATAAAGCTCCTGATTATAATATGATGAAAGTATTTGGATGTTTGTGTTATCCCTTTCTTCGACCCTATAATTCTCACAAACTGCAATACAGATCTCAAAAATGCTTGTTTATTGGGTATAGCCAAAATCACAAGGGGTATCTCTGTTTAGATTCCAATTCTGAAAGAATTTATGTCACTAGGCATGTTGTGTTTGATGATAATATATTCCCCATGACACAAGGTTCTACAAAGTCACCTCCTACTGCACACGAATCTTTCATTCCTGCTCTTATAAATGTTCCTATTACTCCACCAATCAATACTTTACCACATGTTGTTGCTTCTGATTTACATGTATCTGAACCATCTGCTTGTTCTACTCCTTTGCCTGCTGCTATATCACAATATGAAACACTTGTTGTGATACAGAAACCTGCTCAAACAGAAAGAAGAATGGTTACAAGGTCTCAACATGGAATTTTCAAGAAGAAAGTCTTCTTAGCACATAAAGAGACAGAG
The DNA here is from genome assembly GCA_030763125.1 of Hippophae gyantsensis. Classification (NCBI taxonomy): domain Eukaryota; kingdom Viridiplantae; phylum Streptophyta; class Magnoliopsida; order Rosales; family Elaeagnaceae; genus Hippophae; species Hippophae gyantsensis. The sequence continues at coordinate 52,545,372 of CM061033.1, forward strand.
CCAAGAACTTACAAACAAGCCTTGAAGGATCCCAACTGGACTGCAACAATGAATAGAGAATATGATGCTCTGTAGAAAACAGAAACGTGGGATCTAGTGGATATCCCTACTAATGCAAGTGTAATTGGTTGCAAATGGGTTTTCAAACTCAAATATAAACCAGATGGATCTATAGAAAGATATAAAGCAAGGTTGGTGGCAAAAGGGTATAACCAAACATATGAATTGGACTATTATGAGACTTTTAGTCCTGTTGTAAAACCTGCAACCATACGAATTGTTCTAACGATTGCCCTATCTTCAGGATGGAATATAAGGCAGGTTGATGTTCAAAACGCATTCCTCAGTGGAGAACTTGAAGATGAGGTTTTTATGTCTCAACCACCAAGTTTTATAAATAACAAGTTTCCTGATAAAGTTTACAGACTAAGGAAAGCTCTTTATGGCCTTAAACAAGCACCAAGAGCTTGGTTTACTAAATTAAGTCATGCTCTTCAATCCTGGGGTTTTAGGTGCTCAATATCTGACAGTTCTATGTTTCTCTATTTTAGTAAAACTTCAACATTAATTATCTTAGTTTATGTTGATGATATTCTTATTACTGGAAGTTCATCGGATCAAATTCAAAGACTTATAAACAAGTTACATGCCATTTTTACTTTGAGAGATCTAGGCAAACTCTCTTATTTTCTAGGCATTGAAGTTTCATATGATGAAGATTCTATTCATTTGTGTCAAGCCAAGTATGTTGCAGACTTACTTGCCAGAACAGATATGTTAGAATGTAAGATAGCCAAAACACCTGGCGTTATTGGAAAGAGTCTATCAAAGTATGATGGTGAGTTGTTTGAAGATCAGACGTAGTATAGAAGTGTAGTAGGTGCTTTGCAATATGTTACTCTCATAAGACCAGATATTTCTTTTGCTGTAAATAGAGCCTGTCATTTTATGCATCAACCAACAACAGCTCATTGGTTTGCAGTAAAAATAATCTTAAGGTACCTAAAAGGAACTATGCAAGATGGCTTGAAGCTACGAATATCAGAAAACCTTGATATATAGGCTTTTACTGATGCAGACTGGGGCGTTAGCATAGATGATGTGAGGAGCTCTAGTGGCTATTGTTTATATCTAGGTCCAAATCTTGTTTCCTGGTCGACCACAAAACAAAAGGTCGTTTCTCGAAGCAATGCAGAATCAGAATATCGAGGAATGGCAATTGCAGCCTCAAAAATTGTTTGGACCCTTTCCATCCTCAAATAATTGTGTGCTTATTCAGCAAGTTCCTTTGTTATGGTATGATAATATCAGCTCAAGTTATATGGCAACCAACCCCGTATTTTATACCAGAACAAAACACATAGCCATTGATCTTCATTTCATTTGTGATCTAGTCCTCAAAAAGAGTCTTCAACTTCATTATATTGCCAGTGAAGATCAAACAACAGATCTGTTAGCTAAGCACTTACCAAGCTCAAGGTTTCTCACTTTGAAGTCCAAACTTTGTCTAACTCCCAGACCCTTTCGCTTGAGGGGGGATGAAAGTGTTCACACTCAACAATAAGTTGTTAGTAGGTTAATTTGTTAATTTGTTACTAACTCAAGGTTCATCGAACCTGGACATACTTTTATATATTATATATCTAATACAATTCCTCTCTCAAATATAATTTTTTGAGAAAAGTTTTACAGAAATTCTTTTATTTTCTAAATCTTGATTCTCAGAACACTCAAAGGCCTTCTTCATCATCTGTTGCTGGGGGCTTTCCTCCACTGGGAAGGTTGCAACCATAACCTGACTTCTTTATTGTTACTCTCAATTCGTTTCATTATAGTTTTTACCCTTTGCCTATTCTACTCAACCAAGGAGCTCCACTTTATTGTTCTGCTTATTCTAGGGTTATTCCTGCTTCTCAGGCATCTGGTAAGTAATGTAGTTGTTTGTTACTTCTTTCTGTTATCTTTTCTTCTTTGATCGATATTTCTTTTTGTTATCTGCTTGCAACACCTGATGAGTTATGGCATCTAGATCGGAGAGGTGGATCGTCAATGTCTAGTTATAGGAAAGATGATATGACTACAACTGGAGATCTGACAGCGATGAACATCCCAAGGATGTTATTCGAGCTTCAGTTGCTCTGGAAAATCTTCAGCTGGATAGAAGTCTAACTTCATCTTGGCAGTTAGTTATGAACCCATTTAGCTATAAATTATTTTTCCTTCGTCCTTTCTATTTAGATATTGTTGTTGTGTGATTAAATTATACCTCTCTTGAACTCTTAATTTTAGTACTGTTTGTATAGATATTGCATGGAAACTCTAAATTTGTAAATTTATTAACTGTTCAATCAAAGAAATTGAGTTTGTTAGCTGCTATGCTTTACATTCTCTCATTAATGCCATTCTTTTGGGGGGAGGGGGAGAGGGGTAATTGAATATGGTTCTTGAGAGGACTTTTTTCAAACATTCTTAATTGTAGGGAATGTTATCAAACTACTATCATGTTAATATATATGCTTTGTTAGATAGGATATCGGTGAAGAGTAAGGTGTAAAGAGTCTGGTGCATAATAGCTACTGCTAACTCTAGCATTTGTCTGTGCATTCATGTTGCCATCATCGGCTTGTTAAGGACGTGCTAAAATTCTTGCATCACTTTCTAGGAGTCTATGTTGAAGTACATTGTATAAGATATGGTAAGGCTAAATAGGCTAACAAATCTTTGTTGGTATTATTTGAAGAAATTCATGTTCTAACTCCTTCCAAAAGAACTCTCAAAGAGAAAGGGTTGTCATAGACTTATAAATACAGCAGAAACCCAACGCTCAGTTGATGTGGGACTTCAACACTCTCTCTCACATCAATTTCCGACCGAGGTTATGGAGTATCTTCCCCTCATACCAGCGCAGGATCCATCTCCTACAACCGACTGGGGTACCGACCGAGTCACTTGGCTTTGATACCATGAAGAAATACATGACCTAACTCTCTCCAAAAGAGCTCTTAAAGAGGAAGAGTTACCATAGACTTATAAATGCAACAGAAACTCAACGCCCAATCGATATATGACTTCAACATTATTGCATGTGAGAATAAATTTATTTTGGTTTCATAAGAAAGAGAGGAAGATGTTTGCCTCCAGCTCTAGATGAAATTGGTTGTGGTCATCGTTCATGATTGCATAATAATTGACTTTGAAATTAGGATTTTGATGTTAAATTATTCGGTGCAGTATTCAAATTTACCAATTAGATGTATAGGAACCAAGTAATTATTCAAATTCGTATGTGTCATTCTGGTTTTACTTGCAGGCATGCAGGTGATGGTTATAGTGAGAACGATAGTAGGTCTGATCATATGTAGTTGAATGGTGACATTCTTTTTGTTATTACACGTGTATTTTAGTCTGTATTTTACATTTTATGTATCCCTTTTTTAACTGAACATTTTATCCATCGATGAATCGTTATCCCCAAATGAGGCTAGTGAGTGGATGCAAGATATCACATGTCTTCTAATATTACTAGTGGTATTTCCTTTTCAATTTTTACATTGAAATGCTCTCCATATTTCTTGACGAGCTTAAGATTTTAATGAATAGGTCTGAAAATTAATGAGATTTTGAAGTTTTGAGGCTTACTTGGATTGTTGGACATTTGAAATCGTGAATCAGTTACAGTTAGTTCATCTTTTTCTTTTGTAACGATTTTTGATCTTTTTTTATTTTTGTATTGTATGCTGATTGTATGTGTTCATAAATTTTCATTAAATTTTATTTTTATATTAAAAAAAAGGTACTTTTCTTTTGTTTGGGTAAACAAACAATTGGAAGAGTAAATCAAATATTTGAACCTTTTAAGGGATGGTTTTCGAAGAAGTAATTTGGGTACAGGAATTGGTTTTTTCTTCAACTTTTCGAAAATGTCTCAAACTTGATTACTAATATTATTATTATTTTTTTTGGCTTGAAAGTCTTACACTTGAAAATTATTATAGTAAGAATTTTTTTCTAAAGAGAAAAGCTGAATTTGTTTGATATCAATTTCATGTTAGTATGAGATTTATGCTAATTTGTAGTGGGAAGTTTATTACTTCTAACAGAAGCTGTGTCTTATACAGAGATCAAATCACAATCTCCCTTTCGAAAAGTTAACAGTAACTCCTTGCGTGTAATGTGATTTTTCAACTGATTCATTGCTATATCTGTGATTTATAATGAGACTTGAACCTTATGTTTTTTTATATGTGAAACGAACTTTGTCGAATTGTATCATTTTGTTAGGGAGATCTTTGGAGAACTTTGCTAACATGTTGTTATAAGGCACGTGCAAAACGTGATAACTGACTAGTACTTTTGGAGGAAAAAAGAGAAGAAAGAACATGACTGTCAACTTACTCCTAGAGAGTAGTCGAAGACACAGGTAAACTCAATGGAAGGTGGGTCCCACAAAGCATATGCCGTTCTCAAAATTATAATAATAATAATAAAAAAATCCAACCCTTGATTACATTTGTACACTCGTGGTGACTTTTCCTTCTTCAAACAAACGCCCAAAGCCCCAAACAGAACTGCGATCGCTGGAAGGAAGGACAGCTCTTATTGCCATAAAGAAAGAACAATCTCAAATCTCAAATGGCGGTGTTGAACTACCGCGTTTTCAGAGCTAGAGGCTCGACCACTCTCTCTTCCATGTATTCTATAATACGGACTTTTTCTTCTTCGGGAATTCATCTCACAACGACATCGTTTTTGGGACAAAACCAGAACCAAAAGGAACTTTCTGTGCCGAATCAACCGAAAGACAGGAATGTACAATGGGTGTTTTTGGGGTGCCCAGGTGTGGGCAAAGGTACCTATGCTTCTCGCCTTTCTTCTCTTCTCGGTGTCCCTCACATCGCCACTGGCGATCTTGTCCGCGACGAGCTCTCTTCCTCTGGTCCTCTCGCTTCACAGGTTATTTAATTATGGTTATTCCTTTTCTATCTTTTCTCGGTATTTATGAACTCCTCGTTTCCCCTCTAAATTTGGCAATTAATTTCTTCTGTTTGAGGTCATCACCTGGACTCAACGTTGTAACTCTCGGTTGAAATTGCTTGATTTTTAATTTGAAAACCATTTACTGATTAACAACTTCATCTAAATATGTTCAGTTAATTATGATTTTCAATCAGGCAAGATGTTCTTTCGTATTTATTTTTGGCAGTAAATTGCTTTCAGGACAAAGTATTAAGCTTAATTTTAATGTAATTAAATTGATCCTTTTTTGTATACTTATAATGAGTTTATTATGTTTATCTCTTTACGGCTATAAATTTTGCAGCTTGCAGATGTTGTCAACCAAGGCCAATTGGTTTCGGATGAGATTGTAATAAGATTGTTGTCCAAGCGTCTTGAAGCTAGTTCAGCTAAAGGTGAATCTGGGTTTATTCTAGATGGCTTCCCTAGAACTATTGGACAAGCGGTGAGAAGTGATTTTGGATAACAAATACTTAATTAAATACATTATTGGCTTTTGATTGTATGATGTTTCATGACATGACAATTTGAACGATGTTGGCTAAAAGAGGAAATAAATGAAGGTTTATTAATTCATTAATGTGTTAGAATGAGACCTACAATTTGGTTTATGCTTTCTTATTTCTTATTTGCATTTATGAGCTAGAATTGATTTCAGACAGCTTGTGAAGAAAAGACTGGTGATTATTGTTATGCCTGGTTGTCAATGGTGTGTATACAGATAGGCTCGATACTAGGAATTTTTTCAAGTCATGCTCAGTGATTTCTCACTAGATTGGCACCTTTAAGTTTCACAGGATTCACAGGATTCACAAATTGCACCTTTGTATCTAGTTTTAGTAGAAAATTTGATTTGCCAAGTGGCAATATCTGCCTCATACATTCATCTCAAAGTGGCTTCAGTTTTGAGTGTCCGACTATTGTTAATGATACCCTTGCTTTCTTCACATAATGCCAGGCTTTTAAAAAAAAAATATTTATGGCCATGATATTTTCTGGTTAGATCTCTTAATTTCTGTTGAACTTAATGTTCTTTTCACTTCTGCAGGATATTTTAGATGGAGTAACAGAAATTGACTTGGTAGTTAATCTCAAGCTTAGGGAAGATGCTTTAGTTGCAAAATGCCTAGGGAGAAGAATCTGCAGTGAGTGTGGTGGAAATTTTAATGTTGCTTGCATTGACTTTAAGGACAAGGATGGGAACACTGATATGAGCATGCCCCCACTTCTTCCTCCTCCACATTGTGCATCAAAGCTCATCATGCGTGCTGATGACACCGAAGAAGTTGTTAAAGAGCGACTCCGTATATACAATGAGATGGTATTGCTCCAAAATTAAGAACTTTGTGTGCATTTTAAACACTTTGAGTATTATGCTGCCAAACACACTAGGAATTCTTCCAGTTGAGAAACCAGATCTTTTGATTTTGTACCACACGAATTGCATTTTGACTCTACACTAAGCATCTACTTGTACTTCGTAAATTTTGCATAAGGTGGCTATTATCCCATTAGTGATTCATTGGAATGAGAATCACACTACAATGAATCACTAATAGGTAGACTGTCTACAAATTATGTGTCTACTATGGATTGTGAGTTGCTGTAAGATGCTTATTTCACCTGTCAATTGCAAAGCAATGATACACTTTTGGTTTAAGTAATGATTCATTGTTGCAAAAATCAAACGTTTTCTTGCAGAGCCGACCTCTGGAGGAGTACTATCGTAGCCGTGGAAAACTGTTGGAATTCGATCTTCCCGGAGGAATTCCAGAATCATGGCGAAAGCTGCTTCATGCTCTGAATCTAGAAGACCTTCATGAATTGTCTGAAGCTGCATGAAATTTTAGAATTAAATGTAGTATATACACTAGGCAAGTTATTTCATTCTTTGCTTGTTGGAGATGCGCATGGGTATCAACTAAATTGTTAAAATGAAGAGCAAAATTGTTTTTTATTCAATTAAAGTAAGAAATGGTTGACCTATAAGATAGCTTTCCATTTGGTTGCAGATATATGTAAATAGATATAAGAGTATCTGCATTGTGTTATCATCTGTTTATGTTAGCTAATCTAGCTACTTACATTCATTAGCGTGTAGATCTGAATTCATGTCAAAATTTTATAGGGAATCATTCAAGTTTTCTTTTTTTAATATTCGGAATCATTTTTTTTTCTTTTCTTTTAGTACATTCTCTCTCTCTTTTTTTTTTACCAAAACTATCACTTACATTTCAATATAGTATTACTACTATTTTCTTTTTAAAATATCAATTTACTACATTTACTCCCAAGTACGTGTTTTTAAAATAACATTCTAAAAAGTCCAATTGATTGAGCTTCGAACCTCTAATCTTAAGCTTGCATACCCCAATGAAGATGTGGTGTGATTGTCCAAAATATACTTTATTTTTAGCAGCTATTCGTACCATCTAGTTGATTAACGTACGTACTTTATTTTCTCTATGATTACAAGTAAAGTTATGTTAGGAGTGTTATTGTTTAGTATCTACGTGCACGGATTGAATTCTAGATCATTGTTCAAGGTAGCCTTCGATCTACACTCTCATGTATTTCAGTCTAATTGCGAATAGAAATAGAAATTTTAATTATAAATAATTGAAATTATGATTAATTATAAAAAATTAAATTTTTTTATTTCTTATGAAAATAATTGTGATCAATAAGACGAAAGATAATTATTTTAATATCAGAATCGTGGTTAATCAAAAATATAATATATATTAATATTATTTTTTTACATATATATAATTACATAAAAAAGTATTTTTAATAATAAAATATACAATATTTGAAATAATTATATTAAATTTTATTTATTTTTTTGTATATTTTTATTTTACTTAAAAACATATATTAAATAATTAAAAAATAAAAATTAATATTAATATTTTAAATAATATAATAGAAATAAAATCGTAAAATTCATAATAAAAAATAATTATTCAAATATATTTAAAATTAATAAGATGTAAATAGAATTATTAATATAATGTTATCATCATCCAAATTATCTAGATAATTATTAGTAATTGTAGAGCCAATTAAACTAATGCACGTGTGTGATATTCTAAGTATGTTTAAATCAATTATTTTGACCAAAAGCATTCCTGCGAAAGCCAGAAAAGCCCATGCAACTTTTTGAGTGCCTCTATGATTAAATTTTTCAAATTCTAATTAATTTTTACCACTAATTTTTACATATTTTTATTTATATATATTTTTTAAATTTATGTTATATACAAAATATACGTATGTATTATATTTTTAAACATAAAAAATGTATATTATTTATGTTATAAGAAAAAATTATGTACATTACATTAAAAAAGTTAAAAATTAAACTCTATTTGTAAATAAGGTTATATTATTCAATTAAATTTTAATTTATATGAAAATGAAGTGATATTTTGAATAACAAATTAGATGTTTAATATATATTTTTTCTTATAAACTTTCTTTTTTTACTGAATCATAAACAAGATAAATGTAACATATTGTAGTGTCCTCTAATCCATTTCTAATTTATAATTTTCTCTAATCTGTAATTTTTCTTCCTATATGTGACCTCACTGTTGTGAGTAATTACAATAACCAATAGGTTACAACTACCAAGGACTAGTTAATTTTCTCTTAGGAGTAGTAGGTCATGCATTTAACATGGAAAAACAAAAAACCTTAATGATCTCTGTTTAAAGTTCCCGATAAGACAATAAATTTGGGCTTTTGAAAATCCTGCAATTTCATATATTTTTATAGAAAAATATATAAAATAGTGTTTATAATAATAAAATTTACTATCAAATAAAATAGCAAAAACAGGTTCACATCTAAACGAATACGACCTGTTTCGTTTTTTTTTTCCTTCAGATCGAAGACAATACTCGAAGTTATTTAAATTTTTGGACTCCTTGAAACGCGGTTTGACAAAAATGACTTTTAGACAAAACATCGAGTCTTCCTTCCTTATAAAAAGCAATTTCAAAATTTAAACCTTAATAGTTAATTTTGTTGTTAATAAAATAATAAATATATTATAAATCAGACTCTAAAACAATGATTTCTCTGGAATAAATCAACCCCGTTAACTAATAAAGAAGGGGATAAATGAATGATAAGATTACTGTGCATGTAAGGACTAATGATGCCTTCGAGTGCATGTCACTTTTCATAATTTTAATTACAATTTTACCCTCAAATATTTTCAAGTATAACATCTTTTGTAAGGCTAAAATTGTTAACCGCTCGAAGGCGCCCAAATAATACAAAATATTATGCTGATATAAAAGAAGAGGAAGAATTTATCAATTAAAGATAAAAAATAAAAAACAACAAAATTGCTTTCAATTTTCAAATTCTCATTCGTATAGCATGTATATGTAGTAATTGGGGATAAATATGATTAGTTACAAAAATTTAAAGATTTTTAAATAAAAATAATCATAATTGAACTATAATTATTAAAATTAACTATTTATTAATATTATTTTTTATATACATGTAATTATATAAAAATATATATTTTTAATAATAAAATATAAAATAATATATTAAATTTTATTTTACTTATAAATATACGATAAATAATTAAAAGATAAAAATTAATATCAAAATTTTAAATGATTTATTTGAGTAAAAATTATATATATATATATATTTTAAATTAAAAATATAAAATATAATTAAATGATGAAAAAATTAATATTTACTATGATGGTTATTAATATAATACTTCCGTCCGACCTACGCCGATTCCTAGAAGTAATCTTCCTTCTTATATAGTAGTAGTTCTCTTTCTTATATGCTGTAAACCATTTAACTTTACTTTTAAATTATTACATAGTTAAATTATGCCTTTAATCTTAGTCGACCTCTAGATACAGCTAATACTAACAATGACAACAAAATTAAATTTATAGCCACAAGCAAATAAGTTGGAAAAGGACAATGTCTTATTCTTTTTTATTTTTATTAAATTTATTTGCAATTTTAAATATGCCTAATCTTCTCTTAACATGAGAAAGAGTTGGTAAGTTAAATATGCCTAAGCGGCGGTGGTAATTTAATTTTGGGAAACAATAAAAATTGAAAAAAAATGTTATTTATTATTAGTAATTACACTGTTTAATTAAATGTATGTTATTAAATTTGATGTTATATTTATTATTTTATTTATGTTTTAACTAATCATAAATTTACATCTAAGTGATGGTATATATCATTACTTATTATTTGAGTAATATTATCTAGCATTATTCATAAAAATAATATTTTTATAATTATTTAATGTATTTTTACTATAACATCATTTAAATTAATTTTTAATAATATAAATATATTTAATATTGAGTTTTATATAATTTAATATTATTATTTGAGGTTAAGTTATTTTTATTAAAATAATGAGACCGCGAGTTAAGATTTTATATTTTTAAGAAACTATATTTATTAGCTAGCCATTAAAACAAATTTAATGGCCTTATCCTATCATACCTGCTTACTTAATTGTGAACTATTTTCTAATAAAAATTGCAAAACTATTCCAATTGAGATAAAAGAAGCAGAGAAAAAGCTTTTTAATTATTATTTCTTAAATTCCGAATGCCTTTTTTTTTTTTGGGTCATGAAATACTAAAACTTGAATATAATATCGGGCCCCATACTCAGTCCTTACCAATAATTTATTGATAGTTTTTAACTGAAAAATGAATCAGCTTGAAAAGTGAAAAGTAGAGATTTTTGAGGACTATCCTGCAATTTTCTAAGAGACAAGGATCATCCTAGCAAACAGGGATGAAATGATATATAGTATGGGAAGGGGACAGGTGAATTTGGTCCAAATAGAAATAGTCTATTCTGATTTCCAACTCTTTCTTTCTCTCTCCACAGTGGTGTTTATAGAGGTAAGAGAGAGAACCAGCCATGGGTTGGTTCCTCTGTTGTCCAAAATCAAGCAAAAATGATAAGAATGCTAAGAAGAAGCAGAGAAAGAAGAAGTCAGAAGATCAGATCTCATCAATTTCAGGTACCACTATGACTGGCGCCAAACAAATATTCCAAATATTATGGCATTCGTAATGACAAATTTGACTTGAATACCCTGCCTTTGATCTTCCTTTTGGGTTATCTTCTTTTATTTTCAATGTATGTATTTGCATTAGATTAATGGGAAATTTCATTTTGATTATGGTTGCAATCAGTCTTTTTCTGGGTTTGCATTATGTTTTCGATCGGATATAGAATTTATTAAACAAGCCTAGAGCGAAAGCTTATTTTTGTTCCACCCATGAATTATGATAGCTATATGAGACTGATTTATTTTGGTGTCATTTTGATTAATTCTTAATGCAATGGGTTTCTAGATTATGTTCTATGAGATTCATTTAATTTGTTTGCTAAAGTTCTTCAAAATTTGATTATTAGGTTTTTTGTGAATAATTTGATTGATTATCATAGTTCCTAGCTGAAGAAAGAGATAGGGAGAGCTGTCTATATTAACTTATTATTGAGCTCATCATTAACCCATTTGCAGTAAAAAATGTTTGTAACTGTGCTTCTTATTTTAAGTACATAATTCAAGTGTTTTTTTTTTGTTTTGATTTTTTTTTCTTTTAATTATAAGAATAGATCCCAATTATTGTGGTTTGTAATTATATGCTTTAGTTGTACAACAATTTTGGTGGTAGGCATGTTCTTTGTTTGTTGACTCATACTTTGCTTGACAGACTGTATAATGTATAATGGTTCAACGTTTTCCAGATAGAAGTATGTAGGGCTACAGATTGACTGCTATTCATGGGAACTATAGCTGGTGCTATCATATAGATTGCTTGTATTATTGTGTTGAATTATTGAACTAGCTCAGAATCTTTTATGTACTGCTTTGTCTTTTCCTAATTTGATATTCCTTCTGAGCTCTTAATCATGGAAATGTGGACCTTAATAACAACATTCAATTTTCTATTGGACTATTCTGACACAAATATGTTTTTTTTCATGTTTCTTCATCAAATTTCATAGCATCTTACTCTTTTTCTTTTGTCACTCAAAGAAAAATTGAAGCTGAAGTCAGCAATAGATGGTAAAAATGAAGCTTTAAAGGATGGGGAGTCTAATTACATTGCAGCACATACATTTACATTTCGTGAATTGGCAGCCGCCACCAAAAATTTTAGAGCAGATTGCCTCTTGGGCGAGGGAGGTTTTGGTCGAGTATATAAAGGAAAGTTGGAGAGTACTAATCAGGTATCGTTATTCCTCCTTTTCAGACTAACTTTTGCAGAGTTTAGATGCAGCAAAAATACTTGCCTGTTCACTAACCATACATGTTACATTCCCATGGTCGTTGATTGGCTAAACCATCTTGAGACTTTTTGTCTGTGCTGCATTTTGTAAGTGTCAGATTACTGTTTGTGTTTGTTAGAATATGTAAATTTGCTCAACATATAAGAACGGAGTATACAACAACTATTAATTCCAATGCTAGATTAGGAATTGTTTCTGCTCATATGAAATGGCTAAAAGTCAAATCGACTTTCCATGGTGGATATGTCCTCATGAGGCATGTCTCTGGCACCAGAGTTGCAATGGCACCTCAATTCCTAGTAAGTAGCACTACTGTTCTGTCTGTCGCATCACAAGAGTTGCTATAACTCTTCCTGCATGCCTTTTTAACATTGTTATCTTACCATTGTTGCAATGTTAGTCATCATTCCTGATATCATTACATAACTGTCACCATCAGCACAGCACAAGTATTTTAAGATAACTAACTCAACTAACGCTAAAAATGACATCTATCCCTTGCATTATATTCTCTATAAGTTTGCAACTTTTTCTTGCGCTAGTCAAAGAAATCAGAACCTTTGCTATTTATCAAATATACCAACACCATCATGGTGACTCGGCATAAGGTTTATTCCCTTGGTGAAAGGTGTAAAGTAACAAAGTTGCCAAGTGTCATCAAAATTAAATTGTGGATCGGTTTTACTTGCTGTGAGATAAAATCATTTAAATATTTAGTGTCAGAAATCAAAATTATTTTCATATAAGATGAACTTTGAATCACATAGAAACATGTGGTTAGACCTTAACATGGCTCTATTGTTTGATGTAGGTTGTAGCTATCAAGCAGCTTGATCGTAATGGTCTTCAAGGGAACAGAGAATTTCTTGTTGAAGTATTGATGCTAAGGCTACTACATCATCCTAATCTTGTGAATTTAACTGGCTATTGTGCCGATGGGGACCAGAGACTATTAGTTTATGAATACATGCCATTGGGTTCTCTAGAAGACCATCTATATGGTACATACTACATTACATTCTCTGCTTTCAATTTTTTTATTTCTAGGGCCTCTTGAAACCTTGCTTCTTTTCTCTCTACCTTAAAGATGCTTTGAGTCATAGCTTAACATTTTAACTAATAAGCGTGTCAGACAATAGAAATATATAAATTTAGATACATTGTTGAGGTAACATGATTCCAAAATAATTTAGTTTTATGTTTAAAGAATGTAGATTTTCTTGCTTATTTTATCTTCTTTAAGATTTGAAGAAAATATTTTAAAAAGATGGTCGCCAATCTTCCAATCCTGCACTTATGAGGTTTAGAAAATTTTATATGCAAGCTGTTAGACTGATATTTTTTGCAGCATAGTAGCTTGTCAGATGAATAACTAATTGTTATCTGTATTTCACGTTGCATACATAAGTCGATCCCCAATCTTCTAATCCTGCACTTATGACGTTTAGAAAATTTTATATGCAAGCTGTTAGACTGATATTTTTCGCAGCGTAGTAGCTTATCAGATGCATAACTAATTGTTATCTGTATTTCACATTGCATACATAAAGTCTAAACCTTGACCTCACATGTTGATATCTTCCAGATCTACCCCTTGATAGAAAAGGACTGGACTGGAATACAAGAATGAAAATAGCTGCAGGTGCTGCAAAAGGCTTGGAGTACTTGCATGACAAAGCAAATCCCCCAGTCATATATCGTGATTTGAAATGCTCGAATATTTTACTTGGTGAAGACTATCATCCCAAGCTATCTGACTTTGGCTTGGCAAAGTTGGGTCCTGTCGGAGACATGACCCATGTGTCAACCAGGGTAATGGGAACCTATGGATACTGTGCACCCGAATATGCAATGACTGGTCAGCTCACATTGAAATCAGATGTATATAGCTTTGGAGTTGTTTTGCTTGAAATTATTACCGGTAGAAAGGCAATCGACAATTCACGGGCTGCAGGGGAACACAATCTTGTTGCATGGGTAAGAAAATAATATCTTCTGCTCTAATTTGGTATAGTGCTATACTGTTTGCGATAATTGATTATGTATCTTTCCCAATAAACGATCTCTACACTTTTCTTTGTCGTGGGGTATGGGAAAAATGCGGATGCTGATATATGTGATTGATTTTAATAACTACTAAAGCATGAAAACACATGCAATCTGTCATTTTGGTTGCTTTTTTTTGGGAACAAATATATTTTCGTTGCTTGACTTGTTGAATATGCAGCATTCTCTGTGTCATCAGTTTGCGTAATTTTTTAAGTATTCAATTAAAATGGTTTGTTTGTATGATACTTTTAGAACATTGCTTTGGACATTGACTCTTCATGATTGCATTATTTTTCATCATCTTTAAGCTAACTCCATGTTAATGGTATGATTACTGTGTTCACTGGTTACATTGGATATTGTTAATTGCTTTAATTGTGAATATTACTCTCTTTTTCTCACTGGTTGCACACACATACACAAAACATTCCACTTTGTCACAGTTGGAGTTATGGTGAAAAGCACTAATTTCATCCATAAAATGAACAATATTGGTTCTGTATTTCCAAGTTCTAATAGCATTCTTGTCATGTCCTTGGTTCAGTATGGCTTTGTATTATAGGTTGAAAATTTCATTTGTATGGAAAGTTCAAATGTTACACTCTGTAATCATTATAAATCCTTAAGTGAGCAATTAAAATAGTACATGAAAAGTCATGAAAAGCTTTAAGTGAAATATTTTGTAGCTGTTGAAGAAAAGTAAATTTCAATAGTGGGCTGCCATTAGTTTAGCTAGCTATAAATTCTATTTCTCTAATGTGGGATTTGGTTGATCACAAACTCTCTGTAAGTACGTAAAATGTCTTTTATCTACCTAGGTTTCTTTGAATTCAACAACCATTTATCTTGTCGTAGTGGGTATGTGTCCTTCCAGGAATTATCCCACCGATAGCAAAATATAAAGCATTGTCATGCTTATTTGTAATATAACATACAATATTTTCTTTTATAATAGGAAAAATCGAAACAAATTTATGAGTGAAAGAGTGCTTGAAAATAGTACATACATAGCTTGCATTGCAGTCTTATGGACATTTCTATGTTACAGGCTCGACCTCTCTTTAAAGATCGTAGAAAGTTTTTTCAGATGGCTGATCCTATGCTCCAAGGCCAGTATCCAGTGAGGGGTTTGTACCAAGCACTTGCTGTTGCTGCAATGTGTGTTCAGGAACAGCCAAATATGCGGCCTGTCATAGCTGATGTGGTCACAGCTCTTTCATACCTTGCTTCCCAAAAGTATGATCCCAAAACAGCACCGAACCTGGGCTCCCGCCTGGGATCCACTCCCAGAGCTAGAAGAGATCTCTGATATTGTTAAGTTAGAACACCAAGCTAGAAGAAAATTTTGAGTGGGATGCTTTTCCCGCTCTAGTAGCCAAATTGTGGTCAACATGCGGGCATGCATGTTGTAGAGTTGTTGCTTTTCTTGGCTTGACATATATTCAGTGATCTGAATGGAGCTTAGCTGCAGATATACAGTTGCCTGTTTATCGAATTTTGTATCATTTCGGTAGTGGGTGCAATGTCATTCCTAGTGTACTATGAAAGAAGCACTCTCTTGTCCTTCACATTGGGTTTCTATTTCCTCCACCTATTCCATGTTTTGCATTCTACCTCCCCAATTATGTAAGATTCATGTGCAATTGATCAAGGGTTTTTTGTATTTTGTATCTATGTAGAAACTGTGTCACTTAATGAAAGTATTTCTTTAATTTTAGGAATATGTTTTGTATCCCAGCAAAAAGTCATTTTTAGTTGGTACTTGGTTCTGCTTGATAGTTGATCTTTTTGTCAAGGCCACCACTTCTATCTGTTTCGGGTAATAAATTAATGAGAAATGTTAATCTTATATAAATATACACCTATTTTTAAATTCTATACTGTGCAATGTGTCAATTATTTTGAATATTGAAAAAAGTGATTAATTTTTATAAAACTGACACATGATATAATATAAAAAATGTGTGCAAATATACGTGACAAATAAATAATAGATGCAAATAAAGTTTCTTTTAAGAAAGTTAAAGGCAATTATTAGTTTTTGGAATAATGTTCATGAAGTAGAGCCCGAAATTTTTAAGTTTCAGTTTTTGTTTAGGTAGAAATTAATTTTTGTAACAGCCTGCTGTTAACCTGATAAATGAAATACGTTTCCGTTTATTCCTAACCTTTAAAAGAGTTATCCTATTTCTGAGAGTGAGATATCATGTCATGTTAAAATAAGAAGTTTGAAATAATTTAGAATAAACAAATCATTTTTTCTTGTAAATTTATCTCCAGACAATTATGAATTAGATCTTAACTGATAAAAGAACCATTATTCATTAAATATGTAAAAAAATTACTACATAAAAATTCAATTCAATATATTTAAGAAACTGATGTCATGTTTAGTTGATAGAAATAAAAATGAGAATAAAATCAATTACTTACAATTTTATGTTTAATTGTGTTGTGAATTAGAAATGAAATAGAATCGATTATTAAAATAAAAATAACAAGAATTTCATCCTTCTTTTTTGAATCATGATTTCATTTCCATGTTAATTTTTTGTTCTAATTTTATCTTAACTCACAAATATAATACTAAATTTTAAACCTTAAACTCTAACTCTAAAACCTATTTAAAAAAATATTAATTTTAATATATTTTATTTTTAAGTAATAATTATTTAGAAAAACAATAAATTCAATAATGTATTTTATCTAACGAAAAAATAACAATTAAATGATATTATTTAAATTTTACTAAATTATACATCAAACATTGTAATACTAATTCATTCTTTGATTCTAATAATTAAATCAAACAATGTAATAGTAATATTGTTTCCTTTCAATTCAATTTTATTCCCGTTTTCATTTTCATTCCTATTCATTTTTTATTGTGCAAATAAAACTTCACGTGAATGTATTTTCTCACGTGAAATACAATAAAGTATGGCAATTTAACTCATTGTTTTGGTAAATAAAAATAAAATAAAATCATATCATATCATAACAAATCATACTAAAAATTCCAACTGGCCTGAAAAAAAATAAGCTAGTGAGTGATAGGGGCAGTATATTACAAAGTAACACTGTAAAAGCCAAGTTTTAAAGGTTCTATCAAGAACTCTTGGGTTTAAAGAAGAATTCAACTAATACAAGATGACACAGGCCAAAGCAAACTATTATACACTTGTAAATAATATTCAGATATTTCCTAAAATCTATTTCTTCCCTACACTCTTATTTCTACGAGTAAAAGAAGAATCCAGTAAATGGATATAATTTATGGGTGTAGTGCTAAATCCAGCTTTAAGGTCCATTGCCTTTTAAGATGTACCTTAGAAGTCCAATAATTTTTGAAAATAGTACACCATTAGTTCCTCCGTCATTTTTTGGGGTTAAAATAAACAGTAATTTAGTCCAGTGGGGAAATTACATAAGCTCATTTTAGTCCATCAACATAATTTATAAATTAAAAAATAAATCAAATAAGAAAGTTGACTTCAGTCTCTAACGAAAGCTTCATAGAAAAAAAGAAGGAAAAGTAAATCACAAAGCCAACACCTTCATTCAACAGAGAGGAAGACAAAAGCCAACTCATTCTCCTTTTGCAATGAAGCTGGGTTATGGAAACTATGGAAGCTATGTATTGGAGCCATTTTTAATAATGTTGCTGTTCATGGAGTAAATCTCAAATTAGGAGCTAAAATTTTTATTTAAACGATAAGTACTTATTTTAAATGTGAACTGCTAAAAAAAAATGAAAGTTTGTTCTTTTTGATGAGAAATTGGTAGAATCTACTATGCATATATATGACTTCTTTTGCCTTTAGAAACAGGTAGACAACTTTTTCCTGTTCTGTGTTTCTTGTTTCTAGATGCATATCTACTAGCTCTAGAATCCATGTTGGGTAAGTAGTTGATGATACCTTTGCTGGAAGTATAATATATTGTCAAAAGGATCAAAGTTAATGAGCATATTTTGATTTATTTTTTCCTCCAACTTTTGTGCTGATGTAAAATGGGAATATTATCCTCCTTTAATTGTTCAGAGAATTTCTAATAAGGAATGGAAAGGTATTACAATTGATATAAGTAACAAGCAATTTAAAACCAAACAAGGATTAGCTGTTGGAACTGCTACAATTACCGTTGTTTTCAACTAAAATTCACAATGATTGCTCTTCCCATGATGAAGCAAATGTTCTAAACATTCGAAGTAAACAGAAATAGTGAGAATGGACTGATGGTGTACTAATTTTCAAAGCTAGTGGACTTCTAGACTATAATCTAAAAAGTATTGGACTGAAGTGTACCATTAGCCTAACCTACTGGACTCTAATGGTATTTTCCCCATAATTTATATGCCATTCGAAGAAAACAATAAATAAATAAATACAGAAAATAAATTTATATCTCTGAGATGACAAAGGTGTATAACCTGCTTTTACTACTCTTTATCTTGAACTTGATGGCCATTAGTGTCTTTCTGCTCCTCCATGCTAGGAGCTTGTTCTTGATCCTTTGTCTCCTCGCCATTTGTGGGTTTTTCCTGTTGAATTGGCCAAATTCGGATCTTAGAATACAGATAAAACACTTGGCATGCTTAACATGTACTCCTATGTCGCAATGCATATTTTCCCGTTTATGAGCACTGTCCTTATAGCTAGAGCTTCAAATATAATAATCATAGTCAATTAAATAACCACTAGAATGATGTCAACCTATGTTTAAACTTGAATTTGCAATTTACACAACTTATTTTCACACAAAATTATGAAAGAGATAATAAAATGCAACATATAATGACAATTTATTTATGCACAAATAAAAAGAGAACAATGAACCCTGTAAAAAAAATAGAGGAATATGAAAGAACTATCATCTTAACAAATTAACAATAGTAAAGGATGAAGAGGTACTTTTGTATCAGAAATGGCCAACGGTAGTTCTTGTAGTATAATTAAAATGGATAAACAATGTTACATACAGTAAGTTCATATAATCAACAAAAGATATTCATATTTGATTAAGTGATAATGAATTCAAGGGAACTCGGACATCAACCACACAGTATAAAAGTTCACATACTCCTGATTTGAAGCACATGGTCTCCCCTTAACACCGGTCTAATGATAACACAAGTTTAAATTAGAATTTAAAATATAGGATATAATAGTTAATATTGAAATATATGAGTCTCTTGGAGGACTCCAGGGTGGTAAAACTTGAACCAATTGTTTAAGAGAGCTCTCAAGTTTGAGCCACAACTAAGGAGAAGAAAAATACTAATGATCATCCACAATCCATAACATAGTTAAGAACCCAGGATTTAATTTTCACCAGACAACCTCATCAATCACATTTTACAAATTAACTTGACTAACGAAAGCCACCATAGTTGAGTTTAAGTACACACGCCAACCTTATTGCGGTCTCCCCAACTAAGTCCAAATGGTCGAGATAACAGACTAATCTTCTTTGCAGGAAACTCTTGCATAGGTTCTTGATTACTTCGTACAGGTGAATCAGGATTCAGAGATCTGCACAGTAGAATTTTACTTTAATTTAATTAAGAACCACCTTTAGCGCAGAGATGCATGGTACTACAGGAGCACCTCTTTCCTATGTATATTGTTATTGATGCTAAAAAGATAACTGACAAGTACATGCAAATCATTTTCTTTAACAGACACAGAACGCAGTAAATAAAAAATAATTTTGTAATAAATTGACATAGCTAAGAAAAAAAATGAAAATTAAACTCAAAAAATAGGTCGTATGGAGTCACTAACACAGCAAATATTGATGGTAAAAATTATCTAACCAGTAAATAGAAGATACATAAACTTCAGAGAAGGTTGTGCTTCAGAGAAAATGAGTATACATAAACTTCAGAGAAAGTAGTTAAAGAAATTGCCAATGCACCCACCGTGGAGAAGGTTGTGCTTTAAGTTGTCCAGATTCATATTGCAGAGTAGCCTCCAACATTGACTCTGCCATAACCGCTCTCTTTTCTGTTTCAGCTAGTGCAGCTGTGGCTTCTTCATACTTTTCCTGTATCAGATTAAGCGACAATAAAAAAATAAGGATGTGATTAAATAAATATAATGATAATAATAATTAGTCTTCAAGGCAAATAAGGGCAATTCTTCTCTCAAGTAACATTAAAAACTCAAGAAAAGTTTAACTTCTCACAGCGAGACTTTAAATATATTATAACAAAGGCAACATTAAGTTTGACAGTTCTACAAAGCAAACATCTAAAGTAGTAACTGCCCTAAGATAGCCTAAATGCAACCTCAAGCACTTGAGCGGCGTATCTTTGGGCTGCAGCATCTTGCTCAGCAAATCTTCGAGCATCTTCTGTTACCTTCTGCTCTTGTTCTACCCTCATCAAGACCTACATCATTTAACAAATAATTAAATAATGAACATGATTAGCCCATCTTAATTAGCTAAGAAAATTGGAAGACAAACATAAAAAACACCAGTATGGAATAGGAAATTAAACCTGGAGCATGGCATTTTCTTGTTCTTGCTTCTCAGAAAGAGCTCGATAACGCTCAGCAACCTCTCGTTCTAACTGCTCCACCTGAAGATAGGAGCAGGGACTTGTAATTTTAACAAATTTTTTTTTTTTTTTAAATCACAACCTGTAACAATATCTTTATAAGACTATAAGAGGTTCAAGAAAGTGAAAAGACAGCATATAAATTCAACTGAACTATCTCTTTAACTTGGTAAATATTTGGGTTCGAAAAAGTAGAATAATATCCAACATTATAGTAAAATAGCTGCTGACTTTGCCATCAAATCTACAGCACTCCAAATACACCTATGTGAGTTATTAAAGCTGCACGGTGAAAGTTGCAAATATGCCAAACTTTGATCATTTAATTGGGAGAGATTAAAAACAATAGGAAACATGCAACAAATCAAGTAATCTTCTAAACACAAACAAACTACTGGAATCTCTTTCAATAAGAAATTTACAACTTATAATATATTTCAGAATCTTCTCTTATCATTTAGGAAGCTAATTACAAAGAACAAAGAGGGCACCATAAAATCATCAATTACTATATAAAAAGGATTCATCAGACAACGGTGCAACCTCATGTGGCAAGTGAACACTATATATTACTTTCATCACAATGCAGAAAGACTCCATATGAAAAAAGGAATTTTACCTTGGCACTCAATTGCCGTCGATTATCTTGCTTAACCATCTCCATTAAAGCTGTCTCCAGCTCCTCAGCTCTGACAAAAGTAAGAAACAACTCAGAAATCAATATCAGATTATATAAATAAATATTTAAATGGCTCATATGGCATATGATAATGTATGTACAAAAAGGTGATTGGGATTTGGGACTAACAGGTTTTGTTAGTTTGTAGTATATGAGTTCAGAAAGAAAATATTGTTAAGATTTTATATCCTTTATTGAGTAAGACTGAAATTTAAAAGAAGAAAAACTGCACAGAACTAAGCAAAATGTGTTTTTTCCAGTCAAGTTAATATCAAACTCTACAAATAATGTACGAATGAAGATTGTCGCTTGGCTGGTGGAGTAAAGAAAGGGCAAAGAAATAGAGAAGGAAATGTTAACAAGTCTCTAGCAATTCAAGGTAAATGACATAAATAAAGGCTCTAAATGAGGCTGTCAAGTTTCTTTTCATCACAAGAAACAACCTGCATGAATTCAATTGTTAATCATGCAATGTATCTTACTAAAATTCTTGGCCCATATGGACTCTCGAAGTGAAGATGAAAGCTTATTATAGTTTTTCGTGCAAAAACCCAATACATAAATGATTCAGGCTGCAAAGATATGGCTTTAAAGATAAAATCAAGTTCCTCAGAAAAAAAGAAGAGACAGACAGAATCAAGTGGATAGGGAATTTCCAAGAATAGTTAGGATTGGGGGAAAAAGAATTTTATGTGAAATATGAGTGAGCACAAGACAAAGTTTATTAATGCTCCCTAGAGATGTAAATTGAGATGACATGTTAATGAGATTCATAATACAATTAATTAATTTTCAAAATCCATCTCATCTCGTCTCACTTAAATTTTAATGAGATGAAATAATAATGAAGCAGTACTAATTAAAAAATCTCATTTGTCTCTCATGAACCTAAATACGACAAGTAAAAATACAAAAAAAATTGAAAAAATAATATATGATTATTTTAATGTCAGTCTAATACAATATATGCTTAAAGTTAGGCCCATTAAGACTACAATCTAAATGAGATAAGATAAGATGAGATGATATTTAAATGAAATGAGACAATATTGTACCATGAACCCATTAAAGACGCTAAATGAGACATGAGATGAGCTAAAACATTCCACTCTACATGTCTAATGCTCCCCAAAAAAGAGCATATCTCTCAAAATATGTCCGTCCCAACTACTCTTGCACTATATGGTATACTACCAACAACCACAAAAAAGTAGTTGGTCCAAAAAAAAAAGGCCAAAATATTTTTTTTTCATGCAAAGGTGGCAATATACACTATTTAGTTAGAAAATCTTGTACCAAAATAAGAGCATTAACCTGACTTCAGCAGATCTTTTCTCTCCAAGAAGCCTGCACATTTCAACTTTTAACCAGACCACCTGAATGTAGTTCATATATTAAGTTTTGAGATCAAGAGGAATATGCCACAATCAACAACATGTTTCCAAGTTAAAATAAGGAATAAAAAATTAACTTAGCCAGTTTTTACCATGCCATGGACAAAATGACCAAGAAGTCCTGTCTTCAGAGCTATTTATGTACACATCAAAATGACGACTAGAGAGCATATGACAAAACAAAATATAACCCATCTCTTTTCATCTTCTTCCAGTATTATTTATTCTCAAGTGAAATTCCACTCAAAATCAGAAAGATGCTCAATTTTATTCAGAGGACTGTGCAAGAAAGCTAAAGTGAGGTGACGCAGTTTAAGTGAATCTTACTATGGGATTATGAATTCACTGTTACCAGTGCTTGTTTCATCATTACCATCTTCAGTTCAGAGGTCAAAACAGAATAACCAAATGACATGAATGAAAACAGTGCCCAAACAACTCTTCATGGCAAAACAAAATGAATCAACACGAAACTCAATAACATAAATGAAAACATTGATGAACGTGAAATGCAAACAAAGATAAATTCTAATGCTCTACATTTCTAATTTTCAACAATAATACACATTGTGGTGTGGTAATTTGAACACATGCTTTTATTTATATGCAGTATCAAGGAATTTTCATTAGCACATATAGAAAAAGTTCACCTCCCTACTACATTAAACAAAGGACATAGAACAGCAAAATGCAGGAATCCAAAAAAATACAGAACCTGTTCCTTAAGATCTGGGACAGAATCCTTCTCCCCATCCCCAGTCAAGCTAATTAGAATTTCATCTGCATTAGAGGACTCAGACTCGGAACTAGACAAATTTCCATTCGCCTGTGCGTCACTCAATCGGTTTTCTTTCTTTGTTTTTGTCATCATTGATTTGGGATCTTGCTTAAAATTATATAGTTTAGATGCCAGACCTTGAGAATCTCTCAATGCTTGAAGTCCTTTTGATCTTTCCTCAAGTGTCGTCATTACAGCAGGTCGATGCTTGTCTCTCAACTCTTGTAATCTGGTTTCATGTACATTTTGGTAACCCATGCAAGCAGTTAAGACTAATTGACTGCTGTCAAATGTTGATCCAGCCAGTGACTGCAGCAAAGTGACTGCATCTCCAGCATCTTTTGTTGTAACTAATGCAGGGCCTACAGCAACATTAAGTTCCATAATACGCTCATATTCATATTAAATTTCCTCTTCTATATTAAAGTTTTGAAGAGTCCAGTAAAGGAAAACTCAAAGTATTTTGCCATGTACCATATAACTCCATTATAGCAAGTGCTGTTTTAAAAAGCATGACACGGTTTCCTTCAAAAAGAAGCACATCCCACACGCGTAGAACTGAATCCAATAAGAAGACATCGAGCTATTATAAGTTTTTATGAAAATATTTCTAGTCTAGGATTCTAGATCAAAAGAGCTAAAAAGAATAATAACTAACCAGATATTATGCATGTATAATAACTAATAAATAATAAGACGCACTTTTAAATATATATTGTTTTAGTTGCTAAAGATACATATAAAACCTTACCGCTTTCCCAAGGAAGCATGTTCATAAAAATTGAAATGAACCACGGTCCAGTAACCCATGCCACCTGAACTCCCAAGTAATCTAGATGATTGACTGCACTTGAGGTTTTGATGACATTAGTAACTTCCCATCAAAATGCAAATTTCTCTCAAAGAAAACACTTGGACAAAGTACAAAAATATACATACATAATTTAGGAAATCTCTCCCGTACCAACTCCTCGAAAACAAGTTGATCTACCTGATAAAATGTAACAGTTAAATAGGATGCCCTTGTTCCTACACATACCACCTTGAGAAAAGAGCAAAAGGACACAAAAACAGAGGCAGACAGCTGAAAGTAGAGAACAGAAAATGTTACCTGGGACTCTATCATTTCCTCAGAGTAATAACCATCAAAATAGTCATCAATGATGCCCATTAAGGTCCTGTTTTTACAAAATTTCTGATTTAAACATAGCTAAGATTTGTGATGCTGAAAATTCTAATGTCAAATATGTGGCACAAATAGTCCTGTGTTTCCTCAGGATAAATGAAAATTACAGAAGAAAATCAAGTTAAACACGAAAAATGATATATGTCATGTTAAAAGATACAAAATCATGCCTAAAACGCAACACAGTGACTGAGGAAAAAGGTTAATAAGTACCCACAAGTTAACAACCTAATGAAATTTTGGGCTTACCAAAAGGCATTCTCTTCGGGCATGAGAAGTAGCAACAATCCAGCAAAGAAGTTCATAGCCTGCATGCAAATTCAACATCAAAACTTACAATGTTGAGAAGCATGAAATAAGAAGCATAAAAAATTGGCCCAATAAACCACAACTATGTTTCAAGACCAATGACCTGACAATACCCAACGGAGGGATTATGTCGAGCATAGGCCGTAAGCAAACGCCTTAAAGCATTTCTACCATCCTCATCTAGAGCAGGATGACCAGGAAACGTTCGAGGCAAATCCTGCATTTAAAACCATTTATATTATGTCTAAAATTTCAAACTTATATTGATTGATATTGAACACCCATATTAGAGGCCGAAAATGAAAAGAACCTTCTCAATTTGGCCTTTCCATTTCTCAGGTAAACTTATGGAATCTATAACTGAACCTTTAGAGTTGTTGTCTGAGTCCAAACTACATTTTTCCACGTAATTGCTAGAGTTATTTTCTGTTAGTAGATCTTGGTAATACTTATCCACACGCAGTACCTTCACACCAACAAAGGCTTGCCATATCTGAAATTTCGGAACATAAGAATTATTGAACTAATTATGAACTTTGTTTTATAAAGAGAGCCCAAGAGTGTAAAACAAACCTCTCCCCTCATAGCCATAGGCAATCCTCCACGAACAAGCACCTCCAACTCTTCTTTCCAAGGAAATACTAGTTCTGTAGGTAGCACAGAAACAGCATCTACAACAGGAGCATTGACATTGTCACTTAAAGAGGCATCTTGAACCGGATCTGACCTCTCCACATCATAGAACTCATCCTCAGAGTCCTCCTCAAACACTCCTTCCAAGGACCTAGCCTCTTCAGTTTTAGGAAGTGACTTTCTGGTTCTCTTGTCATTTTCAGCCTTTGAAAAGTTGCTTTTCTTTTTCACACGAACATTCATCATGTCCTCAATAGCTCGAAGGGATGGTCTGATCTCAGTCCAAATTTGGATTCCATGAGCTTTTGTCTCTTCAGTGGCTAGTTCTTCCTGATTACAAACATTCTCAGTTGAACCATTGAAACAAGGCGTCTGCTCACTAGAAACATCTCCTTCGACTTCTTTCTCCAAATTAGCATCTATTTTTTGCTCAGAAGCTTCACTATACAAGGGAGTTTTATCTTCTTTGCTAGACAACCCATTAACAAGCAATTGCACAGAGTCTGCTTGTCTTTCAAGGAAAGCTTTCCACCTATCTGATCTTTCTTCCTCTTCTTCCTGAAATATAAAGTACATGGTTTAAAAGTTGAATCTTAAAATTTACATCATTTCAGGACATCAAAATCAGAAACATCAACCACCAAACCCAACAATTACTCTCTTAACTCTTCCTTCAAGTATTTCCAGTTTTTTAAGCATAATCTTGCATCAGTAGGCATAAAAAACAGAACTTCCCATCTTTATCAATCTCACAGTATATTCTTAACATACAAACAAAGACAGTGAAGACAAGTAGAAGGAAAACCTTATAGATGTTAGCATATTCCCGGTATCTCTGAACGTGCTGAGGTCTAACAGCAAAACCATATGCGTCCCTGCACGCAGCATAAATGTCCATCAGTTTCCCAGGTTACACAAACTTTATTTATTCATTGACGCTCAAAGCACGTTCACAATCATATGTTCAACGGTATAAGCAACCCAAATATGGGCCCGCTCAAACGATCTATTTCAAAAATTAGATTTCAACAAATCTCAAGAACGTGACAGCTCGACTAGTAGTACCTTCAGTCGGCCTCCAGAAATTGACGACTCAGGCTCAAAAACAACATAAATATAATCAGCCAAAACATCAATTCCAAATTTCTTAGCGCTCAGAATTGCAGCAGCGAAGTCTCAGTATACTACAAACCACACTACCTTCATGTAAACTCTTCGGAGAACACCCCCCTCCCCACACACACACACACAAAAACGACTCCCAAATTCTACGAAATTACCATCAATTCAAAGCACTACCGACACCTACAACTGTTGAGAAATCAATCTAACCCGTCAAATATATCGTCGAGCACAGTCCAACCAAGTCGCTTAGACTCGATCACCACAGAATCCAACCCCAAAATGCTGAATCAACAACAATTCAGACAAAGAAACTAATCCAATACGGTTGAACCAATCCAAATAGAAGCTGAAACTTGACGGATCAAAGAGAGAAGGAGTAAAATGTAAAAGCCATATAAGGGTTTGGGAAGGCGGACGTGGAGGGAAAGGAAGTAAGTACAGAGAGAGAGAGAGAGAGAGTACCTCTTATGCTCGAAGGGGATGAGCGGATTAAGCGAAGGTTTAGTAGTAGCTTTCATTTGTGATCGGATTAGGTGGTCGAGAAGAGCAAAGATTTAGTTGGAGTTGAAGATTTTGGACTCCCCACTTTGATTCTTTCTTCTTTTTTTCCTTCTTCAACTGAATTTGTTTATCTGAAGCTCAAATCTCCCACATTATCTCTGTTGTGTTGTGTGTGAGATGGAAACGATGGAGATTTTGTTTTTGTTGAGGGGTTGATATGATGTTAAGGAATGTGACTGTTTTGGTTTCAATAGAGTAGAGAGAGAGAGAGCCGGGATCACATGCACAAGGGCGAAATTAGCGCCTATTATTACCCCAAAAAAAAAAAAATTATATGTACGAGTTGCATGAGTATTTAATATATGTTATTAATTATACAAAATATTATTAATATTTATATAAAATAATTAATAAAAAAAATTCTCATTATTACATGTGCTCCATTTCCTTAGCACGGAGTTCCAAACCCAAAAAAGTATGCTGGTGCGTAGGGACAGGCGATATTAATAATCATATAACTGCTTAATTTCGGATAATATTGGATACTAATTTTCTATAATTAAAAATATATTTAATTTAAAATATTAAAATATTATTTATTTTAATATATTATTTAAATTATTAATATTAATTTTTTAACCGTTTAAAATATGTTTTTAAATAAGATAAAATATATAAATGAGAATTAATAAAATCCAATTTAATAAAACTAGTTTTTTATATATATATAATTATATAAATATATATTTGATTTCAATTAATTATAATTATAATTAGGACGTTATTATAATTATTTTTATTTTATGATCATTTAAAAAAATTATTAAATATTTATAAATAATTATTTATTGTTAAAATATCCACTTTTAATTATGTGCGCTTAAAGGTTGAATTATTTTGAAATCTCATTGCTTCCAATAGTGGTTTGTGAGACTGAAAAATGGGTCAAACAAAATTTAATTATCGATTTGGACTTTTTGTGGTTGCTATTATTGTAATCTAAGATACGGTAACTAAGTATTAATGTAAACAAATTTTTTATATTTTTAGTCTTCAAATTCTTATAAAAAATTACATATTTAAATTTAATTTAATTATATTATTTTATTAAAAAAATTATTTATTATAAATTATAATATTACTATAATTAATATAATAATTAATTATAAATTAAAAAATATATAATCTTATTATTTTAATTAATATCATATCAGTTTTTATCGTACATAACTCATAACATGCTCTATATAATTTTCTCCTTTCGTATCTATGGATGTATTTATTTTTATTAGTAGTTATTCATAAATTCTGAGTAGTAAATTACGTGGGTACCACAATAAATAATAAAGTGTTGAATTTGTTTTTTTAGTGCAGATACAGTAAGATTGAAAAGTAGTCGGTATATTAAAAAAAAACATTTAATATCTTGTAAGTGTTTGTAACAGCACGTAACATAGTTATAAAAAAAAATAATAGTTTAATTCTTTTATTATTTTTTATAATAGTTTAATATTTTTATTATAAAAACTAATAACATAAGATTAAGTTAATAATTTTTTTATTTTATTTTTATTTATTTTTTATTATTACTGAGATATCGGTTTTATAAATTCTTTTTAACAATAAAAATAATGATTATAAAATTGATAAAATTAAAATAAATTAAAATATTTAATTTTTTAATAATTAAATTATGACAGAATAAAAAATAAACTAAATTATTTTTATTTACATAACTAAATAATACTTGTGCGATAAAAAAACTTCATATGAATAATAATAACAAACTAAGTAGCAGGGAGATTTTACATCCATTGATATAACCTAAGATTTAAAATATGATTTATTAAATTAATAAAATTTTTACAATTAAGTTCATTTTTTTTTATGATTATACCAAATATTACAATAATTGCATTGAATTTGTACATAAATAATATCGTGTAAAATTTAACCCGATATTATTCATCGTATTATTTTTTATTAAAAAATTTATTTTATAAAAAAAGTATTTATTAGTATAATATTTGGTACCGTGGGTGGAAGAGTAATAAAAATTTAACATAATTTTTAGTATAAAATAATACAAAATTTGATATAAAATGATATTGAAAGTTAGACATGTTCAGAATGGTAGCCTCGTCCTTATTAGTTTATAAACACATGATTTGCATATAATAAAAAAATTTATTAATTTTATAAATTTAATTATAAATTATTTTAATTTATATTATTCTAATAATTTAATGAAATATAATATAATTAATTTATATTTTTGTTATTATTAAATATTTATATATAATTTAATAAAATTTATGTATCTCACATTATTGTTAGCTTACATCACAACATGCAACTCAGGTTTAGAGTTCTCTAAAATTATAAAAGAAACAAAGATTCTATGTTTTATTATAACTATATAACATATAGTAATTATAATCATTAATTGCACAAATTAATGTAACAAAGTTATAGTAAGTATTTGTAAAAAAAATCCAAGAAATCGAATCCTAAATGTTTAAATTTATAGTTTAAATATCAAAAGTAATTATAAAAATCGATAAAAAAATAAACTTAGACTTAGAGAAAGAAAATAATATCAAACTACATATATGAATGACTTCATTCTAAAGGGTTAATTCTATATAACATAAACACTTAAAAAAAAACAAATTTTAATTAAATTGATTTTGATAAACATTTTAAAATCACATCGAAATTGATTTTAATATAAGAAAATTCAAATCATCTTCACAATTATAAAATATATTAAATTTTATGAGTAAAAATATATTAAATATATTAATACGTTAACAAATTCAAATCATCTTCACAATTATAAAATTCATATTATACCATAAAAATAATTAGGACACAAATCAATTTTTGGAAATATTTGTACCTTCATTTTATTTTATTTTTTTACACTATTATTGGCTTCAATAAACATTAAGATTGAGATAACATCAAATCTCCCAGAGCATTTACAATGAAATAATCAGGAAAAATAACAAATTGAGAGAGAGACATATGTATTATGTAACGAAGAAAATTAAATTATGTTCGTTGACAAAAAAAATTTATCTGTAGAAATTATATAAGCACATCAATAACCTAAAAGTAAAAACAAATGCATTATGCAAGTGAAATTTTCATATATAATGCCTATAGTCCTAATTTTAGAATAAATTCAGCTACATAAAAAGTAAAACAACCATGTGTGAGAAAACGATATTATGTAGTTCATTCACCAAGCCAGAAATAACATGAACATATTCACCAAGCCACAAATTATATATATTGAGAATTGTTGTAATTATTAACAAATGCTTAAAATGTTATTTGTAAAATTTTAAAATTCATATTAATTATGAAATAATTAAATATCAAGTCTAAAAAAATTATGTAACTTAAAACAATGTCAATATGTATTTATTAAAGATAAATGTTATAGAATACAAATGCTTTAAAAATAAATATTGGTTAAATGAATTAACATCACTGTTTTTCATTAAAAATAATTAAAAGGTGGGTTTTTGGCCGATATGGGTTACGATTATAAAAACAATCATCAACAGAAGCAGAGAAATCAGTCCTCTAAATTAGTCACATTGCCTACCATTTTAACGCTTGCTCGAGTTGCTTCCTTCCCTATTATAATTTGTAGTATGTTCGATTTTCCTTTTTTTTTTCTTTTTCTTAACGAAGTTTATTTAATTTTTGTCGGAATTCGAGTGTTGTGCCAAATGAGTCTGTGTTCTTGATTCATTTTATTTATCTTAATTGGTAGATATGTTAAATTGTGGACTCAATTTCTAGAACATGAGACGACTTTAGGGCCAATCAGTATTTGACAAATGGATTGAGTTGTGTCTCAAAAGAAATTTCCTTTTGAGTTTTGATTTAAAGATATACGTTAAGTGTATCTGAGATTTGTATGAAATGGTAATTTACCCTTACGTGGAAGTCTAAAAATTGGTGTCTATACTCTGTATGGATTTATTTGGCGGGTGTTTTAATGAAAGAAGCATAGTCACTTTCGATATAACGTTGATGAGACACATATTACAATTAAGTAATTTTCATACCTCATTTATATTTTTTTGAATGAGATGTTATGATATTAATTAACATATTTTTCTTTCAAATGAATATAAGTAAAAATATAAAAAAATATATAATATATGATTATTTATAATTTAAAAGTTTAATAAAAAGAATTACAGAACATTATGTTTAAAATTAAACAATTTAAATGAGATAAAATGAGATAGATTATGAACTTATTCTAAATACTAAATAAGATATGAGACGAAATAAGACAATTTAATTTATATCTTAAATTTTAAATTTCATTTTTAACATTCTTCAATGATTTTTTATTATTTTTTATTTTAATATTTGTATGATTATTAGATTGGATGATGCTATCATAAGTATAAGTTCTGAATTTTATGTCAATTTGATTAATCGATTGCATTTGGATATACTTTTTGCATCTTTACTTTGTTACTGATTTATCTCTTTTGTAATTTAGATATTGTACCAATATAAATGAGTGCAAGTGTACTTGTCATATGACAGAGAATTTCTTGTTTCTCTTTATGAGTAGCTTCGTAATTGTAAGATGATTGTAGCACTAAGCTCTTCTATTTTAGTGGACAAACTTGCTTTCCATTTTAGCAACATGGATAGTAGCTGGGGAGCAGCTGCTACAACAAGCATTTTCATGGCTTGATGGATATATTGCACGGAAGGTACACTATTTCTTTGTTTGTTAGATTTCTTTTGGCTAAATAACATGGGGAAAATTATAGTAAATATTTATTATTTTTGATAAGTCACTTTGTTTTTCAGATGAATTTAGGATCTGCTTTCGGTGCCTTTTTAGATTCTGTTGCTGATAAGGTGTGCTCTTTCTTCTCGAATGGCCTTTAAAAATTTTATTTTGAACTATTTGACTCTCAGAAACACACATTCCTGCAGTCATTCTTTGTATGCTTAGTTGTTGAATCCTGCAAGTAATTTGTTTGTCAAGTTTGTTTGATGCAGCTTATGGTCGCTGCAACATTGGTCTTGTTGTGCACCAAACCTTTGGATGTTGATATATTTAGTCAAGTACCGTGGCTACTCTCTGTACCTTCAATTATTATTATTATCGGTAGAGAGGTAATGTTACTTACATTTGTTTTGTTATATCTCTTTATCCTGCTAATCATTGGGGCAGTAATTTATACCATACGTATTTTGTTCTTTTGGTCACAAGTGCTTGTTTTATGCATCATAAAATACCTAATTTAATGACTTATTATGTAAAATGTTTCTCTCTCTGCATCTTACATCATTGCTTCTGCTATAATCTTCAAAAGTGTCTGACAAATCTATTTGCTGCTCGTTTATAAATAACAATGTCTGCAGTTAGAGAATGGGCTGCTTCTCAAACTAGCAAGCTCTTGGAGGTTTGAATCCATTCATGTTATCTTTGTCACTTAAAGGAATTAAAAACTACATGTGTTGTAAGCAAACTAATAGGCTGCTTGCTATTCCAGGCTATGGCTGTGAATAACTTGGTAAAGTGAGAAAACAGCCACACAGATGACTGCTCTAACCATCCTCCTTGCAACACGAGATAGCAGGTTCAGTGCCTCATTCCTCTGCTTTTATGGACTATTCTTTTCTGTTATTGTCCTCAGTGAATATTTGTGCTTTCTTAAGCATATTTGTTGGCGACATGTTTTAGTTATCTGCTTGTTTTTAGAAGACCATGCCTTTTTCCCCCCTTCCCCCAATTGGTCAGTCTTGGAGCACCTGGGTTTCTAGTAGGATTTGGCATTCTTTTGCTTTATATTTCAGCTGGACTTACTTTTTGGTCCTTGGTCGTGTATATGAGCAAGATATGGAAAGCACTGCTTAAGTAGTGATCAATTCTGCTGTTTGTATTAATTGAGATATGCATTTTCCATCCTAAGGTTTGGTTTTTAGTGTGTTTTATACGTTTAAATGATCATCTTCCGACTTTGAGATGGTCGGTTGCACAAGAAGGACAAAGAAAGATGGCCCTCAGTTGCTTACACACTGCGGGAGCATTCCTCAAATATCATGAGGAGAACAGATTTTGTCAGGAGTTGACATCATTTATTTTGATTTAAACATGAATTCTCCCATTTGGGGTTAGTAACGCTTTCTCAGTGGCTGCCCCATTGTATTTATTCTGACA
Source organism: Hippophae gyantsensis (assembly GCA_030763125.1). Lineage (NCBI taxonomy): Eukaryota > Viridiplantae > Streptophyta > Magnoliopsida > Rosales > Elaeagnaceae > Hippophae > Hippophae gyantsensis. The sequence continues at coordinate 52,579,150 of CM061033.1, forward strand.
ACAATGACTCTGTTATGAACCAGGGGGCAACAATGAGATGCATATAGATTTGAGTCATAATTTTAGTTGCTTGATGCTCGCTTAGTATTTAGTACTGTGTTGATATACTCCTCCAGTGAAGTTACATTCTGAAAGAGCTTACCCACAATTCAATTCAATGAACAGAACCTAGAAATATTCTTAAAATAACTTGTTATTCTCAGGGTTTTTTTTGGGTAATTGATAAGCTATCAATTTTGACCTCTTTGTCGTTTCAGTTATAGTTACGTACTTCCCCAACGACATGGTGTCTTCACATTAACTGTCTGTTTTCAAAGTCATAAATAGAACTTGCATTACAAAAAATGGAATATGTGAGAGCTTTTCTTGCACTTGATTCAGAGCTGAGCCTGCAAAATAAAATGATAAAGGGTAAATAATAATAACCTAGCTATCATCTTAAACGTATCATCTGCTATAGTATTAATCTAAGAGGCCTCACCGATATGCGTTTCTTGTAACTTTCAACAAGCTCTTTTGGGTCGCATTTAGTTTGTCTGTAACCATCGATTTTGTTCATCTCCTGCAAAAATAATTGATCAAGTGAGAAATTTTCCATTTTACTGTCAATTCTATTTATTAATCAATTTAACAATATATATATTAATATTTTTTTTAAAGAGAGATCTAATGAAGCTGAGCATTACAGATGTGTAGTATGCGAAAATGATCACTTTAATCCCATAGACACTCTAGTCATTTATTTATGAGATTGAAATCTTTAGTCCTGTATTTCCAAAGGATGAATGTGGACTAGCCCACAGTTTTCAAAATTATACATAATAGAAATACTTAAATTTCAATAATTACTGGACTAGAAGTGACATTTATGAAAATAACATGATTAAAATGTTCAATTTAAGATTTAACATAGGACTGTATATTATTTAAGGGACTATGACTAATCAAGTCTTGTTCATAAGCTCATACCTGAATCCATGACTCGAGTTTAGGCCTGCTTGCAGTGATGTCGTACTTCTTTACATCCAATAGGAGAAGCTGAAATCTTTCAATGAAAGGAGCATAAGCAATGTCCACCTGGAGTTCATGAACAAGTGTCAATAATGAAACAAACACAATAATAATTCAATTCAGGAGCATATTGCAAACAGTTTTTGAATCTTTAATAGAAATTATAGTCCAATCGTAAATTACCAGGCTCAAACAGCCAAGAAAGAAAGGTCCATCTTCAAATTTGGAAAGAGCAATTTCAATATAGTCAAACGCAGCACCTAATTCAATACCTTACTAGAGTCACATTTGTTTATTCAACTAAAAAAAGGAACAAAAAAAAAAAGGAAAAAAAAAAGTTGGAATTCACCAGTTTCTTCTTCATCTCCTTTTAGCGATGAGTAGACAGATTTACTGAATGGGCCAGTATAGCAAAACAACTCTTCTCCAAATTCCCTTTTTGCAGGATCCTGCATATACTAGTTTATGAGCATTTACAAATATATCTAAAGGAAGAAATTCACAACATTATATCCCAATATCTTACATCAGGGAAAAGTGAAGGCCCTTCAAAATGACTGTCAATGTATTTAATCAAATCAAGACTCTCTCCCTTGACTTCATTCTTGTGTTCTAATGATGGCACCTGTGTTCAAATTCCACATCATAAACATCTTTCAGTGAGTAAAATATCAGATTGGGTGTGAAATTGATTCATTGTTTTTCAATTTAACATCCATTGATTAAAAGATCAATTTGATATAACAGCCTTCAAAGAAATCTTAAAATGGAAAAAAACTTCAGTGAACTTAGATTAATGTTTGAATTGATACATTCATGTTTACATGTAATTATATATTATTAAACATTCTTCTCAATCATGTGAACTTTAATAACATGTCATTGGAAGGGTGATCCGATATATAAGCTTGTATTGTAGATCAAGATTACCTTATTTGGTGGGTAGACTTTCTCCTTATACCAAGAAGGTCTGTCTTGTAGATCAATAGGAACCAATTCTATCTTTTCCTGCAAACCCTGTTCCAAACAACTACTAGTGAACTAACAGAAGAATTGATGCCCAAATAAGAGTAGAAAAAGGACCAAAACACCTTAAGGGGATGTTTGTAACAAGTCCTATTTTCAATTCCAGTCTTTGAACTCAAGCTTTCAAAATGTATGTTGTCCGGTAATTATTTCTATTTTCAAGTTCAAAATCAGGTTAGAATTTCATGGTTTTTGAAATTTAAAAAAAGGTTTTAAAAACCATATTCTAAATTTACTTTTCTTTTCATTAATTAACTTTTTGTCGTGACTTAGTAAACGAAATAAGAAAACAATTTTTTTTGTCAAATGAGTTTTTTTTCCTAAAAGAATTAGAAAATAGAAAACTAGTTTCAAGCAAAAAAAAAAAACTTGAAAATAGAATTGTTTAAAAAACGAACCCTTAGCAACCAATAGATTGTAATTATTCACATGACAGTAAAGAACATCTTTGTTTTGTTATGCTGCCCAGAAAAGGCAAGAAAAGAATGTGTATTGAGCTGTTCATAATAGTGAAGCCTGACATAAGTAATGAGAAAACCCACTAACCAATGCTTCTACTTCAACTTGTCAAGTTTCTTGACTAGAATTCAGAAGAAAGCAAGAAAGAGACTAGAACAAAAAATAGAGATCACGAAATTTTGAAGAGTGTTCTTCTACCTTACAGTTCCTTGTAATCCATACTCGCTGGGCATACGGACATGTGTATGATATATATAACCTTCAGCATTACAACAAACAGTTCACGTGCATATTAGAATCACAATGGCAGAGCTTTAAGGGGGCTGGGTGGGGCTCTCGCCCAGGTAAAAATTTTAATAAAAAATTAATTACATATATATTTTTAATATTAAATAAATATTTTACTTGTAATATTATAATATATTATGTTTAATTTTGTATGTACATATTTTAATATATCGTTGTATATATTAATAATATTAAGTAGATATATAGACAAAAATGATATAAATAAATTGTGAATAAAATAGTTAAATATATGTATTTTTATTTACACATTTATCAAATATTAATTATTTGCAAATACAGATTTATAATAATATATGTTATATAAAAATATTTCTTAAATTCATACAATATAATCCAAAAATATTTCATATATTTAACTTTAATTCATGATAATAAAATATCAATATCAAATATTATAAAAATAAAAAAATAAACATGACGATAAACTTAAAAATAAAACTATTACGATTTTTCATTCATATATTAATTTTTTTTCATATTTTGTTTAACTTTAAATATTTATTTTCTCTAATATTATATTACTTCACATTTTATTTTATTTGAATTTTTTTTAATATTTTTCATTTATTTTTATCACTACTAAAAGTGGATTCATTTCTTAAATGAAAGAAAACATATATAACAAGACAAAATAATATATATGTTTGTTAGTTTTTAACTTTTTAACAATATATATTTTTAAGTATACTATAAAGTTAAAAATCCTAAATCAAATCTTATCATTTATATTTTTATACATTTATTTTAGTTTTGGTTTTGAACAATTATACATGCATAGTATTAATACTTATTTTTTTTATAAGTTATAATGTATTAACTTTATATTTACCTTTTAACATAAAATGAAATTTTTATCTTTAATCTAGAAAAATCAACACAACTATTAACATTTTACTAGATATATTTTTACTCCTTAATATTTAAATATAATTTTCTATATTTTACTCCTTAATATTTTTCTGGGTCAGCCATTGCATAATAACAACAACAAAATGCAAAATATCTTATAAAGGATAACAAAATGTTGAGAATATAAGAAAGTTATGAACCGAATAAAACAAATATTGAGGGCAAGAACGTGAAGTTACCTGGTTTTACCATCGAAGATCGGAGGTGGGTCCGAAGTAGAATTAAGAGCTGGTGGAAGCACCTCTTGTACAATTCTTCACAAAAAAGAGAACCCATATTTGACAGAAACAAAAGGAAAGGATTCAGATGAAAAGAGAGGGCAAGCCATATGTAAAATCCAATTTCAGTGTTACCCAAACGAAGAAAACCACACAATATTAGATTTCAGCTGGAAAAGAAAACAAAAATAACCAAACAAATTGACTTTTTTTTTTATACCCAGTTGCCATTGTTACAAAGACAGCAGTTTTTCTAGCTCTTCCAAACTTTGAAGCTTGAAGCCGAAGCTTAGAGAGAGATAGTTTTTTTGTACTTTGAAAACTAATCTGCGCAAATTTGTTGGAGATTGAAGACGGAGTGATCGACACTGAAGCTGAATGATTTTTGGAAGTGGTGGCTGTGCCACAACTAATTTTCAAAGTTGGCATATTTGGTTTGGTTCTAGAACTCCTGATTTGAGGTCACTAACATCAGCTTATAACGAGTGATTGACATTATACCACGTGGAAAATATGTGTTATCCAGATTTGTACTTTATATTGTTTCGTTTGTTACTTAGTCATTTTTTTCTAAAAAAATGATTTTTTGTCAAATTTAAATGGTTTTTATAAATATTTGGTTTTATAAATCTTTCACTATTAATAAATCTCAAATATTACAATTAATATAATGTTTAATTGCTTATACATCACTTAAGTTTGTAGTGTTACTTTTTCTCAAAATTTTGGCTTGAGTCGTATTTGAGTTCGGTATGTATATATATTTTTTTGGTTAAGATATCAATTTTTTTAATTGGATGTAAGCTTAGTCTTAAAACATTTGAAAATATTTTAGGATAATTTTTTAACTTTAAATTAATATACGAATTTAAATAATATAAAAAATTATAAAATAATAACATATAAGTATATATGTTTTATAAAATATTAAACTTAACTTATACTAAAGACGAGATTGGTAATATAAATATTTAACTTTAAATACAACTTTAAAATTATGATGATAGATTGAGCTATATCTATTAAGACTTAATTAAATTTAAGTCGGATGAAATCATATTGAATCGTTATTCGTTTTATCTCGTTCCTAATTGTATGATTTTGTAGTCTTAATTGAAAAAAATAAAATCCTAACCAAACGTCATTTAAGTTAACGACTGTTTTATAGCTTGGGTTAGGGCAAACGAGTTCATATTGGATTATCGTAGATACATTGCATTCTGCTTCTCCAAGTACAGTTTGTCTTGGACTGCTAGCCTCAACAAAAAACAAGGTGGAAGAACACACGAGGAAAGCAGTTTTACAGAGGCAGGTTAGTTTTATGCTTAGACTAATAGGTTTTGAAATAAAGGAGCACTAAGTTGATTAAAGTTTAAAACCTCATATATGTTTTCATTTAATATTTGTACACTTCTGTAAAGCTATCTCTGTATTCTGATATAGATTGCTTGTCTTTGAGAAAACTAAACTGATTATGTTTATAGGGAAGCATATTGTTGCAAACTTGCAACAGAGATCCCTGTTGGAAGATTGGGTTTGACAGTTTGCTATAGTATTAGATTTCGGATCTTTATCAGCGGCTCAGGTTCCAACAAGGGTGCACGGAGAGTTACTGGTAATCTCAAGTGACCTAATTCAGTACATTCTGTAGGTTTTATTGGTACATTATTTGCATAATTTCATACTTGTTGAAGACGGACCCAAACCTGTTCTAACTAGAAAGGAAAATTTGATTTTTAATAGCCTTGCAAATAAATATGCTGGGCATTTCTTGACTCTGAAGACACAAGCAAAATTTCAAATAAAATAAATAAATTTGGGAGAAAAATGAATTGAAATAGCATATTTTTAAGCTAAGATTAGCTTTAGGCTTTTGCTTTGTTAAAGATGTGTTTCGAACAAAGCGTTGGCTTTGTTTAAAGACAACAAGTTTCAAGAAAATGTCGTAAGATGTTGAGTAAATCTAAGAAAAACCTAACAGTCCCTTTTTATGCTAATGATAAAAATTTCACACTAGACCTAACAGTCCCTTTTTATGCTAATGATAAAAATTTCACACTAGACTGCATTTTTGAGGAAGCATCTGTAACAGTCAAAAAAATAAAGATGACAAATGTGGAATCTCTTTCTTTCTCAAAGTAACCTGTCTCCCCAAGTAACTTTTCCATTATACACAAGCTCAAACACTAAAAATGGAAATAATACTAGGTTTTCATTGGCACTCATCCTTTATATGCCAATCACTGCCATCCAATCCACCAATCATGGATCTCAAACGATTTGCTCATACTCTATTGAGATTGAGACAACATGGGCACCATCTGCTGATACCCAAGATCATATGAGCTTTCGATTCAGTAACTTGATTGGGAATTCGATTATAGTGAAGCATTTGAAAAATGCCAACGTGTTGTATGCTCCAAAAAATGGATTTGAGAGAAGAGGTGAACCTTATGGTGAGTTTAGACAAGGTGTCATCGACATGTTTTAGGCAAATGGTCCATGCATGATTGATTGGAGACTTTGATGGTAGTACTCATCTCTTTATGTGTTATATTTTACAAGATTTATACCAGATAGTGTTTGGTATTGATATAACTATTGTCACTCTAAGAAATAGGGTTTTGATTGTCTTGCTGCTAGCTTTGTTGAGGATTAATCTGAAAAGCCTGCCTTGTCAAATAGTCCAATAACACCATTTTTTTTCTTTTTTATTTAATCATAAGGAAAGGGTCACTACAAGCATACCAAGTAAAGAAAAATTAAAGAAACCAACAATATGCAATTGAGAAATTGCATGCAATTACAAAAGAATCAATGTATATATTTCTCTCACATCTTTGACATCAGAAACATCAAACAAGGATACGAATCAAAGAGGAGAATCAGAAAACAAGTTCAAAAGCATAGGACTATCAACAGTGTAAAACCTCATCCGTGACAAAGCCTTGTTTTGGAAACCCTTAAAGCAAGAATTCTCCTGTGGAATCAAGGCTAGCCAAAAGGTTAAAAGATTTGCTCCCCAAGGTGTCTTTCAGAATTGTAATTTGACCTTCTTTGAGAAGTATCTCTTCATCAAGGTTCTCTATCTTCTTTTTCATCATGTTAACTTCAGAGTTTAATAGCATGTTATTCTCATTGTATTGCTTCACCTCCTCCCACATCAAATCTCTTTCCCCAGAGACTTTCTCCATTGTGCCCTTCACAACTTTTAATTCCTTCATAGATTCGTGGAGGTCATCTTGTAGCCTATTAATGTTATCATCCTTCTTAAGGGTCTACAATGAAATTGCAAAAAAATAATTTTAACTTTCCCAACTCAAAGAAAGAGTGTAAAAGATCAAGAAAATTCAAGAAGACTAAGAGCAGGGGGTAAAAAAGTACATTAAACATCAATAGGTTAGATGATAAGGCATGCATATTAGATTGAGCAAGAAGCACCAACTATCATCGTATCAACAACAATATTAAGTCAAATGTAGGTTGCTCAGTTGTAGCTAGAGCACAAATTCCACACCAGTGGCAGATATTTAAAAAAAATAGGGCAAAAATGCAGTATGTGAATGTATATAATGAATAGTATCTATATACTTAATAGGATAGAGAAACACCAAAAGTAAAAACAAAATATAAAAATTAGCTTAAAGATTGATGCCCAGTCATCCAGGAAACTACCTGAAGCTCAAGATTCCGCAACTTGTGGTTGACACAGGAAATGTTATCCATTGCATTTTCTACTTCACATCTGAGGATGTCATTACCTCTCACAGCTGTTGCAAGCTCAGCTTGCAGCTGCTCAATTTCGAGCTCTTTAGAGTACAGCTTTTCTCTTAATAAACTTGTCAAGAGAGTTTCTGCCTTGAGCTCATATTTTGTTATATCCTATGCAGATATAGGAAAATGGCAGCATCAAATAAAGGTATAAAGAATAGAACATGAAAAACTGAACATTTATTTAGGAACTAAAACTCTATGTTCAATGTAATTTCTTTACAAAAACAAAGTTGTTCACGGCAACTTACCTCAGGAGCCAAATCATTTGATTGGATTGATTCATTAGCATCCATACATCTTGACCCATGCTTCGAAGCAACAATATTGGATTTGTCATGCAATAAAACAGACATCATCTGTAAACTCCGCATTAAGGTTTCAACTCCACGCTTTAAGCCCTGAACTTTCATGTCAGATTCAACAAGAAAGTGCTCATTTAAACCATGCTTCATAACCTCCTTCTCCTGCTTAGATTCTAGGAATTGGTTTCCTTTCCCTTTGACAAACCTGAGTAAATTGGAACAAAGTTGCAAGCTTTCATTCAACATTGTTATGCCTTGATTTTGCAAGCAACATATCCTGTTCCACATTTCCTTATCTAGCTTCATAGTTAAAGCATCACTTTCTTTCCCGTTTCCTTTTAAACGGTTTAATAAACTTATATTCTCATGCCGTAGAGAATCAACTTCAACCTTCCATGACTCCAATTCCCTTCTCAAGGCCAGTTCGACTCCTGTTAACCTTATTTGCTCCATCTGCAGTTTTGCCACATGCTTATCAAGCTTCTCCTTTGATTGATCATTCTCTAATTCCTTGCTAAATGCTTCTCGTAAACCATCAGTTGTTCTCTCCTGTTCACTGCAACTTCTTAGTAATCTTGTAATCGATTTATGCAGCTCTTTGCACTCCTTCTCCTTCTCTGCGAAATTCTTTTCAAGACACAAACGATCTTCTTCTGCTGACCTATATTTTTCTTGAAAATCACAAAGATTTTTCTTAAGATCTTGATTCTCCTCATTCATGTCCTTCACCCTGGTAGTAAGGTCCCTAAGTTGTTGCTCAGAATGCATAATCATGTTTCTATTCACTGTTTCCTTCTCATTGAAATTAGTAACATCCCTTTGAAGCGACACATTTTTCTCTGCAAGCTCTCTAACTCGCTCACGAAGTCTCAGTTCCTCTGACTGGTATTTGTCAAGTTTTGTTGACCATTCGGTGGACCTTCTGTCCAGTTCCCTTTCTAATGCTGGTTGCAACTCATTTTTCTCTTTTTCTAGTCGTCTTTTTTGGGATTCAAGTTCTACCTTTGCCAGTCTGAGTTCTTCCTTGACAGAAGTTCTTTCATCAATTTGTGACTTTAGAAGGCTGGAAACCTCCAAAGCCAAGCTCATCTTCTCTTCAGTGAGACTTCTAATTGTCTGGAACAGAGAATGCACGTTAAATCCACTCTCTCGAAGAAACTTTTCCTGTGCCAGTTCTTCAGATAACATAATTACCCTTTCCTCAACTTCTTTTGATCTCCTTTGTAATTCCACATCTATGTCATCTACAGGTTCCTTGAGGTTCAGACCCTCAACATACTCCTCAAAGAATTGCTTTTGTAGACACATATAATCCTCCCCATGATTTTCGTTTATTGTCTCATAGGGATCATTTGATGAGTGACTTTTCTGAGCAACCATGTCTGGATGAGAACTAAAGCATCTATTTGAAGATCCACCATAAATATGTTCAAGGGTGACAGGCATATCAAGTTCAATTTCCTTCTGACTTGTTTTTTGAGCAAAGTGAGATTGAGAGAGTCTCTCAATGACATTCTTGGCAAGTCTTTGGGGAGATTCATGCCCAAATCCACTTTCAACACATTCTCTGGATGAGAAACGAAGACGGGAATTTTTAGCTTCTCTAAATGAATGAGCTCTGACTTTATCTTTAACACTATCTGTTGGAGAAATATTTGATGAATATCGAATTCTAGGAGGAAGCTGCCCACCACTGTTTCCAGTTCTAGAAAAATTCTTCTCAGAGAAATCATTCTTGGGCTTGTTCCTTTCCTGTTGCTGCTCTCCATCAATGTAACGATCCAAAATATTACCAGAGGCAATACTAGAGGAGCTAGACGAGCTCACTGATGACTCAAATTGCAACAGAGAATCAAAAGCATAATCACTCCCCTCAGACTGAATAGTTGGCACTTCAGAACGTTTAGACTTATGCCTCCCAGGAGCAAGAGCCCGACAACTGGCAGATTCCAAAGACAGATAAATGCAACCATAAAATTTCACAAGAAGATTCACCATGCAAGTTAATAAATGAGATTCAGTCAACCACAAAACAAAAACAAAAAATGACCCTACCAAAATGAATTATCACATTGCTGCCTGGAAACACTACTACAAGGAGGCCTGCTCTGATATATTGCAGAAGATAAATCTGCTTGACCTGACTCTATACCAGAGAAGGCTGTTGACGACATCGAACGGCTACGTCTTAGAGCTGGACTTTTATTGGATTTTTGGATACTATGTATTTGCTTTTGTGCATTGGAAAAGTCAATGGGGCTATTCTGAGTCACCTCATGCCGTTGGCCTTTCAGTCCATATTCCGATGGACTCTTCCAGTAAATTTGCTTATCAGTTGATGGTGGAAGAGATGCTTTGTTATTTCCATTGCTTGATGCAGAGGATTTGAAAAAGAACAGTTTCTTCATCTGCAAATCTTTAGCTAAAACTGGAGCTTCAGGTCATGAAATATCTTCGCAAGCTCTATAATGGACAGGGTATGACCAGTAATTAGAAACGAAACAAGATAAATTAAAATAAATAAAAAATATATAATTGGAAAAGGAAAGACATGCTCATAATCATCATTAAGATAAACTGATAAGACTTCAAGCTTTCAATGTATTTAAAGGTGAAGATCTTCGATTAAGTTTCTAATAACCATATTCTTGCAATACTTCCAGTTTCATCGCTTTTAAAACCTCAAAACCCTAGTCCTAAAGTACACCAAGGTCCTTCTAGGCATGTAAAGCCTCAAAAGTTGGGGGATCCAAACAACTGTAAGCTACAATCTATCCCCGAAAGCATCAAACAGACCAGCTCGTAATCTCAACTAAAAAGGTTTCTAGTGTTTCCACTAATATTTGCAAGTCAAGTAGATATAGAAGGATCAAATTCGATTCTATGCGTCTCTCTCCCGAACACACAATAACAGTTTTTTTCCTACTGAAATTTTGTAAGTAAAAAAGTGCAAGAAAATAGAAGCATAATTCATTATATCCGCAGCTAAAACTAAGAAACAAAACCCAAAAATAAATAAATCGGGCATAAAACTATCTAATAGTTTCTAGAACTACAGCTCTTTGTGAAACTAACAATGGTTTGGTTGGCGAGAAAATAGAAGAAAATGAAATACGCAAACAAATTAATTAACTTACTCTGTTAAGCTAATCTCGTAGACAATGAGGAACAACTCAGCTAAGCATGAGTTAATTATTGAACAGATTAAAATAACCCAGTCAAAGAAAAAGATAAAAAGAGCGATAGAATGTCGAAATAACTTTTCCTATTCATTGTCCTCAACTTTCTAGGCAAACGAACAGAACCTATGCCGGAAACAACGAAACATCACTTACAAGTTTTCTTTTTTCCGCTTTTCTTCAAACGGTCAAAAGAATTTCTTCTGCTACTTTCTACCACGAACGGAACCTAAAAAAAGCATTAAACGAAAATAAAACAATGAACAATAACAACTAATATATACAAAATTCTTTGAATAACGACTAGATTTTAATAACATTAAATTCAGATAAATTGGGAAAGTTATTTCAAATCTTGTAGTTATTTACTTACCAATAGTGGTCGGATAAAATATCTCAATAAAATTCAAAATTCAAATGAGAATAACAATTGGCCACTAGACAGAAAATACAATTTCTCCAGAAATCAGTCTACTACCTACATACTATAAATGAGGGAGACTCCTTGGATGAGAAGGCGATGGTTTTAACGGCATTAGTTGCCAGTATAACGGTGACGGCGGTGCCACACTGATAGGATGGTGAATCTGTGATAGTGGAGAACTTTTGAAGCTGTATTGCCCGCTGAAAAGGGTGGACAGTGAGAGAGGTCAGAGGAGCGTTAGATTAGAAGGAGGGGAGAGATAAAGTGCGGTTAAGTACACTTATAATAAGATTGTGCTTAATTACAAGTGGACACCTGTACAATGTGTTATAAAATTATTTTGCCTTTTCTCTCATTTCCTTCCATTTGAACATGAAAAAATGTAATTTACTTTTTTAAATTACATATATTCGTTATTTTAACCACCTTTATATTTGTAATACTTAAATTATTTATATAAAATTTTAATTATTTTTTAACTTTAAAAAATATTTTTCTCTTTAAATATCTATAAATTTCATGATAAAAAAACTAAAATTGAAAAAAAAATTATCTTAAAATATAACATTAAGATGACTAAAATATACTTAAAAAATATGATTAATGTGTCAATGTAAAGCTACTAAATTATCATTCTATCTCTTGATAATTTTAAGAAAATAGTATTTGATAGTTATATAAAATGCATTTTATATATATAAGTACATTAATATAAAATAATGAATAAAGAGATTCACTATCTTATATATATTCATTTAAAAATACCTCTCAATTTGATCCTTCAGGCTTCATGTAAATTTTGTTTTTGTGCATGTGTTAGTGTAACTCCATAGATGCACTAAAATTTATTTTTATGTAATTTTTATTCAAAAAATTATATTATTTTAATGTAGTGAATAATATTGTATTAAATTTAATACAACACTATTTATTGTGTTATCTTTTTTTATTTTCCTTTTTTAAACAATATAATGAAAGATATAAATATATAAATATCATTTTAGTTTTTTTATCTTAATTATATATCTTTGATTAATATTTGTTTTAATCATAGTGCAAAAATAACATGATATTTTTTAATGTGATATTTAATGTACTGCATTGAAGATGAGAAAATAATATGAAATTTTAATGTTTTAATACAAAAATTACAATAATATATAGTATTGAGTTACAGTGGCTTTAATATAAATGTAACCGGATTCTTGCAAATACTGGAATAAGTTAGGTGACTATAAGGAACCTTGTATATATTGGAACAAAACAAAAAAAAAATTGAATATATTTTTTTAAAATAATATTTGTTGTGATTTGAAATAAAAGATAGTAAGTATTATAATTAAATCAATACGTGAACTATAGTTATCTTTTAAGGAGAATAGTTATAGAAGTCTTTCATATTTCAAAGTTAGTGTTGCTTAATCTCACATATTATAAGATATATTTTTTTAGTTTTTTAAAACTGAAAACATGGTAAATTAATGATAAATTTTATTTTTTTAAAATAATTTTTTAATTAAAATATTATTTTTCTCATGTAAAATATTAAAACATAATAGGAATAAATGTAAAATTTAATATAAAATCATTTAAACAAAATCAACGATAATTATATCCTAACAGAAAAATTATTTAAATATATTATTTTTTATTTTAAAAAATAAATATTAAAACAAAAATAATGAAAATTAATAAATATTAAACAATTATTTTTGTAAATTATTTTATATAAAGTGTAACTTCACAATTATTAAAGAGTTGAATTTTAATATATATTTAATCATTTAAAAAATTATTTTAATAAAAAATTATTAAAATAATATTAGTTATTAACTTAATATTTTTTTCTTTTTATAATTGAGTTAAGTTCATTAATAAAATAATATTTTAAAAAAAATTAAAACAATGAGAATTTTATGTAATGTATAGACTTGTAGTTCTTCATCTTCTTTTTAGCTTTTTCAAAAGTAAACCTTAATTAATGGACAATCAAGCATAATCTACAAAATTACGTCGCGTCACCGACAACAAGAAAAAGGAAAAGCAAAGGAACTCGTGAATGACGGGACCAGTTCATTTTATAATTTTTTGAAAAATTATAAAAATAATATTAATATTAAAATAATTATATTTTAATTTACATAATATCTAATCGAATTACTTTTAAAATAAAATAAAATTTTATTTTTTTAACAAAAAAATACATAAAATTGATATAAATGATATTATTTTATTATTTTTACGATTATAAATTTTAAATATATTATTTTTTATATATCTATGATTAAAATTTATAAAAAAATTATTTATTTTAATCTCAATTATTAAAATAATATAATAATATTGTTAAAATTATTTTTATTATTATCCCGAACAAAAATGTGTAAATGGATTTTTTTATTCCTATAATAAATTACATTATGTGTTATTATTATTGTATAAAATGATTATTAATAAATTAAATTACCAAAATATCACCGTATTTGAGAATATAAAAAATTAAATAATAAATTAAATTTTTTTTTATATAAATATATTTTTAATGAGGGTATATACCGAAAGAGTTTTTTTTTTACTTAAGCATATAACCAAAGTTGAGGTTAATATATGACAATTTTATGAAAAATGCGACATAAATAGCAACATCTCATTAAATAAATAGAATATTGTGTTATAATTTGATAACAATTAACTACACACTTTATTACATTATATAAAATATATTATAAATTTATAATATATATTTTAATAATTATACAACTTACATATTTATAATTCAAGGCGTCATTTGTATTATCATTAATATATCTTATTTGAATAATAAAGATAAAATAGGATAAAATTAAAAACAAAATTTAATTATGTATACATAAATAATGAAAAAAAAGTGAAAAGTAATATTCATATGGTTTTAAATGAATTGGTATACTTAACTTTTTAATATATATAATTAAAATAAATATAGTGGATGGAATGAATATTACACAAAATTATGTAATTTACTCCTTTATTTCTCTTCTAAAACTCAAATAAAAAAATTAAAAACTTCAATTGCATTACATTACAAACCTGCCTTATTTCTCTAATTAAATCTTCCTTAAATATTATTTGGTAAAAAAAAAAAGTCATTGTATTGCTATAAAAATAACTATTAAATTTTGAAATGATCATAAAACATTTTTTTTATAATATTGTGCCAACTGCCCAGTAATTAATTTTATAATATATAACTACGTAATATTTTAATCAATAAAATTTATATTAATATAATTTTATTTTTAAAAATAATAAATAACCAGTCGACTTTACGAGGACGCTCTTTCTAATTTCTAAATTCTGTGTATACTTTCCCATCATGCATAATGATGAATAACATTGAGTCTAATAATTATATAGTGCTTTCACATTACGGCTACTACTAAACATCATTTTCGTTTCTTAGTTTAAAAAAAACTATTTTCTTTCAAATAACGTGAAGCGAAATGACCAAATTAAGATTTATAAGCAGAAAAATAAAGTTAGTAAAATGACATTACTCTTTTATGCTTAAAGATAGAATGGAATGAAATGTGAAATAGAAAATTTTATATATTTTTTTAAAAAAATTACATGAATTAATATCATACAATTATACAATATAAATAATATTATTTTATTAAATTAAATCAATCATATTTTTCCCTAATTTAAATAAAATATGTTATTTTTATAGATCAATTACAAATACATGTTTTATGAAACAAAAAAATCCTATATAATTTTTTTTATAATAAAACAATAATTGTGGATATATGATTGTTTATTTTATAAAATTAAAAAATATTTTTGTTATTTGTGAAAATTTAAAGGAGTTTCCTAATAATTTTTCTTATTTTTTATTATTTAAAGTTTTAAGAATATTAGATATATTATTATTTTGTTTTTTCACTTCATAAAAGTTTGCAATAGTTTAAAGAAAATATTAACTCCACAAAATTAACCCTCATCACGTTCATCACTTAAAATTTTCTATAAATTCTTCTATTTTCAAAATTCACAATGAGTAATTTTTAAATTATCTTTATTTTAACATTTTATGTAAGTAAATGATAAATTTAATTTATTATTGACATAATGTATAATATATAAATTATCTCTTTTAATATTTTTTTAAATAAAATTAAATCATTTAAATAATTAATTTTACTTTAGAATCAATATTGTTGAATAAAATTATTATTAATAAGTTAAAAGTGTCAATAATATTTTATATTGTAATTATATTGCTACCATTTATTTAATTTATGTTATATTATATTTATTGTTTTCATAGGAAAATTCCAAAAATCAAGTTTATATTTATAAACATTAGTTAAGGTGAATTGTTTTACTTCTTTAATTTATATAATTTATTTAAAATAAAAAATATAAATTTAACTTATAAATTAATTATGAAAGAAAATTATTATGGATTTCAAATTTTTGAATTAATTAGAGATCTGTTATTTTGTAAAAACTATTTAACAAAAATACACCGTATAAAAAATAAATATGCATTGTTTATTAAAATCGGAGTTTAATTTTTTTATGTTCTAAATAAAATCTATTAAAAAAGTACACCTTTAATGTTATAAAAATAATAAAGATGAGTAGCTTAATTCTTTTTCTGAATATTAACATAAAATATAAACGCAAAATATTTCTTTATTTTAAAACATAAAGATATTTTTGAAGAAAAATATTTTAAATATTTTAAATAATTTGCAATTTTAATATAATATAAATATAGATAACGTAAACTAGTTTGATCAGAATTTACAACTATGGACTAAATTATTTAAAACTAGTCTACTAAAAAATTTGACATATATTTTTTTAAAAATAATATACAACTTACACATTAAAAATCAAACCTACTCTTGAATTTACACTCATTTATCTCAACAAGTAGAGAGAAAAAATTACTCATTTATATCTCAGAGATAATTGAATAAAAAAAAATATACAATATTTTATAACAATCTAAATTCCCAATTATCAAATTTAGAAAATCCTTCAAAATCCATACAAAATCATGTCACAAGCGCTTACAAATAACATTAAAAAAACAAAACGCTTACAAGTACACCAAATAAACGTGTAAGATATTAGATTCCAGCCAGGTGGAGGAATCTAACCCCCTCTTTGAATATTCATCTTGTTTAAGCATTTGAAGTCCAAAATGCTTAAAAACTAGTTCATGCCAAGAGAAACTAAAAATAAAATGGTTGCAATACCTTTTTCAGATAAAAGAAACGTGCTGATCATACATCTTTTAAGCCAATCCCCCAGGAGAACCGTTGTTACCATCATCATCATCATCATAATTAGGGCTGCGATCGTCCTTATGAGTAGGACTAGGGCTCGTGCTGGGACCATTTTCTTCAGCTGGGCTACTATACCTTTCATCTCCATTTTCTCTATCAGCACTGTTGACGGGGCTGCAGCTCCTCCCTTTGGGACTAGCACTGTAATCAGACCTATGGTCCCGTGGAGAAAGGCTATCCTTCTTTCTGGGACTCCTTTCATCAGGTGTTGCCCTGATGTTCCTCCGCTTTGATGGTGGTGGTGATGATATTCGTCGACTAGGGCTTTGGCTGTCCCTTGGGCTCCTTGATCTTCTTTCTAGGCTCCTTGATCTTTTCACAGGTGATCTGGATCGACTGAATAGAACAAAAGGTTGTTATTATTATGTTGAACTCTGTAGCATAAAATCACGATGAGGATTTGAAAACAATAGAATGATGTCAGTTCATGACTGATTAGCAAAAACTAGCGCTTTCAATCAATTAAATAAAAACTCCCAATTACCAACCTGTAACTCCGACTGTGACTACCATGCCGTGGAGTTGGTGAACGTGAATAACTTCTCCCAGGTCTGCATCAAAAATGTTTTCAGTAAACAACAAAGCCAAGTGAATGAAGTAGAGTGAACAGGAAAAAGAGAACTGAGAGCACACCTAAGTTTCTTTGGACTATTCTTACAATTTCTTTCTATATGACCTCGGTCACCGCAGCGATAACACTTGTTCTTCCAGTCTCCAGCTTTACAGTCACGGGCCCAGTGACCATCGAGTCCACAGTTGAAACACCGACCTGAGCCAGGAGGAGGACCTCTTCCAAGATACTCACGAGATCCCCCAGAACCCCCAGAACCGCGTGGCACCTAATTGCAAGTCAAATCAATTCCACTATGTAAAATACTAGTCTAACTTTACAAGTTCCACTAACAAAGTGATCATCAACAATACTTGCTAAAATTGATACTGGGAAGTTCAGTAGGACAAGATAAAAAAATGTCAATACATATTGCCAGAGCTCAAACACTAGAATGTGTAAAGATAAAACTATATCATGATGATGAAAAACAAGCAAAAATCAGCCGCCCACCTAAAGCATCCAACATGCAGAGACTATATTGGCAGGCTAAGCCTATACTTTGTTTACCATTCTAACAGTGAAACTATTAAAATTGTTGCAAATTGCAAGCAAAGACCAAGCAATTATAACAAATGAAGGCTCAATGCATTTTAGCCTGGCAATCTTCATGTTTGCTAAAAAGAAAATCGCAAGAATATCTCCATGAGTCGGAAAATAAGATCCTAAGGAAATTTAAACACATGTTGCACCAAAATCTTTCAGAAAATAAGGATCTCATATACCAGAGTTATAGCGCATTGAAGCTTACCCCCTTGGCAACTTCAACAATTATGCGGCTTCCATCAAATTCCCGGCCATTCAATCTATATCTTGCATCATCAGCATCTCGAGGGTCCCTGAATTCCTATTTTTAGGAGTCACAGGTTTAACAAGGAGAACATAAGACAATCCAAGTTGTCTCGAAATAAGAGAAAGCAAAAGAGGGAAAGGAAGAACATACAATAAAGGCATAGTCGCGCTTCATATCCACATCTTGTACTCTGCGTAAATGGGTTTTCCAGAAATAGTAAGGCTACACATGAATCAAAGGTATGTACTTCGCCCCTCACAGATGAACTAAACACCACTTTGAGATTTGTTGCCATTTCCATTAAAACAAGCAATAACATTATAGAAAGACTCGCCAAATCCACGAATAGGACCCTCTCACCATAGACCACCAGGTTTGGCAAAAGCCAAGAAACCTTCATCAAGATCATTCAAGTTAAACCATACCCACACCACACATGGATGCATCTTTCTTACAATTATATTAATTTGTTATTTTAATTTCAATATCAAGCTCAACGAAGGGTTTTGGCAACGGTATTACACATCCAGCACACAACTTGGACCCAGTGACAGACATGCACTGGGCACTATTTTTCAACAAAAAAGGACAATAATAAAAACCTTTAACTCAAAGCAGACCAAATCCTAAAAAAAAAATCATCAAAACCTTCAGTATGTTATTTTTTAAATAGAGAACTAATACCATGAGGACAATTGCCCCTGACAGTTTCTGAAAGATTAATTCAATGAAAAAATATTTAGATAAATAAAAGTGGGCACAGGAGCGGCAATCAAAGTATCAAAAAGTAAAACTCAGTTGCAAGTTAAAAAGATCTAAGCTATCATGAATCACGCAGTCAAGCAAAATCTTATAATTCAAGTAACTAAAATTCCGGTTGAATTGAATGGGTTAAATGTGTTGTTCACAATCTAAATGCTCAAATAGATAATTGAGTAAAGTTAGTAAATTCCAGAGATTTCATTTACCTTCCATATCTACTAAATATGTCCTCGAGATCACGGGATCTTGTGCGAGAAGACAAGTGACCAACATAGAGTCGTGTACCGCCATAACGGTCACGATCATCATACCGAGGCATTTTACCTGCATACAGTATTTAATAAACGGTTACCTCCAAAGGCAAAATTATACAAATTATGTGACTACTCTATATCTAAATATATATTAACCGGTTGGTTCTCCTCTGGTTGAGATGATTGAAAACAATACCTCCTTCCCAAATCACACAACTCAAGTATTGAATAGCCTCTCTCTATATCCATATATGAATCCACATCTATTTTTTATTTTTTTATATGCAGGTTTGACAAAGTAAACAATAAGTGATTTAACAGTCTGAAATAATAACATTACTGGGAAAAGTAGTAAAAGGGAAGTACAATATACTTTGCATACATGGTTGTTAAATTGAAAACAAAAAATATGCATACAAATCGTAATATAATACAGCAAAGACGGTCTACTGGGTAAAAAGATAAATTTACACATGTAAGAAAGTACAATTTTACTTGGGGTACCTGGAAGAAACGTAATATCATATAATTGAAATCAGGGAAACAAAAGCTATCGAATTTGAAATACTCTTTGCAACAGTATTCATATTCTAATTAACATAAAATGTAAAATACAATCCCAAAGCTCCATAAAAATAAGAACCGTTCCAGCTTCTCAAAATTACAATTAAATGGACAGAGTAATATATATCATACACTGATAAACAATCATAAACACGCTCAAATAAGGAAAAAAAAATTCTGAATTATAAAAATTGATGCTTTATACAGATTCGTGAAGTTCATGCCTCAAAGACCAGACTCAAAAATAAAATAATAATAATAAAGAAAGAAAGAAAGAAAAGGGTGTCTAATAAATTAAAATTACTTAAATTCAGCGGAGAAAGCTTTGACAATTCGATAAAATGTTCATAGAATATTATTCATCGAGCAAGAACAGCAGAGAGATACAGAGAGATGAGGAGGAGGAAGGTAGGCGTACCCGATGATGAAACCCTAGATCCCTCGCAGGTTGATAGAGAGTGAGAAAAGGGCTGTTTAGTCCTTCTACTTTTTAACACGCTTTTTATTGGACCGAGATTACTATAGATCAGCAGGTGGCATTTTACTAATGTGTCCAAGTTTTCTGCAAAATTACGAATCTCGCATTTCACTTATTTTCTATTTTACAATTAGTTATGACAACTTGATATATTGTTATATATAAATTATTAAAAGATTCATTTAGTTTAATTTTGTTTTAATCTCATGAAAATTAAAATAACACAAAAAATTATTTATAATTTTAATTTAGCTAATATTTAACATAAAATATATTTGTTATATTATAATACGTATAACAATATAAAATATATATTTATCTTACATGAATTTCACTTTGTATATATAATAATAACATAAATAATAAGTAGTTTAATATTGTATCATTTTTTAAATAAAAATAAATAAATTTCAATATCTTATAGTTAAGGATATTATATCAAAAAAAATCAAACGTGATTTAGTATATATATATATATATATATTATTAATTTATTACAAAGTAAAATATTCTTTTGAAAGAAGAATGAATACTATTTACGTAACAAAATATTTATTTTATAAAAATTTGCAGAATAAAATTTTAAATTACTTTGATATTATATAAAAATAACATTTATCAATATAAATAATATGAAAAAAAAGATAATATTTTTATGTTACACATTTAAAACTTTTTAAACATTTTTTATATAGTTAATATTAAGATTAGTTTAAGTAATTTGAAGAGTTCAAAAAATAATAACAATGAATGTACTTAAAAAAACTGAGAAAATTGTCTTCCTGATAGTTCTTGTATTAAATGTTTGGTAGATGCATTTTTGGATCGCAACATTTGTTAGTTTTTTTTAATAAATTTTCATTAGTTCAAAATATGTGTCAGCACTTAAATCATTATAGTTTTTTAATTATTTTTTGTTAATTTGTACAATATATTTAAAATATAAAATAAAACTAAATTCTTAGTTATTTTATTATAAAATATGTTTTAAATTCCATTAGATGGTTCAAAAAATGTTTTAATCAAAATTATATGTATAATAAATATGATAAATATTGTTATTTAAGTTTAAAATTTTCTTTTAGGGTAATAAACAACATTGGTATGTTAATTGAAAGTTTAAGATCCAAATTCAAAGTAAATTTTAAATAAAATATGTAAGTAGCGTTATTTTAAAAATATTATAAATTTTTTTTATGTATGGTTATTAGTTTAATTTAAGATAAACGTATTATTTTAAAATAAATTATTTTTATTTAAAATTATTTGAAATGTGATTTAAACCTTTATATGAAATATAATTATAATTAGGTAGATAGATAGATAGATAAAATTTGATAAAGCTATATCATTATATACTTGCAAATAATTAAATTGCTTTTAATAACATAAATTTATATATAAAACATTCTTGCCTATATTATGTATATTAATTTTAGAAAAGTAACAAAAGTTACTCGAGTTTTTCTTAAGAGATTAAATTGATAATTAAATTTAATATTTATGTAAAATGACAATTATTTTGTACTTTGTAGTTTTATTTTATGTGTCAGATTAATTTATTTTTAGTTATGTGCATTAATTAAACGTTAAGAATGTAATTGGTAATGCTATAGTTTTTGAGTTTTTTTTTTCAAATAATTATATAACTTATACTCAA
Source organism: Hippophae gyantsensis (assembly GCA_030763125.1). Lineage (NCBI taxonomy): Eukaryota > Viridiplantae > Streptophyta > Magnoliopsida > Rosales > Elaeagnaceae > Hippophae > Hippophae gyantsensis. The sequence goes on from CM061033.1 coordinate 52,601,227, forward strand.
AATAATTAAACATATATAAATAGACTTTTATATTTGAGTAATACCTCGTTATTATTATAGTTTTTAAGTTACGAAATCGTAACAACCTTCTTAATGTTTTTTAAAATTGTAAAAATAAATAAATATTTATTTATTGTTTTTTCATGCAATTTCCTTAAAAAGTTCAATTTTTTTTATATCAAATATGTAAGTGTGATTTTTTTATATTTTATTTTAATAAACGCAAAGCATATTTATAATTCATTGTTTTGAAAAATAAACGGAATCTCCTTCGAGAGTTCCAATTTACGAAACATTAAACGTCGTCTACCGCCAAGTTTCACAGTTTCTTTCTACCTCAAACAAACAAGTCCCAGTCATAGACCCCGTTTGAACCCGCTTTCCGAGTTCCGAACCCCAACAACTCTGTTCTTCCAAGTCTTTCTATCACTCTTCCTCCCAAAATAACCCCTGGATTCCCTTCAATCTTTGGTTCATTCCTTTTTTTTATTTCTGTTTTTGTTGTTAATTAATTCGTAGATATTACTTGCTCTGCTAGATTCTTTTTTGTGCAATTTTTCTTCGTTTTTCTGGGTTTTTTTAGTATCTTAATTTGTTGTTTGGCTATTTTGTTTATCCGAACCCCCTTTTTATCCTTCCGAATCAACGTTGACAATCTTGGTGCTTATCTCGCTATTTCGGCCTATTCAAAAGTTTCTGAAGGTTAGGATCGATTAGATTTGTTGTGACTTAATTATTTAGGGTTTGTTTGCTTCTGTGAATTGATGCCTAATTTATCAAATCAAGTAACTCCATATAGCTTTTGGTTATTTAATTTTGTGGCTGCTATGTACCAGGATGTTGATGCAATAATGAGTCAAGGAGTTAACTCTGAGATCTTAGCTCCAATTGATCCCAATTTGCTCGAGGTAACTTCTGAGAATATGTCGTCTTTAAATGCTTTAAATCTTAATCATTTAACCTTGCTTTCTAGTCAGACGTATGTCATAGTGAGAGCGTTTTGCTTACTATTATCCTGGAGGTTGGACCACTTTCTCTATTCAACCATGAAAATTAGACATAACTGCCTCTATCATTTTGTATTTATTTATGCTAGAAATATCCTTCAGATTTTAGAGTGCTTATTAGCTCTGAAAAATGTGGTTCCTAAAGTTTGAAAATAAATTTAGGAATGTGTAATCTTAGAATGTTTGTGTTCTTATCTTTGAGTATAAATTATGATCACATATATAGGTACGTGTGCCTCTTAGTTCATATTAAGGGGGTTACTAAGGTTTTTTCCCCCTCCTTAAATGTAATGTGCTGGTTGTTGTTTCATGGGTAGATGCTCATCTAAGTGGTCTAGATAGCTAGGTTGATATTATTATTTTTTCCCTTCTTCTAGTGAATGCATGTCCAGAAATTCACTCTTTTTTTGTTTTTGTGTTTTGTTGTGGTGGTTTGGAAGGGGGTTCTAATCTTGTTATAAATTAATAAACAATTATTTTGAGACATGGAATTGATAGATAGGGAAACAAATAAAAAATTTGTCTGGTATTCTCATTCAAATGTGAACGACTGAACACTGACATTGTTGTATTATTGTTGTTTTGTAGAATCGACATGTAGTAACTGCAAGTCAAGGGCTGACATCTTCGAATCTTCCTTCAACAGCTGGATCTGAAGCCTCATCATGGACAATGCACAGGGTGGATAACAATTCCACTGAAAATGGATATATTTCTAACTCAGAGTACCATTATCATCAACATTTGCAACCCCCTGTAAATAGTTCTTCAAGTTTGGGAACAACAAATGCTGCACAAGGTTACAATGGCTATGCATCATATCCTAATTCTACCGATCCATATGGTTGCGGAAGTACAGGTTATTCAGATTACTATAACAATTGCCAGCAACAGTCTAGCAGTTCCTACTCACAACCTGTAGGAACATATCAAAACACAGGTGCTCCTTATCAACCTATTTCCTCATTTCAGAATAGTGGATCTTATCCTGGGTCTACAACTAATTCAAGTACTTACTACAATCCTGGTGATTATCAGACAGCTGGAGGTTACCCAAGTAGCAGTTACAATAATCAGACTACCCAATGGAATGATGGCACTTATGCAAATTATAGCTCTCATCAGTATCCGCAGTACACTCCAGATGCAGCTTCTATATATAGTTCCGGTACTGCAACTACACAAAATTATCAGCAGCATTACAAGCAGTGGGCTGATTACTACAGTCAGACAGAAGTCAGCTGTGCTCCTGGGACAGAGAACTTGTCTGTGTCTAGTACATCCAAATATGAAGGTGCAGTTTCTAGTGTCAACACTGGGTATTCAACATTGAACAGTCAGCAACCAAGTGTTAGCACTGGGTATCCAACTTCGATCAGCCAGCAACCAAGTGTTAGCACTGGGTATGCAACTTTGAACAGTCAGCAGCCACCCCCATACACCCCATCTTGGAGACTGGAATCTAATTCAGCAGATCTACCACCGATGGAGGTTTGCATTTTTTCAGTCTTGAGCCTTGATATATCCTTGCTCGTCCTTTCATGTTTCATGTGTCACTAATTTATTCGATGCATAGTTTCAGATGTTTACTTACCTTGTTAAAAAAGTAATCTAATAATCTATGGTCACATGACTCTCACATGACTTACATTGTACATGTCACTTGCGGATTATGGGAATATACTTAGGCATAGTGACAATACATCCCGTTCTGTAGCAAGGATTAGCTCAAGTTGTTTCGTTCTTTCCCCTCCCTCCCTAAATGCATTGTTATCAGTGTTTATCTTTTTATTACATACACACACAAACACAAAAAATCCATTGTAAGCAGTGAACATTAAAATATGAAAAAATCAATATATTTATACCCTGAAATGGAAGGATAAACCATATTGCTGAAATTTTAAACTCTTATCTTAAAAATTAAACCCTAAAAATTGAACTAAATTATTCTAATATTTGTAGGAGACTTATTTGCGCCTGATGTGCTCTCCAAGGCACCAATGCTTATCACAACATATATATATATATATCTCACACTCGTGTGTGTGTGTAGGAATTAGAAAGTTTCAGATTTATTTTTATTTCTTTCACTTATTTTTGTGAAATTTTACTCTTGATATTATGTTGTAGCAGATTAAATTCATATTTTGTGTTTACCATTATGCAGTGTATGTTAAATTAGTAAAACAATATTTTTTTTCTTTTGTCCTCCGTTTCAGTCTGGTACTGTAATTAGTGGTTTTCATGATGGTTACTGGAAACGTGGCATTCCTATGCATGAAATGCACCATTCTCGTTCCTCGCATCCTCAGTTTTCAAAACCTTTGGATCAGAACCCTGCCTATGACAGCCTTCATGACCAGCAGATAAGTACATGCCCACAAGGACCCATTTTACAGTATCCTTGTTCTCATCAGAAACCCCAGCCATCCCAGGTTACTGCAGATTCCGACAAACCCTAGAATTGCTTCAAATTTGACCTTTGGTTTACCAAAAGCCGATAAGGAAAGTTATTCAGTCAATGCAGCACCTGCTTATATCAGTGTTTCACTGCTAAAGTCTGATGACAAGACTCCTCCAAATGATGGCACAGATTCCATGCTTAAGGTGAGAAGTCTGATTTATTGTTTTGGTGCTTGTAATAAATCTTTGTTTGACCTATCACTGACGACCCTTCTCAACTGTTGGATATAATATCCACAAAATAAAAAAATAATGGTCATTGGTATGCACAAGTGGCATGTAGAATGCTTCATATGGAGCTTTCATGCTTGCTAACTCTATACTATGAATATGTTGTTCTGTTAGCTTCATTTTCTTGCAAATAGGGGGTGGCAATTGTGTCATGTTGTGTTATCTTGTATATCTGCATTAAAAAAAGTTTGTGACGTTAAAATGGATTTCTTAATTATGTCATGTTTACGTGCTAAGTTGTCACATGAAAAAATTTACTTAATTGTTGTTCGTGATGTCTGTTTATACTAGTATAAATAGCAAGCCGTTTAAGGACAAAAAAAATTATTTATTAATTATGACAAAATTTTTATCCGTGTTCGTATTGTGGAAGACATTATCACCCCTACCTGCAGGATAACTATAATCTGATTCACCAATTAAATCACCCACCTATTATCAAAAAGAAACCAGTATCTTGCCTGCTTAAAGTTTAGCTTCATATTGTCACTTTGTCAGTAGCTTGTTGTGAGCTTTTGCATCATGTGGTTGATCTATTAATGAAGCTATCATTATTTTTCTAGAAATATTAAGAACTAAAGCATTAAATTGGTTCCCTTTAGAAACATAGAAACGATGTATGATTAAACATATTTTTACTATTTTTTGCCTTTACAGGAAAGTATATGTGAATTCAGTCATTTACTTATCCAGAAATTATGCTTTGCAATATTGAATTTTTTATATTTTTCATGCATTTGTTAGTGCATTATCAGTTTTACCCAGCAGATTTAGCAATATAACAACTTGAATTGGCATCTGCTTATCTCTTCATCACATTTATGATTTATTCTTGCACTAAATTCCAGCAGCAGCTCTAGTTAGTTTTCTCATGTTTTGCTTGCTCTCAGCCTGGTACTGGTACTTTCCCCAAGTCACTGTGCAGTTATGTTGAAAGGGCTTTGGCTCGCTGCAAAAATGATATACAAATGGCTGCATGTCAAGCTGTTATGAAGGAGGTAAGCTTCACTGTTGATGTTATTCTGGTTGATGGTTATGCCAAAAAATTGGTTAACCAGGCATGATTTTATTTTGGATAATGGTAATCATTCTAGCTTTTATGATTTTATTGGAATCCTCTTTCCGCTTGAGACATCCAAATTACCTATAAGGTGGTAAACACGTTTCTGTTCCGAAGGTTTGGGCATGTGCCTCTGTTATAATTCTGATTTAGTACTTGTATAAGAAGATTTGTTTTCTCTCTTTCTTTCTTCTTCTTATTTTCTTGGCTGAGTTCTAGATACAAATCATTCAACAATGCTTTCAAGTTCATGAGTTTTGTTGGGTAGTAAATATTAGTTTATTACTGTAGCATGTTTACATATATGTTAACATTCTCGTTTTTCAGCAATAGTATGATATGTTGTGGACATTAAGTTATGAGGATGCATAAATTCAATTTTAAATGTGACCTAAGCTTCCTTTTCTTTTTCTTCTTTTTTTTAATTTTTATTTTGGGGATAGAGAACAAGAGAGTTTTATTACTGAAAACATGATTCAAGCTGCACTTAGGGGACAAATATGTTCGGAAGAAACAAAATAATACCAACCAACTATAAGAAGTTTGACATATATACTGTTATCCAGTTTTTGCTGAATTATATATTAAAGTTCCAAAGACATGAGTTTCAATGTGTGCAATATGTTTATATAATTAGTATATGCAAATGTAGATACATATTCTATACAGCACTTATGTTTACTTGATACATATGAAGACACTCCTCACTTCTGTCAGATGATAACTAAAGCAACTGGAGATGGTACACTTTACACACGCAACTGGGATATCGAGCCTCTTTTTCAATTGCCAGATGCTTCTAATAACGAGTACCCTCTCTCTCTCTCTCTCTCTCTCTATATATATATATATATATATATATATATATATGTCTCCCTCCCCATTCATGCACAAACATGTAAACAAGCTTGAGGAATTCTATTTAACATGCACAGACGTCACTGACACATGCATGTATTTATTTATGTGTATACAAGTACCCCAGTTCCATATGCAGTATATTAGTTCCTTAAATGTAAATTTCATTTCTCATTCCACTAGTTTATATTCTACCCCCTCGTATTATACAAAATCAAATATATACTTGAAATAACTGCTTGATATCATAATCTGTATTTATGCTTTCTTTTCCTTTGGTAGGCAATCCTATTATTTTAGTTTTGCATTGATGGCTACAGTGTCTGATACAGAGCATCTTATTCCTGGATTTTATTTTGTGATGAAACTTTCTGATTTTTTTTACTGTTGGTTTGACATAGAAATTTAACTAACCATGTTAAGGTTTATTTTCATGATTGTTTGATTTTTAGGTTTGCATTTTTGGGTTCTGAATCCTGTGTGTTTCTTGTCTTAACATTTTTTTTTACATTTAAACTGACAGCTTGCAGAATTCTAATCCTGTTTCTTTACTGCCTAAGTTCAAAAAGAGTCCAACTAGACAACCCAAAAGTAGATGGGAGCCTTTACCAGAGGAGAAACCAGCTGAAAAACCAGCATTTGTCAGTGGTGGTCATGTAAACTGTCCAGGCTGGATTAATCTTAATGAAAGAGACAGGAAGGTACTCCTAAAGGTTTTTTTTAAAACATTTAATAAACATAATACAAAGTAGGGCATAAATTCTGTTATTCATCATCCATCCTCACAAAATTTTTTTTTTTGGTTCTGTTCTTTTTTGGTGAAGGATGGAAAGGGTTGATTATAGTACTCACTTAAAGTTGGCTTGTTCAATAATTGGATTTCTTCAGAAAAGGGAGGAAAACAGGGGAAATAAAATAAAAAGAAAAAGGACGACTCTAACTTATTGTTCCACACATAAATCTCTAAACTTTTTAAAGATATGATTTAGTACTCAAATTTTTAAAACTTCATTAATAAGTTCTTAAACTTTTGAATTGTATGATTTAGTTTTCAAATTTTTGAAACTTCATAGATAGGTTAAGCTGGACAACTATCGTACATATTTTTCCTTTAAAATTTGGAACCTATTTGTGAAGTTTTACAAGTTTGTAAACTAAAGCATACAATTTAAAAGTTTAGGACATATGTACGAATCTAGTCAAAACTTTGGGACCAATAATATAGTTTAGCAAAAGAAAAACAGAAAAAGAGAGTTGAGAAATACATATATTTCAAATTTATAAAATTTGTTTCTCTGAACAAAAGTGTCTGCAGATGCAAATGGTAACGGGGAGTAATGGAAGTAAAGATGTCCACTTAAATAATATAAGATTTTCTTCATTGGAGCAGAAAGGTGAAAGCAAGATTAGACAGAAACCTGTTAAAAAACAGCGATTAGTTAATGGTCTAAATGCTGCTGATTATGGTGATATGTCGAGTGATAGTGATAAGGAACAAAGTTTAACAGCATACTACTCGGGAGCAATTGCCCTTGCGAGTTCACCGGAGGAAAAGAAGAGGCGTGAGAGCCGGTCCAAACGTTTTGAAAAGGGGCGAGGACATCAAGCAGAAGTTAATTACTTAAAACCTAAAATTGCTGGAGCTGGAAACCTGTACACTAGAAGGGCTAGTGCTATGGTTCTTAATAAAAAGTTTGAAGATGGTGGTGGTAGCAGGGCTGTTGAAGACATTGATTGGGATGCTCTTACTGTCAAGGGCACATGCCAGGAAATAGAGAAACAATATTTGCGCCTAACTTCTGCACCTGATCCATCCACTGTATTTTTTATTCGCTATTTTTGAATAATTCTTAGTTGAACTCAAGATGTATTTTTTCTCCAAGTATCTTACTCAGCTATAAATCCTTTCTACTGTACAGGTAAGACCGGAAGAAGTACTGGAAAAAGCTTTGCTTATGGTTCAGAATTCTGAAAAGAATTACCTATATAAATGCGATCAGTTGAAGTCTATTCGCCAAGATTTAACTGTGCAAAGAATCCACAATCAGCTGACAGTGAAGGTTGATTTTTGGACATCTTGTGCTTCTTTTTGTATATTGGCCCACATATCTACGATATAAAAATTTATACAAGTGATGCTATTGAATGTGCTTTTATATGGGATGTTTTCACATGAATAATTTAAGTCATTTTTTTTTTTGGCCGCTGATACATAAAATATAGGATATATTTAATCTAGTGAATAAGTTATAAATTTGTGTGTGTTAAATCTCTGGACTCTAGTAAATTTTTGTTCCATTTAATACCCTCCCTTGTTTGAGGAATTGTTTTGTTAAATACAAAGACTCTTTTTGCTGATAATCTTATCCCAATTCTAACAATTTTCTGTTTTATTTTTTAGTTCCAATCAGAACAAGTGTTCTTTAACTTTTGACTTACATGCAGTCTGGAACTTTACATTTTATGTCAAAAATTAAAATAGATTGTCATATACTTAAAATGTTCATAGGTATATCCTTGTAGTACTATAATTTCTCCAATTCTCTGAAATGCTTCCGCTCCCTGTCTGGCTGGGAAGGCTGAAATAGTACTGCAAAATGAAATGCTAAAGCAATTGAATGGTTCACTCTCTGGATTATGTTTCAGGTTTATGAAACTCACGCTCGGCTAGCATTGGAAGTTGGTGATTTGCCTGAGTATAACCAGGTTGGCTTATTAGTAAACTTTTTGAATAAATTTTCCTTTTTTTTCCTTTTCCCTGCCAAACAGATACCTCTTTGTTACCGTGTATACAATTTGCTGCATGAGAAAGATACCGCAATCATGTGGATCATGTAGTGCAACAGCTTGTAATTTTAAAATTGTTAATCATGTGGTGGCCTTTAGCTGTTCTTGTGGCTGTGGTGAATGCCACTTTTGACCAAAAAATGTTGAGACCTGTTAGGGGTCCTTGTTAAGTACAGGTGTAATGTACTTTCTTTGCTTTTGTGGTTTTAGTGCCAATCTCAGTTGAAATCCCTGTACAGTGAAGGAATTGGGGGTTGCCATATGGAATTTGCTGCATACAGCTTACTTTGTGTTATTCTTCACTCGAATAACAATAGAGATCTTTTATCATTAATGGCGAGGTATGATGTAATGTTAGTGATGAATTTAGTGTAACCGGGTATGTTTTTTCGACTTCTTATATTTCATCGTCTTTAATTGGACTATAGCATTGTTTTTTAATTGAATGCATTTCCCTGGTAAAGATCAAAAGTCTATGCTATCTCTTTCTTCATTGGACTTAAATGAATGCCCTGGATTTAAATGAAATTGCCTAGATGACTTCTACCTATATTATTTATATATTTAATACATTTATATTGAAATTGCTGGAAATGCTTGGATCTGGGGCCGGGGCAATGGAATTTTTGTGATGTCTTAACGGATGCAGAATCGTAATTCATGATAGAAAGGGTTTTTCTTGTAGAGCTCCTATAGTTTACTTTTGTGTGTTGTGTGTGAAATATCTAATGGATACAATATGTGAAATATCCAATGATCTTGAAACTGATTGTGAGATGTCCTCTTGTCAACATTAGGTTATCAGATGAAGCAAAAAGGGATGAAGCTGTTAAGCATGCTCTTGCACTTCGTGCAGCTGTCACTGCAGGAAATTATGTCTTGTTTTTCAGACTCTATAAGACAGCTCCAAACTTGAGCACCTGCCTTATGGGTGGGTATTTGATGAGGAATTATTTGCATTTTGCATAGGAATATCAACACTCAAGAGTGATGATGAACTCAATTTTTTTTATTAACAATGTATTTGTGCATGTCTGTTTTTTATAAAAAAATTCTGCAGATCTTTATGTTGAAAAGATGCGATTTAAGGCAGTGACCTGTATGTCTCAGTCTTATCGTCCTACAGTGCCTGTTTCATACATTGCACAGGTTTTGGGCTTCACTACCATGATGCATGCAAATGAGGACAGTGAGGACAAGGATTCAGATGGAATTGAGGAATGTGTTGACTGGTTGAAAGCACACGGTGCATGCCTTATCACAGATAACAATGGAGAGATGCAGCTTGATACAAAGGTTGGTTCAACCTTAACATTTTATTTCACGTAGGCCTTCTTCTAATGAACTCCGTCATAGTACTTAAACAGTATTTTAAAGACATAGACGTACATTAGGACCCGTAATCGTGCATGCAGTTTAACTTTTTTAAATGTCAATGTCAATTATTCCATTTGTTGTTGGTTTAGAGAGGATCCATTAGCATCTTTTTTTCTTCCACATATATATATGTTTTTATATCCCCTGCTATATTAGGCTATGAAGGTAATATAAAGAAGGGCAATTCTTTGTGCCACAATATAATCACAATGATCAATGATCAATAACTATTGACTAAAACAATAGAATCTATTTTTTTTCAATCTATAATTAACTGTTACGTTACCACAATAAATAGACCTTTTTCTCTGAAAAATTGTGTATGGGTGAGTTTTGAAGTTTTTGACTAAATTTGCTTATTTAAATTTGGTAGCCAACCTCTACAAGTCTACATATGCCAGAGCCAGAAGATGCTGTGGCTCATGGAGATGCCAATCTTGCTGTTAATGATTTTTTTACAAGAATGCCCTTATAAACATTTTTGACTGTATCCTTATTGTGTTTGAGAAGATAAGGATTTTAACTGAAAATCCTGTTGCTCTCCGCAAGCCGGTGTAAAATAAAGGGTGGAGCAAGTCAGTTCTTGGACTGAATGCCATTTAAAACGGTTGGATATGCGAGGGTTTCGTGTAACACTAGTCATAACTCAAAATTGTATAATTGGGACAGAGCTTAATGTAGCAGATTCTAGTTTCAAATTGAAGACAAGGATTAGAGATTTTTTTTTTCGATAGACGATAATTGACGATGTTATTGTAAGTGGTTCTTCACTTATGCTTGTTCAACTCGATGAATATCTAATTATCTTTCCACCAAATATGATTGTTCAAAATTTCAAATTCTATAACAACTCTATGAATTGCTGCTCCATTTCAAAGGATTAAGATCTCCTTTTCATACACCGTCCAAAAATTTCGATAAATTATTCTCAAATAAAATCTGAACATATAAACATGGAATCCTCAGAAGTTAAGAAGACAGACGAATAATGAAACAAAACAAGGGAAAGAAATTGGAAAACAAGTATTATCACTACTCTTATCAGAGGGAAGACTATTCCTAAGGCCAAACACTAACCCTCTCTTTCTCATACTTTATATACAACGCCGAAACCACTGCAACGAAGTACAACTGAATCAGCACTATCGACGGCGTATGATAGTTAATCACTCCCTTTCCAGTGGCCAATTCCACCAACACCAACGCTGTTAACCCCAGAATCGCAATCCTACCGTTTATCCGCTCGCTGTACGGACTGAACCCAAAATCCACCTTCAATCCGTCTGATACCGGTTCCTTAAGGGGCACGGGTGGCAAGTACATCGACGTTTCCGAACCCTTCTTTCCTTTACGAGCCTTTCGTAGCTCCGCTTTTTTTCCTGTTCCACTACGGTATCGGACTCGGATCTGGCTGAGTCGTTTCTCGAAGTCGTCGGAATCCGGCCCTTCGGGTTCGGATTGCGATGAGGGCTCCGATGGGGGTGTGTCTGAATCAGTAGCACGGGTTGTTAAGGAAATTAAGGGTCTGGAGTGATAAGGTTTGAATGAAGAAGAAGATACGAGTGGGAATGAGTGAGGGAGTTGTAGAGTGGGTGAAGAAGATGATGGAATGGTCGCCATTTTCTCTGTTTTGGATAAGGTGATACTGGATTCTCTCTCTTACTAGTCACTCCTCCAAAAAGTTAGCCTCCGTTTTTTCTCACTCATAAAATAATAAATAAAATCACTAAATTTTGGCCTTTTAATTTTCGTTTTATTTTCATTTTATTTCTATCATGTATTTATATTTAGGACTTATTACAAATACTTGCCTATATATATTTTATAAAGTATTAAAATAAATTCAAATGTATAAAAAATAATAATTATATCCTTTTTTATCACTATTTTAAAATTTTTTAAATGAGATTTTCACAAAAAAAAGTTAATAAAAGTCAAATAGTTTGAGAGATAATTTTCTAATAAAACAATAATGAAAGGTTTAAAATTAAATGTTTTTTTAAAAAAAACTTAAGAAAATTTTCTAAAAAAATTTCCTTCTATTTATAATGGTTTTGTTTTGTATTTGTTGTTTAACAATTATTATATTATATTTATTTTTTTACTAAATTATTATATTATTTGTTTATTTTTTGCCAAATATTATATTGTTTGTTATTAATTATGTACTGTTAATTATTTTGTGAAATAATAATAAATATTTTTATAAGTAAAAATATGTGGTTATAATTTTTTTAAAATATATTAATATATCACCATGCGATCGGTGATCGGTGATTGGTGATTGGTGATATATGTATTGATTAGAGTAAGAATGATGAATGTATCGTTTATTAATATATTGATTATTTTTATTTAATAAAAATATGGATATAATATAAAATGTATTATTATATCATTCTAATTTTTATGAAGTTTAAAAAAAATTATAAAAGAAAAAACCAACTATAATTTCTCTTATATTCTAATGGGGAAAAAATAAGGATATGTCAATAATATATGAATATTTAATTTAATCCAAGGTATGGAGAGATGAAAGTGTAGCTCTTTTTGTTCAGGAGGAAAAATAAGTACAAATTATTTATTATTTTTGGATATGAGATAACTTGATATTTTATATTAATAAAATTTAATATTGATGTAATTTTATCTTTGAAAAAGATAAATACTAAGAAATGATGAGATAAAACAATATCATTTATTAATGAATAACATGTGGAAAAATAAGTATCAAAATTTTAGCATAAGAAGTATAATAAGTTTGATGCTAATTGGAGTACCGAAGAAAATACATAATTTAATGGTTATAAATGTTCCTTCATTAAAACATTGATAGAGAACAAAATAAAATAAATAATTGAGCTAGAGCTACTACAACAATAATACCAGAAAAATCAAAGACAGATAATTAAATGTGAATTATGGAATATTATGAAGACATGCAACTAGAAATTTTATGAGGATGGTAAATTGTTGTTGTCATATTATGTGACCTGCCTGGGTTACCTAAAATAATTAATTTGGGAATGGGCGCAATTATGAACTCTATTGCCTATTTATGTAAAGAATTTAATATATAAGATAATGGTTCTAATGGATATGTATTACTTAGCTTTCCTTTAATATATGATAAATATTTATGAAAATTGATATTTTTGAAACAATAAATATCATTGTCAGCTCAAATTATCTGTTTTTTTATATAAATTTTTAGTAAAATTAATAAAAATAGTATTTTAAAATTTATAACCCTAAACATCGTATATTGTTACTACAACAAAAAATTTAAGATAATATTTTATTTTAAATACCGTTCAAATTAAATTAATGTTGTTTAGAACTGTTTAATATTGAACGTCATCTAATTAAATTATGTTTAATATTATTGATATATTATTTTTATTGTTATAAAATTTAAAGGTATTATTTTTTTAAATTTTTTAAATTTTAATTAAAAAAATACCTAAATGTAGAGTCATTATTATTAGAGTGAACAATGGATCAAAATTATCATTTTTTGATCAATTTGAATCTAATCTTATTCGAATAGATTTGAAGATTTTAAATCTGAATCTGATCCAATGATATAATCAATCTGAACTAATGTGATTCCGAACATATTGAATTTTTTTGGATCGTATAAAGTTGAATTGATATTAAAATTTATATATAAATTATTATAATATATAAAATACGATATAAATAAATTAAATTTTAAATTGATATTTTTTAATGAATATTATTATTTATAGTCACAACTAAAAAATAATATATATATATATAAAATTATTAAATTATTATAAATATTTATATTTATTTTTTTAACTTAAAATAATAATTTATACATGATATTTAAATAAAGTATATTATAAGATAAAATATGTATTTATTTATAATTTAATAGTAACTCAATCTAAATTGGATACAACAGATTATAAAATATATTAATCTAAATTCGATCCGAATCTAAACATTTCAATCTAAATCCAATCTATATTCAAGTTATCATGTCGAATCAATTTTTTTAATTTAAATGATTAATTAAATTATTTACTAACGCTTAATTAATATATATAATTTTGGCTAGCTTTCCTATTTGATCCTGTAGTTTGATTCCGGTTTGTCACGATTTTCATGACCTTTTTCTTGAAATCTTGATTAAAATTTTATCATACTTCTTCTTAGGTTCATGGGTAGTATTAACTGCAGTAATAAATTTATTTAAAATGAAAATTTTATATAAGATATTGATATTGGTATAATAATTTTTATCATTTTTATAATAAAAATACATAAAATATTAATTGTGCTTATATATTGATACTATTGATATTGAATTAAGTTGTTAATAATATTCTTATAATACTAACAATCAATTTATGTTATAAAAATATATTTAAAAAATTGTATCTATTCTTAATGTTATTAGTGCTTCGTACCACAGCGTTGTTGAGATATTGTGTTTAGAACGTAGTTGAGACTTTCTTTCTTTTTAAACAATATTAAAAATGTAGTTGAGATTTGAGAGTGTGAAAATGTTAGAGCAAGCTGTACCACTTGAAGAATCAAGACACTCCTTGTCTAGTCACAATAAAGCTTTATCTTTGAAATATAATAAGAAATATGGTTACAATTTATTATTTTATCGTTAACACAAATCATTCCAATTCTCATCATAAAAACTACCCATTTTGCCCCTTATAATCCAACTTACCACTTCATAATTAATTAATATAATTTATTATTGAGTTTTTATGCATGTGGGCATGTCGGCATGTGGAGCCTTCTTCTTCTTTTTTTTTTTTTTTTTGAAACTAAAGGAGTGCTTGGAAATAGGAAATATGATTTTATATTCATATTTAAACTATTAAAATTAAGAGATATGAAGTAATACACAAATGAAACAGTGAAATTAAAGGTTCAGAGCACTGTTTTAAAATTAAGAGATATGAAGTAACCACAGTTTCATACATTGTGAAAAAAATAGAAATTAGTTCGATTTTGAAACGAGGTCACTTAGTTTTGGTTTGAGCATCTTTTGACAATTTTGCTTCATATATTATTCAATTTAATGAGTTCTTAGTTTCAAAATTATATTCGACAATGTAATTATACTTTTGAACCCGAGAAAGATATATATATATTGTAAGTCTTTCTAAAAAAAACCTTATATGTTTTGTCCAAAATGCCTTCAAGAAAAACACACGCTTTTCTTTTTTTGCATCTAATAGCCTCGAATAAGAAAGCTTATTCTTTTATATACCAACGTTCTATTTTTTTAGATGATATGATATTAAGGGATTTGTACAAAAGGGGCATATTTTTTACAATAGTTCGAAAAAGGATTAAGTTTGTTTTTAGTTTAAAAAAGGACATATTTTAACCTTAAATTTGATAATATATATTTTAATCAATTTTATTTAAAAATAAATAAAAATATATATACAAACTCTATTTTATAAAACATAATTATTATAAACATAAAAAAATATTAACATTTTATAAATTTATAATTAATTTTAAATATATAAATCTCTTTTATTATATTATATATTAAAGTTTTATTTTAAAAAATAAAAATAAATTATTTTATAATAAAATAAATATAAATTTATATGAAAATGATACACTAAGTATTTTGATAATTCATAAATAATATAATATATTATTATTATTATTAAATATAATTATAATTATATTTAATAAAAATTATAATTATAATATAAAAAATAATATTCATAAAAATAATTAAATTATTAAAAAAATTAAAAGCCTCTATATCTAACTTTCTACAAGATATAAATACAAATATAAAACATTTTGATGCAAACTTTACGTCAAAATATTATCTAATATAATATTATTATAATTATTTTTATTATTAATATAATAAAATATATCTAATTAATTATATTTTAATATTTAAATAAAATTATTATTAATAAATATTTGTTATTTTAATAAAAATAAAAATTGTAATAGTATTAGAGTTATTTGTTATAATGTAATCTATTTTTTAATTTTTTAACCTTAAATAATTTTTTTTAAAAAGAAATAACAATAATTTTTCATAAAAATAGTTATAACTATTTAGTAAAGTTTTTAATAATTTAAAATTTTATAATTTATTATTATTATTTTAAATTATTTTATAATAAAATTTTGATAATTTATTTGTTATAAAAAATTATATATTTTTTATTATATAAATATAATTTATTTTTATTTATAATAAAAATAAATTATTATTTATTAAAATTTAATAAATGCGGATATTTTATTTTTGGTTTAAGAAGAAAAAAAAATATACAGTTGAATTTTTTCAAGAAGAGAAAAAAATGGCTGAAAAGGAGGGAAGAGGAGAGAAAAAAATATAATTACTTAAATTGTTGAATAGGTTTTAATTTACTTATTTTTAAACTAAAAACAATATATACTTTTTTTTAAATTATTATAAAATATATATATTTTTTAGACAAATACTCATGATATTATAGGTTAATAAAATTTAAAATTATTATAAATTTTTTATTAAAAAACAAATATTTAATAAAATATGTAGAAAAAATAATATAATTGATAAAAATATATTTTAAAAATAATAAATAATCAGTTAATTATTTCTCTAAAATGAGCCTCAAATTAGCCTATAAAACATTTTTTTAAACAATGGTCTAGAATCATTAAACACTACTTCGAAATTTGTGCTGGTAACATTTTTTTTTTCTGTGAAAATATATAAATTTTATTAAACTGAAAACTTCAGATTCAACGAGCCCAAGTAACTACTTCAAAAATATATATATTTAGTACGTTAAAAAATAATATATATATATATATATATTATATATATAATATAATTTTAGAAAAATTAAAAATAAATTTATTTAAATAATTAAATCATATAAAAATTTAAAAATAGTTTTCTTTTATTTATTCGATAAGAAAAAAATAAAAAATAAAACTTAGCCTTTTAGTTGTTTTTTTATTTATTAAAAATTTTCAGTAGAAAACGAAGAACAACCTTCTTTTTTCTTTAGGGGGATTTTTTTTTTGTTGGGTTCCATGAGAGAGTATTTTCCAAATCAAGACGCCATCTCTTTTTCAGACGATTGTTTTATCGAATTTTACAATTTAAAAGTTAAAAAACTAATCCAATATTATTAAAAATAAATAATATGTCAGTTTATTAACTATTATAATTAGAGTATTTATGTTTAATAGTTTTTAGAGACAATTTAGTTTAACAATGTTGAAAAAAATGATACCATTAATTATATGTTTTTTTTTATTTTTGTACCTTTTCAACTACATTTAAAAAAGAAAATTTTGACAAAAATAATTGTTGAAAGTTTTTCAATAAAAATTAAAAAAAATATAAAAAATTACAATTTATCCTTTAATTTATGATATCATTTTTTTAAAACTAATAAACTATACTATTATAAAAAGATTACTATATATGATACTCAATTTCAAAAAATATAGTTGAAAGGTTACCTTATAAATACGATTGCGAAACAAATATTACAAAACAATGAAAAATATAGAGACGTCGTGATTATTTAAAATTGCAAAATACAAATCGGGTTTGTTTATTTATTTATTTTTTGTTGAATGCTAATATTTGTCATTTTTTTTCCCAAGGCAAAATGAACGTATGTATTTTTTAAATGCAGAGAGAGAGAAGGGAAAGTAAAACTTGTCAGTCATATATTAAACAAGAAAAAATCTTAATATTCCGGTCGAAGAATAAAACCCGACTTACGTGACTCCATGCATTATATTTAATTTTAGAAAAATACCATGTATCTAGGAATATGAATATGATAAAATAAGTTGTAATGATATTTTATTTAAAATTTAAATTAAAATATTATTATATTTAAAATTAAATAAAATAATTACGTAAAATTTGATAAAATTTATCTCTTTTGAGTTCTAAAAATTAAATTTTAACATCTTTTTAGTTTAAAGTTGTTTGAAAATATTAAATTTTAATAAAAATATTTACTAATAAAGCAAAAAATACTAATATTAGAACAATTAAAAGTTTTACCTAATAATTTAATGCTTTAAATTTCTAAAAATAAAAATATTATTTTGATATTAACAAAATCTGATCTAAAAATTGTTAAAAATATTGTTTAATTTTCATTTTAACAGTATACATATATTTTAACTCTTATATAAAAAGCGAGTAAATAATAATGAAATATAATTGATAATTATCAAAGAAATACAATATTTTGACAAAAATAAGATTATTTATATTAAATTATAAGTATTTTTATTTTTATATATATATAAAATATAATATTAAATAAAACATATATCTATAATTTTAAGTAACAAATTATATTACCTTAATTAACATACAAACCAAAACTCAGATTATTCCAACATTCAAAACAGAAACCAAACTTAAAATTTTAAATAAAGATAATAATCAAACTTAAAAATAAAACTAAAATTGCATGACCACATAATTAATATCAAACCCATTTTATTATTATCCGCAAGCCGACATGTAAAGAACCCAAATGAGATCGTTGATCACGACCATATATATATATATATATCATATATGTGTGCTTTTAGTTGGTTAGATATCACATTCTCTTCATTAATGAAGTTTTGAAAATTCTCTCCAATAATCACGAACACCGGATACAATCCTATCAAGTTATTTTGCTGTAGTCTTATTTTTATTCTTTTTAGCTTTCCAATATCCATTAAATCCAATGAAGTTATTTATTATTTTTAAAATATATTTTTCATTAATTAAAATATTTTTTTACTTTTTATCAAATATTTATTTTTAAAAAAAATTATATTAATCTTTAATTTTATTAACTTATA
Organism: Hippophae gyantsensis; assembly: GCA_030763125.1. NCBI lineage: Eukaryota > Viridiplantae > Streptophyta > Magnoliopsida > Rosales > Elaeagnaceae > Hippophae > Hippophae gyantsensis. Next base: position 52,619,875 of record CM061033.1, read on the forward strand.
ATATCACATTGTCACATATTATATAAATAATAAATAAGTTTTCATTAAAAAATATATAATTAAGAGATTATAGGTTATTCAACTTCTTTAGAAAATAATTTTTTAAAAAAAAATTAATTAGGCCAGGGTTGTGAAATATTAAAATATTGGGTAAGTAGCTTTCAAGTTATTTAAATCTTTATTTATTTTATACATAAATTTATTCAAATTTTTATTTTATTTACAAATAAGTATTTTTATAATAAAATTCTACCATATTGGTTAAATATTAATTAACTAACAAGTCATCTAATTAGTTTACGTGCCAAAATTTAATTAATTATCACGTTAGTTAATTCATTTAAATAACATAATTTAATTACAAAAATAAGAATCTATATGTCTTTCTCCAGAAAAAAAATTCAAACATTTTTATATAAATAGAACAATTTTTTTTTTATAAGTGGATTTTTATCCACAAGCAGGACTTAAACATGCTATCTTTTAACTTATCACAAGTCTTTTTATATCATTTGTAATAGTATATCAATGATTAATAGACCAAAATTTATGTATATAAGAAACTGTTTACCCTAAAATGTATTTAATTTTTATGTTCAATATTCTAATAAAAAGTGGAGTTATTATTATATTATTTTTTGTTAATTTTATACCATATTTAATGCAAATTTTAGAATTTCATAAAAATATTATTTTTATATAAATTAAATTACTTTTAAAAATATTTTTTATAAATTTTGCAATTTATATTAAATGTGATGTGTAATAAAAAAAAATCCCACTCATCAATAAAAACGCAAATTTCCAAAAAAAAAAAAAACTAGAGCATAATTAAGCTGTCATATTTCTCCGATTCGTTGTAACTATTTAATGTTTTTGTACTTCACATTTAAAAGACGTTAACTAGCTAACTACCCTACGTAACTTCCCACATGTTAGGGTGATCCTAAATACATGCATGTAATAAATGTATATACTTAATTTACTGGCCTTTTTATTATTCTATAATTGCATTAAACCCTAATACATTACATTTATATATATATATATATGAAAGAGATGTTATTTATTATTTTTAAATTTTATTTACTTGAAATATCACTTTTAAAATAATAAATAAATTTTCAAATGTAAAAATATTATTAATTGATTATTTTTTATTATTTAAAAAATAATAATATTTTTTTAAGTAAAATATTAATTTTTAATTGTATGAAAATTTAAAAAATTGAGATGTGGGATGGAATGAAGTAATTGTGTCACCAATACTTATTAATATTGTGGAATAGATTGATCAATTTAATGATACATGTAACAAGTTGTGATACAAAATTTTAAATGATGCATTTATCAATTGATTTCACGTTTAACTATTTTAGTAAAAAAAAATATTCATTTTACATCTTGAAAAAATAATATTCATTTTCGTTATAAGAAAAATAAAAATATTTTTTTTGAAGAATTAATTAAAAATAAAATTTGAAGAAAATCATGCAATGAATCTATAAACTTTTGCATATGTATGTATATGCACTATCAAATCACACCGAGTACATTATTTGAAATAGATGAAGAATTTATTATGTTAAAAGTTTTCTATTTTAATTGATGTTTGAATATACATCATACACACACATGATACTTAAGATGGGAGGAATTGAGTGTTGATGCTAAGCTAGAAGGTGAATAATAAATAATACAAATTAATTATATTATTCATTGTTTATTTTCTGTAAAATTTATGGTATTATCATTCATGCCATAATCCCAATAATTATATGATTGAATGTTTAATTTATTATCGAAAAGTAGCATTTTGGATTCAAACATGGCATACTCTTATATGGATATATTCTGCTCGATACATTGGTAAGTAAAATTAAATGGTAGCAAAAAAAAAAAAGTGAAATTAATGAAATAAAAAACATAGTTATTGATTACAAGAGGAAAAATTATTAATATCAATAAAATAACAATCAGAATATATAAGACTAAATTATGATTTTTATCCTCTTAATATTACAGTACCAATTACCAAAAGACTAGTCATTGACTGTCTCAAGAAATCAAAATAACCCAATTCATCTTCATTGACGTTCAAATTAGTTCAATAATTAATTAAAATGACCCCTAATAGGAAATTAAGGATAAAGAAAAAATGGAAATAAAATTCACACAGAAATTAATATTGAACCTCCCGCCAAAGTAACAGTACCATGGTAAACCAAATTTCCACTGACCTTTCCAATTCTCACCATTACCATTTTCAACTCCTCTTGTTCTTGCTCCCAATCAACAAAGAAAAGTAAAACAAAATCCTAAATAAGAAACCCCAAGCCACCGTCACCCACAAGCAAGTCCATTTGCTCAAATCAGTAACCCCTTGTTGCTGCAAAATATCAACGCCCCTTGTCAAACACGTTGAGCTGGCTATCTCCATTCCTAGAGTTGAACCCAGGCTCTCCAAAAGCTTCACTTTCATGGAGGTCGGAACAGAACCCAATGGAGTATTATCAAAAATCTGAACCCCTCTGACGAAACACTTAGTGGGATCTTGAAATTCATGTTGAAGAACAGCTTCAAAAGGATATTTAACAAGAGAGAGATAATGGAACCAAATCCAATAAGGTGGGATTCGATCTCTATTGATGAAAAAACCACTGAATAATAGAAAATAAGCTAAAATTGCCACCACAATCACATACCCAATAATAACATGAGGAACAACTCCTGATAGAAAAGTAACAAAAGAACATCCAGCCCAATAGGAAGCCAGAATTGTTAGGAAGTAGAAAAGGAAACCATAAAGCCCACCGTCAAGACCCACTGCCCAAAACGTCGTCGCTGAAAACATAAGTGATAGGATAATCAAAGAAGGTATAGCAACCAAAGCATTAGCTAGAACATAAGACCACCTTCTATAGGCATTATAAGCTGTTTCTCTCATGAAAATGTATCGTTCTTGAAGAAAAACTGGTAGAGCATCAGCACAAGTGTAATAGGTAGTAGACATGGCGAAAGCTAAGAACCCAAATCGTTCTTGAACACCTTTTGGTGAATTATCAAGCTGCCAAAACATAGTGGCTAAGATAAACCCAGTAACCAAAACAGCACCCAAACGAATCCCAAAGTGCTCAGGCGTTCTTTTAGAATTAATTATCGAACGCTTTGATATCACCATCATTTCTACCCAGAAAGGATTCGCGAAGGTTGGAACCATCGAGGTTGGGTTTCCAACATTTGTGCTATTAGATGCCCCGCACACTAATTTTCCTCTCGAAATGCTTGCACTTATGGCTTCTTTCAAAGACAAACTGTACCGATTTGAGTCACAATTAATACTCGTGTTGCGCTGTTTCATTTTCTGCCACGACTTGTTGAACTCCACTAAGCTCTTAATTCCACCGGGAGAGCCTTCGAGTTCGCGAATCAAGTCCAGAGCAAACTCGGTCCGGTTTTCGTTTTCGGGAATCGAATGACCAAACTCGGCGAAATATAATGGGAGATTATGCGGCGAACCATTGTAAACTGTCTGTCCTCTTGAAAGAAAGATTAAACGGTCGAGCAAGCCCAGAATTCTATAGCTTGGTTGATGTACGGACATTATCACTATACTTCCACTCTGAGCAATTCTCTGAAGAACCTTTACCACCATAAAAGCACTGGTAGAATCTAGCCCCGAAGTTGGTTCGTCGAGCAAGAGAAGGATCGGATCGTGAATGATGTCGATTCCGATCGATACACGACGGCGCTCTCCTCCTGAGACTCCACGGTGACCTTCGTCACCAATGATGGTGTTGGCGGCGTTTCGAAGCCCTAGTTGGTCAATCAGGGCTTGGACTCTCATTTTCTTCTTGGACTTGGAGAGTATTCGAGGAAGACGAAACTCAGCTGAGAACATCAGTGTTTCTTCGACTGTAAGCATTGGGAATAATAGATCGTCTTGCATTACATAAGCTGAAATCACTTTCAAAAGTCGCGATTCTATGGCCTCGCCGTTTAAAGTAACGGTTCCTTTTAAGCTTCCTTTGGCTATTCGATTAGCTAGTGCATCGATCAGAGTTGATTTTCCCGAACCACTCGCTCCAAGCACTGCGAGTATTTGTCCTTCACGAGCTTCGCCTGAAATGTTACTAAGAAGAGTCTTCGTTTTCGTAAACAGACTCTCTCCGGCGAATGATTCGTCCGCCTTTGCTGCTCCGATATGGCTTCTCCGGCGAATAAACACCGACGAAAAGCTCATTTTTTGACGAACCTTGACGCTGTATGTCAGGTTATTGAACGAGAGAAGGAAAGGCAATGACCGTGGTTCGTGACTCATCGAGTCGTTTAGATCAAGCAGGTGGTGCACCGGAATTTCATTTCCCTCCCCGGTGAATTCTTTCCGAACGTCTCCGACTACCTGGAGTAGGTGACCAAGTGTGGGGGACGAGACGGTGGAGGCGCGTGGGAGATCGCTGAGCTCTATGGAGTCGAGAAGAACGCCGGAGTCTCTTGCCGGCGATATACTACTATCAGCTATGATACGGGACATTTTTGAATTTTTCGCTTAACTCGACCGATACTTTATGTAGGTAAACCCGAAATACACAGGATTAAGAGACAGATAGAAATTGAGGTGTACGGCGTCTATGGAGCGGTTTTTGTTTAACCGTCATGTGTTACAAGAGCCGCCGTTGTTTTATGTGAAGACGTGAGCTATTTATTTATTATTGTTATTATTTTTGTAAAAAAAACCTTTGCTTTGGAAGACGAAGCTATGAGTTTTGAGTTTTTGTATATGTAGATAGTATTACGAATTAAGAAAAGACCGAGTTCAAAGAGGGTATTTATTAGATTTAGAATTATTTTAAGAGAAAAGTATAAGTGCTATAAGATCTAACTTTAATTCTACATTATATCTTCAAATTTAATGTAAAATTTAATAGAGTTATTTTAAATTTTTATCAAATTTTATACTAAATTTAATATGATAAATATTAGTATATTATATTTAATATAATATTGTTTATCATATCGTTATTATTTACTTTGCGTCATTTTTTCAAAAAAAAAAATTAAAAATATTGTTAAATTTATTTATTACATATAATAAATTAAAATTAAGTATATGATATATAAAAAATTATTAATAAAACATAAAGTTAAAAATTTAATATAAATTAAAACAATGATTTAATTTTTTTTTAAATATTATTAAATTTTTTATTATATATAATAAATTAAAATTAAGTATATGATATAAAATAACTAAAAAAATTACTAGTTTAAAAATATTATATAAAATAAAATAACAGTTTAATAATTAGATAAATAATTTCTAAATCTTCCAATGTTATTAAAATATTTATCAAAAATAATATCATGGGTCTTTATAATCGAGAATAAATATAATGTTAATTCATAAATTGAAGAATAAATAGAAGTATCAATTCTAGAAATTAAGATGGGTACATAAAAATAATAGATTTTAAGAATTAAATATAATGTTAATTCATCAATTCAAAAATAAATAGAAATATCAATTCTAGAAATTGAGACGTGGTACATAAAAATAATAGATTTTAAGAATTTTTTGCTTAATATAAACAAATCAAGGATAAAGAAGTTTATTGAACATTTGTGAAATGAATATAGTAATTTATAGAATTAATAGTTATTATTATATATTTTTTGACAAAATATAATTTTTAATTTATATCATAAATATAATATTTTATTTAATGAATTCTTAATTTTTTTAATTAATTAATAATAATATATAATTGTATAATTGATTGAATATAATAATTAATAGTAAAAAAATAAAATATATATTTTATTTTATAAAAGAATATAATTTTTAACTCAATATTTGATGTTGTGTGATGGATAGAGTAAAAATTTAATATAATTTTTGGGATAAAATGATATGAAATTTAATACAAAATAAAATAAAGGGTTAAGAATTGTCGAAGGACATTTGAATTTTCTTCCATCTATATTGATTTTTCAAAGTTCAGTTTTGAAGGGAGGTTAGAAAAAGGTGATTTATACAAAATAAAAATAAAAATCCCCTATCTATTGCCAGTGCCTAATCAATTAATTTTTTTAATACATTTTTTCCCTATAATTTTTGTCTTAAATGAACAAATTTATCTATCTATAAATTCTAAATTTTCTACAATTATTTTAATATTATTAAATTATCACAACATCACATTCAATGTAATAATGTTGATAAAGATTGGTTGATAAAAATAAGTGTAACGGTTGTTTCTCACGGCCTTGTGTGTTGTTTAAACTTGGGTTGGGGTTTATGTATTTATGATAATAAGTTAGGTTGAAATTAGGTGGTTGTTATTTATTATTTTTGAATTATATTATCTATTAATTAAATTGTTTTTATTTTTATTTTTTATTGGATGTTTATAAAAAAAAATTATATCAATCTTAAATTTTAATTGATATATATTAACATGTTTAAAAATTGAATAATTTTCAAGAAATTAGTTTAGGTGATGATTTAATGTGGCTTAAGCCTATGAACATTTTGTACAGCTATAGATCCGTGGTGATTTACTGTGGCGTAAGAACATCTTGTGTTGTTACAGATCCAATACTTTATGAAAAAATGCTACCTAACGTGATTTTTATGAGAAATTATTAAAGGAAATGATGGTAAATCAATAAAAGGATAATATTAATGTAATTATTTTTAAAAAAATATAAATACTTAATATTTAATAAATTTATAAATGTATGTATATTTGGCTGAAGATTAAGTACTGTTACTCAGCCAACTTTATATAATCTCAAGATTATAACTTATAACAATACTTAATAGTTTGACTTATATTCCTTTTTTTTTTTCATTAAAGAAAAAAGAGGATTTCTATTCCTCTTTCTTTGTATATGTTTCGGTTAGGATATTTTTTTAAAAAAAAGATAATTTTATCACTATTATTTTTGTTCAAGACTTAGATTAATAGATATTTTTAACATTGAATTATAATAGTAGATATAAAAGTAACATTAAATTTAAAATTGTTACAAAATCCCATCACAACTTCAAATATTAGGTAGGATAAATGAACAATAAATATTATTGATGCATTATAAAACTTAAAAACATAATATCTAAGTTTATTAGATTATAAGTATAATATATGGATGCACTATAAATATTATAAAAATATTATTTAAGTATAATTTATGATATTTTGGTGTTATATTTATAAAGTAAAAATATTACAAAAATATAATTTAAATTATATAAATGTTAATTTTATAACACTTATAGTATTATTATATTCAGTATAAAAGAAAATTAAATAATATATTTATAATTTTTGATAATATATTTATTAATTTAGTAGATTAATACAGTAATAGATAATAAAGTTTATTGATAGATAAGTTATTAAAATTTTAAATTATATAATTAATTTGTTTTTTTAATTTCATAAATAAAGAAGCTAGTGGGTGGAAACATCCTCACCCAAAATCTTTTAGAAAGCTAGTCTTTAACTAGGAATAATAGAATAATTGCAAATTGCCCTTTTATGAATGGGGCTCAACTGCTCATAGACTCGTACGAGATCCACATGGGAGTCCCATTTCAATCTGGACCAATGAGGCTGCTCAAAGTCTCGAATCAATTGGACAGCAATGGCTATACTTTGCCCAAAAAAATATACTGACTGGCCCATTTAAATGTGGAGAGTGTGTTAAAAAGAGGACAAAATAGTGGTGTCTAATCTCTAGCTTTGTAGGCATATATACCATCGAAAACAATTTAGGGAGTGTGTTATAATTATTCTCTCTTTAACAAGTAAATACTATCCATTTTAGGTATTTTTTTCTTTGGGAAAAAAGTAACATTAGAAAGATAATACATATGGATATTTATTTTATTTTAGAATGTACACTAATAAGATAATAACCATTTACTTAAAAGTAAATTTATAATTGTTTTATTCAAATAGATCTAGATTGAGGCAAACTAAAAAGTTTAAAATAATAATTTTTATTATCAATTATTTTAAAGAGTTTCACTTTTAATTTTCAAAAAATATATATATATATATTATATATAAAAACAATACGTTAAACATATATTAAATATATATATTTTTACCTTATATTGCATGAAATATGATAATGATTAAAAATAATTTTTTATTTATAAATAAATTATATTATGTAATTAAAATTAAAATTTTATGTTAATTTTACATAATAATTGATTTAAAATCTACATCGAATCGAATGACACTAGACTAACTAAAATTTAAATCAATTAATTTAGTATCATATTATGTGTCAATAATGTTTATCCAAATGTAATTTAAATTTTTTTTAATTCAAAGTTAGTAATACATGTAAACTAATTAACTTGATATTAACATTTATTCAATCACTTTTGATGCCATTTTTGTTTTGAGTCGAGATTGTATTAACTCTAATTTTTCATTTAAATGTTGTAGCAGCATCAAATCAGTTCTTACATGTAAGGAAAAAAATTTGAGAACTCAGAAACAATTTTTAAGAATAAGATATAATCAAAATATTTATATTAAACATATATGATTATATATAGAAAAAAATAAACTTAATAATTATTTTTATCTGATTATAATTGAACTATTGCAATTTTATAGATAATTTATTTATTATAGATAATTATCTTAGGTAGATATTTATTTATTATAAATATTTATATGTTGTATATATTTATGTTTTTTATTTATTATAAATATTTATTATTTGTAGATATCTATTTTTAATTATACTTTAAGATAATTAAAGGATGATTTTTAAATCTTTATTTTTTTAAGATAATTATTGAGTGTTTATATTATTATAATAATTATAATGTGTTTATATTTACATGATAATTAAGTATTTTTTTGAGTTTATTTTAGACAATTATTTGATGATTGTGATTATTCTTTCACGTATGAAATTAACCTAACAACCAGCTTTTATATTTAGCAACTAGCAAATAAACAATGATCCATGGATAACAAAATTTAACTATTTTCTTTTATCTTCTAACTATATATAAACAAAATGTTAATTTAAAAAAAAACAATAAGAAAGAAAGAAAGAGAGAGAGAGCAGCATATATATATATATGCCTTCTAGAAACACCATTTTCAGTCGGCAAATGGAAAATACATTAAGAGATATTAGAAGCAGAAGGTAAAGGAAATTGAAGTTTTAAGGTGGCTGTGTACTCTTAATATTTTCATTTTCTTAGTGTCAGCTAGAAATTGAACAACATGAATAAATTGATGTTATTGAGCACTATAACATGATTTCTTTACTTCTTGAGGCTCTAAAATTCACTAAGAAATTGACTATTCTTTCTTCAACTAACCTTGATAGTTCAGATACACATCCTAACCAGGAAAAAGAAGAAGAAGAAGAACTAAATTAACGAACAAAATTAGAAAGGAGTTGTACGTAGATCATTTGAAAATGCCCTGTATGAGAGCAAAGTACACATCACATATTCAAGGTTTTTTTACTTTTCTTTTCTTTTCTTTTTAGACTTCTATTTATGCAGAAAGTGAATCAGGTGATTGCAGCTTGATGACAAGTGACAACAATATGCTAGCAACATGATTATTAGGCAAAGATCATGATACGTCTTTCCCAATAAAAACACACAAATTTTCAAACATCCAAGACATGAAATTAAAGTGCCTTGGTTTTCTCATTTGCACTAATGTTATTACTGGCTGCTTGTTTATGTTAAAACATTTTTAATCACTAATTAAAAAAATATTTATTCATTTTCCAATGATCTTCAAAAATATATATTTATTTACGTTATGAAAAATATGAATATATGTTTATTTTGTAAAGAGAATTAAAAAATAAATCTTCGTGGTTTCATTTAAAAAAAAAATATTTATTATTTTATAAAAAAAATAAATATATATTTAATATATTTATAAAAATATGTTAACATAATTTTATCCCCTTATTAAAAAAATAAACATGTTTAAAACTTATGAAAGATTAAGAATAAAAATCTATCTGTAAGAATTGTTATGCACAAAAATCAAAACCCTTACCGCACACAAAAGTGGATTTATCCTCTTTTAGCAATTCCAAGTCTGAAATTTTCAAATATGGACGCTTCAAGTTGGCCGTTTATCAAGAGTAAAAAACAGGCTTCATGGGCAGCTTCAAGTCGGATTGGAATACCCATTAGTAGCCCATTTCTAATAGACACCGGAGACTTGTCTCATGGAAGAAAAATAGTAAGAATAAATAAATACATCACACACCAGCAGACATATCAATCTGTAAAAAAATATGATTGTGCAAAAAAAATTTCAATAATAAAATTAAAAATTATATACAAAACAATTTATCAATATTATAACTTTTATTTTAAAATATGTTATATTAAAATTATAAAAATAATGTAAGTATAATAAAATATTACAAAAGTGTTTTATATATGCTAGAAAACATAATTTTTTTTTTATAAAATAGTATTAATAAAGTTATGTATCAATAAGATATATGATTTATATAATAGTAAAAACATAAAATATGGGAGAAAAAAAAATAATATTAAAACAAGAAGTATGAGTATGATTTATTTTTTATTTTTATTTAAATAAATAAATGAGAATAAGAATAAATAAAAAAATATAAAAATATAAGAGAGTAGTAGACCAAAATAAATAAGAAGAGATATTCTTTGATATTTGTTGTTCATTTACAGCGAAAATAATTTACTTATATTTTTATATTATTTATTTTACTATTTTGATTTAATTTTTTTTATATTCTTTCTATTTTGTAAATAATGATTTGTTTATATATTATTCTAAATAATAGGCAGTAAAAATAGTATCCTATATTCTTTGTTACATGGTTTTGTTTCTTTTATCTTAAAGCAAGTTGTATCCATTCAACAAAAAAGTATATAAAAAACAAAAATAATATATTTTAAAATTATAACCACAAAAATAATATATTTTTATTTAATTAATATATTTTTACTATTAAATAAAAACTAAGTCTATCACTTTAAATTAAAATTCTTTTAATTTAATGATAAATTATAATTATTTATATCAATTTAATGTTAAATTTTATTTACTTTAATAATTTTTAATATTATTAGATGTTATTTTTTTAATATAAATTTTAAATGTGTGATTTTATATCATTTATTTAAAAATATTAATTGAAATTATATATTTAATTTTAATAAATTTAAAAAATATTAATTTATATACAGTATTAAAAAAAATTATGTGCCACCTCCGCTTACGAGGAGGCATGAATTTGAGAACGAAACTTAAACGATATATATATATATATTCTTAAAAAAATAAAAAATATATATGTAATAATTTGATATTTTATATCAAATATATAATATGATTTGATATTTTAAATTAATGTAATTTTTTAAAAAATAATAATGTGATTAATGTTATCCAAGTCATTTGGATATTTCATATTCAAGCAACCATGTTTACCTTTCTTCTTCTTCTTCTTTGGTCATCAAATTCGGTGCACACATGCAAACAAATATATGTCACCTTAATGCCAGTTGAAATAAAATTTGCTTTATAATGGGTTAAAACGTACAAAAAATGAACGGGATGTGTGATGATTAGGTTCGTTTGGGATGGCTGAATCTTAATCTTTAGATTTTCGAAGTTAGATAACTTTTGTACGTTTGGTGTTATATTAAATAAATTAATTATAATTATATTTAATTATTCTGTATAATATAATTAGATAAAATTTATCATAAATATTTTAATAAAACAACATTTAATTTATTTTATGTAATTTTTTATCTATCAAAATAATTTTATTATAAAAAATTATTTTTATTGATATTAAAGAAAAATCAAGACATATAATTTTAAAATTAAAATATAAAATAAAATGAGTAAAATATTTAATATGTTTTAGAACTACACCCATTAATGATATTAAAATTCAACATAGTAATATAATTTTTATTGTGTATAAATACAATCATATTTTACACACAAAAATATAATTATATTAAAATTATATATTTATGATATTTAATATTGTGTAATAAACCATCATCACTAATACTATTATTATTATTATTATTATTATTATTTTAACCTTGGAAATAGAACAGAGAAATGTGATCAATTCAATTTTAAGTGTTTAATTCATTTTTAGCTTTTGAGAAAGTGAAGGATGTGATTTTTAAATTATTATTTTAATTATTTTAAAGTCAATATTATATGATTAAATTCGAATTTAGGTGTATTACGGTGAGAATGAAAAGTTATTGGACAAATCAATCCTTTATTTTAAACTAATATGATTCCGAATCAAATACTAATTGTGGGTTCGCGTGAATTATGGGATAAATTTGAGAAATATATTAAATTTTAAATTGTGTTTTACATACTATACTCCATAACTAATATAATGGGTAATAAAATGACAAAAATAACATATTTAATAATTAAAATACATAATTTAAAAAAAAATATATTAGAAAAACTAAAATAATTTTAAATTTAATCAATTTAAAAAAATTTAAGATTTAAGGTGAGTTTATGATTTATAATTTAACTACAAATAAAGACCAATAAAAGTTTTCTTCTTAATTAAAAATAAAAACTATATCAATCTTAAACACGTCAAATTAAATACAAAATAGAAAGTTCACCCAAAAAAATTGCCAACTTTCCACTTAACATTTGAATCATCTCTAGTAATACTGTTGAAAAAACAAGAAATAACTCTACACAAAAGAGTTCTCTAGTTTGTATTATTTTCTTCATGTTTTCATTACAATTGTATAGCTATTTATAAGGAAATTTTACTCCTTCAATTATTCTTTAAATTAAGCATTCCTTGATTTACTCCTTGAATTAAGGATTCCTTGTTTTATTCCTTGAATTAAGGATTCCTTGTTTTATTCCTTGAATTAAGGTCCTTGTTTTATTCCTTGAATTAAGGTCCTTGTTTTATTCCTTGAATTAAGGACTAATATCTAATACTTCCTCTCGATCCGTGGATGCTGATGATCCAAGGTTTATGGACAAAAGTCGTTAAAATCGGATGCAAGGCTTGGAAGCAAAGATGTCGCCCACCGTCGAAGCTCTTGTATAACGTGTTCCGAATTACTGGTGATTGAACTTGTTCACGAGCGTAATGACAATCAACTTCAATGTGTTTCGCCCTCTTCGTGAAACACCGGGTTTCGATGCTATATGCATAGGCCACGATTGATCATTACAAACAAGGGACATAGGGAAGAGTTGCAGAACACCTAAATCACACGTAAGACCTTTAAGCCATATCAACTCACACACGAATTGAAGCCATTGTACGATACTGCAGACTCGACCGGCAACAGCTTGTTTTTACTCTTCCACGTGACCAAGTTTCCACCGACAAATGTCTGAGCAGTGGTGGACTTGATCAATTGTATTCCTCGCCTAATCAAGATCACAATACCCTACGATTTGGTGTTGTCATTCTTCTTCACGATAATACCCACCCATTGATCCTTTTAACAAGGGTCAAATGCTCAAATGTCGGAGCTGTACATGAATTGGCTCACAATACTTACGCTGCAATATGTGATGCGAGACCGGTTATTGTTAGGTGATCAACTTACCAACTACGTGTTGGTAATAACTTATATCCATGAAATGGCGTTGCTTCTCAAGCTAGGTTTCGAGCTTGTCAAGAGGGTAATGGCTAGTTTAGCATCGCCATGTTAGCTTCCTTACAAATCTAGGACATATATTTTGGTTAAGAAAGAGTCTTTTGTGCGAGGTTGCCATTTCTATACCAAGAAAGTACTTCAATATCCTGCTGTCTTTAATTGCAAACCTTTGTTCGGTGGACCTGCATTTCAGGTTGAAAATCTCGTCAAGATTATCACCAGTAATTATCGATCATCTACATAAATCAAGACAACCAATTTGCCCATACCACGTAGAACAAATAGCGAGGAATCAAAGACGCTACTTTTGAAACCAACACTAGTGAGACCGAGTTTAGGCATACCAAGCTCGTGGAGATCAAGACTTTCAAACCATAAATGGATTTGTGCAATTTTGCACACTAAATCAGCTTCATGCTTGGCGATGCCCGGTGGTAATTTCATATAGACTTCTTCTTTGAGATCACCTACGCAGAATGCATTCTTCACATCCATTTGGTACATGGACCACCCTTGTTTGACTACACAAGAGTAGCACTTTATCGCGGTTCATTTTTTGCAATGCGCAAATGTTTCTTTGTAATCCACCTCTAATGTTCGAGTGAATCCATGCCACCAATCTTGCTTTATACCTCTCAATTGATCCATCCGACTTGAATTTCACTTATAGATCCATTTGCAACCCACAACTTTCTTGCCTTTTGGAAGTTTGGTGATGCTCCATGTGTTGTGTTGATCTGTGGCTTTAAGTTCTTTCTTGCATGGCTTCCTTCCACACCTCTTGGTCATTGCCCTACGAAGTTTTCGAGGCTCACCGTAACTCGACATAAGGTCGAGGAACGCGGCAGTGGCTGGTGTCACTTTATATGACACATAATTTGAGATGGGATGCGTGCTGGTTTGTAGGTGACAATGTCTTCAAGTCTGCGGGAGGTTGCCTAACACGCATTGGATTACGTCGTGGAATAAGGAGTTATCTCACACTCGTCACATCTGCACTGTGGAGAATCATCTTGATTATCACCATCTTCATGCAGTTGTACCATTAAGACGAGACCTCATTGTTACTTTCTGCCGGTAGATGCATCAATGTCGACAATGGGCCGGGGATCTTGTTGTCATGCAGCTCAAGTTCAATTCTTGGTAATGGAAACACATCCAAGATGCCATTCCCTCGACTTGTGATTTCATGTGACTTGTCAAAAAGGGTTAGTTTCCATAAACCGAACATCTTTAGACACAATTAATCTCTAAGTTTGGGATCATAACACTTATATCCCTTTTGTGTAGATGAATAACCAAGAAAAATACATTTAATACCACAGGATCCAATTTATCTCGATGATGAGATTGAATATGTACAAAACAGATGCAGCCTAAAGACTCTGGCTGTGAAAGGTTAATTTTCCTTCCTTTCACGACTCTGGGAGACTTGAAATCCAAAACTCTACTGGGTAATCTATCGATGATGTAAGTAATGCCATAACCCTGGGGGGACCTAATCTCTTTGGCACATTCATTTGTAGCATTAATGCTCTAGTTTTTTCAAGTAATCAGATTTTATGCTCACACCATTTTGTTGAGAAGGTGCCAACACAACTTGTTTGATGCATAATGCCATGAATGCTCAAATATTGTTTCATGATACTTTTTGACATGTATTCAATAGGCCATTAAGACCAAGGTTTGAATTTTAAAGAAGTGATTTTTAACAAGATTATGAAAGTCCTTAAATACTTCCATAACTTTATTCTTAGACTTTAAAAAAGATATAAACTGACTTGACTCGAGAAATCATCAACAAAAATCACAAAATACTTATAAACCATCAAAAGATTCATTAATTGGTCCCCATACATCTGAATGAACTAGTTCAAACACTTACTAGCCCTAGACAGGAAGAATTAAAAGGCAATCTAGTGCCTTAGACAAGTGGCAAGTTTCACATGCAATTTCATCATTTCCTAAATTTGGAAATAAAGTTGACAAAATTGGTAGAGTATGGGTGAAGCTAAACGCTGATGCCACAATTGATTATCTTCGATAGGATTAAACTTGGCTTGAAAACCCTCTCGGGATTGTTCCTCGATATGTAATAGTAGACCATCTAAGTAAAACCCTTCACCAATCGTCTTTTTGGTGACACAATCAAAAATGACATTGACAGGAGAAAAATGGCTAAGCAATTCAAGGTATTTGTGATTTTTCCTACAGCATGTAAAGAGGAAATTTAGCCAAGGTACATATAAAACTCCGACTTGATTTCATCCGACATTAATTTTATTTTTTCCTTTCCTAAAACCTTTACATTCTCATCATTTGCAATTGAAACTTGAGAAGGACTTGCTAATTTTTCAAACTTATGAGAGTTTGACACATGGTTTGTCATACGATCCGTGGCACCCTGAATCTACAACCCAAAAATCATAACATATTTATTTTAAGAGCTTTAAAGGATTTTATAATACCTTGCACGTCCCTTCGTGGTGGATGAGTTTTGTATCTAAGCAAGAACTTGCCTAGTATACGTTGAGTTCTTCTTCGCTATCCACACACAATTCACGGCTCCTCCTCTTGCTTTGAAGATACAACATAAACTCATTCACGAGTTCAAGTGATTCGTCATGAAGTTCTTGAATGGATCGACCTAATAGAGTAGAGGCAAAAAGTACGATCTGGACGGTGTCCAAGCACGATTCACTTCTCGTAACCCTTATCCTTTATAAAATCGTGTTTTAATTCCTGGATGTAGAATCCAAATACGTGGTCCCAATACGCCCGTGCATGGTTGTAATGTTGACACTTCAAGTTTGGATGCTTCCCTTTATACTTCCTCTCGGTGGTTAGATAGGCTCTTGCCGTGAACTAGCCATTGTACTTTGTTCATGACTTTCCTCCTTATTTCTTCACGTTGAATTGTCGCACATTACATTGAAAGCGGAAGGAAGTTGATATTGGCGAGTACGACATCGTATATCTTCATACGTCAATCCGTGACCGGACAAAAAAGTTGAAATAACTTATCTTCTTCCGCTCTCTTTCAGAAAGGTAGCCTACATCGATTGTCAGATGAGGACGATATTTCCAACTCATTCCACATGCTTTTCATGCTTCCTAAGAGTTGACAAAAGGCTCGCCACATTCACAGATCCGAGATGTCTTTCTTTAATTGAAAAACTCGTGGCAATAAGAGCTTGTTTGGCCATACATTTCTTAACCGCTCTCCCATTCAGATTCAGAGTAATTGAATATTTGACTAATTTACGTGCTCCATAATTTAGAGCATGACATAACCACCGATCCTTACTAAGCTGTGATTCATAGCTGGGCGAGGAAACATCGTGTACTTCGATGCTTCCATTTATGAACCCCAAACTTGACCTTCCACCTAGAGCCAAAGACATCGCTCTTGACAAGGCAAGTAATTAAACTCATTCAACAAGACCGAGCTTAATCTTTGATTCGCTGACATCCACCTCTACGAATATTCACAGCGAAAGCACTGATTAACTTTCACTCTTCTAATCCTACCGTCATTGGTTCACCATTTCAAAGACAAGACAAGTAAGATAATAATAAAGTTGGTAAACAAGTTAATTTTTCCTCAAGCTTCCGATACCACATGTTGAAAAAAGAAAATAACTCTACACAAAAGTAGCTTCTAACAGATATTTTTTCTTCATGTTTTCATTACAATTGTATAGCTATTTATAAGAAAATTTTACTCCTTCAATTATTCTTTAAATTAAGCATTCCTTGATTTACTCATTGAATTAAGGATTCCTTGTTTTACTCTTTGAATTAATGATTCCTTGTTTTATTCCTTGAATTAAAGTCCTTGTTTTATTCCTTGAATTAAGGACTAATATCCAATAAATACTAATGTGTAAATCTGTAACACAGGCTAAAGAATAATTCGCTTAACGTTAAAAGAGCCTGAGACTCCACATTCTCAATAAAACACAACTTTTTCCTATTGGGTCTAACTGAAAGTAGAGAGCACTGATAACTGTTTTCCTCCATGTGGATAAGAACCACAACCTGGACATATAAATTAGATGGGTGGACTTTATTTAGACTGCAAATGTAAGGTCATAAAAATAAATACTATGTTGTTTCTTTATCAGACAATAAATATAGTCCAAAACTAAGGGAACAAGAAAATAATCAGAAACTATACAAAGATCACACAATTGCTAAACTGAAATTAGTGGAGGCCCTCCAAAAGGAGAACCTCTCCAAAAATAGGCGTATGCCGCTTAATGCGACGCGCACACGGTATTCTTTAGTAAAAGGCGAAAGAATAGTTCGCTATGTGCGCAACGCACGGCTCCGTGCATTTTAATGTTCGCAGAGAAGCTTAAATTTATAGTAAAGGAAATGAGCACCGTTTACTTTTATGTATCGATGTGGGACATCTAGTTCAATAGGTGTCGCTCCACTGACGCTAGTCCGACTTCTTTAGTCCCGGTAGTATCTATCATCCCAAATGACCACTGATCTTTTTTCTCTGCCCATTGGGATCTAATTCCCAGGTATTTTTTGAGTTTACTTTTATCTAATAGATTCCCAGTGCTCACTCAATAGAAATGGTTTACATGAAAAGAGGACAAGCCCATCTTTTGAATCCAACTATGGGGTAATAACAACCAACCTCAGTACTCGGTTCATTTCATTCTTGAAATAATTAAATTCGATATAATTCAGCTTGTAATTGAGTCTTGATGGGTTTGCACTTGGTGAACCAAAGATCTTCTTCATGGGAATTTGAGACCTGTAACCTGTTGGATGGAATGGTAAGCGAGTATCGAATGGGTCTGCTACAATTGAAAAAAGCACTGACAGGCTGGTTAGTTTATAAGGTGTTGAATTTAACGCTTAAAAGTGATCATTTTTATTTTAAGTTATATCTGATTCTCTTTTGCATTATATATAATTGTCTAATTGTGAAAGGGTTCATTTTGTTTTCATTTGAAATTATAGCTGATTCTCTTTGCGTTTGTTTAATTGTGTAAAGGTCGTATGCTTTTGAGTTGTGAAAGTTGAAAAGAGCTTTTCTGAACCAAATGGAATTTATTTCACTCATTTGGTGCTAATTTTATCCCAAAAACGCTTTATTCTAATATTATTTTGACAAAAATTACTTTTACGTAAGCACAAGCAACAAGGCCTTTTCATTTTATTTTATTTTTTCCCATTGTTAGAGGGTGTTTTGAAAACTTGTGGAATAAAAGTGATTCTTCAATGTTATCAATAGGTGACATGTTAAGCTTTGAAGAATTACAGTGTATATAGGATGTGATTGTTCAAAGTATATTCTTAAAATGTTCCGAGATACCTCAAATTATATCTAAACTATTTCTGTTTAGAAGATCACGATTTTGCTTTTAGGTTATTTTCAATGTCTTTAAGAGCAAGGACAGAAAGGTGGACAATCTTAGTGGTGTAGATCTTATATGTCTGCTCTTAGATCTACTTATCTACGTTTTAAGACAAACTAAACTAAGTAATATTTACTGATTTTAATATAGATTTAGTCCAAAGGGTTTTCTCATTGAACAATTTGATTATAGATAAACCACCAACATTCAAGATCAATTATTGGCTGAAGAAGATATAAAGAGTCTTTATGATGATGAGAATTAAATGTGAATCAGTGTAGTACATTCTTATGATCAATTTTTAGTTTTTTTTTTCAGCTGTGGTAGGTGGAATTGTTTAAATCTAGTGGAATCTGGTGGGGTATACAAGTAAATATGGAGATTAAACATATGTGGAATATAGAAGCTAGTAGTTTAATTATTGCAATTTGCTTCAACATTACAGATGAGAACTTTCAATAGTTTTCCATGAAATTATAGTAGTGAGACATGAATATTACGAGAAGAAATAAATAATAAACGTCTATAAAGAACTAAAATCCAGAAGCCTGGAGTATTAATTCCTATTGTACAACTCGAACGAAGCTGAGATATTCATCATTGATCCAACTATATTTTTCCATGAAAGGATTAACTAAAGTACTTGGAGGGTAACTTTGTATGCAGTCTTTCCAAACATTTGTATCATCCAAATCTCTCACGACCTCCCATAAACAGTTGTTGCATTTGAACCCTGCTCCAAAACTGATCATTAAGAGTTTGTCACCTTTCTTCAATCTCTTTTTAGCCTCCATGTAGCCTAAGACATACCAAAATCCACCTGCTGATGTATTACCAAATCTATGAAGTGCCATTCTTGATGGTTCAAGATCATAGTCACTTAGCTCTAAGCTCTTACCAACTCCATCAATTACTGCTCTACCGCCAGGATGAATACAAAAGTGATCAACACCAGTCTTTAAGTTTAAACCAGCTCCTACTGCTTCAAGTGGTGCACTCTTGGACTTGTTTTGACGAACAATTAGATATCGAAGAATTTCTGTAACTGGTAGGATTTTAGGCACTAGCACTTTAAGGTTTAGTGTAAAAGCTTTGGCTGCAGCTTTTGTGAGACTCTTTGTGAGGCAAAAACCTGGGTATCCATCACCATCTTCCATCTGAATGCAGCATTTGTATGCTTCGTCGTTTGCGCCTAGATGGGTTCTAACGAGACATTTCAACTTCAAGATGGCTTGTTGCTTTAAAGCACTTTTGTTAGTGAAAAGCATTGAACAACCTCCTGACCGGAATAGACAGTTTGAGAGCATCATCTGTTTTTCTTTGCCACAATACCAATTAGAGCCCATGGACTCTGTACTCACAACAATTGCATAGGAGTTCTTGTATGTCTTAAACAAGTGTTTGACAAGATCAATAGCAATTAGACTTGCACTACAACCCATTCCTGAAAGGTTGAAAGATTTGATATTTTCTCTCATCTTATAGCGGTTTATGATTCTAGCCGTTAGAGACGGGACAGGAGAGAACAATGAGACATTGACAACAAGTATGTCAATTTCTGATGGACACAGTTTTGTCCTAGAAAAAAGCTTGTCAAGTGTGTCAAAGATAATCTCATCCATTTCAGATATAGAATCTGAATAAGTAGAAGACTCTTCTCTACCTTCCATGATAACTTTTGGGCAATATGTTTCTTCACCTAAGCCTGAACTGACAATAGTTTTCAAGAGAAACCGGTACTCATCAATTCCCAGATTCCTGTTTCTCAAGACTATTTTTGCACAAATATCAGTGCTTAGTTTAGTATCTTCACTGGGTTTGTGGCATTCATAGGCTAACATATAGCAACACTGGTCTTTCCACTGAAGGACCATTTTAATAAGGCAAAATAGAGCATAACTTATAGAAAGTAGACATATTGCTATGAAGAGCTCCATTTTTAGGGAAAGATACAGAGCGAGAGCGAGAGTTAGAGAGAAATGTTTGGATTGATTATAAAGTATACTATTAAAAGATATGTTATTATATAGATATTAAGAAATGTGACTGTTGAGAGATGAGTTAAACTTTCGAACCTGTGTTATTTGAAAACACGCTGATAGCAATGTATCTCTAATTTAATTAATACCTTTACAAACTGATCATTTAATTAGATTTAACAACCAACTAACTACGGCTTGGACATTTCAACTAAAGGAGAAATTATTCTGGAGCAAGGATTACAAAGTCGACAACATCTCCATATGGTTGAGACAATGTAACTATTTTGCATATCCCAATATCTAAACATTTTTTGATTAAATTGTTGTAATCTTGTCGAAAATGTCTATAAATTATCGCTTAAATATTGTCATTGTTAATTTGTTGTTTAAATATTTTATTTTGCTAAAACATCTTAAATATTGTTGCTTAAATATAGATAGAAATAAAAAATATTAAAAATATCAATAAAATTTCTTTTCATATTATCGAGATTTATTTATTTATGAAAGTTAATATAATTAGATAATTAACTAAATTATTTCAAGTTTTTTAATTATTTATTCTATAATATTTTTACAAAAAATATATAAAATTTTAAATAACTTATCAACTTATTGATTGATATGAATATTATAAGTATTTAAAAATATATGTATTAATAGAAAATTAATTTAAAATATAAATAATTAATTGTTTCAATATTTTATAAAGTTCTTTAACATTTCTCGTAAAAATTATATCTTAATATCTTGATCGATATCGACATTTTAAATCTTATTATGGACTAGATGATGATGTGGTACTTAACATCAATAAAATTAAATATTAATGTAATATTGTTTTTTGAAAAAAAATCCAATAGAAAGTGGAAAAAAAATCAATTTAATTAATAAAAAATAATTAACAATGCCTCTCAACTAAATACTTCACCTACTATTAATTTAATACATACTAAAATTACACATTAAATTTTTAGCATTCATGTACATTATTGGTATGACCAAATCATGAATTAATTAAACCAAATTAATGTGTCAAGAATGATACTAAGAACCTTATTCAATTACGTGGGTATAAATATTTTGAGATTACTTTACTTTAGAAATATAAGTTGAGTTTTAGGGGAATAATATTCTGAGGATTTCATGACTAGAATTGTAAACGGACGACGGCGGGTTGGAATAAAAATATAACTTAATGAAATATATAACATTTTACTTATAATTAATTTAATTTTAAATATAATTAAATATTTAAAAAAAAATTATAATTTTTATATTTATTAAAATTGAATATATAATTTCAAAAAACGGGATAAAAATATAATCTTCGCTTTTAATCTGTCCCATATTATAAAGAAAAAGTATCACTGGAATTCTTTAGATTAAGTCATTTGTGTCGTTTAGTTTCTTAAGTTAAAAATAATATCATTTAGTTATTTAATTTTATAAAAAAAAGTTAATTAAGGATAAATTATATTATTTTAATGATTTTTTTAAATAAAATATTATTTTTTTGTCAAGTAATTAAACAAAATTAAAATACGAATATTTAATAATAGTAAAGTTACAATTAATATATAAAAAAGTTATCAAAATATTTATATTTTTAATATTTTTTAATTTATATTATTTAATTTTAATATTTTATCAATTTTTAATTGTTATTAAAAATTAAAAAATATATTTAAATAACTTTGTGTTTGAATTTTTTTTTTCTTGAGATATTTTGTATTAAATTTCATTTTTATCGCGATTAAAGACTTACATTTTAATCACATTTTAATAACTTGATATTAAATAATAATATTTTAAATAAAAAATCATTAAAATAATATGATTTTTTTTATTTAACATTTTTTTTATAAAATTAATGAATTAAATTACATCGTTTTTAATTTAAAACTTTAACAGTAAAAATGATATAATTTAAGAGATTTTTATAACACCTTATCATATTATAAAATACTAATCTTCGTTCTTCATTTATTATCTACATTATTACCTCACATAAGATAATTCTCACATTTGTTTTTGAGAAAAAATTGACAAGCTCATACCTCACCAAAGCACTTTGCAGACTTCTTATATGGAAGTACTCTGCGGAGAAGTTAGAATCAAATACCGGAAAAGTACGTAATATATAGTGTAAAAACTTGTGAAGAAGGATGCTATTTCTTTTCCAGGGAGGCACAGAACAAACCGGAAAATTACATAAAATAGCCTCTTACATATTTATAATAACAAAAATAAAATTAATTATATTTTATGTGTATGTATAAGATAATTTATAAAAATATATAAAATATTTACTTTATTATAATTATTTACATAATATATATATAATAATAACAAACTTAATTTTAGATCTAATTATATCATTATTCGTAGACATAATTATAACTTTAAAATACAAGTTATTAAACATATTTTATCTTATACTTATGTTTTGAACATAATTATAAAAAATTAAATATTTTAGATATTTTTATAAATTATTTTATATGTTATGCGCATAAAACGTAATTAACCTATAAAAATAACATATTTAAAACTTATAACAACAAAAAATAACATTTTATTAATATTGAACGAGTCTAATTAATTAAAATTTAATATAAAATGAGTTTAATAGATTAGAATTCAACTTAAACATATTCTATTGTAAAGCTTTTGGGATGATTTTTTTTAATAAAAATATAAGATTTTGATATGTTATTTCTATAATTATAAGTTCTAAGGAGCTTATAAGTGATATTTTAAAATAAAAAAATTTAATAACTCACTGGACATACACTCATAATTGATATTCAAATCCTAATTTTTTTTATATATTTAAATAAATTATATAATATTAAAAAATGTGCATTCAATTTGTAAGAAAAAGACACAGCTATAGTATGAGCATCAGCTTCCTTCAGCAATAGTAGCACCAGTGATTTAAAACTATAAACTCAGACATTAAAGTGGGATTCGTGTGGATCCCCAAGGGGTCGTTTCGATGTGGATGTAATTAATACTAGCAATAAATTTCGCACTTGTTTTCTTAATTTCAGCTTATTTGAAGTTAGTTGAGTTTACGTATATATCAAAGTTGAAAGTTGAGTTCGATAGTTTGTTTAATATTTATATTATATTTTAACACACATTTCAGTTTTTAATTTTTAATTATTGAGTTTTAAGTTTAAATTTTTAATTTCAAAATATTTGAAAAAAAATAGTTTAATAAACCAATTTTTAGTTTTAATTTTAAAAATATTAATTAAAAAGTAAATATTACTTGTTTAATAATTAATTTTTAATTTTTAATCTTATAAATTGAGTTGAATCGGATTGAACATAATTTTCTATAAAAAATTTAAAACCATAGACTATAAATTTTTTAAAAATAAAATTCTAAAACTTTTTAATAATATATAAAATAATTCATAATATTTTGTAAAATACTACACTTTATATTTTGTAAATGAGTTAAAAATGTTTTATTGAATCGAAACAATCATTACTACAATAAGCAATTTTTTTATAAAAACCTCAAAATCATAAGTGGTAAAATTTTTAAAAATTATAATTTAAATTTTTTTTAATGGTATATGAAATGTTTTATAAAATTTTATGAATTAATGCAATTTATATTTTAAAAATAAGAAAAAAAAATATTCTTCTAAATCTAAACAATCGTTATTAAAATCTGCATAACTTTCTATAAAAAACTCAAGATAAAAAAATGTAAAATTTATTAGAAATTAAACTTTTAGAACTTTTTTTAATGATATATAAAATGATTCATAAAGTTTTATAAATTAATACAATTTATACTTTAAAAATAAGTAAAAAATTCTCTTTTGAATTTAAACAAACATTAAAAAAATGTACATAACTTTCTATAGATAACTCGAAATCACAAATTATAAATTTTATAATAAATTAGATTTTTTAAAATTTAAAATGATATATGAAATGAATCATATTTTACAAATTAATACGTTTTATATTTCAATTTTTTTTAATAGGATATAAATAATATTCAATAAAATAAGCATAAATTTTTTAAAAAACTTAAAATTTGAAAACGTAACATTTATTATAAATATAGATTATTTTATGTTTTAAATAATAGATAGATTTAATTATAAATTATTTTAAATTTCAAAAATTAGTTAATGATAATCTATTTGACTTCAATTATATTGTGTAAATTTTTTAATTTATTATTTATCTTAAAATTTTATTTTTATTAAAATATTCTAATATAAATTAAATTAAATTTAAATTTTTTATTTCATTTTCAAAAATCATTTATTACTTTTTCTATTTATTAATTTAACTAATATTAATATTTTTGTCAATTTTGTAATAATAATTAACAATTATATTTTGATAATTTATTCATTTTTTCTCTTGTTAACTTTTTAATTCAATATTTGTTTATCAAATGAGTTATTAAGTTGCTCGTTTAATTTCACAACTAAGTGATTTGGTTTTTTAATTCATGAACTTAGTATAACAATTTTAAATGAATTGAATTGAATAACTCGTTTTATATTTATAACAATAAAACACCAAGTAATTTGTGGTGTTAAATTAGATTAAATTATTAAATAGAGAACTACTAATAATATTTACCACGCATGACTAAATACATATCACATATCTTTTAAAATTCCTAAAAATAAAACCAACAATTTGTAAGCCCTTATAAAATAAAATAAAAATAAAAATAATTTGTAAGTCTTACAAATAAATTTTTAAATTATTGTTAAAATAAAAAGAATAATAGAAATAGAAATATAAGATATCTTTGAATATTTTTATAATAAATAATAATTAGTAAAAAAATTTGAATAACTACACAAGGCAAGAATAAATCTCAAAGGAATGGAATCGACTTATAATTCATAATTTTCAAAAATAAATAATTTTTTTAATAAAATATATAGTTTATTATAAAATAAGTAATAAAAAATAAGTGTTAATATTACAAATACAAAAGAAATATATACTATATCATGAATTGATAATGAAATTGTTGTAGATAAACTATCAAAGATCACTCAAAATAATAAAGAAAAAAAATAGATATATTTATTTATTTAAGAGGAATTCAAATATTAATAAAAATACATTTTAGAAAAGAAACTAATTTACCAATAAAATTAGCATTGTTATATAATTGAATAATAAATAATAAATATGTTTTATTAAGAATGATCCATGAAAAATTAGGATGCTAAAAGTTAAAATTCATAGTTTGCTCTAATGTTTTCATTAATATTAATGATAAAAATTTAAATTAAGTATTAACTTTAGCTTATGAATTTGAAAAATGAGATTTAATGAAAAAAGAAAATTAATTATTTTCTGTATACTACATAGTAGGATATTAATTAACAAATAATCATAAGAATTTAATATATTGACAAAACAATTTCATAAAAATAAATAAAAAAATTAACAAATAATAAAATCAAAAATATTAACAGATTTTAAAAATATTATAAGAATGAAATTTAGATGTAAAAGAAAAATATTTGATACTATAAAGAAAAAATAATGTGTCAAGATTTACATCTATAAATCCTGAAAAGTGAACCTTTAACAAATAAAAAATATATGACAAATCTAAACTAAGAAATTAAAATAATGAAAACATTAATAATTGACGTGATAGTAGTAAAAAAATGATACAATTATTATATTAATAATATTTAAAAACAAAATATATAATATAAAATTAGATTTTATTAAAAATATAGCATACATCTCAACAAACTAAATAACAATAATAGATATATGTGAAATGTTAGTAAAATATCCCATTAAATATACATAATACAATATTTATCACTACACGTTAGGAAAAGGGCCCAAATGTCCCATAACTTTAGAGGCAATTTTATTGAATGGATTGGGGCTCGCGAGTACCCAATAGTCAGAACAGGGATCTAGGCATAAATAAGGTGGGACATTATTAATTTTATTATAAACAGTTAGGGGTTGTCGCAAATCTATTCGAATCACCGTTCAGTTATTTTGTTTCGTTTATCATTAATTTAATACTACTTTGAGGTTTATCATTTAATAAATTATGCCATTTAATAATATTCTCTTTGTATAATTA
The DNA here is from genome assembly GCA_030763125.1 of Hippophae gyantsensis. Classification (NCBI taxonomy): domain Eukaryota; kingdom Viridiplantae; phylum Streptophyta; class Magnoliopsida; order Rosales; family Elaeagnaceae; genus Hippophae; species Hippophae gyantsensis. Next base: position 52,647,052 of record CM061033.1, read on the forward strand.
AAAATATTTCATACTTTATATATATACTATTATTTATCTACAAAATTACTTTATTTATAAAATATTTTTAATTTTAATTTTTTTATAAATAAAATAATTTAAATTTATCATATATATTATTAACTAAAAATATTATCGAATAAATATTTTTATTAAAAAAAATTAAATTTATTACTAAATTTTTTAAATTATGATGTGTTCTTTTTATTCAAGAAAACTTGTAGAAAATATTTTATATATTCTTTAATTTTATTCAAATGATTACTAAAAGTTAGTACTACAAATAAGAAAGTTAATAAATTGCTTTGTAACCTAGTTAGAATAAAAAAAAAATTGAACAATTTTTAAATCTAAATAAAAATACTCGTATTTTTTAGCTTAAAGATATTATGCATGAATAATATTTTTCTCGTATAATATTAAATAAAAATATTTTTTTCCAATAATATTTTGTTATTATTATATGTATATTATTCTTATTATTATTTTTCTAAGTATGAAATAACATAAAATAAAGTAATTATCAATATATTTAATTTAATTTTTTATAATTTATTAAAATATTAATTTTTTTATCAGTGCATACAAATAAATATTTTTTTTCAATATAATTGAATCTAAATATATAGATTAAATATTTAATAATAAAATACATATTAAATAAAAAGATGTTAAATATGAGTTTTTAAGATCAATGATAATAATTTATATACTTTAAATTTATGGTTTGGAATAAGTGAGATAGTCTTATTTATTAAACCATCCTATATATCAATTAAAATTGAATTGAATTAAATTTAATATTAATAGTTAATTTATCTTTAATTATTATCTATTTATATTAAATATATTATTGATATAGTACATTATTATCAAAAAATAAATAATATTTTAATATTTTTATTAAAATATATATATCTTATTATTATATTTTTAATAACGTATTTTTCAAAAATGAATGATTTATGCTCATATTTATAGTTTTTTTTTCATTTTTAAGTTATCTGTATTTTATATCAATTTTTTGGCATATTCTTATTTAAAAAAAGTATTACATACTTATGTATATTTATTTGAATAATACTTGTCTTGTATTTTATTAAATATGCTTTGTAAGTATCACTAGTTAATTTAATTTTTGTTAATAACATCATTTGAAATAATTATACGATTAATATTTTTAATTGCATAGATTTTATATAGTATATTTATGAAAAAATTCATCTTTTTTTATTTAAATATATAAAAATATATTTTAAAATTCAAAAAAAAAAGAGAAAAAGAAGAAGAAGAAGAGTTAAATGTATAAACATGATGTATTTTTTTTAATAAATGGATATTAACTTAATCAAGCTGAACTTGAATAACATGAATTAACTCAAAATTAATCGTTTATATATTTACTTTAATATCTTGTGAAACATTAAGTTTACTAATTTTCCAGATAGAACACTTATAATTCAATTTATACGATATTATTAAAAATTGAATTAAAAATCTTTATGTTGTAAGTTAACTAATTCTTAGACATATCAATGGACATTCATGGCACATGATTTGTGTATCATTTTTTAATTCAATTTTGACCGTAAAATATTAATTGAATTATATGTGCGAAAATTAATAAATTTGGACAAATTCATTTAAGAATATATGTATTATAGTGCCTATTTGCAATTTATTTAAGTAATTCATCCATTTATACAATGTTATATTAAGAAATTATTGGTTAAAGTTAACTCGTAACTAAATTAAAATTAAAAAAATAAAGATATAGTGAATACACCTATTCAAGTGATTCACTCAAAATAATTACGAGTTACTATACGGACAAAGACCAAAATGAATTTACTATATTGAAAGATTTATAACATATCTCTAAATACAAGAGCAAGATATCCATCTCTTATAATTTTAGAATGCAATTAACATTTTTCTTAATTTAAGTAAAGAACTCTTTTAAGTGGAAAAATGATTTATGGCTTTGTGTTTAGAGATGTTTGGATGCTTAGAATGACTTATTTTTACCTCTACTTATAGATGTTTGATTTACCATTGCAACCACCATCATTTATTTTCTTTGATTTCAACTATCACACACTTCATCTACTACAACTACAACCCACTTTTATTTTACTATTGTTTCTAATATTGTGAAAAATGGCTTCAATACTTTCATTCTCCCACTTAAAGTCATATTTCACAAATATATCTTCCAATTGCATTTGCTTAAGTCTTGTTGCTCATGTCTTTGTTAGGCCATACCAGGATCGACACCATACAACTTGTCAATGTTGATCGGTTTTATCATTATATCCACTAGGTTCTCATTAGTGTGAATATTTTGCATATCCACACTTCCTTACTCCCCTACTTCTCGAATGAAGTGGTATTAAACCCTTCTGTGCTTTGTCCATGATTGAAATGTTGGATTATTGGCATTGTGCAAGGCACTTTTGTCGTCACAAAATAAAATAATATTTTCTTATTTATGCTGAAGTTCTTCCAATAATCTTTGAATCTAGATTCCTTACTTGCAAGATTATGTAACTGTCATATATCCTGGCTTTATTGTAAATATAGCCACAACAATCTATATGTTAAGTTACTTATGAGTTCTAAAAGTCAAACATCATAAAATAGCTTTCTACCTTTATTCGTTGTTACCTCGCCATATTACACTTCATCATCTAAAGTACTTGCCATATTTGCTTGAGCATTTGTTAACTCAAGGTTTTCATTCTTCTTATTCCAACAATATATTTTGAAATGTCCTTTCTTACCACAATTGTAACACTTGATATTCTTCTTATTTTTTGATTTTGATCTATCATGATTCTGACTCCCATTGAGGTCACATTCTGTTAATTTCTTTCTCATCATCGTCAAAGCTTCCACTTGCTTTGAACTTGCTTGACTATCTTTTTAGTTTTTGCACCCAATTTCTTCTTCCAAAATAGCAGTTCCAATTTCGTCGAAGATTAGATAGTTTGTAAGGGTATTGTTCGTCATGTTGACGATGAGTTGATCATATAAGTCGGGTGGATTTTGAAGTAAAAGTTTTGCACGTTTCAATATCTCTATTTTGTAACCTATCAAGATAAGTTGCAAAAAATAAGTATTTAAGGCGTTAATGTAGTCGACCACCACTGTGAATTCTGCAATTCGAATAGGGTAAAGCTTTCTTTTTAAGATCTTATTGTGTAGTTATTTGACTTTATACAGTCTTATTAGAGTGCCCCAAATCTTCTTTGTAGTTTTATTTTATGCCATACTAATCAACACTCCATCGACTAGTATTAAATGTAGATTGACAATTACATTATTGTTTATCTCGTTTCAATGTAAATCTTTCTATTTAAGAAGATTTTATTATGTAATGACTTGACCTTATTAACGAGACTTTACTTCAATTGTTGCGAAGCAATTTTCTTTCTTAAAATTACTTTAATTTTTATTTGTCACAACGAAAAATTAATTCCGTTGAACTTCTCAACATCGAACATTGTTGCCATATGTTCACAATAATTTCTTTTTCACTTGAAAAAGCTTCCACTATTTGCCATGCACATTAACTATATATGAATAATAACCATGTACAATAATCATTTACATAAATAGTAATTCATAACCAAAAGTTCTGATATTATTGTTAGAAAATTATCAGTCGAAACTAAATTGTAACTAAAGTGAAATTGAGAAAATAAAAATATAATGAACAAAATTTTTTACATGGTTTATTCAAAATAATTATGTGTTAATCTACGGGTTAAGACCTAAAGAGTTTCATTATATCAAAAGATTTACACACTCTTTCTAAATACAAAAATAATAATAAAATATATATTCCTTATAATTAATAATACAATATCTTTTTTTCAATTTAAAAAATAAACTCTTCTAAACGGGGAAATACTTTACAAGCTTATGAATTTGTGTTTAGAGATCTTGAGCTATTTGGAATGATTTCTTTTTTTCTTTATTTATATAGGTTTTATTTACCATTTTAATCACTATTATTTATTTTCTTTCATTTATTTTCTTTGATTATAACTATCCTCTATTTTATTTACCATAACTATGATCCATTTTATTTATTAATAAGTTTCTACCACTTATTTTTATTGAACTATTATATTTAATCATGTGAAAAATGGTTTCAATATTTTCATGTTTACTTAATGCAGATAATTTGGTGACTAGTACGTCTTAAATTATAGTCAAAAGAATTAGACACAAAATCGAATACGTACGAATTATATTTGTAGTAAAAAAAAATTAGATGACAAAATTGAATACAAATTATACAATAAGCTCTTTGAAATCATTTTCACCAAAATCGATCCATTGATTCAAAAATTATTTTTAATTCATAACTTAAAAATAATTTTTTTATAATTTTAAAAAATAATAAATTATTTAGTTGTTAATTATTTTAATAAATTGCTTTAAAAACAAAAAAAAAATTATCGTATGATTGGACCAAATTATTTTAAATCAGATAATTAGTAATATCTACTATATTTTAAGAAAATATATTTTAAAAACACTGAAAACATCTATTAGGTGTTATCTAAATTTTAAGTTTTAAATATAGTATATTTTTGAAAATAGTTTTTAGAAATATGACCAAATACTTTCATTTGTTGTTAGGAATAATTTTTTGTTTTATAAATAAAAAAACTGTTTTTGAGTTGATTGGCACTAATTTTTTTTTTTAAAAAGTAATTTTAATTGTACGTGTAAAACTACTAACATAATACTAAGTGATTGATGGTATATATGTTAGAAACACAAAAAGTGAGAGGAATCGGTTTCGACAAGGCAAACCTAACGTCTAATCAGTTATGCATGAGAGAATCTAATTTTGTAAGACAAATGCAAATTTTGACCAAAATTTCTGGAACAGCTTTTTTTTTTCTTTCAAAAATAGTATTTATATATTTCTTATCTTTAACGGTTTAACCTCATGGGCAGATATAGAAAGACCATAAAATAATGAGATGTGGATAAAAATGTCCTCATCAAGCTCTTCTTTTTTAAAGTTGTATTGTATTATTCGTTTGATAAATTTCTCATGGCTTTATGCCTGCCGTGTCTATATATATATGACTGTCTAGTTACACAATAGAATTATCCAAATATGATTCTATAATTTTATTTTTTTTCTTCATTATTTAAAGAATTATAAAGACATATATGGGTCAACAACAATGCCTATGAAAGTTTCAACTTGATTTCCATTTTGAAACTTGATTTCCATTTTGAGACTTGTGTTTTATTGGAAGCATGCCTATGTATTGTTAAAGCTCAAGTTTGAGACACTTTGTTCTAACTTTCTAATAATTGTCCCTTGTATACTTAATCTGTTGTAGCTTTCTGTATGTTCAGTCTTAAATGAGCAATCAAATGCGCTCGTACTCATACAAAGTTTGGTATCAATTATAACAAATATAAAATTTAAGTGTTTTAATGGATAAATAAAACTTCATTTAATTAATAAATTTTAAAATAGTAAAAATCAAATGAATGTGATATTAACCATTATAAATATTTTTATTTTATTTTATTTTTAACACACTATTTTGAATTTAATTTTAAATTTTTTGTTTTATGCATTTTTAATCTTTTAAGCTAATAATGTCTCAAAATTAAAAAATAAAATAAAATCTCATAAATTTAAGATATTAAAAAAATAAATGATTATTTATTAAACTATAAATATTTATACGTAAATTAAATTAAATTAATTTTATTATATTATGATTATATAATATTTAAAATAAAATTTATTAATTAAAAGTCGTCTATGGGTACCCATCTATAGTTCAGTTCCGTCAGAATGTAGGGCATGAAGATGGATTCAATGAGCGAGCATGTGACTCGCAATTATCGTCTACAGTGAGACTTATGAGAGTGTTAACTCGTAAGCGAATAAAATAATGCTATTATTCTGACATAAAATTTGTACCGTTTTGCCTATATATATATATATATATATTTTTTCACTACATTCTCTATCAGTTCAGTTATGCATTATTAGTTGTCTATTTCAAAAGAATGGACCACTAGTTCGCCCTTCCAAGTTATGCATCAACATCTTAGTAAAGAGAGTCGGGCAACAAAATAAACTTTGGGTTAGGCGGTTGTATTAATCCCTGATTAAATAGGAGGTCCTAGCATTTTTTAAACATATTTATAACAAAAAAATTTAAAAGATATTAAAATTAAATATATGTTTAATTTAATGTTATTTTATGTGTTATTAAGTAATTAAAAAATAAATATTACATGTTACTTAAATCTTAGTTTTTTTATGTAAGAAAAAATAAATATTATATGTGGAGTAATTTAAGATTTTAAGTAATAAATTTTGGTACATTTGTTTTTTCTTTAATTATTTATAATATTATCTCATTTTTTTAATTAATTGAGATGATAAAAAATAAGAATTAACAATTTATTATTAAAATTTTCAATTTTTACTTTCAAATTTTGTTTTACTACTTATTTTTTTAAAAATTAAATATTTATATAATTTATTTATTTTTTATTTTATTTCAAAGTTTCATCCAAAATAATTATTAATATGTTTTCAAATCTTTTATATATATATGATACAATTTAAAAACAAATTGTAATTTTATTTTATATGATTTGTTCATCATATTACTTTATAACAAAATTCAATTGAATATATTTACTTATTCTTTGTCTTATTTTATTTTTCAATTTTATTTATATTTTTAATTTATCGTTAATATTTGATAAAAAATATAATATTTTTAAATTTTATTTTATCTTGTGTATTTTAACCTGAAAATATAATCAATCTTTAACTATCATTGTAAATTTCTGCATTTTAATATTTATTTAATTTTATATACTAAGTATATGAGTTCTTTATTATTATTTTTATGATGCTTAATTAAATATGTATACTTTTTATTTGATTACAATATTTAAATAAATTTTTAAAAATAAAAATAATTTTTTATTTATATTATTTTAATATAAAAATATTTTAAATCTTTATTTTATCCTCTCTTATTGCCTCTTAGCCCTTTGAGCCGACCAAGAGAAAATTATTAAATTATCTTAAAATGAAATACTAAAAATAATCCAAAATTCATCATACTTTTAATTAAATTAAAAATGAAATAGGATTATCCTTAGATCTCGTGTTAAAAATATAAAATTGTTAGAATATTATAATTGTTTAATAGTTATTTATATTACTTTTTTTAAAGATGAAAAGTTCAATTTTTTTTATTTTTTTTAACTTTTAATAGTAAGTATTGAGCTCATCTTCTAACAAAAAAAATTATTTTTTCATTTCTATTTAATTTTCAATAAGAAAAGTAAAAATAAAAAACCCTTCGTTAAAAACCCAAAAGGATATTTTGGAAAAAAAATTAATCATTATTCAAAAATGATAGAAATGATAATACTAAAACTGATACTTCTAATAATATTTGAAACAACAATATATTAATTAGTTATCTCTAAAATACCAATTCCTTTTTTGTTGGTCAGGAATCATCACATACAAAATTAAGTAATTAATAGGATAATTAACAATGTTTATATATATATATAAGTAACTTGTTTTTTTTTTAACAAAACATTTTTAATTCTAATACTATTTTCAAATACTTGGGAAAATCAATCATCTTAAAATCCTAAACACTTAAAAAAATTATTTTTATATTATATATATTAAAAGCACCCACCATTGATTTATAATTGCAAGTTTACAAAGCTTACAAGCTACTCTCGAGTCTCGACGAGTATGTATCAATATATATATGTACTTAAAAGACAGTAGTTTAAGTTAATCAATTAACTAAGAAGATGAAACAAAATTCAAGCTTGTGGTGTTAGTACATTAATGGAGTAGGAGATAGATAGCAATTAATAGAAATTAAATTATGGTTAGGCCAGGAGTTCACATGAGATTTCAAATCAGCAATGGGCCAACTACGGTTTCGTGTATGTATCAATATATATATATAGGTTTCTAATTTTGGCAAAAACAAAAAAACAAAAAATTATTATGACTTTAAAGCCTTAAGTCAATAGCATATTCAAAACATTAGATTTTTAAAATCTGGGTAGATGGATCATTTATGTAGGTAATAAATCATAATAGCCCTTGTACAGTGTCCACTGTCCAGTGTCCACCCAGTAAGGTGTGGTACTACAATAAAAATTGCAAAGCGTACCCCGCATACCTTAAGTATATTATAAGTTTTTTATTTTTATATAAATAAATCATTTTAATTTTAAGTTACAACTAATTAAATTAAATTTATATTATTATATTTAAATTAAAAAATAATATTAAAATGATAAAGGATATTATTGAAAATCAATTAATTTTTTTTATTTTTTATAAATATTTTTTTAACATTTTTTACGTAGATGATGTAATTTTATAAGTTTTTTTTATTTAAAAAAACTTGCTATAATAATATAAAATAAATTAGATTTATACCTTTTTAAAAAAAGTGGCTTAAAAATAATTAATTAAAATGAACCATTTATAAAAAACTTATCGATGTATTTTACCTATTTTAAAGTGACTGTTTAAAAATGTTAGGAATTTAATATATTAAAAAAAACCTTTAGATAAGCGAAAATCACCTGGTATTAATTTATTGAATAACGTATATAAATTTATGTTAGGAGGATCACAATTTCAATTCGAACTTAATCAAGCTCTAAACACCGGAATTAAACTTATTCTCCTTCTTTGTGTGAATCTTTTAGGAAACAAATAAATAGAGCTCAAAATCAAACATGTACAAAATCAACACAAGTAATTTACGTGGAAAAACCTTCCCGGTGTAGGAAGGAAACAACCACGGCACTCCTCTCCAAAACTTCCACTATCAAGAAACAATTGTACAACAGTTCTCTCTAGGTAAAACTAGAGGCAAGCAATCAACAACATCATCAAGAATACACTTCTTGGAAACTAACAATTATTTCAAGAAAATGGAGAAATCTAACCCAATTCGTAGTCACTGTTCACTGCTCATAATTTCTCAAACCGGTGAACCAAATCCAATTCTTTGTGTGAATCTTTTAGGAAACAAATAAATAGAGCTCAAAATCAAACATGCACAAAATCAACACAAGTAATTTACGTGGAAAAACCTTCCCGGTGTAGGAAGGAAACAACCACGGCACTCCTCTCCAAAACTTCCACTATCAAGAAACAATTGTACAAGAGTTCTCTCTAGGTAAAACTAGAGGCAAACAATCAACAACATCATCAAGAATACACTTCTTGGAAACTAACAATTATTTCAAGAAAATGGAGAAATCTAACCCAATTCGTAGTCACTGTTCACTGCTCAGAATTTCTCAAACCGGTGAGCCAAATCCAAATCCCACCGCACAGATTAAAGAGTCTTGAGTCGTGAACCTGCCTGCAAAATTTCAGCTTAATCGGACCACAAACGACCTTCGATCAGAGCACTTGATTAAGGCTGGCTGGAGATGAAAAACTGAGAGCTTTTCTGCTTTTCTTTCTCGCAGATTTCTCTACCGCCGCTTCTCTTGATTTTTCTGCAGAATTCTCACACAACAAAACCCTAAATGGGTTTATTAATTAAAGCAATGAAATGACACAATTACCCTTCTTACTCCATGGGCTTTTAAGCCACATGGGCTTCCTTTGGGCTCCTCCAAATCAAGAGGAAAACCCAACAAATCTCCCCCTTTTCCGATTAGATGGAGGGATCCGTCATCCCGGCAATTGAACAACAAACTTCAAGTTTTTCTCTTGACACTGCTTTTGTCAGCATGTCAGATCCATTCTCATCAGTATGAATTTTCTCAAGTTCAAGCAACTTATTGTTAAGAGTATCCCTTATCCAATGATACCTCACATCAATATGCTTTGATCTTGAGTGAAATACCAAGTTCTTCACTAGGTGAATAGAACTCTGATTATCGCAGAATAACACATATTTCTGCTGCTTGAAACCAAGTTCCCTCAAGAACTGTTTCATCCATAACAACTCCTTACAGGCTTCCGTTGCTGCAATAAACTCTGCCTCTGTTGTAGAAAGTGCAACACACTTTTGCAATCTTGACTGCCAAGAAACTGCTCCACCAGAGAAAGTAATTAGATAACCTGAAGTAGACTTACGAGAATCTTCATCTCTTGCCAAATCTGAATCAGTGTATCCAACTAACACTGGTTTTCCACTTTCAAAGCTAAGTGTTAACTTGGAAGTACCTCGAAGATATCTCATAATCCACTTTACTGCATCCCAATGCTCTCTTCCTGGATTCGAAAGAAAACGACTAACAACTCCAACTGCATGAGCTATGTCTGGCCTCGTACACACCATTGCATACATTAAGCTTCCTACTGCTGAGGCATATGGAACCTTTTCCATATCTTCCTTCTCTTTATCTGTTGAAGAACCTTGACTCGATCTCAACTTAAAGTGATTAGATAAAGGAGAAGAACCACTTTAGCTTTATCCATATGAAACCTTTCAAGTACCTTATTGATGTACCGTTCCTGTGACATGTACAACTTCTTTCTTTTCTTGTCTCGATAAATTCGAATACCAAGAATTTATTTTGCTGGCCCCAAGTCCTTCATGGCAAAGGACTTACTCAACTACTTCTTCAAATTATCAATTCTTGAAGAATTTCTGCCAACAATCAACATGTCATCAACATAGAGCAATAAAATGATAAAGTCATCATCAGAGAATTTTTGCACAAAAACACAATGATCAGAAGTAGTCTTCTTGTAACCATGCTCCCCCATAACTGACTCAAACTTCTTATACCATTGTCTAGGTGCTTTGTTTCAACCCGTAGAGGCTTTTCTTTAACCTACATACGTAATCCTCTTTTCCTTTAACCTCAAAACCCTCTGGCTGCTCCATATAAATCTCTTCCTCCAACTCACCATGAAGAAAGACATTTTTCACATCCATTTGCTCAATTTCTAAATCCAAGCTTGCTGCTAGACCTAGAACAACACGTATGGAAGACATCTTCACAACAGGAGAGAAAATATCATCAAAGTCAATACCTTTTCTCTGACTGAATCCCTTGACGACTAGTCTAGCTTTGTATCGTGGTTGTGAATTGTGTTCTTCTTGCTTCACCCTGTAGACCCACTTGTTCTTCAAAGCTCTCTTACCCTTAGGCAACTTTACCAGCTCAAACGTGTGATTGTTATACAGTGACTGCATCTCATCTTCCATAGCACCAACCCAGTGTGCTCTGTTTCCATCTTCCATTACTTCTGCATAACATTGAGGTTCTCCCTCATCTGTCAATAACACATACTCATCTGTGTCATACCGTGTGGAAGGACGTCGGTCTCTGGTAGACCTCCTGGGTGGAATTTCTGGTTCTGGCAACTGATCAGTAGTCTGGTGATCTGTTTCAACTTGCATATCTACATCATCTAAACCCTGTTGGTCATCTTGAACATTTTGTTCCATCTGTACTGATAAAGGAACCGGATCTAGGTCAATCAAATCATCGTTATACTGATGGACTCCTTTTTCTATCTTCTCAACATCTTGTATAGTTTGATCTTCTATAAACACAACATCACGACTCCTTACCAGTTTCTTCTCAACCGGATCATAAAATCTGTAGCCAAATTCATCCAGACCATAACCAACAAAGATACACTGTCGTGTCTTCACATCGAGCTTATATCTCTCATCTTTTGGTATATGCACAAATGTCTTGCAACTAAAAACGCGAAGATGATCATAAGAAACATCTTTGCCAGTCCAAACTCTGTTTGGTACATCAAACTGAAGAGGAACACATGGTGTGAGATTAAGAACATGTACAACTGTATTCAAAGCCTCACCCCAGAAAGATCTTGGCAACTGAGCCTGCGAAAGAAGACATCTTACTCTTTCAACCAATGTCCTGTTCATTCTCTCAGCCAACCCATTTAACTGAGGAGTCTTGGGAGGTGTCTTTTGATGTCGAATGCCCTGATGCCTACAGTACTCATCAAAAGGACCTGAATACTCGCCCCATTATACGTTACGATGCACCGCAATTTCTTCCCAGTCTGTCTCTCCACTAAGACTTGAAACTGTTTAAACACATCTAATACTTGATCTTTGCTCTTCAAAGTGTACATCCATAACTTTCTTGAACAATCATCTATGAAGGTCACAAAATAACTAGCACCGCCTAAAGTTTTTGTCTTCATAGGACCACATACATCTGAATGTACCAAATCAAGTATGTATTGTTTTCTTGAAGGAGGGGAACTCTTGAAAGAAACTCTATTTTGCTTCCCTGCCAAACAATGAGTACATCTTCTTAAACAAACATCATTCATTCCAGAAAGAAGATTCTTTTTAGTCAATACTGCCAAGCCTTTCTCACTCATGTGAGCAAGTCTCTTATGCCACAACTCTGATGTGAGCTCATCTGTCACAGCATTAATAACGCCTTTGAAGAGTCTCGCCTGCAATATATACAAACTGGAATGCTTGTTCCCACGAGCAACAACCATAGCACCTTTAGTAAGTTTCCATTGACCATTACTAAAGGTGTTGCAATATCCTTCATCATCAAGTTTACCTGCAGAGATCAAGTTCAAACGAATTTCAGGAATATGCTTTACCCCTCTAAGAAGTAGCCTCGTGCCATTATTCATCTCTAAACACATATCTCCAATACCAATGACTTTAACCAAGCCATCATTACCCAACTTCACTGTCCCAAAGTCACCTGCTGTATAGGATGTAAAGAAGTCCTCTCGAGACGTAGCATGAATGGAGGCTCCACTATCAATAACCCAACTGACCTCGTGACATGCAACATTGACAACATCTTCATTATAAACAACGAGAAAGTCTTCTGAACTAGCGGTGGCAACTCGATTATTTTCTTTGCCAATATCACCCTCTTGTTCTTTGTCTTTATTCTTGTTATCCCGCTTCAACTGTCTACAATATTTCTTGATGTGCCCTTTCATGCCACAATGATGACACTCAACATTAGAAAACTTGTTGGACTTGCTTCTTCCTTTTTCTTTGTTCTTGAAACCTCTGGTTTTACTCCTCCCTCTTCTTTCTGTAACCAAAATCTCTGACTACTGAGAAGACCCATGTGACTTTCTTCTCATTTCTTCATTCAAAACACTACTCTTAGCCAGATCCATATTGATTACACCATTTGGAGCTGAGTTACTTAATGACATTCTAAATGTTTCCCAAGAGTCCGGCAACGTACCCAATAAACACAACCCCTGAATCTCATCATCAAACTTGATACCCATTCCAGCTAACTGATTGATTATTCCTTGGAACGTATTCAAGTGATCTGTCAACGGAGTTCCATCTTGGTACCTTAAAGCCATCAACTGTTTTATAAGAAACATTTTATTATTTCCTGTTTTTCGAGCATACAACTCTTCAAGTTTATTCCATAATGACCGTGCATGTATTTCTCCACTAATATGGTTCAAAACATTATCATCTACCCACTGTCTTATATACCCACAGACTTGTCGATGTAACAAAGTCCATTCTTCTTCAGATAATTTTTCTGGCTTCTCAGAGGCAAATACCGGTAAATGAAATTGTTTGACATAAAGGAGATCTTCCATTTTTCCTTTCCAAGTATGATAATTAGAACCATTCAAAGTAATCATTCTACTTAAATTTGCTTCCATTATTCAACACAAGAAATTCCACAATAATAACCACAGCTCTGATACCACTTTGTTAGGAGAATCACAATTTCAATTCGAACTTAATCAAGCTCTAAACAGCGGAATTAAACCTATTCTCCTTCTTTGTGTGAATATTTTAGGAAACAAATAAATAGAGCTCAAAATCAAACATGCACAAAATCAACACAAGTAATTTACGTGGAAAAACCTTCCCGGTGTAGGAAGGAAACAACCACGGCACTCCTCTCCAAAACTTCCACTATCAAGAAACAATTGTACAACAGTTCTCTCTAGGTAAAACTAGAGGCAAACAATCAACAACATCATCAAGAATACACTTCTTGAAACTAACAATTATTTCAAGAAAATGGAGAAATCTAACCCAATTCGTAGTCACTGTTCACTGCTCATAATTTCTCAAACCGGTGAGCCAAATCCAAATCCCACCGCACAGATTAAAGAGTCTTGAGTCGTGAACCTGACTGCAAAATTTCAGCTTAATCGGACCACAAACGACCTTCGATCAGAGCACTTGATGAAGGCTGGCTGGAGATGAAAAACTGAGAGCTTTTCTGCTTTTCTTTTCTGCAGATTTCTCTAGCTGCTGCTCTCTTGATTTTTCTACAGAATTCTCACACAACAAAACCCTAAATGGGTTTATTAATTAAAGCAATGAAATGACACAATTGCCCTTCTTACTCCATGGGCTTTTAAGCCACATGGACTTCCTTTGGGCTCCTCCAAATCAAGAGGAAAACCCAACAATTTAGACACATCAATACTCGTATATTCATCATAATTTTATTCTGAGGACGGAATTATACGCTATTATTGGAAACATACACATAACAACAATGGAAAAAAGTGTAACGTGTATTATATGATTGATGAAATTCCCGATGGACAGAAGAAACACGTGTGTTTTAAGAGGGCATAAATATATATTTTGTATAAAATACTACATCATTTATAATCATAAATATAATTTTTTTTATATTTTAATAAAATTTAATAAATAATTATAAAATTATTCACCGGACTGATATTCGTGTCTCCATGGCACCATGTATAATTACTCATATTTTGCTGGCAATATTCCTGTAATTTTTGCATTCCTCTCGTGTGAAAAAAATGTTTTCCTTCTGAAATATTTTAAACTTTTTTAAGTTTTTATGAAATTTTATATTTTGAATGATTTTATTTTTTAATTATATGTTATTTAAGTTTTAAAAAAATGTATATCTATTGTATTTTTAAACATATAAAAAAGATATGATACCTAATAAGTACTTTAATTAATACATTAGTACTATTTATATATATTATTATTAAAATTTTCGTTCTAATATCTTAATTCAAATATTAATATTTGTATTAATCATTTTGAATAATATTTTCTCACTTTTTTTATCAAAGTTTATTATATGTGCCTTACATGGTAAATTAAACAAAGATATTTATGACAATTTAAGTAGTAAAAATAAAAAAAAAATTACTATAATATTTTTTACCAAATAGACAAATTTAATTGTTTGACTTTTTTATTCTTGTTTTGTTTAAATAGAGACTTTAAGTTTATTTTTATTAAATAAATGAAACATTATAGGGTAAATTTAAACTTTGTTACATAATGATAAGGATAGAGAATTATATCATATGGAACACAACTAAATCCTCAAATTTTAATTTCTATTCCTATTAAAAAAAGATGTCTCAAATTATTCTAATTTTTTATGTCATTTTTGTTAAAAAAATTAAACTTAGATTATTATTGACAATAACAATCTATTTAAAAAAAAGAACATTATATTTGATAATTTTAATAATTGTTATATCAATATACTAGTTAATGAATTAGTATTTTCTATGATCTATATTATTAAAAAATTCTGTTTAGTATCCAATTTAATTGTTGAAAAATCTTTTAGTTATTAAATTGTTAATTTATGTTATTGGTATTTTTTTTCTTTTTAAAACTTTTACAAATATCTTTGTTCAATTTGATAGTAGAAAACATGTGGTTAACTTTGATCGATAAGTAGCAAACATTATTTAAAATGATTAAAATAGATATTAATATTTGAATTGTGTATTAAAATAACACCTTTTAATAACATATAACATAAAGGATACTAATACATTAACTTGAACACTAGAAGGTACAGAATTTGATTAAAAACATATATATTTTTAAGTTATATAAAAATAACATATGTATATTGCATAGAGAAAAGTTTAAAATAAAATTTCATTTATAAAATGGGTTATGTTATGTAATTAAACTATTTTTATATTAAAATATATAGTTTATTTATCATACTTATACACGTAATAACAAGAAAATTAAATAACATAATAGATGATTTGAGCTATATTTGACTATAATTTTCCCTGCACTCTCTCTTCTGTTTCTTTTCTTCCTTTTTCTTTTGCATTTCCTCCTTAGTTCTTAATTTTATTTTTATCATATTTGGAGAGACCTCCCCTCAGGGAGAATGTTACATTCGTTGGGTTTTTTCATTTTGTGTTTTGATGCTTTAGTTTCTCTCTTTAACGAGAATTTTGTTTTATAAATAATCTACTGTTATTGTTGTAGTGGTTTTCTATCATATCTGATTCTATAAAAGTGAGGTCTAGTGTATTTTTAAATCTACTTTTGTTGGGTATGAAGTTTTTTATCAATTAGATGTTTGTATATTTCTATAACTTTTAGATTTGTAAAGATTTACAAAGATGGCTGTGTATTTCTACAACTCTTAGATATGCAAAGATTTAGCAAGTTGTAACACTTTATTCCTCTTGTAGTTTCATTGATATAAAACTTTGAAAAGCCAAGTTTGATAGTAGAGATGCTTATAGATGAGTAAGATGAAAAAACTCATATTTTGATGGTTCTCTCAATAGAATTCTAATTTTCCCTATGTGTGCTCTACTTTTTAGTTTTTGAATATGTATTAGTGAATTTCATCTATGTTTTTGTTGGTTTCCCTTATATAAAACATAGAATATGTTTATTTTACTTAGTGTATCTGTCTTTCTTTATGTACGATTGGTTATTGATGATCAATAATGCACACATGCATATAATTAGACACACTTTATATGAGAGCATGTTTATGTACACAACAAGGAATTAGTCTTCATAGTATGCATGCAAGGTTGAGTATTGTAGTTTTTGTTTCATTCCTTGCTAATGTTGTCACTCTTTTTTTCCTTGCATGTGCGGGAATTTATGAAAAATTACTCAACAATTTTTGAAACAAAAAATTGATTATTTGTGTGTCTCGTTAGACCCCTCGCCAGACCACCTCGTCGTGGGGTCAGTGAGATACCCCTAGATAGCCTTAATATTATATAATATCTTCTTTTTTTCTTGTTTCTTCAATGAGAAAAATGTATCAGAGCTTTGTCAAATTGACATATCATTTTTTGATTACAAATCACTACTACCTTAATTGTTTGTTCTGTATTAATGATTCGTGAATGAGTGAGCAAAATAACAATTTTGAGTTATGAGAATTCGAGTCGGTGTTTACTAGTGGGTTTTGGGTGAGGTGAATATCTATTTTCGTTTTACAAATCACCTTGAACGTATTTCCTTATACTGTAAGTGGCTAAGACTATTTTACTTGTAAAGTGTGGACAATACTCTACTTTTGGGATCGTTGAGTGTTCATAAGATAGTGAGTGTGGATGTTCATGGTTGAGTGTATTTTTCAAGATTAGTTGTTTATGGTTCGTGGTTAAGTATATTTTTCATGATTGGTTGTTCACTTTTTGATTCACTTTACTGATATTCGATTATTGATCATACTACTTTATGGTGTTGGTTTTGGAACAAAGCTAAGTTCGTGTGTCAGTCTAAGTTGTTATAGAGGCAAAAGACAAGGTAGCAATAGACAATTAGCACAGTGTAGTCCTCGTTGATAAAAATATTTGCATTTATATATTTATTAAGTTATATCTATTTATTATTTTTAATGAATTGTTTGTTGTTGAATGATTGTCATAATAACCCGATGAGGTTACCACATAGGTAAGAGTTTTATATGAGTTTACCTTATTATATCTATAGTTATGTACGATTTGTTATTGTGTTAATATAATATAAGTTTCTAAGTGAATATCTGTTTTCGTTTCACAAATCACCTTGAGCGTATTTCCTTATACTGTAAATGGCTAAGACTATTTTACTTGTAAAGTGTGGACAATACTGTGCTTTTGGGATCGTTAAGTGTTCCCAAGATAGTGAGTGTAGATGTTCATGGTTGAGTGGATTTTCCAAGATTAGTTGTTTATGGTTCGTGGTTAAGTATATTTTTCATAATTGGTTGTTCACTTTATTGATATTCGATTATTGATCATACTACTTTAAGATGTTGGTTTTGGAAGAAAGCTAAGTTCATTATATCTATTTATTATTTTTAATGAATTGTTTATTATTGAATGATTGTCATAATAATCTGATGATGTTATCACATAGTCAGAAGTTTTATATAAATTTATCTTATTATATCTGTTGTTATGTAAGATTTATTATTGTGTTAGTATAATATAAGTTTCTATTATAAAAGTACCAACATATTAGATTTAGAACTCTCATTATAAAGTTTATTTGATTTATGTTATTACATGTTTTTTTTCAACTTTTATATGCCTTTATATTTCTCCTTATTTTCTTCGTTTATTAATTTCGTGTGAGTTTATGAGGTTTAATATTTTTTTATCTTAACTGTATACCATGTGTCAAATTTTGTTTTTTAGTATGCTACATTATGTATGATTTTACGTTATGAGAATACAATTATAATTTATCAAATTTATAATTCATAAATATGTAATTATGTTTTTTTTATTAAAATAACAATGTATTTTATAAGTTACATTTATTTAAAAAGAATTATCAAATATTTTTGAATAATCACTAATTTAATTATTTTCATGCTCCTTATTTCCAATCTTCTTGGCTTTCAATCAACCATCAAATTAATCCGATACTAATGAATAATTCAAACAACGTATCAATATTCAAAATTCGGAAGGGAATGTACTAATGACTTTTTCCAACTACCACGCAAAAATTTCTGCTCTGCTATCAAGAACAAGGTCTCCAGTTCCCACTTATGACCCGAAATAAAACAAAAGGGAAGTTTTTAACTTATTGAACTCTACGAAAACGCAATGCATTTGTTGACGTTCGCCGATGTTGATTCGAGCTTGAGAATCATGGCGGGTCGAGCAGAAGGATTCGGCCAGTACACTGTTCGATGGTTTCGTCTACTCCAGTATTCCGTCACTTCCTTGGCAGGTTTGGTTTAGAGTTTGGACTTCTTTTTACGCAATAGAATGCGAATTATGTGTTTGTTAGATTATTCTTCCTCGAGTTGATGACTAGGTTGAAATTGGATGCTCCATTAATTTTTAGTGCATTTGTGGGAATTTATAAATTTTAAGGAAATGTTTCGGTGATGTTTTTCCTCATAAGTTAAACTCAGAAATACAACTTTTTTTTTTGAAAGTTTATTCAAGATAGGGTTATTTAGCATGTCAACTCTATTTTTATGGGATGATGCATTTCCTAATTTTTTTTTATTTTGTTTCTATTAATCTCAGCGTCGGCCTTCTATAGTGGGATTTCTTCTTAAAGTCCAGCGGTTGCTATTCAAATTTTTAGGTCATTATAAATGTTTGCCATCAAAGTTTGTGTTACTACCACAGTGCCACTCAGTGCCTCCAAAGACTAATCTTAGTTAATAGTTCATCTTAAGGTAGTTCATTATATACCTAAACAACTGGTTCTTTTGGGGTCTTCATGTTACAATTGAAATGTGGCAATTATCAGATTGCTTAAATTCCACCATGGACACGTTATAATGCTTCAACTTTGTAGCCTAGAATCTACAATCATATATTCATTATTGGTTTAACTAACTATACAATAACAAGTTATTTTTTATTAATATAATATAGAAGGTCTTTTGCCTAGTTCTGACATGTTCTGTTTAAGACTTTCTCCTGGCCGTTTATGAAGAAACAGCATATATCATCTTCTGCTATTTTTCAACAAGAGGGAGAGAGATAGTTCTTCCAAAATCAGTCTATAAGCATTAATATGTTATATATTCTCAAACCAATCTATTAATTTGTGAGTCGAGGTTATTTAAACTAAGCAGATACAAACTTCTATGCTTTTCTGATAGACGAAATTTTTTAGGCTGCGTTTTGAGATTCTTTATTAAGTACTTACTGACAAACCACTTGCTCTTACAGTTTGTTTCAATTGCTTGTTTTGGTCCCTTAGGCAGCAGACAGGTATGAGGGCAGCTCTGGTCTAATAAGATCTTAGGGAGATTTGTTACTCAATGGAGCTCAAGCATGCTTATCCAGTGAACGAGGTTCAAATTCCATCCTAGTGAATATATCCATCATGGACTATGGAAGCTGCCTCAGATTCTCTAAAAATTGTTCTCCAGGTCTTATTCTTGTTGGAAACCCATTCAGAGGCCAGCAAATAAGATGGTCATGGCTTAGAGTTTTCTTTCTTTCTTTATTAATTTTACTATCACAACCTAATGTGTTTATCCTTTTTCAGAATTTATTCTAAATTTTTTCCTGATCTGCATTAATGAAATTCAAATAGTTTATGTTGGTCAACCTGTCTTATACTTAGCTATGGGGCTTCTTTTTCAATAATCTAACTTTAAATATGAACTATTTCTTCAAACCTTAGACAATTTACACCTGTTTGAGCTTCAAGAATCGGAAACTTGCACGGTTATACCTATCTGACCAACAATATGGATTTTTTTGTTGAATTTAAGCTAGCAAATGATGAGAATGTACTTCTTAATTTTCTCAAGGTTTTCCAGCAGAATATCAAGAAATGAATGAATAAGATTCAATTTCTAGATGTTTCCTACATTCTCTTTTCCCATTAAAACTTTTGAAGTGAGATTTATCATGCTGTATTACTGTATATCTTATATTTTTACAAGTCATATAATCAAGAACCCGGTATTTTTGATATAGATCTAAAGTTAAAACTACAAATCAAGTCAATTTAGATTGGTAGTCAACTCCTATATTTAAGTTGATCCAATGAAGCAATTACTTTCTCTAACATGATGCTCTTTAGGCCAATTTGTTCTCCTGACTTTTCAAGTTTAGCTGAGTATTTTAGTTCTAAAGTTACAGCGTGAAAAATAGAGTACAAAATGGATTTTTCAAAATTCATTTCTCAACTTGATTCTGTATACTCTAGAGATCATGTGAAAAATATGCAGATTCCTTCCATATGATACCATTACTTACTGTTACATTACCAGGTATACTGGCCAACAAAGTGACGAATTCAATATTTCATTTTAGTGAGAGAGACATCCATGTGAAGGCAGCGAAGAATGTGATGATGTAGAACTTCCAGAGGACGAAGTCCCATGGAACAAGTCCGACAAGTAATTTCCCAGATCATCGGGTGAGAACTTCACCAGAAACTCCAAATTCTTCTCCCCCCTTAGAATTGTTACATTTGCATCATAAAATGCTTTATATTTTGGAACTAGTTTATTTGCTATGGAAACCTTCAATTCATTTCTCAGTTTCCCATCCTCTACAAGCCAAGAGGTTTGTTTCCTGTATTCTTCTTCAAGAGCTGCATTGAACCTCCTAAAGCACTCCTTCACCATCTCAATGGATTGTGGTGAATATATGTTATCTGGTAACGATGAGAACACCTTTGTCCATGCTGCGGATTCATAGTTCAAAGCATATAGTTGGACCTTACTCGAGTGAGTAGAAATCCACTCATTACCAAGGAGGAATTTTAGATTCGACTTGCAAACCTTGTCCAAAATGAATTGAAGATTGTTGGCAAGGAAGAGATATGACAGAGATACATCTCTATAAAGCTCTGCTTTGCTGTCAAGCTTGCAGATAAGAACTAAAATAAGCCAAGCTAGCCGAACTGAGACTGCTTGCATTGAATTGTCATCAGAGATTGGGCCCTGAAAGTAAGATTCTTGAAATTCTAAGTTCCCTGGTAGTGGATAGTCATGTAGTATGCATGATAGTGTCTCATTGTGCTCAGCTAGGGATGATATATAATCAATTGCTGATCGAGTCAATGGGTGAATTCCGCCCCCTAAGATGGGTGTTTTATATGAGTCCTTATGGATTGTTGATTCATAATCAGATATAAGAAACTGGACAGAATCTTTAAGTTTTTCCTTAGACAAAATAGCTTGTAATCTGATAGCTGAGGTTGATTCAGAGTTGAATATTGATTCAATCTTTGGATAAAGAGCAGAGACTGTTTCATGGAGTTCCATCAGTTGGAAAATCCTTTCTGAAGATTTCTTGCTCTTGGAAATTACTTGAGGAAATCTGAGTAGATTGGTAGCTCCCTCTTTAGTTATCTCATAGAAGCATGATTCTCTGATTGTCTCAGATGCTGAGAAAATATGATCACATAGAATTCTTTCTCCACAAAATATTGTTTTTACAGCAACCTTTGCAGCATTTGACCAGTTCTTGATCAACTCTGCTAGTGCTTCATGACCCATTTTATGTATTTGAGAAGATCGAAATCGTTTGACTCCGAGGCTATACAACCCCTCATCAATTATTGATTTCCTCATGATGTTGTATGTCTTGACACACTCTTTACCATAACCAGAAATTATCATACAATTAGCTATTGACTTCAAGTCTGTCATGGCCAGCTCAGAGACTCTCTCCACCACCTTGATTGAATTGCCTAGAGTATTCCTTTCTTTTTCGGATCTAATCTCATCTTCATTTTCTTCATCAAACTTACTTGACCCAACTGAGAACATATTAGAAACAGATGCTGGGTCAAGCTCATCTCTGTTTGTAGACAAAATTTCGTACAACTCTTTGTCCAGTCTTTTCATTGCTGTTTGCATAAGCTTCTGAGCAAGTACAAGCTTACTAGATGCATAGCTCTCATGAACTAGAAATTGCATAGCTCGGCGCAATTCATGGACTAATTTGATGAACTCGTTGGCTTCTTTTCTGTTGTTTTGGAAAAGAAAAGTAACCGTAGTGTTTTTGGAGTTCATATCCCATTTGGTGATTATTGACTCTGCACTTTCAATGTTCTCCTCAATCGTATTTGGAGAAAACATATAAGTAGGACTGAAAGCAAGAGTCTCAGAGCTTGGCAATGAATATGTAGGGGAGAGAGTTTTGGAATGTGAAAAAAAGAGTCTTGATAAACTTCTTTTAGGAAAGAGTGTGTTACTCTTTGGAGTCTCAGATAGCAACATTGTGAAGAAAATGTGAAAGCAATTTAGAGAAAGAGAGAAGCTGAAATAACAAGCTCAGTTCTCTCTTCGATTTTTGAGTGAAAATGTATTGTGTAGACTAAGTTTTTGCCGTTGAGGTTTATATAGAGAAAAAAGCCACAAACTTTCTAACTGAGGAAGTGTATTTGCTTGGAACTTTAGACCGACCGGCTTCGTATCCTTTTTTTTTTTTTTGTGGAAACGAACCAGCATTATTTAATATAAAGCCTCACGTCCATTTGGTTTGCTGATGAAATAGTTGAGTAACTTCATATAAAATAATTTCAGTCTAAATATACTCAAAATCTTTTTAAAATATTTCATTTATTTAATAGAAAAAAATATCAACTAAGTCTTCCATATTAAATTTTAATGTTTATTTAATTTTTCACATTCAAAACTGTATTTTCTAGTTTTAAATTTAAAAAAATATATAGATAAATTAAAAACATAATATTATTTTAATAAATTTTTTATTAAAATATTATTCTTTTTACCAATTTATTCAAATACAATTAATATCCATCATTTAATAATAATAAAATGATAGTTAATATGAAAAATTATAAAATTTTTGTTTTAATATTTGATTGTTATCAATATTTTATTTAATTTACTTGATTTTTATTTTTTAAATAAAAATATATATTTAAATAATTTTATGTTAAAAAATTTATTATTTTTAACTTTTTTCTTATATAATTTCATATTAAATTATATTTTTTAATGGCTCATTTAGTGTTTTAATCTTTTGATATTAAAAAAATATTACTTTAATAATAAAATTATTTATATTTTATTGTGTTTTAATCTTTTGATAATAAACAAATAATATTTTAATAATAAAATTATTTATCATGATATATTTTTTATGAATAAATTTTTTTTTATCTTTTTTTTATAATTTAAAGGATTAAATTATATTAACTTTATAGTTTGATTGACTGTAATTACCCCTCCCCTTATTTAATATATCTCGGCGGGCATCTAAGGTTGTTTTTTTAAATTTAAATATAGTAGTGGTTATATGATATTTTGATGATTCATCATAATTGACTAGCCAACGACGTCTCTTTTACTCTTCGTGGCTTTATCATCAGTTAGTTGTTATTTTAAACAAACATAAAAATAAAATATAAAATATAAAAATAAATTGGTTGATAATGTACGTGATTCAAAGTCAATAATTAAGATTATATGGAAAATTCATTTTGTTACCAGTACACCACTTATTATTAAACTGTTTAAATCTCTGACTCCTTTCATTTGTTACGTTAATCTTTTCTCACATTTACTATCAAAGTTTACATTCTCACTCATACAATATAAAAATATTTAAATTATAAAATTACACATTTTTTTTCTCTCCTTTATACCCTTCTATATATCTCTTATTATTCTATTATTTGTAACTCTCATTACATTAATTAAGTTGACCACTTAAAGTTTCTTACTCAAATAAATAAATCTTTAATATTAACTGACAATAAGCATATACCATTATCAATTGGTAATTGATGATGTCGTATTTCAAATTTTATATTTCTTGCTTCTTTTTCTTTTTCTTTTTTTAATTTATATTTTATAGAAGTTCTTGGAAAGAAAAATTACAAAAGAAAAATCATAATTTTATCAATACTCAACCAAATTGGTCTACTAAACTTCAATTTAACAGATTAAGGTGAAAATTAAAAGCAAATTCAAGTCTAATCTTCAATTTAAAAGGCTTCTCGGGAACAAAAAAAGAAAGAAAAAATCTTCAAATTTAATGATTAATTAAAATATTAATTTGAAATGTTTGAATGGTATTCATATATTTATATGATAAGTAGTAGTTGTCTTGTATTCGTCATAAACTTAAATAATTCATCACTGTGTAGAAAAAAAACGAATACCTAACTAACATCTTAGGGGAGCATATTAAATATAAAATACAATACTTTTACTACTGATGTTCGTGTATAACGTTCCTTATTTTATAAAAGAGAAAAGTATTTGATGAATATCTCAAATTATGGCTTAGTATGTATTTAGTTTCTTAAATTAAAAAAAATTGTTTTTTAGTACTTCAATTTTTATAAAAAAAATTAATTAAAAATAAATAATATTATTTTAATTATTTTTTTACTAAAATATTATTATTTCGTATCAAATAACTAAAATCTAATTATTTAATAATAGAAAAATCTCATTGAATATGAATTTTTTAACAAAATGTTCATTTTAATATTTGGTTATTAACATTATTTTTATTTTAATATTTTATTAATTTTATGTTAAAAGTAAAAAATATATATATTTAAATAATTTTAAGTTAGAATATTATTACTGTTTTTTTTAAATAATTTCATATTAAATTTTAATTTTATCCTTTTGCTTATGTTTTATCCAGTTTTAATCAATTACATCAAAAAATAATATTTTACTACATATATAATTAAAATAATATTATATGTAGTTAATAAGCCCATTTTCTCAAAATTGTTGTAGTAAAACACATCTTTTAAAATAAGAGGGATTAAAATACATCAATTTCATAATCTACTACCTCTCCCTCTCCCATTATTTTGACTAGAATAAGTTATATATATATATGTACTAACCTAAGTTAGCTTAACTAATTTGTTCATCGTGTTCGGCTATTTGGAAAAATATATAACAGCAAACGTTAATCCGGATCGTTGAGGATGAGTTTAATTCTCTGCCAGAGCTATCTTACGTTTTTTTTAAGTATGAATTACACAATTAACGAAAAAAATAACTTTAATTATAAAATTTAACATTAAATTGTTAATTAGAATATTTTATCGTCAACGTTTGTAAATGATGTTATATATTTGATGAATTTGAATTAAATTTACTAATAAATTTAATTATTATTTTTTATAAATTAAGTGGATCGAGGATTCAGAGAATAAAACAACTAAATTTTAAAATGATAAATGTAAGCCTTTAGGTGGCGTTTGGTTCGTGGAATGGAATCGGAATCGGAATCGGAATGGAATCGAATGGAAATGAAACAATTTTGTTTGGTTTGACCACTGGAATCAAGCTCAAAATCAAGATTATAGTGTTTGGTTTGACACTGGAATGGAATGAAAAAAGCTGTAAATGACCTTAATACCCCTACATGCTGTAAAGTTCAAATAATGTCATTTAATTACTATTTTTTCGTCAGACAAAATACATTATTGAAATCATTATTTTTCTAAATAAGTATTACTTAATTAAAAAGAAATATATTATTAAAATTATTATTTTTCTAAATAGGGTTTAGGGTTTTGAGGTTTGGGATGTGTGATTTAGGGTTTAGGGATTTAAGATTTGGGGTTATATTTGTAGGTTAAGGTTTAGGGTTAAAATTATTATTTTTCTAAAAATAGTTTAGGATTTTAGAATTTTGGATTTAGGGTTTTAAGGTTTAAGGTTTAGGATTTATGGTTTTAGGATTTGGAATTTGGGGTTTAGAGTTTTGAGATTTATGTTTTAGGATTTTGGGTTTTGGGATTTATGTTTTAAGGTTTAGGGTTTAAGGTTTAGGGTTTAGAGATTTGGGGTTTAGGGTTTTAGGGTTTAAGGTTTGGGGTTTAGGGTTTTAGGATTTGGAATTTGGGGTTTAGGGTTTAGGGTTTTGGGATTTATGTTTTAGGGTTTTGGGTTTTGGGTTTTGGGATTTATGTTTTAAGGTTTAGGGTTTAGGGTTTAGGGATTTGAGATTTGGGGTTTATGGTTTAGGGATTTGGGGATTTGGGGTTTAGGATTTGGAATTTGGGATTTAGGGTTTAGGGTTTAGGGATTTGGGATTTATGTTTTAGGGTTTTGGGATTTATGTTTTAAGGTTTAGGGTTTTAAGGTTTTAGGGTTTAGGGTTTAGAAATTTGAGGTTTAGGGTTTAAGATTTTAGGATTTTAGGATTTGGATTTAGGGTTTAGGGTTTTGAAATTTAGGGTTTAGGGTTTAGGGTTTAGGGTTTTGAAATTTTGGATTTAAAAATTTGAGATTTGAATTTAAGGTTATATTTTAGATGAGGGTAAAATTGGAAAGAAAAAATTTAGATGGGAATGGAATAATGATTACCAAAGGTAGAAGAATGAATTGTGATTCCTTCTTTTTTAGTAATCAGATTCTATTCCGTCTTCCATTTCGTCCAACCAAACACACAAAATAGAAGGAATCAATTCTGATTCCATTCCATTCCATTCCCTCCAACCAAACGTGAGATTATTGAGTAGTTTTATTTATCTCTAATGCCGTACAAACCCACGTATGTGTTAAATTTGTATTAATTTATATACAGAGATCTAGATATTAAATCATGTAAGATCCATAAATTATGTAATTTATTTTTAAGTACAGATATAATAAAAATGCAATTATATCAAGCATACTTGAGAGTTTTCCGTCTATTGTTCAGATGAATATAATAACTGGTAATTACGTCCAACCAAACACACAAAATAGAAGGAATCAATTCTGATTCCATTCCATTTCATTCCCTCCAACCAAACGTGAGATTATTGAGTAGTTTTATTTATCTCTAATGCCGTACAAACCCACGTATGTGTTAAATTTGTATTAATTTATATACAGAGATCTAGATATTAAATCATGTAAGATCCATAAATTATGTAATTTATTTTTAAGTACAGATATAATAAAAATGCAATTATATCAAGCATACTTGAGAGTTTTCCGTCTATTGTTCAGATGAATATAATAACTGGTAATTACGTTAGCTTAAACAAATTCTCAGGTCTGAATCCGTGTCCGTCCCTACATATCTTATAGACTTATATTTGAGAAGTTATTAATTTTTTTAATATTTAATAATATGGTATTTTTAGTAAATAAAATAAAGGAAAAAAAAAGAAACAGCCAAATTAGTGATAATAATGAACAACATTTTCTTATATTTAAAAGAAACCAAAAACATATCAATAAAAGACAAGGATAGATGACGAAGAAAATGTTTGAAGAAGTACGGAGGAGTATTAAATGTTTCAAAAGAAATTGTACGAACCACAATGTACGGAGCTAGTACTAAGCGATGGTTTATAGTATTATCAAATGGGTTTATTTTAATTAAGTTGAAGATGAAATCGACCACTCAAAAAGTCTATACGCACTTTACTCGTGCAAATATATTTTATTCGTACATAATAATATATTTTAATTTAACTACAATGTATATACTAACTCTCTCAACAATTCCGTACTAGCTAGATCTTAATAAGCAAACAAAGCTTAATTAGACTTTTTTAGATCGTACCTGTAACAAAGATGACCCTAGATAGAATTATATTATCATAGATTCGATGACAATTTAGTTGGGTTTAATTTAATTTAATTCCAGTTGCATCTGTAGATTTAAAAACCATGGCAGTACCACACTAGCAAAAGGCATTATTTCTAAATTAGTAGACAGACAATTACTACCCTTTTATATCCCACAAAGAAAAAATGCAAAGAAAAAGCAATCATCAAACGTAAACAGAAATCTCAACTATCATATTGAAAAAGCTCCAAATTAGCTTGGCAAAGGCATGTTTTACCAGAGACTACAAAATTACCAACAAAAAAACACCAAAATATTGTATCTTACTAACTGATGGTGGTGTCATACCAAATTCTGCAGATTTAGATTATTTGAGAAATTGTAGCTGATAATGCAGGATAAGGAAAGCGATTTGAATTTCCTGAGGAAGTTGCACGGTGGAATTAGCCAAAGTACCAAATTCTTGCTTCATTTTCATATTTCTATTTCATTTTAAGTTCATGTTAATTGTGTTATCTCATTGACCAAACCATATAGGGCTGTAATATAAAGATATACCGTTGATGACCTAATTTAACAGAACACATCCTACACCTTGATGGCATACTTTCTCATTGGGAAATACATCTCTTTCTTTTTCTGTCTTTCAGTCTTTAAAGATGCCTGTTTAAACACACGACAAAATAATAAGTGTCAACAAATTACAGATCAATCTAGATGAATAAAATTGATAAAATGGAACAATCTTGAAACTCCAAAATAGCTAATTAGTTGCCACTTTAGGGTTATAGGCATAAGTGAAATAAAGACAAATAATCATGCATGCCATGTTAATTCCTTGCATCTCAATTGAGTACTCAATTGCTGAAGCAAACAGTCAATGACTTTAAAACAAACTGAGAATCCTAATCAAAAAAGCAAACTGATTTCACATTTCACGAACTTGTAACCAAATTTTCTCGGCACCAAAAGTGACAAAAAAAAAGAATCTCAAATAGCAATTTTATATGAAAATAACAGATAAAAACATTTAGCCAAAAAAAAATATAAATTACAACAAATTTACCTGGTGCTTGGTAAGCCTTCTGCGGATGGCCCTGGTCTTCTTAGGACGAAGATCAAGCGGCAAAAACTTCTTGTTCTTGTAAGCTTCTCTAAGCGCAGCCTTCTGCTTCTGTGATATTACCGTCAATACCTGAGCAATTGATAGCCTCACCACCTTGCTGTAACATCCAAACACCCACAAACAATCAAAAATTAAAATGACAACAAGCCCTTCAAAATAAACAACCAGCTAAATAAGAAAAATAAGGAATTTTTAAACCTACATTTTGTTTTCTTTACAACTGTTATTCAAAGAACCTAAATAAGAAACTCAAAGGGAAATCACAGAGAGAGAAAGTACTTACATTTTGGAGAGCTTGTTGGGAGCGCCTCCAGTGACCTTGGCTACTCGGAGAAGAGCCAACTCCGCCTTCAGGTCCTTGAGCTGATTCAATAGGTCTTGTTTGGATTTTTGTCTCAATTCGTGGACCTTGATTCTAGCTGCCGCACATTTTCCATTCCACAAAACATAGATAAGCCAAATTCAGAATTAAATCCAACAAATGGTTTGGAGAAATAAAGAAAACAAATCAGAAATTGGAACTTTTTCAATACCCATTGACGCTTAGTTTTGAAACGCCGCTTCCTCCTGTCGGTCCGCAAACGCACGAATACAAAACCCTAGCCACCGTAAATAAAAACCGTAATGAAGTAAAGTGGACAATTTGGACTTTGGTTTCGGCTACACTGTTAGGCTTTTACTGGGCCGTGTGCTTAATTTGGGGCAGGCTATATATTTAAAACAATGTTAGATTCTGTTGACATCCACGAATTTTGACATGAATTTTGAGGGTGATAAATTAAATTTAAGATTTTTGTTACCATTTTTATTTTTGAAAATCAGATTACCAAAAAATTGGGATTTTAATAAGGGTGTTAATTTGTCTTGTAAGAATTAAAATTTGTGAAAAAAAATTCTATTTTAACACCAAAGAAAAATGCCCTCATGGAGACGAAAATGGGGTTTGGGAATTACCCTCTCAACCCTACTTATCTCTAGAACTTTTTATTTTTATTTTTTAGAATAATATTTTCATAAATAAATAATATATTTTAATTTAAAAATTAAATATGATCATATATGAAATATAAATTATTATATTAGTTGTTAAATTAATAATATAAATAATTTAATTATACATAAATTTGTGCTTTAAATTTAAATTTAAATTTATCATAATTTATTTATTAACTAAAAATTCTAAATATTTATAAAATAAAATAAAAACACAACCCTCCGATAGAAAAACCTCTCTTCATCACCCACAATATTTAAATAAGGATGGAGATCTATCCTCACTACCCCAGTAACATCCCTAATTTTAAATCAACAATCAAAAATTAAATTTAAATTTACTGTGATTCATAGATGATGAAATAAAAATAGATAGAATAGAGCCCATACCTATATCTCTTGTCTCATAAATGATAGAAACCTTAAATGAACATAAATGAGATACAAAGAAATTAAAATGAACAAAGACACTTCAAAGTAGTAGATACTTTAACTGAGGTATGGAGCAAAATCAATATGGAAAGAACAAATTCAATACTTTTTGCTTTTTGGTTAAAAACTAATTAACACGCACTTTTTACCAGCAATGTTTGTCATCTGATCTCAATGTATCGAAATTTGTTCTATCAATTACTTCTTCATATTTATTTAGGAAAAAATAAAAACTACTTCACATTTCTTTTGGGTAATTATTGTGCTCATCTTAATTTCATAGAAAAAAAATCAATTCTAAAAGTGCAGTTTGCTTTCCCAAGTCTCTATACATCACATTTAACATTTTTAATTAACAATTCAGATTATTTAACATTAAATAGAAGATTTTTAATTTAAATATTATGTTAAAATTTGTTACTTTTAAAAAATTAAATATATAAGAAAATAATTAATTATATTTTTATATATTTATTAAATATCAATTACATGTTTTTTAACAAGCAAAAGAAAGATCTTACTCCAACGCAGGCCATACAAATACATGAATTATTTTTTATTGAAGCATACAAGCATAAAAGGTTCCAATACACAAATAAAACTTCACTAGCACGATACAATATCTGCAATGAACAACTATATATATATATAACTATCGTTATTGCGATTCATGATGATTTGTACTGCAGATCAAATCAATACTTTTTGTATTTTAACAATGTTACAGCATTTTCACGTAATGAACTAATAAAGGAGTGGCACACAGTTCTATTATTCGTTTCAAATCACCAACTCTCCTCACCCCAAAAAATATATATATTTATTTATTGAAAAAAACGAAAATACTACCCGGTAATTAGACAATGCATGATTTATTTATTTACCGAGGAAAGTATGATATTGAATTTTCATCACTTTCTAGATGATAATAGCTTAAAAATGATTATATAAAATGTATAAATTAATATGTTATTATAATTATAAATGTTTAAAATTAAGAATATTTTATATTGATTTAATGATGTATGATCAATAAAATTAGTAAAAAATATCAAAGAAATCAAAAAAATGATTTAATACCAATAAAAAAGTAAGATACCCATTAGTCCAACGCGTATTTGAAGCATGAAAAAGTCTTATTTTTAGAGGTGATAAGGATCACCTATGACCTTAAAAGGCAACTTAAGGATCTTAAATTTTCCTCGAATGAAGTTTCTAAAATATCTATTTTAGATTAATAATAAGGCTTAGATCGAGATTTTTTCATTAGTCTATCTAAAGATGTTCGACAAGAACATTCATCGTGAACCAAACAATTGAGAAATGTTTAGACGCATAGCTTTTGCACATCATACATGGCTTTATTAATGTTAAATTTTATATTTTACTTATGTAACGTATGAATTCTAATATGATATAAATAATCCTTATTATAGTTAAGCTGTACTAAGGGTCCCAAGGCTTTTGCCCGAATACTTTACCTATTTCCTTACCTCCATGATCAACTCGTACTTTATCAAGTGTTTTATTTAGTTCTTTATCCAAGTGATCAACTCGTATTTTATCTTAAATGCTCTACATGGTTCTTTACCGAAGTGATCACTTTGTATTTATCCTAAGTATTTTACCCGATTCTTTACCAAGGTGATCAATTCATACTTTATCCTGAATGTTTTACCTGATTCTTTATCGAGGTAATCAGCTCGTACTTTATCCCGAGTGCTCTACTAGATTTTTTACCTAGGCGATCAACTTATTTTTAATAAAGGCATCATTTCAACCTAGAGTTGAATGATTCTAACTTCTTGTTAGGTTTTCCTTTTATTTGAAGGAACCCAAGTGAAGCCCACGTGGCTTAAAAGCCCATGAAGTAATAAGAGGATAATTGTATCATTTCATTGCTTCATTAATAAACTCATTTAGGGTTTTTTTAGTGTGTATTCTGCAAAGAAAATTAAGAGAGCAACAACTAGAGAAATCTATAGAAAAGAAAAGTAGAAAAGCTTTCAGTTTTTCCTCTTCAACAAGCCTTCATCAAGTGCTCCGATGTAAGGTCGTTTATGGTCCGATTAAGTTGAAATTTTTCAGGCAGATTCACGACTCAAGACTCTTTAATCTGTATGGTGGGATTTTGATTTGGCTCACCAGTTTGGGAAAATCTGAGCCGTGAAAAGTGACTACGAAATTAGGTTAGATTTCTCCATTTTTCTTGAAATAATTGTTAGTTTTCAAGAAGTGTATTCTTGATGATGTCATTGATTGTTTGCCTCTAGTTTTACCTAGAGAGAATTGTTGTACAATTGTTACTTGATAGTGAAAGTTTTAGAAATGAGTGTCGTGGTTGTTTCCTTCCTACACCGGGAAGGTTTTTTCACGTATATTGTTTGTGTTGATTTTGTGCATATTTTTCATTTTGAGCTCTATTTATTTGTTTCCAAAAAGATTCACATAAAGAAGGAGAATAAGTTTAATTTCGGTGTTTAAAACTTGATTAAGTTTGTATTGAATTTATGATTCTCTTAACACTTCTCAAGGTTTTACTCGAATGCTTTATCTGGTTTCTTACTTAAACAATCAGCTAATTTTTAATGAGGATGCCATTTTGGCCTAGAGTTGGACAATGTTAACTTCTTAAGGCTCCTAAGGCTTTGTGTAAGTGCTCTATCTGGTTTCTTACCTAATCGATCAACTCATTTTTTATTAAGGGCACCATTTTAGCCTAGAACTAAATGATGCCAGCTTTACAAGGCTCCTACAGTTTTACCCGAGTGTTCTACCTAATTCTTTATCGAGGTGATTAACTTATACTTTAAGATAATATTTAAATTAAAAATCTTCTATTTAATGTTAAATAATCTGAATTGTTATTTTTAAGATAAAGTATTAATTATTGAGCTCATCTTAATTTCATAAAAAAAATCAATTCTAAAAGTGCAGTTGGTTTTCCCAAGTCTCTAGACATCACATTTAATATTTTTAATTAACAATTCAAATTATTTAACATTAAATAGAAGATTTTTAATTTAAATATTTGTTATTTTTAAAAAATTAAATATATAAGAAAATAATTAATTATATTTTATATATTTATTAAATATCAATTACATGTTTTTAACGAGCAAAAGAAAGATCTTACTCCAACGCAGGCCATACAAATACATTAATAATTTTTTATTGAAGCATACAAGCATACAAGGTCCCAATACACAAATAAAACTTCACTAGCACGATACAATATCTGCAGTGAACAACTATATGTATATATATATAACTATCGTTATTGTGATTCATGATGATTTGTACTGCAGATCAAATCAATACTTTTGTATTTTAACAATGTTACAACATTTCCACGTAATGAACTAATCAAGGAGTGGCACACAGTTCTATTATCCGTTTCAAATCACCAACCCTCTCTCCTCACCCCAAAATATATATATATTTATTTATTGAAAAAAATTAAAATACGTGTAAATTAATATGTTATTATAATTAAAAATATTTAAAATTAAGAATATTTTATATTGATTTCATGATGTATGACCAATAAAATTAGTCAAAAAAATATCAAAGAAATAAAAAAAAATGATTTAATACCAATAAAAAAGTAAAATACATATTAGGCCAACACGTATCTGAAGCATGAAAATGTCGTATTTTTAGAGGTGACAAGGATCACCTAGGACCTTAAAAGGCAACTTAAGGATCTTAAATTTTCCTCGAATGAAGTTCTAAAGTGTCTATTTTGAATTAACAATAAGATTTAGATCGTGATTTTTTCATTAATCTATCTAGAGATGTCCGACAAGAATAGTCATCGTGAACCAAACAATTGAGAGGTGCTTAGACGCATAGCTTTTGCACATCCTGCATGGCTTTATTAATGTTAAATTTTATATTTTACTTATGTAACGTATGAATTCTAGTATGATATAAATAATGAATCCTTATTATAGTTAAGCTGTACTAAGGGTCCCAAGGCTTTTGCCCGAATACTCTACCTATTTCCTTACCTCCATGATCAACTCGTACTTTATCTAAGTGTTCTACTTAGTTTTTTATCCAAGTGATCAACTCGTACTTTATCTTAAGTACTCTACCTGTTTCTTTACCGAGGTGATCACCTTGTATTTATCCTAAGTATTTTACCCGGTTCTTTACCAAGGTAATCAATTTCATACTTTATCTTGAATGCTTTACCTGATTCTTTATCGAGGTAATCAGCTCGTATTTTATTCCGAGTGCTCTACTAGATTTTTTACCTAGGCGATCAACTCATTTTTAATAAAGACATCATTTCAACCTAGAATTGAATGATTCTAACTTCTTGTTGGATTTTTCTCTTATTTGTAGGAGCCCATGTGGCTTAAAAACCCATAGAGTAATAAGGGAACAATTGTGTCATTTCATTGCTTCATTAATAAACTCATTTAGGATCTGTTGAGTGTGTATTCTGCAGAGAAAATTAAGAGAGCAACAGCTAGAGAAATCTGCAGAAAAGCTTTCAGTTTTTCCTCTCCAACAAGCCTTCATCAAGTGCTCCGATGTAAAATCGTTTGTGGTCCGATTAAGTTGAAATTTTGCAGGCAGATTCACGACTCAAGACTCTTTAATCTGTACGGTGGGATTTTGATTTGGCTCACCAGTTTGGGAAAATATGAGCCGTGAACAGTGAATACGAAATTGGGTTAGATTTCTACATTTTTCTTGAAATAATTGTTAGTTTCCAAAAAGTGTATTCTTGATGATGTTATTGATTGTTTGCCTCTAGTTTTACCTAGAGATAACTATTTTAAAAATTTTCTTGATGGTGAAAGTTTTGAAAAGAAGTGTCGTGGTTGTATCCTTCCTACACCGGGAAGGTTTTTCCACGTATATTGCTTGTGTTGATTTTGTGCATATTTTTCATTTTGAGTTCTATTTATTTGTTTCCTAAAAATTTCACACAAAGAAGGATAATAGGTTTAATTCTTATGTTTAGAGCTTGATTAAGTTTGTATTGAATTTGTGATTCTCCTAACACTTTTCAAAGTTTTGCTCGAGTGCTTTATCTGGTTTCTTACTTAAACAATCAGCTAATTTTTAATGAGGGTGCCATTTTGGCCTAGAGTTGGACAATGTTAGCTTCTTAAGGCTCCCAAGGCTTTGTCTAAGTGCTCTATCTAGTTTCTTACCTAATCGATCAACTCGTTTTTTATTGAGGGCACCATTTCAGCCTAGAACTAAATGATGCTAGTTTTCCAAGGCTCCCGAGGCTTTACCCGAGTGCTCTACCTAATTCTTTATCGAGGTGATTAACTTGTACTTTAGCCCGAGTGCTCTTCCTAGTTCTTTATTGAGGTGATCAACTCGTACTTATCTCGAGTGTTTCACCTGGTTTTTTACTGAGTTGATCATCTCATACTTTATCTCGAGTGCTTCACCTAACTCTTTATTAGGGTGATCAGCTCGTACTTTTCCCAAGTGTTCTACCTAGTTTCTTACCGAGGTGATCAACTTGTATTTTATCTCGAGTGCTCTACTAAGGTAATTAGCTCATACTTTATCCCGAGTGCCCTATCTAGTTCTTTACTGAGGTGATTAGTTCGTACTTTTTCCTCAATGTTCTACCTGGTTATTTATCGAAATGATCAACTCGTACTTTATCCTATTCTCAACCATAATTTTTCAAATAAAGTATCCTAACTGCGTGGTTTTATCTAATGATCTCTCAGTGTCTACAAGTTCGATCTAAACTATAAATAAGTCCAATGAAATAAAAAGCGTCAAATTTTATCTAACGTGTATTAAAATATGAGCCTTAAGATAGGCATCAAAATATTGGAGATTTATTTCGTTTAGAGAAAGAAAGTAGACAAAAGTAATAAATGAGCAACAAAATGTGTTAACTCTTGATATTTCATTGAGAATATATAAGGTACATATTTGTGGTATTTATTTTGGGGATTTACTTAAACTTTTAAGAATCAATTCTAAAACATACATAAAATAAACATAAATATCATACTTATATTCAACCTTCATCTCAATTATATATATATTTGTTCAATTTTTACCTCGATATCAATACCTAGATTACATCCAAATAATAACAATATTGATAAATGTACATTTACTTTTGACCTATATATACTTGGGAATAATATATGTCATACAACTTCTATTAATAAAGTGTTGCTTGGAGGGGAAAGGTTTGCTTACGTGCTTGTCGGAAGGAAGGAAGGATGATTGGGGTGCTTTCGGATTTTTGGACTGGTATTGCATGACAGCTCGAAAACTCACGCACGTGACATGATCATGGGCCATGAACTAGATGTGATGTGTTAAATTTTTTTAGCTCATCTCGTTAAATTTAACTAGTTCATTTATGTTAATAAACTAGGTGTTATGTGATGGACTTTTTAAAACCATCTCATTAAATCTAACTTTAAATCTCCTATCATTTCATACCACTAACTACTATAATTCAATGTACTTTCTAAATTATAGAGATCATCCCGAGATAAAATCTATCCAAATGCAGGCCTCTAATTTGTGTGATTAATCTGCCAAATTAATCAAAGTAAAACAAGCTTCCAAAAGTTGACATGCCCGACAAAGTTTAGGGCGCAAGACTTTCAAGGGCCTACCCTTTTGGAATTATTCCAATCATAAAACCAATAAAACATTTTTTTCTACGGTATGTTCATACAATAATGAACTGAAAATATTGATTAAGAAACGTAAAAAATCAAAGCAATAACAACATTATCAATAATTACATAACATGAGTAATTATATTTGTTTTTAATGGGATATAAATATCAATTATATATTTAATTTTTATTAATCTATAAATACAAATTTTAATATTAAATTATATAAATTCATGAATATCTATAAATTTTATAAATTATTTTTAAATAAAGATGTAACATTACATTAAAAATATGTATTATATAAGTTAAATATTTACAAATAATTAAGATTATTGTGTCTTAAATACAGTACATTTAGTTCTAATATTATGTTAAAAATTATTAAAAAATTAACTTTTAAAAAAAATTAAAATTTTAGGAGAACCACTAATATTGTTTTAACCGTCTATCACGTAGAATATTACTAATTTCAGGAAAATTTGACACTTGTTTCTGGTTGGACTTTTACCTCACAACCATCTGGCTTAACTAAAACAAATGCGACAAGTACCATAAACTATATGACAAACAATATCGTATATATGTGATTTACATTATCGTTACTCAAGTTTAGTAAGTGACAATATATTTGAGAAAGGTTTGAAAGTTTCACTTCTTTCTTTCAAATAAATTATTTTTAAAGGATTCTTCTAACCGTAACACTTTAATATGTATATTACATGAAATCAAAAATAATACTAATTAGTAGATAAGAATACATAATAAACACATTTTTAAAACTCAAAAGAATTTAATTAACAATGTTTATGATATTCATTTTATGCATGCATGATATTTTCATCTCATATAGCTTCTCACTTAAATGTATAATGAGAATAATTTATTACATGAAATCAAAAAAGATTAAAAGAATTTTATTATAAATTCAACAAGTTGGTGTTTTTTATAAGAAATAACTAGTTAATCTTTTTGTAAAAGATTGATACTAGATAAAAATAATAATTCTAACAATTTTTATTTTTAATAAACTTGTAATTGACACAAAAACATGTGTTTTAAAATAAATTTATTTTCACAATTAATATAGAAACTTAATAAAATTTAATCAATTTTTTTATTTCAAATATGTTGCAGAAACTAACAACAATAAAATAAAAGAAACATAACAATTTACCCGCAAGATAAGTATTTTTAACTATTATTTTGAACAATAAAAATATTATCAAGACTCAAAACATTGTTAATATAAAAGTTAACTGATTTACTTTTAACCCTTTCAAAAAATGATTTTTTTTTAATTTTTTTGATACATTTGAAATATGTGTTTAGTAAATATTTTTAACTTTATTTTATGATATAGTTATGTTCTCATAAGTATAAAATAAGAAAATATTTATATCATAAAATATATGAATTTAATATGTTCAAAATGTTATAAAAATTAAATATATATTAAAAATTGGTAAAAAAAAATTGAATACATATATTTAACAAAATTTATAATGTCCACTCTAACAAAAACTAAACATACATTCAGCTGAGTAAAGGGTTAAAATAAATATCTTTATACAAAATGGTTATCTTATGCTCTTAAATTCTCATTGCATCGTTATTAAACTTAGTACAAATGTTATAAATAAATTGATAATAATAATATATAGTTTTTGTAGATATTGTGATGATATCAATTTAAATCCCTCGGTGGATACTTATGGGTGTATTAGTGTATAAATGATGCTTTGAAAAAAAATTGATACAATTAAGTTATATTTATTATATAATATTAAAAAAATTTAAATGTATAACTTTTATATAATTATGAATTTGACTAATAGCGTAATGTATAAAATATAAATTATATACTTATATAAAAATTTAATCACAATAAAGAGTATGAATTTACATTTTATTCAATCATTTCAATTTTAAAATTATATATCTTGTTAGTTTTTATTTTAAATTAAAATATATTTTTTAAAATTTTAAAACGTAAGAAAAATATAAAAATATATGAAATATTTGTTTAAATAATTTCTTATGATAAAATTATTTTAATTGATAATAAAATTATATGAAATAAAATAAATATTATTTTAAATATAAATTATTTTATTTAATTATATTATATAAATTAACATATTTAAAATAATTATAATATAATTTATTAATACGCCACGTAGGGTCAGGGACTAAAAAGTTACGAGAACTGCAAACATTTGTACGAATTTTACAACTGTTAGGTGAATTATTCGGAATAAACTTTTAGTCTGCCTTTCCAGACGATCAAAAATTCGTCGTCGTTGTACGCGCTCCGATTGAAAAAGGAGTTGACTTTGATTTTCTCATATTTTCAATGTGATCAAATACATCATCATGCCACAACTTGCTATTTCCCATTATTATTATTTTTAAACAACTGTACATTATGATGAAACCCTACAATTTATATATTTTACTATGAGTTTTTAATATCACCACTAGTGCATTTTTTTATATTAATTTTTAGAAAATATTACTTACATATACAATCTTTATATTTTATTGACAAATAATTCTCAGTTAATACATTTTCAATATTATTAAATGTAATTAATAAATCATAAGAATAATATATCTAGCATAAATGTTATTATAATAATTCAAATGACTACTTTATTGATAGCATTTCAGGGATAAAAATAATAGTTTATATTTTCTTTATATGTTATAATTGAATATGTTGATTTTTTTCTTCTTCACAAATTTGTTTATTATTTATAAGTAGATCATATTTTCTCCTTATGAAACTCAACTTATAGAGAGTACACTGGTGCCTTTCAACCCGTGCTAAAAATCAAGGGTTTTAGCACTTGATTTATAAGAAGAGGAAAACCATTAAGTGATTTTATTGAAAGTTGGATGAAAAAAACTCTCCAATAGCACTTATTTGAGAAACCAAAATAACTCTCCAATAGCCGATATTCTTCACAAGAACACTAATTGCTACCTGTTGAAAGGAATTGAAGTGATTTTATTGAAAGTCGGATGAAAAAAAAAATACTACCTAAATTCCTTTATAATCTTCTACACAATGAATCTAGATGAATATCTAGATGACAACAAAATACCAATTTAACAGACAATA
The DNA here is from genome assembly GCA_030763125.1 of Hippophae gyantsensis. Taxonomy (NCBI): domain Eukaryota; kingdom Viridiplantae; phylum Streptophyta; class Magnoliopsida; order Rosales; family Elaeagnaceae; genus Hippophae; species Hippophae gyantsensis. The sequence goes on from CM061033.1 coordinate 52,687,641, forward strand.
ACATGAGATATGTCATCACAAATGAATATCTAAATGAAATAAAATCATTATAGAGTAACATATACATGAAAAAATATAAATATTTATTTTTATTCAAAAAATTGATAATATTGAAGGAATATAAACAAAACAATCTCAGAAAAAAGACTTTATAGAAGATATCTCTTACGAATAGAAAACAGATTACCTCTTAAACACTTTAGAGAAAAAAAAAGAAAAATTATAAAAAATAACACATCTAAAATTTATATTAAATAATTTCATATTTTATTTAAGTATTTAAATATTATACATATAATAATTATATTAAATTATTATTTTAACTTTAAAATAAATATAAATATTAAATATTTATAATAATTTAATAATTATTGAAACATATTTTTTATTCTTTTAATTTTTTTAGCTGTGATTATAAATAATAAATTTTATTACAAATACACTAATTTAAAATTTAAATATTATTTATGTAGTACTTTATATATGATAATAATTTATAAATAAATTTTAATATTTATATCATCTTTGATCTAAAAAAATTTAATATATTTTATCCATATTTATTCTGATTAATTATATTAATGGGTTAAATTTGAATTAAAAACCTTCAAATTCATCAAAAACAAACTGTTTCAATACCATGATCACTCATATAATTTAAAAGGCAACTTGTTACAAATCACAAAATTTATATTAATATAAATGCTATGTCATTAATTTTAAAAAATAATATGTCATTATATTATTTTCATGTTTTCTCTAAAATTTTAAATAATTAATATTAATTTTGATGTGTAATTTTATATGTTAATAATTGTTAAACAAAATACATAATTTTTAAGGCATTTTTGTTTACAAATTGTCGTTTATAATGGCAGAAACAATGAATGACACAAGGAGAGAGAGAAAGAGGAAAAAAAAAAAAAAACTCTTGGGTCGTGCTGCCTCAGGATCTCTGAGGTTCACCGTTCACACTTCACACGCCTATTGGGTATTTGGGTCCAACGTGTTTTTATTATTTTAATAACTCAGAATCATGTTCAACGTGTTAAAGCTTATAAAGTTATATTTACGTGGATAAAATAGATTAGGCCTTCACAAGTCGCAACTCAATAGGATTCTCTGCAAGTTTTCTGATAAACAGTTTTATTATTTGAAAAGCTTTTTTCATTGTTCTCCAGCTAAACTCAAACGACTTTACTTTACAACAACAATCCTTTCAATTTTCTGAAATCGCTTTCTAATGGTTCGTCCTTAACTATAACTCTCACTATTCCTCCTCCTCCTCTCTGTGTGCGTGTGTGTGTGTGTCTAAAATATGTTTTAACATTCTCTTTGTTTGGTGCAGGCGGCTGAAACAGAACATATCGTATATAGAGAGGTAGGCTTAACTTCAAACTTCGATTCTTCTGAAATTATACAACAATCAAAAATAAAAAAGTTTATCTTTAATTTATTTTAGACCTTAACAAATTAATCTCATGATATATATATATATATTTTTAAACAGGGGTATATCAAAAACTCTAGAGGAATGAAGCTCTTCACTTGCAGTTGGGTTCCTGAAAATCAAGACCCAAAAGCTTTGATCTTTCTTTGTCATGGTTATGCTATGGAATGCAGCATCACAATGAAAAGTAAGTAATTTTCTCAGTACTTCAGAGAAAAGAAAAATAAAAAAACTACAAAATATTAAATTAAATCTAAAAAGAAAATCTGATTATTTGATTCAGGTACAGCAACAAGGTTGGCTAAAGCAGGTTTTACAATATTTGGGATTGATTATGAAGGTCATGGAAAATCTGATGGATTATTGGGATATGTTGATAGCTTTGACAAAGTTGTAGATGATTGCTTTGCTTACTTTACAAGCATATGTGGTTAGTTTATTATACTCTGTTTTCTTCATCATTATGGTCATCAATTTCAGCCTTTAATTAATGTTTGATTATAGTTTCCGTTTCTGTCACACTTTCCAAGTTTCTGTTTTTATGCAATTAATATAAAAATCATTTACGCCCTTTTTTAAAGAAAAGAAAAGAAAAAAAGTATTTCACTTGATATTCAAGTATTGTTGGTATAAATCTGAATTGGGTTTTTCTTAAATTTCAGAAAAGAGTGAAAATAAAGGGAAATTAAGATATTTGATGGGAGAGTCCATGGGAGGAGCTGTGGCTCTGCTTATACACAGGAAGAATCCAGAGTATTGGGATGGTGCTGTTCTGGTTGCTCCAATGTGTAAGGTATGCAAAATGCTTTTGTTTACTTCTATCTCTTTTTGACTTTTTTTTTTCTGTTATATTATTTAGTATTTACAATCTCTTTGAGTTTTTGGAGTTTTGTAATCGGTAGTGTCTAAGATTTTTGATTTCCCTAAATATTTTACAATTGAAAAAAAGAAGAAGAAGATTTCCCTAAATATTTTGTTATAACAGACTAACCCGTATTTCCATGAGACCAAGCCAAATGACTTTAAAGCTATTTTGTGTTGTTTCTCTTTTTCTTAGTTGAAGTAGGGAAAAAAAGTCATAGTTAACGTCACCATTTGAGATTGAGAATGATGCTGAATCAGCACTCATCCTCACAATTATCTTCTATCTTTCTTTTTGTGAATCACAATGATTTAATTATTTACTATAAACTTGATTTAGTACAGAATCTCAATGATATATAAAATTTTAAAATACATTTAATTACCATAAAATATTTTAAAAAATTAAAATAATTCGTTTACCCTATCTAATTATCCATTACTTGAATCTCGGATCAAATCTTGAACATAATTTATTTTTTCTTTACCACTTGCCTTAAATATTTTTCAAAGAAGCAACATCGTCTGAGTTAAACCCAATTCCAACGTTATCCCTTTATAACCATTAATATGTTGACAAAATGAAACATTTTAACAAAATAAAAATAAACAAATAAAACTATTTAACAAATATATTACTCATCGGTCCTTCATTTTAATAAAAACATATTTAATAATTTGATGACATTGGAATTATGATTTTAGACGTGTATTACTCATTTGGTGATTAATTTAAAAATATTTGCAGATTGCAGAAGAGATGAGACCATCTAAATTAATGATTAATATATTGACAAAGCTTTGCAAAATAATTCCAACTTGGAAACTAATCCCAACAAATGATATCATTGACTTGGCTTTTAAAGTTCCAGAAGTTAGAAAACAGGTATCACAATCACTTACCTAAACTAGCTAATTCCCTTCGATGATAAATTAAACATGCATGAATATTTTTTTACCATTATAGATTTTAGAATATTAATATATATTGTGTAACAGGTTAGGGAGAGCCCGTATTGTTACAAAGGACGTCCTCGCTTGAACACTGGTTATGAACTTTTGAGAACTAGTACAGCAATTGAACAAATGCTTCATGAGGTACCATTTTGTCTCCCTTTTCAAACAAAACAATTACAGTCATCTTTAAGATTGTCTATTCATTGTACTAAAAGTAATAAGTTTTTGTTTGAATTGGAATAGATATCATTGCCATTTATAGTTCTTCACGGGGAGGAAGATAAAGTTACTGATAAATCAGTGAGCAGACTACTGTACGATGAAGCTTCAAGTCAAGACAGGACCTTCAAGTTGTATCCAGAAATGTGGCATGGTCTACTTTATGGGGAGCCTGAGGAGAATATCAAAATTGTATTTAAGGACATCATCGATTGGCTCAATGAGAGAGTGACCTGTGGAAATTCAAGATTTGAGACTCAATTGAAAGCTCAAAATGACATTAAGAACTAGGTGAGATGATATAAAAGAAAGCAGAAAATATTCTATTTCTACCTACTTGCACAGGAAGTGCCCTTCACAATACCTTGTTATGTCCTTCATGTAAGAAAGTGGAAACGCACTGATATTCATTTATCTCTGAGAAAATAAAATAATTTCAAAGTAGTCAAATTAATTTTATTCATCAGTTCGCTTGTAAAATTGTTTGCAGAATTACATTAATTAAAGAGAATTACAACATTGCATGTTTTCTACACATACATATCAGTGAAAAGAGCATGCAAAATGAAACTAATTAATATTCATACATACAACAATCACATAATTACAACGATAAAAAAAGCTGAGACCATATTGCAACATCCCAAAAACAAGACATGATTTTTCCACCATGACCTGAAATCAAGGATTACGAGGATAATAAAACCAGTATGCACTTAAAATAGAGAAAGAACAAAAGAGACAGAGCAGGCACCTCCTCCAGGATACTGTCTCAAATGACGTTACTTAGAATCTCTTCGAGTTTCTTCAATATTTCCCCTGAAGTTTCATCCAAATCATCGCAATTTTCCTCTGCAAATCCATAGGCAATGTTGGAAATGGTTCACATAGATCAGCATCAATCACATCCTGCAAATGGTGAATTATAAGCATCAGCATTCATGGCAACAACAATTCATGAAACAAGAATTTAGGAGATCAAACAAAAGCTCAAATAAATTAAACCATTGGCAATTAAAAAAGAGAATGGAATATTGATTCTAAACATTGGGGAGATATAAAAGAAATGTGTATCTTTGTAGAAAGAATTGCAAAATAATAACCGCATAGATGGAATTTCCAATAACAATTATTAAAAATTGTTAGAAAAATTAACTCTCTTAAAAACTTAAATTAGAGAAAGAGTTAATTTTCCAACAACTTCTAACATAATATTAGAGTAAAGTCATGGATTTGAACCTCTATAAACTCTAAAATATCTATTAATATTAAATGAGCTTTTCTTTCCTTCGCTTCTAACAAACTTTAAATCTATCTCTACTTGACCGGCTATGTATCTACTCAATTTATGAGATTCTATCTAATTCCACTTGATAGACTTTTAAAATTATCTTCTCAATCTAAAGTGAGAACCCATCATAATTATCTACTCAATTGATGAGATTTTATCTAACTTTACTTGATGAGTCTTCAAAACTATCTAATCAACCCAAAAGAGAGAGGTTATCACAATTATATACTCAACCTACAAGTGAAAGCCCATCACAATTAACTACTCAACTCACAAGTGAAAGCTTATTAATTCAAAGAAGTATTAGGAAAAAAAAAACATCAAATAAAGGATAGTATTAAGATTCAAATATAACATAAGAGAATAATTAAACTACCTCTTAATAACTTGAGCTTGTAGAATAATTGATTTCTAGGTATCCTCTATTATAATATCATGATAGAATATATAATAATATTATTAGTTTTTCTTTCAATAGTTTAAGTTTTTGAAAAACTTGATTTTTCAATAATTTTTACGATGATTTTAGAGTTAAAAGATTACAAATTTTTATGATACATGACATATAGAATTAATACTTAAGGAGTGATAAATCTATAAAAATATCATTGATTATTTTTTTAATAACTTAAACTTTTGATTTCTTAACAACTTTTAACATCAAACTCATAAAAATAATAAATGCATTATTAATAATAGGCAAAGAGTTTAACTATAGACAGATCTACAAGCCATTTGATCTATTCCACGTAAAGGTAGGTGCTCTTGTCTCAAATGCATCTCCAAGTGAGAGAAGAAGTCTACGTCAACACGAGATGTGAAGGGAAGCATTGCACCTAAGTATGAATGGGTCAGTCGAGTTGGATCTAATTTTAACTGAATTGATAAACGATTTGAATTGAACTAAATTGTTTTAAGTAATTTTGGCATCAATTTGATTCATACAAATTAGTGACCTAACTGTTTTGGATATCATTTTAGTTTTTTAAAAATGAAAAAAATAATCAAAAATAAATAACAAACGGATAAAATATGACATGATCGGTGACCCAACTAATACTATAGATAATAGGATAAGCACTAAACTATTTACAAGCCAACCCAAATGTATTAGGTACTCATGTGCATTGACCCATCAGATCAAACTCCCATCCCTAATTACACCCACACTTCCCATCATTGTCTCATAGATCATACACTCCCCACCACCAGCAAAAGAGAGACGTCTTATGTATGGACGTGACAAAATCACCCACATGGAACTGAACTATCTCCTCTATCTTATTGAGAGCTCCATCCAGTTTTCTGTGCTCTCACTTTATCCTCCCACCATTTGGTTTTCTTCTATCTCATCCGAGACATCCTAAGACAATCGAACAAAATTGATGTTACCAAACTTGCTGCGCTTACCATGGTGTCAAAATCTAAATGGTATGATGTAGTAACCCATCTCGAACACATAGATACCATCAATCACATCCTGCAAATGGTGAATTATACTTATCACCATTCACGGCAACCACAAGTCATGAAACACGAACTAAAGCTCAAATAAATTAAACTATTGTCAATTATAAAATAGTATGGATTATTGACTCTAAATATTAATGATGTTGGAAAATAGAATATATTTTTACTATTTTAAACCGTTATTATTAATTTATGATTTAAATTAATAGAAATTAAACTAATCTAATATAATAATGTTATTAAAAATATAAAAATTAAAACACAAAAATTTTAATAAGTTTTTGTATAAATATTACGTATGTTATCGAAATTCATTAAATACTTTCAATAATCTCTTCCACGTAAAGTGGGTACTTCGGCCTCAATTGCATAGTGAAGAAGTCCACCTAATCATAGGAGGTGAAGGGAATCATTGCACCCACACTTCCCATCACTTATCCCGTAGATCATGCACTCCACCACCAGAAATGAGAGACGCCTTCTGTGTGGACGTGAAAACATCACCCACATGGAACTGCACTACCTCCTCTACCTCATTTGGAGCTCCATTCAGTTTTCCCTGCTCCAACTTTATCATCACACCAGTTGGATCTTTTTCTATCTCATCTGAGACATACTGATCAGGTAATCGGGCAAAGTAGTAAATAGATATTACCAAACTTGTCTGCGCCTGCCATGTGTCAAAATCTACATGGTATGATGCAGTAAACCATCTCGGATTACAAATTTACAATCATCAGCAAATCCCACCAACTTGCACTTCAGATTTTAAAGGATGGTGTAGAAAAAGAATAAGGAGGGTTAGAATTGAAGGGTAACTGGCAAGTTAGGTTTTTTGTTCATTATCATTTCAGGAGAAGATCTGGACTTTAGGATTCCAGATTCCGGTAAAGGTAGAAGGAAATACTGATTCATTTCAGTTCTTGAGTTTAACCGAGCGGGAAAACTGAAAATCGACGGCTTTTATTATTATCTGGAAAATAAAATAATTAGGACAACCGCCTCTTTTTTTTTTTTTCTCAAAACAGGAACAACCTTCTTGAAGAAATACTAATAATAATAATAAATTAATGCCTTTTCTTCTTGTATAAAAAAATAATAAATAAAAATTTAATTATATACCATAAATCCATTCACTAAACAAATTTACTTTTAACCATTTTTTACATGTATTTTGTAATATAACTTAAAAAAATATTTTTTTCATATTCAAATATACTGTACATTTATATTTTTTATATATCATAAAAAAATATATAAAAATTAAATGATAAAATAAAATAAAAAATGATTACTTTTTCTTCCATTGGAATTATAAATTCATTTTTACATTTTTTTAAATAATTAAAATATTTTATATATTTGAAAAATAATAATTATATCTCTAATTATTATTATTTCTTATTTATAATAAAACTAATATAAATCATAAAATTTAATGAAATATATTATTAAAAAATAATAAGGTATAATTATTTATTTTTTAAACTTATAATAATAGTATATTTTGAATAAGGAAATTCTACTATGGTGAACAAAATTTTTACATGTTTTGTAAAAAGAGAAAAACAATACAAGTTATATAAATGTGTATAATTATTATGATAAAATATTAGACATACTTACTATGGTTATAAAAGTGTCTAATTTTTACACAAGCATCTCTTTATTGTTTGTAGGTGAAGATGGAAGAAAAAATTCTTACTAATAATATGAATAGTATCAAAATATTATGAAACAATATTAATTCAAATTAGATAATAAATTTTAGTACAATTCAATCATATTTTATGAATTATGAATTAGTATAATTAAAAAAATAAAATAATAATAAATAGAAAAAAAAACTAAAAATGGAAGAACTAAAAAGAAAAAAAAATGGTTTTTTTCTTTGAAAATCATTATCTTTATTTTTCATTTGTCATGAATCAAAATCATAAAAGTATTATAATTTTAATGAGCAAAGAATTGCCCTTTTCTCACCAAATCCACTACTAGATATCAAATTCTGTGTGATGCCAAAAATGACCATACCAAATCCACCACAAACTTGCATTACATGCACTAGTATAAAGAGCACACCTAAACCAAACCACCCAAACCCAAATCCTCTACCCCATTCATCCTTTGTTATATATGAATCTAGGCCATAAGACATAATCTCATAATGAAAATGGCGAAGCACACCTCTTTGCCAATCTTAGCCTTGTTGCTTTTGTTGACGATCATCACAAAAAAATTAACTTCTGCTAGAGCAATAATAGGCAATTCAACCCCAACCCATAATCATCACCACCATCATCACAACCATCACAAAATCACATTCCTAATGAGAGATGTGTTGATCAATGTAACTGACCCTTCATCAAGACCAGCTACAAGCACTAAAATCCCAACTCACATACCATTTCAAAAACCAATTGGCCTATTTCCACCCAATGGAGGCATCCCTCTTTCACAAACAAACCCATCGTCTGTTTCAGCCTCTGCCGCCGGAATGTCCACACAAACACTCGACATAGCTGGAATAGGCTTACCTTTTACTGCTAAAGCTACTCATCAAGAATTGGAGTTTGGAATAGTAACAGTTATTGATGAGGACTTGTATAATAAATCTGGTTCTGAAATAATTGGAAGAGCAAAAGGCATATATGTAGCAAGTTCTGAAGATGGTAGTAGTCATATGATAGCAATGACAACTAATTTTGAATTTGAGAATATTGGTGAAGTTAACGATGGTTTAAGATTTTTTGGGGTTCACCAAAGGAATGTGAATGAGTCTCACATTGCTGTTATTGGTGGCCTTGGGAATTATGATGGTGCTAATGGCTATGCCACTGTGAAGGCATTAAAAACAAGGTCTAGAGTTGTTGATGAGGAACAAAGAGGAGGAAGCAATAAGTTTCTTAAGTTCAAAATCTATCTCAGCTAGAAGGATCAAATTGTTTTTTTTTTAAATTAATTCAGAATACTTAATACTAGCTAGAGTTGTAATTTTGATCTGCAATGATTATGTAATTATTCATCACCGAAAATGATGACCCCCTTATGATTATATAGAAAGAACCATAGCCAACCAATGTTTCCTCTCCAGTTTAAGTATACTATCATACACTAATCATGTGTTGTCATGAAGAGATATAATAAGTAAAATGAAGAAAATGGAGAGTGGGTGATTCCTCCCTCCCATACATAAATACTCGAACAAACAATACCAAGTAATTAGTTATTTAGAAGTCTATTAAATTAATAATTATATCTAATTTGATTGCGGGGAAATTTATTCCTTTAGTTTAAAAAAAAATATTCAACAAAGAAAAAATCTATTATTTTAATAATTTTTAATTAAAAAATAATATAAAAATATAAAATAATATAATTTGTCTTCATTTTTTAAAACTAAATAATTAAATAATATGAATTTATAAGAATGCATTTTTCCCCTTTTCTTATTAAAGTACCTAGGAGTTATATTAGGAAGTATACTGATATACTTCGTATAAAACAGATATGCGCAAATAGATCACCAAATTAAGTTATACCTTTCAGCATATTCACAAGTCAAATTTTGGTTTTATGAGCTCCAGGCCTGATGCCTCACAAAGTATTGCAACACCAACATCCTCTGTTTTATTAAACCTGTCATCATTTGGGAGCAAAATGAAACTAATTTCTGAAAATTTTATTCAAAGTTCGGAAAATTGATATGTTATAAATTTGGATAGAAGTTTTAGATAACTTGAGATTACAAGTTGAAATAGGATTTGCAACGTTTAAAGAAAAATGACTAAATACATTTTTGGTGAAAGCAACGAGACTACTATATTATTTATCTCAATTTTTATTCTTACAAACTTAACGTAACTTCAGTATGAATTGAACTTATTATAATATGTGGTTTACATTTTTTCATGCGATCTACACTTTAATTCGTTGGCCAAAACTGGCTAAAGCTGTCTATCATGTTGTGAAATGATATGATTTTAGAAAGATAAATACGAGAGATGCAATAAATGTTACTGAAAATGTGTGGTATCATATATATATGGAACATTTATAAGGATGCAATTACGTAGTAACATATATCAACAAATATCAAAAGGTTAAATTAGTAAAATATTACAATTAAATTAGATGCAATAACGTATGTTAAAGTTTCATATCGATTAAAGATCGCGTACACGTCATGCATATAAACAAGGGTAGTCCTCTGTCGCATAACTTTGGTTTTAAGATAGAGTTAGACACAAATTTAACATGGTATTAAAACAAGTTATCCAGTTGGTACAGTTGTTTCGCCATTGATGAGTGATACATTCTGTCACTTTGGTTCCATAAGTTCAACATTTCCGTCGATCTCAAGGGGACATACCCTTGTCGATGTAAGAGGGAGTGTTAAAATCTCATATCGACTGGAGATCGCATCCACGTTACGCATATAAACAATTACATTTCTCTATCTCATATAACCTATGTTTTGAGATGGAGTTAGACCCAAATTTAACAATGTTTTCTCTCCAATAAATCATACTTTATGTTAAAAAAATTTCCTTTTTAAAGATGCATGTATCTAAAATTAACAACTTAAATGTCTCGATGAATTTTGCAATAAAAATAGTGTGTAAAATTCAAATGTGTAAAATAATGCAAACAGAGCGTGATAATGTTCTTCTATAAGTTTTTTTCATCCTTTTCAAGTTTCATAGAGAGCATCAAAATTTCCAAGAATATTGGTCTTTCTCTTTTAATACAAACAACGTAGAAAACACTTTGCGATTATCTTTAAATTTTTACCCATTTGACCTCAAACTGGAAACAAATTTAGCTATCTAATCTAATTTATCTAAATCCAACTAAACATAATTATATCCTTTTATTTTTCATATCATTATAAAATCAATGATATTCTATACAGTTTATAATAAAAAAATTATTTAATAATATAAAATGTGAATATTTAAAGTCAATTAAATATCAAAATAAAAAAAGAGAAAAATTAACCTAATATCCACACCCCTTAAAAAAAGGCACAACAATTTCATGATATCAGCTTCATTTCTTTACTAAGGTGACATTTGGTTCACAGAATAGAATTAAAATTAAAATCAAAATTGAAATGAAATAAAATGGAAACAATTTTGCTTAGTTTGATTATCGGAATAAAAAAAAGAATCAATATTACAGTGTTTAGTTTACAACTAAAATTAAATAAAAAACACTGTATATTATCTTAATAATATCATTATTTATTATTTTTTCGTTAGATAAAATATATTATTAAAATCATTATTTTTCTAAATAATTATTACTTAAAAATAAAATATATTATTAAAATTATTATTTTTCTAAATAGGATTTAGGGTTTTGAGGTTTAGGATTTAAGATTTAGGGTTTATGAATTTGAGATTTGGGGTTATATTTGTGTGTTAAGGTTTAGGGTTAAAATTATTATTTTCCTAAATAAGGTTTTGGGATTTAGATTTTTTGGTTATATTTGTGAGTTAAGATTTTGGGCTAAAATTATTATTTTTCTAAATAAGGTTTTGAATTTTGGGGTTTAAGATTTTGGATTTGGAGTTTAAAATTTAGAATTTATGGTTATATTTATGGGTTAAGATTTATATTTAAAATTATTATTTTTCTAAATATGGTTTTAGGTTTTAGGATTTAGCTTTTTGGGTTATATTTATAGGTTAAGATTTTGGGTTAAAATTCTTATTTTTCTAAATAGGATTTACGGTTTTAAAATTTAGGGTTTAGAGTTTAAGATTTTGGGTTCTGAATTTTAGGTTTAGGGTTTAAAAATTTTAGGTTTTATAATTTAAATTTTAGATTATATTTAGGATTGAATAAAATAAAAAATATATATTTAAGATGAGAACGAAATCAAAATTCATGCAATTTCATTTTAAGAATCAATTTTATTTCTAACTTATTTTCAACTTAACAAAACTCACAAATAAAAGAAATTAATTTTGATTTTTTAACATTCTCTCGTAACAAAGATAACATAAGTTCCAAGATACTTTCCACGAATTATAAATACCCACAAACTATGTTTTCCTGAGAAAGCAGTACAAATCTAAATACCATCACTCTTCAAGTAAACAAAGCTCAAAATGGCCAAAACTTTCCTACTTTTCTCCAACACGCTGAAGACCACCATTCACTTCTTGCTCCTGGCCATCATTTTTGGATTTGCCAGCTCTGCTAGAATCCTTGATGAGGTGGAGCCACAGCCTCAAGTCTTGCCCACATCATCATCTGCAGCATCCAATCCCATCAATACATTGCCAAGCGGGGAAATCCCAGCCGTTGCCCCCGCAACCAAGCCGGCTGATGATGCCACCGAAGATGATGACACAGACCCACCTAATACCACAACACCTGTGTTTGATGTGGCTGCACCAATAAGGCAATAAGTGCACCTGCCCCTGAGCTGGAAGCTGACTCACCTCAAACGGAGTCGGAAGAACCCGAACCCGATACCACAAATGTAACACCATTTGCTGGCGTGGCACCCACAGCATTCCCCACCACTACTACCACATCAGCAGCGGAACCCGTCAAACACCCAACAATGTCCTTCTACCTGCATGACATTATTGGAGGATCACACCCATCAGTTAGAGTGGTCACAGGAATCATAGGCACTGCAGTCACTAATGCCCCTTTCTCTAAACCCAACAACAATATTTTCCCAATAAGTGGTGGGACCCCATTGACCAACCCTCAAGTCAACGGATTCATAAACAACAACAAGAACAATCTTCCAGACCTCACAGGCCTTAACAATGGCTTCACCAATAAACAAACTAGTACCATCATCCAAAACAGTGGCAACAACAATGTTGACAATGGCGGTAGCAACCAACCTTTCGTGACCGCCGGACAGCTTAGAGCAGGAACCTCCCTCCAGAAACTCATGTTTGGCTCAGTATGATGATGAGTTGACCGAAGAGCACGGGTTGGGTTCTGCTGTTATGGTGAAGGCCCAAGGATTTTACTTAGCAAGCTCTTTGGATGGTAACAGTCACACAATGGTACTGACACTTTTGTTACATGGTGGTGAACATGGTCATGAACTTGAAGATACAATAAGTCTGTTTCGGGTTCATAGGACAGCCACCCGAATTTCACACATTGAAGTAAGTGGAGGCACAGGAAAGTATGAGAATGCAAGTGGGTATGCCACAGTTGAGTCTCTTCATCAAGAGGACCAACACACAACTGATGGTATTGATATTATTATGCATTTCAATGTTTATCTCTCCCACTAGATTGACCTAGCACATGTTTAACTCTTGATGTTTGAGCTTGTTTATGTCCAATATTTTTTGTTGATGTATCTTCAAGTATCTTATATGAATTAAAATTTTCATTATTATGAGTGCTAGCTTTCTTTTTTAAGATCAAATACTGACTCCAAATTCCACAATTGTACAAACAAATTGACTCACACACCCCCCACTCTAGAAGATTTTCCACTCTATCAAAACCATGCAATACCTAGTTCTCTCTCTCTCTCTCTCTCTCTTTAATGTTTTTTCTACCTGGTTCATGTTTACATAAAAATATGCTGTAAAAACAAAAGGCACAGAAATCAAAAACTATCCGTGCTAACAAATTGTGCAACAAGCTCATCAATCAAAAATCCCTCTATTTCTCTACCAATAGCACCAATATCATCTCTTAAGTCTAATCTAATCTCATCTTCTATCAACTTGTCTGAGTCCTTACCTGAGGCTTCCTTTTCTTGTCTAGTCAACAAAATCCAGAGATCTTCCTCAATCATGACCTCATTTGCATAGGGATTGAGCCGTCTTAAAACAGATTTTTCCCATTTTGGTAAGAGAATTTCCATCAAGCCTGCATTTATACGATCAAACAAAAGCTTTCTTTCTGATCTTTTCCAGGACACCTTATCACCATACTTTTTCTCCAAGGATTCAAAGAGTGACATACTGATTGGCAATTCTGGAGAGTTCCAAACACTGAAATCCACCTCCAAGTGCCTACCATGGAAGCCAGCCTCAGTTAACACGTCAACGAGGTAGGAGAAATTTCTACTCTTTTCAATCGAACATGATCTCAACAAATCTTCATTTTGTTTGGAGCTGTCTTTAGATCCTTCCTCAGTTTTATCATCACTTGATATAATCATTCCTGATCCTTCAGAATATGTATCAGAATGATCCGATTTGGGGAGATCAAAATGACTCCACATGCCTAGAACAACGCAACAAACAAATTAATAAAATTAAGGATGTGACTTGAAGTTGAGATTGGGTTGTTTTATAGATGTAAATTCGAGTTAGCATACCACGGATGTCATCACTTGAGCGGGGTGATATTTCATCCGTAAATGGGGGTTTGAGGACTAAAACTGAAATAGGTTGATAAGCTGTCTCAAGGCTCACCATAGAACTTGGCTCCACGTAAGGTGGCAAAACAGGATTTTCTTCAAAGAATCCAATTGGTATTTCCTGACGTTTTTCAACCGTTTGAATACATTTTGGTAGTAAATCATAAATGCTTCATTATAGCAGCTTTATATAAACTATCAGAATACATTGGAATGAAACATTTTTCCTCTTTAAAAATTAAAAATTGATCTACCATATTTTTAAGTAGATTGTGTAAAGGGGGGAAAATAAAAGAAAATGAAATCAAACCTGTTGAACTGAAGTATCCATCTCATGACTGGAATAATCACCACCATTAGCTAACTCTTTATTATGCTCTCCAAAGGGCATAACTACATAATTAGTCTCTGCATCAGCAACCATACTTGGAGAGACAACAGTATCATTATCCAGATCATTATTCAAGTCATCTTTTATCATCAATGTTTCTGGTGAATGGCTATAATCTTCCAAATCAGAGTGGTTACAACCAGAACAAGAACTCATAAAATTTAGGACTGACTGATTCCCCTCATAAGTAATTTTTGGTTTATTATGGAGCATACTGCCTCTAGAATCTGATCCAACTTCTTCAGACCTTTTCATCATTTTCCATCGTTCAAAGAGCCGCTTCTTGGTTTCCCTGGCCCCATAAAATTGGTCTGAATATGCATAGGATCTCTTCGAGGATTTTGCATATGAGAAATTCGAGGGAGGAGGCAGCAAGAACTGTTGTTTTTTCGCAAATGTGTCCCCACTTTCACCTGAACTTGGGACCTTTCTTGGAATGCTTGTCATCCTGCGTCTTGTTCTTCGGGAAACTTCTTCCATCATTTGTCTTGAAACAGTAGATCTCTTCCCAATGAGTCTGACACTATAAAATAGGTTCTTCCTTCCCTTTTCTTCAACTAGTATTCTTCCATTCCCAGGTCTAACAAACTTAGAAATATTGATATCACCTGGATGTACATCTTCAACAGAACCTGGTGAAGAGAAATATCTTACAGAATCCTCAGAATTTTGGTATTTTCGCTTGGAAGCAACAATTCTCGAATGAGGAAAGCATGTTTCATTTCTGGAAAGCAATTGAGAATTATCCAACTTGTGTAAATTATGTTCTGGATGGCAACCTCTAATAAAGCCATTCTCAAATTTTTGAAGTGATCTCAAATATCCATATTCATCTTTACTCTCTAATTTCTTGCATATGGTAACATGAGTTCTATCAAATTTACATAATGACCGTACGGTTTCCAAGTGACTGGCATGTGAAAAGGGAAGCAAACCTTGCTGATGACATAGATGCTCTGGTAAATGTTGTTGAAAATCATCATTCATGTAGTTTATAGCTTTTGGTGAATCCTGAAATTCTATTGAAGTACCAAGCTTCTCATCCACTGAAGGGTTTTCACCAAGACTTTCCTTTTCAACTGATATGTCACTGTACTCATCTCCTTTCAATGTTTCCACTAGTTGGAATGCATCCTTAAATTCTTTCTGGTCTCCTGAGTTCATATTCTGTGAATGACATTCACGAGACGAAGACTTCTTTCTCACACCAATAGAAGCAACTCTCCTTAAATAATTTTCAGAGAGTACTCTTTTAGGCTTTTGGACAGAACGTTGAGTTGGGAGTTCTTCAAGGCCCATTAATCTCGCAATAACACTTTTTCTGCATTGTTTAGATTCCATTTCTGTCAAAAACTCTTAAGGTAGCTAAGAAATGCCCTAGCCTTGAGCACTCTTTAGAAAATGCATGATAGTATCTGCACCAAATCAGAGGTGAACTTAATAGAGGAAAAGGAAGATAGCTTAGTCTTTTCAAAAGTTGCAAACTTTCAAGTGCATAGTCTGCATTTTCCTACCTATCTTTTCCCATTTTCAAAATTTAGTTGTTAACTGTGAATGGTAATTGTAAACAACTTAGCAACTATTATATATCCCCGTAAGAGCATAATAAATGAAAAGAAACCATCTTAGAACATCACATTATTTTATACCAAAAATTACACTAAATCTCCATCCATGACACCAAATATTACACCAAAAAATATATTTCCTTATAAAATAGAATTCTCTTTATTTTACTCCTCTCTATATTATATTTAATATTTTTTTTACTAATTTTACATCATATACTTAATTTTAATTTATTATATGTAATAAAAATTTAACAATATTTTTAAAAAAAATTCTTTTAAGAAGAGGGTACGTGAACAGTATTACATCAAATTTGATGCAATACTATTCATCATACTAAATTTGGAGCAAAATTTGATAATAGATTGGAGTAACTTTGCTCCAAATTTAATGTTTTGATAGAGGATTAACGATGCCATTTACCTTCCTCTGCAGTTGTACAGCAATGACATAAAACTGATGGTGAATAATTGGGGGAGGAAAAAAAACCCATTGACTGGGCAATTTTTGCTAATAACCGAGAAAAGTTTCTATTTATAAAAAGAGTTAAAAGTATTAAATAAGTAAAATATTCAATTCTACTGACATTAGTAATTTCTGCCCCGGGATATCATTCCACAAAAAAAAAAGCAACAAGAAGATTTCTTCAAGAGAACCAAAATTAAAATCTAAAATTGAAAAAATTACATTAAATGCATAATGTTTCAGGTTAAAAGGGCGTGGTAAAGAAGATGTAAAGACTCAAAAGGGAGAAGAAAAAAAGACTAAAGAACAGTAAAAAGTTAGAATAATTAAAGTACATTCTGTTAGTATATATTCAATCATTGAATTGAAACAACATAAAAAACCAGCAATAAGCGTTAAAAGTTAACGAACACAACACCGTCATAACAAAGGGCCAACTACTTTAAATCTCTCAGATGGTCCACCAAATCAAATGACAACACCCAAAGAACAGCTTATACAAAAACTTATGTAAAAAAAATACCCAATAAATTTTGTGTAACTTAATGTTACACATACCATTATACTACTGAAACGCAGAAACCAGAAAACGAAACCCAGATGAAAAAGATGAAGAACAAAAAGGGAAAGAATAAAATAAAGAACTCGCCTTTTTCTTTAAGCCAATCGCATCGGATCGTTGACTACTGGGTACCCGTAATTCAAATTCGAATACTACATCTGATTATGCAACAAACCTGATGAGACCCGCTTAATTTGTAACAAATTTAATGACGCAATTACGTTTTTCTTCTCCGTTTTGATTTTAAATCAATCGCGAAAATCACACGCCGACATTTTGGCAAATCTGATCAACAAATATTTTCCAAATTACTCAAGTCAGAACCAAGAAAGCATATAAACAACTAATTCATGAATAAGGATCATTAAAGACGTGCATTGTCAAGAAAAAGCTGAGACAGATAATAGATAATCAAAGGCGGCGTTTTGTTTGTATTGGCGTCATTCAAGTTTTTTTATCTTAATTTTGTAATTTTTAAATATTTCAATTTTTGGTAAGATACGCGGGAAATAATTGTCGTTTACTGAAACTTGCGCGATGTCATATGATTTATGATATTTTAAATTATACTGTGTTATTATAAGGGTACTGATAAGCAATTTATTTTATATTAATAACAATTTTATTAATTAGTAATACTACAATATCACTAATTTTAGAAATATAATAATTATTTTATTTATTTTTATTATAAAATTATAAAATTATAAAATTATAAAATTATAAAATTAATTATATAATTAATTTTTAAGTACAGGTACGCGACTTGACTTTGATTAGGGAAGAGAAGAAGTTTATTTGGTTAAGAGTAGTACAAGGATGGTAAAAATGGAAAAAAGAGTTACATAAGCACTTTACAGTTTGTTTCCTAAATGATTAAAAAGGAATTAATTCTAATCTTTCTAAAAAAATTATAAATTTAAGAATTTTTATCATTGATTATTATTTATTACATGTTTTTATTAATATTGATTTTTTTCTTCTAAATTCAAAATCCACAATTATAACAATAGCTTTTATTTTAGTTATTTTTTATTATATTTTTTAAAAAATATTTATATAAATTAATATTTTTATTTTAATTATTTACATTATTTAATAACACAAAAAAATAAATAAATATTACATTAACTTTCCTCAATCTGATTCATATTTATTCATATTTATATTCTTTATCATTATACATAAGTAAACACTATTAATTCTTAATTTTTTAAAATGTATCTGTAATTCCTATTTTTTAAAAAATATGCACTATAAATATTAACTTTTAAAATACATATAATTTTAATTTAGACTAATTATTTAATGTAAAAATCTTTTGAAATAATAAGTGAAGAATAAAATTTTCAATAAGGAATGTATTAATCTTCCTTCCAAAAATCAAGAATCCTTATCGATTTTTATTTTCTTATATATTTTGTTTTTGTTAGTTGTTACAAAAGTTGATTAGAATAAAATCATTTGTGTTGTTTAATCTTTTAGATTAAAAAATGATGTTATATAACATCTTATCTTTATAAAAAAGATTAATTAAAGACATATTATATTATTTTAGTGATTTTTATTTATTATCATGTAATTAAAATATAATTTTTTAACAAGAAAAAAATAAAAATTAATATGAAATAGTTTAAAAAAAATAACAAAAAATTATTTAAATATATATTTTAATTTTGAATAAAATATTAAAATAAATATTTTATGAATTTTTTTATATTAATTACATAAGTGATCGTATTTTAATTACTTTTAATTATTTGATAAAAACCAGGTATCAATTGTTAAGGAAATAAGTCTCATATTGATCAAGAAAAAGTCAATAGTATTACTTATAAGACTGAGTCAACTCTTAACTCACAAGTTGACTTTTAGGTTAAGAGAAAGGTCTGATTGAATAAGATTGATATCAAAGCAGTAACCATGTCAATCGAGGAGCCACCATGCACTGCCACTCGTGATAACAAAGTAAGACCACCTATATCCGTCGACACAATCGATGTGAGGGGAAGTGTTAAGGAAATAAATTTCATATCAACCAGAAAAAGGTAATATTGTTTTTTATAAAATTGAGACATCCTTTAACTCAAAAACTGACTTTTTAATTAAAAGAATGATCCAATTTGTTATTTATATGGTCCAAAACATTAAAGCCCAATATTAAACCCTCAACCCCTTTGTTTACTATATATAAAGCAGTTGCATGAAGAAAAACTACAGAGAAAGAAGCAGTTGAATTTGAGAGCAAAAGAAGAAATATAGAAGCTGCAGAAAAGATCGCAATCGTCAGAGAGAAAATGAGAAAGGGATTTGCTGTAGAGACTTTAAGCCTCCATTCCAGTTTTCTTTGATGGTCACAGGCAGAGAAGAAAATAGACAACGCTGCAAACTAATTGATAGGTTTTAGAGTTTAGACTTTGCTGTTGTGGTCATCCCTACTCCATAAAGCAGAGGCTGCCGAATAGAAGGAAAAGAAAAAGGAAAAATCAACCCTAAAGACAAGCTGTCTATTTCTGTTACCATTGATGAAATGTCTCTCATTTTGTACGATAATATTTGATTTAATAGTAAATTTGTTAATTTATCTTGTTATATATTATTAGTAATTTAGAGGAGATATTTTGTGGATTTGATTTTAGACTTTGGTATAATTTGTGAAGCTTTGAAAATTGGTGGTTGTATCTATATTTGATTATTAGTAGATTTTTCTCGGTGCGCCGTCGTCAGTAGAGTAGACTTTTCACATTAAAAAATTGAACCACTTAAATCATTGTGCGCCATTAATTTTCTTATTGTTTATTATTTTGCTATTACCCATTATTATTAATTTGTGCAATCAAAATTAAACCCGATCTTCGCTTCTATAAGTACTAATTTACGACACAATTGAATAAGATTAATGTCAGAGCAAGAAAATGGCGGTGTAGAAGTCATCACGCACTTACCACCCGTGGCAGACTTCCTTAACACCAACTATCCTTCCTCAACCGTGACGTGATTGTACTTTTTCTATTCATGTTTATTTTTGTTTTTACGCTGAAATAAATATTGGATTAAATAGTTTTGTAACTTTGTTTGATAGACTTTTTTTGTCGCAATTAATACATCCAAAGATTTTTCATCATAATTAGTTACTCTCACGTAATGATTTTAAGAAAGAGGTCTAAGAAGGCGCTATCCAACTTTCACTGACATCTGGCTCACATACAACCGTCAACAAAACCCTCTTTTACAAATTGCTACCTAAAAAAAACAAAAAGAAAAGTTTATGATTGAGACCAGGCTTCATATTAGTCCCCCACATTTAATAGCTTCATTCATGATAATTACAAATCTAATATCATCACAAGACATAGCTCATAAACTAATTTCACACGAAAACCTACACCATCGATCTTTCCACGTCTCCATGCAATACAAATTTACAATTCAAAAAAAATGAAAAACTAGAAGAAACTTTTATGCATAGAAACCAATGAGTGGTATGTAATATGCATGATTGAGTGGCATGTACAACTGCATAGCATGTGGCAGAAAAGTAATAATTTGAAAAGGGTGTGATGGTGACCATGCTGATGAAACATTGGCATATATATTATTATATATATATATATATATATTAATAGATATGCATATATTTCAGTGGCATATATGAGAGACCTCATAAAATGGACTAAAGCACTGTTTTGGTTTTGGCTGGATGTGCAGAAGATGATGTTTGAGATATCTAAACACCAACAGATCGAACCCAAATAAAATGTGCGATCGTTTTCCAATAGCAATATGGTTGGTTAGTCGTCTGAATCTTTGGAGGAATCTGATATCATTTTTTGGATCATTCGATTTGTTTCTTCATCAGACATTATTTGATATTTGTTGCTTTGAGATTGTGCATAGGCCTCAAAGAACTCCTTGTTCTCTTTCTCCAATTCAGTCCACACTGCAGTATACCGTTTCATAAAAATATATTTGGGTTAGTGAGATCGACAAAACTCTATTTGGGTTCAAATTTTTTGTGTAGCTGCTAACTAATTTGGTGTTGAGAATAAAAATAAAAACTAACCAGTGGAAGTGATGACAGGTTTGATGTTTGCATGTCTATCAAGGGCTTCCATGCACTCCTCTTTAGCCATGTGAAAGATGAGACACTTCTCTATCAGGTGTTGCACCTACAACCATTATATATATATATATATCACTAATCAAGATCAACCCACATACTAAAAATATATTTACTGCAATTAAGTGACGTTTTCTTGAACTTACCAAGTGTATGTATGAAGCAGAAGAGTCTCCCATTATTTTATTCCTCTTGTACTAGTCTCTGATCTCAAATATTGCAACTCTTCTTTTTGCTGATTAATTCAAAGAGCAGGAAAATTATATATAATTTTATGTCGCAAATGACAGAAAGAGTTGGCACTTGGCACAGTTTATATATAATGGAGAATGCTATAGTCACTAATAGACTAATAATCTAATTAATAGTTTAATACCATATGGAGCTGCAAAACAAAAAAATAATGCAAATATAATGGAAAATATGGACCAAATGGTAGTGAGGTGGGACCAGGATACCACGCGGGAGATAAATAATAATTGGTTGAGAAGGGATTAGGGAAGATTTTTTAAATGAAGCATATATTTCTTTGTCTACTCTTCTATAACTGGGCATTTAGGCATTCCCTCTCCACGTGATTAGTGGGATCTAATTGGCTATTGCTCCTACTGAAATCCACAAACGACCAAACTTATTATTGCAACCAAGATAGATAGATCCCTCTTGTAGTAACCAATTTGATCATCCCAGCAGACTCTTTCAACTAGCAATATCAAAAGGCACTATGAGTTTCTTAAGTTGCTCCTATTCTATGGAAGACACTTTGATTATTCAATTATATCTTCACTCTTCTTTTGCTAGCTTACAAAAATTACCCATAACTTGACGTGTCACGCATGGATTAGTTTATAGATAGAAATTTCACCTACAATGACATCAACGACCAAGATATCATTTGCTACTGATCTGACTAACTTAATTAATTATACTCAACTTCCAATCAACTTGGTTATCCTGCCCTCAATCAGATTTCACGGAAGAGCGCTAAAATCCAAAACAATATTAGTTTAGTGGGGCTTTGTTGGAATATAGAATATCAAAATACTAATACTCAAAAAACAATTTTTCAACTACTCTCAAAACTCTCAAATTTTTATTTTTGATTTCTTGACTTGTTCTATTACGTAACTATTGAGAAATATTTATAAAAACAACTGATAAATCAAAGGTATACAACATAAACCTATCAATCAATCTAAAATCATACACCTAGTCCCTTATTTAATCCATTTATTTTTTTCTTTCTGTAAACCAACTCAACACCATAAACTATATTCTTATCAACTCAGATCATCATCATGAATAGTTTTCTGAATTAACATAAAAGTTTCTATGAGGCCGACTTCAAATGGGTTAGACTCTTTCAAAGAACTTGAACTTGTAAAAAAGTTTACAAAACAATAGATCGATCACCCAAAAATTGTAAGATTTTAACTCGATGCTTTTGAGGGTGTTCCATCTAATCTCAATTTCAATTATGTCATCTAAATTTCACTGACCTCAAAATGTGCAAGAGATATGTGCAAGCTCAGACTTCGCATCAACAAGTAATAATAGAGTCATGGTTGTATCCTATTTGGGCTACCCTGTAACTCCTTCCTGAAGATAAAGAGGAGATCAAGCGACATGAAGTTCATGGTGGATATTAAAGCTTAGTGTATAAGTCAAAATGTATATATACAATGCAAATAAATGGGAGGCCTGCACGAATGATTTCTGCGACGTAAGCAGAGTCAACACTTCACCAACCTATAACCCTCCTCGATTTCTTGCGCAGAGGAGACTAACGCTGCGAGATGCTCTTACCACTTATGTTTTCTTATTATTTTAAGGCAAGTTTTTTCGTTGTCAGCACTTTTTTATTTATACCTTTTTCACTTTACAAAATTTTGTTTCTTATTATTAGAAGAGGCTACTAAAGGCTACTAAATTAGTGTATTAAGTTTTAACTTCTGTTACACTTCCTCCTGACACACTCCAGCTGACTCGAGCTTACCTTCTTCCATACTCTCCATATTTCATGAATTATAGTTAGAACGGATTGGTGGTAATTAGAATAGTTCTTGATCTGTTGGTCATTAGCTTGTGTTGCTTACCACTATATATGGCTGTTGTATCTTTTACATTTAATATAATAATTAACACACATTTCTCATATTCAAAACTTCAACATGATATCAGAACAATAACTGAATCTCCTTTGTTTTTCTTTCAAGTTCTTCTCTGTTATCGTCATCTTTATCAAGATGGAAGAAAAAGACTCCATTTGAGCACAGAAAGAATCTCTGCCTACATCTCTTGGCTCCTCAATGAGTTCAATTATCTTCTTTGGCCAAGAGCGAATACTCTTGCTCTTGGTGGAAGGTCAAAGCTCAGCTTCATCTAGGATAAAAAGATCCCAGATGCAACATAACCTAAATATGAGAGTTGATTATCAAAAGACCAACTTGTCATGTCATGGTTCTTAAACTTCATGGAACCCAAGATTGCTGAGATATTCATCTATTTTGAGTCCTCTCAACACCTTTGGGAAGCTGTCCAGGATATGCATAGAAATTTAAACAATGCAGCAAGGGTATTTCAACTCAAGAAGGATCTTGCAGGCATTCAACAAGGTAACCTCTCCTTTGTTCGACATCTTGGTAACTTAAGAGATAAGTGGAATGAGCTGGACATGTACAGACCTTATACCACTGATGCTTCCATATTATTGAAAAGAGCTGATGAAGATAAAGTGTTGCAATTGCATGCAAGCATAGGATTTGAATATGAGAATCTCAAAAGTCATCTTTTGATGAGTCCTGAGCTCCCAACTTTTATAACAGTGTGCAACACCATCCAAAGAGAAGAAGCTCGCAAAAAGGGGATGAATGTGGACATTGGTGCTGGAGAGTCAGAAGCTAGAGCCTTTACTGCAAATAAAGGCTTTACCAACACTCGAGCCTACAAGGGTAAGAGACCAGATCTGAAATGCACTCACTGTGAGAGCATTGGTCGAACTGGTATAGGCCACACAAGGAAAAGGTGATGGATTTTGCATCCTGAACTAAAGCCTAAGTTCAATGATGAGTAGAAAACACAAAGAGACACTATGCAAAGCAAATTTGAGCAACACTTCTGAAGATATGAGGAGCTTCATATCCAATCCTATAACTCTCATAAATGAGTTTGCAAACTATCTTCAGCATAAGGAAGGCAATATGGAGAGCAATGGAGATGGAAACACATCTGCTATGCTTGGAAAGTTTGCTGGCTTCTTGGCAGAATCAAGCTTGGCTTCTGTAGAAGATATACCAGGTATCATTTGTGCTTTCTTTACAGCTCTAGATGTCAGCAAAAATCATGATTTTTGGATAATTGATTCAGTTGCCTTAGAACACATAACAAATAATTCTTCCATTTTACATGATTTTACAACACTTTCAAAACCTTCCCATGTTTCTGTGGCAAATGGCAACAGTCTCCCAATTCTGGGAAAAAGAAAATTAAAACTGTTTTCAAATTCAGTTAGTTAATTGCTCTATTTGTTCTATCATTCCCATTCAAACTTCTATCTGTAGTAAAGTTGACACATTTGTTGGATTGTCTAGCCATTTTCTCTTCTTATAATGTTGTGTTTCAGGATCGAGTGTCCAAGAAGAAGATTGGTGAAGGGTTCTTCCTAAATGGCCTCTAGTACATCTCAACCTCATCAAGTTTTTCAAAGTGGTTTTTAAGGGAGTCCAAATCTGCAACTAAGCAACAATTGTGGCATAAACGCCTTGCTAATCCTTCTTTCCATGTTTTGTCAATGCTGTTTCCCAACTTTTGTAAAGCTCCTCATGAGCGTGAAACTTGTCATATGTCAAAGTTTACAAGATTGTCTTTCCAAATCTCTTACTTAAGAGTAACTCAGCTTTTTGAAATTGTTCATTCTGAGCATCTCCTAAATCTTTTAATGTTATAAATTTTTTGTTACATTCATCGATGATTTCACTCGAATTATCTTTGTGTATCTCTTAAAATTCAAAAATGAAGTCTTTAAATCCTTCCAAGATTTTCATAACCTTGTCATCAACAATTTTTCATCTAAAATTTGCACTTTAAGATCAAATAATAGCACTGAATATACTTCCAAAATCATGACTGATTATTTTAGTACCCAAGGAAAAATTCACCAAACTAGTTGTGTAGGAACTCCTTAATAGAATGACACTGTAGAATGCAAAAATAGAGATTTACTTGAAAAGACTAGGGCTTTAATGCTTCAAACTAATGTTCCAAAAACGTTCTAATCTCAAGAAATTCAACTAGCAGCTTATATCATAAACAAATTGGCTAGTAATGTACTCAACTTCAAATCTTCATTTGAAGTTCTAAAGGGCAAGAGCATTGACATATTTCACATCAGGATATTTGGATGCATTTATTTTGTGCGTGTTTGTTATATAGCTCCTTAGTGAGCAAATTAGAAAAGTCCCACATTGGTTAGGAATGAAGATGGGTGTTGGATTTGGGGCTATAAATAAAGCCTTCCTTCACCATTTGTAAACATCCCAAAATTTGTAAATCTTCCTCTCTTTTGTAAGGGTAATTGATTAGCTCAATTTTGCCCAATTAGTTGTAATTTTGGAGTTCATCCATTTGGAGATAGTGGAAGTGGTCAACGACGCCCGAGGACCTAGGTAACATTTGTACCGATCCTCGTTAAATTTCTGGTGTTATTATTTTTCTACTTTAATATTTCTATTTCAATATCTGTTTTAGTTTATTTTAGCATTATATTTCCAATAGCATTATTTTGTCGGGTTAGTTTGAGTTCTATTCATTTAAATCATAAGTGAATAATAGGGAAAATATACCCGATTTTCCCAACAATTGGTATCAGAGCCGAAGGTTTTCTACCTAGGCATTTGTTTGTATTCCGTTTGTTTGCTATTGGAATATAGTTGCTAGTTGTTGTAATTTGAAGAAATGGCGGAAGAAAAATTTCTTTCAAACAAAGGCCAGTCATCCACGTCAAGCAGAACTATGGTGATGAATGCAAGGTTCGAGGTGGAGAAGTTTGATGGAACCGGTCATTTCGGCATGTGGCAAGGCGAAGTTCTAGATGCTTTGTTTCAACAAGGTCTAGACATCGCTATTGAAGAAGAGAAACCAGATGGAGCAGATGAAGTAGAGTGGAAAAATATCAACCGATTGGCATGTGGTACAATCCGTTCGTGTCTCTCAAGAGAACAAAAGTACACGTTCATGAATGAGACATCCGCAAGTAAGTTGTGGAAGGCGTTGGAGAACAAGTTCATGAAAAAGAGTGGACAAAATCGACTCTATTTGAAGAAGAAGTTGTTCCGATTTGAATACCTTCCAGGTACTACAATAAACGACCACATTACTGCTTTTAATCAATTAGTAGCAGATTTGTTAAACATGGATGAAACTTTTAAAGATGAAGATTTAGCCTTGATGTTGTTAGCCTCCCTTCCTGATGAGTTTGATCATCTTATTACGAGCTTACTCATTGGGAAGGATAAAGTGTCTTTTGAGGAAGTTTGTACTGCTTTGTATAGTTATGAAATTAGAAAGAAAGATAAAAGAGAAAGCAGGAATGAAGCAGCAGAGGCATTGTCTGTAAGAGGACGTCCACAAACACAACAGAAAGGAAGGAGAGGTAGATCTCTATCAAAAGGAAGACTTGGTAAATATGAATGTGCCTTTTGTCGTGAGAAAGGCCATTGGAAGAAAAATTGTCTGAAGCTGCAAAAGAAAGGAAAAGTTGTGCAATCTGATGCATGTGTAGCTGAAAGCAATTCAAATTCAGATTTTGCATTGGTTGATTCGTCAACAGCATCTCATCCTGGTGATTGGATTTTTGATTCAGCATGTACTTTCCATATGTCTCCTAACAAGGAGTGGTTCTTTAACTTTGAAGAACTAGACGGTGGAGTTGTTTTCATGGGTAATAATTATCCATGCAAAGTTATGGGAATTGGTACAATTCGTTTGAAGAATCAAGATGGTTCAACCAGGGTCTTGACAGATGTTCATTATGTTCCAGATATGAAGAAGAATCTCATTGCTGTGGGAGTCTTAGAATCAAAAGGCTTCACTGTGACCATACAAAATGGGGCATTGAAGGTTACTTCTGGAGCACTTGTGGCGATGAAAGGTGTTCGAAAGAATAACTTGTACTACTACCTTGGTAGTACGGTTATTGGGACAGCATCAGCAGCAGTTTCAGAAGATGAAAGAGATTTAGAAACTACCAAGCTGTGGCATATGCGTTTGGGACATGCTGGTGAAAAAGCTTTGCAAATTCTAGTAAAGCAAGGCCTGTTAAAAGGTGCAAGAACCGGCAAGATGGAATTCTGTGAGCATTGTGTATTGGGGAAGCAGAAAAGAGTAAGCTTTGGCACTGCTCTCCATAATACAAAGGGCATTTTGGATTACATCCATACTGATGTATGGGGGCCAACAAGAACTCCATCAATGAGTGGCAAACATTATTATGTCACTTTCGTTGATGACTTCTCCAGAAGGGTTTGGGTGTATCTCATGAAAAAGAAGGATGAAGTGTTGGGGATTTTTCTCAAGTGGAAGAAGATGATCGAGACTCAGACTGGTAAAAAGATCAAGCGTCTGAGGTCTGATAATGGCACTGAGTACACAAACGATCCATTTATGAAAGTTTGTGAAGAAGAAGGAATAGTGCGACACTTCACTATTCGAAAAACACCACAACAAAACGGAGTTGCAGAACGTATGAACCGGACTTTGTTGGAGAAGGTTCGATGTATGTTGTCAAATCTTTGGTTTAGGCAAGCGATTGGAGTGAAATTTGAGGCAGTGACGTATGCATGTCATCTCGTCAACCGTTTACCATCGTCTGCTCTTGAAGGCAAAACGCCTATGGAGGTATGGTCTGGAAAACCTGCTAGAGATTACGATTTCTTACATGTGTTTGGTTCAATTGCATACTACCATGTAATGGAATCAAAGTTGGACCCAAGAGCCAAGAAAGCCATTTTTTTGGGGATCCCTACTGGTTCTAAAGGATATCGACTATGGTGTCTTGAAACAAAAAAAATAATCTTTAGCAGAGATGTTACCTTTGATGAATCTGCCTTGTTGCAAAAGGTAACTAAGAAGATTGATGGCACTTTAGAGCAGGTGGAGCAAACTCCAAAACAAGTGGAGTTTGAAAGCAAAATTGTTAATCCAGTTAGTGAAGATAAGACAGAAGCTGATCCTCCATTGACAGAAGCTGATCCTCCATTGACAGAAGATGAATCAGATGAAGAGGTTTTAACCCAAGAACCTCCACAGCAACAAGAAGAAACTGCAGATGATAGGCCACGACGACAAAATGTCAAGGTACCTGCTCGATACAAGGATTTTGAAGACCTACCTGCTCAGTTTAAGAATACAGTGGCCTGTGCACTTTCAGTTGTGCATGATGATATTCCTTCCATATATAAAGAAGCAATCAGAAGCCCTGAAGTTGAAAGATGGAAGGAAGCCATGGATGAAGAACTTCTGTCTCTTCAGAAAAATAAAACATGGAAGTTGACACAACTACCTAAGGGCAAGAAGGCAATTGGATGTAAATGGGTGTATGCAAAGAAAGATGGATTTCCTAACAAAGATGGTATTCGCTACAAGGCAAGGTTGGTAGCTAAGGGCTACGCTCAGAAGGAGGGAATCGATTATAATGAGGTATTTTCTCCAGTTGTAAAACATTCCTCCATTAGAATTTTGTTGGCCTTGGTAGCACAATTTGATTTGGAACTAGTTCAACTTGATGTGAAAACCGCGTTTCTACACGGTGACTTAGAAGAGGAAATCTATATGTCTCAACCGGAAAGGGTTTAATGTTCTTTGGTAAAGAGAATTGGGTTTGTAAACTGAACAAATCATTGTATGGATTGAAGCAATCTCCAAGGCAGTGGTACAAACGATTTGATCAGTTTATGTTGCAACAGAAGTACACCAGAAGCACACATGATCATTGTGTGTATTTTCGCAAGCTACAAAATGAGTCTTTCATTTACCTTCTATTGTACGTCGATGATATGTTGATTGCATCGAAGAGCCAAGCAGAAATTGAAAAGTTGAAGGCTCAACTAAGTCAGGAGTTCGAAATGAAAGATTTGGGAGAAGCCAAGAAGATTCTCGGTATGGAGATAAGCAGAGACAGGAAGAAGGGGAAGCTTAGTTTGACCCAGTGTCAATATTTGAAGAGGGTACTACAACGTTTTGGTATGAATGAAAAGACAAAACCTGTAAGTACTCCGCTAGTTCCTCAATTCAAGCTTAGTGCTCAATTATCTCCTAAAAATGATGCAGAACGAGAATATATGGCAAAGGTACCATATGCAAATGCGGTTGGTAGCTTGATGTATACAATGGTGTGTACAAGACCTGACATTTCACATGCGGTTGGTCTTTAGCGGTACATGCATGATCCTGGTAAAGGACATTGGTTGGCTGTGAAATGGATTCTACGGTATATTATAAATACTGTAGATGTTGGTTTAGTATTTCAGTAGGATAATATTGTTGGTCAATGTGCAGTCGGATATTGTGATTCCGACTATGCAGGAGATTTAGATAAACGTCGATCAACTACTGGTTATGTGTTTACTCTTGCTAGAGCACCAGTCAGTTGGAAGTCTACCTTGCAGTCCACAGTTGCTTTGTCTACTACAGAGGCAGAGTATATGGCAGTTACAGAGGCTGTGAAGGAAGCTATTTGGTTACGAGGTTTGCTTGAAGACTTGGGAGTTGGTCAAAAACATATTAAGGTGTTTTTGTGATAGTCAAAGTGCTATTCATTTAGCAAAGAATCAAGTCTACCATGCACGTACAAAGCACATTGACGTTCGTTATCATTTCGTGCGAGAGATTATTGAAGAAGGTGGAGTACTAGTTCAGAAGATTAGTACGACAGAGAATCCTGCAGATATGATGACTAAGGTAGTAACAGCAATCAAGTTCAAACATTGTCTGGACTTGATTAACATCCTGCAAATTTGAATTGGCACTGGCGTCGCTGATCTAGTAATTGAAGAAATCATTTAATATTACTAAGTCGCTAAGGTGGAGATTTGTTATATAGCTCCTTAGTGAGCAAATTAGAAAAGTCCCACATTGGTTAGGAATGAAGATGGGTGTTGGATTTGGGGCTATAAATAAAGCCTTCCTTCACCATTTGTAAACATCCCAAAATTTGTAAATCTTCCTCTCTTTTGTAAGGGTAATTGATTAGCTCAATTTTGCCCAATTAGTTGTAATTTTGGAGTTCATCCA
Source organism: Hippophae gyantsensis (assembly GCA_030763125.1). NCBI lineage: Eukaryota > Viridiplantae > Streptophyta > Magnoliopsida > Rosales > Elaeagnaceae > Hippophae > Hippophae gyantsensis. Next base: position 52,718,649 of record CM061033.1, read on the forward strand.
TTTGGAGATAGTGGAAGTGGTCAACGACGCCCGAGGACCTAGGTAACATTTGTACCGAACCTCGTTAAATTTCTGGTGTTATTATTTTTCTGCTTTAATATTTCTGTTTCAATATCTGTTTTAGTTTATTTTAGCATTATATTTCCAATAGCATTATTTTGTCGGGTTAGTTTGAGTTCTATTCATTTAAATCATAAGTGAATAGTTACTACTTAGAATAGGGAAAATATACCCGATTTTCCCAACAACTTCCAAAATCATGACTGATTATTTTAGTACCCAAGGAAAAATTCACCAAACTAGTTGTGTAGGAACTCCTTAATAGAATGACACTGTAGAATGCAAAAATAGAGATTTACTTGAAAAGACTAGGGCTTTAATGCTTCAAACTAATGTTCCAAAAACGTTCTAATCTTAAGAAATTCAACCAGCAGCTTATATCATAAATAAATTGGCTAGTAATGTACTCAACTTCAAATCTTCATTTGAAGTTCTAAAGGGCAAGAGCATTGACATATTTCATATCAGGATATTTGGATGCATTTATTTTGTGCGTGTTTGTTATATAGCTCCTTAGTGAGCAAATTAGAAAAGTCTCACATTGGTTAGGAATGGAGATGGGTGTTGGATTTATGGCTATAAATAAAGCTCTCCCTCACTATTTGTAAACATCCCAAAATTTGTAAGTCTTTCTCTTTTTTGTAAGGGTAATTGATTAGTTCAATTTTGCCCAATTAGTTATAATTTTGGAGTTCATCCATTTGGAGATAGTGGAAGTGGTCAACGACGCCCGAAGACCTAGGTAATATTTATACCAAACCACGTTAAATTTTTGGTGTTAATATTTTTCTACTTTAATATTTCTATTTCAATATCTGTTTTAGTTTATTTTAGCATTATATTTCCAATAACATTATTTTGTCGGGTTAATTTGAGTTCTATTCATTTAAATCATAAGTGAATAGTAACTATTTAGAATAGGGAAAATATATTCGATTTTCCCAACAATTGGTATCAGAGCCGAAGGTTTCTACCTAGGCATTTGTTTGTATTCCGTTTGTTTGTTATTAGAATATAGTTGCTAGTTGTTGTAATTTGAAGAAATGGCAGAAGAAAAATTTCTTTCAAACAAAGGTCAATCATCTACGTCAGGCAGAACTATGGTAATGAATGCAAGGTTCGAGGTGGAAAAGTTTGATGGAATCGGTCATTTCGACATGTGGCAAGGCGAAGTTTTAGATGCTCTGTTTCAACAAGGTCTAGACATCGCCATTGAAGAAGAGAAACCAGATAGAACAGATGAAATAGAGTGGAAAAATATCAATCGATTGGCATGTGGTACAATCCGTTTGTGTCTCTCAAGAGAACAAAAGTACACGTTCATGAAGGATACACCCGCAAGTAAGTTGTGGAAGGCGTTGGAGAACAAGTTTATGAAGAAGAGTGGACAAAATCGGCTCTATTTGAAGAAAAAGTTGTTCCGTTTTGAATACGTTCTAGGTACTACAATAAACGACCACATTACTGCTTTTAATCAATTAGTAGCACATTTGTTAAATATGGATGAAACTTTTAAAGATGAAGATTTAGCCTTGATGTTGTTAGCCTCCCTTCCTGATGAGTTTGATCATCTTATTACGAGCTTACTCATTTGGAAGGATAAAGTGTCTTTTGAGGAAGTTTGTACTACTTTGTATAGTTATGAAATTAGAAAGAAAGATAAAAGAGAAAGCAGGAATGAAGCAGCAAAGGCATTTTCTGTAAGAGGACGTCCGCAAACACAACAGAAAGGAAGGAGAGGTAAATCTCTATCAAAAGGAAGACTTGGTAAATATGAATGTGCCTTTTGTCGTGAGAAAGGCCATTGGAAGAAAAATTGTCTGAAGCTGCAAAAGAAAGGAAAATTTGTGCAATCTGATGCATGTGTAGCTGAAAGCAATTCAGATTCAGATTTTGCATTGGTTGATTCGTCAACAGCATCTCATCCTGGTGATTGGATTTTTGATTCAACATGTACTTTCCATATGCCTCCTAACAAGGAGTGGTTCTTTAACTTTGAAGAACTAGACAATGGAGTTGTTTTCATGGGTAATGATTATCCATGCAAAGTTTTGGGAATCGGTATAATTCGTTTGAAGAATCAAGATGGTTCAACCAGGGTCTTGACAGATGTTCATTATGTTCCAGATATGAAGAAGAATCTCATTGCTGTGGGAGTCTTAGAATCAAAAGGCTTTACTGTGACCATACAAAATGGGGTATTGAAGGTTACTTCTGGAGCACTTGTGGCGATGAAAGGTGTTCGGAAGAATAACTTGTACTACTACCTTGGTAGTACGGTTATTGGGACAGCATCAGCAGCAGTTTCAGAGGAAGAAAGAGATTTAGAAACTACCAAGTTGTGGCATATGCATTTGGGACATGCTGGTGAAAAAGCTTTGCAGATTCTAGTAAAGCAAGGCTTGTTAAAAGGTGCGAGAACCGACAAGTTGGAATTCTATGAGCATTGTGTATTAGGGAAGCAGAAAAGAGTAAGCTTTGGCACTGCTCTTCATAATACAAAGGGCATTTTGGATTACATCCATACTGATGTATGGGGGCCAACAAGAACTCCATCCATGAGTGGCAAACATTATTATGTCACTTTCGTTGATGACTTCTCCAGAAGAGTTTGGGTGTATCTCATGAAGAAGAAGGATGAAGTGTTGGAGATTTTTCTCAAGTGGAAGAAGATGATCAAGACTCAGACTGGTAAAAAGATCAAGCGTCTAAGGCCTGATAATGGCACTGAGTACACAAACGATCCATTTATGAAAGTTTGTGAAGAAGAAGGGATAGTGCGACACTTCACTATTCAAAAAACACCACAACAAAACGAAGTTGTAAAACGTATGAACCGAACTTTGCTGGAGAAGGTTCGGTGTATGTTGTCAAATGCTGGTTTAGGCAAGCAGTATTGGGCTGAGGTTATGACATATGCATGTCATCTCGTCAACCGTCTACCATCGTCTGCTCTTGAAGGCAAAACGCCTATAGAGGTATGGTCTGGAAAACCTGCTAGAGATTACGATTTTTTACATATGTTTGGTTCAATTGCATACTACCATGTAACGGAATCAAAGTTGGACCCAAGAGTTAAGAAAGCCATTTTTTGGGGATCCCTTCTTGTTCTAAGGGATATCGACTATGGTGCCTTGAAATGAAAAAGATAATCTTTAGCGGAGATGTTACCTTTGATGAATCTGCATTGTTGAGAAAGGTAGCTAAGAAGATTGATGCACTTTAGAGCAGGTGGAGCAAACTCCAAAACAAGTGGAGTTTGAAAGCAAAATTGTTAATCCAGTTAGTGAAGATAAGACAAAAGCTGATCCTCCATTGATAGAAGATGAATCAGATGAAGAGGTTTTAACCCAAGAACCTCCACAACAACAACAAGAAACTACATTTGATAGGTCACAATGACAAAATGTCAAGGTACCTTCTCGATACAAGGATTTTGAAGATCTACCTGCTTAGTTTAAGAATACGGTGGTCTGTGCACTTTCAATTATGCATGATAATGTTCCTTCCATATATAAAGAAGCAATCAGAAACCCTGAAGTTGAAATATGGAAGGAAGCCATAGATGAAGAACTTCTGTCCCTTCAGAAGAATAAAACATGGAAGTTGACACAACTACCTAAGGGAAAGAAGGCAATTGGATGCAAATGGGTGTATGCAAAGAAAGATGGATTTTCTAACAAAGATGGTATTCGCTACAAGGCAAGGTTGGTGGCTAAGGGCTACGCTCAAAAGAAGGGAATCAATTATAATGAGGTATTTTCTCCAGTTGTAAAACATTCCTCCATTAGAATTTTGTTGGCTTTGGTAGCATAGTTCGATTTGGAACTAGTTCAACTTGATGTGAAAACCGCGTTTCTACACGGTGACTTAGAAGAATAAATCTATATGTCTCAACCAGAAGGGTTTAATGTTGCTGGTAAAGAGAATTGAGTTTATAAGCTGAACAAATCATTGTATGGATTGAAGCAATCTCCAAGGCAGTGGTACAAATGATTTGATCAGTTTATGTTACAGTAGAAGTACACCAGAAGCACACATGATCATTGTGTGTATTTTCGCAAGCTAAAAAATGAGTCCTTCGTCTATCCCCTATTGTACGTCGATGATATGTTGATTGCATCGAAGAGCCAAGCAGAAATTGAAAAGTTGAAGGCTCAACTAAGTCAGGAGTTCGAGATGAAAGATTTAGGAGAAGCCAAGAAGATTCTCGGTATGGAGATAAACATAGATAGGAAGAAGGGGAAGCTTAGTTTGACCCAGAGTCAATATTTGAAGAGGGTACTACAACGTTTTGGTATGAATGAACAGACAAAACCTGTAAGTACTCCGCTAGTTCCTCAATTCAAGCTTAGTGCTTAATTATCTCCTAAGAATGATGCAGAACGAGAATATATGGCAAAGGTACCATATGTAAATGTGGTTGGTAGCTTGATGTATGCAATGGTGTGTACAAGACCTGACATTTCACACGCGGTTGGTGCTATAAGCAGGTACATGCATGATCCTGGTAAATAGCATTGGTTGACTGTGAAATGGATTCTATTGTATATTATAAATACTATAGATATTGGTATAGTATTTTAGCAGGATAATACCATTGGTCAATGTGTACTCGGATATTGTGATTTCGACTATGTAGGAGATTTAGATAAACGTCGGTCAACTACTGGTTATGTGTTTACTCTTGCTAGAGCACCAGCCAGTTGGAAGTCTACCTTGTAGTCCACAGTTGCTTTGTCTACTACAGAGGCAGAGTATATGGCAGTTACAAAGGCTGTGAAGGAAGCTATTTGGTTACGAGGTTTGCTTGAAGACTTGGGAGTTGGTCAAAAAAATATTAAGGTATTTTGTGATAGTCAGAGTGCTATTCATTTAGCAAAGAACTAAGTCTACCATGCACGTACAAAGTACATTGACATTCGTTATCATTTCGTGCGAGAGATTATTGAAGAAGGTAGAGTACTAGTTTAGAAGATTAGTACGACAGAGAATCCTGTAGATATGATGACCAAGGTGGTAACAGCAATCAAGTTCAAACATTGTCTGGACTTGATCAACATCCTGCAAATCTGAATTGGTACTGGCGTCACTGATCTAGTAATTGAAGAAATCATTTAAAATCACTAAGTCGCTAAGGTAGAGATTTCTTATATAGCTCCTTAGTGAGCAAATTAGAAAAGTCCCACATTGGTTAGGAATGGAGATGGGTGTTGGATTTGGGGCTATAAATAAAGCCCTCCTTCACCATTTGTAAACATCCAAAAATTTGTAAATCTTCCTCTCTTTTATAAGTGTAATTGATTAGCTCAATTTTATCCAATTAGTTGTAATTTTGGAGTTCATCCATTTGGAGATAGTGGAAGTGGTCAACGACGCCCGAGGACTTAGGTAACATTTATACCGAACCTCGTTAAATTTCTAGTGTTATTATTTTTCTGCTTTAATATTTCTGTTTCAATATCTGTTTGGTTTATTTTAGCATTATATTTTCAATAACATTATTTTGTCGAGTTAGTTTGAGTTTTATTCATTTAAATCATAAGTGAATAATAACTACTTAGAATAGGGAAAATATATTTGATTTTCCCAACAGTGTTCAATCCAATCACAGAGACAAGTTTGATTGGACAGTCAAGTGTATTTCTCTATTCTTCCACCCAAAAATGTTACAAGTGTTATAATCCTAAAACTAAGAGGTTAATTGTGTTAAGAGATGTTCGTTTCGATGAGTCTGATTCCTTTTTTTAGGCATCTGTTAATGAACTTCAGGGGGAGAATATCCATGCGTTATTTCCCACTCCTATTCCTATTGAAACTGCAAAAGACACACCTAGCTCATCCTAGTCATTTCCACCTCATATGGATACATAAACATCCAAGAAATGGAAATTCATCAAATGAGGAGGTACCACAACCTCCATCACCTCGAAAAAACCCATCAAGAGTGAGAAAACCACCACTAAGGCTTCAAGAGTATGTAAGTTACACTTCACGCTATCCCCTTGAGTTAGGGTGTCGTGGTATTCCCCTCCCTTCTTCACAGTGCCTTTTTCAGCAAATTTCAAATGAGATTGAACCAAGAACTTTTGCTAAAGCAAATCAATTACCAATATGGAGAAGAGTTATTACATGAGGAACCCAAAGCCCTTGATGATAACAACACTTGGAGCATTGTTTCACTTTCAAAGGGATAAAAGCTGGTTGGAGTAAGATGGATTTACAAACTCAAATTTAACTCAGATGGTTCTCTTGAGCGTCATAAAGCAAGGTCAGTAGCTCGTGGCTTCACTCAAACATTAGGTGTTGATTATAAGGAGACATTTGCTTCTGTTGCAAAAATGAACACGGAGTGCGTTTTGTTGTATGTTGCTACGAACTGTGGATGGTCTCTTTATCAGATGGGTACGTTAAAAATGTTTTTTTTACATGAAGATTTAGAAGAAGATGTGTATATAAGGTTACCTCCTGGTCACTCTCGTGAAATTGAAGATGAATGGCATGTAAGTTACATGAGCTTTATATGGATTGAAACAATTTCTTAAGACCTGATACTCAAAATCGAGTTATGTTCTCCTCACTTCAGGATTCAAACGAAGTCACGCAGACTTCGCCTTGTTTGTATGCAATAACAAGGCAAAAAAGTTGGTTGTGTTTGTATATGTGGATGACTTAATCATCACTAATGATAACATGGATGAGAATAAGTTTCTCAAATCAGCTTTGCATGATACTTTTGTTATCAAAGATCTTGGTCCTTTGAAGTATTTTCTTGGAATTAAAATGAATCATTATTCACATAATTTGTTTCTCAATTAGCAAAAGTATGTTTTTGATCTCTTAGATGAAGAGAGATTAAAGGATTGCAAGCTTACACAATAGCATACTCAAATTAGATATTAAAGGAGAAGCTTTTATTGATGTTTATAATTATCAACGTCTTGTAGGCAAGCTCATTTACCTTACCATAACAAGACCAGATCTCACTTATGTAGTGGTTAGTCAATTCATGCATTCTCCTACCATCCATTATCTCCAAGTTGTGGTTGCTCGATCATGTGTCGAAGGTGTAGCATGTGAACTCATTTGGTTGAAGGCATTGATGGGAGACTTTGGTATTGTGAGCACTGTACCTTGCTTGGTTTGAACGTTTTCTATCCAAGCTTCGCTCAACAAACTCCCTCTCTCGATTTAGTGTATTAAGTCTTAACTTCTGCTACACTCTGACTCAGGCTTGCCTTCTTCCATATTCTCCATATTTCATGGCTTATAGTTAGGAAGGACCGGTGGTAATTAGGATAGTTCTTGATCTAATCTGTTGATCATTAGCTTGTATTGCTTACCATTATATATGCATGTTTTATCTTGTACATGTAATATAATAATTACTATACATTTCTCATATTCAAAATTTAAACGCTTATCCATGTGGGAATTTTTCTTAGAGGGTCAAGACCCACTACTCAAATCATATGCACAAGAATGGCTACTACTACGGCAGTTAATAATTAAATATAGGATTTTTATTTATTTTTATTCCCCCCACCCTAGATAACTTTCTGGCACCCTTAAGCCAATAATGAAATTGAAAATTTTGTCTCTGGAATTCAATTTCTGCTATCCTCTTATTTATTCATGTTAGTTGGGGCCATTCATGCATTATTATACTTAGAGATAACACAACATATACCAAAAAGGGTGACCTTACATTCATATATACTTGGCGAAGCAAATGGCACAAGTAATAAGTATCCTCATGACTTTGCTTCCTAATGGAAAATCAGGTTCTCGGTTTTCTAGACAATTTACTCAGAAGCCCTATTAAAATAGATTGAGACTGGCATTCCTAAGTGTAACATGTACATAAAATGGAAGTATTTATTTTGACTGCAATTACACTTCACCACAGTGGAGACTAGCAACTTTGAAAAATCATGCCTGGCAAGATGAAAAATTGGAACATAAATCACATAGCCTTGTTAAAAGCATTGGCATCATTGAAGTTGTCAAAGAATCTAAAAGCTAATTTTAAGACTTTCGATACAACAGTGGCTCCAATTGAGGGTCTGAGTCCTTGAAAAATGGTGGACTTCCGTCTCCAGACTCCAACTGGTCAATTGATGAGTCATCTGCTCTTTGTTTCAGCAACATTTGGAAGAAACTTGATCTGTCCTGATGTAGAGGTTCAGTTCTCTTTGGTACCTCTTTTAAGCTCTGCACGTGTTGAAGGCATATTTGAACAGCATCATGCACTCTTACAAAGTACCACTCCTTACCAATCATGTCTACAGCACCAGATTTTGATAAGGATAACAGAACTTCTCCATTGGGATTGGAAATTGCAATCTACAAAGAACCAGGAAAGTTTCATTAAATCATTTCGTAATGGTCCTTGGATTCAAAAAACAGTTTCTTTGATAAAAGAAATATATCTAGGTAAAATATCATCAGAAAGAACAATCAACCTGGATGTCCCGCATTTTGTATTCGTGGTGCAAGTCCTTTAAAGCTCGAACAGCACTGGAGTCTATATATGTAACAGCTGTGATGGAAATAAGGAAGATTTGGAATGAAAAATGAGAGAGGAGTTCTCACTGCTATACCAAAAATGTAGAGAAAATCCATGGAAATGTTTATCTTATTCTTTGGACAAATTTGCTAAAACCATACATGTTGCAGTCCATAGAACATGAATAAAATTTTAGCATGCTTTTACTATGATCTTGCACACCCATACGACTCTAAGACAATAGTAGTAAGACATCACTCGCATAGTTCCTGAATATGCATATTACGACAGAATGCATAAAATAGTGAGTTCAACATACATATTACACATTCCAACTACTGCAAGTACATGAGAGAGGCAGATCAAGAAATCTATTGCCTGCTTCTAGCAGTTATTGATATGCAGAAAAATATGACTGGTATACTTTCAAATACGAAGGTTATGCTTGTGCTTGAATGCTCACTGGAATAGCATACTTCTTTATAGGCCAGGATCAGTTAGACAGACTTACGTGCCATCTCTAAGATCAAAAAATAAATTCTCTCAACTTCTGGGCCACATTTTGTGGTTCTATCAATGTCTGCTTCAAATTCACGTAGCCTGTAAAGAAGTGTAAAGAAATTCACGGTCATTACATTTTATTGAAATAGTGAGCAAGTGTAGCACATATCCCTGATAAAAAAATAATGTTGCCAATGAGGAGTTAGTTTTATTGATGAGTCTTTACCTGTCTTTTATGTAACCAATATTTGCAAAATAAATAGGGGCATCAATTCGAACAACTACAATTCCATTGTATGTATATGCTTCCGGATATTGCTGAATATTTCTGTAGACCGTAGTGCCTGGAAGGCGACCCAAGACAGCTGCAATATTCAGCAGATAATGAAACTAGAGATACCCATCAGTATGCTCCAAAGGAACAAATCCGTTTGAAAAGTGTGCATGGGAAAATTGTGTTGTTATACAGGGATGATGAATTAATTTCTTCCTCGTCTAGTTATATGCCCAGACAGAATTATTAAAGTCAGTCCACTTACCAATATGAGGGTTTGCTGACTCATGGATAACAAATGCTAGGGAAACACCAACCTACACCATCAAACAAATTCTAAAATTAGTAAAAGAAAAACTCTTTCCAGTATATCAACTTTCAGATATACTCATGTAACCTGCATGCTTAACAACAAACTTGCAAAACTGATTGGATAAAGTTCCAGAGTTTAAATCAAGTTCTTAACATTATAAGTGCCGGCCATAAAGTAATGTAGAGAGGCTGTCGATAATTTGGCCACCAATGTAAAGAGTTGAAAAGAACAGGAGGGTGAAAGAGATCATACTATTAACCCTTTCCTTCCAATTAGATTGTTATTAATATCCATACATTCTGCCCCACTATATCGAGTACTCACCCCAACAAGAACACCAATCTCAATACCAAGGAACAGTGTTGTTGTGCTAGTAATGGTCCAAAGAAGAAAGTCCTTTTTATCTACACCCCACAAAAAGATAGCCTCATCATAATCCACCTAGAATTCAATAGGAAAAGGTAAAAGGTTGTCCATCAGAATAATTTATTACAGTAAACAAAGCCTTTTATAGAGTGTAAGGGCATATGTAGCATGCCGACTAGCTATATAAATATTTTTCATACTAACAAAAATGAAACTGCATTTTGTAATATATCAGTAAGCTTGCTCTCCAAATCTTTTATTGCCATGCACCTGATGCGGTCAGCCAGTTATAAAATAGATGAGCTAAGAAAGAACAAAATGATAAAGGTTGGCACGGTTGCTACACCGTCCAAACGATATGATTTCCATGATACAGATTTTTTTTCCCGGAAGACAAGCTTTGCACATATCAAGTGTGAGAGCACTCTAAGGAAGCTAAATCCACCGACAATCCAACCAAACTTAAATTTAATGTCATACCATTGATGATAGAAACCTATTAGTTACATCTCAGAAGGGTGGAAATCACAAGTAAAACAACCCCATAAACTCCAATTAATAGTCAACTAATATAACTCCTCACAGAAAGAAAATTCAATTGTCTTAACACCCATGAAGAGTGGAAAGGTGATATAAGTCCCGATCTTGCACTTTGGCATACTCACCAATCCCATTACAGCAGAGATCACAATGGCAGCAAGAGCGCACTGGAAGACAAAAGAACAGAATTCCCATAGTTAGCCATCCAAATAGATGCAGTATCCAAAATTTGGAGAGGTGGTATATGTATATAAGAAGATATAAAATAGAGAGAAAATTGACAAAAAGGCAGCACTATACCATATCATATTAAATTTGCAACTGGACATGACAGCTAAAGGATAATATGATGTATTGTTAAAGGAAAAAAAAGATGTTGCTTTAATCATGATTTCCGACAGAAAAGTTATGGATGCCACACTTTAAACAGAGGTAACATGTACGCTCCCGCTTAAAGAAATAAAATAATGTATGAACATGAAACAAACCTGGGGTATGTATTCAAACAGAGGAGTCAAAAATAAAAGTGCACAGCACATTATGATTCCCGTAATAATTCCCGCTAAGCCTGTTTTCGCTCCACTTTCATGATTCACAGCAGATCTGGAAAATGAGCCTACACCATATGAAATGGTCAATTTGAAAGAATTCATGATAAACAGAAGCCATAGTATGAAAGATGTAAATTCTATCTGCATTCATATTTGAATATCATAGCTGCAGCCTGCAGCTCTTAGAACCTCATAGAAACTCACCTGTTGAAGGGTAGGCAGAAAAGAATGAACCAAATATATTGGCAACACCAAGACCAAATAACTGCCAAAAGGAGGGGATAGACATTTCTTAGATTATATATAGTTATTTTCCGGTCCACTACCTGGATTTCTGTTATTGATATTAAAAATAATTTCACTACATTTAAATCCAAGGATTTTCAACCACTTGAAACTTATGGACTAATAAATTATGAAAATCAATCACAAAGACCAAAAGAATCCCCCAAAAGTATAACCACAAGACCATAACCATCCTAAGGCGGTATAATCCACACAGTCTAGCCAAAAGCATACCTCTTGATTTGAGTCTAACTCATATCCATTTTTTGCTGCTAATGCTTTCGCAATACCCACTGATTCCTGATTCAAAATATAGCATCAGGAACAGATACACCTAAAATTATTTGGAAAAGAAAAGTAAAATTGCTATGACCTACTTAACTTCTCTTACCAATATGGCTACACCAGTGATGAGAACTGCAGTTGGAATCAAAGACTTAGCATATCTGAATTCTTTAGGAATAGAAAATTTTGGGAGGCCCTGAGGTATATCTCCTACCTAAAACAATTAGTACCTTATCAGGACCAGTTATATATTATTGACCTACAAAGACGACAAGACATTAACCCTTTGAGACAAAATTTTAGTGCAGACAAAAGGAAACATGGGTAAATAAAGACCAGCAGAGATCCATAATAAAGATTCATTTTAGTTACATATATATATAGTTCTATGTCATTTTCTCCATTTGGAACTTGTCATTTCCACACTGTATTGCATTTGCTTTGCTGATTCTAGGCTGGTAAAGGATGTGCTTACATTTTGTCCATAATCACAAATATTCTGTTAAATTCTAGCATGATTTACAGATGGTAGTACCATGACATCGTCAGGAATCAGGATAGCCTATATCCCTATTTATAACTTCCAGTCTTCCAGCTAGGTGCAGCACAATAGTAATGTTTACAAAGTTACTTAACTAACCAAAAATGGTTTCAGGACATAAAGAAGATGGAATTTTTTTATTTTTATATTCAAGCATGATGACATAATTATAAGTATTACATATCGCCTTGATAACATAATCACGTAAAGGGACATTGACATGCATGAATCATACCAGAGATATTGAAGATGGATGATATATTTTTATGACAGTCGTGCCGACAACAACTGCTGTGAGAGGACCTGCTGCTCTCAGGAACCGCAAGTACTTCCTTGTTTTCCCCTGAATGTGGCTCATCAAATTTGTAACCATAATTACAGGTTAGTTATTATGTATTCCCACGAAAGGCAAATACAAGAAAAGAAACGAAAAGAATGAGATCATACCAAGTGTTTCATGACTAGAAGTATTGCAAGAACAACTGATCCCATTACAAAAGGCGGCCACGAAAACTACAAAAGGAAAAATCACCTGTGGTTAAAAAAGGGATGTATAAGTAGAACAATTAGGCCAGAATGCTATATGCAGTAACCACCAAAATGAATTAGATGAGAGGCAGAGTAATTCAAGCATTCAATATGGACCAAAATCAACAATACTAGGTCCCAAAAGTGAATCACTCAGTTATGAGAATATTAGGTGCTGAAACAATGATATTAATAACTGTCAAGATAGTGCCACCAACAATTTCAAGGCACTCTTGTTAATTGATGTCACTTGAGTTCCACTGTCAAATAGCCATAAATTCAAAGGTGGATTTTATTATGGATTTGAGATCTCTTTCTTACTGCTAGCTCAAAACTCATATTTGAATAAGTCTACTACGTTCAAATATGGGCTGGTCATATGAGAAAGGATACAACACTTGGCTTGCAAACTATACCTCATCTGCTCCAGCTATAATGCTCTTGACCAGAGGCATGATCTTGCTACTTCGCACAATATCATATCCCAAAAAGTATTTTGCTTGAGATAAAGCGATTACAATGGCTGAAGCGCTAGTAAATCCAGAAATCACCGAGTGACTGATAAAACGAATAAGCCATCCAAGCCTGATAGGCAAAAAATTTGTAAGGTAAAACTAAAAGACAAAAATCAAGGTGATCGTTGACACATATAAACATATCCATAACACCTTCAAGTGAAAAGATAAGCAAGTGCTAAGAGACTTGTTTACAGGGTATTATCATAATCCATTTCTTTGATAGTCAAACCAGAGTTCCTTCTTTCGGAAGAAGGACTCTTATACATGCTAAATTACTCTTCTACTAAATGATGCTAATATATGAGTCTACATCAAGGAAGAATATTCAAAAGTTCGAAATTCTTCCTGTTATCTCACAAATGAAGCCTTTTACAACATAACTATTTCTCTTAATAGTATATAAATGGCAGTACCTCAAAAGCCCCATAACGCACTCCAATATGCCAACCATTAGGGCTAATAGTATCGCCATCTCTGTATACAACTCATCAGAAGAATCCACAATTCCACTCAAAACATTAGAGACCAGGAGAGAAACCAATGCTACTGGACCAACAGCTAGCTGACGAGATGACCCAAATATAGCATATATAAATAAAGGCACGAAACCAGAATCTGCCTTGCAAAATCAGAGCAACAAACCATAATTTGATTTTAGGAATGAGTACTATTCAGTTATATAGAGTACCAAAGGAATATAAATGAGACATCATATACATTCATTCAAAGGCAAAGTTTTCTTTCATTCACAAAATGAGAGATGCGTCATGCCTGAGCTAGATTCCTATTTGCAGGAATATCCTTAATGTCATTGGTAAACTGAAATGTAGAATCAAAGACAGATTGGGGATGCTTTTTCATACAAAATCACAACTACTTACACAAGTGAAGTTTCAAAATAACTGACTGATTATTCTACCTTGCAGCACCAATGCAACAATTAAACTTTAATAAAAGTCAAACAAAATGATTACTTTCTTCCAATTTATCAAAGCAAGTGTTATTGGGAAGCTTCAACTCCTAAATAATTATGTAGTGATGAAAAACTTACAAAGTCCGTATATTGGTTGAAGTCCTGCCAATTTTGCGTAAGACATTGCCTGGCCATTTATAACAAACAATCAACTATAAAAAAAAATATTAATATTGAAGAGAAGTCAAAAGCCAAAATTATACAATTTGACACAAAAGAATTCTATCTTAACTGTTCAAAATCCTTTCTCAGCTAAATCTTTTTCTAACCCACGCACACATATACAAATGCACACACAATATTATATTTACTTAAGTATTTAACGAAGAAGATATGTTTGAAAGAAGTGGTATAAGTACACGGAACCAGGTCTAAAAGTTTCATTAACTTCAATACTTAGATTGAACAGTGGTAAAAGACTACTGACGAAAAATCTCAACGTCCAATCATCGTCGGTATGATAGTGTAAACAACAAAGTACACGGAAAACTATGGAAAAATGGTCCAAGTTTGACCGCCAGTAAAACGAAGAAAAACTTGAGAGAGATCATTTACAAGAGAATTGTGATAGATATGTATTAGAGCTGGACGTACTGTATTGAAGGTGCAATAACCTTAATTATTGAATGGCTTGCGGGTGAATGATAGATATATATAGTTATATTTGCCCTTCTCTTAATAGCAATAGCTTAAACGTTTTAGGAAAATTGGTTTCCAATTTCTTTTAACATATTGATGTATTTAACGAGAAGAAAAATGAAGATATTCATTAGATGAAAAAGCGGTTCCAGTAAGCAGCTCATGCTATTGTCTAATAAAGAAAGTAACATATTCTGAATTCTGCTGTCTTCTTATCCTTATTTTTCTCTGTAAACAAGCAGAAACCTGTGCAGAGAAGATAGCAGTAACACTCTAGAAAATCTCAAAGCTTCAATCGTCAACGTCTACTTAAATTTAGACCTAAACGACCACGTGACTTCAATTGTGAGCTGACTAATTAACAATTAAAATATCGTTAAATTGACCATCGTTCATTAACTATTATCTTGCTCAGTTTCCCAGCAAACAATAAAAACAAGTTTGATAAAAAATAAAAAAAAATACCTGAGGAACAAGCATAATACCGACGGTGACACCAGCCATAAGATCGATCTGGAAATACTCGCGCCATTTGTAGGTTCTCATCCAACGGGAACAAGGGATAAAAAGCTCAATCCATTGGATCCAAGTCTTTCGCTGAAGCTTCGAAAACCACCTTGAAAACAGAGCCGAATATACAAAGGAAGAAGAAGGCGACGCCATTCTAGAGGGGTGTTGCAAGGGGATGACCTTGACGGGTCGGCTTGTGGATGTAGGCATGGATGCTCCGTCTGAGAGGTTGGAATTTCCGGGGATGCGTACGTTCTCTCCATACGCACTGTCGGTACGTCGAATCTTATAGAAACCAACCCAAGTTTCGTGGCTGAGAATCGGTGGCCAAAAGCTGACACTGTTGGTGGTGGTCCACTTTATAGAAAGCAAAGAACAAACGAAAATGAAATATTGAAAAATAACAAGACTTAATATGTGAAGAAGATAAAATATTCGGTGATGGTTATATAATAGTACGTAATCAATACTCATAATGGGCAAAAAAACAAAAGTCTTTATTAGTTTTTTATAAATTCTGCAATAAAATATTCGAAACATGGTCATCTTCCACTTACGCAGATTGATGTATTATACTAATTAATATATCAGTAATCCTTAACATATTATATTAAATTTTTAATTATTTTTAACTTATAACACCAAATATTAAATTAAAAAATATTTTTTTATAAAATAAATATTACTTTAAAATTACACCAAAAATTATATTTCATAATATTTTATCGTATAATATTATATATGATAAAAAATAAAAAATAAATTATTAAAATATTATTTAAGATAAATAATATCGGATCAAATTTAAAACAATAATATTTATATCATTAAATTTAATATAAAATTTCGTAATAAATTAAAATAACTTTGTATCAAATGTTACACCACCTATAATATTTTGGTGCAGGTTTTTAAATCCCCCAACTCATTGGCAAGTCACGAATCAAGACACCATGTCTATTTTTTCACAACCTTCAACAACACTTAGAAAAAAAAAAGGGATGTATGAGTAAGTACTTTGACCGTGAAGAGTATGACTTAAAAATTGAACATTTGGCCAAAGATTAAAAAAAATCATTTATAAATCTCAATAATTAATATAAATACACATATATTTGTAAATTTATATGTCTATCAATTTTCTCATAAAAAATTTAACTTTATTTATGCATAAATATGTTTGTAATATTTAAATTAAATTGTTATATATATCAAATGATAAATTACTATTAATTAATATAAAATTAATAATGTATAATAATAGAGTAATTATAAAATTATCTAAAAGTTAATTATATTTTAATAGGTAGATTATTAGTTGAATAAATTTTGATAAAAATAAGCTATATTTATCTATGTTATTTTAGGAGGCTATTGCCAATATTAAAGTAATAAGGGGCCATGTTAATTATATTACGATATCTAGATTATTCTATTAATTATATTTCTATTTTAGGAGGCTCTTCCTAATGTTGAAAGTATTTTAGTTCTATGTTTTTAAGAAACGTGAAAAACTCAAAACGTGTGATCGCGTACTGTTTGCGTCACAGCAAAAAGTGGCCTATGATGGGCCTACAAACGTTAGCCCAAGTATTTATTGTGTTACTGATGGTCACTAAAACCCACCACCCTCACAGTTTGCACGTCATCAAATACGTTCCCTATCTGAAACTTAGGGATGTTAATGTAGACGGGGATGGAAATTAGAGTGTGTACAGTCTAAATATAAAATTTCTAAAATTTAAATAAGTTAAAAAAAATTATTAATATATATTAAATTGTATTGGATTAGATTATTTAAATTGATGTAATATTATTGATATTTAAAATATATATTAAAATTGTTTTATATTACCATCACTCAAGTATTAATTTATTAATTTTTAATATATTATTAACATTATTTATTATAATTATAAACATAATAACCGGAACAATGATAATATTTTTATTTATTTATATATTTTTAATTAAAATAATAATAAAATTTATTATTAATGAAATTGAGAACACTATGTTAAATACTAATAGATTTTGTTCAATAAGTTATATTAAATATTATATTTATAAAGTATAAATTACAAGTTATCTTATTTTTGAATAATTTAATTTTTTTAACATATTAACCAAACTGAATTAGATAATAAAATAAATTAATTTATTCGAAATAATCAAATTTTACGATTCAATTAGTTTTTTTAATTTTCTGTCCAGTTCTAATGGGATTTTCATTGTTAAGTCTTTTTTTTTTTTGTGTATTTGGAGAGATAGATAGTAAAATTATATTTGTATCTTCGTTTTAATTAATGGAATTCTTCACTTTTTTTTAATAAAAAAAGTGTAGCGCAATGGGCTAGGTGGGGAAGCTATTCATCATTATGTTTAAATAATTGGATTTCGAATTTTTTATAAGAAAATTGACTTCCACAATGATATAAAAATTAATATTAATTATATATTAAATATCATAAATTAATATAAAATTTTAATTATATATTTATTATTAATTAAATATAATAAATTTTTAAAATTTAAATATAAATAATAATTATAGTAAAAAATTTATTTTGTTATTCTAGCCATCATTGAAATAATTACCAGTTAACATACTAATTTAACAACAGAGATAATTTTTTTAATAAAACTCATTAAAATTAACTATAAATTTATATAATTATATATATATATATATATACGAAAATAAGGATTACTGAATGAGCATGGTAAGAATGATGATCCCCACCTTTATCCCATTCCCTACTATATCATTCCTCATCAATGCAAAAATTGAAATTTTCCTACGGATTTCTTCGTGAATTTAAAATTTTATTTTTAAAAATCTTAAAAACAATAAAACATATGAAAATAAATGTGTTCCAAGTAGATTTCAAACTTGTAAATAAAAATAATTAACAAATAACATTTATTTTCTAACACTTGAAAGTAACTCAAAGCTGACATTTTGAAATTAGCCTTATTTGCTCTCTTACTTGCCATGTTCTTTTTCTAAAGCACATTTTCTATTGGAATGCATTTCCTGCTTAATAATAAAAAAATAATTTAATAAGTTATGAAAGTTATAAAACATACCTAATTAACGTTCTAAAGCACATTTTCTATTGGAATGCATTTCATGATTAACCATAAAAAAACTAATTTAATAAGTTATGAAACTTATAAAACATAACTAATTAAAGTAAAAAGTATTAATACATTATTTATAAATTTTATTAATTTATAATTATAATTTAAACAAAGTGATCAGATATTAAATCACATGTATTTAATAAAATACGAAAATTAAAAATAAATCAATTTTTTGGATGAAAACAAACTAAATCAAAACTATTACGTAAGAGAAAAATCACTAGAACATCTAAACTTTCCACAAAAAAATAAAATGTACAAACATAAACTCGATCTAATGCTATATTCCACAAGTGTATGTATTCTAAAACATATTTAATAATAAATAATCTTAATTAGATGATTCAAAACATATATGAAATAAATCAAATCAATTAACAAATTTTAAAATAAGTAAATTAATTACAAGTTCAACAAAAATAACTTTTTTAAAATTTAATAATTAAATCAAATAATCTTTATCGTATAAAATTATTTGATTCAAATATTGACCATGTTTTTTAAAAAAAATCATTTAATACATATAATATTTAAAAATATTTTATTAATATTTAAAAAATATTAATTTAATCATTTTTAAGGATAACAACAAAATACCTTTTGATACCATTAGAATAAGAGTAAAATGATCAATCAACCTCATTCTTTTAATTCCTTTTATTTATTTTTGTTACACTTAACCCAAAAGCTAGACAAAAAACGAAAGAGAATCTCGTGTAAGATTTTGTTTTACATTAAATACATCTAGAAGGGATGAAATAGGAAGAAATGAGGTAAGTTGACCTTTTTACCACTTTTCAAATAATACTAAATGATATTTCTTCCATGTTACCATTAAAAAAGATTAAATCTAAATTTTTTAAACATTATAGATAGTAAATGAAAAAATTAAATATTATGAATATTAAATAAAAAATCTTTCAAAACATGATTAATCGTGAATTTTTTTAATTTTCCTCATCGAGTAGATAAATATAGCGAAAATCTAATTTTTTTAAGGATGTAGAAAACCCAATGAAAAAATGTTTTTTGTAAAATGGGTGGGGATCACATCCCACCCTATCAAATCCCGAAACTCAATTTTTACCAATTTATATAATTTTTTATATATTTACTTAAAAAATATAACATTATATAAAAATTAATTTTATTTTAACTTTTTAACCACCATCAAATATACAATTTAATTATACCTATAATTTATACATTATACCTAATATATATTAAATATAATTTTAGATTTATTTTATTTTAAAATATATATTTATTAATTTATAACATTAAATGTATAATTACATATACATTATTTATTAACAAATAATATCCGATCCTCACATTCATGAAAACTCTTACGGAGAATATCTACCTCTGCAAACTATTAACGTGGAGATAATGATGTCAAACCTAACCCCACCCCCACCTCACCTAATACTGTTGAGAAGAGTAATCAATTCCTATAACTTTCATGTTTTACAAAATTACCAATCCCAATGAAACTTACGCATGTCATACACCAAAACGAAAAGTCAAATAGAAAACTTACCAAACATGTGGCCGGATCAAACTGCTCACAAAATTTTGAAAAAAGGATAATTGCATCATCCAATTTGCAAATAAACAATCCCGTTCCACGTGCGTTTAACTTACTTTCTTTTTTCTTTTTCTTTGTATTTCACAGCAAATAGCCTTCTATTAAATAAATTTACACACTGGGAGTAAGAATTTATTACTTGAGAGTGACGAGAAGAAACTGCAATTACACATACATTTGCTTAAGAAGAGCGTGCTTGAGCATGCTCTGGCTTGTGTGAGAACTCATAATCAAGATGAACAAAGGCCCGCTCAATTTCAGGCAAGTGTTCAAGTTTCTCCTGCAAGGATTCACCAATGTCATGGGCCTCTTGTAAGGGCATATCTGCTGGTAGCACAATGTCAACCTCCACAAAGTAATGAGATCCAAAGGTATATGCCCTGACAGTATCTATGTGTCTTATAGCCTTGTGGTGATTCCAACAGAGATATGTAAGCTTTTGTAGATATTCCGGAGCAGCTGATTTTCCTACAAGGGAGTTGACATTTTCTAGTACCGTCATTGACCACGTCCGGATGGTGTACAATGCTAACTGCAACATCCAGCAAGTTCAAGAGCAGTGCAATACAAGTTACTACTGGAAACATAAAAAATAAAATGACATTGACATTGACATTCACTGAGTTTGTGACCTTCAGCACTATACCCTATCGAACAATATCCATATAATCATCAGCAGCAAATGGATAACAACTCTCACAATGATTTACACCTTAACCATTTGACACGAGTTTGGCATTAAGTTTGTGTGGGGGAGAGAGAAAGAAAGAGAGAGCTCACTTACAATGATAGCTCCAACAGGGTCCATCCAATCATCAAAATAATTTGCCAGGAGTGCAGCAAAGAGGCCAATGATGTTGGTAATAACATCAAAAAAATGATCCTGAGCGTAGGCTTTAACAATTTCATTAGTGAAAGTGCGGCAATAAAGCATGAGGAGTAGTTTCACAAAAGTCACCATGATCATAATGCCCACAACCCAACGCTCTTGCTCCTTGGTCAAGCTGAACCCATCCTCCTAACGAAAACAAACAGAATGAGATACAAGAAGAGAACATTTTCCAGCCAAATTGAGTAGTAATTATTGTTTTGAGGTGTACTCGATCATCCCTAGCCCAAGAAACAATAAACTAGAGTGATAGGCTCATAAATGCTTGGACAATGAACTTTTTACACTAATATAAATTTAGCTAGCTTCAACTTACATCAGATAACAGGGTGCGCATTGACTCCAAGATGATTTGCAGTCCCAAAGTAGCCATGACAGAGGCAAATACAAGAATTCCCTGCATAGCCAGTGAAGTTTCAGGTCCTGCTCTCATCAATGTGGTACCAACTATTCATTGAGATAATATTCAATGCATATTATTATTGCTTTATTGGACTAGTTATTCCAGAAATTTTCCATGTAAGAAGGACAAAGAATCAACCTTTTAGGTTTCTCTCATGCCTTAATACAACAGATGCCACATCATAATCCTAAGTGAATAGGCGGAGGAAAAATGAACCAGAATTCAATGTTTGCTTCATGATAATGACAAGAAAATGAAAACAAGTAAATGTTAGCAATGACACTAGAAAACAGAAAATGGGAAACTGCAACTTTTAATATGCAGCATTTAAGGCATTCACAATCTCAAGATGGTATAAACATCTAACTACTATATATAAGGCATATTTGTGAATCCCTAAATCTATGCATCAATTGTACTGTGCAATAGAATCTCCTCAGCTTTAAATACTGATTCATTCAGTAATTCAACCTGAGCCACTTCCTAAATTAGTTTTAATAAAAACTGAGAACCATCATCATGTGAAGCAAGGACAAGTACAACAACGACAATTGTTTTTGGGTGGTAACACCAGTGATGAATTGGAATTCCCTTTTTTCATGCTTGACAGCAGCAAGAAAAAAGAAAAAGTCAGAGGAATGATATTTTGATTCATGACTCCTACCAAATAATTATATTCAGATTTAAATTAAAGAATAATTAAGATAAAAGGCATAATCCAAATAATTCATAGATTAAACCAAGGACCACAGAGAACCAGGAGGATGCATAGCATTTTGGGTAGTGGATACTTCTTATTTCACATATTATTTCAGAAACAGAAGATTTGATAAGTATGTTGATCTCCTATTGTCCAGTGTCCCCAAATTTCAGTCCTGATGAACTCTAAGAAAGCAAGTACTCTCTATTAGAAAAGGTTTTTTTTTCTTGGGGGGGTGACATTATGTAACTGGGCATACAAAAACACCAAATGCATTGCAAAATAAGCATTTCTGTGATACATTGTAGTTGTATACAATATTACAGTTTAAGCTAATCGTAATTAATTTAAATATAAACCCATAACTGACACAAAAAATAGTTAAAGGCTTACCAATGGCTGCATACGTCTCTTTCCAATTGGGTACTGATAAGGGTTAGGTGTTTGCATGGAGAATGCAGTAAACCACAGGATGAAACCAGACAAAAGATCAAGCAGTGAATCCAATGTAGATGCAATAATGGCCAGTGAGCCACTTTTAATAGATGCAAATACTTTTGCTGCAAAAAGAACCATGTTTGCGACATTTGAAATTCTAATGGCAAATGTCTCATTTTTTGCTAATTTTTCCTGTTCTTCCTGCAAATATAAAGGTATGGATCAATCCAAGAAAATTTTGAGCGTATTCATCTTACTTATAAGAGAATGAGAGAAAAGTGCAACTGAAACCTTTGACATTCCAGGAATAAAACCTCGCTCTGCCAGGGCATCCATTTCATTGAAACCCTCAAGCATTTCTACTTGTTGCTGATAGTACTCAGCCACATCATCTTCTGGACCTGTAGAATCCAGCAAAATATTGCATATCTCTTCAATGTCTGCTCAAACTATTGACATCGGAAGATTAATCATGAAGCTTTACAATTCTAGTATTCTTCTTTTTTTCCCATGTAATGCTTCTTTTTTTTAAATAAAAAAAGGATAATACTTTGGATGAATATAAGAAATTAACGTGCATCCTTCTCTACCATATAACTCCAAAACTAACGCCAAATGTGAGGATAGTAACTCAAAACTTAAACACACTAATACATATTAGCAACCAACATGATGATACACATCCAACGCAATATACAGTAAAAAAAAGAGCATCAAACACGAATTCAAACTCAATCAGAAAAAGGACCTATCAAAATGGCATTCCAAATGCCCAACTTACTGCTATGTGTGAATAAGGGGTTTAAAAATTAAATGACTTGTCATGGCTCCATCCTATCTTAGTCCTTTCCAAGGCTACAAAGTCTTGGTTTAAGTTACCAAACTCTGACATCCAGGAGGCAAAGACCAACGTAACTTACTACTTTGTGTAAAATTGTCAAAACTTATAAGAAGCCAACACAAGCCCATCTTAAAAGACACAGAGAAACAGACACTGACAACAACATAAATACAATTTGCGTTAAATACAATCAAAATGATATACTGATGTACCACACACAAGAAGCAAGTATAATAAATCTAGGAAGCTCCAAAAACTAAGGCATGATTCTGTTTAGGTGATTAAGGAAAATCAAAACGTCTCTACCAAAAGTTCTTCTCATACAATATTCGGTTTTCGGCTTCAATCGACTGTTTTGGGATCAATCATAAAGTTATACAAGAAACTAATACCCAGGCGTCACTTAACCAAAGAAAAACGCATATCAGCCTTGTATCATTTCGATTTTAAATTACTATGAATAAAATTTTAGGGAGAACGAAAAACAAAAAAAAAACAAACTTCCTAGTAATCGAAAACAAACAAAAAAAAAAGAAATGGGGAAAATTAATAAACTAATATGATCAGTATAATAATAGAAAGAATAGTATCACAAGAAAAAAAATTCCCAAGAGGGAAAATAATAAAGAAGCATATTTCCAACTAGAAATAAACAAGAACGAATTTAAGATGCCAATAAAATTGAGTTAAGAAGAGAGATAACTGTTGAAATCAATCCAAAAATTAAACTAAGATCTTCATCCAAATTACCTAAAACCCCATAACAATCATGAAGACTCCGGTTCGGTATTTTCTCTTTGTGCTCAGAGGATGACCGAAAGCCTTCGAAGTTCAGCCGCCATGACAGGTCCGCATTGTTGGGCTGTTGCAATAGCAAAAGCTCTTCGTCATTGTCGTGCTTCTCTGGCTCCAACATTTTAGAGAGAGAGAGGCCCAAAGAAAGGAAAATATAAAGCTAGTAATGGAAGAGGAAAAAGAGTAGTTAGAGCGGAATGGAACTACGATTGGAATCTTGTGGACGCTGTTGTGGGGAGCATAGTCTGAAATTTCCGCACATTTCCAAAAATTAAAATAAAATATTAATTCGAAAAGTTAAAATTCGAAAAAAAATTGAAAGTGTTAATCACGCGCCACAATCTACAAGAACAGGTTTCAAGCTTTTCTGCAACTTTGGCGTTTGAATTGATGATGATTAGTAGGTTATAATTATGAAATTTTATACCGTGACTCAACACGTGTACGATCAAAATGCGTTTTAGTGAAGCAAAGGTACGGAAAATGACGGTGAATGTGAATGATATAGAATCGTGATAACAATGATCTGATTTCAGCCATAAGATCCTACACAACTGTTGACATCGTGAACCCATGGAACTCTTATTTCGGGATACTTTTGTTTATGCACGTACCTAACTTAATTTTTGAAAATATGTAATTTATTCTTTAATTTTTTGAAATATGTACTTAAGGTTTTTATTTATTTTAAAGATGTGTATGAATTTATTTTAATTTAATTATTATTTAAATATATAAAAATTATGTAACAATATTTATAATAAAAATGTTTATTTTATTTAAAAACCAACCATGTAAATTTTTTATGAGAAATTTGTTGCTCATTTACTATTTATAAAAAAATATAAAAAATAAATTTATTAATAAAAATATTTATTCTTATTTAAACCAATGATTTTTAATTTTTTTTATAAAAAAATTATTTTTTATTTACGATTGTATATAATATTTATATATAAATTATAATTAAAATAAAATAAAAATTATACTATATTTTTTAAAAATTTAAAAATTATTATATACCATTTTATAGCAAGGAATCTCGAGTTTTATTTTTTAAGTTGAGCAATTTTTTTAAATCAATGAATTAATCTAAGTTTATAGTGAAATTTAACATATATTTTTCTTTTTAGATGCTAGTTAGTACGAATAATTCATAAAATTATATAAATCAACTTGATACTTTAAATTATAGGTTTTAAAAATAAATAAAAAATCAATATAATCAAACTAAACTTATTTTTTAATATATTATTTATATATTATAATATCTTTTATTATTAAATTATAATTATATTAATATTTCATCTTAATTAAAGCACAAATATCAATAAATTTTTTTACATATATCCTTAACTTATTATGAATAAATCTTTGAAACTAATAAAATTTACAAGTCACCTATATTTATAATTTATTTTTTATTTTATTAAAGAATCTAATAATTTATAATTTATTTTTTATTTTATTAAAGAATCTAATAATTTATAATTTATTTTTTATTTTATTAAAAAATCTAATAATTTATAATTTATTTTTTATTTTATTAAAGAATCTAACAATTTATAATTTATTTTTTATTTTATTAAAGAATTTAATAATTTATAATTTATTTTTACTTTTATTAAAGAAACTAATAATTTAATTGTATTGTATTATTATTGAGTAATAAATAATATACAAATTTTAATTTATTATTAATAATTTTATTTAATAATAATAATTCATATTAAAGATAAAATATACATATAATTACCCTAAATAATTTATCATAAATTACAAACAATATAACAAGATATTTTATTTGGCATATCACTTCATCATATTAAAAATATTATAAATTTAAATAAAAAAATTGATGAAAAAAATTACATAATTTTACTCTCTTAAAAGGTTTATTCCACGCTATTTTTCTACATATTTTGAAAGATGTTGATATAGAAAAATATTTTCAATTAAGATTGTGTCACAAGGACCACCCACTTTCGTAGGATTGGAGAAAACTTAGACAATTGTGGATCTATACACCATCATTCGTCTGATCGATTGCACCGAGTAGAGTATGTGTGACACTTTATTTTTTGAAAAAGATTTTATCATTAAAAAAAATTTAACAATCAAAAATTTCAAACTAACTCATCCATATTATGACCATTATTTTTTTGACAGTTTTATTCCCTTATTGTTTGAACATGCACGTTCATCTTTTTAACTATAAAAAAGGATCATGATTATCAATTTTATACAACTCAGAAAACTACTATGAGTAACAAACTCAATAAAAAAATATACATTTTTTTTATTTTTTTGACCAACATAAATATATTTATATGTGTAGTATTATGGAATCCATCAATATAATGAAGCTCCAAAACATAAAAATGACTATAGGTTATTTAATCTTAAGGATAACAAGGCAGTATTTGCTTGTACAATTTTGAACAGAATCGCGAAACGTTTTAATGAGTACGACTTAGTCTACAACTTAATCTAAACAATATTTTTTAATATATCAATAATATTATTCATATATTGTTTTTACATATCAATTTCAATAAGTTTAAAACACTTTTTATCTACCATATATAATGAAATGTTAATTATTAAACTCAAGAAATTATTTCATTTTGAAAGACTACACTTTAAAATATAGAAACAAAAGATATTATTTTTTTAATAATAAAAAGGTCACTTGTATTCTTACTTTTGAAAACCAATAATGTTTAATCCTTTTACTAAAATTACAACCAAATATTTAAACATTTTGATGAAAAATAATTTGTATGATTATTATAATTGCTAGTGAAACCACGTAGAAATCTATGGGTTAAATCACGTACATTCAGAGACAACAAATAAATTGAAGAATCACATTACTTTATAAATGCTCCAGATCAACTTCGATCTGCTTCAATTTTTACATTTAGTTTTTGTTGTAAAGTAATATGTACTCGAGTTTTCTTTTTTTGCTCAAAGTTTGTACTCGAATTAATTGATCTTTTTAGATGTGAGAATTCAAGTCATGTAAGTTGATAAAATTTCCAAGTTGTGGAAGTGTTGATCGATCCTACAAATTATTAATAATATGCTTTGATATGTTTCTGTGAAATGAGTTCTCTATTTTGAAAAGAGAAAGCCAACACGAGCGTCCAAAAAGAGCTACAACTTTAGCAGATAATTCAACATCCTTTTGGCTACTTCTTGAGCTGCATGCATGTAGTCACTGCTTCTCCACCATGGGAAATGAATTGGTTAGCTATTCTCTGCAAGCTACTAGTTTGATATAACAGAGTGACTTCAAAACACTAAACAAATAAACCATTTTCTTAATGTAATCCAAATCAACATATATGGGTAACGAAGGAATGAATAATGAGATATTATTTTTCTGATCGAGTATGTGAGTAAGAAAATGAAATTTAAGATTAATATAATTTTTTGATCGGGAAAATATTTTGAGACATAAATTTTTAGAGGTTTATAGTTTCAAGCTTCATGAAATTGAACCCTTTTCACATTAATTTGTTGAAATCATGTTCATCAAATCCGTTGTCGTTAAATGCGTCGTTTGGCACAATAGCTGGGAGAAGAAATGAAAACTTCGCCGCCGATGGGCTCTTTCAGTTGATCTGTAAATTCAATCCACAAATTTATACAATCACTCTCGTTCTTCGCTTCATCTTCCCCGCATATGGGAACTTAAAATGATTTATTTTGTCTTTTTATACAGAGTAATTAGATTTTTTAACAAACGAAATTTTAAATATTGTTATAAAAATATCAGTTAAAATTTAATTTATTATTTCATTATATTTTCAAATTACTATCGATTTTTTATTACTTTAATATTATTAAATTTTATAAAATATTTTATAAATTTTTTATAAAATTTAATGTTATAAAAATAACCAAAAAAATTCAATAATAATTTTATAACAATTTTAAATTATACTTTTCAATAATATTATTTTTTCTCTTTTAAGTATTAAATATTTCTTTTTTTCAATATAAAATTTTATTAATTTTGATTTTTTTTAATATAGATTATCATATTATTATATACTAATAATTTATCCTAAAATATAATAATAACTTCAAACTTGGGATGGGATGTTTAATGTTTTTGTCTGTATTAATCTTTATCGATCAATAATTATATATATTTTTAAATTTATTTATAATAAAGTTTTATTTAAAGTGTAAAATGATATAGATTATTAGATATATTTTTAAAAATTAAGATTTAAAAGTGAGTAAATATCAATACAGAGAAAATAAACAGGGGTTCAAACCCCTTCAATTATTGGATTAGCCATTAGGCAGTTGTGAATAATGAAAATAATCTTGCATATAATATAAGTAATGTAATGAAATAATTTTAATTATTTATTTTTATAAAAAATAATAACAAAATCAATAATTAATATTAATATAAAACTTAAAATATATCTGATTAAGGATAAGAGAATTATAAATAGGAATATTCTCATAGAGGCTAAGACAAAAGTAAGCAATTGAATAAAGCGATTCCCGGATAATTTTGCCTCTAGGTGCAGCTTGGTAGGCTTTTGTCACAGCTATCGACAATAATGGAATAAAGCCCACTCCGCGGATCGTCCCTACAAAGAGAATTGAAAGCAACTTCCTAAAGTGATCAAAAGATTATTCATTATTTGGATTCACAACGACACTCATTTCAATCGAACAAAAACCATTGAAACCGTTTAATTTGAATAATTTTAATTGTATTTATTAAAACATAAAACTCATTAATTTTTAAATATAGTTTTATTAATAAATTATGCGAGATGATAAGTATTTATAAAATATATATTTTAATTTTAAATATACATGCAGTGGAGATACAAATTAAATGCAGATAGAATCGTTGAAAAATAAAAAATTACACTTGAACTTCAACTATAAAGAACTTATACGTGTGCCCCGTAGCATTATGTTAATGAAAATGAGAATTTTGAATTTTAGATATAATACGTTGGATAATTATTAGTGTAAATATAAATTTAAATGTAATTATAATGTAAAGTTTTAGGATAATAATATATAATCTTTGTTATTATTATAAAAAATATAAAAAATATTTATTTTATTTTATTTTATTTTATTTTATTTTAATTTTAATATTATTAAATAAAACTATTATTAATAAATTATTTTTACCATAATAATAATTTATATTTTCTTATAATTAACTTTTATAGTAAGAAAAAATCTTCTCTCTGATGATCACAAATCCCAAGGCATGTTATTTTTGGCTCCGAAGCTAAATTCTATTTTGATTATAGAGGGTTAGAATGTCAAGGATGATTATACTTAATAAATAAGATAAGTTATTACAAGTTTATTATATTATATTATTTATATTGTTTAATTTTTTAAAATATAAATAATATTTTTTAGTTTATTTTACAGCTAAAAATTGTTAATTAAAAATATATTATATTATTTTAATTATTTTTTATAGATAATTAAAACGCGATTAAAATATAATTTTTTAATAAAAATAAAATTAAAATTTAATATGAAATAGTTTTAAAAAATAAATAATAATAAAATTGAAATAAAAATTTATTTAAATATATATTTTAATTTTTAATAAAAAATAAAATTTTAAATTAAAAAATGATAATTAATAAATATTAAAAATAAAAAAATTGTGAATTTTTTCATATTAATTATGATTTTATTATTGTTAATTATTTATATTTTAATTGCGTTTAATCAATTGATAAAAAATAATATTTTAATAAAAAATTATTAAAATAATAAAATTTATTCTTATTTAACACTTTTACAAAGCTAAGAATTATGAACAAGCATGAGAAGAGAAGGGAAAGATTATGTCTATAATCATAACCATCTCGCATCAGTTTCAAGAACATTCGATTAATGACTATTGGTTATGAATTGGTGATAATTTTTTTATAGTTTAATCAAGTTTCTTGTTTTTTAATATTTATTTAAAAATATATTTAATTTTAAAAAATTAATTATTAAATTAATGATTACTTTGTCATATTATTTAAATATATTGAGATTAATTTTTATTTTTTAACTCTTTAACATATATTTTTAAATAAAATAAAAAATATAAGTAAAAATAAATGAAATTTAATCTAATTGTATAAAGTATTATGTGTTTTATTATTAAAATTAAATTTTTTTATATAATTATAAATATATAAAATAATAATATTAATATATGTTCTGTTTCAATTAATCACGATTTCAATATTGTAATTATTATTTTCATCCTATTTTTTATTGGTTACGATTATTTTTGATAAAAATTCTCATATTTTTACGAATAATCATAATTTCAATTATCTATAATTAAGAAACTTATATGATATTTTATATAAATAAATATAATTAATTGATTTAATTATTTTATGATTAATATAGTTTATTATTTTTTTTGCTTAATCATATTAGTATCATATTGTGTTATATATATATATATATATATATATATTAGTTAAGAGTGGAATAATATTTTTTCATATATTGATAAATAAAATTTTAAATGTAATAGTTATAAATTTAGATAAATTATATCTATGAAATTAATTTGTGTCATTTTAAATTTTGAAATTTTCACAATCATTAACTCGATACAGTAATTTAAACATACTTTTCACTTATTTAAAATATTTTCAATCAAAATAAAGAATAACTTATAACAAATAATATTATTTTTTATTATTTATAAGGTGTTCCTCTTGAACTAAATCCAAAACTCACGCTAATAGTAATTGTATTAAACCTAAAATACACCACACATATATAAATATATAATACATATGATAAGGTTTTAAAATTATTATATTTTTTAATGTTTTAAACAAACTATATTATTTTAAGTACAGTGAGATTACAAAAATAATAAATAAATTTATTAGTTAATTTATATAATTTATTTTTAGATAATAATTTAATACAATTAATTTATATTTTGAATAATAATTTAATAAAATTAATACAATATAGAAATATAAAATTTAAAATAATATTAAAATTACTTTAAAAATCAATATTACAAATTCTTATAATATTATTTTTTTAATCATATGTGCACATGCTTGTTAATTAACTAAAAATAAAATAAATTATCCTTTATATACTCCTTTTTGTTCAAGTAATATAATATTGTTTTAGGTTGATCATGTTGAAGCTATTTTATATGAAATATCATAATTACTAACAATTCTTAATATATATCAAATATTTAATAAACTAGAAAAAAAAATGTAATTAGTTAAATATTAAATAAAAATATGTTTATTTAGGTTTACGATAAAATAAAATTATTTGATTTGTCTAATTGAAATATGGGCTCAGTGTACTTATAAATATAATATGGCCTATTAAATTAGGATTTTATGTTAAAATTCTATTATAAATTAAAATCAAAAGTTACTTAAGCAAGTCGATGGACAATATATCTTCGAGTATAATCGTTTTTTATAGACGATACACTAAATCGATTGTATTTATAAAATACAACAAATCGATAAACAATATGTATATAATTATAATATTTAATGGAAATCGATTGTTTTTGTAAAATAAATATGTATATTACTTTTATTTAAAAAAAATGTTAAAACTTATAAATATATTTAAATAATTGTAATATAATTTGAATGGTATTAAATTTAATTATTTTCAATATAAAATGATGAGATAAATTTATTTTAATAATAAAATAATATAAACTGAAAATATAAGATATATGAAATGAATAAACTCTAAAATTATAATTAATTCAATAAATTTAAGATAATAAATTATCCTTATAAATTATGCAAAGATTTATAAATTTTTCCATGTTTTATAAAGATAAGGTCAAAATATAACATCATTTTTTTTTACTAATAAATATGTGACCCTTTCAATTTAATCATTAATATTCAACAATTTTAAGTGCAATAAATAAGCTTTGTAAGCGATATATGCACGAATGAATATCGACTAATGCAATACCTGTATGGGAATTTGTATGTTCACCAAATTAAATCCACACTGATCTTTAAAATTCATTTCGTCTGTTTCGTTTTTCAATGGTGGAAATAACTTAATTGGAAAATTGAAACGTCCTGAAGCAGAGTAGAGACTTACAAGTATAAATTCAAACCGAATCGATGAAAGGTGTTCAAAAATTTAAAGCACGCGCGTCCTTTAAACTGATAAGCAATGGCAACCTCAGACTCCCGAGCAATCACTTTGAGGGTTCTAATCAATACGAAGAGCAAAAAAGTACTTTTTGCCGAAGCAGGGAAAGAGTTTGTGGATTTTCTATTCATGCTTATGTCTTTTCCTCTTGGCACGGTCATCGACCTACTCACTGAAAATGAAATGGTGGGTACACTTGGTAAGCTTTACCAAAGTATTGAAAATCTAGGTGACAGTTACATGCAACCTAATGTAAACAAAAACATCCTGCTGAAACCAAAAGCACAAATTTGTCCTTCAGTTACCCCACTTTTGTTGCTCGATTGTTCTTCATCAAGTAATAAAAGGGCCTACTTGTGTGCACACCATACGCGAAACTCCCAATCACAGTTATATGTTGCAGAAGAAAGCGGGTCTATTTGTCCTCAATGCAATAACACCATGACGAATGTGGTTTCTTATGTTACACATAAGGAGGGAAGCTCTACTTCTGGTGAGGGAGGAGGGTATGTGAAAGGAGTAATAACTTATATGGTAATGGATGATCTTGAAGTCAAGCCCATGTCTACTATATCTAGCATTACTATGGTTAATACTTTCAATGTTAAGGACGTTGGTTCTCTCGAGGAAAAAGTGGTCCCAATTGGTATGAATGAGGTGTGTCAAATCAATATCCATATTAAAAAAAATCATCATCGTTTATATATGTATATATAGAATATTTGATTTTTGTATGCATATGATTTTAACAAATTATTTATCATTGTTAATTAGTTTATATAATTTTTGAACTTCTCTTTCAATTAAATTTGTATATTAATTTATTATTATTGCATGCTATGTAATAAAATAATTTTTTTTGTAAAAAAAAAGAAATTTAATATATTTAAGAAAAGAATGGTCTAATTCCACATCATCACTAACGATTAATTCCCAAAATATACAAAATTGATATATCATTTGTATGTTTTTCTTATACGTATTTTTAATAATTTTTTGCTCGTCTCTTTGAATAATTTAATTTCTTCTATTTCACATGTAAAGCAGGGCTTGAAATTATTGAAGGCATCACTGCAATCGAAAACTGTTCTCACAGACGTGTTTGTGGGGAAGAAAAATACTTAGTTGTTTTCGGAAATACTATAAGGTTAACTACCGTAGATCGACAATATATATGATTATAGTATTCAAGTTGTTGCTTTCTAGATGTTTTTGTTATTTGAATTGGTGTTGGAACTTTTCATATGATATTAATTAAGAAGTATCTATTTCTTATAATAAACTGCAGTTTTTGAAATGGGAAAGTAGATTGATTTATCTCTTCTTGTTATTATTGTAATACAAGTTACGATGAAAAAAAAAACCTGTTTTTGAAATATTTTTTTATAATATTAATTGAGAAATTAAATAATTGTTTTTGGATAAAAATAAAATATTGCTAAATATTTTTTATTTTGAATTTTTTTAAATAATAAATAAAATTATTAATATTAAAAAATATAAATACGATTTTATGGTATAAGTATGTAAAATTACATATAAAAAATATTAAAGTTTAATTTTATTAAATTTAAGTAAGAGTTCATGTTTTGATAAGAAACCATGACATGGTGACGTGATTTGTCTTCAGAACACATTCAAAATTTAAATAAACTTATCCTTTGTTCCAATAAGGCAAAATATATTGAAAAAATTATTAGATTAAATTTTTTAAATAATATATCCATGAGTGTAGTTATAAAAATTGAGATCTAAATACGAGATATAGATTTTTATATATGATCTCGATTTTTAATTGAGATCATAAAAATACATTTTGGTTATGATCTTATACAAAAATAGAACCTATAAACATACAATTTGATATCGTTTTTTTATAAGATCGTAACTATAGATACATCATTTGATCATTATCTTATAAAAAATTAAAATTATAGATATATAATTTGGTTATGGTCTTTAAAAGATTGAAATGATAGACATACATTTGATATTTATCTTTAGAAAAATGAAGCTATAGATATAGAATTTCAAACTTTCATATTTATTTCTTTATATATTTTTTGAAAATTTTAGTTTAACCTTTACTTTTCGGGATGAAATTATTAAATATTTAACTTTTACATTCGGTGAAATTGTTGATTTTTTTCTAACTATTAAATAAATTTTTTGTTATTTATTTTATAAAGTCATAAACTTCATAATTGTGTAAAATTAATAGTTGAGTGAGAACGATCCGAACAAGTTTTAAATTTCATCTATAATATGTTGTTTAAGAGATTACATTATATATGTCTGTTTTCACTCGGCTCTTTCATTTTGTTGAAATGTATCAAAACAAGAATATTAAGAAAAAGTATCATTTTGTTAAAAAAAATTAAAAAAAATTTGTTTTTTTATATTCCATAGCATTATTAACTCTAAGAATTATGATAATTTTATAAAATTTGGTTTTAACCATTTGGATAAAATCATAATAAATTTTGGATAGTTCAAATTTATGTTTCATGAGAAAAATTCATGTGAATCTTGAATAATCATTAATAAAGAACAAAGTTATCACATCGTCATAGTAGTATGTGGGAATGGACCCAAACATTACTATAAATTAAGTCAAAAGGTGAGAAAACTTTTATTAAAACATAATCAAGTTGTTTTGTCAACTGATAAGGTAAACAATTTACATTATAAGAAGTAGAAACAGATCTTAATTTAGTAGAAGACGTTCTATAGACATATAGCTTAGACGATAATAAGAGTAGTATAAGCATTAATAGAATGAATGACAGAATTGTGTAGATGAAGGTTGTTAAGTTCAAATAATCGTCCAACTTTACGGGTTATCCCAAGGATTTGTCCTGGATCTTGTACATGACAACCAAAAGAGGAAAAAGTAATAGTAAGACCAAGTTCATATAATTGATCAACAAAGATAAAATTTAAAGTAAGGTTGGGAATATGAAAGGTGTTAGAAAGTGATATAGAAGATGTAGAAACTTGACCTATATCATTAACATGCATATGTGAACCATTAACAATTTGAATTAAAGGTTTGGAAATGAAAGATTATGTGTGAGCGAAGATATTAGTATCATGAACTATATGGTTACAGCAAGCATAATCAAAATATTATAAAGATTTATCTGATATGAGAGATAAGGTACTAGGAAGAGGATTATTATATTTTGAGAGGACATGTTTAAGAAGACCTTCTAGTTATTGATTTGAGAAGGTAAATTTGTTATGATTATTCTCAGAAATAGCAGTAGTGATAGATGGATTACTGGTTTTACCCGAAGTATGTTGAGAGGGATTTCGGGAGGGATGTTGAGAGGAATTCTGAAAGCAATCTATTTGAAGGCGTTTTGGACCCTTCTTGTGACAATATATACATACTCGAATAAGACATGTGATAAACTCATGATTGAGGTTATGACAGTAGGTGCAGTCTTGCTATTTGAAACCCTCTTTAGAACCTCATTTAGGGCGATGAGAAGAAGTGGTAAGAACATAATCTATAGGATGAACTTTGAAAACCTCTATCCGAGTTTCTTCAAAGTGAAGCTCAGTCACAACAGTATCCAAGAACATAAAAGGATTGTGATGAAGTAAGGAAGCCTGAACAAGTTCAAACATATCATGGAGAGTTATAAGAAAAATAACAAAACGTTGGTGATTCCGATAAGTTGCAAACATCTCAACATCAATTTTGTTTGTTCAAGTTGGTTCAGAGAAAGTGAGTTGATCCCAAATAGAATACATCTCAAAAATAAATTGTTTAATCGTTTGATTAGACCTTTGACGTTTGGTATGAATATATGTCAGAAGTTGATATTGATTGGCCAAATATGTGGTAATGAAACGAGCCTCAAGAAATTCTTACACTTCCTTGGTAGTATCAAAACACCCAAATTCACCATGGATGGAGGGTAGAGTGGTGTTGCGAAATCAGGTAATAATTTGATGATGTTTACTCTCTCAGTCTTCAAGACGGTAAGTAAATAAGGAGTCAGTTTCAGTGGTTTTTTTATGAGTATAGAGATATCACCAGTTATGTAACCCTATAGCTTGTGTCATTTCAAGAAATTATTCATTGCTTGCTCCCATACTAAGTAGTTAGTATCATCAAGGATGGTTGAGATTGGTTTGAGGACATCATTTCGATCCATTCTAAAGAACTAATAGAGAAAATATAAAGGAACACAATGTAAAAGAGTTTATCTAGGTAAAAAATAACCTTAAAAATGAAAAGAGTAGTAGAAAACAAGTCTGAAATCGGTCTGAACCGGTAGATAACCAATTGGGAAGGTGATGAACCAGAGTTGTGAAGAGAAAAAAATTGGTGAATGGGGTTTGCTGAACTGGGTTGGATGAATCAGGTCGGATGCGGCTGGAGCACGGATCAGGCATGCGTTGCAGTACGAAGGAGTCTAATGATGGTATTTTGGCTTTGATTATATTAGTATAGGTGATAGTGATTTACTGTGATGAAGAGAAACAAAATTTTGATAGAGATTCTAGAGGTATATGAGAGTATTTGATAACATGTTAATAGTATAGAAAAATAAGAAGAATGAATTATTTAATATTGTAATTGATGTCTCTTAGAATATATACATAGAGAACTCAGAATTGTAACAAATATAATACAAGTAAAATAATACGAGTATAATATAAGTGGAGTAAACTATCAAATATAATTTAACATATATTATTAATTGATATTTTTTTACATTGAAATTTTGTTTATATTATTACAAATAATATGTATAAATATTTAAAAAATTAAAATACGAATATTATAAGTAATGTCGAAAATATTTCCTTTATTTTACCCTAATTCTTCCACAACGGCACAAATTCCAAATGGTGAATGAGAGTGTTTGAAAAAGTTGGTGATATATATAGTCTTGGATGATCTTGTTGTATAGCCTTTGTCCACTATTTCGAGTACTTCTATTCTTAACCATTTCAATTTCAAGGAAGTTGTAACTACAATTAGGATGAACCACACTGTTATCATATTTCTATTTCAAATTTTAAATATTTTTTTATTGTATTTAAAAATATATCTCTTTATTTTAACTTTTTTTCAAGTTTATTATTTGAATATATTTTTTTTGTTTGCTTTTGTTATACTATGAATTCATTTACATTTTTTACATATTTTTATTTCTAGTATATTATTGTACAATTTTTACTTATTGGATTTTATTATAATGATAAATGTTTAATATTTTATATAAATTTTAAGAAAATTACTTAAAATAATACCTATAATATTTATATATAACAAAAAAAATGTCAAAATTCAAAGATTTAAGTAAAATAGTTCAACTTGAACAACATTAAATTAGATTATTTTTAATATGAAATGATGAATTAGATTTATTTTAATAGTAAAAATATATGAAATGAAAATATAAGATATATTATTTTTGTGATTAAAAATTTTAAATTAATTATTTGTGTTTTTTTTCTATATTCTAATAGTTAAATTTTTCTACCATTTTCAAGGGATAAAAAGATATAATTTTTTTTAATTATATGAAATAATCATTATTTTTAATAGAATAAGCTACCACAGATGGCTTTTTAAAATTTATTTTACCCGTTAGAAAAAAGGAGATTTACCTAATAATTTCATAACTCTATTACATATTTAAACCTAATTTTAAGACTTCATACCGCCGTATATATACCCCAACCAACGTAACAGTAGAATAAGATATGTTAAGTAAATTTATATTTGTCACTCTAATGTTGTATAACGTATGAGAATTATTTAAAAAATTAAATATATAATTCATTTTTTAAAATATTATAAGAGATACGAACAGTGTAAATTGCCAGAAGTGCGACACAATACATGAATGAGTAATATATTTCTTCAACCATCATCCAAAGCATTTCATTCTAAGTGCAATAAATAAGCTTTGTAAGCGATAAATGCATGAATGAGTATCGACTAATGGAATACCTGTATGGGAATTTGTATGTTCACCAAATTAAATCCACATTGACCTTTAAAATTCATTTCGTCTATTTCGTTTTTCAATGGTGGAAATAAATTAATTGGAAAATTGAAACGTCCTGAAGCAGAGCAGAGGCTAGCTTACAAGTATAAATACAAACCGAATCGATGAAAATTTTTCGTAAAACTAAAGCACATCCTATAAACTGATAAGCGATGGCAACCTCAGACTCCCAAGCAATCACTTTGAGGGTTCTAATCAATACGAAGAGTGAAAAAGTACTTTTTGCTGAAGCAGGGAAAGAGTTTGTGGATTTTCTATTTATGCTTATGTCTTTTCCTCTTGGCACGATCATCGACCTACTCGCTAAAAATGAAATGGTGGGTACACTTGGTAAGCTTTACCAGAGTATTGAAAATCTAGGTGACAGTTACATGCAACCTAATGTTAACAAAAACATCCTGCTGAAACCAAAAGCACAAATTATTCCTTCAGTTACCCCTCTTTTGTTGCCCTATTGTTCCTCATTAAGTAATAAAAGGGCGTACTTTTGTGCATACACTACGTCATACTCCCACTCACAGTTATACGTTGCAGAGGAAAGCGGGTCTATTTGTCCTCAATGCAATAACACTATGACGAATGTGGTTTCTTATGCAATAATACTTATAATTGTAGAAATATTTTATCTTATAATTCACTTGTAGCCTTTATTCAATCATTGAAAATTGTAATGATAACTAATTTCAAATCATTGAAAATCATAATGATAACTATTTTCAAAATATACATTTTAAAGATGCCATCTTGAAACCAATAGCTCCAGTATCCTCTGTTATTGTAAAAGTTCCTCTTTTGCTTTCAAAGTCTTTATTTTGAGCGAAATCTGTTTGTTTGATCGAATGTCGATCACAAAACGTTGTTGATCATCCATCTGTGTCTTGTCCTGATTGTGGGGATCTCATGGATTCGACAATGAGATATTTTGCCCCAAAGTCCAGCTAGCTCTTCCGCAAGAGCAAAAATCCCAAATGGTGAAGGAGGGTTCGTGAAAGAGCTGGTAACATATATGGTCATGCATGATCTTGTTGTAGAGCCTTTGTCCAACATTTTGAGTATTTCTCTTCTAACTTTAATGTTAAAAGAATTAACAAGGGTCACACTTAAGATTTTAAATGATAATATATTTATAAAGAATAAATATTCTCTAAACGTATTAATGTTAAAAGAATTAACGAGACGCACACTTAAGATTTTGAATGATAATATATTTATAAGGAATAAATATTCTCTAAATGAATGCGTTTTGAGTTTTTTTTTCAAAAAATAAAACCATAAAATCATGTTGAATTGTAAAATCATTATCGTGAGTCCTCTAAACTTGTAGTTTGAACCAAAGTTGATAATGACATATCACATGGTGTAGGTTTCGTCTGTTGTAAGTAGATAAATTAATTGTTCTGTATCAATTAATATCAACGTTATGATTATATTGAGTCATGTGTGCTTACATTTTTACGAAAATATAAGACTTTTTAAGTGTTGATTAATGATATGTTTATAAGGGATGAGTATTTTTTAAATGACACGACGTGTTTTGATATTTCTTTCTAGAAATAAAATCGTAAAATTCCGTTGAATTGTCAAGTTATGATCATGGGTTCGCTAAACTTACAATAATAGATCAAAATAGACAATCTCGTGTTACTTTAAATGGGTCTCACCTTTCTATAAATAGACAAATTAATCATTTTGTATCAAAAAGTTAGAACCCTACAACAGAAAGTTGTTCATCTAGACATGACCGAGGTATATTTGCTCTACAGGATTACGTTAATTGTTAATAAATTTTTAAGATATATTCAAATATTAACTTGTCGATTACTCGAATCATGTTCACTTCATATATAGCTTATACAATTAATTCTTAAAAAATAATAATCGATATAGGTTTTCTAATCTTTTATTAAAAAAAAATCTTTTGTTAAAAAAAATATGTAATGTAGGTTGTATATAATATTGTGTACAATAAAAGCTTACAAAATAACAATAAATGTTAATTTAATATAAAATAAAAACTTATAAAAAATACATATGTTAAAAATTCATTAAACAAAAGTAAATATTTATAGAATTGTATTTCAAAGAGTCCCAGTAAATTAAACTATGATTTTATTAGTTTAATAGTAATTTAAATTAATTAATAAAATATTATTTAACTTTTAAGTGGATAAATAAAATAAAAAAAAGTATTTTATTTTTTTTATTTTTAACAAAATATACTTTATTCATTTATTTATTATGTGAGGATAATTTTAATATTTTTATAAAAATAATCGTTATTTTGTAAAATAATAAATTTATGTTATCTTAATTTTAAAGTGTACAGATGAGATAACATAAGTATATTATTTTATAAAATAAATTTGTGGGATATTTTTTATATAGTTAGTGAAATCATGTTATCTCATCTGTATAAATTTAAAATATACTTTTATTAAAAAAATTTAATTTTTTATTTACGATTGTATATAATATTTATATATAAATTATAATTAAAATAAAATAAAAAATTATACTATATTTTTTTTTAATTAAAAAAAATTATATACCATTTTATAGCAAGAAATCTCGAGTTTTATTTTTTAAGTTGAGCAATTTTTTAAATCAATGAATTAATCTAAATTTATAGTGAAATTTAACATATACTTTTATTTTTAGATGCTAGTTAGTACGAATAATTCATAAAATTATATAAATCAACATGATACGTTAAATTATAGGTTTTAAAAATAAAAAAAATCAATATAGTCAAACTAAACTTACTTTTTTAATATATTAATTTTTAAGTATTATATTATTTATATATTATAATATCTTTTATTATTAAATTGTAATTATATTAATATTTCATCTTAATAAAAACACAAATATTAATAAATTTTTTTGACATATATTCTTAATTTATTATGAATAAATCTTTGAAACTAATAAAATTTACAAGTCTACCTATGTATTTATAATTTATTTTTTATTTTATTAAAGAATCTAATAATTTATAATTTATTTTTTATTTTATTAAAGAATCTAATAATTTATAATTTATTTTTTATTTTATTAAAGAATCTAATAATTTAATTGTATTGTATTATTATTGAGTAATAAATAATAGACAATGATAATGTTAGATTGTAATTTATTATTAATAATTTTATTTAATAACACTAATTCATATTAAATATAAAATATACATATAATTACCGTAAATAATTTATCATAAATTACAAACAATATAACAAGATATTTTATTTGACATATCACTTCATCATATTGAAAATATTATGAATATAAATAAAAAAAATTACATACTTTTACTCTCTTAAAAGGTTTATTCCACATTATTTTTCTACATATTTTGAAAGATGTTGATATAGAAAAATATTTTTAATTAAGATTGGGTCACAAGGGTCACCCATTTTTATAAGACTAGAGAAAACTTAGACAATTGTGGATCTATACACCATCATTCGTCTGATGGATTGCACCGAGCACAGTGTGTGGGGCACTTTATTTTTTGAAAAATATTTTATTATTAAATTTTTTTTAACAGTCAAAAATTTCAAACTAAGTCACCCATATTATGACCATTATTTTTTTGTCAATTTTATTCCCTTATTGTTTGAACATTTTATTTATGAACGTTACTTGCACGTTCATCTTTTTAGTTATAAAAGGGTCATGATTATCAATTTTATACAACTCATAAAACTGCTATGCGTTGCAAACTCAATAAAAAAATATACAATTTTTTTTTATTTTTTCGACCAACATAAATATATTTATATGTGTAGTATTATGGAATCCATCAATGTAATGAAGCTCCAAAACATAAAAATGACTATAGGTTGTTTAATCTTAAGGATAACAAGGCAGTATTTGTTTGTACAATTTTGAACAGAATCGTGAAACGTTTTAATGAGTACGACTTAGTCTACAACTCAATCCAAACAATATTTTTTAATATATCAATAATATTGATCATATATTATTTTTACATACCAATTTTAATAAGTTTAAGACCCTTTTTATCTATTATATATACTGAAATGTTAATTGCTTAACTCAACAAACTATTTCGTTTCGAGAGATTATACTTTAAAATATGGAAACAAAAGATGTTATTTTTTTAATAATAAAAAGGTCACTTGTGTTCTTACTCTTGAAAAACCAACAATGTATAATCCTTATACTAAAACTACAACTAAATATGTAAATATCTTGATGGAAAATGTTATATGAAAAAATTATTGTTAATGATTTAACTGATAATTTGTATAATTATTATAATTTTTATATGTCAGCTAAGAAATTTTGGTATGCACTTAAAAATAAATATGATACTAAGAAAGTTGGAACAACGACGTATACTTTTAACAGATATATAAAATATGAAATGATCGATGAAAAATTTGTAAAAATTTAATCACATGAACTATAGAAGATAACATATGAAATAACTTAATCAATTTCAAGAACATTCGATTAATAACTATCAGTTATGAGTTGGTCGTAATTTTTTCATAGTTTAATCAAGTTTCTTATTTTTTAACATTCATTTAAAAATATATTTAATTTAAAAAAATTAATTATTACGTTATCATATTAATTAAATATATTCGTATTAATTTTTATTTTTTTACTCTTTAACATATGTTTTTAAATAAAATAAAAAATATAAATTAAGAATAAATAAAATTTAATCTAATTATATAAAATTTTATGTGTTTTATTATTAAAATTAAATTTTTCTATATAATTATAAGTATATAAAGTAATAATATTAATATATGTTCTATTTCAATTAACCATGGTTTCAATAATATAATAATTATTTTTATCTTATGGTTTATTGGTTATTATTATTTTTAATAAAAATTCTCATAATTTTACTAATAATCATAATTTTAATTATCTATAGTTAATAAATTTATATGATATTTTATATTAATAAATATAATTAATTGATTTGAATTATTCTATTATTATTATTAATATAATTGATTATTTTTTTACTTAATCATATTAGTATCATATTGTTATATATATATATATATATATATATATATATATATATATATATATATATATATTAGTTAAGAGGGGTATAATATTTTTTTCATATTGATAAATAAAATTTTAAATGTAATAGTAATAAATTTAAATAAATTATATCTATGAAATTAATTTGTGTCATTTTAAATTTTGAAATTTTCACAATCATTATCTCGATACAGTAATTTAAACATACTTTTCACTTATTTAAAATATTTTTAATGAAAAATAAAGAATAACTTATAACAAATAATATTATTTTTTATTATTTATAAGGTGTACCTCTTGAACTAAATCCAAAACTCACGCTAATAGTAATTGTATTAAACCTAAAATACACCACACATATATAAATATATAATACATATGATAAGGTTTTAAAATTATTATATTTTTTAATGTTTTAAACAAACTATAATATTTTAAGTACAGTGAGATTACAAAAATAATAAATAAATTTATTAGTTAATTTATATAATTTATTTTTAGATAATAATTTGATAAAATTAATTTATATTTTGAATAATAATTAAATAAAATTAATACAATATACAAATATAAAATTTAAAATAATATTAAAATTACTTTAAAAAACAATATTACAAATTCTTATAATATAATTTTTTTA
This sequence comes from Hippophae gyantsensis, assembly GCA_030763125.1. Taxonomy (NCBI): domain Eukaryota; kingdom Viridiplantae; phylum Streptophyta; class Magnoliopsida; order Rosales; family Elaeagnaceae; genus Hippophae; species Hippophae gyantsensis. The sequence continues at coordinate 52,762,757 of CM061033.1, forward strand.
ATCATATGTATAAAGTGCACATGCTTGTTAATTAAGTAAAAAAAAAATTTATCCTTTATATACTCCTTTTTGTTCAAGTAATATAATATTGTTTTAAGTTTATCATGTTGAAGCTATTTTATATGAAATATCATAATTACTAACAATTCTTAATATATATCAAATATTTAATAAACTATAACAAAATTAATGTAATTAGTTAAATATTAAATAAAAATATGTTAATTTAGGTTTATGATAAAATAAAATTATTTGATTTATCTAATTGAAATATGGGCTCAGTCTACTTATAAATATAATATGGTCTATTAAATTAGGATTTTATGTTAAAATTCTATTATAAATTAAAATCAAAAGTTACTTAAGCAAGTCGATGGACAATATATCTTTGAGTGTAATCGTTTTTTATAGACGATACACTAAATCGATTGCATTTATAAAATACACCAAATTGATAAACAATATATATATAATTATAATATTTAATGAAAATCTATTATTTTTATAAAATAAATATGTATATTATTTTTATTTAAAAAAATGTTAAAATTTATGAACATATTTAAATAACCATAATATAATTTAAACGGTATTAAATTTGATTATTTTCAATATAAAATAGTGAGATAAATTTATTTTAATAATAAAATAATATAAACTGAAAATATAAGGTATATGAAATGAATGAACTTAAAACTTAAAACTAATTCAATAAATTTGAGATAAATAAATTATCCTTATAATTTATACAAATATTTACAAATTTTTTCATGTTTTATAAAGATAAGGTGAAAATATAACATCAAATTTTTTTACTAATAAATATGTGACCCTTTTAATTTAATCATTAATATTCAACAATTTTAAGTGCAATAAGTAAGCTTTGTAAGCGATATATGCACGAATGAATATCGACTAATGGAATACCTGTATGGGAATTTGTATGTTCACCAAATTAAATCCACACTGACCTTTAAAATTCATTTCGTCTGTTTCGTTTTTCAATGGCGAAAATAACTTAATTGGAAAATTGAAACGTCCTGAAGCAGAGCAGAGACTTACAAGTATAAATACAAACTGAATCAATGAAAAGTGTTCAAAAAACTAAAGCACGTCCTATAAACTGATAAGCAATGGCAACCTCAGACTCCAAAGCAATCACTTTGAGGGTTCTAATCAATACAAAGAGCGAAAAAGTACTTTTTGCTGAAGCAGGGAAAGAGTTTGTGGATTTTCTATTCATGCTTATGTCTTTTCCTCTTGGTACGGTCATCGACCTACTCACTGAAAATGAAATGGTGGGTGCACTTGGTAAGCTTTACCAGAGTATTGAAAATCTAGGTGACAGTTACATGCAACCTAATGTTAACAAAAACATCCTGCTGAAACCAAAAGCACCGATTGGTCCTTCAGTTACCCCTATTTTGTTGCCCGGTTGTTCTTCATCGAATAACAGAAGGGCCTACTTGTGTATGCGAAACTCCCACTCACAGTTATACGTTGCAGAGGAAAGCGGGTCTATTTGTCCTCAATGCAATAACACTATGACGAATGTGGTTTCTTATGTTACACATAAGGAGGGAAGCTCTACTTCTGGTGAGGGAGGAGGGTATGTGAAAGGAGTAGTAACTTATATGGTAATGGATGATCTTGAAGTCAAGCCCATGTCTACTATTTCTAGCATTACTATTCTTAATACTTTCAATGTTAAGGACGTTGGTTGCCTCGAACAAAAAGTGGTCTCCATTGGTATGAATGAGGTGTGTCAAATCAATCTCCATATTATGATATTTTTTTAAACAAATTATATTTAATAAATTATCTATCATCATTAATTTTATTCAATTTAATGGTTAATATATTTTATTATTTTGATTTTAGTAATCTAATTTAAGGTTAAATCATTAGTTATTTCGTATAAAATATGGTTAAATTATTAGTTATTTCGTGTTATGTTGTAGGATAATTTTAAAAGCATATTTAAATTTATAACATTTTTATGTTTTATTTGCATGTGTTCTCAGTTAGTATGAATTTGAAAAAATAGTATCATTTAATGTCTCAATCATCTATTTATTTATTTTTATTATTGAATAAATATATCTCATCATTTCACAACTCTTATTTAACATTAGTAGATAAAATTGTTATTTTATATAATTTTTGAACTTTTTTTTAGCAATTAAATTTGTATATTAATTTATTACTTATTGCATGCTATGTAATAAAGTATTTAAAAAAAGAAGAAGTTTAATATCTATAAGAATAGAGAGTAAGTGGAAAAATATACAAAATTCATATTATCGTTTCTATGTTTTTCTTATTCGTGTTTTTTAATAATTTTTTTGCTCGTCTCGTTTAATAATTTAGTTTCTTCTATTTCACGTGTAAAGCAGGGCTTGAAATTAGTGAAGGCGTCACTGCAATCGAAAACCGTTCTCACAGATGTGTTTGTGGGGAAGAAAAGTACTTAGTTATTTTCTTAGTTGTTAATTACCATTATGGATCGACAAAATGGTAATAGTATTGCAGTTTTTGTTTTCTAGATGTTTTAGTTATTTGAATGGGTGTTGGAACTTTTCATATGATATTAAAGAAGTATCTATTTCTTATAATAAATTGCAGTTTTTGAAATGGATAAGTAGTTTGAGATATCTATTATTGTTATTATTGTAATACAAGTTACAATGAAAGTAAAAAAAATTATCTGTTTTTGAAATTTTTTTTTAAAATATTAATTGAGAAATTAAATAATTGTTTTTGGATAAAAATAAAATATTGCTAAATATTTTTTATTATTATTTAAAAAATAATAATAAATAAAATTATTAATATTAAAAAATACAAATTCTATTTTATTGTATAAGTATGTAAAAATTACATATATAAAATAAAAGTTTAATTTTATTAAATTTAATTAAAAATCCATGTTTTGATAAGAAACAATGACATGGTGGGGTGATTTGTTTGCAAAAGACGTCTGCTCAAAATTTAAATAAACTGGTCCTTTATTCCATAACTCTAAAATATATTGAAAAAAATTATTAATATAAATAATAAATTATTTTTATTATTAAAAATTTATGATAATATTTAATTCTAGGGTACTACAATCTAATAATTTGATGTAGAAAGCGTACACATAAGCTTTATAATTTTATAATTTAAAATATCATAATTATAATTTTTTTTATATTTTAGTAATTTTTGTTAACAGATTAACAATTCCATTAATAAATTTATCATAAATTTAATAAAAAATATCTTTAATTTTTAAATTCATAACAAATATATTCCAAACTTTGTTGAAACTTTGGTTATATCAATATAATTTACATAATTATATATATCTAGAACACAAAATTAAACTTTTAGCATAAATTTAAAATAATTTTAATGTAAGTATATTTAATATCGACTCCAAATGTTGAACAGATAAAGTATTTTTAAGACTTTTTAATGATTTTACATTATTCTTAAAAAAAATAAACATTATATATTTATATATAAAATATTACTAAAAAATATTGTTTATTTACAACTGTATGATAATTCATTTTCTTACGATGAATAGTATCAATGATATTTTTTAATGTTTAATTTTTTATGTCATTATTTTAAACAATAAATTATTATTATTCTTGAAAATAAATAATTTTTAAATATTTATTTTTAGTATTTTTGATAAAAATAATTTTTTTTACAAAAAAATCATAAAAAATTTAGCCTAAATCTTTTGGATGAGTTTTGATGACACTTTAAAAAAATAGATTTTTATTGCATTAATAATTAACCAAATTTATTTTTATCTTGTTCAGTGTTCTTATTCTATACAAAAATATTAAAAAAATAAAAATAATACCTTAACTTATAATTGTAGAAATAATATATCTTATATACATCTAGTGTATTTTCATTAATTTTAAAAAGTTTAAAATGTTATTTTACTTTGAACAATCCGACCTATTTAAATAAAATTAAGAGTTTATTGTTAGTATTTTACTTTGAATAATGACCGAAGTTTTTTAACCTTTTCTCTTAGGATTATTCCTTTTAATTTCTTGAAGGAGGAAAATAAAGAAAAAGATATAACTTAAATCATTTGAAGAGTACATTATGTCAATAATTTTACCCTCATTAAGGGAGAAATATGATGAGTTTTATTAAATTAAAAGCTAATCAATAAAATCTTTTCCTATTTATTAGGAACTGTTCAGACTTATAACCAATATATTGTTGGTTTTACTGGACGATGTGAGACTCAACTTAATGGTAAAATGTTTTAATGTCATGGAATTCATTTTCAAACTTGATTATACTTAAATTTAATGTGTGTTTTTTATTTATTTTAATTTTATTGCGGTTGTGATAAAATGAAAATAGATAAGAGGTTTTTTAGGATTTATGTTATTGGATAAGAATAATATATTTTTAGGATTTTAAAGTGAATTTGAACTATATTATAACTTATTTCTTTTATTTTAGATAATATGATCTCTTATACACACTTTTCTTTATGAATATATTTATGATCATGTTTGAAATATATTTAATTTGCTTAAAAATGAGAGTTACCATAATAAACCAATTTTTTAATTACATATCACAATAATCATTTGATTATTTTCGTTAAAAGATTTGAATCTAAAATGATTTTAGGGGTATAACAATTACAAGTATTCAAATAATATCAGAGTTATTTAGATATTTTTAATATTATTATTTCTTAGTTATTTTTTATTTTTCAACCTCCCAACATATTTAACGCTCTATTTTATCTCCACTTTACGCCTACCAACACCTTGAGCGGCCCCGTCTTCATTGTTGAAGCACACTTGACGACTCAACTCAACCATGGCGTTCTCCAAAGTGAGTCCCAAAGTGCTAGTTGACACCAAGAAGACCAAAGTTTCATTTGCTGAAGCTGGAAAATATTTTATAGATTTCTATTCAACTTGCACTCTCTTCCTGTTGGCTCTGTAATTAGACTCCTCACAAACAAGGGTGTGGTGGGTTCACTTGTAGCCTTTATTCAATCATTGAAAATCATAATGATAACTATTTTCAAATCATTGAAAATCATAATGATAACTATTTTCAAAACATACATTTTAAAGATGCCATCTTGAAACCAATAGCTCCAGTATCCTCTGTTATTGTAAAAGTTCCTCTTTTGCTTTCAAAGTCTTTATTTTGAGCGAAATCTGTTTGTTTGTTCGAATGTCGATCACAAAACGTTGTTGATCATCCATCTGTGTCTTGTCCTGATTGTGGGGATCTCATGGATTCGACAATGAGATATTTTGTCCCAAAGTCCAGCTAGCTCTTCCGCAAGAGCAAAAATCCCAAATGGTGAAGGAGGGTTCGTGAAAGAGTTGGTAACATATATGGTCATGGATGATCTTGTTGTAAACATTTTGAGTATTTATCTTCTGTACAACTTTGATGTTAAAAGAATTGAATACGTGCACATGTTAATCATTGTTTAAGAGGTTGAATGATAATAAAGAATAAATATTATCTAAATGAAAGCATTTTGAGTTTTTTTTTTTCAAAAATTAAAGTCATAAAATTTAGTTGAATTATAAAATCGTGAATCCTCTAAATTTGTAGTGTGAACCAAAGTTGATAATGACATATCACGTGGTGTGTGTTTCTTTCGTTGTAAGTAGAATAAATTAATCGTTATGTATCAATTGGTATTAACATTATGATTATATTGAACCATGTGTATTTGCGTTTTTATGAAAATATAAGACTTCTTAAGTGTGGATGTATGATATGTTTATAAGGGGTGAGTATTTTTTAAATGACATGACGTATTTTGATATTTCTTTCTAGAAATAAAATCGTGAGATCCCGTTGAATTGTTAAGTTATGATCATGGGTTAACTGAACTTACAATTATGGATCAAAGCGAAAAATCTCCTGTTATTTTAAATGGATCTCACCTTTTTATAAATAGACAAATTAATCATTTTGTATCAGAAAGTTAGAACCCTACAACAGAAAGTTGTTCATCTAGACATGACCGAAGTATATTTACTTTACGAGTTAACGTTAATTGTTAGTAAATTTTTAACATATATTTAGATATTAACTTGTCGATTATTCGTATCATATTCACTTCATATATTGCTTATACTAAGTAGTTCTTAAAAAATAATAGTAGATATAGTGTAGGTTTTCTAATCTTTTATTAAAAAAAATCCTTTGTTAAAAAAAATATGTAAGGTAGGTTTTATATAATATTGTGTACAATAAAAGCTTACAAAATAACAATAAATGTCAATTTAATATAAAATAAAAGCTTATAAAAAATACATATGTTAAAAGTTCATTAAACAAAAGTAAATATTTATAGTATTGTGTTTCAAAGAACCCCAATAAATTAAACCATGATTTTATTAGTTTGATAATTATTTAAATTAATTAATAAAATATTATTTAACTTTTAAGTGGATAAATAAATTAGAAAAAGTGGTATTTTAATTTCATTACTTTTAATAAAATATACTTTATTCATTTATTTATTATGTGAAGATAATTTTAATATTTTTATAAAATAATAAACTTATGTTGTCTTAATTTTAAAGTGTACAAATGAGATCAAATAAGTATATTATTTTATAAAATAAATTTGTGCGATATTTTTTATATAGTTAGTAAAATTATGTTATCTCATTTGTATAAATTTAAAATATATTTTTATTAAAAAAAATGAATTTAGTTACCTTGGTTAAATAAATTATATGATTCATATTTTAATGTGTTTGTGTAACTATTTGTTTTTTTTTTAATGAAAACATGTAATTATTTATTGAAAAAATATACAGTAAAAATAAAAATACAAGGAAGCAAAAATGTTTAAACGGAGATACAATTGCCCATAGACAATCAAGGAGTAAAAATAATAAAGAAATGATGCCACCCTATAAAGGCAAATAGAGGAAACATAGAGGAAAGAAAACAGCTGGAATCAAACCTGTATGCATCCCCACATTCTCAATGATGTCCATAAGCTTTAAAAAAAAAAATGTCCAAATACTCACCCCCTTGATAGCGACACCCACGTGTTATTATAGAGTAGTACTAAGTATCACCAATTCGACATGGATATATATATATTTTTTTGTGTCTTTATACCGTCAAAACAAGAAATACTTTTCTTACATTGTAGTCCATTCGTAGGCTTGATTCGCCTATGACTACTAACCAGATCTCGATACATTTTGTTTTCAATGGAATATTAGTTTGCATGGTTTATTAATAATGCATGTCATAATTTTTATGAGATAAGTGTGATACATTTATGTTTTATAGTTATATATTTTTTAATAATTTATTTTAAAAAAATAATACACAGAATCAAATAATTATTTTTAATTTTTATTTATTTTTTCTAAAATTTATAACTGTAGATATTCTTATCAAATGTAATTAAAAAATTGAAAAAAATCAATAAATCTTTAAACAAATCAAATTGTAAAGTAGTTAGTTTTAAAACTTATAATTAGGTAAATAATATTAATGATGATTAATATATTTTCACAATTGAAAAATATTATGTGATATTATTTTATATTTAACACTATTAAATTAAAATATGATTATTTAAATTTTTTTAATATTAAATAATTAATTTAATTAGATATTGTTATTAAAATTTTATTTTTATTATTATATATTTTAAGAAGTTTATTTTTGTAATTTATTAGAGAAAATGGATTATATATATAACCCAGGTGATTTGGTTGTGGTATTCATGACAGATTACACAATTTTGTCATTAACAAATAAGTTAATTTACAATAATGCCCCATATATTCCTCTTGATTCTTCAAAAATCGCATCGCGAGCATTTGACCGTTAACCAAAAACCTAACCGCATAACATAAAATAAATGGAAGTCTTTTCTTTATTTTTTTCCCTTAATAGTATTTCCTTCTTATTTGTCTGTGTAACATTTGGTGATTTGATATTTTTCTTTCTCTAAAGTCTTAACCGCTATCGCTCTGGCCTTCTTTGACTCAGCCCACCCACCTTGTACGACCCAATTTCCTTTCTATGTTTAGAAGAAGAAAGAAAGAAAGAAACGAAAAAAAAAAGACAGCAAAGACACTTTAATCGACATATTACATTTAAGAACTATTTTGCATAGCTGTGTGTTTTTTGGGTTTTTACTTCCTTTGTGGGGGGAGAAATTGCGTATTAAAGTTCTAAATTTAGAAGATCCGCTAATTTTAGCGGCGAAATTTAGATTTAGGGCTTTTAGCATAAAGTGAAGATTGTGTTTTCTGCTTCAGAGTAGAGTCCAGTTCGATCTTTCCTTTTCTGGCGCTAGAGAGAGGGAAAAAAACATGATGATTTCTCGGGGACTGTTTGGATGGTCCCCGCCGCACATACAGCCATTGACTCCGGTGTCGGAGGTTTCGGAGCCTCCGGAATCGCCTTCGCCGTACTTGGATGTCGGCACCGATACTGCGATGCCGCCGATGGAGCAGGAAGAAGAGATCGACGAACCCGAGGAGATGGAGCCTCCGCCAGCTGCTGTACCATTCTCGCGACTCTTCGCTTGTGCTGACCGGTTCGATTGGGCTCTCATGTTTGTTGGATCGTTTGCTGCGGCGGCTCACGGTGCGGCACTCGTTGTTTACTTGCATTACTTTGCTAAGATCATTCAGGTCCTTTCGATCGGTCGAGGTTCGCATGGGAAACCTCCTGAACGCTTGATCGATGATCATCTTCAGCAGCAGTATGACAAATTTACTGATGTAAGTTGTTTCGCTCTCGTTTTATAACAAACCCTAAGTTGTGGGACTTTGTGTTCAGCTTGGTTGTTGGGATAATTGAAATATGCATTGTTTTTTCTTTAGTTTTTCAATGGTATGAGAGAAAGACGAGTCTGAATTTCTGTATAATGAACTTGAAATATCTAGTTATGTGTGGTGTTTGATGTTGATTTATGTTTAGTTGCTGTAGCTGAAGTAACTTGTTGCTTGCAAGAGACTACCTGCTGTGGGGAAAGTGTTTTCCATTAAAGATGTTCTGCACTGTTCTATTAGTATCCATTTTGGATAGGCATTTCAGTTTATGACTTTGGTATAGTTTTTGTTATTGTGAAATGTTGAATTGAGATTTCTCCATTTTGTCGAACTTTTTTTCTTCTTCTTAGAGTAATTATTCGTCATGTTGGATCCTAGAGTATGGTCCGTATAGAATGAAGTAAAATTCTATGTTAGACTATGGACACATCTCACCTAATTTGATTTAAAACTTGAATTCTTGTACAAAGATGTGTTGGAAACACTTACTAGTTATACAGAATCTCCTTTGAAAATTTTAGAAATGCTTGTACAATTACACTTATGCTATTGACGACCTTAGTTGGTTTAAAGTTGGTGCTTTTCCAATTTCCCATGACATGATTCTTGCAATGTGTGCATTTGATATTTCAGTATTAGGTCAGTATTAGTTCACTAAGCAAGATATGGTGGAAGTTTGATGTGAACTGAAAAATACTGGAGCATTTGAACATTTGTTCTTGGGAACGGGAGCAAGGTTGGTAGAAGAAAAAAGTAATCTATAAGGGGGATAGAGCATTATGAAAATGTCTTGATACGTTATTTGATTATTGTTGGGCTTAGGCGCTTAGCATATCTTTTTAACTGTCTATCCAACTGGTAACTTTCTCTACGGCCAAACAAGTTAAACAAGCACCATATAGCTTACTTTTTTTTATTATAAAAAGTTCATTAGTTACCGACATTATTTCTACTTCTTTTGCCAGGAGGTGAGTTGGGTGAGAGTTTGAAATTTGTATTTGCTTTAACTTTGCTGCCTGTCTCTTTCAATGGAGAACTTTGCACAACAATTAGAAATAGAAAATTATGATTTGTTTAGCTGAATGAAAGATTTATATGTAAAATTATCAATTTCAATGCAATCATTTATAATTACGTAACAAGATGTATCATGTGCCATCATTAGATTACGGTAGAATGAGATCTAGTGATGTATGGGTGACTTTATAATTTTAGTGAGGCTTACATTTCTCGCTGTTTAACATTGAATTCATGCTGTCAAGTTAGAAGCACCTCTTTCATTTTTTTAATACTTTTATGTTTAATTTGTTAGCATTATTTTCCATGATCCTTTATAAGTGTATTTGCAATAATGTGTTGTACTATTTTCTTGCAGCTTGCTTTAACCATGCTCCATATTGCAGTGGCTGTTTTTTGTGCTGGTTGGATTGGTAAATGTTATATTTAATTTCATTGTTGCCTTCCTGCCATTTCATCATTCATGATTTATTTTTCATTCTCCTGTACTAACTTGACTATGAAATAGAGGTCTCATGCTGGATATTGACTGGAGAACGGCAGACTGCTGTCATCAGGTCAAAATATGTTCAAGTATTACTTAACCAAGATATGAGTTTTTTTGATACCTATGGGAACAATGGAGACATAGTGAGCCAAGTATTGAGTGATGTGTTGCTCATTCAGTCTGCTCTAAGTGAAAAGGTATGCTTCAGCGGGTAACACCAATGTCATTAAACGTGTGTCTTTGGAACACTTTAGTCTCTAAATCTTTAACTAGTACACTTAGGTCCTATTTTTAGGAAAAAACGTACACTTTAGTCATATTTTATGGACTAAAGTATCTCAAAGACTTTAGGGACCTTTGTTTGTGCATGATGTCCTAAACGTTTAAAGTATGGGTACTAAAGTGTACTAGTTGAAAATTTAGGGACCAAAGTGTCCCAAAGACATAAGCTTAGGGATAATAGGGGTACTTTTTCCTACTTTTTATATGTGTTACTTCTTTCCTTCAGAATATTGGTTGGTTCTCTACATTTATTGATGCTTGTGTAATGTACTTTTTTGTTTCTTCTAATATAGGTTGGAAACTATATTCACAATATGGCTACATTTTTCGCTGGCCTTGTTATCGCATTTATCAACTGCTGGCAGATTGCACTCATAACATTGGCCACTGGCCCATTTATTGTAGCTGCTGGAGGAATTTCGAACATATTTCTTCATAGACTAGCGGAGAATATTCAAGATGCATATGCTGAAGCAGCTAGCATTGCTGAACAGGTTCATATCTAACTCATATCTTCCAAGTTACAAAATGCTTCCTTTTCTTAATTCAGAAAAAAAGCATGCTAAGACCACTGATCAAAGAAAAATTTTGCACTTACTTTTCCCAATAAACTCTTGATGATGTTCGCATACACAATGTGTAAGAAAAAGGTGTGTATTGGAAAGTTTGAAAAGGCTGCCACACATTTACAGATTGAAATTTTATTTACACAAGGGACTAGCTGCTATAGTGCTATGTACTTTCAAGTAGACAAAAAAAGTTAGTACCAACTCGTTCAGCTTGTGTATTCTTCATATGCAATGTGATGGTAGATTGTGATTATTTGTATTTTCCACATTATTTTCTCAATTTAGATATTTACAGTATCTATATATGGAATAATTTGACAATTATGTATACCAAATAATTATGACTATAATTAGAGTCTTTAATTTTTAGGGCCTAGTCGTGAAACTCAGTCTTGCTGAATGCCAATTATTCCTCAAATATGCAGGCTGTCTCATACATTAGGACATTATATGCATATACAAATGAATCTTTGGCTAAATATTCTTATGCAACATCTCTACAAGCAACTCTGAGATATGGCATATTAATAAGTCTTGTGCAAGGACTTGGACTTGGGTTTACGTATGGGCTTGCAATATGCTCGTGTGCATTACAATTGTGGGTTGGTAGGTTTCTTGTTATACATGGAAAAGCTCATGGTGGTGAAATCATAACAGCCCTGTTTGCTATCATCTTAAGCGGCCTGTGAGTATCTTTATCACTGTTTTCTATTTCTTTTTGTGTGGTCAAGAACTCAAGATTACCATTTTGATGATTTTTCTTGTTAATTTTTACCCCTCTAAAGTGGTCTCAATCAAGCCGCAACAAATTTCTATTCTTTTGATCAAGGGCGGATTGCTGCTTATAGACTTTTTGAGATGATAAGCAGGTCATCTTCTACAGTTAATCATGAGGGAACTACACTACTATCTGTTCAAGGAAATATTGAGTTTCGGAATGTATATTTCAGCTACCTTTCTCGTCCTGAAATCCCTATTTTGAGTGGATTTTACCTCACTGTACCTGCCAAGAAAACTGTGGCTCTTGTTGGCAGAAATGGGTCTGGAAAAAGTAGTATTATACCACTTATGGAGCGGTTTTATGATCCCACATTAGGTATGTCAGTTATAATAATTTTCTCTCCATTGAATGTTTATGTAGCCATGGCATCGAAGTTTCTTCTGAGACTATCAGTGATAACTTGTGCTTGCAGATTCCAATGGTTTTTTACATTTTGTGGTGCAGGGGAAGTTCTTTTAGATGGAGAGAATATTAAAAACTTGAAACTGGAATGGCTTAGAAGCCAGATAGGATTAGTTACCCAGGAGCCTGCATTACTAAGTTTGAGCATAAGAGATAATATTGCTTATGGACGGGATGCCACATCAGATCAAATTGAAGAAGCTGCTAAGATAGCTCATGCACATACATTTATTAGCTCACTCGAGAAAGGATATGAGACACTGGTGAAGCTTTAACTTGTAGATTGCATGCATACTTTGCCCTAATTGATTTCTTTTCTAACTTTCTATTAAGTTTTAATATTGTTTGCCTGCATTTTAGGTGGGAAGAGCAGGTTTACCTTTAACAGAAGAGCAAAAAATAAAACTTTCAATTGCTAGAGCAGTGCTTCTAAATCCATCAATCCTTCTACTTGATGAGGTCACTGGGGGACTTGACTTTGAGGCTGAAAAATCTGTTCAAGAGGCTCTCGATCTACTCATGTTGGGACGCTCAACTATAATAATAGCTAGACGGCTTAGTCTTATAAGGAACGCTGATTACATAGCTGTCATGGAGGAAGGCCAACTTATTGAGATGGGTACCCATGATGAGTTATTGAATCTTGATGGTCTTTATGCTGAGCTCCTCAAATGTGAAGAAGCAGCAAAACTTCCTCGGAGGTATTGTTCAACACAATTGTTTGACTATCTGGATTTAGATTTTAGTGTTGCTGAGATAATTCTTTCTTATATCTCTTTCTCTTACATAGCAGAATTGCAGTTCTCTTATTAACTAGTAATTTATATTGGATATTCTCCTCATGCAGGATGCCCGTGAGAAGCTACAAGGAGACTACATCCTTCCAAATTGAGAAGGATTCTTCTGCAAGTCAAAGCTTCCAAGAAGCAACATCTCCCAAAATGATTAAATCACCCTCCCTTCAAAGAGTTCCGGGCAGATTCCGTCATTCAGATATGAACTTTAGCTCACAGGAATTGCCAAAAGTTCAGAGTCCACCTGAAAAAATGGTGGAAAATGGTCTGCCCTTGGATGCAACAGATAAAGAACTGGCAATAAGAAGGCAGGATAGTTTTGAAATGAGACTACCAGAACTTCCCAAAATTGATGTCCAGTCTGCACAACGACAAAAATCAAATGGCTCAGATCCGGAATCTCCTGTCTCACCCCTTCTGACATCTGATCCCAAAAGTGAACGTTCTCATTCACAGACTTTTAGCCGACCTCATAGCCTATCAGATGATATTCCCGTGAAAATGAACGAAACAGAGGATTCAGAGCATAAGAAGGCACCATCATTATGGAGGCTTGCACAGCTTAGTTTTGCAGAATGGCTTTATGCTGTGTTGGGCAGCATTGGTGCAGCTATTTTTGGTTCTTTTAATCCTCTTCTGGCTTATGTTATTGCTCTGATAGTAACAACATACTATAGAGTCTATGAAGATCATCATTTACGGCAGGAAGTAGATAAATGGTGCCTGATCATTGCTTGCATGGGTATAGTTACAGTTGTTGCCAACTTCTTGCAGCACTTCTACTTTGGTATAATGGGGGAGAAAATGACTGAACGGGTTCGTAGAATGATGTTCTCAGGTGCACGTCTATTTTCTTATTTATTTTTATTGCAGTTCTTCTGTGATTTAAGTATTCTGTCTAGCAATTTATCTTATCTACTTCCATCATATGACAGCAATGCTGCGTAATGAAGTTGGATGGTTTGATGAAGAGGAAAATAGTGCTGATACATTATCCATGCGCTTGGCTAATGATGCTACATTTGTGCGAGCTGCTTTTAGTAACCGGCTGTCCATATTCATACAGGACAGTACTGCCGTGATTGTGGCTGTTCTAATTGGGATGTTGCTTCAGTGGCGGTTGGCACTTGTGGCTTTAGCTACCCTTCCAGTTCTAACTATTTCTGCAATTGCACAGGTTTTGATCTTGTCCCAAAGATGATTTTTTTCTATATTTCTTCTGAGAATCAAATTCTGATGCCTACTTTTTCTTCTCTTTGATGAATCAATTTGTCGATACCTAATGTTGAACAAGGTTGAACTCATGAATTTGATTTTGTAATTAGAGAAACATAGAGCTTCTACTTCTTGTTTTGTATGTGAGGGGATTATTGATTTAGTCGGAACATCCTGGATCCTTGGTCTTGGTAATTTTTGATTCGCAGACAAAAATGTCTTCATTACTGCTGTGGCCTAAGACCAAGGCTGACTCAACATCTACGGATGAGCCACCTCATTTGCATGATTAACTCCCCCATTCAGTTTTTAATCCTTTACAAAGTTGGAACCATTCCTTTTGATGCCTGTTAGAGAAGCAGTTTGATTTGGCTCTAGAGATCCAAAAAATAAACTATGTTTAGGGTTTTTTGTTGTCTTGTTGACATGTGCTGAAACTTTTACTGGTCTTTATGACGTTCAGTTTTACATGTTATGGCAAAAATGATTAGTATGATAGGAAACAATTTTAATCTTGTCCATAGTTCTTTGCAGATGCTTCAGCTTCAGGACCCTCTTGGTTGTATTGTTGCTTCTAGCAGTTTAATTTTGTTGTTACTTAGTCTTATAAAGTCGTTGTGCAGTCTGAAGTAAAGTAAATACAGTATGGTTGAATTTATATTTTCAACTTCTCGTCTTGCATGGATTGATTAGATTTTTCTTTTCTTTATTTATATTTTGGAATCATAAATTGGTTACTTTTTGGTTTTATTGTAGACACAAGTGCCTGTGTTCTGGATTTCCTACTCTGATTTTTTTTTTAATGCCAAATATTGCACATGGCATGAATCACCATAAAGATTTGGACCATTTTTTCCCCAAATTCCTTTTATAATTCAACATAAATTTTGCAGAAACTATGGCTAGCTGGATTTTCAAGAGGCATCCAGGAGATGCACAGGAAAGCATCTTTGGTTCTTGAGGATGCTGTTAGAAATATATATACTGTTGTGGCTTTCTGTGCTGGTAACAAGGTAATGGAGCTCTACAGATTGCAGCTGAAGAAAATATTTAAGCAGAGTTTTCTGCATGGACTGGCCATCGGCTTTGCATTTGGCTTTTCACAGTTTCTTCTTTTTGCCTGTAATGCCCTTCTTCTCTGGTACACTGCCGTCTTGGTAAAAAATAGGCATATGGATCTGCCTACTGCTATCGAGGAATATATGGTTTTTTCTTTTGCAACATTTGCGCTGGTGGAGCCTTTTGGATTGGCTCCTTATATTCTTAAGCGCCGGAAATCTCTCATTTCGGTGTTTGAAATTATTGATCGAGTGCCTGATATTGACCCAGATGATAATTCGGCAATGAAGCCACCTAATGTTTATGGCACCATTGAATTGAAAAATGTTGATTTCTGTTATCCTACTCGGCCAGAAGTGTTGGTTCTGAGCAATTTCAGTCTCAAAGTTAATGGGGGACAAACTGTTGCTGTGGTTGGAGTTTCAGGATCAGGAAAGAGCACTATAATATCTTTGATTGAGAGATTCTACGATCCAGTTGCTGGTCAGGTTTTATTGGATGGAAGAGATTTGAAACTTTATAATTTGAGATGGTTGAGGAACCACCTTGGTATTGTCCAGCAGGAACCCATTATCTTCTCAACAACCATAAGGGAAAATATTATATATGCACGGCATAATGCTAGTGAAGCAGAGATGAAGGAGGCTGCAAGAATTGCAAATGCCCACCACTTCATCAGCAGCTTGCCTCATGGTTATGACACGCATGTGGGCATGAGGGGTGTAGACCTAACACCTGGACAGAAACAGAGAATTGCTATTGCTCGTGTTGTGCTGAAAAATGCACCTATTCTATTATTGGATGAAGCAAGCTCATCCATTGAGTCTGAGTCAAGTCGTGTGATACAGGAGGCGCTTGATACGCTGATCATGGGGAACAAAACAACCATTTTGATAGCCCATAGAGCTGCTATGATGAGGCATGTTGACAATATTGTTGTTCTGAATGGAGGGCGAATTGTGGAGGAAGGAACCCACGATTCTTTGGCAGCAAAGAATGGTCTATATGTCAGGTTGATGCAACCTCACTTTGGGAAGGGTTTGCGGCAGCATCGACTTATTTAGGAGTACATATTTTTGAACTAATGTTGACTCGTTTTTAGCTCTCATTCATCCCATTCAGAAATGCTGGACTTTTCCTGTCCTTGTTGGCTTTTACCCTTGAATACTTCCAAGGTGAGGGGAGAATGAAACTGGTGACCCTTATGACGGTGGGTGCTTATGTGGCAAGGTGAGTGCAAGGAATGCAGAGACAGCAGTAATAGTTGTGTTGTTCAGACGTAGGATGTAGGAGTAGGATGTAGGTGGCAGCCCTTTGAGGTTTTCTTCTCTGGGCTAGTTGCTTATTCTTTTGGGGCATGCATTAGCTTGGTATGTGCTTGCCTCCACGGTATATTGAATTTGTTTTTCAATCGGAAAAGAGGTGGAATTAATTCTAAAATCTTTGATTGGGGATGTGGATTTCTTTTGAAGTTGTTAGTGGAACTTATCTGACTTCATTCTTCTGTCAACAGTATGGACGATGAAATTACTTGTTGCAAGTTTTGGTCCCTTTGTGGAAAATGCTGAAGATGAAGATAGGAAAGGCTGTTGTAACTGTTGTACATATATAAATTATTTAATGGTATTCATTTTGCCTGATTGGTTCCTGTGATTGTATGTGCTATAACGTATATTTCTGTTAATTTTTGGCTTCTATGTTCTGAATATTTTTTTTTAAAGTAATCAGGCTTTGGATAATGTGTTCTCCTACCACGCACCCATGTACCACAAAGAATGACAGTAAGCTTGGTAATACAATTCACAAAGGTTGAGCAACCATCAAATGGTCTTGGCTTAATAATAAGTAAAAAGGGGTAGCAAATCTAGCTACAGTATCTGGATCTCTCGCATGAAGGGAGCAAAATCAAGCTTCGTTTTTTTTTTGTCAGGGATCTAGATATAGTTGATAAGATAAAGTGACCCTTGTATGCTGTACAAGAAAAAATATATATATAAATAAAAAAAAGAAGAAGGATAGACCCTTGTATACGTCAAATCTCCTGTGTGTGCAACCT
Source organism: Hippophae gyantsensis (assembly GCA_030763125.1). Classification (NCBI taxonomy): domain Eukaryota; kingdom Viridiplantae; phylum Streptophyta; class Magnoliopsida; order Rosales; family Elaeagnaceae; genus Hippophae; species Hippophae gyantsensis. The sequence continues at coordinate 52,780,244 of CM061033.1, forward strand.
GCAAAAGGCCTAACACCAATTTTATGCAAAAAATTTATATTAAATTTGATGAGATGAATATTATTACATTATATTTAAAGTGATATTATTTATTGCATTCATGGTGGCTGTTGTTTTTAATTATAAAAATATTATTAATTTTTTTATTATATATGATAAATTAAAATTAAATATACGATACAAAATAATTAAAAAAAATTACTAACATAATATAGAACTAAAAACTTAATATAAATTAACACAATTATTTAAAAAAAATTAAAAATATTATTAAATTTTTTACTATATATAATAAATTAAAATTAAATATATAATACGAAATGTATTAATTAAATATTTGTAGAATGAATATAGTAATTTATTGAATTAATATATATATATATATATATGTAATTTTAATTGTGATTTTTAATTAAATATATTTTTTAATTTATAGAATGAATATAATATTTTATTTAGTGGATTTTTAATTTTTTAATAATATAATATTTAAATTAATCATTAATAATTAAATAATAATAATATATAATCATTTAATTGATTGAATATAATAATTGATAAAACAAACATAAAAAAATATTTTTTAGTATAATATTTGGTAGTGTAGGTTAGAGAATAGTAATTGTTTTTATAATTTTTGGTATTAAATGGTACAAAATTTGATGTAGAATAGTGCATAGGGTTGGAGATGTCAAAAATAAGAAAAAAATTATCTATTATAATTGATGTGATAATTAATTATAAATTTTTAAAAAATAAATTTTATTGTTAAGTTAATAATTATCTAAAATATCAATTATGATTGTATAATTGGTATAAATTATGATTGAATAATTGGTATAAAAAAGTGAAAAAATTGATAAGTTTGTATTTTGTCCAAATTGAAACAAAAGAAAACAATTTTGCCCAAATTCATCCACTGAATAGTCTTTACTATAGATGGCTGTCTGTTTTTGAGAGGTTAAACTCAAATATTCAACTTTGATCCCAACGTCAAATATTCAAAATATACAAAGAGGGGGAATTATAGGTTGGTGATTTGGTTCACACCCTTGAGACAATGAGAGATACGAAGGTGAGAAAATGAATGAGTTTAAATATAATATTTTATCTCTTTTATATGTTAATTGGAATTCTTTTTATATTAATTTATTTGTTTTATTTAATGTTATGATAATAAGATTTATTTGTTTTTCAATTCACATCATAAATTTAAATTATATTAATTTATCATTTATTAAAAAAAACTTAAATCAATAACAACCAATAATTTATCTAAAACAGAGTAAAAAACACTGATATTTGACTCCTATAGGCACACTAGAATCGACACAGATTAGGCTCCATGGTCCTGCCAACATACAATACTCCCCCCCCCCCCCCCCCCCATTAAACCCACATTTATAACAAGCCGGACAATAAGCGTGCCGCGAAAAGTTAGTGGCCGAAATCACCGAGCTGGGCCCGGCACTGAACTAGGCGGCAATCCTTTTCGTTGACTATTCATCTCTTAGCTAAACTTAATCAGAACCATATACGTGGCACCTCCATGTCCATTAGTAGCTGTGAAATCACCGACGCATGATCTCAGGAAAAACCAAATCCCATACACTACTGAATCAATGCTACTATTATGGTCTCACCGATTACCGGCTATACCGATTCCATAGCCGTTATTTCAGGTATTTAAAAGGGAAAAAAACACTCTTCCTCTCATACTGTCATACATACACCATCAGTAGAAAACAGTGCTTCTAAAAGAACCTCTTTTCTACAGATTAAGCTAGACTCTCAAGAAAATGCCTATCTCCAGAATTGCAATCGGGTCTCCAAGAGAGGCTAGTCATCCTGATGCAATCAGAGCTGGTTTTGCAGAGTTTTTCTCTATGCTTATTTTTGTTTTTGCTGGGGAAGGCTCTGGCATGGCTTTTAGTAAGTTTTCTATTTTCAAAATTACCCTTTTCAATCACTTTTTTTTTAACAACCAAATTCAAATACCCTCTTTTTTTGGTACCTAAAAAATATTATGGTTGTAAATTCAAATATCCTTCTGTGTTATAAAACAAATTCAGTAACATGTGTTATATATATATATACATGAAGGGACTACTAATCAGTCATTGAAGTGAAAATCAACTATATTGAAATGATTTACCTATTTTGTTCCTAAAGCTCCAGAAATGAATCTTTACCTTGAATTTTACTTTTAATACTATGATCTCAATTCTCAACAACATGATTCAGTTTTCTTTAAATACATTATAAAAAAAAACCTTGATGTAGTCATTGAATTATCTTTTGTGAATATCTTTGCTGATAGAAAAGCAGGAAATGAATATTAATTTTCTCATTGTGACCTACTTTTAGGTTGTTTGTTTGGGTTTTCCCTGATCCAAAGTCTGAAATCTGTAACAACTAACAAGTTTTTTTTTTTTGCAGGCAAGCTGACTGAGAATGGTTCGAGCACACCATCCGGCCTTGTGGCTGCTGCATTGGCGCATGCATTCGCACTATTTGTGGCAGTATCGGTGGGTGCAAACATTTCTGGGGGTCATGTGAATCCTGCTGTAACATTTGGTGCATTCATTGGTGGAAACATAACATTTTTAAGGGCCATTGTGTATTGGATTGGTCAGTTGCTTGGATCCGTTGTTGCTTGTCTATTACTTAAGTTTGCTACTGGTGGAATGGTAAGAAGAACCTTTCTGAAAATGCAATCTGCATTTAATAGTATTGACTCTGATAAAAAGACTAATTGAAAAACTGAACATATTTACATACGAGAGAAGTTTGTTTAAAGTCTTGTTTGTTTCTGATTTTCATACTCTGTAGACACGCTTTTGACAGCAAAAAAAAAAAAAGTGTCGTAAGTGCTTTTAGGTTTCAGAAAACACATTTGCTTTTCTTTTCGAAAAACACTTTCTGGAGAAAGTGCTTTTAACATAAGCACAAACAAACAGAGCTAAGTATCGAATTTGTTTGTTTAGTATTAAGACTGTTGATCTACAAAGATGAAACAAAAAAGAACTGTTATCTTTCAATAGAAATCAAAAAAATTAATTTTTGTACATCATTGTATAGTTTAGACTTTAGACTATATGTCGAATCTTGTCAAAACCATCACTTGTGTTAAAATATGTGTCTCAAATGATTATAAATGCAGGAAACATCAGCATTTGCACTATCATCTGGAGTGTCAGTATGGAATGCACTGGTATTTGAGATAGTAATGACGTTTGGGTTGGTCTACACAGTATATGCCACAGCAGTGGATCCAAAGAAGGGAGATATAGGCTTTATTGCTCCAATTGCAATTGGTTTCATTGTTGGTGCCAATATCTTGGCTGGTGGTGCATTTGATGGTGCATCTATGAACCCAGCTGTCTCATTTGGTCCTGCTGTGGTGAGTTGGTCATGGACTCATCATTGGGTCTACTGGGCTGGTCCATTCATTGGAGCTTCTATTGCTGCAATTGTCTATGACACTATCTTCATTGGTGAAACTACTCATGAACCACTTGCCGGCAATGACTTTTAGAATATTTTAATTAATTCCCTTGACTACTTTTGATGTAGCTATTTCATTTGTTTTGAATTGTTGGTATTAAGTTGCATTAATAGAAAGAGCTAGGCTCTAGCTGTATTGTCTCTTTTTTAAATCAGTGAAATTTTCTTTTCTGTTTCATCTTTTATTTGTGCTTTTCTTCCTCTGCATCATTTTTAGATTATTAATCATGATTTATCAAAAGTTGAGCAATGTTTTATCAACAGTTGCACGGTCTCTTACGATATATATATATATATTTTCCATCATTTTACCTTTTAAGAATATGGTCTCTACAGATTCTGTGGACTGAAAAATTCTAGATAACGATATGTCAACTCAATGAAATAAGTTTTCATATGATAAAACAAAGGACCGATACGTTATATGTATCCATATTAATATTTTATTACCTATTATTTCTCAAATTATTTAGTGGTATCTCATTATTCTCTAAATTATTAAAAATGTACTTTTTTTTACCAAAATAAAGAGTAAAACGATTACATAGAATCAACGAGATTTAAATAAAAGATATTATTGTCATTCTAAACCTCACTTAATTCTCTTAATCTTTTAAAATTTAAATAAAAATCAAATAAAATCTACGCTTAATTCACGTATAATATAATTGGTATCCTCGTTGTTAGTAAATGATGATACAATTACTTCAACATCTTACATTCGAATTTTACATATAATCCAATAATAACAAGTCAGTGGAAGCAATAGCATTGTTGTAATCCTTTAGTCTCAAAAGTCTAGTTTGCAGGAAATCTGGAAACAACTACATTGTCCTTTTTTTATAGATTAACATATAAAAAGTTCATCTGGTAAACTTGGAAACAGATAATCTGTTTGTTCTTCCATTTAATCTCTATAAGGAGTTTAAATTGAAAGTTGGGCAGCCCAATGTTTCCCTCAAAACGCGCTTATCAGAAAAGGGACCATCTAGACTTATGATCAGCACATTGCTGGTTTTCCTGGGCGATGTGGGACTCAACACTCCTCCTCACATCGGACGGGGACACTGCAAAGACCGACTGCCTACCCATACGGATTTAACCGCAAGATGGAGCCGAGCTGGGAGCGTGTCACATCGGGACCCCCAAGGACCTGCTTTGATACCAAATTGAAAGCTGGTCAGCCCAATGTTTCCCTCAAAACACGCTTATCAGGAAAGAGGCCACCCAGACTTATAACCAACACATTACTGGCTTTCCTGGGCGATGTGGGACTCAACAGTTTAGAATAAAAAGTTTATTGGCAGGATGTTAGAAAGAGTACTAGAAGAGCTTGAGGTTTGGTCTAGACTTTACTACTTAATTTGGTGATATATTGGTCTACTTCCTCATTTAATATACATGTACTTTAGCAATCAAATTAGGAATAGCAACATGTCAACATGGGATTGTTTGCATCTTTTACAAAAGTATGCATATTTTGGCCAAGCTTATGGAGTTATGGGGATAAAGACTTTTTAGCTGTTGATTAAAAGTACTGGATTATTGTTCTGCAGGATCTTAGTAGCCTAAAGTATAGTTCTCGGCTTGGACAGCCTTAGAGCTTGAACACTTAACAAGTTAGCAAGAAGAAAGGGATAAAAAGAGTGAGAAGTTTAGATATTAGCTTTACAACATTCTTGTCCCATTTTCAAATGGATTGGGTTTGAGTTGGGGCTAAACATGCCAGGCCTTAAACGGGTTGACCTGACTTGGCTTGGCCCACCCATTTGACACTCTAGCTTGCTGAATAGTAGGAATAATAACACTCCATCTTTTTTTAATCTCCTTTAAAAAATTAACACATATCCAATATTTTTATACATTTTAAATATAAGTTTAACATATTTTCAATTTATTTTGAATATAAATTGTTAATATTATAAAAATATTTTATTAATTATAATTTTATCTAAATATAATAACAACAAAGTATAATTACTACGAAAGAATATTAATATTTTATGTATTTATTGTAATAATAATAAAAATTATTATGAAATATCATTATCTTTTTTATATAAATATGTTTACATAAATATATTTTGAATATATGTTAATATGGGTGAACATAGTTAAATTTTGATAGATTTTTATCTAAAATGTTCGATTTATAGTTTAAGTTTATATATATTTAAAATAAATTTTATTTATATCTTAACTATAAGTTTATAAGTTAATGTTAAACTAATAAAAAAGATTTAATATTTAATATAATTTAAAAAATTTATAAATTAACATTTAAATTATGTTTTACCGATAATTTTTAAATAAAAAATAAACCTTAAAATTAATAAATTATTGAGAATTTGATAATAAAATGTAATTTAAATATTTTATTGATCATAATCAATATTTATAAAAATGAATGTTATGGAAGAATAATATAAATTATTTTACATAATAAATTAACATAAAAATTTAATTAAAATTAAATGATCATAAATATATATGATATATATAATTAAAAAATAAATATGTATTACTAATATATAGATTGATTTATAAATTTTAAAACTTGAACTTGTATATCATAAGTTTATTTTTGTATTTTTAAGATCGAAATTAAACTAAACCTATTAAATTAAATAATAAAAAATTTAAATTTAATAGATTAATTTATAGGTTATTTTCTATATACAATAACGCAGGCACAAAAACAATAAAATTTATATTAAAAATAAGGAAGAACATAAATTAAAAATTAAAAATGACAGTAATGGGCAAAATGCATGATGAAGCAAAACGACGTCGTAAAAGGCGAGATTTGAAGGACATAAGCATCTTCAGTCAGCTGGCTCCGTCCGCATTATTCCTTACAAAGCAAAACCTTGGGCCGTAAGGGTTTTGCAGTTGCCGCTTTGCTCAATTCTCTCTCTGTGAACTGAAGACTAACGCATTACGTAGAGAGATAGAGTAAAATATGGTTCTGTCAAATAAGAAGCTGAAGCAAAAATTCAGAGCTGAAGTAACCGAGTCCTTAGTAGCTAAAACCGATCCCAAAAGTGATGGCACATCAAACCCTGAATCGAACTCGCAATCTCATTCTTTTAGAGACCTTTTAGGCTCAGCATCTCAGAGACCCATATTGTCTAAAAGAGAGAAACGTAGAAAAATACATGCTTTAGGAGGCTCAGATGTGGCCAGCAATGGTAATAGTGAAGAAAAAAAGACGGTGGAAGAAAAGGGAGAACCTAAACCTTCTGAAAATTTGCTGGATAAGAAGAAGGGGAAACAGAAGAAGAGGAAGAGAGATGAGGATGAAAAGGATGGAGTTGCAGCTTCGGACGAAAATGGGGTTGTTATGGAGAAGATGAACAAGAATAATCATAATAAGAAAAAGAAGAAGAAGAATAAAAAGAAGCAGAAGAAAGCCAAGACAGAGAAAGAGGAAACCGCTGAGCTTCTGAATGAAGAGAAAACGAGCACAGGGACTAATGAGAACATTAACAGGTAGTTTAAGAAATACCCATTTGCCAATGTTGGATTTTTTTTAAAAATTAACTTGTCTCTATTTTAATATTTTAATTGGGAATTATTTAATGTCTATCTATAATTTCTTTTGTTGTCTTTGCAAGCTTTAATTGAATGAACTACTCAAAAGTTGATTGAACGAAGTCATGTCTTCCTATGTATCTTAAGACTCCATGGTGTCATTTCATCGCTTTTAAAATGATAGTTTTATTGGTAAAGAATGGAACTCTCTTCAATTTGGACTCCAATATAAAAAAATATATTAACCTGAAGAGAAGGAAAATAATTGAACTTTCATGTAAATTTTATTTCTACTAGACCTAGACTAATTGTTTTTCAGTAGACGATTTGTCAAAAACTTGATGCAGATGCAGCCTGTTTGTGGATATATAAGATAAAATGATAAGAGTGTTATTTTTAATATAGTCTAGCATTCAGGAAATTATTGACTGATTCAGTTGAGTCTTATATTTGTTACTTCACTTATCAGCTTTAAGATAAAAAGATTCCATATTCAGAAACTTCGATTAGACTTCTAAAGTTCTAATTTCTCTCTTGCATTTACCTAGGCATATGCACCTGCTTATTGGGCTGATTTTACATGTTTTCTGTCATTGTCTAGCCAAACAAATGAAGATGTTTCTACAAAAGTTTACGTTGGAGGCATTCCTTATTACTCAAGCGAGGAAGATATCAGAAGTTACTTTGAAAGCTGTGGTACAGTTACTGAAGTTGATTGCATGAAGTTTCCGGAAACTGGAAAGTTTAGAGGAATTTCCATTATTAGCTTTAAGGTTAGTAGTAACATACTATTTGCATTTAAAATATGTAATTTTGTAAATATATCTGATTTTGACGAGTCATAACTTAAGAACTCATAGTGATATTAAGTCAAATAGAAATTTAGCATGCTTTATGAGTAATATTATACACAAACTGGTCAGTCTGTTGCAATGTCTTTCAAAATAGAGAATGTTGGATATTTGCTTGTGGTAACAACAATCTTTAATCTTGCTGTGGTTGCATTCAATTCTGTGCTGTTCTAGCCATAAGAATTTGTGAACTTTTATTCTTAACATTTTGTTTATGCAGTGTAAAAGACAAATTTTTTTTTTAATGATTTCGAACATAAGTATATTAAAGTGAAGAGAAGAATTTGTGAATCCCCTGACTTGCTACCAGCCTACCATCTTATGCTCTCATTCTTGCTTGATCATCATCGTGATACATTATTGCTGTTATTTTGGTTCTGCTCTTTAAACTCATGTCAGTTATTTATGGTAATGTCAACCCGAGATATAAAGGTTAGATAATAAAAAATAGTTTACTCAGAATCAGAGATCAAAGAGCATTGATCATAAGCTTAGTCTTTGGTGATAGAATAATCCCAGTGGATTGAAGTGACTAATTCCTGAAAAATTAAGAGGCATTAACGACAAAGAAATTGTTGGAGTCACCCTTTTTTATCTAGTACCAACATCCATAATGTTAAGAAAAGATTTTTTACATGAAAGTTGGCTAGTTATTTCTTCTATAAATACCAACCTGGTCATTTTATAATGTGACATCTTAAAGATTCCATTGTAGTATTTAATATTTAGCCTACTGGCTAATCTGCTGAACATTAGTGCTCAAGTCCGGTCATGTAAAATGTACTTGGCAACTATAAATGAATGAAGCATAAGCTATATATTATCAATTCTTGTTTAAATTATTTCATGACAAACCCGAGTTCTCAGTGAAGATATAATCAAAATTTAATTCAATATTAACCAAAAATGAAAGCTTAATAATAATAATTTATGCTTTTTCCTAGATTTAGATGAACATGCTTGCATTGATCTCACAGTTTGTGCTTGTTACAGACCGAAGCTGCAGCTAAAAGAGCCTTGGCTCTTGATGGAGCTGACATGTAAGTATAGATTGCATTCTCCTCAATACCCTATTACTTATTGCTATTGCCTATTCTGTACAGCATGTAAAGTTTACTTCTTGATATCTCAGGGGTGGACTGTTTTTAAAAATTCAGCCTTACAAGGCCAATAGAACCACTAAAAAATCTGATTTTGCCCCAGAAATTGTGGAGGGCTACAACAGAATCTATATTGGAAACTTGTCATGGGATGTTACTGAGGAAGATCTTAAGAAGCTTTTTTCAGATTGCAAAATATCATCCATAAGATTTGGTATGGACAAGGAAACAGGTCAATTCCGAGGTTATGCCCATGTGGATTTCACCGACAATCTCTCACTAACAATGGCATTACAATTGGATCAAAATGTTTTACACGGGAGATCTGTTAGGATAAGATGTGCAGTTCCTCTGAAAGGAGGGACCACCCAGGCAAAACCTGTGCCTGCAGGTACAGGAACGAAAGGAGGGACCCAGACAAAACATGTGCCCGTAGTAGATACAGGAGCTGCTGATACTGGGTCGGGCATCAGCAGTGGTAAATTGCGGCGGAGGACATGCTATGAATGTGGAGAGAAGGGCCATCTTTCTTCTGACTGTCCAAAGAAGCAAACTTCTGCAGGTTAAGCATGAACAAAAAGATCCAAGGATTGTCATTCATTATTTTTCTTATGAAACACGTGTATGCAAAACATTTGCTTCAGAATAGCTTCTTTGTGGAACAGGCTGAAAATCCTTGGGAGATACAGTTATAAGATTTCTGAAATTTAGTTCATTTAGCTGATCTCGATTCTTTAGGAGGTATTTGAGAGAGCAGGATATTTATGTAGTTCTTTATATTTGATAAAACCAATCTTACTAATTTGAACCAAATAGGAAAGAACTTGGCTATAAGTCTTTTTAGGTCTTAGAAAGTAGATTTTACTATGCTTGGCAATAGTACAAATTATTGCTTTCTGAAAGTGCTTTTTTTTCCTTTTCTAAATTAACCTCCGGTTGAAATCATGTAATTGGATACGAATACGATCTCTTCATGCTAAAAAACTAAGTTCATACTTTTGCTTCATATTCTCTCCCTCTTCTCTATTTTCATGTGTCAGAGTGCAAGGGAAAAATTTACGTATCTCTAATGATTTAGCATATTGTTATCGATAAATATAATCAGATTTATCTAATGTAAAATTATTATGTTAATTGTGACTGATAAATTTGTGATAGTAGTGCTGGAACACAGCGTAGTCGTAAGATAAGTGGCAAGACACAGAAATTGCTACTCCTGAAAAGGACAAAATTTTATGCAAGGTGGAAGAACCTAAACCAAAGACAAGTGTTCTAAGAGTAGTAGTCCCAGTGCTTTACCATCTTTCTCGGAATGGTCACTGGTCAGCTTGAACACCCTCATTTGATGGAGGTCTCTCTCCTCCTCAAGGACTCTATCTTAAAGGTAAGGAGTCTTTAAAAAACAAAGAAAAACCAAAATTTGCAGCGAAACCCAACAACATCTCGACACAGACCGACGATAAGGCAACAAACAATGGTGTACTTAATTAAAGATCATGCAGGGAAAGTTACTGATGCAGTGATGCTGTGAAGCTGAATAGAAAGCCGCCTTCATTGCTTTCAATAAGTTTTAGTTTGAATGATTTGGAGAAATTAGTCAACAAGTCAGCGACTTTTGAGTGACCTTATGGTTGAGAATGATAGTACTTGGGTGAGGGTCAAGGCCTCTACGATACTGATGCGGTTTATCTCAGATGTGGGTCTAGAACGGTGAAAACTTGAAACTTACATGTCAATCAGTTTTTTTTCCCTGGTCTTTTGCAATTGATCATCTTGATTTATTAGCCTTTTTTTAAAAATAAGTTTAATCTATTTATTTTAAAAAGGGACCGAAGAAGTATAAAATATTTATTTCTTTAAGTGCATTTTGAAAAAACAATTAACATAAATAATTGTTGAAATGGTTTTTTAAAATAATTTTTTAAAAATAGAAAATATGTGAAGAAAATATAAAAATTTAGCATTTGTCATTATAATATTACATTTTTAAAATTAATAGACTAAACGATTACAAAAAATAACTACTAATTTTTCTTTAAATATATAGTCTAAAACATTTTAATCCTCACAAATTTGATTCAAATTAACTAAATGTGTTAAATTTAAAAATTCAATAGATTATTTTATAAAAAAATAGAACATTACATGAAATGACACCTTAAGAATGGCTTTTATTTTGTACTTCGAAACTATTTTAAACATATGTTTAGAAATATATTTTTTATATATGTGTTGAAAAGCACAAAAATCGTTAAAATTTCAATAACTTTGATGACGATCATTTATCAGAACATCGATAAATTATGTTATAATTTGAAAAAAAGTTTGAAGTATAAATACTATATTTGAATATGTGTTTAAATAATATTATTTTTTTTTAACATGTATTCAATTAATTTTGAGTAAAAATTAATTAGGAGATCAAAAATTGAAAGTGGTTAAAAAGAAAAATTATTTAACTTTTAATATAATTTTACTTTTGGAACTAAAGTTTCTAAATTTAAAAAATTAGGGATAAAATACTATAGAAAAAAGAAGATAAGAAATAATGTTGCACGTTTTCAATAATTAAAAATTTAACATTATAGATTATGCTTAAAAAAAGAGACGAGGAGTGACAAAATAAAAAATCAATTAATGATCTAATATTACACAATGTTATCTTTTACTCTAATTACACATAAAAATTCAAGAAATTTGAAAAGATCCAAATGAAAAAGCTTAAAAATGTAGCTCCTAATGAGATTTTTTTTAATATTTTGAAAGTTTCACTTTTTTAAAGATAGATAAAAAGAAAAAAAAATGGGTAAAAAGTGAGTAGGATTCTTAATACATAGATGAATAAAAAAAATCTCTCTACACCTCTAACAAAATTTGCCAACTGTGTTATGATTTAAGAAAGTTTTAGAGTATAGTTATTACACTTAATCATCTCTTCAAATGAACTTTATTTTTTTAATTTTAAGTAAAAATTGATTAAGAGGTCAAAAATTAAAGGTGATAAAAAAAATTGCTCAAATTTCAATATAATTTTTACTTTTAAGACTAAAGTTTTTAAATCTAAAAAATTAGGGATAAAATATTATAGAAAAAAAGAGTTAAGAAACTAAATTGTAAAATTGAACAAGCCAAGAGATAAGAAGTTTTATGATACATAATAATAAAAAAAATGTATGAACACAATAATTCAAAAATGAAAAAAAGAGATTAAAAATGAGAAAAGAAAAAATCAATTAACGATCAAATATAATACTAAGTTACCTTTGATATTCTAAATATTTTAGATTGAAGATAAAAATCCAAGAAAATTCTAAAGATCAAGTAAAAAGATTTAAAAATTTAGCTTCCAATCTAGATTTTTTTTCTTTTAATATTTGGGCATATGTACTCATTCTTTTAAAATATAGATCAAAATAAGGGAAAAAAAAAAGAGAAAGAAGAAAGAAGTAGAAAATAGGTGTGTCATTAACACATAAAATGAGTCTGAAGTTATAAGTTAAAGAAAAAATATCCCCTACCACCCGTAATAAAATTTAACCCGCTTTTTCAGTTGGTCGATCCCTTTGTTTTAACTTTCAATTTTTATTTTTTTTTGGGGCTGTGTTGAACTTGTTATGCATGCTTCCAAATTTAGCAAGAAAAAAGAACGCCGAGCAATATCAACATATCATATACAAAACGCACGGCACCTCCAACTTCTAAACTCAACTCAAAGAGGGAGCTTACCATTCTTCTTCTACTTGTTTAACATGTAATTTGTCAATTCGTTTTGCTAAGTACTTTCTTGATTTTTTTTTTTTTCAATTCTGACCCTTCCTTCTTATTGATATATGGGTTTTGTTTCTGTATCTCTCTCTCTCTCTCTATCTGAACTTTTTTGGGTTTGTTAATTGATTTTCTTAGTTGACGCTAGATGGTCTTTTTTCTAACTACCTAATCTCTCGACTCTCCGAGTAACTGAGTTCCTTTTGAGTCTTGTAGTTGTAATGGGACCCGTCAGAGGGTTCAAAAGGAAGAAGAAATATAAGAATAAGGTTGACCAGAATGTCATGGTTTCTTATCTGGGATTCCAATCACAGCCCTTGGATTGGTGGGACCACTTCTCTCAGAGAATTACTGGTACATATTTCTCTTTACTTCCATGTTTATGCATTTTCTTCTGCTTTCAATAATTACATGGTTTTCTTTTGCTTTTTGATAATACCGATTTCGCTTATAGAATGAGTTTTAGAAAGGTGGTGTTAATGTAATACTTAGATTGAATCTAATTTTCTTCTCAATTGTTTGATGATATGTGTTATCGAACTTTACTTTTGTTTTCAGAGATTGATCTTTCTCAAAAGTTGAAAACTTGATGATATGGGTCTGTCCTGTTTATTATTCGATGCATAAAAGATTTCTTTTTTTATTATTATGGGTGACCTTTGATTGCTTTCTTTTATTCTGCTTGTATGATACAGATTTTCTGGATTCACTGCTCTGTGTTAAACTTAAGGGCATTGTTTTTTTTTTTTCCCCTTTTCAACTTCTAATCAAAATCCTGAGACAGTCTTTTAGAAATTAGAATGATTTCTATTTGTGCCTTTCTGTGAACCTTTGTCTATGTAATTAAGTTTGCTATTCTTTCGAAATTACTTTTATTATTTAAATGTATTTCATAAACTATTTTGGATAAAAAATTATCAATTTAATTGAAATATTTAAGTCATCTATCTAATATAAGAATTTATAAGGATATGTCTTAAATAAGATAAAGAAGTTATAATTTCATGTATAAGGAAGGTGAATTAATATTTTTTAACAAATTTTCCAATTTTTAGATATAATAATTGATTGAAATATATTTAAATTATACAAGTAGTTAATTAAAACAAAAAAAATATTTGAAGTATTAAATTAATTTTTTAAAATTTTCCTTTTTATATAGTATTAAAGAAATAAACTCTTAATCGTTCACTTACCTTCAGCATATTCAGATTACTGAACCACTTACCGGGATATTTTGTACTTGATCTGCATTTTCCTTCCACTGAATTCTTGTAGCATATATATTTTGAAAGACCAAACTAAATTCTAGTTTCTCCTCTCCAGGTCCTCCTTTATTTTAAGCTGACTTATATAACAATTGTTTTCTTAGATTGTTTCAATGAGGAACCATATTTAGCAACTCCTTGACTGTTTTTCTTGAAAGAGAATCACTACTCATAACTTAATTCTTATTACTGTTAAGTAAACAAGGTGTAAGTGTCAATCTTTGGATTCTCTTAATGAATTTTTTTTTTCACATGAGTGGAATCTACAATTTAATAACTTGGTTTAGTTCTTCATTATAAACTTAGGATTCATTAACTTCAACATAACTTCTAAAAGATTAAGAAATCAATTAGTTTTATTTATCCTTCTTTATATTTTCTCTCAAAAACAAGTTTGTAAAAGAACAAGGGAAAGAGGATGAATATGGATGCTTGTGTGTTTTTAATTACACATTTGCATGAAATGAAGAGACTTATTAAGTTTTGTATTCTGGTATTCTCCATTCAATATCAAGAACATTTTCTGATCAACCACTTTATCTTCTACTTTTTCTGAAGTATTTCTTGACCATATTATGAAATATTTGATTTCCTTGGTTTCTCAGAAGTTAGTGATTAAACAAAGAGGTGGTGATTAATTCAAATGGGCATGTGATTCATGTATATTGCATAAACATAACACATCCTTGTAGTTAAAAAATTCTTTACGCAATCAAAAGACCAATAAAAGAGCCCAAATGTGATTAGCTGTAGAGTAAAAAAAGGTGAGACTAATCTTACAAGAGTAAGAGATCTGCAACATGAATTGGAAAGATGATAAGTTCAGATCTGCTTGGGAAAATGATTAACTGAGTGAAGTAACCATATATACTACTTTCATCGAATATGGCTTTTCACATAATTCTATATATATCTATGAAATCGAGAATTAAATTCTGATTATTCACTTTAAATTGAGTATTCGTTTTCGTCCTTTTCTTACTAGGATTGGAAATCCTGTATTTTACTTATCCATATAATTGAGTCATTGGTTGCTAAAAAAAAAAAAAAATCCTTCAAATCCTTGTTATTTGACTCGGATTTGTTCTAAAATAATCGACGCATTTCTGGATTTGGATGCTGAGGTCCAAAACTCCAAATATACTTTCTTTCAATCAGAAGAAAACTGATTAGGGCAAGCCAATTTTCATTATTCAGTTGTTTTCTGTATCTTTTTGAAATATTGTCATGTTTGAATTACTATGAACATTATTTTACAGTTTAGAATTGTATGTTTGACTATGCAAACATACTTTTCTATGAATACAGTACAAGGTTCTAGACTTCTAGTTACTTTTGTTTTTATCACACAACTGTGCACCTGAGTTATTAACTTTAGCGCAAGGTACGTAAGAAATTACATGCCAATGGCTTTGTCAACCTGGTTGTTAGTGGAGAAGGTGCTTTTAGTATTTAAATGTTCACTTGAGATAGTATGAGGCAGGGTACGAACTTTACACTTATAAGACAGTTCACAATCTTATAATTTCGTTCTTTCTAGGGCCTTTGTCTCAATCAAAGAGTTCAATGAAATTCGAATCAGTTTTCAAGATTTCAAGAAAGACATTCACTTATATCTGCTCACTTGTAGAGGAAGATATGATGGCCAAAACCACAAAATTTACTGATTTGCAAGGTAAACCTTTGTGTTTAAATGACCAAGTAGCTGTTGCTCTTAGGAGGCTTAGCTCTGGTGAATCATTATCAAGCATTGGTGACTCATTTCGGATGAATCAGTCAACTGTTTCTCAAATAACTTGGCGGTTTGTTGAATCAATGGAAGAAAGAGGGCTCCATCATCTTCACTGGCCTTCGACTAAAAGGGAAATGGAAAAAATAAAGTCCAAGTTTGAGAAAATTTCTGGCCTTCCAAATTGTTGTGGTGCAATTGACACTACACACATTATGATGACTCTGCCTACAACTGATAAAGAAAATGATGTGTGGCTTGATTATGAGAAAAATTGCAGCATGATCTTGCAGGCAATTGTTGATCCAGAAATGAGATTCCGTGACATAATTGTTGGGTGGCCAGGAAGTTTGAGTGATGTTCTTGTGCTTCAAAGCTCAAGTTTTTTCAAAATGTCTGAAGAAGGGAAGAGGTTGAATGGGGAAGAGTTGCTTCTATCAGAAGGAACAAAGGTAAGGGAATATATTGTAGGAGATGCAGGGTTTCCTCTATTGACGTGGCTTCTTACTCCTTATCTTGGAAAAGACCTGTCAGATTATCAGGTTGAGTTTAATAAACAGCTTTATATGGCACAAATGGTGGCACAGAGAGCGTTAGCAAGGTTAAAGGAGATGTGGAAGATAATTCAAGGAATTATGTGGAAACCTGATAAGAATAAACTGCCAAGGGTTATTCTTGTTTGCTGCATTCTACACAATATAGTTATTGATATGGAAGATGAGATTCAAAAAGAAATGCCATTGTCTCGCCGACACGATTCAGGTTACAAGCAGCAAATTTGTGATTCTGCTGACAAGTATGCCTCCATTATGAGAGAGAATCTGTCTTTATACTTATCTGGAAGGTTGTCTTCTCAAAAAGATTACTCTGTCCTAACAACTGGACATGGTTGATGTAGAACTCATGAACCTTCATGTCTTTATTTGTTAGATGGACAAGGCTTTTGGTCATTGTTGAAAGTACAATTTTGCTTATTAATGTGCAACTCTATGTTATATATCGTTCTTCAGAAAAGGTTTGTCATTTATAACGATCATTGTCAGATAGAAAACTTCACTAACTAGCAGTGAGTAGTTTTACTAAAGTCGTATGGTATTAAGGGAAAAAGTTCAAAATCACTGATGTGATTATACATATTCTCAGTTTCTTCTCTGCTGTTATATTTATTTATATGTTCATAGTTACTGATCATTACAATATTTTCTACTAGCAAATATGGATTGGTTGGATAGGAAAAATGTTACATTTCTCAAAAGAAGACGATGACAGAATTAAAACTCATTTCAACATTTTTTTCACAGTTTTACTAGTTGAAGCACCACAGATTATGACTTTCATAGCTATCTATTGACAATGAGGAATATTGTTTTGAACAATATAAAATTATTGTTTGCTCCCGAGTAAGTAGAGTGTATGCTCTCACGCTGGTTCTAGTTTGAACTACGGTTGTCAGCGGGGTGGGATAGGAGGAGGAGGAGGAGGAGGAGGG
Organism: Hippophae gyantsensis; assembly: GCA_030763125.1. Classification (NCBI taxonomy): domain Eukaryota; kingdom Viridiplantae; phylum Streptophyta; class Magnoliopsida; order Rosales; family Elaeagnaceae; genus Hippophae; species Hippophae gyantsensis. The sequence goes on from CM061033.1 coordinate 52,797,487, forward strand.
AAGAGATTTCCTTGTTTTTCATTCTCGATTTAAAATTTATGTTCCATCCTTGCTTATAATTCTTACTGAAACATATCAAGATTCCTGTGGAGAAAGAGAATCAAGTGATCTTCTAATTATTTTTTTATTTTTATTATAAAGAAAAAAATTATTAAAAAAACTAAATCAATGATAAATATGTTATGATAAGTGTAAAAAGAAAACTTCAAGCAAATGAAAAAAAAAATCGAAAAATGAAATACATATAACAATAAATACATATTATATTAATTAACTTTAATAAAATCTCATTACAAACTAATTTAAAATAATAAAATAAATTACAAATAATAAAAAGTTTTTCAATTTTTAAAATTTAAATAAATAATTATTTTTATAAAAATAACTACTTATTTTTTTATAAAAAAATAACTTAAAAATAAAATATAATATATATTATACATTACATAAACAGTCTTATTTTCAACCTACTTAAAATTATATATTAAAATAAAGTATATAATTTCGATAAAAAATATAATCCCATCCTTACCCCACCTTTAACTAAAATCTTATCACAAACTAATTTAATAATAATGAAAATTTCAATTTTTAGAATTTAAATAAATAATTATTTTTATAAAAAAAATAAATACTTATTTTTTATAAAAACATAACTTTAAAATAAAATATAATATATATTATACATTACATAAAAAAAATTGTTTAAGTTTCAACCTACTTAAATTTATATATTAAATATATAGCTTCAAAAACCATGACAAAAAAAATACAATCCCATCCTTTCCCCCACCTTATATATATTCCCATTCTTCATTTTCTATTTAATTGTTCCCATACTTGTTTCCAACCAAATGATCCCCACAGAAATTCACTCCATAAAAAAATTGACAGTCCTAATTTCAACCCAACATACAAATTACTATCATTTCAAGAAAATGCTTGCCCTAAGCCAACATTTTGATACATGACAGTTTAATCTACATATGACACGAGATTATCCACTTTAATCCATAAATGTAAATTCAACGGACTCATGATCCTAACTTCACAGTTTAATCGAACCTCACAGCAAATGCATCACATTTCATTAGCCTAACTTCCTTAGTACGACATCATTTATAGCAAACGATGCTGATGTATGACGATTGTGACTGAAACAAGGCTTACACTCTACTAACCGCATAAGGTGTGCTGTCTTAATAGCAAAGCCTAATAAACCACCATATTCGTTTGGTATATCATCATAAAATGAGGTACCACTAAATCCAGAAATTACAAAGCACGTCTCAAACCAACATTATAGTAAATGAAATTCATGTCATATACTCACATGAACTATAAACATTTCACATAAAACCCAGATACTAAGATGACTCTCCATTGCATGATTGACACTTAATGTTAGTTGGAGCGGCTTCTCATAACATCAAGACCCATCTCAGTAGGATCAGTAGCTTGTAACTCGACCTGAATGCCATCCAACTCTCTCTTAAACCTGTCTTTAGAGCTTGCGTAGATCATCTTGCTTCTAACCTTCGATGAGTCAGGAGACCTTCACATACATCAAGTACAAACAAAGTAAACAACCAATTAATCATAAAACTCCTGTTGAGTTAATAGCGTGAACAAAAATGGTAAAAAAATCCTAAAACTCTCTAGCAATACCAGGCAATGAAAAAAATCTTGCTCTTCTGACAGTTCTCTTCGGTCACATAATCAAAGTCATATACAGCATATCGACACTCATCCGTGGGAAGGCTGGCAGCAAAGTCCTCGTAGCTACCAGTTGCTTCACCATGTTTTTCCACTATAACCTGCTTCTGCTTTTCCTCAATCTTGAAGACTATGAAGCGGTAAGTTCTTTTTGCCTTCAACTCTAGAAACTTAAGCTTGCAATCATCATGCACGGCCATACCTGACGCTGCATTTGCCTGGAACGTAGGAAAGGGATAAGAAAATTGAAGCAAACATCAAATATCAAATAAATCAAACTCAATTCTGAATGCAAACATCACCAAAACTTATCCTTTCAAGGAAAAAAAAATGTTTCAATCAGAATTTACCAACAGTCCAAAACATCAGAGTTTCTCTACCAGAATCCTAAAATTATTGCTTTTCAACTCCTAAGGTCATTCATTCTTGATGCTTTTGAATTGATTGTAATCTCCTATCAGAAAACGATCTTCGCAAATTAATAAACACTACTCCCTCCTATTGCAAATTTATCCTTATTTTGTCCCTTTACAATCAAAATTTTATTCACGAAACCTATTGAACGTGAAACTGTTCCGGGACCGTGTAAGAATTGTCTATTTTTTTCCCATAAATAAATAAAAAAGAATCACCTAAATAGGCGTCTTAGTTACAACGAAACCAAGTACCATCGCACCTAGCATGTCATTTGCAATTTATGAGCCTAAAACACCAACTAAGCTGACAAGCAATAAATCATACTAACGTCAACTTTTCAACAGAATATACGCCGCCTAGCCTGAAATAGCATACCACGTAAAGTAATGAAAAGAAGCATAACAAATTTTACAAAAGAGAACTCAATGTAACGGTTAAGGACACCATGGCAGGGGTAAAACAATTAATGATACAAAAGAGAAGACAAAAATTCTTCGATGCGAAGCCATTTAATTCAGATCGATCAACAATTCAAAAGCCTAACCCGATCTTCTTAGATAACAACAATACGAAAACTCTCATCCACGATATTTCATAGATCGGATACCAATCAGAATATTTTGAATTAAAAAAAAAACTATAAATCGTTGAAAATGAGTCAAAAATAAAGTCCTAGAAAAGAGAGTAAAGTAATCAAAGTGCTCACCATTTTACCGAAAAATATCGGAGCAGAAAGACCAGGAAAATCTAGGGGTCCGAGAGAGGGGCAGAGAAATGATAAAGATAAACTTTCGGTAACAGTAGGCTGCGAGAAAATGTTGAGGCCATTCGCGTTTGGTGACTCTCGCTACACTTACGGTGAATGCTGGATAGACAGTGACTCAACTAATTATATGTTGACACGTTTCTCATTGCCGTGAGCTAGCATCGGTTGACGTGACGTGACGCGACGCAACTCAACTGAGAAAAAAATTTGAAAGTGCTTTTTAAAACAGTTTTTAATCTGTACAAATTTCCTCTTTTTAATTTTTCAAAAGTAGTGAATTGTATGTCAAATTCGTTTAGATATGTAAAAAAAATTGAGATTTAAATAGATGCATATGAATGTAAATTTGGACAAATCGATCTAACTAAGCCTGAAATTTTGAGTTGTGGCTGGTCTCGACTTGAAGTTTAGAAGCCCGCATATATTTTTAACTCAGGCCACTCCATCTTCCTCTAAAATCATTTAGCTATATTTATGCATAATTATTTTGAACTTTAAATCGATTTAGTAATAAATAGTAAAATAATATCATTAAACCAATAAAATTATATGTATTTTGTAAAACTTAAACTTAAAACACATTTTAATCTATATTAAAATAGTTGGCAAAATATACATCTTACAATTATTTAAATATAATTAAATCATACTTCTTTGAGTTTAGTTAGATTCATTCAAATTATCATTCAATTTAATTAAAATCTTATTTGATAACGATTATAATTTATGATTAAATAATTTATTTTATCCTTTATGATTTGTGATTTTTAAATTTTTTTAATTAATATGTTTGGTAATAACTTTTACTTAATAATTTTAAAAAAAAATTAAAAAAATATTTACATGTTTGGTTATGTTTTATTTTTTTGAAAATTTAGAAAAATAAAGAAATTTTTTTGATTGTTATTTATAAATTTGATATTTTTAATTATTTTATTTAAATATTTATAAATTTAAGACTTAATTTATTTTCTAAAAAATATTTTGTAAAAGTAAAAAAAATAGAAATTAGAAATCTAATTCAAAAATATTATAAGATTTTTAAAAATTTATGAATCAAAAGTTGTCGTAAAATATACTACTAATTGAAAAATTACTTAAAAAATTTGAAAAATTTATTAAAAAAGATATAATTTTCAATAGGTAGGAATATATGAGTTGTAGTTTTTTTTTTTAAAAGACATGGTTTGACTTCTATAGTAATTATTTTATAAGACGATAATAATCAAATCTACGGGAATAAGTATTATATATTTATTTTTTTAAAAAAATTAAACTTAAATTCTAAGGAGATTTATATACGTCACAAATTTTAATTAAGTTATATAGGTATTGAATTTTTAAAATATATTAATTTTTATATTTATATTTTTAAATTTTTATACATATATCTTAAAATTTTAATTTTTAATTTAAAAATATATATTAGTAACCAAGTTGTACGTATGAATTTTAAAAAAATTAAGAACTGCACTGTAAAATTAAAAAAAAATTAAAGATTTATATATAAATTTTAAAAATTAAATCATACAATTTAGAGTACTTAAATATTAAAAAAATCAAAAATATCTTAAAATTCTCGTGTTTAGGTTGATCGGCAGCAAAATGATTGATGGCTCGATGACATTTTGCGCATAACGAGGACAATGGTGAGATGAAGTTTGTGATTTATAAATAGATTTTAAAATTTTAAAAATTGAATAAATTAAACCGGTTAGAAATTTTTATCTTATAAAATTGACTAAAATCTATTAAAAATACTATTATCGTAAATAAATTTTAATTTTATTATTTTATAAAATTAATTAATATATTTTTATTTATATTAATTTTAACATCTAAACTTAATAATGTTTAAAAAAAATTCTTTTTTTCTGTTTTTTCTTTTAAGAGTGAGAAATAAATATCTTTTAACATAATAGATTTTTATAAAGTTTTTATTTGTTTATTTTCAAATTTTAACTATTCATTACATATTACGTATTGACTTCAGATAAGTTTTATATTTTAAAGTACTTTTTAAGTAAGTTTAATTATTTTGTATCATTTTTGATGCACTGTTATTAACCACAAATCTATATCACGATGGGTTCTTGTTCAATGAAATATGAAATTTTTTATTTATATGTTTATTAACAAATAATGTCATACAAGATACATAAAAATGATACAGTACATGGGTGGGAAATTTAGATAAATGGGGAGCCTTTTTAGTACTTTCTTAACTCATCTTAACCAAAGTATCACATATTGGCCCGATGGGCCTGAAACACGGACCCTAAAGCAAAAGCACTTATTAGCCGAAAGGGGTTACACAATAATTTTGAAATCGATACCAAACCAATATATACGAACTAGGGTTTTATGATTCTTCCTTCTTACAGTCTCTCTATCTAAAACTAAAGCGCCAGCTTTAATAAGTCGCAGTAAACTCTAGGAGGCGCTTGTGCAGAGTTTAACAAGGTATGTAAAAATTTCAGACCTAATCCTCTATCTCTTTTATCTTTTACATGACACCTCTGGTATGAATGAAGATTTAAGCTATTTTTCATCCTACTTATGATTTGTGCGTGATGACAAATATTGTCTCGGATCTGGCTTGGTAGGAAATTTATTGATTACTAAAGGTATTGCGTAAATATTTTTAAAATGTTATAAAAGGTACGCTGTTATTGGGTTTTGTGTACCTTTATTGCAAGTATTGATCCATATTATGTTCAGAGACGTTCGGGTGCTCATTGTTGCTGTTGCAAATTGTTAATCTTAGTAGAAAGGCTTTTAAGAAGCTATGATTTCCAAATCTTAAAGATTTATGTTCTTTCTTTAACATATTTATAAAAAAGATGAGTTTTTGTTCACTAAACTGATTCTAGATATGCGACGTGGAAAGGGATGATTTTTGTAGGTAGTAGAGTTTTTATCATGTCTCTTTTATTCTTTTATTTGAGTTTGACCGCAAAGCTTTGATGATCTCAATATTTATTCTTTTTTTGTTCCAAAAATATAGCAACAACAATGGTGAGAGTTAGCGTTCTCAATGATGCTCTCAAGTGCATGTACAATGCTGAGAAAAGGGGAAAGCGTCAGGTGTTGATCAGACCTTCTTCCAAAGTGATCATCAAGTTTCTTATAGTGATGCAAAAGCATGGTATAATTTTATCTCTTTTGAACTTTATTTGATTCTCATATAATTTTCTATAGTTATATCGTGGTTGTGTACTTTTTAATATTTTGAGTGTTTTTCTTTGATAGGATATATTGGAGAATTTGAGTATGTTGACGATCATAGGTCTGGGAAGATTGTTGTTGAATTGAATGGAAGGCTAAACAAGTGTGGGGTTATTAGTCCTCGTTTTGATGTAGGTGTCAAAGAAATTGAAGGATGGACTGCAAGGTTGCTTCCATCTAGACAGGTTGGCACTGTTCTCTGGATTCACATTACTTCCAATCTCTTTAAAACACATAAGAAGCTTTAACAAATACATAATACGTTTTCAGTTGAAATGCAGTGTCTTTTGCTCTTGTAGGTCTCTGTAATTGATCACTTCAGTTGTTATTGTTTGAATTTTTTCTTGGATCCCAATTTTAGTTAGATTTATCTTTTTTTTTACGCTTAGCATGACCTGTTTCTTATTCATGGTTATAATTTGGGGAGCAGGGCCGGAAAGGTTTTTTATATTAGGTCACTGGTATCGTTTGATTTCTTAGATTAAAAGTTGCGTCACTTAGTCCATTACTTCATAAAAATGACTAATTAAAGGCAAAACACATTATTTTAATGATTTTTTATTATAATATTATTTTTTAAAGACATGTTAATATTAAAAACCATTAAAATAATATTGTTTGGCCTTAATTTACTTTTTTTTTGCAAAGTTAAAGAACTAATTGACATCATTTATAATACCAAATGACCTAATCTAGGGAACCTTTGTGACACTTTTCTCTATATTTTAATCATTACTATTTATATCATTGATGTAGGATAAGAATGTACTTTTATGGTTGAACAGAAAGTTATCTCCTTAGTGCCTTATAGTTTTGTTTCTTGATACTGCTTGTTCCATTTTTAGTTTTCCTTACAATATACGAGTATTATTGTATGAAAATTGTTTACATTTATCGCCTTAGTGCTTGATTGTTGTGTTTCTTTACAGTGCTTGTTCTATTTTTAGTTTTCCTTGCAATATATGAGTACTATTGTATGAGAATTGTTTACATTCTCTTGAATTTGTGACAATATTTTTGATAAATAAGGCTGTATATGGCCCCCAGGCATATTTAATGCTTGACATATCACATGGTACAATATAGATGATAGAACAACACAGGTATAGTTGCTTTTGCTGTTTCAAAGCCTGTATAGTTGGTATTCATTAAGATGCTTGTTTATTGTTGAATTTTTGCAGTTTGGATACATCGTGCTGACAACTTCTGCTGGCATTATGGATCATGAGGAGGCCCGAAGAAAGAATGTAGGTGGTAAAGTGCTTGGTTTCTTCTACTAGATTAGGTTTCGAGATATGAGACCAAATTTTTCATAGACGAGATATTTTATGTATTCGGGACCTGCATAGATTATGTTTGTTTTTAAATATGTTGTTTTAAGTTTTTATTTTATATACAAGTTTTCCCATGTTTTAAGACAAAAATGTTGTTTGGCTACCCTGCGGCTTGGAATATCATTCCGATCATTATGTCATTGGATTTTACTAGATTGCAAATGAATAGATGCTAGCTCTCACGAGCTACTCTCTTTGGGTAGTGCATTCTTATTGTTGGCTGTAGGGATCTCCTAAGAAATCAAGTTCACATCCTTTGGAGTAAGTTTCACTCTTAAATCAAGTGCCCGGCAATGACCCTTTTCATACATTACTCAATCCAATTCTATGATATATCATAAACCTCAAGAAAAATGAATTGTTTTGGTTAATAATTCATCTTACGTTGATTACATCAGGAGTCCCCTAACTGGTAAGATTAGATGTTAGTTATGTTTAACAAATATTCAATGAGTATTCGACCCAAAAAAAGTCTCTTTTGAAAGTCTTTTTTTTTGTAAAATAATTCTTACTCTTAATATTTATAACAAAAATAGTTATCATAATACTTACCCATACTTTCAGTGCTATTTTTATTGTGGTATTGTTTGTGTTTTGGGTGTTACTGAGATAATTTTTCTAGTGCGTGGGGTGAGACTTGAGACTTGAGAGTGTAAGTATTATACATTATAATCATGATTCCGAACCAAAATTATTATGTCCCTTCACTTCTTTTTATATGTATACTAGTAAATGCAAATGCGTCTTATACATTAATTTATATTTATTTTTTATTTTTGTCTCAAATTAAAAAAAAATTATTCATCAATATAATAAATTAATTACTAAACCTACACCAACTATTTAATTATGAATCACTGAAGTAATTTATTGTTTTCTACAAAGTTAACATGATTCATATTTTAAATTGTATGTATTTTTTATTCTTTTTATTTTTCCTACAAATGTGACATATGTCTCATGCCAAAAAAAATAAACAAAAAAATGTATAAAATGAAAAGAAAAATAAAAGGATTTAGTAACCTAAAATATTTATGTAATTATTTAGTAGTAAAATAAGTGCTTTTTTTTACCTATTTTTATTTTGAACAATAAATATTTCATGATGAAATTGAGCTGTTTCATTAACTAAAACATTTTTCATTACATTCGTCTTCATTTGAAAATGGTTGAGCTCTTAGGGATTATATCGATTTTTTTATTGTTACTTTCTCGATTGCAATAGCATAAAGAAAAATTTACAAAAAATATTTAATTTAAAATTAATTTCATAAATATAAAGCTACCATATAATATACAAATAACAAAATCTATATAATAATCCCAGATCACATTATTGAAAATAACTTACCAGTGATGATGATAATGAACACACTAAACTAACATAAACTGAAAATGTTAATACTAAAAAAATTGTTGGATTAAACTATCCAAATGAACAAGAACATACTTTTAATAACCTGAACCAAATAAAATTCCACAAAGTGAACATTTTCTTAACAAAGTAGTTCTTAAGTTAATAAGAAAAAAAAATAATATAGAAAAAAACATGCAAAAAAAAAAAGAGTAGGATAAGGAATTGCAAATGACCTTTAATCTTTTCTTCCCATGTAATTGCAATAAAGAGTAACAAAACAATTTTAAAAGAAATTGAATGAAAGATTTAGTAACGAAATTTAGCACAATTCTTTGTATCATTCACAACCACGACTTTAATTTGCTTGAAACCAGTGATTAAGAAGGTGCATTAGTTCATAAGTTTTTTTTTAAAGTCAAAAAGCAAAACTTCATTAACTAAATCAAAATCAAACTTTCCAAAGAGATTACATCAAAACTAGTAATATCTAACAAGAAAGAAGGAAAATCAGATTCCCACAAAATAATTAAAATTTTATGAAAAGATAGAATATTTACACATACATTCGTCTCATTTTAAAACCACCAAAGCTAATTCTACCTTATGATATATCTTCTCAATTTTTCATTTTCATTATTGTCATTATATTTGAAAATAAATAACTCATTTAGCTCACAAGTTTAAATAAATAACTCATTTGACAATTTTTTAACTGAATATTTTTTTATAGTTCTATAAGTTTAATTTTCATCTTATATATGTTTTTAGCATTAATTTTTATAAAAATGAATAAAATTATAACTAGTTATATTTTTAAAATAATAAAATAACTTATTTTATATGTGTTTTCAATACAAGGAAAAACTATATATTAAGTTCTTACATTGTCTAATTTAATGTGATTGTTAGTCTTCTCAATTTAAAATAAATATGAGTGATGTGTACAATACAATGAAAGAAAAAAATATTATTAATTTATATATATATAGGGGTGAATCACATGACTTACATTTGTATAGTAATAATACTAATGATTTAAGAATATATGTGATATTTTTTATTTATTTATTTATTAATAAATAATTAAATATTTTAATAAAATTTAAATGAGTTTAATAAAAGATATAAATAAGTTTAACATAAACAATCTATGACAAGTTACCTAAAGATGACAACTCCCTTAGAATGAGTAATTCCAACAATTCCAACTTATTTAGCACATCTAATCATCGTTACAACTAAAATCACACACTGAGAACTTAATTGGCCAAAGTTACTAGCAATTCTTCGATTTATCACCCACTAAACCACCCAACATATTCATAAACTACACATTTTCTATACCACTACCTCCATAATTACACTACCCTATACCATGGATGCTTCTAAGTATGGGTATGAATCTCCATCCAATATTCCCTACACTAAATTATTATCATTATATTGCAATCTCTCAGTATTATGGAAGATTTATGCAGTCCTTATTGATGGTAAGATTTATTTCAACAACTTCCTTAGAGCGATGAAGATGGCTTAGGGCTCGGGGAGACAAACATAGATTTAAATCGCAAGACTTAAATAGGGTTGTACTTTTCCTATATAAATTTTTCAATGGTTGGGGGCAGTTCCAAAAATTATTTACTATCACATTATAAGGGCAAACGGTTGGTGGCAGTTCCACTTACTCACTTCCCTTCCGTCAACTAATTTTGCTGAATGGTTGCACAACTTAATTATTAGATTGAGAAATTATGGTACTAAACTAATGATCACAAAGGTCAAATGGTTTTTTGTTTGCTGTTATTCTTTGATACTTTTGGAAAGGAATAAAGGTGCGCAGAAGTCTTTGAAGGTGTTCCTATAAATCCTCTACGAACACTGACCTTGGGCATGCACACTAGCGTAAGCTGTGATGAGTGGAGCCAAAGGAAGTAGCATTGGAGGTATTGTCACTTGATGTAAATGGTATTATGTTAGGGGGTGCACACTTGATTATACCTTTGTCGTTATTTTCTCTTAGAAATTCAAGTCTAACTTTGAACCTAAAAACTAACTTGTGAGTTAAAAGATTGTACATTGGTCGATGTAAAACTTAACATTCTCCTCCACATCAGTTGAGGTGAATCCAAAATGTGTCGTCAGACACTTGAGTACCAATGGGGGGCAAAGAAACCAAGAATCTAACTCTGATATCATCTTAAAAACTCAGACCTAATTATGAACACAAAAATCAACTTGTGAGTTAGAGAGTTATCTAAACTTATAAGCAACATTGTTGACAAACTCTTGACTGATTAAGACTTAACATCCTCAATGTAAGAAAGTTTCAACTCTAATTTAATTCAATGTTAGTTGTTCAAAGGACTTTCCTATTGACGTATTTCGATGAAACGGGAAATAAGTGATGTGGTAGAGTTTACAAGACATGTCGAGCAAATTTGAGGCTTCAGATAAAACATACCATAAGACAATCTAACAAAGCAACAACTTGGGTGATAAGAGAAGCAACATCAGGTGTCTTGAATCTGTATTGGGTCTCGATGCCTCCCACTAGCTTTAATAAATTAATTATATTATGATGCATGTAAAACCACCAAAATATGCATAGCAGAAAATCAAAGTCTTGGAACTCAATCCTTTTAACAGGAACAACAACAACAACACGCAATTAATAAAACCCAATTAAGAAAGAAAACATAGTTATAAAGTAGCTTTAAAAAAACTACTGAGCCATAGCAAGAAGGAGATCGATTATTTGAGGCCGATCAATCATTCTTGTTGAAAGAATAGTATTCTACATTTCATGATTTTCAAATTCTACAAGAGATCACGCGATTCATAACTCATGATCTCCATTTGATCTCTCACATAGAAGCTAAACCATCTGTAAAGGAACCTTCAGAGAACCGTACGTGTCCAATTTAAGAGAAGAATTAAGAAATACCTTCTTTATTTATATATGGACAATAAAAAATAAAGCCCTAATTAATACCCAGAATTCTCTTTTACTTTCTTAGGTATTTTCTGTTTTTTTTCTTTGCGTGGACTTTTAAGTAATTTTTTTTTTGGTCAAAGCTTCCCTTTAGGCCATATTATAATATATATAAACTAAGGTTGATTGCGAGCTTGCTTTCTCAAATTAAAAAATGCTTAAAATATCAATTCAATTTCTATGATATGATTCACTAATAAATAAACAGTGAAATCGATGAATTGTGCGTGCGTGAACAAAAAAGATGAACACATAATATAAATTCACAAGTACCTGTCAAGAAACTGCAAAAGAAAGGCAAACGTACGTAGAAGAAAAACAAAGTTATTAGAAACTTTAGTAACCGAATCTAAGCATCAACCATTCAAACATGAGAAGCTAATGATTCTCAGCAAAACAAGTCCTTCATGATCACATTGAGTTCATATGATTTCTTATAAAATAAAATAAAAACAAGAGATTAGCATTTTTTTATATAGCCTGTACATGATTATTGCCAAAGATTTGTAGTTGCCCTAAGCTTTGCTCCATAGCATAGCATCAAGTTTCTTCATCGTCTTCGTTGTCTTTGCTTCCAAACATACCCATCTTGGATTCCACTATCAACACCAGCCAGTGCTTCCATGAACCTTATGTGGAGAAATTAGGGCAAGAAAAAAATCTGCTAGTGATTTTGAAAATGTAGAGGAAAGAAGAGCACTCGTAAGATTTGGGAAGGTGATGATGGTCATGAGTGTTTAGTGGATTCTTGTAGGAGTAGGATGGTGGAGGAAAGGATCTTCCTTGGCATATTCCTTGGAGAACAACTTTTTTTTTTTTTTGGGTTCTCTTTTACTCACATCACATAGCCAATTTTTTAGTTTTTTAGTTTTTTTTGCTAAACAATTTATTTAGTAATTTATTAGTGTTAAAGACTTATCATTTTCTCTCATTTTAAATAAATCATAACAAATACAATTTAATCTAAAAATAGCACTCTGTGACTTCTAAACGGACGTTGAAACAAGACACGTCATCAATCTGATATCTAAAGTTAGTGATTAGTGATTAGCTTTCCAGTTGTGCTATGCAAAGTGTGCCTAAAGTTTTTTACTTCATGTTATAATTTTTTTTTTAAGGAATGCTCCGTACATAATAGATGATAAGAAGGGATACAAATATAAATATATTTTATGAATAATATATAAAAATATATTATAATATAATATGAGAGATATAAGTTAGGAAATCCAATTAAACTCAATAGTGACCTAGTTTTGTGATAAAATAACTCAATTTATAAGATTATATTGGGACAGCTTATACTTGTATATCCAATAAATCCTATAATCCTAATTTTAAACTAAAAATAAGATTCAACAATTACATACGAAGATCTCGTTACATGTAAAAAAAATATTAATTAAAATTTAGTTAATTAATTAATAATAATGATAATAATAATATGTCTTAATAGTAGAGAGACATGGATTTCTATGAATGAAATAGTTAATCCTTAACGAATAAGTCAACTATATCAATAAAATGAAATAAAGAATAAGTGATTTAAAAAATAAAAATAAAAAGTAAAATAATTTTGATGTAATTGATTTTTTTTTAATAAAATGATTATGTATTTATAGGTAGTTTTTTTTACTAAGAATGTAGTTACGGATAATTATTGTGAAAATGATGTTTTTCATATTAAAAAAAGATGTTAAAGAAGATAAACAGGAGTTATAGAAAAAGAACTAAATAAAAAATAAAAAAAATACAGGCATAATTTAAATGAATTAAAAATATATGGATATATCAAGAAAAAAATTAAAAAAATAATATTAAACATTGAAATTTTGAACATAAGAATCGAAGGAGATTATTTAAGGGAAAAAATTACTTTCGTGGGTGCAAAACGAACTTTTTTCATGCCAAAAAATGCATCCATGTTTAAAAAAATTAATGAAAATTAAAAAAAACATTAAATAAATATTACATTTTGTTGTATAAATAACGTGGTTATTCAAATGACTACATTTTTAACCCTAATAAAAAACATATATTTAATTTTTTATAATATTTTAAAAAATATGTTCATTTACATTGTTATAAGCAAAATAGACATATATTATTGTTTTCAAAGACTTATAAATAAAATTTTACGAAAAAATGAATTATAACATACAATTGAACATAAAAATTATTAATTAAGATTTAATATAGGTGGCTATGAGAATATACACAATTGCTAAACAATACCTAGAAAACATAGAAAAAATGAGAACTGTTCTGAATAATTACCCTCGACAATTAACACCCACAAGACTCGCGGGTCAAGAAACATAAAGATCATGAAAAAGGTAATGGAGATTAAATTTGCGAAAAGTTTACATTATCTCTCGAATTCCTTCTCTGAAGAAGTTGTTATTGAAGAGGACATCGAGATTGTCTCTTCAAGTTTGAGAAAGATGTAATCATCGATCCTTTTGATGGTTAATCTATTATGATATTAGATCAAGAAAGACATAAGATCAAAGAAGCTAAAAAAAGATAAAATCTAACAATATAAATGTATAAAAAAAATTAATTTTGTCTTTTACCCGGTCTATATTTTCCCAGAAAATATACAAGATATTGTAAATATTTAGTTATTTGAATAAATTCATTTTTTTAAATAAACCATTTAGATTTATTCATTTTTTTAATGATAATTATTAATTTTAAAAAAGTAACAAGTATAAATGATCAATTTTTTAATTTTTTTTTATTTTAAAAATACATTGAAAGATATTCGTATTAAAACTTTCTTTTTAAGAAAACATATTTTAAAAAAAACTAGAATTTGATCGATTGAACTAAACTATTGTTTTTTAAAATAATAAACTAAATTATCATTTTTTTAAAGTTAATAAACTAATATGTCATAAAAAATATTAAACTTAAGTGCTCTAGTTACATTAAATTGATAAATTTAACCTATATTTATCTCTAATAATAATTAGTAAGATTGAGAAAATAATTTGATGAATCGAGTAGTTTAAAAAATTTGATCAAATCTTTTATTTTTAAATTGAATTAAATTATAAGATTTTATAATTTCATTAAATTTATAATGAATAATATATAATTAATTTGAATTAATATATTTTATAATTTGTTATAATTTAATTATAATCAAATTATAAATAAATATATATATTTTATTTATATAAAATAATTGGTATGATATATCCATATATATAATATTGAAGAGAGTTTCCATGATAATATTTCTAAAAATAGAGTCATAATAGTAAAGTTTATCTACAATATTACAATACAACTATATAGTATATAAATAATTTAGTTATTTAATATATTTTTATTTTTAATTTTCAATAAAAAATATTAAGAGGTAACAATGGTCCCATTTTATGTGAAATTGATCAATTAAATTAGATATCATAAATTTTATTATTATAAAAAATAAGTACATTTAGTCTAATAATTATTAAAAATAAACATTTTATTTTTATAATTACTTAAAGTTATAAATTTTAGTCACAAAACTTAAGTGTATTTATTATATTAAAGTATCTTATTTTTATAAATTAGAGAATTAAATTAATATATTTATAAATAACGAAATTAAATTAATCCATTTTACATAATAATAGAATCTTTAAAATTTTTATCTCTTAAAAAATATATATTTATTTTCGTATAAAATTAAAAAATATATTCATTTATTTATAAAAAAATAAATATATTTTTTTGAAGCGTTAAAAATAAACTCTCCGTGTAAAAAGAATTATATCATATAGTTAAACTCTTTTTCTAACAAGAATTATATCATATAGTTAAACTCTTTTTCTAACTAATTCGTTTAAAAAAAGTGTTGTTCGATACACAAGGATTTTATTATTTTTATACTAAAATTTATTTATGATCAATTTTTAAAATATCCTTCACTAATCATGATAGGCAGTATGATGTAAGTTACATGCAAGTTTAACTTTACTATTAGAAATAATCTTTTTCTCTCATCATTTAACATTATTATCTTGTAATATTTTTTTAATTTTATGATATAATTTTATATAACAAAAAATTTATTTTTAGTCTTCTTCAACAGATATATTAATATTTTTTATAACTAAAAAACATATATTTTTAAAGATTAAAAATAAAATTAATTAAATAATTAATTAAGATAAAAATTACAGCATTAATTTTTTCCTTCATGAGAAAAGAAAGTGAAAGAGTAAATAGTTCAGGGTTGGAATTGTAATTTTTCGCCCAAGCTTATTTTTCCATTTTTACATATCTCTCTCTAACTAGAGAATTATGCATCGATATGAAAATATGTACTTGCTGTAGATTAGTGTGACATAGTTTATTTATGTATACGATAGATTTGAGTTTTGAGTTATAATTATGTTAATAATAATAATAATAATAATAATACAGAATCCAATGCATCCGAGAGTACGCTTAAGCAGTACTGTGGAGATGGATCCACGTATTACATGCTGTTAGAATATTGTTTTTTTTGTTATGTCATGTGGCTTTTTTTCATTTGTTTACAATTGTATAAATAAGAGTATTTTTGTATTTTTTTAAGTATTGATTGAAATACACAAATTGTTATTTTTCCTTTTCTTTTTCTCTCCTTCGTAATATGGTATCAAAGCAAATTTTTTTTTTCGCTCTCGCTGATCTTTCTTTCTTTTTGATTCTTGATTCTTGATTGTTCTTCAATGGCTCATGGAGGAGGAGCTCGTGGAGGTAATAGTGGAGGCAATCGGAGCAATGAAAATTCTTTCTCGGTTTTGGATAATACTGATCGTATTCACGAAGATTCCAACAGTTCTTTCTATCTCGGAAATGGAGATCATCCAGGGCTTGGCTTGGTTTCGAATCCTCTAACAGGTAGTAATTACAACTCTTGGCATCGATCTATGATTATAGCTCTTATTGCTAAAAACAAGTTTGGATTTGTTGATGGATCTATTGTTAAACCAGAAATTGGGGATAATTTGTATCATTTTTGGTCTCGTTGTAACAACATGGTTATGTCGTGGATCTTGAATGCTGTTTGCAAAGACATAGCAGATAGTATTATGTATATTCATGATACTCGAAGTATGTGGATTGATCTTCATGATCGGTTCAATCAAAGCAATGGTCCTAGAATTTTTCAACTAAAGCAACAAATTCACGCACTCACACAGGGTTCTAATGATGTTAGTGCTTATTTTATAAACTAAAATTTTTTGGGATGAATTACGTGATTTTAGACACTGCATATGTAATTGTGGAGGAATGAAAAAGTTTGACAGATTATCAACATGAAGACTATGTTTTACAATTTCTTACGGGTTTGAATGAGTCTTTTAGTCAGATCCGGGCTCAAGTCGATGAGTGATTCATTGCCTCCGTTAACAAAGTTTTTCTCCGTCATACAAGAAGAAAGACAACGATCTATGCATTTTTCTAGTTCATCTCTCTCTCCTATTTCAGCATCTTATGGAGTGGCTAGTAACAATTACGGTGCTTTATAAGGGAAAGAAGGACAAACCGAAATTGCAATACACCTTGTGGTTTCTCCAGTCACAATATGGATAAATGTTACAAAATTCATGGATATCCTCCGGTTTTAAACCAAAAGGCCGTTCTCGAGATTTTTCTAAGGCCAAACAAGTAGTCATCCAGGGTATTCCTACGACAAGTTCTTCAAAGCCACAGCTAATCGGACTTCTTTGTTCTTTGAAACTTCAAGTTAATCCAGAGAATCACCGTAATTTCGGTAACAATACTTCTCCTTTGCATGCTTTGGATGCTAATGATTGTCAACATTTGATATCTCTGTTAAGTACTCGGATGCGGGGATATCTCAGGGATACTAAAGAACAAAGACTGTGGTGTCAAACTTCTTGGTATTTCTTCTCTTATATCGGCTAATGTTTGGATTATTGACTCAGTGCTACTCATCACGTGTTTGTCATGATTTGAGTTTGTTTGATTCTTTTGATAACAACTATACTTCTACATTTGTGTACGCCTCTTGGACATTCTCGCCTCATTTTAAGATAGGCTGCATTCGATTATCGCCTTCCTTAGTTTTATCTAAAGTGCTTCATGCTCCTTCTTTCGATACAACTTATTATCCTACGTTAGTTCACTCATAAAGAGCCTCTCATGTTCGTTAATTTTTCATGATGATGGCTATGTGATTCAGGATACTCAGGGCATGAAGATTGGGACGAGTAAAAGAGTGGGGCATCTATACCATCTTAGTGTTTCAGCTTTGTATCAACCTAGCCCTAACTCTGCTATTGCTTGTAATGCTTCCTCTGTTTTGTCCACTGAGATGTTATGGCATTATCGTCTAGGACATCCTTCTTGTTTGGTTTCTCAGCATAAGGATAAGATTCCTTCTTTCAATTTTAGAGCTGAAAAAAGGCCTCTTTGTACTGTTTGTCCTCTTGCAAAGCAAAGACGTTTGTCGTTTACTTCTAATAATAAACTTTCAGCTTTACCTTTTGATCTCATTCATGTTCATGTATGGGGTCCATTTCGAAGTAATATCTAATGAAGGTTTTCGATATTTTTTAACCATTGTTGATGATCTTGCCAAGATATACTTGGGTTTTCCTTTTACATACTTAAAGTTGAGACTTAGAATATTATTCCAAATTTTATCTTGATTCGGACCCACATATGGGAAGCATATCAAAGGAGTTCGCTCGGACATGATGCTAAGGAATTGGATTTGACTCATTTCTACAACTCTAAAGGGGTTGTTCATTATTGATCTTGTGTTGAAGGCATGACAAAACTCGGTTGTTGAGCGTAAACATCGGCATCTACTTAATATTGCTCGTGCTCTTACGTTTACCAGGGTATTCCTCTCTCTTATTGGTGTGATGACCGCCTTTGCTCACCTTATGAATAAATTTTGCCATCTCCTCGTTCTAAGCTCTAAAACTCCATTTGAAGTGCTAAATAATAAGTTTCCTTCTTATGATCACTTGCGCTCTTTTGGTTGTCTATCTTTATGCTTCTACTTTGTTGAGTAAACGTGACAAGTTTTCTCCTAGATCTAGAGCTTGTATTCTTATTGGTTATCCTTTTGGGATGAAAGCCTATAGTTACTGGATTTAGAGAGTAATAAGACCTTGCTTCTCGTGATGTTGTGTTTCATGCACCATTTTTCCTCTAGTTGTTAATAGTTCCTTTCTTGATATCGTGCCTTATTCTACAACAATGTTCTTCCTTTCGTTCTTGACAATATTTCTCCTTGTTTTGAGCCGTGATGTTTCGATATTGTGCATCCTGTTGTTCCCCGCCGCTTCTTACGATTTAGTCTCTCCTATGGTTGTTTCGTTCCACTTTCTACTAGACCCTGAACGTTGTGTTAAAAAGCCAAGCTATTTGCGGGCTTATCATTGTGGTTACATGTTCTTCATGATTCTCTTGTCAATCATCATTCTACTCAAGCATCCTATTTCTAATTTTCTCTGTTATGACAAGATCAAAGGGGATTTTAAGGCTGATTATGTCCATCTCTAACACACTGAGCCTCAATTTTTTCTCTCGAAGCTTGGTATTCCCGAATGGGATAAAGCTATGGGCCGATGAGTTACACGCCTTAAGACTTCAATAATACATGGTCTATTGTCTCTTACCTGCTTTGGACATCACGCCATTGGTTGTAAATGGGTGTATAAAGTCAAGTTTGGCCGAGGGATCATGTTGAAAGATACAAAGCGCGACTTGTTGCAAGGGGTATAATCAACAGAGAGTTGATTATTTTGATACCTTTGTTCTAGCAAAGCTCGTTCTTGTCAAGCTTTTACTTGCTTTAGCTTCAATCCATGGTTGGTCTTTACATCAATTGGATGTTAATAATGCTTTTTGCATGGTGACGCTTTACGAAGAAGTATATATGACTATTCCCTCGAGGTTATAGTCGCCAAGGAAAGAAATGATTACCTCACAATGCCTTGTTTGCAAACTCAGCAAGTCCTTGTATGGTTTAAAACAAGCATCAGGCAATGGTATGCAAAATTTTCTAGTGCCTTGATTGAAGAAGGCTTTTCGTCGGTAACAAGAATCGATCATTCTTTGTTTATCGAAACGAACAAGTGGATCGGTTTTCATGGTTATTCTTGTCTATGTTGATGACATTATTATAGCGTGATGATGTGTTGTTCAACACTTGAAGAGTAAGATTAATGCTAGATTCAAGTTGAAAGATCTTGGAACTTTGGCGTTACTTTCTTGGTTTAGAAGCAACGAGAGTAGGAGCATATTGGTTTCACAAAGGTCTTATGCATTGCAACTTTTGGGCGACACGGGATACCTAGGTTGTAAACCAAATACTGCATGGAACCAAATCAAATTAAGTCAAGATGAAGAGGATTTATTGCACGATGCTTCTC
This sequence comes from Hippophae gyantsensis, assembly GCA_030763125.1. NCBI lineage: Eukaryota > Viridiplantae > Streptophyta > Magnoliopsida > Rosales > Elaeagnaceae > Hippophae > Hippophae gyantsensis. The sequence continues at coordinate 52,817,699 of CM061033.1, forward strand.
TCTTTATAGGAGGTTAATTGGGAAGTTATTATACCTCACCATCACTAGGCCGGATCTATCATATGCTGTTAATAGACTTAGCCAATTCTTGTCTCAACCAAGACTTCCTCACTTCAAAGCTGTACAAAGAGTTTTGCAATATGTGAAAAGGACTCCTGGACAAGGTCTTTTTCTTCCTTCTAAGTCTGAAGTAGAACTTAGAGCTTATGCTGAAAGTGATCTATCTACAACAACTGAAGTTCAATTCAAAGTTTTCTCACGATCTTTGATTGGCTGGTCAGGTCTTTGACAGGAACGTCCATATCGAGTTATTGTGTATTTTAGGAGACTCGTTGATCTCCTGGAAGTCTAAGAAACAAACTACGGTCTCTGCCTTCAAAATTTGAAAGTACTGCAGTCCACGGGCTAATGCCACCTGCGAGCTGACTTGGTTGTTGTCATTGTTGAAAGAGTTTGGGGTAAGTCATTCTAGACTTGCTTTGCTATATTGTGATAATCAAGCTGCTTTGCACATTGCAGCGAATTCTGTTTTCCATGAGCGAACAAAACACATAGAAATAGATTGTCATTTGGTTCGTGATAAAATTCAGGCAGGAGTTTTGAAGACATTACATGTTTCTACTCGGAATCAATTAGCAGATATATTCACTAAGGCTCTTCATCCTTCCATTTTCAAAGGTTTGTTGGACAAGATGGGACTGATCAACATCTATTCTACATCTTGAGAGGGAGTGTTAGAATATTGTTTTTTTGTTATACCATGTGGCTTTTTTTCATTTGTTTACAATTGTATAAATAAGAGTATTTTTGTATTTTTTTAAGTATTGATTGAAATACACGGATTGTTATTTTTCCTTTTCTTTTTCTCTCCTTCGTAATACATGCGGGGAACAAAAGAACCAATACTCCTCGCAGTTTGATTGGATCGCACTCTGATATCTCTCCCATGTCGTCGACCACTTGCTAAGCTTCTCCAAAGCCCAACCAAAAGGTAACTTTCTGTTTCCCTCTACATGATCTCCTTCAATTTATGCACTTTCTTTTTTATTTATATGTTTTTTGTGCTTTTTTCTTTGCTCCAATTTTGGACGCAGAAAGGGTTCGATTTTTGTGGACGTGTGATTTTGAGCTGGTGATATAATTGATGGCTGCTCCACCAGCAAGGGCTCGGGCCGATTATGATTACCTACCTTATCAAACTTCTTCTTATCGGTGACAGTGGTTAGTTATCTGTCTGTTTGATTGGTTTGGGAAAATGATGGAAAATGAAAATGGAAGTTGAAAATTTTGAGATCAAATGTGTTTTATTTTTAGTTTGTTTGAATTTAGGGATTGGCATATGTTTTGTGATCTAATATGTTTGTTTCTTTGTTTTTTTTTCTTTTTTTGTTATTTGCTCTGTTTAATAGTACCGGGTTATCAACTCGAAATATGCTGTAGTTGTTTGTGTTTCTATCACTCCATTTGTTTTAAATTGTAGGTTTTGGATTCTTTGCTTTAATTATTTTATTTCGTGATGAAATTATTTACATTGGGCAGTATTTAGGTACTTCATTTTCCACGGGATGAATTTCGTAAAAATGTTAATTCTGTCTGGTGCTCTAAAGTTTTTGTTGCATTATAGTTTAAATGAAAATCAGGAAACGACTCAATTGGGAATAAGGATGCGTCTAGAATTACAATAGTCTGATTCCCAGCCTCGCAGCCACGTTTTCATCATTCCTACTTCACTCTATATTGAAAAAGACAGGTCTTGCTTTTGTGATCTTATCTGTTCAGAAAAAAGTAAACCCAAAAAGGTCTTATTAGAACTAATTGTAATTGTGTTAACTGTTAATAGTACTTTGTGCATCCTATCGATTATGGTTAGTATGCTTGCTTTGGGGCTGAAAGTTTCATTTTTTTTTAATTAACATCACATTCTTTCCCCAACAGGTGTTGGGAAGAGTTGTCTGCTTTTGCGTTTCTCCGATGGTTCTTTCACGACCAGTTTTATTACCACTATCGGGTGTGTATCCGTTAGTACCGTTAAAATCTTGTGTGTTGAAATTCTTCCTGGATGCTTATATTTGGGCAGATAGGAACGACAATAAGATGATGAGATTAATATGTATATATTGTTAAAATAGAAAATATTGATGGCAACTAAGATACAGTTCAAGTGTTATGTTTGAATTGTTTATGTTCAGGTAAAAGGCTTAAATAAATGTATCTCTGTGATAAGTTTGGATATGGTCATTTTGTCCTGCTGCTGCTTACTAATATTTTATTGGGTAAATGCACCATCAGTGTCAATGAGCCCCCGCCTAGTATTAGTGCCTTGCATTTTCCTGCAAATTTGAAGGTGTCAAGGCTTGTTAGATGTAAGGCCCGGATGGGGGTGGTTCATGGGAAGAAAAGGATTATTCCTTGCATTCAGCCTAGCAATCAAACCAATATTTTGAAGGCCTGTTATTTATTTGAGCTGAAGTTTTTAGTACTTTCTTTTACATTTTTGTTAAACACCTGTCTGGATCTTTTCTTCTCTACAGAATCGATTTCAAGATAAGAACTATTGAGCTTGATGGCAAAAGGATCAAACTGCAGATATGGGATACAGCTGGTCAAGAACGGTTCCGGACAATTACAATGGGTATGATTTCAGGTCTTAACAATTTGAATGTGATTTCACATCTTGTTAATTGCTCCATATATTTACAGTTGGCATTTTAATGTCAATGTGACAAAATGCCGCATTGTCCACACTCATGCTGTCAATCAGGAGAAGTTGAACAGTGTTTTGCCCTAAAAGTTTGTTCCATGTTATTTTTAAGACAAATAAGTAGGAATATATTGGAAACTTTGAATCAAAAGAGGGGACTTTAGAATGGCTGGGATGATTTTATCAAGTAAACGTCTGACCTGGGAGATTTTTTAAGTTCCAGCATAGAAAATACAAGAGTTTAGGTTTTAAAATGTATTCATAATTTTTTTTCACTGTATTACCCTTTAATTCATTCTTTTTTGTTTTTTTGTATCTTTTGCAGCTTACTACAGGGGAGCCATGCGAATTTTGCTAGTGTATGATGTTACAGATGAGTCTTCTTTCAATAGTAACCCCTCATCTTCCCTTACTCTAAACATTTTAATTATCAATAGGTTGCCTGATTATCAATGGGATTTTATCTCGTAAAATTTTCGTGGATTCACAAGTCGGTCCAACCTGTAGCTACAATGGAACATTTCATCAAATATATTTTGTGTTTTATCTTATATTTTTGGGCATGCTAAATGGTATTTAGAATATTTGATTCTTCTTTGTTTGCTGACTGATGATTTTAGATCTTTATTTTTTAAGGGTGCTTTTACCACCTCTGAGTCAAATCCTTTTGAATGAGTAATGGTGGCAAGTTTTATAGTTAATTTATCTTAATATGCAGACATTAGAAACTGGATTCGCAACATTGAACAACATGCTTCTGACAATGTAAACAAGATTTTGGTGGGCAATAAGGCTGATATGGATGAAAGCAAAAGGGTAGGTTGTTTACTATCACTCACTCTCAGAAATCACACCCTCTTACTGTTTGCTCCAAAACCTGGCGTGTCAGTCATCCAATAACATGACAAAATTTGTTGATAAATTTGGATTTTTTTGAATAAAAATGTTAGATTGTAGGCAGGATCTCCTTTCCACCTCCTCTCTTTGTTTATCTGTAAAGTGACTTTGCTGCCTATCCCCATTACTTATGAGAAGGATGAACTCTTTATGGATCTAGGAACTATATTGAAACTGAGGTTCTATAGTTAATCTTGTTGATTGAATCTTTCTTTAGTGTCTATTTGATTTCATGCTTTCTCTGCTCCTCTAATTTTGTTCTTTTTATAGGCTGTACCTACCTCCAGAGGTCAAGCTCTTGCTGATGAGTATGGCATCAAGTTCTTGGAAACTGTAAGTAAAACTATGTCTCAAGATAATTAACATACAACGAATCACATATGTGACGAATTTGTTCATGAACCATGTTTTGTAGAGTGCAAAAACAAACAGGAATGTGGAGAAAGTTTTCTTTTCATTAACAAGGGATATTAAGCAAAGACTTGTAGATTCTGATTCAAGGGGTGCTGAGGTGTGTACCAAAAGAAAAACTTTTCTAGCTTTTTATTTCCTCCATTCTTTTGTGCTTTTCAGAAGCATATGATTCTTCCATCCAAAATAGTAGTACACTAGTAATATTTCATTTATTTCTCTCACTCTCTCTCTATACCCACAAACAAATGTTCTAAAGTAATTGTTTTGTTCGGTGATTCCAGCCTCAGACAATAAAGATTAACCAGCCAGATCAAGCTGGAAGCAGCGATGAAGCTGCACAAAAGTCAGCTTGCTGTGGTTAGTATGAATGCGATACTTATAGAAAGGGGGGAAAAGGTTCGGCAGGTTGTTCAAAACAAATTTTAACCTCAAATATGGTGGTCTGATGGGTTTGTATATATATATTTCCAGCTTTCTAGCCTTAGTATAAAAGAGGAAGTCCTTATCATATTGTTCCATTTAATTTGTGTAGCTGTTACTTGGCTGTTACTCTGTTATATGTTGAGAGCTTGTTGTCGATGATTTTGCTTTTTTTCTTGATGTCGATAGATAAGCTAGTTTGTTCTATTTTTATGAAGGAATGCTGAGGTGCTCTCTTCTGTTGCTCTAATTTGTGATTAGGTTCAATGTTACTATATACTCTTAACAAAGCTTGCTCATATGAACTAAATATTTTTCTAGACGTGGTGTACAATTCATACGGACGTGGAGTCGACGTAAGTGACGGTATAAAGTTTAAGCTTTAAATTAAAACAAAATAAATAAATAAATAATAAAAAGATAAATTATTACAAAATAACATCATAATACTTCTAATAATCTCATACAGTTTATAATATAACAATCTAATCACTATTAAAACATCTAAATATGATAAAGTTAAGATCCATAAAAACTTAACAAAAATATATATTAATAAAGCTCATCAAAAGCTAGCAGTTTAGTAAGTCTATCATATTCTTCAATGTCAAGCTTTAATGTCAAATGTAATTCTTATAGAATTTTAGCTCTTTAATAGTAGCTTAATAAGCAACATAAGAAGAAGCAATAAGGAAAAAATGAGAATTAAAGAATAAAAAAGATATAAGAAACAACAAGAAAAAATAAAAAATAAGAGAACATCAACCAGGAATAATATATATGCTTGTACTTTTTTGAAAAATATTTATTGGAAGGAATTAGGATGTTGTTGAAAGAAAAGGAATCGAGAAGAACGAGATCAAAGCAGAGGAAGAAGAAGAAAGGTGTTGTTTAGAAGTTTTATCATAAAAATTAGGATTTTTTTACTTTTACTTTCAATTTTTTTGGTTTTTTAAGCTTGTATTTTACTTATCTAAGATGAAGTATTAATAAGTTCTATCTAAGTCTAATTATTGCATTAATTTTACATTTAAACCCACCAATTTTTCTTTTCCTTATATGAATATAGATTTCAATAGCTGGAGTGCACGAGAAAAGCTATATAATTTATATGCATAGCATTAAGGCATGAAAAAAGCTTATGCCTCAACAATAAAAGGCATATAATTTTTTCATTGCTTAATAAGTTAGTCTCATGGTTGTTCAATAGAAAAACACTCTAATATGTGCCTTAAAACATTTTTTGAAATTATGAGTCGAGTATTTAATATATGAAATTCTCACCTATATAATTAATTTATTATTTTAATAATAAATAAATATATAATAGTTAGTAACTATTTTATGAGTAATAAAATCTAAATATAATATAAATGTAAATAATTTATCATGATATTAAAAATAATTATATAATTTATTTAATAAATAAATAATATATAACAAAATAATATATGAATTTATTCAATTAATATTTTATTATTTAAGAATTTAATTTTACATGAATGATAATAAACATGATTTTATTAAATTTAATAAGCATTTTTACTTAAAAATAATTTATATTGACTCATTAATATTTTTTAATTGATATGAGATATTAGATATGATATGTTTATAAGTAAATTGATTAAGCACTCATTAAATGAATAATCATGAACTGTATAAACTATTATGATATTTAATTTAATAAAAAAAATTATATTATATAAAATAATTATTTATAAAATGTATTTATTATATGAATATTTTAAAATTTATTATTATAAAAAATAACAAAAAATATAAAAATATATTTATTATATGAATATTTTGATATTTATTAACATAAAAAATTAACAAAAATAAAAAAATATTTATTATAAGGATATTTTGATATTTATAAGTGTAAAAATTAATAAAAAATAAAAAAAATTATATTTATTATATATATTTTAATATGTATTAGTGTAAAAAAAATTAAAAAAATAAATCATACGCATATTTTAAGCTAAAAAATATCTAAAACGATAAAATGATTGTGAGGTTAATACATAAATTAATTTGACATATGAATTGATAATTTTTTATAAATAAAAAAGCATTATTCATAGCAGCATATGTCATCACCCACGTTATTTTGGGGACAAGAACGACCTATAAGGTTTTCAGCATGGGCTTCCTGGAATTGGTGCATAGTTGACTAGCGTTGATAAGACATAATTAATCATGCCTATCGAATATGAAAATTCTCATAGTTTAGTTTCGACTCATCTCTTGATAAGTATGTCTTCAAAACAACGAGATTGAACCCACAAACATCAATATTTTTATCGACATAATAAAGAAAAGTTTATTTATGATAATAAATAATAATATTTTTATTTTAATCGTAATTTCATTATAGGTTAATCTTTATTAGTTTTATTTTAACAGGAAATGGAGGGAATCTTTATTGGTTAGCTTCATCTGTATTCAAGGAAAGAATAAAAAAAAAGGGAGGGGAGGGGATATTTGCATTTGGCATATGGTTCCACACAATATTAATTATTAATTTTAAATATCTTTATATTTTTAATATAATTCTTTTACAGTATTTTTAACTTTTTATATTTCTCATAGGAATATATTTGTTATTTTTTAAATTAAAAATTAATGTGCCTAAAATCATTAAATATAATTTTGACAAATATCCCCTCCTCAAAAACATCATTTGTAAACTACGGTAAGAGTCGGTGCTTTAGGTCAGACACCTCCGATGATGTTGACATATTCACGATGTTGAAAATATGGAAAAGCATTTTAATGGAGGATAAATTAAATTGCAGTTATTTATAAAAATTTAATATTTTTTTTAAATAATTAGCGTGATTGTTATAATATTTTTTATGTATAAAATATATTTTTAATGTTCAAACACACAAAAATTTCAATAATTAAACTAAAATTTATTTATTTTTTATTTTATTTAAAAATATGTGTTAAAATATTAAAAGATAAAAATTAATGTATTTTTAATAATGTAATAAAATAAATATTATATTAATATTTTAATTTTTTAAAAACTTAATATATATTTTAAAAAACGTTAAAAATAAAAAATATGATTAAATTATAAAAAAAAATTATAACTAACTCATAATTGAACTCATAATCGATGGTTATTAAATTTATCTAAAATTTATAAAGATTTATAATTATTAACTATAAGAATTTACTTATGATAAGTTTGAATTTAGAATTAACGATGGATCAAAATTATTTTTTTACTAATTCGATCGAATTCAAATTATAATTGAAGATTTTTAATACAAATTTGATTTGGTAATATAATTAATTTAAATTCAAGTATACAAGATTCTTCTAGAGATTATTGTAAAAATTTATTTATAAATTATTATCATATATAAAACACAATATATACAATAATTAAATTTTATATTATTAATCTCTAATAATTTTTATTATCAATAGTTACAAGTAATAAAGAAAATAAATAAAAATAAAAATAAAAAATATAACTAAATAATTATTAAATTATTATATATATATATTTATTATTTATATATATATTTTTAAATTAAAATAATAATTTATGCATAATAAATTATTATTAATTTTAGATTTTAATTAAATTTATGCATATGTTTTTAAAATTTTAACGTATTATTTGTTTCTTAAATTTTCAAAATTATACACATATATTCTTAAACTTTTAAATCTTATATATAATTCATATATTTTTATCATTTAAAAAAATTTAAAATATTATTTTATATTAAATTTCATCGATTAAATATATTTTAAATTAAATTATAATTAATTTTATCCTATTTTTATTATTATATTTTATAATATTTGTGCAATAATTATAAATTAAATTATAATCATTTTTTGAATTTGTTTTTTGTTTTTTTAAGGTTTACATAGATTATTTTGCACTTATTTATTTTTTAAATAAGAAACATCAACTTTGCACTAATTCTATCGACAACATCTCATACTCTTGGAAGTGATTTTTTTTTCTTATTAATGGCAGGAAGTACTATTCAAAGAGACTTTGAACAAGATGGGTAGAATTTTCACCGAATAATATTTAAGAAATGGAGTAAATAAAGAAATTTATAAGAAATGTAAAAGCTTGTAAGGCAGTTGGCAAAATAACGAGATCAAAAATAAAGAGAGAAAAAAAACTAATTAACTTAATTTTGTTGTTGCACAAATTGCTTCATATCGCAATACTAAATGCTTTAAGTGTATATTACTTGAAGTTACACTAATTAGTTATTAGGAAAAAAATAAAATAGAAAGCAAATTGATTTTGGATTCGAAAAGATGTGTGATAGAATAGAATAAAACGCCACCCAGTAGAGCTGACGGTTGATGACCGTTCTAGGTCGATTCTACAGTGATTAGGTTTCCTCTGTCCCTTCTCGGAATCTCGCGTTTACAGGTAACTATATCCCCGATCGAGACAATTTACCACTCTCATTTCCATGACCGACTCCTCATTTTCCTAATTTTTTTTCCCGTTCATCTTTCATTGTTGGAGTAAGGAATTCTCTTTTTCTGTAAATCCAAGTAGTTCTTTGAGTTTTCCTTCCCTGTTTCGCATCTGTTGGATTTTGTTTCTTATTATATAAAGGTAGTTTTTGTTTCCTGTTTTAAGTTATGTTTGATTTTTTTTTGCTAATGCCGTTTTACATGATTTTTTATTCTCGTTGGTTGTTAATCCCGCTATATGATAATTCTTGAACATGAAAAACGTAGATATTATCTTACTGCTGGAAGATCGTTGGTGGAGTTCGCACCTTTGATAGCTTGAATTGATACCTATGGCGTGGTTTAGAGCTGGGTCTAGCCTGGCAAAGATTGCCATTAGAAGATCTCTATCTCAAGGTAGACCTTATGCAACAACGTCTCGTGTCCTTCCTTTGCAAGGTCGTTACTTTCACACCACTGTCTTCAAAACAAAGGCACAAGCAGCCCCCGTCCCTCGCCCTGTGCCCTTGTCTAGGCTAACTGATAGCTTTTTAGATGGAACGAGCAGTGTCTATTTGGAAGAGCTCCAAAGGGCTTGGGAGGCTGATCCAAATAGTGTTGATGAGTCATGGGACAACTTCTTTAGAAATTTTGTTGGTCAGGCCTCCACGTCCCCTGGAATTTCAGGTCAAACAATTCAGGAGAGTATGCGTTTACTGTTGTTTGTGAGGGCTTACCAGGTTAACGGTCACATGAAAGCCAAATTGGATCCATTAGGATTAGAAGAGCGAGAAATCCCCGAGGATTTGGACCCTGCTCTTTATGGCTTTACTGATGCTGATCTTGATAGGGAATTCTTTTTAGGGGTTTGGAAGATGGCCGGATTTTTGTCTGAGAATCGGCCCGTGCAGACCCTTAGGTCCATCTTGACCCGCCTTGAGCAGGCTTATTGCGGGAGCATTGGTTATGAGTATATGCACATTGCTGACCGCAAGAAGTGTAACTGGCTAAGAGATAAGATTGAAACTCCAACACCAATGCAGTACAATCGACAGCGCCGTGAAGTTATGCTTGACAGGCTTATATGGAGCACACAGTTTGAGAAGTTCTTGGACCAAAAGTGGAAAGCATCAAAGAGATTTGGGCTTGAAGGTGGAGAAACTCTTATTCCTGGTATGAAGGAGATGTTTGATAGGTCTGCGGATCTTGGAGTTGAGAGCATAGTTATTGGAATGCCTCATAGAGGAAGACTTAATGTATTGGGGAATGTTGTTCGAAAGCCACTAGCTCAAATATTTAGTGAATTCAGCGGTGGTACTAAGCCGGTGGATGAAGAGGGGCTTTACACAGGAACTGGTGATGTCAAGTATCATTTGGGAACTTCGTATGATAGACCAACAAGAGGTGGGAAGAGAATTCACTTGTCTCTGGTTGCAAATCCAAGTCATCTGGAAGCCGTGGATCCAGTAGTTGTTGGAAAAACTAGAGCAAAACAATATTTTTCAAATGATGCAGACAGGACCAAAAACATGGCCGTCTTGATTCATGGTGATGGTAGTTTTGCGGGACAAGGTGTAGTCTATGAAACTCTTCATCTTAGTGCTCTTCCAAACTACACTACTGGTGGAACCATACATATTGTGGTGAATAACCAAGTTGCTTTTACGACCGATCCAATGTCAGGCAGGTCATCCCAATACTGCACTGATGTTGCAAAAGCCTTGAATGCCCCTATTTTTCATGTAAATGCTGATGATTTGGAAGCTGTTGTTCATGTCTGTGAGCTTGCCGCTGAGTGGCGCCAGACTTTCCATTCTGATGTTGTGGTTGATCTAGTCTGTTACCGTAGGTATGGGCATAATGAGATTGATGAGCCATCATTCACACAACCTAAAATGTACAAGGTTAGCTACTTTTTTCTGTTCCTTGCATCTTGGTATTCTTGCAAAATTGATGATAATTTCCTTATTATTTTCCCATTCTATAATTCGTATTATTTTTGTTCTCATTACAGGGTATATGTAAATTGAAGTAGGTCAACTTGTAATTGTTCTTTTGGGCATAATCATCAGGGATTTTTATGTTTTGTCCTAATTTTTGCAGATTATTAGGAGTCACCCCTCAGCTCTTGAAATTTACCAAAAGAAACTGTTAGAATCTGGGCATGCGAGTCAAGAAGATATTGATAGGATACAAAACAAAGTTGATACAATCCTGAATCAAGAACTTTTAGCAAGCAAAGATTACTTGCCAAAACGAAGGGACTGGCTTTCATCTCATTGGACTGGGTTTAAGTCACCTGAACAACTTTCCCGAGTTCGTAACACGGGGTATGTCAGTTATTCTAAACTTTTTTCTTGGTTGTATGACTGGATATCTTTTAACCTGATATTACAATATACACAGGGTAAACCCAGAGATTTTGAAGAATGTAGGTAAAGCAATAACAAGTGTGCCAGAAAATTTCAAACCCCACAGAGCGGTAAAGAAGGTTTACGAACAGCGTGCACAAATGATTGAAACTGGGGAAGGAATTGACTGGGCTGTTGGGGAAGCACTTGCTTTTGCCACATTGCTTGTGGAAGGCAACCATGTTCGGTTGAGTGGTCAGGATGTTGAAAGAGGCACATTTAGTCACCGTCATTCCGTAATTCATGACCAGGAAACTGGGGATAAATATTGTCCTCTGGACCATGTTATCATGAACCAAGATGAGGAGATGTTTACTGTTAGCAACAGGTACTGTAGATGGTGCCATCTCGTTTGTCAACCTTTCATTAAAATATTACTTTATTTTCCTTGAACGTGCTGAAATAAGTTACAATAATTCTTTCTTTTAGATCAAACGTCTACAATTCAAATTCTGTTGTGTTTTTCTGTAGTGAGTTAAACAGGAAGATTGTTTAGGCATTTTATAGCTCTGAAATATTATACTCCTATGATTTTAGCAATAGCAGTCCTTATGTGGCATTGGGGTTATTGCTGATTAGTCAGAGTAACATTTATTTTATCATCCACCAGTTGGATATTGTTGTTGTTACCTTATGGAATCTTGTTTGTGGCTATAGAAAGTTAAATGTAGTATCATCGTTCTTTTTATTGTTATCGATTGTTATTTTTAGTCAATAATGTTTATTCATATCCTAAGTTGATTGTATATTGTAGCCTTATTGTTCTACGAGGGAGGTAGAATTCAGTGGATGATTATAGTTAATTCCTTTAGTGATTTTCTGCATCAATGTGTTTTGGCCTCACTTGGACCCTTTGGTGGTCTTAAATAAAGATCAAAATACCTGTTATCCCTGATATAACTGATCCATCTGGCTTCTATGGAACTGGTTTTTTGTTCCTAGTCTGTGCTTTCAGTGATTGCATTTCCCCTATGATCAAAATGCGAACTGCAGACATATATTCTTATGTTATGTAAGGAAGACTGTGTACCCTCTTAGAAAAATAAAGGTATACGGTGTACTAGAAAAGAAAAGGAAGGCAGACTGAATACCCTTGGCCCTCCCTTGGGTTAATAAGCCTCAACTGGTGCATAATGAGGCTTGCCCAAGATAAAACTACATACGTGCTCAGCCATGCTTGATTAGTTAAGTAGTCCTTAGATTTTCACTTTCCATTTAATTTGGCTGTGACATGGTGTAAATGCTCTTCTTACAGCTCACTTTCCGAGTTTGGAGTTCTTGGATTTGAATTGGGTTACTCAATGGAAAGCCCAAATTCGTTGGTGCTCTGGGAAGCTCAATTTGGTGATTTTGCCAATGGAGCACAAGTTATATTTGATCAGTTCTTGAGCAGCGGGGAGTCTAAGTGGCTTCGTCAAACTGGTCTCGTAGTGCTGCTTCCTCATGGTTATGATGGTCAGGGCCCTGAACATTCTAGTGCAAGGTTGGAGCGTTTTCTTCAGGTACTTCCCAAATGGAAATACTTATTCAGCACCTTCTGTCATATATATCTCTCTCACCAAGTTATTATTTCCCATAAATGCCCAATTTTCTCTCTTGCATGCATCATCAGTCCTCGTATATTTTTGTCCCATTCTTGACCTGTGCTTTTGTTGTGGTAGGAAGTAAACTTGTAAAGGGTGGAATTTCCTTATGACTTTCCATGAGTGGGCCAAATTAAATGAGCTCAGTGATTGAACAAACTGATGTATTGCACATTCTTATTAAGTCCCAGAGACATGCTTCTACCTCTCATTTTACTGCTATAGGGGATCTGTATTTAATCAATTCTTTTCTAATGGAGATCTGTTATATTTACTATTTAATAGTTAGTACATATATGGGGATTGCCACGTTGCTGTAGTATGTGGGTTATGCTTTTCTCAGCTTGTGGATATCTTTCATTCCCCTTCTTATCTGTCCCAGATACCGTTGTATTGATATATCCTAACTAGGACTTGTTTGTTAATTTTGCGGCAGATGAGTGATGACAACCCTTATGTTATTCCTGAGATGGATACAACTCTTCGGAAGCAAATTCAGGAATGCAATTGGCAGGTTGTAAATGTAACTACTCCTGCTAACTACTTCCATGTTCTTCGTCGCCAGGTGAATGAACCAATTGAAATATCAAATACTATTAACTTTAGCTCAAGTTCATGCATATTCTTATGTATTGTTGTACTACTTCCAGATACACAGAGATTTCCGTAAACCTCTCATTGTGATGTCCCCAAAAAATCTGCTACGTCACAAAGACTGTAAATCAAATTTATCTGAGTTTGATGATGTCCAAGGCCACCCAGGTTTTGACAAACAGGGAACCAGATTTAAGCGACTTATAAAGGACCAGAATGACCACTCTGATCTTGAGGAGGGCATTAGACGACTAGTACTTTGTTCTGGGAAGGTATGCTGCAAGTGCTGCTTTTTGTCTCACTGCCTTCTTTCCTTTGTTAAACTTTTCTGGTATGAAGGCCAGACAGGAAATTAAACCTGTCCGGTCCTTCACCCCTGTTCTTTCTATTGTTAAATAGGGCTTTATTTCGATAGACTTGGGACAACAAAGAATTCCTATCTGTGTCATCAACGAGAAGAAATTTTGCACTTTGATTATTTGTACGAAGTTTGATTATTTTTTTTGCAGGTGTATTATGAGCTTGACGAAGAACGAAAGAAAGCTGAAGCAAAGAATGTTGCAATATGTAGAGTGGAACAGCTTTGTCCCTTCCCATATGACCTTATCCAGCGAGAGCTCAAGCGATATCCAAGTATGTAATTAGAACGTCCTACTATCTAACTTGGAAAGTATCACTTTACTTTTTTCATTATTTGAGACCTTACTCTAACTATACCAAATTTTTTCATAGTCAAGATGCTAGCATAATATAAAAGGAGGTTGACAGATGCTTTCTGATTGTTTTAGATGCCGAAATAGTGTGGTGCCAGGAAGAGCCAATGAACATGGGTGCATACAGTTACATTGCACCCCGCCTCTGCACTGCCATGAAAGCACTGGACCGAGGATCTATGGAAGACATAAAATACGTAGGTCGGGCACCATCAGCTGCTACAGCTACCGGTTTCTTGCAGTTTCACGTGAAGGAACAAACTGAGCTTGTTCAGAAAGCAATACAGCCCGAACCAATCAATTACCCTTTCTGAATGCTAATTTGAAAATAATCAAACATTTTTTTTTGTGAGAAATTCCTTGTCCAAACGTTTGTTTAAATATTTTTGTAGCCTTTTTCCAAGTTACCACCGAAACTCAGAATGGTATTTCATGGAAGGTCAATATAGCAGGCAACATGTATGTTTTTTTCTTGTCGTCAGGTGCAGGTGCAGCATAAGTTTTTGGAATGTAATAATAGTAGAGCTGCTTTATTGTCCTTGTAAAAGAACGTTTGGAATATGCTGAGTAATTTGTGTCAAATGTTTTATTTTATATGTGATTTATCAAGCTGTCTCGAGGCACAAGGTTGTGGAGGGATAAGTTTTCAATTAGAAATTTCTACCATCTCATCTTAACCGGCAAGAAAATTGTATAAAACCTATATCTGCAACGAATCTTATAAAATTGTTAACTGCTGATTTTTAAAGGGAATTTTCTTTAAACCAATATCTCGTAAACTTTAAATATGTAGTTAGATGATTAATTGATGATAAGAGAAATGTTAAGAACGAAAACTTTTGTAATTAAACTATTTCAATTGTAATATATGGTTCAATTATTTTGAAAATTTGTGGTATACTTATTTTTAAAAATTGAGAAATTAATAATAAATTAAAACAAAATATGGTCGAACTAGATTAGGGATGTCTAAACTACAATCTAAAACACAAACACAATCTTACATAAATTATTTTATAATTAGACTAATTATTATTTGTTTTATGTTTTTAAACAACTTAAATTTTTTATCATAAAATAATTTAAATTATTTTAACATTAAAAAATATATGAATATATGCAAAAATACAAACATGATAAGTATAATCCGCACAAATTTATACCTTGTAAACGTAGCTAATTGAATTCTTCTAATTTCACGCCGTATCTCACGCCTAAAATTGTTGAAAAAAAAATAAATTACCTTTAAAAATAAACATTCGATAAAGATAAAAGAGTTACAATTGATTTCTATGAAAAGAAAAGAATATAAATGTGATTATGACAATTAATTTTTTGGAAAATTATTGACCATTAAGTGAATTATAGTACCTAGATTTTCTTATGGATATGCATATTGAGAAACAAGATTTTGAGTTTTTTAATCGATAACTAATACCTAAAACTTCAACTTTTTTTTATTAAAGTGTAAGGACTAACGCTATCATATTCATGCTAACACTTCTCAATCACTTCATATATTCGAACCTAATCTAATCAATACATAAAATTTGAATTTTTTTTTACCTAAAATCAATCCAAATTAAGAAAAAAATTCCCTTTTGGATAATATTTTATTTTTTTACTAAAACTATTTGAAGGTAAGACTTATCAAAACTTACCATTGATAAGTCTTATTGGTAGTAAGCCTTACCTTCCAATAATTTTGGTAAAAAGTAGAATTCGTGCTAAGATGTTGACTTGATGTAGAAAAATATTTGTTCAGTATGGAAAGACGTATTCCTGATATCTAATATCATGATAAAGTTTATTACAATAAGATAATGAATTAACATAACATTAATAAATTTTACCTAGGACGATTCTAGTAAAAAATAGAATTTGTAGGAAGATATTAACCTAATATGAGAACACTTACTACTAACATATAGTAAGGCTTACCATAACAATGGTAACTCTTACCTCGGAAACGATTTTGATAAAACAATAAATTCTAAGTCAAATATCTTATTAATTTAATAAATCACTTCAAAATTAATGTGTAAATGTAAATCTAGTAGACAATACCTCTCATGCAATAATTATTATGGTTAAAATCAATTATATACAAAATTTCCCAAACATGCATATATATATCATCTATGTTCTAACATGCATTATAAGTGGATTCCTCTTAAAAGATATTAAGGAGAGATATCAAAAATGCAATAGAGGATATACAAGAGATCTAAAAACCTTGAAAGTGTTTTCATTTTCATACTAAATGCTTAAAATAAATAAATAATAAAAAGCACTTTTAAGATACTCATCTAGCCTTGATACATAATTACATGATATAACAACCTTAAGTTATTTTATCTTTCTTCATGACTCTAACATTCACATCCAAGTTGTCTTTCCCTTCTATTATTCAATCACATTTCATAAGCTATCCAAAATCCAAGACAACCTTTGGCTTTACTGAGAGAAAGTAAATAACCATAAATATAAACATCCAAAGCCTTGAATGGTTAAAGGTATGGGCATAAGGTAGATTGTCATCTCAAGATAGTATTTGAACTTCATCCTTTCCATAGATACATTGGAGTCCACAAGTTTCAATTGTTGGAAATTGTTATAAAGCTCCTTAATTGAAGGAGCAAATTAAGGAGTGGTCATCCTTAATTGAGGAGTAAATGAATGCTTAATTCGATGAGCAATTCAAGGAACCCTTAATTCAAGGAGTAATTCAAGGAGTAAATTTTTCTATAAATAGATGTGTAATTGTAATGAATCAATCAACCAAGTGTTTATTCCAATTTAGAGAAAAACTTAGAAAAAAAGTGCACCTGATGAGGCATTTGTTCAATTTGTAGATGGCGGAAGGCTCATCGATAACTCAACATCTCAATGAACTCAACACAGTCACAACCTAGTTGAGTTGAGTTGAAATTGAATTCGATGAAGAAGTACGAGCATTGATACTTTTGTCTTCTTTACCAGAAAGTTGGAATGCTACTGTCACGGCTGTGAGTAGCTCGTCAGGAAGCAATAAGTTGAAATTTGATGATGTTCGTGATCTTGTTCTCAGTGAAGAGATTCGACGTAGAGAGTTGGGTGAATTGTCAAGCTCTTCAGTTTTGTATATAGAGTCAAGATGGAGAAATTCAACCAGAGGGAATGGACATGGAAGAATAGACTACCAAGGTAGATCAAAGGATAGTAGGTCTAAATCCAGAAATCCTAATAATTCCCATAGCTCGAAGACTATCGAGTGTTAGAATTGTGGGAGAACCGGATACTACAAAAATAAGTGCAAGAGTGCACCGAAGGACAAACAAGTGAAGGCAGAGGCAAATGTTACTTCCACCTCAGAAGAAGATGATGCATTGATATGCTCTTTGGAGATCAAGGAAGAATCTTGGGTGTTAGACTCTGAAGTATCATTCTATGTTAGTTCACAGAAAGAATTTTTTGAGAAATATGTCCCCAAAAAAACTTGAAAAGGTGTATCTTGGTGATGATCAACGATGTGCTATTATTGGTAAAGATGTAGTGAAGATTAAGTTGAATGGGTCTATTTGGGAGCTGAAATATGTTAGACATATTCCTGACCTAAGAAAGAACTTAATCTCAGTAGGGTAATTGGCTAGTGAAGGCTACACTATGATCTTCCATGGTGATGATTGGAAGATTTCAAAGGGTGCAATGATGGTTGCTTGATAACTGTATTTTATATAGTTATTTTCACCTATTTTATTAATTATAATTGCTATGTTCTCTCTATTTTTAGTTAATTTTATTTTAATAAATTAGTATTTACTGTTTTTATATATTTTAAGAAAATTAAATAAATTGTATCGAAAACGTTCTTAAGGACAAATTTTTGTCCAAAAATATAATTTCAAATAAAAGATTGATTAATTGTAATTTATAAAAGTTGAAAATATAATTTAAATTAAAATCGGGCTTAATTTCAATTATTAAAAGTTTAAAATTTAATTTAAATTACCAAAAGGGCTACATTGCAATTAACAAAAGTTTAAAATGTAATTTGAAATATATTTGTGGGTAAAAATGAAATTAATAAAAATTGAATTTTCTACGCAGGAGAAGAATGTCACTCGCACCACTCATCGCGCCCATCATCCACCGTTCGATCATCAAATCAACGGTCCAGATTTGGTAAGTGTATTCCAGACGAGACAAAATCGGGTGCCCGGAATATATCTCGCACGGCTCGACGTGCCAGTGGGGCCCACCTACTGCGCAGGCCGACGTGCAGAGTAGGACCCATATGTTGGCTGTGTAGAATTCCCCTGAGGCGCATCGCTGACCGTTGGATCAGTTGAACGGTCCAGATTGAAACGCGTGGAACCAAGCTGTCGCACACCGAACCGTTTGTCTAAAAATCGTGTGCGACGCGGTTCATCCAAGAAGCGTGCACCCTCGAGGTTTACTGAATACGAAGAAGCCACGTGTCTACTTGATCTATAAACCAATAATATTCGGACACGTGGCATGTTACAATGAGCGCAACCGCGTTGGATCACGCCCGTGTTGTAGCCTTTCTCCCGTGCGACAATCCATCGTGCGCCTGTTTTCCGCAGCGAATGAAATGTTGCCACGTGTCTGCATTAAATCCTTGCAGCGAATCAGAAGTTGACACGTGGCATGCACTTTGAATTTAAATAAAATCCGAACGGCGCCTGTCTAAGCGTGATTTTTAAGTTTTTCGATATCGAATTTCGAAACGCGTTGAATTTAGTTTCGAGGGAATATTTTTTAAGCGTTTCTGAAAAGCAAAAAAAAATGTAATATTTTTGATGTATTTTTTTAGCTATAAATAGGAGATAAGATGATAGAGTTTGAGAGTTTTTTTTAGTTGAAAGTTTTTTTAGGGAGTTTTAGTTGGTTGGGGAACACGCAGAAGCCATTTTTGGCTTTTGTTGTGTTCTGCGTGTGCCAAATATTTTCATATTGAGATGTTTTTATTTTCTTTCTTCTTCATCTTATTTTTCTCTATGTGTTGTAATTTTTATTTTTAATTTATGAAGTAATTTAATTTTTCTAAGGTTGTATTTTATCTAAATTTATGAAGCTTTGATTTTAATATTTTTGATAGATTTATAAGACGTTCGATTTGTTCGTTCTATTTTGTGCTTAATGCTTTTTGATTATTTAAGAATCTTATCAAAACGATCTGTGGCACATAAATAAACTTGGAAGAGGCATTTGTGTGTATATTGCTCGTAAATAGAATGATATGTATGATGAAGGATAGGAATATACCCTAATTGTATGTGTGGCCATTTGGAAACTTAGAACTTAATGAATCTTATTAAATTTAATTCTCATAGAGATATAGTGAATTAATTTAACGAGGTGTGTTTATACGGAGCTCGGAAGAGATGTATGAATAAAAAAAAAGTTTTCGGTTGACAAATTAAATTTACTAACGACCGTCTCATCTATTGGTGGGAAACACTACTTCGTGACTTTCATCGATGATCACTCTCAGAAGGTATGAGTTTACTTTATAAAGCATAAGTCTGAAGTATTTGAGGCTTTCATAAGATGGAAAGCTATGGTGGAAAATGAGATAGATTTGAAGATCAAAAAGCTCAAAACCTATGATGGTAGTGAATATGAAGACACTAGATTCAAAAATTTCTGCTATGAGTACGAGATCAAAATGGAAAGAACTATGCCAAGCACGCCTCAATATAATGGTGTAGCTAAGCGTATGAATCGAACATTGATAGAAAGAGCCAAAAGCATTTATATATAGTCAGGTCTACCGAAGCAGTTCTGGGCATAAGTAGTCAACATGACAACTTACTTGATCAACCGAGGCCCATCTGTTCCATTGGAGCACATAATACCAGAAGAGGTATGGAACAAAAAAGAGGTAAAAATATCACATCTAAAAGTTTTCGGCAGTGTAGCATTTGTGCATATTAGTGATCAAGGTAGGAATAAGCTTGATCCCAAATCTAAGAAATACACCTTCATCGACTATGGTGAGGATGATTTTGGCTACCGTATTTGGGATGACGAAAACAAGAAAGTGATCCTTAGTAGAGATGTGATTTTCAATGAAAGAGTGATGTATAAGGACATGCATAAAATAGACACCAACAACTCAAAGCAGAATGAGTCAGTATTTGTAGATGCAGATGATGTCTCAGATAGTTCTGTGAAGGAACCAATTGTAGCAAGTCTTCAGCTAAAGGAACTCGTTGGACAAAGCAGTGCGAAGTAATCTGACACACCACAGCCTCCTACTATAGCTCCTATATTAAGAAGGTCTTCTCGACCTCATGTGCCTAACAGGAGATACATGAACTATATATTGCTAACTGGTGGAGGAGAGCCTGAATGCTATGATGAAGCTTGTCAGACTCAAGATGCCAATAAGTGGGAGCTTGCCATGAAATTGAAGTTGTAAACACCTTATATAATTTCTCTCATTTCAGTAAAAATATCTACAGTAGGTCCAAAGACGTAAGCAAGATTGGCCGAATTCCGTTATCAAATTTGTGTGTTATTTTGTCTATTTTGCTTTCTCATAAATCTAGTTTATCGAAAATTTGTGTAATTTCTCAACAACAATATGATTCTATAAATTAAGAAAATAAAAGTGTGTATATTAGAGAGTGATAAGGAAAACTAATAAAAAAATTCAATAGTTGTTCATATTTGCCTTTATGTTTAACTAGTTACTCTAGTATTGCATCTTGTTGGAAAATAAAACATTTAAATTTTTTTAAATAACATTACACAACTGACACACTAAAGATCAAAAATAAAATATTTATATTTAGTTTTTATGTGTTTAGATGTCTTATTAAATTTTTGTTTTACTATGGTTTTGGTGTTATAGCTCATCTTTAAATAGAAAATTGTACTATAAATTGTTGGAAGAAATATCAATTAGTCTTTTTAATTTGCTCTTCTTTCTCTCAAGTTATTTAGAGCAGGTTCGATCTGAATCCTAATTAGCTTTTGTCTCTTCATTCCAACATATCTAAAATTCTACATCACCATTCCATAGACGATTTTTTTTAATGAATAGGTGATCCTCACATTTTGAATTGCATCGAACAATAACTCGAGGAGTGTTCTTGAGCTCTTTAACAACTGCATAAATAGTCTTTCCATTCTCAATGTAAATGTGATTATTAGGATGGTTGGTCTTGCAACCACCATGACGCTCAAATTCATAAGCATTAAGAGCATGTATGAAGCAAATCAGTTCATCAGCAATACCTTGAATATAAGATTGAACTTGCAACAAAAAAAAATTATACCTTGGAGTGATTGCACTTGTTGTAGGAATATAGATTAATCAGTCCCCTTTATAGTTCTATTGAGATTTCTATAAAAAATAAAATATATGACCAGGAAAAAGATACAACATTATCAGTAGGAAGCAAAGCTTCAAATATCCAATTCATTTGGAAAAATGAACATCAAAGAAAGAACTTACCTCTTTTGACCAAGAAACATACTTTACGGGAACCTTATCAAAAATACTAGTTGATAACAAGCTTTTGATATTTGAAAGGAAGTTGTTAGGAGGAGCCTTCTTAGCAGTGTTTGGTTCCTTATTATTCTGAATGGTATCAAGTGTAGAATTAGCTTTTGTAATAGCATCTATATTAGAATCCATGTTTATTTCAACTAGATCTTTCTTGCCAAAGGCTTCCAATGTTTGAGTTGTACTTTGAGCATTCATCAATAAGTCATAGCCGCTAATGCTCCCACTAGTGGGATTGGGCACAGGTTCTGTAACATCAGAGTGGTGCAACGTAATGGTGAACTGTGGTGACGGTTCAGTTTCATCGAAACCGTACGTCAGTTCTGAAATCAAACAAGGTTATTAATGGGAGAACCTTTATAAAGCATTGGGTTCTCTCACTATTTACTACTTAATTAAGATACACCATCAAAATGCAAAAAATAAGTGTGAGAAACCAGTGAGAGCATCAAATCAAAAATCTATTGAAATTTCAGTGTAAGTGCTGAAATTTGATCAATGACATGAGGTATATTTTCAATCCATTTTTGTTTCTACTATATTTAAATTTTGCATTCGTATAGTTTCCTGAACTTTTTCTGGATTGAATTGTGATATTATATTAAGGTATGTTTTCAATTCATTTTTGTTTCTGTTGTATTTAAATTTTGTGTTCATATGGTTTCCTGAACGTTTCTGGATTGAATTGTGATCTTATATTTGGTATCAGAGCCATTTTTGAAAACATCTATGTTTTGCTCTGTTTCACGAGGAATTGAGATCTTGGGTTTTTTATTTTGCTTATTTTTGATGCATATGAAATTATAAATTATTTCAATATTGATTTTAGAGTGTTTCTGTGAATTTAA
Organism: Hippophae gyantsensis; assembly: GCA_030763125.1. Taxonomy (NCBI): domain Eukaryota; kingdom Viridiplantae; phylum Streptophyta; class Magnoliopsida; order Rosales; family Elaeagnaceae; genus Hippophae; species Hippophae gyantsensis. The sequence continues at coordinate 52,840,260 of CM061033.1, forward strand.
ACTTGAAATACAATGAAGAAAATAAATCCATTTTACCATGGGTATTTATTTGAATCCTTGATTAAATTTTTATTTAAAATGAAGTTTTTGATTCAAACTGAGATAAAGAATCACTCGAAAATTGCCAGGTTGATCCAGCTGGAGGTTGAAGATGAAGTAAAAAAAAGTTGTATAAGGGACTCAAACTTAGGTACCATATGAGGCAATAACAACCTTGTCCAGTGGGCTGGAACGATTATTACATTTGTTATTGTATTAGACTTAAATTTATATATATTAACTAGACTTCACTGGTGAGCATAAGAGAGGCTATCCACTGGGTTGCAACGATTATTGCTTCTTATTAAGTATCTTACTTATTTTTATATAGTATTTGAAATTTGGTTTTATTAAAAAAATTACAAATATAATTTTAATTTATGTTTGTCATATGTATAATATTTATTATATATGATATTATTTAAATAATTTTTGGACACATTAAAAAAAGTATTTAAATACATTATGCTTAAATTATTTGTTTTGGTATTTATATATGTAAATTTTATAATTAATTATACATATGAAAATTTGGTTAAATAATTTATGCATGATAGAATTAATTGTTAATGACTCTTTATGGATTTAATTAGTGCTTATATTATTTATTTTTGTTTGTATAATTTATTGTCATATATGCAATCTTAAGATAGATAATATTTACACATTTGAAATTAAATTAATATTGCTTATGATTTTATGTAATAATTAAGCCTAAGGATTTAATTAATATTTAAGTGATTCATATAGTTTAATTAATTAGGGAATAACCAAAACATCTTTAATTAATTAAAACTATAATAAGGTTTATTTAGGATCATATTTAAAAAATAAACATTAATTATAATTGATCATATGTGAGATAATAAATCTTATACCACAGGAATTTTTATTATATTTTTATGTGATTAATTAGGATATAATATCAAATTATATTTTCTAATTTACCCACAGAGATTATGAAAAAAAACATAATTTGATAGTTTTATCATAAAGTTAGGATGAATATAATTGAATTAAAACTTTAGCCCATAGACAAGTTTTATGTCACTAGATTCATATTTTTCATGATTTACATTGGTAAAAAATGACTATAATTTAGGTATCAAGCTTTAATAAGCATATAATCTTTAATTACAACTTCTCAACCTGTAAATTTCTCTGATATCTGTTGTGACATTCCTGATCTAAAAGGGGATAATTATGAAATATGGAAAGAAAGAATTCTCTTTCAACTAGGGTGGATAAATATTGATTATGCTATTAGGAAAAATAAACCACCTAAAATTACTCAAACCAGCACTCCAAAGAATATCATGCTTTATGAACAATGGGAGCGATCTAATCGCCTTAGCGTGATGTTCATTAAGACTAAGATCTCTACTAGTATTCGTGGTTCTGTTGATCAACATAACAATGTTCAAGACTTGCTAAATGCCATTGATGATCAATTCGTCACTTTAGATAAGGCTTTAGCAAGCATTCTTATTATGAAGTTCTCTTCTTTAAGACTCATTAGTATGAAAGGTGTGCGCGAGCACATTATGAAAATGAAGGACATTGTGGCTCAACTTAAGCATATCGAGGTTAAGATGTCAGAATCATTCCTAGTGCACTGTATCCTTAACACTCTTCCACATCAGTACGGGCCATTCAAAATTTCGTACAATACATATAAGGATAAATGGTCAATCAATGAACTAATGACCATGTGTGTTTAAAGAGAAGGCAAGCTTGTTATGGAATTTGGTGAAAGTGCAATGTTGGCTACAACGTACCAGAAAGGAAAATCTCAATACAAGCATAAAAGAAAAAAAGATAATTCCACCTCAGGGTGATATTAAGAAAGAATCCAAATGTTTCTTCTGTAAAAAGAAGGGACATATGAAGAAGGATTGTATCAGATTCCAGAAATGGCTTGAGAATAAAGGTAATCCAACCTCGTTTGTTTGTTATGAATTTAATATGGTTAATGTTAATATTAACACCTGGTGGATTGATTATGGATCCACAATCCATGTTGCAAACTCCTTACAAGGTATGCGAAATCTAAGGAAGCCAGTGGGAAGTGAGCAATACATCTTATCCGGTAACAGGATAGGCTCACATGTGGAGGCTGTAGTGACATGCAGTTTGATTTTAAGTAGTGGTTTTATTTTAGAATTAGAAAAGACCTTTTATGTTCCAAGTTTCTCTAGAAAACTCGATTTCAATTTCAAGACTTGTACCTTTTGGTTATTCCTTTCACTTTTTAGAAACATCTTTCAGTTTATTTAATAAATCTGATTGTGTTGGGAATGATATTTTGTTTGATGGTCTTTACTGCATTAATTTACGAAATAATGTCACTCATAACGCTATGCATGTTCAAGCTAGCACTAAAAGGTGCATTATTGATGGGGACTCTTCTACGTTATGGCATAGGAGATTAGGACATATCTCCATAGAAAGAATTAAAAGATTAGTGAAAGATTAGGTACTTAGTACTCTAGATTTTACTAATTTTGAGACATGTGTGGATTGCATTAAGAGAAAGTAGACTAACAAGTCAAATAAAGGTGCCAATAGGAGTTCAAACATATTAGAAATTATACATACAGATATATGTTGTCCAGACATGGACATTCAAGGTTAGAAATATTCTATCACCTTTATTGATGATTTTTCTTGATATATGTATCTCTATATGCTTCATAATAAGAGCGAAGCATTAGATGCCTTCAAAAGCTTTAAGGTTGAAGTAGATAAACAATGTGGAAAGTAAATAAAGATCATGAGATCAAATAGAGGTGGTGAATATTATGGTGGATATACTAAGAATGGACAAGCACTTGGTCATTTTGCTAAATTTCTTCAAGAACATGGGATAGTTGTCTAATACACTATGCCTAGTTCACCAGACTAGAATGATGTAGCAGAAAGAAGAAACTGAACACTATTGGACATAGTGTGGAGTATGCTTAGCAACTCCAATCTTCCTAAATCCTTGTGATTTGAAGCTTTACATATGGATGTGTATATATTAAACTAAGTTCTAACCAAGGCTATCTCAAAGATGCCATTTGAATTATGGAAAGGTTGGAAACCGAGTTTACAACATATGCGCATTTGGGGATGCCCGTCTGAAGTGAGGATTTATAATCCATAAGTGAAGAAGCTAGACCCAAGGACCATTAGTGGGTATTTCATTGGATATGCTGAATGCTCTAAGGGTTATAGATTTTACTGTCCATCTCACAACACTAGTTTTGTGGAATCAAGAAATGCCAAATTTCTTGAGAATTAATTGATTAGTGTGAGTGATCGATCCCAGGGTATTGGTTCTGAGAAAGATAATTCAGATTCTCAATGTCTCACTTCAAGTAATGGACTGATCGTTATTGTTAACAACACGTCTCGAGTAAAAATGGGTGTTGAAGAACCAGTCTTGAAAGTACCACAAGTTGTTGATCCTGATCCAGTAGATGTTGAAGTTCAACAAATGCCTGGAGTTTTTGAACAATCAGCTGAACAACATGATCCTGCTCTTCAGGAGAATGTTGATGCAGCATTCAGAAGATCTACTAGAGTAAGGAAATCAACGATTCCTAGTGATTACGTTGTGTATCTACAAGAATGTGACTATAATGTTGGAGCCGAAAATGATCCCGAGACATTTTCACAGGCCATGAGTTTTGAGATTTCAAACTTATGGTACAATGTCATGAAAGAGGAGATGGATTCTATGACGTCTAACCAAGTTTGGGATTTCGTCAAGTTGCCTGATTGTGTGAAATCCATTGAATGTAAATGGGTCTTCAAAACAAAGAAAGACTCATAAGGCAACATTGAGAGACATAAGGCAAGACTCGTTGCCAAAGGATTCACTCAAAGGGAAGGAATTGATTATATGGAGACATTTTCTCTTGTATCTAAGAAAGATTCACTTCGTGTAGTTATGACATTGGTTGCCCATTTTGATTTGGATTTGCATCAAATGAATGTGAAAACAGTTTTCCTTAATGGTAACCTAGAGGAAGAGGTTTATATGAAACAACCTGAAGGATTCTTCTCTGATGATGGTGAACATTTGGTTTGTAAGCTTAATAAATCCATATATGGATTAAAACAAGCTTCCCGTCAATAGTATTTGAAATTTCATAACGTCATCACTTCATTTGGTTTTGAAGAGAACGTTATGGATCAATGTATATACCAAAAGGTTAGTGGGAGTAAGATTTGTTTTTTGGTGCTATATATGGATGATATTTTGCTTGCAGCCAATGATAAGGGTTTGCTACATAAGGTAAAACAATTCCTCTCTAAAAATTTTGATATGAAGGATATGGGTGAGACGCTTTTGTCATTGGCATTAAGATCTATAGAGATAGACTTCGAGGCATCTTGGGGTTATCTCAAGAAACCTATATCAATAAAGTTTTAGAGAGATTTTAGATGAAAGATTGTTCACCAAGTGTTGCACCCATTGTGAAGGGCGATAAGTTCAATTTGGATCAATGCTCAAGGAATGATTTAGAAAGAGAACAAATGAAAAAAATTCCATATGCTTCAGCCGTTGGAAGCTTGATGTATGCTCAGGTATGCACCAGACCTGACATTTCATTTGTTGTTGGGATGCTAGGGAGATATCAGAGTAACCTAGGTATTAACCATTGGAAAGCTACAAAGAAAGTGATGAGATACCTACAAGGAACCAAGGATTATATGCTCATGTATAGACGAATTGATGAACTGGAAGTAATTGGCTACTCCGATGCGGACTTCGTTGGTTGTGTTGATTCACGAAAATCAACATCTAGTTACATTTTCATGCTTTTCGGTGGAGCTATGTCTTAGAGGAGTGCGAAATAGTCCTTAACTACTACTTCCACTATATAGGCTGAGTTCGTGTCATGTTTTGAGGCCACATCACATGGTGTATGGTTGAAGAGTTTCATTTCCAGGCTTAGAGTAGTTGACTCTATTTCTAGGCCATTAAGATTGTACTGTGACAAATCAGCTACTGCGTTTATAGCTAAGAATAACAAAAGTGGTAGTCATAGTAAACACCAATGAAAGTGGTCATTGAACACGTAAGTACTGAGTTGATGATTACTGATCCTTTGACTAAAGGCATGCCACCAATGAAATTCAAGGATCATGTAGAGAAAATGGGAATTGGTTACACTTTGTAAATATATATATACAATTTATTAATGAAAATCTTATATATTGTGATATTTTCTCATATTCATGTGTACCTTAATTTATTTGAGAAAATATATATTTTATTGGACTAAGAATAAATATAAGATTTATTCATTAAGTTTCGTTACCATATAAAGTATAGTACTTGAGAAACTAAATACATTGTAATACATGAAAGATAATACTCGCTCTTAGAAGATCTATCGCTATGATTCATGTATTTTGTTACTCAAGAGAATTTTGCTTAACGTTTGCATCAAGTGGGATAATGTAACATCAGAGTGGTGCAACGTAATGGTGAACCGTGGTGATAATTCGGTTTCGTCGGAATCGTACATCGATTCTGAAACTGAACGAGATTCTTGATGGGAGAACCTTTATAAAGCATCGGATCCTCTCACTATTTACTACTAATTAAGATACACCATCAAAACGCAGAGAATAAGTGTGAGAAACCAGTGAGAGCATCAAATCGAAAATCTATTTTTGTTTCTACTATATTTAAATTTTATGTTTGTATGGTTTCTTGAACGTTTTTGGATTAAATTGTGATCTTACATTAATGTATATTTTTAATTCATTTTTGTTTCCACTGTATTTAAATTTTACGTTCGTATGGTCATTTTTGTTGGAAAGAATAATATTAATAATGAAATTTTTTCCAAAAAATAAAGTGTCTCCTCACCTCATACATGCACTCGGGCTAGGCTCGGCGCGGCCGGTCAGACGATTGTGGTAGCGGCGCGGGTGTATGGAATCAAAATTGTCTAGGTTTTTTCCCCTTCCATAAAAGTGGGTGCCTTTGGGGCCAATCCCAATTGCAAATACTTCTCTAGTTAAACATCTTCTAAGAGATGTAAATTAACAATGTGGGACAAAATTTTAAGAGAGTAAAATTTGACATTTATTCTCATCATTTGTTTTTTTTTTAATTTTGTCCCACATTCTCATCATTTGTTTTTTATTGAAATTCATTTCCAACAACTACACAAGCTAAAATCTCAAAACCTTTATTCAAATATGTAGCACCTAACACAAAAAGACTTGAAATATTAAAATATAATAGCAAGAAAGAATAAATGAATCTAGAAAAATCAAATCACAAAGAAACTAAAAATCAAACTGAATTCAAAAACTAGAAAACCCCATGGACACTCCAATTATCCTCTCACTCAAAGAAAAAATAATGTAATGCAACAACCGAAAGTAAACTTCAAAACAAAGAATAATGAGAGTACCAAAGAAGGAATTTTCCAGAGTGATTGTCGATGTCAATAAGAACTTCCAAACTGGAGAAAATAAATTACCTCCACTGTCTGTGTTGGAAAAAATGAATTTTTATAAAAACAAGAGAAGCCAATTGTTTTCCTTGTCCCACATTGCTATTTTACATCATTTAGAAGATGTATAAATAGTAAAAAGTTAGCTATTGGGTTTGGGCCTCAAGGGGTACCCACTTTTGTGGAAGAGGAGAGGATCTAGGCAAATGTGATACCATATATGCGCGCGCGCGTGAGTCGTCATTCGTCCGTCAGAACCGAATATGTGTAAAGTGAGGTGGCATTTTATTTTTTGAATTTTTTTTTAAAATACTTTTCCACTCAGAAAATGGTTGCTACATTTTTTCTCAGAAAAATAGCCGTTATTTTCTTTTACTCAGAATATGGTTGTTTTTTTTTCTCAGAATATGACTGTTACTCTTATTTACTCAGAAAATGACCGTTACTCTTCTTTACTCAGAAAATGACCGTTACTCTTCTTTACTCAGAAAATGATTGTTACTCTTCTTTTCTTAGAAAAATGGTTGCTACGCTTTTCATCCCCAAACATTACCGTTATTATCATAATGGTCACACGGTTTCTGAAACTTATAAATAGAGGGCCTCAGTTCTTATTTTCTACATAACAATATGCAAACTCATCTCACTAAAAAAAATTCTCTTAGAAAGAAAAAAGAAGATCCTAAATTACTTTTGAGTTTTTCGAGCAACAAAATTTTACAGATGTAGCATTCCAGTCTTCATCAGTGTAGTGAACTTCCGAGATAGAAAAACAAAGATTCTGAGTTGTTTTATCCTGAGGACGACGGGGTTGTGTTTGCTTGTACGAATTTAGGCAAAGTCGCGAAACGTCTTAAAAAGAGCGACTTAGTCCACGACTCAAACCAAACAGTTCATTTTAAATTATCTATAATATTGTTCTAACACTGTTTTTATGTACTTGTTTCAATAGCCTGTAGTTTTCCTTTTGAAAAATTGGATAAAATAACATGTGAAAGAGCACTAGATTTGATAAACTTGAGCTTGGGTTTGAATAGCTTGGTAATTTAATGTTATTCTTATTAAATAAATCCATATTATTATATTAATAAAATGTATGATTAAATTAAAAAAATAGTTTATTAAAGGATAATTTTATTTTTATAAAAATATTTATTATTTTATATTTTCTATATATTTTTGTTAATTTTATTAAGAAAACAACTATTTATACTCTATCAACTATGTTCACCTTCATCGTCCTTTTTTATCTTATAATCAATGTTATCCTATTTTTTTCACTCATCAATACAATTCAATGTTTATCATAAAATAATTTAAAAATGTAATTTTTATCGAAACTAAAGTTATATAACTATCAAATTATTTGAAGCATTATCTATGTCAATAACAGTAACAACCGTCAGTTCATTCACTTTGATTTTCTTAACTATGTTATCCTTCTTTGAATTATATTGTGTTTAATCAAATTCACTTTCATCTTAGATTTAATTAGGATCAAGATGAAATGATCAATGAGATCAAAAGGAATGAATTAATAGTATTGATGGTCAAAGATATAGATAGATATTTTAAATAAATTGATGATAATCTAGCTATATATTCAATAAAAAAAATACGATTTTAAATTATCTTGTATCAAATAATAAAAGTTGATTGACCGATAATGAAATAAAACTTATATATTAGCAAATGATGTCAGGGATATAATAGAGGTGATAACGTAGGTAAGATCATGATAAAATGGTGTGAAATGTTTTTGTTTTAAAATGAACAAAAATGAGAAAATATATAAAATAATAAATAATTCATAAAAATAAAATTACTATTATATAAATTTTTTTTTAAATTAAATTTTTCGTATATTTTTTTATTAAATGAGAAATTATAAATATGATTATATAAATATCAAAGTAATAAATTTAAGTTTTAATTAGGAGACAGATTTCATTATATAGCATAATTTATTAATTTATTTTAATGATTAAATTTTATTTTTAATTTCTTCATAATATACACATTTTTTTATAACATAAAAATTATATATTTAATATATACTTAAAAAAATTATGTATCTTGTTTTTATATAACATAATTATTTTATTAAAATTATCTGAATAATTATATTTTATTTACTCTTAATCATGAATCTTAATAATTTATTCTGCATCTTCTAGTCAGATCTTACCATTCATACCTTGTTATACACCAACTTTTTTTCTCACGTAAACACCACCTATTATTGATCGAGGAGTGATCAAATAAGATATAATCTTCTTCTTTTTTTCTTAATTTCAAATTACATATTTAAACTATATTATTTAATTAAAAAAATATTCTTTAGGTACATAACTTATGTATCCAATACACTAACTAATAATTACAACTTATTTTACTATTATCACATCATTAATTTATTAATAATAATTTTATCAAATAAAAATAATACAATTAATTTTAAAAATATTGTAATTAATTTATAAGTTTTTGTTGTAATAATAAATAATAATAATTTTAAATTATCTTAAAAATTAATTATTTTGATCGTAAATAATGTTTTGAATTGATTGAAATTTAGGAAAATAGACGACTCCTTATACTATTTATATCGAGAGTTAAATAAGTTTATATTTAATTTTCAAAATAATGTAATTTAATTATTAAATTATTATATATATCTTTTATTTATATTTATTTTTTAAATTAAAATAATAATTTATGTTGGATAAATTATTATTAATTTTAAAATTTAATTAAATTTACACATGCATTTTCAAAATTTTAACGTATTATTTGTTCAATAAATTTTTAAAATTTTAAACATATATTTTTAAACTTTTAAATTTTATATATAATTTATATATTTTTACTATTTATAAAAATTTAAAATATTATTTTATATTAAATTTTAAATTAAATTATAATTATTTTTACTCTTTTATTTTGATGGTGTTTTTGTTATTATATTTTATAATATTTGTGAAATTATAATCATTGTGGACGTTTTTTTTTTGTTTTTTTTAAGGTTTACATAGATTATTTTGCACTTATTTTTTTTTTAAATAAGAAACATCAACTTTGCACTAATTCTATCGACAACATCTCATACTCTTGGAAGTGATTTTTTTTTCTTATTAATGGCAGGAAGTATTATTCAAAGAGACTTTGAACAAGATGGGTAGAATTTTCACCGAATAATATTTAAGAAATGGAGTAAATAAAGAAATAATTTATAAGAAATGTAAAAGCTTATAAGGCAGTTGGCAAAATAGCGATATAAAAAAAAAAGAGAAAAAAAAAACACTAATTAACTTAATTTTGTTTGTTGCACAAATTGCTTCATAGCACAAACACTAAATGCTTTAAGTGTATTAACTTGAAGTTATTATGAAAAAAATAAAATAGAAAGCAAATTGATTTTGGATTCGAAAAGATGTGTGATGGAAGAGAATAAAACGCCACCCAGTAGAGCTGACGGTTGATGACCGTTCTAGGTCGTTTCTACAGTGATTAGGTTTTTTCTGTCCCTTCTCGGAATCTCGCGTTTACAGGTAACAATATCCCCGATCGAGACAATTTACAACTCTCATTTCCATGACCGACTCCTCATTTTCCTAATTTTTTTTCCCGTTCATCTTTCATTGTTGGAGTAAGGAATTATCTTTTTTCTGTAAATCGAAGTAGTTCTTTGAGTTTTCCTTCCCTGTTTCGCATCTGTTGGATTTTGTTTCCTGTTTTAAGTTATGTTTGATTTTTTTTTACATGATTTTTTATTCTCGTTGGTTGTTAATCCCGCTATATGATAATTCTTGAACATGAAAAACGTAGATATTATCTTACTGCTGGAAGATCGTTGGTGGAGTTCGCACCTTTGATAGCTTGAATTGATACCTATGGCGTGGTTTAGAGCTGGGTCTAGCCTGGCAAAGATTGCCATTAGAAGATCTCTATCTCAAGGTAGATCTTATGCATCAAGGTCTCGTGTCCTTCCTACGCAAGGTCGTTACTTTCACACCACTGTCTTCAAAACAAAGGCACAAGCAGCCCCCGTCCCTCGCCCTGTGCCCTTGTCTAGGCTAACTGATAGCTTTTTGGATGGAACGAGCAGTGTCTATTTGGAAGAGCTCCAAAGGGCTTGGGAGGCTGATCCAAATAGTGTTGATGAGTCATGGGACAACTTCTTTAGAAATTTTGTTGGTCAGGCCTCCACGTCCCCGGGAATTTCAGGCCAAACAATTCAGGAGAGTATGCGTTTACTGTTGTTTGTGAGGGCTTACCAGGTTAACGGTCACATGAAAGCCAAATTGGATCCATTAGGATTAGAAGAGCGAGAAATCCCCGAGGATTTGGACCCTGCTCTTTATGGCTTTACTGATGCTGATCTTGATAGGGAATTCTTTTTAGGGGTTTGGAAGATGGCCGGATTTTTGTCTGAGAATCGGCCCGTGCAGACCCTTAGGTCCATCTTGACCCGCCTTGAGCAGGCTTATTGCGGGAGCATTGGTTATGAGTATATGCACATTGCTGACCGCAAGAAGTGTAACTGGCTAAGAGATAAGATTGAAACTCCAACACCAATGCAGTACAATCGACAGCGCCGTGAAGTTATGCTTGACAGGCTTATATGGAGCACACAGTTTGAGAAGTTCTTGGACCAAAAGTGGAAAGCATCAAAGAGATTTGGGCTTGAAGGTGGAGAAACTCTTATTCCTGGTATGAAGGAGATGTTTGATAGGTCTGCAGATCTTGGAGTTGAGAGCATAGTTATTGGAATGCCTCATAGAGGAAGACTTAATGTATTGGGGAATGTTGTTCGAAAGCCACTAGCTCAAATATTTAGTGAATTCAGCGGTGGTACAAAGCCGGTGGATGAAGAGGGGCTTTACACAGGAACTGGTGATGTCAAGTATCATTTGGGAACTTCGTATGATAGACCAACAAGAGGTGGGAAGAGAATTCACTTGTCTTTGGTTGCAAATCCAAGTCACCTGGAAGCCGTGGATCCAGTAGTTGTTGGAAAAACTAGGGCAAAACAATATTTTTCAAATGATGCAGACAGGACCAAGAACATGGCCATCTTGATTCATGGTGATGGTAGTTTTGCGGGACAAGGTGTTGTCTATGAAACTCTTCATCTTAGTGCTCTTCCAAACTACACTACTGGTGGAACCATACATATTGTGGTGAACAACCAAGTTGCTTTTACGACCGATCCAATGTCAGGCAGGTCATCCCAATACTGCACTGATGTTGCAAAAGCCTTGAATGCCCCTATTTTTCATGTAAATGCTGATGATTTGGAAGCTGTTGTTCATGTCTGTGAGCTTGCCGCTGAGTGGCGCCAGACTTTCCATTCTGATGTTGTGGTTGATCTAGTCTGTTACCGTAGGTATGGGCATAATGAGATTGATGAGCCATCATTCACACAACCTCAAATGTACAAGGTTAGCTACTTTTTTTTGTTCCTTGCATCTTGGTATTCTTGCAAAATTGATGATAATTTCCTTATTATTTTCCCATTCTATAATTCTTATTATTTTTGTTCTCATTCTAGGGTATATGTAAATTGAAATAGGTCAACTTGTAGTTGTTCTTTTGGGCATAATCATCAGGGATTTTTATGTTTTGTCCTAATTTTTGCAGATTATTAGGAGTCACCCCTCAGCTCTTGAAATTTACCAAAAGAAGCTGTTAGAATCTGGGCATGCGAGTCAAGAAGATATTGATAGGATACAAAACAAAGTTGATACAATCCTGAATCAAGAACTTTTAGCAAGCAAAGATTACTTGCCAAAAAGAAGGGACTGGCTTTCATCTCATTGGACTGGGTTTAAGTCACCTGAACAACTTTCCCGAGTTCGTAACACGGGGTATGTCAGTTATTCTAAACTTTTTTCTTGGTTGTATGACTGGATATCTTTTAACCTGATATTACAATATACACAGGGTAAACCCAGAGATTTTGAAGAATATAGGTAAAGCAATAACAAGTGTGCCAGAAAATTTCAAACCCCACAGAGCAGTAAAGAAGGTTTACGAACAGCGTGCACTAATGATTGAAACTGGGGAAGGAATTGACTGGGCTGTTGGGGAAGCACTTGCTTTTGCCACATTGCTTGTGGAAGGCAACCATGTTCGGTTGAGTGGTCAGGATGTTGAAAGAGGCACGTTTAGTCACCGTCATTCCGTAATTCATGATCAGGAAACTGGGGAGAAATATTGTCCTCTGGACCATGTTATCATGAACCAAGATGAGGAGATGTTTACTGTTAGCAACAGGTACTATAGATGGTGCCATCTCGTTTGTCAACCTTTCATTAAAATATTACTTTATTTTCCTTGAACGTGCTGAAATAAGCTACATTAATTCTTTCTTTTAGATCAAACGTCTACAATTCAAATTCTGTTGTGTTTTTCTGTAGTGAGCTAAACAGGAAGATTGTATAGGCATTTTATAGCTCTGAAATATTATACTTCTATGATTTTAGCAATAGCAGTCCTTATGTGGTAATGGGGTTATTGCTGATTAGTCAGAGTAATATTTATTTTATCATCCACCAGTTGGATATTGTTGTTGTTACATTATGGAATCTTGTTTGTGGCTTTAGAAAGTTAAATGTAGTATCATCGTTCTTTTAATTGTTATCAATTGTTATTTTTAGTCAATAATGTTTATTCATATCCTAAGTTGATTGTATATTGTAGCCTTATTGTTCTACGAGGGAGGTAGAATTCAGTGGATGATTATAGTTAATCCCTTAATGATTTTCTGCATCAATGTGTTTTGGCCTCATTTGGACCCTTTGGTGGTCTTAAATAAAGATCAAAATACCTGTTATCCCTGATATAACTGATCCATCTGGCTTCTATGGAACTGGTTTTTTGTTCCTAGTCTGTGCTTTCAGTGATTGCATTTCCCCTATGATCAAAATGCGAACTGCAGACATATATTCTTATGTTATGTAAGGAAGACTGTGTACCCTCTTAGAAAAATAAAGGTATACGGTGTACTAGAAAAGAAAAGGAAGGCAGACTGAATACCCTTGGCCCTCCCTTGGGTTAATAAGCCTCAACTGGTGCATAATGAGGCTTGCCCACGATAAAACTACATACGTGCTCAGCCATGCTTGATTAGTTAAGTAGTCCTTGATTTTCACTTTTCATTTAATTTGGTTGTGACATGGTGTAAATGCTCTTCTTACAGCTCACTTTCCGAGTTTGGAGTTCTTGGATTTGAATTGGGTTACTCAATGGAAAGCCCAAATTCGTTGGTGCTCTGGGAAGCTCAATTTGGTGATTTTGCCAATGGAGCACAAGTTATATTTGATCAGTTCTTGAGCAGTGGGGAGTCTAAGTGGCTTCGTCAAACTGGTCTCGTAGTGCTGCTTCCTCATGGTTATGATGGTCAGGGCCCTGAACATTCTAGTGCAAAGTTGGAGCGTTTTCTTCAGGTACTTCCCAAATGGAAATACTTATTCGGCAGCTTCTGTCATATATATCGCTCTTATTAGGTTATTATTTCCCATAAAATGCCCAATTTTCTCTCTTGCATGCATCAGCAGTCCTCGTATATTTTTGTCCCATTCTTGACCTGTGCTTTTGTTGTGGTTGGAAGTAAACTTGTAAAGGGTGGAATTTCCTTATGACTTTCCATGAGTGGGCCAAATTAAATGAGCTCAGTGATTGAACAAACTGATGTATTGCACATTCTTATTAAGTCCCAGAGACATGCTTCTACCTCTCATTTTACTGCTATAGGGGATCTGTATTTAATCAATTCTTTTCTAATGGAGATCTGTTATATTTACTATTTAATAGTTTGTACATATATGGGGATTGCCACGTTGCTGAAGTATGTGGGTTATGCTTTTCTCAGCTTGTGGATATCTTTCATTCCCCTTCTTATCTGTCCCAGATACCATTGTATTGATATATCCTAACTAGGACTTGTTCGTTAATTTTGCGGCAGATGAGTGATGACAACCCTTATGTTATTCCTGAGATGGATACAACTCTTCGGAAGCAAATTCAGGAATGCAATTGGCAGGTTGTAAATGTAACTACTCCTGCTAACTACTTCCATGTTCTTCGTCGCCAGGTGAGTGAACCAATTGAAATATCAAATACTATTAACTTTAGCTCAAGTTCATGCATATTCTTATGTATTGTTGTACTACTTCCAGATACACAGAGATTTCCGTAAACCTCTCATTGTGATGTCCCCAAAAAATCTGCTACGTCACAAAGACTGTAAATCAAATTTATCTGAGTTTGATGATGTCCAAGGCCACCCAGGTTTTGACAAACAGGGAACCAGATTTAAGCGACTTATAAAGGACCAGAATGACCACTCTGATCTTGAGGAGGGCATTAGACGACTAGTACTTTGTTCTGGGAAGGTATGCTGCAAGTGCTGCTTTTTGTCTCACTGCCTTCTTTCCTTTGTTAAACTTTTCTGGTATGAAGGCCAGACAGGAAATAAAACCTGTCCGGTCCTTCACCCCTGTTCTTTCTATTGTTAAATAGGGCTTTATTTCGATAGACTTGGGACAACAAAGAATTCCTATATGCGTCATCAACGAGAAGAAATTTTGCACTTCGATTATTTGTACGAAGTTTGATTATTTTTTTTATTTTTTTGCAGGTGTATTATGAGCTTGACGAAGAACGAAAGAAAGCTGAAGCAAAGAATGTTGCAATATGTAGAGTGGAACAGCTTTGTCCCTTCCCATATGACCTTATCCAGCGAGAGCTCAAGCGATATCCAAGTATGTAATTAGAACGTCCTACTATCTAACTTGGAAAGTATCACTTTTTCATTATTTGAGACCTCACCCTAACTATACCAAATTTTTCCATAGTCAAGATGCTAGCATAATATAAAAGGAGGTTGACAGATGCTTTCTGATTGTTTTAGATGCCGAAATAGTGTGGTGCCAGGAAGAGCCAATGAACATGGGTGCATACAGTTACATTGCACCCCGCCTCTGCACTGCCATGAAAGCACTGGACCGAGGATCTATGGAAGACATAAAATACGTAGGTCGGGCACCATCAGCTGCTACAGCTACCGGTTTCTTGCAGTTTCACGTGAAGGAACAAACTGAGCTTGTTCAGAAAGCAATACAGCCCGAACCAATCAATTACCCTTTCTGAATGCTAATTTGAAAATAATCAAACACTTTTTTTTGTGAGAAATTCCTTGTCCAAACTTTTGTTTAAATATTTTTGTAGCCTTTTTCCAAGTTACCACCGAAACTCAGAATGGTATTTCATGGAAGGTCAATATAGCAGGCAACATGTATGTTTTTTTCTTGTCGTCAGGTGCAGGTGCAGCATAAGTTTTTGGAATGTAATAATAGTAGAGCTGCTTTATTGTCCTTGTAAAAGAACGTTTGGAATATGCTGAGTAATTTGTGTCAAATGTTTTATTTTATATGTGATTTATCAAGCTGTCTCGAGGCACAAGGTTGTGGAGGGATAAGTTTTCAATTAGAAATTTCTACCATCTCATCTTAACCGGCAAGAAAATTGTATAAAACCTATATCTGCAACCAATCTTATAAAATTGTTAATTGCTGATTTTTAAAGGGAATTTTCTTTAAACCAATATCTCGTAAACTTAAATATGTAGTTAGATGATTAATTGATGATAAGAGAAATGTTAAGAACGTAAAATTTTGTAATTAAACTATTTCAATTGTAATATATGGTTCAATTATTTTGAAAATTTGTGGTATAATTATTTTAAAAAATTAAAAAATTAATAATTTTATCACATGACATGTGTTTTGAGTGTAAAAACACGCTTAAATTATAATAAATTAAAACAAAATGTGTTTAACTATGGAAGTCTTAAGCTACAATCTCAAACACAAACACAATCTTATATAAATTATTTTATAATTAGAATTAATTATAATTTTTTTATATCTGTAAAAAATTGAATTTTTTATTATTATAAGTAAATAAATCATTTAAAATAATTTAATTTTATTGTAATATTAAAAAATATATGAATATATGTAAAAATACAAACACAATACGTATAATAAATACAAATTGACACCCCGTAAACGTAACAAATTGAATTCTTCCAATTTCACACAATTCCTCGAGCCAAAAATGTGAAAAAAAAATTAAATTACATTTAAAAATAAACCTTCGAGAAAGGTAAAAGAATTACTACTGATTTCTGTGAAAGGGATGAAAATATGAATACATTATAAAAAAAAAGAATTATCTTTTAGATAATATTTTATTTTTTTACCAGGTAAGACTTACCATTAATAAGCTTTATTGGTGATAAATCTTACCTTTTAATGATTTTGGTACTTGGTAAGGTATTGACTTGATGTAAAAAAACTTTTGGTCTGTGATAAGACTTATCTTTATCATCCAGTGTCATGGTAAGGTTTACCATAATGTCTTATCATAATAATAATAAATTTTACCTAGGATAATTTTGGTAAAAAATAGAATTCATGTAGAATTAGCTTTTGCAACAGCATTCAAATTAGAACCCATGTTTATTTCAACTAGACCTTTCTGGCCACAGGCTTCCAATGTTTGAGCCATGCTTTGAGCATTCATCAGTAAGTCATAGCCGCTAATGCTCCCACCAATGGGATTGGGCACAAGTTCTTCATTAAAACCTTCAAAAGATATGGTGTTGTTCTCACACTTTTAGTTCTGGCCAACAGATAAATTGCCAGATTCTCCTTTATCGTAGTCAAGACCAATTGCTCCAATCTTTAAATTGGCCTTGCCATAGGTTGGAACCCTTGATATAATGTTATCACTCCCCTTGAAAAAAAGGAGCCATTGAAATGAAATTTTCATTTGCTTTGTTGTGGGTTGCAGTCATGGAAATAAAATTATCTTGTCCTTTGTCTTATGATGTTCCTAATGATATGGAATTTCCATCTACCTTTTCAAATGTTACAACTCATTGACATAAATCTGTCATCCCCCTTGTTGTATGGATGACCGATGGACAAGATATCAGTGTCGCACTTGAAATAATTATGACCCATGGATATGTAATCGCCATCTTCCTTGTTAATATCTGGCCCATAAAAATGAAATTGTCCTCTACCATAGTAATTGGGCCCATTGATATTGTATTTTCTCCATTATTGTAATACGAGCAAAATTTCAGAGGGATTTGGGGAAAAAAGAAGAACAATAAGAAAGGAACTGATTACTTATAATTTTTGATAAAATCCCTCCTTTCTCTAGCTATATATATATATCATTACCGAGCATGAATTTCATAAGATTTAGGCTAACTAACTCTGACACCTCTAATAGAATTCAATGGTCCCCCACTCTCGCGCTCAGCCTGTCTTGCTGCCCACCCTCTACGTACCAGTGCCACTGCCTCTGTGCCCACGTTCGTCTACATTTGGCACCAAGCTGCCACAAGAACATATTCTCGTATCATTCCTTCCCCCTTTTAGAATCCTTGTCCTCAAGGATGAAATTGAAGTATGATTTGGTAGAATTATAGCATGTGCTTTGAGATAGAAGCATAAGGTAGTCCTGAATTGACCTTGGTGTAAGCCCATAGTTCCAAGAATGGCTACTTTAAAAGATGCCTGTGGCTGCAAGTGGTATCGAAACCCCTGATCCACTTTTTGGTTTTTTTGCATAAAAGATCTCCAATGAGCTGCATTGCTTTCCTTGCTGAGAAAAAATGATTCTGACTTGCAACTCAAGGAACCTACTGCCTTGACACCAGTGAAACTATTGACAGAGGTTGGGGAGTTAAATCTAAGAGTGCATGGGTTTGGCTGTGGAAGTGAGCTCACTTTGGGACCAAGAGAGACATTTGTTCCAATTGAATTTCCAATTGAAAGGATAGCTGTTGAGGTTGTTTTGTCAAGCCCTTTTCTCAAGGAAGACCCGCTTTGATCACTATACTTTAGAACAACATTTCCAGTAACCATTCCCAATAATTGGGAAATCAAAGCCGTGAACCTGGTATATTTATAACAACATATTAGAGCAACATATTTATAATTGTTTCTTAATATGTGGAAGAACACAACAGTTTGTTCTTCTAATTTATTAGAAGCCAACACCAGCAAACAGGATGGTCTAATTGTGCCGTCGACAAAGGCATCCTTTTGACTGCATAGCAATTGTAGATCAACTAAACTTGTGTCCATTGATTCTACATTTTCTATATTCATTCCATCGAGCGAAACTTCCATATCCGTCTGTGATGCTGTGATACCAGAAATTTCAGAAATTGATCCAATCCCCCATGTAGACCTTATGATTAAATTAAGGTGGTATAACCTTTGGGAAATTTTATTTGATGATCTCATGGAGTTACACTTAAAACGTATGCCCACAAGTATACTATAAGTATGAAAACTGACCTCATGTATTACCTGGGTCGCACCTAAATAGTGGGAAACTGCCAAGCTCACCAGCATACCCACGGAAGGGTATCCATCAGGTCGTTTATCCCTTCTTTTCATCAGGATGAGCAGTTCTAATCCTTTGTCTCAATGCCCACAACCTCTCAAGCTAGAGATTACATAATTTCCCATAACCAAATCAGGTTCAGATATCCCTTTATAAGCAATGACTACAACTCCTGATTCAGTAGGAAGTTCTTTTGCTAGAGAATCTTCAACACTTATAAGATCCTCCTCTAGGTGTTTTTCATCCCATGAATTCGCCTTGGTACTCATAAGAAAGTGAGACTGTATGATAGCAATATTAGGTTCTACATTCTCAGACAGCTTGGAATGGAACCCCTATAAGGCAGTTTTTCATTCCTTTAACCGACATAGAATTATTATCCATGGGTTACAAGAAACGTACTCCTTCTCTACTATTTCTTCAAACACCTTGCGCGAGTAAGTTGTACCTCCCCACTTCTTATACCATTTCTTCAAGTTACAGGTCTCAGGAACATAATATGACTTATACTCAATTTTTATATTATTGGTATGAATTCAAATTTCTAACCTCTCATTTTGAAGACCCATCGTTGTTTTCTGAGTAGTTGGGGAAACCCCTTCTGTGACTGAACAGATGGCTGGTACATTAGGAACTTAGAGGGAGTTTTTGTTGGAGGGTAGTCATCATCGTCCTCATTCTCTTGAAGCACGACGTGGTCTCCATTTTCTTCTTCGTTTTCTTCGAGTTCAGAGTGAGTAAATTTGGGCAAACCCTCGACACCCTTTTCTTCGTTTTCTTTGATTTCAGATTGGGTTGGGTTGGGTGAACCCAGTGGGTGGCTACTGGGTATAGGAATTATACGACCAAGAAATGGTCCAATTTCAAGCCCAATTTTAAACCCAAGTGAGGGAAATCCACAAGGCTTCATTTTGGTGTCTGTATGAGCCACTTCTCTTCTTTAGGTACCCCAGGGAATTACCTCTCAGAGAATGTGGGATTTATTGAGTCTAACCTCGCGTATCCCATAGCCATCGAGCAAACCTCTGAGGCGAAGAAACCAGTGGATGGAGCTTTCCATTTCTCAAAGGTTTCAGACGATCTACTCCTTAGATTGCCAAGAGAGGTTACCGGTGGTGAGCTACGAGCGGCGCACAAAGCCATCACCTCAGCTTGTAATGCCTGTAGGATGACGTTGAATCTCTCTGTATCAAACCCAGATGGCACGAAGGAATCAAATTCCTCATTAGAGGTTTCTATGCTGGATCAGTTTCGATCGTCCATGGCTGGAATCGACTTTGATACCATTTGTTGGTCCAATTATGTGGGCCAACAGCAACAGCAAAGATTGACAAGCCAGCAACAACAGCAAAGATTGACATAAAATTCAATCTTCAACAAAGATGGCACCGACTGTGGGAAGAAGAAAAAAAAAGAAGGAAGTCAAAAATAATAGGTTGTTTGAAGGATTCATTTCTTCTATAAAAGGCCTTGGCCTTAATCTAAAAAATATATCAGAAGTAGAGAAAAAAAAAAGAAAACAGAGAATTTTCAGAGAGAGCTTTTAAGAGAAAAAAATTAAGAGAGTCAATTTGTGAAATTTTACCCACAAATTGAAGATACATATTTGTTGTATTTTTGTGAGATCCACCTAAAGGTGAAGTGTGTAATCTTATCTTATTATAGTGGAAGTTTAAGTGGCCTACGAGTTCCGTGGTTGTTACTTTCATTTTGAAAGGTTTTTCCACGCTAAATTTTTGGTGTTATTTTTATTCTATTTTAATTTGGGAAATTATCCTGGGTGTGGAATTTATTTCTCTACAACCATCTATTTTTTTCCTAACACCATTAATACGAACAGAATTTCATAGGGGTTTGGGGAAAGAGGAAGAATAGTAAGAGGGGAGTTGATTGCTTATAATTTTTGATAAAATCCCTCCTTTCTCTAGCTATATATACTGAGCATGAATTTCATAAGATTTAGGCTAACTAACTCTGACACCTCTAACAGAATTCAATGGTCCCCCACTCTCGCGCTTAGCCTGTCTCGCTGCCCACCCTTTACGTACCAGTGCCACTGCCTCTGCGCCCACGTTCATCTGCATTTGGCACCAAGTTGCCACGAGAACATATTCTCGTATCACATTGTTATAATTTTGTCCTAGTGATATGGTGTTCTCATTACCCTTGTTATAGGTAGCACCCACTGAATTTGTCCCATGCTCTCCACTGTTATAGGAGTGTCCCATTGGTGCAGACAATACAGCATCAGAATCACTGACTTGATTGACCTTAATTTTTCTGATTCCATTAAAACTGAGACATGATGAGTGATCTTCATTTTTATGTGATATTGACGTACTCACCGACCGATTGTTTCCATGTTGACTCTCAAATTCCTCTCTCTTTGTATGCATAATTATACTGTCGACAGAGGGAATACTTCTATCAGATCCAAAGAGTCAGTCAGTGATCTGCAAAGGAACTGATTGAAAGCCAGAAGTGTTATTCCATAAAGACACATTCATATGTGGAATTCCTCGAACTGGCCTGCCATCAATAGCTTCCATAGCAAACTTCTTATTGTTGAACATTTCTGGTTCACCAGAATCCATAAACCACTGACCCCGTTTTGGCTCAACTCTGGAGGAGTTATCAAAACCCATCTCAGCATCAGTAAGACAGTGAGCATCTCGAGGCATCCAAAAGCTTTTGGTTGAAAAGACTGCAATATTTAAAGAGTTAGGATTCACTTTATCACTCGAACTAAAATCTTGAGGAAGCATTAGTTTAATAAGAAATGAGGAGTAAACACTAATAAGTTCACAAATCAGAGGAAAAAAGTAAATGGCAGCATATCCCTAAGCTCCTTCCCTCTCTCTTATTTAAAGAATTAGAAAATCACAAAGGATAATTCATGTTAACCGTGGCATCAAATCCACCTTCAATGCATGAACTCGAGAAAAATAAAATAATAGAACACATTGAGGCTAAACCACGTATTGGTGATTGAGTTCATTAGTTCCTCGTATGAAATTATGACTCTAGAGATATAATAATATAGAAAGGACAATTGTTTCAACCACGGACAAAACCAGAAACACCCCTTGTTTTAAAGAGAGGAGGGTGGGTTATTCACATTTCATTTTATGGTTCTTTTGAGAAAATAAATATGTAACATCAAGTGCCACCAGCTCATATTACGTGATCTAAGTTAACTTTACACCATTTGGAAACAGCTAACAAAGTGACAATCTTGGGCAGGAATCACTTCTTGACAAGTATCAAGTAATTTCACAAATTTACTTCGTTGGAAGACACTTTTGTAAGTTAGTGCTGAAAAGGAATGCTTTATTTTCTTACTATATATTAAGGTTTTCTAAAATGTCTTAAAGTCTCTCCAAACTAGTTAACAAACATCACGAAACATAACAAGATCGTCATATTGACTGTCTTGATTCTCATATTAATTCACCATAAACCTATTGAAATGCAAGGGATTATGATATTATACAAAATTAGGAACTTCAAGACCATCTAATAAAAGCCATAATGCAAGAGTATTCACAAAATTTATCATATACATGATCTTGACAAAAGACGTGATTTAACTTATTAACTGTAAAGATATTTTAAAACCTTTTTCTTATGTGAACAGAGTTTGTAGTATGAGTGAATAAATGACAAAAGAATAAACATGGCATCATCACCCTGAATGTAAAACAAACTAGACAAATACTTAAGAAGTCCACCATTATATATCATTGATAAATTCCCCCATTTTGTTGTTCTCGGTCTGGCTAGACTTTGCTGCAAACAGAACTTTCATAACAATACATCTCCGACACACTTTCATTCTTAATTGGATGACTTTATTTGAGGTCGTACTAACCAGATTGGCCTACTGCAGCTAACTAAGACGAATCTGGATGTCAGCCTCAATTTGAGCCCATGCTAAATTTTTCAAAAGTGGATTTGGAGAATGATATTTGCAGTCACCAATCTGAAAACCAGGTTCCACCACCTTCCCAGCTCAAATTTGAGGGAATTTGACTAAAATGGACAAAGGGCAGAACATCTGGTTGATAGTGAACAGCTAAAAATCATAGATGTGTGTTTGCGTGACCAAGCTAGCGCATATGATTCGCACAACAACGCAGCATAAAAAAAAACCACAACAAATCTAAGCCAAAAGCCTCTCAATGCGGAAACTTCACAAATACCAAACAAAATAGCAACAATTGAAGTACTGAATTGCATGTTAGAGCTTGAATTACAGTTCAGATCCTATCATTCTAAAAAAGGTTCACTGGGTCGCCTCCGCAGTCAAATTCTGCTTCTAATTTCCAGTACAGAACCGACACTCTTACACCAAACCAACCACAGAGTCTTCTACATAATCAGAGATTATAAGCCAATGGCAGAAACCAAACATAGGCAACGCAAGCCAAAATCTCAAAACCTTTATTCAAATATTCAGCGCCAAACATAAAAAGACCCGAAATATTAAAATTTAATCGCAAGAAAGAAGAAACGAATCTAGAAAAATCAAATCACACAGAAACTGAAAATCAAACTGAATTCAAAAACCAGAAAACCCCCAAAGACACTCCAAATACCCTCTCACTCAAAGAACAATTAATGTAATGCAGCAACCGAAAGTAAACTTCAAAACAAAGAATGATGAGAGTACCAAAGAAGGAATTTTCCGGAGTGATCACCGATGTCGATAAGAACTTCCGAACCGGAGAAAATAAATTACCCCCACTGTCTGTATTTTTTATTTTGAAAAATTGGATAAAATAACCAGTGAGAGAACACCAGATTTGATAAACTTGAGCTTGGGTTTTAACGGTTTGGTAATTTAATGTTATTCTTACTAAATAAATCCATACTATTATATTATTACATTAATAAAATGTATAATAATGATCAAATTTATTAAAAAAATTAATTTAAAAAAGGATGATTTAATTTTTATAAAAATATTTATTCTTTTATATTTTTTTACCTATATTTTTGTTAATTTTATTAAAAAAAAAACTATTTACACTAACAATTATTTCCACCCCTCCATTCTCTTTATCCTGTACTAAATGCAATCCTATTTTTTCACCCATCACCACAGTTCATTGTTTATTTAAAAATATAATTTTTATCTAAATTAAAGTTATATATCTACCAAATTATTTAAAACATTGTATTTATAAATAACATCAACTACCATCATTTTATTCCTCCGATTTTCTTGACTCTCTTTATGAATCATATTGTGTTCGATAAAACATTTTTATTTTAAATTTGATCGAATATAAAATGATTGCAATGAAAAGATTAATGAGATCGAAAGTAATGAATGGATGGATATTTCAAATAAATTTATATGACTTAATTATATATTTATTAAAAAATATAACTTTAGATTCTCTTGAAATAAATAATATAACTTTAGATTGTCCACAAAAATTGATATAAGGGATTTGACGAAAATGATGGTAATTATTAGAATAATATGAAATATTTTTGTATTAAAATGAAAAAATAAAAAAATTTATAAAATAATAAATATTTCATAAAAATAAAATTACTATTATATAAATTATTATTATTTTTAAAATTATATGTTTGATATACTTTTTTATTAAATACGAAATTATAAATGTGATAATTTAATAATATAAATATCACTAAATTATTATATTTAAGTTTTAACTAGAGATAGATTTTATTGTATAGCATAACTTATTAATCTATTTTATTAATTAAATTTTATTTTTAATCTCTTCATAATATATATATATATATTATAACACATAAATTATATATTTAAAAATATTATCTATCTTGTTTTAATATACCATAATTATTTTTAATAAAATTATTTGAATAATTATATTTTATTTAATCTTAATCGAGAATCTTAATAATTTATTCTTCATCTTCTAGTGAGATCTTACCATTGATAACTTGTTATACACCAACTTTTTTCTCAAGTAAAGACCACCTATTATAAACGTTCAAAGAGTTATAAAGATATACTCTTCTTGTTCTTAATTTCAAATCATGTATTTAAACTATATTATTTAATTAAAAAAAATATTCCTCCTATACATAAGTCATGACACCATTGTACATGTCATGTTGTTTATCCAACACCCCAACTAATTACAACTTATTTTACTATTATCACATCATTAATTTATTAATAATAACTTTATCAAATAATAATAATAATATAATTAATTTTAAAAATATTATAATTAATTTATAAATTTTTGTTGTAATAATAATAAAAAATAATTATAAATTACCTTAAAAATTATATATTATAATTATAAATAATGTTTTGAATTGATTAAAATTTAGAGAAATAGGCATCCCCTTATACTATTTCTGTTCAGAGTTCAATAAGTTCACATTCAGTTCTCAAAATAAAAAATAATAATATAAAAAATAATAAGAATGATAATGATAATAGTAATGATAATAAAATTAAATGTAAAAAATAATAATATCATTATTATAGTGTTTAGTTTAACTATTGAAATCATTAAATAAATTATTATTACAATGTTTGATTTACGACCGTAATAAAATAGAAAACATCTTATATTATCTTAATAACTTTATGTTTAGTAAAACATAAATAATATTATTTAATTGTTATTTTTTAAAATAATTATATTTAATTTTAAAAAAGTTGAAACAAGTTTTTTTCTTCTATATTATTTACAAAATAATATTCGGGTATTAATATATGGTACTGAAGTCCTATTATTGATTTATCATATTAATACCGAATATCACATAATAAAATTAAAAAAATAGTTTAGGATTTAGGGTTTTAAGATTTTAGATTTAGGGTTAGAATTTATAGTTTAAGTTTTAGGAGTTTTAATTAGGTTTAAAATTTAAGATTTAAAGTTTAAGTTTTAAGGATTTTTGGATTTAAAATTTAATCGTAAAATTAGAACAATTTTTTTATATATTGGGTATAATAATGGAAAACAGTTCTATCAGGGGATCCTTCAATAAATTTTACCTATTTTAAGAATTATTTTAATTATATTTCTAATGTTTAAATGTAAATCTAGTAGATAATACCACTCATGCAATAATTATCAGGGTTAAAATCAATTATATAAAAAATTTACCAAGCATGCATGTATCTATCATCTATGTACTAACAGTGGATTCCTCTTAAAAAAATATTAAGGAGAGCTGTCAAAAATGCAATAGAGGATCTACAAGAGTGGGTCTAAAAACCTTAAATACAATAAATTCTTTGTATAGTACTCATCATCAATATTCTAAAAATCTACTTCTGAATTGATTATTTTTTCTGGGTACAATGACAACTCATATAAAAGGAATACATTATTAATTTGAATATTTGGTATGTGTACGGTGTATGGATCAAATGCCTAAATTAAAAAGTATTTTGATTGCTAAGTTGCAATTATTCATAGGATGGCTAGTTGCTGTAACGGGGTATTATGAATTTATGATACATTAAAATTATATTATTAAGTTATTAATATATTAACAAAAAATTTGATTATTGATATTTGTATATAGGATTAATACATGCAATTAAGAATTTAATTTTTAATTTTTTTATTTTATGATAATTTATTTAATACTTTAGCCATTTAACTCCCATGCTAAAGAAGGAAATTATTAGGACTCATTTGATATATTATATTATATAAGATAAGCATAATCATATAATATTAAATTGTATAGTATGATATTGTATTGAATTTTTATTATGTTTGTGGTAAGTGTCTGTAATAAAAGTCGAATAGATTAGTGTTATATTAAATAAATATTTTTATAAGTAATTAATTTTTATTTGTATACATGTTATATTTTAAAAGTATTAATTATTTAGCTAGTTTTATTCTTAAAAAAATTATTTTATTATATTTTCATTATGTTTAAATACATTAAATTGAATTTATTTATTTTTAACCAGTTATTTAATTCAATATTTTTTTGTTAGTAATGTTTATTTTAATTGTTAAAGTGCACGATTAATCTTCAAACTTTTATTAAATTTATATATAAGTTTTTAAATTTTAAAAGATTTCTAACATTTAACTTAATTTAAATATATAATTAAATAGTAAATAATTTTATATTATCTATTAAATAATAAAACTATAAAAATATATATCCTTAAAGTTAAGGTTGTAGTAATTTTCATCTGTCCTATATTATGATGAGCTCGACTTCATGGAGGTTTATTGTAATGAACTTATGTAGCATAAAGTTGCATCGATCTTTCGATACTTCAGTACTACGCATATTATTTCATGCCAAACGCTGGACTAAGCTGAAATAGTACTATCTTGCTATACAGTAGTACAATGCAAGAAACATGCCTATTATAAGTAGCTTAATTACTAATTTCTATCATGTTAGGTTAGTACTTAAAATAAAGCTTCCAAATTAATGAATAAACTTGAATTTAGCTCATCTAATTAATATGTCGTTAATTAGTGCCTAAGGAAAGCCATCAAAATAATAGATCTTAAAATAAAGAGAAAGAGAGACCGATCCTTCATGGAAATTACTGACCCTGTAGTGTATATATATATATATATATATATAAGTGTTTATTTTAAAAAGAAAATATATAAAAAAGTTTTTAACGGAAATGGAAGTCTGAAAAACGTGAAATAGTTGACTTTGAAGTTTGATCCAACGCAGGATCTGGTTTTAATTATTTATTTATTTATTTGGTTCTACATTTACAAATACAAATTATTATAAGTAGACTTCTTCTTTTTATTATTATTTTTTAAAGAAAATAATAAAATTTAGTTGAATAACAACTTTTTCCAGCTAAAATAATTTGCAAATCAAGCACCATTTTTTAGACCAGAAAAAATTAAAATAATAATCGATCCCCTTTAATTTTTAGAGAAAAAGATATAATTAACTACCATACCAACAGAGGCTCTCTTGAAGAGATAAACACCAACTTGAGGATCATTTTGACACGAAACTTACAATAGATTTGGTTTCAAAACCAAGCCATATACATATATACATTGTCTTACATGCATCTATGTGCTGGACACAGGTAAAGGACCAAATTAAACAGAACAATATATGTACACGTTACGCTCTCTTTATCCGGTGCAATAACATTTTTCAACATTAATGTAAATATTTATTATATTATTAACTTGTATTTTATAGAAATAATAGTAACACTTTTAATTATACTTTTTATTTCTATTTGCATTATTTTTCAAGTGATATATACAAACTTAACTTTATAAGCATATTAAATTTCCTTAAAAAAAAAGGTTAAAAAAATATTTCAATAAAATTAAGTTTACACATATCATGTAAAGAATTATACAAAGAAAATAAGAGTATTACTAGCATTATATATCTTTGTCCCATTTGCATTAATAATTTTTGAAAAAAAAAATTTAAGGAAAGAAAGATCCAGTTAAGAATACAGTCAAGTGTGAACATATTACTCTTAAATTTCCCAGCATGTACGTACATTATTATGAGTTTACCACCTAGTTTGACGAGTAAAAGTTTAGTATATTAAAGCCTGAATATAAATATGAACGCAAGGCATGTTCGTTACATATTATATCATTAATTATATATATTGTATAATCATTCATTTGATTTGATTTCAGTTGGAATTATATATATATATATTGTATCTAATTCAATTTTAACGAATAAAATTACTGATAAATTAAACTCAGACTAGTTAGATATATGTCTAATTCGACTTTGATGAGTGGAGTTACTAATCAATCAAACTTCAGTTAGTTTAACGATCGTTCAATTTGAATCGATCAAATTAAAAAACATCTAGTTAAAATTAAATTAAAATTAATCAATGAAAATTAAGAACATTTTTTTTTCCTTTGTTTAAAAAAGTAAAGTAAAA
Source organism: Hippophae gyantsensis (assembly GCA_030763125.1). NCBI lineage: Eukaryota > Viridiplantae > Streptophyta > Magnoliopsida > Rosales > Elaeagnaceae > Hippophae > Hippophae gyantsensis. Next base: position 52,869,114 of record CM061033.1, read on the forward strand.
TGAATCATATTTAATTTTTAATTAATATATGATTATCAAAATATATAATCCTTTAATATTTAGTCTTTAATTATATTATATTTAAAAATAATAATTATATTGTATATTAGTTACTTGTTTAATTATCAAAAGCATTTATTACAGCACTCTCAACCATATACCGAGCATAAATTAATAAAAAAGTTTAATTTATATGAGAAGCATATTATGAGGAGGTTCGTTTATTAGTTATGTAGAAATTCTTATTTTCCTTATTTAAATTTTTAGGAATAAAAACTACCAAAGTTTTGGATTTAATGGTAGAATTGACTTATACCTACTTTTTCTATCTTCTCGTTCTTGTTAGGGAAAATAATGTTTTAGAAGTATTTACTTCTTAAAGACATATAGGAATTAAATAAACAAAAAAAAAATCGATAAGGATGAGAAGTTGGTGAGATCAACGTACATATATGAATTTAAATTTATAAATCTATATCTCTCTTTTCAATACACATAAAAAGAATTCCTTCCTTGTGTAATTTCTATTTATGTTTATTAAAAATAAAAAAAATAATTTTCTTAAAACTGAAAGAGGAAAATTATACTCAGAAATTAAGCAAACAAGAAACACGAGAATCTTCTAGAAAAATTGAAGATTCTACTTTCCAACAAAAGAGCTCACCACTAGAGACTTTTTTTTTTTTTTTGGGTTCTGTTTAAATCAATGGTCCTGCATGCCTGCGTACTGCTCACCTTTCTTTCACGCTGACTGAACCATCTTCAATTTACAATTAGAGAATAATGTTTTAATCCAAATATCAACCTTCAATTCAACTTTTTCGGGGTATATCTTCAATTCAGAATTTAATAATTTTGGGGCTTCCATATATCTTATCTAATAAGATTTAAGTTTAGTTGGCATAATAAAAAATAATAAAAATAATAACAATAATAAAATTAAACCTAGATATTATAGTGTTTGATTTTATCATTTAAATCAAAAATCGAATTATTGTTGAAATATTTAGTTTATAATTAAAATTTGATGAAAAATACCGCATATTAATTTAATATCTATATATTTATTAAAATTTAAATAATATCATTTAATTGTTATTTTTTCTTTTAAATTGAATATATTATTAAAAAAATATTATTTTTTAAATAATTATTATTTAAAAATATTACTTAATCTAAAAAATTTAAAACAAAAAAAAACATTTGTGATAATTTTTTTCTTCCTAACTCTACCTCCAATTCGATTGAATCACTCTAGTCCATAAAAATGGATGAGTTGGCTGTTGGTGTGACTGTTACTATTGAGGTTAAGATGATCTGATGGCGAAGAAGTAGAGCTCTATGCCAAAGGCAAAGGAACAACATGTAGCTATTGATCATATCTCATAAGTCTATGTGTGTGCGCGATCAAGGGTGGTCTTTTTTTTAAATCGACTAACCAATTTATCTCCATGGTCAAACCGAGTCTTTACTTTTCTTTTTAGACATTTTTTAGTTCAAGTATGATTGAAAATTATGTAAACCGACTCAATAAATTCGGTTGTAGGTTTAAAAAATAACAAAATTGAAACAATCTAACTGAACCTAATATTTTAATACATTAATATTTGAAGTATTTTTTATTATTTATTTCTATACTATAATTTCTATTATTATTGAATTATAATTATAATTATATTAAATTTGCATCTAAATTGTATATAAATATAAAAATGTAACTAAAATATGGCTTTAAGTTTTATCTAAAAAAATCAAACTCTAGTATTCCATATAAATATTAACAAGTTCTTTGACAATATATTATTAGTCTACCGTGAAACACTTTTTAAAATGAATACAGTATTTTTTATATTAATGAACATATTTATTTATTTATTTTTCTTTTTTTTTCTTCAAAATTTTATATAATATGTTTTATTTATTTTAATTAGAAGAGGTTTTATATATGTTTAAAATTGTCAAGCCAACTGCTCTTAATTCTAGTTTATAGGTTGATTTAAAAATTAGTTTTCAAGATCATAAATCGACTAATGTTTTATATTTTCTAAAATCATCAAAATAAGATCGATTTGTTAAATGACCCGATGAACAACCTAATCAATTTATGCTCATACTTATATACAACCATTTTCAATACAAATGATTTGAACAAATATTTTTATATTATAATTTTGTCTTTTGAATAAATATAATTTTTTAATTATAATTAAATATTTTTTTTATTTTAAAAAATATTTATTAATTTAAATTTTATATTTATTAATATCTACATATTTAGAGTTTAATTCAAATACCACTATAATATGTCTAAATCATTTACTATATATATATTCACACACAACCGTTATGCATCCACAATCTTAACAAAATTTGTGTTTCAGTAATGTAATGTTAGCACTTCAATTAAAACTCATAGGTGGTATAGTGCCTATATATAATTTACAATTTTCGTAAATTCTAATTTTGAATTTTTCATCTTTATTAATTAAAAGCCGCAAGGACAAAACCGTAATTTGAAACGTGTATTCATTGACCAACATCCATACAAATACACGATGCCCATAAATACCAACAGCGCACAAACACGATAATGTTCAAGTCGCATAATATCTTTAAACCTTTTTGTACGTCAAAGCTCTCTCTGAGACTCGATCTTCTCCGATACAATACACACATATAGAATTAAAAAAAATGAAGAGAAGTATAACAGAAAGAGATGATCGTCATCGTCATCAACAACAGGTTGATCATCATGGTTTAACCATGGCTAACTGTTTGAAGTTTCTCTCTGGTAGCGGCAATCAAATATTTGAGTATTCGAATAATTCATCATCATCAAATTCAAACTCTTCATCATCGTCGTCACAAATAAGCAGAGTATTTGAGTGCAAAACATGTAATCGTCAATTTCAATCATTTCAAGCACTTGGTGGGCACAGAGCTAGTCATAAGAAGCCAAGGTTAATGGGGCTAGTTGGAGATCAGAATCAATCACATGACGATGATAGGTTAGGGTCTAGTACTCCAGTAAAGCCCAAAACGCATGAGTGTAGTATTTGTGGATTAGAATTTGCAATTGGTCAGGCTTTGGGTGGTCATATGAGGAGGCATAGAGCCACTATTAATTCTGATCAAAACCAACAAGCTCCTCAATTACTATTGGGACTTAATGTTGTTGCTTCTAGATCTTCTAAATTAGTACCAGTTGTGAAGAAAAGTAATACGTCTGACCACAAGATCACTAGTAAGAGAGTTTTGTTTATAGATCTGAACCTCACTCCTTTAGAGAATGACATTAAGGTTCTTCAATTAGGGAACGGAGTTCCTTTCGTTGATTGCTTTTTGTAATCAAATCGTTTTTATTACAATTAATTTCTTGTAATTACAGATCTCATGATATCATGCACATAGGTCGTATAGAGTTGGTTTCTCTTTCTTAATTTATTTTTATTATTTTAATTTCCCTTATCATCTCTCTTGTCGTACACAGTATTATAATGGTAATATTTACGTATAATTGTTCATTTATTTTGCACATGGAGTATTATAAACTTATAAAATTATGTGGTTTCTTATTCTCAGGACTTAGGATAATTGAATTTTTAATAAATTTTAACATGATATTAAAATTAAAAATTTTATATTTAAAGATTTATACTATTTATAAAATTTGCAGTAGATTGATAAATATGAATAAAATTAAATAGTATAAATTATTCTACTTATAACTTAAATTTTTATAATAATTATAATATTAACAATTTTTAACGTCGTAATAGAGTTGAAAAAATGACCCAATATATAAATCTAATAACATTAGTGAAAAAATGATAAATATATTAAGCTATTATTCGTATTTTTTTTAATTACTTAAGTTTTTAATAGAATTTGATTTCTAATTTAACTTTTTTTTTGGGTTAGAATTTTGTAGATGTTATTGAATGACCCAAAATGTGAGAAAGAAGAACATCTGACAAGGAATAACGAAACCCAAAAAAAGAAAAAAAAAAATATTGAAATAATCAAAGAAAAAGAAGCCAAACATTTAATAAGTGTTTTAGAAAATAAAATGTCTATCTCAACAGGGAAATCATTTATTAGTAGAAAATGTATGTTTCACAATTAGTTAACCGACACCCATCCATTTAAATCAAGTGACAGACTTTTCACACGTTATAGACTTATAATATCATTATCTATCAACTAATTATTGTGGAAAATAAAGAAATGGAAGATTATTGATAGGTAATGATATCAATATTATTCTCGTGCAAGGATTAATATATAATACTTATACAATGATCATAATTGATACACATATTACATAAAGACATACGAGTACAATTAACGGTTAATTGTTGGTAATTTATTTATTAACCAAAAATGTGAATTATTTGTACATACAAAGATACTTCTTTAATCTTTTCTATTTTTATTTTTGTAATTTAAGCATCGATTGATCACAATCAAATTTCATTAATTTAGCAAGTTTAAAGAAATAAATAAATTATCTTTTTAATGATGTAACGTTCGCAAAGGGTTGCTTGTAGAGCAACGTTCTAATCCATTAAATAATAATAATAATAATAAAGAAACCAAAGTTTAATTTCCTTATAAGTCAGAGTTCTAGAAGAGAATTAACAAGCTACTTTCTAAGTCGTGTGTAGTGCCGTGCTAATTTAAAACAATTAAAAGCCTTATCTTTTTTTCTTCTTATTACTTAGTGTTGCTACTTAGTATAACGTCTTTTTCAACAAGTTCATTATATAATTAATTGTTTACAAGTTGCTTTATTCACTATTTTTTGAATTTAATTAAATTTGTAGTTAAAATTAAAACATAATATTTTATTTGCTTTGCAAGGTTTGCTTTCATAAGTTGTATAACTATTAAATATATACTTAAATAACATGTTAATTATTATGAAATAAATAAATAAGTAAATATTTAATTTGTATATATTATGTACATAAATAAATATTTTTTGCGTTACGAAGACAGTTAAATTATACACTCTCTAAATAATATGTACAATTTAATTCTATAATTTATAAGTTAAGTATTAATAATCTAGTTACTATAAAAAATAAACATTTTTAGTCTAATAAGTTATTAAAATGAGTATTTTTAATTCATCAAAAATATTAAAATGATTATTTATAATGACTCCTTAATTTTAGTAAATATAACTTAAAAATCGTGACATTAATGTCATTATTTGTATATAATAATAAAATATTATGATATTTTTTTCAAAATAATGAAACTTATAATATAAGACAATAATTATGAGTCGAATATATATCCACATGTAAGTGTGTTGTGTACGCTTAAGCCAAAACTTAATTAGCCAATAAGATAAGAATAATTAATAAATATTGACTTTAATTTGGGATTTAATTTATAGATGAGTAAGGTGGTTTAGGTAGTTGTCATTGGTCATTATCTGACACTAAATAACCTCACTGTCTCCGTCATGGTCACCTCTTTGTATCATAACCTAAAACTAAAACTACAAGCAATTAAGTCGACTTGCAGGTTTCTTATTCCAGGTTCATTGGCCACTTTCAACGCCTATAACTTTTTATTCATTTTACTTGGCAGTCTGACTTAATTAGTTAATTAGATTCTCTAATATCATATAATATTAAAATTAGAATAATGATCACATATTAATTAAGTTAAAATACATGATAAAGTTATATTGATTGGTTTCGAAAAAATTTTAACAAGTGACACATCATAAATAATGCATATATGTAAAATTTCGTATGTACTAGTTTATCATTTTTCATGGAGTAATCATACTAGATAATCTCGTTCAAACTTCAAATCATATGTTAATTGAAGATCGTGTAGGTTGTGATAAAACGTAAGGTAAATGGTGAAGTTAAGATCAGAAATAATCTTTCTTCTTAATTATCATTATTTTCAAACATGTATAATTTAATTTATTTGTTATTTATTTATACACCATGTCATATATATATATATATATATTTTGGTTTTGATATCAAATCATTTAGATAAATAATATTGATGAATCATATTATCATTTGGACGAAATTATTTAAATATATAGATATTAATAAATATAAAACTTAACTGAGTCATTCTTAAAATCAAAGAAAATATTTAATTACAACAAAAAAAATATAATATTAGTTAGATTATGTTTATTCAAAAATTAAAATTATTTGATAAAAATATTTATTTAAATAATTTTTATTGGGAAAAATTATTATATATAACTAAAATTTATAACAGTTTATAAAGTAAAAAAAAAATGTTAAGTTGATATAAAATGAGATATACAATTTTATTTATTTAAAAAGTTTTTATAGCTTTCAATAAGAGTATATAAAAGTTCTATAATTATTAAATGGTGTACAAAAGTTTTATTATTTTTAAAAAAGAATCATTTGTTCCTAATAAAAGACATTTTATCATTATACTATTTAATTTAAATGATTATAATTTAAAAGACATTTTTAGAATATAAAAAACAAAACAGGCACCCTCATCACCGAAAACTAAAAAAATTTAACATTGATTAAATTATATATATAATGCAATACCCAAAAAAAAAAATATAACCAAAATTGTAGCGAAATGGTATCGTTACATAAAAACTTGTACCCAGTTCGGTCAAATAGAAAAGAAAATTTAGAAAAAAATGAAAAAAAGCCCAAAAAAAAAACCTGAAATGAAGTACCGCTTATGTACACATAACACACAATAAATGAAAAAAAAAGTCATGTTTTTTGGGGAATTATGATTGATATAGGATAAATAACTGTTTTTTTTAATTCAAAAACAAGTTTTTTTAATGTATATCTTTATTTTAAAATAATAATAATTTTATTTAACACTTAATAATTATAAATTTTCTATGTAATATAGTTAATAACAATGAGACTTTTGCATGTATTTATTTTAATATTATTTGTTATCTAGGATTAATGGGTTATATATATATATATATATATATATATATATATATATATATATATATATATATATATATCTTACGATTTAATAATTAAATTGAAACTTTTGATATGTTGTTTAACAACAATACAAATTTTAAATGCAAATTTTAAAAGAGAAGATGCATGCAGACTCGTGGATATATATATATATATAAATAGAAATTATAATATTTTTTAGATATAATTATTTAAAGATATAGATATTAATAAATATAAAACTTAAATTAATAAATTATTTTTAAAATAAAAATATATATTTAATTATAACTAAAAATATATATAATCTTATATCGTGTTTATTTAAAAATCTATATTATTTGATTCACTTAATTCAATTTTATAAATGAAGTTAAAAATATTTTATAAATTAGTTATAATACGGAAAAGGCAATCACCATGTATAATATCTGTACAAATTAAAAAGTGTGAAAAAATATGGTGGTGGTTAAGCCATCAAGAAATTACAATGGTATTAGAAGCCACAGCTGTAACCGCGCGTATATAACGCATTGCATTACATATAAAGTATTTTTATATATCAAATTATATTATATTAATATTAAAGAGTTCTTATAATTTTAAATAAAAATATATTAAAATTATATAGTTATTAAATGATAAACAAAAGTATTATTTTTTTTAAAGTACACAATGATTCTAAATTGATTATTATTATTTTTTATTAAAATTAGACAAACACGATTATAACTTAAAGGATATTTTCAGAATTAAAAAAAACACCCTCGTCCCTAAAAACTAAAAAAATTAACATACATTAAATTAACATATAAAATGTAATACCAAAAAAAAAATATAACCAAAATTATAGCGAAATGGTATCCTTATATAAAGCCTTGTACCCAACTCGATCAAATATGAAAAAAAAAAAACAAAAGCAAAATGAAAAATAAAAAAATAGAATCCAAAAAAAAAACGTGAAATGAGTATTGAGCTTCTGTACATAAAATAAAAAAAAAATGGGAAAAAAAGTAACGTTTTTTTTTGTTGGGAGCGGTATTCGGGAGAAATGACTATTTTTAATTTCAAAAAAGTGCCTTAAAATGACTAATTTTAGTAATAAAAAAATTAATGGTCAATTTAAGATTAATGTGTATGTTTTTTAAAATAAAAAAAATTATACATTATTTAATAACTATAAGATTTTTGTATACTTTTATTAAAAGTTATAAAACCTTCAAAATCATTCACACATTATATTATAATTATAATTGATATGATATTTTTTTTATTTAATACAATCATATATAAGTTAGACTTACAAATAATAATATACTATATAAATTTTGTATCATCACAAAATTATAATAAATAAATTTTTTACATATATTATTCAATGAATGATAAAATATAAAAAAATGTTAATATTTATCATTTAATTTTATACATATTTTTTATATTTTATTATAAATCATAATTATTTTAAAAATGAGAAAAATAATTTAATTTTTAGATAATATTTACACAAAAAAATTTAAATGATATGGTTAAAAATTGATGCAAATTTCTATCTTCGTAGCATTTCTCGATACACATAAATTACTTACTTTTATATTTATATTTTTTAGAAAAATAAATATATAATTTATTCAATTTTTAAAATAATATTTACACATAAAATGAAAAAAAAAGCATAGGTACAGTAAATTACGTGATATTAACAAATTTTTAATTATTATTATTATTATTACTCAAGTGTCATTTTCCATTATGTAACTTCTTCGAACTTCTTTATATATTTTCTAACAATATCCATACAAAGTCTGGACTTCTCTAGCTGAAAAGATATTTCCAATAACTTGGAAATAAAAAACCACAAATAAAGAATTCCAAAAATGAGTTTAAAAGTCAGAAATGCTAACTCATGTGTACATTAATTATGATCATAATTAGATTATGGTATGTCTGTGTCTAATAAAACTCAAACTAACGCAAGTGGGAAATCTTGACTCGAGAGAGTACATTGACTTCCAACACCTACTACTAGAAGCGTATTTAGCGTAATTAATTGTTTGCTTACTTTTTTTTTAATTAAAAAAATAAAAACTTGCGCTATTTTCCTAAGGATGACGAGGGATGACATTAGATCAAGTAAAAAAATTGGTTATAGTAACAACTTCAATAGTAATATTTATAAAATAATTGATAAATTATATATATATATATATATATATAACTTCAATAGTAATATTTATAAAATAATTGATAAATTATATATATATATATTATCTTTAAAAAAAATTATTTAAAAATATATTAAAAATGTAATAATTTTAAAATATTTATACTTAAATAACTATTTATAATTTTTTATATAAAAATAAATAGTATTATTTTTATTATTTATATGATTTAATGATAGATAGTGATTGTATTTCAAATTTTGGGTGCATAGTGAGCATATCTAGATGCATATTGAGATGTATATGTAGACGTGTACATGATAAAATATGGTATACTTACAATCTTGATCCAGTCAATTTAATCGTACGAGACACGTAATATCAACAAAGAAATTCAATATACATGCCCAAAATTTATTTATCAATTATATTATATAATCAACCAATATATATATAATTTTCATTGTTTTCCATTAATTATTCAACATAAAAACGCTTATTTACCATCATACCAGTATAAATTATAAGCATTATTTTTTTTCATGTCATGATATCCTTATAATACCATACTTAAAAGCTCTTTTAGTATAGTGGAGATTTGAACCGGACACTTTCTGAATTCAAAAAACTTATTACGCAACATGTTATTAAAATGTAATTTTTTAAAAATTATATTGTAAAATGCACACACAGTTGAATATAAAAATGTATTTTTTAAAAAAATTATATTGTAAAATGCACACATAGTGGGATATAAGGTGAATTTAGTATCAAAAACGAATATATATATATATATATAATTGAATAAAAAATATATTTTTAATAATAAAATATATAATACTTAAAATAATTAGATATAATTTTATTTATTTTTATTTTTATATATTTTATTTACATAAAAACATGTGTTAAATGAGTTAAAAAATAAAAATTAATGTTAATATTTTAAATAATATAATAGAGTAAAAATTATATTAAAATTTAATTTTTTAAAATTAAATATATTTTTAAATTAATGTTAAAAATAAGGAGTATGCTTAAATCATAAAAAAAAAATTATTACTAATTCATTCATTTATGATTACCTAAAACTTATACGAGTTAGTTATTAATACCACGCACATTCCTACACATGGGCTATCATGTGTTTAATTTTGAAATTTGATTTGGGTGAAGGATTAAGATTACCTGAAATTTCTGTCTCATTTGAAATTAAGAGCACCGTAGTTTTTTTTTTTTTTTGTGACTAAATTAAGTGACAAACAAAAAAGTGGATTTTTTTAATTAAAAGGAGAGGATATACAGTCTGGTGTGCAAACATCGTGTATGCGTATCATTCTATATAAAAAGCCTTAATGATAAAGAGTTTTAATAGTTGTTTGTTAGCATGTGAGGAAATAATTAATACCCTTTTTTATTTATTTATTTTAGCATTAATTTTATTTTTATTTTTTTATTACACTTTTTTAGCTTAGGTTTTTTATTTATTTTGATTTTCTTATATACTAATAAATATATCATATTTTTATATTTAGTAGTTTTATTATGTATTGTATTTATATCATTATCCTGAATAATTGTTTTAATTATATAACAATTGTTAACCATTCATTTTTTTCATACTTAGATATTTAATTAATGTCAAATCCGATTAATTAATTTATTTATAAATATATTATATTTGTATTAAATCATTATTTTTTTTATCGATAACAACTAAAAAAATAATAAATTAATATTTATATTGAAATCATCATTTTTGTTTAAGATTAATTATATCATAACAACTAAAAGAATAATCAATTAATATACATCATTTCCAAGCAAAAATAATATATATTGTTACACAACACAAGATAAATCATAAGTGGCTAGTAGGGGTGTCCATGGTCCGGTTCGGTCCGGTTTTTCTTTAAAAAAATTTAACCAAATTGGACCGGATCGGACCGTTTGAAACGGTTTTAAGAAATAAAAATCGGACCGAACCGTTTGATTTATAAAACGGTTTGGTCTGATTTGGTTCCCGGTTTGGTCCGATTTTTTTATAATTTAATGAAGAATAATGTGAAATTTTTAATATATTATTAAATCGGTTCAATCCGGTTCAAACGGTTTAAAATTAATACAAACCGGACCGGACCGTTTGATTAATAAAACCGTTCGATTTGATCCGATCCGATTTTATGGTTTGGTCCGGTCCGATCTGGTTTATGGACACCCCTAGTAACTAGCACAACATTAACTCAACCCTATAGATAAATCATTATATATATTGAACAACAATCTAGATTAATTCATTTATTATTTAACATGTAAAAAAATTTGATATAAATAAAGCTAACCATGTGTATCAATCTAAAATATTTTTATTTTTATTTAATGACTATTTAAATAAATTTTTATTATTATTATATAAAATAAGTAACATAATTTAAAATGATAACATTTACTATTGCAACAACCAACAACCCATGGGGTTTAAATCTCACTCTCTATGTATTGCATTAATATGTTGAGAAGAACCTATATGTTTATCTTATCAAACATGTCTTTAAATTTTATTTTCCATAAAAATATAAATTAAATCTTAAAATAAACCTATTAGCTTTGATTATTCGTTTTATCTTATCCAAGTTTTTTATTTTCTTTTTTTTTCACTTTATTTTTGAGTTTTTGTTTTATTTTTATACTATGTATCTTGAAATAATGTATTATTAGTAAATATAATTAAATTTATAAAATTATCCAATAAAAATTATTACTTCATTATTATCAATACAACGATATGATTCAATACAAATATAATTTTTTTATAAATAAATTGATCGTACTTGACCCATTAATTAAATGTATCTACATAAATAATATGAATTATCATTTTATTAGAAATATAACAACTTTTATATAATTAGAATAATTATTCAAGATAGTAATGTAAATACAATATATTATAAAACTATTATATATAACAATTTATAAGAGGTATGATATATTTATTATATGAACATTTTAATATTTATTGATCTATAAAAAAATTAAAATCAAAATAAAGGAGAAAAAATTAACCTAAAAAAGTTTTCTTTTAAAAAAACTAAGAATTAATGCTTAAAAACATGAATAAAAAAAATCACATGCTAAAAATAATAATTACTAAAACTCTTTATTATTGAGGCTGTTTATATATTCTAGTTTTTGGAAACGTACAGATTCAAATTTAATAAATTTTTTATTTTATAAAATAAATAAAAAATAAGTTTTTGAATATAATTTTTAATTTATTTTTATTATAATTAAAAAAATAATATTTAAATATTTTATAAAATTACTTGTAAAAATATTCTTAAAATAAATAGTTAATTAATTTATTATTTTAATAATAAATAAATATATACTAGTAAAAGAGTTACGAACAAGAACAAAGAGAGCGGAAAAATACATCATTCAAGTTGTTATTTCATGTCGCATTATGTGTGTATTTTAGCTATTCCTAACAACCAGCATATGACATTAGGCTGTGTAACAAACTCTAAAACTGGGTAACTAACTACTTGCATTAAAATGGTTTGTTAACCATTCTAATAGCCTCCCAAAAGCTCAAGGTTTCTCAAGGTTATGCAAAACCTTGAGTTTAGTTCTCAACTCAATGAACTTAGAACTATAAAATGGCCTGGTCATTATGCCAACAATTTGCTTTTGAGTAGGAATTATAATGCTAAAAGTTTATTATATAGACATTTAAAAAATATAGTAGATTTATAAGTAAATTAATTGAATATTTATTAAATAGATAATCATTAATTATATGAATTATTATTCTTGATGTAATAAAAATAATTACATTATAAAAATAATATTCACAAAAAATATATTTTTTATATGAATATTTTGATATTTATTGATAAAAAATAACAAAAAAAAACATAAAATGTATTTATAATATGAATATTTTGGTAATCGTTGGTATAAAAAAAAAGTAAAAAAAAATTATCTACTCATAAATAAATTGATCAAACGTTCATTAAATTTGTAATCATTAATTGTATGAATTTGTTACTTTTAATGTAATAAAAACAATAATATTATATAAAATAAAGAATTCATAAAAAAATTATTTATTATATGAATATTTTGGTATTTATTGGTGTAAAAAACTAACAAAAAAACATACAAAAATATTTATTACATAAATATTTTGATATTTATTGATATAAAAAATAATAAAAAAATAAAAAATTACTATTAGTCGATCTCAACATTGTCTCACTAACTAGATAATCATTAATTATATAAATTGTTGTCTTTTATGTAATAAAAGTAATTTAATTATAAAAAATGTATTTATTATAGAAATATTTTGATATTTATTGATGTAAAAATAACAAAAAGTAAAAGAAAAAATGGTGCTAGTTGTCTACCAACATTGATACTTTTATATATAAAGATATAGTTTTTGAATCTGTGCGAATACACAGGCTAATGATTCAAATTTGATAAACATATAATATATTAATTGTCAAGTAATAATATTTATTGTTTCAAATTATTTATTTTATAAAATAAAAGAAAAAAGTAAATCTTTAAATATTTTTATTATAATTGAAAAATTGATGTTAAAATGTTTTGTAAGTTAGTTCGGAGAAATACTCTTAAAACAAATAGTTAATTAATTTGTTATTTTAATGATAAATAAATATATAATAGTAACTATCTTATAAACAATAAAATTCAAATATAATATAAATATGAGTGATTTAACATGATATTGACAATAACTACATATTTATTTAATAAATAAGTCAAATATAACATTACATTATATGAACTTATTCAATTAATATTTTTGTGATCTAAGAAATTAATCCTACATGCATAATAACATTTTTTCGCATAAAAATAATTTATATTAGGTGAATATTATTTTTTAATTGATATGAAATATGATATGATCTCGATGTAAAAATTATTAGTTCAACAAAAATATGATTTGTTTAAGTAAATTAATCAAGTATTTATTAAATAGGTAATAATGAATTGTAAGAATTATCATCCTTAATATAATAAAAATAATTATATTATACAAAATAACTATTCATAAAAATATATTTATTATATGGATATTTTGATATTTATTGGAGTAAAAAAATAAAAAAAATATTTATTATATGAATATTTTGGTATTTATTGGTGTAAAAAAACTAACAAAAATATGATATATTTATAAATGAATTAATGAAATACTCAATAAGTAAGTAATCATGAATTGTATGAATTATCACCATTAATGTAATAAAAGTAATTACATTATACAAAATATATTATATGTACATTTTGATATTTATTGGTCAAAAAAATAACGAAAATATGATATGTTTAGAAATAAATTGATTGAATACTCATTAAATAAGTAATTATGAATTATATAAATTATCAATTTTAATGTAATAAAAATAATTATATTATATAAAAATAACTATTCATAAAATGTATTTATTATATATATATTTTTTATATTTATTAGTATAAAAAAAACAGAGCTGTGAAATGAACGAAACTATGTTGATGTTGGTGTAAAAAAAGAAAAAAGAAACACTGCTGATGTATTCATATAAGATAAGATATAGAATGATATGCATGAAGTTTGAACGGGAAGATAGCAGCTGAGCAAACTATCATTTCACTTTTCTATGTTTCTTTCCTTAGTCATGCTTAGATTAACCTGCAAGTCAAATTAGTGTGGTGTTAGGAATAGAGAGATGCCTAGAGCATGGTTTATGTAAGATTATGTCTAAATGTCAAATATAATGATAAAGATATATAAATTTATATTTAAATTTTATCACATATTAAAAATTACCATATAAAAATATATATAAAATTAAATAATATTAACATTTTTCAAATATCAATATCAATTACTAATGTTATGATTCACTTTGAAAAAGAAAAAAAAATTAATGTAGAGAGTGAAAATAGGAGGGAGATTTGTTCATCATTACCGGGTCAAAGAAGAGAAGTAATATATGTCGTAGAAAATGAATAGGTAATACAAATTGTGACTGGTTTTAAATTTATTAATTAGCTATCTTTTCATTATGGGGTAAGTGCTGACGCAAAACTAGCTAATTTTGAGTGTGAAATTGATAATATGCGGTGCCGTTTCATGCCACGCCTTCAATACCAATCCCTAAGTCCAACAACTCTTCAACCGAAATCCACCCAACGTACATTTGAAATTCAACATATATAACGCAAGCAGAGGACAAAGTGTTGACTTTTGAATGCCAAGGAGTTTATCGTCCTTTTCCCTCTTCGGCTATATTTCTAATGTCTCCACTCTCCATGTTATATGCACTTATTCTTGGTGCTTTGAACGTATCTGCACGTTTTAAACAAAAACATAAAATCTTTATGGAAGATTTTTTTTTTCATCACAAACTGTTTATATAAGCGTCAAATAGATTTATATATTTAGCTCTTGCAATTAGACTCAAATTTGTATCAATTTATTTTGAATAACGATAACGTTAATAATATTTAACGAGTTCACTTTAATGTTGTTTAACATCGATTAAATTTAAATGATTATAATTTAATTTAAAATATATTTAAAATAAAATAATATGTTAAATTTTTTTAATAATAAAAATAGACGAGGTAAACACTAAAAAGTATATTTTTTAAGATATTAAAGTAAAATTAAGTGAATAATAATTTTAAAAAAAAAATAGAGTATTCACCGTATCAAACTTGTATTATTTATTCAAGGGCGGTTGGTAAACATATATTATTCAAACTTATAATTATTCATGATCGTGAAATGTTTCATGTAATTGGAGATACTGATTTTTGTTCATATTATAGTCATGTTTTGAGAATTGATATTTTTAGAATAAAATATATTAATTTAAAATAATTTAAAATTTATACTTATAATTTAATGATAAAGTATTTTTAAAAATAAAAATTTTATTTTGATAATAAAAAAATCAACTATTACCGTATAAACTATCCCACAATTTCCATCCCTTTTGGGCTTAATAGCTAATAAATAGCAATTTAGATTAACTCAGTGAAGAAAAATAACAATTCAATTACACTTACACACACAGTAGCAACAAATAACATGAATAATCTAATATTTCATTAGGTCAAATATCATTTCTTTCCCCTTGGCTGAATATCATCTGATTTAAAAATATATATATTGACAAGTAACAATAGTGAGCTTTTTCTCATTAAATTTGTCGGCAAGAAATGATATATTAAGCGCCAAGAGCATTTTGACTTTATGTTTCAAATCTAAGAAACATAACCTTACATTCTGGGTATTTAAAATTAGATCGATTTCATCCGATTTATACATTTCAAATTAATCTAACTCATATTATTCAATTTTCTAAATGTTATAGGTTTTTAATACTAAAATTTTTATACAAACCCAATCTATATTTATATTATATTATATTTTTTTAATATAATCATTTTATTAATTAAAAAAAACTAATAATTTTATAAGTTTGAAATTCATCATTTTTTTCGATTAATCTTTAACCCTATTTAATATATATTCTCAATTTCATACATGTTTACATGTAAATCATGTTATTATTCATTTAATCATATATTTAATATTTATATTAAATATTTATTTATGTATATCATGCTTAAATTAATACGCTTTCACAGATGACTTTTGTTGAATAGAATTATGTCTCCACCTATAATTTCAAAGTATTTGGTGATAGATATATAAAATTAATATAGACTTTCTCTCAATAGTTCAAGTTTTTAAGAAAATTGATTTTTTAAGAATTTTTAATATAGTATTAGAGTTGAAAGTTTTGTGTTAAAGATTCATTAACCCAATTGTTATATTATAAGTATTTCACATATATGATACATAAAAACAATGTTTGTAAGTGAGTTATAAAATGTATAAAAATATAATCGGTTATTTTCACAATAATTTAAGTTTTTTAAAAAATTAGTTTACCAACAATTTGTAACACTCAAAATGAGCATTCTTTTATACATTTCCCAAATCGCAATCCATATGATTTATGAATCTATATAGCTTTTCTTTTTGCTAGCATGACCTTGTAAAGGCAATAAAAATGTTAAAAAAAAAATTAAAATCAAACATTAATTGAAATATATTTGAATTTGTTACTTAAAAAAAATAATCACATTACAAATTGTTTTATAAATTTAACCCTTTTTAACAAGTAAATTATTATAATAGTAAAAAAATAAAATAACTTTTAGATTTATAAAATAATGTGGTAAATATGACACTTATAAGAAAGTGATAGATATATAAAATTAATGTTAAATATTTTTTTAATAACTTAAACTTTTAAAATAATTGAATTTTTGATAACTTTTAACCCTACAAATTAACCGTCTTTTATACTTCTTCCAAAATTGGGATCCATATGATTTATGAATCTATTTTGCTTTTCTTTTTGCTGAGGATATGAACTCTTATATAGTTTTCCTAGTAGGCTAAATAACAATAGATAAGAGCCCAATTTTTTTTTAAGATAAAATAGTAATTGAAGTAGATTTGAATTTATGATTTAAAAAAGAGAAAAAAAAAACATATCACTACCGGTGGCCACTAGAGTAGTGAGATTTGATGTTCTTACCATCTTCTCCTTTTAAGTTTGTATTGTGTCGTGTTGGTTATCACAATAAAAATTTTAATTTTTTTTTACAAATTATTATTACAATAGTAAAAAATAATATAACTTTTAGATTTATAAAACAATTTGTAATAGAACAACACTTATAAAAAAAATGATAGATATATAAAAATAACGTTAAAACTTCTTCCAATAAATTAAGTTTTCAAGATAATTGATTTTTAACAATATTTAACGATTAAAATGAGCTATATTTTATACTTCTTCCAAAATTGCAATCTATATGGATTTATAAATCTATTTGACTTTTCTTTTTGATGGAATATGAACTCTTATATAGTTTTCCTAATAGGCTAAACAACAATAGGTGAGAGCAAGTTTTTTTTTATCATCAAATTTGAACTTGTGATTTAAAAAAAGACGAAAAAAAAAATCATATCACTAGACCAGTGCCCACTAAGTTAATGAGATTCGAAGTTCATGCGTCTTCATTTGTTGGGCTTGTTTTGTATAGTGTTAGTTGTCACAATAAAAATATAACTATTTTTTTAAAAAGTAAATTATTATAATGGTAAAGAATAATATGACTTAAATTTATAAAACAATTTGCAATAAATTTTAATACATGGTCGTATCAATCGTATTCCTCTTCGTGCTTAAAGTGTCATAGCAGCATAAATAACCTTCCAGCATTATGTAAAATATTATAAGCACAAATTTTACAAAAAAGAAACACAAGAACCAACGAAAACAAGGAGCAGGGAAACCAATTATAGTCCAAAGCAGAATCCTCCATATGCTTCACAATCAAATCGACTCCGCAAGCACATCTCATATAACTTAAATGAGGCAAAAACAACTTTACATAACATTTCAATTCAGCAGCCTCAGAACACTCAACACCAGCGTCTTTCTTTAACAGCACAAAAACCAGACAAAGAAATAGAGTACATTATACATACCCTCAATTCTCAAATGTCTAAATCTTTGCTACTCAGCTATTCATAATAGAGGAACAATAAGAAACATATAGCCTCAAACATAAAGGGAGGACTCGGAGGAGTCGCCACAGGCAAGTGTAACTCTAATCTCATTTAAATATGATCTGTAGCGTGAACTCGTTCATAAAAAAACATCTCTAATCATGAAGGATCATCAAGCTCAAGAGAATACCAAGTATGTTTTGTAAATTACTTGCCAAAAATTTGTATAGAAGATCACAAAATCCAAGCAATTTTTAGAACAAATGAAGTGTGATACAGTTCACAAAGTTGTATGCCACAGAAACGTGTGATCTAGCAGCTTTTATATCCCATAATTGCTTCTCAGATATAAATTTATTGACCCGTACTTCACATGGTGATTATGAATATATTCCAATAGTATTTGGATTCTTAGGAACTTCAAAAACAGTCGCATTGAGGACTGAGCTACTTTGCATTCTAAACTAAAAGCTAAATCCATAAAACATGTTGCATATAACCAGCAAATATATGAAGCTTTTCAACCCAGCACCACCAAATCCCACTTCAAAAGCGGGTCATTTTACTACCAGCATGTTTAGAAGACACAGTACATGAGATTATTCCCAATAAAGCTTCGCATTTTCAAACATGTGTACAGTTTTCAGCAAATGTCTCATTCAAAAATCAGATTGACAAGCTCAAAAAGAGCCAATGAACCAGTCACATAGCATTCGAGACAAACAACAAAAAAATGGGTTTTTTTTTTACATAAATTTTGAGATGATTCGCAAGCATTCCGGTCGTTATCAACTTCAAATAGAAAAACCCAGTTGTTGAATTTTGAGAATTGCCAAAATAGGCATTCCTTTATTTTTCAACATCCTCGTCCTTTTGGCCAAGATCCCCAAATTTTTGCTTGAAGGCGTCTTGTCTCTGCATCCATATCATATGGCCCTAAAACTCACAACAAATCTAAACTTAGTCAAATCGCCGAGTGAATTACTATAACGTTAGATAATAGACATTCAAGCCAACTTTTGGATTTTCTAAGAACATGAAACTGGCTTCATACGAAGGAATGAATACTGAGAGCAAAGAACCAAAAAAACAAAAGTGAGTGGTTTAAACCTGCAGAGCTGCAGCCCAAACAATCAAGGACGAAGCGAACCAGAATTTCTTGTCCTTGATCAGATTCCTAACTTCCATTGCTAAAAGCCCTAATTTCTAATTCTCGAAAGCTTTTACCTCTCGTGGAACTTTTTTTTTAATCAAAATATCAAAAAATGACAATTGTTGAAAGAAAAAAAATAAACCAGTACTTAGGTCATTAATTATTTTTTATTACAATTTAATCATATAAATTAATGATAAAATTAATATTATTTTTTTCATTTTTTTAACCATATTAAATAAATATCATTTTGACTTAAATATACAACTTAAAAGTTTGAAGAAAAATAAAATAAAAATATAAAAATAATGATTTATTCTTTTACTATAAATTTTTAATAAAATTATGAATAAAAAACTTTTTAATAAAACTACGAATAAATTATTTTTAAAAAAAAGTAAACTAGTGCCTCACACATTGCCAGCCAGCATAAAGCTAGATAAAGTGAACGAATAGTCTGTTCAAGCTCAAGCTCAAACATGCTTTTGTAATTTTTATGAGTTCAAACTACTCTATTTATGCCTTTTATGTCACCCAAGTGCTAAAAACCAACTAAAGGCTTTGCAAGCACCTTCGCTCATTGGCATTTCGTAGTTCATACAGCCGAACATTTGCCTTCTCACTCTATGAAAGAATTTACAAGTCCCCGCTTCAAATCCATGGCCACTTTATGGTCTCTTCATTCCACTGTTACACATCTTAATAATGCCTATTTTCCTCTCTTTCAATGTTTCCACTAATACACTCAAATAATGTGTTGTTCAGACCCGCCAATAAGTAATTCAACCTTTGGTCGAAGATGTAGATAAATCGATGCATTTATATTAAAATAAAAATACATGCAATACTTTGGGAGGGAAGAGACCTCACAGATGGTCAAGAAATCAGATTCTTCAGTCATCTAACACAGTTACAGTTATGAAGGGGGGGGAATCAACAGCTATTAGAAATTCCAAGGACAATAAAATGATCATGACAGGGAAATAGTCGTAGTTTGATCAAACCGCCTCCTTCCCTCTTTTTTCCTTGATCCTCTTCTTGCTTTGCAACCATCCTTTGCAGCTATCTAAGTTGCTGCCGGCAAACAGGCAAGATAATGCACTACAACCAGCTTACATACAGTTCAAACTTCAATCTGTCAAAGTTCAAGCAAAAGTTGGTCAGAGACTCAATCAAAACAACAATTTAGGTTGGGATACATATTATTAGGAAGACTAACTCGAAAAGAATGCCCATAATGGTAATTAAGTAACTAAGAGCTACATAGAGGTAATTAAACTGAGTAGATGAGCGTCACATTAACTCGTGATGATACTGGATAGTGTGATAAAACAGCATCCTAAGAAAAGGACAACCCAAGGACCAGCTCACCAGCATTTTGGGAAATACCATATAAGAAAAAAATAATTACAAAACAAAAACGGGCTGTTTGCTAAACAAGTTACACACATATAAGATTAGGATCAGCCATCAGGAGACTAATGTTTTAAATCTAACTAATTATTTTTTACCATTGAATTATTTTTAAACGGTGAATGCGTGCTTACTTGATTTTTCCCTCGAAGTTATTAATTAATTCTAAATTTCAATCTTTAAAACTATAATAACATTTACACCATTGATTTTAATTATTCTATGATTAGCATGATTGATGAGTTAAATTTATTGGTTAATAATATTGATCTAAAAAACGTTCCCATATATATGTGTGTAAAAATGCACAGCTCATCCACCTAGCCAGAACACTAGAATAGAGCATAGGAAAATGCATAATTCTCAAGCACAAGCACAATACATCACTATACTCACTTGTCAAGGAGAAGGAAAAACTTTACACCGCCAAAAGAAATCTTCAGAATTTTGCACTTCACTTTTTTCTTTTTGCATGTAATGATCCAGAGTATGCATCTTTTCATCCATGTAATCATTATGCATTGTATCATTGGCCAGTCTTATAGCTGCTATTTGAGACAGCTGAAAGTTCTCTCCAGCACGTTGCAGCTTCCTTGCACTCTCTACTTCTCCGAGCATTACAAGGGCAAGCAATAAAGATTTTAGCTCACGTTTTGCTCCAGCTGTCAGAGACATACCCTTCAGATGCTCTACTAAAGCCATCTCCTCTCCAGCGCTACAATTTTAAGCAACCATTAGATTATATGGAAGGCAGAAAGCATCCTGTACAAGGAGAATATGATAGATGGACACCTGCCAGGACGGATTTTTCCTTTCTTCCTCTGCCGTCTTGAGTCTCTTGCTTTGCTTGTTGCACCTGTACTGACAGAAGTGACAGAACTATTCCTTGTCCTGCCCAGGAGATTGTCACACCATTTTAGCAAAAACAAATATCAAAAATTTCAAAAGCCGTGAAACTCAACAGTATCCACACTGGAGAAACTATCAGAAATATAAATACCAAAGCAATGTGTAAAATAAGCAAATACAACAGATACTAAATCAGTGTCTACGAAAAATATTAGGCCTCTTTAGATTAACTGCAAAAGATCAGAGATATTGAAGCTCATAAGTGAAAATAATAAAGCAGTACACAAAAGACATACCCTGTTGTATATACACTCATTCCACTAAGGTTACTGCTAGCTTCAGAAGCTGCATCGTCATCAACATCCTTCATGGATTGAACATCTGACTGCAGCTTTGAAACAAGAAGTAATCTCCTCTGCCGCACAGCTATGTATCGTGCCATATACTTCCCTACTTTCTCCAAACCTTCCTCATATTCACCAATGAGCAAGCTTGAACAATCCAAGGATGCATTCTTCACTTCTGAGAACAAATCCTGCCGTTTATACTTCAAAGCAACTCTCAGAGCTTCCTCCCACTCTCTTGCATTAACTAACAAATTTATTCCACCACTAACATCTCCGTAGTACTCCAATGCAATTTTCGCAGCCTCTCCTGGTTTTCCAAGAGCTTGAAGTTCTTCACAAAGCTCATGAGCCAATATGGTTATCTCCTCTTCACCCAGTTTGAGAAGCCCAGCAACAGTTAGCACCCCACTCCAATTGCCACAAGATCTATATGACTTCAAAGCTTTTTCGAAAGTGTAAGAACACAAATAAGTTGAAGCAGCATCCTCAAATTGTTTTTCATCGCTAAGATTATCTCCCCAGGCCTCAAGAATTTGCCTCCTTTTGTCAGGATCACTTACCAATTGAAGTCCTAATGGAAAAAGTTTAGGGTTTTTCTTCATTAGGTTCAAACAATCTACATAATAAGCCTCCCCTGCAGAAACAATGTGCTTCAAAGCTTTCTCTAATCTATGCAGCCTGAGGTCAATGTTGTAATGCATTAACAGGACTGGCATGCCTTCGAGTTCTTGAAGGAAAGGAAGGAACTCTTTAGGATCCCGCTGAGAGTTCAAAGCCACAATAGCTGCCAGGTTCAAATCATAAAGGCCTAAAGCAGCTTCATAAACAGCCTCAGGATCAGATAACCACAATAGATGCTTCAAGGCCTCTTCGGCACAGGGATAAGACATTCTTTTTGGGTCTTTAGAACCTGATAATTCCATTTCACGGATAGCTTTTACTCTCTCCAGAGCCTCTTCAAGTGCCGGGGGGTCACTGCGAGCTAAAGTTGTCAAAATACAAAGTTCTCTTGCAGAACTGTCTGACACATGTGCCTCAAGAGCCTTTCTTATGGCTAGGAGAACAGATGCAACCTTGGTAGTATTGTCAGAATTAATTAAATATATAGGCTGCTGATCTTCAGCTTCTTTTGGGCATGGCAGAGAAGTAAATTTTTTATACAATGTCTCCATAATATTTTCATTCTTTATGGCACAGACAAACTCTGTTATGTAGTTCAAACTGTCAATCTGCTTGACAAACTCTGAAGCTGACTGGAGAAACACTTGCAACCCACAATGATCAACAATAAAGTTGAAATCAATCCTATGCCGCCTCACCATGAGTAGCGCGTCTCTAAAACGCTGTTGGACCAATGCATTGCTGATAGATGCTAGAACCAATTTTCTTGGATAAATGCATTCCAGGTTACCCCGAGTTGTTTGTAATAAGACAGCAGCTTCATCTCCATGCAAGACACCAACAATTTTGGCACCTTTCTCCCATATATTTATGAAGTTTATATTGCCTTCTTCCTTACGTTTGTTAGTAACACGCATAAAGTTGCCATATTTTTTTTCCGTTTCACCAAACAATATATCATCAATGTCCACAATAAAAATAAAATCCTGCTTAGTTGCAAGAATTAAATGTGTGCTCACATTGTCAGCCAAATTTGAGTAAGAAGAGAAACTGCTGCAATTGTTGCATAATATCTTCCCATTAACGTGCAACCTACCAATGTCATCAAGACCTGTAAGCAAAGGCTTCAATGAACCTGTGCTTCTAACAGGAACTACACTCATCCATGGACACGATGCTGAGAAGCACAACTCATTTTGTTTCTGAGTTCCCCTGGAGATGCCCAGCTTTGGTTCATACTCATAGATATTTCCACCAGAAAGCTGGACAAATGCTGAACCTTTTAATGTAGGATCAGGTACCATGCAAATGACCTGCTCCTCTAGAGAGTTTCGGCAGGTTACTTTTGCATGCCAGCCTGAGCTCGTCACTGAACCCAGAACATGATCCTCTGAACATATGACCTCAATCTCCATGAAATAAAAACCATGAAGTCCATTCTCACTCAATAAACTATGAGTTAGATCACTGTGACTGAACCCATAATGAGAGGCAGCAAGGACCATATGTGAATCCAACCATACAAAATGCATAAAAGATCCCAATGAAAAATCAGATCTGGTGGCTTCAACATCAAAGCTCCTACCTTCTATCTCTTCCCAAGTATCAAAAAGCGGTAGCTCTGCAACACAAAAGCTTCCATCTGAAAGAAAGGAAGCTAAACAATTCTTAGCATTCCTGGAATATAATGCAATATCCCTGACAGCACTTGAAAATTTAAGGTCAAAAAGATACATAGGAGGTGGCATTAGGGACAAAGACAGGGGAGTCACAAGTATTTTGGAGCCATCAATAACTAATGCTGTTGAGTTCTCCATGACAGCCGTATTCCAAATGAATTTGTACAGTGTAACCTGTCCACGAAGAGTCCAACAAATTAACTGCAATGGCTTCATTGGATCCCAAACAAATCTCACCCCATCCTGCCTCAAATACCTAATTTCATGTTTTAAGTACCAATGGTTGTTACTAAAATACCAGATTTTGACACAATCATAATGTTCACATCTGACAATAGCTGCAAGAAGATCTGAACTACAATTCCACTTCAGAATTTCTACTGTGGAATCCATTTGCTCATTAATGTTAAAGAAACTTCTCTCTAGCCCATTCCTCTCAAAGAAGACAATAGAAGGACAGATATTTTCAATCTTATTATATACAGTTGCTATCTTTGCTCCACTGGGCATCCATTCAAGAACTGATCCGGCAAACAGCTTTGATTCTGAAACAGCATGGAGAGCCCCAGAATTTCGCTCCCAGACTTTTAGCCTCTTAAACTTGGAAGTAGAGTTCAACTCCTCACTAAGTGTTGCAAAGAATTTCCCATCACCACGCCAAGAAATAGCACTCCCCAAATCATGCTTAGTTGATATATTTAGTTCACCTAAAACCAAAATCCGGTCAATTTATCTGCCAATACTATCAAGCCACAAAAAAAAAACCTTCTAAAAAACAAGGATCACACACCAATTACAACCATCTATTTAGATATCAAAACTTTATATGCTCCAACAGATTCAACCATTAACCTAAAAAAAAAATCAACTAGGTAAGTGTCAGTTAAGGTTAGGGAAGTTTTCCTTGCAATCCAAGTTCAATCGTGCCTGTAAGTTGGCCATGAGCTTGTATATGTAAGTACTTTGATAAGCCGTTATTTCTAACACAGTATTCCTTCTTTTTTTCAGTTTCCCTTACATTGGGTTTGCAGCCTTTCCTTGAGGATTCAACTCCCATTCAGTGAAACACATCTATTTTCTACATCAAAGATCACCACCATCCAAAATAGTATAAGATAAAATAAGGTCAGCACATAGTATCTTCTATGACAAAATACCCAGACCAAGCAAACAAAAGAAAAATTTTACTACTATGTTTCTGAACAAACTTAAAAGGATATTTACAGAAGTAGACATTTCCCTTAATGGGCGTGAAGCTTGTAAAAGAGGCATTCAGCCAAGCAAGCTGCAAATAGTACGTGAGAATTTAGGAACAGTGGAAAAAAGTCCTTACATACGTCAACACCATCTGGAATATCCTCCAGTGCAGTCTCATACAATAAATCCCAATCATTAGTCATCACTAGTATCTGCCCAAAACCAGTAATTATGCCAAGCAAATCTCCATCTGGACTGGGTGAGATGCACTTCACACCACCTTCTACTTGACCAACAATTTCCGTGAAATTATCATCTACATTATGCAGCAATAAATGCCCATCATATGTTCCCACTATCAATGTCTCTTTCTCCATGAGATAATCAAATGAAGTGATGACATCCCCAGAGTCCAAATCAATGCGGGCAACTTCTGTAGAGGTTTTCTTCCTGGCTCCTTCATTCTAACACATGAATCAACAAATTTTAGAGCATAAAAGAATAATAGATAGCATAACAACCCCTATTGTATCACTGTAGTGCAAAAATCTTAAAAGAAATGAAGTACCACTAAACTTTAAAAATCTAATCCATGTTAATCCATAAATCCACAAGTTCACTGAGAAACATGCACGGCCTATTTCAAGTCATAAATCCTCAGGTCATTTCCCACCACTTCGGAGCTGCTTATTGACAAGTTAAAAGTCCGGAAAGACATATCCCTAATAATTTTATTACATATATTTGCTTCAGAAGGAACGTTTCCCCCATTCCTTTTTATATAGCTTTTAAGAGGCTGTATATTACTTTCCATACCGGTAATTTCATACTCTTAACACGTATCATAGAATGAGTTTGTGCTTCAGTGTATATGCTAAGATTCCTCCCAAAACGCTAACCATTTTTGTTTTTCTCTTTTTTCTTTCTAAAGCCTTCAAGAACTTAATTTGCTTTCAGTAAATGATCTTCTTCTATAAAAGCCCCCTCTTTTGTAGGTTTGTTTTGATTATATCTTTTTAAAAAAATTAGTTATTTTAAATAAAAACACATTTGTATTTTGTATCTCACATAGATCTTACTTTAGGGTGATTTTGTCTAGTATATATATTTATCTAGAATGATATATATCATATTTATGCCTTTGAATCTAAATCTTTATCTAACACCATAATACCAAATATCATGAAAATTACAATATAATATCAAAATTTTATTTTTTTGAACAATTAATATATTGGAGCAATGTCATATTTATGATTGTTAAGTTTGTATTTTGATTTAATAATTTTAATTGCTAATATATTTAGATCGATTATTTTTTATTTAGATTATAAATTTTTATCTTTAATCAAATTCTATTAAAAAAAGAGAAAAAGAAGAAGAATAAACATACATGAAGTTTTATATAAAGATATGCAGGCAAGCAAAAACTAGAAGAGCTAACCTGAAATGAAGAAAGATGAACAGTATATATGAAGTTGGCAGACGAAGCGAAGAAGAAGCGATTTCGCTCGATATCGGATGCGGAGAATAATATCGCCTCGTCATTTGACTGCAAATCCAAACTCAATGTGACCTCGGAATACAATTTCAAGTTTTTCATCTTTGCTTACTTTAACTTGATATAGAACCAAAAATGCTTCCAAAACTCGAAATCAAACGCTACAGCCAAACAGATAAATGTGGAAATTACAGAGACAAAACATGAGAGTACCAGAGTGGCATAGGTTGCTCCGACTATAAGTTATTTTAGGTTTAAGCAGAGGTTTACAGGAAGTTTTACCATAAAGGTTTTTTATTTTTTCCTATGAATTATCATCAAGGGTTTACTAGACGGCGCATGTTAGGATATGTTCGACTCTAAATTTTTATTCTATATCAAATTTTATTCAATTTTACATTTACTCATTTCTAATCTAACTTATCAAATATTATATTAAAAAATACAATTAAAAATACATATAAATATATATTATATTTTATTTTTAAATAAATAATTATTTTAATAATGTATTTTATTTAACGATATTATTTAAATTTTATTAAATATATAAATATTAAGGTGATATACGATATTTTTTATTTTATTCTAATTATAAATTAAATATTATAATATTAATTTTTTTTAATTTTAATTATCAAACTAAATAATATAATAATAATACAGTTTCTTTTTATTCAATTTATTTACATTTATTTTCATAATGAAATAATATAATAGTAATATAGTTTCTTTTTATTCAATTTATTTACATTTATTTTCTAATTTCATTATGTGAACTATATCTTAGTATAATAGAATCAAATTTTAACACAATTTTATTTACATCTAATATTTTATATGAATGTGTTAAGCAAGTTAATCTTCCGTGTAAAACTTGATTACAAACTGTGTTAAAAATGAAAGTAAGAAATATAACAAGTTGATTTTTTTCTACAAAACTACGTATCAAAAGCTAGTTGGAGTGGCTAAAGCCTCCTATGGAAGATTTAACTAATATATCATGGAAAATAGTCTTAAAATTTTGTAAGTTAGGGTCATAAGTAACCATTAATTTTTAAAAATAAAAAATGGTTTTTTCGTTTAATTGTTATTGCCAAAAAATGTCATAAAAAAAGTTAAATTTTAATAAAATTTATAATAAAATTATTTGATATTATTTATTTATATGATATAGAAAATAACGTATTAAAATATTGAGGTGATTGTTAAACGAAAGAAAAATGATTAATATATCGATTCCCATTTTTATTAATAAAAATATTTATAAAATACGGTAAAAATTTAATTAAAAAAATACTCAAAAGTTAATTTTATCATTTTTCATTTTTTATTAAGATCAACGTAATTAAAAAAAACATCACTTGTAAACTACATAAATAAATTACCTAAACTACTAAACATAAATAAACTATGGCCGCTATTCACCGGTATCTTACACCAAGCATTCGCCGACGTCCAAACTTCTGTACTTACAATTTTGTACGGAAGTGTGAAGTGCTCTTGAAGTAACAATAAAAGGTAATTTTAACTACCTCTCACACATACATAAACAAAAAAAAACAAGTATATTCTAGTTGCTACGGATAGACAACTACCTCAACTAACAAAATAATGTAATTTAGGTTGAAACTCAATTCGAGTTGAGCTCAAGAATTAAAGAAACTCAATTTAATTAATGCATATTAAATTAAAAATTAATAGAAAATAAAATAATTGTTAATTATTAGTACAAAGTTGAAAAAATATTAATACTAATCAAATTAATAAATATAAAAAATAACAATTAATTTTTTAAATAAAATAAAAGATAAAATTAAATTAATTTTTATATTAGAATATTCTAATAAATATAAAATTTTAAGATAAATAATAACTTAAAACATACATAATATAATTGAGGTTAAAAAGATTATTATTGACTCAAATTTAAAATTAAACCATACTAATTTATAATAATTTATAATTAAATCTATATATCATTGAAAAAAATAATTTATTTTATAAAAATATGTTACATTTTAAGATTATAAGTTTTTAGAAAAATTATGCTATTTTTTTTTTTTTGTATATTACTTATATTTTATTAAATATTTTTGAAATATAAACCGTAATAGTTCACAAAATATTATCATTAATTTTATGTTATTAGGAATACGCAAATGTTTAGTTTTTAAGAAATTTTAAGGTTTGTAATTTTGAATTTTTTATAAAAAATTATATACATTTTGGTAATGATTGTTTATATTTAAAAGAGATTTTATTTTACTTATTTTTCTAATATAAATTTTACTAATTCACAAAAATTTATACATCTAAAAATCTAGTTTCTAATAAATTTATTGTTTGTGATTTTAAGTTTTTTATAAAAAATTATACATATTTTACTAATAATTGTTCGGATTCAAAATAATACGTTTACTCATTTTTAAAATATATATGATATTACCTCACAAAATAGTAAGAATCATTTAATATATCATTAAAATTTTCTAAAAAATTAGCTTTAAAAAATTTACATTTATAATTTTAAATTTTACATAGAAAATTATGCTCAATTTAATACAACTCTACTTAAAATATTAAAACCTATAAATTAAGAATTAATTATCTACCAAACAATATCTAATTTTCAATTTATAATTTTTAAAATTGAAACTAAAAATTGATTACCAAGTACTTTTTTATTTCAAAATATTCTAAAATTAAAAATTTATTTCTAAAAATCAAGAATTATAAATTACAAATTAAAATTGAAATAGTTATCATGACCTAAATATTTAAATAATTTAAATAAATTCAATAAAAAAATATAAATAAACTGTCCAGTTCAACTCATATAGAAAGAAACTTAACTTATTTAAAAATTAAATGAATTAAATTGAATTATAACTCACTTTAAGATGAAATAAGTTTGAACGAACTAAATCAACCCAACTCATTTTCGGTAAATAGTTTCAAGTACAAAGATCAACATAATCATTCTATCGGATAACAAATTTAAAATCCCGCGAAGAGGAAGTCAAAAAGGGCTAAAAAAAGGTTTAAGTACAATGTATCACATTGAGATGTAGCAGAGAAACATTAGTAGTAGTCCTGACTACCGTCAGCGTTAGTGAGATCTTTATCTTGACCCTCTTGACCTAAGTTGCTAAAAGCTACATGCTCTAACTGTATTCCTATGCTCTACACAAACATATATTCTAACTAATTTCTCAAAATTTCACAGCCATCGGTTGGCAAAATTGGAACCTAAAAGGTAACTAGCCAGGTATATACAAGCTCACAATCTGAAATGCAAACCAAACCTCCACATGGCACTTAAATGGTGTAACTGTCCTCAAAAACCTGTAGCAAACGCTGATGCAAAAAGAAGATAACATTTTACTGAAGATCGATCCCCTTTTCTTTTGCAGCCTCTAAAACAGAGTCCATGTTTCCAGTAGTCTTAGAATGTCTACGGTAGGAATCCAACAGCTTGGCAGAGAATGGATATATGGATAAAGCTTTCTTGAAGAACCTCTCAAAAATGGCCTCGATACCCGTTATATTGCATAAGATACCTGCAACGTCAACCCACAGATGCTCAGGTGGGACTGGCATAGCCTGACAAATTGAATTGACCATGTTAAAGCACGCCCAAAACAAAATGCTGGCGGAACTGGCACTGGTAGAATTATTTTGTCTGTACAACATCTTACATACAGAAATAGCTAATGCGTAGTTTGATGGACAGATATCCAAGATGGCTTCAACAATATCCACCAGATACTTTGGCTCACTGAATTTTTCAAGTAAAAGAGGGAGTCCATTCCACACTTCAAGGACCGAGTTTATTAGAGAAAACTCATAAGAAACTGAGCTAATTATGTTAGTGATGAGTTGTCTTACTCTTGGTTTTTTTATATTGTTAATAAACTTTTTAGACAAAGGTTCAATTATAAGAGAACCCAAGGAATCACCAATGTAACCCTCCAAAATATCCTGCACGTCACTTGTTGGGGCACTTGCCTTCAAAAATGACTCATTGGTGAGGAGAAACATAGCATGCTCTTTAATGCAATGATTCAAATATTTAGGAATGGCAGACTTCAATGCCTTATCAACAGCTAAACGTGCTTCAACAAGATCATTCTGCAATAACTTGTGGAGTGAAAGATTAAGATATCCAAACATTATATCAACCTGATACGGATTTGAATTCCAAGGGTTAAGATTTGAATCTGATCCTGATCCTAGCAATGTGCCTGCATAACCATTATTATTGCAATTTAAAGCACCATTCTCAAGATACTGAGCCTTACAAACAGAGTGAAACCAACGATCCATGAGTTCTTTCACAAAATCATATCTTCCATTGTTGAGGACATATTCTGCATATTGATTCCAAATACACTGAATGCCAGGCACTTCTGTTGGCCATTTAGTTAGAGCTTCCTCAAAACCTTCATAACTCAAGTCCACAACATCTTGTTTCTGCACTCGTGCTGATAATAGAACAAGTTCTAAGCAAGATGGATACAATCCAAGATACTTATCCAACAAATTTACACAGCACTCTAAACTGTCAAGGGCTGCCATGCATCTGATATGATTGAGAGCCAAAAAGTGAGCAGACATGAGATCCTCATCAGTTTTACATGACTCACTTTTCATGCATGAATAAATAAAATGCACCCCTCTTTCCATCAAATTAATAGCCCTCTGCTTCTCATTGTTTATTAAATAAATCGATGGCCACTCCATTTCACTGAGTTGTTTCTCACATTCAAATTGCTGTACTATAAAATCTGGCAGTTTCCTGTATATAACCAAGTACACACAACTAATACAAAATATACATTTGTCAGATATTGTCAGGCATGTGGGAATATCACAAATTGGAAGAGATGACTCATCAGAGCTTGAATCAGAAGAGTAGAGTCCAGAAATTCTATTGATTGTTTTTTCAACATTCCCAGACATGCGCAAACAGTCCACCATTTGCAAAAACAGGTCTAAGATGCAAGCACTCGCATGCTTCAAATCCCAGTTAGAAGAGGAAGCATGGTGAGAAAGTGCTGCAAGTGCAGCATCATATGCAGCCAAACGATCATCCAGATGCACCCGACTGTTGATAAACATGAGCCATAGTTCATAAGATCCTTCACAGTGCTTGACCTAATGGGCAAGAGTGGAAGTGTTCCACATAAACAATTACAATTTTAGACCTCTAATGAGAAAAACATGGTTAAAATGACATATATCTCATAAACCAATTATTGCAAAATCCAGAAGTGGTAAAAATGAAAATCAAAGAAGGGAATAGCTGGCAGAAAAGGGATTCTAATGCAAATTTAAACGTTTATAAGTAACTAAGTAATTATCAAAAATTCAGGCAATATATCCCTTCTTAACTTTCCCCATTTCTTAATAATTCTTTAATAATTATAAATCAAACTACAACTCAAATACTACTTTCTAAACAAAATATAGTCCAGCTTATAAAATAAATCATTAACGCTGTAGGAATCAAAATTCCAAAAGCTCAATCTGTCTGTTGTTCAAAAACTTTACATAATCAAAATATCATTCACACAATCATGATCAAGCTCAAGAATCAAGATAAACATCTCCAAAGTACACCTAAATCCATGAAAATTACGAAATCTCACACAAAAAGAGTTCATAATTAAAGCAAAATCTAGAGCGACATCTCCTGCATGTGCAGATACTATTCCAGTACTACAACCCTATGCATGACACAAGTAGAATTAAAGTAATTATGTGAAAACATACCGCACAAGAAAACATGTCATCCTTCCCCATAGACACCATATTGCTATAGTAAACAAAAAGATACAATATCCAGAGAATTACTGAAGTTGGATCATCCTCAAGAGCTCGAGCCAGCACAGTTAGAGCCTGTAAAACTCAAATACAAATGAAAATGGTGAAGCTTCTGGACATTGTTTAGATACAGCACAATGTATTCTAGATGCATTCCAAGTTAGTCACCTTTTTCATGCCCTCATATTTGTCAACTTCTTGGTTGCAAATTAAAATAGCAATTTCCACAGCTTGCTCATTATCTGACACATTCTGTTTCAATTGATTCTAAGCATGCACAATAAGGAGGGATAATTAGCACAAAGAAGATCCTGAGCTAACAATATTGTAACATGAAAGTCTGTATTCATCAGTTATATGAACCAAAGAAAAACTTCCATTGAAATTGTTGACTTACACAAATTTGGAAGTCAGGTTTAGTAAAGAAAAATAGTCATAATAGGAAATATATGCAGGAAAGTTACAAGAGCTCTCATTTTCTGGGATACTTAAGGCAATCATGTGTTATCTAACAAATATAGAAGTGAATAACACGTAGTAAGTATTTGCTTTGAACTACTGTTTGATGTAAACAAATAAAAGCTTGAAAAAGTTCCATAAATTAAAATGCAAAATATAAAGGTTAAGCATTTACAAGATAATTGGAATCCCATGCATAAATGTGCCAGTATGATATTCTCAGAAACATTATAGACAACTTGCATGATCACAGAAAAATATTTTGCATTCAAGGAATTATGTAAAACTAAAACCTAACCAGGGAACTACAAACAAGCCACAGACAAGAACATGCAACACACCAAAACTTAGCAGTAGCAGAAATAAGATTATTGTCAATGAGTGAAGAAAGAACAGAGTTAATACACAAACCACTCTGCCATTATTACTCAAGAAATAAGATGATTGTCTAATCCAACTTCCATGAACCTCTATTCGACCATCAGTACCCAGCAATAATGGTGCATCTGCAGGCAAGTCCTTTTGAAAAGAACTTGATAAAGCCAAGAAGCGACTGAAGCACTTCTGCCAGCTTTCGCTGTTTCTCAATGATATAATGGATCTGCGCGACTGAACATCACCTTTCAAAATATCTAAGCCAACAAGATATGTAGGACAAGTTGTTGCATTCTCAAACTTGGGATAATTAGTCAATCCATTACAAGGTTTCTGGCGCAATGTTAATCCAACCAGATGATCTGCAAAAGCTTTACTTGATAGTGTAAAAAACAATATACCTCAAAGTTCCAGAGTTAATAAAAGGAATTCCTCATACCAGCATCATCAGAACCACTAAACTGATTCTGGGATAGAGCTGCATTACTGTAGTCCTTAACATGCTGCCAAGGGCATTCATCATTGTTGCATTTCCCTCGTAGTTCAAATAAGCAAAGTGGCCAAAATGGGTCAACCGAAGCACTAAACATAGAAGATCCAAGTTCATCTCCCTTAAACTCCCCTACGGTTTCCAGCAAAGAGTCTGCTATATTATGACTTTCACAAGTAGAAACCTGCCTATTCCTCACCCACATTTCTATTAAACTGGTTGGAGACATAATCTTCAAATGACAAAAGGCACTCTTTAAGATGTTAGGACACAAAAAGGTCTCAGGATTAAATGAACAGTGACCATCTCTATTAGAAGATATATTGTCCTCAAAATTATCAGAGAGGGAGTTTATTATCCCAGCAGGAACCTCAGAGTTACTACCTTCTTGTCTACCAAAGCCTAAAAGTAAGAAAGTCAGTTCAATATTACCGATCAATTTTGATCGTCTAAGAAATAAATAATTAGATAAGCAGTGGGATAAATCAATTTCAATGGGCTGATAAAATCATTCACCACTACTATTAAAATTCATTTACCACCAGCAGGTTGTGCATGCATCCAAAATCTAGCACATTAATTAAAAGTAAAAACAAAATTAAAAATTAAAAAGCTATTAGATATGTATTGATCTTAAGATAAGATTATTCGAGTGACAACCACTTTTGCTGAAATTCAGTATTGATCTTTTCAATAATAATTTTTAGATAAATTCATAGGATTTGGAGAGTTAGGTCAGAATATGTTCGCTCCAATTTACCTTCATGATTAGTTTGTTGACTCTTTAAATCACCTAAAGATGGAATACTCCCCATCTTTTTTTGGGTTTTTTCAACTCTGACATCATTCTCAGCCCCACGTTCCAATGCAGGCTCTACATTGTAACATGAACTACTGTTTTTGGATAATTTTCTCGCACCTAACCTTTCAAATAGTTCTGACCTTAACTTCTCTTCAAGACGCAATGTATCTTGAGTGTTATCAGTTGTCAACCTTTGACTGGACTCTTCATTAATACCTTTTCGTCCATCTTCAAATAGCATGTCTTTAATGTGACCTTCAGAATTGGGTTGACGAGATCTATGATCAAATGGAAATGTGTTATCATCTTCATCTGCTGAAATATTAGGGTCATTAGATGGAGAAAAAAGCCCATGTGCAGCAGTTTTGGCCCTCTGCGACAATAACTCTGATGTACTAGCATCTGGTTCACTGCATGGTTCTGACCCTAAGTTTTGTCCACTTGCATTCTGGTAGAAAGCATCAACTGGACCACTGTTTAGACATTGAATATTTGAATCAAGCCCTGACAGACCATACAATTCCCTTGAGGATGATAACAAACAGGGATTTTCCATAGTAAGAGATCGGAAGTGTGCAGAATACAGTTCTCTTTTGCAATACAGATTGGTACACCTAGCATTGGCCTCAATCAGAGCTCTCTGGGCTTTACGATAAGCTTTCAGAGCATGTCTTTCTTCAATTTCACACCTGTGCCTGTGCTCCTGTGCATCCTCAAGATCCTTGTCTAGTGACTCGTCCATTTCAACCAATGACTGTAAATTTACGTTGCTAAGCCCTGAGAAACTTGTACCCAAACAATTCCAGAGGCTTTCGCTCCTTAAGGATGCCTAGAATATAATCCGTAAAATAACTTAATATAATCAGAATATTAGCAAATAATAAGCAAGTAGAAAGCTAGAATTTATGTGGAAAAACATGCAAGAAGCCTCCAAATTGTTACTATAGCCGACAAATGGACCTGATACGTATTCTTGAATACAGCATCAAGCATCTTGTCACTGAAAAAAACTTCAAAATGGTTACTTCTACTTAGATTTTTAGGGACATTGCCTTTTTCATGAAAGAGAATGGTTGTTGGCAACAATTGTTTTTTTTTAGGGATGGTTCAACTCCAGATTATTGTATAAACATGCATGGGCATCAGTGAAGAAACATAATTTTTTTAAAAAGTAAAAAACTTTCATCAAGTATTATTCTAGAAATTTATTAAAATTTCAGGAAAAAAAATCTACAATAGTGAGGAAGTTGATCATTAGCAGAATCTTGACCAAATACAAAAAGCCTCCTTCAAGATGGGTTGTGCCTTCGATTCTACTAGACACAATGACATGCACAATACAAGATCTAAGGAAGAATTCATTGACGTGAGTTTTTGATATTGAACTTTTCCCTCTTTTTATTTAATGTTTACTACAAATAGGTAATGCTCATTGCAGAAATATATCAAATTTCATTAGATTCTATGAACAAGCATATGAAACATAGAATGAATTGGACAAGGCAATCCATAGAAGACAGGATAGTTCGATGATCTAAAAGGACACAATTTAATAAGCTGGAAATAGTATAAAATTTAGAGATGGTCACTTACTATATTTTCTGCGTGAATATTGGTAACTGCATTTGCTGGTGATAAGGACTTGTTTAACATCGAAGAAGGATGCATTTGCTTACTACTTTCAGACCCAATGCAATTAGTCAAAGCAGCAGCACCTACAGAACAAAATCAATGCATTGGTTAGGTCATATGAAGGAATTATCTATGCTCAAGATTAAAATGATACACCATCGTTTACCATCTTCCATCCCAACAGATTTATTTCCTGATACACCAACCACCTGTTTATCACCATGTTTATGGCCTTTGACGGTACTTAATTCTGCTCTACCAACAGGTTTCCCTTTCTGTGCATGATCAATCTTCATAACATTCTGCATAGAACTGTTCTCTAATACTGGCACTTTTGATGGTAAAGTAGATTTTTTAACAGGACCTAATTGCGGTCGGACTGAATTGAGCTCATATGAATAAGATCCACTGGTTTTTATACGTTTATTATCTGGCTCTTCTGGTTCTGTCTGCACAATTTCAGCACAAGGCACTATCCGCTTCCTTGCATCATTGTGTATGCTTCCAGAAATATCCTCCCTAAATGGAACTGATTCCTTACTCTGCTGAACAGACTTAAGCTTCAGGGCGCTTTCCTTAAGTGCAATCTGCTGACGCAAGTCTTGAAGCTTACTATTCTTTGCACCTACATTTTGATCATACACACATTCTCGGCTATCTAATTTTTTGTTGAGGGCATTGTATTTTATGGCTCGGGTTCCTTGCTCAAGTGAAATGGTCCCAAAAGCTCTAAAATTGGCTCCACGAAATTTGTTTGTTGAATTAAATGGGCGATCTGAAGATAATTTCTTGGGCAATGTTTTCGTTAAAGTTATGGAAGTTTCTTTATCAAATTTGGAAGGCAAAGATGTTGGATATAAAATAGCAGGTGGTTTTCGATTGCTGGCCATCCCGATTGTATTTGTTTTAGTTTTTAAAACCTTCTCTTTCATGCACTCTTCAGAATCACTTCCACTGTCGTCATCCGAAAATCTTATCACAAGATTATCAGTTGCTCCTGAAGAGGAACACCATCCAGGAGTAGTATTTTTCATTGGTACATGATTATTATCAACGCTCTTCTGTATAATGGATTCCATGGATGGTCGAGACTGAATAGCAATAGAAGTTGAAAGGCTATTGTCAGTAACAGCCTTCACTGTCAGAGAAAGATAAACCAAAATCAGTAGAACTACAAGAATGCAGCACAAAAGATACGTGCACATGGAAAAAACAAATGGAAAGGGGACAACAAAAATAACATGTGTAATATAGACAACCAAAGTCTTATCAAAAGTAAGAAACATATGCTGGAAGGAGGATCAACATCTGTAGGTCCATAGGCAATCCTCATCGAGTGGGAGCAGCAAGTAAAGCTCATAATTCAAAATTTTTAAGAAATTATAGTTATTTATTTTCAATCAGACAGTTTAGCTTATTTTGTGGGTCCAGACTCCAGTGTGAAGGAGAGAGAGATTTGATGTTCATTAAGACTTATGTTGTTCATTAATAACCAGAATTCTGATTTCTCAAGGAATTATAAATAAGAATGATGGCAGGGAAGGCTTACCTGGTTTAAAGTCTTGGGGGCATATACTGGCTGAAGGAAAAGGAAAAGGAACTGATACTGTAGGAGAAACATTGGCACTGATGTACTGTGGGGTAGAGGGCTTATGGTTCTCCTGAGGTACATAAAATTCCATTTAACGATTTCAACAATATTATCAAAAAAGGGGAGGATAATAGCGTCATCAATAGATGAATGTACTACCGACTAAAATCAAAGAGAAACATGTGGACCATACAGGGTTATAATACCAGTAGGAATTAGATTGAAAAGCAACAACAGATTTGAGTACTCTGAAAATTCAGATATAAATATATAGAAAACACGTAATAATAAACAAGGAATACATACATTAAAGAAGGTATAATAAATAAGAAACCAGAAATATCAAAATAGCAATACAAAACCAATAGCTAACTAACAACTGTTACCAGCCATACACAATAACCATGAAGAAATTTGGTTTCGGATATGGAACCCTGACAATAGTAATAACAACATCAAATATATGTTTAATCCTAATTACTCGTACGAGTGCAAGGTAGATGGTCATCATAACAGAAATATGATTCTAAAAATAGAAGGACAATTACATAAAATAACACTCTAAAACTTATAACAAAAATAGTTCCCAATAACATTGAACGGGTCTCTGCTCCCTCAACCCCACCACAATTCCCTTTCTAAGGTCTTCTAGGGTATCTAATTTCTTTGATGATCTGAAGCTCTAAACAATCTATTGCAGCAAGCTCCCCGAGAGCAAGGGAGCAACATATCTCTAGAAGGAGACAGTCCTAGCTAACTAGATCAAACGTTCTACATGAAGTCTTCTGTGAGCTCATATTCTCTGATCAATCTCTACAACAAATCCTGGTCAATCTTAATAACAATTTCCGATCATTCTCCTCTGATGATTCTTCTCTGCATATCTCTTCTGTTATAGTTTATTTCCCATATTTTTTCTTTATTTTTAAAGAAAAAAGGGGGAAAAAAAAGAATTTCCCTGAGAATTTTTTCCCCCTCTTTGGTATCACCTTCCAGTCTTGTACTGGCTTTATTTCCTATTTCTTGGTGTGTTCCTTTGGTTATTCCTGAGATCTGTTGAGGTTTATTGATCAAGTAGACCATGGAATCCCCATGATTGTTGTGTTATTGTTTCAATCTCCTACGAGTTTTTTCGTCGATCTTACTGATTTTCCTCCAGTTTTCAACAATTTTCATCTTGCTTCTTTAGATTTATTCATACTTCTCAGATATTTGATAAAGTTTGGAGAATCAAATCTTCTCCTCGAGTTTGCAAGTTTTTTTTTTTTTTGTGTCGTTGCCCCTCTATTTTGTGATTAAGGATTACAATGGAAGATATGTTCAGTACTTTGGATCAAGATTTTAAAAGGTAAAAACTAGCCTTGAAGCGACTTCCACCTAATAAGGAATAAGCCTCAAGGCAAAAAATTTGAAAAACATATAAAACTTAAATAAATACTGCAAGGCATTAATTATCACAAAATAAAATTTACTAATTCATTAAGAACTTAAAAACAGTAACTAAAACAATCTGCAGGCAAGTAACAAAAAAAATATCTACAAAATTAAATAATTCATCATTTGGAAGATTATGAAATTAAAAAAAATCACTTAAATAAGCTTCTAACCTTACTAAGAGAAGAAGAAAGAAAAAGATCAGAAAAGATGGGCTGGGAACAATATTAACACTTTCATAGTATGTTTAATATGGAAAAAAGAAACGAAAGAAAACTAGAAAGAACTAAGAACAACAAGAAAAAAAAAGCATATTTCTCTATAAAAATGAAGGATTTGACTAAATTTTTTATAATAGAGTTAGGTTATGAAGAAGTAGCTCAAGAACAATTCATATAGGAAGAAGATGAAGTTTTCAGTACCCTTTTAGTTAGTTTTTTTTATGTTACCAGCTTCAGAAGGCTGAATTTGATATGGGATTTATTTTAAAACATAAATTGGACCTGATGTTGTGTTCCAATTCCATTTTAACTCAATTTCATCAAACTTTAGGAACGTAAGCCTTACACATCTTGAAACATAAGCCTTGAGGAGTAAGCTTTAGCTGGTTAAGGAGCAAGGTGAAGCATAAGCTTTAGAAAACACTGAAAATATTAGCCTTGATGCGATTTTTTTGGAAAAAGCAGCCTTAAGAATAGTTTTTTAAAACCATGGTTTGAATAATCTAGATCTAACGCTAGAGATTGAGAATCTCTTCATGTTATGCTATCAGCAGAATCGGGTAATTGAAAAATATAAACCATCAATTATGGGTTCCCCGAGAGAGAATTGTATTGATGCCTCCTATGTCCAAAGTAAATTGTATTGATGCCTCCTATGTCCAAAGTAAATTGTATTGATGCCTTCTATGTCCAAAGTTGAAGCAAGAACTAACCTGATTATGGCAAGTTCAAAAAGGTTATCTAGCTGGACAGTTAGGAACATACTTATAGATGCTGAGAAAATGGAGATCGACTTAAAGAAAGCTCCATAGAGTTTTGATAGTTGTGCAAAAATTGCTTCCAGGTGAAGGTGTTTTGATTCAGTTTTGCTTTGATTTTCTAGTTAGTGTGCTTTACTCTTGATACTTTGCTGAAAAATACCGCATTTTTGATGGGTTCATTTACCGGAAAGCTACTTACTAGTTCCTTAAGAGCTAGAATTTGCTTTATAATGTTCCTAAGACTGCTTAAAGTAAATGAAGATGGACTTTTTTTAGTTGTTTTCTAGTATTTTCTGGGTTAGTTTTGGAAGCTGGTGCAATAAGTTCGCTTATAATGCCTTGCTTCTTTTTCAGTTTTTGTTTGTTTGTATGAACCTTTAGGGTGAATGAATTCCTATTTAGGCCCAATAATAATAACAATATTGAATGGATCTTTCAATTGAATGATGTTCAACACTGAATGAGCATAGTTCAACTTAAATGGCGTTAACTATGCTCGTTCAATGTTCAATGTGAAATGATGGGTTTTTTTTTAATAGCAAAATATATGAACTAGAGATAATGGTGCTACTTTTGTTATTATCCCAACACAAAATCCACCAATCAACTAAACCTGTTTCACCCAGTTAATCAATTGCTATTGCATTTTGTGGCCTATGGAACGAAAGCATATTTTGGAATGGATTATTAGTGTTCCACTCTTTAATTTACTCCGCTTACAGAAAAAATAAGGTAATGGCAATTAAAATTGAAAACAAATTCATGATTAACCGTGTATTCTTGAATTATAAGAAAGTGGATCAGTTAGGGCTTGGAGAGCAATACCTCAATGCTGTTGCTGTCGTCATCATCTAAATTTTCTGCGGAAGAGAGTTCGCCTTCCTCTCGGTCTTCGGAGGGCTTCTTGGCAAGCTCTGTGACGTTGGCACCGGTAGACCCTAACGCCATGGTTTTGTTTCCGAGTTCGTCTGTATCCTCCGATGGCACACTTGCTGTGTGTTTTTCTGTCTAGCACTTTCTATCTCTAGAAGGAGAGGTCATGAGGATACGGCTGTGAGTATATCACATTTTTGATTGCGTACCATTCATTGAAACGAATTAAATACCCTGGTTTCCACGTAATATTCAGTCATTGACGCGTTTTTATTTTCGTTCTATATACATTTTTAAAAAATAAGATAACAAAAAAAATATTAAAATAAATAAAATACAACCTAATAATTCAAACATAAGCTATATGCATAATATATTTTAATGAATGAAAGTACCACGTTCACAACATAGCTAGTATGAACTAGATAAACAAACTAAGTAATCTAAAAAAAAACAATAAAATTTAAGAAATCGGTACAAATAATAAATAAAAATAAAATATATTAATAGAAGTCTACAAAAATAGTGTTAGACATCTCCCTAATTGTCAAACTAAAAGAAAATAAACAAACATAACAAGCTAAAGGAGACAATGAATAAAGAAGACCAAACTATTAGAGAAGAAAAACAATTAAAAAAATACAACACTAACAATATCTAA
Organism: Hippophae gyantsensis; assembly: GCA_030763125.1. Classification (NCBI taxonomy): domain Eukaryota; kingdom Viridiplantae; phylum Streptophyta; class Magnoliopsida; order Rosales; family Elaeagnaceae; genus Hippophae; species Hippophae gyantsensis. The sequence goes on from CM061033.1 coordinate 52,911,763, forward strand.
AATCAGATACCATAGAGTAATATCAAAGAAACAAAATAAAAAATAATTACATAAAAAATATATTATAGTTTGAAAATAAAAAAACAATTACTAAAATTCAAATCTATATCCATGAGAACATATCAAAATCCTACGTCTCTCTCTACCAGTTAGTGCCTTTGGACTTGAAAAATCATAAACATAATGTCAAACTCGTAAAAACTCAATTATTAGAACGTCCATACTAAATAGTGAAACATTAACACCGCATACAACAAAACAAAACAAAATATTTAAGTTGTCCATATTATTTAACATATCATCCATACTAAAACAAATCATAATAAATCCAAACCAATATAATTAACAAACAAACAAAATGAAACAAGATCACATATGAAAGAGAATCGAGAACAAGTCTAAAAAACACCAATGAATTACAGATAAAAGTAACACATATTGTAATCTAGCACGCAACCAAAAAATATATCCAAATAAAATAAAATATTGGAAAGAGAAGTTGATTGCCAATTAAGGAAAAACGTGAGAAAATATACCTATATTCAAGCAATGATTCCTTATCAAATCGTCAAATCGCATAATCGTTTAATCATAAGACAGAGTGTGAATGATTGTAAAATACTTGGTGATTGTAGGCTGATCAAATGATCAAGATCGGGATGTGGGTGACGAGTTTAGATGTGATGGTTGGTGGCATAATATAAACTCTATGTATGTATGTTTTCATGATTTTGGATTTCTCACGATTCTAAATTTTTCATGAGACAAGACATTAGGGCCATGATGACAAATTGATGTTAAGACTAGGACGTTAGATCGAAGAAAAAGATAGTAAGATAGTGAAGTTCGAGGCAATGGAAAGGTGGTGGAGTTTGTGTTTATTTGTTTCTCAACAATCAAATCGATGATACAATTAACACTATAAAAGATAAAGATCCACCTAATTATGATCGCTTGGAACCTTAACTATGACGTTTGTATTCTAAAATTTTGGTATAATAGAAAATAATAAGATCACAAGTTGTTTATTTTTTCTTCTTTTTTGTATTTGATATTTCATTATTGAGAATATAAAACTAATTTAAGTATCAAAATAACAATTATATTAGCTGAAAGATGAATATAAAAAATAGATAAAATAAAAAATATATATTATTTTATTAAAATATTTATTATTAATTTTATGTGATTATAAGTTATACTCATATTTATATAGATTAATTATAATATAATTTAACATATTTTAATATAATATGGTTATACTTAATATATATGATAGACTACGTTAAACTCAATTATATTTAATAGGGATCGGTATGCTAAACACACCTTAATTACATGCATTAATAACATTATGTCTTATTTTATTAAAACATAATTTTTATTAAAAATATTATGTTTTAATATTTTAATTTAAATATTGTTATCTTTTTAAACTATTATAATAATATTATTTTATTTTTGGTCAAAATTAATCAAATGTATAATAAAAAATATATTTTATGTAAGATAAAAATTTAGTTGTTATGGCATATTTTTTATGATATTTTGATTTATTAAATTTTAAAATGATAAATAGATTAAATTCTTTTAATTATTTCAATTAGAGTAATTTAATAAATTTTTTATTCTTTTGTAAATTATTTTAATAAAAAAGTGACATATACTAATGACTAATTAAATTTTTATTTTTTTTATTTTAATTGATTTAGTAATTATTATTATCTAAAGATAATTTATAAAATTAATACGTAAATATGAGGTGAAATAATATTACAGAAATAAATAAATAAAAATTGATAATTTATCTTTACATTGTAACATTTAAAAACAAAAGTATTAAATTATTAAAAAATAATAAAATAAATAAAATATTATCTAACATAATTAACGAGTTGTGCAACTCACTCAATTTTAAATGAATACTATTGCCTCCATCGAAACGAAAGAAACTTTTGTGACGAGTTGCCATCATTTAGTACGCTCCGCTCCTTTGAACCTTTGGATGTTAAAGTAAAAAACATAAAAAAAAGGGATTACATCAACGGCATAAAAGCGAAGGACATTGTCCTATTACACAGGGGACTACGGCCCTCTGCAAAAAGTAAAAAGCCAACTATTCTGCAAAACAGTTGTCCCATTACAGGCCATTTCTCTGTGTATTCATCGTATTGACTCCTGAAACCCCGGGCGTTCAACCTCAGCGTTTGCCAAAAATGCCTGAACCACTCGACATATCACTTGACGAACTAATCAAAAATAGCCATTTGACCGGAAGGTTTAATGATGGCTCCAGACACCGAAATTCCGGTCCTGGACCGAGCCGTCGGAGATTCATTCGCAAGAATCATAACCCGGTGAGGACGACGCCGTACCCGTTCAAACCGGCGAGATGAAGTTTCTGTTTTCTTGCGTTTTCACTTGTGACATGTTAAACGCTCAAACCCCTATTGTTTGGTTGATGAGAAAGGCGGGAAAAGAAAACGAATGAAATAGATTTCTACTTTTGAACCATTTGCAAACAGACACAGGCCAGTTTGTGTATGGCTATGTTTTTACATGTTTTGAAGAAGTTATTCTCCTACTGATGCAGTATAAAATATGCAACATTTGCATATTATTACATCAAAAATGTATAAAATATCTATTTTATTTATTAATAATTACATCCTAATACCACTATTATTGAATAAAGTGGTTATTAATAAATTATTGTTATGAAAATAACAATTTGAATTATGATAATCACTACCCAAAAAATTTAGAACAGTGAGAAGGATTTATAGTTCTGCAAATTTTTTGATCAGGTTGTAACAATTAACAAAGCAAAAAATTTGGCATAAGTCCGATTGATTTTCTCTGTTAGACTGATTGAATTTTTCTGATAATCAAGAAAACAAAATTTCTCAACACACGATTTAACATGCATTTTACAACAATAGAGACTGGTTGGTGGAGGCGAAGCCAAAAAGAAGAAGAAAAATAATGTATTTACAATGTCAAAAATGACCAAAAGATCAAAACTGGCACACTGCAAAGATGTCCCTAAAAAATCGACACCTTGTAATGCCCCCAAAAATAAAACTAGAGAGCCCGAGAATCCAATCTATCCTCAAGTACTATTTTGCTGACACTAAATGTACAAGATCCTGATACATTCTTCTTACTACAGTCAAGATGATGAAGCACAACTTGGCAGCAAATTGTGATTCTTGAAAACGTTTTGGGAAACAAGAGCACGAAGCACCTTTGTGATACAAGTAAAAAAGACACAGCTACTCAGCTTCGATATAAAGAATAGATCTCCATAGTTTTCCACAAAAGTCTCGATAATGACAAACTGTTTTCAAATGGAAACAGAAAACAATATCAGAGAATGTCAATACGAGTGCAAATAAAATACTGCAATGACTATATAGTTATTATGCTTTCAAAATGAGCATAATTCTGAGAAACAATTGCTAAGTAAAATAAATAAAAGTGGAGAATAAATGGCTTCTCTTCTTTTTTTCCCAATCATAGAGGAGAATACGTGGCTTTGCATTTTATAAAATCTATTGCAATAAATACAAATGATGAAATAAGCAAGGATATGTATGAACTTGACTCGCTGCCATTGATAACAGATTGACATACCTTGTGGTATTTCCAAACCCTTGATCAGCAGTCAGCGTCAGAAGCAGAAGAAATATCAATTGATTCAGTGTTCCAGGAACTTGGTCCAAAAATTATGCTATAAGCACCTGTTAGAATCCTTCAGCTGAGCAAAAATCTTAAATTATACAGAACAAAGGTTTCCTGCAACAGTTAACTACATAAGTGTATACAAGCTGAAGGAGACTCAGATAGCAAATTTCATGTGGTTCACCATCTTCCAGTATTCTTGGTGCAGAAATACACAGGAATTGGATATTCAAGTATGTTTGACTATCCCAACATATTCACTCAACAACTATTCATGTCTCCATGTACCTTTTGGCTCAAATTCAGTAGTTTTGCTGGATTACTCTAATTTCACAAATCATTTCCCAGATAATTTTTTGCATGATTGAGTATCGCGCATGTCCCAGCTACGGCATATCAAACTTGAACAAACATTCAGCAATCCAACACTAGCAATAGAGGCAACATAAAGGCACTCAACAATTTATCCTCTCTGCTTAAAAGAAATACTATAATATGTGCAGTTGCATAGCAGATTATAACACTGCTCCTAGATCGTTAGCCAGCTGAAGTATGCCTCGCATCTGAAGGTAGGGATTTTCCAACAGCTTTTCGTTGTTGCTCTGCATGGGAAAAACACACTGCAGGTTTAATCCCAGATAAAAGCTGTAGGTCAACTTACTGTTTGGACATATTGAATATAGATAATTACTTTTACCTGTCAATCGAGGACGTAAAAGTTAACTATATCAGTTAGTATTACAAAATGCAAATTAATATTCATTCATAAATTGCTCTATGTATATCTGGAAAAAGCAAGCTAGAAGTTGGGGGGTAGATTTAAGAAGTATAGACACATCAAAAGATTAGATGTTATGGCTCTCGTATAAAGACGTAAAAGCCTGTTGCTTGATGGCACAGTCAGTTGCTTGTCATTCTTCCAAGAATAACAAATACTTCAACATTACATCATGCCAAATTAATTCTGAGGTACACATGCAAACAAACACACCAAAAAAAACCAAACTTGAATGTTTCTGATTGTGGTTGCACATTTTCAACCCTTTTCCGTAAAATAAGGTCATACCTGCTGTGCTCTTACGACAAGATTCTGAAGCATGTGCTGGTACTTCTCAGGTTTTTCTGTCATCATTCGCTGCAAAATGCAAAAATTATATAGCTTAGAAAACAATCTAATCCTTTACAGAAACACCATCATGAGAAAGAACAGGAAAAAATCTTGCCTTCAAAAGAAAAGCTGAAGAATAATAAGCAACTCTTGAATCTGTATCATCCAGAAGTTCCCTGCCACAAACAAAAAGAACATAACAAATCTTTGTTAGATGTCAAAATATAAAGAAATAGGATATCTCATTAATTGAAAGCTGAAAGTGTAGAATCACCTAAAGAATTCTTCTCCATCAACTTCTAGGAAAGCTGCAGGATCTGCAGTGCATTTACCAATTAGAAGTAAGAGAAGGGTCGACCGGATATCTGATGTTGCACCAGGGAGGTTTGCCCTTCCTTTGCTTCCAACAGCTATACCCAATGCAATGTTGTCTGTTGCTGCACCAGCAAGTTGGATCAGCGGCCAATAAAATAAAGCAGCAGGTATCCGTGCAACTAACTGCATGGGAACAACAGATTGCCCTTGCAGAAGCAATGCTGCCATTGATGCTGTCTTATGATCCAAAGGATTGTTATTGTGAAGGTTGGATCTGAAATCAGCTTTTTCTGTACAAACGTCCCTGACAGAATCATCTAGCTGAGAGCCCTGCTCACTAATATCATATTTTGTACTTCCATCCATTGAACCAAAAATATTATTGTGGTGCATATCATCTCCGAATGACATTGCAGTTGCGGGAGGAACTCTCAAGCCCAGCTGAGAGAATAGTATGTCACACATCTGTTTCCAAGCAGCAATGAAGATGGAGAGAAAAGGGTGAGGCAAATATATTGTGCTAGTGAAAAGGGGCCAAAGTACGTTGAATTTGCAATGTAATACATCCAAAAGAACATCCCATGTTATTAATAGAATTTGGATTTGTCTTATATTTATTTTAATTTAAAAATGATGCGAACTATAAATAAATTCTAAATTTTATATGCAATTAACTTCCTTTCAGGTAGAAGCATACAACAAGAATCACTAGTAAAAACAAGCAATTACTAAACATGCATCAAATTACATTGCTGGACATGATGAATAGTTCACACAGGACAAATAGAGGGGTGTAACCAGATTGATTCATCAAAAGGGTACAGCTTTTCCCCAGGAAAGGTAAATAGACGTGCAATGCATTAAACTGTACAAACAGTGCTCAACTAAACTAGTCAACAAGTTCATCACGTGCTAAGCATCCAAAGTTTGAACCTACAGAAATAGTCATTTATTCCCCCATTTCCACTCCTAATAAAATAAGTTAAATGGCTTAGTTATCTACAAAATTACCTTTAAAATATTGATTCGGTCTGTCTCATTAATCTGAAACACCAAAGACAAGGCAGTGCTCATAATGTCTATGACTGAATTAGCTTTCTCAAGTCGGTTATCTCTGTATACATTATCACTACCATCAGAGTGCTGCATTTCATTCTCATCTAACAAAAACTTGCATCTCATGAGAAGTCTTTCCAGAACTACCAAAAACCCCCATCTGATGTAGTTGTGTTTTGACTTCAAAAGACCACAAAAAAGCCAAATGGACAAAGGGACATCTGAAGCAATTGATGAATCTTGAATTCCAGCATGAGAGATTTTCTGCTGTAGACTTCTTAAATTAGACAATATACTTGCATTTATTCCCTGACTAATTTCTGACATGAGAAGATCTCCCAACCACACATTTGCATTCTGCCGGTAAGCAACTCTTTCTGAATGACAGAGCGAGTGCAAAGTGGCCCATGCCAGTTTCACTTTCATAGCAGTACTGTCTCTGGTGTCTGCACCTTCGATGCTTTTCAAGAGCTTGTAAGATTTTGTTTTTTGCAGCATATGAGAGAACTCTTTGTTCAAATGAGTAAATGAGCTAATTAGCGTATCAAATTTCTCCGTCACATTCTCCAACAACTGCAATATTAACAGAACTTTTAGGTTTTGATAAACATATTTAATAGTGTTGAAGTGAGCAGAATTTTTTGCATACTAATTCTATGAAACTAATACTTAATATAAAATGTGTATTATGTGGTTATGTGCAAGCCGGAGGCCAGCTATTAGCAACCATAAAAATTGATTCACGATGAGAAAACAACAACTTCAAATTAGACAAAGAATACAGACAATTTAATCATAAATTATGAAAATCTAAAGGCTTCCATCAATACACTGGCTAAGTAAACCGTATAAACAAAAATCTGACACAAAGTGTGATGAGCAAGGCACTATCACTTTATTGCGTCTTTTTATTCCTATTTTTTATTAGAAACAATTGCGGCTGTTTATTACTAAACTATTTTTATCAATCATTAAAGAAAATCATATTAATGATGAGTAAAATCGATGTGGCAAACATATGAATGTTTCTTGAATGTTTCTTGAGCATTTCTTAGGAAAAATGGAATGGCAAGGTAAAAGTATATTATAAAACTAACAATAGGTTGACCTTTCATATCATTGAAAGTTAATAGCAAAACCAGCAAAATCGATATAAATAATAAACAAGCAGGTATAGACCAATGAACAAAAATTCAGTTACAGGATGTTTCATCATCCCTTCAGCCCTTCTTATAGCAGTGTCCAAAATTATTAAAGAAAATCTCATTCATAAGGGGCAGCATGACAAAGCACATTCAATACTGTAGCAACAGTATTGTCAAATTCTTGAAATATACCAGCACAGCCACAAAGACTAGGTTAAAGCCTATACAAAAACATGCTTCTCAGATGTTACTAGTCTACACAGATAAAACAAGCACATCCCAAACTTCTGTACAGAATTTCGGAGAAATTACCGTGTTTAATCTGTCACTGTTGGGATATCCAGACAATGCAGCAGAAACCGATCGCCTCAAAATTTCACCAATACCTTCAACCCCAAGCTTAACAGAGATATAAAATGCTTCAGGTGCATCTGCAAGAGTAAGCAGGGCTGCAAGAGGTTGGATCTCTTCATCACTATACTCTGTTACCCCAGTGCACATGCATATTTCATTTATTTGATGCACAACATGGTCAAAAAGTATCAAGTAGAGGCTTCTTCGCTCGTCTCTTGAGCTTGAAAGTGTATACTGCACAACCGCAAAAACACATGCACCAATGTTCTGAACCGAAATATACTTTTGCATTCATAAATTACAAGACAAATAAAATGTTCTATTTTCATCTCTATGTGATATTCAACACAGCTAAAAAGAACAAAGACTTTAATGTTATGCATATATGTTGTCATATGTAAGGTGATTATGAATTAGTAACTCCAGGTTGTTCTCATTTAGTTCTAATCTTGTATTTCTGCTTGTGAAGGTTTACAGGTACTCCTTGTTTTTTGCGTAATTTCTCTGTTTATTAACAAAATTGTTTAGTTTACATATATACACCCCTAATGCGTGTGTTATCATTTAGAACCCTATAGCTTAGGACTTTTACTTGTTTAATGCAATCATCATCCATCATACTTATCAATAGTCATAAATATAATAACTAATTCCAGTATGTGAGGCATGATTTGCATACCTCAAGAAAAATAAACTCAACCCCTCCAATCAGATCAAATTGTTCTGCAAGAAATATAGGGGCATTTGAAACAGACGCTGCAGACCCTTCAGGGACTTGATAAAACAAGTTTGCTAGCATGAAAATGAGTCTCCGATGAACTACCTCAGCCCAAGAATTCTTCCTACTGGTTACCAGTAGTACCTTGATAACCTGACAAGGACAAGATTGCATTTTAGAATATATGAAGAAAAAAGGAACATTGGCCTGCACTTTTAACAAGTCACTATCCAATCTAAATGTTATTTAAGGCCATAAATTGACAAAAAGTGGAGCTTAGTAGCTGGTAAAATTAACACGACTGCCTGACTAAATGATGGTCTCATAGAGTATAAAGGTAAGGTGCAATTTGGCAAGAGTTAGATAAAAGGGTGAAAAGCTAAGCACCTTTTGAAAGAGAGGAAAAAAAATCAATTTTTTATTAGTAAAAAATAGTACAGAAAACTCAGGTAATTTTCATCTAGGAAAAACAAAAAATGGAACAGAATGAGTACACACTTCATGGCCAAAAAGGTTAACCATAATATGTAGATTTAAGGATTCGCCACACTATGCAGAAGCAGGATTCAGCTTTAGCTGGACAAACAATGTTAATTAAGTTTAGCCAAAGAGAAAGCAATGGAATACAAACAAGATTCAGCTTTAGTTGCGCGCAAACAATGTTAATAGAGTTTAAGCAAAAGAGACAGCAACAGTATATAAACAAGGCACATAGCTTATGTGGTTGGATTTTGACCCATATCTACAGATGATGGCAAGCAAATTCACTATAACAATCAAAAGGAAGTATGAAGGATTGCTTAAAGCCACTTGAGAACCGGAACCTCAACACTCTCAAAGCTCTCATGTTAATTAAGTTTAGGCAAAAGAGAAAACAATGGAATACAAACAAGATTCAGCTTTAGCTGCGTGCAAACAATGTTAATAGAGTTTAAGCAAAAGAGACAGCAACAGTATATAAACAAGGCACGTAGCTTATGTGGTTGAATTTTGACCCATATCTACAGATGATGGCAAGCAAATCCACTATAACAACCAAAAGGAAGTATGAAGGATTGCTTAAAGCCACTTGAGAACACGAACCTCAACACTCTCAAAGCTCTCATGTTAATTAAGTTTAGGCAAAAGAGAAAACAATGGAATACAAATAAGAGTCAGCTTTGGCTGAGTGCAAACAATGTTAATAGAGTTTAAGCAAAAGAGACAGCAACAGTATATAAACAAGGCACATAGCTTATGTGGTTTGGATTTTGGCCTATATCTACAGATGATGACAAGCAAATCCACTATAACAATCAAAAGGAAGTATGAAGGATTGCTTAAAGCCACTTGAGATCACGAACCTCAACATTCTCAAAGCTATCATGAACAAAGGAGAATTTGGTTGGTTGCAATGGAAAGGAATGCTATACAACTCTGGCTATTTTTTTCGATTGTAATGGAAAACCTTATGGAAAGTTTTCCACCTACATACGGAATCTTAGACATCCCTTTCCCTGAGGAGGCCGTGGATAGATGATTTGTTTCTTGATTAATTAACTAAAGCATTCATGTTCTTTTTCTTTGCACCAACCATTAATTAAGGACGATATTCACCTCTTCTCCCCTAATTGCCTCTCACGGTTTTAAGCAATGGCTCATGTCCAGGAAAATACTCCTAGTTTAACCGATGGAAGAATCTTAAACTCTACTATCATTAAGAACATAAACCTCAATACACTCAAAGCTCTCATGAAAGGTGAAGTTTGGTTGGTTGCAATGGAAAGGAATGTATTATAACTAATGTGTTTGGTTGGCTATTTTTCGATTGGAATGGAAAAGCTTATCTGCTTGTGGAAAGTTCTCCACCTACATATGGAATCTTAATCCCCCCCCCCCTTTTTCTTTCCTCCTCCTCCTCTGGATAGATGATTTGTTTCCTGATTAATTAACTAAAACACTCCTCTGCCCTTTTTGCCCCAACCATTAATCTAAGGAAAATTACTTACCCCTTCTCCCCTAATTGCCCCATCCTGGTTTTAACCAATGATGGCTGACTCTTCAAAAAAGGCATAATTATTAGGAGCATGTCCATTTAATTCAGCAAAGCAACACTCCTTTGTTATAAATAAAAACACGTTTTTAGCTATTGCTACAGCTTCAACAGATGTGCACTGCAAGTTAGTTTGACAAGCTCATAGCTCACAGTAGTTGATAGCAGATCAAAAAAGCCCTGGGGTTCTCCTAACAATGAAAATAACAAGAATGCAAATTCTTACAGTGAAAGCGCATCTCCATTCTCCATTTCATCACTAGACAAATATGGATTCTGGTAGTGTTTACTCGTCAGAGCTAAACATGCCTTCTCAAAAATGTACTATTATTTATTCTGCTCTTCCGTTCTTCCCTCAGGCCCATCCAGATATTCAAATAAACACCATATATGTGATGTGTGTGGTATTATTATGGTATGTAAGGCCCAAAAGTGAAGTAAAAGATGTCCTACAATTGCATGTTTAAGACTTTACATAAACATTGTGGAAGGGCATGTGATTTTGGGACATTTTTTTACTTCACCTCTAAAAACCATCTATTACAGTCCAAACTAGTTTGTGTCTAAGCCTTTCAGTTATCTTTGCAAGAATAGCTGCATTATCAAGATACTAGGAATGGGATTATTGAAAGAAGAAAAAAATTATCATTGTGGGACAGAACCATAAGAAACACTATGGGATAAACGAACTCACCCTTATATCAAGACCACTTAACCGGTTTCTTCGAATTCTACCTCTATCACAGACAAAATAAAGTAAACAGCTTAAAGCAGAAGCCCAGACAGATTCTTCAGTTTCTTCTATCTGCAACAACAAATTAAACAGTTAAAAGAAAATGAAAACATATAGTAAAATTAAAGCAAAATAATAAGATTTGACAAACATCAGCTTAAAAAATAATTATATTGTACATATTCATGAAAGATCTTTTCTAACAATCACAATCTTCCAATGTTCTAAGTTTTACCCATCTACTCATATCTTTCAGAATTTTTAAGTTTCCAAACGTCCTTACTTTCTTTTCTTTCCATAAGTAGAGAATAACATGTCTATTAAAAACCATACTTATTGAAATAAATAGTAAACCAGTAATCCACTCAACCATTAGAAAAACTTTCAATCCATCTTTCCTAGTTCTATTTACAACATTTTGGAAAGCGATCAATTTTCTTACTTCTCATATGACATTATTTAGTAATATGAGTAATCTTATCAAATAAGCATTTGTAAGCATCATTTACCACAGGTAACTAAATCTTAATTAAGATATTTTAGAAAAATGAACGCTCAACATTAACAAAACCCCAAATCTAGGAAAACAAAAAATAATTAGCCTGCACTAAGTAGATGCAATAAAACCATCAGAATTGGGCTTATAGCTTGTCGTGAACACACCAATAAATAATGGTGATCTTATGAGGGAGATTGATGCAAAAATTACAGTAGGAAAATATCATCTACTTAATATAACCGAAAAGATTAAAATTAATTAAAATATAAAAGTAAGTTTAAGATTTGAGCAAAGAAAAATTAATAATTAAATAAATAAAAGTAGGTTTAATAAATCTCATTTTAAACCAAACCACTAAGACGTTTATGAAATGATGTTATTCAAAGGGATTTTTGTATCTAGCATAGCAGATCTTAATCAAAGACAAAAACCACTATTACCTGAACAAGAAGCAGCAGCGTCTCATATAAAATATTTAAAATCCAACACTCAAAATTATCAACAGCTGAATAAGTGCCATTCTCAACAGAGTCAGTTTTCTTCCCATGGGTAGCAAGTTGAGCTTCCTTGTCTAAATATTGTTCTTTAGAATATTCTTCTTCAATTGTGGAAGCATTATCAACTATCATTGGCTCTAACAATTGAGCATGAACAGCAAGGTTCAAAATTAAATCAAAGGCTCGAGTCCTACAAGCTGCTTTTGGCGAACTGAGCATTTCCTATACGGTAGAAGAATATGGTTTGTTGTATGTGAAAAATAAGCAAATAAAAAGAGTTTACCACATATTAATCATTAAATAAAACCAAGGAATCACCTCGAGCATAGACAATGTGAGAGGAGCTGCTGTCCCAGCATCCAAAACATACCTACCCAAAAAGAAGATTTTCAATTAGCTATTCCTACAATCTGACATGAGACGATGTAAGTACACTAGAACAACATGCAGATAATATGTAAATAAACAGCTTCATGAGAATGAAACCCATGAAAACAATTTATAATTATCAGCACAAAGGAGAATAAAGATAACCCTTATTTCATTCGTTAAGCAGGACAAAAGTATATATCTATGTGAAATAGTTCGAGCCAGATGTATAGAAACATACATGTCAATAACAAGTTTGATAAGAACGCTCACAGCCACATCAGTTGATGGCTTTCCACTGTGGCTATTTAATCTAGAAGACACTGTCATTACATTAGCATTTGATGAAGATGTCTCGGAACAAACTGCTGCAATAACCTCACACACCTCAGCAGGACTCAAACGCAAAGGTTGTTGTTCACTGAGTGACATCAAAGTATGGTCAAGGAGAGAAATGAGTAACGCTTAAAATAATTATTTAAATTTCATGCTCAAGACCGCATAAGTTGCATGTGGTTTCCAAGTGTAAATCAGAAAACTTGCTTTTACCAACTACCTTTACCAAAATTTAATGAAAGAAAGGAAAGACCGTGTCTATATTCCACTGGGATGGAACAGCACTTGATAGTATGTAAACAGAAAAGGCCTAACTGGGCTAAAAGGGAATTTCTGTTATATATGGTTAGCAACCTCTGTTTCAACCTTTAACTTGTAGATAGAAGTAATAGCGGCACCATCAAATATGAACGGAGTAGTTTTCAACAATTGGAAAAACATAAAATGTCAAAAATAGAAAGCAAAATGGTGAATTTTTCATTCACTACTAAAATGTTCACTCACTCCGAATTTACAATTGTATTTCAATTAATTACTTTTACTTTCAATTTGCTTGCAATTTTCTACTTTATCTTGTTTTCATGTCAATTTAGTACTTTATGTTTCCAATTTGATTCAATATATTTGTTTCTGAACATTGTAATTTACTGTGTCTTTGTTTTTTAATCAATTTAGTACTATTATCCTTTTGATTTGGTTCAATTCATCCCAAAATCAAAAACTTAAAGTAGTGAATTGAAATGGGGAGGAAAAAAAAGTGAAAGTAGCTAATTGCAAAATGATTGAAATTTTGATAGTAAACGATACATTTACTCAAAAACAAAAAAGAAAAGCCTTTAAAAGGAAATTCTGGCCATATCATAGTAGTGAGAATATAAGATAATTAAAATTTTATGTGGCATTAAAAATGCTTAGGGGGCATTAATGTTAAGCAAATCAAAGCAATACAACGACGTAACAAATAACAAATGAAAAATTATTTGTAGTTGTTAGCACATCATAAAATGTAAAATCAACCATGATAAAGAGAAGAAATTGAAGGGTACATAATTTATGAAAAGAAATCACAACCATTTCTACCTGTAATGACGATACTGGAACAGTGGTCTAGCTCGTGGCCGAAATGTGCTTACCGGAAAATCCTCCCTGAAACATAGAGCATGTGTTAAACATATATATACAGATCCGGACTTTCTGAGATAAACACTCTTTTAAAATGTATAACCTTTGACAAGGCCCAATGAAGAGCCCCGTATCCACAACAGCTGAGTCACCTCAGCACTTCAAGGTACAAGGAACATGTACAAAGACCCATACACATAAAAACACCACCTTAACAAATATACCTCAATCAACAACTATTTTAAGCTACATTTAGTTGGAACGAAAATGATTTTTCAAAATGTGAATGCAATCACAACTTTACACCAGAAATGGTGCACGTAACCTCTAAGGACAAACATGCATTCTCAATTGCTAAAATTAGAGACCCCAAGTTTTATTTATTTAAGGGATTATACAAAAACTGGGCAAAACAAACGTCTAATCTTATGCCAAAAACCATGCAAGAGAGGATTTATAACTTATGTAAATGAGGTTGGTCTTTTTAACTACTAGTACAGAATTCAGCTATCATGACACTTCCAAAAATCCAAACAAGTATCCTTGAAAAGAATATAAGTACTATACAGCAGCGGGATCAAGCATGTCATCACATCTTTTTTAAAAGAACTAGCATATACCATATCTGCCGAGGGCCAGCTCTAGTGCGTTTTGAGGCCGTGATTGCTCTTAACTGGGGACTGGCAGAGGCAGAATCTGCGATTGTTGTTACTGGCGACGGCTGTAGGAGTTGGTCAAGATAAGGCATTTCAGCAGTTCCAAAGTATTTCCAAGGCTGGCCTTTCATTTTAGCATCAATGTCTCCAACAAGTAGAGCCGCTGCACCTAATTCTAAGAAATTATTTGTTCTCATGTTTTGACAGTCACTGGTGTGTTAGGGAACAAGTTCAGTACTCTTGTAGTATTTAAGCAATGCAAAAACGAATGACATAACCTGCTATATGAAGGGAAAAGGGAGGAAGATGTACTAATTACCTCTCAGCTGGAAAGAAAGATGACTGATGTCCAAGCCAGCGCCATTTAAGAACATCAAGCGAAAGGTAATCAAAATCATTTGTTCCTTCCAAATTTTCAATGTTAGATGAATTTGAAAGAGATAAAGTTGTAACATCTTTATTCTCTGCAGATTCAGCACTTTGTGCAGGACTTAATTGGGAACTGAAAGATCTACTCAGCAAGGATGACAATTGTGGAAGTGCCTGCCTTGAAGCCAATGGGGCTGCAGCAAATCCAGCAGGTTGGAACAGCCGCTTAGGAATATGTTGAGAAACTAGGGAGCGCACATAATGTAATGACTTTACAAGTGCCTCAGAAGCAAAACTAGATACCGGCAAAGGATTGGTATTTGTAGGTGTTGGTGCATTAGATTCTTGAATTAAAGATTTTGATAATGGAGAAAATTTACGGTTTGGACTAGGATCACATTCAGCAATTATATTCACACAAAATCGATCTATCTGAAGCAATGTCTCCTCACCGGCTTTGTATCTGTAAATAAAAAATTTAAACCAAACTCAAAACTCTGAAGGAAAAACCAACCAATATAGCATCTTAATAATCAATAAGTATCCTTCATTTTCATGTGCAGGGATCGGTTATCAGAAGAGCCTGTGGGGAAAGGGAGTGATGTCATGCTTTCAACACCAAATACAATTATTATTGCACAATGAAAGGTACAAACAACATACCTCAGAAGATAGCGTTTCAAAACTGCAACACATCTTGACACAACTGCTGGGCTGGAGAACATAAAAGGAAAGTTAAGCCCAAAACTCAATGTTGTTAAAAAAAATTATCTTCAATGCTTTACTCATAAACTAGGAACCAAAAATAAAAAATAAAAAAAAAATTACAGATTCAAAGGAAACAATTGACACATATCTGAATATTGTATATCCAGTAAAATATGACCGTGCATATTATGTTAGATCATGCAATTTCCACATCTAAAACCTTCTACAATAAAAAACTTCAACTCCAGTGCAGGAAGGGAAAGCAGAAAAGGGAAAGAAAAAAACTAATGCTAAATGATTCACTTGCCAATCGTACCTCTGAAATGTAGACAAACTAAACTAAACCAGACTATTCAGATATAGTTATGCATATTGAATCTTGATGAGATAATCACTAGAAAGACCCTTTCATGCCTTAGAAGGGCAACCTGATGCTCATTTTCAGGACAGTCAATCTATAGATTAAAATTAAATCAAAATACTAACTCAGGAGTTCAGACATTCTTGTTTAGTCATTAAAAACTCATTTCAATTACTTCACCTTGAAACACGTAACATTTACCTCTTCAATATTATGTCATTAATCATGAAGCAACCATGAACCAGATAAACACATAGCCATGCTCTGTTTTCTTCATTCATTCAATGGCATAAAATGCTAGACACAGATCCCTATGTTCCAAGACATACTATTCAAGAAAATAATTTGACTAAACATTAGTTGGTGAAACAAAATAAAATAAGCAACCCAAAAAATGACGAGGGGCAGACACATCAGTAATGAGAACCATAGAAGTCACCTGCGCTCCCTCTCAGCAATTGTATGTTCTAGAATTACATTGTATGCCAAGTCCATAGTAGCTGGGGATGCTAAATAATCCTGAAGTAGAAAAGTTTAATTTGTAATATTAGAAATTAATCTCTAGCATGTTAGAGCAATCTGAATATAATTTTGACAAAATTCTGAACAGTTGCTTTCAATGAGTCAGATGCAATATAGTCGAGGCATCCATGAGTCTCCAAACAGCACAATAAAGGTCACGTGCATAAGTTCTCAGCACATGGATGCTACCTCACGTTAGAATAAATCATCAAATCTAAGTGGTTACTCGGCCAGTAACTCCAAGAACTTCAATAGCTAATTCTATGTGTAATAATTCATCAAATCTAAGTGGTTACTCAGCCAGTAACTCCAAGAACTTCAATAGTTGATGCTATGTGTAATGGACAGATAATCTCTACTCCCAAGTAGTGAATGAAAACAACAAACGAAAGAAATGATCCAATGGAAGCCACAATTTCAAATCTACACAAACTGGATGCTAGTAACCAATCAAGAAATATTCAGTTACCAAAACAAATAAAACAATGATAAATACAACTCAACAGGTCAGCAATTAGTAACTAATGCATGTGGTGACAATTTGATGTTATATCAGTAATTAATAACTAATGTGAATGGTGACAATTTGAAATCCTATAATAAATCACTTCCTTCCGTCACTCCGTAGTATCAATAAGAAATTTAAAGATCTTTATACGTATTTGGAAAAAATTGAAATTGATAAATTTACCTTATGACCTCAGCATTTACAGGTTATGCACAAGCATTCAAATTAGGAAAACAACATTTAACTCTTCCACCAAGACAAACACACTAAGATATAAAGCAAATTATCTATCAATTTATTCGCACCACTTATACATTATTTAATACACTAGTAAAGCGCACATTAAATTTAACATAATTTCACTAAAAGACATCTCGTCGGTTTTGTTCTTCCTTTGTCTGATAGCTGACAATCCAATGGAAGCTAAAATCACAATCATGACACTTCCTTCCGAAATGTGAATCAATTTACAACAAAGCAATAAATTAGCTATTCATCTTGGTTATTCGTGATAGTAATAACAAAAGAAAAAAGGGGGCATCGGTGTTCTTCCACAAACAGAGTACAGATCTCAAATTCAAGCTAAAACTTCTCACATCATGTGCCAACCATGTGACTCTAACCCTTTGATTCAAATACAAAATTATACAAATGCCTTACCCCGTTCAAAAATAATTTAAAACTGGCCCAAATATGAATCCAAAAGTCCGAACACGATAACCAAGCCCGCCATTAAGAAGATCTAAATAGAACAACCAACAAAAATCGGAATTCTAAATTCAGAATTACGAACCCGAAGAGTCCTGGAAGCTTCCGAGATGAGCGCGGAAGAGGATGCGTTCCCAAAGTGAGAGCTAGCCGCCGAGGACGAAAGGCAATCGGCGACGGCTCGACGGAGTGGCTCCGGAGGCTTCTTGTGACCAGAAGATCTCAGCCTGGATATACCACCAGGTCCACCCAAGTGAAACCTGGAACTCCCAGTAGCCCCGGGGCTCCATGAAGGGCTATAACTCGAAGACATGGGGTTCGCAACGAATCTTCGGCGAATCTCACAGTCAAAATTCAAGATGAATTTGCACTGAAACTGAAAATAAGTGTCGTTCTACATTTGAGCATTTGAACGTTAGAGAATTAACCAAAAGGAAAAAAAGAAGGAAAAATACCAACAAACAAACAAAATTGCCCTTGTGATGTTTGAAAGAAACTCTCAGGAGGAAAAAAAAAATAAGAGAGAGAGGGAGGAGGGGTAGTGGTTTTGAGGGGTTTGAGATGTGGAAAGAGACTTATGGATTGATTTTCTTAAATTTCGCAAGTGAAAGTATTAGCTGTTCGTAGTGGCGTAGTTTTATGAGGTTTATTAGCTGGCATGCGCTAAAATTTTGTTGCTTTTAGTGGAATTATGGGCATTTTCGGAACTAAGTTAAATGTTCTTTGTTGGGGCTAAGTGGGACTCTGATGTTGATCTCCTTGTTCTCTTCTGTTATTTTCCTTTTGAGGTTCTCTTCCTTTTTCTTTTTTTCTACTAAACAGTTTATTTCTTTTTATTTTTGAATTGAACAATTTGCTTGTTTATTATTTGGGCTTTTTTGCGGGATACTCTTATTATAATAAATTATGAATTTATTTTTTTAAAATAAAAAAATATACTCTTATTATAATAAATTATGAATTTATTTTTTTAAAATAAAAAAAAATACCTTAAAAATTTATAATAATAAAAATAATATTTAATAACATTAAAAAATAAACACCGTTAAATATTTAATACGTTTGAATGAAAATAATTCAATTTGAATTACGTTCAAAATAATTATAATATATTATTTTTAACAATAAAAATATATATTGTGAAAATAAATATGTTATTTTATGTTTAATGTTTTGAGAACATTTTTAGAGAGAGAATCAATTTTTTTATTAATAAGAGTGATAAAGTATATATACGCATGTAGGTGATAATCGTATCATGTTATTTGTGTTTGAACATTAATTGTATCGAATTTTTGTATTAATTGAGATAAAAAAAAATTATTTCTTTTTTTCATGTTATCTTTTTATAATAATAATAAATAATAAATATTTAAATATATGAAAAAAAATATTAATCAATTCTTATTAAATTTTTTATTTGTATCATATCATATTTGTGTAATGTCACACATTATCCCCTACTTGCAAGTGTTAAAAGTTACATTAGTCAACATTTGTAATAACACATATCCAATGACAAGACAAGTCAAATGGTTACATGATTCATAATGATGTACTAAAATTACAATCCATTTTTGTGGTCGAGGTCACATGGGACAACACATTGATTGGATAACTTTGTTTATTTGATCAAGTCACTCGTCATAAGTCATGTGTACCCATTATGTATAATATAACTTACCTAATTGAGTCCAAATACTTGAAAACAAAATATGTAATCCGGTAATGATCACCATAGGTGAAGGTTGTCTAGATCATCTTACATACCATATGGATCAATCTCGTGTAATTTTGTACACTCTAATCTACCTATTAGAGACAAACTATGAAAATTTAGACTACTTTATGCTATTATTGTAACTTTGATATGATAACATAACTAGTTCCACAAAAAATACAAAATAGTTATAAATTTAAAGAGTATTACTTTTTCAACAATGATACAAGTCATTGTTGCTTGTATAATCATTGTTTCGTATATGGTTTCTTGTTTTTATTTTCATATTTTTTATAATTTTTTTAAGGTGTTGATAATTTTATAATTTAAATTATTTTGTCATAAAAATAATTAATTAATGAAAAAAATTATTTAATAATAGTGCTATTAATGTATAATTAATAATATGTATAAAATATACATGTTATTATAACAACACCAAAAATAATTATAAAAATATTATTATATATTAAAACTGTAACCATAAATTAGTATCCCATATGACTAGTTTATATATTTTCAATATTTAAAAATTATTACACATCATTTTAAATTGAACTTTATTTAAATTTAATTATAATTATTTATACTCATTTAATATTAAAAACAATTCAATTTAAGATATTATTTTTATTAAAATAAATTTTAAAGATATTATTATTAATAATTTACCTTTTTTTTAATATGTTATATTATTTTTAATATATTATTCATGAACATGAAAATGAAAAAATTAAATATATTTGTAAGATAATAATGAAAATATTACAAGAGTTACCTGTCATCTTGCATTATTAATAATAATGGAAACCTTTTCCATTCGTATTTAAAATTAAAAAAATTGTTAGTTAAATATTTTTATTAAATTTTAGTGCGTATTTAATAATTTACATTATAAATTATGTTTTTTATTTCCTAACTTTAACAAAATTATGTTATTTATTTTTAATTGACTTATTTTCTTAAAGTTAAGGACTAAAATACATAATTTTTTGTTTGTACATATGGATCGACCTGAAACCTAACTCACCTAATAGCTCGAGTCTAGTAGACAGTTCGAGTCATAAGATGAGTCACCCCTAAAGGTCTGTCTGTGTTTGCACCCATGAATAAACTTGTGAGAGAAACTTGTCCAACAAAGCCTTGGCATCTTGAAGGTCAACTACCAACTCGAGCTATGTGGTGGTTGTCCTTAGACTATAAATATATTTACTTTTACTTTTATGCTTCCTTGACATGCTTAGATATGTCTACTCAATGTAATCGACACCTGTACATGTAACATTTTATATGAACTCCTTAAGAGATTCACACATTTTATAAATTGCTCTGACTTTTCTCTAGTTTCTCTATTTGTAAATTGGACTAATCCCAACTTTTTGGTACCTACCATGAGGCTCAGATTCTAAGGTCGAGCTTTGACTTCTAATTCCATACTTTCAAGGATTCACCCCAAATTTTAAGAGACTTAAGAGACTAAACACGTGTTCCACATACCCTCAGAATCACGACCATCATGGTAGGGATACACGTTGAAGAACATTTGAGACTAGCAAACAAAGAAGCAGTGATAGTGTCAAACAATGCCTCGCCAACCCGAGACGAAGCTAGAATAGAGACCGACCCCCATCAAGAGTTGGCTCGTCAACTTATTGAGTTAAGAAGAGAATTGAAAAAATCAGATGAGAAAATAGGACACTACACTTATAGTCAAGTTTGAGATCCTCTGAGGGTCACACCACTAACCTGATCGGTGGAAATAGACTCAATCACGTTGTGCCCAAGCATAACCAAGAAAAATGCAAAGTTGGGGGTGATCCCATTTCTAGCTTGGTAGGGCCTAGTAACGAGCAGTGGGTTGCAGAAAAGAAAAATGGGGAGGCGCGATTTCAAATTTTTTAGGAAGCTAACAGAAAGCAAGACTATGTCTTGAGAATGACCAATCAATGGAGATTGAGGTGTTAACCAAGTTGATGTTTACAAATATTCTAAAGATTATCAAGATCCTACACAAGGGATAGATTTAGAATATTAAATTGGATGCAATGATTAATTTAGGAAGTAGTTGTTTTTGTTTTAGTTAATTATGTATCATTTATGTTAAGCAATTTTTGTTTTAGTAAATTGTGAGCTTTTTTATGTCTTATTTATCATAAATTTTTTAGCCTTTTATTTTTTAGGATAGATTAGGCCTAATCCATAACTAAATAGGCTCATTTGGCCTATTTCGTCTAGGTTTTTTCTTTAGGGTTTAAAATGGCATTTTTCATAAGGTTTGCATAAAAATTACAACAGCTTTCTCATTTAGAAAAACGAATATCATGAATGAAAAGTATGTTTTAGAAAGCTTTTGCTTTGCTTTTTTGTATTCTTGATTGAATGCTCGAATTCGACTTATCAAAGGGAGTGATCATCCTTTGTAATGTCTCAAGATTGGGGTTTTAAGGACTTTGTTTCCTTATGGTTCTAATCTGATCATCTTAAATACATTCTTAGCAAATCAATCAACCTTATTCCTTTGATTTCTTGGGTTCATAGGATTGTTTGCTTAGAGGGTCTGCATCACCAATGAAAGACAAGAAAAGGGTAAGGCTCTATATGATATGGATAGGGACTACGAGCAACTACATGTCTCCCTATTTTTATGAAATAGAAAATGACGAATTATCAACCAAGTTCAATTCTTCCAAGGGCCCTGATTATCAAGGAAGTAAAGACCTTGTAACTCATGTGTAACATTTCAAGATGCCCATGGCCCTAAGAGCCTCACACAAGGCGAAAGAGACATCATAATGTGTAAATTGTTCGCTACCACCCTTTGTGATGGTGCCTAGAAGTGGTTCAATAACTTGGCACCCCGTACCATAACCTCATTTTCACAGTTTGACAGGTTATTTAACACCAATTACGCATGTAATAAGCCATTGAGGAAAGAGTTGCACCACATTTTCTCAATCATTAAGGAAAAGGGTGAGTCTACCAAAGAATACATGAAACAATTCAGGAAAGAAAAGTTAGAAACCTTCGACTGCCCTAGCTTTATCGCTATACAAGCCTTTAGGTGAGGTCTCCTAAAGAGCTCATATTTGTTTGTAGAGCTAACCAATACAGTCCCTTAAACTTTAAAGGAGACATATGGGGAAGAAAGGATATTCGTCAATATTAAAAGAGAGTTAGGTCTAGTTAAAAGCGGCCAGGATAATGTGGAAGTTGGACCGGAAAAAGAAAAAAAGAAAGATAATGCTTGACAAGACAAATTAGGGTAACAAAATCAACAAAAACAAGAATTTCATGCCAAAGAATAGGGCGAGCAGCCAATGGTCAAGGAATATAGGACTCTAGGGGAAGTCATTGTCTCCCTTTAGAGGCCCACCCTTGAGAGTGAATCTAGCTCAAGTAGTATTAAGGATGGATGAGAAGTCAAATGTTAGGTGGCCCCCTAAAATGAAGCCTCTACTTAGAGACAAATCTAAATGGTATGCTTTTCACAAAGATATGGGCCATGAGACAAGATACTACAGACATCTCAAAAATGAAATGGATGAGCTATTGGCTAGAGGATATTTAAAAGACCTCGTAAAAAGTAACAACAAAGAAAAAGGGAGTCAAAGTGGACATAAAGCATCGAGGCCACCAACTCCTTCAAGTAACGGGAGAGACCCCCACAATGAACCCAACATCAAGACAATCCATACCATACACACAGAGCCCAGGATCAATGGTGCCTTTGGTAACTTACGCAAGTGGTATGCTAAAGACCTTCATAGTTCCCCCATGTATATACACATCGAAAAAGAAGAGGTCATCTATCGAGATCATCTTCACTGAGAAAGATGGGACCTTGTCTCGTCATGAAGACCCTTTAGTGATCACTCTAATAATATAGTCCTACGATATTTTCCGGATCATGGTTAACAATGGAAGCTCTATAAATCTTCTTTTTCTATCCACAAAAAGAGTCTTGGGCATAAAAGAGATCGATGTTGTAAAGAGAGAGCTACCCCTTATGAGATTGAACAATAGCACCACTTACGCAGATGGGACCGTGGTGCTACTTGTTATGGCCAAAAGGTCAATAGTAATGAATAATTTAGTGATAATTGATATTTCAGCTCATTACAACGCCATTTTAGGTAGGTCATAGATACACAAAATAAAGGCAATCATATCCATCTTCCACCAAGTGATCAAATTCTCGACTGAGGGTGATACATAGGAGATAAGGAGAGACAAAAAAAGCTAGGAGTTGTTATAATGTCATTATGAAAAAGGTCATTCCCAAGTAACAATCACAGTAGGGCCTCTCTCTCGAAAGTCATAAGGTAAAAGTCTAACACAGTCTATCAATACAAATCAAGTACGAGACCTACCAATGGAAGATAGGGAGGAGAATCACCCTTTAAAGCTAAGTTTGGATTTGATAACAGAGATAGAGGAGTAACTAGGCCAATTTCTAAAAGTAAGCTCTAACATTTTTGCATGAACCCCTACAGACATGCATGAGATTGACTCAAAGGTCATATAACCCATAGATTAAATATTGATATGAAGGCTAGACCTATATAACAAAAAAATAAAAAAGTTTCATGGGGACAAAAATGAGGTTATTAAAATTCAAGTTACCACCATCGGGGAGATAGGGAGCTACCCTACTTGGTTGTAAAATGAGGTATTGGTGAAGAAGGTGTGTGGATCACTATGTATGTGTGTGGCCTTTATAGACTTAAATAAGGTATGCCCCAAAGATTATTTCCTCATCCCCAATATCACTTAGCTAGTTGACACTAGGGGTGTGCAAAAAATTCGATCATCCAATCAATCCGATCTGATATGTTAATTTTTCAACTGATCTGATCTAATCTGATGGTCGGATCGGATGAGAATTTTTTCCATCCGTTAAATGCGGATCGGATGGCAGATTTCACTACGATTCATCCAATCTCATCCGATTCGACCGAAATTAATTATATATATGTAATTAATATATATTTATTAAATTATATATATATATATAATTAATATATATTTATTTGATTTTTTAATGTTTCTTTTAATTAAAATAATTTTATGTTATAATTTATGTAAAAAATTAAAAAAATTATTTAAAAATACAAAAAATAGAGTTAATTAAGTTTATTGGTCGGATTGATCAGATGCCATCTAAATAGTTTATGAATCGGATTGAGCGGATGTGAAAGGTGATCGGATTGGTTACGGATTAGGATGTTTCGATCCGAGTTGATGGTCGAATCGGATCGGATGAGTATAAAATCAACGGTTTCGATGCGATGAATAGCCCTAGTTGACACTACCATTAATTTTGGATTAATGAGTTTTTTGGATGCCTACTATGGTTACCATCAGATCATGATACACCCAGAAGACGAGGAGAAAACATAATTTATCATCGAAGAAGGGACATTTTACTATACTAGAATGCCATTCGGGTTAAAGAATACATGTGACACATATCAATGTCTTGTCAATAAAATGTTTGTATATCAGTTGGGAAAAAACTTGGAAGCATATGTGGACGATATGGTGGTAAAGTCAACATAGCCACTAAACCATGTCAAAGACTTCGAGTAGATATTTTCCATAATCTGAAGATACGGTATGAGGCTCAATCCTAAGAAATGTGTCTTTGGTGTTACCTCTGGAAAATTCTTAGGTTACCTCATATCTGCCCGAGGGATTGAGGCCAAGCCAGACAAGATACAAGCCCTAGTGAGTATGAGGCCTCGTACCAATCTGAAAGGGATTCAACAATTGAACGGAATAATAGTTACACTAAACAAGTTCATTTCCAAATGCATGAATAAGTGCTTAATGTTCTTCAAAATGTTGGGAAAGAACACATTAGTTTTTTGGGACAAAGATCGTGACATAGATTTTGAAGGAATCAAACAATACCTTAGCAAACCTCTGATCCTTGTCAGCCCTATCCCAGGAAAGACACTTTATTTATACTTGGTTGTGGCCCTCACACTTATAGTGCTATAATCCTAGACGAAATAGACAAGGTCTAACACCTCATCTATTTCATCAGCTAAATCCTAACAAACGCTAAAAAAAGGTACCTAATAATTAACAAGTTGGCCTTCGCCTTGAAAATCAGTGGACAAAAGCTTAGGCATTACTTTGGATCACACACAGTGGTAATACTTACCTCTTAACCACTCAAATGCATTTTGACGAGGCCATAAGTCTTAGGAATATTGGCACAAATCGCCATAGAGCTAGAAGAGTATGTCATTAAATACGTGTCTAGAACAATCATCAAAGGGCAAGTAGTGGTTGACTTTGGGGCATAATTTAGTGAGACACAAGAAGTTATGAGTGATGAGGCACAAGAAGATGTGTGTGGTATGGATTAAAAAGAGAGGTTGACCTAGCAAGTATTCGTTGATGGCGCATACAACTTCAATAGTGTTGGGATATAGGTGGTCATAATTAATCATAATAAAAACTGTTTCGAGTATGTTGTCAGATTAGATTTCCAAGCAACTAATAATGTATCATAGTACGAGGCAGTTATATTTGGGGCCATGTAGGGTGGATAAGATGACTCTGTATAGCGACTCTTAATTAGAAGTTAACTAGTACTTGGGAATGTACGAAGCCAAAGATGAAAAAATGAGGAAATATCTAAATAGGCTAAAATAAGAATGCTTAAAGTTTTATGACTTTGAGATCAAGAAAATATCCAGAAAAGAGAATGGTCATGCCAACGCTTTGGCCACACTAGCATCTGTTGGAGAGGTCAACCGTACTCGGGTGGTATCGATATAAATCATCAGGTTCCATATTTTCTTACTTCATGATCTAGCGACTGATATCTGAGTCTGAGGCACATTCAACCTAATAGTTGGTACATTCTGTGGATGATGTGTGGAGGTAAAAGGTTGAGGTTGGGACAATCCTCTTCGCTCGAAAAGCTTGTCTTGTTAGAGAACCTTATGTCATCACTCTGTGGCTGACCCAAGTAAGTGGGATATTGTGGGCTCTTCAAGGAGGTAGAGCCTGAGGTCTCTTCTTTGTGTATGGCCTCTAAAAAATATCACAAAATATAAAAAAATTAGGTACGAGAAGAAGATATTACCTAGGGATGACTTTGAAATAAAAAGGAGAATAATTCTTTAAAACAACTTGAAAAGAAAGTATAAAGGTGTTTAACTCAAGGAATTTTTTACTTTAAAACCTGAGCAAGTAAACTATGTGCTGAGGTTGTTTCTTACCATTAAACTGAAAACTTTTTATGACTTGAGCTGAGGGGATATAGCGTTTTTTCTCTTGATTTTTGTCTGTTGTGCAGGAAATGATAAAATGAGGCTCAACCTAGGCATTTCCTTATATAGGACTCACATTTCTCTCGCATATGAACTGACACACATTTATTAAGGGAGTTTGAACTGTTCAAATCTACTGCCCCGATATTACTCTTCCATTCTAGTTCAGATGTCGAGCTGAAAGAGTATGAGGATTGAATGTTTGGACATATAGATCAATCTGGAGCTCAACCCACGTAACAGCTCGAGTCTAGCAGATAACTTGAGCCATAAGAGGAGTCACCCTCAAAGACCTACCTGTGTTCGCACCCATGAATACACTTGTAGGAAAGACCTAGCTTGTAGAGCCTTAACATCTAGAGGTTCGACTACTAACCTGAGCTATCTGGTGGTCGTCCTCAAACTATATATATACTTTTTTTACTTTTATGTCCTTTGACATGCTTAGATGTGTCTACCCTATATAATCACATATACATATAATACTATATATATATATATATTCCTTAATAGATTCACACATTTCACAAATTACTTTGAATTTTCTCTAATTTTCTCTCTCTGTACATGAGATCAATCTTAATATTTATCAAGGATACAATTTATATTAAAGATAACACATAATGAGTCAACTAAAAATAAATAATATAATTATCATAATTTTTTATTAATTTTTTCATGTTAAGTGATTAATGTGACTAGAAATTGACTATTTAACGAGGATTAAATTATGATTGATATGATTTTTTCATAAAATATTTGCTTTAATTTTTAAAGATTATAGTTATATTGATTTTAGTATTTTATTGGTTTTTTAAATTATATATTTGAATAATTTTATGTTTATTATTGTTAATTTTTTTCTTAAATAACTTAGTATAAATTTTACTTTTATCATTATTAATGACTCGAGTTTTAGTCGAATTTTAATTATTTAATAAAAAATTAGTAATATAATATTTGTCTTTAACTCTTTTTCATCTAACCTAATAAGTTAATACTTAAATGTGTTATTTTTATAATTTTTTAGATATATATTGTTTTAGGATTAAATTCTATTGTCTTGTTACTATCATAAGTTTAAATTAAACTAAATATTATATATTTAAAAAAATCATATAACAATTCTATATATATTTAAAAAAATCATTTTAGTTTTCTGTTAAAAAAAATGAGCAAATTATATTTTATGTCCTCAAATTGATTGCATACTTGTTATCATGTTTAGATTTGTTAAAAAATATCATTTGATATATTTAATGAATATTTAATGAATTCTAACCGTTTATCCAACTAAAAATAATGAAAAATGACATGTGATATTCGATATATGTTATATTTATTAATATAATGGGCAAAGAACAAAGATTAAGCCAAAGTTTTTGAACGTAACAATGACCATTTAGTTCAATGCATTTTTTCAACAAATCAAAATTAAGGATAATTTTGTAAAAATACAATAAAATGGAAACATAAACATAATTTACCTAAAAATAATGATAATATAAGGGGGGAACAATGTACCCGAATAATTTGGTATTATATTATAAACTGATATATAAAACACTAGTTGAAACATTAATTATGGAAAGCCTATTCTTGTAGTTTTCATTTTCTAGAAAGAAATAAAAATTTCACTTTTTATTCTTCTTTTACCTTTTAACTATTTGGTTGCATAAATTATATTATATATATTTGGGATCATTTCATAGAAGGTCCAACCCCAACCCAAAGGCTAGAGCCGTGATCGACTACCACTCCCACGAATCGATTCCAACACATCTGATAACGTCTCCTCCCGTGTCTGACCGTACACGTCCCCATTCCAATTCCTCCCAATCAAATCTTCCCCCAATCTTATTGCAGCCGCCAGCGTCTCCTCCACGCCATCATGGATCGAGTCCACAATCCCCAACTCGACTGCTTTCTTAGCCGTCAGCTTAGTTGCTCTCAGCACCACCTCGCGCCGAGCCATCGACGAGCTGATCTTACTCCGAACCAAAGCCACAAACCAAGCCGGAATATGAAGCTGAATATCGAGCTCGCTCATATAGAGAAATCCTCTATCACTCCTCATGATAATATAATCGTGGCTAAGAGCGAGTATATAGCCGGCAGCCGATGCGTGGCCAGTGACGGCGGCAATTGTCGGCATAGGAAGAGAAATGAGATCGGAAACGATGGATCGGAGTTTGGAATCCATTACAACGGCATGAGATTGTGAGTTTTGAGCCCAATTGAGATCGTAACCGTTGGAAAAGAACTTGCCTTGTGCAGTGGTGATTAGGACTGAAGAGGATGACGATGAACTGGCTTGAGATCGGACTTGTCGTAAAGCCAGTTGAATTTCATCGAGAAGTGTTGGGTTAAGTCGGTGTTCACCTGGTCCCGTTAGCGTTAGGATGAAGATATTGCCTCGCTTCTCTAATGTGCACATTTCTCTCAACTCTTTTCTTCGCCGTCGACTGTAAATTTATGTCGAAGTCAAAGAGTGGGTTTCTCGTTTCTTTTTTCAGGTATTTATATTTAAAACGAAGACTGAAATATTTGTCGATTGGTTCTACAGTTCTATCCTTGTATGTATTTGGTAGTTAGATGGTGTTCAAAGTAGGCTGCTTTAACGGGATCATCCAAGCGTCGTGACTGCCGTAAGTAATCCAAAATATGAGCATGGGCTTTGTCAGAGAAAAATAAATGTAAAATGATGGGTAACAACGTCTTCTATTTATTTTATCAGAACAATATTAAGAAAAATATGATCAGTCTTTTATTTACTATAAAAACTAGTCTACTATTTTTTTTTTGCATTTTATTTTTATTTTTTAACTGTGTTAAATATATATTATTTTAATTTATATAAATTATAATAAAAAAAATTTAAATAAAAAATATCACCATGTAGTAATTTTTAAAAAATAATATAACTAAATTATTATAAAAAAATTATAATTTAAATATCACTTTTAAGATAAATATTAATCACACTCCTAAAAATATAATATGCTATAACTAATTTTTACCAATTTCATATAGTTTTTTAACTGCTTTTTTTTTTGATAAATTAGTCTAATTTTTTTGAAAAATAACAAAAATATACGTTTATAATTCATAATCATAAAAATAACACTCATTTATGTTTATATATTTTTACTATTAAAAAATTTTAATTATAATTTTATTTTAAATGTTATATAATTGACCGTCGTTCAAATTAAATTAAAATTATTTAAATATTTTTTAATATTTAACGTCATTAAATTATATCGATTTCAATATTATTATGTGATATTTTTATTATTATAAGTCTTATAGTGTTATTTTTTTAATAATTTCTTAACTTTTTTTTCCTTGAGTTTATATAACTTTTAAAAAATTTACATTTTGATAAAAAAATATTATAAATTATGTTAGATTTTAAAAATTAAAGATTGATTGTTAAATCTTATAGATATACTAAAATTTCTACATAATTTTAATATATAGATTGAATTTATAAAAATTAAAAAATTAAAAATTTAATTTAATGAAAAAATTATGAGATTAAAATATAAAATTAATAAAAATTATGAAAATAAATACAACTGAATCAAAATAATATTATATATTCAACTAAATTAAACAGAATGTTTATAATATTTTTACATTAGAAACAAAATAAATAGAAATTTTCTTTTGACCAAGAATTGCGTGTTATTCCCATATGCACCTACCTCTATGATAAAAATTATGAAAATAAATGCAATTGAGTCAAAATAGTATGCTATATTCAATTAAATTAAACATAATTTTATATTAGAAACAAAATAAATAGAAATTTTCTTTTGACCAAGAATTGCGTGTTATTCACATATGCACTTATCTCTATAATAAAAATCATGAAAATAAATGCAATTGAGTCAAAATAATATGTTATATTCGACTAAATTAAACAGAATTTTTATATTATAAACAAAAATCGTTCACATTACTCATTCGTAAATTACAACGCCTGAGTTGATATATATAACATTTAATAATATAACAAAATTATATATTTTAATTTTCAAATATTTTAAAATAGAATAGGAAAAAAATTAATTATATTTTATGTTGTTAACGTTTGGATAATTAATAAAAATATATTTAGTGTTTAAATTGATACATTATTTATGTCATTTTAATAATATTTTGTTAACTCAATTATAGATTTTAGATAGTAATTAACATATCCATGATATTTTCAAAAATTATACAAGGTAAATGCCCAAATTTATTTAAAGAGTTAAATTAGAATTTTAATTACCGCACAATTATATATTTTTAAATTTGTGATCATTTATCCTTCAAGTTTTTTTCACTTTGTTAAGGGATGAATAAATAATCTAATTAATATGTTTAAATTAAAAAATTATATTTAATTTATCAAATTTGAATTAAATTTAATTGATAAATTTTATAATTAGTAGTAAATTATCGAATTCAGATTGACATATTTTATAATATGTTGTATCTAATCTGAACTAAATTACTATTAAATTATAAATAAATACATATATCATTTTATAAAATATTATATTTAAATATTATGTATATAAAATTATTTTTATTTTTATTTTAACTTAAAAATAAATATAAAAATTTAATAATTTTACAAACATACTTTTTATTTTTTATTTGTGACTATAAATAATAATTTTTGTTAAAAATTATCAATTTAAAATTTAAATTTATATATGTTGTGTTTTATATATGGCAATAATTAATAAATAAATTTCAATATCAATCTACCTTATTTGATTTGAAAATTTTTAATCAGTAAGAATTCAGATTAACTTAAATTAATTATATCATCAGATCAGATTCAGATTGAAAATCTTCAATTTTATATAATTTTACGGAAGTAAACTAATTTATCTCTTACTCCTCTTTTTTATTGATGTTAATAATAATTTTTATAATAACTTAATGCACCTAATAATTTAGGTATCATAATCTAATGAAAAATTAGATACTAAGATAACACGTAATTTTTGATCAAAAGAAAATTTCCAATTTTAACTACATTTATTCTTGAGATTTTATGAACATTAACTGAACTAATTTTAAAAATAATTTTTGATCCTAATATCTAAATTAAATGATTTAAGTTGATATGAAACATAATTCAAAGATGCATGTTTTATATTTCATACAGAATGTTAAAATATGATTTTTAAGGTAAAAAATGAGCTGCAATTTAAAAAATCTTACAATTTAACAAATGTTAGCATATATTGAAATAACTTTATGTATATAACTCCAAATTAAATGACTTTTTTGTTTTTTCAAAAGATATGAGATTAAGCTACGATTCATGTTTTAAAAATATTTTTCAAATCAATTATCTTAAAAATAATATGATATTATTATGATTTATCAAGTTTTCTTACACTAGTATTATAAATAGATAAGTTATTCAGTACTAGAAGATCATCGTCTCATACTTTTTCTTTAAAATTCAGGAGAATAAATAAAAAACTAGACTAGAGACATAGTGATATTAGAGATGATCTTAATTGTTGAATTATTTTGTTTTCTTTCTTTATTTTTTAAAAATATTTCAAAGTTTTAATTTGATTTTTGGGAGAAAAGTTTTGTTATCAGTAAGTTTAATAAAAATACATTAAGAGTAGTCATTTTTTTTTATAGATCATTATAAGATAATTGTTTACTATAGATGTGTTATACATTTTAATCTTTATTATTATTTTGATATATTTTTGATTTTTGATAATTTATATCCATAAATATCATTTGTTATCAAAAGAAAATATTTTCTCAATACAAATGCATTAACTTTTATTAATTATTTTTATTTTTACATATTTTAATTATCAATTATTTATGTAGGATGGAAAGTATGTAAATGATTAATAAATAAGAAACAAAGCGGTATGATTAAAGATAAATCATTACTTGAATCTTTATTGTATTCTATTATATTAATAATTTTTTTTAATTATTGTTAACTTTTATTATTGTTTCTTTAACTATTTGATAAAATAATTTGTGGAAAAATTACACTATTTTAAAATTGTTTCCAAAATATAAGAAGATATGTTATTTCACGTTAATTTAATTTAATATCAGTATAATAATTTTTTTTTTAAAATATAAATACTTAATAATTAATTTGATTGATGAGATAGATAGTTAAAAAATAATGAATAACTCTCCCTTCATAATTAAAGAGTTTCTCATGAATTCAAATGATATATACACCCAATTTGAGATTCTCTGTAGAAAAGTTGGCCGGGGTTGTTCTTCTTACAACTCTCAAGATCACTGTTTATCTTCTTCATTTTTGTTTTTTTCTTTCTTTTTTCTTACGTTTGAGGATAATTCATCAAATTATAATAATTATGTGGTTTGATGTCCTAGATTGTAAAAAAATATTGTATAGTTCGCTAACTTTTAGAAAATGAAAGGAAAAATATATTATTTTAATGATTTTTTTATTAACAATATTATTACTTTTACTATCAGTTAAATAAAATAATATTAAAACACAACAAATAAGTAAAATTTATATGAACTTATTTAACAAAAAATTAACATTATAAGAGAATTAATATAGTAATATTTACTAAATATTAAAATAAATATTTATGATTTTTTAATATTAAATCTTATTTTAATATCGTTAAATACTCAAATTTTAATTGTATTTTAATTACTTAACAAAAAAATATCATCTTAATAAAAAATATAATAATAATATTTATTATTAATTAACATATTTTTTCGATATAAAAATCACATGTTATAATCTTAAAAATAAATACACAACAAGACGTAATTGGAAAAAAATAGACATCACTTTTATCTTACTTTATCTAACAGGGGCCTCAATAATGCTAGATAAAACAACTTTATAGTCATGTTCAAACGTTTTCCTTTGCCTTTTGTTTGATAACCGATACCATGAGCAACCAAAGGATTAGCTAAGGTTTATAGTTAGTCAGGTAAATTTGGTTTGGTTTGCTTAAAGCTTTGATTTGATCCAACTTTAAGCCCAATTAGACCCAAGAAATCCAACACAATCCGAATAATTTTATGATCGAACTTATAGTTAAATGTCTAAGAATGAGTTAAATTTAAATAATATAAAATATATTTACATATAACAATTCACAATATTATTTTATTATTTATTACAACATTTGAACAAGCACCTTAACTTGAGCTAAATTTAAAGCGAAAAAAATTTCAAGCCCCAATTTGCCCGAGTTATTTTAGATCCAAGTTTTGGGCTTCCATTTAATTTGAAAAATCAATTAACCTAGCTCGACAATATACGTTGACCTACAAAATCCTATCTGAACATAACAGTTCGCACATGTACAAAATAACTTAGCCTGGATTTTTTGACGCCTAAAAGAAGCAGGCTATATAATTGGCCCGAACATAACAGTACCTGCATTTAATTATTAGGAATTTCTTGCCATGTTAGCGCATCCAAAGAACACTTATTGCTCTACTCCATAAAGAATAGCTTAATGACGAAGTCATGGCTAAAAGGTTTGACTGATTCTATAACTCACTAAAACCTCCACCATCAATATCCAATGTAGCTTTTAAGGAGGGACACAACACATGAAAGGTTAAACAAGTGCCTTCGATGAACAAGTACAACCTAACAGGCTTACATTGAGAGTAATGATTCTCCACTGATATATTATATATCTAGTTATTCCGTAATAAAATCCTTATGACTCAATCTTATCCTCAGGTGGTCAATATTTACAATAGTGACGGTCAAACATTGAAGCAGAAGGGCATTCATAGGCTTGGTGACCCCATCCACCGCGGTTGTTGCATATGACAATAGATACACAGTCGCGGCTGATATGCCCTGGCTGACCACAATTCCGGCATATAATGTCACGAAAAGGGTCTCCTGTTTCTGATGCCAGGCTGGACTTGGAGCATTGCCTAGCAACATGTCCTGATACGTTGCAGATATTGCAAACAGGTTCATTAAGACAATCACGAGCAAGGTGACCAGGTTTATGACAGTTGTTGCATGCCTTCTCATTTGTGCAGTCAACAGCATAATGTCCGGGTTTATAGCAGTTATTGCAAAGCCTTGCATCATAGGCTGGAAGAGCTGGACTCATGCAGTCACGAGCAAGGTGACCCATCTTACTGCACATATGGCAGACCGGGTCATTTCGGCATTGGTTAGCAAGATGTCCTGGCTCCTTACAGTTCCAACAAGTAGTTGTTGAGTTGCATTCAACAGCAATGTGGCTGACAAAATGGTATAATTAAAGGATCAGGAAGCTTCAAGAAGATTAACTGAAAATTAAATTTGGGATTTGGGATTCAGAGACATCTATTTAACCAAATTAAACAATGAGTTTTGTCTGACCCAGGAAGTGCACAGTTGTTGCATACAGTCATGTTAGGGCAATCTCTAGCAGGATGCCCTGGTCGTTTACATTTATTGCAAAGATATTCTTGCCTGGAAAATAATAGAGTGATTAATTTTTATCTTTCTGATGAAAAAGAAACAATAACAGTACTACAAAATTTCAATTGGAACAAAAAAAATTGGTATCAACCATCAAGAATACAGTCTAACCAAAATATAAAGAATTCAGTCTAGAAGAGAGCCAGAGAAGCATGCCAGCAAAAGCCTCAACCAGAGTCAGCATCAAAGTAGGAAGCTCAAATAACTCGTAACAAAGGAAAAAAAACCTGGAAGCAGCTAAAAAAGGGACATGAAGGCCAACAAGAGCAAGACAACTCAAGCACTTGCTTCAATTGGGTCCACTGAAGAAATTTGGCAGATCAAATAGCTCCAAAATTTAGCTTCCAGTTCTATTATTCAGTACAAAGTTATAATTGTGTTGTCTGTCTTCCTTATTCCTTGGTGATCAAACTTGCAAGTGTATGGCTTGGTTCATCTTTTCGAAAAACTTAAGTAAAAGCACCTCAAAACCTGGTAGTTCTTTTTTATAGCTTAACAAAATCCATTTTCATTAAGTTTTTTTTTGTATAAACTGCCCTCTGTTATTGTGTATCAGTATTGCTGTAGTGGAGACAAGAACATATTTAAAAAATCAATAAAATGACAATAATCATAAAAAAATTGACAGCAGTGGCAGAAGGAAAAAAGAAACAATATATAACAAAGTATTGACTCTAAAAGAGATAGGTCACGTGAAAAGATCGCCTTGGAGCTTAAAT
Organism: Hippophae gyantsensis; assembly: GCA_030763125.1. NCBI lineage: Eukaryota > Viridiplantae > Streptophyta > Magnoliopsida > Rosales > Elaeagnaceae > Hippophae > Hippophae gyantsensis. The sequence continues at coordinate 52,947,785 of CM061033.1, forward strand.
GAACCCTGCAAAGTGTAGCCAAACTAATATCAGAGTTTGCCACCTTGTTCAACAATAGACCACGGAAAATACACTTCTTAGATGATAAATTTATCAAATTCTTCTATTCGAATCCAACCTCAAACTTAAATGATAGTAAATGATTTCCTGTAGCTGAAGACCATTTATACCAATTTCAAATGCTTTCTTCTACACTTGCTGAGACTGATATAGCGGATTGACATCCCACACCCATTTTGCTTTATTATTTGGTTGTTTAAAATTTTCTTTAAATATTCTAGATTATACAAACCTCCTATAATTCAGTTCTTGACCACTGGTTTTGTATGATCAAATCTCTCCTGGAAACAATTTACAGCTCATAGAAACACAAACAAAATCCTACAAAATCTGTCCATATCAAGTCACGATAGTAAGAAATGAGCCATTCTCAAAATACCTACAGAGTTTGTTCTTTACAGTAATTACAACCGGGATAAACTTAATTGCTACTCCACTATTATTCTTCCAAGCACACACAAAAATTAATTTATCATACTTCCCCTGATAATTTCACCAGCTTAATCTCTAACCCCCCATGGGTTCATTGTCATTAAATATATTTCTTCTAATCAACAGGCAACTGGTAGAAATATTTTCCTATTTTTTAAATGGCAACCAAACGAATGATCTAATGGACCAATATTTGATTCATTGAACAGGTTCATTGGTGCTTTAATGTCATTGCTATTAGAAAACTATACTCTACATTGTTGCTCCTTGCTATTTTGAAATACTTGATTCCTGAGTATCCAATGGAGAGGAAATCCTGCATTTTTTTTGGGTGCAGAGGACTTAAAGGTTGTCAATGTAGGTGCATGTAAATGAAAATATGTATACTTCTGACTTTGTCATTGTAATAAATGTACCACTTTGGTTACTATAGCAAGTGAGATAGTAAATAAGCAATAATAACATGAAACCTGTTTAGCTTCTGAAAGAGTGGATAATTGGATAGAGGCAAGAAGATCATGGTTACTATAGCAAGTGAGATAGTAAATAAGCAATAATAACATGAAACCTGTTTAGCTTCTGAAAGAGTGGATAATTGGAGAGAGGCAAGAAGATCATGGTGAAAGATGTGTCATGCACAACATGGATGCAAAAACTGGACATATGAAATGAGCAACACTATAAAAGAGGTGTATTAAAAAAACATACCGGTAAATATGCCGGTCCCTAGGATAGGGAGCATCACGGTAAGATGCACGTTCTCTGCCACGAAACTTTTTAATTCGACGAGGACTTTGACTTCTACCCATACCCCTACTAAAAACTGGATGTCAATGCATCAGGTAAGCAAAATTCAAATATCCAAAATGACCACCAGCTCCACAGATCAGAAACCTAGTATCAGCAAGCTGCCATATCACCATAAAAACCAATAGATATTAATATATATCCAATCATTTAAATTTAGTACATTGATAGGTTTAACAAACACATCTTTGACTCAATTGAAAAAATATTTCAGATATTAGAACATATATATAGAAATGAATGGGGGCGGGGAAAATATAAAACAAATATGGAAAATACATAAATTAATCACTACAATTGATTGCCAAAATAACAAATAACAGAAACAATACAAATTTGACTTAATTTAGCATAGCCCCTAGGGCTCTGGCCCTCTTGCTGCACTAATTATATAAAATAATGACTGTAATCAGCAAAACACCATTTTCCTTCAGTTTCTTAAATAACAAAGAAGTTAAACATATATTTACCAAATTTGTGAAAGGTTCACTCATAGATTAAATACACAACTTTTTCATATGCTAAAACTCCAAAAAGCTATAATAAGTTAATAACATGCCAGCGTCCATAAATCTCAAATGAAACCTCCATTTTTCCAATATCTAGAAATTTTAACAGTAAGAATCCTACATCTACCAATTTAGCAAAGAAACCTATATCCATCACAAAATATTATATAAACTTTGAAACATTAAATTCCAAAGTTAAGTTCAAAATCCTTTACTTAGCCTATTATTGAATAGGATTGTATCTGGTATGGAGAAACCATATTTCAAAAGAAAATAACAAAAATTAGTTCGATTAGTTCCGTCTTTTACCTCCATTTATATCTAAATACTAAAAAGTGGACAATTTATATTCAAAATATGCATACAAAAATATATATCAGCAACTGATAAGGCAAAAGCTATAACCGTCAAATGGATCCCATAATAAATCAAATTGAACTTTTAAAGTGAATGCCAAAATATACAATGCGCGCGTAATTTTACATCCATATATTAAAATATTCAAAAGTAGGTACAAAACACCATCACAAAAAAAGATAAATCACCCAATAGATGAGTTAAAGAGCTTGAGACGCAAATATTAGACAAAAGGTAGGAAGAAACCCTAGCTTAGGATTTGGGGAATAGTACCGGGAGACTCCTGTAGAAAAATGAGCAGGCAGGCAGGCAGGCAGGCAGTCAGAGACGACGTCGTGAGAATATGTTAAGATGGCCGTTGGGTGCTGGACGTGATGAAACAGATCAAATTACATAATTCTCTCATCCTGCTTCTGACAGTCACAGGCGCCTCTCCATTATGCATTAACCGCCACTAATGTAACATAACAAGCGATTTTTTCTATAATGGTAACTTATAATGTAATAATTTAAAAAAAAATTAATTAAAAAATAGATAAATTATAACTTTAAACTTAAAACTCAATTTTTATTCTGTTTTATTCAAAAATAAAAAATAAAAAATAAAAAATATCATCAATATTTTACTAAACATATTTATTATAAATATAAAAATATATTAATATCTTATAAATTTATAATTAATTTTAAATACATAAATCTATTTTATCATATCATATATTAAAAAAATTATTTAAAAAATTAAAAAAAAATTTATAATTAAAATGTTAATAAAGTTTTTATTATTAAAATTATTACAATTATATATTTATTATTAAAAACTTTATTAACATTTTAATTATAAATTAAATTTTTAAATATTCATGATTAAAATATACATTATTTATTTTTATTAATATTATTAATTATTGATATATAAAAATAATAAATCAGTGTACTTTTCAAAAAAATTATTACATTTATTTTTATTATCATTAATCTAAAATATTATATTATAAATAATTCATTATCAATATATAATTTATCTAAACCATGATTAAATATACCATCACATTATTATTAATTCATCAATTTTAATCCCTCTCTATATATAATAATCATTTTAATCTATATTTTATTATTTTTTATCTATTTTAATTGATATATAAATATTATATCTATTTAATCTAATCACTATCATTATTTTTCACCTCTATATTAATATTAACAAAGGTATCACCAAAGCTAAGCCAATCTTCAAAATAAACATAAATGAAATTAAAAAGCAATTAGTTATATTAACATTCTTCTCAAAGTGTCAAATAAATTTTCATTCACGGATCGCTTTACAAGGAAAAGAAAATAATAACATTAGCATATAAAACCATGTTTCTGGTTTCGTTGTAGATTTAAATAACATAATTTTGCTTACGAACCCCAAAAATTATAATAGCACCGCGAAATCGACATTTCCAAAAGCTAAATAGATCTATAAGCAATTAAACATTCAGCCCCCAAACCCATACAAAGTCCTTCCCTGCCTTTTAAGTGCATAAACCACATCCATGGCGGTCACTGTCTTTCTTCTAGCGTGCTCCGTGTAAGTAACAGCATCACGAATGACATTTTCCAGAAAGATTTTCAACACTCCTCTAGTTTCCTCATAGATGAGTCCACTGATCCGCTTAACTCCACCTCTTCTGGCCAATCTTCGAATTGCTGGTTTGGTGATACCTTGGATGTTATCCCTTAGAACCTTTCTATGCCTCTTTGCTCCTCCCTTTCCCAAACCCTTTCCTCCTTTTCCACGACCCGACATTTTTCAGCTTTCTTTAGCCTGAGATTTGTAACTTCTGTGAAATTTGATTTATAAAGAATAGCCGACGCAAGATTTTCTGATATTTTGATGATTTGGGAGCGGGGTTATTATATAGTGGTTACTGGGTTTCGGAATGAAAGTTGGAAAGGAGGTGAAGTTTTGAATTTGGGCGGAATGATTTCAGTCTTTGGATTTAATATAATCTACGGCTGTAAGCATCGATCTGGGGTTTATAAATGATTTGATTTTGGAACGTGGATGAGTTTGTATCAACGGTTGTATAATTCGTCTGTTTGTCACGTGGATTGCAAATTTTTTTCTGCTTAGTGGAAAACTGACCTTCCGTTTAGGGAATAAATATACAAACACTAGAAAATAAAATAAAACACACTAATGAGATGAAGATTGAACCAACTCGAACATGACAATTTATTTATTATTTTTATAATATAATAATTATTAAAAATCAACATTAACATAATAATTAAAGAAGTAAAGAAATAAATAAAATGGTTGAAGTGGTTGAAGGAAGTAGAAAAATAAATGAAGTGGTTGTAAGAAATAGAAAAATAAATGAAGTAGTTGTAGGAAGTAGAGAAATAAATGAAGTAGTTGAAGGTTTTAGAAAAGACAAGTGTGTAAATAATATTTGTTTGGTTAGGATTATTTCTTAATTTTATATTTGTATGGTGTAGATTGCATGGTGAGAATTATAAATAGTCTACCTTGCATTTGGTTTAATCATTCCATCAAAAATAAATAAGTCTTTATATTCTTAGTTTGAGTATGAGTTGATAGCTTTCTCTTTGAGTGTGAGTTGATAGCTTTCTCTTTGAGTGTGAGTTGATAGTTTTCTCTTTGAGTGTGAGTTGATAGTTTTCTCTTTGAGTGTGAGTTGATAGCTTTCTCTTTGAGTGTTTGTATTTCTTTTCAATTTGTGAGTTGCCTTTGAAATGTGTTATAGTAAATATAATACAAGTAGTCTTTTTACTTGTTTGGATCTAATATTAGTAAATTTAGAGTTTTGTATTCTAAATTTTACTCAACAATTGGTATCAGAGCGAGACGATCAAGGATCGTTTTTAGTGGAATTATCTTGAGTCGTGAGGAGTTTGATACTCTACAAGTTTATTAGTCAAGCTTGTCAAAGTCTTGCAAACACGATGAGTGATCTTCAAGTAGTTAGAGGAATCAAGAAGTTCAACAACAAAAACTATAACACATGGGCAACATGTATGGAGTCTTACCTACAAGGTCAAGACTTATGGGAGGTTGTTGTTGGTGATGAAGTTACACAACCAACAGTGGAAGATGCAAGCGACATCTTGCGGAAATGGAAAATTAAAGCAGGCAAAGCGATGTTTGCTTTGAATACCACAGTTGAAGAAGAAATGTTGGAGCACATTCGGGATGCAAAAACACCAAAGGAAGCATGGGACACTCTTGTTACACTATTTTCAAAGAAGAATGATACAAGATTGTAACTTCTGGAGAACGAGTTACTATCAATGGCACAACGCGACATGACGATTTTCCAATACTTTCACAAGGTAAAATCATTATGCCGAGAAATTTCAGAGTTAGATCCAAAAGCTTCTATTGGAGAAACGAGGATAAAGAGAATAATTATTCATGGTTTGAGACCTGAATATTGAGAGTTTGTTACTGCTAAACAAGGATGGCCGACACAACCATTTCTTGTTGAGTTTGATAATTTGTTGGCCGGTCAAGAAGTTATGGCTAAGCAAATAGAAGGAGTCTCGATGAAGGGTGAAGAAGAAACGCTCTACACTAGGAAAAGCAAAGACACTTTCAAGCGGTACAATAGAAATGGATATAAAAATTATGGCGACAAAGGGAAAATTTCTCAAGGAAAGGGAGGCTTTCGTCCAGGTGGAGCTTGGAAGAACCGCAATAACAATAGAAAATTTGACGATGAATGTTACAACTGCAAGAAGATAGGTCACATGACAAAAGATTGTTGGAGTAAGAAAAAGCCTGTTGAAAGCAATACAGCTACTTCCAGTTCTAAGGAGCATAGCGAATATGGTTGGGATGCCGAAACATTATTCGTTACAAAGGAAGAAGAATTGACTCTTACGGTGACAACATTAAAACAGATTGACTACAAAAATGACTGGATCGTAGATTCAGGTTGCTCAAATCATATGACAGGTGATAAACAGAAGTTGAAAAACATGTCTGAGTACAAGGGAGGTCGTGTAGTGGTGACAGCTGACAACTCAAGGTTACTAATAGCCCACATCGATAAGATGATAGTTACGCCTCGATATAGTACTAACCAAGTACCACTTCAAGATGTTTATCATGTCCCAGGAATGAAGAATACAATCGACTATGGTCTTTTGTACAAGAAAGGTATAGACTGCAAGTTAGTTGGTTACTGCCATGCAGACTATGCAAGAGATCATGACACCAGGAGATCAATAACTGGATATGTGTTTAAGTTGGGTTCTGGAACAATTTCTTGGTGTAACAAGAGACAACCAACGATATCATTATCAACCACTGAAGTTGAGTATTGAGTAGTGGCAATGGTAGCTCAAGAGTGTACATGGTTGATACAGCTAATGAATAATCTACATCAACCAATAAATTGTGTTGTACCATTGTACTGTGACAATCAATTGGCAATTCGTTTGGCAGAGAATCCGATCTTTCATGCAAAAACTAAGCATGTTGAAGTACACTATCACTTTATCAGAGAAAAGGTTTTGCAAGAAGAAATTGAAATGAGACAAATCAAGACAGATGATCAAGTTGCACACTTGTTCACGAAAAGCTTAAGCGTTGACAAGTTTGAAATGTTTCACCGTCAGTTTGACACAGTAAAAATAGTGAGAGTTGGTGTTGAGTGGGAGTGTTGAAAATCAACACCAACATAATAATTAAATAAGTAGAGAAATAAATGAAATGGTTGAAGAAAATAGAGAAATAAATGAAGTGGTTGTAGGAAGTATAGAAATAAATGAAGTGGTTGTATGAAGTAAAGAAATAAATGAAGTGGTTGTAGGAAGTGGAGAAATAAATAAAGTGGTTGAAGGTTGTAGAAAAGAAAAGTGTGTAGATAATATTTGTGTGGTTAAGATTATTTCTTAGTTTTATATTTGTATGATGTAGATTACATGGTGAAGACTATAAATATTCTACCTTGCATTTGTTTTAATCATTCCATCAAAAACAAATAAGTCTTTGTATTTTGAGTTTGAGTGTAAGTTGAGAGCTTTCTCTTTGAGCGTTTGTATTTCTTTTCAATTTGTGAGTTGCCTTTAAAAGATGTTATAATGAATATAATACAAGTAATTTGTTTACTTGTTTGGATTTAATATTAGTAAATTTAGAGTTACGTATTCTAAATTTTACTCAATAATAATATGGTATTTTAAATTTATATAATTTTTTTTTAAAAACAAATATTCAATAAAAAAATAATTAATTAATAAAAATTATATTCTAAATATAATGAATAACAAATTCTTAACAACAATTCATAATTCTCTATTAACATTTGGTTTTTAAATTGTAAGATAAATCCTACCAAAATTATTCGTATGCCTTAAAAACAAAAATGAAGATTGAGTTTTTTATTTTGATAAAACACTTTGAGGTATAATTTCTAATCTAGTACTTCGAATGTATTTTTGTGACTTAGAAATATTTTTTTAAAATTATGTTTGATTGAAAATAATATAAATGATAATTAAAATTATTTAAAATATTTATTTGATTTAATTATTATTTTAGAATGAAATATAAATCATTATATTATTATTATTATTATTATTATTATTTCATTCAATTTTATCCCTATCACCATTTTGATTTTGATTTTCAATTCTACAAACCAACTAATAAAGTGTGGTAGATTACTGCGACAAGTGCGTGCTCGGGGAAGCCAGAGGCTGCACTGCAGAGAATACAAACCTTTAAGAGGCTTTATTGACTGAAATGGCAGTAGCAGTTGCGGCGAGAATAAACTGCTCCTCCGTACAAAACACAATAAACTTCTTGAATCCTTTATACCATTCATTCCATTCCAAAGCTTTCCATCTCAAGACTCAGCTCCACTTTCGCAGAAGCCCCTTGTGCTTTTCAGGCAGAGCTGTATTTTGTTCCAGTTCTATCAACTCTCAAGACGCTAATGGAGCCTCGGCCGAAACTTTTGTCCTCACAACTCCGCTTTATTACGTGAATGCCCCCCCTCACATGGGCAGTGCTTACACCACCATAGCTGCTGATGCAATTGCCCGCTTTCAGGTATTATTATTTCTAACTAATCTATGACTTATGTTCCCTTAATGAGATTTTAAAAATTTGTATCTTGAATACATTTTCTGAAAGTAATAAGTTCAAAGAGGAATTATCTGCAAAACTTTGATATTCCAGGATTTTCACTCAATACAAAAAGTAGAGATTTTAGTTCTTCCGAATAAGATTGAGTTTTGGCAATAACAATTGTTGCTGAAGGCTTGTGTATAAATTGTTCTTGTTATTACTATTGTTATGATTTGTTTCCTTGCGCTTTTGAGAAACAATTGGATTTGCACTGTGAATTATCAGTGATTCATTGCTGGGTAGTTTGAAATTTTGAAGAACTAATGCTTCGATTGCATGCCTTGAGGCAGAGACTGTTAGGAAAGAAAGTGGTGTTCGTTACTGGTACGGATGAACATGGAGAGAAGATTGCTATTGCTGCTTCTGTAAATGGCCGCAGTCCCAGTGAACATTGTGATATCATCTCACAACACTATAAGACACTTTGGAAAGATGTAAACTTTCTACAATTGTTGGAGCTTACTATCAGATTATTACAAGTACTATAACTGTATATACAAATTGCTGTCTTTATTTTACATGTTTTTGAATCTTTACTTGCAGTTGGACATAGCCTATGACAAGTTCATCAGGACTACTGATCTAAAGCACGAATCAATTGTGAAGGAGTTCTATTCTAGAGTTCTTGCTAATGGTGACATTTATCGAGCTGACTATGATGGGCTTTATTGCGTTAATTGTGAAGAATATAAGGTTCTTTGGTACATATAATGCTATTTCTTTTGGCGTAGCTATACATATTTTACTTTTTCTTTATTTTATTACTATAATATTGCTTTTGTATTTGTTATTTGGGGCCTTCCAGATAAACCCATATTATCTTTGATACAACTAAGCTGTTTCTATTATGGATATATTCGTATGTTATATCTGTTATGCCAGTGGCTATTTACTCATGGTCATACTGGTACTATTATTAAAACAGACCTTTGAATAATCCATTGAACTTATCTGGATTGCCTTTACATGATAATTTTTCTTGCATAATTGATTGATACTGTTTTTTTTTAAACTTTTTCTAGCATGCATCTGTCAATATATATGTGTAAGAGATTGTTTCATTCTTACAGGTTCAATCTTGGAGGATTCCTCTGCCTTTATATTTCTATGATGATATTTATAACTTTTTGATATGCAGGATGAGAAAGAGCTGCTTGATAACAATTGTTGCCCTATGCATCTAAAACCATGTGTTCCCCGGAAAGAGGATAATTACTTCTTTGCTCTGTCCAAGTATCAAAAATTGTTGGAAGAAACTCTGAAAGAAAACCCAGAATTTGTAAAGCCATCAAATCGTTTAAATGAGGTCAGAATATGAATTTTTTCCTAGCAATGTCAGTCTTATGTAGACACAGCCCCTTTTCAGTGCTTGTCTGAGCATTGCCAAAGCAATCATGCCTTTGAAGTTAGAGTATTGATATTTTGCTTTATGAATTTCTTTACGGGTGAAACTGAAATTCTCTTTTCCTTTCTTAAGGTGCAAAGTTGGATTAAAAGTGGCCTAAGAGATTTTTCTATTTCTCGATCATCAGTTGATTGGGGCATTCCTGTTCCCAATGACAACAAGCAAACGATATACGTCTGGTTTGATGCTTTACTGGGGTAATTTATTCAACTCTGCATCTCCTATATGATTTAAAACTTTGTGGCAAACATTAGACTAATAGTGAAATATTTAGTCGATCTTATAGGCCAAAAATAAATAGAAGATTCACATTAAATCCTTTCATATTCATATTGCTTTGATGAAATTTTTTGACATATACTTTAGCAATCTTGTTAAAACAGTTATATATCGGCACTATCAGAGGACACAGAAGAACCTAATCTCGAAATAGCTGTTTCGTCGGGTTTGCCTGCTGCATTACACTTGATAGGAAAGGTGATGGAATTTCCTTTATTAATAAGATATGTAGTTTTAGCTTTTGGGTATGCTACTCCATTTAGAAACTACTAATTTAGTACTTGTATGACTAATGGATTCTATCTGTGCCAATCCTTATTTTGGATATGTGTATTCTTGTAGAGTGGGTAATCAAAGTGCTGTATGGAATGATAATTTTGTTTTATTGTTTGTTCTTTTCTACATGTTTGCTTTCATTAGAGCTGGAAGCATTTTGCTCTTATCTTTGACTTCCGGAGTTTTCTTGAGGTGTTAATAATCTTATGCTTTCTTCCTCTCACAAACATTAGAGTATATTAATATTTTCATATTTTTCTACAGGATATTTTACGCTTCCATGCGGTTTACTGGCCAGCTATGCTAATGTCCACTGGACTAAAACTTCCTAAGATGGTTTTTGGCCATGGATTTTTGACAAAGGTACAAACTTGCTATAGAATTTGTTCTAAGGTAGTTGTAAACATATATTTCACGTTTGCCATCTTTAGAGCTCCATTCAAATTGGAATCATAGGCAAGTCTTGGTCCCCTGGACTTTTGAGGATACTGAAATAAATATTAGATTCGTATCTTGAAGCTTCCTGTGCGTTACATGTTTCTGCTCCACCATGAAGTCAACCTTTTGTTTTTTAATGTTGATTTCTGCAATTCAAGTAGAGATTCCCCCCCCTCCCCCCTCCCCTTCAAGACAATGACAGAAATTATATTGCAAATTTGATGCTGCAACTATAGAGAGATTGAAAAGGTAGGACTAATTAAACTTTGACAATTTAACGGTAATGTGGGAAGTGGTTCAAAGCATTTCCGTGGCGATATCTTGGGTTCTTATTGGTGGGGAATATTTTGGATTTTCTTGATTCATGTTGATGCTGGCTAGAAAATAGTTGGCTGTGGATTAACTTTGTCTATGTTGTTCTTATTTATGTATTCAACTTTATAAACATATATGTTGTATTATTAGTTCTTTGTCGATGTTATTATATGATTAGGATGACTAAAGACTCAGATAATAAACTAGTATATCTTTCTAGAAATGAATTTATTGATGCACATTCAACATGTGTTGAAAATTTGAAATAATTTGTGTACGACTCCCAGAGTTTATGAATTTTTATCTCATTTTCTTAATTTCTTAATCGTGCAGCAATGCGTTTATTTTTAATATAGGATGGTATGAAGATGGGGAAAGCACTAGGAAATACAATTGAACCAAATGACTTGGTTAATAAATTTGGATCTGATGCAGTCAGGTACTTCTTCTTGAGGGAGGTGGAATTTGGGAGTGATGGGGACTACTCAGAAAACCGTTTCATCAATATTATTAATGCACATCTTGCCAATACTATTGGTATTTCTAGTCTATGACTAATATTATTTCTTGGTGGATGTTAGGGTTTTTATGGCATTTTATATGGATTCTGAAACTTTCTATTCATGTAGGTAATCTTCTCAACCGTACTCTAGGGCTTCTGAAAAAGAATTGTCAATCAACTTTGGTTCTTGATTCAAGCATTGCCGCTGAGGGATCTACTTTCAAGGATGCCGTGGAGAAGTTGGTAAAGTTTCTGAATGCAGTATTATATATATCTTCTAACCATATCAAATAAGTAAACAATCTGACCTAGGAGCTGATATTGATCTGCAAACTGCAACATAGAACCCTTTCTGAGTTGTGATTTCATTCTAGTGTTAGACGATTTGATCTTGATCTCTTCTTAGCTACTCGGCAGACAACTTTTGGTCTCAGATTTACCTAGTTATATTGCTTGATTTCATAGTTACGACTTTCGAGCCTTGAATGTTGATTATCCTAGCATATTTTTCTATTTACATTTTTTTTTTCTTGTTGATTTCTTCATTCTCGGCTGAGATAGGCAAACCTCCACCCATGTATAGCCTGTTATGCACGTAGAATGTCTGCATTCACATTTGTACTTGTGACTACCAAAGAAAAATGAAACTTTGTACATGAAGGAAAAGCTCTTCGGAAATGATTGATGTTTTTCTTTTCTTTTTTACTGGCAAGGGAGTGGATTAAAACAATACTTGATCTGTTGTCTTTCACATTTAACAAGGGCTACTGGTCCATGATGTATTTTTGAGGTTCTTTTCATGAAATTATTTTCTAGGATCTCAATAAGATCCTAATCTAATATTCCTGTTGTATTAGTTTGCTTCTTTTATGGGGAAACATTCTACTGTATGGATGCACACCCTGCAGAATCGTTATTAAAATGTAGATACAACATCAGGAAATTATTTGATTTATGGAACAAACATTAATTTTTCATTCTGTAACTAAATTCTTACTTTGAGAAGCAGCGACCTCATCTTTTTCTTGCCGGTGTAGGTTGAAAAATCTCGGATTCATTATGAAAACCTCTCTTTATCATTAGCTTGTGAGGCTGTACTTGAGATTGGTAATGCTGGAAATTCATACATGGATGAGCATGCACCTTGGTCTCTCTTTAAGCAAGGGGGAGCTGTATTTGAAGCTGCTGCCAAGGTAGAGAAAGAATACTGTGCATGTATCTTTTATAATTCATTAGCAAAATTTGTTCTGCATTCTAGTTCTAAATAAACTTAGCTCACCACTTTTAAAATCTCTGAACTGAGTCAATGGAAAGAAACTCAGGAGTCTAAGGATGTTTTCTCTATTGTTTTGGAGCAGGATCTTGTGATGATATTAGAAGCAATGAGGATTATAGCAATTGCATTATCACCTGTTACGCCGAGTTTATGTTGGAGGATATATGCACAACTTGGTTACACAAAGGATCAGTTTGATGCTGCAACCTGGGTCTCTCTCTAATCTAAAATTGTTTATCTTAAACACACACACTCGCTTAGAAACTTATGGTAACATAAATTCATAATGTTCATGTATGGTCAAATGGACTAATATTCAATATTGCTTTGTAGAGCGACACCAAGTGGGGCGGTTTGAAGCGTGGTCAGGTTATGGCCCAACCAAAACCAGTTTTTGCACGGATTGAAAACGAATTCAAAGCAGAAAATGGGGCTGAAGCAGTTAAGGTGGCAGTTAAAAGGAAGGAGAAATTACCTAACGCTCAACGGGCTGTAGAAGCTTGATAATTTGTGCCTAAATGCCTCCTCTTAGAAGTCTTAAGCTTAGCCCTGTCATTTTTTTTAATTCTGAAACCAGACGTATAATATGTATATTAAGTAACAGTTCTAATAAATCACTACACTTACCTCTCCTTGATGTTATTGTGCATGTACATTCCCTGAATATCGAAGTCATACCTAACATGAAGATAAGAGAGTATAGGTCCCTTTCTTATTGGTGCTATCTTATAGAAGCCTATGTTGAAGGGAAACAACGCTAAACTTTGCTCTTTTAGCAGTGATGGGTATTTTGAAGGCAGAAGAAGAGAACAAATGCTCATTCGAAGGCCACATGTAAAAAAAAAACTGTTTCCATTTTATGCCTTTGAAATAGATTAGATAAAAGTATATAACAAAAGAATGACAGAAAGATGCAATATGATAACTTTTTCAATACTGGGGGTCTCAGTACCTACTCTCTCTGTAGACACAAAACTAAATCCAAGTAGAGTAAAGAAGTCAGGTGCAACCAACAATACAAGTAGATCGTGTTTCAATTACCCTTCTTAATATTGCAAGAACGTATATAATTTTTTTTTCAAGTGGTAAACGCGAAGAAAGAGACACAACAGCTCTTTAATAGAGAAGGCAATACCTGAACCAAACTAGTATGACCCGCATGGCAATTTGAATTCAACCATTCCAGGTTATTCGTGTTCAGGTAATATCTATGGGTAAAAAAACCACTCCATTGATTTTTTTTTTCAAATACAAGATTTAGTATTAATTGAAAATGACTTACAGAGAAGAAAGATAGAATCTTAACACACTTCATATAAATACATAATTAAAAATATTAATTGTATAATTGTCTCTACGATCGACTTGGAGACATCAGAGTAATACCATCATCTCTATCCAGGTACAATCACAACTTCATTCATTCATAAACCTTGGAGATAACCATTAACATTGAGGTTAATTACCACACCACCATTAACCAATATGTTGTTGCTAAAATCATAATGGTAAATAATAGTATGTACGTGGATTGAATTGTGAAACAATATTAACCTAACAAATTATTAAATGTTATAATTGATTAACCTAGTAGGAGAGAGAGAGAAAAGAATCTATAACTGTTTGTCTCCGGAACCATTTATAATAAAATGGATAATATCCCAACCCATTTATGCCTCAATCCGTTCTGACCCAAACATGACGGGTACTAATTGCCATCAGTACTCTTTAATGGTTACCTTGTAAACAAAAACAAGTAATGATCAAGGAAAATGCTAAATTGTGTTTGGGACGATCCAATCCAAATGTTAAAATCTTGTTCAAAGCCGAAATTCACATGTTGAAATTAAAGAGCTGTTGCATACATGTTGCAATTCCATCTTTTACTTCTAGCCACATACAAAAAAAAGTACTAAAATCCGATCGACTAACCAACAAATCCAGTGCTAAAAAAGAAAAGCCAAGAGTTAACAAGAATATGTAAGTTGGCAGTCTCAGGGAGAGGAGGAGATGGCTATTTACTCGAGTTACAGCTGTACAAGTTCGCATTACAATATGTAAAATTCCTATGCAGTATCCCATTTGTGTTCCGGTAAGGCAATGATACTGAATTCACCACGAAAACTAGTGATCAAGACATGATTCTGTATTTGACATAGCGCAGAATGTACCAAAACCTATATTTGCAGGGCACATAATCAGTCTTGTTGAAAATTTGCTTAAGCTAGTCTCATGTGCTTCATGGTTTGCTGCTTTCATTAGTTTCCAACAATGGATTAGTTGTTATCGTGTGGTGGACTTCAAATTGCTGCATAATTGTGTCATAGTAATTAGTGAATAGCATTTGGGTGTCATGTCTTCCATGCATTGGAAATGTAAAAATCATGCAGTAATAATTTCATGAGAATGAAAGTTCAGACTTGGAGCCTTGAAGTCAAGAATGGACTATGGAATAGATTATTGGTATTAAATAAGACCATTTTTACAAAACAAAATAGTAACATTAATAACAATCCATTTTTTTTTTGGTTGAAGTACACATCACTCTTGGTTTTTGCCCTTGGGATAATCATGACAGTGAGAATGAGATAAGAAAGATTTCAAAAGGATTTATGCTAAAACTTGTCTATGTCACTTTATGGTATAACATGCCCGTGATGCACGAATTAGGATTTGGATTATTCATCAAATACCGTGAAAAAGGAGGAAGTTACCTCAGGTGTCACAATTTTTTCTCCTAACAAAAATCATTCATTTGTCCACTCGTAAAATGTTGTTACATATGGTGCCATGGGTAATGGTCTCTTGCTGAGGATCAATTTTCCAATGGCCATCAACAATGAACTTTATCTACAAAACAGAGGAATATATGAGACCTGTGGGTTGTGACATTTCCTGAACATAAAAAATAATAAATTGCAATATTAAAGACCTTTTAAGTTTTATACGCTGATCAATTATCCAATGGCCATAAATAGAATGCTAATCACAGGTTGATAACACAAAATAGACATCAATCACAGAGTCGTCATTGTTTCAGGAGATGCGTACCATATGACGTTTATTTGAAGAGTAAAATCCATAGAAGAAAGACAGAAAGAGGAGATAAAAATAGATATATTGCAGATAAAGGCTAATTAGACCCAACGTTATGATATAAAAAAGATATGGTGGGAAATATCCAAACTAACATTATAGTCTAATATTTTCACTGTTAGATATTATACTTTCCAATAGTTTCATGATTCAAGATTCGTGCTCTCACAGCCATCTGTGAGACAAAAGATTCACTATGACAATCTATTGGGGATTATTATATAAAATCTTACTGGTTTGTAATACATATATTTTAGGGAAAAATGTATTGCAAGTTCCTTTATTTAGGTCACAAAGACCGTTTAGTACCATTGTTTACAAAATGTGTCTTTAAGTCCATTTATTCGTAAAAAATGCGTCAATTAAGGACAAAGTTAACTTTCTATTCAATTTTTCGTTAAATATAATAAAATAACACATATGACACATGTATATTTATATTTTTTAAAAGATATATTTAATGAAGTAACTTTTAATTAAAAAAATTACTTAAATTTTTTAACATTATTTCGATCAAACTTAAATAAATTTTTCATTATTTAATGTGTGACTTTGGATGTTAAACAATGAAAATTTTGTTTAAGTAAGAATGAAATTTATTTTTGGAAAAATTACCTAAATAAGGAGACCATTTGAATTGAGAGGGGTATTGGTTAGTGTTAGAGGTGCTATTTTTGTTGTTATTAGTTTTAGGGGTGTTAATTTTGTGGTTTTCCAAAAAAATAATAATTTAATTTTATACAAATATATACTTATTGAAAAATATAAACATGCATGTCACACATGTGCTATTTTTTTATATTTAACGAAAAATTAAATGAAAAGTTAATTTTGTCATTTCCTGATACATTTTTCACAAACAAATGGACTCAAATTACACATTTTTCACAAACAAAATGACTTAAAAACCTTTCTTAAGCTAGGGTATTAAGCAACATCTTTATCCTAAATAAGGAGACCATCTGGGCACTTCATCCTAAATTTTATATGATAAGTTACATAAAATAGTGCTATGAGCAATGGGGCCGCCCTAAAGGAAATCTCTTCAGACTTCTGCACAAATGCACTAAAAATTTCTAAAATCATTTGAAAGTGCCTATTTTTTTGAACCAGTCTAATCTCTTTGACTATGAGTATAAACTATTGCCAAAGAAGTATTATGGGTAGATAATGCGTGATGCAGAAATGCCAGTAGAAATCTTCTACAAGCTTTTGCAAATACCTACATATCTATTATCAACCAATCCGATCTCTTTTGACTATGAGCAGATACTGCAACTATTTTGGTATTATTAGGCAGTTAATGTGCTCACCTCGTACACCCCAGGATAAAGCCTCAGCACTGTTAACCAGAGTCTGGATTTCCTGCACATCTTATCAGGGTCAGTTTCTTATTTCCTTGAGGTTTTAGGAAGCAAATATACGTGGTTGACAAAAAGAGCACCTGTTACATAAAATATAAAATTGACAGGAAGTGTGAAAGGTGGCGTTTATAAACATAAGACCATGTCAGACCATCACTCACCCCGCCCTTCACTTCAAGATAATAACCTTTCCAGAAAAAGAAAAAGAAAAACAAAAGCGTTCTTCTTGTTATATAGAAATGATAAGAAATCAAATATTTATTTTTTTAAGAGCCTAAATTGAACAAATCCTTCTGCATGTGATTTAAAAAGGAACTGCAATAAAATACTTTGCCTGGGGAATGATTTAGTGATAAATTTTATAATATTTGCCTTTCATAACAAACTAGGTACCTAGTTTCTTAGCATTTGTCTATTAGTGGCATTTATTTAAATTTCCATTGTAGAAAAATTGATGGGCAGGACCTACAAATTGTCACATCCTTGGACATGTGAGAATTTTTTTTTTTTTGGTTACTCGGGAAAATGTGAGGGCTTCAAACTGCGGAAATATGAATTCAGTGAAAAACATTCTAGTGAACAAAACTAATGAACTGTCTAGAAAATAGAAAAAACAAAAAAATTACAGTAGCATACAACACTTTATATGAATAAATTAAAATGTGATGTGAATATCTCAAAGCAACATAATAAATCAAAGTATGTGGAGTTAACAGGGAAAAAAAATAATTACATAAAATTTTCACAACTAAAAATAATGTTAAAATACCTGTATCCACTGGTTTCATTAACACTAGACGATGGCAGTGGATCCATTTTAATCCACTGTTGCCAACCATTGAAGCTACCAGCCATCTCTACAATATCACCATCCCCGTAATATTGAATCCGAGTCTAATAAACCATGGAATTCCGTAAATTAGTGCCTCCCAGCATGCATGACATCAATGAAAGAGTATATAAACAATAAGGATGGCAATATCTGACATGACATGACATGATAACAAGACATAAAAAATTTAATCATAATTGATCAATAATTTTACCAAGTCCTTGGTAATTATTTTTAAGTAAATTTTTTATATCAACTAACACATGAACATGAACAAATACAAATAACACGACACAATTGACTCCCCTGATTATTAAACAGTGAAAATGAAGAAAAACTTTTATTTTCCACCAAAAGACAACACACCATCTTTCTGTATTTTTAACTATTTGTCTAGGCACAAGACTATGCATGGACTGACATATACATACATTAAACAGACACAGATCATTAATTAAACCTGGTGACTCCAATGGATTCTTCTAGCTGAGTAATAGTGTTTTCCATGTCACATCCCACCTTCATCTTAAACAGTCATAAAGTGCACGCATCTACCAGCAACTACACTCACACACAACTCCGAAGTTAGACCCTTATCTTCCATCATTCCTTATTTAGCTTATTATTTTCCAGTGGTTTATCCTAGGCCTAAGCGGACAAAGTACATATTTCCAAAGCACAATGCGGCAGCATGATGCACTTTAATTTATATGCAATGTCTTATACATCATTCTTCAAATTTTGACACAGGATAGCATGTTGTGAAAACTCCTAGGACAAACTCATGCAATGAAAAGGTTTTCTTTTAGAGGAACCATGAGCATTTCATTGAATTAAAAAAGAAGGTAAAAGTGGACTATAGGTCCAACTAAAGATGCTAGTTCATAAGATTAAAACAAACAAACTAGGTATACCCATAAGCTTAGACTCCCAAACATCACGAATCCCTAAACAATGTTTATGAAGTTTAGAATATCCAGTCTTGAGAATCCTTCAAAAATTGATGAAGTAGACAGCCCAAAAGGCAGCCACGTGCACTATTCTCTTCCAAATCATCTCCTCCTCTTCTTTATCTTCAACGATACTGAAATTTTATCACTGGGATTTTTTATATATAATTGGCGATAAAGGTTTTTAATCAATAAATTGGACTTAGAATTTATTGAATTATAGTGGAACTCAATCTTATTTTTACTGGGTAAACACTAAGGCATAATTCAGATCTTTATCTTAGTATGTGTTTTCTTAAATGATCAAAGAAAAGTAAAAGCCTTTCATGCTTAAGACCATGGCTTAAATTGCTTCATATGCAAGGCACATTGAATAGAAGGCATGAGTTATACCTCTATCAGTCCTGTTAGGGTATCTTCAGCAGCTTGCAACTCAACATCTTTTTCTGAGATAAGTTTCCGAGCTTTGTTGATTTTAATTTCAGCCTTAGTTTGTAAAGCAGACAATGCAAGCTGAAGGCAACAGCTCCATGCAACATAAACAAATCAGTTCCCATGAACAATTAAAAATCTCTAAAAAAAACAAAGGAAAGAAATATGAAGCTTAAAATACTTTACACACCAAGGAAAGCATTTCTTGCAATTTTGTGAGGCATTGTAGGGAAATGTTATCCTTAATTTTTGACATAATAAATGCAAGTCTATGACTATCCTTTTTGCTTTGTATAATAATATGGATGGTCACAAATCACAATTATGAGCTGCGGATTTGGAAGCACGCAACCATCAGCATGAAGAAAAATGAAAATGGTCTAGTTTGATAATTGAATTTTTAGCTTTTCTCCAGCTTCGTTTATTTTTTTTAACAAGGTAATGCATTTAGAATCACAAGTTCTTTAACTCGTTTTAGTTGATCAAGTATGGGGATCCAGTAACCAATGCATTTCTATACGGGGACTTAAACAACAGCCTATGATACCTTTTCCTTCTTGATCTCTTCCTTCAACCGAGATAGCTCCAACTCCTTCTGATGCTAAGCATGCAAAATAGCACCATTAAGATCATAGCATTTACTTGACATAATAAAGTTCTGTATGTGGGCAGATTTTTGATAAAGTTGGAGCAGAAAGACATATGAAGAGTAGTACCAGCATGGATTTAAGCTCATTAATCTCAACTTGATTTTCGCTGTTCCTAGGCTGTAACACTGTACATATCAATACATAATTTTGATATAAAAGTCAACTTGTATAGAAGACGGTGGGCAAGATTACCTCAAAATCCTGATCCTTCTCAAATTCAGCACTTGGTCCTTGAGTTGTCAAATTGCTATCCCTACATAGAGCTCAATCATTTAAATAAGAGGAACACACCTACGAAGAAACAGTTGCAACATACGATCAGCATGCCCATGAAGCCTACTAGAATAGCAATTGGAAACCAGTTCCGATCATGCATGAATAATGCGATTTCCAGTAAAGATACATAAATGCATTGTAAAAAGGTGAAGTGAATAAATAAAGAATAAAAAATAAGATATTGTACTTGACATGACAAGGGGAAGAAAAATGCCGAAACAATCTTTAAGCATATACATGAAAAACAAACCTAAGGGAACTGTTTCCTGTTGCAGAAGGCACAACTTGCATAGTTTCTAAGGCATTTCCATTTGAAACCATTGCAGTATCATCTCCATTGAGCATGCTTTTTGAGTGTTCAGAATTAATCCTTGAGTGAACTTCTTTTGCATCTTGCAATTCAATGTACCTCTTTCCTTCCTCAGTACCACTCTTACATATAATGTCATATCTGTCATCTGGGAACAAGCAACTCCATGTACTTCAATAATTATACCAGCCAATAAATATTAAATAAATGGAACAAATTCAGTGATTTAATACTATCGACAAATAAAAAAGCATAATGTCTGGACAATACTAAAAATTATTTATAGTGACAATAAAATGAATGAAGCAACACACATTCAGTTCACATGGATTATCATAATTTTCTCATAATCTCTCATACATAAATAAATCCTCAATCTTCTAGAATCTAACAACTATGTTTCACAGCCTTGTTTTAATGGTTGCAAATATGGAAGTCTGCCATATTACCAGATTCATGCAAGTGTATTGTTTGCAAAACATTTCCATCTATTTCAAGCGTCTAATATCCACACTTCTACTAATATTGTATGTATCGGTGCATGTATGTGAGAATAAATCTGAAGTGTATACTAGTAAAGTGAAGTTAATATTAAAACACTTTTTTTTATCTTGTTTTACATTTGTCCAAACATCATGATTAAATTTTCTTTTCTACAAAACAAATAAGGTGCTGTTCTTCTCACAGAAACACTTTAGAGAAATCACACCATAGCTGAAGTACCTGCACTCACTTGTATAAGATATGAAGTGGCCATGGGAAAAATGCACACAGAAGAATAACAATTGTGTTTATGATTCTGTTTAGTGCTATCTGCTATATATTGCGGGGATGGGAAAAAAGAAAAGTATACTTCAAGTTGAAGGTCCTGAATCACACTAATCCATAAACCTTTTTTAAAAAATACTTATCGTTGACCTAAATCCAGAGTAAGTGACTAGCTCTAGATACTATCAGCCTGTGAATCAGAAGATCCAGAACCATTTTCTTTTATATCATCATTCATTCATCAGCATTATGCTATTCATTCAATATTCCAGTATCTATCCAACTTATAATCATATTCAGGAAAATAAAAACAGTTCAGAATGAAATTAAAAACAAAAGCTAATATCATTTGAGACATTCTACCCACATAATTCAAAAAATGATACTTCATTGAAACGTCTAAAACTAACCTTCAATTGTATCCAGATCTCCATTCTGCATAAACTTTGCCACTTTTTCCTCCAGAGACAAATCGGAAGAGGAATCTACATCCACAGAAATATGGTCATCGGCACTCTGAGATGGCTCAGCATTTGAGCTACGGAAATGGTTTTCTGCAATCAAAATTTCATTCATGGAGGTAGCATCTTCGACTGCATTGTTAAACTCCTGAGATTGGCACGCAACATTTCCCTCAAACGATGAACCAATAGAGGATTCTGTAAGAATTTGCCTTTGATAATCAGATATTATAGTTTTATCATTATTTATACCATGTATACTCTTTTCCTCGACAGGTAGCCCCATTGACAAGAATGTATCTTCAACTGTATTGTTTACCATCTTATTGCCACCATTTAAATCATTTGAATTCTCTCCAAGCAAAGATGAATTTGTTGAGATATTGCCACTAGCGTCGCCAGCAACAAAAGCCAGACTAGCATTTGAAGCAGTGGAACAAGTTTCAAGGCTTGGAACTTTGGTTGATAGGGAAACATCTTCAACCATATTGTCTGCCTTCTCATTGTGATCATTTAACTCAAGCGAGACCTTTTCTTCCAGGGATGCGTCAACTAATGGTTTCATAGAAGAGTTAATATTGTCACCCATGTTGAGACCTGGTTCCTTCACCAAGCCACCAGAATGGTTATCACTAGTGGAAACTTTGGTTGACAATGGAAATTTTTCGACCACATCATTTGCCACCTCGTCCTGACCTTTAAGTGGTGAGGAGCTATCAATAAAACTTGCATACACGTTAACATGAGAATCATAAAAAAAAGAGAGAATAACTTGACCTGTTGGTTCACAGATTGCATCAGTATTTTCTGTTATTATTTTTCCATCAGCTTCAGTTGAACTTTCCAGAAGTTCTCTGATAAGTTTGTACCCTCTACGTCTCACAATGTTTGCAAGGTCACTCCTATCAAAAATTTTGCAAAAGAAAATGGCTTAAGATTGCAAACTTTCAAACATTAGACCTAGGTCCACCGAAGCAAAACCACAAAATGATCAAGGCCAAACGCAAACTTGCGTTATCATGTTAAAAGTTTCATTACAATAAGATCCTTTTAACTATTACAAAGTCGCAAGCGATAATCATTAGCTAGCAAGCAAACAACTAAAAATTCCATTAAAGTCGCTTCTAGAAGATGATGTAACTATTTAACATAGCATTGTCTTTAATCAATCTCATCACATGCCCATTTTATTTTTTTATTTTTTTTTTGTGAGAGGAGACCCAAACTTTTGGTCAAATCGACTGAAACTCTGACACCATATGAAATTTCATAATGGAGATACCCACAATTCTTATAAATTCTATCATAGTATTGTCTTTAATCAACATTACCTCTAACACTCATTACCCGTGAAAAGAAAATGAAATCATCTAGCAGCCCATTAATCTCTTCAAGTTCATCAGTGCATTTTAGTAAACAAAATGAATCATCTAATGAAACAGGGGAAATTTTTCAAGAATAATAATCAAAAGAACCTTCCATGCTGAGAAAACTCCTTCAAGGAGGGAACATGGTCCTCTGGAAGTCCAACCGCACCAATAAACTCCCGGATTTCATCAGTGAGCTCCTCGTTACTCTTTACCTTCCTGCTGCCTCAACATGCATTTGAGCACATATCAACTTCGGTCTTTCACATACTTACAATACCCAATTCAAAGCACAAATAAACGACATCAAATACCTAGATTTCTTGATTGAAGAAACACGAAATCTGCAGAATTTCTGAGGTGGGAATTGTTGTTGTTGTTGTTGGGGGCATAAACCTAGCTCGGGTTGTTGAAGTTTGTGCGGGTCCAACAAGAAGTGCTTGCGAGAAGAGAGCAAGGACAAGCTCGGGAATTGACAGAGAGTAGCCATGAATGTTTGGGTCACTGCGTTGCTTTCAAAATGAGGTTTTGCTCATGGAAACCTTGATATAGTTACAGCTTGGAAGCTGGTAGAAGCAGCTACCGATGAGACTGAATTGTCTCGTGCCCTCACTGAAACGCGGGACATGGAAGAAAATATCCGACATTTCCCCACCGTAGGTACTATGTAACGTATGAAAATGCTGTCACAATATCTATAAAAATATAAACGATTTTAAAGTTATTCGGTATTTTTGTAAGTTATTATATAATTTTTTAAAATTTTGCTGAAAATTCTAAAAATATCTGTTGATGAAATATTAATTTTAATTTTTTAAATGATCTCGAATTAAAGATAGATGAGTTATTATTTAAGTTATATATTATAAGTTAATATTTATGTAAATATAATTAATTATAATTTACCTATATTTTTACATTTATTTAAATTATAATATATTTAGAAATAATTATTTACATATATTTTTCAATTATATTTCTTTCATCTTTCATGTTATTTTCTATTTTCGCATATGTCGTTCTTATTTTTAAAATTGTTTTATATTTACATTATTTACACTTATTTAATATAATCTTTATATATGATAAAATTTAAATTTATGTAAATATGATATTAATCATAATATGTTCCCATTATATTTATAACATATGTTCATCTTAAGTCACAAATATCATTTTTAAATAAATAAATAAATTTAATTAGTTTACTATTATTTGTTTTAATATTTAAAAAATTTATATAAAATTTTAAAAATAATATTATTTTTTATTAATTATTGGTGAATATATTTATAAAATTAAAGTATCTATAATTTTATCATATTGATATTTTCATCCATAGGCACTACTCACTGGCACAATTTTTTTTTTCATATTTAAAATATTTTTTTGTCTTACTATAAATAAATTTAAAAAAAATACACACTCATGCTGCACAAACCTTGTAAACACGGAAATTTTCAATAATTTGAAAGTGAAAAAAAACACACACACAAATATTTAACCATTGCTCTTATACATTATTTACCCAATAACAATTTTAATTTAAATGTAGTGCATAGTTGTAGCACTGTGAGATGAAATTTCTTATCATATGTGTTACTGTACATGTAAGTTGTTTGTAAAAAGTTATAATCTATTATCATAATTTAGATATTTTCCTATATAGACTAAATATAGGTCAGTATACTAAAAAAACAAATTACTAGTAATCTTGACAAAGTCGAAAAGTCATTCGTAAGGTATAATTATAACCGATATGATCACTGCAATTTTAAATAAATATTTTAAAAAAATATTATTATTTATATTTAATTTATATATTCTTATTTTAAAAAAAAATTTCGTACCATTTCACGTTAAATATTATTCAATTAAACATCGTTCAAATTAACATATAACTATTTATTTAATATTAAATATCATCTAATTAAATCATATTCAATATTATTATGATGTTATTTTTATTATTATAAATTTAAATTCTTTTTATATAATTACCTAATTTTTTAATTTTTACTATCAAATTTCAACAAAAAAAATTAATTTTATTTCCATCATTTTGGGCACTTATTATTAGGACAAATTTTAAGATTGTTCGAAACTCCAAATTTACTGATCAATTCTACAAATCTCATGTATAAATTGAAAAATTATATTAAAATAACACATTAAATTTATAATCATAAAAATAATTTTTTTTTAATATTTTCACTCTTAAA
This sequence comes from Hippophae gyantsensis, assembly GCA_030763125.1. Taxonomy (NCBI): domain Eukaryota; kingdom Viridiplantae; phylum Streptophyta; class Magnoliopsida; order Rosales; family Elaeagnaceae; genus Hippophae; species Hippophae gyantsensis. The sequence continues at coordinate 52,973,323 of CM061033.1, forward strand.
AATAAGATTTATAAATTATTGTCTAATTAAATATAATTTAAACTAAATTACTACTATTTAAATTCGTTAAATGATAAATGATTTTTAATTGAATTCTATTTATAATTATCCAATAATATTTTGTTTTTATAATTTTTTTAAAAGAATTATACTCCAAGAATATTTTTAAGTGGATATTCTCGGTGAGATGAGAGAGATATACTTCTGATCTCATACATATCCATATATTAAAGAGTATGTATTTTTAAAATACTAACAAAAATCATCCTAAACTCGTATGTAATTACATTTCAAAGTTTACCGGTAAAAAATAAATAATTAATTTTAAATAAAAAAATTAATAAACAAATAAAACAAGTTTAACTATTTTATTATTATCAAATTTTTAAAACTTTACTTTACGTATTTTAAATTTTAAAACTTATATATAATTTTTTAAAAACCGAAGAATAAATCATATAATTAAAAATTTATGAATTAACTTGTAAAGTTTTAAAATTTAGAAAACTAAATTGTAATTTTAATATTTTGGAGTATAATGATATAGTTTAAAAATATATATTAAATAAGCTGCTGCCTGAGAGCTAGAAGAAAATGGGATATATATATTCCTTTTTTAAAAAGGAAGGGATTTGTTAAGCCTCCAATTGTATTCAATCTCTCACCACCAGCTTATATTTTTTTTGTTATACCATTTGTGTCAAAATACTCTTTTCTCTTATTCCTTAATATCGGACACCCAAATGAAAATGGACATCACATTGCTCACTTGCAATATCTAAAAAAAATCACTATAACAAATTCATTGTTTTGTTACCACAGATACTGAAATAAAATAAAATTTATATTTTCTTCATTGTATAATGAAAGAATTACAAAACATGCACCTGAACACCAAACAAAGCAGGAAAAAAAGGCAATCCATATAAAAGACCAAATACAATCTAAGCACACATTCAAATTAGGACGATTTTCCATATTCATTCTGGAAACTACTATAAGGTTTATCCCAACATGTTTATTCTTTTACTCAACGAAAATATATGGATGGAACAAAAAGAAAGCGCCCCAAGGGGCTATATGGAATTCGAACACTTGTTCATAACTTCATGATCATTCATACGGGAACATAACTGTGCCTCCAGTGTTGTACTTCTATGATAAGTCTTTTAGTTATTTCTGGGAACTCCAAGTCTTGTACGGAAATCCTCCTCCATGAGGGGAAGTCCATCACGCAACTTGATCTTTGGTTCCCAACCAAGTAGTTCCTTTGCTTTTGTGATGTCAGGCTTTCTTTGTCGAGGATCATCCGGTGTATTCTCTACTGAAATAATCTTCACATCTGTATTGATAATCTGTGTGGGTAACAAAATCAAAGTGTTTTAGTTGCATTGTTTATTATATCAAGGGATCAATATGCCTCAAGTTGAATAGATGATAAAAGGGAGAGGGAAGTGAAGTGAAACACTGACCTCCTTAACAGTCTCTGCGAGTTCAAGCATTGTAAACTCACCTACAAGTGAAGTTCTAAGTTAATAAAATTGTTCATGTTTAATAGCCATTACGAATTCATCGAAAATGTAATAACCTGGATTTCCAATGTTAATTGGTCCCGTATTGTTCCCTTCCATTAGTCTAACAAGGCCATCAACCTATAATGTTTAGTGAAAAGAACCAATTATAACCACATATTTCATGATGATTCAATCATTAAAATAAATAAAATATGTTTACCATGTCGGAGACATAACAGAAACTCCTTGTTTGTGTTCCCGGTGATTGAACTGTCAGAGACTCGCCACTACAGAGGAAAAAAACTACATGTGAGACGAATTGAACAAAAGGTTTAAGCTGCCTGGAGAAAATAACAATTGAATCGCAGTCTAAAGAGGAACATTAATTAAGTGTGGGAACAACCGTAACTTATTGGGCAAAGGGGATGGAAAATGATAACTCATAGCTGGTGCAAAATTACTGTGAGATGCTTACCGAATGGCTTGGGCTATAAAATTGCTAACAACACGACCATCATCGATATTCATGCGTGGTCCATAGGTGTTGAAGATTCTAGCAATGCGTATCTCTGATAAGAGCAGCAGACAACAATGATAAATAAACTTGTCCAGAAAACAACAAATGGTTCTTCCTTTTTCTAATAAGATGGAAGGATAGGGCATCTTACCAATCCCATGCTGCCTGTGATAATCAAACATCAAAGTTTCAGCCACTCGTTTTCCCTCATCATAGCAACTCCTGACTCCTGTAACATATATACAAGCACATAATTGAATGACACAGGTAGCTTATTGCTGTAAATTACATGCTTTTATTACTTGTAATTCTGACGCCTTTATTTTGAAAAGTTAATTACAATTCCAATAGAAAAAAAAATAGTCAAAACTTAAATTACAGTGACACCGAATCAGAACTTAAGAGAGAATTGGGTTGGAAGGTAAGCCTCATAGAAGAAAACACTTTCCGAGTTCCTAAATCCCTCCTTTACTTGATATTATTGTATGCACATTACCCAACATATGGAGGCTATAAACATGTTTTCATTATCAGTTATGGGATGAATTATGAAATTACCAATTGGGTTGACATTTCCCCAATAGTTTTCATTCTGAGGATGCACAAGAGGATCTCCATAGACCTCCGAAGTTGAGGTTAGCAAAATTCTGCAGCAAATTTTCGCACCATAAGTAAAACAATTAGTTGGTAAATAAAAATTTCAAAGAGAGAGAGTCGCTTTGAACCTTGCACCAACTCTCTTGGCAAGTCCCAGCATATTTAATGTACCAATCACGTTTGTCTTTATTGTCTGTCACACAACATTCATTCTATGTTAAAATACTACCAAATACCAGCAATTCTAATACTCATTCTTCATTATCCATTTAGGAAGAATTCTTGTAAAAGAGCACAAACAAGTAAGGGAGCGATATCAATTGCTCTATAAGATACAATTGTTATCCAAGTTCGTTCCACCAAGCCTAGTTAACTCACTTCCTGTCATAAAACAGCCATAAGATGCATCTATACGAACCTTTACAGGATTGTGTTTGTAGAAGATTGGAGAAGCCGGGCAAGCAAGATGATATATTTGATCAACCTCAACTAGCAATGGTTCTGTGACATCTGTTACGGAAAAGAAATTGTAAATGCGGACAAATAAAAGAAGTAAAAAGATGCAGACTCAAACTCATACAATTTAAGATCAACAGGAATGAGAAATCAATACCAAAAGACTATACTAACTTGAGAGAGATCAACAAATGATAACAAAACATGCACAAATATAATAAGTGTTTCTTTCCTCTCAACTTATTAGGAGTACATGGATCTTTTCAGCTGACTGCTAATATTACTAAAGCATGTCCATGGGTTAATAGAATTCAATAAGATACACAGGTAGAAAGGCATACAAATAATGTCCAAGTAACTTCAATTTATCTAAGAATAACTGATATCGGAACTTCCAAAGAAAAAACTTAAATTGTAGAAGGCCAAGAGCTTTATGATAAATGAAAACATTATCAAACTAACGGTTGTAAGATACCCCTGACAAAAGATAAGGTAACTGGTTGTGCAACCTCCGAGATACCAACTAAAAAGACATACCATGACGAATAAGCTCAAATCTTGGGTGACCAATCCATCTCTTTAGGTTATCCTTTGAACCAGTGAAGTAGTTATCAACAACGATAACCTATATCGCAGAGATTAAAAAAAATAGATATGAATGTATAATACATTTGGGGAGCAAGTGTGCCTAACATACAATGAAGTGCAATAGCAGCTCGTATATGCAAGAGAATGCCACCTTTATAACTCTTCTATGAAAAAGACTGGGAGACCTAAAATAACAAAAGACAGACTTTTACCTCGTTCTTTTCATTTTCCATCAACTTGTCCACCAGATGAGAACCAATAAATCCAGCTCCTCCGGTTATTAAGATTCTCATATTGGCCTGCCATCAGAAATTGTAAAGTGTGTAAGCCATGATACTCAAAAGAAAAGGGCAAATAGCCCCCAAAACCACCAGATTTTGTAGCAAGTATAGGAAGTAATACATTTACAAATAAATTAAGAATAAAATAATTTATTAAAAATTAGAAATATATATAAATATAAATACAAAATTTAAATAAATAATAATGGAGATTTATGTATTACATACTTAACATAATTTTTTCACATAATTTTTTCATAGATAATTGTAAAGTGTTTCGTCGGAGGAAGGTAACTCTAGATTAAAAAAAATTCTCTTTCCGTCTCAGCCGCTCTCTCTCTCTCTCTTTTTCTCTTTTTTTTTTTCTATTTCTTTTTTTTTTCTTGTCTCTCTTTCTTTCTTCCTTTTCTTTTCTTCTCCGCTGTGCTCTGTTTTTTCTCAGTTTTTCCTCTCTGTTTTTCTTCTTCTTCTTCTCTGAACTGGTATATGCCCATAATAAACGGAAAAGAGTTTCTTCAATTCAGAAACGCAAAATTAAAAGCTTGAAGCAGAGAAACGGAAATTCAAAAATTTCAAATTGAAGAAAATGAAAGGGAAATTGAAGATGAAAAGTTTACAATTTTTTAGTTCATAAATTTCTAACAGTAAGTTATTCGTGTATTAATAGTTACAGATTCAGATGGTGCGGATAGGATATAAACAACAAGAGAGAGAACTAATATATCAAAATGAACAAAATAAACTAATTCCAAGGATCATAAATAGATTTGAAATGGGTCTACCTGAAAAAATTTGGCATTTCTCAGAGGAGATGGTGTTGGAGGTGGTTTTGTGGTTGCATTGTTAACTCCATTCGAAGCTTCCTTTGCCATTACTCAGACCTTTATTTGATTCCTGCGCTCCAAATAATGAGCTAATTTTACAAACAAATATAACAAAAATCCCATAAGATATAAATTCCCAACATACTTGAATAACAAAATCTCAGTCGATCTAGGATTCTTAATATGGAAAATAGTTCAGGAATCCTAATTACCACCGTATTCATCAGACCTCTGATTTTTGCACCCTTGTATCAGAATAACCTAAATAACGAACTTAAATCCCAAAGAGTGTTGAAGACACTCTCCTCAATAAAAATTACGAAATTGATTAGCATGAAAGAAAGAAATCATTTTCAGACTTTTAAATAAAAATCAAAGATGTTCACATCACCTGACCGCTCAAAGCAATTCCCAAAATGCAATATGCGTTTATGCTATGCACAAGTATAGTGTCAGATTAAGGATCTTTTTATATGTAACTGGTTGGGCTAAAACTGAAGTTTAATAATAATAATAATAATGGTAATTAAATAAATAAATAACTACCAAATTGTACCAACTAGAGAGAGGGGGTACCACATCCTTCAAAAATACGAAAAGTAGAAAGTCATCAAGCCTCTCTGCCATGAAAATAGACCCCACACTGAACTATAATTCAGATCTGAAATCTGAATCTAGAGAATACAATTCATTGAGGCTTCAAACAAGCCCCACAAAATTTCGAAATCTAAATCATCCCCACCAAAAAAAAGGAAGAAAGGAAGAAAGGAAGAAAGGAAAATCGAAAATAGTGTAATTACAAATTACCTATGATGAGAAAATGAATGAACTTTCAAAATCTGAGGCTCTTGCTTTCTACTCAAATCGAAGAAAGTTTAAAGCGTATACGTATATTTTGTTGTGTCAATCCATATCTCCTCGCGTTTGTGTAGAGAACACTGACTAGTTTAGTAAGCACAAAGCCACAACGAAGTAACTGAAAATCGCGGTGTAATAACGAAAATTTGGCTGGGTTCAGTATTACTGTAAATAGAAATTTGCATGCAATCGGGTCTCGGTGACCAATAAACATCACTGTGTCATAATTGTGCATTTTAATAATGTATAATTTAAATGATAATTATTCTTAAAAATTTGATTTTTTTAAAATAAATAAAATTGATAAAATATGATGCGTAATTAAAATATTGAAATTTTGGTTAATATAAATAAAATATATATTAATATAATTATTTTGTATATATATAATTATATAATTATATAAAAAATATATAATTTTAATAATAAAATACCATAAATTATATAATTAAATTAAATTTTATTTATTTTTATTTTAAAATATGTGTTAAATAATTAAAAAATAAAAATTAATGTTAATGTTAATATTTTAAATAATATAGTAAAATAATAATTAAATTTATTTATTTTTTAAAATAAATATATTTTTAAATAAATATTAAAAATAAAAGCGTGGTTAAAATGTAAAAAAATTACTAACTATTCATAACCAATGATTATTAATTGAATGTAATTAAATTTGATATAATATGATTATAATTATTAACATAACAATTCTCATTCATTTATACACGGTATCTAGTGAAATTTTTTTTTATGTTTCTAATCTTAAATTAAAAAGTAATAAAAAATAAAAATAAAACTATTAAATTTTAAATTATAGAAATAATATTTTATATTCTTATATATTTTTATTATTAAAAAAATTTAATATATTATTTTATTTTGAATTTCGTTTAATGAAATGTTATTTAAATTTTACTACGATCATTTATATTTGTTAAATGTTAAATGTTATTCAATTGAATTCGTTTAATATTATTATATAATATTTTTATTTATAAATTTTAAAGGTATTATTTTTTTAATTTCTTAAATTATAATATAATTGATATTTTTAAAATAAAAATGATTAATATCAAAATATTTTAAATTTTATACTCATAATTTAATAATAAGGTATTTATAAAAATGTAGTAATTTTTTTTTACCATATTGCTACCTAATTATAATTGTGTAGGGTAATGATAATATTTTTATTAGATATTTGAAAAATTAAAATGTCATTAGAGCTAATCTAATTAGCTTATTTTTAAAAATAGTGCTTACTTGTTATTATGATCCAATAACATATAATTCAACATGAAATATCAAAATAAAATAAATCTATTTATATTATATATTAATTATAAATATATATTTCATATAATTTATTAAAATATTAATTATAATCATTATTAAATTTTATTTTAATTAAAATTATAATAGTGTTATTGTTGTTTATAAAAATTAAACATACACTTAATATTTTAAATATTTTCTTTCAATACTAATAATATATTGTTTACTTGATTAAAAAAAAGATAATTATTAATATTTTAAATATTAATAATTTATTATTCAATTAATAAAAAATAATATTGTGAAATTAAGAACAATAATAATTATTATTCTAAAATATATTATAAATTTTTTTCAAAATTAATATTTTAAATTGATTTTAAGATATTTTTTAATATTTTAAATATTATTAATTTATTAATTAATTGGTATAAAAATATAATTATTAATATTTTAAATATGAATAATTTATTATGTAATTGATGGAAAATAAAATTTTAAATAAATTATATAATTACCAAGGAAGCAAGGGTAATAATTATTACTCTAAAAATTTATAAATAATAATTCAGAATTTGACTTATATTTGGTATTTTTTTCTTTATGAGATGTCAATTTAGTTCATGTTGCATTAGTATATAATATCAAATTATCTGGTAGGCTAGTATATAAAGAGAAGAACTCTTCCATTTATCCCGGTAAGGAAAATAAATTAAGGTTATTACTAATAACATGTAGCCAATTACTGCCCATGATTCCATGAATCACATACATATATTTTTGGGTGTGCGTTTTTATTTTTTGATCCATGTGGGCGCGTTTAAAATACCATAATTTTCTAGTCAGTGCCATCTTGTTTCGCTAACAAAGTTTTTAAGTGGGCTATCAACCAAAAGCCCAGTAATCCTGATGGGCCAAGCAGTAATCGATTGAGATATGGGAAGTAGCAAAGACAAATCACTTTCGTAAGACTTTTATTGGAACTTGATTAGGTTTTAAAAAGATGGGATCGAATAATTAGAAAAATTATATATATATTTTACATAGGATGAGAATTATTGATTTATTAATAATATTTTTTTAATAATCGTTAAGTATTAAATTTTAAATTAGTTGGATCATTAATATATATATATTTTTTTAATTTTTCACAACTATAATTTTTAATAACAATTTTTTGGTATATGTAAGTACCCGCCGAATCTTTTACTCCTTGATATTGTGTCCCCGCCATCTCATTAAGAGTTTGCAGTCGCCGTTGGAGATCTGGGCCTAATCCTCGACGTTTTCTGCTTCTGGTCAACCCAAGGTATCGATCTTTCTCTCAATATGTCTATGAATCTTAGATCGTAGATGTTTCTATGTTTTTTTTTTGTCCCGAGTATAAATTTTTTTTTCCATCCAATTGCATTTCCTCTATATTTCATGATTTTAGACTAAAATTAGGATACGACTTACGCTAGATCTCTTTGTTTTGGTTGCTTACTGGTTCGGGAAACGCCATTAATTTCGTCCTCTTTCTTTGACCCTATCGAATCTGGGAGCTCCCAGTTAAGTGAAAAATTTGGAGAGTGTCGTATAAGATGATTGCATAGCGGAGTGGATATGGCGTTAGATGGTTTTGTATCCCACTGCGATCGTAATCCTGGAATATAGTTCCAATTTTTTTTTAGCTACTGGTATTGGACTTCGATTGTCAGAGGATTTGAAATTTAGTGCCTTGTCGTTTTTTGAGTTCATAATTGGCTCGTTTCTTAACATGTTTTCTTTTCTTGTGTTTAAAAATTAAAACTAGTTTTTTATTCTAATTCATTCATGCTCTGTTTGTTTGGAGGGAATGGAAAGAAATCAGAATTTATTCCTTTCTTTTGTGTGTTTGATTCTTTTTATTTGTGTATTTGTGTGTTTAATTGGATCGGTTCCTTTAGAAATCATGATTCTATTTTCATCTCAATTTTTTTTATTTTACCCTCACCTCAAATATAATCACAAACTTTAAACCTTAAACTCTAAATCTCAAAACCCTAAATCTTAAATCCCAAAACCCAAAACCCAAAACCATTAACCTTAAACCCCAAATCCCAAAATCTAAAATCCCAAAACCTAAAACCTAAAACCCTAAAACCTAAATCCCAAAACTCTAAATCCCAAAACCCTAAACCCTAAACCTTAAATCCTAAAACCCTAAACTTTAAACCCTAAACCCTAAACACAAAACCCAAAACCCCAAATCCCAAACCCCAAACCCCAAACCCAAATCCCAAAACCCTAAATCCTAAACCTTAAACTCTAAATCCCAAATCCTAAAACCCTAAACCCTAAATCCCAAATCCTAAAACCCTAAACCCTATTTAGAAAAATAATAATTTTAACCCTAAACCTTAACCCACAAATATAACCCTAAATCCTAAATCCTAAATCCTAAACCCTAAACCCTAAACCTTAAACCCCAAATCCCTAAACCCTAAATCCTAAATCACAAACCTCAAAACCCTATTTAGAAAAATAATAATTTTAATAATATATTTTCTTTTTAAGTAATAATTATTTAGAAAAATAATTATTTCAATAATATATTTTGTCTGACGAAAAAATAATAATTAAATGATTTTATTTAAACTTTACTGAATATAAGGATATTAAGGTAATTTACGGTTTTTTTCATTCCATATTATTTCATTCTAGTGGCAAACCAAACATTGTAATATTGTTTCTTTTTTTGATTCCATTGGTCAAACCAAACAACATTGTTTTCTTTTCATTCTGATTCTGATTCTGATTCCGATTCCATTCTGTGAATCAAACGCCACCTTAGAGAAAAAAATCTATTAGCAAAAGAATATGTTTTCTTCTTCCATTCATTTCCTTTCAATTAAAAAAATAAAGAAGAAATAAAGTTAAGTAATTAATGAAAAAGTAACTTGGAACATGATTTTTAAAACTTTTTTTAGTTTTAAAAAGTAATAAAAATGTGTATCATAAATATAATTGAGTTTCATCTTAATTTTGAATTTGAAAATGAAATTAATTATCAAACAATACTCATTTTAAAAACTTCACTCAAAAAGCTGGAACTTGAAACCCTTTAGTAGCCTTTGGCCCTCTGCTATCTACCGGCAATCTTGTTCTTTTATTTTCTCTATTTATAGGTTGAAAACATTGTTGTCTCACTCGTTATTTTAACATTGTTGTCTCACTCGTTATTTTAAATTTAGAATCAATTTTAATTAAATATTTGGTGTGTAGATTTTGTAGTAAGCCTCAATTAACTGAAAATCAACATGCAAATTTTATTATTATTTGAGAAGAAGATAGAATCTTTATTCATCATCATGAGAGGTTATAGTTTCAGTTTGCTTTTTATTGAGGCAATCTTCCTATCATTACCCTGAAAATATATATGATTCATCATCCTGTTGAGGATTTGAAGGACTGAAGTTTGAAGCAGCGAAGCTCAAAAATCAAAGTAGATGCCAGAATTCTTCATCACTGGATAAATGGTTCTGTCAGATTTATAGTCACTCAAAGATATGAATGTTACTGATTTAGGGATAATTTTATGTACCTTTGTCAAGTTTTTATCATATTGCATGCATCTCCCACCCTTTTTAGAGGATAGGCACAAACCTCTTTTGAAGTTTCTCATTTTTTTTAATGAATTGCTTTCAAAGTTCAGGCATCTCCCATGCCTGGCCCTAGAATCCTTCTCAGATGGTAGTTTGTGAAGTGAAGAATTTACCAAAACTGGGCATGTGACATATTTCAAGTTTTTCATGAAATTTATCCTCATCATCTTAGTTGGCTGAGTTTTACGTGCCTGTAGTATATCTTTGTCCATAAAGAGTTTAGGATTTACTACTTGTTAGCTTGTAATTCATAATTAGGCACTCTAGATTTTTGGAACAATCAACACTTGGATTTGACTGCTGACCAGTCTGAATAATCGTGAAATTATTGTTTGCACTAATCTAATGTTTTCATCTTTTACTTGTTCTGATCCCAAATATGTGAAATTATTGTCAACTTTCCTTTTTATTGTTGTTCAACAAGGCCAGTGATTGATTTCAGTTTTCAGTTTTACTTGTTTTAAAAAATGACTTCTTTCACTGTTTATTAACATATTTTACAAAATACTGTCTCAATTCATCCTTCCTGTTTATAGTTGACTAAAAATGACGTTGCTCTAAGCTAGAAGCTGTTTTTTTTTATCAAAGTAATCTGATTATCTCAGAATATAGTTATGGTTCGTTGACATTTTTTTGTTCTTCAGATGATTAATGATCAGGAGCTTGGTGTTCTTGCCAACTTTCTTGGCATTTTTATATTCTTGATGGTGATTGCCTACCACTATGTGATTGCGGACCCCAAATATGAAGGAATCTGAAAGTTTTTGGAGTTCTACGTGTATGGAAGTACCAGATATGCATTTCTACTTAATTGGATAACAGTTAAACGATATCACATATCATTACGCCTTGAACTATTTTAGGTGTTTTTGCACACTCGATTAAATAGTAAGCTTGTCATTTTTGTTGTTGCTACATGCTAAATATGCTAGTTTATAGTTGTTAGCATCATCAGGCATGTACTATACTGTGCATTTACTAAGTTTGATGCTAGTAGTGTGTCTTGATATTGCCTGCTCAATTTTCTGCTAATGAAAACGTGAGGGTTTCAACTTTCGATTATGATCATTTATCATTTTCTCTACTTTCGTGATTGAGTTCCATGTTGTTGAACAAGGTTCTATTATCAAATATATTTAATAAGATCTTCATTTTGAAAAAGCTATTGGATTTCCCTAGTACAAGATTTTATTAAAAAAAATTAGTCCAATCGATAAATGCCATTTGGGTGGGGAGGAGGCGGAATTGGTGGGACTTTCTTTATACTGAGGGATAGACGATTCTCACCGTTTATTAAACTGTTAATAAAAATATGGCTAACATAACAAACTGATCTCGTGCCATAAGACATGTAAGAATAATATGTTAGGTGCAATAGGTGCAAAATTATAACTCAAGATCAAATGGTAATTTTATTTGCAATAAGTTAATATAAAATAACAACTGATATGATATTTATGTAGTTATTTAGTTATTTATTACTTAAGGTACTCAAATCCAATTTATTATGTGACATAATCTGTTGTATAATAATAAATGGATTTTTTTCAAAATCAAAAGGTACTCTCTGTATGCCCTGATAGGAAATTAGAAGTGTAGAATCTGCGACTCAAACCAGAAAATTTAGACTACTAGTTAGCTAGCTAGCCAAAATACGAAAACAAGTGGAACTCAAATCAAACTCTAATATCCGGGAAAGGATAGAACTATCAATTTTCTCTCTTTAAAAAAAAAAGTAATAAAAAAAAAACTGTCGTTTTATCCTCTCACTGACAAATTCTACGCGCTAAACATGGAAACGAGAGCCGTTGATTACGAAACAGACGACCCTAAAGCCCGAAAACAGAGATGCCAAACCAAGGAAGAGGAAGCCGGTAAATCCTAAGGCGATGGAGATGTCGGCTTGGATGCAGAAGGCATTATTTTCCGTACACGTGTTCATACCTTTCAGCACTCTAGCGAGAGCCGTTCCTGCCGAGTCCGCAGACAATAACATATACGCGAATACCTACACAATCATTGCTCGTATTGTATAAAAAATGAAAAGTTTCTAGGAGGAGAAAAAAAAGATAGTAGTAAGCGTGTAGGGAGCAGTTGAACCTGGTCATGACCAAAATCGAACCAGACCTGTAACATTTCGGGAAACAGAGTGGTTTCTTTTGATATTTCCCAAACTGAAGCGACCATTTCGAACAGAGAGTACAATGCCACCACCGCATTCGCAGCAAATACATATCTGCCCAGGTTGCCAAGATAAATTCAAAAGTTATTTTATTAAAATATTTTGAATTTAGTTTCTGAGATTTGAACTTGAATTTTGAGGAAAAAGTTGTCAGATTGTCAAATAGATATGAATATTTTAAAAGCGGGAAAACAAAACAGAAGATAATGAATTTTTTAAAGCATTTGTATTTACTTTCAAATAGTTAATCTAATCAGCGCAAAAAGCTACATAAAATTATAATAAAAATAACAAAGAGGAGAATGTAAAGAGGCAAACTGTTCATTATCATACGATTTCAGATGCGAAGAAATTTGAAATGGTAAATGAGGAATAAAAAATTAGTAAACAAACAGAGGAAATAATTGAAGAAGAAACAATTACCTGAAAGCGTCAAAATCGTACCAATGAAGCGAAGAGGAGCCACGAGAGTTGGTGAGCATGAATACGGCAGAAGCCAGAGAGAAGGAGAAGGAAGCAAGTCGAAAGACGAGAATGAGAAGATTGAAGCGCCTAAGCTTCTGGACGGAAACTGTGGAATGAAACGGATGAGTTGAGACTCTGTGCTGATAGTGACGATGTGTTGGAGAAGGTGTCTCGCTGTTACGAGCAGATCTCATGGCTATTTTGATTGTTGAGATATTGAAAGCAGAGCAAGTGAGAAATCATGAGAAGGAAAAAGGTGGAACTGGGGAATTAAGGAAGAGAGGTTGGGTCACGAGAGAGAGAGAGAGAGAGAGAGAACATGAGTTCCATGAGAGAAAGAAGAAGGAAAAAGTGTGGGGAAACAAGAACTCATTAAATGTAATTTTGATAATTTTGATATTTTTTATTCATATTTTTATTATTAAAATATTTTTTAACCAATTATTTATATTAAAAATTAATATTTTTAATAAAAATATTTAAACTAAATTTAAAAAATATACATAAATAAGATAATAAAGTTATAACTTTACTTAAATTTTATAATTAAATTCACAAATTATTAATTAAAATAAAAATTTATTAAAATTAATAATTTTATTTTTTTATATTTATTCGTTAATAAATATTAATATCATTTAAATTTATATTAATATATTTTTTCTTATATATTATTAAATTAGAAGAAATAGTGATTATATAAAAATTAGCTTTATATATATCAAGTTAATTATTTAAAGATATGTTATAATAAGTTTTTTTTTTCCGCTAATTGATATGTAATAATAAGGTGGACTAAGCCATACATGAAAAAACATTTTTGTTGTGTGAAAAGAAAAAAAGTTAGGGAATAAACAACAAAAGCAAATAAGAAAGTGAGAGAAAGAAGATAAAGTATGAGGGTATTCTATTCTGTTCTCGCAAAAAGAGAGAAGAAGGGTTACAAAAACAGCGGCCAGACAACAAGCAGGAATTGTGTGGTAACTGGTCAATGAGGTGAGTTTTTTTTTACTCGATTGTTATAAAAATATTTAATTTATTATAATTATATTTATAATAGATAAAAATATATTTAATTATATATTTTTTAAAGTTATAATTATATTTTAAATATATAAATAATGATATAATTATATTTTAAATTTATACGTTATATCATAATTATAACAAAATAATTTTTTTAAATATTTGTATAAATTATTTCGATTATAAAATATAATTAACCTATAAATTTGCTAGTTTTGATGGTGAATTTTTTATTTTAATTTATTTTTTTAAATGTTTGAATTAAATTAAATAATTTTCTAATGAAAATTAAGTTAAATGAGGATAAATATTCTATAATAATGATTTTTTTTCCATTTTTTAATTAATTCAGCTTAACAAAACAAGAAAAGATTTTTGAATTCAAGACAGCTTATCTCGAACTTACATTTTTAAGTGGATAAAGATCTATAATAGAACAATGAACGTACATAATTTTTTTTCTTAATTTTGAAAAATAAAAATAAAAATATCCATTTATCACAAAATATATAGAATAAAAGACCGATTGCATTTATTTTTGTAGAAGCTTAGAATTGGCATATTAATATAATTGGATCAGATTCAATCTTTGCTCCCCAACATCCTAGCCTTTAAGGCAATTGTGATACTTTATTATCTTATGTTCGTTTTTTTTTTAATTATCTTATTTTGTTTTTTTTGTTTATTCTTTATTACGAACTCTGAACTTCGTTGTCAGACTTCACTTTGATTCTTTTATTTTTGTTGCTCTGTGACAAAGAAAGAGTTTAATTCTTTTGTGATTTTTAAACTCGTTTTTTTTATTCTCTCTCTTTCAAATTTAATTTTCATTATTCTATGACTGGGATGCTGTCAAATTTTATAAAATTTAAATAAATTAAATTAAATTATTCTTATATATAAAATTAGATTAGGTCCTATTAAGCCGATCTAATTTAATTAAATTAAAATTATTTAAAATATATATTTAATTAATTTTTAACACATTATTAATCTATTTTATTTTAATTCAAAATATCACTTCAATAAAAATAAAAATTTTATTTATTCATCTACTCTCAATTAAAACAATTAAAAAATTATTATTTTTAATTATATTATGACCAACCAAACAGTAATTTTTTAATTTTTGATATATTTTTAATCCTTTTATTCTAATTAAAAATATGATTACCCTACAATAATAACAAAAAATAATAATAACATTTTTATTTGTTCATCTACTCTCTCGATTAAAATAATTAATTTTTTTTACTGTTTTTTAGATATTGAATTTGAAAACATATTTATAATAATAAATTTAGACGATAAAATATATATAATCCTACGTTTGTAAAATATAAATATAAATTATAAATATGAACTATATTAGTTAAATAATTTAAATTTTTACCGACCAATTCAAACTAAATATCTTTAAATTAAAATGTTCCAAACAATCTAATCTTCTAATCTGACACAAATCTGATTTATCAGTTTTTTCTGTTTAGGGTAAAAGAGACGACAAAAAAACCGCTTATGGCCATTTACATATTTTCCAGAACTTAATCCTACAAATATTACAAAAGCAAGAAAAAAAAAATTGTAGAGAGAAAGTTAATAATCATAATGCACTATATATACCCTCCGTCATCGTCTCCTCGGCCATAACATTCGTACTTTGAAGAACCCCGTGAAAAAATCAATGTTTGAAGAAATAATCAGAAGAAAAAATAAATGTTTTTCTTCGTATATTTTCTTAATTTGTATCGAAAATTTACATTTATTTATATAAAAAAATATCAATTACTATTTCACCAACCACCATGATTGAATTGCATGGTTTACGGCTGCTTGGTAGGTGCCGTGTATATTAGAAAAAATGTTTAGCGTCGGTGTAGTGTTTGTTAAATTGTGTTGCAGTGTTTGTTGAATTCAACACTCCCCCTCAAGTTGGTGCATAGATGTCTTTCATGCCCAACTTGACTGAAACTTCTGTGAATACTCGATATGAGACTGCTTTAGTGAGGATATCAACCAATTGATCTTCTCACTTAATTTTTGGCAATTCCAATGAATTTTCTTCTAACTTTTCCTTAATGAAGAACCGATCGACTTCAACATGTTTTGTACGATCGTGTTGAACTAGATTATGAGCAATATCACATGCTGCTTTATTGTCACAAAATAACTTAATTGATTCTTTAGAAGGATATCCCAAATCTTTCAAGAGAGATTGTAACCATAAGGCCTCACAAAGTCCAAGTGCCATGCCTTTGTATTCAGCCTCTGCGCTTGAACGGGCAACAACATGTTGTTTCTTATTTCTCCATCTTACAAGGTTTCCCCCTACAAAAGTGAAGTAGCCTGATGTAGATCGCCTATCATTTATTGATCCAGCCCAATCAGCATCCGTATATACTTCTATTCTTTGGAACTCTGAGTTTTTAGTAAACAATACTCCTTTTCTAGGAGCAGACTTTAAATACCTCAAAATACGAATAACTGCATTCATATGTTGTTCTCCAGGATTATGCATAAATTGGCTGACAATACTTAAAGCATAGGCAAGATCTGGTCTTGTGTGTGCCAAATACATCAACCTTCCAACAAGCCTTTGGTATCTTTCTTTATTTGTTGGAACTTGATCAACCTTGATACATAACTTTAATCCTTCCTCTCTTTGGTGTATTAGGCGGTTGACATGCCGACATACCAGTTTCTTTTAATAAATCTAAGGCATACTTCCTTTGAGATAAGAAGATTCCTTCTTTTGATCGAGAAACCTCAATCCCAAGAAAATATTTTAAGGAACCAAGGTCCTTTATTTCAAATTCCTAGGACAAATAACTTTGGAGAGCTTTCCTTTCTTCAAGATCATTTCCTGTTACTATCATATCATCAACATATACAATAAGTGTAGTGATCTTACCATACCCTTTTTTCAGAAATAAAGTATGGTCTGAATTGCTTTGTTTGTAGCCAAATGCCTTCATTGATTTTGTGAACCTACCAAACCATGCTCTTGGGGATTGTTTCAATCCATACAGTGATTTTTTTAATTTACACACCTTTTCATCATGGATTTTGGATTTCTTGATTCCTGGTGGTAAATCCATGTAGACTTCTTCAATTAAATCTCCATGTAGAAAGGCATTTTTTACATCAAACTGATATAATGGCTAATCTAAATTTACAACTAGAGATACCAAGACTCGAACAGTGTTAATTTTGGCTACATGTGCAAATGTTTCTGTATAGTCGATCCCATATGTCTGAGTGTATCCTTTTGCCACCAATCTTGCTTTATAGCGTTCAATCATACCATCTGCTTGATACTTTATTGAAAAAATCCATCGACATCAAACAATTTTCTTTGTTGGTGGACGATCGACAAGTTCCCAAGTTTTATTTATTTCTAAGAATCTTAGTTCTTCATTCATAGCATCTTTCCATTTTGGGTCAGCTAAAGCTTCCTGCACACTGTTAAGAATAGATACAGCAAATAATTGATTCACAAATGATACGTTTGATTTTGACAAACGATGTTTAGACATATAGTTACTCATGAGATATTTGACTTTACTAGAAATCTCAGGTTCATACATGGCTTTAGGAATACCTCTGTTAGGACGTGATGTAAGTATTTTTTTGGCTGGTTCAATAGTTGGAACATTCTCTACAAACGATTGGTTAGGTATATCAGCAGCTTGTGGAGAAGGAAACTCGTACTCACTTAGTGGTAGTAAGGAACTTGCTTGATGATCTTGAAGTTGATGAGGACTTGATTCCATTTCCCTTGAGTCTTTTCTATATTGAGAGTTATTACCATCTGAATTCAAGTTATTTGTATTTTCCTCACATATAATTTGTCTTTCTTCATAAGGAAACAATTTATATGTAAGGGTCTGAATTTCAGCATGGTTGTACTCCGCGAAATTCGGTGTAGAGAGAAATACATTGTATCTTCATGAAAAATAACATCCATAGTAGTAATCATTTGTTTTGTAGGAGGATGATAACAACGATACCCTTTTTGTTGTATGGCATATCCCATAAAAACACAACGTATTGCTCGTGGATCCAACTTGCTACGTTGTTGTTTATGTAGGTGTACAAATGCCACACAACCAAAGACATGAGGAGGTAAATTGCGAACATTTGGTGCAACAATTGCTTCAGTGATGGCTTGTAGTGGTGTTTGGAAGTTAATAGGACTGGAAGGTACCCGATTAATCAAATATGCAGCAGAAGTAAGTGCTTTTCCCCAATAAGATAATGACATATTAGCTTCGATCAATGAGGCACGGACAACTTCCAACAAGTGTCGATTTTTTCTTTCTACAACTCCATTTTGTTGAGGTGTATCAACACAAGTAGTTTGATGAATAATGCCTTCTGATCGAAGATATTCTTGAAGCTCAGAACTTTTATATTCTCCTCCATTGTCACTTCTTAGAACTTGAATCTGTGTTTTATATTGAGTACAAACCATTTTATGAAATTTTCTAAATAAGATGTTTACCTCACTTTTAGATTTCATTAAACAGACCCAAGTCATTCTACTAAAATCATCAATAAATGTAACAAACCAACGTGATCCTCCCAACGTAGAGACTTTGGAAGGACCCCATACATCAGAATGTATAACCATAAACGGAAATAGACTTTTATTTAAGGTTACAGGAAATGAGGAACGATGATTTTTTGCTAGTTTACAGACATCACACTTTAAAGTAGAAAGATCTAAGCTCAAAAATAAACTTGGAAATAATTTCTTTAAATATCCAAAAGACGCATGACCTAATCTCCTATGCCATAGCCATATATTTGATTCATCTTTGTTAGATCCAGTTGCTACCAATGCATGATTTGTTGAATCTAAGTCCAAATAATACAGGTTTCCTTGCCTAACACCACGACCAATCGTTTGCTTTGTTTGAATGTCCTTGAACACACAAAAGTCAGGCCAAAAAATAACAAAACAAGATAAAGTAGTGGTTATTTGAGAAATAGATATAAGGTTATACTCTAAAGAGGGAACAACTAGTACTGAGTCTAAATTCAAAGTATTAGTGAGAGACAAAGATCTTTCCCCAATGACTGGGGTTGTGTTACCATTGGCAGTGCAAACAGTTTTGTGTGAGGATGATTTTTGAGATTTGTCTAGAATCGAATGTCATATGATCAGTTGCACCTGAATCAATTATCCATGTATTATTAAAAACAGGAGAAAAAACTTTAAGCATCTTACCAACATGTGCTGAGGAGGTTGCAACATGATCCTTTGTTGTTTCAACAATGGTGGCAGTAGACATCTGTCGTGGATTTTTCTTTCGAGAGTCACGGTTGTGATCCCACCAATCAGGATATCCCATCAATTCAAAACATCGTTCTTTTGTATGACCCTTTTGATGACAATGGGTACATTTAAATGATGATTTATCAATCACCTTTCGTTCTTGCTGATTGGAAAAAGAACAATTTTTAGATATCATGGCGAAAGCGTCAACATCTCTAGATTTTTCCTTCAATGAGATTCGACGTACTACCTCCCGTCGAATCAAGGAATAACAACCTTCTAAATCTGGGATAGTTTCTTTTCGCAAAATTTCTCCACGAACCTGCTCAAACTCATCATCTAATCCAGCAAGGAAAATATGTATCCTTAGTCTTTCAACAGACTCTTGATATGATATTAGATCATGAGGGTCTTTCATGACCACCTTATCACGATGGTCTAGCTCTTGGAAAATTTCAGTCAACTCTCCATAATACTCTGAAAGTGATTTTCCATTTTGTCTAGAAGTAAAGGCTTTTTGGTTTAAGACAAATACCTGTAATTCTTCACTTCCATCATAGAATGTTTTTGCCAAAGCACCCCAAATTTCAAGAGCAGTAGGTATACGTAAATATCGCTTCATGATTTCTGGACTCATTGACATAAGTATCCATCTCTTCACTTTTTGATTTTCTGCATACCACTTGTTATAATTGTTTGATGTTTTTTCTGGTTGCAAATTTTTGTCATGAATATAAAAAAGTTTTTCTCTCTCTGCAATATGCATTTCTATTATTTGAGACCAAACATCATAATTAGTCTCAGTAAGAACAATTCCAGAATAAAAACACCTTCAGATTGAACAGATTGTACAACAATTGGATTTGATTGCTCCATAGGTAATGAAATTATACCCTCTGTCATGATATTATGGTAACCAAACTAGAAAATGGTGTAATAATTTTAGGACTAAATTTTTTTTTTGTATTTTTTTTTCTTTGCTGTTTTTTTAATATATATTTATACTAAACCGGATAAAAAACCATAAAACCGGTTCAAAATTGGTTTAAAAACTTGAAAAAATGAACCAAACCGGTTTTAGAAATACAGAACCGGAAAAAACCGGGTTCAGACCATTAAAATGGACCGAAGCGGCCAAAAATATAAAAACTGTGAAAAACTGAGAAAACCGAGTTCAACCGAACCGCTGGCCGGACCAACCTGAACCGAACCGAGGTGACCTGAACAGAACCAAGGTACGAGCCGGCTACGCCCTCGAGCCGGACCAAGCCGCGCTGAGCCAAGCCGAGCCGGATGAGCCGAGCCGAGCCGAGCCGGATAACACGTCATCATCTTCAACCTCCAGACGGCGCGTGGCAAATGGGTCCTTTACTTCAGGAGGCACGTGGGGGCACGTGGGTAGCTTTTCTTCTACTCTATTTTTACCAAAATGTTCAAAATTGTGTTTAGAGTAATCTGGTAAAATTAGGTGGGAGAAATACTGCTTTAAAAATGATGTTTTTAATTAATATTTGTACAAGTGTTTGAATGAGAAATTTTTTTTTTTCACGAGAAGTATTTTCAGAGAAAGAAATCTCTGTTTTAGAGAACAAGAGTTTCAAATTTGTATAAAGCAACGACTTGGCTCTGATACCATGAAGAAATCAATGTTTGAAGAAATAATCAGAAGAAGAAATAAACGTTTTCCTTCGTATATTTTCTTAATTTGTATCGGAAATTTACATTTGTTTATATAGACAAATATCAATTACTATTTCACCAACCACCATGATTGAATTGCATGGTTTACAGTTGTTTGGTAGGCGCCGTGTATATTGGAAAAAATGTTTGGCGTCGGTGCAGTGTTTGTTGAATTGTGTTGCAGTGTTTGTTGAATTGTGTTGCAGTGTTTGTTGAATTGTGTTGCAGTGTTTGTTGAATTCAACACCCTACATATTCCGTTCTGTCTCACCTCGCCGTTTTGCTAGGCTTCCAGATAAAGCTAGAATGGAGAGTAGCCATGGCCGGAAAAGGTGACGGGCCAGCAATCAGTATCCATCTGGTTACGGTTTACTCATGTGTTGGAGTTTGGCAACACGACCGTGTTGAGATCATTGCTAATGACCAAATGTAATAGAACAACGCCGTCTTATGTCGCATTCACTGACACCGAGAGATTGATCGTTGATGCCGTCAACCAGGTATCACCGTCTTGGTAAATGTTTGATATTATATATGTAACGGACATACGACCAAAGATGTATAGATATCCTATTAGAATATAGCAAGATTATAGGGTTGATTTACCGATGAACTAAGCCCGAGGAGCTTGGTAAAGTGTATAACCCAATCGACTAGAATACCTCGTTATCCAACTACGAGGTTATAGATATTAAGACTTAATAAAATTACGAAATCTCGACGTAATCATGATCCTCTTACTCCAATGACAACTTGAGAAAGTTACTTAGAAACTTAGGGTGACTTAGATGCAATGACCTCGTTATGTAACACTTAGAGCAATCTGTTTTCTGTTTAAATTAATTTGTGTGCAATTTTATCACACGTGTAACGGTATACCTAAGTCACTTAATACATACCCTGTTATGTATGTATGATGTTATACATATGTATACCTTAAATGAGGAGAATACATTATCTATTTATTGTAAGTCCCTCCTACATTTAAGAGGAAGAAAACATAAATGGTAGGTGTAACCACAAATGGTAGGTGCAACCACCAATGGTAGGTGCAACTAACATTGACATGAAATTTTGCCTATAAATAGGCAATGTCTTTGCCTTAGAGATATACCAACACACCAAAATAAGAAGAGAAGCAAAGCAAAGCCAAAGGAACAATTTCTTTTGAAGAAAAATAGTATTGTGTGTAAGAAAGTGAGAAAGAATATCTTAGAAAAATATTGGGATATTTTTCTAAAAGGAGAGTGACAAAATAGTGAGTTTGGGAAACACTTGTGTGACACTATTTTGGGTTTATCTCAATTTGTTGTATTACCTCTCACTTTGTACCCATTAATTTTATTAGTGGAAGAAATATTTTTCGGAGTTTGTCCCGTGGACTTAGCCCAAATTAAAAGGGTGAACCACGTTAAATTTCGGTGTCATTATTCTACTCTATTGAATTCATTTTATTTTTATCCGCTATGCCCAACAACTGGTATCAGAGCTGGTTTAGTAAAATTCTTAATATGATCTGTGGTTGCAGCATAGATTGATCTGCCACATCAGAAAAGATTTTATTAGGTCCAAGGCGCATTTATTTACAAAAAAAAACACACAGTGAAAAAAAAAATGTCAAGCCAAAAGATAGATATTGAGAAATTTAATGGCAATAATAATTTCTCTTTATGGTAAAGGAGGATGAAGGATATTCTCATTCAACAGAAGGTCCATAAGGCGTTGCTAGAAAAAGAAAAGAAGGTAGCAACCGTCACCGAGGAACAATGGGAAGAAATAGATGAGATTGTAGCTAGTACAATCCGTCTAAATCTCTCAGATAGTGTCTTGCAAAATATTGAATCAAAAAATTGCAAGACTGCTAAAGAAACATGGGAGACTCTAGAAAACGTGTACATGTTAAAGAACCTTGTCAATAAATTTTATTTGTGGAAGGAGCTATATCAAATGAGGAAGGAAGATAATGTGAGCATGATGCAGCATGTTAGCAATTTCAACAGCAAGCTTTCTCATTTAGCAAGATTTAATGTGAGTTTTGGCGATGAAGAGAAAGCTGTGATGTTGTTGGCATCACTACCCTCATCATATAATCATATCACAACAACTCTGACTTATGCAAAAGACAAGATGGAGTTTGAAGTTGTTGTAGAAGCCTTGTTCTCATATGAGAAACAAAACAAGGAAAGAGATTCAGAAGAACAAGCCCTTATCACAGAGTCTAGAGGAAGGAGACTGTACAAAGAACAAAAACCCAGAAGCAAAAGCAGAGGCAAATCAAATAAATTTGCCAATGTTGAATGCCATCACTGCAAGAGGAAGGGTCACATTAAGAAATTTTGTCGGGTGTTCAAAAAGGAACAAGAAACAAATAAAGGCAAAGTAACGAAGAAAGACGACAGTAGTGATGATGAGCAAACAAATACCATAGACGAGTTTAATATCGTTTATGATGAAGATTTTGTCAATCTTGCATCACACGAGACCAGCTGGGTGATTGATAGTGGTGCTACAATTCACGCTACATCGCGTAGAGAATTTTTCTCATCATACACACCTGGAAGTTTTGGTGTTGTTAGAATGGGAAATGAAGGCCTGTCAAAGGTAGTAGGCAGATGAGACGTTTGCTTGGAAACAGAGAACGGAACCAGACTATTTCTGAAGGATGTTAGGCATATTCCAGATATGCGCCTGAATTTGATCTCTGTGCGCAAGCTTGCAAATGAAGGATATTGCAGCTCCTTCATTTATGACAAATGGAAACTTACAAAAGGCTCCTTAGTAGTGGCTAGAGGTGAGAAGCATACAACTCTGTATATAATGCAAGCGAAGCTCTCTATCGACACAGTAAATGCCATAGAAGAGAAGACAGTGTAATGAGTTATGGCATAAGAGACTTCGATCACGTGGGTGAAAAAGGTTTGACAAGTCTAGCTAAAAAGAAGATATTGCCTGGAATGGATGAAGTACATTTGGAGAAATGTGTTCATTGTCTAGCAGGAAAACAAAACATGGTTGCTTTCAAGAGCTTCCCTCCTTCCAGAATGAATAATATTTTAGATCTGATTCATTCAAATTTGTGTAGACCAATGCCAAAGTCACTTGGTGGTGCTCAATACTTTGTGAATTTCATTGATGATCATTCAAGGAAGACGTGGGTATATCTTCTAAAGACAAAGGATCAGGTGCTAGATGTCTTCAAAGAATTTCATGCCTCAGTTGAGAGACAGACTGGAAAGAAGTTGAAGTGCATCCGGACAGACAATGGTGGAGAATACACAGGACCTTTCCATGCTTATTGCAAAAAGCATGGTATTAGGCATCAGATGACACCTCCAAAGACACCGCAGTTGAATGGCTTAGCTGAGAGGATGAACAGAACTTTGATGGAGAGAGTTAGATGTCTACTCTCACATGCAAAGTTGTCTAAAATTTTTTGGGGTGAAACCATACTCACAGTTGCACATGTGTTGAATCTTTCACCCTGTACTCCTCTCAAGATGGATGTTCCAGATAAAGTGTGGTCAGGAAAAGATGTTTCCTATGATCATCTGCGAGTGTTTGGCTGCAAAGCATTTGTTCATATCCCTAAGGATGAGAGATCCAAACTTGATGCCAAAACAAGACAGTGTATTTTTATTGGCTATGGTCAAGATCAATTTGGCTATAGATTTTACGATCCGGTTGCAAAGAGACTTGTCAGGAGCCGTGATGCTGTATTTGTTGAAGATGAGACCATTGAAGATATTAACAAAATGAAGAAAGATGTTCCTTATTCCAATGGTGACTCATCAGATTTGGAATTAATTCCTCCAACATCAGTGCCAAGACAAGTTGTAGATGAAGACCAGGTTTATCCAACTGGTAAAGATGATGCCCCCATAGAAGTTGGTTCTGAAGATGAGGGAAATAATGATGTTCATTATCCAGTATCAACACCTGTGGCTTCTCCTGTTCTACTGAGAAGAAGTGATAGAGTGAGACGACCTTCTATCTCATATCCTCTAGATGAGTATGTAACTTTCACTGATGGGGGAGAACCTGAGAGTTATGAAGAGGTCATGGATGATGAATCCAAACAAAAATGGATTGAAGCTATGCAAGATGAGATGAAATCCTTGCATGAAAACAAAACCTTTGAGTTGATGAAACTACCCAAAGGGAAGAAGGCCTTGAAAAATAAATGGGTGTTCAGGGTGAAGCATGAAGGACGCAGTTCCAATCCGCGATACAAAGCCAGACTGGTTGTCAAAGGATTCAGCCAAAGAAAAGGTGTTGACTTTGACGAGATTTTCTCTCCAGTTGTGAAAATGACATCCATCCGTACTGTGCTAGGGTTAGCAGCAAGTCTTGACTTGGAGGTTGAGCAAATGGATGTCAAAACTGCCTTCCTACATGGTGACTTGGAAGAAGAGATATACATGGAGTAACCAGAGGGTTTTCAGCAAAAGGGAAAAGAAGAGTATGTCTGCAAATTGAAGAAAAGTCTCTACGGCTTAAAACAGGCACCAAGACAATGGTACAAGAAGTATGAGTCTGTTATGGGGGAGCAAGGCTACAAAAAGACTACTTCAGACCATTGTGTTTTTGTGCAGAAATTCTCTGATGATGATTTCATTATTCTTTTGCTTTATGTGGATGATATGTTGATTGTTGGCCGAAATATTTCTAGAATCAACAACTTGAAAATGCAGTTGAGTAAGTCTTTTGCCATGAAAGACTTGGGGCCAGCAAAGCAAATTCTTGGCATGACTATTATTAGAGACAGAGGCGCCAATAAATTATGGTTGTCACAGGAGAAGTACATTGAGAAAGTACTTCAAAGATTTCATATGGATAAGGCTAAAGCGATTAGTTATCCTCTTGCTAATCACTTTAAGCTAAGTTCTAAGTAAAGCCCTTCTACTGACAAAGAGAAGGAAGAGATGGAAGATGTTTCATATGCTTCAGCAGTTGGAAGTCTAATGTATGCCATGGTTTGTACACGGCCAGATATCACTCATGCAGTTGGAATTGTGAGTAGATTCCTTTCAAATCCTGGAAAGGAACATTGGGCTGCAGTGAAATGGATTTTCAGGTATCTTCAAGGTTCTTCCAAAATATGCCTATGTTTTGGAAATGACAAACCTATGTTAGTTGGATACACAGATGCAGATATGGTTGGTGATGTGGATTCCAGAAAATCCACTTCAGGTTACATGATTACATTTGCAAGGGGAGTTGTGTCATGACAGTCAAAGTTACAAAAATGTATTGCACTGTCCACTACCGAAGCAGAGTTTATAGCAGCAACGGAAGCATGTAAAGAGTTGCTATGGATGAAAAAGTTCTTGATAGAACTTGGGTTGCAACAAGACAATTATCAGTTATTTTGTGATAGTCAGAGTGCTATCCATCTTGGAAAGAATGCCTCTTTTCATTCAAGATCAAAACATATTGATGTGAGATATCACTGGATTAGGGATGTAATGGAGAAGAAGCTATTACAACTTGAGAAGATCCATACAGAAGAAAATGGATCAGACATGTTGACGAAAATTCTCCCAAGACAAAATTTTGAATACTGTCGTTTAGCTGCTGGATTGGTGGAGCCCTCTATGTAGTCGGGAGGGGGAGATTTGTAAGTCCCTCCTACATTTAAGAGGAAGAAAACATAAATGGTAGGTGTAACCACAAATGGTAGGTGCAACCACAAATGGTAGGTGCAACTAACATTAACATGAAATTTTGCCTATAAATAGGTAATGTCTTTGCCTTAGAGATATACCAACACACCAAAACAAGAAGAGAAGCAAAACAAAGCCAAATGAACAATTTCTTTTGAAGAAAAATAGTGTTGTGTATAAGAAAGTGAGAAAGAATAGAAAAATATTGGGATATTTTTCTAAAAGGGGAGTGACAAAATAGTGAGTTTGGGAAACACTTGTGTGACACTATTTTGGGTTTATCTCAATTTGTTGTATTGTCTCTCACTTTTTACCCATTAATTTTATTAGTGGAAGAAATATTTTTCGGAGTTTGTCCCGTAGACTTAGCCCAAATTAAAAGGGTGAACCACGTTAAATTTCGGTGTCATTATTCTACTCTGTTGAATTCATTTTATTTTTATCCGCTGTGCTCAACATTTATTTGTCTATATTTTCTATTTTTTTCTAAAAATCATTAGAATCTCTAATAAGAGATTTCTCCCCAAACAATTATTAATATTTAATATTAAATATATAACGGGCATATGATTTAAGATGTGTAGGTACCTATATCACCGTATTGTAAAGATTTCTTTGGCTAAAGCTCTTTTTAACTCTAAGTACTCGTTTTGCTTGTACCTATGTATCTGCATTATAATTATTTGGTGCTTTTTTATATGATCTGAGCGTGATTAAGTGTTTTTATTACTAGAACCTGTTTCTGCCGTGGACTCTATGTTAGATTCTAAATTTACAATTAATGTGCAATTTTTTACTATTGTCTTTCGTAGCTACAATAATCATCTCTTCATCCAAGGAATATATTACTGTAGGATGTATTACTTTGTGTTAGAATGGTTGTTGTCTTAGATGTCCTGCCTATTTTTTCCGTTCTACATAATATGCTAGATTCTAAAGTGACGATTGCGATTTTTAAAAAAATTGTGGGATTAAAGTGACAATTTTCAACTTTTAACGATACAGCTGTAGAATGTTGACTTGACTGGCTTCTTTTGTTTAAGATTGTTTGCTGTTTGGGACATCATTCAAATTATTATTTTATGGTGTTGTCATTCGTGTTTAAAATTTGGTGCTTGAGAATTATGGAATATAGAGATCATGTTTTAGATTAAAGATAAGATAGGATTACGTTCAAAACTTTGAAATAACGTTTAATATTCTTAGAATAATTGAGCTACATGCAAAGCTTATTTATTTGTTCTTGTATTCTGTTCTATTTTACAAATCATTTGAAGGCAATGTTTTCTTGTTACATTCTAAAATGTGAAACATTTTCACACAGATGCCAAGCGGTTGATTGGCAAAAGATTCTTTGACCCATCAGTTCAGAGCGACATGAAGCTTTGGCCATTCAAGGTTATTGCTGGTCCTGATGACAAGCCAATGATAGTGGTGAACAACAAAGATGAAGAAAAGCAGTTAGCTGCTGAGGAGATTTCTTCCATATTCCTTATTAAGGTGCGTGAGATTGTGAGGCCTACCTTGGCTCAGCAGTAAAGAATGCGGTTGTTATCGTACCTGCATACTTCAATGATTCCCATCGTCAGGCTACCAAGGATGCTGGTGTTATTGATGGTCTAAATGTGATGCATATCATCAACGAGTCTACTGCTGCGGCCATTGCTTATGGTCTTGACAAGAAGGCTACTAGCATTGGTAAGAAGAATGCTCTGATCTTTGACCTTAGCGGTGGTATTTTTGACGTGTCTTTGGTCACCATCGAAGAGGGTATTTTTGAGGCTAAGGCTATTGCTGGTGACACTAATCTTGGTTGTGAGGACTTTAATAATCGTATGGTGAACCATTTTGTTCAAGAGTTCAAGAGGAAGAACAAGAAGGACATCAGTGGCAACCTGAGAGCCTTGAGAGGTTGAGGACAGCTTGTGAGAGGGCGAAGAGGACTCTTTCATCTGCACAAACCACCATTGAAGTTGATTCTCACTATGAGGGTATTGATTTCTACACAACATTACATGTGCTAGATTTGAGGAGCTCAACATGGGCTTGTTCAGGAAGTGTATGGAGCCTGTTGAGTAGTAGTGTTTGAGAGATGCCAAGATGGACAAGAACAGTGCCCATGATGTTGTTGTTGGTGGTTCAACCAGATTTCCCAAGGTTCAGCAACTATTGCAAGAGCACTAACCCAGATGAGGCCTTCGCTTATGGTTCTGCAGTCCAGGCTGCTATCTTGAGTGGTGAAGGGAATGAGAGGGTTCAGGATTTATTGCTTTTGGATGTTACCCCTCTCTCTCGTTTGGAAACTGCTGGTGGTGTTATGACAGTATTGATTCCCAGAAATACAATAATTCCCACCAAGGAACAAGTTTTCTCCACCTACTCAGATAAACAACCTGGCGTGTTGATCCAAGTTTACGAGGGTGAGAGAGCCCAAACCCGTGACAACAACTTGCTAGGCAAATTTGAGCTCTCTGGGATCCCTCCAGCTCCAAGGGGTGTTCCTTAAATTACTGTTTGTTTTGACATAGATGCAAATGGTATTTTGAACGTCCCTGCTGAGGACAAGACCACTGCCAAAAGAACAAGATCACCATTACCAATGACAAGGGAAGATTGTCCAAGGAAGAAATAGAGAAGATGGTTCAAGAGGCAGAGAGGAATAAGGCCAAGGACGAGGAACACAAGAAAAAGGTGGATGCCAAGAATGCTTTAGAGAACTATGCCTATAACATGAGGAACACAATCAAGGATGAGAAGATCGAGAATGGTGTCCTGAAGAGAAAAAGAAGATAGAGAATGCTGTTGACCAAGCCATTCAATGGCTTGATGGCAACCAGCTTGCTGAGTCCGATGAGTTTGATGATAAAATGAAGGAGCTGAAAAGCACCTGCAACCCCATTATTGCAAAGATGTATCAGGTTGGTGCTGTTCCTGACATGGATGAGGATGTTCCTCCTGCTGGTGGAAATGGTGTTGGTCCCAAGATCGAGGAAGTTGATTGAACTCTTTAATATAGCTGTTTATTATTATTGCTATGGTTTTGAATCTCTGCATCTTTTGTGTGGGAGTCTTGTATTTTTTATGGCCATTCTAGAATTGGCCTATTTTGGACGGTCTTTTTAGTAACCTATTGGAAGTGTAGTTGGTTCGTATATGCAAATGCTATTATCTTGTTATATGCTCTATTGTAAAAATAATATTATAAAATTATTAAAAAGTGATTATACAAGATAAAATTAATTTTTATTTTCAACTAAATTAGATAAAAACAAATTAAATTTAATACTAAAAGAATTAAAGAAAAATTAAATTAAAATAAAAAAACATAAAAAAAAATTCATTTGTCATTATACTACCACTTCTATTATTATAATACTAAGATTAAACTGTAATAAAAATAAATATATAATCTAAATATCATTTTTAAAATAAATATGAAACTTCTTTAATTAGCCTCCTTTATTTCTATTTGTGGTTTAGTAATATGACTTTTTAAGTCTATTCATGATTTAGCTAAGTGCATAAAAATAGTTCAATAAATAATTTTATTTTAATAATTTTTTTCCTCTCACATGATTAAAATGTGACAAAATAAGTGCTATGTTATGCCTAATGGTGAAATTTAACTTAAAATTACTTTAAAAAATTCTAAAAAAATGTAAAATTTAGTAATATTAAAATAATTATTTTATTAATTCTTACTTTATCATTTATTATTTATCAATGATCAAGTTTTATGGTGTTTTAACCATTTGACCGAGCTTTTATCATAGTTATGAGACAAACATTTTTTATAATTTAAAAAGCTAAACGCACACTAACATTTATTCTGAGGGACTTTACCGATATTTTTCTGTATATTTGTACGTGAACTTTTCAAGGATACCAATTTGGAAATTTATATTGTTTTTCATAATTTAAGGTTATCACATTGCAGCTTTAAAGGAGAATACTAGCGGTGAACTTATAATTTCCTCTCTTGATCGTTTTTCCATCCCCATCGACATTCACAGCTTGATGGACCGTGGGTACATACAAGTATAAAATCCAAGGGGTGTTTACTGGTTTCGATTTCATAGATATAAGTTTCATAGGGTGGATATAATAAGAACTAAATACTAAAAGAGATGACCCTGATAATCCACCAATATTATGGGCGTGAACATGCCTTCATCAATTAAGCTGTAAAAGTATTAAAATACTGTAGGCTTTTCATCTAACTATTTCAGAACCAACTCAAATGCAGGGAAACAAAGTTATTCATGGTGAGAAACATGCCATAACCCAGCTAATCGGGGCGTGAACTAGCCAATGAAATTAAGCTGTACGCATTTCATCTAACTATTTTAACATTGGAACAAATTCAAGAAGGAAGGCATCAATGGCTAGGACCATGCCATAAGGAGGATTATCTAATAATAAAAAATTCAAATTTTCATATTTTTGATTTCCTCAATGAAATAAAGTTTAGAAAACAATGAAATACCTAAAGCTGCAATCATCTCACTTTCAGTCAACATATCGTTCATTCCAAGGAGAGGGGCGAAGGCATACACGAACTTCATGTTCTTTTGGTCCAGCATGATGTTTGGGTACAATAATTTCAAGAACAGTTCCGGTCTCGTCACAGTATGCTTCCAATATACCATCCTCTGGAATACGGGTTGGGAGGGCTATTTCCCTGATGAATTCCCCAGGGGGACAATGCTCTGGTATGGGATCTGTCAGCTTAAATGTCCTATCATGCCTTTTAATAAATGGCATACAAGCTGTACTCACACATGAAATCTTTACAACACCATGCAAGGGAGAATTCTTCCAAGTAACTTTAACCCTCTGGCGATCAACAAAAGGCAAACCAACAATTATCAAGAACGCTTCATCATCCTCGTATATTGTTTTAGCAGCCGTAACAGGGCCACTCGCATTCTTCATTACTCCACTGAACTCATTTATCCACGGCAAATCAACTGTACGGACTTTCAGGTCTAGAGTTCTTTCGTAATGTTGATTATTGATTAGAAAGCAATCATAGTCATTTCCATGGAGGAAGAACTCTTTCTTCCGTTTGCTGCTTACCGGTGAATGGTCCAATGCATCATTGTTTCCAGAGTCTGATGGCGGAGTTGACAAATTCAAGCCAGTACCATTTAGCAATTTCCTTGGATGGGAATTTGTATTGTTCTTTAGTGGAGGAAGGGGTCGCTCAAGCTCAAATTCTGAGTTGTGCAGATTCCTCCACGAACCAAAGTCACTTGCTTCAAGAGGGATAGCGAAGTTAATATCTCGACCTGTAAGCTCCACCCACCTCTTCCTTTCCTCGTCATCAAGGCACATAAGGTTGGGTGATCGGACAACTTCTATTCCATGAACGCACTGAGGGTTAGAAAGACCCTTGTAATGTTTCCGTTGCATACGATGGGACCGAACAAAGCCCTTGTCCACACTAAATGGAAATGGGCGTTCCCCTTGGCGAGAATGCCCATTCATGTAACTTCTTAGTTGCATCTTACCGAGCGCATTCTCAGGCCTTTCTTTAAAAACCCACATATACATGTTTTCCATGTCATGTTGAACCAGGAAAGCATCTAGCTGCAAATCTGATTTATCATACCCTGACACACCGTTATTATCACGAACAACCTTACACTTGGATTTCTCATTCAAGACAGGCTTGAAGTAGAAACTGAAGAAAAACCAAGCACCCCAAACACTATCAAGTCGCTTGGTGCATTTCTTGGCAAGCTTTGAAAGATGGACAGTAGTCTCAGTCTCATAGACATGAGGTCCAAGGCCCACGTCTAGCACATCACATGGATCATTCAAACCGTGTGGAGGTGGACTAGGTTCAGATGATAGTGGGAGATTGATATCAGGTGGGCCTGAAAGGATGAATGACCGGTTCATCTCCCTGCCCAACTCATCATGTGACAAAGAACTCGAATCCATGGACAGCATTGTAGAGAGGTGAGAATTCTCCATGGACAGGGTTGTTAGTAGAGCTTCCCCCATGATTTCTATCACTGTTTTCCCTAGTGCTCTGGGGTGTGATAAATCTAAAACGACTTTTCAAGAAAAACACCCCCACAATCGATCCAAAATACGAAACTGAAGCATCCAATTTTTCAGATACATAACTCAATCCTCAAATGAACAAAATTAGCACATGTGTATTCCCATCATTCAAACCAAAGAAAGCACCTTCAAGTTATTTGCAAAACCATCTCTAAAGGCACCATAC
The DNA here is from genome assembly GCA_030763125.1 of Hippophae gyantsensis. NCBI lineage: Eukaryota > Viridiplantae > Streptophyta > Magnoliopsida > Rosales > Elaeagnaceae > Hippophae > Hippophae gyantsensis. The sequence continues at coordinate 53,006,403 of CM061033.1, forward strand.
ATTCAACCGTATCATCAATATTTTCACAATAATATCAACCTGAAAACCATAAGAAGAACATTCAAACTGAATCAGAACTTTCTGACATAAAACCGTAAGATTTTCTTTTCTACACGAGAGAATAAGAATTCCAGAACTAGTAGTAATATCACCGTTAAATATTACAAAATAGTAACACAAAACAAAAACACGATATTATGGCTTCTATGAAAGATTTAATATACAAACAACCACCTAAATAAAAATCTAACAAAAACAGGAGGATTGTATAATATCCATAAACTGAGACGAAGCATTGATTTTTATTCCGGCAATCCCTAAAAATTTAATTGACAAATTTTCTAATATCAAATTATTTAAATGTTTCTGTATTCTAATGGTTCTCCAATCATCCAACCTAATCGATTCCGAGAAAAAATATACACAATTCCATAAATTCTAAAATCTAAAAGACATATTCCGTGAATATAAATCAAAGATAATACAGAGATTCAAAGCGATTCAACAATAAATTAGTATAAGGGGAAAAATAAAACTAGCTACCAAAACAAAAAATCAAAGGGATATTCGGAGGTTACCTAGACTGGAAAGATTTCGATCCACAGCTACGGCTAAAAGACCCAACCCGTTCCCATTTTGACAGACCGAAAGAAAGAGAAAGAGAAAGAGAAAGATAACGGAGGGAGACTGTATAAAGAGACGGAATGATTTGAGAAACAACCTACAACACGTCGCCGTTTCCTAGAAACGTCGTTAGATAACGGTAGCGGTGATTTAATGGTCCACGAAGGCTCAAGGAAGCCGTCTAGTTGATTCCGTAACTTGGAGCTTATGATTCAACAATCATAAGTATTACTACAATACCACTCCAGGTTGTCGATTCTTGTAGATAGGTTTACCCTATTAACAGACTAACAGAAACTAACCTCTCGGCGGATAATATTTTCTCTACAGAAAACAACTTAATAAGTCACTGCGATTCCTTTTTATTTTCTAAATGTCGCATAATACCCATTTTTAAGTCGCTGATCTTTATTTTTCCATAAATATTTATTTTTTCCATAACGAGATCTATTGTAAACATACTTTTATCCTTTGAGTTGTTATTACAATTCTACCCCAATGTTCAAATCCTTGTTCTTTAAACATAAGAATATTTGTAAACTTTCTTATGATTTTATTATTTGTAGTTTGAAATCTAAAAGGATTGTTTTTAAAATAATTTTATATAGGTAAGATAAATAGAATTAATTTCTTTTAGAATATATTTAAGTGTATAATGTTTAATTTTATTATTATGAATATACTTCCTAAGCCTTCGAATTGACCCCAATTATATTCAACACCAAAGCTGTTAGACCAATTAAAGTGTATGATTTGCGAGTCATATTTAATGCATTCTCATTTTATTTGTTTGGTGTAATGAAAAAACTTCTCACTGCACACACTTCACGAAACAAACATGCAACAATGACAGAAAGCTAAAGAAAAAACAACACATCAATTAACAAGGTTTTTTCAAGCAACCCAATGATGATTAATTGATGTACATCTTAAGAAAGCCACAACTTTATTAGATCAATTCTTGTTTAAGTACAATCTACAAACCAAGCTCACAACTAAGACTAATACAGCCCGGTTTCTTGAAGCTCTTCTTGGCACCGAACTTCAACTTTCTTTCTAGAGTTTAAATTGATTTTTTTCCTCTGATCATCTCTATGCACTCAACTCTTTCTTTCATAGTTAGCTTACATAACAATCATACAACCCAATACATGAGATAGGATCCATTGATTACAAGATAAAACAATTAGAAAAATATGCTAACATAACAAACTATTAAAAGCCTCTAACTGTTATTACCGACTAAGACAAGAGGTGATATGCCAATGATGTATCAACCAATAAAGCCTACCATTTAACCTTAGTCATTTACTTAATATGTTTACAAATTCTCCGCACTGACATAAATGATCCAACTAAATAAGTCATGCCTTATGAATGACAATCGTAAGTGTTATGAACTCTCATTAAGTTCAAACAATATCTAAACTTAATAACTGATAAACTTTGATTATCATATTATATTGATTGTCTTCGCTAGGAATCTTCTCTATTCTTAAAGACCCTTGCGTGGTGATAATCCTAGTGAAATAAAGCTTGACGTCTATATGAGATTCTTGAACAGATAGATATAATTTTGATTGTTATAAAATATTGTAACAGTATTTTGATGTATGTCCAATTTGTTAATAACACCCTTTAGCCACAAAGCTTCATTGACATCCTTTATGCATGAAATATATTTTACCTCAATACTAGATAGAACAACAATTGACTACAAATTTTCTTTCCAACTAACAAGATTTTCATAAACTATAAAAATATAACCTACTAATGACCTCCTCTTATCTATATCCCCAACAAAATTTGAATATGTAAAGCTAGTTACAAGATCACACACATCATGCTTCTCATAGATCAAATCAACTTCTAACGTGCCTTTCAAATACATGAATATCCATTTGAATGCATTCCAATGTTCATTTCCTATGCATGACATGAATTTACTCACTGCATAAAAGTTAGGCCTTATGTATATCATTAAGAACATTAAACTCCCAACTACGTTTGAATAAGGTATTCTTTACATATGTGTAATTTCCTTTTTTATTTTTGGAACTATACTCCTAATGAGTTGTAATGGGTATTGTGATTGGTTTTGAGTCAACCATACCAAACCTTCTTAACAATTTTTTAATATATGCTTTCTATGTGGTTAAGAGCTTACCTTGAGGTTTGATTTTATAAATTTTCATTCCCAATATCTTATTTATCTCACCCAATCTTTCATATCAACTTTGAGCTTAAGGAAATTTTCAACCTTTCTATTTCACCAAGATCTTTATATGTTATAAATATGTTATCTACGTATAAAAGCAAGTATAGGTAATGACCAAGTTTTGTTTTCTCTAATGAACATAAATGTCATACTCATACATTTGACAACCTAACTTGATAATATAAGAGTCAAATCTCTTATATCATTGTCTTAGTAATTGTTTAAGACTATATAGAGATTTTTTTAAAAGGTAAACATGATCTTTGTTATCTCTCTGTACAAATTCATAGGATTGTCTCATATATATATCTTCTCTTCTAGATTACCATGCAAAAATACCATTTTGATATCGAGATACATATCATTATTTGTGATAGGAGATAATAAGATTCACATAGATGAACATTTAACCACAGGAAAAAAAGATTTCATTATAATCAATATTTACCTTTTGTGTGAATCCTTGAGCCACTAAACATGTCTTGTACGTCATAGGCTCCATCTTAGGTATTTCATCCTTTTTCCTTAATATCCATTTACATATAGCTTAGTTCCTTTTTGGTCTTTCAACTAGTTCACATGTGTAATTATTATCAAGAAAAACTATTTCATCTTCCATTGTTGCCTATTATCTATCACCTTTGGTATAATGACTTGCTTTATTAAAATTATTAGGTTTTGAAGTATTGTTAATAAGTGTTTGAAAATCTTTGATATGATTTAATTTGACTTAAATATAAATAAATAGATTTGATTGTTCATGTTCATATTATTATTTATTCAAATCTATATGTTCAAAATCATGGATATTTTATGTTATATTTTAGATGTTTTTATCTTCAAATGTATAAATTTATCAATACATGAAGAACGACACTTGAAGCACTCAATTTACACCCTAAGAGCTTAAAAGAATAAGACATGTGAACCTTGCACTTGCGAATTTTTTATAAATTTACAAAATTCAGCTATAAGTTTTGGTTCATAATCACCATTTGTGGTTTCTAGAATGGTTAGGATATACGCGTGAGCCCTATAACTTTTATATAATAGGGGTACGTAGACTCTAACTTCAATTAGATAATGTTCTCTTAATAATATCTCTCAATATTACATGATCATTATGTGTTCATTTAAACTATATCCTAAGATTTGACCTATTAAAATAATTATTTGTTAAAAATATATTACTAATTTAACATCAATATTTTTTACAAATATTCATTTTTTAAAAATAAAATTAATTAATAATTTTCTTCATGTTCTAATACAATCTAATAATATGTGAATTTTATGTCATATTATATAAGAGGGATATACAATCCAAAAAAAGGCTACCAATAATTAATAAGTATCAATTAGTACGTGTGTTTAGATCATTTTATATCTTATCTAATTCATATATATTCTCTTGATTTAAGCATGATATGTATATTTACGTAGTTTTAAAAAAAAAATTTATATCAGATAAAAAATCGATATTTGTTGACATAAATAATGTACTTATATTATCAATAAAAAATATATAATATGATATTATTATACTTGAGGTAAGAATTAGACCAAATTCTATAATTAATTACTAATTGTTAATAATTAATTTCTTGAGATAATATTATTTTTCTCTTTAGTCCATAGAAATGATAATATTTTAGTTAGTCCATAGAAATGATAATATTTTAGTTAGTTACGAATAATTTTATTTAAGTATAATTATTAATATTATTTATATGATTATATTATCATTATTGATAATGATTATTTATCTTGGATAGTTAATAACTATCGCAAGAAGTAAATTTTAAACCATCCTTATAAACCTTTTAGGATAGTTGTTGAAATATCTTTCAAGACGATTATTACCCATATTTAAAAGTCTTTTGAGATTGTCCCAAAAAGTCACACCTTGAGAGACTCTGACATAAGGGACAATTGCGATTAGAAAAACAACTGTTTTAAAAAGGGATTTTTATAGTAGTCGCAATAATAATGCATGAAATTTTTTATTTTATTTACAATATTAATTACACATTAATAATATTATTATTTAATAAAATTATTATTAACAAAATATTTTTATAACAACAATTTATACAATATCTTTACTTTTTTTATTTTTCTCTCTCAAAAAATAAGTTCACGTTCGGTTCAAGAATAAATTAGAGATTAAAACAAAACTAGGATTTTCTTTCTTTCCACAAAGGTGACTGTTTTCTCTTTTAAATTTAATGAATAAGGATATTAAAATAAATTTAATTATATACAATAACATCTTTATAAATAAAATTTTATTTTTAGCTTAAAAATAAGATGTATGTATATTTTTCTTCTCCTTTACATAAAAATATATATATTTTAAAAGGAATTTAAAGTAAAATTATATAAATTACAGATGATATAAAAACGTGAGGATTAAAAATACTCACATTTGTTTCTGACTTGGTTTTCACAGTTTGACCTTTTCTTTCCCGGTCTTTTTAAGATGGAATTTGGACTTTAACGACCATCTGCATATTTTGAGCTAAAAATTAGATAGGGACGCATTGTACATCTAGTATTAATTCATCTCATTATATATATAAGAAATATATAGGGTATTATATGATGAAAAGATGAGTATTAAACTAATATATAAGATGAGTATTAAAATTCATATGATACTAATACTCTTTATAATATTATATGATATATATATATATATATATATATATATATGACAATATTGCTATTATCGCCATTTCTAATTATCTATCTAGTTTTCTTCACCTTTAACATTTTCATATTACTCTTCTTTCTTTCTTCTTCTTTTTCTTGATCTCTTCCATAATGGCTGACAACTACAACGTTCTCAACGATCGAAGAGTTGCTGGGGCTCTACTAGCCGTAGGATCAGCAACCATTGTGGTTACAATCTACCACTTCGTAGTTCTCTGCTGCTGCAACCGAAGGCCCACCAATCCAGGCTCAAGAGGACAGTCACAGCAGTCCAGGCCCGATACGGTGGAGATACGTAACAGCATTGAGGCTTCATTGGCCCAACTGATTCCGGCCCATAAATATGAAAAAGGAATGAGCTTGGTAGGAGAAGATGTAACATGTGCTGTGTGCCTTGGTGAATTTGAAGAAGGTGAGGAATTGCGTACTTTACCAGAGTGCAAGCATTCATTTCATGTTAATTGCATTGATATGTGGCTCTATTCTCATTTAAATTGTCCGATTTGCCGCGCTAATGCCACGCCGTCACCGTCAATTTCTCGACAATTCTCTCATGATTTAGGTTCTAATGATCAGGTAAATATTCGTTTAGATTCAAGAGGGTTGCAAGAAATTTCTTTACAATCCGGAAGGATGTGATGACGCAGGCTAATTAATGATGATTAAAAACTTTGTTCTTGTCGTTGTCATTACATGTTAAGTTAATCTTTTATAAAATAAAATAGAATAAACACTATCATTATTTATAACACATTAATTTACATTAACCCGAATAGCATGTGTCTGGTTCTAAAAAGTAAAAACTAATTGTTGAAAAATTTATCCTCTTAAGCAACCCAATTGTTTAATTTAAATAGGATAAATATATAAATATTCTATCGATCTAATACGTTTGTATTATTTATACTATCGAATTAATTTTCGTCTCATTTTTATCATCAAATTATAAATTATTTTATTTATGTCATTCTTCGGTTTTTCTATCCAATAAAACATTAAAAAAATAAAAATAAAAAAAATCTACAAAATTTTCTATTAATCTTCTTCTTCACTAGTTATTGAGGTTTTCTCAAGTGACCGAAATGGACATTATAGGTATAGAAAAGCGAAAATATTTTTATCCTTGTAGATGAACAATAAACAAGCCTTTTCGTTAATGAAGTACATTTATCTTATAAAATTCCAACTGTTTTTTTATCTCTAGTTGGAACAGCCAACCAATTATAATGTTACTTAAATTAATGTTAGTGAGACCTTACTCTCATTTGAGATAGAATAGGGTGGCTTATAATTTTCGATGATTCAAACGTGACATATCATCAATATCTTATGCGCCAGTGATATTTCCTTCTGCTGTTGGTTTTTTTCCTACCAAAAAATATAATAAAAAGCAATTCGGTGCTTTTAAATATTTTGATTTTTTGAAAACAAATGAGAGGTGTTTTGATGGTTGGTGATTGGTTAAATTAGACTCATTATTTTTAAAAATGATCAATTTAATTTCATTATTTTTGATTGGGTTCAATTAATTATTTTTTTTTAAATAATCAAATAAATTCAAAATAAATGCCCAACGAAATCTTGGAAAATCCAAAATAAATGGTGCTTACCTAAAGGATCTAGACTTTTCTACATGAGAAGGTTCTAGAGTGGCCTAGAGATGTCTAGAAAGGGCTAGAGTTGGACGGACTCAACTCATGCTTGAAGACCCTAGAATGTTCTAGAGCACGCTGGAGAGTGCTAGAATGGGCTAAAATATTCTAGAGCATGTCGGATAGTTCGGGAAGGATGTAGAAGCCGCTGGAAGCTTACGGAACATCCTAGAACGTGCATGAATAAGCTAGACAAACCTAGAAGACTCTAGAGTTGGCTAGAAGGTCCTAGAGCCTTATGGCACATTGTACATAAATCTAGAACACCCTTGTACATTCTAGACTAGGAAGACTCTAGAAAGTGGTGGCATGCTCTTAAGCTTAGAGCCACACTATAAATAGACCAATTGGTCTTCATTTGCATTCAACTTGGAAATTCCTAACAAACTTGGGAAATCTTGGGAAATTGTAACATAAACTCTCTCTAGAGCAATACAAAGCATTCTTTGCAAACTCTCTTTCTATTCTCTTTGGAGTTTCATTCGGTTGAAAGGCAGGCTTAGTGCAACGGACCGTGCTAAGTGCCGCACGATCACTATTTGAAATTTAAGGTCGTGACAGTTGGTATCAGAGCTTTTGGTTGAAGCAATCTTACTCTTGGCATAATGAAGAACGTTGCTCCATCTACACCAAGCGTTGATGTTCCACCTATGGAACGTGGACGTGAGGAAGTTCGAAAACCATCGAAGGAATCTCGAGCCAAGTCGAAAGACATGCTTTCTAGCTTGGAAGCACGAGTGGGAAGTGCGCAGGACAGCTTAGGGGAGCTGTTCGACCGGGTGGACAACTTAGAGGAGCGTTGCAATGGCTTAGAGGCCGAGGATGTGGAGATCCATGCAGCGGTTAAGATGTCCCTTAACGAGCTAGACGGTGGACTAAGGCAAGAGATTGATGGGTTAAAAGCTGAACTTGCCAAGGTAAGAGATTTTGTCCAAAGAGAACTTGCTAATGTTTTGCTTAGAGTGGAAGACATGAGTGGCGATCTAGCTCTATGTAAGCGGGCTATGGCCGTGGGAACTAGCACAGCCACCGTCATTGAGGCTAAGAGGGTAGATGTTCCCAAGCCCAAGACCTTCAATGGCGTTAGGAACGCTAGGGAAGTTGAGAACTTCCTATGGGGGCTTGAACAATATTTCGAGGCTACTGGCATAACGGACCATGCCAGCAAGATCCGAACTGCAGCCATGTACTTATCCGACACTGCGATGTTGTGGTGGAGACGGAGGCATGGAGATGTGCAACGAGGGGTTTGCACAATTGATACCTTTGATGACTTCGTGCGGAGTTCAAGATGCAGTTCTTCCCCGTAAATGCTGAAGAGGAAGCTAGAGGACGATTGCGACGGTTGAAGCAAACGGGTAGTATAAGGGACTACGTGAAGGAGTTCACAACCCTGCTGCTTGAAGTTCCTGACACGTCCGACAAGGATGCCTTATTCCTGTTCATGGACGGTCTCCAATCGTGGGCTAACCTCGAGCTCAAGCGACGTGGTGTTTAAGACTTGTCTTCGGCCATTGCGACTGCGGAAAGCTTTATTGATTACTCCACAAACAAAGAGAGCTCCAAAGCCACAGATTAGAAGTTTGTTGGAGGAAAGAGTGCGGGAAGCCATGGTAAAAATCAGGGACCTAAGAACCACAAAGACAGCTCCTCATTCAAACCACGGGATAAGGGGAAGGAAAAGGAGGATCGTGGTGCCTCAAAGCCCCGTGTGACGTGCTTCATTTGCGACGGACCGCATTGGGCACGTGAATGTCCGAAGAGGAAGGCCTTGAGTGCCTTGGTTGCTTCCACTCATGAGCAGGATGGAGGCGAGTCGGACGAAGGTGCAAAGATGGGTTCTTTGCGCCTACTTGGTGCATTGCAGAGTGCCCCGAAGACCCCTAAAGGCTTAATGTATGTGGATGCAGCCATCAACGGGAAGGTCGCCAAGGCTTTGGTCGACACAGGTGCATCTCACAACTTTGTTTCAGTAGAGTTAGCAAAGCGACTTGGCTTGAAAGTTGTCAACGGAGGGGGATCTCTCAAAGCAGTTAACTCAGCAGCACTACCATTGCATGGAGTGGCTCATGGATTTAAGGTCAGTCTTGGTGCTTGGACTGGCCAAGTGGACTTGTCAGTGGCGCCTATGGACGACTTCTCGGTTGTATTCGGCATGGAGTTCTTGGACCAGGTAAGAGCTTTCTTGGTGCCATGTTCAAACTCTATGTGCATCATGGATGGTGCGAAGGCATGTGTGGTATCGACGGAGAGGACCACTAAACCTACTACCCAAGCTCTCTTGGCACTTCAATTCAAAAGGGGATTGAAGAGGGACGAAGAGAGTTACCAGGCCATCTCAAAAGAATACGACGGGGAGGAGGAGTCGCCAAAGCCAAGCTTGCCGACGGATGTGCAAGTTGTCTCAGATAAGTCCCATGAGGTGATGTTTGAGGCGTCACCAAAGCCAAGCTTGCCAACGGAAGTGCAAGCTGACCTATATAAGTCCCATGGGGTGATGCTTGAGGCCTCGCCCAAACGGTTACCTCCAAGGAGGGAGGTGGACCATGAAGTCGAGTTGGAGCTCGACACAAGACCACCAACAATGAGCCCTGATCAGGTGGAAAAATCAGAGGCGCGCAACAGAAGCATGGTGGTTGACCCAACAAGTCGAATGGTAGAGCTAGCAGCCTTGAGTAGGCCAAGTAGTCCTCTGCTGGAAAGGATCAAAGAAGGGTTGGAGCATGATACCCTTGCTCAAAACCTCCTTGCCCTCATCAAGGAAGGAAAGACGAAACGATTTTGGCTGAGTGACGGACTACTCTATGCCAAGCATAATCGTATCTTCGTGCCAAAATGGGGGAGCTTAAGGAAAGAGCTTATCAAGGAGTGCCATGATTCGTTATGGGCTGGACACCCAGGAATGAGGCGCACCCTTGCTTTGATCAAGTCTATCTACTATTGGCCTTAACTTCGGGACGATGTCGAAGCTTATGTAAGAACTTGTCTTGTGTGCCAACAGGACAATATTGAGCAACATGCGCCCGGAGGTTTGCTAGAACCGCTGCCTATTCCAAAGAGACCGTGGGAGAGTGTCTCAATGGATTTCATTACCTGCCTGCCAAAATCAGAGGGCTTTGGCAGCATCATTGTCGTTATTGACCGCTTCAGCAAGTACGCGACATTCATACCTGCCTCAACGGACTGCACGGCAGATGAGACGGCACGGTTGTTCCTCAGGAATATCGTGAAGCATTGGGGAATCCCGTCTAATATCGTGAGTGATCGAGATCCACGATTCATGGGGAAATTTTGGACTGAACTATTCAAGCTACTGGGATCAGACTTGAATTTCTCTACCAGTTTTCATCCCCAAAGTGACGGGCAAACAGAGCGTGCCAACGCGTTGCTGGAGTTATATCTTAGGCACTTTGTTAGTGCCAACCAACACGATTGGGCGAAGTTGTTGGATGTAGCCCAATTCTCTTATAACCTACAACGGAGCGAGTCTACCTCAAAGAGTCCCTTCGAGATTGTCATGGGACAAAGAACCCACGACTCCTCACGCCTTGGCCACGAGTTATGAAGGAAGAGTCCCGTCGCCTTCAAGTTTGCCAAGGCATGGCATGAACAAGCTGAGTTGGCCCGAGCCTATTTGAACAAGGCGTCTAAGAAGATGAAGAAATGGGCTGACAAGAAAAGGAGGATGGTGGAATTTCAAGAAGGAGATTTGGTCCTAGTTAAACTATTGCCCCAACAGTTCAAGAGCTTGCGGAAGGTTCATAAGGGGTTGGTGCGGAAATATGAGGGACCATTTCCAGTACTTAAACAAGTCGGTAAGGTGTCGTACAAGCTGCAGCTCCCTCCGAAGCTTAAAATATATCCTGTTTTTCATGTAAGCATGCTAAAACCTTATCATGGAGACAAGGAAGATATGAGTCGAGGGGAATCCAAGAGGGTGCCTACCGCAGTGGTAACCTCCTTTGACAAGGAAGTGGACTCAATCTTGGCGGATCGCCTGATCCGGCGTAGAGGTGTACCAAGTTATCGGGAATACTTGGTCAAATGGAAGAACGCTCCGAATGAAGAAACAAGTTGGGAACCTGAGGAATCCTTGTGGCAATTCAAAGATGACATCGAGAGGTTCAAGCTTGAAGGCGCGACGAGGGCGTCGCAAACTTGAGTGGGGGAGGGTGTCACGTCCCGCTCAGAATGCCCCGCGAAATCCAAAATAAATGGTGCTTACCTAAAGGATCTAGACTTTTCTACATGAGAAGGTTCTAGAGTGGCCTAGAGATGTCTAGAAAGGGCTAGAGTTGGACGGACTCAACTCATGCTTGAAGACCCTAGAATGTTCTAGAGCACGCTGGAGAGTGCTAGAATGGGCTAAAATATTCTAGAGCATGTCGGATAGTTCGGGAAGGATGTAGAAGCCGCTGGAAGCTTACGGAACATCCTAGAACGTGCATGAATAAGCTAGACAAACCTAGAAGACTCTAGAGTTGGCTAGAAGGTCCTAGAGCCTTATGGCACATTGTACATAAATCTAGAACACCCTTGTACATTCTAGACTAGGAAGACTCTAGAAAGTGGTGGCATGCTCTTAAGCTTAGAGCCACACTATAAATAGACCAATTGGTCTTCATTTACATTCAACTTGGAAATTCCTAACAAACTTGGGAAATCTTGGGAAATTGTAACATAAACTCTCTCTAGAGCAATACAAAGCATTCTTTGCAAACTCTCTTTCTATTCTCTTTGGAGTTTCATTCGGTTGAAAGGCAGGCTTAGTGCAACGGACCGTACTAAGTGCCGCACGATCGCTATTTGAAATTGAAGGTCGTGACACCTTACTCTCTTTAGAGATAGAATAGGGTGGCTTATAATTTTCGATGATTCAAACGTGACATATCATCAATATCTTATGCGCCAGTGATATTTCCTTCTGCTGTTGGTTTTTTTCCTACCAAAAAATATAATAAAAAGCAATTCGGTGCTTTAAAATATTTTGATTTTTTGAAAACAAATGAGAGGTGTTTTGATGGTTGGTGATGGGTTAAATTAGACTCATTATTTTTAAAAATGATCAATTTAATTTCATTATTTTTGATTGGGTTCAATTAATTATTTTTTTTTTAAATAATCAAATAAATTCAAATCATAATTTTTTGTCTAAATAAAAAAGAAGAATACATATAAGAGTTGCAATATTATGTATTGATATTAGATTGGTTTTAATAATTTTCACACCCAACGAAGTTATAATATTATTAAATTTTATAATTTTCAAATTGAAATATTTTTCTTAATATTGTGTAAAAATAAGATTTTAAGTTTTTTATTAGATATAATCTTTAAAAAAAAATTAATGTGTCACTTGAATTAATAAATTAATCTTAATTAATTACTTATATATTAATAAATATATGTTTTATTATATATAACGTTTAATTTTAAAAATATTATTTTAACTAATTTATCTTATTTTTATTAAATTACATAACTTAATTAATCAAACTCATTGATTATAAGAATAGAGTATAGATTTTACAATAATTACAGAGGATATTTTTTTTTTCAACTTTTGGTGTTTGTACCTGGAGAAGAGTCGGTGGTAAAAAAATAAAATCTCTGGTACTTTTTTTTTTACCACCAACTAAATGGTTGGCAAAGAAAATATGGAGATATTAATGCAATTATATTTTGGTTGAAGCATAAGAGATCGTTTGAGATTTGAAGACAAAGTTGCTCTCAGGAATTGATATAATTAGAGTCAAATACAGAATCATCCTGTTTTTGCAAAGCTAAGTTTATCGGTTTTTACTGACACGTGACTTTTCTTTTGTTTTCAACCCATTCCCATGTTTGAAATTTTTCGTACGAGGCTTTATGATATTTAAATTTAATCTTATTATTATAAAAATTAATTATACAAAAGATAAATAATTATTTTTTATTTTTTTATTTATAATTTATTTAAATTATACTAATCTCTATTTAATATAAAATAAAAATATTTTTTTTTAACAATATTAGAAAAAAAAATATAAAATTTAAATACCATAAGTAAAAAATCTTGAAATATTTTTATCTTTTAATAATATTATTATATGAATAAAGGGATTATTGACATCATCGTTGAGGAATGTAACCTCTAATAATATAATAAGAGGAATTATTTATTGCTTGTAGGTGAATTAAATTATTATATTATTTGATAAAATATTAAAAAATTGAATTTTCAAGAAAAAAATTTCTGTATTTAGCATGGAATACTACACAAATAACACTCCCATATCAATGAATAACTTATGGTATAACTAGTCCTCTATTTGCCAATTGCTGATTGTCTAAGTTGTGGTCAAATCAAAGTTTTAGAGTGATTTAAAAATATATTTACCGATGTTAAATATATATTTTTGGTCCAAACTAGAAATGAAATTTTATTAAACCAAAGTCTCCAAACAAACATACTAAAAAAAAAAATTAAATACAAAAGAAGACCGAGCATTGAAAGACACTAAACAGAAAGAACTACATTTCAGTTGCAAACTCTCTAGCAGAAATGAAGAGAAAAAGGAACAATAAGCAGCTATTAGTAAAACATGCTAGAGATTGAAACAAGACGAACAAATAGACCACCGAACACCAGCGTTATCCAACTTAACGTAAGAAAAAGATGGATCAAATACTCAACTAGAAAACCAGACTCCACCAGCTACATCAAAGAGGTAACCAGATCCAACAACAAAACAGCACAAACACGACCAGACCTAACAAAATAGTGAGTTTTTTTCTAAAAACGGAGAGAATATTTTCATAAAAAAGAGAAAATATTTTCAAAAAATAGTGTTATCTGTATTGGGAGTTAATAATTTTAAAAAATATTTTGGATATTTTTTTAAAATATGAGTGATAAAATTGTGAATTTGTTAAATTTATCTCAATTTATTTTTTATTATTTCTCGTTTTATATCTATTAATTTTATTAATAAAATAAATATTTTTTGAAATTTATATTATTTTCACGTGATACTTAAAATTAACAAAGAGTTAATAAAAGGTGTCTTTATCCATAACTGTAAGGAGTATTAGTATGAGTGGTTTTAAAGTGAAATGCTTTTGGTTATCATGTTTCGTAATTAATACTTTCTTCTTCAGAGTGAAATGAGTAATAGTACTATTTGGGCTTCTTCTTTTTTTGGTATGTGAGATTTATGATAACAAGAAGAGCTAAAGAGTGATATCATTTAAGTTCCAATCGAAGTTCACCAACCGACCGATTGAGAAGTGGGTTCTCTTAAATGTGATATAGAGAGATAAAGATGAAATTTTTGAGTAGTGTGGGACTTGCTCTAAGTATAATTTTCGCTTGCCTTTTCTTAGCTCTGGTTGGTGAAATTTACTACATATTATGGTGGAAGAAGAGAAGGTTCATTAAAAGAGAGAAACAAAATGACTACAGTTTGTTTATGTTCTGTTCGAGAAGGCGTTCTTCTTTGAGTAACACAGCTCTGAATCCCCAAGAAAACTCTTATTCAATGAGAATTACAAACACCCAAATCCAAAATCGAAATGCCCAGCATCATTTGACATCATCAAACAGTGATTTTCAGCTCATACCCTTTGGAGAGGATGGAAAGGAGATAGAGAACTCTAATGACAATCCCAGACTACTCTTCACGATTATAGAAGAAACAAAGGAGGACTTGGAATCTGAAGAAGGAAAATCAAGGGGAGATAATAATAACTGTGAAAAGGGTACAAGAAGTAGAAGCTTGAGTGATTTTCTAAATACTGTGGAGACTCCATCTCTAACACCTATGACTTCTCCAGTTTTCTTCGCACCTTCTCTATCTCCTGGGAATGGATTCAATCCTCTATATGAATCCACAACAAATGCAGAGCTCAATGGAATTAGATCATCACCACCTCCAAAATTCAAGTTCTTGCAAAAAGCAGAGGAAAAACTGAGGAAAGAATTAATGGAAGAAGGAGAGAAAGGTCTGCAAATGAAAGATGGGAGTGGATGGGATAAAGAAAGTAAAGCACTTCCATTGTCAAAGTTTCTTAAAGATGATGAAGAAGAAGATGGGTCTTTTATTACAATCATTGTTGACAAGAATATGGAAAAAGAGGTCACTTATGACCAATCTCATTCAAGTACATCTCAGGTTCTTCCCCTTGTTTCTTCACCTTCACTTATTAGAGCACCAATTAAGAAGATGCTCACTTTAAATTAGATTTAACCAAATTGTAATGGTCTCTTTTTATTGATTTTTTTAGTGTTCTTTCCATTTTCGTCTTTTATGGATTTTGGGTTTGTCTTATTTTTAGAAGTTAACCTGATAATTCTTTAATGTAAAATGAATTTTCAAAGCGAAATATTGTGAGGAACTTTTGGGCATCTTATCTTGAAATTTTTAACGGAGTGAAAACATTCTCTGCTAGCGATGTGGAGAGAGAGAGAAGGGTCTGATCATCTGATGTAAATGGTGGGTTTTATGTGGGAATGTAGGTTATATTCAATCTTCAGACCTTCTTTATTGAAATGTTAGTCTGACCTACAAATCTGTAATTATACTTGGGAGTACTAGTAATGTAAAAAAAAAAAATTGTTCCTTGCTGATGGATTATATATTCACAAATTATATTATGGTTTTCTTTATAAATATTCCATAATTATGTTTTTTTTTAAATAATTATACTAATTTTATATTTTATTAACTTAGAATACATCTCATTGATTTGTATTCTTATTTTTACCAATAATTTCTATTTCTAAGGGCTCTTTAAAACTGTAATGTTGAAACAGTTTTGCTTACCTCTCAATATCTCTCTCTGCTTCTAAATGAGACATTCATTAACTTTCATTAATGCCATGTCTCATGGATTTGTATTCTTATGTTGCATTTTGTTGGGGTCCCCATTTAAAGCTTCCAAGAGAGACCCAAATATAAAAATATTAAATCAAATTTCCATGGTCCTATTTTAGGGTTAGACTTGCACAGTGAAAACGACAAAGTAGAAAAAGAAAGAGTGAAGTGTTGAGCTGTGAAATCTTTTTGGATTTTTGCCAAATATCAAGGACATTAAAATTGCATTCCCGTGGTGTAATAAATAGTCTTGACCATTTACAATAATATCTTTTAACCTCATCTGATGGTATTATATTTGTATTTTGTACTCTATTGATTTTAACCTAATTTTTTAAAAGTTAACAATTTTTACGAAAACGTTAGAGACAAAAATCTTTTTCGTGAAAATATTAGGATTCAAATTCTACTAAATTGAAGTGAAACTATAAAATTTAAAAAGTTAACGAAATTAATTATGAGTTTTAAAAAGCAAGTACAAATTATATTTTGATATAAAAAAAATTAAGTACCAATAAAGTACAAAATGCTTTATATTTTAAAGTGATTATAGATGGGGCTAAGCATAATTTCATAGATTTTTTAGTCCCTACATGAAATATCAGGTCATATCAATTTCGAAATTTTATCTAATGTATTGACTCGTGATCAAAAATAACGTTGACATACTCTGAAGTTCTAAATCTCAAAATCTCCTAACTTTTGGATGTGAATTTAAAGGATATAGGCATTTCTCTTTCTAAACCCAAGACCCAAGAGACTCTCGTCCCAACTACAAGCCTGATTCCTGAGACAATCCTAATCTCACAAATAAGGCGTCTGCTGCAGGAAAGCTGGTTAAACTAACAGTTTGTATCATTAACAAGACAACTGCCAAAATAAACAAGCATCTATAACACGTTAAGGTTATTATTTCTTCATATGTGGAGAAAAGAAATAAAGAATAGACAATGTTGCCCAATGAGAGACCACGTAAAATTTCAGGAGACTACAAAAACAAGACATCATAATATTCCAATAGCAGCGATATCTGACATTCCCAGTTCAACACAAAGTGAGTTCAGCCCAGGTTCTTCCAGAAGACTGAATGCTGTAAGTCCATAAAAGGAGTGGTAAAGATCTGGCAGCTCTCTAGGGAACTTGCTGAAACCACCATACTGCCAAGGTAACAAAACAAACAAATTTAGGATTTCAAGGACCCTCGGGTAAGATCAAGGATGATCACAGAAAATAAACTATTCTAATGAATCCAACATGTAGAGACTGAATTACTTATTTCACAAAAAAAAAAGAGAGAGAGAGAGAGAGAGCTAAAAAGAAAAGCTACAGGAGGCTAGAGTCCTCCATTTAGTCCACTACCACCACCATTGTTCATTACTTTGAATAAGAGAACTGAAAATTAACATTCCAATCCCAGGATATTGCAGCAATCTTTATAATAACGTTTGAATCATCAGTCAGTAAGGACCATTATGTAATTCTACTGAAAAGTGTCAGCCATGAAAACCAGTTTCAGACTTTCAGTCCTCAATGGCATTAGTTGCTTATTATACCATCCCTTTTATAATTTATTATAGCATGGGGAAGATTAACGAAATGGCATAATAATTAGTCTTCATGAATCATGAACATGATAAATTATTCATGACCATATGATCAAATGATTGCACATCTGTGATCCATAAATTAAGAAATCATAAAGTCTTCAATGCCTATAATAAAGAAATCTATTAGGTAGAGAAACTTTAAGCAAAGGAGAATCATAGCACCTCAGATTGACAAGTAAACAAAAAGTCACGTAATGATTTATCGTCAATGAACTTCTGGCCCCCTAAAATCCTCAATACCGCTCCAATCCTATACAAGAACATTGCCCGTGTAAACCGTAAAAGCACAAAAGTTTCAGATTATTTTATAGAAGTTAATGAAACCATCATTTTACTAACCAGAATGCATAGCAAGTGTCACTGGGCTTATTAGGTCTACCTTGAAACCCTCCATCAATCACTTGTCTCTACAGAAATAAAAGAAGAATGGACAAAGTACACAAGGTTTGCTAACTTTAAAGGAATCTAAACGTCAAAACTTACTTAGGCACTGCTCATTTTAATAGTAGTAATAAACGGACCGGACCTATTTTCCGTCCATAAGTAGCTTTATTAGGCATAAGTGTTCCTATAGATACTAATATTCATAAATAAGGTGAATAATAATTCCAAAAAAAAAGTGAATAAAAACACCTGCAAACTCCAATCCAGCAGCAATGGTACATCTAATATGGAAGACGATGCATTCTTAGAGAGAAGGCTGTCTTCAATAAAGCCCATCAACCGTAGAGATGCAACAGCACAATAAGTTGCACCACCTGTACCACTAAAAAGTAAAAAATATACCTTTTTTCATAAAACCAATCTAGAATAGCCACTCCAAAACTAAAGAGAATTATACTAGTTTACACAATCCCTTGTTATCTAATCTCTATTCACGTAAAAGAATGAAAAAACTTAAGATCGTGTTTGATTCATAGAATGAAAACGTAACAAGAATGAAAATGGTAATAGGAATGAATTCAATTGAAACAATATTTGTATCATTATGTTTGTTTAAGTAATAGAATCAAAATAATGATAAATATTAAAAAAATTATAAAATTATAAATAAGACAAAATTAAAAAAATAAGAATGTTTTGATTTTAAAATGAGAAAAATAATAAATGATTATACAAATGTGTAAAAAAAAATAGAGTATTTCAACGTGTTCTTGAGAGGTGTGGGAGAAACGAACATTCTTGCTACTGTTGGAATGCTTTATATTCTATTCTAGATTAACAGTCAAACCAAACGTAGAAACACCCAAATCATTCTCATTACCATTTCTATTACCATCAACCAAACATGACCTAAAAGAAGTATAACTTAATGAGAAAATGATTTTGTTATTAATAATGTTTGTGTGGAGAAAAAAATCAAGAAAGCCAAAACCTCCGGTCAATTATAAAAAATAAGTTGTTCTTAAAAAATTAAAGTAGAAACCGTAATCATGTGACATACGAAAATTACGTAAAATTGTCTCAACTCACCATGAGACTCAGATCCTGGGGTCAAGCCAAAACCACCATCATATGACTGAAAGGGCAGTGGATGCGTATCAATACCATGGCCCAAAGAAAAATATCATATTGATATGAAGAATCCAAGATCAATTACTCACTACACTGACCTTACAATTCAATATGTAATTCTTGGCTTTCTCCTTGTCCATGCCACTCCAATTTTTCAAAAGTGAGCAAATGGAAGCTGATAGATCAATTAGCTAAATTAAAACTAAGTTGTAAAACATGCTCATATAACCAGTTCAATCATAAAATCACAAATCTCTCCTGCTTACCGGCACAATAAACAAACCGAAGATCAGTCTCTCCACCTATATGAATGGGCATGAAGCTGCAAAATAAAATGTCTATAAATCGCTGTCATGCCAAGCAGATCAATCAGAAAGTCATAATGGACAAAGATTGGGGTCTGGAACATTGGAGATGGATAAGTAACCATGATAAATGTTGGTGCTTGTGCAACCACGAGAAACTTAGAGTAAGATCTAGTCATAAGAGCTAAGAAGAGCTCAACACAAAATTCTCAGAACACCATTCAATCAATATGGAAAAGCAAACATCCACGTTAAACATAACAGATAACTGCATAAGTACACGTTGAATTTGAGTTTTCTTTGTGTTCATTTACACTTCACACACATTAAAAGAATAAAACATTTTGCTTTTTAGAAAGAGATTCTACAGAAAAATGAAATAAAATAAAAAACTGTACCTCCCATCAGGCTGTTGAAGGTTTTTCATTGACTTCAATATTGTTTCGGTATCAATTTGTGAGAAATCATAGCCAACAACTTTTAGAATTGCTAGGGCACAATAGGTGCTTGCTAAATGACTACAATTATGAACCAAAACCTACAGCCAGATGAAAAACTAAATAAGTAATGTCCAGTTAACAAACAACTGCAATTCAAAATAAAAACTACAAAGAATTTAAGATTATATGCACAAAATTGATCATTGTCATACCCCATTTTCATCAGGTGGAAATTGAGAGCTCCTGGAACCATGAAATCCATAAAATTGTCCTGCAGCAAAAGAGTAATAAATTTTACAGAAGTAAATGTATTGGTACTCTTCATGTCTCATCTTATTAAAAGGTTCTGTTTTAGTACTCCCAATTTAAGTATTGGTACCCCTTTTAGCCATTTTAAAAAGCGTTTACTTCCTTTTTGTCAAAGTTAAACACATGTATCCTACATATCAAATTAGACAACGAAATCTATTGAAATTTCAAAAAAAGAAAAGACCAATAGAAAAGGTAATAATTCAATAGCTAAAAGTGGTATTAATAATTAAATTAGGGTACTAAAACTAAATATTTTAATAACATAGGGCATGAAAAACACTAATACATTAAATAGTTACAAGGGTATCAACCCTCATATAACAATATCTATAATAGCTTATTATTTGTTTTTTATGTCAACACATTACAATTATTATTAATAATCTGAGTTTAAAAAATTTAATAAAATAATATAAAAATTTAGAATCAAAAGGTCCTAGCATTAATTTTTTTTATCTTGTGAAAAATATAATTGTAATTCTTTTTTTTATTGTCTTTTTTTTCTTCTTAAATTTCAATAAATGCTCTTGTCGAATTTGATAGGTAGGAGTATGTGACTAACTTTGACCAAAAAAGTAAAACATTAATCAAAATGGTTAAAAGTGATAACAATATTTGAATCGTGTAATAAAACAGACATCACCCAGTTTCAAGTGTGTTTTTTTTTTTTGTACCAATTTGAGTTTTTGAAGTTGAGCCAACCAAATAGAGGAACCAAGAGCATATCAATCACATGATAAAAGCCATTTAACCACGGTGAGTGGTATAGTGCAGGTCAAACACATAGATAACAGGAGCAGTATTGTTCAGACTTGTTACCTTTTCCTGACCGATATGGGTCAAAGATAATTAACAAGTACAATATAAAAATCAATACAAACGACGATTCTCAGGCAAGTAAGCCCTTACCATTTTCCAGCTCCGTTTTACATTTTGGATGAGCTTGGAAGGACAAAACCCAATTGGAAACCGCATACTTGTCAACCTGAGAATTGTGAATAACTTATTTAAAAAGATATAAATTTCAATTTTGTGTTCGTAAGCTCATAACCCTGATTCGGAAAATAATACGAGTGGGTTTTGTCATATAATTCTAATCAGTGGGAACAAAGCCAAATAAATTTAAATCACCATAAGTGAATATCGTAAGATTTTGATAATGGAATTTTTATGTTTTTTCTCAGGATAAACAGAGTAAAAGAGAGATGAAGAATATAATTTGACGTACGCAGTCGAGAGCGCGAAGGAGATCAAGACCAGAGATGACGAAGTATGCGAGAGTAAGGCGGTTAATATCCTGAGATTGGTACTGTGATGGCAGCAACTGGTTCATCATCTGCAAAAACATCACATGCCGTTCCTTATCGAACGACATTGTGATCGAGCTCTGATATTCCGAAACCATGGTCATATTCCAAGCTTTTCTGAAGGGCTTAGACCCAGATAAAACGGCGTCAGATCTGGGATTCTGACTCCGTTTACTTAGCTTCGCTTTAGTCCTTGACAAACATTTTTTTTCCCCTTAAATAGACGAACAATTTGGACTTTACTACACCTAGATTATATTGCAACAATCTCGATTTCCTAGAGCCTCTTATTTTATCTATTATTTATTTCATGGTAGTCCTATTTTTAAAACAATATTTTTTAAAATTATTTGAATAAAATTTTAAATTAGTTTGATTTTTAAGTTAAAAAAAAATCCTATTTAATTAATAGTATTATTAGCCAATTTTAATTTTCACATGGCTTGTCAATTTAGCTTCTTAGTATCTTTCTTCTTCCTTTTTTTTAACTAATTTAAAAAATCATACATTCTTAAACTTATTGTTGCTTTTTTTTAATATTTTTTATAATTATACTATCTATACATTTATAAATTTATAATATGAACTTGAACCTTCAACTTTTTATATATTTAAATAATGTTTAGGTAGTTAAGTCATACTCATCCATAATTTTTTGAATGCCCTAATTTAAATTCATGCATTCAAAAATTTTAAACCACTATTTTAAACTATAATTAAGAGTTTAAGTTATTATATTTTAAATTTCACTGATTTATTATCTCCTCAATTTTGAAAACATGTTTAAAAGGTTTGTAGTTTTGAATTGTCGGCTCTGAGTCACCAATTCATTAATGACTCACGTAATCAAATGGTAAAACTTGATAAACCTGTCCAAATCATAACTCGTTTGTAAAAAATATCCGATTTAAAGCAAAGAATAAATTAAAAATTGATATTTTAGAGCACAAAAATTAATATTAAAATAATAAATATTTAATTTTATAATTCAATAATATTATTTTAAAAAAATAATAAATATTATTATAACCTTAATAAAATTTGGTACTTGAAGAAATATACCTTATTATTATTAAATAAGATCTTTAGTTACTTTTTAACATATTTTCGAGAAAATGCAATGACATATGATAAAAGTTACCGCTATAAAAATATATTTATAGGTGTTAAACGAGTTAAATTAATTTAATTTATTTATATGTGAAATGAGTGAAATGAGTTGTGCAGTTCATTTATATTTTTTATTAAATTTATTTAAATATTTATTACATGTTTGACAACCATTTTAATTTATATTTTAGAATTAAATTTTTAATTTTAAAATATTTTTAAAAAATTATTTGATAAATAATTCTAGTTTGAATTTTAAAAAGTAGAAACTAAAAATTAAATATTACTTTTTTTTGTAATTAGTTCATAATTTTCAATTTTAACCTCTTAAGATGAGTTGTATTATGCTAAGCATAATTTTTTATAGAAAATTTGAAATCATAAATAGTAAATTTTTAGAAACTACACTTTTAAAACTTTCTAATAATACATGAAATAATTTATAATATTTTATAAAATGGTACTATTTATATTTCAAATTAAAAATGAATCAAAAATATTCTATCAAATTTGAACAAACATTAGTAAAATAAGTATAATTTTTTATAAAAAAATTAAAATTACAAACCATAAAATTTATTAGAACCATATATTTAAATCTTTCTAATAATATGTGAAATGATTCATAATTATTTATGAATTAGTACAGTTTATGTTTTAAAAATTACTAAAAAATGTTATTTTAAATCTGAATAATTATTACTAAAAAGTGCATAATTTTTTATAGAAAACTTAAAATCACAAACTATAAAATTTATTAAAAACTAGATTTCATGAAGAATGATATATGAAATGATTTATAAAATTTTGTGAATTACAATTTATATTTTAAAAATGTGTAAAAAATATTCTTTTGAATTTGAACAATCGTTAATAAAATGTGCATAATTTTTTATAAAAAATTCAAAATTACAAAATATAAAATTTCTTAAAAATTATACTTCTAAATATTTTTAATGATATATGAAATTAATCATAATATTTTATTAATTAGTATAGTTTATATTCAAAAATATTTAATAGGTTCAATAAAATAAGCATAATTTCTCTAAAAAACTCAAAATTTTAAAATGTGACATTTTTTATAAAATGTATTATTTATTTTTTTCAATAATATATAAATTTAATTTTAAATTATTATAAATTAATATAATTTAAATTTTAAATATGAGTCAATTACGATCGCATTATTCTTAGTTACGTGGAATATGTCTTTTAAGTTACTATTTATCTTAAAATTCTATATTTATTGAATATTTTAATATAAATTTTATTTTATTTTATTTTTTATTTTTTGAAAATCATTTATTACTTTTTATATTTATTAATTTAATATGTATTCGTGAAATAAAACATTGAGTTACTTATATAAGTTTATAAGGTTAGTGAATTGGGTTTTTAGTTTATATATAAATTGACGAACTTTAAAGTACGAGGTGGACTGAACAGTTACTTACTATTAAAAAAGTAATATTTTATTCATGATATATTAAAAAAAAAGTTTTATATAATTGTGCACATTTGCATGCAAATTAAATTTAGATCGAGGTTCTGGCTGTAAAAGCCCGGAAAAACAAATTAAGTTACATTCGATGATGATACTTCCACCACCCTCAACACACCTTTTTTTGTTTTTAATTCAGTATTATTATTTTATTATTTAGCTTGCATAATTAATAATTCATTTTAATTAAATTAAATTATCACTTTTTACTTAGGGTTCTTTCTCTCTCTAGATTCATATCATGCCCATGTCCACTAATCTTTTTAGCGCTCAGCAAGACAGCATTAAAAAAAAAAAGCATAAAGACTAAGAAATTTTGTTGGTTTCCCTTCCAAACCCTAAAATTTTAATAAAACAAAAAGTGAAAAAATGGTAAAGGCCCAAGGGGAATGAAATGAAAGAACAAATCATAAAAGGAACAAAATAAATTAAATAACTTAGCAAGCTCGCTCATGTTTCCTCCTTTATCTTTTCATCTTCTTCTTATATCTTTCTCTTTCTATCTCTCATCAAGTACTCTCTAAACTTGTTGTTAATTATACACCCTCTAAAATCTCCCATGGTTTTCTCATCTCTTCCTCTCTATCTAGATCCATTCAATTACTTTCAAGTACAACAGGTAATTAATTAATTATTAAGGGCTTTCTCTTCCAATTATTCAGTTTCTTCCTTCTCTTCTTAATCAAAAAAGATAAAATTTATGTAATAATTAAATAAATATTCCTTCTCTATTCTTTTTTGCTACTTAATTCTTTCATGAATATACCATATTTTTTATATTTTTTTAATTTAATTTTACAGCAACAAGTTGATACTAATGGTGGGATTGAAAACTCGCACCTTATTCCTCTTCCACCACCACTTCCACCGACAATAGATGAAGGTGGTGGTGCGGGTTTGCTCAAGCCTAATTCAATGGCTGAGCAAGCACGCCTAGCTAACATACCACAACCAGAAACATCGCTAAAATGCCCTCGTTGTGAATCTACAAACACAAAGTTTTGCTACTACAACAATTACAACCTGTCCCAACCTCGGCATTTTTGCAAGACTTGTAAGCGTTACTGGACTAGAGGAGGGGCACTAAGAAGTGTACCAGTAGGTGGAGGTCTTAGAAGGAACAAAAGAAACAAAACTAGTACTAGCAGATCAAAATCTTCTTCAGCTATATCAGATCAGAAACGTCAAACAGGTTCTTCATCTACAAGTACTACAGTTAATTCTTCCAACAGTTGTAACAACACAGATTTAATAGGCCATTTACCCCCTCAGCTTCAACCACTACAACAATTACCCTTTTGGTCCTCATCTTCACATAATAATCTTACTGCAGATTTTGCTTCTTCTGGCTTCAATTACTATGGAAGTACTCCTCAATCAAAAGTTGTGACAGCTGGCTTTGATGTTGCTAATGAATTAATTCAGTTTGGTGATAGAACAAGTGATGTTGATTCTATTTTAACATCTGGGATTGTTGAGCAGTGGAGGGTTCAGGAAGAGATTCAAAAATTTCCTTTCTTGGCTAATTTGGAACCTTCTATTAGTACTGGGTTATACCCTAATTTTCATGAGACTAGTAATACTGAAAATAACATTGACCTATCAAGTTATTTAAATCTGCAGGTACGGTCTAAATTACAATTGGATTCGGGGGTTACTCGTTCGGCCAATTTGAAAATGGAAGAAAATAATAATATTGAAAGGTTGGATTTGTCGAGAAACTTGTTGGGTAGTTTAGGAAATGATCGACAATATTGGGCAAGTGGTAGCGGTAGTGGTAATGCATGGACTGACATCAGCTCTGATTTCATTTCTTCTTCCACTTCCTAAATCCCAATAATCATGTTTTTCTTAATTGCCATTTGTTCTTCTATATTTTGATTCAATTACTACAGATCAACAAAATGGAAATCGTGATCATGAGAGCTCAAAGATATGGTTTCAAGAAATTCCACCGAATATTGTTCTTTTTCTAAGTTTGAGGTGAGAAGTACGTGTATGTTAAATTAATTAAAGTTAAGTATACATAATTAATATATTAAGTTATAGTCTTATTTATGTTCATGGAGTTTAATTTGTGTGTGAAAGTTACAATGAATATATTGTTATTATCAATATTTCTCAGATATATATGTAATATGTGTTTGTATATATATATATATATATATGAGAGACACTACTGAGTGGTTTCCCTTCACTTCATTATGCCAAATGTGTTCATATTTTTAATTTGTTACTTTGAGAAGCATAATTAGTTAATTTTTTAGTTTTAAATAGGTAGATCTGTTTAAATTTAATTTATATAAAAATTGAGCCAATCATACTCACATATTATAATTACACAAAGCTTATAATTAATGGGAGTTGTTATTTGCGTAACAATAAATACTAATGTCAAAATAAATTATTTACTTTTAATAATAGAAATTTTAAAAAAATAGAAATGTTATATAGATAATAGTGATTATTGTTTTGAAAATGAGTCTACTCTAATTTATTTGTAAAAGTATAATTATTGTATTTGAAATTCTATCTAATTAGATATCACTACTGTATTTTTCTCTCTTTAATTCTCTACTACACTTATTAAAAAAAGTGGATATTGAGTTCTTTTTACTTATAAATTTACGTGATTTTATTTAGTTATTTAATTTAAAAGTATAAAGTAAAAGTTTTTAAAAAAATTTTGGGATAAAATAAGAATTACATTTTATTAATAATTTAAAAAAAAACTCCCATTCTCATCCATCTTTTATCTTTCCCACCCACTATTTCTCTCTCTTCATCCCTTTTATCTCATTTTTAGTCTCATTAGTTTTATTTTTCTTAGTCATTTTTTCTCTCTCTCTCAAATTTGTTTTTTTACTTTTAATTAAAAAAATTCAATGATATATTTCAAAACCATTCAAAAAAGACTTGAATATACAAGAGACATCTAGTTAAATAATTATGTGAAAACGTTAATTATATATAAATTTATACTTATTTTTATAATGATATGTTTTATATTATGATAAGTATTAATTATTATTATTTAAAAATTTGAATAAATTTTTAATCTTTAAAATAATTTAAACAATAAAACAATATTTATATGATATTAATATTTTTTCTTAATAATTTTTTGTTTCAAAAAGTAGCAATTTGAAGCACCATAATCAATATGGTTTGAATAAAAGCATGTAATGACATTTAATTTTAAATATGAAATAACGATTGATGTATTTAATTAGCAGCTAGCTAGTTAGCCGCGGGCGGGCGGGGGCTGTGGGTTTCAAATCTCTTTCTTAAATGAAGAGAAGGGAATCTACTGAGATTTGGTAAAATTTGCTTTGGGGATAACCAAAGCAAATTTTATTTTCCCTAACGAGGAATAAAGCTATAAGTCGTCAAAAGTTGTTTCTTTCAAAGATCGATAATTGCAAACGTAGATTCAAGCTTTGAAGTTAGCTTTCTTTGGTGGAATATTGGTAGTAGTTCAATTGGAAAGTGAGTTCATTCAATATTCGTTAAGTACTTAAAGGGATATAAATCGAAATTCGAAAGGAAAAAAAAAAGGATAATAAAAACAAATAGATATTGAAAGAGAAGTGGAAGAAGAAAGAAAGATAACGGAATTCCAAATTATTATGTGAGAGTTTGTAAACGTTGCTGCCCACAGCCACTTGTACATGCGTGATTGATATTGTTCTTTCTGTTTCCATCGCAGCTTTTCCTTTTTAGCTTTTTTTTTTCTTTTTAAAGAATTCCCTTTCTAGCTTAGTGACGTCTTTGTTTCAATAGAGACACTAAGCTTATCCTTCAATTATTTATCTGATATTATAATATCGATAAGTTTAATTATAATTATTTATTTATAACTACATAATGAATTTTGTATCATTAAAAATAAATAAAATGGTTATAAATAATTTTATTTTTTTTATAATATTTAAAAATAGGTAAATTTTGATTAAAAAACACAAACAAAGACGATAGGAATACGAACAACATGAATGAATTATCACACTAGTGCATGTGTGCGACTCATTTTCACTAACGAATAATGAAAAATTATAAAAAAATAACATTATTAAAATTTATAATAATAAAAACAACATCTTAATAATATCAAATGAGTCTAAATGGTCGTAGTTTAATTTGAATAACATTCAATATAAAATAATGTATTAGATTTTTTTTAATAGTGAAAATATATGAGTTGGACTAATGAGTATTATTTTTATGATTATAAATTTTAAAAATATTAATTTTATAATTTTTATGATTATAAATTTTAAAAATATTATTTTTGTAATTTTTATGGTTATAAATTTTAAAAATATTATTTTTGTAATTTTTAAATAATAAATAATATTATTTAAAAAAATATAAAAATACATTTTTTTATCAATTAACCTACTTTATATAACTTTTTCCCAATAGCAATAAAAATTAGAAGTTTTATATATAATTCATTAAAAGATATATAGGGCCTAGCTCGATAATGGTACATAATTTTTAATATTTTTAAAAATAAAATAAGACATTTGACCCCATCTATTGTAATAAATTTTTTATTATTATATATAATTAAATAAAAATAAAATAACTAATATAATATTTTATATTTTATAAAACATCATACATTTATTTTTTATATAAAAAATAACTTTATTTATCACTAAAAAAACAAAAATTTAAACTTAATAAAAAATCTATTAATAAAAAACACTAAAAATAAAGTAAAATATATATTCAATTTATATTTGGAATAAAAAAATAAATTTTTGTGTTTTCAATTTTTAAATTTTTTATTTTTCTTAATTTAATTTTTGTAAAACTTTGTATTTAAAATAATAGGATTTTTTTTATTGCAAATCTAAGTTTTTGACTTTTGTATTTTAAAAATTAAGTTTTTAATATACATTTAAAAAATATTATTTTAAAATTTTGAATTTATCATTTAAAAAATATTATTTAAAATTAATTGAAATTTTTAAAAAATTAAAAATTTTTAGATATATATCTCAAGAAATATAAAAGAATTTACAATTTGATTAACCACGAGGATAAGGTGATACATACTCTTAAAGTACTCGAAAGAAACAAAACAGTATAACACTTAATAGTTCATACATAATAAGTAAAAAACATATAATATCAAACATAGATGACTTTAACGATAGATATTATATATCAAACATAAATCAAGTAAAAAATAAGTATTTTATAATCAAAGTATAAGTTTATAGTATGTTGAAACATAAATACATTAAACTCATATTGTACTAACACAATATCATATCATGCATAATAATCCATATAATAAGATAAATCAATATAGATATCATATTTATATGATACTTAATATCTTCGAGTTGATTGAAATAACCACTGAATAATAAATAATTCACCAAACAGTAAACAAGTTACAACATTAATAGACTATAAAATTATTATTATCTCTTTTAGTCATGACCTATGTCCAAACTACCTACTGTTGCTCTTAAATTGTTGCTTCCACAACTATTTTGTTCAAAACTTAAACTCGTCTATCATCCACAACCAACACCACCTAATATCGTATGATTGGTAATTAATAATCAGTAATTGAAAGTATATCAACTTACAATTTCACGTGGCGCACAATCCACTAATAATATCAAATCACGTAGGAGACACAATCAAACCACTTACTCATACAGATAATGATTTGATAACTAACTACAAAATGACTCACTTTTAAATATAAGCTTTCCAAAATAATTTTTAAAATAGATTTAAATCTCGGTGTGAATTTTGAAAGAATTTAGGTTCTTAAATAATGGGTAAGAAACAAGAGAAATTATAGGCCATTTATAACACTCGAAATTTCCATCTCGTCGGCCACCTCGCCAAGGGTGATGGTGAGGGTGGTAGCGAGGTCCATGACTAGATCCACGTCGATGTGTTAAAATGTCATATTTTTTTGTTCCAAAAATTACCAAGTAAAATCTATAAATACGTACATTCGAAAGGAACCAAAAACACAAGTGATAATATCGGCTTTCTCGCAAGCTCGCTCATCGAAAACCAACACTCTCAACCTAGCATGTACACCACTAAAACCAATTTTATGGTGTGTAAACATACTTGCATACAAAGTATTCTTAACAACCTTTATGTGTACGTTATTGATATATAATAACCAACTTTTCACAGAGAAAAACAAAACACTAAGTAAAATAAAACAGATACTGTGCTTTTTACACGGAAAGACAATACACAAACATGGGTACAACGAGACTTACAAGATAGATAATTAAAGTGTATATTTTTATAAATTATATGACCCTACATATATACCTTAAAAGATGATGAAATGCAATACAAGTCACTTTCTTTTTTTTAATTTATTATTTATTATTTTGGTCACTTTCGTTTTAGGGTCATCATAAATCATTTTACTTTTAAAAATGAATAAATTTATTTTAATTTATATTATTATATTCAAATTAAAAGAAAGAACATAAGTGATTGGGATTATTGTTGAAAATCAATTAATCTTTTTCATTTTTTGTAAAATATATTTTTTTTACACAGATACATGGTTTTATGAAGTTTGTTTTTTGTTAAATTTTTTGCATATAATATGAGATTATTGTGTCAAAAATATTATTTAAAAAAATGTCAAAAAATGAAATGAATTAGTTGAATTTCAATAATGTTTTTTTTATGTTATTTTTCTATAATTTGAATATGTTAATATAAATTTAAATGAATTTTATTATTTTTAAAAACAAATTTACATCTTAAGACTAGAGCAAATTTTATTAAAATAAAAGCATTATTTTAATTTTTTAAAATTCTAAAACATTGAATTATTATCAATTCCCTTTATATAAATACCTTAACCCGTTTTATATATTAGGTTTTATAAATAATTTAGTTATTTTATTACCTTTGTTTTTAAATCATTTAGTAAAATAAAACATAAGTTTATATTTTTACGATATTAATTTTTTTTTGAGAGATTAAAAATGAAACTTATAAAATGATATATAATACAATTAAATCTTATTTTTCACTCATTTCCTAAATTGTGTAACTATAATTGCATCATCCTGTATAAATTGTATAATTTTTTCATTAATTTAAAGAAAAAATATCATATAAATCTTTTTAATTAAATCATTTATATCATTTGATTAGGTAAGTTATAAGTAGTATCATTTAATTATTTAGTTTTAAAAAATAGATTATATTACTTTAATATTAAAATATTATAATTAAAAAAATAATATTTTAATAAAGATAATTAAAACACATTTTATCTTTAATTAATTATTTTTTAAATAATATAATTAAATGAACTTGTTTTTAATGTAAACGTTTAAAAAATATCCATAATATAACATAAGAGGCCTCAACAACTTCGCTCCGCTCCCTAAGTTAAATTATGGTATATTAAATTTTGAAAATTGCAAATGTTTATTTATTTTTAATATAAATATAATATTCACTTATAATTTTGATAAGATTTTTTAAATATAATAAGTTTTGTAGGTTTTTAAAGAGTTTAAAATTTTAAGATTTTTTTATGAATTTTTAAATATTCGTGAATTCCAATAGATTTTTATGAATTTATATCTAGAAAAAAAATATGTCTTTATAAATGGTAAGAAATCTTAATAGTAACAGATGAGAAGTTAAGCACGCAATATCATTTAAAATTTTACAATAAGAAAATGAGTTAAAAAGTAAAACTTATTTAATTTATGAAATCAAATAAAGTTATCTAAACTCATTAACATCTCGTTTAATAAAATAACTTTATTAAATTATAATATTTTTATAATTATTATAAATGAAAAAAAATTTAAATAATAACATTTTATTTCTATTTATTTTAAAAAATATAATCAAATAAAAATTATTACTCTTCTACTTTATTCGATTCTTTTACCTATTTCTCTAAAAATGACTACGAATTTGCAAAAAATTCACCGAAATCACAGTGATTATTGGTATCCTATGCAACAGAAAGCATAAGGATACTGATGATAGTTAATCCTTTTAATAGGAGATATGCAATTAATTAATTAAGGGTATTATTTATTATTTTTATAATATATTTTTTATCAATCAATCATTTTCTTTCTCTAATTTTATAAAATATTGATTTTTTAAAAAATTATACTAATTTAAATTTTATTAATCTAAAATATAATTTCATCGTGAAATCCTACTACTATATATTTTTAATTTATTTAAAAATATATATGTTTAATTTTTTGTTACAATATAAATAATTTTTTTTAATATTTTACAAAAATAAATATAAATTTTATTACCAAAGGATAAAAATAAATATGTTATATAAATTGTTCATTTACACATAAAAAAATTGATTAAAGATATAACAAAAGATATTAACAACACCACAATTATGTCCGCGTATGCTATGATTTGTTTTGAAAATTGATATTTTTATATAAAATGAGGTGAAACATAAATCATTTATATTAGATAATTTTTATCATATAATTATTGATATTATAAATTATATTATTTATGTAATTAATTTTGTAAAAAAAGTAGATGATAAATTATATTATTTTAATAATATTTTATTTAAAATATTATTAATTTTTATAAAGTAATTAAATCATGATTAAAATTAGAATCTTTAACAAAGATAAAAATATAATTTAACATTAAATAGTTTAAAAAATAAACAATAAAAAATATTTAAATATATATTTTAATTCTTACTAAAAATAAAAAATTAATAAATTATGAAAATAAAATAATGAAAATTAACAAATATTAAAAGAAAATATTTTATGATTTTTTTATGTTAATTGTGACTTTACCATAATTAAATACTGATTTTTAATCGTATTTAATAACTTGATAAAAAATAATAATATTTTAATAAAAATTTATTAAAATAATATAATTTATCATTAATTAATATTTTTTTACAAATTTAATTATCTAAATGACAAATTTTTAGATCTACAAAATTAAGTAAAATTTTAATACAAGATAAATTAAATATTTTATCTAATAAATTAATATTTTAAAATTTTTTAAAAATAAAAATATTATTTTGATATTAAAAAAATTTATTCTAACAATAAAGCTACCTTTACTTTTTACAATTATTTTTGACTTAAGAGTTAAATAAAGAATATATAGGCGGGACATGACTA
This sequence comes from Hippophae gyantsensis, assembly GCA_030763125.1. NCBI lineage: Eukaryota > Viridiplantae > Streptophyta > Magnoliopsida > Rosales > Elaeagnaceae > Hippophae > Hippophae gyantsensis. Next base: position 53,039,746 of record CM061033.1, read on the forward strand.
ATTTTTAAATTTTGTTTTCTTTTTTAATTAAGTCACATAAAACTCTAGCTTTTCCTTTTTTTCTCGTGAAATTATAATTTATTCATAAAGATGACTTATTACAGTCAAAAAGCCTTGTGGTAAGGAAGAAATAGAAAAGAAATTCTCAAGCTGACTACGAGTAACCTAATTAAATAAAATATAAACTGTAGTGTTAATAGTTGCATAAATCATATTAGAATTACTTAATAGATTTTTTTTATTGAGTTAATATAAAAAAGAAAAAAATCCTATAAGTTATTAATGTAATTTTTTTTGTCTAACAACTCAAAACTTTATTATAAAAAATCTTAGATAATATAATAAATTATTAATCTTAAAAATAAAAATGAATAGTTTATGCCATTAACTCAGATAATTGCTAGCTAAGCTAACTAAGCTAGTCAAAGCTTAGTAGATTGATAAAATGCTAAAGTTATGATAAGATATATAACTAACTTTGTAATTACCAGTTTTAAAACGACACGTACTTGAAAACTTGTTTGTAAGTGAGAAATTGTGCAAATAGTGATATTGGAGAAGCTAGTTTCTTTTTGTCAGTAGTAAAATTTGCGCATATATTTGGACCATGACATGACATGACACGTAAGTTACCCAAGGGACAAACTAAAAATTTATAATTATATAAATATTAGTTAGTGCAAGAAATACACGTGGAGCAAAAATTTACATTTTTCCTGTTTACATGTATAATATATTTGGCTCATTTGACGATGCAGGGGAAGTGGCCGGCGGAGATAATCCTTCAAGGCTTAAATTTGGGATTTGTAATATTAACTTATAAGATTTTTCAAATACATCAAAATTTCAAGAGATACCCTAAAATTAACCGACGACTGTAACGCATGATCTCCCATAGAATATATTTAGATTTATTTAATATTTGAATGAATGAATTATTACTATCATATTTAAAAAATATATATTTATACCCCTAGAATAAACTAAAAATTTTTATTTGATTATTAATGATAAATATCATTAAAAAGTAATTCAATGAATGAATTTTTACATAAATAAATGTATAATTGTAACGAATAAATTAACAAGTGTTCGTTCCAATTGAGATAAAAGTTTTTGTGAAAGAAAATTAAGAGTAATTTTCTTAAGTGTAATTAGATTGTGAGTATTATAAACATTTTGTATAATTTCTCCATTTTTAATAAAAAGATCTACGGTAGATTTGAAGATGTAAATAAAATTGATCGAACTTCACTATTAAATTTATGTAGTATTTTATCTATTTTATATTTTATTTTCTCTTAAATCTAATTTATAGAGAATTTAAATAATTTCTCAAAAACTTCATCCAACTAGAAACGTTATCTTTGTCATCATCATAATGCATTATTTTCATCTCATGAAACTTCAATTATTTCTCAACTATTCGAAAGAGGTATTTTTAATTTAATAAAATTTGATACGGAAAATAAGTGGAATAATAAGAGGATGGTAAGAGAGGAAAGAAATTGTTGATGCAAGTTTATAAAAACAGTGTAGGAACAATATTACCGATAACTTGAAAGTAACTGCTTTGGTTGAGTCGCGGACTAGGTCGCGGACTAGGTCGCTCTCTTTAAGACATTTCGCGGCTTTGCCCAATTTGTGCAAGCAAACACACTGTCATTCCTAGGATAAAACAATTTAATCTTAATCTCTGCCTCAAAACTTCACTGCATGACAATAAGACCTAGATCTACACCTGAAAATTTGTTGGTCGGAAAACTAAAAAGAGAAGTTAGAAATTGTAGAGAGAATTGTATTTCGTAAGCAGATGAGATTGTAAATTGTTGTGTTGAAGTGAGAGCTCAAGACCTCCTTTTATAGGTTTTAGAAAACGTGTAGCAATTATGAATAAAACGGTAGACAACCGGGAATTAAGAGTGTAACGGCCATTCACGAGTAATGAAGAGTAAATTAACGACTCATTTTCAGATTAAAGACGAGTAACGGATATTTTTGTGAATAAATACGAGCAACAACTCTTTTTTCTGAATAAAGAAGACAAACGGCCATTTAACGACCATATTCTTAATAAAAGAAAATAACGGTTATTTTCTGGAAAATATATATATATATATAACAACCAATTTTGTAAGTTAAAAAATTTTCCTTAAAAAGAATATTTTACCAAAAAATAAAATACCACCTCACCTCACACACACGCACTGACTGGGATCGACTCGGACTGGACCAACTTCGGCTATCGACGGCATGGCTTGGTCCGGATGGACGGCGGCGGCGCGCGCGGCTACAAGGTGTGGTATCACATTTGCCTAGGTCCTCTCCTTTCCACAAAGTGGGTGTTTGGGGCCAATCCCAATAACAAACTCTTCACTATTTATACCTCTTTAAAATAATATAAAAAAGCAATGTGGGACAAGGCACATTTCCCAACAATCTATTTTTTTAATAAATTTCATCTTTTTCCAACAATCCCCCACTTGAATTTTATATAAAAAATAATTTTCATCGAGCAACCGATCAATTAAAATTATAAGATTGTGCATAAGGGAAAAGGTGTCTATCGACTTGAACCTTTGCATAGTGTTGATGCTTTAGAATATACTAGAGTAACTCGTAGTTTTGAACTCTATCTCTAACAATCATCACACACACAACCTTTCCAAGGTATAGTTCGAAAAAACCCGTGCTTTTACTACGCACGTGTATCCCGGTAGTGATGAGCGCTTCTAGTAAAATTTTGCCCAAAAACATTTTTCATGAAGCGGCCACACTTCCACATTCACAGTGAGTCTATCAAGAGTACTCTGTAGCTATGTACTCCACTCCACATGTAGTATAGAACTCATTAAGAGTTTAACAATTAACTCATCCTTTTCTATCGCTTCAGACTTCATGCTTTAACAACATAGAATGGGATTTGATAAATAGCACGATACATCTCATCACTTCATGACTTGTTATTACCCTTTGAACTTATTTCTTGGGATCTCCATCTATAAGTTGGGTTACCATCATAAGTGACTCTTCATTCTAAGGGCATTAATCCCATTCCTTTTGAGGTTTTGAAAACCTTTCTCTTGGTAATCCTTTCGTCAAAAGGATCGGCCAAATTTTCATCGAACGTACATGATCCATTCTTACAGCTCCCATAGAGAGAAATTCTCTAACGGTTGCTATGTTTACTGACGTATTTGTCGTCTCTTTGCTGTTGTAGTAACGGCTTACGAGATCTGCAATAACGCGGTACTATCAGCGTGGATCAAGACAACTAGTATCTCTTTTCCACAAAGAGGATCTCGGCTAATAGACTTCTTAGCCCGTTCTTCACTTAGTAGTGGCTAGTGCTATCATTTCAAACTCCATTGTAGATTGAGCCAATATTGTCTGTTTCTTAGACTTCCAAGCTTGAAACTATGCGGCCATATGTTAAATATATAGCCACTAGTTGCTTTAGTCTTGATAAAGTGTTCCAATCGCATCGTTGTATCCTTCTAAAACAATGGGAAACTTTTATAATGTAATCCAAGGTTCATAGTTCTCTTAAGGTATCTCATAACCTCTTTCAATAGCATTCCAATGCTTCTATACTAGTCTCTTGGTAAACCTACATAAGAGTCCCACAACATAAGCTATGTCTAGTGCAATCAAGAGCGTAACGTAAGCTACGATGATGCTCGCATACTCGGTTGTCTAACACCGTCTCCGGTGTTCTTGAACAACTTTACACTAGGATCATAAGGAGTACATGCAGTGTTTACGCTTAAAGTAATTATATTTCTTTAAGATCTTCTCAATGTTGTGAGATTGATCTAGAGAAATTCCTTCGGACCTAGTTATTTTTATACCAAGGATTACACTTTCGCTTCTCCAAGATCTTTCATATCAAAATTAGCTCTTAACAACATTTTGACATTATTCACATGACATAAATATTTGATCCAAAAATAAGCATGTCTTCCGCATGTAAACATATGATAGTGCAAATATTATCTTCTAATTTATAATAAATGCATTTGTCACTTTCATTTATTTTGAATCCATTGAGATAACTAGATTATCAAATTTTTCATGCCATTGCTTAGGTGCTTGTTTTAGACCGTTACAAAGAGATTTATCTAATTTACAAACTTTATTTTCTTGACTGGGATAACAAAACCTTCGGGTTGATCCATATAAATTTCTTCTTCTAAATCACCATTTAAGAAAGTGCTTTTAACATCCATTTGATGTACTACTAAATCATGGATAGCGGCGAGAGAAAAGTACACGTATGGAAGTTATTCGTGGTGAAAAAGTATCAAAGAAATCAACATTTTCCCTTTGCCTATATCCTTTAACTACAAGACGAGCTTTATATTTTTCAATAGTACCATCGGGTTTTAATTTCCTTTTTAGTATCCATTTACATCCAATGGTTTTGCAACCAGGAGGTAAGTCAACTAAATGCCAAGTCTTATTATACTCAAGTGAGTCCATTTCATCATTTATGGCTTCTTCCCGTAAGTTGGCATCTAAAGTTAAGATAATGCTTCTTTAATAGTTTGGGGATCTTCCTCAAGGTATAAGCATAAAATCGGACCCAAAATCTTTAAGGGTTCGAGCTCGCTTTACTTCTTCTAATTTCAATGTTTAATTCTTCTACTTTGTTCACTAGCTACAGTTATAGGTAAACTACTGTAAGACGAGCCCCCACTATTCTTAAATTTAAAGGGAAACCTATGTTCATGTAAGTCAACATCATTTGATTCTATAACTACCTGATCTTTTAAGTGATAGAATTTATAAGCTTTACTATTCACCGTATCCTATGAATACACATTCATATGCTACTTAAGAAGTTTATTTCTTTTAGGATTAGGGATTCTAACATAGGCTAAACAACCCCAAGTTTTAAAATAAGTTAAATTAGGTTTCTTATTTTTCAAAATTTCATATGGTGAAATTTTATTTGTAGATTTAGGCCTTTATTTATACATGTAAGCAGGTTAATAAAATTTCTCCCCTTCGAATGGAAGCAAGACTTGAGTTTAATAAAATTGCAAATAACCGATTCAAGAAAGGTTCTATTTTTTTCTTTCGGCTTTGCCATTCATTTCGGGAGAATAAGGTGCGGTTTTTCATGAATGATTCCATGAGTTTTATAAAAATCATTGAAGATATTAGAATCATATTCGATGCCTCTATCACCTTGAAACCTTTTATTTTTCGTTAAGTTGATTTTCAATCTCACCATAAATATTTTAAACATATCAAATGCTTCACTTTTATTTTTCATTAGATATACATAAGTGTAATCAGTCATCTATAAAAGTTATAAAATAGCGTTTTCCATTTCTTGTTAAATTTCCATCAAGTTCACATATATCGAGAATGAATTAATTCTAAAGGTTCGTGATTCTCTAACTCGATTTATGTGAAGTTTTGGTTATTTTAGCTTGACTACAAAAATCACATTTTTTAAAAATCATTTAAAGATAGTTTAGGAATTAGTTCTAAGCTACTCATGTTCTTGATTATGCGTTTATTAACATGACAAAAGTCTAAAGATGCCAAATATTAAAAGAACTCAACATATATGTAAGAAGAGGTTTTATTGATTTCAACATTTAATTTGAACATGCCATCACATGATCTTTCCCAACAAATATATTATTTTTAGTTATAGTATATAAATCACCCCTATAGTTCGAGTAAACCCACTTTGTTAAGAAGATATCCACGAAACTAAGTTCTTTCTCATCTTTGGAGTATGCAGACATCCTCTTCAAGATGGCGGTCTTTTCCAGAGGTAAACTTCAAAACCACCTCACGCATACAAGAACTTTAGTGGAGTGGGGAGTCACCCAAATAAAGACACTCTCTTATCCTCGGAATCGAATATGATTTGAACATGTCTCGATCATAGCAAACATGGCGAAGCACCGTGTCTACCCACCACCGCCTGATCCACCAACAAAATTAACTTCAGATATCATAGCAATAAGTTGATCTTCGGTAAGGTTCGCAATGGGCGATTCTGCTTCGGTAGTTCCTAGCCAAGTGACCAGGTCTATTACAACTATAACACATGAATGTGTTATTAAGCTTGAGGTTGAGGTCCATTACGTGAAGTGATAGTTTCTATTTCTATTTTGGTGGTTGCGGTTTTGATTATTAGTACGATTATGACTTTTCATATTTCTACCTTTAGGTTTAATTGTAGAAAGCAGGTTTCTTATTGGTACTACTATTTGAGACTACGAGTACTTCATCTCTTTCGTCTGTCAGCTTCTTCTTCTATTCTTAAACGGGTTATAAGACTTTCTAAAGAAAATTCCTTAGTTTTATGCCTAAGTGTATTCTTAAAATCTTTCCAAGCAGGGGGTAATTTATCTATTATAACAGCTACTTGAAATTGTTCATCTAAAGTCATACCTTCAGAAGTTATTTCGTGTGCTATCTTCTGCAGTTCGTGTGATTGAGCTTCCACTGATTTGCCATCAATCATTTGAAACTTCATGTATCTACTGACAGCATACTTCTTAGTACCAGCTTCCTCAGTATCGTATTTCTTTTGAAGTGCTTCCCAAATTTCCTTAGCAGACTTATCACAGTTATAATAATCATACAAGTCATCAGCTAATCCGTTAAGAATATAGTTTTTGCATAGAAAATCATTTTCAATCCAGACATCTAAATCCTTAGTTACAAATTCTGACTTCAAGAGAGGAGTGAATGTATTGGTTTCAGAGGTAAGAAAGCGTAAACGACTTTTTTCATGGTTAAGAAAAACAACATTTTTTTGTCTCCATCTTTTAAAGTGTAGTCCCTCAAAACGGAATGGTTTGTTTAGACCGGCTGATTAGCATTTCGAGACATGGCGATTGAATCGTCTTAAAATTGTTGATGCAAGTTTATAAAAACAAGATGTAGAACAATATTACCGATAACTTGAAAGTAATCGTTGGGTTGAGTCGCGGACTAGGTCGCCTCTCTTAAGACGTTTCGGCCGCCTCAATTTGTGCAAGCAAACAAACATCGTCGTCCCCGAGGATAAAACAGCCAGAATCTTAATCTTTGTCTCGAGAACTTCACCGCACCGTGGATGAAGGCGGAATACTACACCTGAAAATTTGTTGCTCGAAAAACTAAAAAGAAAACTTAGAAATTGTAGAGAGAATTGTATTTCGTAAGGAGATGAGATTGTAGATTGTTGTGTTGAAATGAGAGCTGAAGCCCTCTTTTTATAGGTTTTAGAAAACGTGTAGCAATTATGAATAAAACGGTAATGTCTGGGAATTAAGAGTGTAACGGCCATTCTGAGTAATGAAGAGTAACGACCATTTTCAGATTAAAGACGAGTAATGGATATTTTTGTGAATAAATACGAGCAACGACTCTTTTCTCTGAATAAAGAAGACAAACGACCATTTAACAGCCATATTCTGAATAAAAGAAAATAACGGTTATTTTCTGGAAAATATATATATATATATATATAACAACTAATTTTGTAAGTGAAAAAATTTTCCTTAAAAAGAATATTTTACCAAAAAATAAAATACCACCTCACTTCACACACTCGGACTCGGCAAGACGGTTTGGCTTGACGACAGGGTTGTAGCCACACGGTGTGGTATCACATTTACCTAGGTCCTCTCCCTTTCCACAAAAGTAGGTACCCCTTGGGACCCAATCCCAATAACAAACTCTTCACTATTTATACCTCTTTAAAATAATATAAAAAAGTAACGTGGGACAAGACACATTTCCTAATAATATAATTTTTTAATAAATTTCATCTTTTTCCAACATAAACTATAAAAATAAAATTTCAAGAATGAAGCGAAAGAAAAATACAAATGCAAGAACTTACACTCTTTCAATCCCCATGGAAGGAGCTCGTTTCCTCTCATAAGTTAGGTTCAACGCAGAGGATTTTCTCTCTTTAAGTTGTAGTGAGATCGTTATTGAAATTCAATTTGGGCGCTGAACGATATTAACATTGAAGATTGATTATTCAATGCGGGACTTTTATCACTTGTTTCCTTTCTTCTTTTTTTTTCCTTTTTTTAAGGTGCATTTAATTTATTTGTAGAAGAGGTATAAATTATTTAACTCATTAATTAATTAAAATTTATAACAATAATAGATTACAGAAAAGTTAAATAAATATATAAATAAAATCAAGATAATTCTTATAAATTTTATTATAATATTAACTTTTATTAATATTTGACATTATTTTTAACAATCTACCACTTACAAATAATCAAATTAAAACCCCTCGTGTAATTATAGTACTCAATTAATTAACTATAATTGAACAGCTAAAATTATTAGATTAAAAAGAGATCCTGAATATATATATATACATATAAAGCATATATTTATGATCCTAGCGCACAGAATTTAAGTATAATGCTTGAAAATGGAAGAATAATATTCAGATAGAATAGCAACCCCAGCACATGGGTCTCCTAAAATAGCAGAAAGAATGAGCTTTCCTACCATTTTTACCATGGTTGAAACTTTTTTAGCTTCCCTTCCAATTGAACTTCCTCTGTTTTCTTCTACTTGCACCAATTGATCACTATTAATCCCTGTAACACTACCCATTTGCAATACCTTTATGCCAACTTAATTTACTGGGTTGAATAATCAATTATCTCAACAGATCTGCATATGATGATAAGCAATCGTAATTGTATATGCTGATCAAAATAAGAAAAAAAAAATGGAACTCTCATGTATATATGTATGTATATATGTATGTATATATGAAGAAAAGGAAGAAACTTCTCCGGGAATCAAGCTAATAAGCGTGTGGGGTGTTCCCATGAAAAATATTTATTTGATCCTTTCAAATATTATTGTATTGATTTTTTTATTAATGTTGCTGAGGGATGCATAAATTTTTAAAAGAAAAGTATTACGTACATATACCAAAATTTTCAAGCATTGAAAATTCCAATATTGTTCTAAATAAAATAAGATTTTTTTTATATGTTTCGATATGTTATCTCATGACATTCTACTTAATAATTATTTATTAGTAAAAAAAGTGAACCTTTTTCTTGATTAATAAATAACTTTTACATAAATTGTTGTGATATAACAATTTAATGTAAATAAAAATGCTATATAAATAATGGTTGTTAATTTCTTTAATTATACATGCAATGTTGTAGAGAGTAAATTAATATTTAGAGTCAAAACATTGATTCGTAGAGTAATTCGAGTAATTATTAATTGAGATGTTAATATTAAATCTAATTAGAGATCGGCTATTATGTACTTTTATTTTCATTCTTGGGTCTTCAACTATATACATAAAGGTTCTCAATGTATATATTAGAATATAAATGAATAACAATACTCTCTTATATGTAGAATCTCTCAATTTTTCTATGATTATTCTCTAATTTCATAATACCTTATTATCATCACAATAATTTCACAAATTATTCCACAATTTTTTAGTGGATCGTAGATCACATAAAGACCATGGTCTTTGAATATAGTAAATTTGTTATTTACTATTTCGTTTGATGAATGTTATGTATTTTAAATCTATGCCTAAAACATTGTTTTTTATTTAAGTGATTATTGGGTTAAGGATTGTATTTTTATCCGTTGAGTTTGGCCTCATGAGTACCCGACCCATTTGAAGCTGAGTGAAACAGTTTAAATTAGATTGTGGTCTATTTTAGGTAATATAATTTAGGTTACAAACAGGAATTTTTCTATTTAAGCTTGTATGAATCTATTTTTTTTAAGAGTTTAAATGTTTAATTTATCGATATATAAGATCGACTCTATCCAAATTATCCAAAAATAATATAATTTATAATATTTTATCAATTGTGTAAAATTTGAATCTAAGTGTAACATTACTATTCGTATTAATTTATTAATGATATTAACATCCCATGTTTTTACTAATGTTTAAAAATATATACTATTTTCTTTTATTCAATATATAAAAAAATTGATTTAAACGCTATGGTTTTTTTTCCATACAATAAGAACTTTTTGTTACTATAAAAACATTCATTTATTTTATATGTAATATGAATTTTATGGTTAAATATTATTTTGTAATTATTTAATGGTTCTGTAAATATTATTTCATACAATAAGAACGTTATGGTTTCTTCATCGTTGGATTGAATTGAATAATTTTTTTTAATACATATTTACCTATCAATTTTAAAGTTGGTTTTGTATTGCTTCTGCCTATTAGATTTTTATTATTATTTATTTTATGTTATGAATTCATTTGCATATTATTTGGTAATAGTTACGATTGTCTCTCTACTTAATAGTACTGTTGTGGTTGACCTTGAAATAAATATATATATTTTTTCGATTTATCTGGTATTCTTTGAGCTAATAACAATTTGATATAATAAAATGTATATACATATATACTAATTGTGCAATTATTTATTTGACGAGCAAAATATGTTTTCACATGCAAACTAATAAGGTGTATATTCATTGAGAGTTTTATTCTTTTACTTTTCCTTTTGTACTCCGTAAAAAGCTTAGAAAATGTGTTATTTGACTACTTTCTAGAAGCTTAATTTGTCAACCACAGATTTTAATATATATATATATATATAATCGTGAATTAATTCTATATGTTGCTACGTATGTTTTTCAAGACAGTTGTTAATTAATTTATATACTTCTATGTTCAATCACAAATCATGTTTAAGATAATTAATATATATATATATATATATATATATATATATATATTTGTGATATATTTTATGGGTTGAAATGTAAAAATTCATGGATGACAATAGGACACATTGTTTATTTGTGTATAGCCAATCTTAAAATGATATATGATGTATTATTTTATATAATTTGTTTCATATAAGTAGATTAATTTATGTGTATGTGTACGATCTTAATTTATTTATAATTTTGATATTTTTGAAGAATATTATTGTTTTCTTTACATATATTCCACTAATCAGAATTAAATTAAGGAATTAACAGTAAAATATAGTAGTGTTTTTTTTAATAAAAAAAACAAAAATACATAGAAGTTATTGATTTGATTTTTGCACCTCTCTGTAAAGGTCCCTACCTTAGTTTATGACGATCTTTGGTTAAGAAGATGAGATGAAAATGAATCATTTTAATTTTTTATTTTTATAAAAATTGAAAATATATATATAAAATATGAGATAGATTAATAATTAATATTAATAAATAATATATAATTTATTATATGTAAAATTTTATTCACTTATATAATTAAATTTTGATTAAATAAATTTTTTTATGATGAAATTTTAATTCTTTTATAATATTATTTGAGAATTTTGGTTAAATAAATAACGTTAGTTTATGTTGAAATTTTAATTCTTTTAAAAATTTTAGTCAAAAAATATTTTTACCGACAGAAGTTTTTTTTTCTGCCACAAAGTTTTTGTCGTTCAAAATCTTATATCTCTTGTAGTTAATGCTATTCACAAGGGACACTATAGGGGAAAAAAGAATCTGGCACGTTAATGATCCTTTACTTGTTCTGCGAAAATGGAATCATCACCTAACTGTCCAGGAATTAGAGTTCACTACTGTGACTTTTGGGATTCTGGTCCATGGTCTCCATTTTGCAGGAATGATATCTTCAAATGCTGAGAAACTGATAACTGTAGTTGGTAAATTGATTTAGGTCGACATTATAGTGAAGAAGAAACTTTCATTACACGTACTATATCTTGAGATTTAGAGTTGAAGTAGATGTTAATGTTCCTCTGTATGCAATAAGATTCCTAGAAGGATCAACTCATCAGAACAAGCACTGATTTTCAAACTGCGGGTAGAATAATTTAAATACGAACCCTTACCTGGCCTTTGTATTAGGATGAAGGTAGTGTAAGTTATTTATATTTAATTAAAATGTATTTATTAGTGGAAGTAATATAAGTTTAATATCTTTATACAAAAAATTAATAAACTTATAATCCTATTAGTAAAAATAATAATCTTTTATTATCCTTTTAAAACTTTTACTAGCATTATATTTTTATTAAAAATAATCGACATAAAATAATTATATATATATTATTAGTATTATTTTTTCAACTCTTTCTTCTCAATATAATAACAGTACTATTGTTATATTTTACCAAATTCGATGCCTGTTCTTAGAGGCAAAACGTTTCTCGTAACTCTTGGCCCTCTTCGTCGCGTCTAATTTAATAATTCAATAATTGCGTCGACGACTCCTCCTCAACCAAGCCTTTCCCTGCGACCTATTGCCATCTTCTGTGGCTTCCTCAACAACATTCCTGAGACTATCTCCTCTGCTATCCGTACGTCTCTTTTATCAAGTATCTGGCTTTTGTCATTTATTGTTTATTCATATTACAATCTGCTTGCTCTTCTAAAGATTGGACATGAAAACGTTTTACTTTTGAATAGTTTTGAAAATTTTAATTCCCCCCTTACGTTATTTTTTGAAAAAAAAAAACCTACAAAATCTTGCTTTCTCGGATTGTTGTGAATTTGGATTGAAACTACTTATAATTTTCAAATATGGGGAAGAATGAATTTTTGACTCCCAAAGCGATTGCAAATCGAATTAAAGCCAAAGGGCTCCAGAAGCTTCGATGGTATTGCCAGATGTGCCAGAAGCAATGCCGGGACGAGAACGGTTTCAAGTGTCACTGCATGAGCGAGGGCCATCAGCGCCAAATGCAAATTTTCGGTCAAAACTCCAATCGCATTATAGATGGCTACTCGGAGGAGTTTGAGAGGACTTTCCTCGAACACTTGAAGCGCAGTCACCGTTTCAGTCGAATTGCCGCTACCGTTGTGTACAACGAGTACATTAGCGATCGACACCACATTCATATGAATTCTACGAAGTGGGTTACGCTCACCGAGTTTGTTAAGTACTTGGGTCGTACTGGCAAGTGTAAAGTGGAAGAGACCCCCAAGGGTTGGTTTATCACTTACATAGATAGAGATTCGGAAACCCTTTTTAAGGAAAGGATGAGGAACAAAAGGCTTAAAGCAGATATGGTTGATGAAGAGAAGCAAGAGAGGGAAATACGAAAACAGATTGAGAGGGTTGAGCAGTTGATGCCAGTTACTGCACATTGGTCTGATCAATCCCAACAGGCTGAGCCTAAGAAGGAATTGAATTTGGAGGGTGGGGTTAAGATTGGTTTTGCCCTTGGGTCGTCTAAATCTGGGTTCAAGGAGAAATACGAGAGTTCCAAGCTGGTCTTTGATGAGGTAGAGAATGACAAGAATGAGAAAGGTAAAGCTGGTGGCAGAAACGGGGGAAGAAACATGAGGTCTGCTTTGGAGGAATTGATGTGGGAGGAGGAGATAAAGAAGGAGAAGATTAATAGGAAGGACTGCTGGTTATGTGAGGGAGTTATCGTTAAGGTCATGAGTAAGGCCTTGGCTGAGAAGGGTTACTACAAGCAGAAAGGGGTTGTGAAGAAAGTGATTGATAAATATGTTGCAGAGATTGAAATGCTTGAGGGTAAGCATGTGTTGAGAGTTGACCAGGAAGAGCTTGAGACTGTGATTCCACAAATTGGAGGCCTTGTTAGGATAGTCAATGGTGCTTACTGTGGATCGAATGCTAGGATGTTGGCAGTTGATAACGATAAGTTTTGTGCCAAGGTTCAAATAGAGAAGGGTGCCTATGACGGCAGGGTGCTTAGAGCTGTTGAATATGAAGATATATGTAAAATTGCCCGGTGAGTTTGACGGAAAGCCTTTGGTATGAGCTGGACTGCTTATTTCTTTATTGGGATATTCTGAATATTGATGCTGGCTTTTGGAGAGGTGAAGAAGCATGTCTTGTAGACTTGGAGATTAGTTTCTTCTGTTTCTTTGTTTCTATTTTAGTGTAATTGAAATTTCTCTGTTAAAGACATTCAGCATGGCTGGAGTGTAGTTTTAACTTACACTTTTCTGACACTTCCTTTCCCGTTTAACCATATGTTATGAATCTAATTTCACTAATATTATTTTTCATGTAATAGATTAGAATATTATTTCAGTCTTTTGAGGTACAAGATGAGACATTTTTTTTTGGTGATGTTGATGGATAGCATTACGTACAATGTGATCTCATGCTAGGTTCCAAAGTAGATAGAAGATCTACATCAGGTTATTGTATTTTCATTGGAGGAAATTTGGTCTCATGAAAAAACAAGAAGCAGAATATTGTGTCACGATCAAGTACATAGTCAGAATATAGGGTTATGGCACAATTTGCGTCTGAGATAATGTGGATATATCAACTCTTGAATGAAGTAGGTCTTAAAACTTCAGTATCAGCGAAATTGTGGTATGATAACCAAGCTGCTCTTCATATTACTTCTAATCTTGTGTTTCATGAGCGAACTAAACACATTAGAATTGATTGTCATTTTGTTCGTCAGAAAATTCAGTAAGGTTTGATTTCTACAGGATATGTGAAGACTAGAGAACAACTAGGAGATATCTTCATGAAAGCTTTAAGTGTGGTTTAGATTGATTATCTTTGTAACAAGTTGGGCATGATTAATATCTATGCTCCAACTTGAGGGGGAGTGTTAGATATATTAGTTATGTATTAGGTGTTTATCACTAGTTGAGTTGTATATTAGGTGTCAATCACCAAATAGTATCTCTAACTTTATATATAAATATGTAGTATCTTTGAATAGAAAATAAGAAGAATGAATGATTAATATCTATGCTCCAACTTGAGGGGAATTGTTAGATATATTAGTTATGTATTAGGTATTTATCACTAGTTGAGTTGTGTATTAGGTGTCAATCACCAAATAATGTCCCTAACTTTGTATATAAATATGTAGTATCTTTGAATGAAAAATAAGAAGAGTGAATTCTCATATTATAGTATTCTACCACATGCCAAATCTTGATGAAACTATTATGCTCCTTCTGGTGATGAGTTGTGGCAGTTCAAGTCTATTTCGTGATCTTCACTTTAATGTTCCATTGTCCTTGCTATTGGTTTATTATTGTGAAACCATCAAAATAAATGTGTCTAATGAGACCCTTTGTGTGTGTAAATTTCTTAATTGAATCGATTGTACATAAAGTTTGTGTTTTGTGAATACAATTATGTATTATCCAAATTGTATTTTGTTCTGTAACTTTTACTTGCAATTTATAGGAAAAACTAGTCTAGCAATATGTCAAAAAAAAATCTATGTGAAATATCTCCTAATAAAGTCACAATATTTTAATAATGTTCATAATCTTCTAATTAATATATAATCAATTCAAATGTTTGATATTAGTTCTGAATATTTTAATATTTCTCTTCAAATTATATATAAATATTTATCATATCTAATTTATAAATAAATTCATCAAAATTCTGTTGGGGAAATCCTTTGGTGTGGATATCATCAATTTGTTCTTTTGTTGAATCATGAGTCATACAAATTGTTCCATCTTTAACCTTCTCATTGATAAAATATCTTTTCACTTTCACATATTTTGTTTTGTCAATGTTAAATCAGATTAAGAAAAATATTGATGACTATCTTGTTGTCATAATATAGTTTAATTAGAAGTGTTTCTATAATTTAAAGTTCCATCAAGAGTTTTCTTAACCACATTGTTTCTCAAATTCTTTGTGCAAGTGTCCTAACTTCTTGCTTCGGTATAATTTGCTTATTATTTATCCATGTTACTAAGTTTTCAAAGACAAGAGTGCGATATGCAATAGTGGATATTCTGTCTTTTATTAAGCCAACTTAATCTACATTAGTGTAAACCTCTAAGTTTATGTCTTTATTTTTCTTAAAGAATAAATAATTCTCTTTTAGGTGACCCTTTGAGTTATCTAAGAGCTATGTACATTGCTTCTAATTGAGTTTCATTTGAAGAATGCATGTATTGGTTAACTACATTGACCATAAATTAAGAAGTATCACATTTTTTTCAAAAACTTGACTTCAAATTCTGTAGCAAGGTTTTCTTCAATCTCTCGATTTATTCTAAGAGTTAGGATTACATCATCAATATATATTATTAGGATTATTGTTTTCCCATTTTCAGTTTGTTTTAAAAACAGTGTATGATCTAATTAATTGAAAGCTGGGCAGTCTAATATTTCCCTCAAAACGCGCTTATCAGGAAAGGGGTCACCTAGACTTATAACCAGCACATTGCTGGCTTCCCTGGGCGATGTGGGACTCCAATACTCCCCCTCACATCGGACGGGGACACCGCAAAGATCGATACCCGGTCGACATAGCAACCAGACACCGGAGAACTCAGGGGAGCGGGCACATCGGGACCCCCTGGGACCTGCTCTGATACCAAATTGAAAGTTGGGCAGTCCAATATTTTTCTCAAAACGCGCTTATCAGGAAAGGGACCATCCAGACTTATAACGAGCATATTGCTGGCTTCCCTGAGCGATGTGGGACTCCAACATAATTATCCATATTGGTATCATTGCTTATTTATTACTTTACAAACTCATCGAACCATATTCTATGGGATTGTTTGAGTCAATACAATAATTCATAAGAAATAAACACCCACTAGGAGCAAGGGTTATACATTTATTTGTGGTGAGGACTAAACATTTAACTGTGGTGACACCACCACTTGCTCTGAAATCACCTTCAACAGCAAGTCTGTTGCACCTATAAGAAGGGTAACTACCAGAGGTGATATATGTCATTTCATGTTGGGTTCACTTCTACCAACGGGACCATATCTTCCAACACTTCCCACACTTATGGTTAAAACATCGCTGAATGACCAAAGGTTTCCAGTGTTGGTGCTATTTGTTATGGCCATGATTTGTCGTTAGTTTTCTCACTAGCGATGCTCAAGAAACACCTTTAGGACAAAATTTAAAGATTTTCGACTTAAGACTCTATCTACATCGAGTTCTTGGTTTAGTCTAACCAAGAACTAAAACATTCTTTCTATTATTGTGATTTTGGTAGTTTCAAAGAATGTTTTTGACTTTTTGTGAGAAATTCTTTTAGCCATGAAAGGCTAAAGCAAGGTTAGGGAGAACCACATATTTGTTTTTAAATATAATTCTGTATTATTTAAATTATAATATGTACAACAATTTTACTTATAATTTATAGGAAAAATTAGTCTAAAAAAAGGGAAAAAATCCTAATATGATTGAAATAATCTTTCTTAATAAAATCACAATATTCTAATAATGTTCATAATCTTTTTTTATTACTTTTAAGATTTCAATAATTTGTTATTTCCCTTTCCTGAAAGTGACATTCTCCCCCTTAATGGTTATAGAAAGCAAAACAAATTTCTGGATATTGGAGTGGGTAGCCAAGCTTAAAAGACTTAGAAGAGACTCGGCGAAATTGTTTCTAGAACATTTAGATGTTGCCCTTTCTTAGTAAAGATTTAATTGTAGTTGTAGGATTCATTTGGCTTCAAACTTCATGCCGCTTCTGTTTTTTTCTTTTCATTTGGTTAATGAGTTTTCTTAATGTAAGATTAAAGCGTAATGTGTAGGCATTGGGGATATTCTAGTTGTGTAATGTAAGGGCAGAGTAGCAGCAAAACAATTCTTCATTGTTTCCTTCTTTTTATTTATTTATTTATTTTTTGGGGTCTGATTTTATTCTTTGTAGGTTGATGCTCAGATTTATCTATGATTTGGAAAGGGTTTGTTGTGTAAGGCTTGTTTAAGATGAAAACAATACGGAGCAAATGATCCAAGGTTAAATTGTTGAAGCTTGATAGGATTGGCAGCCTCCTCAGTTTAGTGTTCATATATTATAACTTTAGGGTGAGTGGCATAGATACTATAGTTTTGATTACAGAGTATTTTAGTTTTATTATTTTTAATTTTAACGTTTTAGTTTCGTAATTTAAAAAAATATATATGTATTTTAATTTTAAAAATTTAAAAGTAATTAATTTATATTTAAATTTGTGGGAGCTTTGATTAAAGCCTTTTAGTTGAAAACTAATTAAATAGTGTGCTATTTTCACTAAAAGTATTAATTCTCACATAAATTTTTATTAAAAGAAAACATATACTAAAAAAAAAATTAAGTGTTCACGTGTTTTCATTTAATTTTTTTGGAAGACCGACCTCCATTTTAGAATAATAGCAGTCAACTTATTATAATATTTCTTTATTCATATAATAACTTAAGAACATCAGTCTAATCTCTCTTCGTAACATTTTGCATCTCTAGCTAGCTCTAATGGAGTCTCATAACCCAAAGATTAGTACCTTGTTTGGGCTACTGGCAATATTTGGAAGCTTAGCATATGCTGAAAACTGTTGCAAATTCCCAGCAATATTCAATTTCGGAGACTCTAATTCAGATACAGGAGGTATCTCGGCTGCATTTGGATCGCCAGCACCTTTTCCAAACGGAGTTACACATTTTCACACCCCATCAGGACGTTTCTCTGACGGTCGTCTTGTTATTGATTTCATAGGTACATTACCCACTCTTATTTCCTCTGATTTATCTTTATTAATATTTCTTTTTGTTTTTTTCCCAATAACACTTTTTCTTTTCGGAATATATCTTTATATCTTTGGTCAGTTCCATTCTAATTTTGTATAGCTATTTAATGAACTGTATTACTAATTTCTTTGATGTTGTTTTTCTAAAAGCCGAGAGCTTAGGATTACCATATCTCGACGCATATTTAGACTCTGTGGGCTCAAACTTCAGCCACGGTGTCAACTTTGCCACTGCTGGGTCAACCATTAGACCCCAGAATACCACCATGAAACAGAGTGGATATAGTCCTATTTCACTAGACGTCCAGCTTCTTCAATTCAAAGATTTTTGCATAAGATCCAAAAATGTTCGCAAACAAGGTCAGCCATTTTACTTTCTTTCTTGCTGTTCATTACCGCTTTCCAAGTTTAATTTTTTCTTTTTTCTTTTTTGCAACGAACAAACTTTGTAGTGAAATATTTACTTATTTGCATCATCATAAATTTGTCTATCTTATGATGGGTTTGTTTGGAAAATGGAAAAAGGAAGAAAGTTGTATGAGAAACTTTTGCCAAAGGAGGATTATTTTTCTCAAGCTTTGTACACCATTGACATTGGTCAAAATGATCTCACTGCTGGTTACAAACTTAACATGAGCTTTGAACAAATCAAGTCATACATCCCCGACGTGCTCGGCCAACTAACCAATACCATTAGAGTAAGAGTGTAATACTATGTCATTTGTTTTTTTTTTTCTTTTTGTTTAACTGCCTGGTACATTTAGAATTTTCATTTTCATTTTCACATATATGCAGACTATATACGACCAAGGAGGAAGATCGTTCTGGATACACAATACAGGCCCAGTGGGCTGCTACCCCTATATATTGGATCGATATCTAGTTACTGCAGCCCAAATTGATAACCATGGATGTGCAAACCCATACAATGAGATGGCCCAATATTTCAACCATGGACTAAAGGCAGCATTGGCCGATCTAAGAAAACGACTTCCCATGGCTGCAATAACATATATAGACATCTACTCAGCCAAATACACCCTCATCACTCATGCCAAGAAATATGGTAAAATTTATTTCTTTCTATAGCAAATCATTCTCTTTTTAAAATATATTTGGTTGTGTTCTAATTTTAGTTTAAATTTGAAGGATTTGAGCGTCCCCTTGTTACTTGTTGTGGTCATGGAGGAAAGTATAATTTCAATAATAACAAGAGGTGTGGTAGCAAAGTGAAAATTAACGGGAGTGAGGTTCTAATTGCCAAATCGTGCAATAATCCAAGGGTCAAGATTAGTTGGGATGGTATCCACTTAACTGAGGCTGCTAACAAATGGGTATTTGAGGAAATTACGAATGGATCATTGTCGGACCCACCAATTCCATTGAAAATGGCCTGTCACAGAACGGTGCAGTAGGGCATTTGGTAGATTCTTTAACTTGCATTTTTATCTTTTCAAAAAGACATTATTCCCGTTTCTAATTATAATTACATCAAATATTGTTTTATCTAAAGAAAAAAAAAAAGAATGTTTGGATAATGTATTAATGGGGTCGTCTGTGTCTGGTAAATGAAAAAAAATATAAATTTTTGTGTGAAATATCAACATATGTTAAATTAGACTATTTAAGCGAGACATATCCACCCAAAATATTGTTTTGGATTTAACACGTCTCTCATGGTCTCTGAAAGAGATTTTTTTTTTTTTTGTGGGTCATAACAGGAAACGCTAAAAGAGAATCTGGAATCCTATATTATCTCCTTTTCGGAGCAACGTTATATACATTGGTCTAAATGGTGCTATGTTCTAACCGGCAAGAAAGAAAGAAGGATATCTTTCAATTATTAAGCCTGGAAAGCGGAGGTAGAGTATACATGTCGGGATGGGCAAAACCCATATAATTGAAATAGTAGTTAATTGAAAAAAATTCTGAATTTTTTTAGTTAATCTTAATCTTAGGTGGGTATTATTAATTTATTATCGTAATAAAAAATTATAATTAATAAAAATTAAATATTTATTAATATTATTTTTTATATTAATAAAATTATAAAGAAAAATATATTTTTACTAATAAAATATGAAATAATTAGATTAATTTTATTTATTTTTAAATTTTAAATTTTATTTAAAAATATGTATTAGATAATTAAAAATAAAAATTAATATCGATATTTTAAATAACATAATAGATTATGATTTATGTAAATATTTATTTTTTTAAAAAATAAATATAATTTTTAATAAAGATTCAAAAATAAAAATTATTAAATGTATGATTATTATCTAAATGTGTTTAAAATTAATGTAAAATAATTATGATCATTAATATAAACAAATATGTTACTACGTGCATATTTATTCTTTTATGCTCCATAAAATGAGTTTCAATTATGTTTGTAAGTCCTAAAAAACTTTTTAGTAATTTAGTTATTTTTATGTAATATTTAAACTATGCGTTTTGAGCCCTTTTTTGTTGGGTTTAAAAAATTATATGTAAAATATAAATAAGAGCTATTAAACCCAAAATTTGTATTTCTTCGTACGGCAGCCCAACATACCGACACACAGATCTAGTATGGTTAGAGCTATGGCCCACAAATTGAAACTCTACGTAGAGCCCAAAGTACCGTCCGTTAAAAGAATATGGAGGAATTGGTTGAAAATTCATGAGTCACCATGGTTCGCTCTCCAACCCCAACTATACTACATTAATATCATCGTCTCCCCAACCATATCCTACACTCCTTTCCAATCTGCAATTTTCTGATCTTCTTATTATATAAACACAGAATCTTGCATTACCTTTTCCCTTTCACGTCTTCTTTCTTTCATTTATTGCAATTCA
Source organism: Hippophae gyantsensis (assembly GCA_030763125.1). Lineage (NCBI taxonomy): Eukaryota > Viridiplantae > Streptophyta > Magnoliopsida > Rosales > Elaeagnaceae > Hippophae > Hippophae gyantsensis. The sequence goes on from CM061033.1 coordinate 53,061,074, forward strand.
TTGGGCCATCCTTTGATTTGTGGATGGATCTCCCTTGAAATTGGTGACTATTTATTTATTTTTTTAATAAATATAAACACAACACACACAAGGGGAAGGGAATGAGAATAGGTATAAGTCAATTCAATCGGATACTACAAAAGGCTCAATTGGTGACTATTTAATTGATTTGTAACTATACACATTTTGCTGAACTGGGTTTGTTTCACTTGGTCTCAAAGATGAAGGTCATGGTAGTCTCACGAAGCGGTCGAGAAGTAATCAAAGGGGGCCTTGAGCTCAGTGATTCCGTATGTCTTCATCTTTTCTGCTTTCCTCCTATTCCTTTTCCTTTCTACAATATAAATTGTTAATTTTTGGGTTTTTGGATTTTTTCTAAGTGGGTTTCTAGAGCTTGGAGGAATATGAGATTGAATTGGTTTTCCATTTTTCTTTTGATTCCCTTTCTATGTTTTGGATTTTGGAGGATGGAAATGAAAACCCTTTCCATGGGTGAGAAGTGATAACTTACTTGAATATATTAAAAAAAACACTACATATAAACTATTGGTCACTGCAAACTCTGTTGTAAGTAATCTGGTTGCATCTCTGATTGGGTTATATTTGTCCTGGTTTGCAGGCTACTGTAACTGATCTTCAGGAGGCGATTCATAAGCGAAGTAAGTGCTGATTCACCACTTTTTTTTTCCTTTTCTTTTTCCGTGAAGTTATATCATAGATAAGCAATAGCATATACTGTTACATTAAATACTAGCTCCTTTTGGTAGAAAGATATATTTTTTAATCATTTCTTCAGATTTGGTAATTTTATTTGAGCTTGTTTGGTTTTGTACTCTTTGGGGGTGGCACAATTTATGGTTTGAGTAATGAGAATGGTATTTTGCTTGTTTAAATTCTTGACGTGTCCTAGGGGCATAATTTTGTGTAAATTTGTCAAATTCAGAACTTGGTAGTTGAGGGATTGAGTCCTGGCAACCTGTTTTAGAAACCAAGATAATTCCACTGGTGCATCCTTCTTTCCTTACAGACCATCAAGGAAAAAAAAAAGTTAAATAGAAAGTCATAGAAATCAAGAAGATTAAGTACTGTCAATATTTTGACTGGACACAGGTTGAGCCATAGAATCATGAATTTCAGTTATTATAGAAATTCGCTTTATCTTATGCAACACTTACCACAAATTTGCTAGAGGCTAGAGACTAAATGCCGCAAGTTTGCTTTTAGATCATGTCCATTGTGTTTGTACTGTCTGATGGTCATAACATGTGCATTAAGTTTGACAAAAGCTTCTTTTCATGAAAGGTATAAGCTAAAGTAAAAAGAGTTGAATGTATATTGTTTTTTCAATGTTGTATCAGTAAAGTCTAGTGGGGCACAGTATGGTTAATCAATTCAATGCAATTTCGTGTTGATATTATGTTTTTGTATGACCTGTTTTATAAATTACAGAATTCAGTAGTTACTTATGGTAAGTGAAGTGTTAATACCATGCATTTCTAAAAGAAAGTTGTAATAATACTTGTCAGTGGCAATATGGTGAATAATGTAATACAAGGTGAAAATAAATTTATGTTTGTATTGAACCATAATAGCTAGGATATGATATTGTTATAGTAACCTGAATGCAAGCTTTACGTCAACAGCCAAAAAGTTCTACCCAGCAAGACAGCGACTTACCCTCCCTGTTCAACCCGGATCAAAAGAGAGGCCGGTTGTTCTCAACTCCAAGAAGAGTCTCAAAGAATTTTCCAATGGGGGCCTCAACAACTTGACTGTTTTGTTCAAGGACCTGGGCCCTCAAGTGTCGTACCGTACTCTCTTCTTTTGTGAGTATTTGGGTCCTTTGGTCCTCTATCCTATCTTCTACTATTCTCCTGTATACAAGATCTTTGGCTACAAAGAGGAACGTGTGATCCACCCAGTCCAGACATATGCATTATACTATTGGTGTTTCCACTACTTCAAACGTATTATGGAAACATTTTTCGTGCATAGATTCAGCCATGCTACCTCACCTCTATCCAATGTTTTCCGCAATTGTGCTTATTATTGGATCTTTGGCTCTTACATAGCTTACTATGTGAATCACCCACTTTACTCTCCTGTCAGTGACCTGCAAATGAAGATTGGCTTTGGGTTTGGATTAATTTGTCAAATCTCAAACTTCTATTGTCATATTTTGCTTAAAAGTCTGCGCAATCCTGATGGGAAAGGAGGGTATCAAATTCCACATGGATTTTTGTTCAATATTGTGACCTGTGCGAATTACACAACTGAGATTTATCAGTGGTTGGGTTTCAATATTGCCACACAGACAATTGCTGGTTATCTCTTCCTCGCAGTTGCTACTTTCATCATGAGCAATTGGGCAATTGCAAAGCACCGACGTCTGAAAAAGGTAAGTTCCACTTTATTGTTAATTTTTTACAAACAAATGACTACTATTTTACATCATAACTATTAAGATCCTCCTTATTTCCTTCACATGCTCAAGTTCACTAGGTTTCCATTTAAATCATTAAATCAATTCACAATTATTCTACGACATTCTGATGCCTTTGAAGGTGTAGTCCCTCCAATTTTATTTTTTTTTAGAAAAATGAAAAAAAATCATAAAGGTTGCTATATTGCCCCAGCTAGGTAGTTTCTTAAATCATATAACGCTCATTGAACATGGATTGATTTTGAGGTGTAAATCAGATCTTTATTATTTTCAATTGGAACTTATCCGATTTCATCATTGAGAAAAACTGCATTATCATCTTATTGATTGAACTTTTTGATATTTTGTCAATATAACAATGTGGGAAATGCCACTTTTTGCAGTACCAAGATTTATTATAATGTCATCTTTCTCTGAGGTTTTTTTTTTTTTTTGGTAAATAAAATTTTCATATTATAGTAGATTCTACTTCACTGATGTTTTGATATGGGTACCTGCTTTAGGCATGGAGATAATTTATTAACTCTTTTGTGTATTGATCACTTGTCATATGCAGCTATTCAATGGAAAGGAAGGAAGACCTAAGTATCCTCGCCGATGGGTCATATTACCTCCATTCTTCTAAAAGTGGTTTGGCTGCCAACACTGCTTCCTGCCAACCTATTTGCTCTTCTGCTTATTATTGAACGCCCTTTTTTTTTTTTTTGAAGGTTTAGTTTCTATTCAGACATTGTAATGACTTTGAAGTAGTCGTCGTCTTTTCTGTTCATCATTATCCTCAAATTACGTGTGGATTAGTCTTTATCTTTTACTTGGGTACTCTCTTTTTTTCTCCTTCTCTTGGATATTTGCCTGCACAATTGTCCGCCATAAATCTTGCAATTGACGTGCTAACACCTAGCTGTAGTCGGTTTAACATGAAATGATATGGTTGATGATCATTGTGTCATAAGAGAGGTTAGGTGAGTTTCACATGGTTTCAGAACTCAAATTCTTTAATACTTTTACAATGGAAGGATCTCTCTCTCACTCTCTTGCGCCTTCTCTCTTTTGTAAAAGATAATCTATGGTTCTCTAAAAAATTTCTCAATTTGTTGACGGATGTCTTCTTTATTATATGTAATTATGTATGACTTGAAAGCTCATACATAACTAAATGTGTCATATTGGAGAAAATTAAACATATCAGCTTTTCGCCAAAACGAAACCTCTGAAACTCAACTTGAAATTCGGAATAGAAGGGTAATAGATATTTGTCTTTGCTGTGAAAGAACTCAAGGGAATTTGATACACGGAATTATTATTTGATGAATTGTCTTATATGTAGGATGGCTCATATGAGACATTAATCTCTATCACTAACGCATTGAGTAAATTATTATTATTAAATAGTGCAAGTCTAAGTAATTAGTAATTGGGGTCAATTATAATGACACCCCTGAAGTTAAGTCTAATTTCACACGCACCCTAATGTGACAATCTTGACTCTTGACTCCAACGACCATAACACTAAATATAAAAAGAATACCCCCAGTTTGAAAATAAAAAGCAAAACATATGTTCCACATTATTTGCATTTTCCCCTTCTCTTATCAAAATGAAATTTAAATAAGCGTGTAATTATTTAGGCCAGGAAGTTGGGTTGAATATAATGTAATTATTCCGAAGAATTAAAAAGCTTGCAAGGAAAATATAGAAAATAACAATCAAGACAAAATAATAATAATTCTGAACACTATTTTCATTTGAATACCGCAAGAAAACTAATGCATAAACATCGAACCAAAGACATCAAATGTAATAACAAAAGGAGTAGAATCATCACTTACAACTAGAAATGTTAGAACCTTGCATCACATTAGAACCATACTAGTCTTTTTGCTCTTGAAAGTAAAGGGTTGAAATGTCCAGTGAAACATGGATGGATAAGGTGCAACTCCAAACATTATTTTACATTTATATCTAACTATCTTCTAATATAAGTTAAAGTTTAATCGGATATCATAACTTATTCACATATAACATTTTATTTTTAAATCTTTTATAAAAAATATACGTTTATTTTTTTTATAACGTAAATGAACATATGTTTTTAATATTAATAAAAAAATAAATACTAATAAATTAAAAATAAAACTAATTAAATAAATGAAACTTAATTTCTACATTATAAACAAATCCTAATATAAATTACAAAAACACATTAAGACCCAAAGAAGAAAGCCTTACTCGAGTATTCTACCAAATAATCGTCGTTAACAAGTTACTAAAATTCAAACTCATCAGTGTCACTGTTTCATCTATCATCTATGAGTTACTATTGTTACACGATTAGAAAATTTGAATAAAATTAAAGGTGATAACACTTGATGAGCCGTAATATTGATAAGGAGATAAAAAAATTATTATTAAAATTTATAATCATACAAATAACACTATTTATAACTAAATCATTCAACTTTATTCGATTTAAATTTTCTTATCAATTTCGTGAGTTTATAATAATAATTTTTATAACTAATCAAAATTTACTAAGATTTAAACAATCACTAAGGCATCAAAAATAAATGAAAAGAGAAGAATTAAAAAAATGATTATTATTGAGATCAATATCGGATATATTGAATTCAATAAATATTACAACTCATTTAACAAATATTGCACCGACGTCAAACGTCTACCAATATATACGGTGCCTATCAAGCAGTTGTAAAACATATAATTTAATGATGGTTGTTGAAATAGTAATTAATATTTGTTTATATAAACAATGTACATGTCCTATACAAATTAAGAAAAAATATATTGGAGAAAACGTTTATTTCTTTTTCTAATTATTTCTTCAAATATTGATTTTTTCATGGTATCAGAGCCAAGTCATTGTTTTATACAATTTGAAACTCTTGTTCTCTAAAACAGAGTTTTCTTTATCCCAGAAATATTCGTTCTCAGAAAAAAAATCTCATTCAAATACTCATACAAATATTAATTACAAACATAATTTTTAAAGCGGTATTTTTCCTACCTAATTTTACCATATTACTCTAAACACAATTCTGAACATTTTGGTAAAAATAGGGTAAAAGAAAAAGACTACGCGCGCCGCATGAAGAAAAGAAAACATTTCACGCGCCTCCACGCTTTGCCACGCGTCATCTGGAGGTTGAAGACAATGACGTGGCGTACGGCTCGGCTTGGCTCGGCTCAACTTAAGGACATAGTCGGTCCGCACCTCAATTCGGCTCGCGGACGTAGCCGGTCTGCATCTCGGTTCAGCTCGTGGACGTAGCGGGCCTACATCTCGGTTCGGATCAGGTTTGGTTTGGTTCAACCAGCGATTAAGTCTGAACCCGATTTTCTTGGTTTTTCATAGTTTTTCCAAATTTGGCCGATTCGGTCCGTTTTAAAGGTCTGAACCCGTTTTTTTCGATTCTATCTTTTTAAAATCGGTTTGGTCCAGTTTTCAAGGTTTTTAAACCAATTTTTTACCCAGTTTTGTGTTTTTTATCGGGTTTAGTCCATTTCTTCTTTAAAAAAACTTCAGTTCAATATTCTTTATACTGGTTCTTGCAATTTTATTTCCAGTTTTAAAATTATTACACCATTTTCTAGTTTATTTACCATAATATCATGACAAATGATACAATTTCATTACTTGTGGAGCAATCAACTCCAATTATTGTATGATCTGTCCATTCTGAAGGTGTTTTTAATGTTGAAATTATTCTTACTAATACCTATTTTATCAAGAGAGAAAAAAAAACACATAAATTAGATGCACCAAGAATTGGAAGAAGAAAATGAAAACAGAAAAAACCCATTCAAGCCCAACCCAATGTTTCCGATCTCTCCCTGTCTATGTCCGAGTCATATTTCTTAGTGACAATATTACTTTTTTATTTTACCCTCAAATTACACAAAAATAATAATCAAATATTTTAAAAAAACAAAATAACATATTTTCATTTAATATAAAATGATTGGATAATTTTTTAAAATAAATAAATTGAGTGATGTTTTCTTAATTATTGGGCGCATTATTTGCATTTTGTTGGACACATTCCAATATTACATACTGGATCCACCAAATCTAACGGTACACGTACCATCTACTCTCACAATTTTTTAATCGTATATTTTTTTTTGGTTCAAAAACATATTTACGACTGTTTCTTAGTATAAATATTTGAGCTCCTACATTATTGTCGCTCCCTTAAACAGACGCTTTTTTTCTCCTGCGATAACGTTCAAACAGGTTAATTCCCTCAATATTTGTCTTTTCCAATCTCATTCTTTAATTTCAATCACTTATTCATTGTTTTAGATCTGCACATTTACTTCTCCATAATCTTTCTCCGTGCTCTCTCATTTCTGTTTACCATCAACAATTCCACATTCTTGCTTGTGTTTGTCAAATGTATGTGTGCATTTCTATTTGTTATCCTTTCTGGCTTTTTTTTTCGTTTGTGTTCATTCATTTATTCTCTTAATTTGAATTGGACTTTTTTTTCTTGTGATTTATGCGACATGATCTCTCTATAAATTCATGAAACTCCTCTCTCTCTTTTTTCCTTAATCTTTTTTCCATATAAAGTATTGAATAGATGAAGAATTTTTCATATATAATTTGTGAAATTTAAAATGATTTTAAAGGAGTAAAAGGGTATAGACAAGAAGACTAATGAGCTAATAATGCGGCTCCTCTCACAATGGAAAAAAGGGGCTGATTCGATTCCTAATTTTCATGGATCATGTGCATTTCGTATCTATTTGTTTGGTTATTATGATCTAGAAGTGTTGCGAAATCTTATAGTCACATTTTCACATGTATAGAAATTTTCCATACCATTGTTAATCTATTACCTGCCATTTCGTAGTTGATGTTGCCTTTTGTTTTAAAATCGTTTCTTTTCGTTTTTTTGCTTTCAGTAACAGCATTTGAGATTATAGAACTTGTTATTTGTGATTTGTAAATTGCGATCAACTCTGATTTTTTAATTAGCGACGATATCATTACCTGGAATTCTGGAATAGCTTTTCAGAAGCCTGATGTGAACCACAAGTGAGGGATTGATGCGTTATTCCATGTTTTGCTTTTCCTATATTATAATTGCGTGGTGTAACACGTTCTTCAATCTATGTCACTGTTTTCAGCACCTAGCAGATTTTCTAGAAGATGACAGAAGCGGAGGATGTTCAACCACTTGTCTGTGACAATGGAACTGGAATGGTCAAGGTAAATCATGTAGTTTATATTTGTCCAGAGTCCGTCTTGAAACACTTTTATGTTTTGCCTGTTAACTTGGTATTAATAGCTTTTGTTGCTACTTTATAGGCTGGGTTCGCTGGAGATGATGCTCCACGAGCTGTGTTCCCTAGCATTGTAGGCCGTCCTCGTCACACTGGTGTCATGGTTGGCATGGGCCAGAAAGATGCTTATGTTGGTGATGAGGCACAATCCAAGCGTGGTATTTTAACTTTGAAGTACCCAATTGAGCATGGTATCGTGAGTAACTGGGATGATATGGAGAAGATTTGGCATCACACCTTCTATAATGAGCTTCGTGTTGCCCCAGAAGAACACCCTGTTCTTCTAACGGAGGCTCCTTTGAACCCAAAAGCTAACCGTGAAAAAATGACCCAGATCATGTTCGAGACTTTTAATGCCCCTGCTATGTATGTGGCGATCCAAGCTGTTCTTTCCCTCTATGCAAGTGGTCGTACAACGGGTGAGCAGTTATCAAGCTGAATATCATGTTTATTTTTCCATTTGAATATTTTTTCAGTCATGGACAATCATTGATGACTTTGTCTGCAAGACCTGTATTCATGATACTCATTGACAATTTACCCTCCACTGCATAGGTATTGTTTTGGACTCTGGTGATGGTGTCAGCCATACTGTCCCTATATACGAGGGTTATGCCCTCCCTCATGCCATCCTTCGTCTTGACCTTGCTGGTCGTGACCTCACTGATCACCTGATGAAAATTCTTACCGAGCGTGGTTACTCCTTCACCACTTCAGCTGAGCGTGAAATTGTGAGGGACATGAAAGAAAAGCTGGCTTATATTGCTCTTGATTTTGAGCAGGAGATGGAGACTGCAAAGACCAGCTCTTCAGTAGAGAAGAGCTTTGAATTGCCAGACGGGCAGGTTATCACCATAGGTGCTGAAAGGTTCCGATGCCCTGAAGTTCTTTTCCAACCATCTATGATAGGGATGGAAGCAGCAGGCATTCATGAGACTACATATAACTCAATCATGAAATGTGATGTTGATATCAGGAAAGATCTTTACAGTAACATTGTCCTCTCTGGAGGTACAACAATGTTTCCTGGTATTGCTGACAGAATGAGTAAGGAAATAACTGCACTAGCACCAAGCAGCATGAAGATCAAGGTGGTGGCACCACCCGAAAGGAAGTACAGTGTCTGGATTGGAGGATCGATCTTGGCATCTCTCAGCACCTTCCAGCAGGTTTGTAATTTTGCCTACATAACAGCATTAGATTTTGAGTTAAACTTGTATGTCACAGGATGTAATGAACTTATTTTCTGAATGCAGATGTGGATTGCAAAGGCTGAGTATGACGAATCAGGGCCCTCAATTGTGCACAGGAAATGCTTTTAAGTGTTGGAGAATAGGATCATTGAAAACAGAGTATTGCGTTTACTTGGAGAAGAATTGCAGCTGGTTGGTTCTAGCTTTGTTCTCCATGATAGACTTAATTGAATCACGACAATGAGAAGGCGAGGAGTGTTAGGGTTATATATTGATTATAGTTTGTTGGCAAAATGGTCCTATTTTTTTGTTGTCATTTGTTTTGTTTTAGTCTTCAAATGTTACCTTGCAAGTTTTCCTTTTTTCTCCAAAATGACATGTTCTTATGAACTGTGTAGGGCGCAGGGAGTGTTAGGGCTATGCATTCATTTGCTTCCTCCAGTTCTTAGTATTGCTTTAATAAAACATGAGCCTCCTCTTTTATGTTTCAACAAACTTACTCAGCCTAAGCTCATTTTAGCTTACCATAATTTACTAATTAATATTTTTTCTTGTATTACATGGGTTAATGGTTTTGCAAGCAAAAAAGAAAAAAAAAGGCACCAATCAAATATATTGTTTGTTTTGATTGGTTCTCTACTTATCAACGTCAGGTTGAGCAAGTTTTCTAAGATTTAAGCTAAATACAAAACATAGTTTATAATTTTTGAGTGAAAACAAGCAGAGACAGTTAACACACGGCATGAACATCTAAGCACAATCGCTAAACATCTTTGTTTTGTAAACGATTGAGTTCGTTGCTTTTAAGTTATAATAACATTAAAGATTCTAATAATTCATTCCACAGAAGAAAGCAAGGATGCTTTGATGTGATGCTCACTATCATAAAATGGGTGATCTTGTATCGTTTGCAAGTTACTGCCTTTCCAATTTTGTTTGGATTTTCTGATACAATTTTCGACAGAGGAATATCTGCTACGTGAGAAAAACTCATTTTCATGATCACTCTCATACTTGTCGAGCTGACAATTACACCTCCCATATACCTTAGAAGGAAACTTATCAGAGCTTGCATTTACAGAAGTGGAACGCTTACCAAAGCTACCAAAACCTTCAATTCCCCGAGTTAGATTACGAGCTTTGTCTCTTTCTTCTTTCAGGAACTTGGTACTTTCGAGAAGCTGCATTACTCTCTCTGCTATCTTATTAACGCGTAAGCCCCAGTTAAACCTGTCATGGGAAATACAAAAGGGTGATACTTTAACACTTACGTTTGATTTTTTTTTTAAAGTTATTTTATAATAAAGTACTTTTAGAAAGAAGCATACTGTTCGTGTTTACAAGAAATACCTTTACTTTGTGCTTTTATTAAAAGCGATTTTAGATAAAAATGTGTTTTCTTAGCCTAGACAAATTCTCGCAGCGCTCCCCCCCACTCCCCCCACCCTTCCTTCCTCCTCCTCCTCCTCCTCCTGCTGCTGCTACTGCTCTCAGATGAGCTTTTACAGGGTACCAAAAATATAAACAGACCCATTTTGTGGGCAAATTCTTTTTTGTTTAGTCCATATAAGGGCTTTTTAACTATAGAAACATTTTTATAGTTGAACAAAACCATAAGAAACCGGCCTTTAAAGATTATATTTGTGTTATGTATGTTAAGAAGAAATCTATACTGACCCCTTTTCGTCAATATATTGAAAGTTTGCAATCTCCTTGATGATATCTTTATCACCATGAAATTCTTCAGCAATTCTGAGTGGTCCATGAGTTAAAAGGCGTTCTAATAAAATTAATGCTTTGTAAGCCCCACGCCAGTGCTGTCTATCAAAGTCCCACAACCTGGTTTCCCCAAGAAAAGAAATAAAATTTTAGTTTTTCTTTTCCCAATTCAAAGCAGCGATTGATGAAATAATAATTAGAAATCTTATTAGTTAATTATAAGAAACCTTTTATGTAAAATCTCCACAATTCTCCAATAATCATCGACTTCAAAAGCAGTCTGGGATACTGCAGCAATCATTCGTGTGTCTGGTGGCCGTGGATTTCCATCTGTGATCTCTTCTGTCATTCTACAAATTCAACCCACAATAATACATACAATGAAAATTAAAATTAAAACCCAAATAAGATTAAGAGCCAATTCAAAAGGATGAATGGGAATGTTAAAAGGAACTCACAGTTGAGCAGGAGTAACATCAGTAAGAGCTAAACGAGCAGTTTTAATCTTTTCTTTCAAAAAGAAAGAAGCTTGCTTCTTCAGTTCACTGAAGTATGGATTTCCCATCTTTTAGATGTTATTGGTAAGAAGGATGAACATGCTTGTGATCAGAAGGAATATTAAGGCCCTGATAGGCACTTTATGTTGATTGGTTTGTGTTTGTGCATATGTAAACACTAACAACTCCTTTACAATTATAAAAAAGACTAGCTACTCTTTTAAAGTGGTTTGACAAAAAAAAAAAAAGAATACAAATGAGAAGACTTTAGACCAGTTGATTTAAAATAAGGGGTTCAATGCGAAGACAAATGTTGGTGACATCGACATATAGCTCTAGAGTAACTTTTTTGAACAAAATATTGAAGCCTTGAAGGCATAGTTTAACTTAACTTTAGGTGGTTACTTCACAAATCAGTAAATTAAAAATTGGAGCTTCCATAAGCAGCAATACAAGCGGCTAAGCTATCCCCTTGGGAATCTGCACTTGCTTAACCCAATAGTGTTAAATGAAATGTTTGGTTTCAACTTTCTACTTTCGGGTCCCAAATAAAGTTTTGCATGCCCTTGTAATTTAATTTATCCAAAATCTCATTTGCATTTTACTAGTTCATTCGAAACTGACACATCAAAATCCACTTACACAGATACATATGTCACGTTATTATATAGTTATAGTTTAAGTTATCATTAAAAAGAAAAAAAATCTTAAATACAATAGAAATATTAACACTTAGTCATTTTTTAAAAAAATGAAAAAATGTAAACAATGAAAAAATCAATTATTATTACTAATAATAATCATACTATATATTATATGTAAAATTTACTCCATTTACTCGGTTAACTTAATTTATGTTACCATTCTAGGATATAAATATGTTATTTTTTATATTTCCGTTCCTTATTTATGAAAGTACAGTTTAATCCTTGGAGGCTTGAAACTCAACTTCAGGTACACACTATTTATTTCCATTTGTTTACCACTCTTGACTTAACAACTACTCATATTTTCATAAAAAATCTGAAGTTTTCCCGAAGGTAACAAGTAACTTTAAATCCGGTGAGCGTCTGCTGATGCCCAATTAAAACTTAAGGAAAAAAAATTGACATTATATCTTCCGAATCAAAATCGATTGCTTTTGTAGCTTAACGACGGTGCTTCATTTTCCCTTGTATACTGAATCAAATACACAGGCCGAAAGTGACCATTCGGTTCTTTTAGGCCAAATGTTGTTCAACACTACAGTTTAAAAAATGTTTTCTTAATCGAATTACTGTAAAAAAATGTATCATTTAAGTCCTTTTATTTGTGAAAAATAATATATCAGGCAACAGAAAATTTAAATTTCTATCAATTTCTATTAAATATATCAAAAATACAAACATATATGTGTTATTACGTTATATTTAACAAAAAATTGAATGAAAGATTAACTTTGTTTTTTCCCGACATCTTTACAAACAAACAAAGTTGAAAACATTTTTTTTAAATAAGGGTACTAAATACCCCCTTAAGTTCTAAATAAAAGGAGTTGCCTGACATTTTCCCCAATATACATTCACGTCTTGAAGATTGATGCTATGGTCAATAAAATCTGGCCAAAACCCAGGTAATTTTACAATTCACAATAACACAAATAGATCATGAAATTGCCCAAAGCCATTCAATAAATATTCAATAGAAAGTGCAAGAGCATTTTTTAGCCCTCCAAACGCTTTTGAAGTGTATTATGAGGTCGCATAACAAAACTTGGCTGAGTGAAATTCAGTTATATATTTTCCACATACGGGTCCTATATCCAACGGACATCAACACAAGCTCCCAAAGCATGTTGGGAATGCTCAAGAGATTCACCTTGGATCCAGGTATTTCGGACCAATTCACTGATATCTCAAGCATTGGAATGCCAAACCATTTGCACAGAAAAACTAATTCAACATCAAAGCACCACCTGTAAGCATCAAGTCTCAGGACATATCATGGCTAATACAATTTTCAGAAGAAGAAAATTAATGAGATAAAAGAAATTAAAAGGATAATACCATTTTTTCAAGATTTAATAAACCTAAAGGTCATCAACAACCTCATGTTAACAAGACAATGACTTCCATGTTCAAAAAAATCGTAAACAATAAAACCTAAAAAATAGCACAAAAAGCATAATAAGATCCTTGTATCCTTTAGAGAACAATTAAGGGATTTCCAGTTTTTGAACCCAGTTTTCAAAATAAGTGTGATTTGGTAATTAATTCCATTTTTAAGTTCAAAATCAAGTTGGAACTAAGTTCTATTATTACAAACTTTTTATTGTTTTTGAGAAAAAAAAATTGAAAACCAAATTCCAAGTTCACTTTTCATTTTATTAGTTAATTTTACATTTCTTTGTTGTGACTTAAAATGAAATGAAACAAGAAAACAAAACTTTTTACCAATAGATATTTTGTTTTTTTTATAAATAAATTAGAAAACAAAAAACTAGCTTCAAACACAAGAAAACAGAACTTGGAAATAGAACTCATTACAAAACCAGCCCGAAGTAAACATGATATCAATACAAAATTACTATTCTAGTTTTGCTAAAAAGCCATGCATGTAGATAGTCTTATGCTATTAACATTGGTGCATTTACCTTTTCAAATGCACATTAGTGAACAGCTTCCTTGCGGCAGCTCTAGTAAACATCTTAAATCCGCACTGTGATGGAAACATAAGTTTATAATAGGATAACAAGAAATATGCTCACTAGAGAAGTAAAGATTGAGTAGACTCTCACTTGTCCAAAAGAATAATAGGATCTTAATGTTCCCAAACAGGGGAAAAGATTGATACAAGAAAAAATCAAATGAAAAGAGTACCTGTGTATCCCTAATTCCAGAACCAGCAGCCAACAGAACCACAAGATGAAATCCCTTCATCAAAAAATTGCGGTACCACTTCCTCTGAAATATTAAGCAAATTGATTCAGATAAGATGTGCAATGAAATTTATAAATAAATAAAAAGTGTACTAAGAGCAACAAAAGTACTAGCAAGACTGAACTGAAGCCAGGGCTTTCTCCTCGAGATGCGCACGAGAACCAAATGCAGCAATTGGTATATCAGAGACCCTGTAACTAGAATCACTAGTCGATGAACCTTGAAAATTAAACTCCTTCTTGGCAAATGACTTTATCTGAAAGATGAGCATTAAATAGTCTAGGAAACTTGATTACATTTCCAAAGATCTTAAATGTAATTCTGTATGAAAAGAATATACAACAGCATTACTATATTAGTCACATGTGATACGAACCTGATTCTCAAGTTTTTCTAAATCAGTAATCTTGGTTGCTCCATCAGCATCAAGCATTAGAAGTAGTTCACCACGTGAATGCATCATTCCCTGTTTTGCAATGCTTTCACAAAGGTAAAAAGCTTCAATCAATTATTGTCAAATATTGGTACACCCTTCAGAAGAACCTTACCATATAAATAAATGACAATCAGACTCACTTTTCTTATAGCTTCTCCCTTTCCATGGTTTCTACCAAGAAGGATAACCCTCACGTTATTCAAACCATGTTTCCTTACAAAATCAAAAGCAACTCTTTTTGTCCCATCTGCACTTCCATCATCAATAACTACCACCTGTTGAAAATATCATTTCTAATAATGCAAGCAGCAAAAAAAGGAGGAAAGCTTTAAGCATCTTCTTTGATGATTCTGTACGGGTGATCAATACTAGAGCTAAATCTTTTACCCTTGATAGTCAAGCCAACAGGATAAATTACATATACACAATTTTCCAACAAAGGTCACACACTTCATTCTTTCCAAGGGTAAAGAAACAGATTGATCTAGCAAAATAAGACGATTTGCAAACCAGGCTAGATATCAAAGTTAAAAAGAAAACATGTAAAGTGAACCAAAACAAAAAAAAATGTAGGTTCTCTTTCTAAATTTTCATTGGCCAAAATATTGCAGATGATCTGGAAAATAGAAGAAACAACAAAGTACCTCATAAGAAAAGGATTTATCCTTGGCCGTACGTTTTTGAAGATAACTACATATTGAAGATATAAATATTGTTAATGATTCAATAACGTGGCCATTAAAACCTATCAATAAAACTTTAAATAATTACTAACAGCAGTTCATCAAGTAACTTAAAATTCTATTCAGCAATTTTGACCTTCATTAGATACTAAAAGATATATGAGCAGTATGACTTCAATCGACAAATTGGGTGAAAAAGGAAAAAGAAAAAGACTCTTCAATGTAACCAATGGGCTTCTCAATCGGGATAATTAACATAGTAACAGTTACATAAGCATGAAACTAAGCAGAGTAACTAATACATTGACTGGTGCAACTATATACATCTACATTTGACAGCATTTTCTCTATCTTGCAACTACTTGACCATCTGTGAACTTATACATTACAGAGAAACGCTCAGCCTGATTAACAAATGTGCATAAGTCAATATTTTATTAAATATAAAACAAAATAAGTTGTGCTTAACTCACTTCATGGTCTCCTCAAGAGCTACAGGAAGCCTGTGTTCCTCATTGAATGCTGGAACTATCAAAGATATGTACTTTTCAGCCGGATCAAAAATTGAAGGACAAGGTACCTAGGGAAAAAAATACTAATGAATTAGTTCGAATTATTAAAATTTAGAAGAAAATAACATAAATCCCATAAATAAAAAATATATATAATCCTCACCAACCGCAAAGAGACTGGAAATTCATCCAAAGTAACGTAATTTTCCTACCACGTCCCCATAAAAATAATTTTGTTTGTAAGGAATATTTAGGGCTATCTTCTGTTTGGTATTAATTCGAAAACAGAATATAATTTGTTAACATGATTGAAGATCAACGATTGTAACAATTTCCACAACCCAATAACACCAACATTGAAAGAATAGAGAAATAAGGAAAACCATGATCCGAAATCAGGAAGTTATAATTCAAAATTAACGACTTGCTAATCAAGATTAAGAAACTGAAACTGAAACTGAAATTGAATCGAAAACGATATCTTCTAATATACATGATTTACGAAGACCGTAACTCACCTGTTTCAATGAATTCGGATCCTCGAAGATGGCGGGGGCTTCGACGTGCCTACCCAAAATTTATATTAAAAAAAATTAACAACAAAAAATTTGAACAAAAGGTAGAAGAAGAGAAAGAGAAGGAGAGTACTTGTGGTTGTCTGTTCGTCTATAAGCCTCGAAAAGTATGGCCGAAAGTAAAGCGAAGGACACAAAAACCATGAGGTACATCAAAACCTCCACTATCATCCATAAGATTAAAATTTCCATTGTCGCTAGTCTTTCTGTGTTCTGCTACGGTTTTGCCAAGGACGGGTCTTCTTTGCTTGGTTGCTTCGTTACTCTTCAGTCTTAGACTCCCCTTCCGACCCTCCTCTACTTTAGATTAAAGTGACTTAAAGCAAGGAGATTGGTTAGATATCATCAATATTGCACAAAATATTTTCAGAAATATAAGAAGGGTACAATACTTGCCCGTCTATCTCAGTTGGTAGAGCGCAAGGCTCTTAACCTTGTGGTCGTGGGTTCGAGCCCCACGGTGGGCGTTTTTTTTTAAATTAAACTTTAATTAATCAAATTCATCCAACGTGATCTTCTTCTTCCTATTTTTCTAATTAATCTGTCTATATGTCTAAATTTGAGTTACATCGTATATTTTTTATTAGGTATTATAATATATTCTATTATTAAATCAAATTAAACAGAGAATAATTAATGAAATATTTAATTTATTTTTAAATATGGATAAAGTGAGAATAAGATAATAATTGAGATGTTTAAAATTTTCTTAATTGTTAGATAGGTGTATGTATATATCATTATAATTGGTTAAGATTTAAAATAAAATCAAAATCAAATTATTATTATCATTTTTTAAAATGTAAGAATAAATATGATTTGATAACATTGATAAAATTAATTCAAATCAAACTCATCTAATTGGATTTAATTGAGTTAGTCAAATTTTTTGTTTGTATTTCTTTATTTTTTTAATTTTTTTATAATATGTAATTTTTTTAAAATATTTATTTTTTATAACTAAATAACTATTAGATTAAATTTTATACTCTAATTAATTAAAATTAATTTTTAAAAGGATTTTTATTTTTTCAAACAATAAATAAATATATATCATATACAAAATTCTAAATTTATTATAGCATAAAAATTAACACAAATATATACTATTTAATTTCGTATTGATGTAAGTATGGATCGTAAATATAAACAAATATTTAATTTAAACAATAAAAATATAATTAAATATGATATTTTTAAATGCAACCAACTAAACACTTATAAAAATCATTCATTGATACTTGATGTTAACCATTCTTGTATTACATGACAAACTTGAAAGCGTTATTTTAAATTTAAATTAAACTTTAATTAATCAAATTCATCCAACGTGATCTTCTTCTTCCTATTTTTCTAATTAATCTGTCTATATGTCTAAATTTGAGTTACATCGTATATTTTTTATTAGGTATTATAATATATTCTATTATTAAATTAAATTAAACAGAGAATAATTAATGAAATATTTAATTTATTTTTAAATATGGATAAAGTGAGAATAAGATAATAATTGAGATGTTTAAAATTTTCTTAATTGTTTGATAATATCATTATAATTGGTTAAGATTTAAAATAAAATCAAAATCAAATTATTATTATCATTTTTTAAAATGTAAGAATAAATCTGATTTAATAACATTGATAAAATCAATTTAAATCAAATTCATCTAATTGAATTTAATTGAGTTGGTCAAATTTTTTGTTTGTATTTCTTTATTTTTTTAATTTTTTTATAATATATATTTTTTAAAAATATTTATTTTTTATAACTAAATAATTATTACATTAAATTTTAAACTCTAATTAATTAAAATTAATTTTTAAAAGTATTTTTATTTTTTCAAACAATAAATAAATATATATCATATACAAAATTCTAAATTTATTATAGCATAAAAATTAACACAAATATATACTATTTAATTTTGTATTGATGTAAGTGTGAATTGTAAGTATAAATAAATATTTAATTTAAACAATAAAAATATAATTAAATATGATATTTTTAAATGCAACCAACTAAACACTTACAAAAATTATTTATTGATACTTGATGTTAACCATTCTTGTATTACATGACAAACTTGAAAAGAAAAAGAAAAAATATTAATATTATTCTATTATAAACAATTATAAAACAACACGTAAAAGAAAAAAAATACATAATCTGTATTTATATATAGTAATATGAAAGTAATCATTTATCAATATTATTTAACCTGTCTGTTACCATAAGAAAAACTCCAACTCTAATAGAATATATAAGAAAACATAAATAACAATGTTAAACATAATAGTACATATAATGCATTGGAGAGTCAGCTACTTGACATTTAGTCTTTTTATTTATGGTTTTGGAATTGATTGGTATTTTTGCTTGTAAAATGTATCATTTGATCGTTTTAGTTATGAGAAATAGATCATAGAAAGATAAAAGTTAATTAAGCACCAATATTTTAATATTTTAATTATTTTAACAGATTTTTTTGATTTATTAAAGAAGTATTTTGGTTATTTTATGTGTTTTTCTCCTAACACAAAAAACTCAATCCTCTTTCTATTTTTGTTGTTCTTTTAATTAAATTTAAATTTTTATTTTTAATCATTAAGAAATGAATATTTTTTGTATGATTATCATGAACTTAAATTTTATAATAAAATATTTAAATTTATCTTTAATCATCACTTTTTTAATAATCAAAATGATTAGTTTATAATTTTTTAACAATAGAGGATTAAATGATACAAATTAATAATAAAAAGACTAAGTGACACCTAAAACTTAATCAAAATAATTATTTTTACTCTTTTTCTATTAATAAAGATATACATTATAATATGAATATGGGTTGGATCTATGTTTGTAAAAATTTTAGTTTAAAGAATCGATCAATGTAGTTTTTAAATCTAAGTTAACCCAATGGCAGTTAAAAAAAATCATATAACTTAGATGGGTTGTTTTAGTTGGATTATATTTGTCCAATTTGAACACCACTTTCATCCTTACGTGTATTTATTAAATGGTTGCTGCAGAAAACATTTCAAAGGCTTAAATCGAACCATTATGAAATATGAATACTAATTAATAATCTAATATGAATGAAACTCATCAAGTTGAGTAAGCTGTTGTAACGATTAGTTGGTACATACCAAACTAAGTTTAGTGAGTGATTTCTTTTATGAAAGCTATTTTGAGTGAGTGTTATTTAATCCAATTGAATATAATCTCTAAATAAATAATATAGAATCTACATTTTTATGTGTGAATGCTTAATGTTATTGTTTCTAATACATACCAAGATTCTACAATCACAGATCGGTGTGTGTATGTATGTGATTATTAAAAAACAAATTAAGACTATACTACATGAACATTGTTTTTTCTCATCTCTTTTAAATCTTTATGAAAATACTACTTTTTAGTATACACATGCAGAATTGGCTTAAAGGCTCACTACCGCTCATAATTGACTCAAGATGTATGTGCAGGGAGACAGAGTCCTCACTGATTCATGTGATATAAAGCAAGCTTGTAGATGGGCCTTGTCTGGGTATGATTAAAGCCACTAGAGTAAATATAGGGATAAAGAAAAGAGGAATATACCCTTTTCCCCTCAGTATTTAGACCACAGATCTTCCCAACGGGTAGAGAGGGTGGCCCTTTAAGGCTAAGACCTTTACCTTACACCATTTCTGATTTTTTTTATTTTTTTATTTTGGTTATACCTAAAAGTCTTTTTTTCTTTCAAATCCTCCATATCAGCATTATTATCATCACCATCCACTCAAGCAATTTTTCAGTCCTAATAAGTTTTTGCATTTATGACAAAGACCATTTTATATATAGGAAATATGTAGATGATTATTTAATGTATTTTTATCTTAATATTATTATTACTTCAATCAATCACATATACCTTCTACGTAGAATTAATTTAATTCATGCTTAAATTATATATGCACCTATTTTCGTCTAATATTTAACAATTTCTAATATAGTAATTGGGCACTAGACCTGAACCATTTACTAATTAGAAAGCTGCTGAGTTTCTTGTAAAATCTATTACTTCTTAAAATAAATATGGAGTATAAAAACTATTATTTTTAATTCAATCTTTAAAGATTGGATGACTTATCTTATTTAAATTATACAAAATTTACAAAATAACTATTATACATAACAAATATTTTACAATTTCTCTTTAAATATATTTATATAAATTCAACCATACTTATAAATAACAACCCATCTCATCATTTAAGCTCTTCTAACTAGTAACCAGTACTCAATGTAACGTAAATGTGAAGCATACGAGCCCCATTTTGCTACAAGATACTCTTGCTAATGATACACTACAAATAAAAATTCAATGTTTCAAAAAAAAAAAAAAGAAGAAGAAGCAGTAGTGAATGATGGTTTCTGTTTGACAATGACATACAAATACAAAATAATGATCAGTCATACAAACAATACAAACAAAAAAAAAGTTTGGTTCATCTTGACAATTGCTCATATATTAGATTTACCCGATCAATCCAGTTAGTCTGAGTTATTTCTCTTTACAATTTAAAAAAAAAATCTGAAATAGCAAATATAATATAACTCTTACTTACAATTATCCCTTTTTAGGATATAGCCTAGAAATACAATCACAATCACCATCACCAATTCAACTGCAACTAGCAAAAACATAATAAACATATTTTTAACTGAATAACCTGGTTGTTTGACTGTGTAACAGAGGTCATGAATTTCTAGTTCCCTTCCACAACCAAAATGTGTTTATCGATTGACTTTTTTTTTTTTTTAAAAAGACTGAGCAATTCCTAACGACTAATGAGCCATGGCTACAGGAGGTGCACAACTAATACTTCTCTGGTTGGGCAGAGCAAGCATAGCAGTATGATCCAAGAAATCTTTAAGAGTAATCACTGACTGCAATATAGTCCTGAGATCATCACCGCATGAAAATCCAAAACTGCCCATTTGCCTAACCGCATAAACATAAAAAGTTATAGCCCCTTTTCTGAATTTGAACCGAGCAATCTCCGACCCACTTAGTCCTCTAATTAGCCTTTTGTTCACTTCCCCAAGTGGAATTTCCGGAGGCCAAACGCGGTCAATAGCAATCTTCATCGCTTCAGTTTCGAAAACAAAGAGAACGACTTTGGATTTCTTGGTGCCAAGACCAAGAGTGAGTGTGTGCCAAGCATGGTGCGCTAAGATTGTGAAATTTGTCGGGAGAAAAGCTGTGGTTGAAGGAAAAGGAAGGTTATAATTGTTATTTGGCTTCGTGTTCATTGGAGTTGTTGGGATGGGGAAAGAAAGGAGTTGAAGAAGTTCTAGAGGTCTTGCACGCCTTATTGTGAAAGATTTAACGATGAATTGGCCGCCGAAACGAAGACCCTTTACTTCTGAGCTTGGCTTGAAGATGAAATCTGAAGCTCTTGGGGTTTGATCATTTGGATGCCGGTGTTTCGACTTCTTAGTCTTGTTTGTGTTCTCTTTTTCTTTCATGATGATTGATGGTTTAGGGAACTTTTGCTAGTGGCGGTGGGTTTTCTATATGCGGGATTGCGGTGTAACAAAACCCATATAGAGGGCTTTTTTTTTTTTGTTATTTTTTTCTTTTTCTTTCGGAACTCAATATGAGGCATGGCGTGAGAATGAAATTATTCAAAGATAATAAGTATCGATTTTATATTAATTGTTGTTGTATTCAGATAATAACTACTCATTATAAGAAATAATAGTTTTTCTATATCTTAAACACGCTACTTATTTTTCAAAATTTATTCAAAAATATATTTAACTTTAAAAAATTAAATTTTAAGATAACTCTTCCTCTATTATATTAATTAAAGTATTAATATTAATTTTTACTTTTAACTAATTCAACATATTTTTAAGTAAAATAAAATAAATAAAAATAAGAATAAATAAAATCTTATCCAATTATTTTAAGAATTGTATGTTTTATTATTACAAATATATTTTTTATACAATTATATGTATATAAAAAAATATTAACAAATGTTTGTTTTTAATTAATCATAATTTCGATATTACAATAATCATTCCGCTCCACATCTTATCGGTTATCATTATTCACGTTAAAAAAATCATCAAATATATACATATGATTACAATTTCAACTAAATACATTTAAAATGTCAAACCTTACCCAATATATAGAGCTTTTAAGAGTATTTATTAATAGAAAAATTATCTAAAAAGTTATTTTATTTATGTCATTTAGATATTTTAATCAATTAGTTTTTATCATACACAAATCACTTAATTTTTATAATTGAGACATTAGTCACATAGTTAAAATTATTTTGTTCATGCTATTGAATATTTTGGTCACTTAATTTTAAAAAAACATAAATTATTCAATTTTTAAAATTTAAACATTTTAATTACACAACCATAGTTAAAAGTATGTAACTAAAATATTTCAATTTTAAAAATTAAGTGATTTTTTTATCATTTACACAAACTTTATGCACAAGTTAATGACTTAAAGAATTGGTAAACTGTTTAATAATTGTATTTGAGTTTTTTTAAAACAATAAAAATATCACATTTAAAATTTATAATCACGAAAATAACATTTTTTATATATACTTCAAATTTATTTTACTAATAAATTGTTTTTGATACATTATTTTATTTTAAATGTCATATAATTAGATTTTATTTGGTATTATTATGATAATTTTATTTTTATAAATTTTAGAGGTATTATTTTATTATAATTTTTTTTTTCATACATTAGAATGGTTTTCTTGATTTTTTTTTATTTTTTTAAATAACATTCCACATTTCTTAGGTATCAAACTCTTGATCTTATATTGACATTTACATGTTTTGTAAGAAAAGTAAACCGTTTGAAATCTTCTTTATTCTTTAACACCGACTTTTATTTTTTCTTATAAATTAGTATTTACTGCATTGTATGCATTTTATTAAAATGTAAAAAATGACTAATATATTTTATTTTAATTAAAATTATAGTATTGTTATTATTATAAAACAATTAAGCATACAACTAATATTTTAAATAATATTTAAGATAATTATTAGTATTTTAGATACTAAATAAATTATTATTTAGTTGATAAAATATAAAAATTTAAAATAAATTATACAATAATTAAGAAATTAAGTGAAATTATAGTTATTATTCTTAAATAGCATTTAAAAATTGTTACTATTTTAAATACTAAAAATTTATTACATAATTGAGAAAATTATTTTAAATAAATTATATAATAACTATTATTTTAAAATATGTAAAAAATATTGCTTAAAATTTTAAAAAGTATAATTAATTTTTTTATATATAATATTGATATGAATATTTCAATACTCAAAATAGTTAAATTGTTAATTACAATAGCGAAGATTAAATATTAAAAGTAATAAAACAATGAATAAAATTAATAATATAAATAAAAAAATGCGTTTCGGACTGGAAGTGAAAAATATATTAAAAAAAATTAGGATTAATGAATTATTTAGCCAAGAGAAAATGAACTTTTAATAATAATCTTTATACAAAGGTCACAATTGAAAATTTTATATGTTACACTTTAGAGTAGCTTAATGCACAAAACTTAAAAATAGAAGGGTCAAGGGTGGTACGGGGATTGGGGAGTTGGGTATAGTACGTAGCGATCATTATTGAAAAGAAGTGTTTTATTCACGTTAATTGTGATATTTGAGTTTCATATTATAAAAAATAGCAATTTAGTCTCTTCTTTTTTTTAATTAAGACAAATAGGAAATAAGGTGTTATAGATTTATAATTATATTACCAAAACTATCTCATTTTCTATAACAATCAGAAAAAATGTTTAGTAAAAAATATCATGATTTATAAGTAATTATATAGTTATTATTACCATTTCAAAATTGAAAGTATACCTGCAGGCACAATTATAATTTATTTTTCTAACAAACACAATTTAAATTTCTCGTAGAAATAACAAATATAATTTTGTAAATACATGTAACCTACAAAAATTAAAAATCATGTAAATAAAAATGAGATGTCTCCTTTGTCCGTTGAACTATAACATAATTTATGAATTTTGTGAATTAATCTTATCTTGTTCCGTATATTATTTAATAAGTTGTGATATAATAAGATGATACATAATAAAATATCTTCATTTTAAATAAATTTAATTAAGATAAATAAAATTATTAAAAAAATGAAACATATAAAATTATTTATAATAATTATAATTATATATAATAACTATGAACCAATTAAAGATAATTTTAAATAAAATGTAATAGATGAGATTTAAATAAGATGTGATAACTTTAAGTTATTAATTCTTTAAGTTATTAAATAATACATGAAATGGGATGAGACTGTCTATTTTATATCACTATGTCTATCTAATCTCATTAATAAAATATTGTATTTTATTAGTAGTTATATTAATCATTTCGTATTAATTATTACACAAGTTTTTAAATTATATCTTAAAAATATCTAAATTATTCTAAAGTTATTAATCTGGTCTAAAAAATATATGCACAAAAATTTGAAAGGTATTTTAGTTCTTAATTTTATTTTATTTTATTATTTTTCTCCTTTTTTTAAATTTTTTTCTTCACATTCTCTCTACTAGATTTAGAACGTAGGATTTAAATTTTAGTATTTAATGCATAAAATATAGGATTTAAGATTTAAGATTTAAGATTTAGTGAAAAAAGAAATGAGATAGAATTTTATGAAAAATAAAAAGAGTTGTGAAAAGAATGGAATATAAAAGTGAAAAAGAGAAAACAAGAGGTGAAAGAAAGAAATAAAAGTAAGAAAATAATTATAAAAATTCAAATAACTAAATTTTCATTCAAATGAATATTTTTTTTAAAATTGTAGATATTTTTAAATTAACATTAAAGAAATTTAATAATAGATACAAAAATAATAATATGTGTATTAATAAGATTATGTCCTTGTTATCAAAGTTTATAAAAATTATGAATCCTTTAATTTTAAAAGATTAATTTAATAGATAAAAATATTAATAATTTTTATAAATTCTACCATATCGTTATATTTAATCCATTGTTAGATATTTTTGTTTTTTAACGCATCTTCTCAAAGTTTCAAAGTGTGTGTCTTTATCTCTTACAAAGTTAATCATTGTATATTATTAACCTATTTTATTATATAAATAATAATTGGGATAATTTTTTTCTTTAAGTTAAAAGTGTTGTTTATTACTTAGTTAAAAAAAATGTATTTTTCAAGTCAATTTGTTTATAAAAATGTGTCAAACAATGAAAATATTAATTTTTTATCTAACTTTATGTTAAATATAATATAGTAATACATATATCACATGCATGTTTATATTTTTGATGGGTATATACGTAAAAAAAAATACTCAAAAAATAAGTTTTATTTTAAAAAATCTAAACTTAAACAATATTTTAATTATCTAACAAAATGATACATTGTACAATAAAAATTTCATTTAAGTTTAATCAAACGGATTTGTTAAAATATGAGTAATTTTTTAAATAAAAATTGTGTTATTAAATATATGTATATAAAAAATTACAAACATATATACATTATATATGCTATTTCATTATATTTAATAAAAAATTCAATAAATATTAAATTTGTTATTATGTAATATATTTTTCACAAATAAATAGAGTAAAAAAATATTTTTTACACAATGATCCTAAACAACCCCTGAGTCCTAAACAAAGGGATTTTTACTATATTTTTTCTTATATTATATTGAGTCTTATATATTTTTTATTTTTTTATAATACTTATTTCATTTTTTAGAAGAGGTTAAGGAAATTTTTTTGTGATTAATTGATTGAATATCTAATATTATATTAAAATTTACAAAAAAATATGTATCTTTTAATCTCTAAAATTTAACTTAATAAATAGATACAATTATAACCTTTATAGATTGTATAGCAATGTTATTTTAATAAATATGAAATATTTTTACCATTAAATTATAACTTTACTTAAATATATAATAAAATATTTAAATTTCAAATAACAACTGTTGCACAATGGGCATGAAACATAAACGTGATACCTTCTTTTTTTCTGAATAGTACCTTCTTTTATTATAGAATTGATTGATTATTGTACTAATTTTATTCGGCCGACATTTATTTTATATATTCAATGGGTGAGAACAATAAATATGTTCTAGATTGTTCTTGGAAAATAAAATTTTAATAATTTATTGAAATGGAAGATAAATAAAGAACCTTAATTATTACATAATCAAATATAATATATAAAAATATCATAGTATAAATATATATTTTTAAATTGTTCGATGATAATATTTATTTTAGTTAATGATTATTTTTTTACTCATAATATATACTTCAATTGCTATCTAGTATTTCAGGTAAAGTAGAAGAGCTGGAAGTGTAAATTGTAAGCAATGTGATATAACATGCATGCATGGATACAAATGAACTAACAAATCAAATTGATTTTCTATAATTAAGCACAGAGAATACATGGTTATTAATTTTCTATGGATTTAGAGATGTAAATTTGTCACGACTTGCGGGACATTTTTCATTTCATTATAATAGATTTGGGTTATTATTCAAGTACCCACTTTATTCCTTTTTATTTTATTTTATTATTTTATTATTACATTCTTTTAATTTAATAATTTTTTTAATTATACCTGTTTATCTTTGAAATTATTTACTATATAAACTATTTACAAATCATTTAGTAAATATTCTTGAAATTGATTATTTTTATAGATAATTTTAAATTTATAATATATATTATTGATTATAAATATTAATGAATAATTTATTTTATTAAATTTACTAATTTTATCACTAAAACTGTTGGGTCATGATATGTTCTTTCTACCCCAATAGACTCGTGGATATTTTTTTTTCAAAAACAATTTGCTAAAAAAATTATTGAAAAGTAAACTACATGTAAGAGTGTCGATGAATGTTTTTTTTAAGTATTATTGTGATTTTAAAAAAATACATCTGCTTAATCAATTTATTTTTTATTAATTAACATCATTTTAATTAATTATATAATTATTATTTTTAATTACATGATGCTCACATAATATGTTTATAATAAAAATTATCTCTCTTTGTTTAATTCATTTTAATTATATAAAAATATAATAATGTATTATGCATTTAAAAAAACAAGAAACAAGTTTTTTACACATGAATATTATCTAAACTGAATCGGATAATAACACTTTGAAATAATCCAGTTGAAACTAACTAATAGATTTGAATATAAAGTGAATCGTGCAATTACTATCTTTACATGAAACGCCACAATTCAGACTCAAATCATCCTTACAATTAATTACTAATGAATATATTATGATACAATCAGTTAATAAGGTTATCTCCGTCATTTTTTTTATTTTTTTTATTTTTGGGTCAATAGGGTTTTCTCTGTCCTTGCACGTGCCATTTATAGCACCACCACTTTCATTTATTATATGAGTTGACATGAAAAATGACATTCATCCATTATATTATAATCATCACGTTATTATTATGAAAATCATTAAAATTAATTTAACATAATGATACAACAAATAATCAAATATAAACTAAGGTAAAATAACAACCTCGACTTAATGGTGGTGAAAATCGAGTCTAATTTGGATGAAATGATAATCAAGATCTTAGCGAGCAGAGTTGTGATAATAAGAAATCATGACTGTTAAGTTTTATATTGTCTAAGAATAAGGTAGAAGTGATGTTTATAAATCTGGGTATTCTTCTAACTCACAAACTGATTTTTAGGAAGTTAAGTTTAAATTTTTAAGTTGATATCAGAGTTAAGCTTTTGGCTTCTTTGTACTCTCATCAACCCTCGTATCGATATGGAAGAAGGATATTAAGTCTCACATTGACTAAGAATAAGGTAGCAGTGCTGCTTATAAATTTGGATAATCCTCTAACTCAGAAGCTGGTTTTTGGGTTCAGAGTTAGACCTGAGTTTCTAAATATGACAAAAGAAGCGTGAGACCTGATGTCATTATGTTCAAAGCAAGCCCTGCTTGCCTGAATGGCCTTGCAATCCACCTTAGCAGTGCTACAAGCGTAGTCTATGTTGGCTTGCAACGCTTGGTCTTTGGCCTCTGCCTTTGGTACGTATCATTTCTTCCCTCCATTTACTCCTCCTGAATTTTTTTGCCTTTGGACCTCCTCTCTGTATAATCAGCGGCGGAATTATATGAAGTTTGGATTCAGCTTTAAATTTTGTACTAATATACATATTTTTTTAATATAGGTATATTAGTGCAATATTCCATTATTTTTTAAATCAATTAAAAATTAAGCATATTAATATAATCATTAATTAAAATAATTTATAAATAATCAACATTAAATAAAATCTAATCTAATCTAATTTCTATGTCACTTTTTTATTTTTATTTTATTAATTTATATTATTTGTTTGTCTAAAAATCTTGCACATCGTTTTTTTCTCACTTTTTCTAAGCTCTTCCTAGTAGATATACGGAGTCTTCATTTTCATGATTAGTAGGTAAATAATTGTTTTAGTACTATTTTATGCTTTCAAATATCATATAAACAGTTTTGGTAATATTTTATTCTTATATTATTTTTATAATTTTAATATAACATCTTACGGTAAGATTTATGGCATACATGAATAATTTTGTGAATAATTTTTAAATTTATTATTAATTAAAATAAAATTCTCATGCAATTAAGCATTTTTATAAAATGATATGATATGTATTACACATATTCATATTATATTATACAAATTAAAAGGTAACAGTTAAATATTGCTAATCCTATTGTATACAACAATAACGACAAGTTTTTATTTTAAATTTTTTTTTATATAATTTGCTTTAAAAATAGCTATTCACTTAAATATATATAGAAAAAAGAATTAAAAGAAGAGATACATCAAACCTGCTTGTTGGTCTTAAACGGTAGTAAAATCAGGTTGAAACAACTCGAAGTTTCTCTCGGCATTAGGACCAGATTTTTGACGCTCATTGAAGAGACCAAAGAAGTAAAGCTCGAATGTCCTTTTGGGCATCAATGGAGTGCCCCTCAAAGAATTCAAATGTAACAAAAACCCCAAATTATAATCCCTAATATTCTGAACAGGGGAATTCACAATTCGAAGTCAACCAGTTTCTCCAATCACTAAAGCCACATCTGGGTACCTCAAAGCTCTTCAAGCCGAATAAATAGCGTCCATCGAACATTTTCGTATAAGTAGTCCCTGTCAATGTGCACCTGGTTTTGGCTTAAACAAAGCATAGTTCTACATAGCTGGTGACCATGCAAAAAAAATAGTTGATAGGCAATTTGAGTCTAATTAGGTTTTAAAAATGTACTTAAAAGTTGAAAATTGTTTAAATTTATAAGATAATTTTCTATATAGAACATGATTGATGTATAATTTAATAAACCTTAACGGCTTTCATCACATTAACGAGATTCGTTCTTTAAAATTAGATAACATATAGTTGTAATAAAAACTCATCATAGTCTAAATATTAATTTAATTTTAATATTATATTAAAAAATTTGAATTTAATTCAATCTCGAAAATAAATGTTACAAATTTATAAGATGTCTCTGACATAAAATTCCATCTATGTGAGACTTAAACCTTAACAACTCTCCACCAATATCGATGATATTGGGTCTTAAAATGATAGTCTAAATCGTTGCAAAGAGAGCCCACAGCGATGTGCTGGAAAGCTGATCATAAGGTTTGTTAACAATGGGTATGGGTTCACCATCAATGGCGATTTAGTCTCACGCACGCAAGAACATAAGCATTGGTGCGAATACCCCAACTTCCCAACCTGGACAGAATTGAGCTCGACTGGATTGCTCTGACCCTTGCATCATGCACAACGAATAAGGAGAAGTGACCCTTATATCTCTGATACTCTCCAAAAGCAGAGTTTCGTAAATGCTTCTCATGGAAGGAACGAGATTGTTGATCATTTTTTGGGTACCCCAGTGAAGAATTTCGTTACCTACAGCGATGTAGTTGATTCTTGTAGCTGGGTGGTAAGGCAAGACGTATGATATCGCCATTTTGGAAGGTGACAGTGACGAGAATGCCACTATTAGAGAAAGCTCAGAGGATATCTGGGTTGTTGTCGAAAATCTTAACACGTTCTATGCCTATTTGGGTTTCGAAAAAATTTACGACTTGTGTTGGTGATTGGAGATTGTTGCCTTGAGTTCCATAGTTGACGCCTACAGAATAGACCGTAGAGCAGAGACAGAAGAATATTAAAGAAATCAAGAGGGTTGCCATTGTTATATGTTACTGGGCGTTCTGTTTCCAAAGATATTTGAGGTTTTATTTGTATTTATATGACAGATCTGGATTTTAGGAACTAAAATTCTGGGTTTATGCTTTAATTTTATGATCGAAATGATTTTTATTTTTGCAAACCGTTGATTTTTTTTATTTTTGTCGTTCTTAAGTTTTGCATCCAGGTATTAGTCTTTCGCAAAAATCTTCTTATAATTTAAATTTTAAGATTTAATTAGATTTAAATCTAATATATTATTAGAATTAGTTCTCTGGTTTCTTTACTCCATCGACGTCTAAGAACCTAATAGTACGCTCATTCTCAAAATTCGTACATCTAACGTCGACCAGAATCATTAACCGATATGTAAGATGATGTTTAGTCTCAAATCAATAAAATATTAATTTTTGGTTGCACAATAAACTTAACAATCATTCATTTCACGGTCTAGATTCTGAGACGGACTTACTATTGTAATATAGGAAGAGAAATTTACCAATTGTACCGAATTATTTTGATACATGAAAGGAAGACTAGTTTTCGTTTTCACGTCCTTGAAATTGGGCAGCTACAGTGCGTGGCTTTTAGACCTGCCATTGAATTTTCTATTGGTAGTGACAAAGAAGCACGTAATCTTGGATGAAAATATTTTAATATTTTTATTAAAAATTTTGTAAAGTAAAAAATATCAATATAAAGATGGTGTTTTGTAAATATTTTTTACAATATTTAAAAATTTCTTGATATTTTTATAGAAATATCAAAAATAATCAACCTGAATATATTATAAAATATGGGTTTTTTAAATTTTTAATTTTTATCAAATTAAAGATACATTGTACAATCAAATTTAATTTTTTCTTTCAAATTTTTTATACTTATTTTAATAGCAGATATTTAATTATAATTCATTAAATTATGATATATTTGTATAGTTTTTCTATAAAAAAACAATTACATGAATTTTTTTCAATTATCTTTTCATCCTTTCTTATGATATTAGTTATATATACTATTATTCTTTATAAGGTTTGTGGTTTGAACGGTGAATTTAAAAAATTACACATTTATGCATATTAGATTAGAAGTAATTTTCATCCAAAAAAATAAATTTTCATATTTATTTTAAAAAATGCAAATTACCTATCTAAATGTGAAGAATCAAGAATGCATTTAAGATAATATTTTCAATTCTTTTGGCTGGGAAAAATTCAAATGCTTGGCTGTTCTATATCTCAATTTTTGACCAAAGGTTTATTGTTATCACATACTCTGGTCTGATTCCATACAAATTATTATTTGATAGAAACAAAATAACAATACAAAGAGCATCAAACAAGAAGTTGCATAATTGGGGAAAAATGTTGACTGGTATAGTTCATGATGTAATGACTAATAGGAGAGTTTTTTTCTTATTTTTTTAACAACTACAAACCTAGGTTCTTCTTGAACATAAGTTTCCTTTAAAAAATAAAGTAAAAGGGGATTTTAACTTGAAACTTAAAAAATAAATTAGAAAACTTATTGTTAGGTGAATTACGTTATTAACCCAAGCAATGGAAGTTTTTATATTTATTTAAGTAGCATTAAAATTTAATTTTTTTTATTAAATAAATAAAAATTATAAAAATAAATTCAAATTTGATCCAAAATTATAGATGACTAATCATACAACTTAAATCACGAATAAATCTTCTTGCTTATACATGAATAGGAAAGCCAATAGTTCAAAATGCAATAGCATATCAAAATGGTAATTGAATAAGGTACGTTGTAGCCGCCCTAATCCTTTTGGACCTAGTAACAAAGTTCAATACTGGAGGCACCAGTTCGTTATATCCGTACTAGCTCGTTGATTAACACGGGTTAGACTACACCAGCCAGTTGAATTGTATAGTTTTCATTGTGACGCACCATGTAAGTTGTTTTTTCCTACCTCTACCCTACAAATATCAGGGATTCCCTACACAGCCCCTCCCTCTCTTTGTAAATTTTCAATAGGATATATATAGCACCATGTGTACTGGTTCACTACTATATATATCAAAATATTAGAGACTCGAGGGGACCTTTACACTCTTACTAGTTGTAACTCAGTTTGTGAAACACTCTCAAACATTTATACATATATATTCATAATTATTAAATAATAAAATTACAAGCATGATTGGTTATGATATGATCCATATTGATTTAATTTACCTACAGTATTAACATTAAAAATAATAATACTGGGATAAAATCCTAATTTTCTTTGTAATTAAGATGTTTTGGTCATAATTCGAACACATATTAAAGTTAGATTCAAATACTGAATAAGATGATGAAAATAAAAATTTTGATGCCAAAAAAATGCACCAATGATTATCAGAGTAAAAATCTTGATACTAAAACAAAGGACATAGAAGTGAAGTGGAAAAAATAATTTATGACTATCAAAACAAAAAATATGATTATCAAACATAGTTAGAAAATGAGAAGTGACTTATAACAAAGAAAGAAAAAATCGTCGACAATCATATGTTTCGTATACCCACTAAGGTCCGTCCTTTTTTATTATTATTTTTACATATATTAACTTTATTCTCAATTTTACTTATTATCTTATTCCCTTTGAAAGAAATGGGTCAAAATTTATCTCTCACATTTCTTATGATCATTAATGTAAATCAATACATGATGGTGTAATATAAATGTTTGATTTATATGATGTATAAAATCAATTTGATTGATAAATGTATAAATATATTAAATTTAAAAAGAAAATTAGTAATCTATGAACACATATTTTTTTAAAAATAAAAATCATCAACACATGTCCTGATAAGTTCTATTTACTTAATTAAGAGTAATTTTTTAAAATCAAATTTTATTACGAGGATCATGTCCTCTCTACAATTGTCTTCATTAGTGTCCTGTATTTTGATACATAATATATCTTTTTTATAAATTAGTATTTTAAGTAGGGTTGTTCATCGGATCGAAACCGCTGATTTTACTGTCATCCGATCCGATCCGACCATCCGCTCAGATTGAAACATCCTAATCCGCATCCGATCCGATCACTTCTTACATCCGCTCAATCCGATCCGTAAATTAGTCGGATGACATCCGATCAATCCGATCGATCCGACCAATAAATTTAATTAACTCTATTTTTTTGTATTTTTAAATAAATTTTTTAAATTTTTACATAAATCATAACATAAAATTATTTAACTTAAAAAAAACATTAAAAAATTAAATAAATATATATTAATTATATATATATATATTAAATTTAATAAATATATATTAATTATATATATATATAATTAATTTCGGTCGGATCGGATCGGATGAATCGCAGTGAAATCCGCCATCCGATCCGCACTTAATGGATGGAAAAAATCTTCATCCGATCCGACCATCGGATTGGATCGGATCGGATGAAAAATCAACGGATCGGATTGATCGGATGATCGGATTTTTTGCACACCCCTAATTTTAAGATTTCATTTTTAATGTTTCTTATACATGCATGTTACAAAATTTACACTTCTTACTTGGCTAAGCTCCGGCTATCTGACCCTCAATACCCAACTTATGCTAATGAGGTTCTTCCAACTGCTCCAGCTTGACTATATTTTATTGGTTTCGATTAAAGATTTTAATGCATTATGCATCCAATCAAAGTTCAGTAGTACAGCATCTTTGGTTATCTAGCTAACATATGCTATTTCGAGTTGGTGCTTAGTTTTGAACAATAATAAACATTGTTTGGCTTGATGCATAACATATTTCGATTACATAGTTTTTCATCATGTAGTTAGATGCTCGTCAACCCAGAAATGCAGCAAAGTATGACTAAATGTGGTTTCAGTCAAAAGTAATTTCAAACGAAATTACTTTTAGGATGTGCTTCTTGACAGAAGCACTTTTATAGGTCAAAGAAGCAAAACCAAACATACCCTAAATTTGGTGAAAAACTTAAATGCTAATATGCAC
Organism: Hippophae gyantsensis; assembly: GCA_030763125.1. Taxonomy (NCBI): domain Eukaryota; kingdom Viridiplantae; phylum Streptophyta; class Magnoliopsida; order Rosales; family Elaeagnaceae; genus Hippophae; species Hippophae gyantsensis. The sequence continues at coordinate 53,095,702 of CM061033.1, forward strand.
ACATGATTAGGCTCCTAAATATGGAGTACAGTTTTGATCTGCTACAAGAACGGAAATCATGAAAGATAGTAAACATGTTTGGTAAACAACAGATAAACTACAATAATTCATTCAAATATCAAATACAAGGGAACATTTGTGCATTTAACATTCAAGAGCAATGAGTGGCAAATGATTTAAACAAGATAATAATATGCTAGGAATATAGCATCAAAAACACAAACAAAAGCAAAATGGTAATGTATTAATAAATTGAGATACAATGACAAAATTTCCTGTGCCCACAAAAATAAAGAGCCAAGGAACACTTCAAGTAAGAGTTTTCCCCAAACAAACAAAAAATTCAATCTAGAAAATGAACAATACCATTTCGATTGTCTGCTGATGCTGTAGAGTGAAAGTTTGAAACCACCAGCACTCCCCATATAACTCAAGACGCTTGAACAGAACAACAAAGACAAAACTCTTTTTACTCCAAAAAAATAAATAAAAGAGAAATGAAAACTTCACCATGGAATGGCTTATTGCTTTTGAGAATGGCCATAAGAATCTGCCACTCTTATTAACTATCAGGGATTTTTGCTACATTTTCCCCCCCTTTTGTTTCCTTTTCATATATTAAGATTAAGCCGCAATATGTATAAGTTTCTCACATAAAACAATACTTGGTCTCACAAAGGGGCAGACCTAAAACTGAGCCTAAACCTGTACATCTCTTAAAGTGCTCTGAATAAAGAATGTCTCCTTCTATCAGGCTTCAGCCTGCAATTATCATCATTGTTAATAGTTTTCAACAGTCTCTCTACTTCCAATTCTGATTGCAACAGTGACTGCAACCTCTTCAAATTACCACAGCATCGCCTGTAGTCAAAAGGGTTGCTACGGCTGCTACCATTCTGGCCATCCGGGTGAAACTGTCTCTGATAAGGGGATTCCCACTTTGATTGCAAATAAGTAAGTGATCTCCAGGGAGGAAGAGGCATCGAATTCTGCTTCAGAGAAGATCTGGTAGCTTCAACCATAACTTGAAGATACTGCTTCAACCTACTCAACGAACCAACATAAACAATAGGCAGGGAATTCAATATTCTACCATAGGAATCAACAGCTCTAGCTATTTCAAAGTGGCTCCTGAAATCAATGTCTACAATCAGACGCTCAGAGTTACCACTATGGTTGTGATTAACAACATCAACGTATTCATAATCCCCTGCACAACATGGGACCAAAAAAATTTAATCTTTATTATTCAAAACAACCAAGTTCGCTAAAATGTTCCAAATTTTTGAGAAATGGGAGTAAATAAGAAAATTGAAATTTAATTTGTACCTCTAGGAACTTTGCCTGTGCCCTGCCATTTGGTTGAACACACAGCAGCGTCATAACCAGATAGCCTCAGAAGCTTAACCAGACAAAATCTGATGCAGCTAGCGTTACATTGATCTGACCATTTGACAAAATAAAGGTCTGTTTCGTTGATTGATAATATAAGAGAATGAACCATCGATAACAACTCATTCTCAAATTGCGCAATTGGACTCCTGCAAAACTATCATAAAAAGTAACAAATATTCTAAGCAATAATTTTATTTTATTTTTATAATTCTAAGCAATAATATTGAACACGCAAAAATTGGAGAGTCTTTTAAGAATAAATAATAATAGTTAAAAATTTCAAACAAAGGCAAAAGAAAGGAAGTTCTTTAAAAATTACATGAATTTTCTCGGCAAGGTGAGCAAAATCAGAGAGACCAGAATCGCTATCACTGCTACACCAAGACTCGGCACCAGAGCTGTCATTTTCTAAGAAATCACTGACCATCAAAGCGAGGTCGTGCTCGCTCTCATGGCTAAACCCTCCTCCGATCTGCCCTCTTACCCAAGGGTCACGACCCGGCAAGCAAACCCGACAATCCATGTAATCTATAAAGACAGAAACGTCGTTTCAACCCACCACCACCAACCTCCAATCACCGGCGACCCTATGTTTTTCTCTCCTTTTCCTCCAAGTTATGCACATGAATCATTTACTATTATTCATTACTCCATACATTTCCTATAACACGTAAAACCCAATCCACTTTTGAAACCCTAGCCGAATTGCAATGGGAATTTCAATTTCCAACAATTTATGATTCAAAGACAGAATAATAAAAATCAAACAGAAAACGTTTCAAATTTTATAGAGATTTGGTGTTCCCTGAATTTTTATTTGTAAATTTTATTTTTGCTGTTTTTGATTCCAAAGGGAGAAAGAGGAAGAGGAGGTTGACAAGGTGGCAGGTGAAAGGAAGAAAAAAAGTGGTATCTGTTTTGTGAAATTTTGTGAGAGATCAGAAAATTAGTAACATAGAAAACTCAAAATTCGGTGGACCAGCAAACTACAGTTCGGGAAATATAAAGAAAAATGAGTTGGGTTCAAATTACCATATTAACCTCAAGAGTCTTAAGAAATGGATTAAGAAAAAATTTAACGTGGACGTCAAACAATTACATGTTATTTGAGCGTTTTTCTATGCTGGATTTTTGCATTATGAAACAGATAATATCTTTCTTCTTAGTATCTTATCTGTTAAGCTTCCTAATCATTTCACAAATAAAATAAAATAAACAAATTTTGATTCTAAACTACATTTACAGAAAAATTCATTCCCGTCTCCTTTTCTTATTTAACGGTCTCAGTTTGATTAACTTCTCTTTAATTGTATAATTTTACAATTATTGTATATTTTCAATAAGCAAGGAGTTTACCTAACGGTTCTAAGATATGCCCTATGCTGTGGTGTGAATCATAATCATAAGTTAATTTTGTATAATCTTTTTTTATTTAATAAAAAAATGTAATTTAAATTAAAATAATTAATCCGATTAATTTTTTAAAATTAAAAAATCCAATCTAAAGGATTTAAAAGCATATAATTCATTTGGTTGAACATATTATATAATTTATGATCTGAAATTAATTATTATTAAATTATAGATAAATATAAAATTTATTTTATAAATGTTATAGTTAAATATTATATCATAATTATATTAAATAATTATTTTAATATAAAAATAAATATAAAACTTTTTAACTTTACCAATATCTTAAATTTTCAATTTTTTTTAATCTAACTAGATTAGGTGTACAAAATTTATCAAATAAAAAAAGTTTATCTCAATTTAGTGCAGTCGAAGAGATTGAATATTAAATTAGTTAAATTAATACTTAAAAAATTACTTCATCCAATCACAAAAAAATTACATACCATTCAATTTAATTAATAAAATTTACTTTATAGATATTTAGTACAACTTTCTTTTGTCTCAAAATGTTTGATGGGATTGAAGCTTCTCTTAGTCGTAGCAAAGGCACCGTCTAATGATACAATCGTCTAATTAAATAATATTAAACCCAGATAATGTTTAATATTATTTATATTATTATGAAATTAAATATGATGGAAGCATTTTTTATACTAATTAATATCCAATTGCTTCGTATTAAATTTTAGTACGTATTTTGTCCATCAAAATTAAAAAGGTGTTTTTAATAAAAAATATATAAAAAATAATATTATTTTAATAATTTTTTATTAAAATATTATTTTTTTTTACCAAATGATTAAAATTTGATTAAAATTTGATTATTTAACGATGATAAAATGATGATCATATAAGAATTTTTTTATAAAATATATATTTAAATAATTCTCTATTAGAATATTATTATTTTTGATTTTTTTTAAATAATTGTATACTAAATTTTACCTTTTTTTCTTAAAATGTCTCTTTTTTATTGTATTTTAATTATTTGATAATAATAATAATAATATTTTAATAATAAAATCATTAAAATAATATTTTTATATTAACCGAGTCTGTGTTAGGTGACTTATGTCAAAGCATATTAAATGAAAAATACGTTGGTTATGCGCATTTTGTGGTAGAGTAAATTAAAACAAATTATGTGGAATCTGCTTCAAATAATTTGTACTATATTTTTAATAACAAAGAACAACGTAAGAAAGTTGTGAAACAGCTAATTAATACGGTAATTATATTACTAACAATTAGAGAGAGAGAGAGAAAACCATTAGATCTAATAATTAACCAGATTTCAAACAAGTAAAATCTAAAAAAATTAAAATTCTAATAAGTATCTACACTGAAAATTTCTCTGCTCCATTTTATAAATTAGATCCATGTTTAAAATTAAAATATATATAATTAACACTTATCCACCGGTAGAATTACTCAAAATACTAGGGGTAAAAATGTCACCCAAGTAATATTATTAGCATTAATGCTAGGCCAACTAATTAACTGTTTTCACACCAAAAGTTATTAAAAAAAACATTAATTAAAAAGGAAAATCGAAGGCCTAACAAATGGTAAATGGGAAAGATTAAAATAAAGATAAGCAAAATGGGAATCTTGTGAAGGCAAAGACAACTGTGTATGTGTTATTTACGTTTAACGTATTGCCGTGGCTTGGGGACCAAGTCAGTCACCCATCAATTTGAATTTAACATAAAAGTAATGAAATGGCAAACGTACGTTCATTGTATTTTAATGACAATCGAAGGCCTATCTTTTACGTCTGACTTTTTCCTTCATTATTTCATAATTGACTCGTAAGTAGTTGGATTTTAGTTAAGAATCATACCAAATATTACTATCCATCATAAATATATCATTATTATAAATAATTTAATTTTTTTTATTAAATACAGTTATATAAGTAATAAAATTATCTACTTATTCTTATTTTTAACTGTTAAATCTAAAAGATCTATTATTAATCGAATTGTTGAATATTATTTTATATTATTAGCTTCAAATTTACAACATGTATTAAATATAAAAATTGATGATTAAGATTTAAAAACAAGTTTAAGAAAATAGAGAAAAATAAATAAATAAATAATACTAGTCTAATTATGTAAATCCTATTAAAATTGTGACAAATTATTTACAATTCATATTAAATTTAAGATTTATAGAGTTTAACACAAATTTATATATTTTTTAGTTTTGTAAAAAATTTAGTTTATTTTTTACCAAATTATTATAAAGAAAAATCAATATAATATAATAAAATTAGCAATTTATTTGAAAAAAATGATAGTCTTTTTATTTTTCTTATTATTAAATGTCATCCAAACACTACTACAAAAAAAAGGTATTTAAGTCGATATGTAAAGTAGGTTCGGTGTAAAACTGATGTTATCCACGTAAGACGTAGCGTCGGTTCCAAGTGTCAACTGATGCTACACTATAGCATAGCATCGATTGACACCTGAAATCGACACTACATCCACGTGTAGCGTCGATTGACACGTAGAACCGATGTTACACACGTGGATAAATTCTTTTCTTTCTTCCCCAGACAAAAATTATTCTAAGCGCTGCATAATTCTCAAAAATACAAAACTTCCTCCAATTCTCGTCCACTCTTTCTCATTTTTCGATCACCTACGACCACCAATTCCAACGTCAGTTAGTGGGTTTTCTTTCTCTCTAACTAATTTTTTAAATCCCCTAATTTTTTTGAACAAAATACTCAAAAAATTTATACCTATTTCTCACTTACAAACCACTATTTTTTCTTCATTTTCTTCATTTTTCCACTTCATTTATTCTTATAAGTATTTCTATTAATTCTACGCACTTATTATTCATATTTTTTTTGTTATTATGTGTTATTATTTATGTGTATAAATTTTTGTATTATATATATAGGTTTGTATTATAACATCAGGAGAAGAATATGATGATCTTGAATAACATAGAACAACATCATGGTAATTTTTCTACTATTAATTAATATTTTATTTTTCAATTATTTGTATTATTTAAACTATTTTTAAACGAATTTTTTTCTGCTATTATTTAGTTATCGAATACCGGTTTTAATTTAAATATAATATAAAATGAGTAAATTTTATAAATAAATAAAAAATTTAAAGTCGGTTCACCGCGTGAACTGACTTTAAATTTTAAGTTATTTATTTTATTTAAAGTCGATTAAAAAATCGAATTTAATACCATTTTTTGTAGCAGTAAAACTACAACTCAGTTTACGAGAAGAAATGGATATTATTGTGAGGTAGAATTATCATCCAAACTCATGGGCTTTGTAGGTTGGATGTGGAAGACGCTATTATTATTGTGAAGATAAGCAACTTATATTTTTATTGAAACCACATTATGGATGAGAGATGTAATTAATACGAGTAAGAACAGTGGGAGTTACAACATTTCTATGGAAAACCTAGAGCGCCTGATGATAACGCGTGGTTTTCTTAATTCCATTTTTGTTTTAAGCTAAATTAAATTGTTACGTAAAACTATTAAAATGAATAATGATAAGTATAATTAATTACTTATAAATTATGATTGATTAAAACATAAATCAAATAATAAATATGATATAAAATCTAATTATATATGTGGTAAGATAAATAACATTTTCCAAATCTTAAAGGCTTTGTCATATATTCGTATGTCTCCAATCATAACTGGTTTTGTAAGCATGCATGAATTTATTGTTGGTGGTTAGCTGGTTTCTGGGCTTCATGGTCAGGGTATGTACTATGTTCACGAGCATGACTAAATTAAACTGGTTAAGGTTGTGTGTTTTGTTTAATTATTATAAAAATAATAAAAATGAATTGATATTTTCATATCATAAAAATGAATTGATTATCTCGTAATTTAATATTTTACAGTTTCTAAAAATATAAATATTACTCTTGTATTAACAAAATCTTCTTGACACAACACGGCTATAAAAAAGAATCATAAAAAACACTACTATTAGAAGATATTTTGTAAAGGAGCATGCAGCAAGTATATATATTTTTATATATACAAAATTATATGCCAAAATATATTTTTCTATTAAAAACACAATTCTTTTAACAAATTATATATAGAAATTGAGTTTTCTTTGCTTATATATTTATATTTACCTATAACTAAAAATGTTAATATAGAAAACTAATATTAATTTAATATAGTAAAATTTGTGTTAATTTTATCCTAACTAAACTATATTTTAAAAAAAATATTAAAAATTAAAAAATTAAATTAAATCTTATATGATAATAACATAATTAGATAATAATATTATCACAATAATTTTATTATTACATAATAAAAGTACATAAAATATTCATTATATTTTAGTATCATTAATATTAGATAAAATCATTAATAATAAAATATTTTTAAAAAATAATAATTTATATTATAATAATATCTTCACACTTATTATTCTCCAAAACACTTTTAAGTGATAACGAGGAATTAACTTTTGTTCAAATTAAAAAAAAGTTATGATATTACATTTTATTATTATTATTATATTTTATTAATAATAATGATATTAAAATATAATTAATATTAAAAAAATTATTATAATAATTTCGTTAGAATTATACTTTCAAGTTTCTAACTTTCTTTATTAAAAAAAAAAAGGGAAACCAACTGACAACAATAAAAATTGTCACATGGATGATGTTAACTCCCAAAAAATGACTAAAATAACTCATTCTTCGTTGATTGGATTGTCAGCCAACTAGGACCACCATAAACAGTATCTTTGGAAATTCCCACCCACTTCTCCCAAGGTTCACGTGCCGAGTGCACCATTTTCACCTAAAGATCAATTTGTACAAAGGTTTACACTGTAATTTCGGAACACACTTACTATTTTTTTAATTACGTGTATATAATTTTATTTTTATAAATTAAATATATTAATTATTTTACTTTAAATTAATATATTTTAATGTACTGTTTTATTCATGAACGTTTTAATCCTTTTACATTAATTTAATAACTTTATTTTTTAAATTTTTTAATAAATTTTCATTTGTAAACATCTATCAACTATTTACTAATAAATTTTAATTTAATTTAACTTAAACAAAAAATAGTATAAAAAATCAAAAATAAAAAAATAAAATAATTAGATACAATAATAAAATAATTAAAATGTTAAATTTATCAAGATCGATCTTCACCTAGATTAATATAAAAATTCTATGGATGGAGAAATTAGCCTGATCAAATGTCCTACAAACCTTCTACTTCTATCACTGATCCAAAACTATTATGAGTTGCTTTGGTTTACACTTCTTTTAAAATATACAAATAATATTTAGATAAAAGTTGTCCAATATTTTAGATTAAGTATTAATGTGCGTTTTAGTGGTAGATTATAAAATGTATATTTTAGTTTTTTATTTCGAGAAGAAGTGTTAATTAAGAATAAATTAATAATTTTTTTATTAAAATTAATCTTCTTTTTTCTTGTCAATTAATTAAAATTCAATGATTTAAAAATAATAGCAAATTCACAAAATAATTATTTTAATATTTATTAATTATCAATATTTTATTTTAAAATTTTATTGATTTTTTAAAACAAAAAATATACTTTTAAATAATTTTATATAAATTTTATTTTTTACAATTTTATCCTGGTTAATGGCTTGTATTTTAAAAGATCTTTTACAATCTGCATTAAAGACACCAATTTGAAAATGACTAATTTGATCTCTTCCTTAATACTTATCAAAAAATTTAAAGTACTAAATTTTCAAACACTCTTACTTAACCAATTTAGAAGCAGTTTTAATAAAAAAGGAAAAGTTATCGTATGAAAAGGTTAATTTAACAGAGAATGATTAAAAATATATTTAATATTTTTCTTTAAGTGTTAATTAGGTGTAATATGTAGGTTAAAAGTTGTAATTCAACACGGAGATTATTGAATTTTGAATATATCACCTCTAATTATAATATCATGTTAAAAGTTATTAAAAAATCAATTATCTTAAAAAAATAAACTAATGAAAAAATGTCTACATTTATGGTATAATATTTATCATATAATAGTATCAATTAAATCATTTAAACAAAAGTAAAAAACATTTTAACAAAAAAATAACGTTTATTAAATTTATAATGATAAAAATAATATTTTTTTAATATTTAATCCATATATTTTTATTATTAAAAAATTATTAAGTTTATCATTTTACATTAAACATCATCAAAATAAATGTATTTAAATTAAACTATGATTATTTAAATTAATTTAATATTAAATTTTATTTATTTAAATTTATTTAATAATATATAAATTTTAATGTTGATATTTTGCATCATTTGTAAAAACAATAAACACCCAGGACATGTACCATAGCTTTCGGGCAGGCTGGAGTTTCTTTGTAAAGAACAGTTGTCAGTACTACTAAGAATCTTCTTTCTTGACCAACCAAATACTAAATTATATATATAGTTATAAAAAAGAAATAAATACTCTATTATATGAAAATGACTTAAAAGAATAATCCTATTATGCATGTTTAATATTAGAAAATTGTTAGCATCATGTGCTGTCATGTAACATATTTCCGTCAAAATTACAGGCTTATAACATTTTTAAAATATATTTGATAAATTATAAAAAATATTAATATTAAAATATATAATAATAAAAATAATACATTAATAATATTGAATGATTTTTATTGAACAATGTTTAATATTAAACGAATATATATAGTGATTTTTTAATTTAAAAAACATCTAATTAGATGATGTTTAAAACAAAACGATATGTTAAGATTTTTTAAAAGTAAAATTATACAAGGTAAATACAATGAGTATTATTTTATGATTATAAATTAAATATATTATTTTTATTGTTTTATGAATATATTTTTCACTAATTACATGCATTCTTATATTTATTAAATAAAGAAAAATGTTTTAAAAATCTATTAGATTAAATTATTTATGTTATTTAGTTCCTTAAATTAAAAAATTATGTAATTTAGTTATTTAATTTTATAAAATTTCTTATTAATAAATTATATTATTTTAATAATTTTTTATTAATATATATATATTTTTAATTGATTAAACCTAATTAAAACATAAAAAGTCATCGTTAAATAGTTTTATTTTTTAATAAAATACTTACACTAGTATTGTATTTCATTATAGGGAATAATTTCTCATGATCAAGTTTGGTAATCGACAGACCTATAATTTCTCATGATCAAGGTTGGTAATCAGCAAACCATGAACTTTTAAACGGAAAACAAAACACAAGAATTAATAATTCTAAGGGCTCTTTATAACGGGACCTAATGATTGCCAACTGCAAAGAAAGTAGACTTTAAACAGGAATCTAATAATTCTAAATAAATAAAAAATAACGTTTTCACGAACCAACCACTAACCATCATTTAATAGTAATCGCAACTAATATTTATGCATGCCAATTAAAGAAACTTTGTAGTTGTTTCTTGCAAATTGCAACTTAACCCACACAATATCTATCTATGATATATATATATATATCCAAAAAAGTCCATATTTTAAGATAGCAGTCATCAGAATGTAGGGGGGAAATTTCGAACGACGACCATTTAAAAATGAGTTATGATACCTTCAACTACGAATTTTCAAATATACCTTCTCATTTATAGCGGTTTATGTCTTAAAATAAATCTGACACGAAGCTAGATATGTTTCAGATGAGTAGAGTTAAAAATTAAAAACAAATTCATTTAAAATTTGTGATAATAAAAATAAAATTCGATATCATTTTTTATCTTTATTATTCAATGATATCTTAATAATATACATATTTAAATTTTTTATGAATTAATATAAAATTAAAATTAAAATTTTTAACAAATACATATGATTAAAAAATATTTATGTTTTAATATTTTTTTTCTCTTCTTCAACTTCTATTTTATTCAAACTTTCTCTCTCTATTTCTCCAACTAGTTCTTTTATCTTCTTTCTCATTCTCATTTGGTCCTTTCTTATCTATCTCTACTTTGAGATAAGCTTGTATAAAAGATTGAATTATTTATATTTCATAGGTAGAATAAATTTTTATATATTAATCATAATTTATTTATTTAATTTGAATATTTAAATATTGTATAATATTTATTATTTTTACGTGTTAAATTATATGATCTGTTGCAAAAAAAAACTATTAATTTTTAGAATTCAAATTCTTCGTAATAAGTCTCCAACAATTTGTGTAGGCAATATTTAAAGAAAGATCAGGTAAAATGAATTAAAAACATTAAAATTTAAATTTAAATAATAAAAAAATATATTATACAATCACAAAAAAGACCAAAATATCAATAATGCCCTTTATTAATCGTATGCACTAGTTATATGAGTAAATTGTACCAAATTACACTACTACAAAATGGGTATTAAAGTCGGTTCACTCGTTGAGTCGACTTTAAAATATATATTGATTTTTTTTACATATTTATACTCATTTTCTACTTTACTAATAACTTGTATTCGTTCACATATAACATAAAAAACAAAATATGTTTAACAAAGTGTAAATAATAATACAAATTTAAAATTTAAAATTTAAATATAACTAATTACTTGATAATTAAATTTATTACAAAAAAAATAATGTATATACAATACACACACACATACATACATATATATATATATATAATTAACTTAAATTACAAATAAAATAATGTTGTCAAAATGTCATAAATTTGTGATATTTCCACTTTATTTCAAGGATAACAAGCTTGATTGACTTATAATAACCAGTGACAACAAAATAGTGATAAGAAAAATGGGCAAAAAATAATTTGTCTATATAACAATTCATTCTTCTACATACATGAGTACGTAAATATCCATCAAATAAGCAGTCTAAACTTCATAAACATATGAATGGAGAAATTAAAACATTATAAATATTACCACAATGTTGTCCTATGTTATTCAAGATTATATTTTTCTCTTGATGTTATAATTTGAACAAAGTGTTATGTCCATTCTTCTTATAAATCCTAAAAAATATGCATATCATAGCCCCACTTGTTCCAACAAAAGAAATATACATAATTAAATTCAAAATAAGAATATACTATCATGAATTCACAAAAAATAACTTATATATGATAAAAGATTATTAAAAAAGATTATTACATCGACATCTGACTGATATAATAATAATTTTATCCCTTCGAAATCATATTAACATTTTATTGATCTTTTGTCTATAAATATGAAGTCATCTAAAATCAAACTGATATTTTTAATGGTATAATAAACTCTAATATGAAATTAAATGTAACTCTGACTTGTTACTTGATTTGATTGAGTTTTAGTGCACTTAAATATATGGAACAATTATGTAGTCTATATAGCGATATAAAGTTAATACTAAAAATTATACACATTCATCGTTAAAGCAATACTTATGACGTGAAATGCACATACATAATTAATTAGTATGTTAAAAGGTTTTACATAGAATTAAAAAATAATTTTCTTCCAAAAAAAAATCATGTTTTATCAAATAATATAATCATTTTTTTAAATAATGTCCATACAATTTATTATTTTTAAAAACTATAAAATTTATTTTTAAATTTCTTAAAACAATTTTTGAAAATAATGTTTGATTTAACATGTTAAACAGGATATAAACTTTTAAAATATATTATTTAAAAAATATATACATGTTATACAATTTCTATTGTATTTTTTCTTATATTATTTGATATAAAATAACGATGTGCTTAAAATGCTTATTTTAAGTTTATAATGTTTACGGAGGCTGTGAGGCATGCGGCATAAGAAACAATTGAAATATTGAATAAAGGAAAAAGGGTCATAGAGTTATTTAGGGATTATTTAGTTTTTTTTTTTGAAAAAATATTTTTAAGTTTATTCTTTTGAGAAAAGGTATTTAAAAAAAGATAAATTAAAATTTTTAATCTAATTTTTCCTTAAATATAACGAAATAATAAATGTGATACATACACGTTTGTATTTTTTATATGTATATACATAAAAAGTTATTTAATTTTTTTAATAAATTTCGATAAAACTTAAATTAAATTTTTATAATCTAATATATAAATTTAGATATTATACTGGTAGGAATTAAAGGATATTATTGATGCATTTTGTGTGAAGTAACCTTAATAGGTGTATTCAAAAACTTGCCATTCAAAAAAGGCTTATTTTATCTAGCAATTGAAAAACATTGATACAAGAAATTTTAATTGTGTTTATATATAGTGATTTTATGTATTATCTAATTAAGATTATTTTATTATTTCTTTCATAAGTAATCTCATGAATTTATTATTATGAATTGTTGTAATAGTTTTATTATGAATATTGCTCTATTTAAGTGCTATGATTTGTTAAATAAAATCATAGCTTGGAATGTAATAATATATTTTTATTAATGAAATAAGAACATATTATTGGAAAAAAAAAAGACGAAATAAAATCATAGCTTGGAATGTAATAATATATTTTTATTAATGAAATAAGAACATATTATTGGAAAAAAAAGAAGACGAAAGCAAAATGTCTTGGTGAGTTAATGTGATTGGGATCAAGCATGACTGGCACGCACGTGATTCCAACTACTACAAGCATGAAGCTTTTATTAGTTCGTTATAGGAAAATTTGAATAATAAGGCAGGCTAGGAGACTAATTTAAACGCATAATTGTAATCACATTAAATATATCACGTGATAAAATAATTTATTATTAATGACATTGAAGATGATATGTAAAAGTTTTGATGGGATACATTATAAAACTCAAGAAAGGTTCATTGGTTGACCTGGAGAAAATATGTGCCATGAAATATGTGGACGGATTAGGGTTTAAAGATTTACGGGCCTTTAACTTGGCCATGGTGGCTAAATAATATTAGCCCATTATCAAGTTTCCAGTTCCTTGTTGTCCCAACTTTATAAAGGATGCTATTTTAGGTCCTTACAGTAGGGGTAGTAGGGTCATTTCTTTCATCTGCTTGGTGAGGTTTTTTTGATGCGCGTCCTGATCTTTTAATGAGGTTGAGTTAGGATGTCCATATTGACCGGTCGATAAATATCTAGAATGATCTATGGGTTCCTACTTTTCCCAATTTTTAGGGTGCAATCTTTTGAGACTCTTGGTGTTCTTTGGATTAGTGATTTATTGATGAACAGTAGGGTGATTGAAATGCTAGGAATGTGAGGCAATTATTTAGTAGAGATGAGACTAATTATATTTTAAAAACTCTAGTTCTATCTTATGACAAGAGTGGTTGTTATCTATTTATTTTTAAAGTTCTTCATTTTATTTAACTATCTTCACGTCATAGTAAATAATATATACTTATTTTATTTATCTTCATGCGTTTGATTAATTAACATTATATGTATGACGTAGATAACGTGAATTCTTTTAATCGATTATTTTGAAAGTTCATATGAAAAAATAATACTTTCTTTAAAGTCCTTCATTTTATTTGATTATTTTCATAATATCATAAATATTCGTCATTTTTTATTGAGATAAGCATTTTCTTTATTTATGGATCTTCTAACGAGGATGTTGCTCAATTTTGGGTTGGATGTCATAGTATTAACATTATCCTAACTACGTTATGTCATTCCTTTCCTTTCCAACAAGTGATAAACGTATTGTTTTGGAGTTCTACCAGGAATTTATCAATTAGACTAACACCAAACTTAACGGAGATTAAATGTTGGCTAAGGTTGCTCTGCGCTATTGGCGTATTTGGAAAGAAAGAAATTTGTGATTTTTAACTATGAGGTACTTTTACCTGACTTAATTATTGGCCGGTGGCAGTCTGTTTAACTCAAATTTGTTTGTCAAGGTTTTTGGCTAGCACGACGACTGCCTTGACTCTATGTATGCTAGTAATTTTCTGTCAGGTTGTATCTAATATTGTTTTGCTTGTTTGCATTGAGATTCTATTCAAACTTTATTGCCTTTGTACTGTTTGCCACCCATTTAGTACTTATTAAATAAAACTAGTATCATGTTGTTTGATCTCAAAAAGGAAAAAAAGACTCCCGAGATAATCATTGAACCATGCAAAAATTTACATTAAGAAGACATTTAAGACTTTATAAACTAAATTAAATGTATTCTTAAGATTTTCATAGCATTTAAGAAATAAAATTTAGATTTTTTATAAACTTTAAAATATTCCTTTAGATTTTATTAAAGTTGTGTGAATTGTAGAATCTTATTTTACAAATGTTTATGAACTTCTATTGGCAATAATTTTGTAAATAATAGAGAGATTTATTAAACATAATAATCTAATTCAACTTAAATTTATATTAATTTTACTCAATTATCAAAATATTCTATTATACCATTTTTAACTTTTAATTAACCAATATTTGGAGCATTTTTTAAAATAAAATGATATAGCATTGTGCTTAAAATGTTACAATAATTAGACGAGTGTATTTTTGTAAAGTATCCGATTAATAGAAAGCTATAATATTTGAAAATAAGATATTATAAATTATATTAAAAAATTATGATTTTTTTATATTAAAATATATTTTTATATGATTTAAATTTATGATTTAAAATAAAACATTAACGAGTTTTACTGTTATATCACTGTATAAATCACTTGAGAGATATAACTTATAAAATATTAAAAAAAATATAATTTATCAAAGATTTCTAACATAAGTTAAATGACTACTTGTCATTATAAATATGTCATTTATTTATATCATTTTCAAGAAGTTTGTGATTCTAATTTTCTCATCTCTGTTATTATTTATGCACAAAATTAATGTTATAAGTATTTCATATTTAACAAATATTTTAAAGAGCATTCACTTAAAGATCACGAAAATAAGCGGCCAGCAAAAAATCAATTATTTCAAAAATAATCTTACAGCTATCTTCCCCCATCAATTAGATTAGGCACCGAGTTTTACAAATACGTTTGTGTAACATAACGAAGCATATTATTATACATTGTGTGCACCGATAACATATTTAATTTTAAATATTAGATATTTAAAACATTAATTTTAAAGAGTAATTTTTTGAAAGAAATTTATAACATAAATTTTAAGGAGTTTTTTTTTTTAAATTTAGAGAGTATTGAATTAAACATTTGATATTTAAATTTTACATAAAATAAAAACATTTTATATGATTTTATTTAAATGTGTGATAATACATGCTAATAATTAATAAAAAAGTAACGTGTGATGCTAACTCTCTAGACGAATAAACTATAAATTCATGAATTGATTAACATTTGAAAACATTAATTTGATTAGTAATTCAATTTTTATTAATATGTTTACAAACTATATATTTTTCTTATGATAAGTTAAAATTAAAATGGATGGAATAATAAAAAAGTTCTTCGACTATCCTTTTGGAGCCTAACAAGTCGAATAATTTTTAATCTAATAGTAAATTCTAAACTTAAGGTTAATTTGGTTTGCAGTTCAAAAGTAAAATTTTAAAAATAAGGGTATGATCTTAAAATTATTTGAAATTTTAAGTTGTATTTAAATTTTTTAAAATTTAAGTTTGTGTTTGTTATTAAATTTAATTTTTTATAGTTATTATTTAACTTATATTTTAAAAAAATATTTTTTCAAATAACTATTATACATTCACGAACTAATTTTTGTATTTGGTAAAAAATTTTATATATTAACACAATTTTTTGAAAAAGTATAAATTAGTATCAAGACATGGATGGATATACTATCAATATCTTACTTTTATAAGTGATATATTATTGGTATATTTAAAAAAAATATAAAATAAAATGTGCTTGAAAATTATCAATGAAAAATATTAAGTTTATTATTTTTAAAAAATAAAAAAATTATTAATTACTATTTTACATAAATCAAATATATATTTTATGATTATTTTGGATTAAATTTCACAGCGTTTTTTTTAAAGACTTATATATCCTAAAAAATATAATATTTTTAAGTATATTATCTAAAAATATCAATTGATACACAACTTATTTTGACATTTGTCTGGTTCTTACCTGCATTCCCTATCTGTTCTTTTAAATCATGTATCATTGCATACAAAATATATATCTATATTTGACAGAAACTTTTGAAAAATAAGAAAGCAATATTTATTAAATTTTTAAAAATATATGTATTTTTAAGATATTGTAAAAAAAAAAAACAATTTAACCAACAGTTTTATATATTTTTTAATATAAATATATTTTTAAATAATTCTGTTATTCACGTGCTCTCATTTTTAGTTTCTATAAAAGATATATATTTTAAATTATTAAAAAATATATCTATACATCATTTTATATAATTTTATATATATATATATATATATGACATAAATAAGGAATAAAAATGAATTTTTTTTAATTATGCAATGCAATGCACTAAAATTGAAAATCGTTGTAGTATTTTTAAAGTATTTAGATTTAATAATTTTTTTCAATTCCATTCTACTAGTTTTAAAAAAGTAATACCATAAGTAAAAATAGTTAATTTTTTAGTTTTTCAAAATTATATTTGGAAAAAAATTCTAACAAGAATAATTATAGATATAGTTTTCTAAATAAAAATAAGAAAAATAAAAAAAATAAAATTTAACTATTTGATTTTCTGCTAAATTATTAAAAAATAATTTAATTTTAATGCTTTATTTTAAAAATTTATTCGACCTCTAGGTAACCCATATATATATATATATATATATATATATAACCTTAAAACCTTACAAATTTAAGGAATTTAATCAGATTATCGGATTTTTTTGGCACCAGACGCTAGGGTAGTTGGGTTCGATCCTAATCTGTCTATTAACCCACCCACTGTTTGTGACGCTGGAGGCATGACAAACTGTGGACGATCCAATGATTCATAGATAAAATCCAAGGCCACAGCGGCTACCCTACACAACAATTGACATAAACTACCCTTCTTTAACTTTAAAGATGCCCTTTATGAGTCCCAAGAATATTCTAAACACCAGACTATAACAGTAAATTCATCGGAAGGTGAGTCGCGACTCGCGACTCGCGACTCGCGAGCAGCTGAATCCACAAAACGAGTAACATAAATGCAATAAAATAATGAACAAAACATAAACGCTACTCCACTGTGTCTTCTAGCAAGCAAAGCCGAACAACCAAATCAGGCCATTTTCTCTTTCTCTGATTTTCCGAGGCAAAATGGGTAGGAAGTTCTTCGTTGGCGGCAACTGGAAATGCGTGAGTGTCCGATTCACTTCCTTTATATTATATATGTTTTTATTCACAAGCAATTTCTGTAAGGAAAATAGAACAAGAAATAAAAAAAATGACATCGATCACTAACGAGGGTGATTGCTGATCTATTTTTGGATTTTAATTTTTTGTAGTTTTAGTTACTTTTCCAAACTGCATCGATTGTACAATATTCTATCGATAAATTTATCTAACTTTTTGCTTGATTTTGAACTAAATCTGTATGCAGAACGGAACCACCGAGGAGGTGAAGAAGATTGTCAACCTACTAAACGAGGGTCAAGTGCCTTCCCAGGATGTTGTTGGTGAGTCTCGGATCCCTGATTGGCGATTGGTTATTCCGTATCACCATCGGCTAACGTTTTATTGTTTAATATCCATGTGTTTCAATAATCTCGGCAGCGGTTTAAATGTCTCCTACTGAAATCTTTTCACACGGTTTTGAAATAAAAACGAAGGATGTGGTGATGTGCTTATTAATTGTTTATTTTCGAACAAAGATGTGTAGTTTGGAAGTAATTACTTTGTAACTTGAAAGAAATATGAAATTAGGTTTGTCGATGGTACGGTGCTCTATGAGTTTGTCCGTTTTCTAAAATTTATTGGAAGAATAGTCAATTGGTTTGTGGCTTAGATTTCAAATGGTCAATAACTTCCAGAATTTGATTTTGTTTAGATCTGTAGCTGTGTTGCACAGCAATTCTAAATGAAAAATAATTTTGACTGTTTTTGTATAATCTGTAGATTACTTTCATTGTTAAGTAACCATAACTATATTAGGTTATTGAATTGTGATATGTTATGTATGTGTTCTTCCTGCAGAGGTTGTGGTTAGCCCTCCATTTGTGTTTCTTCCACTTGTGAAAAGTTCATTGAGGCCAGATTTTCATGTAGCCGCACAAAATTGTTGGGTCAAGAAAGGTGGTGCTTTCACTGGTGAAGTTAGGTACATTCATTCAACTGTTTATGAAATTTGTTAAGCTGTTTTATTGACATTAATGTCTGAGCTTGATTCATTTGCGAGAAACTTTTTATGTTTATTACATACGAGTTAGGTTGAGTGGTAAAGCTAAATAAAGACTAGTGGAAGAAAAGAGTGAGATCTGAAAATAAAACAGAATTAGGCAAAAGTGTTTCAAAGAAATCACGCTCTCTTTTCACCAATGTACTGATGCACGTGTCTAACTAGTGGTTGTCTTCTTATTTTGTTGGTTTCATGTGATTTTTTCTTTTTCCATTTTAGTTACTGTTGTATCATGTGTCGAGATCTGTCATTCAGCTATTTATGTGTCTTTTAATTTCTTAATTTTAAAATTTAAGACGTCTTGTTAACTTACAGTGCTGAGATGCTTGTCAATTTGGATATCCCATGGGTCATTCTTGGTCATTCCGAAAGAAGACTTATCTTAAGTGAATCCAATGAGGTTAGTTAGATTTGTTGCTGGTTTTTATTTATTTACTCTTGCGCTTTCATATGTGGTTATTTATGCTAAATGGTTTTACATCCATCAATAGTTGCATTTTAGCTTTTCAATTGCTTTTAATTTATATATTTGTTTCATATCAGTTTACTGGGGATAAGGTTGCCTATGCTCTCTCTCAAGGTTTGAAGGTGATAGCTTGTGTGGGTGAAACCCTTGATCAGAGGGAAGCAGGAACAACTATGGATGTTGTTGCTGCACAAACCAAAGCAATTGCAGGTGCATATTTACTGACCCATTTAAGGTTTTGTTTGCATATCTATGAATTCCATGTAGCTGATACTATAAGCTTCATTTGAGGCATGTGTGCTAGAGAAGGTTTTGGGTAAGTGTTTCTGATTGCTTTGTTTCCAGATTGTTATTGTTCTTTTTGCATTTTTAGCTTGCTTGCTTTGGTGATACGTTAGTAGTATCATAGGAAGTTAGCTTGTATGTATTGTTATCACTTGGCATTTCGTTGTGGGAAAAAAGGTCTTTTCCTGGAGCTATTGTTGATTGAATATTGTTCTAAACTTCTAATTTCTCTGTCAAAGCATTTCAGTCTCACTAATGACTTTATTTTGAAGAGTCTTTGGAAATGCTCGACTACAGACTTGTTTATGTGTTGATTTCGGTAAATATGCTTTACTTAGTTTTCCCCTGGTTTTCTTAACTTTTCTGATTTAATGTTCATGCAGAGCGAGTTTCAAATTGGGCCAATGTTGTTATTGCTTATGAACCTGTGTGGGCCATTGGAACTGGGAAGGTTGCAACCCCAGACCAGGCTCAGGAAGTAAGTCAGACATACCTTGTCCATTAAACACGGCTTTATAATCTTTTTATTGTATCTGAAAGATGCTCATGGATTATAAATATGGGTATTTTGAGAAATAATGAAAGGATGAATAAATGATAGGGATGTTGAGAATGAAAATTGTCATAGTGGAAGAAAGATTACTGGATGAATTGTAAGATTGACAAACATAATACTTTGCTTGATGTTTTTGGTTGGACTTGGGATTGGCTTTCTTCGTTCATGATGGAGATGATATGTTACCAAAAGAAATTGTTAATGTTATTATTAATTCTTTTCTATTGATATGATGATTGTCAACTTAGCAGCTGATATTACCTGAAATTGTTCTATATAGTTGTCATACTAATAATTGCTAAAATTTTAATTTAAGTTGCATTTATTTTGTACCATGTCAGTATTTCATAAAAATAATTGAATGTGACAGGTGCATTCAGATTTGAGGAAATGGCTTCAAGCAAACATCAGTCCTGAAGTTGCCACAAATACTCGAATTATATATGGAGGTATTTTTCTAGCTAGTTTTCTAGTTTTATCCTATAGATTTCTAGTTTTCCAGCTTTGACTTGCATAGGGTGTATACTAGAAAGAACCACATCAGTTAAGTAATCTTGTTGAGATGTGTATCCCGTGTGTCCTCAAAACAAGATTCCGAGAAGCTAATCCTTGTTCAAGGGTTGATAGGTTCAAGTATAATGGATTTAAACAATTTTTGTATAGTGGTGGTTTTAAACTCATCAAAACAGGTTTACGGACTTAAAAGGTCAAACTTTGAAGACCTTAGTGATCTAGCTCATTCATCCAAGAGTCAATTGAAGGTCAGGTTTTATTACGTGGTTTTTAAAATTGGCAAAAAAATATAAATTGAACATTCTAATTTTAATAAGAATAAAGGTTAAACTTCAAAGACCTTAGTGATCTATGCATCTGCTTTAGGATGATATTTAATTTTAATGGAACTTTTTGTTTCACTTTATTTTATTTCTTTTGTTGTGAATAATTGCTACAAGTTCAATGTCACGATGTGCAGTTTTGTGTTCTAAAAATATTGAAAATGCCTTGCTCCTACGCCCTTTTGCTTTTAGTAAGATGACCTTGTTTAAAAAAATCTGATAAAAGTATGAAAGCTTGTGCATATGCTTACCTTTCATAAAAATGGATGGATTAGACTGGCTGCTATGTAGTTCAGAGTCAGACTTGCCAATTTTACTTTCTTTCTTTTTTAAATTATTATTACAAAGACAAAGGCTATTTCATAGGAAATTAATTCAAAATTATATTGACTTGCTAAATTACTAAATGAGTCCATAATCAAAGCTTGACTCATGGTAATCCTTGAAATAGGATTGATATCTATTTTTACTACATTTTAGGGCAGGGTCTATAGGCTATAACTTTGTATTGGCTGTGTAGGTAGAGGCAATAATTTATTATTTGAATTTTATGCTTTGATCCTTTTATTTATATGGGAAAGTTTTTGTAGCTTTGTTGTGCTTTAGCAGTAAGTTATATTTTGGAAATGTGTTGATAAGATTGTCTTATTGCCATTACACCATCTTCCTCTCGTTTACAAGATATTGATTGCATTTTTTTTTCAGGATCTGTTAACGGGGCAAACTGCAAGGAACTGGCAGCTAAGCCTGATGTTGATGGATTCTTGGTTGGTGGAGCTTCTCTAAAGGTAATTATATTTCACTATTGGTCACACTTATGCTCACTTGCTTAGTTGCTTACATTTTTCATTATAGTGACCATTTCCTTCCCTCCCCTTCTTATCTGGTTTTCCTTTTGCTCTCCTCTTCAGCCCGAATTCATTGACATAATCAAGTCAGCTGAGGTGAAGAAAAATGCCTGAAGGATGTAATCTAACGCCAGGAGATGTGAATTTGAACCTTTTGTTTCTGAGGTAGCCAATCCATATTGAAAAGAGAAAAACTTTTATGGAGTTTTGAGAATAATATACCTTATAAATTGGGCACCGCATCTCGAACTATACTTTCTGTTATGAATAAATTTATTTGATTGCGTACATCCCTCTGCAAAAATGCTTTAATTTTGCTAATAGAGAATAATGTTGCGACTGAAACGATACAGGTACGAAATTGGCCTTGTTTTGGGTGGGTGGTCTTTGGGAGCATCTCAGATTGTCAGTTATTAACAGTTTGTCTTTGGTGTCTCTTCTATGTCTATATGTGAGGCCCGTCCATCTCATTTGTCGAAAGTTATGTCGTTCCTCTAAAGTTTTAAGTTCTCTTGGATGGCTGTTTCTTTTATTTTTCACCACAACAGAGTGAGTACGTAGAATCATCTTTCAAGATGCATTTTCTGATTTCTTCTTCTTATCATTTTCTCCTATTCTTATTTATCAACTATTTTTCTTACTGTCAGATCTCTTTTTGGTCCCAAGGTTTAGAATTTAGATGAAAAATCGCTCCTTTTTGTTTGGGTTTTCCTCCGTCTTTCCAGAAGGAGATGATATTGCAAAAAGCAAAATAGATTCAATTTGAGTCAAAGCATCTCTCTAATTTTGTGTCCTTTTCATCGTCGGCTGTCTGCCTTTATGGACATTGGGGTGGACGGAGTAAGTCGTAATTGATTGATATGATTTGATTATCGTGGAAACATGTATCACTACAAAGAAATTAAATTAGGTATTTCATGTTGAAAATTTTAGCTGCACGTATTCGTAGCAAATGAGCAACATTTACGAAATTTTGACTTACGTAGCCAATTATGCTTTTATTATTTAGTCAACATGGGCTTCATTGCAAACACAAAAAAACACTTTGGTGGAACTTTAACGCCAAACAGTAATAAGAGTTTTATTGGTTGGCTTTTGAAGTTTATTCGTATCAATTATAGTATTATTTTTTTCACAGGTGAAGTTTATAATCTGCACGTATTTTTTTATTAATGTAAAAATGTATATTTAATGTAGATTTAAAAACATGGTGCTTATAAATGTAATTTTTTTAAGGGATTAAAAGTGAATCAGTTGAATAATTGAATTATATAAAATTTACTACCAATGTTGAGCAAATAATATTATTGTTCATTATACTTCCCCAGCCATTTTGTGCTTACACAGGGAATCAAGTTCAACTTTAAAAAAAAAAAAGTATCTAGCAAAGTAAAGAGTATGGTAACCTTTCTACGGCTACAACGACTATGTATTTTTTTAGAGTATATTTTTAGTGAATTACATTGTTTACTCTCCCGATATTTATATTTTTCAAACAAAAAAATAATTATATTAATTTTATATTTAATTGAAATAGAGTATTATATATTATATATTTTAAGAATAATGTATAATTTTTTCTAATTATATATGATGGGGTCAAAACAGTTTAGGTTGATTGGTTTATTAATATTAATTAGATTTTATTAAATATAAATAATCATTATTTTTATATATAAGTGATATTAAATAATGTAATAGTATAATAAAGTGTTTTCTGCTACAGTGAATATTTTTTTCTAATTCTATATGATGGGGGCCAAAACAGTTTAGGTTGATAGGTTTATTAATATTAATTAGATTTTACTAAATACAAATAATCATTGTTTTTATGTCATATTAAATAATGTAATAATATAATAAAGTGTTTTCTGCTACAGTAAATAATTTTTTCTAATTCTATATGATGGGGGCCAAAACAGTTTAGGTTGATAGATTTATTAATATTAATTAGATTTTACTAAATATAAATAATCATTGTTTTTATATATAAGTGATATTAAATAATGTAATAATATAATAAAGTGTTTTCTGCTACAGTCGTTTTGACTTTGATGAAGCCGAATAAGAATACAAAACCTCTTAGGCTCTTGAGTCATAACCAAGTATTGAAAATATTTTTGAAATTATCCATATTATCCGTTATTTTATTAAGAAAATATCAATTTTAAAAAAATATCTATAAAATATTGATTAATATTGAAAAAAATTTGTTTATGATTATTTTTATGTAGTTTTTAGAATAATTTAAATGAATATTTTTATTTTATTTTATTAATTTAAATAGTTATTTTAAGTATGTATTTTTTAATTTTTAATTTATTTGTCAAAAGAAATATGAAATATATTTTTTTCCTAATATTTTTATTAATAATTACAATATGTTTGACATATTGTAAATTTTAAACCCGTTATTTCAAACCCCCACCAACCAATAACAAAATAACATTAAAAAACTGTGAGTCTGCGACTGTCTGTCATAATGCTGGTCACACTGACTTAAATTTTACATTACTATTAATTTAATCTTCTTCATGGGAAGTTCGCTTGTCAATCTGTTAGTATTTAATGCATAATCTGACGGCCAAACTCAAATTCTAGAAGGAGAAAGGGGGATGGAAGAAAGCGCTGGCATTTGAAGCTTATCTTGTGTTGTGTTCATGAGAGGGATAATTTTTTTAATATTTTTAAAGATAAAATAAATTATTTTATTATTATTATTATATAAAATAAATTACTATATAAAATTAAAATAAAACTTGTAATAATTAATAAATATTTTATGAATTTTTTTATATTAATGATAATTTTATAATTATTAAATATTTATATTTTAATTAAATTTAATCTCTTAATTAAAAAATACTAATATTTTAATAAAAAAATTATTAAAATAATATAATTTATTTTTAATTTATATTTTTAATAATTAAATGACACTGTTTAATAGACTAAAAACTAAACACACAAATAACATAATTTAAGAAATTTTTATTGTATTTTTTTCTATTATATATAAATAAAATTAATACAATCAATAAAATATTTTATA
Organism: Hippophae gyantsensis; assembly: GCA_030763125.1. NCBI lineage: Eukaryota > Viridiplantae > Streptophyta > Magnoliopsida > Rosales > Elaeagnaceae > Hippophae > Hippophae gyantsensis. The sequence goes on from CM061033.1 coordinate 53,120,882, forward strand.
TTTATATTTATATACCATATAAAATATAATTTTATTTATCATTAATAAATTTATAAAATAAAATTTAATTGATCTAGATTTTTATATAAAATAAATTGAAAATAATAAATAATATTTATTATTCTTAAAATATGTTATTGATTTCTCTATCGTATATTTATTTAAAAAAAAAACTATATTTTACTAACTTAAAATAACACATAACCACGTATTTAAATAAATTTGTTTTTCTTTAAAATCTTCTCTGCTTGTAGATGAAGAAACCAACTATAAAGGTGAACTCAACCATTTCTCTTTGACCTTCCTTCACGTTCCACTTAAAAAGTGACAGGTCCTAGAATCAGACAAAACAAGTACCTCCAAAGCTTTCATATGTTGATAGGTGTAGAATAGCGTCAACACAATAAAAAACAAATTTTTTTAAAATTTTATCAATTAAATGATATAAAGTAGTGTAAACAGAAAGAATTCATGTTACATCAATAAAATATTATCACATTCATTTTCTCGCTTCCTCTTCTCGTCGGCGTGTAATGCATGCGAGCGACAGCTGTTCTTAGTTGACAAGCTTTTAGCTTTCACACTTGGACTTCCTCTTCTAGTCACGAGCTTGCCCTTGTATTGTTTCAAGTTTCCATTCAACTCGTTCACACTTGGGTTTCTATTTGTTCTCTTCACCCTATTATGTTAGGTAACTGAGGTTCAATCTAGAGATCAAAATTTGAGCTCTGTGTTGATGGGTTCTTGCTTAAGTGCTGCATTTAAAGCTGAAAGCCTCGTTCGCAGTGGTATTTTATTGCAATTCACTGCCTTTTCTTTATTTATTTTTTTTATCTTTGTTCAAAAAATAATTTAACACAGATAACAAGTACTTCTTGAATTTAATTTTGACTTTTTGTCGATTTGAACTTCGATTGTTGTTTAGAAGATTCATGGGATTGGATTTCTTTCTATTTAACCTTTGAAGTGTATTGGACGCTTGAAGCTCTGTTGCCGATTAGTAATAAAGAAAGAAAGAAATATTTGTGAATCTTACTTGTAATGAACTGATCATATTAAACAACCCAGCATAAACAGTGCGAATGTTTTTGCAAATCACATAATTGGGTGAGATTGCTCCTTTTTCGGTAATAAATTACTGTCTGGCGTTAGGGTTTGTATCTACGACGAGTTTATGTGTGACCTCTGCTTATTCCTTCCCGAGTTACCTTCCCATCCTTCTGGGCTTTTGTAAGATGGCATGTGACACAAATTTTATTTTTTTTAATTTTTTTTGGGTTTTCAAAGACAGGTTTTGTTCTCTGTTCCTTTAAAAGGATGGGAAATGCATAAAAATGGGAAGAAAAAAATTAGTTTTCTGCTTTTCATGATCCTCTAGGTATCCACATATGCCTTATTATGTTATAGATAGTGATTTCTCTTGTGAGTTTGATCCTTTTCACCTGCATCCAAGTATTAAGTTACGTGTTGGTTTCTTTCTAGCATGGAAAATGAATAAATGACATAAGTTATAACTACTCAACCTGTTACATGACATTTTTCTTTGCAGGATCAAGTTCAAATTATGGGAGCAAGGTTTCATCCATCTCGGTGCCATCAACTCCTCGAACGGAGGGTGAGATCTTGCAGTCGTCAAATATGAAGAACTTTTCCTTTAATGAACTTAGAACAGCCACCCGAAACTTCCGTCCTGACAGTATGGTTGGTGAAGGTGGTTTTGGCTCTGTCTTTAAGGGATGGGTTGATGAGCATTCACTAAAAGCTGTAAAGCCTGGAACTGGCATTTTTATTGCTGTTAAAAGGCTAAACCAGGAAGGTCTTCAAGGCCACAGGGAATGGCTGGTGAGCATGACTTTTCTTATTTGCTTGAAATTCATTTTTCTCACTGATTTGTATGAGGGTTAGGTTCCAAACAAGTCCCATAAATTTGGCTAGTTGGACTCTTTTCTTTCCAACCTTAGGGGTAGTCTGGTCTGTTAGGTTTTGAAAATAAGACATTAGTCCCCACGAAGTTCTGGTGTTCCATATTCCAAGTTTTGATGGACTTCTGGTCTATCACTCATACACTCATAACCTAGTGGATTCAAGTGTCTAAACCTGACTCTTATGGAAAATTTCCACCTTTGTATGAAGCACAGCAGTTGCTTTTGTTAGTTTAAGTTAGGCAGCATTTTGTTAAAATATACTATAGGTGGTGTCTTAATGGATTCTATCAACATTTAGTAGTTGTTACATGTAGGCTATAAGGCCCATGGCACTCTTAAAATGTATAACTGATTAGTGTTTTGAATGTAGGCAGAAATCAACTACCTTGGACAGCTGGAACATCCAAATCTTGTCAAATTGGTTGGTTACTGCTTGGAAGATGACCACAGGCTTCTGGTATATGAATTTATGCCACGTGGGAGCCTGGATAATCATCTGTTTAGAAGTGAGTTCTTGTCTACTTTGACTGTTTCAGCCATTTGCAACCTTCTTATGGAAGTTAATATTAAGGACTTCAAACATCTGTTTTTAGAGGTATTATCTAACTGACATATTGCTGGAGCACAGGGGCTTCTCATTTTCAGCCACTCTCTTGGAACATAAGAATGAAGGTTGCACTTGGTGCTGCGAAAGGTCTAGCATTTCTTCATAGTGATGAAGCCAGAGTGATATACCGTGACTTTAAAGCTTCTAATATACTACTTGATTCAGTAAGTGAAGCACGTTAAATTGAGGAATATCTTCCTTTTAGTTGAGTCTTCTTAAACTGACATATTCTTCTTGATCTCAAAATTACAGAAGTATAATGCGAAACTTTCAGATTTCGGTTTGGCCAAGGATGGGCCAGCAGGAGATAGAAGTCATGTCTCGACAAGGGTCATGGGCACATATGGATATGCAGCTCCAGAGTACATGGCCACAGGTACTTCTAATCTACAATATGTTTTTAAGTGTTCATAGTTGAATAACCACGTCTGTTTCAAGTAAGGAGCCTATAAGGTTTTATGTCTCAATGGATCTAAGGGATGCTTTAGTGTCTGAACCAAGTATAGGCCACTGTGGTTTGGTGGAGGAAAAAAAACAACAAAAGAAAGATGAGTACATGTAGTAGACTTAATAAAATAAAATAAGTACTTTATATTTCTCATATGCTTTATTATTGCTAATTACATGTGTACTATACCTTCAACGTCCAATTCTCTCGTATATTACACTCTTGTGAGCTTTGGTTCATTGTGTTTGTATCTGAAGGTCATTTAACTGCCAAAAGTGACGTCTATAGTTTCGGAGTTGTGCTACTTGAGGTGCTGTCAGGAAGAAGAGCAATAGACAAGAACCGACCACAAGGGGAGCATAATTTGATAGAATGGGCTAAGCCTTATCTTTCTAGTAAGCGCAGAGCTCTTCAAATTTTCGATGCTCGTATAGAAGGACAATACACCATTAACAAAGCTCTAAAAGTAGTTAAACTTGCAATTCAGTGCATATCCACAGAACCAAAGTTTAGGCCAAACATGAACTATGTGGTGAAAGCATTAGAGCAACTTCAGGAGTTTGATGATGACGTATAGAGCTCGGAAAGTTACCACAACCAGGGTCACCAAAACCTCAGCGGCAGTGCAAACTATTGTCCGTATCATAGAAAGTGTGGAAATGGAACTCCCTATCCCCAGCCGTTTGTTTCCCCAATCCATGGATAATATAAAGGGAATTTTTTTTTTATGTAATACATTTTTTATTTTATCTTCAGGAGTAACATATATTCTATGTCGTCTGAGATGTATTACTTTTTTTTCCAATGGTTGTGTGATATAAGACTGATGTTGATTACTGTAGAGGTACCAATTTTTCTCTGTATATTCTCTCAGTTTGCTATTTTTGGATCAGATTTCTCATTTGGGGATCAGAAAGTATTTTTTTAAATAGACTAAATGGTATTTGTTATAGTGGGAATGGGCGACATGAGAATATTTAAATTAATTGGACCATAAATAATGTTTTTCTTGTAATACCTCAAATGAACATGAAGTTTAGATTATCACATGTTAAATTTCTCTATACATAAATTCATTTAATAGTTTTCTATATTTGTGATAAATTTCACTTTTTAAACAACCATGGTAAATAGAAAAAAGAAAGAAAAATTGAATTTAGCCTTGTTATTTTGCTTTTGATACAGTGATTAAGTAATAATGTTTTTTATTTTTTAATATTTATTTAAAAATATATTTAGTTTTAAAAAAATAAATTTTAATATAATTCTTAATTTATTATATTGTTTAAAATATTGATATTAATTTTTATCTTTTAATTATTTATTACATATTTTTAAGTAAAAAATTTGAATAAATAAAATTTAATCTAATTATTTTATGTATTGTATTTTTTATTAAATATATACTTTTTATGTAATTATATATATAAAAATAATAATATTAATATATAGTTATTGTACCGTTAATTTTTTTAAAAAAACTTTAAATTTTTATAAATAACTATGATGACCTAATTGTCCCTAAACCGGCCATCGTTTTTCAAAAAATAAAAAATAAAAAAACGGTTTTCGAAACTCTAACTGCCAAATTCGAAGCTCGATAGTTACGCGCACATACATATATGGCTATATATTACACATCGCATTTTCGATACTTCCAGAAGCCCAATACTCGGTAGGTATCTCTTTGTGCAAACCCTAAATGCCATTTGTTTTTGCTTCTTGATGATTTTAATTATCTGAAACATTTGTAGTGATGCTAATCCTTTCATTTATTTAGAGGAAAATAAAGAAGTGGCGCACACCGGAAAACAAAAGAATTAAAGATAATAATTTTTTAAAAGAAAACGAATTAGATGTTGCCTTCTATGCGTTAGTTGAATTTTGAGAACTGGATTATGATTTTACTGAAAAATTATTCCCATTTTAATAATTATCAATCAGAGAGAGACAAATGAAGCAATCCATAGATCCTTTTGAAGCGGCATTTGAAGAACCAGAGGATTTGCAGGACGATGACTTTCAAACCCAGTTGGAAACTCCCGGTTCCACAGAACCGTTAACTATACGAGAACCGCCATTGGGCTCTTCTGGAATCAATGCATCCAATGCCATGAATGACGAGGAGGAAGAAGAGGAGGAGAATATAGACGCTGTGTTTCAGAGTATTAATCCTATGTCTTATAGTGGCGATCCTGATAAATTGGCCAGAACCAAGTAAGTTGAAGGCTATTGGCCAGAACGTATCTTAGTACACATGTGATAATTTATTAATCAATCGTTGATGACCAATATGGACTTGGTTGATCCTTGTTGCCATTAAATTTGTTGGTTGTTTTCTTAAATATGTTGTGTTCTTATAGCCATTCAAAACGACTTGAAAGTTTTAGATGCTGAATTTTGGTAGTTTATACTTCTCTACGTTTGCAGAAATATTGATGACTTGCCGCAATTTGATTTGATTTGATGAAAAATTTATGATCATGTATTCAATTCTTAACTTTCCTAGAGTGGAAGAAAGAAAGAAATGATCATTATTCAAGTCTTGGCTTGTTTGTATACCATGAAATTTTTTTCTGAAATGTTTAATTTGATTTGAAAAGATTTCCCCGGAACATCATAATGTGTTATTTGGAAGTTGGAATATGCACCTAGCATGTTTTTCCCTCCTCTTCACCGATCGGCCCTATATGGCTACATATTATTGTTCATTGTTGTCTTATGAGAAAGGAACCAGGCACTTCTTACCTTGTTGGTTTGAGGACCTTCATGCTTGCTTGTTGCCTTGTTCCGGCTATAATGTGATGGTAGAGCCTCGCCTACAACACGGTTGGTTGTGGTCAGCTACATATTTGTGGTTTTCTACTGCACATTCGAGATCAATGTCCCTCGTTGAATGCACATAGTACAGTAGCTTGCTACTCCAGCTTGTTCAATGAGACCTGAACTAGAAACCTTATATATCATTCTGGTTATAGATCAGAACTGTTTAGTTGAAGTCAGTACAATACATTGGTTGTCAGTGAGAAACTACAATATGTAAGCTCTAATTTGACTTATATATCACCAGTTCACATTGCTTAACCGAAAAATTGGTGTCATTCTCATCACAAATCTTAATGTATTATAAACTGCATGTAATACCATATGTTGGAATCCTCATGGATCAGAGGTATGGCTTATTTATTAGGTTATGTAATATCAAAATCAAACTCTTCTAATAGCTCACTATGCTTGTTTATAATAAATAATTCTTATTTAAAGGTCAAAACTTTTGTGCAACTTTTAACTGTTTTATTCAGATTCTCTCGTCCATGTAGCAGTTTCTCTTTCTATGCAGTGGATAAATTTTACTTCATGGAACAATTATAGACTGCTTAAATGTAGGCACCATTAGCTTGTGTGTCTTGCTGGAAATGACTGCCAACATGCTCCTCTATTTTACTAATTTTTCCATCTTCTCAGGGCTATTGTTTCACAGTTGACTGGGGATCAGATGGATAGGTATGAGATCTTTCGAAGATCTCGATTTAGAAAATCTGACATGAGAAGGGTATTCTTCTATTTCTTTTTAAACTTTCTTCTTTATTTCTCTTGTTTTTTATCCTTATAGTTAGGAGTTGGTGTCTTTTTCTTTTGGCGTTCCTCTTTCTTCTTTATGTTCTATCCCTATAAAGGGCGTTCTTTCATTTCCACTATTCTGCTTCATGCTTTCCTAGAATTGGTTGGATGACATGCTGGGAACCTGAGAACTAGTATGCTTGATTGCCTTTTATCTTCTCTTGCAATAAGGCCCAGTCAGAACACTTACCTCAAGCTATTTAGAGATCGAGGCTGATGTCACTTTGTGGGTTTTCTCTCTGTGCGTAGCCTATTTTGTTAGAATGATGCTTTGGGTAATCAGAAGATATTGAGTTGACAAAGTATTCCTCGAGACTTGATTTTACTGTTCCTCTGGCATTCCAAACAATACTGATAAAGTCTTCTGGGGCTGCAACATTTGATTTCATGACTAGTTTTATTTTGTAGTGAATCTTGTCTTTATACAGAAACTTTTAATTTTCTTCCTTATGGTGTGACCGCAGTTGTTGCTTTTGATCACTGGAATGAGGACAATTTCTGAACCAATGATAGTTGCAGTCTCGGCAACAACAAAGATGTTCGTTGGTGAAATTGTTGAAACTGGTACGTCTAAAATGTGCATGTTTACAATGACGTTGAGGCACTGCTACTCCCAGAGTAGCATCTCCTAAGATTTTCTAGTTATATATACACGTGCATGTATACATGTTATTTTCACTCCCTCTCTCTTTTTTTTTTTTAAAAAGAAGAAGAAAAAAAAAAAAGAGTGTTGGACAGTGGGAATAATATAAGCAAAAGATACTAGAAAATTAAGTAAAAATGTTACATGAATGAACTATTAGACATGGCTATGACTTCAATAGATTTATGCTTTCTTCTCTACTTTCCTCAGAATGCATTATAATTTTAAACATTTGAAAAAGTTCAAAGTTTTGAATCTTCTATATTTGTATCTGCAGCTAGAATAGTTATGACAGAAAGAAAGGATTCTGGTCCAATCAGACCATGCCATATCAGAGAAGCATATAGAAGATTGAAGCTGGAAGGCAAAGTACCAAGGAGAACAGTACCGAGGCTTCTTTTGTAGTGTATCACGCTGCTTCAGCGGCTGCATTGCTGGTTTCTAGTTTGAGTTTGGCTGCTGATGTTAATAAGAAATTTAGGTTGAAAATTTGTTTTTACGCACTTTCATACCAGGGATTGTAAAGGCAAAATTTTGAAGCTTGGATTTACAGGTGCCATTCATATCATTGTTTCTGGTTCCTGCTGCTATTGTCAAGTTGAAGTTTTTCTTGTTTGTTTAAAGATCAAACAATGTTCCAACAGTGACTTCAAATGTGTCAGATTCATGCTTCACCACATACACCATGCACTTGCTCTTGCCCCTCCAAGCAAAATAGATTAATGAGAGCGGAGTATAATACTACTGGTTACAATTTTCCTAGTGTTATATACCATGCGAAGGTTTACAATTAAAAGGTTTTTAAATTATTTATTATTTCACAAATTTTAAGCACATTTATGTAAAATTTTAAAACAAATTATTTAATCATTAAATATTTAAAACTTTATGCTTTACTCTGGAAAATTTTAAAAAGTATAATTTAATTTAAAATTTTTAAAATTTCAGTTGTTTAAAGAAATTTTTTTTAACTTGTTGAAAAAAAATTTAAAATTTTATAATCTATGATTAAATAATTTGATAAGTAAAAGATCTAGGTCCGAATTGGGTGTGTAAATAATATAATTATTTTAAAAAAATTAAGATAAGAAATATGAATTTTAAAAGCATCATATATTTTAATAATTTAATAATTATTAATTTTACAATAATATATGTTTTTTTGTCCAGTGGGGGTAAAGAGAGTGCGAGTTCAAATATAATTATATGTGCAAGTGTGTGAATATGTAGCTGTTATTTTTTTAAAATATTTTAATAATAAATTATGAAAAAATTACAAAAGATAATATTTAAATAATATTAAATGTGATATAATAAAATGATATTTAATATTAAATAAATTTAAGAGTGTAATTTGATTTGATTTACGAATTTCAAAATAAAAAGGTATACTAATTTTTTTTTAAGTACAGAATATATATGGGTATGGACAGGGCAATATTTTAGTGATTATATATATATATATATATATATATATATATATATTATAAGCACAGTGAGCTTCATGGCAATAACCTATTAATATAGTTTAACCTAATTAAAAATCGAGATAGAAAGTAGAAAACGCAAACGTAGTATCAATTTGATTTTTCTTCAGATCCAAGTAAGCGGTTCTCTGTGCTCCTGGTTTTGGTCGTAAAGGACTAAAGGTAATCATCAATTATCTGTCTTTCTCTTTTGATCAGAAAAATTGAGGGAAAAAATAGAAAATTCAGAGCTATTTTGATTGCCATGTTCAATTCAAACCCGTGCTTAGATCTCTCTCTCCCCCCTCCCTTTTTTTAAAGTTCTTTACCCCCCTCTCTCTCTTTTTAATGTTCTTTACCTTTGAAAATTCCTAGCAACCGAAAGACTGCTAGTGTCGCCCATTCAATCTCTGTTTGATAACTAGGAGGCAGCAAAAGAGGGGAACTTTGGAGAGGATTTTACGCTTCCGATTGCTTAAACCCTTTCCATTGATTTTCAAGTAAATGTCAATTAAAAACGTAAATTTCATAGTCATTAATCAGAGCATTCATGTCTCGTGTTTTTTTTTTTTTGGGGGACAAATAGGTCTGGTGTTTGTTTGATATGCAGGAAAAGTTTATCACGATTGTTTTAATTTATAATTGGTTATAAAAGTTTGTTTCTGGGTTAAGATATCAATTTTTATTCAAATAAAAATAATTCTCTGTGGTATGTTTTTATATGGGATTTATTAGGCGGTTCAATGAGGAGGTACAGTCCACGACATTACAGTCCCCCTCGGAGGGGATATGGTGGTAGAGGAAGAAGTCCTCCCAGGAGAGGATATGGTGGTAGAGGAAGAAGTCCTCCCAGAAGGGGATATGGGAGGCGCAGGGAACAGAACCAGGGAAGTCTTTTGGTTCGAAACATACCTCTGGATTGCAGGTTATATTTCTTTAACTTTTAATGTTTTTTTTCCCATCAGAGGACTATCTCACTTTATTTTGCTGAAGTCCTTCATTTGATCTTGTTGTATGACTAAGGTGAAATTTCTTGTAATTTTTGATGCTTGCAGACCAGAAGAACTGCGGATTCCATTTGAGAGATTTGGGGTTGTCAGAGATGTATATATTCCAAAGGATTATCATACAGGGTGAGTTGGTCTCTTTAAGTGGAAAGTTACACAACATTTTTGCTGGCTATGGAGTTGGTTATGTTAGCTTACACCGGCTTTCATGGGCTTGGTTCGTTTTATGCCTTGAACTTCTTTAGATCAGAACTAGAAGGTTGAAAGCTTAGTTCAGGTGGTTTCACCTTTCACTTTATTTATGAGGCTCACTGACTCATATGCCTTGTTTGGGTTGTAATCTGTGCCACAAGCTCTATGCATAAATCTGCATATGTATGTGAGTTATTATTTTTTTATCAAATAGTACAACAAGAAGGTGTGAAGAGACCTCTCTCCTGCATAATGCAAGAGGGGATTTCTCCACTGAATGTGTGTTAATTTTTGTGACATATTTTTATAATCTTTATTTTATATGCTACATCTCCATACTGAATTCTGGTTCAAGAAATACTAGAAATTAGAACACTCACTCTAACTTGGCGTTTATGTATTATTGCTCAACACTCAGCATGGTGTGGTGCTTTTGAATTAGTTCACGATGCTTAGCATTTTCTAGTGAAACTTATTAGATTTATAAGCGATATTTGAATTAGTTGTTTTGTATACCATATCTCCTTTTGTTTGATGGGCATTACTAGAGTTATAGTATATATGGTGGCTATTTCCCATCACATTTCTAAACTATTTATTAAGGCTTATTTTCCTCTTCATGGTGAATTTCTGAACTGGTTTGTCAGGGGGTATGTTGGTTTGAATTTTGGCCCCAGTCCCATTTGTTGAAGGCCTACTGTTAATCATTGCCTAACATTTTGGTATCTCAAGCTTGTTAAAGTAGCGTTCAAATGAAGAATGATTCATTTATGGAAACAAAATATATAAATACAAAACCATTAGAAGTTTGATGTGGAAGAGGATTGAACTTGATCATTTGAAGAATACATGAGGATGGATTTTTTTTTATATTTTGGGACAACGTTGATTTCAAGTGCTTATAAATACCAGAATTTGAAGATTTTTCAAGTCACTTGGATCTTTTGAAGTTGTCTTTCATATTTGTCCAAAAAGAAAAGCTGAAAAGATCAACTAAGCTTCAATTATATCTGCTTTTCATAGATTCATCGACCACTTATGTGGAAGATACAAGAGCTGATGTTTAATGTTTAATGAAGCTATACATTGACATTATGGCGGTAACTTTACTGTGCTGATTTTGGCCTCTTGTTGCCTTTATATGGTCAGTATTTTGTCTCAATTTTTTGTTGCATGTTTTAAAGAGATATTAGTGCCGCGTTGAATGCAGGGAACCTCGAGGATTTGCGTTTATACAGTTTGTGGATCCTTATGAGGCAGCGGAGGCTCAGTATCATATGAATGGGAAAATTTTTGCTGGGAGGGAGATAGCAGTTGTTGTTGCTCTACAGACAAGGAAAAGGCCTGAGGAGATGCTTGAAAAGACAAGACCTAGGTATTTTCTGCCCCCCTCCCCCCACCCAAACAAACCACACTCAGTCTTGTGCAAGCACACAATTACATAGCTCCCCTCCCCCTGGTTAAAGGGAGAGAGAAACTTTATACATTTTATGGACAGTTTATAGAGTTTGAAGTTCCTTGTGCTTTTCTATTGCTTCTACAGAGGGCCACCTAGCTATGGAGGCCGAAGATCTTATTATGGTAGGCTCTAGCTCTGGCTTTAGTTTCTCTTCTTCCTTAAATTTTTGGTGCTGGGAAAATCTGGATTCCATGCTTTTGGCCTTAAATCAAAATATCAAAAGTGTGTAATCTAGAATATACACAAGTACGGTGATTTTAGTCTAGTAAAATAACTTGTATAGTTGCATACATTCTAGATTCCCCGCATTTGACATACATTTGATGGTTTTTCTTCTCCCTAAATTTCAACATCTAATCCCCCAAATTGGGAATTTCCTTTCAAAAGTTTATGTAACTGATAAGTTATGGTGTATTGTTATCTGTATGAGTAATTCTATATATCACAAAAATGAGTAATTCTATATATCACAAACATAACTAACATGATAAGAGTTTTATTAGATACAATTATATATACCCATTGTAATATACAATCTCACTTTGCCATATCATTAGAGATATATCGTAAATTTGTAATATAGACTTTCCAAAACCTTGTCCAATTAAATTGGGGACCTGGGGTTGCTCGGGATCTATGTAATGTCTAGGAGGCTTATAATAATAGAAACTCATGGAATTTAATGAGATGTGAGAGGAAGGTTAAGTAGGACTATGGTTCACCATTTTAGTTAAAACGTGTCATGTGTGGTGGGTACGTGTATATCTGTCACTTTTTAATAAGAAAGGACTAAAGTGTTGCTATCCTTTCTTTTGAATCGGCTACCACTTTCTTTTCTCTTTTACATTACTCTACTAATTTTCTATTATTTGGTTCGCAATAATATATTTTCAGCATGATGTTTATAATGTTTAATAATGTTTAATAATGTTTATTGCTCTACATCCTTCAGAACAATCACGTTCTCGTTCTGTATCCCGTTCATGTTCTCCTCGCTATCCACCAAGTTCTAGAAGCCGATATCGCTCAAGGTGAGCTGTCAAGATGGGAGATTGTGATTATCTTTAACCAATGTCTGGTTTGTGAATGTTTGTGTTTCAACTCATTCAGGTCTCACTCTCCTGCTCCGAAGCGGCAATGTGACTATTCTCTTTCCCCAAGCAGAAGGCATATTGATCACCCTAGATCACCAAGAGGTCAGGCACGAGTTCAAGATGGTGATCACAGGTCATATTCTCCAGGTTATGAAATCACTGAACAAACTCAAAATGACGATGGTTATAGAAAGTAAGTGGAGCTTATAGTTGAAAGTTGCCACCCTTAGTTCATCTAATATAAATTTGTGTTTCCCCAAGCAGAAGGCATATGGATCACCCTAGATCACCAAGAGGTCAGCCAGTAGACCAAGATGAAGATGGCAGGTCATATTCTCCAGGTTATGATAATGATGAGCAAAATCAAAACGAAGATGGTTACAGAAAGTAAGTGGACCGTATAGTTGCAAGTTGCAATCCTTAGTTCATCAAATTTAACACCTAAATATGCATGATTTATGAGCAGTATATGTCGTGCATGTTGAGAATTTTTGTTTTGCACTGCACCATTCCATTTCATTTTGTAAATTATTATGCAAGGGATCATTGACCCCGGGTAGAATACATACTTCTAGAATCCTTGAACTGAAGAATTGGCATGAGCATGACAAATTGTTACTGGGATTAGTTCATTTGCATGTTTTGCACCTTATATATAGTTTCAGTTTTTATGCTGGTCGGGAACCATCTAAATGCTATCGATTTGTTGAAATATTCATATCTTTAACATGAAATATGTATTGTAGGAAATCTGCGTACAAGTCTGAAGATGTAGGGGGCCATTGGAGGTCACCTGGCAAAAGGTTACAGAAACCACTATTTTAGTTCTTCTGACTTATGACCAAGGAAGGCCTTGCGAACAAATGATGGCTAAGAATAGCAGAGGAAGTTGTACTTTGTTATGAAACTATCAGATAATTTTTATCTTTACGCTGTCTATGTGGTATTGTCGTTAATGACCATTCGTGTTGCTTGTAGTTAAGTTAGCACTTATAAACTTGTATGGAATCACGTCAGAAAGTCTTATGTTATGTTCCTTGCTACCTAAAAAAAATTCTGTACTGTCCAATAAGAAAAATTATGAATTGTACTTCGTTCAATTTGTTTGATCTAGATTAAATTTGTATGTATGGATTTTTTCCCCTCCCTTTTATTTTTCTTTGGGGAAGTGTTTCAATTCTTCTCTTTTATACAATTGTGACGCGATGCAATAATTTATGCTTATTGTGCATACTAAAACGAGTAGGTTTGAATGTAATTGTTTATTAAAAAAAATTTATGTAAAAGGTTATAAAATAATTATTGTTATGGCAGGTGTTTTCTTATCCTAAGAATAATTTCCATGTATATATAACATAAGAACGGGACCTTGAAGTCTTTTATATTGCGTCATTGATATTGTTAGTCATTTAATTTTTTTTTATTTTAAAAAGAAAAATATCAATTAATAATAAAATATATTATTTAAATAATTTTTTAATAAAATATTATTTTAATTTTTTTTAATATATATTAAATAATATTATTTATAATCTAAGTAATTAAATGATATAAATAAGTTAATTTAAAAAAAAACATTTTTCTCTTTATGAATTCAATTTGGCCTCAAAATTTAGTTATTGGAAGTTTTCAAAATAAGTTTGATTAATTTGTTATCTTTATTTTTTAATTTAACTAATTTGGTACACTAGTTTTTCTTAAGTTGACTTCTTCGATTCTTGTATTTTTTCATTTGAATAATATAGATATTTTTAAGCTATTAAATTGGTAAAATTAAAAGGAAAAAAAAAGCTTGATGTCAAATTGACCACCTTATTTTCTCTCTAATATATTAAACAATGACAAATCCATCCATGCATGTATACAACAAATTTGATAAAAATAAAATAAAAATTCGGTTGCAAAGAAAGAGAATATAATAAGTGGAATTTGATTATAGTCACCCGCTGGAATTGACTGGATCAAGTCAACACCCCGATATTCCAATAAAGGCTGCGCATGGATAAACGAACCTTAACCAAACCAGGGTCTAGCCGTCGAGGTATACAGTTGACCACAACGTGCGCTAAACTATCCCTGTGTTTCTCTTTGACCAAACTATACAAGGCTTAACAATATTAGAAAAGTACTTTCCTAAGGGGTAGCAGCCTTATAATCTCCATAGTCAAAAATGGTAAATAAATTAAAAAAAATAAATAAAATGGATGAATTTTTTTATTAATATGAATTAATATATATATATATATATATATATATATATAATTCCTAGCGTTGACGTGACCAATGTGAGTTGTTGATTTAGGAATCTCTTGACAAGCCGTCACTAGTTTAATATAAATAAGAAGAAGAATTTCCATATAAACCATGAAAAGCTAGGTCATAGCCTCCTAGACTATTGGTAGAATCTGTTTGAAACTGAGAGCCTCGATTGTTTTTTTTAGTTTTTGAGTGTGTTAATAGAAGAAAGACATGGCAACAGGGACTCTTGAGGTGCTTCTTTTGAAAGCAAAAGGCCTTCGAGGCTCTGATTTGATTGGTATAAATCTTTCTCTCTCTGGTTCTTAATTGTTGTTTCACACAATATAAGAACAAAATCATATATGCACTTTGAACTTAATTAGTTTTTCTAGGAAAACCAAATTGGGCCCATTCTTGCATGAACTTTGATTCAATCTTAGATTACATAATGAGTTGATCAGATTAGTATTGAAAGAAATTCATAGTCTCTTTTCATGATTTTATGTTTTGAATTATATATGATTATGATATATATGGAAATTTATTTATTATTTAAATAAAAGATAAACAAATATTAATAATTTGTTTTGATAGACACCTTATAAAAGATTTATAAATTTACTTATTTTTTTTAGAAAATTATTTTCGTTACCTAAATCACAAATGATGTGATGTAATATTGTTTATAATAATAATCAATACATAAAATTATATTTAATAAAAAACTATTATACCAATTATAATTATCATATAATTGTAATATATAAAATAATCTTATTTTTTTTAAAAAATTGACACTTTAATTTTTTTTATCGTTGTAAATTATGTTATAATAAATATAATGAAATAATAATAATAACTGTAGGTGATATGGATCCTTATGTTCTGATTCAATACAAAGGTCAAGAGCGCAAAAGCAGCGTAGCTCGAGGTTAGTTCTCACCCTTCTCACATATCATTATTATAACAAATTCCAATATTTTCATTGTAATATGCTACACGTGATTTTATTTATTTATTATTTTATTGTTTTGAAGATTATATAATTAACCAAACAGATGAAAAATTATACTCTTATAGTTAACGTTGTTAAAAAGTTATTCTCTAATTTGTTTTATAAAAGTTACAAGTTATTCAAGAACTGTTTTTATCGTACAAGAAAATAAAATTAAATATACATATTTAAAAAAATAAGAGACACTTAAGTTCATTTTTTATTATTAAATAATAACAAACATTATAAATTAAAATTCGAACTTAAATTCATGTAATCCGAACTATAAGTAAATCCCAAATAAAATTAAATATTAGTTAAAAGTATACTAATTATTTTGAACTAGCATGCATTAAATCAAGAAAAGAAATGTACAAGTTATTTTATAATAAATTTATAATATATTATATTCAAATAATAAAATATATAATATAACTTAGTTCATGGATGTGAATATCATAGTAATTTAATATATATAATATTTTCTTGTATATACATATACCATATATAATAACTATTTATTTGTTACATTAGTGTAAGTAGATTGAAAACTTAAGTCTAGTTCTATTTATTGACATTCATATTATTTATTCACTCCAATAATTTGAGTGTTTATTTTTTTAATCCAAAATTTTCATAAATAATAAAAAAATATATAATTTTTAAATAGAAAGTAACTACACGTAAAAAGAAAATATAACCTAAAGTAAGTTATTGCAAAGAAACCAAACAAAGTTGATTACATTTAACAGTTTGAAAAGTATTTTAGAAGTAAGAAAATTAAGATATTAGACATAAAATCAGTTGAACTAAACAAACTCATAATAAGAAAAGAAAATTTTCAAATACACAATAATATTCTTCCGTAATACCTTTAAAACTTTATTACATATATTTACTATATTCATATTAAATATGTAATTAGCATCCCGGCCATCATCATCTTCACCATCTTTTTCCACGAAAAAATTCAACTCACCAAACTTAGAAGATAGATTTTTTGTTTTGGAGATATATGAGCAAATTGAAAGTCGACTAGTAAAGAAAAACTGATGAGAAATTCAATGGGTAAATTTTTTTAAAGATCAGCACTCATTAAGAACTCCATGCAAGACATGGGAACTCTGCAAAATAATTTTTTCCCAACTTTCTCTCTCTAACTTTCCCATTCTACCTTATGCCACTACTTCTACCGAATTTGACAATAAATATATAATTAGTTAATAGCCATTTAACTTCATGATTTGTTAAATTAATTACTAGCTTAATTAGTAACCATAAAAAAAGATTAAACCGAAGCAATTTATTTAACTTGTTACCCCAGCATATCTATTAAAAACAATGATATTTATGAGGATATAAAAAATTGATTTTTAGAAAATTAATTATTATGTACTAATTGACCTTTTAATAATGACATTGTGTATATATTTAGTACATTTTAGCTAGTGATTTTTAATTTTTTTTTTCGTCTTAATTTTCCAACCAATAATAATGTAACTAAACAAAGATTAATGGTGACATGGTAAAAATTAATGGTGCAGGGCAAGGTAGTAGTCCGATGTGGAACGAGAAATTTAGTTTTAGGGTAGACTATCCGGGCACAGGCAAAGATTTCAAGCTCATCCTCAAAATCTTTGACAAGGACACCTTCACTTCTGATGACTTTGTTGGCCAAGCCATGTAAGAATCTCCCATTTATTTTTATATTTGCTTTACTTCATCTAATTAAATTAAATATTTATAATTAATTCTTTTGTTTCAAGTTCCATATTCGTATACACCAATAATCATTTAATTAAAATAAATTATATATGCTAAATTGAATACCGTTTAACGCAAAGTTGACATTAATACATTTGCATAGATATATCATACGCGTTAATGCATTGTTGAGTTTTCATAACAAATTTACAAGAGATTAATTAAAAACTTGGAATTTCTTGAGCATGATCTAAAAACATTTATTGCCAAGTGAAGATGGAATTATTGATTGTTTTAAAGCTTGCATGCATGATATGAATACTCTGGCCAATCATACTAGCTAGGCGTGATTTTGAATTTTGTTGTTTAATCTTGATCTATCTGAATGTACTAGCTAGATTAATATTTTTGTATGTAAACCATGATCAGGATCTACATAGAAGATGTACTGGTGCTAGGAGTAGAGAATGGAAAAGCTGAGATACGCCCCCAAAAATACAGTGTTGTTACAAATGATG
This sequence comes from Hippophae gyantsensis, assembly GCA_030763125.1. Taxonomy (NCBI): domain Eukaryota; kingdom Viridiplantae; phylum Streptophyta; class Magnoliopsida; order Rosales; family Elaeagnaceae; genus Hippophae; species Hippophae gyantsensis. The sequence goes on from CM061033.1 coordinate 53,138,798, forward strand.
GAACTTACTGTGGAGAGATTCAAGTTGGTGTAACTTTCGCCCTAAAGGTGTGTTTCCGTTGTCAATTTTGTTTATTAAAAAAAAAATCTTGACTTAGAGCATTTTCAAAAGTAGAGATCTAAATTGAATTATCTCATCTCATATTTTATTTAGTAATTTTTATGAATTAATGGTACAATATTATTTCATTTTATCTAATTTAAATTATATTTTTAATAGACTTAACTTTAAATATATGTATCATTTTTTATAATTTAACTTACATTATAAATTATTATATATCATATTTTTTATTATTTTTGTATTCTTACTTCTCTCATTTATTTAGGTCTATTATGAATAAATGAGATATTTCAATTAGTTTATTTTATTACGATCTCATCTAATTTTTTAAAATTAATAGATTGTCTAATGAATTTCATTAACATATAATCTAAATTTACACGTATTTCTATTAAAAAGTGATAAATGTTTGTTGAATATTTGAATTTTATATTTTTATTGAACACTTTTATACATTACAAATATATCATAATCACAACTGATGTAACAGTTTTTTATTGGATACATGATATTTTCTAATTAGATACAGTTATATGGATCTCATTTTACTTATTAATAATACTATGTAATATTTTCAGTTATTTAGCATAAATAATTTTTTCCATTTTTATTAGGTACAAGAGGAATATGATGGAGAAGTGTTTGGAGGATGGAAGGAAAGCAAGCAGTAGCTAGCCTTATTTTGGTCATGATGGTTACGTATGTATGATTTAATAGGCAGGACCCTTCTTGGTATTAATATGATATCAAGAAACGCAAACCTTAATTCTTGGTACAGTTTAAAAGTGTCGTTTGTATTTTGTATGTAAAACCGATCAAATTAGATGTAATCTTCTTCTTTTTTTTGTCCCTTTCTGTTTCAGTTTCAAAGTTATAGGTTCAAACACTATATCAATTAGTTAATTTATTTTTAAATATGAATTAGTGTACAAAAATTAGGTTGTTGATTGTATTTTCCTTGAATATTTTTTTCTAGTAAATTTAAAGGTTACTAAATTCACTTCTAAACCCATCCAAAATTTAAATCATTCCCACCCCCACGTCATCAACACCCAAAATGATTTGAATTACATCACATATCATTTTATCTAAATTATTGAATTCAAATTACTAGTTAACTTTTTAACACAAAGTCATTATAAGTAATTAAAATGATCATATTTCATAATTCATAACTTAATTAGTTGAGTTTAATTTCCTTAAAATAAAAAAAAATGATCGAATCTTGTTAATCATATTCCCTCTCTACATACACACGGTGCTTTTCATTGAGAAAAAAAATTAGACTTATCATCAAAATAATGAAGATAAATTACTCGGAAATAACTAATTTAGTTCAAAGATTTGGTAAAAGCATTATGCTCTTTCATGATTCATAATTAGTGTTTAAAAATCAATCGATAGTTTATGATAAAAAAAAATCTAATAATTTTAGATAAATACATTATGATAAAAAATAATATCTATATTGAGTGAGAAGAATTTAGTATTTTATATCCTATGTTTGTAATTATAAATAGATAATATTTTTGAAATGTTTCTATATATTGATCTCCATGACCTAACAGCTAAGATGAAATATATATTATTAGATTAAGCAAGTAATTAAAACAAGGAGAAAATCCTAATTCCAGTGTGAGACTGAGAGGGCATTTTCAAGTTAAGCTTCTGAGTTCATGGGTTTCACGTCATCACCCTTAAGAGAGTTTGGTTTTGGGAAGACCAATTCATGTCATGAGATAGCCATGCAATACAATTTGCAATCAATAATTCCAACCATCTAATCACAGATCCAAAAGATTCTTCCACCGCACATTCTCTTTCACTTTCCAACCATTTTCCATGTTTCACTTCTTAATTACCCTCTTCTCATCTCATCTCATCAATCCTCTTTAGTCTTTACTACCCTCGTCTTTAATGGAACTCACGTTATGGCCTTATACTAAATAACCCCAAACCTCTTTTTTTCTATTTTAGTCTCTGCAACTTCCCTTTTTGATGATTAATTGCTTAAGTTATAGCTTTAACAATGAAGTTCGAAGAGTTTCTGATGGAAACAAGTGAGGAGCAACACAAAAGATTAGCTCTTGAGAAAGAGGTTAATGCACTTTATGTGATTTCATTTTCCATCTGGGTTTCTCTACTTTTTCCTTCAAATTCAACAAATGCAAGAGTATTTATATTATATGCATTGCAGGTAACGACATTACAACAAGAACTAGATGGACAACAAATGCTTAACAACGTTTTGCAGTGTGCCCTTAACGGGTCTGTGGGTTCAAATACACGTCTCTTTCCATTTCTTCCACATCAGGTACATTATGTATCACAATATATTAGAAATTATGCCTTGACTATGTTATATAAATGGCCAAGTAACGGCGTTATGTTGCAGTTACATAGGCACTAAACTAATTGCGGGGACAGAATAACATGCATATTTAGTGCCATGGATATTCTTAGAGGAGAATTATTGTTTGGAATAAATTTATGCAGGTATTGGTGTTGCTAGGTGAGTTAGCAATGGTAGAGGAGGAGATCATATGGCTAGAAAGAAAAGTTGAAGAGCTTAAATTGCAACTATATAAAGAAAGATCAAAGGCAAGAGAATGTGGAATGAGGCAACAAAAGAGCCACAGATACTCGTTGGTTAATGAAAAAAGATGCAAATCACATCATTATGATGCAAGAATAAAGGAGAGTACAGAACAGAACATAAGAGCGACTCTGTGTTGTGCTTCAGACATCCAAAGCCGGTCTTCCTCTAGGCTCAATGGTACATACAATCAGAGCATGCAATTTCTTTAGCATCTAATTGCCTAAAATTGGCTTTATTTGTTTTTCCCATTTTTTTGTTTTCTCTGACTATGCAGGAGAAGTTGCTGAGATATCAAGAAGAATCACAGGAGGAACACGAAAACAAATCGATATTTCCTTAGATAAAGAAAGTGGCATAGTGATCAATCCTAATAAACTCTCAGAAGAAATGCTCAAGTGTCTAGTAGGCATATTTCTAGAACTGAACCAGACATCGTCATTGGAATATAAAGAAGGATCAGTTGCTATCTCAAAACTAACTCTTTCTTGTATGAATTCAAAAGGGTTCATCCCAAAAACCTCAATCAGTTGCAAATCACCCTCATTTCTTTCTATTTGTCACACCTCAAAAGTTGACCCTTATGGTATATTGCCAGATACTTTAGATGGTTCTGTAAGAGACGTTGGTCCATACAAGAACTTCATTCAGATTACTAGAAGTTCGTTTGAAATCAGTCGTCTTTCAGACTGTTTGATGGGAATTCAAAAAATCAGGTTCTTTTTCACTCGAATTAAATGATTAATTATATAACCACCAATTGTTTAGAAGATTTTCTTACACGTATAAATTCAATGTTTGAATCTGCAGAGCTTTGATGCATAAACTTTGTAATGTTGACTTGACTTTCTTAACCAATAAGCAGAAGTTAGCATTCTGGATCAACATCTACAATGCCACTATCATGCATGTACTGTAAGAAACCAGCAATTTATAGAATAAAGATTAAGAATGTTATTGACAAACATAAAGTAACTTAAAGGGACGCCCATTGTGAAAATTTCAGGCATTTCTAGAACATGGCCTGCCTTCTACACAAGAAAAGCTGCTAACACTTATGAACAAGGTAAGACGGAATACTATTTATTCAATTAGTTTCAACAATAGACTTTTCCATTTTAAAATTTTAGAAAATATGCCATTTTTTTGTGAATGATGACTTGCTTTCCAAACAGGCTGCACTGAATGTGGGTGGGATAGTACTGAATGCTCTGGCTATCGAGCATTTTATTCTCCGGTATCCCAATGAATTAAAACATGTGTGTGAGATCTGTATTTCTTACAAAGTACACATAATACCTAGTTTTTTCTAATGTTGGTTTCCATCGTAGAAAGTTAGAAACTGGAATCATCTTCATCTTATAATGAATTTGTTTCCTCTATACCCGTCCCTGATCGATATATAATCCCTATAGGGTCCTGCTTATGAGAAAGAAGTGCTATTGCGACATGCCTATGGACTGGGCTATCCTGAACCTAATGTGACATTTGCTCTTTGCAGAGGCAGTTGGTCCTCCCCAGCAGTAAGTTCCATCCCTCCTGTGATACTTTACACAACCTAAACCTTAGTCCGTGCTTCCAGAAGAAAAAGTTAAGAAGCCCCAAGAAATTTGACGAAAGATATTTCTTTTGCAGTTAAGGGTCTATACCCCAGAAAATATAGTTGATGAAATGGAAAGGGCAAAAGTAGAGTACTTGGAAGCTTCCGTGGGAGTAACAAGCAAGAAAAGAATCCTTGTGCCCAAGCTTCTACAATGGCACCTGTATGACTTTGCAGGTGATATAGAATCATTACTAGAGTGGATTTATAGCCAATTGCCACGCTCTGGATCTCTGAAAAGATTAGTAATGGAATGCTTGAATGGAGAAATGAAGTCACCTCTGAATAAAATGGTGGAAATACAACCTTACGAATCGGAGTTCCGATACCTTCTACCTGTATAAGCATCAGAAAGAAATAACAACAGAAAGACAACGGCTTATGCTCAAACAAATCCCGCAAGAGACGTTGCATTTTGTAGTTCAGTGTACAAGAATATAGCTGAATGGCTAGGTCAAGGGTCACATAACAAGCTAACATAACCATCGAAATGACATTGAGCTCCTATTCTTTAAATCTTGATCCTCTAAGTACCTAATCTTTATCATTTTTATTTATTCTTTTTTAATGACTTATTTTTTTGGCTAAATTGATCTTTGTCAGTTCAAAATTCAATAGCCGAGCACTATAAATGCACAAGTCAGTGTCCATGAGGATCGTAAACCTCCAGGCATAATTCATCCTTGATTGGGGATTGGGAATTGGGAAGGGAATGAGGATTGACACAAAATAATGGATACGGGATTAATTGATATTAAAGCTATGTGCAGACTAGTTTCTTATTTAAATATTTTTAAAAAAAGACATTTAACAGAAACTGTGGGGCAATCAAGCAAAATCTTCTGCAATAGTATATTTTTCTTATAGATGAAACCGTATTTGCTCATTTAATAATAGATATGCCACAAATTTCCAAATGATATATTTTGGTAGTGCATGTATGACTATGAAAAATAAAGAATTTAAAATAATGTGTATATTATTTCTACATCTTTACGATGTCTTACTTACAATTTTAAAATAAGATAATAAAAAATAAAATAAAATTTTCCTAATTAATACAAAATAGATCAAAATTAAATCTACCTACAATTATGATAATAATTACAAATCTTCCGAATTATTACTAATTATAAATCCTAGATATTTTAGGATTTTAACGCTCTTCTTAAAATTAGATCATAAATATTGATCATATCCAACTTGAAAATGAAATCATCGAAACTTTGATGGGAAAGTCATTTAGTAAAGATATCTCCAACTTGCTCTTTTGTTGGAACATAAATCATATAAATAGTTCTATTTTTAACTTTTTCTTTGATAAAGTGTGTGTCAACTACCATATGTTTTGTCTTGTCATGTTGAACTAGATTAAGAGAGATGTTGATGATAATTTTATTGTCACATTAAAGTTTAATTGGCGATTTAACTGAAATTTAAAGTTTCATTAACAGTTTTCTTAACCATAATGTTTCATACATTCCTTGTGCAACCACACTAAATTCAGCTTCAACACTACTTCAGGTGACAACATTTTATTTTTTACTTCTCCAAGTTACTAAGTTTCCAAATACAAAGATACAATATCCAGTATTGGACCGTCTATCTTCGATTGAACCAGCTCAGTCAAGTCAATAAAAACTTATATATCTTTGACTTCGTTTCTTTTTGAAGAATAAATCTTTACCTGGTGACCCTTTGAGGTATTTGAGAACTTTGTACACTACTTCAAGATGAGTTTTCTTTGGGAAATGCATGTGTTAACTTACTACATTAACTGCAAATGTGATATCAAGCTTAGTATGAGATAGATATATCAATTTTCTTACTAGTTACTAGTCTCTAGTACTTTTCTTTGTCAACTAACTCTCCAAGTCTTCTGATTTCTTTCCTATTTCAATTGGAATATCGCTTTATTTACATCCAAGCATACATGTCTCAGTAAGGAGATTAAGAACATACTCATGTTGAGAAACACTGATTCCCTTTTTGATCTTGTTATTTTCATTCCTAAGAATTATCGTATTTGTCTTAAATTCTTAATTTCATATTCGGTTATTAAGTTCCTTTTTAATCTCTCAATTTCTTTCAAGTTGTCTCCAGTCAGAAATATATCATCAATGTACACAATCAAAATTGCTTTCTTCCCATCTTCACTATGTCAAAATAAAAATGTATGATCTGATTGTCCCTGTTGATACCCTTGTTTTCGTATCACTTTCGCAAACTTATCACACCACACTCTTAGTGATTGTTTGAGACCATACAATGATTTTTTCAATTTGCATACTATGTTTGTATTTCTTTTTTCAAATCCTGGTAACATAGTCATAAAGAATTCTTATTCTAGAACTCCATTTAGGAAGACATTTTTGATATCCAGTTGTTGAACAGACCAATCAAGATTTGATGTTAGTGACAAAAGCACCCTTATTGTGTTTAGTTCGACAACTAGTACAAATGTCTCTGTGTAGTCAACTCCATAGATTTGTGTAAATCCTTTTACAACCAAACGAGTTTTGTACCGCTTTATTGTCTCATCAACTTTATATATTATCGTGAATACCCACTTACAGCCAACTAGTATCTTCACTTTCGATAGTTCTGTTACATCCCAAATTCCTTTTTTTCTAGTGTCCTTATTTCTTCCATAACGTCTCTCTACTTTAGGATTTTAAGAGCTTTATGGATTTTTTTGAAATTTTAGCTCTGTCAAGTTTAGAGGTAAAAGTATGAAACACAGTAGACAGTATTATAAGAAATATATTTAGAAATTGGATAAAGTGAATAAGATCGATTTTGATTTTTTAGGGAATAGCAAATCATAAGATATAGGAGAATCATAATTACCTAATGTGGAAATTTTCTTCTAGATATTTGGATCTATCACCGATTTTGATTTTTTTGGTACATTAAGTGTGAAGTTTTTCTTATCTTTTAACTTAGACCTCCGTAAGTAAATAATCACTTTTTTTTCTGTATCTCTTTCTTGGTTTATTCTTTAGGTGGTACTTTAGAACTGGATGGGGTAATAGGTTATTCACTATTTGTAATAGATTGTTCACTAATTATGATGATGGTTTACCAATAGAGCTTTCTTCACTCATTTTCTCCCTCTTAAAGAGAGAGTTTTTGGTGATAAGGTGTGTCTTCAAAGAAAGTAACATTCTGACTAACAATGATCCTTTTTATAGAAGGATCATATCACTTGGACCTATTATATAAGTGAATATGAACAAATATAGTACAACCGAACACCTTAAGAGAAAGTTCAGACTAAAGGTGTGATGTGAGAAGACAGTTTTGAAATTTTTGAGTAGGCATTTTGGAAAAAGAACACAGCTTAGCATCCCATTAATTAGATAGGTGACAGTTAAAATTGCATCCCCCGAATTTTTTGGCATATTCGTATTAAACATCAAAACTCGAGCTACCTTCAAAAGGTATTTATTTTTTCGTTTAATTATCCCATTTTGTTGAGATGTGTAGACACAATAGCTTTGGTACAGTATCTAATGTTTTTGTAAATAATGACTCAAAATATAGTTAAAATACTCAGAGCCATTATCAGTCCTGAGAACTTAAATTTGTATTTGAAATTGTGTTTGTACCATTAAGTGAAAATGGACGAATAAGGATTCTTCCATAAACATCATTTAAATCACGATCAAGTCCAACTAAGAATTCAAAACTCCATCACTAGCACACTCTCACTCCTCTTGTGAACTCTGATTGAGTTCTTACCATAGATATAGCATCTCCATGTAATAATCGGTAACATCACTTTCTCCTTACTTTAATTTCGACGATCTAGTTTTGATTTCAAAGATGTGGAAAAAATTCTCACCATTTGAATATGTCTCATTCACAAACTCCCACACATCCCTTACCATTGGAAAAACATTGGTAAAAACAAGTATGTTTTTCCAATGGTTGGTAGCATAGAGTTAACGAGCCAAGCATTCACTGTGGAGTTCTCTAAATTCCAATGTTGGGTGGCACCTACATCAATTGATATAGGTTTTTTGGTTTTCCACGTCAGGTACCCCAGTTTTCGTTTAATGTTAATCACTAATTTAACTGACAGAGCCCATTTTCGATAATTCCTTCCATTGAGTTTTTCTATAATGATCTGTAGAGATGAGGTATCTAGAGAACTCACGATAGGTTGTGGTTGTTTCTGATATTACATTAAATAAGTTTGGGTTTTAATTAAGAACTTGTTTTGATACCATATGAAAAAAAAAGAATTTAAAATACTATGTATATTATTTCTATATCTTTACGATATCTTGCTTACAATTTTATAGTGAAATTAGGATAGGAAAAAAGGAAGAAAAAAAATTTCCTAATACAAAATGGATCAGAATTAAATCTACCTACAATTATACTAATGATTACAAATCTCCCTAATCACTTTCCTAATTACTACTAATTACAAATCTCAAATATTTTGGGATTTCAACAAATACCGATATGAAAAACTAGGGGGTGATGGAAAAGGAAAGGTATGGATAAAAACAAATGTAACACATTGGACAAATGAAATCAGATGTAATTTTCTTTTATAATATATATTTCTACCTTCAAAAGAAATTTCTAGTACAAACTTAATCATTCTCATCCTCTAGAAATAGGATAGGGCTCAGATAAATTATTGACAATCCTGTTCAACAAATTTAAGCCAAATACAGTTTCCTCGCAGTTGATTTTGATAGATACGTTCAGAGGTTCAGAGCATTTACCTTTGACAGTAAAAGTGATCAGACAGGGCTTTGAGTTGCTCAATAGCTCACCACTGAAACGCAAGCACAAATCTGTTGCGTACTCAAGGTTGGTAGTAATGGGCATATCCACAGATACTAGGAAAAAATTTGCATTGCTCAGCATTTTTAAAGCCAAGCATTTGCAGATTTCAAGAAATTTATCCTTTTCTAATGGAATGCCAGTCTTCCCCTGGTTTGGCTCCTCTATGTGATCGGTGAAGGTGAAACTGTTGCAAATAATGTATGTTAAATAAATTTTCAGAAATGGAAGCCCAAAACAATAGGGCCATTCCGAAACTCAAATTATTTGGACTTCATAGTTCCTAGCAGAAACTCAAAGTCACTTTATTTTATCTGACTCCAAGGATTTATAAGGGAATCAGGTAGCACACAATTCAAAATACGGTTTAGTTCATGACTTCATGTTTTGAAGGAGAGAGAGTGAAACAAAGACTTGCCACTTGAAGTATATCAATCATCCACAGAATCATGTATATCTGGTGCACATTCAATTTTATCATGTGTGTTATGTGAGTGAGATACGGAGAGATGAAGAGATTGATCTCTTATATCATACATTAACATGAAAAAAGAAAAAAGAATCACTAACCTCCTTGTGTTTTCAAACATCCCAGGAAGATGTCTCTCTTTAATTGTGAAGGCCTCTGTATCCATAGGAAGAGCTTTTACAAAGTATGCAATATCGGGCCACAGTTTAACCACATGACTCTTACCATTACAATACAAGGCCAATTTTAGAGGCAAAAGATGGTGTTGGAAGCGAACATGAAGAAATCTTGTCACTATCTGACCAGGTTCCAGAGAAGTGATCTCTTCCACAGAAATCAAAGTTGGAACATCTCCTAGAGATGCCATAGCACTGCATTATTCCAGTATGAAGAAATTAGCACTAAATAAAGCCAAGGTGGAAAACATGGAGAAATAACTGACATGGATTCATATTAGGAAAAACCAAACAAGATTAATTATTCCGAAAAACATCGTCAATTTTTTATAATGCCCCTCCCTCCTCACCCCAATAACATGCACTACAATTGAAAAAGTGCAAAATCAACAAATATATATGCAGCGAATACTAAATTATGATGTGTTATTAAAATCTCAATTAAACCAAGATAGTATAAATACAGCACAACTGAAACCGTGTCTGATCTCAGAAAACTCTCTACAAGTCGATGAATGGCTTCAATTTTTAAGTAAAAGAAAGAGGTCCAGAGCTACTCTTATTTCTTACATGAAATACAGATTTATATTGTAGCAAAAATAAAATAAAATAAGGATCTCTAACCAAGAAGACTGTCTTATTTTACGATTGGAGATATCTAAGACCAAAAAGGCGGAGGTTTTATATATCTGTTAGGTATGGGTCAGCAAGAGTAAGCTAACAAATTAGATGAGGTAAGTTTGCAGGAGCATGGATTGCATTACTAATGGCCAAATTAGATGTTTTCTGCTATAAGATCAAAATTTCATCCAACCAAACAGACTTAGAACAAGCCAACAAGAAACTAGCTCTTGCTAAGGCAGTAGATTTTAACACTTTCTAAGACAAGTAGAATTACCTCTCAGTAATAGCTGAAGCTTCTGTTGTGTCTAATTCTTTATGAGACTCTTCATGGGCTACAATTATGTCTGACATAGGTTCACTTGAACAGTTCTTGAAAGAAGCTGATATACATACAAGTAGAGGTGAAACGTCCGATGCCTCAGAAAAGAAGGAATATTCTACCTTTAAGCCATTTCCATTTACAGGGTCCAAGAGTGTGTAACTTTTAAGCTGAACTTGTCCTTTAATATCTCCAATATAGATTCTAGCTGAAGATCTGTGAACTAAACTTGACTTTGAATTTGAAGTATCCACACCTGACATACCAGGCTGCCCATCCAACCATGACTCTAGAGCTTTCCTCGACATCAATTTCTCAAAAGCATCATTGTTTGATTGAGAAGCAACATTTTGCATATGAGCATTGCCAACGTCTGATAACTTTATTAATGGATCAGTGCTGTCATTATCTTCACTTGCAGAACTGCTTTCATGACCTCCATCACTGCCACTTGAATCCGTGACTAAATGCCGTGAACTATAATGAAAAGCACTTTCTTCATCTGATGATCCAGATGATGAGTCTGAATTATCCATCATAGAGAGATCACTTTTAGTAGGTTCCTCCCCTAATTCATTTGTCTCAAGCTCATTGCAGGTCAAACTACAAGGTTTTGGAAGAGCTTCATATCCAGGAGCTGCATGTTCAACTATCTGAGATAAAGATCCAGGAAGATAAAACTGGTAATAAGTGGGTTCATGTGGCATTGGTTTTGTCTGTTTACCGAATATGATACCCGCAAGTACATTTGACAAGTCTTTACTTTCAGGTAGGGGGTCAGTTTTTTCCTCCAAACCTTGAGAATCTAAATGAGATAATATAAGTTTTTCAAGAAAACAAACCCGGTCACGAACATCATAGTTCATGTCACATTTGGCCAATTCAAGTACATAGCTCAGAATTCTTCTAAATGTCAACAGATTTTCACCTTTTGCACTCAGTAAAACCTAAAATGAACAAAAGATCAAAAACTTGTGCACTTAAAGATTTTTTCTGACATAGAGATACATGGTGTCACCTGAAATTTATCTCAGCTAATATGCAACAAGAAAAAAAATTGTATCCCACTATCTGAATGATTTCAAGTAGGCGCATCAGCACCATTAATCAAGTATTTTTTATTTTTCAAATTGATGGGGAGTTTGAATAACTGGAAATCTTTAAGAAGAGCAAATAACAAAGCATGCATAAAGTTATATGTGTTTTATAATCAGCTCAGATTGGTTTAGGCTGCATGATCAATCTGTCTTAATTTTAGAACTTTTTTTCATTCTTCAATTAAAACTTCAAATTTCCAATATAACTAACTACGCTTTAATTAATATTTGAGAAAAATGAGCTGAGCCAATGTACCTTACAAGCAGTATTAAGAGTCTGAAGCTTCACTTCTAATTCTTCTGAAGTGAAGCACCATGCGAGATACTTAAGTACTGCGTTTAACATCTTTGGAATTAGTTCTCCTAAAGAGCTGTATTCTCCCACCATCCAAATTATCATTGCATGAGCTGCGGGCACTTTTACAGAATCCAAAATACGAATCAACTGAATAATAACCTTTTACATGGCAACACAAATGTAGAATTAGTAGAACAAATTATATTCAAAAATAAAACTCTATAAATGCCTAAACGCGGCAAACTAGTAATGGAAATATGCATGAAAGAACTTAGAATCTTGCAGTAGCTTGAGATTTTGACAAGCACAATGCAGTGATCAAGGAAACGCATTGATATGTAATTAAGCCAGTCATTGTTCCAACCAAAAAAATCAAGCCATTAAGAGCTCTAGATCAAATAAATCACGATATGCAACCAAAAGAGTTGTTCTGCCAAAACAAGATATAATACATGTAATATGTTTTGATCCTAGTTTCAACAATTTTGTCACAAATGTCAGGTTCGAAGTACTAACTGTTGGAGATTGTTATAAAGTCTCTTAATTCAAGGAGCAAAACATGGAACAAAATAAGAAACAAATCAAGGAGTGACCATCCTTAATTTGAGGAGTAAATCAATGCTTAATTTAAGGAGCAATTCAAAGAACCCTTAATTTAAGGAGTAATTCAAGGAGTGAATTTTCATATAAATAGATGTATAATTGTAATGAATAAATAAAGCAAAATATTCATTCCAATTGAGAGAAAAGCTTAGAGAGAAAAAGCTTTAGTGAAGAAAATTGAGAGTAATTTTCTTGGATGTAATTGGGTTATGAGTTATGAGTGTTGTAAACACCTTGTATAATTTCTCCCCTTTTCAGTAAAAAGATCTGCAGCAGGTCCGAAGACGTAAGCAAGATTGGCCGAACTCTGTTATCAAATTTGTGTGTTATTTTGTCTATTTTGCTTTCTCATAAATCTGGCTTATCAGAAATTTGCGTAATTTTCCAACAACTGGTATCAGAGCTTTTGTTTGTTGACAAAGGTGTTCTAATACACAGTGGTTTGCAGAAATAGTCAGAAACGATCCGAAGAAAGTCATATTTGAGTGGGAGCAATGACCGCAGATGAAGGAAAGGTGAAACTCGAGAAATTCGATGGCACAGATTTCGGATTTTGGAAAATGCAGATAGAGGACTATCTGTATCAAATAAATCTGTATTAACCTCTCTCAGGGAAAAAACCAGAGGTTATGAAGGAAAAAAATTGGAATCTTCTAGACAGACAAGCCCTCAGAGTTATTTGATTGACATTATCCCACAATGTTGCTTTCAACATAGTAAAGGAAAAGACCATGATGGGGTTTTATGGCAGTTCTCTCCAATATGTATGAGAAGCTATGGGCCTCAAACAAAGTGCACTTGATGAGACGTTTGTTCAATTTGTGGATGACAGAAGGCGCATCGGTAGCTTAAAATCTTAATGAACTCAATCCAGTTGAGTTCAGTTGAAATTGAATTCGATGAAAAAGTATGAGCATTGATACTTTTGTCTTCTCTACCAGAAAGCTAGAATGCTACTGTCACGGCTGTGAGTAGCTCGTCAGGAAACAATAAGTTAAAATTTGACGATGTTCGTGATCTGGTTCTCAGTGAAGAGATCCGACGTAAAGAGTTGGGTGAATCGTCAACCTCTTCAATTTTACATACAGAGTCAAGAGGAAGAAATTCAACCAGAGGGAATGGAAATGGCAGAACAGACTACCGATGTAGATCAAATAACAGTAGATCCAAATCCAGGAATCCTAATAATTCCTATAGCTCAAAGACTGTCGAGTGTTGGAATTGTGGGAGAACTGGGCACTACAAAAATCAGTGCAAGAGTGCACCGAAGGACCAACAAGTGAAGGAAGAGGCAAATGTTACTTTCACCTCAGGAGGAGATGATGGATTGATATGCTCTTTGGAGAGCAACGAAGAATCTTAGTTGTTAGACTCTGGAGCATCGTTCCATGTTACTTCACTGAAAGAATTCTTCTAGAAATATATCCCCGGAAACCTTGAAAAGGTGTATCTTGGTGATGATCAACCGTGTTCTTCTAGAAATATATCCCCGGAAACCTTGAAAAGGTGTATCTTGGTGATGATCAACCGTGTGCTATTATTGGTAAAGGTGTAGTGAAGATTAAGTTGAACGGGTCTCTTTGGGAGCTGAAAGATGTCAGGCATATTCCCAACCTAAGAAAGAACTTAATCTCAGTAGGGTAATTGGCTAGTGAAGGCTACACTACGATCTGCCATGGTGATGATTGGAAGATTTCAAAGGGTGCAATGACGATTGCTCGAGGCAAGAAGAGTGAGACTCTTTATATGACAGCAGGGGCACGTTGTTCAATCGTAGTTACAACTGGCAATGAAACACCAAATCTGTGGCACCAGAGACTAGGCCACATGAGTGAGAAGGGGATGAAGATTATGCACTTAAAGGGAAAACTTCCAGGTCTATAGTCTGTAGAGATAGACATATGCGAAGATTGCATACTTGGAAAGTAAAAGAGAGTCAGCTTTCAGACAAGTGGTAGAACCCCAAAGAAAGAAAGGCTAGATCTTATCCACTCTGATGTTTGGGGACCAATGACCGTCTCATCCATTGGTGGGAAACACTACTTCGTGACTTTTATTGATGATCACTCTCGGAAGATATGAGTTTACTTTCTAAAGCATAAGTCTGAAGTATTTGAGGCTTTCAGAAGACGAAAAGCTATAGTTGAAAATGAGACAAGTTTGAAATTCAAAAAGCTCAGAACCGACAATGGTGGTGAATATGAAGACACCAGATTCAAAAAAATTTGCTATGAACACGGGATCAGAATGGAAAGAACTGTGTCAGGCACGCCTCAACACAATGGTCTAGCTGAGCGTATGAACCGAACGTTGATAGAAAGAGCCAGAAGCATTCGTATACAATCAAGTCTACCGAAACAGTTCTAAGCAAAAGCAGTCAACACAGCAACTTATTTGATCAATCAAGGTCCATCTGTTACATTGGAGCACAAAATATCAGAGGAGGTATCAAGCGAAAAAGAGGTAAAACTATCACATCTAAAAGTTTTCGATTGTGTAGCATTTGTGCATACTAGTGATCAAGGCAGGAATAAGCTTGATCTCAAATCCAAGAAATGCACCTTCATCGGCTATAGTAAGGATGAGTTTGGCTACCACATTTGGGATGACGAAAACAAGAAAGTGATTCGTAACAGAGATGTGATTTTCAATGAAAGAGTGATGTATAAGGACATGCATAAAATAAACACCAACTACTCAAAACAGAATGAGTAAGTATTTGCATATGTAGATGATGTCTCAGATAGTTCCGTGAAGGAACTAAGTGTAACAAGTCCTCAGCCAGAGGAACTCATTGGACAGAGCAGTGTGCAGCAATCCAACACACCACAGCCTCTTATTCCAACTCCTATATTGAGAAGAACTTCTCGACCTCATGTACCTAATAGGAGATACATAAATTATATGTTGTTGACTAATGGAAGAGAGCCTGAATGTTATGATGAAGCTTGTCAGACTTAAGATGCCAGCAAGTGGGAGCTTGCCATGAAATTGAAGTTGTGCTCAACTTCAGTTGGTCTGCTAAAGTAACAAGACTAGAAAAACTACTGAATTAATGGAGGTGTAAAGACAGATTGAAATCAGTCTTCAAGTGGGAGATTGTTATAAAGTCCCTTAATTCAAGAAGCAAAACATGGAGCAAATCAAGGAGTGACCATCCTTAATTTGAGGAGTAAATCAATGCTTAATTCAATGAGCAATTCAAGGAACCCTTAATTTAAGGAGTGAATTTTCTTATAAATAGATGTATAATTGTAATGAATAAATCATGCAAAATATTCATTCCAATTGAGAGAAAAGCTTAGAGAGAAAAAGTTTTAGTGAAGAAAATTGAGAGTAATTTTCTTGGGTGTAATTGGGTTGTGAGTTGTGAGTGTTGTAAACACCTTGTATAATTTCTCTCATTTTCAGTAAAAAGATCTACAGTAGATTCAGAGACGTAAGCAAGATTAGTCGAACTCCGTTATCAAATTTGTGTGTTATTTTGTCTATTTTGCTTTCTCATAAATCTGGTTTATCGGGAATTTGCATAATTTCTCAACACTAACATAGAAGTGAAGGCCACAGAAATAAATGAGCAGTTTAACTTAGACACCGGAGAGAAGTTTACCTTCTCATGAATTGGAGTATCTTGCCTAATGATTGATTTAGTGGACATTATTGCTTGAACTAAAACAGCAGATTCTCCCTCCGTGGAACCAAAATCACTTTTAAAACATTCTGCACTTTGATACACTTTAAGGAAACAATAAGAAAGAATCAAGGAAGATTTATACTGGTATATAGCTCCAAACCTTGTTTAGTCAAAGCTAATAGCATTTTCAAGCATATGTTTGCCATTAGTGGAAGTCGTTGCACACATATACCAATTGCAGCAACAGTGTCAGCAGCAAATCTGCTGTCCGGATCTCTAATATAATCCTATTGACATCCAACAAAATCAGCACAACGTACTCTACTTAACCACAAATGCATGCACGCAGAAGAAGAAGAAAACTAGATATTTTCCTAAAAACTTGCTCTATCTCACAAATTAAGAAAAACTGTCGCATGACATATGAAAAACCTAATAAAGTCAAACATGTGCACTTATGCATGTGACCAAATTTAAGCAATGGGATCAGCTCCAGAGAAACATTCTTGATCAGCTGATGAAATACAAGGTCTTTCATGATGCTTAATATTAGTAATTTGGAAATGACGTTATTAGATGTAGTAGTCAGACCTCCCAGATAACTTCTTCACCGAACAGAAATCACTCGATATTATACAAGAGCAGTGGAACTGGAAAAAGAACCAGACAACCAAGTAGACCATGTAATTAGAACCCTGAAGCAGATATCTTCATCCAGCACAGAAATCATTACTGAGCTAGAAGATTGCACTTGTTGAACCAAAATAACTTTAACTTATAAAATACCACTGACAAAAAGTATCCACCAACAAAGCCCATAATTGACAAAAGAATTTCAGATAAACCAAAGAAGGAGGGAAAGAAGAGGGGGGGGGGGGGACTTTTGAAGTACCTCTCAACATGTTTTTGAAAACTACAGGAATTTAGTAAATAGAATAGCTTGTTGAATTCAACAAACACTGCAACACAATTCAACAAACACTGCACCGACGTCAAACATTTTTTCCAATATACACGGCGCCTACCAAGCAGCTGTAAACCATGCAATTCAATCATGGTGGTTGGTGAAATAGTAATTGATATTTGTCTATATAAACAATGTAAATATCCGATACAAATTAAGAAAATATACTCAGAAAACATTGATTTTCTCTTCTGATTATTTCTTCAAATATTGATTTCTTCATGGTATCAAAGCCAAGTCGTTGCTTTATACAAATTTGAAACTCTTCTTCTCTAAAACAGAGATTTCTTTCTCTGAAAATATTTCTTCTCGTGAAAAAAAAATCTCATTCAAACACCCTTACAAATATTAATTACAAACATCATTTTTGAAGCGGTATTTGTCCCACCTAATTTTACCAGATTATTCTAAACACAATTGTGAACATTTTGGTAAAAATAGAGTAGCAGAAAAGTGCAACACGCGCCCCCACGCACCGCCTGAAGTGAAGGAAACATTTTTCACGCGCTCCACGCGCCGTCTGGAGGTTGAAGACGATGACGTGTCATTCGGCTCTGCTCGGCTCGGCTGTTTCGGTGTGGCTCTGTTCGGCTTGGCTCGGTGCAGCTTGGCTCGAGGGCGTAGCCGGCCCGTATCGGTTCGGCTCAGGTTGGTTCAACCAGCGGTTCGGTCTGAACCCGGTTTTCTGGGTTTTTCACAATTTTGCCATTTTTGGCCGGTTCGGTCCCTTTTAAAGGTCTGAACCCAGTTTTTTTCCGGTTCTGGATTTCTAAAACCGGTCCGGTCCAATTTTTCATGTTTTTAAACCAATTTTTACCCAATTTTGTGGTTTTTTATCCGGTTTAGTGCATTAAAAAAAATCAGTTCTAAAATTATTACACCATTTTCTAGTTTATTTACCATACTATCATGACAGAGGGTATAATTTCATTACGTATGGAGCAATCAACTCCAATTTTTGTACAATCAGTTCAATCTGAAGGTGTGTTTAATGCTGGAATTATTCTTACTGAGACTAATTATGATGTTTGGTCTCAAATAATGGAAATGCATATTGCAGAGAGAGAAAACTCTCTTATATTCATGACAAATATTTGCAACCAGAAAAAACATCAAACAATTATAACAAGTGGTATGCAGAAAATCAAAAAGTGAAGAGATGGATCCTTATGTCAATGAGTCCAGAAATCATGAAGCGATATTTACGCATACCTACTGCTCTTAAAATTTGGGGTGCTTTGGCAAAATCATTCTATGATGGAAGTGACGAATTACAGGTATTTGTCTTAAACTAAAAAGCATTTACTTCCAGACAAAATGGAAAATCACTTTCAGAATATTATGGAGAATTAACTGAAATTTTCCAAGAGCTAGACCATCGTGATAAGGTGGTCATGAAAGACCCTAATGATCTAATATCATATCAAGAGTCTGTTGAAAGACTAAGGATACATATTTTTCTTGCTGGATTAGATGATAAATTTGAGCAGGTTCGTGGAGAAATTTTGCGAAAAGAAACTATCCCAGATTTAGAAGGTTGTTATTCCTTGATTCGACGGGAGGTAGTACGTCGAATCTTATTGAAGGAAAAATCTGGAGACGTTGACGCTTCCGCCATGATTTCTAAAAATCGTTCTTTTTCCAATCAGCAAGAACGAAGGGTGACTGATAAATCATCATTTAAATGTACCCATTGTCATCAAAAGGGTCATACTAAAGAACGATGTTTTGAACTTGTGGGATATCGTAACTGGTGGGATCACAACCATGATTCTCGGAAGAAAAATCCACGACAGATGTCATCGCCACCATTCTTTGAAACAACAAAAGATCATGTTGCAAACTCCTCAGCAAATGTTGGTAAGATATTTAAAGTTTTTTCTCTTGTTTTTAATAATACATGGATAATTGATTCAGGTGCAACTGATCATATGACATTCGATTCTAGACAAATCTCAAAACCATCCTCACACAAAACTGTTTGCACCGCTAATGGTAACACAACCCCAGTTATTGGGGAAAGATCTTTGTCTCTCACTAGTACTTTGAATTTAGACTCAGTACTAGTTGTTCCTTCTTTAGAGTATAACCTTATATCTATTTCTCAAATAACCACTGCTTTATCTTGTTTTGTTATTTTTTGGCCTGACTTTTGTGTGTTCAAGGACATTCAAACAAAGCAAACGATTGGTCGTGGTGTTAGGCAAGGAAACTTGTATTATTTGGACTTGGATTCAACAAATCATGCATTGGTAGCAACTGGATCTAAAAAGGATGAATAAAATATATGGCTATGGCATAGGAGATTGGGTCATGCTTCTTTTGGATATTTAAAGAAATTATTTCCAAGTTTATTTTTGAGCTTCGATCTTTCTACTTTAAAATGTGATGTCTGTGAACTAGCAAAAAGTCATCGTTCCTCATTTCCTGTAACCTTAAATAAAAGTCAATTTTCGTTTATGGTTATACATTCTGATGTATGGGGTCCTTCCAAAGTCTCTACTTTGGGAGGATCACGTTGGTTTGTTACATTTATTGATGATTTTAGTAGAATGACTTGGGTCTGTTTAATGAAATCTAAAAGTGAGATAAACGTATTATTTAGAAAATTTCATAAAATGGTTCGTACTCAATATAAAACACAGATTCAAGTTCTACGAAGTGACAATGGAGGAGAATATAAAAGTTCTGAGCTTCAAGAATATCTTAAAACAGAAGGGATTATTCATCAAACTACTTGTGTTGATACACCTCAACAAAACGGAGTTGCAGAAAGAAAAAATTGACACTTGTTGGAAGTTGTCCGTGCCTCATTGATCGAAGCTAATATGTCATTATCTTATTGGGGAGAAGCAATTACTTCTGCTGCATATTTGATCAATCGGGTACCTTCCAGTCCCATTAACTTCCAAACACCACTACAAGCCATCACTGAAGCAATTGTTGCACCAAGTGTTCCTAATTTACCTCCTCATGTCTTTGGTTGTGTGGCATTTGTACACCTACATAAACAACAACGTAGCAAGTTGGATCCACGAGCAATACGTTGTGTTTTTATGGGATATGCCATACAACAAAAAGAGTATCGGTGTTATCATCCTCCTACAAAACAAATGATTACCACCATGGATGTTATTTTTCATGAAGATACAATGTATTTCTCATCTACACCTAAATTTCAGGGAGAGTACAACCATGCTGAAATTCAGACCCTTACATATAAATTGTTTCCTTATGAAGAAAGACAAATTATATGTGAGAAAAATACAAATAACTTGAATTCAAATGGTAATAACTCTCAATATAGAAAATACTCAAGGGAAATGGAACCAAGTCCTCATCAACTTCAAGATCATCAAGCAAGTTTCTTACTACCACAAAGTGAGTACGAGTTTCCTTCTCCACAAGTTGCTGATATACCTAACCAATCGTTTGCAGAGAATGTTCCAACTATTGAACCAGCCAGAAAAATACTTTCATCACGTCCTAACAAAGGTATTCCTAAAGCCATGTATGAACCTGAGATTTCTAATAAAGTCAAATATTCCATGAGTAACTATATGTCTAAACATCGTTTGTCAAAATCAAACGTATCATTTGTGAATCAATTATCTGCTGTATCTATTCCTAACAGTGTGCAGGAAGCTTTAGCTGACCCAAAATGGAAAGATGCTATGAATGAAGAACTAAGATCCTTAGAAATAAATAGAACTTGGGAACTTGTCAATCGTCCACCAACAAAGAAAATTGTTGGATGTCGATGGATTTTTTCAGTAAAGTATCAAGCAGATGGTATGATTGAACGCTATAAAGCAAGATTGGTGGCAAAAGGATACACTCAGACATATGGGATCGACTATACAGAAACATTTGCGCCTGTAGCCAAAATTAACATTGTTCGAGTCTTGGTATCTCTAGCTGCAAATTTAGATTGACCATTATATCAGTTTGGTGTAAAAAATGTCTTTCTACATGGAGATTTAATTGAAGAAGTCTACATGGATTTACCACCAGGAATCAAGAAATCCAAAATCCATGATGAAAAGGTGTGTAAATTAAAAAAATCACTGTATGGATTGAAACAATTCCCAAGAGCATGGTTTGGTAGGTTCACAAAATCAATGAAGGCATTTGGCTACAAGCAAAGCAATTCAGACCATACTTTATTTCTGAAAAAAGGGTATGGTAAGATCACTGCACTTATTGTATATGTTGATGATATGATAATAACAGGAAATGATCTTGAAGAAAGGAAAGCTCTCCAAAGTTATTTGTCCAAGGAATTTGAAATGAAAGACCTTGGTTCCTTAAAATATTTTCTTGGGATTGAGGTTTCTCGATCAAAAGAAGGAATCTTCTTATCTCAAAGAAAGTATGCCTTAGATTTATTAAAAGAAACTGGTATGTTGGCATGTCAACCAGCTAATACACCAGTAGAGGAAGGATTAAAGTTATGTATCAAGGTTGATCAAGTTCCAACAAATAAAGAAAGATACCAAAGGCTTGTTGGAAGGTTGATGTATTTGGCACACACAAGACTAGATCTATGAATGTAGTTATTCGTATTTTGAGGTATTTAAAGTCTGCTCCTGGAAAAGGAGTATTGTTTACTAAAAACTCAGAGTTCCAAAGAATAGAAGTATATACTGATGTTGATTGGACTGGATCAATAAATGATAGGCGTTTTACATCAGGCTACTTCACTTTTGTAGGGGGAAACCTTGTAACATGGAGAAGTAAGAAACAACATGTTGTTGTCCGTTCAAGCGCAGAGGCTGAATACAGAGGCATGGCACTTGGGCTTTGAGAGGTCTTGTGGTTACAACCTCTCTTGAAAGATTTGGGATATCCTTCTAAAGAATCAATTAAGTTATTTTGTGACAATAAAGCAGCATGTGATATTGCTCATAATCCAGTTCAACACGATCGTACAAAACATGTTGAAGTTGATTGATTCTTTATTAAGGAAAAGTTAGAAGAAAATTCATTGGAATTGCCAAAAATTAAGTCAGAAGATCAATTGGCTGACATCCTCACTAAAGCAGTCTCATATCGAGTATTCACAGAAGTTTCGGTCAAGTTGGGCATGAAAGATATCTATGCACCAACTTGAGGGAGAGTGTTGAATTCAACAAACGCTGCAACACAATTCAACAAACACTGCAACACAATTCAACAAACACTGCACCGACGCCAAACATTTTTTCCAATATACACGGCGCTTACCAAGCAGCTATAAACCATGCAATTCAATCATGGTGATTGGTGAAATAGTAATTGATATTTGTTTATATAAACAATGTAAATATCCGATACAAATTAAGAAAATATACTCAGAAAACATTGATTTTCTCTTCTTATTATTTCTTCAAATATTGATTTCTTCATAGCTAGTATAGAAGGCATGCACTTTAGGGAAAGAAAATGAGGCAAAGAGAAGGAGGAGGAATATTTATATGCTTCAAAAATGAAACAACAATAAATAGAAAAATCAGTATCAACCATGTCTCAGAATTAAAAATTTAGTTGAGATAATTCCTTAGAGAATGAAGAAAATAATTCACCTGAAACTCCTTTAGTATCAATGAAATTGAAGATTCTGTGGCAATGGAGGCAAGAATTTCCAGTTTCAAAGCTTTTATTTGATGTGTATCTGAGGAGCAAATGAAGAAGTCTTCAAAGTGTGAGGCGAAGAGGAAAGACATTGCTTTAGCAAATACTTGAACGTTGCAGAGGACCTGAAAGGTCAAAGGTCAATCAACAAAATAATCTTTAACATTTCTCCAAATAACTGACAGCAAAATACAAGAGTGATGACTGACAAGAAGAAAGATTTTTATAGGATTACTAGCCAATAAAACATAATAAAAAATGAAAATAACTTAGCATTTTAAGGCCCAAAAATTTGACATTTTCTAGAAACTTAAATCTTTTGTAACAACAAAATATGCATGTGAGAGAGGAGAGGGATCTTAAATGCAACACGATACACTCAATTAGGCTATGAAAAAGATATGCATTGGACAAAACATTACAGTACTGAAAGAGCCTATTCTACAAAATATCAAGGATGTACTATGCATTCAGAGATGTACTCGGCCATAAACTTAGAAGAATGCAAGCTAAAGAAATGCCTTGCAACATATTTTGATGCATGAGATGATCTCAAAATGAACAGCAGCGGTTTAACAATTTTTTTAACGTCATCCTTCGGGGCCATAATCCAGTGTACAGCTGCTGCTGCTAGTACGACTGCACTATTATTACTCCATAACAACGGTGAAGTGCACTGCAGCAGAATCTTCACATTTTCGTTGCTTCTGCTAGATGTAAAGCATTCCCACTTAAATTCAGAAGAAGCTTTATTCTTGAAAATTGATCTTGATAGATATTCATCAGGTCGTTCAATATAGCACTTAGAGACCATGTATGCTATTTCGGATTTGTAATTCCAACTCAGATCACAATTATCTTCAAACAATGCGAGTCTGGTCTCAGGCTCTGGGCCATGTCGTTCAGATAGACTCTTCTCAGTATGGTGCAAAGTGAACATGATTGAATCTTCGACAAGTCCATGCCTTGGAATTACATAGCACAAAAGAATCCCAATCAAAATTATTTGACCCCATTCTTCTACATCAGGAAGAATCACACATAACCTTTGATAGTTTCTTGCGATTAGAGATAAACTATTTGGACAAACACAAGAAAATGCAGCGGCTGCAGCTCCAACAACACCAGGAGAACGATCACTTAACAATATTCCAACAATCTGCACAAGTTAAAACATTACAATTCTTATTTTTCTTTAGGTGGGTTAGCTTCAAGTATGTATTTTGTTATAATGCTACAGCCTACAGGTATAGTAGTACCTCTTCAATTGATGCAGTATTTTCCTCAAGACACAAAACGTGCAACTTGGGGAGAGCATTTGCTGCATATTTTCGAACATATACAGATGGATCTCGAGCACATTTGCCAACAGCAACCAGAACAATGGGTGCAATAACGTGCAATCGTATCCCAGCCATGGTACGCAGCGCCCATGCCCTTACTAAAGGGTTTGGATCCCCCAAATCTTTCTGGAAACAATTAATTGATAACAATGCTTCATTTGGGGGCCTAATGAAAATAAGAACCCATCATAAGTCAAGCCAAATAATTTAGCTCATAAGCTGAAGGTAAAAATATTCTAAAAAATCAGGCGAATGACGTTCTAAACAAGCAAGCGGTATAATTCGTAGTATTTCTAACAAAATTTCAAACTGAAGATAATGGTTCAGAAATTACAGTGTGTAACATAGCATACTTTTCAGCGTAATGCAACAGATATAAGTACACCAGCTTCTTTACTTCCAACGACTGCTATGCCACGTTTTTAACAACCTGCAATTCCAATTAAAGCAAACAAAGTGCAAATTTCCCTCCATTTCTTCCAAGCAACCAAAAAAGTGTCGAAAACAAAGTTGACATGTAAAGTAAAAGGACCTGAGGGAAGAAATTGGAGACATCGAAGCCTTGAGCAATGAGAGCGAGCGAGCACCTCTCCGAATCGAATTTGCTATCGAGGAGTGGAGCAATGCTAACTTCCTCGGGATCGTCGTAGAGATGAGCATCCGTACCGATCCGAAACACCATTGTCAATGCCTTGCTCAGAGTCTCGGCCGTTGCACCGAATTGAGGAAACATATTATTGGGATTTTCTACCAGAATTATGATGTCTCACCCAGCAATTGCGTGAGTTGCATCTACGAGTAAGGCTGGTGTGAAATATGAAAACGATGATCTGTAATGGGATCGGAAGTCAGCTCCAAGGTACTGAAATCAGTAAAATGTAACTACTCGACAGGAATGTTGTTCTACAAGCCGATTTCCTTTGTGCTTTTACGATAAAATACATTTTTTCTATTCTAAACAGATGAAAATGGTGAGTGCAGCACAATAAATCTTTTCATAAAATAATGAAATATTATATCATCTTATTATAATTTATATTATCTATTCTATGTATATAAAAAAAAAGAGTGGACTAATTAAACCGTGATAGTAATGCATGCACTAATTTATGATTAAAATAAACTCTCTCTTTTTGGTTTTAAAGAGATAAAAATGGTGAGAGCAACACAATAAATCTTTTTCCCTCATAGTGAAATATTATATCTTCTTCTTATAATTCCTATGATCTATCCTCTATATAAAAGGAGAGTTTGTTACTATATATATTTATTTGATATTTTTTAATTTTTGTTTATTATTTGTTTTAACTATAAAATTGATGAAAATACAGTATAAAAGTATAAAAATAAAGAGAACGAAGGATTATATGATTTTGTTGCATATTATATATAAGCACATGTTAATTATTTGTTTTATATGTATAAAAATAAGAGTTTGTTTCCGTACATTTATTGGACATTAATTTACTTGATATTTTTTATTATTTATTTTAAATATAAAATATAAAAAAATGAAGCTATATATGACTTTGTTATATGCAAACAGGTTGTTTAATATATCATTTATTGATATAACAATGTGATAAGATAATCATGAGACTTATTATTAATATAAAATGAATTAAATTATACCATATATATTAATATATTAACGAAGTTGTGGAAAAAAATTCATTTTGCTTACTGCTCGTATGATTCATTTTTTTTATAATGAAACAAAAAAATTATATTAAAATCAAATTTAATTATTATATTTAAATTTTAATAAATACATTATACATAATATTTATTACACAATACAATAACACCATATAGATACAAAATGAGCATAAATAACATACATACATAATTAATTTAATACATAAATCAAATATAAATTTTCAAAAATACTAAAACTTGTCTAACAACATGATTATTATTTTATATTAACACATCACAAATGACACAAACACTTTTTAATGTCAAGATATAATACATCTAGATTTTAATTTAAGTGATTGTTTTTATTTATTAGAAGTTTGACTCGTTTAAGTTAATAAAAATAAAATTTATAGATTATATTCATAATTTATGTTATTATTTTTATCCACTTCTTCTCTTCCTAATCTTTAGATCTACCCTTTGTGAAGGAATATATAGAGATATATTGCATGAAATTGTTTTGAACATATAAAAATATGATATTTAAGTTGTATAACATATGTACAAATTTAAATTATAAAAAAATTATAAAGAAAGCACGGATAAGTAGTATTTATAATAAAAATAAATAGGTTTGTTCTTGTTATTTTATAAATAAAATCTTATAATTAATTTGATTAGATTGATTTTTTAGATTTTATGACCATTCATATAAGATAAATCAATAAATATAAAATATATATATTTATAAATTTTAAATTTAAGAATTTTATCCTATAATATAATAATATATATTATTAGATTACAAGAATATTTGCATGCAATTTTGGTTTAACCTTTAATTCATTTGATTAGACAGTTTCTGGTATTATAAATGCAATTATAAATACGAACGAAAAGCTTTAGTTACCTATCCTTAAAAAAATTACTGTGTGCTCTGAGGTCATAAGAATTGGCCTTTCATATTTTTGTGATCTCTGAATTTAGAGAACAAATACTATTTATTTCTTGTAAATAAGATGTTATAAATACATGTATCGTATTCATAACGTATCAGATAAGAGTAAACATCAAATTTCAATGCTTTTGGCGGGTGCTAACATAAAGCTGGCTGTAGTCGGTCTTTGATCCTGACCGGTAACAGTAGATTTTTTTTTTTTTTATAGTTCATAAAATTTTAAAAATAAATTTATGTTGGAGGTTTTCATTTTATAAATTTTGTAAAAATCAAATCCATCTACTTTATAGTAAATTATTTTTATTTTTATTATATTTATAGTATTTATATTATGAATTAATATATTTATATTTTTTATAAATTATAATCTCTAATTTAATTATGTGTATGTAAAATAAACATTTTTTTTACCATAAGAAAATAAACATATTTTAATATTTTTTTAATAAATACATTATATTTATTTCATATTTGTTTGGAGTATGATATATATTTTAAAATATTTATTAAATAATTTTGATTTTTAATAAAAATAAATATTTATAAATAGAAACGTGCATATAATATATCTCATGTTAAATTTTTTTATTAAATCTAGGTTACGCTTGTATAAAGAAATCTTAATAAAAAATTATAGGTAAAAAAATGTTAAATCAATTTTCATCAAATTAACATTATAAATCAATTTTTAAAAGTTTATAAGTATGTTATACTTTTAATTTTTTTTAATATCATTAAGATAAAATTTATTTATAAAATAAGTCAATAAATAATAAAATCCATCACATCCACTTCTTTGCCATCTAAGTTGAACATACTTTAGATCATCACGTAACCTTTGTCATCCACATTGCACATACATTAGATCATATAATAGATTTTAAATCCACAACGGTGTAAGTGATGGATCTCACACTCCATGTTACATATTCTCTAATTAACACTATAATTTTAAATATAAAGTGATGTAGTTAAATTGTTCCTTTTAGATATGAGAAAAGAGATAATGTGGTTCTAAGAAATTGTCTCAAATTTATTAATGTATACCTCTTATTTAGGAAGTGCGTACAAAAGTTAATTCAATTTTATCTTTTTATGTCTCATATTTTATCAAAAATTAACAATCCTCGAATACGAAGTGAGGTTTCAAATGAACCCTTTCTACTTAGGATACAAGATAAGAGATACGATATTCATTTTAAAAATGAATTTTAAATTCATAAAAGTGAATCTTATCTTTACAAAAAAAAATGTGCATAAAAAAAATCAACTTTAAATAGAAGAAAAGTGTTACATTATATTACAAAGTATAAAAAGAAAACGATTAATTAATGCAAATAATTATAATAATTACATCTTATATTCATTGATGCGAGTGTGAGTTAATATTATCATAAATAGATATTTTGGGAATATTTTTCTATAATGTTATTTTCTTCTAATATTCGGTTAATCTATTGAGATCACCCTTCTTTTATCTGTGTTTATCTCGTTGATTAGATTATTGTTCATATCTTTCGAATTTTATTCAATAATTTTATAATAGGTCTTGAATCGGTATAGTTTTTGATTCACAAGGATTACATGACAAACAATACAAAAATTTAAGTTACAAATAAATTAAATTATAAACTATGTGAAGATGTGAAAGAGTACTTACATTAAAAATAAACCCTAAAATCAAGTGTTAGATACTCTACTTCTCTTTTGTTAGCTTCATAAATAAGTGAATAATAAGTACAAAAATCCAAAATAGTGGTATATATCACATTGATTCTTTTAAAATGTTGGTAGGTGTTGTAAGTTTTTTGATACATATTGGGTGTCAAATATATATGTTTTCTTCAATTTTTTTTTTATAAATGTCTACAAATTTAAAGTGTCAAGGATTCAAATCCATATTGTTAGGCATATATACTTATAAAAAATGAGTCCATGTGCATTTAGCATTAAAATTGACAACTGGCAGCTGAAGCCTTTAAAAACCAAATATGCTTTAGGAATCGACTGCTTCAGGACGTATTGTTATTTATTCTTAGAACTACGTTTGTGCTACACCTTACTTTACGATGTACAACCTGTCTGTTCATTTCAATTTTGTAGTTTTCACCTGAACGAAAGCATTATGATATGTTTTATTCGTTATAAAAATTCTGGATTTATCAGAAATGGGGAGGTTACAGTTCATTAACTTGAAGCTGGAGAATGACGCTGTGACTTGGAAGAAAGAACTTGAGCGGCTAGCCAAAAGCTTAGAGGAAAGTAAAACCCACAATGTTCTGGAACAAAGAGGAGCTAGCTTTGAAGGATGAGAATGAAAAGGTAAACATCCAAGATGAACATCTCTACAACATCGTTTTTGGTCAAAAACCTCCATTTGAGTCTTGTGTGAAATGAATAAAATTACCCTACTAAATTGATTTGGCTATTGACCGTATCCATTTAACAAAAGAGTTATGAACTGACTGAGTGGGAAGATCAGTACTACATCATTTTTAGCAAACTTTAGGCAAAAGAAACAACGATGAGGAAAAACTAATTTTGCCTAAACCTTTCCTAAATTTTCACGATGAAAAATGAGAATCTATATTTAGGCCAAAATCAGTCATTCATTCAAATATCAACTGCACTCCTAATAATCAAAGTTCTAGTATGTTAATATATTAACAGAAAATCTCATTTTAAAGAAAATAAAAACTTTATCTAACCGAATTGTTAGCTGTATTATTGTATGTTTTTAAATATAAATATATTCTCCCTTTCTCCATATTTATTACATAGTATTAGACTCTCAACGTATAAATTATAATAGATATTTTATTTAACTTTTTTGAAATTTTAATTTTAAATTTATGGTTTTTTTTCATCCTAATTAATTAATTTATTTATTTTTAAAATATAAAAATAAATTAAAATTTTAACTTAAATAAATTTTATTTTGATAAGTCATAAAAATAAATAATATAAAATAAGTACTATTTTATTCTCACTTTAATGCCACTATTATTGAATAAAGTTATCATTAATGAAATATTTTATAGTAATAATAATTTATATTATGACATATAATATTTATTATCATTTTTATCTTACTATATTATACAATTTGTAATCAAATAATTTACATAATAATTATAATATAATTCAATATAGTTGAATCCAATTGTCAACATGTTACACAATATTAAAGATAAATGTATATTTTTATAATAATGTGTTTTGTTTTAAAGTAAGACTGTATTGTACAAAATAAAAATTGTATGATTATGTAAAAATTTAATATCAATAATGAATGTGTGTGTAAACTTTATTTAACACTGAATTTTGCCTATTCTAAATTTTAATTATAGAATTACGTTTTTTTATTTTTTTCATTTTAAATTAAAAATAAATTATTTTATTTTTAAATTTTAAGAAAAATATATAAAAATAAATTAAATATTGATTTAAATTAAATTTTATAATAAAATTATTTTAATACGCAAGAAAATTATATAAAAATAAATTAAATTTATTCGATAATACTGTAAACTTTTTTTTATCAAATATTATAAAAAATAATTATAATACAAAACAATTATAACTTTCAAACATGCCGCTGGCTTGCTGCCAAAACCCTAACAAGATGGTATTCCGCGTTATTTAAGCACCTTACATTACATTCAAATTCCAGCCTCCAAAACCTTTCGGCAGCTTGTGTTTCTTACTCAGAATTCTGAACACTTTGTTTGGAGCATAGGTAGAATTTCTGGGCTATGATTAGTAATAGAGATTGCAGTTAGAATGTGAGATGTTCCAATCACAAAATTTACCCAATTCCAATTCCCTAGTATACGCCAATGCTTCACCTAAACGCAGGCTTTTGTGTCCATGAAATCTTTTTGAAATGACAAATCTTTATTCTTATATGAGCCTTACCTCGAATTCTATTAGAGCCCTTTTGTATATTGCTTTCTTTTTCAAGGTTCTGAATGTTGGATTTTTTTTTTTAATTTCTGTTTTTATTGCACTCGTTGCGTATTTGAGAAACGACAATCTGATATTGTTTCTCATCTGAGGCAACAGTGCTTACAGAAAACGCCTGATCACTTTCACTTTTTTGTATTTTCAGAAACATTAAATTTATGTTTCTGAAAACAAAAATGGGTTTAGGGATAAGGCAGCGGCCAGACAACCGTAGGGATGTGTATCCACAGATGAAGGGTTCTCACTATCCCTTTCTCGTCTACTAATACCATCTCATATGTCATTTTGATTTTTCTCGTTCATTCTTAATACTATCACTTTTGATTAAAATATGAATCGAATTTGACATTGAATGGCACGGTATTGTCTTGTGTGAGTATATGCTTGTGAGGCAAGAAGATAGGTATTTAATTGGAGCCATGACCTGTTCCGAGGTTAAGCCTTAGTGCATCAAATGTTCATGCTCAAAGATAAAATAACTTTTCATTAGCCGTTCTGCTGTGATATCTGTTTGGAACCCTAGTGTTGCTTCACTTGAAGCTCACTTATTTAATCACTTAGTGGAAGTGTCCCATGATCTTTAACCCCAAAAAAGTTGGTTCTGGATTAGTTACTAGCAAATATTATTTGGTTATAATAAAAAATGTTGTCAAGTTCATAGACTAGGACTAAGGACAATCCTTTACTTTTTCCCTGTCTTGAGTACTTGTGAAATTGCTGGTTTACTATCTAGAATCTAGGTACACTTGCAGGTTCCCTAAAAGCATTTCTACCCAACCCATCGGGCTTTAGAGAATAAAGTGCTCAATGCCTATTTTTAACTAAAAGTTTAGTTTAACTGATATATTGGTAGATGAATAAATTGTGCATTTTCAAAGTTGAGAGGTTAAAATGCACTAATATTAAAAAACAAAAAACCAATTTTTTATTTGCTTGTATATATTCCAGATGATCTGTCAGTCACTACTACAAAGTCACAGTATCTGCTGTCTACATTTACATGGTAGCTTCCATAAGGTCAGCAGTGTTATCTTATCTGTGTAAGTTAGACTTACACCATTTCTCTAACTTTTTACACGAATGATTTAATAAGTAGATCATTAATTACAATATATTATAATCGTATAATTTTTTATATTTATAATTATATAATCTAATTACACTTAATAATAATAATAATATGCTATATTTTTTAAGATTTATCTTAAACTTAAAATATATATATAAAAAATTAGAAATTACATTAAAACGTGCCAGAAAACATACCGTAAAAGCTTTAAGGCCATAGACGTGCGGTCCAGATTCAAAAGCCGACTAACAACACCGACCACACCACGTAGTCAAAAAGCCACACAATTTTAAACACGTCAGGTTCACCTAAGACGATGCTCAGTTGCTTTCACCACACGATTGGATAGTTAAATCGCACCTTCCCGAACAAGCCGCTTTTTGTCGCTATAAAATGAAAACATAAGCGCTTTTACGAGACTCGTAGAAGTGCGAGAGTAGGAGTAGGAAAAATTATGGAGAGTGTGGAAGATGGAAACATTACGCCGAGACACAACGGTTGTAGAATTCCAACGGCTATGAATCGTCCACCTCCTCCTCCGAAGAAACCTTTGTATGTGAAACAGAGAGATCCACCAAAGAATGGATATTTTCAACCACCTGAATCTGATCTTCAATGTCTCTTTGCCAGCAACTCTTCTACTTAATATTAATAATTCATTCATTTTGGGGCACTTGCTTACTAATATTACTTTTTGTATATTATGCACTATACATTTCATAAGTATCGCTTCCATGAGTTATAGTTCATGTAAAAGTTTTTATTTTTATTTTTATAACACAACAAATAGAGTAATTCTATTTGTATATGTAATTGCACCAACGTTACTAATGTATTAATTTTGTATTGTTATATGTTTTGATATTAAATTGGGATTTTGAAGGAATCATATAATATATTTTTGAGTAAAAATACAATGGGGTAGAGAATTATATGTAAAACCCCAACGGGGTAAACCAGTTTCAAATTAATTTTTGTTGAGATGATTTTAATTTTTTTTACATTTTAAATAATTTTAATAGGTAAGACTTATTTACGCAAATTTAAAGGTTTATATAAATTGAATGAACTTTACTAAGCTAAAATCCACCTTATATAATATTATAATATTTAGAACAGAGAGGGTAGGGTTTATTAGAGTTATAAACTTGTTATCAAGATTTCATTGACTTGTTCTATCTATGTGTAACATTTCCAGTTCTGTAGAGAAAACTGACAGGCTTTCTGTTTGCATCCACAAGATTGATGATTTGATAGTAGCCCATTATTAGGTCCAGTGCTTGAAAATTGCCCAGTAGTTGGTTCCACGGCTTGAAAATGAGAAATTCTGGATACATCTAGAAAAAACTCCAATTGTAATTAGAATCGGCCCTTGGAAATTGCCCATTCGTTGGATCCACCGTTAGGATATTGGCCTATTAATTGGATCCATTATGTTAATTTGGTTACTAGGCTAAAGTAAGAACGTCTGCAATTTGAGGCCCATATTAATTATTTGGTACACTAACCGAGATGCATTCTTTTTGATAAATAGGGTTGTTAACGGACAGGGATGTGATTAAGGATTCCTTTCTCTTTTTTGGTTCATGAGTTATAATTTATCTTCCTGTTTTTATTTAAATTTTTAGGACATATATCATAGGATCTACGGGAAAAAATTAAGAATTTAAGTAATATTTTAAATATTATTTTTTGTTGTTAATAGTTTTTATATTTTATTATAAATGACAATTTGTTAAATAAAGTAAATAATAAATATTTTATATAAAAAAAAGTTCAAATTTTGAATTAATAAATCATATTATATAAAAGGGAGAAAAATAATATATATATTTTTATATTAAACTTTATATTAAATAATATTAATAGCATTTTGTCATAAATTTAAAATAGTTACAATAAATATAAAATAATTATAAGATTTTAGATTTTTAGAGTTTAAATAAATATTCTTAATAACTTTTATAAAAAAATATTTTTGTTTTAATAGATTTTATAACATATTAATTATAATTAATTTGAGTTTAAATAGAATTAAATCTATAAAAATATTTAAAAATATTAAATATTTAAATATTTATTAAAATAGAGTATAATTTTAGTGAAAAATTACTATCTTTATCCTTATATTATCTTATATTTTAAAACATGAATCTCCATTTTTCATTTTTTGTCCACATCTTTGTCTATCCAACTATATAATCCCACGAGAATTTTGCTCTACACAAAATTAGCATGTTAAATACACAAAAATAATAAAAATAATATATTTAATAATTAAAACACATAGTTTAAAAAAATTAAACATATATATATATATATATATTAGAAAGACTAATTCAAAATTAAATCAATTCCTTATTTTTATCTATTTTAATTTTAATTATATATAATATTTATATCAATTTCAAACCTATTATTTTTTTTATGTTTTAGTGGCTTTATGGGCATTTAATTCTCAATTAAATATATATAAAAAAACTCTCTAATTGAAACAGAATTTTTTCTACATACAGTTAGAATTTAAACCGGTAATTTATATTTGTGCTCGGAGAATAATACTTTTCCCCTCAATATAATTCCGTAAACAATACGTGGTTAATCCACAATACCTATCTATATATGAATGCTTAGCCAACTATACAATTGAAATTGCTTAATATTAGGATTTCTAATTAAATACTATTACCATAAAAGTTAAGGAATAGAAACAAGTAAAAAGCGAATCGAAGTGGAAATATAAATAAGAAAAAATTACTAATTCTATGTTATCTGTCATTTCAATGTTGTATCATTTAGTAGTACCATGAATTTTATATGGAAGAAAAAGTTATCTTAACAATATTTTTTTATTATTATAATAAAAATATATATGTAAAATATTTATTTATTTTTTAATATTAATTATATCGTAATATCACCATTAATAAATAAAATTATCAATAAAAAATAATTTTTGTAATAATAGTAGTTTAAATTATTATAATATCCTTAAAAAAAATTTGATTCAGTTTGTTTCCATTTTTTTCATTGTTGTATGACATGCATGATTAATGCAAGGGCAAGGCTAGGTGGATTGTGGTGGCTACCGCCTCCTTATCTCAATAATTTTTTTTATATTAATTTATAATTTTTAATATTTTTGAAAATAAAATAAGATATTTTGTCCATTTTATTGTAATAAAATTATTATTATTATTATTATATATGAGTAAATAAAAATAAAACAATTAATATAATTTTTTACATTTAAAAAATAACTTATATTTATATATCTATCATATGAGATATATTTATAACAAAAAGTTTGATTGACATCAATTCTATATGAAATAAATTCTGAATTCGAGTCAATTTAACCCAACAAAATTTGGTTAGTGCAAATATAACCCGTAATTACTAGCATGAAAAATTCGATATAAATCGATTTAAATTTCAAAATGTCACTATAAAACAGTTGATGAGTTCACTATTAATTAGAATCAAATCATATTCTGTTACTTGAAATTTGAATAAAATTATTGTACTGGCAAGCGCCAATAATTGTATTGAGAACTTTGGCTTCTCTTGATGATATTACCTCAATTTTTTGGATACGAGTGTTTTCCAAATAAAATTACCACCAAGTTAACATTTTTCTCGGTTTAGAAGTTTAAGAGATCGATATTTGGTATTACATGGTATAGAAATCACACGAAAATAAGTAAATTAATATATTTAAAATTTATAATAATAAAAATAATATTTTAAAAATATTATTAACGTAGTTATATAAATAGGTTACTTGTTTTAGTATAGGTGGAATTTTTTGTAAAAATTTAATTAAATATATCTATATATTTTATTTTATGTGTTATTATACATGTTAGCGATACAATTTTAATATATTTATAATTTAAGTAACTTTATTATCATTTTATTATTTTTTAAGTAATTATGTCCATATTTATATAAATTATTAGTTATATATTAAATAAAAAATAAAAAATTTAATTCAAAATAAATTATATACATATATTTTAAAAAATAATCTTAAATAAATTATGATATATATTATCACATATTATAATCTATCATAACCGGTCATATTTATAATAAGAGAAAACTGTAATAAATAATACTAAATCAATATTTTTACTAACAAAGACCTACAATATTAATAATCTTTTAGTTTTAGTTGTAAATATGTATATTTTATTCGTATATATAATATATTATAATATTATTTTATATCTTATTTTAATAATTTTTTTAATTTATTTGAAGTCTTTATTTAATATCTTTTTATACTTTAATTTTTAAATTATATTAATATGTTTCTTTTATTTTTAGTTTTAAAATAGTATTAATTAATTAGTTTAATATATTTATGTACGAAATTTATTGTATTTGTATTATTTATACTTTAATAATTCCACTATTATAATAAATATGTGTTTAAAGTAAATTCAAAGTAAAAATCAATTTATAATTAAATCAATAAATTTATAAATCTATTTTAAATTTAAAATCGATTATAAAAAAATTAATTTTAAATTAAAAAATATTAAAAAATGAATTTGTAACATTTTAGAAATATATATATATATATATATATATTCTCGCTCCGCCATGTAAATTAAAATGAGGTGCTCTAGCTCTTATGCAGGGTAATTCATGTAGAGTATCCTTTTTTAACATTACTCTTCATCGAGAATTGTTTTGGCAACTAAATTTTGTACAGGTTAAGAAGATATCTAGAATTCATAAATAGAGAAAAATAAAGGTAGGGCTGGATGTGTTTTCCATTTGTATAGAGCAATGATATATTAATATAAATAGGGAGAGAGAAGCAGACTAAAGGTACGGACTCTTGGCTAGACCCGGACCAGTACTCAGCGAGATTTCGATTTCTTGGCTGTTTATTACAATTCGTTTTAACCCAGTCTAGCAATGTTTAGCCCGTGTAGTAGTTGGCTAGGGTTGCTTGGATCCTTTGTAAGAAAATACGGAATAAATTACAAAAAAGGAATAAATTACAAAAAAGAAAGAAAAAATTTAGATAAGATACGTAAAATTTATAATGATAAAAATAATAATTTATAAAAATATCATTAAATCATTATCTCCATTTTTTAATCTCATTTATATTAATCAACTATTATATTTATTCTATTTACATAATTAATTTATGTTTAACGACGTTAGATAATTAAATGATTATTTCAAATATATTATTTAATTATATAAATAATTTTAAATCTATCAATTAACTATATATATTATTATAAATTTATTAAAGATGTGTGACAACGTTAAATAAAGATTAATAAAATGTTATAAATAGAATAAATGTAATAGTTTAATGTTATAAACAAGAAAAAAATAATTCAATAATATGAACGAAACAAATATAACAATTCATTAGTATTTTTGTAGCTTTATTCTAATAAAAATAACATTCAGATAAAATTAAACATGATTAAATCAGATAGAGATTAATATTAAATTTAATTAAATTATCATAGTTCAATTTGAACATAACTTAATTATATGAAGTTTAATGATAGTTGATTAATTAGATTTTTTTAATATTAAAAATATATAATTTGAATATAGAAAAAAGTTATTTTATAATTAAAAAAGCTTAAAATATATTATTTTTATTATTTAAAAAATATAGTGCTTAAAATCTTTTATTTATCTTTGTGCTAAAACAAAATCTATAAAGTTCAAGAGTAAATTTTTTCTTTTTTTAATTCAGCAGAGATACTTGTTATATTCTATATTTTATAACATAATTAGCTCACTTTTATGAGTATGATGCATTAAAAATTTTAAATATATAATTATATATTTGGTTGCAAAATTATAAAATATAATAAAAGTAGCACGATTTTGGAAAACTTTTGTGTCACTGGAAAATATGCGTCTAAATCATAGCAAATACATAATTTAATATTTTAAATTTTAAAATTATTAGTTTTAATATTTTTTTTATGTTAAATTAAATAATATTTTTAAATTTTTAATAAGTAAGAAAAATATAAAAAATAAATAAATATATTTGACTTAAAATGAAATTATATATATAGTTAAGAAAACTACCGTAAACAAATTATATGTATGGAGAATTAACGATCAACCATAAAAATATAAAGATGATTTGTATTTCTCTCTATAAATTAAATATTATTAATTTGAATCTATTCAGTCATTTCAAAATTAGAGCAGGATTAATGGAGATAACTATTTTGATCATTATGTATAATCTATCTTAATGTACAAACTCACTCATTAACTCTTTTAAACTAAGAGCAAGAGAATCTAGCTCATATCCTAAATATAATCTCTCTAATGATGGGGATTGTGAGATTCGGTGGAATTAAAGGAAGACAGTTTCCTTTTATTTATTTATTTTTTTAAAAAAATCAAAACCATTTCACTGTTTTATACATATTGGTTTACTTAGTTGGAATCGGTCTACAATGATTGATACCAAATTAAATTCTTTTGGAAAAGTTAAGAGATAATTGTATAATTAATTGTCGTTGGATATATACAATACATAGATTAGTAAATTAGGATGTGATAGTGTGAGTAATGACAAAGGAACTTGGGATATGCCAGATTCGAAAAGATGACAGAGTCGTAGGACTCACGAAGGAGGATAAGAACGTAGGCCCCACTGATGCGTGAAAATAATATTATTTGTAAACTAATCAATGAATGCTTAATTTGTCTTCTACTCACAAAAACTATTTGCCATTAACGTTTGAACTTGCATTAACGGGAGGGACTTTTGTTTAAATTACTCTTAATATGCAAAGGCAGCTTTTTGAGTTCTTGTTGCTGCTTCTTCTGCTTAGGTGATGATGATGAAGAGGACCATCCGAGTCACCATCCTTTTGTAAATTAAAGTGCATGTTTATAATTTTATTTAATATATTTTTACTAGATAATAATTTTATTTAATATATTTTTATTAAAAAATAATAAAAATAATTAAGATAATATTCTTACCATTTTATTATTATTTAAAAAAAAACAATAAAAGTATTAACTGAAATTACTTCGGTGCTGTCACACGTTATTGTTTTTCAGCTGCAACCCACCTGAGTAAACAGAAAAGGAATCTATCACTCGTTCCCTCTCTGAGTAAACAGATCGGTACAAGTAACATCCCTCATGTTGTTCAGTTTTTCTTATCTTATGCAATTTGATTTTTATAAATTAATATATTTTAATCATTATTTTATTTTTAAATATTTTAATAATTTTTTTATTTATTTAAAAAAAAAATGTAAGTTAAATTAAATCAAATATTATTAGCATAATTGTTTGATATTTGAAGACAAAAATATCCCAAAAATAAATCATAAAATGTTTATAAATTTAATATTTAAACGACTGAAATATATAAATTTAAACTAAAATTATTAATATATTCAATTCATAAAAATAAAAATCACCATTACATTTTTTTTTCCTTCTACCATAACCGATGAATAGAAATAAAAATAAAATGGAAAAGTATAGAGTAACAAGAGGGTGTTAAGTGATAAAATATTAATTTAAAAAAAAAAGTAAGTGTATATATATATATATATATATAACGTAAAAAAATATTTAAAAATAAAATTAGAGGGTAAAATATTAGTGAAAAGAAAGAATCGCATAGTTTATTCGTCCAATGTTATTTTGTTGGCCTCACAAAAGCAGTCAATGTAAGCATGATGAATAACTTATAAAATCGACAATGGCATTTAGTAATGGCGGTGGAATTACTAACATCGAGAGAACAGGGTGGCTGCAGAGTGAGATATATTGCTCATTTAAACATTTAAAGATTGAGATGAGAAACAAAAGGTAGATGGCAAATTACACGGTAAACAAAAAAATCTGAGGATGAAGAGCATGTCCGTACGATGTGGGGGAAAGTGTGTCGCATGAGTGAAAGGGAAAGATGAAGAACAGAGTAATTAGAAAGAGACAGAGAGTCCACTTCTCCTTGTTGGACGCTTATTTATATTCCATTCACTCACTCTACTCCTCTCTGTATTCCCACTTCTTTCATCATCCCATCAATGCCACCCAATCAAAACTCTCTTTTTTGTTTAAATCTGTGTGGCTTTCATTGCTTTTATTTTAGGTAATTACTATTTTACAGATCAAAAGTCACTCCAGTGAATCAATAGTTGTAAGATTGATGTTTCAATCTCAATATATGCATATACGTGCATAACGTTGTTAAAAAATAAAATAAAAAAATTCACTTTTAACATTTGCCTAGAAATTTGTTATTTATTTTTAAAAATTAGAAACTTTATATTTAAAAAAATATTCTTTATTATTTTTATATTATATGTAGAAGAGATTACGTAATAATTTTTATTTAATTTAAAGAACGAGATCATTCAACCATTTATTAAAAATTATAAAAATTAATTATATTTATATTTCCAGACACAAACTGCAATAATTCACTATTAAATCAGATACTATCTACAAAACATATATGTATTATGTTGTTTAGTTTTTAGGAATAAGATTATTTAAAAATAAACACAAATAAATACAGCAAAGAATCGTACTAATATTTTTGAGTGGATATATGAGAATGCTTTTTTTCCTTTTCTTTATTTTAAAGCAGTTAAAGCTGCTATTTAGTCATCCCTTTTCTATTTAATTTGTACAAAAAAAACCTGTTTAATTTGCAGTATCATCTTATAACGTACACTCTAGTTCTCTCCCCACCCCCAACACCAAAAACAACTTTATTATAATGCGTTGCTTCATTCTTTTCCTTTTTGAATAATATTGGGTTAACTGGTTTTTACAAAGAAATTATTTTGCTTCATAATTTGTGAATTAATTACTTATTTGCAAAAGAGTAATTTACCATATGATATATATGCAATATTCTTGAAATTTGCTATTTTGCCCAGACACTTGCGGGGAACATTAACATCAATAGTTCTCTCTTTGTCCATCTGATCTGGCCCCCTCCCACCCCAAAAAAAAAAAGTATTAATTGCTGCTTACTTGGAAAATTTGTATGATAGTGTTGATTGAATTCTTTCTTTAGCATAATTGCTAATTTATGTTTCATATGCAACTTCAATTATTTGGTTAAGTGGTTCAAAGAAACCATATATGGACAAAGATGTGGTTAATCTCATCCAAATTACTATAAATTTCATAAAGAATATGAGTAAAACAAGTGAATGAAATCTATCCACTAAAGATGCTTGGTTGGTCATGATCATGATTCTTAATTGAAAATAATGAATTTTTATCCTTAATTATGTTTTAAAGATAGTGCGCTCGTTACGTGTGTAAGTTGTATATAGATAATCAGTTCAATTTTATAACATAAAATTCTTTTAATTTTATCATGTTATAAAAACAATCAATCTAATTTCATTCTTTTTAATTTGATTAATTTACTTTCTTAGCTTTGATACATGTGTAAAACATTATCATTAAAATAACAAGATTATTTATGCCTTCAAATAGTTTTTAGTTATGTGATTCTTTTATGCCTTCAAATAGTTTTTAGTTATGTGAT
Organism: Hippophae gyantsensis; assembly: GCA_030763125.1. NCBI lineage: Eukaryota > Viridiplantae > Streptophyta > Magnoliopsida > Rosales > Elaeagnaceae > Hippophae > Hippophae gyantsensis. The sequence goes on from CM061033.1 coordinate 53,180,187, forward strand.
TCTTTTGGATGTAAGTATATATTTAAATTAATTCACTTCAAAATATTAAATTCCATAATTATTATAATATTAGAAGATTTAGTGTATTCATATCTAGTTGGACATAAATTATTCATGTTAAACAAGATGATAACTGGAGACACGCATCCAAGTTCGAGGCCTAGGTTAATTCTATGGCGCCTCCAAATATACTTTATGAAGGTTTACATTTATCAAAATAAGGATTTTTTTTAGGATCCCGTTGTCCTGGCACATTAATATAACATAAAATGTTAACATATAATCTCCCACCTAAATTAATTTTGAGGAAAAAGTTTAAATTTAATGTGTTTGACGGTAGAAATAATATTTTGAAGAGTGAAGTGATTACATGCTTTTCTTTTTGTTTAAACCAAATGTATTATTTAGTATTTTAGTTTGTAAAATGTATTTTTAAATCTATTTACTTATGAAAAATATGTTATTTAAGTCACTTTTGATCGTGAAAAATATCAGATAATAATAAAGTTAACTTTTTATCTAATTTTTTTATTAAATATAACGAAATATCATAATGTGTTATATGTATATTTATATTTTTTGATAGATATATACATAAAAAAATTAATATTTACATAAAATATTATTAAAAATTTTAAGAAATTTTTTCTTGCAAATTAAACAAATTTCTATTGTCTAATAACAAAAATCACAGATTAAAAAAAAAAAATTTATTTAAGTTTGATAGTAAGAATTATTAAAAAATTTGCGTAATTTTTTAATAAAAATTTACTTCATCAAATATATGTCTATCAAAAAATATAAACATTCATGTGTTGCATATATTATTCTGTTATATTTAATAAAAACTTAAATATGAAATTAAATTTATCTTTATCTGACATATTTTTTCCAAACAAATGGACTCAAAAATATATTTTTTAAATAAAAGTACTAAACAACCTATTAGGTCAAAATAAAAAAACTTGCACACAATTTTACTTACTTTTAATAAAATCATGATACAATTTAATAAATCACTAAGATAATTTGGTTTTTAAAAGACCAACGAAACCACATGGATTGATAGTGAAAGGCAACTGAATGATCTGGAAAAGAGAAATATAGTTACAAGTTTACGGAACAAAAAGTTTTGGAATTAAAATTTTTCTTTCAAATTTAAACAAATTTTCTAATATCAAATATCACACTTTGAATAATAAAAAAATTATTAAATTTAATCGAAATAATTATTAAAAAATTGAATAATTTTTAATACTTTATGTTTATAAAAAAATATAAAGATTCATGTGTTACATATATTATTTTATTATATTTAATAAAAACTTAGATATATAATTAATTTTATCCAAACATTTTTTTATAAATAGACTCAAAAAAAATATTTTCTAAATAAAAGTAATAAACAATCAAATAGGTCAAAACAAAACAACTTGCACACACTTTTACTTATTTTTAATAAGATCATTGATACAATTTAATAAAGAATGAAGATAATTTGGTTTTGAAAAGAACAAATAAACCACATGGATTGATAATGAAAGACAACAGAATGATCTGGAAAAGAGAAATAAAGTTATAAGAACAAAAGGTTTTAGTTTGATGTATTTGATTGTAAATAATATTTTATGTTATTATTTTAATTTTTAATTCTAATACTTTAGTTTTAAAATTAAATTTTAAATTTTAAATTTTATTTAAAAAAATGTAAAATCCTTTGATAACCATTTTCTAGTTTCAATAGTGGAAAGTAGAAATTCAAATTTAGATATTGGTTTTTTGATAACCAACTCTTAATTTTCAATTTTTAATTTTTTAAATTTTTAAATTCAATTTTAAATTTATTTTTAATAATTTTTTATTAAACTTATGCTTTCTAATCATTTTGAATATAATTGGGTTATTTATTTTAAGATCAAGAAATTGAAGAAAAAAAAATTTATATCCAAAGTTACCTTTTTTATTTTTAAAAAATTTGATGAAATTTTAAAACTGAATTTCAAAATGAAAGAACTAAAATTAGAAATGAATATAAATGTATTTAATTTAAAAATAAAATTGTTACATAAAAATTGGTATGAATTTCACACTAGCACTAGATAAAATGTTCTAAATTATTAATACTATTTAACTAAAGCAGAATAATATATATCAAAATTCTATGTTACATTAGCATGTCACTAGAATGTTACCATCTTTTATTAACTCGATTAATTGTCTCATGGTAAAAATTACATTTATTCATTTTTAAGTTACATATTACAATCAAATTAAGTATCATTTAAGAAAAAAAAAATTGACCATAGGTTTGTCCGAGTAAAAATTAGGTGTAATGATTACCATCTAAATTACGAACTTAATTGAAGATACAAGTCACTTTTTAATAAAAATTTACTATTATTTTTTGTATTTAATTACAAAAATATTGAATATTATTACCATTGTAAATAAATAAGTTATTAATAATAATTTAAATTTTTCATAGTTTAAAAAATATATAAATTTATGTAAAAAATATTAACAAAAATATTCACAATAATAACAAATACGATACAAACACATACATCATGTATGAATTTCCATTAACCAACACGTTTAAATTCTAGCGTATATATAAAAAAAATTATTTTAGTCCATATATTATAATTCTTCATCCGTTTTCATTCATATACAAATTTTACATTCATTTTAGTTCTTATACTATCATTTTTTATTATTTATTTTCATCTTTATATAAATATTATATCTGTTTTAGTCCATAAAGTATCAAATTCATCATCCAATTAGTCTAAACATCAATTTTTAGTTATATCTAACCTAATTTTTTGAAATTTTATTTTTAAATTACTAATTGAGATATTGAATGAAAAGTTTTGAAAGAAAATAAAATGTGGTTGGACATCATTATTTATTATTTTTGATTTTTTTTATAGAATTTAAAATAATAAATAAAATTATTATTATTATAAAATATAAATAAAATTTAATCATGATGTTATAGGCATATACAAAGTCATATGTAAGTAAAAAATTAGTTTCATTATATTTACTAAAAAATTATTGTTCAAAAAATTCAATTCTATTATATTTAACGAAAAATTTATGTTCAGATTAATAGGTTATAAATTTGATACTTTAGAAATTAAAATAGATGTAATATTTGTATAAGAACGAAAATGAATAGAGAATAACATTATAAGAATTAAAATAGACGTAATATTTGCGTATTGAAAAAAAAATGTACAAAGAATAACAATATAAGGGTTAAAATAAATGTAATATTTGAAAATCTAAAATGGATGTAATGTGGATTTAATCTAAAAATTAGAGATGGAAATATCCATCAATTAAAATAAATAAATAAGGTGGTATATAAATTGTTATAGTAAGGGTGAATATTTGAGAAATCCTTGATGGGAATGTATCTATGTAATTTTTGTTTGTTTGTTAAGTAGCACGTATGAATGTACAAGTAAAAAAACATAAATGATTAAAATGCGTGTTAATGTAAAACACCACTTGCATTCTAATATTTGATCTGATCCAGAATTAAGTAACTACCATTAATATATATGGTTTGCATCTGAGAAACGAGCAATTATTCATTCATTCTGATATTTTATCAAAACCAATAATATGCTATTTTGTACGAAGGGGGAATAAAATGATTTAAAAATAAATAAATTTTTTCTTCTTCCTGCTCTTAAAATGACTTAAAAATAATAATTTAAAAATAATCTTTGAACAAATATTATTCTTCTCTTCTTGCCTTTGTAATATATATTTTTTGAAGAGTAAGACTTTATCTCCCTTTGCTCGTTCACACTATTCAATTAATATACTGGTAACAAAAACGATTAAACTGTCAAAGAAAAAAATATATAATAAATTGTGACATTTTTCTTTTCTTTTCAGATATTCAAAATCTGGTGATTCTTTTTTTTTTCTTTTTTAAATAATTTGATTACTCTCATACCAAATTTATTTAGAACAAGACGAAGAAATAAGAGAAAAGATAAACAAAATGAGAGAAACAAATATATAAATGAAGAAAAAACTAATAATTATATTCAATTCATTCTTGTATACTATGAAATTGCAGTGATATGTAATATTTATCGAGTTAAAATAACAAACTAAATAATTAATAAAATTTGAAATAATAATATAAATACCGAAATATGAAAATATGAAAATTTAAAAAATAACTGATTAATATCTTAAAAGTAATATAAACAATCTAAATAAACTTTAATTTAAATAACTATTATTAATTTACTTAACGTCAAACCACACGAACCTTTTCATTAATCGAAATGGCCAAGTGAGTTTACTACTTAGAGTTCACTAATAAAATAACAAGAGAATATTGGTTTCGTTAATTTCTGTAGCAATCTTTTTTGGGAATTAAGCCATAATGATAAAAGAAAAGAATTAAGATTTAATTATACTATATAATTTTTTTTATATATAGAATTATTTTTAACACCTAAAAAAATATATGTTTTTTGATATTTTAATAAAATTAACATATTTTTTTTAATAATATGTTAAAAGTGAAATTAATCGAATAAATAGGTTATTTATACATGGATGGAAAAATTAATTTTCATAAAAAATATTATATTTACATTTTTAAAAATATATTACACATATTTTATTTATATATCATAAGAAACATATTTTTTAAATAATTAATTCATACAAAATTAAAATGTAAAGAAAATAACCACTACTTAAATTAAGATGAAAACGATGGACATTGAGAAATTAGAACCCGTAGTTATGGATTATTGGGGAAAATTATTTATTATTGGTGGAGTTAAGTAATGATGTTATATTTAAGATGATAAGATTAATTAAATATAATATTAATGAAACTTTATCTTTGAAAAAAATATAATTAATCAATGTTTGATAAAATTAATAACATCAATTAATGTGATTTAATAAAGAGTATATTAATTATACGAGTAACAATAACAACTCCCAAGTGGGATTATTCCTGCTTATAATTAGAGTGGACATGACAAGTGGAAACAAGCTTAAATCGTTAAACTTGATGTATAAAATTATATATACACGTAAGAAGAATTAGGAAAAACATTAAGGAAAATGAAGTTACTAATTAATAGCTGAAAGGAGAAAATTATAGCAAACTTTGGGTAGAATAATAAGTGAATTGAAAGAAGTAAACTTTAAGAAGTTATATATACAAATTACAAGAGGCATTAAAAAATTTTCTTTATGTGTTAGAAAAAAATATATGTATATGTCATTTTTAAACATAAAAAAACATATTTTTTAAGTTATATAGATATATGTTAACACTACATAGGAGTTGTTAAAAATAAAATTTTAGTGATTATAATATTCAATTAAACTAAAATAAAAAAGAGAAGTAATGAAGCCCATTAATTGGATAATACCCTTAATAAGAAAATATTAAGAATCGAAAAGAGGCATATTAGGAATGGGAACGTACAAGCAATCCCTTAAAACCCTAGAAGAGTTACAAGAGGCATTAAGCCCATTAATCAGGGTCAGATGCTGTCAATTTCCCGAATTCGTTTAAATATTATACGAGTACCAATAATTGGATAATTGAGATAAATATATTCATAATTTCATATACACTCATCAACGTTATACTCATTTTCATATTTACTTATATTTTTGTATTTATTTATATCTTTATAAGAGAATATGTACTCATAAAATGCTAATACAATTCTCTAATTTGGCCCCCCAATCCACTTGAAAGAAGAAAATGAAAATAGACTACCCAACAAATTACTCATAAACCATACTCTAACCTTAACAAATTACCCTGGTACTTGCCTACTGGGTAGGCTTTCATTTTCTAATTCCTTAAATATGCCCTATAATTATGATTCTCTTCACAGCTGTGGAATAGAGACCGAATCAGAATTATTAAAGTTATTAAGTTTTATTTTTGACTGCCTTAGTTAACTACTTCTCATTTTTTAATTTATAATAAATTTACATTAAAATTAAATGTGTTAAAAAATAAAAAAATTAAACAATATTTAAGAATAATATTGACAGTTTTTATTTTTTCTTTTAGATAAATAGCATAATTTATTTCGATAGTTTTTCATTGTGGACATTTTTGTACTTTTAAATAGATACAAAATAAATAATATATTTAAATAAGTGTTTAAAAATAATTAGAATAAAAATTGAAATATTTTAGTTCTATCATAAATCATTTATTCGTATAATTTTACTTTAATTCTTAAAAAAATAAGTTGTTTACAATTTTTTTTATCCAAACTAAAAGCATGAATGAGAGTTATTTTAGGTAATTAAACCAAAACCAAAACACCCTTAATTTTTATATTTGGTACCATGGACTACAATGTGGAACTGTTGTGGGAGTACACAAACACAAACGACACACACTCACTATCTCTCTTATTCATTACTTTCTTACTCTTTCCTCCTCTAAAGTTCTATATATATGCCCTCAAGCTCTCCTGGATACCTCCGCTCTCTTTTAACCCTCCTCTACTTCACTTGTATATCTTTTCCATTATAACTTGATTATTCTTCTCAGTTTTTCTTATGGCCTTCGATTTTCGGGTTTTCTTCGCAGAACCCTAGATAAGGATAATAGTTTTTCTCTGTTTTTGTTTTACCAAGTGGGTCTTCCGTATCTCATAAAACTAAACATGGGTGTTGAACTTTTTATTACTTTTTTAAGTATCACGAAACTTTATTACTTTTTATTTTATTTTTTTATTAGTTTTGTCTTCCCTCTTTAATTTTTTTTGAATATCTATACTTATCTTTAATGGGATGTGATTTAAAATTAGGGTTAGGGCTCCATTTCCTTTAATTTCAACTTCCTTCTTTTTTTAATTTTAATGTTTTGCATGGTGGTGGAGGTGGTGATGATGATGATAACATTGGCCAGAGGAATATGGAGGACACAGTCGCTATTTCCAGCTGCATCATCATCAAGATTCACAAAAGCATTTTGGGAGAACTCTGTGCCTGTGGGGTTGCCTTTTGCTGTTAATCCACACGATCGATGACCCCTTTATGTATGCCTCTGAGAATCTTGATGATGCTGCAGCTGCAATCAACGGCTAACAATTTTTTTGACAAATAATTATTCATCTAGACCCTGCTGAATTGCTTCCTCTAAGATAAGATGATGATTTAAAATTATAATTTTAAATAATAACATTTTTCTTTAATTACCTCGTAAAATCTCACTATGGATGTATAATCTCAGGTGTGCCACTGCCACCCCAAGTAGTGTACAGAAGATCATAGAGTTGTTTCGTTTTGGAGCTCCTCGGGGTGTTGCTGTGATTGATTTTTTGTTATAGCTGATATAGATCTCGATCTGTATTTTCATGATCATTGAGTTGTTAGATTTTGGATCTGTTACCAGCTTCTTCTTTTTTGTGTCATATATATAACATGATTTTTATTGCTTGTAGTTGTATATAGAATATGAGATGACATGGGCTTTGCTGGTAAATCTTATAGGCTTCTCTTTATATAATTGGTACTACGTCTTGAGGCCACATCTTTGAAACGGTGAGTCTTTCCTCTAATCTATCACAACTCTTTTCACCAACTTTTTTCAGATTAATTTGTGTTTACTCAACAAATTAAAACTTAAAAAAACTATATATATGTATTGAATAAAGAAGGAATAAGCTAGAAACTTGAGTTGTTTGATTGACTCATGGATTTAGGGTTTTTGTTCATTTGGGACTAGTTAGCCCTTGTTCGTAATTATTAATAGTCATCTATATGCCCAACATCTCTTATTTTTTGTGTAAAAAGAGATATCACTAATTGACCATATAATTTTTTTGGGCAAAAATTTGCTTTATAATTTATATGCACATATATATGAACTCCCGATCCATAATTTTTAATCTTCTTTTTTCCTTAAACAAATAGTTTTAAATTTTTAAATTTGCACCCATAGCCTACTACTAACCCAATAATTTGTGAAGTTTTATTTTATTGTATTTTCATTGCAATTTTAATATTTTTGTCAGTCGAGAGACAATATTTCATTAAAAAAACAATGGTAAAATTCAACAGATAAATAATACAAAAAAAAGTAAAACTAGATGAAAAACTAAGAAACTAGCAATTTTTAAACATCTTTAGGCTCCATCTTCAACTTCAAATTAACATACATCATTAAGAACCAAATATGTAACTAATTAGTATTCAAAACTAGCAATAGGGGTCTAGGGACCATTAGTATTCAAAACTAGCAAAGTTTATCCGGGGTCTAGGGACCAAAATATCTAGTCAAACCAAAAGAGTCATGATCCTTTTCAACACCACACATCTCAAATCAAAAATCTAACAACTACAATACTACTAAAAAACATACTTACGTGACTTTGATTTTTAACCGTGATCGTAGTTCTATAAACATGTTTATAAGAAAAACATGTTTATAAGAAAAACATGTTTATAAGAAACGAGGTATTAATATAAGGTATCATAGACTATTACCTATGACTTTAGTTTTTATCAAAACTGAGACAATAGGGTATGTCTATTGTCTTGCGTTATTGAAAAACTAGGTCATATGGTATGTAAATTGCCTCTTTTAATAACTGAGACAAACTATCTTAATCACAAAGTCAAATCTAAACATAAACCATATAAAAATAAAGTCTTAAAATCATTGAGTGTTTTAGATTCCAATCGAATCCAACACTAAAGCAACCTCTGCATGCTCAAAATCAACCATAGAAACACTTAATTAACCAATATATTATCAAAGAAAAAGTCCAGAATGAAAAGCCTCTTCATGAAAAAAGTGATAAAAAGCCAAACAATCCAATAGCACTAGATGAAGATGCTAACAAACTAAAGTTCATACATATCAGTGATGAGAAAATTATGAAGATAGGAAACTGGCATGGATGAAGGTGAATTAGAGGAAAATATAGATGGATTGATGTGATTGAGAAAAGCACTCAAAGTCGTAAGCCCCAATTCAGGAACACGATTCCTTATTTTGCAAACCAAATCAAAATAGGAATTGTTCAAACGAAATCAAGAAGCTATCTAGAGAATACTCAAAAAAATGGTGAAAAACAAGTGTGTGGATGGTTTGCCGACATGTGAATTTGTTATTAAAATTCATAAGAATGAGAAATCCTAGCATTTGACCAGGAAATATATAGAGCATTAGCAAAACGCCGTCAGAGCTTGAGAGATGCTTCGACTAGACTATAATTTTATTGAAATTGAAAACACTACAAAAACATATATATCAAAGGAAAGGAGAGAAGAAATCAAATCTTGATGGAGAGGAGTGATGGAATGGAGGCAAGAATAAAACCATAGCAGTGCAAATTAGCTTACTCTCTTTTCATAACGCGTAATTATTATTCATTTTCATTGCACCTTTGACCTTTCAAATATTTTTGAACTTTGAAGGTAAATTTTTTAAATGATTGGACATTCATAATTTATATTCTTCACTTCTTCAGTTTTTTATCTGCTTACTTTTTTTTCATTTATCTATTTCGTTTGGGATTGATGTCTTATGAAGCTAGCTGTATAAGTTTCTAATTTTTTTCAACAGATCATGTCTATGAATTAGAAAATGATATCTATCACAAATTTATCATAATTACAAAAAAAATTCAAAATTTCATTAACAAATTAAAAACACAACCTATGGGATTTTCTGCTAAGTCATTCAATCACATCACATCAAGATATTTGTGATATCTCAAAATTTGTTATATCTATCACTACTCTTATGAATTTATGTAGTCAAGGTTGGTCTAATGTCAGACAATGGATGCATTCGTGCCCTAGCATGGCAATTACATGCCACATCCGTATTGAGTAACTTATTATGCCTAATGTCTGCATTAACATTAATTATATTGACTATTTATATGTACTATATACCTAATTGTATGCATATATATTGATTATTTTGCTAGCTAATAATCATGCATTCTTAAGCAAATGAGGTTAAACTTGGCACAAAGCTAGCTACTAGATAAATTCTTTCTAGTTTCAGGTTGTCTTGATAATGTGTAATCACTAAACAATAAACACCCTTTAGACCTAAAATTTAAACATATTAAGTGTCTTCACGAGGAATAATATAATTTCTTATATTAAAAAAAATATAATAAAACAAGTTAAGGGATGGAATCAAGAAATTAAATGTGTTAAGTCCTAGTTAGGGATTCTGTTTTCGTTATACTTATAAGTTCTTAGTAACCCTTCTCTTTAAGAGTTCTTTTAGAGAAAGTTAGGTCATTGATTTCTACATGCATGGTACTAGAGTTAGTTCCTTGACTTCTTCGATTCTATCGACACTCAATAGCTTGGTGGTGCGCTCACCCCCGGGTTTCGCCCATCTAGTACCGACCAGGACTACTAGTCGAGGACTATTTGTCAATGTGAAGAGGGGTTTTTAAGTCTCACATCGATCAATTACTAAACTTTCGTTGTATATATAAGTTTAGGTAACTTTTTATCTAACAATCTGAATTTTGAGATAGAGTTACATGGATATATGATTAATATTTCTCTTTTGCTTAAGTGTCAAAAAAGCTTCATAGTTAGGTATAAGTAAACTTTAGTCAAACTTTTCAAAATATAATTATAGTGTTTTCTATAAATATTTTTAACTAAAGGACTAAAATTTCATGTTCTTAATCACTCAGACATACTGGTCTATAGCGCAACATCTAAAAGTACTCTTGTTTATGCTTTGATTGCCAATTAATACTTAATAGAATGCATGTAATGTATCCAGTGTTATAAAGCGAAATATATTGTATTTGATGACCATTGGTAAGAACTTGCCGAGGAATACTGTTTCCAATTTGGGTACGTAGGGATAGTAACTCAAGCTTATACTATAAGCATGCACTTTATTAATGTAGCCGGTCTAAAGATCGATAATTTGACCCAACAATTCAGTATTTTACGGGTTTCGATTTCGTTTGGGTCAATTTGAGATAGACCAGTTTTGGTTACACACAATTCATTGCATAGCCCATTTTAGAAAACCAGTTCGATTCAGGTAAGATTTTTAACTGTTGTGTATTTATTTTTTTGCAAATATTAATTTCTTGACTTTTAAATTGAATTATGGCTCAAAATCAAGGGTTAACGATTCGGGTTACTGACCTACAGTTAATACCCGTATCGATTAATATCAAAAAGTAAATTGTTAAGTTCAATTTGACATGCAGGGTCAATATAGGAAATTTCCAGTTCGACCTGAATCCAACGGTGTTATCCTTTATCCATTCCTACAATTTTGTTTCTGTATATATTATCACAACCAGAGTCATTTCTTGTATTCGTGTCACATTGAACCAAATCATGAATACTCTATAGGCCATAGTTCAGTACTAATTGCTTATGAATTTATGTTTAATCTTGTTTTTTAGATGTAATTTTTTTTATTACATAAAATAACACCCTTACAACTTTTAACCATAACAATAACATAATAATAATATTAATCTTGATCAATTTAAACAAAATTTAATATTGAATAAACTTAAATGACATGAGTTTAATTTAAATGTGTTAAATGTGAAATTTTTAGAATATATTTTTTGTTGTGGTAAAATATACTAACTAGACATACAAAAATACTATTTTTATGATTATAAATTTTAAATGATATTATAAATATTATTTTTTCAAACATATTAATTCATCTATTTATACTATATATATAAAAACTAAATCATTCATTACACATTTGGTATAAAATAGACCACATGTTTTATTGAAAAGGGGTTTCCCAAGTCCAGTAAGTAGAGGTGGATATATGTGGTAATGAGGAGCATGTATCCCTCTTCATTTGGTTAAAATAAATTTTAAGTGTAAAATTATGTAATTTTTATGAAAGTTGAATTACATTTAACATGTAGTGTCTCTTACCAATTTTATTTTAAGCTCATATTTTAAGTATAAAATATTCTAAACTCAATTTTTATGTGTAAACTTAATTATTTTTTATTTAAAATCCAATAAAATTGTTACAAAAACCTCACATTTTGATAGTTCTTTGATCAAAAAATTTATTCGTAAATTTTTAGCAATAATTTTTAATTTATTTTTATTTATGACTTTTCATGAAATTTTTTATTAATTATTTTTCAACGCTCTCTCTAAATTTGAGGACTAGATCTGCCATTATATGTAAGTGAGGCCTCTATCCTTTAAAATATAAAATAAGTTTGTTGCTATGTTGTATTTCAAAAGAGGCTATAGGATGACTAATATATTAAATTATTATTAATTGAGTAAGGTTAAAATAGAATTAAAATTAAATTAATAAGATAGAGAGTTAAAAATTGCACCATTTTTACTGGGGTTGTTGAACGATTAAAAGAGCCATTAAAATAACAATTATAACACTCATCAGTGAAAGTATGTGCAAGTCACATGATACATTAAATTTAAAATGTTCAAAAATTGGTTATTATTTTTGACATTTTTTCTTAAAAACAAGATGACACACTAATTCTAATCAAACCACATGACTAAACGACCAAAATACGTTATTTTAATGACTTAAGGAGCTATAACAGCTCTTTGTTCTATTTTATAGTATTGAGTGTTATTACTCTTAGTTATTTTATAATTTATTTAAGACTTATTTTTTATTAATTAAGTAATAAGTTATTAGTATTTAAAATATTAAGGATTATTTTTTAAGCTGTATGTAAATTCTCAAAGATAAAGGTAATAATAAATTTTAGAGAAAAATGTTAGCAGTGACCCAAGTCTCTTAAATTAAGTGTTTAGTCTATTAGATTTAAAAATATGTTTTTTATTCTCTTGGTTTTAAAAAAATGACTTAATTAAAAGAAATGATAATATTATAATAATATTCTATTAAAATTATATTTTATATTAAATGATTAAAACTCAATTCTTTAACAATAATAAAATGACAATTAATATGAAATATTTTCACATAATATTTGTTTTAATATTTGGTTATCAATTTTTATTTTAATATTTTATTGATTTTGTTTTTTTAAATAAATATATGTATTTAAATAATTTTATATTAAAATATTATTATTCTATATTTTTTTTAAAATAATTTCTTATTAAATTTCTTTTTTTTTATCTTTGTTAATGAATCATGTTTCATCGCGTTTTAATCACTTGTATTAAAAAAATTATGCTAATACAGGAATCACTAAATTACTAAATTATACTATTTATCCAATATTGGCTTATATTCTTAAAATAAAAGACTAAAAAATATATTTTAAAACATTAAAAATTAAACGTATAAATTTCATAATCTATTACTTTTCTGATAACTCTTTCTAAAATTTAATATAAAATTAATTTTAATATTCCAATTACTCACCTACTTAAGACCATAACAACAATATTATAGTTTTATTTATAAAAAAATTTAACGGTAAATTAATATTAACAAACTAGTTATAAACACTTAGGTTGAGATTAATTTATTAAAATATTAAAAATAATTATTAATAATTTTTATCTTAATTAAAATTTAGTATTGTTATTATTATTTAAAAAATTAATTATATAAATAATATTTTAAATATCATTTGGGATAATTGTTAGTATTTTCAATACTCATAATTTATTACTTAATTAACAACAAATAAGAAACAATTGTCATTATTTTAAATTCTAATAATTTATTATTTTAAATAATAAAAAAATAAAAATTATAAATGAATTATACAATAACCGAGAGAAAAAGGATAATAAAAGTAATTACTCTAAAATATTAGAATAATTTTGTATAAAAATTTATAAGATGTAATTTATATTTTTACATAATATACATCATGTGCAAATTTTGATAACAAGTTTTTACAAGGGTGGACTTAACCAAACCAATACCCATAATAGATTTTTAGTCAAAAAGCCGATAAACATTCTGTTCTGAATTTTTTATTTTAATTCATATGTGAAATATTTATTCACATCATATAATTTTTAATTCTCCCTAAAACATTATATGTTTATGCCACCATACAATTATTATTTTTTATTTTTATTTAATTTTTTGCTAAGATTCTGTTGTGACTTCTTTGTAAATGAACTGAATCTGGTCTTCATTTTGAGTTTGTAAACCGCTTCTAAACTTGTATCCTTAGGCCTAGATCTAATGAATGAATTGCGAAGGCCAATATAAGATTCTTGGGCTTCGCCGTTCGTCCACTCCTTCAGACAAAAATAAAAGCCCTTCTGTTTATATCCAATTGACCATTTAACTGCTCTTAATATCTCTTCTTAAGCCTCAATATTGTTTATAAAATGATTGATCCACAAGTAACTTGGAACTTAATCATTTTATATATATATATATACTTCAACAAAGACTTTTTCATTTCTATAAATTGAAAGGCCAATTTAAAATAAAATGCATGCTTATAGATACACTTGATGTGCTTAATTAGAGAATTAATTAAACAACAATTAATGGAGACAAAACACCATGTCACCATGCATTAATGTGAGTATGTAGACCTTGTTTTTTAATTAAGCCCTCCAGCATTTGGCCAAATTTAAACATCATGTTTATTATGTGGCTCATAATTTGAACAAACTTCAATGCATGAAGAAGATACTTCAAATTTTAGTTTCTTCAAAGTGAAGTTACCTTTTAGTTCAAATCATCTTGGCATGTGTTTTTTTTCCCTCAATTACTCCGACAATCGGCTTTTGAAAATTCACAATCCTTTTTTGGTTGGTTCAACTTTCACAACCAATGCATGTACTCGCAATATTTTATTTTCTATTTTGATAACTACTTTGCATGGACTTACGTGAAAAAAATGAATTTGAGTCTAAATTCAATGGTGGAGTCGGATAGTTATTTTTGAGTGATCTGATATATTATTTTATAAAAAATTAATAAATTATATACATAATAATCAAAAATATGCTATATTAAAAATTATAAATATAATACAAGTATAATTAAATGCTATTAAAGTAATTTATATGATGTTTTAAACTATAAAATTTATCCATTATAACATAATACTAACAAATTTATGTTTCCATCTATTATAAAGATAAATAATACAATACTAGTAAAAGGTAAGAAAGAATAGAGAAAAATTAGTAACAAAATAAGATAAATAAGTGATTTTTTTTTTACTTAAATAGATTTAAAAACATAAGAAAAATTAATAATTATATTATTTACACGTAATTGAATCTCGAATTTTATACGCTCTATGTACCTAAGTAATTTATATTACTTTGTTTCTCTTTAATTTCTTCTTTTAAAGTCCTAAGGTCTAATTAATCATTGGCAAAACACTTATTTCGCCAAATCTGTTGAACTTTGAAACAATCTGAATATGTAATAAAGAAATCGATTCTGAAAGATTGGGTTCACAAAAAAAAATTAAAATTGGGAATTGATCGATGATCATTAACATGTTTATCTTAGAACCCATGATTTTAGGTTAGCAGAGAAAAACAAAGAGACAGCAAATCTTCACCATTTATCATGATTTAGATGAATTATGCATATATCTACCAGAATGAAACAGCAGACCAAAATTAATTAAAATAAATCATATTCATTTCAACTAATACGATTTTTTGTCGCTCCGATTCATACATATTGAAATTGTTTTACATAGTTAGACAACCTTGAGAAAATTATGGTTCCCATGTAACAAATATTATATGGGAAATAACGTCTTTTGTCCCCTTAAAGATCTAATTCTCTCTTTTTTTCACCAAAACTTTGACTATATTAATTTTAGTTGGGCATGTTATAAGGTTTCTTCTTCTTGTTCCTTTTCCCCCCCTTATATATCCAAGTCTTTTGGGGTGCTTTTTAATTTTAATTAGCTATTTAATTAAAGTAGAAAATAAAAATACCTTTAATTACAGCAAAATTAATTTGCATTTAATAGGAAAAACATGGTATGACTTAAGTAAGGGATCTGCTTCTCATGTTTATATAGTAATATATTTAAACACAAAAAAAAGAAGTGATTTTGACGTTGAAATGATCAAAAGGCACAATGATGTTTTCCAAATTCCAATACATGTATTTATGGATCATGGATGGATAATGTAGTATCACAATCTTTCGTAAGCAGACACTTCTGCGCCGCAATAGTGGAGATTTGCTTGTTGTGATAGGGAACTGAACTTGTCAATGCCACTACTATGTGTAACAAATACTTCACAAATGTCACAGTTTCTCATTATACATTTATGTAAATCAGGTTCAAACTTGTATATACCAATAACAACTTCTTACATTATTTGAAATTATCAAATAATGATATTTTCTTTTTTAAAAAAATACTAAATATATATAAATTTAAACTTAAATTAATTATTATGTGTCAAGTGTCAAAAAAAATTATTATGAGTATAAATTTGTGTCCTAATTAAACATTTCGGTTACTTGATAGGTATTAAGTTTTATCAGAATTCATCGGTGAACTGTCTTCTTAATTATATACCTAAGTATCAGAATGTATTAGATATACTGAATTGTAGTTAAAGGAGAAAAAAATGCGAAGAAACATGAACGAAAGAAAAACTAGTGAAGCTGAATTAGGATTATTATAAATAATTTAACTAATTCATGCATGATCCAAGATTCCACCTATTTATTTCTCTAATGGTTGTTAGACTGATTCCTAATCATGTGATGAATCAACTTGATTTCAAAATTGTTTTCCTTTTTTTTCTTGAGCTCTCTATCTACGTATAATTAGTTGCTGGATCCAGAATCTTTAGACTGATCAAGACCTCAATGTTAAACAGAGCTTAAATAACTTAATTAAAGCAGTAAACAACAAGTTTAAATTTGAACTCCTGAGAAAATCTTTACATATAATAGCTAGTGACATATACATGTAATAAAATAAAGTTATCTTTATTATTTAATTTTTTTTTAAATAAAGTTGTAAAAATTGAAGACAAGATATATTAATAAGAGACTTGTAACATATAACATGTAATATTTTTTTCTAACTAAGAATGCATGCATGGTTTTGCATATTGTTTTGCCAAAAATATAGCCACTAAATCAGTGAAGTAAAAGGTAGTAAGCAATTTACAAATATCACTAACCTTGAAAGTTTAGATCTTTGAGAAATCTATAAAACAATTCAAAAGCACTTTGATGCTCTTATTTGGGGTACATTAATTGTCGTGTTCGAGGCCCACGTTATACGATAAATCTCTTGCTTTTCCATGTAACTTGGAATTCCAATAAAGCTAACTAGCTGTTATTTAAAATTAATAATAATAATAATAATAAGAGATTATGCATGCAGAGTATTATTTATATATATTTGAATTGATTTCTCTAAAAAAATTCCTGTCAATGTTTTACTCCATAAGTTTTCTTCATGTTCACGTTAATCAGGAGTTACACGTTATTTATAAAATTGAATAAACTTTAAATTAAATTTAGATTTTTAACGGAATTAGATTTAACTTATATATAATTTGAAATTTATTCTTAACAATTTTATCGTGATTTTGTTACATTATTTCTATCCGTGTGAATGAAATCTATTAATTTTTAATTCAATAAAATATTATTAAATTATGTTAGATGTTAATTTATATCATATTTAAAATATAAAAGATCGTTGATCTTGGATTCGTAGCTGGCAAAAAAAATCATTTTTGAGTAAACTAAAGTGATGTTTTGGATCAGTGATATATACAAATTACATTCATTTAACCACACGACATATTATTTATTATTCGTGTAATATACTACTCAGTAATTAGAAGCTATTTCACGTATATATTATGCGTATGGATTAATTAATTTAGCCAATTATATATCATCGATATAGTCTCCCGAGTTTTACATGCTATCACTTCTTCTGTTTCTACGTTGGAACTGGTATGATCATAGTTTTCTAGAAAATATGGGCATTTTTTTCATGCTAATTAATTAATATTTGTCTAAATGCATTTGTACTATTCAATTTAATCGATTTAAAACCCTCCCTTACGCGAAAGAATTCACTTTTATTAATTTACTGACAAGAAAAGGGAAAACATGCATATTACTTCTCATCAAATACGGCAATAAAGATTCTTTGAGATTCAACTTTTAATACCAAACTTTAATTAAAAAGCAGCTTTTGTTCATTTTAAAAAACCAAACCTTTAAGTAACTATTTCTCAACTTACCTAGCTTGCTTTCTCATCTGTTAAATACGAAAAATATGATATACTTGTCTCTATCATTATCTCCTCACTGGAACTTGAGTCTTTAAGTAGTTAAATTCCCGAAAGTTATGTGAAAAAGATGTTGCAATATGTACACGTAGATTACAATTAAAAAAACAAAGAAAAGAGGAGGAGATAAAAGGGTAATCGAAATTTGATATTTTTGATAAAAAAATATATAGTTTCTGCTGTTTTGTGGGAAAGTATAATTTGGTTATCTGTTTTAAAAAGTAACCAAAATCTACTTGAAATACTTAGAAGTAAATTTTTTAAGGATAAAATTGATATTTTGAAAATATTTATTTTATTGTTTTAAATAATAAATAAATAAAAATTAAATATTAAAAAAATATCATTGAGAATATCCGAGATAAAAAGAAGATCTATAATGTAATTTTGAATAAACAATAAGACGAAGTATCGTTCAAGTTTATTATCTTTAACGAAAGTTTATTTTAGATCCATACTAATTGGATGAGTAACACAAGTTTGTTATCTTTATAAAACGATCACATAAATCTATTTTATAAAAATAATTGACTTATTTTGTCATAATTTTTGTAAAAGTAGAATAATACAAGTCTATTACATTTAAAAAAGACTTCTAATAGGCTTGTATTTAGACTAAAATATACTTTCATTAAAACTAGTGAACTTTACTTATCATTTTTTTCAAAAAAATATAATTATTCAAATATTGACCGATGCTATTTTCAGTAAAACAATAAATATTTTTCAAAATATCAATTATTACTAAAAATTTAACTTAAATCTTTCTTATGAGTTTCAATGTTTCTTTTAAAATAAAATAACAAATTTATATTGTCTCATCAAATAACGTAAACTAAATTGCATGTTTTTCGAAGATAATAAACTTACCACTACCACAAGAAATACATTTAGATACAATTACATGTAGAAAAAATCAATAATAATCTTACCTAAATATTTTTATATATAATTATGAACATTTTTTAAATGTGTTAGTTTTAGATATAGTTGTTACTTTAACGTTCACGATAACCATGTTGTTCCCTTAACTATTTGTGTCGTTTGTACGTTGTTCAATCTCTTTTGTTGTAGTGCCTCACGTCATTATCGTTCTTAGTGTCTATTGTCGTCCTTATCGGTGTCATCCCCTGTTTAGCTCTAGTATTATATTTCATTTTTTTTGTTTTAAATTTTATTTGTCAATTTGTGTGTTATTTTGTATTAAAATTTAATTGCAATATTTTAAAAATATTTTGTGTTCTATGAATGTAAAATATGAGTTGTTATATAAAATGTGATTTTTTGAAAAATCCTGATCATTTTCATCGTTTGAACTAAGAATGAAATGATGGGAATTAGTTACAAAATATTTAAAGCATGTTAATTTGTTCATATGTTATAACATATTTATTTTTGTAATATTGTACAAAGTAATATAGATTAGAATCTAGATATTTTAACATTAATTATTGGCATTGAATTTAAGGAAGGGTTAAAAAATTTCTTAATTTTACTATTCAAAAAACAAGTAATAATAAAATAATTAGTTTACGTTGAATACATATAATTATAAATTTTCAGTTAAAGGAATGTTAGATATCAGCATATAAATAAATATTGATAATTATAATATTATTGTTTATTTTTGTAAAAATTATTGAACTCTTGGGTTATCCATACTTGCAGTGTTTTTGTTGATTGGTTTACTCACTTGAAAGCTCTCGAGAATTCAAGATTTAATCACCCGATAAATTTATTACTTCATTAATTTATATATTAATTTATAATTGTTGTTTTCTTTAGTAATAATTGATTATTACAATCTGTTCTATTTACATGTTAATATTGTAGTGTTTTCTTTAAATGATATCAAGATATTTCACGTGCATTCAACCCACCACCTACTTTTCAACCTATAAATTCTAATTAACTAGTATTTTATTTTTTATAATAACTAACCAAACATCAAATTTATTAGTTGAATTTTAATTAATATATATGTTATGTTAAAGGCTTCTATTCAAACTAATGGTATCGAGTGTGGTATTTTTGTGATGAGATACCTTAAGAATATTGCATACTAGAAATCCTTTTACATAAAGTATTTGATTTGTGTTCTAGTTTTTTAGATTAAGTTATTCTAATAGTTATATTTTCTTATTGTGTTAATTTTTTTTTATAGTATTGACATCTCGAACTAATTAAAGTTCTTAAATATATTGTAATAGGTAGTTAAAAACATCATAATTTTTGAATATTAGATAAGTATATACTATTAATCATTAAGTTGAATATATATATATTTTATATTTTAATATTTAATAATTAAATTAACTTGTGATTGTAACTGTAGTGGAATTTATTATTTTCTTAAAATGTATATATTTATTATATTTTATATAAGAAAGGACAAAAATATTAAAAAGAAAAAAATACCCTAAGTTCTTTATTTAATGAAAAAATGACACTTAATATTTATTTTTGTAATAATTTAGTCGTGTTATTATGAAAAATTGATTGTATAAAGGGAAAGATAATTTTTTTTATTTTATGTTTTAATTTTTTAATTACATTAGATATATATTAGTATAACTTAAATATACTAACCGAAAGAATTTAAGAAATTTAAAATAAAAGTATAAAAAATATGAAAACATAAAAAAATAGTTATTTTTTATTGTGTAGTTATTTTTTCATTACAATATGATAAATCTATGATAAAAAATAAGTATATAACTTAAATGTTATTTTTAAAATAAATAAAAGACCTTTAAAATCACATTTCCTATAAGATATGATATTTAATATATGTTGGAAAATAATATAATAAAATATTTGGATAAGTTGATAATTGTACATAAAAGTCTCGTGAAAAGATTATAACTATACCTAAAATATTTTACATATATTTATTGAATGTAACTAAATATCTACGAATATAGTTACAAAAATTTTAGGTACAATTAAGTGCAAGAAAAATGTGCTAATTGTATCTAAAATATTTTAGATATAATTAATAATTTTTTTGATAAAATTGTTAATTATACTGTAAATAATTTAAATACAATTGTTAATTATATCGTAAATGTTTTAAATACAATAACTAAGCTTACAATTGGATTCGTAAAAATAAAATATAGTTAAAATATTTTATGTATAGTCAACAACTATACATAAAAGTATTTTTCCTTTTTTTGTCTAATATTTTTTATCCAAAGAAATTGTGTATATGTAAATACTAGTGAAATTTTAATAAATTTTAAATTACATTAGTTATATTTTTAATTAAGAATCAAAACTCAAATATTTTATATGTATAAATAACTTATGTATCGTTAAAAACAAGCTTCTTGGTATGTATGTAAGAGGAAAAAAGTTTTTCCAAAAATGTCAAAATTAAACTAAGGAGAGAAACCATGCGAGTAATAAAAATACACTTTTCTATGGGACTAAATTAATGAAATAATTTTATTTTTAAATAAATATAAATTAATTATATTTATATTATAATAAAATAATATGTGCATATATATATATATATTATGAAAACTTATTGATACTTATTAAAAATGAAATTCCAACAACAAATATAATTATGCTATGTTTAGAGATAGAAAAAAAGTATGGCTTACGTCGAACAAAACAAAAATTATAACTATTGATCTGAAAGTATTCTAAAATGACTATTACTATTGAACCATGTTATACCTCATTTTAAGCTTCAACTCATAAAATTAAAATTATGGAACGGGTATCGTTATTATCACTAAATTGGTGAGTGATAGAACTCCACTCCAAGAACAAATTAGCGGTCGGCATTCGAAACAGGCCGCCAACTAAATTTCAACCGCGTGATTATTTCATGATTGGATATTTTATTTTTATGAATTAAATATTTAATCATTTTATTTTAAATTGATATATTTTAATTATTTTATTGTTATATTTATGAATAATTATATTATTTTAAATTAATTTAATAATTTTATTTTTGAGAACTTTTTTTTCAAACAACTATTAATATTCTATTAAGAAAGTTAAATTCTATAAAATTTAAACTTTTTCAAAATAGTAATAAAAAAATAAAACTATTAAGAAATAATTAAAATGTAAAATATATTAATAAAATATCTAAAATACATTAATTTTTTTAAAAAATAAATATATTAAATTTATAAAAAATTAGTAATCAATTATCATTAATTCATATGAGTCTTTTATCACTAGTAATGAGTACAAGTATGAGCGAAAATAATTTTTGATATAATGATATTCAAATTGAATTATAAAATCTTTACATAAAATCGTTAAAAAATTATTACAATTTAGAGATGGTTTTTATACGTGTGTATCGATTCAAAAAAGTTATTAAAAAATATTTGAAAAATAATAATTTTTTTGTAAACATATTAATGTAATAAGTATATAATTTAATTAAATAAATATAATTAAATTCGAATTGTATCTGTTATTTTACGTTCGATTAATATCTTAAATTATATTTATCCTAGAATAAAAATTTAACCGATATTATAACCAAACACTCAATTTTTTTTTTCATTCCTAATTTTCTCTACATCGTTAAGTTACTTTACACAAGACGGAAATTCAGGAACCTCTATTTTCTCATTCTGTAACATGTTTATTTTCAATCTAAAACGCTCTACCACAGAAATATCGATAAAAAAAATATCTTTACTACAGCGTGAGTATAAGTTATAACTATACTAAAACAATTTCATTAAAAAATATATAAAAACAAATATATAAATTGTTACGGTTTAACCAAAACTATACTACACATCATTTTTGAATGTTTGATTATGGACTTTTTTTTCTTTTGACAAAAAGAAATATTTTTTTGATTTAATAAATATTGAATAGTTATATATTTTTAAAAAAATATTTGTGTTGATATTAAATTAATTGGGATGAAATAAGAAATTATAACTTTAAAAAAATATTTGTATTAATATTAAATTAATTGGGATGAAATAAGAAATTATTACTTTACTCCTGTAACAATAAATATCTTCTCACCGAGCTCGGCGCATTTACACACTTAGAGTTCCTGCATCAATTACCTCACTCAATGGGTGTTGGTAGGAAGAGAGCATTATAAACGATTATATTAATAACAATAGTCATTTATATTAATTTTAAATATATTTAATTAATAATTATCGATTATAATATTTTACTCTATTATATTATTTAAAATATTAATATTAATATTTATTTTTTAATTATTTAAAATATATTTCTACTAAAAAATAAAAAATAAAAATAAAAATAAATAAAACCAATTTAAATATTTTGAGATATTATGTATTTTATTATTAAAAATATTTTTTATATAATTATATATATATATATATATATAATAATAATAATATTAATATATAAAAGATCTCCAATAAATACAATTTTGTTGTTATAATAATAAGTATTCTTATTCTACGAGATTATAATTATATTTAAAGAAAAAAAATAAATTTAATTATACGCAAATAAAACTTTGTCTGAATTAAGTTAGCCTATGACGTCTGCTTTGCAACATCCACCACATTACAATAGTATTATTTTACATGAAAACGAAAATATTTTGGAAATCATTTTAGAAAAATATTATGGTGGGCCTATCGAGACAAAGAAAGGCCCAGGTGATACCCACTGCCACGCCCATTTCTTTACTAATCTAACTCTCCCATTTATAAATGCTGAAATCCACCTCCTACACAGTTCTAATTATTCCAAATAAGCCACTGTTTTCACTTGTTTATTATTCTATTTTCTTTTTCTTGCTCTGTTTTCTAAAAGCAGAACCAAAAGGCACCAAGTACTTCCAATGGCTTCTTCTGTTTCTACTACTACTAGTGCTCCTTCAACCCTTTTCTACTTTGACGAAAAGTGCAAGCTCTCTAAGAAAGAAAGCTCAACAAGAAGCCGATCTCGTAGTTGTCCTCTCATGAAGACTTCCTCTCAGAAAATGTGCTCGTTCTCAAGAAAATGTGCTCGATTGGTGAAGGAACAAAGGGCTCGCTTCTACATCATGAGGCGTTGTATAACCATGCTTATCTGCTGGCGTGACTACAGTGATTCATAGGAAAATAAAGCTGGGGATCTAGAGAAAGAAAGCTGTCCCATTTTATTTCTTTCTCTCTCATCTTTACGTTCTTCTATAACTTTTTGGGGTTTGAGAGGAACCCAGTTCACTACTTTGGTTTTTTCGTTGAGGCAGCTAGAAGGAGTAACATGAAGAAGAAGAAGAAGATATGTACTTGTACATAACAATGATTTTTCTTTTTTTGATCTATAGGTTGGAATTTTTTTTAGGACCGTACGTTAATCTCCAATCCAAGGGGATTAGGTTCTTGATGTCATTTTCAGTAATGTTCACCTGAAAATAAATTTCTAAATGGAAGGAAAGGAACTAAAACTATGGCTTTCTTCTCAGTATTTAATGACTTCCATGCTTCTCTTTTATCTTTGCGAAAATTACCCCATAATTATCGCAGAGGTAACTAAAAATGTGTTGGTTATATAGGACGTATGGGTTATTAAAAATTATAAATTAAAATATTTTAATTACTTTAATTATATAATTAAAGTATTTGTTTTTATCATAATAATAATAATCATTATTTTTAGTTTATAAAAATTTACAAAAAAAATATTAGTTAAAATTTTATAAAAATAAATAATATTTTAATAGTATTAATTAAAATTTAACTAAATATTATTTAATAGTAAATAAATTAAAATAATTATAATTATAATTTAAAATAATATATTAATTTTTTAATAATAATAAAATATTGATTAAATATAAAAATATTTTTATGATGATTATAAATTATAATTTATTGTTTTTGCATAATTACTTTTTATTTATTTTTAAGACAAACCCGATGGAGAAAGAGGAATATTCCATTAGTCATTGCCGCTGTTTTGGGAATTGGGAGTTGCGAAACCGACGAGTTCTAGCTGACACCGATTGCTGATTATTTTATATATATTTTTAATATATTTTAATTTGAGACAAGGATGTTTGAGATTAATATAAAAATTGGTGAAGAATCGGCTGGAAAATGCATTAACGTGATGTGCCAGAGACTTCTTGAGTGCACATAGAGGCAGCAGAGATACCCTTCTTCCATCTCTTAAGATATTGAACATTTTTCTAAAATATAACAAAAATAATTTATTTTCTGTTTTCTAAAATATATAATTAAAAGTTAAATATAAAATATTATTTTGTTTCAAACGTAATTAAATTTGATACGTTTATATTTAACTATATTTATTTAGATATTTTTATTTTATAATATATTCTAATTAAATTACACATCAAAATATTATTTTTATTATTATAAATTTTTAAATTTTTAAATATTTTTTTATAACAATTACTGTTACTTTTTAGCTTTGAAGGGAAAGAACAGATAAATATATTTCTAAAGTTACTATCTCAATCACGTTATATTTCTTACTTTAAATTTTATTAGGGGGTTTGAAATTTTTTATTAAGTAAGAGAGAAGGGTTATTCTCATGGTATAATCTTGTAATTTATTTTATTTAAATTTAACTAATATCAACTAAAATATTTATTCTCATGGTATAATCACCGACCACTTTGACCAGTTGCCCTACTCTGGGGTAATTTCGTGTTTGATTTTTTTACTGCTACGGTTAGGTAATGCTGCTTGATATGTATTTATACCGAAAAAAATATCAAGGTGACGTTTGGTTCGTAGAATGAAATTGAAATCGGAATGAAATGAAAAATGAAACAATGCTGGTTAGTTTGATCATTGAAATCAAATTAGGAATCGGAATTATAGTGTTTGGTTTGCCATTGACATGTAATGAAAAAATTGTAAATGATCTTAATACCCCTACATGCTATAAAGTTCAAATAATATCATTTAATTGTTATTTTTTCGAATGACAAAATACATTATTGAAATCATTATTTTTTTAAATAATTATTACTTAATTAAAAAGAAATATATTATTAAAATTATTATTTTTCTAAATATGGTTTAGGGTTTTGAGGTTTGGGATGTGGGATTTAGGATTTAGGGTTATATTTGTGGGTTAAGGTTTAGGGTTAAAATTATTATTTTTCTAAAAAAGGTTTAGGGTTTTAGAATTTTGGATTTAGGGTTTAGGGTTTTAGGATTTATGTTTTAGGGTTTTGGGATTTATGTTTTAGGGTTTTGGAATTTGGGGTTTAGGGTTTTAAGATTTATGTTTTAGGGTTTTGGGTTTTGGGATTTGTGTTTTAAGGTTTAGGGTTTTGGAATTTGGGGTTTAGGATTTAGGGTTAGGATTTGGATTTAGGGTTTTGGGTTTTGGAATTTTGGGTTTAGGGTTTAGGGTTTAAGGTTTAAGGTTTTGGAATTTTGGGTTTGAGTTTAAGATTATATTTTAGGTGAGGGTAAAATTGAAAAAAAAAATTTAGATGAAAATGGAATTATGATTACCAAAAGGGGGAGAATGAATTATGATCCTTTCTTTTTTAGTAATCGATTTCATTCCGTTCAACCAAACACACAAAATAAAAAGAAACAATTCTGATTTCATTCCATTCTATTCCCTCAAACCAAACATGTGGGTAAATGCTAAAAAGTAAATATTTGGACTCATAATGGTACAAATACTATGTTCTAATATATGAATAAAAACTCTTAAAAAATAATAAATTTTATTTTTTAACTTATTATAATTAATGTTAGTAATAAATACAGTAAATTTATTTATCTTTAGCCATAATCATTGATTCATATTTTATAATTTAAGTAACATTTGGTTCACAGAATGAAATCGAAATGGAATGAAAATGAAAAAAAATTTGTTTGGTTTAACCATTAAAATCAAAGAAAAAATTAATATTATAGTGTTTGGTTTACAATTAGAATGAAATAAAAAATATCGTATATTACCTTAATATTCTTATATTTAATAAAATTTAAATAATATTATTTAATTATTATTTTTTCGTCAGACAAAATGCATTATTAAAATCATTATTTTCCTAAATAATTATTAATTAAAAAGAAAATATATGATTAAAATTATTATTTTTTTATATAGGTTTAGGATTTTGAATTTTGAGATTTGAGATTTAGGAATTTAGGATTTAGGGTATATGGTTTAGGGTTTTAGAATTTGGGATTTAGTATTTAAGATTTAGGATTTGTAATTTTGGGATTTAAATTTTGAAATTTAGGGTTATATTTGTGGGTTAAGGTTTATGATTAAAATTATTATTTTTCTAAATATGGTTTAAGGTTTTTGGATTTGAGATTTTTGGGTTATATTTGTGAATTAAGGTTTAGGGTTAAAATTATTATTTTTTAAAGAAGGTTTAGGGTTTGAAGATTTAAGGTTTTGGAATTTGGGTTATATTTGAGATTGAGATAAAATTGAAAAAAAAATTGAGATGAAAATAAAATCATGATTACTTAAAAGAAGAGAATGAATTTTAATTTGTTCTTCTTTAAGAATCGATTCAATTACATTCTAATTTTTCAACCCAATCAAATATAAAAATGATAAGAATCAATTCCGATTTCATTTTGTTTCATCCAACCAAACATAACATTAATATCGAAGGTATTGATACTCTTTTAAATAATAATAAGCTAAATATAAAATATTTTAATCAAAATAAAGAATTCTTTTTTCAGTAAATAATGAAACGTTTTTGAAATCACAAAATTACTATGCTTTCTACACAGACAATAAACTATACAACACCCTAAAAGAAAGAAGGTTAATGTAATAATATTTATTAATTTACATAATATAATTGTATAAGCTATTCATTTAATTTTTATTATTAATGCAATTAATATAGAATAAAACAAGTATTAATCAATTATTATTGGTGCAATAATAATTTGAATTTGAGAATATTATTATCCAAAAGACAGTGAAAATATCTATCTTTTATTGGCTGAAGATTTTTTATACCATAATTTATTTATTTTTGCTGAAGATTAAAAATTGAATTTAGTTGTGAAATACAAGTCCAAAAACTTTCAGAGAATAACATAAAATTAATTTAAATATGTAAAATATAGGATGTTTGAGAAATAATTACATGAATATAAATAATCTAATTATTTCAAAGTTTTCATGGAATCACTGGCTAATTTTAAAAAAACCGTAACTTTCTAAATTTATATAATTACAATAATATTAAAGTGTAATTAATTATAAATTTTAAAAAATATTTTATATATTTTTATTATAATATTAAAGTGAAAAAAGTTGATAATAGTATGTCATTATACAAATAGGAAATACAACTAAAATTAAGTTAATTTGTTTTTAAAGAAGTAAAATCCAATATAATTGTTTATTAGGTGTTGGGTGTTCTTAATTATAATCAAATAATTTTATTAAATCATAATTATTAGGTTAGTTATATTAATTTTATAATTTTTTAAAATAAATATTTTTTAAGGTTACGTGATACTAATTATATTATTATAAAAATTAAGTATTTTTATACTTATATTTATTAAAATAAACATTTTTAATGTTTCATAATTTTTACATTATAGTGAGTAATTTTCATAGGAAATGAATGTAATAACTATAGACTTACACTGCTTGAATTAAATAATCAATATTGTTTTCATCGTTTATTTGGCCAGTCTCGTATCAAGTTGCATCGGCTGCCCGATGGCTTCGAGGGTCACTGTTATCCCTTTTCCTCTTCCAAATTCCAAATTTCAATAATATAAATATACGAATAAAATATATGAATTTAAAATTAAAATTTAAAGATAATAAAATATAATTTAGATTACTTATTAGATTTTTATTTATATCAGTATGAATGATTATAATATGTGGTAATATATATAATATTTTATTATTAAAATAGAAGTATTTAATTTATTTTAAATCAAATTTTTTATTTTATTTATATATGATATTTTATATGTAATTAATAATATACGTAAATATAAACATAAATATTTAAAAATTGAATAAAATAATACCTTAAATTATGGATATATTAAATTTTTATCGTTAGTATATATAATAATACATATAAAATAAAAACGTGGATTCATCCAATTAATTTTTTTAGAAGGTTTAGCCCCTGTCCCTGCCACAGACCACAGTATTATATGTGTGTACAATATTACTATCTACACATTAATCTTTTATAATTGAAGTACAATAATGAGGTAATAGAAAACTCTCTTTTAGATCAATAAAAGACGCTCATTGATGGTTTTGATCATTTAAGAAAAGAAAAGAGAAAAAATTATAAGATTGCCATTTAAATGGATAAAATGGGAAATTTATATGTTTTTATAAATACAAATTCTTTTATAGATAAAATAATACTATGGGATTTTAACTTGTAAATTTGTTCGGTTCACACTGTAAACAGACATTTTTGGTATAGAACTTAATTTTTTTTTTAATGACATATTACATATTCATACAATCATTTACATTAGATGTAATGCTCACTTCTAACATATCGGCGGGTATGAAATTTATGATAAAATCTTTCATATAAGAGGAATATTAACAATTGGTGTAACACATATATCTTAATCTTTGATATTTTTATAAAAAAGGAAAAAATGTGAAAAATGTGAAGAATTCATCGGCAACTAGTAGTAATATTAACAAGTCGTGGACATGAAATAGTTTTTCTAACTGTTCAATATAATTTTTTCATATAATTGCATATTATTTTTTTATTTTTCTGTAAATAAAATTAGAAAATTACATACTCATTTTTTAAAACAAAACATACATAAATTGAATAAAATTTGAATGAATATTAATAAATAATATGTAATTATAAGTGAAATTTATTGAATTGTTAATCTATATATAAAAAATATATGTTAAATAGAGTGTAATATTAGTTAAAAAAAATATTAAAACATGTATTTAAAGACTTCAAAATAATATGTAAAACATTTGTTAAGATTTAAGTTGAAAAAATAATAAAAATACCACAAATATCCTCTATTAAATGCATATGTGGTGTAAGTGTTGAAAATTAAAAAAAAAATTACATCAAATTAATATATTTTATTAAATATAGATATCATCAATATATTATTTAAAAATATTAATAAAAAAATATATCTAAAATAAAATTATAATACCACTAATGTAATAAACCCTTAAAAACTCATTATACTTGATTCCATCTGATAAAAAATATTGTAATTTCTTTAAGTTATTTTTCTTGAGTACTTTAATAATATTAATTTTAAAAAAATATATAAATTACAATAATTTAGTTATTATTTAAATAATTACGTAATATTTTATTATTAAAAGTGGGCGTATAAGTTAAAAATATTGATTTTTTTCTCTATTTTCGTATTTATCTTTCGTGATAGCTTTTTGATAATTATATGATATATTTTTCTTTTATTTACTTCAAGGTACTTAGTTTGCACTTTACTATCATTTTTTAATTTGTGTTTTAAAGTTTAGAGATCTTTTAAGTTTTTGTAATGGATAGCCAAACTTGTTATTCTATCAATGTAAATAAGTTTTAAGAAGTAGGGGTTAAGTCATGTGTATGTATTATTTTTTAAAATTATATTTTATATATATCGTATTTCAACAGATAACTCATTTATTCTAAATTTGTTATTTTTCTATTATCTTTCTAATAACTTTTGTGCATTTATTTTCTAACAATAAAATAAAAAAGAGAAAAAACTTACGCATAATTTCATAGGGAAAAAAATGGGAAGTGAATAATAGTAATAAAATCATAAAAAATAAAATAAAAATAGACGATGAAGGAGAAAAATGGTAGAGAGAATGTGATATTAAATAAAAATTTATATTTATCACTTTGATCTTAATTTTTAATAATAAAATATTATGTAAATATTTAAAAAGTGATTAAAATGTAATATTAATATAAGTAAAGTGACTCATAAGAAATTTAATTTAAGAAAAATATTACCTATGAGCATTACATCAAAACCATTTATTTTTCATCAATTTGATTCATTAATTTATTTAAATTTTAAAATTTTCAATGAATCGGAATTCAAATATATCAATTTTTTTAATTGAAAAAGGTGAGATTAAAATAAGAAATTATTTATAAATCATTATCATATATAAAAATCAAATAATAACATTTGAATTTTAAATTGATTTTTTTTAAATTATTATTATAATAAAAATTAAAATAACAAAAAATATACTCAAATATTTATTAAATTATTATTGATATTTAATATTTATTTTTATTTTTAAAATAAAAATATAATTTATTATAATTATTATACATATGATATATTTAAATACAATACATTATAAAATATATATTTTATAATTTTAATAATAATTTAATTTAGATAGAATTTATGGATTATAAAACATGTGAATTCAAAATCAATGTAAATTCTAATTTGATAAATTAGATTAAAATTTTTGATTTAAAGAAACTAATAAAATTATTTATTTATTTTTAAATTAATATTTAAACTTTAAACTTTTAATAGTTAGTTAACCGATGGATCATAAATTTAAAAAAATTTTTATAATTATAAAAAAATTATTTAAATTAAATTATAATTTTTAATTTTTTTTAAATATTACTCGATTAATTTTCTTACAACATTTTTGAATTTGTATATTTATTGTTGACAATTTTAAGATTATTGTTAGAAAAAGGAAAAAAATATGTTTAAGATTTTGTTATTTATTATAAAAATAATATTTATATTATATATTTATTTTTTTAATAATTTAATCTTATTGTTATGAAAAATAATAAAAAAATAAATATAATTTTTATTTATTTTATTTTTTTAATTATAATTCAAATAAATTATACTAGAAAAATTATAAAAAATAAAAATTATTTTTTATCTTTAGATAATTATTTTTTCATAATAATAAAATTGAATTATTATAAAAATAAAAATAAATTTAAATGTTATTTTTAAGATAAATATAAAAATTTTACAGTAAAACTTCTTATATTGGGAGATCGAGAATTAATAAGACTTAAATGCTTGGCAGAAGTCGGCAGAAAATCCTACTCTCTAAGAATGAGCGTGTGAAGTCTAACACACGGAGAGCCTCGTGTATTCAACAATCAAAAACCTGACCCTCCAATGTACACACGTGTGGAATGTAGCGTTTACCAATTTAGAGTATAGATTATTCCTATAACAACAACGGTAGTCCTTTAACCTGATCATCAGATTCTGAAGGCGAGGCTTATGGCCACCGGAGTTACTCGACTATTCAATCCGATATACCATCCCCAACTTTACCCAATCCTCTTCTCCGTCTCGAAAATTGTGCTATCGTATCGTCAAGGGTTCGTTTAACTCCAATTTTATTCTCTTTTTCTCTCTTACTTTATGCATTTTGAACATAATCCCTATGATTTACTTTTTTTTTTTGTCTATGTACATATCTGCAAATGTTATCTATTTTCTGTTGTATTGTTTGTAGTCATTGAAGCTGTGAACTGCTCTTACGGGGCTTACTGAAAACCCTAATTTCACCGCCTTAAATTTAATTATGATGTTTTGTCTTGCGTGCAATCTGAAATGTGAAGCCTACTGGATTACTCGCGAATATTGATTTTCCATGTGGAAAGGAAACTAAAAAATAAATCAGTCCGTTTAGAATCTGTATATTTAATTTGTTTTCTATCAGAGAGATATGTTGTTGAATTATGGTCCATACGGCTGCTGCTGAGATTGAGTTGTGAGTTCTATTTGTTTTTGTTTTTTTTTTTTTACTTCGGAGAATTTTGTACCTTGGATTGATATTTGGAGAGAACCGCATGTATGTCACTAATGAATTAAGGCATCAATATCGGTGAGATAATTTTTCTTATTGTTTCTATTTTATATGTTAATGCAAAAGTTTTACGAGTTGTTTATTTTATGATACACTTGAGCAGTTTTCCATCCACTTAAATTTGAAATCTGGCTAGTACACAGATTCTCCTTGCCTTGACTATTCACTTTTATCATCAGATTACGAATAGATTTCAAACATGAGTGATGCTATTGATTTTACTGGAGATGGAGGTGTAGTCAAGACTATTTTAAGGCATGCAAAAGTTGGAGCAGTTGCTCCAACGGAAGATCTTCCTCTTGTTGATGGTATGTCGTTGTCAGCCATTAGATCCATTTTTTGCTGAACTTGTTATTTAACTTTTTGATTTTAATAAACCAATCAAGTTGTTATATTTCCTCTGACTTAGCAGCATGTTCTCTGTAAAAAGTGAACTTTTTTCTGAACTTGTCTTTTCTAAGCAAATGTTTATTTATCTATTTTTTTTTTGGCTCGTGAGTTTCCTGCTAAACATAAACAGTCAAATGAAATTATGTAAAGTGTGAAGCTCAAGTTATAAACCCACAGTTCAGTGTAATCATATAATTGGTGATTTTTGATGTGCATATTGCAAAGGACTAGAAAAATGGAAACTATGAGTCAATTCTCCCCCTCAATGAGCAGTATAAAATGGCTCCTAACTGTTTATTCTTGTCCAGCTCAGTACAGTTTTCTTTTTCCTTTTTTTTTTTAATATCTGCTGAACATTATTTGGTTGTAGTTTCCAATTTATATCCCTGCAATTTCTATATTCATAAATTACTATATGCATGGTCCATTTTGATATTGTTTTCTCATGCAAATGTTTACTCTGGTGATTGCTTTCCTTGGTAAAGTCTTGCTATGTCAGTTGTAGGTCTTTTCGTCATTTAACTGTAATGCATAGGTTTTGTTCTAGGAGACCAACATGTTGCTTTTCACATGAAATGAAACTTGGATGTGGGTTTGAGAGGATGGCACTAGGACCAAACTGAATATGTAATTATCTTCCTGTGTTCCTGTCTTTTGGTAGATAACCTTCAATCATATAGTCCTTTTAGCAATACTTCCTTAGAGGCTTCTACTATTCTATAGAAGAACCTTCTTCGAACTAATGGGTACTCAAGCATGCTGTAGACATTCTTCAATCTCTTAGAATAATAAACTGTTAATTTTCGTGTATCCACAAAAATCAATCTACATCTATAGTCAGTAACATTTTTGTTGGTTGAAAAGTTCACTATGAAGGCGTTCTTGCTGAAACTGGTGAAGTTTTTGACACTACTCGCGAAGACAACACTATTTTCTCCTTTGAGATTGGAAAGGGCAGTGTAATCAAGGCTTGGGACATTGCACTTAGAACCATGAAGGTCGGTTATTCTTTCTCCATTGCATGCTTTTTAAGCATTATTGTAGAAGATTTCCTTTAGGCAGTTTTCTTCTCTATCGTCTTAATTTTCTTTGTTTGTTGATATAGTTTCATTGTTTATATCATCAGGTTGGGGAGATTGCAAAAATTACTTGCAAGCCAGAATATGCATATGGAAGTGCTGGTTCCCCTCCAGATATCCCACCAGAGTAATGTTATTGTACTATTTATCTTTAATTGTCATTTCATATTTGGCGTCACAGTTTGGGAGTAGCAAGCCATGTAAACAATAGAGAAAAAAAGAAGAAAAAGATGATGGCATAAAAAATTCTCCACATTAGCATGGACACGTCCAGTTTTACAGTTGAAATGGGACCTTTTTCACCTCTATAAATTATCCCTGGCAGTTTTTGCTTGGATTTAAATTTGCAGAAAATGCTGACTTGATTGGTCGGCTGACAAGTGCCCAGGGAAACATAACAACATGATTGAACTAAAAGATATGCAAACTTTAGGTGGTTAGGACTTCTGAAGCACCATTTACATTCTTCGAACACTGTGTTACTGTAGATAGAGGTCTTTGAATCATTTTGTTTGACCAGTTATCTACGTGAACCAAATGCTAATTTAACAAATGCTGCATTAAGCAATATATTATGCAGTGCAACACTAGTATTTGAGGTTGAACTGGTCTCTTGCAATCCACGGAAGGGTTCAAGTTTGGGTAGTGTCTCAGAGGAGAGGGCTAGACTAGAGTAAGTTAATCTTTCTTTTTTCTCCATATGCTAATTTCAAATACTGCAAAATCTTTTTATTATCCTAGTTATTTTTCCTCTAATTCCTACTGTGTAATAAGCAATCTGATAATTCACATTGGTTTTGGAAAATTGTGAAAGTGAGCTGAAGAAGCAGAGAGAAATAGCTGCTGCAGCCAAGGAGGAAGAAAAGAAAAAAAGAGAAGAAGCCAAAGCTGCTGCTGCTGCTCGCATTCAAGCCAAATTAGAGGCGAAGAAAGGACAGGGAAGGGGGAAGGGCAAAGGAAAATAAATAGAGGGTAAATCAGAATTCACATTTTCATTGGAATTTGAGAACATTTCTGGCAATTTGTTTGAGACAAAGTTTAATATTAATATGTTTGATCTAGTGGAATCCTAAGAATCAATCGGATTCTTTAATAATGATGGTATGTAAGAGAGTAAGAGATACCAACAACTGTATTTTTATACAAACTTGACAGGTTATAATCTCTGTACCTTCGTTTATGAGTGCTTATGAGTGAAAGAACAGGTATAATGTTCATTGAGATTGATATTGCTCAATGTGATGTGGGAAACGTTGCTCTTTGTAGCATAGGTTATAACATGGTGAATCTTGTCCTCTGCTGAGTTGCTTGAGACTAGTTTGAATAGGTCCCTTTTTCTTATAAAGCCTTTTCTAATGATTGGGATTCAATTGGTTTAAATACG
The DNA here is from genome assembly GCA_030763125.1 of Hippophae gyantsensis. Taxonomy (NCBI): domain Eukaryota; kingdom Viridiplantae; phylum Streptophyta; class Magnoliopsida; order Rosales; family Elaeagnaceae; genus Hippophae; species Hippophae gyantsensis. The sequence goes on from CM061033.1 coordinate 53,216,122, forward strand.
AGGCATGATTAGCACATTTGTTTTTGCCTAATCTTCCAAGCCAATTAGACGATAGCACCCTTTTCAGCTACCAAATGTTGGCAATACAATTATTCTACTCTAAAATGAAAGGAAAAAAGGCCAAGGCACGTCTTAGAGGGCGAGGTTACCCGCTTCCCCCTTTTTGTTAATCTGTCTCTGATCGAGTGGAATTCTTTTCTTCCCAGTAAAGTGGGTCCTGTTACGAAAGTTTCATAATTTTAGATCCATCCATGTAACCTGGATTTCACCAATTTCTAACTTTAACCTTTTTTTCTTTTCTGTTTTTTTTTTTAAAATTTTCTCATTCTTAAAAAGAGTACATAATGCCGGATAGACAAAATTCCAGGTCAATTGACGGTATAAACATCAAGCTTGCTTAAGTGTAGTAAAAGACAGCATTCTCCCTCTCGTAATAACTAACTAGTAATGACCCTATTTATACTTATATTTTCATAATTTGGTAGCTGCAGAACTAACCTAGCATTTTGATGTATGAAAGTACTTGTTCAATATGTATGCCCACTACTAGAAAAGTACCTTTTCTTGACAGAAATTTACTGAAGTTTTTTAAAAATTGACAAGGATATATTGCAGGTTTTTTAAAAAATCACCGAGATTACTACCTTGACCTTGTTTTTTGTAAAAAATTACAAGAGTATACATGAATAAAAAAATTTGTGAAATACAAATAAAAATAAAAATAAAAGGTTTATATATATATTAATAGTAGAATATTTAAATTTTATTTTTGAATTATTTTATAGTATATAATTTTCCTATCCCCCCTTCTCCAGCTCCGCAGCCACCAGGCTCGCTATTTATCGCTTGTCATCAGCCTCATCTCCCTAGTTTCCTTTCAGCGGCCACTAGTGCGATGACTTCTCCACCCAAATGCTGTGGCCTATCAGTCGTGGTAGCTGGTGAGTGGTGACTTGTGAGTGGTAGTCAGCCAAAGAACCAGTCTTGACTTAAACAACAAGTGTATGACATGGTGAATTGGTAATGGCATGACAATGCTTTATTATTGAAGCCTGACTTATGTTACCACAAGATTATCCTACAACTTTTCATATTTGATCCATCCACCTATCAAAAACGTTAAGTTTGGGCCTTTTATCCATAATGGAAGAGTTACAAGATAGAGGTTTTGGAAGTTGAATATTGCCTTTTGTTAGCCTCAGTTTCTCTGCATGCATGTTTTCAAGGGAATAATTGGTTAGCGTTGATAATGTTGTCCTTGTGTAATGCTTTTCATTTTTTGCTATCAGTAAATGATGTTTCTGTTCTCATTTTCGAAAATATAAGCAATATGCAGAAGAGGAGGACTGATGCATGGATGAGCTACCACTGCAAATAAAATACATAAGTGAATGGATAATGGAGAGTGTAAATAGTGGCAGTTTCATCCTTTCTTTCTTTCATTTAATTGAACAATTTCTGTATTGCTAAATGTTGGGAAAATCGGGTATATTTTCCCTATTCTAAGTAGTAACTATTCACTTATGATTTAAATGAATAGAACTCAAACTAACCCGACAAAATAATGCTATTGGAAATATAATACTAAAATAAACTAAAACAGATATTGAAACAAAAATATTAAAGCAGAAAAATAATAACACCAGAAATTTAACGAGGTTCGGTACAAATGTTACCTAGGTCCTCGGGCGTCGTTGACCACTTCCACTATCTCCAAATGGATGAACTCCAAAATTACAACTAATTGGGCAAAATTGAGCTAATCAATTACCCTTACAAAAGAGAAGAAGATTTACAAATTTTTGGGATGTTTACAAATGGTGAAGGAAGACTTTATTTATAGCCCCAAATCCAACACCCATCTTCATTCCTAACCAATGTGGGACTTTTCTAATTTGCTCACTTAGGAGCTATATAACAAATCTCCACCTTAGCGACTTAGTAATATTAAATGATTTCTTCAATTACTAGATCAACGGACGCCTGCCAATTCAGATTTGCGGGATGTTAATCAAGTCCAGGACAATGCTCAACTTGATTGCTTGTTACCACCTTGGTCATCATATCTGCGTAGGATTCTCTGTCGTACTAATCTTGAACTAGTACTCCACCTTCTTCAATAATCTCTCGCACGAAATGATATTAACGTCCAATGTGCTTTGTACTGCATGGTAGACTTGGTTGTTTGCTAAATGGATAGCACTTTGACTATCACAAAACACCTTAATATGTTTTTGTCCCACTCCCAACTCTTCAGGCAAACCTACGTAACCAAATAGCTTCCTTCGGCCTCAGAATCGCCATATACTACACCTGTAGTAGACAAAGCAACTGTGGACTGCAAGGTAGACTTCCAACCGACCGGGTGCTACAGCAAGAGTAAAACACATAACCAGCATTGATCGACGTTTATCTAAATCTCTGCGTAGTCGGAATCACAATATCCGACCGCTACATTGACCAACAATATTATCCCATTTGAAATACTAAACCAACATCTACAAGATTTATAATATACCGTAGAATCCATTTCTGACCAACCAATGTCCTTTACCAGGATCATGCATGTACGCACGCACCAACTTGCATGTGAAATGTCAGTCTCAGTACACCATTGCATACATCAAGCTACCAACCGCATTTGCATATATGGTACTTTTGCCATATATTCTCGTTACGCATCATTTTTAGGAGATAATTGAGCACTAAGCTTGAATTGAGGAACTAGCGGAGTACTTACGGGTTTTATGCGTTCATTCATACCAAAACGTTGTAGTACCCTCTTCAAATATTGACTCGGGTCAAACTAAGCTTCCCTTCTTCCGTCTCTCGTTATCTCCATACCAAGAATCTTCTTGGCTCTCCAAATCTTTCATTTCGAACTCACTTAGTTGAGCCTTCAACTTCTCACTTCGCTTGGCTCTTCGATGCAATCAACATATCATGTGTCTGACGTACAAGGTAAATGAAAGACTCATTTCAGAGTTTGCGAAAATACACACAATGATCATGTGTGCTTACGGTGTACTGTTGCAACATAAACCGATCAAATCGTTTGTACCACGCCTTCGGGAGATTGCTTCAATCCATACAATGATTTGTTCAAAGCTTACAAACCCAATTCTCTTTACCAACATTAAACCCTTCGGTTGAGACATATAGATTTCCTCTTCTAAGTCATGTAGAAACGCGGTTTCACATCAAGTTGAACTAGTTCCAAATCAAATTGTGCTACCAAGGCCAACAAAATTCTAATAGAGGAATGTTTTACAAGCGGAGAAAATACCTCATTATAATCGATTCTTCCTTCGAGCGTAGCCCTTAGCTACCAACCTTGCCTTGAATGGCGAATACCATCTTTGTTAGAAATCCATCTTTCTTTGCATACACCCATTTACATCCAATTGCCTTTCTTGCCCTTAGGTAGTTGTGTCAACTTCCATGTTTTATTTTTGAAGAGACAAAAGTTCTTCATCCACGGCTTCCTTCCATCTTTCAACTTCGGAGCTTCTCGATTGCTTCTTTATATATGGAAGGAACATCATCATGCAATCGAAAGTGCAGTGCCACCGTATTCTTAAACCGAGGTAGGTCTTCAAAATCCTTGTATCGAGTGTGTACCTTGACATTTTGTCGTCGTGGCTATCATACGTAGTTTCTTCTTGTTCTTTGTGGAGGTTCTTGGGTTAAAACCTCTTCATCCGATTCATCTTCGTCAATGGAGGATCGACACGTGCTTATCTTCACTAACTGGATTAACAATTTTGCTTTCAAACTCCACTTGTTTTGGAGTTTGCTCCACTCGCTTCTAAAGTGCCATCAATCTTCTTAGTTACCTTTTGCAACAATGATTCATCAAAGGTAACATCTCTGCTAAAGATTATCTTTTTTGTTTCAAGGCACCATAGTCGATATCCTTAGAACGGCGGATCCCCAAAAAATAGCTTTCTTGGCTCTTGGGTCCAACTTTGATTGTTACGGTAGTATGCAATTGAACCAAACACATGTAAGAAATCAATCTCTAGCGAGTTTTCCGACCATACCTCCATAGGCGTTTTGCCTTCAAGAGCAGACGATGGTAAACGGTTGAGATGACATGCATACGTCACAACCTCGGTATCACTGTTTGCCTAAACCGATTTGACAACATACATCGAACCTTCTCCAAAGAAAGTCGGTTCATACGTTCCGCAACTCCATTTTGTTGTGGTGTTTTTCGAATAGTGAAGTTGTCGCACTATCCTTCTTCTTCACAAACTTTCATAAATGGATCGTTTGTGTACAGTGCCATTATCGGACCTCGCGACGCTTGATCTTTTTATCACGAGTCTCGATCATCTTTTTCCATTTGAGAAAAATTCCCAAAGACTTCATCCTTCTTCTTCATGAGATACACCCAAACTCTTCTCGGAAAAATCATCAACGAAAGTGACATAATAATGTTTGCCACTCATGGATGGAGTTCTTGTTGGCCCCATACATCGATGGATGTAATCCAAAATGCTCTTTGTATTATGGGAGCGAAGGCCAAAGCTTACTCTTTCGCTTTCCCAATACACAATGCTCACGAGAATTCTAACTACTTAGGTTCTCGCACCTTTTAACAAGCCTTGCTTTACTAGAATCGCAAAGCTTTTTCACCAAAGATGTCCCAAACGCATATGCCACATCTTGGTAGTTTCTAAATCTCTTTCTTCCTCCGAAACTGGCGATGCTGTCCCAATAACCGTACTACCAAGGTAGTAGTACAAGTTATTCTTCCGAACACCTTTCATCGCCACAAAGTGCTAAAGTAACCTTCAATGCCCCATTTTGTATGGTTATAGTAAAGCCTTTTGATTCTAAGACTCCCACAATGAGATTCTTCTTCATATCACGGAACATAATGAACATCTGTCCAAGACCCTGGTTGAGCCATCTTGATTCTTCAAACGAATTCAGACCGATTCTAAAACTTTGCATGGATAATCATTACCCATGAAAACAACTCCACCGTCTAGTTCTTCAAAGTTAAAGAACCATTCCTTGTTAGGAGACATATGGAAAGTACATCTTGCCGAATCAAAAATCCAATCATGAGATCTTTGTGTGTGACGACCAACCAATGCAAAATCCAATTTGAATTGCTTTCAAATACACATGCATCAGTTGTACAGCCTTTTCCTTTCTTTGCAGCCTTGGACAATTTTTCTTCCAATGGCCTTTCTCATGACAAAAGGCACATTCATCTTTACCAAGTCTTCCTTTGATGTAGAATCTACCTCTCCTTCCTTTCTGTTGTGTTTGCGGACGTCCTCTTACGTAAAATGCCTCTCCGCTTCATTCTGCTTTCTCTTTATCTTTCTTTCTAATTTCATAACTATACAAAGCAGACAAACTTCCTCAAAAGAAAGACACTTTATCCTTCCCAATGAGTAAGCTCGTAATAAGATGATCAAACTCATCTGGAAGAAGGAGAGGCTAACAACATCAAGGCTAAATCTTCATCTTTAAAAGTTTCATCCATGTTTAACAAATCCGCTACTAATTGATTAAAAGCAAGATAATGTGGTGGATTTATTGTAATTCTGGAAGGTATTCAAATCGGAACAACTTCTTCTTCAAATAGAGTCGATTAATCCACTCTTTTCATGAACTTGTTCTCCAACGCCTTCCACAACTTACTTGCGGATGTCTCCTTCATGAACGTATACTTTTGTTCTCTTGAGAGACACGAACGGATTGTACCACATGCCAATCGGTTGATATTTTTCCACTCTATTTCATCTGCTCCATCTGGTTTCTCTTCTTCAATAGCGATGTTTAGACCTTGTTGAAACAGAGCATCTAGAACTTCGCCTTGCCATATGCCGAAATGACCAGTTCCATCAAACTTCTCCACCTCGAACCTTGCATTCATCACCATAGTTCTGCTTGACGTGGATGACTGGCCTTTGTTTGAAAGAAATTTTTCTTCCGCCATTTCTTCAAATTACAACAACTAGCAACTATATTCCAATAGCAAACAAACGGAATACAAACAAATGCCTAGGTAGAAAACCTTCGACTCTGATACCAATTGTTGGGAAAATCGGGTATATTTTCCCTATTCTAAGTAGTAACTATTCACTTATGATTTAAATGAATAGAACTCAAACTAACCCGACAAAATAATGCTATTGGAAATATAATACTAAAATAAACTAAAGTAGATATTGAAGCAAAAATATTAAAGCAGAAAAATAATAACACCAGAAATTTAACGAGGTTCGGTACAAATGTTACCTAGGTCCTCGGGCGTCGTTGACCACTTCCACTATCTCCAAATGGATGAACTCCAAAATTACAACTAATTGGGCAAAATTGAGCTAATCAATTACCCTTACAAAAGAGAAGAAGATTTACAAATTTTTGGGATGTTTACAAATGGTGAAGGAAGACTTTATTTATAGCCCCAAATCCAACACCCATCTTCATTCCTAACCAATGTGGGACTTTTCTAATTTGCTCACTAAGGAGCTATATAACACTAAAGATATAGTTATTTAATTGATTTAACAATCACTTTTAGTTTCCAAATTTTAGAGCCTTAGAGGAAATTATTTCCCTTCATTATGAATTTTTAACATCATTGCTGCAAACAAATCTGTGAACTGGATGTGTGAAAACAAGAGAAAGCTAGCCAATCTTAAGTCCTGCAAAGAAAAATACTTTTTTAACGTGACAAAATACGCTTGATAGGATCAAAACTCAACAAGAAACCACATATAAACTTATGATGAGGAAAGCAAGTGAGTTAGAATTAGAATTAACATGACGCACTGAATGAACACGCTGATAGGCAAGAAAATCATGTCAGAACAGATTCATAGACAAACTACGACATGCATATTCTATAGAACCTCTGTTGAATTTTATTAGTAAGCCATAAGAAGCATGCGTGATGCATGAGAAAAATACCAGTGGACGTCGCTCAGGTATAAATTCTGGAAGCCCACTTTGTATATCTGCTCTTGTCCCACGGAAAACAAAACTAATGTTGGTAAAAGTTAGAAAAATATAAAGCTGCCGATTTGAGGATACTATAAAATGAAAAAAAGAGCTGCAGCTATACAAATTTCTTAGTGATCTGCAAAATTCAGAACACAGGATCAGAGATCAGACAACTATTATAATGGAAACAAATGTAATTCACAAAATCTAATGAGCCTATTAAAAATTTAAAAGCAGCTTCAAAACTAGAAAGTGATGAATTAATTAAAGTTAAAATGACGTTTAGTGAAAATGATCTGCATGTATATGAGGAACAAAAAATAATCAACAAGCGTGTGCTTATAAACTATAACACTTCAAAAATTCAACCAAGAAATCGCATAGTACAGCAACAAACCAATTCATCCTCACCAGCAGAAAACATAATTCACCTTTCGTCTAGAAGATCCCTAAAACCTAACCATGGAAAAGAACATGCAATCTGATACTGATCTTCAAGGCCATATCATCTAGTTTTTGCTGCCTGAATATTCATTTATGTTCTATGCAGAAGCTAACAGATTTTCGTAGAGTATCAAACTGTTAGAAGTTGTTAGAAAATCAATCATCCTATAAGCTTAAACTATTAAGCATGCATCACTCCCTCACATTAACACAAGTGTGAGCTCTATGCATCCCAACACTTGCAATTCAAAAGTTGGATTGATAGGGTTCGAACACATAACCTCCAAAACCTTAAGTAGAGTAGGGCCAACAATCATTTCATACATCTATCATATACTCTTCAATTGTCTGGCACAAAAACTAAATATTTAACAGTCTGCACATACACGCTATTGAAGCATTCCACCTTGGAAGGTTTTTGAAATCAACTAAAGTATTCATGTCTCAAATTCATCTCCTTAAACACCCGCTGAATGGAACTATCAACGATAAGTCGATACGAGAACTAAGCAATTAACAGAAAGCATCCGGTTCTTAAAACTAAATAAGTTCGCCATATTTAAACACTCATGGCGCATTTAAACGCATCATCAAGTTCTAAAATCATAATAAGAATCTGTGAAAGATGGAGATCAATACCACAACTACAAAAACTGTAACAAATTTAGTATATTTGATAAAAAAAGAATACACAGTTTTGCAATATTTAAACAATTTTCTCGAAAGAACAAAGAAACCAAACTGATCTAATCTAATACTCATGACTCGATCATATGCCTTTTGCAGACAAAAAAAAAACTAAAACTAAAACATCAACTTATATACAATTACTAGAATTAAACCGAATTACTTACAGAATCCAAAAATTGCACGCACTAAAAATCGGAGTGTCCGTAAAAAACTACCTTTAGGATGAACGAGTTGGACTGCTTTGTTTCTCGGATTCAAATCGGCCACGTTGGGTTTATTGGGCTTCCCTGGGCATAAGATTGGGTAAATAATACTAAGGATAGGTTGCCTGATAAGGCCCGCTTTTACTCATAGCGGTAGCAGCATTTTTACGAAAAGGGTGTAAACTGTGTCTGTAACCTGAAGAGTTTTTTTTTTTTTAATATTTGTATTCTTCTTTTTCTTCTCTAAATAACATTGCACCCAACAATTATCTTGTAATATAAATTAATAGACTTCAGGCAAAACAAATAATAATAATAATTATAATAAATAAATTGAGCTCTAAAAGGACGCAGGTTCATGCAAGATACTTCACAAGAAATGTGATAGCTGTCCGTAAAAAAAAACTTGATTAATACTACAAATTATTGGGAAGGATTAAATTATATTTTGGCGTAATTCAAAATGATTTTATTTTTTATTTGATCTCCAATTTTAAAAAAAATAAACTTATTTATTAATTATTTTCTTTCGAAGAGTTTGTTGTTAAAAGAGTTTAATCCATGTATGACAAGTTGTTTAACATAAACCAAAAGGAATTATTATATATTATAAATAATGATTTTTAGATTAGATTATATATATATTAATATTAGTAATTAAATAATCAATTGAACATTTCAATTAATATTATGATATAAATATTTTTTTAAACTATTAATATTATCATATAAATATTTTTTTAAACTAAATTTGTCCTCAACCCTTTTCATGAGCCACTAGTATTGATGAACGTGGGTGTAAATCATGGGTGCATATAAAACTCTCAAGGAAGAACAACAATCATAACCGTTTTCGATTATCCTCGCAAAACGAAAAGTATTTTATATAAACAATGACACGAGTTTTCTTTTTTATAAATGAACCACAAAGAATTGCCACACTTTTTTTCCACCTTCCGATATCCAAAACGTTTTTACAAATCAGCCTCCTAAAATCACAGACTTGTGCGAATGATTTAGGGGCCTAAACCAAGCCTTTGACTTGCTTGATCACACTGAACTCTTGCAAATCCAACCCTAGATTTCGCCAAATCAAACTCCATCCATACGTTTTGCTGATGATGATGGCCAATCACGAATGCTTCTATTCCTAACAAGTCAGAGTTCCCAAATGTGAAGCAGTACACCGAATCACCGCCTCTCATCATTCCCGGTACACGATACATTAGCCTGTCCCCAGTTACGGTCATTTCGGCTCCCCGAAACATTAAACTTACTGTTGGCAACTCTGAAAATTTCGGGCTGTTCGAAGGAACTCGGTAACACAAATCCATTGCTCCTTGAAACACGAAGTTTTCATCACCCAAAAGTTTCATTAACCCTTTTGTTTGCTGCATAAACTCGTTCTTCAAAGCCGTGTAAACCGTTCCGAGAAGGAACGTAAACTGAGTACCAGAATCCACCATGGTTTGACCCGCGCCAGTATGGTCCGGTACGAAAGAAGATTTTGAAAGGAGTAGCAACTTGCCCGAAACTTTAATTCCTTCAAGTTGAACCGTGTAAGCTACACGATCAAAATAAGGTAATGGAGTTGATATACGGACCAAAGGAGTGTACGTTAATTGTCCAAGCCAAGCGAAATTCGCATCCCCGAGAAGCAAAACACCGGAAGAGTCACTACCCGAAATACAATAAGAGAATTTCGGGATACCCATTTGTGAGACGAAAGAGAGCGACCCCCGATTCATGCCCATTAACCCAGTAGTCTTGGCGTCTTCGTTTCCATTGGAATTTAACGCAGAATCCATACACCCGAATATAGTACCGGGTTGAGTCGACGATCCAAAGAAAAAAGTATCGGAAGCAAGATTGCCTTCAATGGAAGTGGAGTCAGCATAGGACAGAGTGGTATGGCAGAGCTTGTTATGGTCGCAAGAAACGGGTATAGGGAAGTCTCGGGTTCGGGTCTTGCAAATTTGCGAAGAACAGGGGATTTGAGAATACGAAGAAGAGGCAGGTGGATTGAAAACAGAGTTAAAGTTTGGATTTTTCTTGCAATGAAGCCAAGAGAGTTCACTACCTGTGTCGAGGACCATAGTAACGTTTTGAGGAGGCGAACCCAACGCTAATAAGACTGTCAAGGTCACGTTATGGTGGAAGGGAATCTTGTTAGAAGGTCTTGGTAGTAAAGATGAACGTATGATCGTCTGAGTTTTCAAAGGCAAAATTTTGAGCTTTTGTGTTGCTGGGAAACAGAGGCTCTGTTGAAGGAATAAAATGATAATAGTAATTTGAAGAAGAAGAAGAAGAAGAGGAGAAATGGTGAATATAGACATGGTTTCTCAATTTGATTGTTTTCTTTCGATGTCTTCGTTTGTCAATGCTCTGTTTTGTGTTTGGGTTAAATAGAAGGCAAATTATGAAAATGCGAATGATTACATGCAGTGAAGGCTGTGTGTGTCTTGTTTTCTGAGTTTATGTTCACAATATGAGATTATGAGAGGACACAATTCATATTCTTTTTTATTTTATTCTTACGTGAAAATTTATTCTTTTGAGTTTGATTACAGAGGAGGGCATAGAATATTGTAAAAGCAATTATATATACAAAATTTATTAGATATAATTACGTGTATTAGTTAAATTTATTAAATATTATAATATATTTATCAAATAAACTTTTTCATAATAAAAAAAGTATTATTTTTTCCTCTTTGTTTTCAGTAATTCAATTAGTAAAAAAAAACTCAAATGAAGACGTGCACCCTTAAATGTTCATGTTTTCTTTCACGAAAATATCTAGAAGTCTAAAATAATTAACTAGGTGTATATTTGGTTACCAACTGTATTAGATAAGACTTAATTACACATAGCGACATTTATATGCAACAAATTAATACCTTGAACATTTTGAGACAAAAAAAAAAAACAATTGTTTTACAAAATTAATCACATAATAATTCATTTAGTAAGATCGCGGTGTTCTTAAACAAATGTCAATTTCAAACTATACATCTTAAAACATCTAATTTCAACTAAATTTTCAAATAAAGAGTAAGGGACAAACACTTTACTGGATTTTTTCTGTATTAGAGAGGAGGTGCTCAAATATCTTTATATGATATGTTCCAAGTAAATTTAGTTAAAGTCATAAGTGATGCGGATGCCTAATGCTAAGAAGACTTTCGCTATAATTTTGCTAAAACGGATTGTTGTGGGGGAAGTGTATCCTTAATTTAATAATATTTATTAACTAATGATTATTTTTTTTTAATTTTATTTATGATAAAAAAATTATAAAATAATATTTATTTTAAAAGATAAAATTTAAAAATTCTTAAAGATTAATAAAAAATAAACCAATAAGGGGTCCAAACCAGTTGTTGTGTGCTAAGACATTATTGTGAAATTCTCTTTGGTAATTCATTAAGCTTCGAATCCATCAATCGACAAAGGATGAAAATAAAAGAAAAACAATATGAAGTTTCGCGTCTCTGGCTAACATCTAATTTAATTGTTCTTTCTTTGTCATTACTTAACAAATGGCGCTCAACTAAAGTTAGTTTGTAAAAATACACGAGAGAAATGAATTTATTATTTATCAGTATATTTTTCATTAATCATGTTATTTTCTCTTTATAAAATATTAGTTACTTGTTAGTAAAAAAAAAAATTATAAGAATTTTGAATTTCATTTAACTAAAGTATCACGGTGAACAGGTAACTTTATTTATGTTTCATTATGTTTCTCTTGTATTAGGCATTTGTGTTCAAAATTGTTAATTTTAAAACTATTTATTAAATAAAATTCTTCAAAAATATAAATAAAAAATAATATTAATTTTTAAACATGCATATATAAGTGGTACCAAACCAAAATTTGTGAATAGTAGGACCGAGGCTTCTGCAAATTGCAATGAAGGACATGGCCTTCAAAAAAATAAAAGAAAGCTCTGCAAATTGAGCACAGTTGGTTTTTAAAAAAGTGAAAGAAAAAAAATCGTCACTCTTACGGGCTGCCACATTTTTAAGAGAGAAACAAATGACAAATTTTGTTTTATGTGAACTTCGACTTAGACTTCTTTCGTGGAATTTTTTTCAAACTAAATTCATTATTTGGGGGCGGATAGAGGGGTAAAAAAATTGAGTTAATTTAATTTATATCAAGTAATTTATAGTCGAAAAGCTTTAATTTTTAAATAACTGAATTGGACAGCATATGTGAAACTTATTTAATTTAAATCACTTAAACTTTTTTAAACATTTAGTTTATGTTTGATTATACTTTTAATTTTTAATTCTTAAATTTTAGAATTAAAATTTTAATTTACAACAAAATCTTAATAATTTTTACTAAAATTAACATAATTTATTTATAAAAAAACTTGAAATTATAAACTATAAATTTTTTTTTAAATAATTAGACTTCTAAAATGTAATAATACACGAAATGATTCATAATATTTTATAAGATAATACAATTTATATTTAAGAAATAAGAAATAAATATTCTATAAAATCTTAACGGTCATTAAAAAAAGAGTATAACTTTATATAGAAAACTAAAAATTACAAACTATAAAATTTATTAAAATTTAAAATTCTAAAATTTTCTAATAATATATGAATTTTTTCTTAAATTTTTGTGAATTAATAAAGTTTATATATTTAAAATTGAGGAAAAAATATTATTTTAAATCTAAGTAATTATTAGTAAAATGTACATAACTTTCTATACAAATTTGAAATCATAAATCATAAATTTTTTTTAAGACTAGGCTTCTAAAGATTTTTAATGATATGTGAAATAAATCATAATATTTTATAAATTAATATAGTTTATATTTTAAATATATTTAATAAAATCTAAATAATATTCAATGAGCATAATTTTTTTAAAAAAAATCAAAATTTTAAAGAGTGATGTGCTATAGAAGTGCCTTAGATTAGGTCATTTATACCGTTTAATACATCAGATTGAAAATAGTGTTATTTAGTCCTTTAACTTTGTAAAAAGTGTAATGAATGATTAAAAAATACTAAAATTATCATGATTTAATGTATTTTAATTGATTAAATATATTCATATTTATATAATTTTATCATTTTTTTATATAAATCTATCTTTATAAAATACTGATATTTTTATGTTTTTTAAGTTATTTTTGTTTAAAAATAACTTAAGTAGTCGAAGAAAAATATTGGAGACAATACATCACAAATATGTTCATAAAATAAATGAGGTAAAGTAAAAAAGATGAAAAAATTGGACAAAATGAGTCAAAATGTCAAAAAGGTCAAAATCATGCACGCAGTAGCCCATCCGTGCCAAGTCTTGTGCACAACATCCCATCCGCACTGAGTCTCGCGAGTAGCGCCGCTTACGCATGCATGCCCAACATACATTGACAAATTCCCGTACGTGGTTGCACACGTCTAGCATATGTTGGCACATGCGCGCACGTGGTCGGTGCACGTCCAATACACACCGCGTAGACTTTCGAGAGAGCCAACACACGCCAACTCCATTCCGTGTGCGCTATCACACTACTCGTCGTGTCCCACACGCGCTCTTGTGCGCCTAACACCTGTCTTCCGTACCAACCGCCAATCTGTTGAGATTTTCGTGCCCCATACGCGTACCAACATGTCCAAACGCGTCGAAATTCAAATTTTGAAATATTTCCCCCCTTTTTTTGGCTTTTTTCTAACCTATTAAAGGACCCTCTTCCTCCATTCCAAAATACACAATTTTTTGAACTTTTTCTTTCTCTATAAAGTTTTTTTTTTAGTTTTTAGTTTTAGAGTTCTCTTTTTTAGAAGAACTAGTTGTGTTTTTCTAGATTTTTTAGTTTTTGATTTAATAAGTGAAAATACAAATCCATTTTGAGGTTTTTCAGCAACAAAATTAACATAAGACTGTTGTAAGGATTATTTTAAAGGTATTATTTTAATAAATTTTTTACAATTCTCTTTTATACTTTATTCTTACATGTTATATTTAATTTTTCTATGTAAATTTAGCATGACTTGTTGTTTGTAAATATGATATAATAATGTTGTTATACTTGCGAAATATTAAATAGTTAAAACATTTTTATAAAATAAATTGATTTTTTTCATTTAAGATTTTATATTAAGGATGTTAGAAAGAAATATATGATTTTTTATTACAAACTTAAATCTGAAAATTAGATTTTAAGGTTTAATTATCTGGTTTGATTTAGAATAGTATTTTTTTATATGTTGGTATAATCACCCGATAGTTAGAGTGCAATTTTATTTTAAAAGTTGTTGATAAGAATTATTATTCAAAAATATATTAACGACGTATTTTCAGTGATAGTTTTAAAATTTGAAAGTTAGTACTTAGATAATTAAATTCTTAGGTTTAATTTAGATACCTTGAATAAAGTCTAATTATTTGACTTCACTTAAAATTGTAATTTTTTTAGAAATAAAACTGAAATTTAATATTTAATTAATTAATAAGCTTCACTTAAAGATATTAATTAGTTAATATTAAATAAAAGAATTTTAGCACCGCCTAAGGATACTTTCATACCAAAAAGAAAAAAATCAATAAATATTAATATATATCTTTAATAACCTAAATAATATAAGTAAGCATAATTAACTTAATTTTTATATTTTTAAATATTCTACTGTTATTAACGATAAATATTTGAATTTTTTTTATTAAATCTATATCTATGTTAATTTTTATTATGTCATTAGGTTAGAACAAAAAAACCAAAATATCAAGATAGAATGTTTAAGATTTAATTTTGTTTTTAAAAGTTTAAATAATAAATTAAAAACCAAATTTTATTTTTTCCTTGAATCAATCTCGAAATAGTATACTTATCATTTTCTATAAAATAATTCGTGCACTTACAAGAGTTTTAAAAATCATAAAACTAAAATATTTGCAAGATCGGTATTACTAATCCGATGTCGATATTATTTCATCAAGTTTTTGACGAAAATAATAAAATAAAACAAATATGAATCTATTTAATAAATTAAAGTACATTAACTCATAGTAATTTAAATGTTTTTTAAGCACTCATCAGTATCAATTGAAGACAAATTATATTATTTAATAATTTTTTTATTTAAATTATTATTATTTCCTAAAAAATAATTAAAAATAAATTAAAATATGAGTATTTAATAAGGATAAAAGTGAAATTTAATATGAAACATTTTAATAAAAAATAAACCATAATAAAATTCAAACATAAATTTATTTAAATACACATTTTTATTTTTAATAAAATTTAAAAATTAATAAAACATTAAAATAAAATAGTAGAATTAATAAATATTAAAAAATGATTATTTTATAAATTTTTTTCATATTAATTGTGATTTTATCATTCTTAAATACTCGTGTTTTAATCGTGTTTAATCACTTGATATAAAAATAATAATATTTTGATATAAAATTTATTAAAATATTATAATTTATTTTTTCTTAATTAGTCTTTTTTACAAAGCTAAGAAACTAAATGATATATTTTTTATCTAAAAAACTAAACGATACAAATGATATAATTTAAGAGACTTATATAAAATAAATTATTTAATATTTTTAATGATATATGGATTCAATTATAAATTAATACAATTCAAATTTTAAAAATAAGTCGTGATCATCTATTTAATTTTAATTATATTATGTATTTTTTAAGTTGTTATTTGTATTAAAATTCTATATTTACTGAAATAGTATAATATAAATTTCATTTAATTTTATCTTTTATTTTATTTTAAAATATTAGTTGTTATTTTTTATTTATTAATTTAATTAATATTATTATTTTTATTTTACGATTATAATTAATAAGTATATTTTGATAATTTCTTAATTTTTTCTCACATTTATTAATTTTTTTAATTCAATATGTTTTTTTCAAATGAACTAACCAAATTATTTCATATTTCTAGGTGAGAATGTTTATTTTAAAGTGAATATAACACAAACCAAATTATTTCATATTTTTAGGTGAGAATATTTATTTTAAAGTGAATATAACACATGTGAACTGTATTTTTAAACATGCATTACATGTATATAATTTTAGATATATCAAATGTTAAAAATAAAATTTAATTTATAAAAGATATTTATTATGCATTTAAATCTTAAATTAACTCTTTTTTAAGTACTGTTTGGCTAGTCTTGAAAGTTATCAATAAATAATAGATTCCACGAAGTCTTAACTATAGAAGATTAGAATAAATAATTGGTTTGGTTGTGGATTAGCTGTGTGACATATATTGGCGATTGTGACCCATAATTAAAGAAAGAACATAACTTTGGGCAGGCAAAGCACTTGTAATCAAGACTCTTGTCCATGAGAAGCTGACGACGGAATTCTAAGCACTCAAATTGATTCTACTTAATTACAATTTTTTACCCCTTTTTGGGAAATTAATTAGACAAATATTTTAGGTTTAGTAGGAGTAGTGAGCTGTTCCAAGGGAGCTCACTTAGTTTAAGTTGATATTAGGTGAATTATACCTTAATTTAAGAGTTAAATTCAATTCAAACTCATCAAAATTTTATGTAATTTTAATTCAACTTAATTTTTTTTAAAATAAATTTAACTTAACAGTTCACATTGTTATAAAAGGTTATTTTAAAACAAACTTTATGTGAGGTTTAAAAAAAAGTTTTGAAACTATAACCTTACGTGATATATTAAGGTTTATATTTTTTTTAAGAGTCACTCACCTTCAAACTTTTATGACTCAAAGCAATTGAGATTGTTATCTATAAAATATTTCGTTTTACGTGTTATTTATAAAATCTTAATTCGATTTTATTAATATTTTAAAAAAATAGAAAGTTAAATTTAATAATTTTTTTGTTTCATGATTTCCTTTATATATTCTATTATTATTTTCATGCTTATTTTTTAAGTGAGTTGGGGTCTAAGTTTGAGTCCATTCAAACCATAAGCCTCAAATTTTACCTTAAAAATTTGAAGATAATAAGCATAAAAATAAGTTATTCTTCTTCTATTTCAAATCTAAGTTGTTTTTGTTTTTGTTTAATCTTTTTTGTATTTTAAAAACCAAAATTTTAATATACATTTAAGAAAATATTATTTTTTTGTATTTTATCTTTCAAAATTTTTAATTTATTTTTAAAAATATTTATTTGTAGTTGATTAAAACTTTTAAAGAAATAAAATATCCTAAATATATATACTAAAAAATAGATGGGTAAAGTATAAATTTTAATGAATTATAAAACTATATGTATATAACTTAAAATATAAAAAATTAAAATATATATTTTGAAAATTATAAAACTTATAAAGAGTTCGACCGTTCAACCCATCATTTTATATATGAGCATTTCATTCCAAAGATAATTTAAATACTAATTGAACAAATTATACTTAGAACTCAGTTATAATTGAAAACATTAATTAATATTTGGTGACGCCTAGATTTTCTTTTATTTTCAATTTGAGTATTTAATTTGGTTATCCGTTAAGTTTTTAGCAATTTTATTTAGGAATTAAAATGTATTAAAGATATAAATTTAGGAATTCTTTTTTGTACATGATATTTTAAATGCTTAAATTATGATTAGTAAAATATATGAATCGATAATTTACATCAAAGTATTTAAAAAAAAAAAGTGTTTAGGGAACATACGTATTTTTTCCTGGATAGAATATGATGTTGATTCCACGAGTGTTTTTCCTAATTCCTACACTTGTATCATTATCAAGCGTTTATTAGTGTGGCTTAAGCAATTTGGCAACTACGTGTGAATTAATAATATAAGAAAATCATACAACTGATTTTATTCTTACCAATCCCTGTCTGTTTAATCATAAAAGACTCATTCCCCTTGCATTGTTGTAGTGCAGTATCATTAAAGCATATTTATGAAGCGCACAAATTCAAGTTAGGGTTAGATTTGTGTAATGTTTATTTAATTAAAAAAAAACCCAATCCTAGCTTATTGGAAAAAATGAATTAATAATCACATAATTTTAGATAAATGAGTATTTTAATTTCATTACTTTTAATTAGAACATTTTTATTCTACAATTTAAAAAAAAAATTATACAATGTAGTTCTAAAATGGTACAATTTAATCTAAAAAATAGTATACATAAATCCTTAATTTAATTTTTTTAAAATTAAAGATGTATATTTTTTTAAATTTATATGGTTAAAGTGTTCTATTTATAAAAACGTGAATAAAGTATTTTTTGTTGTTGATAAAACTATAGAATCTCTCGTATCCCTAACCTAATTTTATACTCTTTAATTTGAGCTTTTATGTATGAGTTACATATCAGGGGCTTTTTTTTTCCTTTTCAATTGTTGTCTAGAAAATTAAACAAAGGTATATATATGTATGAGTTACATATTATATTAGGAGCTTTTTTTTCCTTTTCAACTGTTGTCTAGAAAATTAAATAAAAGTATATATATATATATATAGGGTTAGGTTATTGTTACAATTTTGTTTTTACAGTATATCTAACGTTAATATTTTAAATTGATAAAACTATTATTTTGTGTTAATTAAATTACTTTTAAATGTATTTTTATTAATTTTTAAAATTAATGTTAAATATTACGTGTAAGTAGATATATAAATATCCACACTCTATAATTAAAAGAAGGGTTAAAAAAAAAAAACTCAATGCTTTTTCCATAAACCAAAGTGTAATCAATACGAATAGTGAGTATCTGGCCAGAGCTATCGAACAACTTCGCCTTTGACAGCATCGACTATCATTATTATTATTTTTTCTTCAGAGACTCCGTATTCTATTAATGTGTGTGTTGGGGAGTATCGATTTAGATTATATTTATAATCATAAATATCACTTCATAATTAATGATTATAAATTAATATTAATATTTTTTATTTTTAACATTTATTTAAAAATATATTTAATTTTTAAAAATTAAATCTTAATATAATTCGTATTATACTATATTATTTAAAATATTAACATTAATTTTTTTTATTTTTTAACTAATTTAACACATATTTCAAGTAAATTAAAAGATATAAAATTACTGTCTATCTTCATTTCTGTTACAATTATTTAATTTATTTGATTCGTCTTAGAGTACTTATTTTTGTCACGATTCGTTTATGAGTATTGACCATCATAAAACAAAACGTTTTAGTAGTTTATATAAATTATTTTCAACAAACTGGAAAATTCTTTTGATTTTTATATTGTAAGATAGAAACAAATTGTTCAATCCTTTTTTCTTATATGTATTATATATGTTTTGTTGGCCCTTTCATTGCTCTAACTTGTTATAATAGTAAAATATCTTTTATTCGAGCAATAAAATATCAAATTATTGAACTAATATATATATATATATATAGAGAGAGAGAGAGAGAGAGAGAGAACACAACCCATGCACACTTAATTAAAAAAAATCTTAATTAGTAAAATAAGATTTGTTAGTTCAGCTTTGATAAATTAGTGACTAACCCAAACACTATTAAAACGCTAGATACTTTATCTTCAGTTCAGTCCAATAACAACCGCCTTAATATGATATCTTCAATTATTTGTTAGTTAACTTTTGGCAGGAAGGCCCTATGTTACTAAGCTATTAAATATTAACCCAGCAAATAAAAAAAAGAAAAGAAAAGAAAACTATTAAATATCAATTATCACATAAACTCGTGAAACTCTGATCGATTTTTTAATTAAAAGAACAAGAAGAGATATATGCACCCTTAATTTTTAACCTATATATTATTGAATATCATTTTTTTTTGTTTTGTATTACCCATTTAAATTTTTTATTTTTATTTTTAGAGAATTTCAACAGATTCTTTGACACATCGAACACTAAATTATTTAATATTTTAAAAGTTCATATTTCTCTTAAAATATATGCTAATATTATATTTTATCAATATAAAATTTTTATCACTAACATCTCTTCAAAACGCGATTGTCATTTCTTCAGGAGCAAAACTTCCTGAGGCTACATGAGACTGTAAAAATGACTAAAATTTATACATAAAATTAATTTTATATATGTTTTTAACCTTTATTAAATATATTTTATTTGTAGTAATATATTGTCTAATTCTTTTCTTTATATCTTAATGTTTTATATACATCATTAATGTTTAAAAAATACGTTAACAAAAATAATAACAATTGTGAGTAAAATGATTAAAAATAAACACTTTCATACACTTATTTTACATACATTAGCTACATCATACTAATAATTATATTATATCAAAATATTTTTCATGTCTTAACTCGTGTAATACAAACATATTTTAAATATTTAACTTTTATTAAATTTATAATAATAGAATGTTACCGTCAAATATTATAAAACTAAAAATAAAAAAAATAACTTTGAAGAGAATCTTCACATTTAAGGTTTTGTGAATCAAACTGTTAAAATTTCTTAAAATTTGTTTCACTTCAAATTTTAATTTTATCTAATATTAAATCATTTGGTATTATATTTTAATAATATTTGTAATTTTTTTTCTTTATAAGAAAATTTTAATATTTATTTTTTCTTTTGTCTCAAATTTAAAATTTAAAATCATATCTTATATTTTTGAATGAACTTCCCATTTATTTATATTAACTTTTAGTTCATTAATTTAATCATATATGATTTTAATACTCTATTAACTTATTATTATTTTTTTTATTTATTTTATATAATTTTTGCTATAAATCACATGTGATAAACTAAAACTATATGTTTATGTTCTAATATGGTATGAAAATTTTAGACTTAGATTGAAAATAATTTGGGATAATTTTTATCAATTCTATGTCATGATCATGTATTTTAACTCCTTAATATTTCAATAAAATCTTTTACTTTTTATCAAAAAAATTAAACTTTAAGTCCCCTTGAAAAATATTTATAGCTTCGCCCTACTCGTAAAGGATATAACTTTATATTTAATCAATTTTATTATATTCTTAGTTCACTAATTTTTTTTTTCTTTTGCAAGGTTTATTTTATTATAATTTTTTTAGAATAGTTCAAAAGTTTTTGCTCACTAATTACTAAGCTCTCATAAGATATCAAAATCTATAAAAATTATGGATTGTCGAATCCCAAAATATTAATATAATAGATAAAAAATAATATAATTTTTATAAACTCTATTATAATTAATATTATGGTAGCTTTTAAAGTCTATTATAATTCTTATAAATTTTAACATAATTAATATCGAGTAAATAAAATTTATACCATTTAAAACTAGTAGTAACTCAGATTTTTATTATTAAAAAAATCAAATCTATATATTTTACATTAAATGTCTGTTAATCAGACATTGATTAATATTAAATTTTAATTATTTAAATTTAATTAATTAATATTAAATTTTATTTAATTTGATTTTATTACGTAATTTTATTTTTATTGATATAAATTTTAAGAATATTATTTTATATAATTATACTAAGTTTATAGTAAGTGAATTTTACTTTTAGATGCTTCTCTTTCACACAAACTTAAGCATCAAAGGTTAATTTGTGTGAAGGTTTCATTTGTAGTCATATAGACGTAAAATAGTGCATTAATTATTGACTTAATGCATATTAGCAATAAAAAGTAGGAAAAAAATGAGACTAATCTTACCGATGATGACTTCTAAGCCATCTACGTAAAAAGGATCGAAATTTGGTTAGGATATTCATAGGAGTGTCAAAAGATATATTATATCTTAGTTTTATAGATATTTTGTTTCGTATTATTCCCTCTGAGTTTAATTAAAATAGATCATTTTTAGATCAAATTAAATCATGATCTATATACTGATTATACAGAAATAAGGACAGATTCATCTATAAATCGATTAAAATTTATTTTAAAAAAAATTATAATTTTATAGTTAAAAAAATCACATTCTCAACGTAGTTTTTTAATTTTTATCAAAGTTATTTTTAAAAAATTACATTATGAATATTTATTTTAAAAAATTTTCTCTTATATTTTTATAAATTTAATTTTCTCTTTCTTAAAATTTTCATAAATCTATCTATTATTGTTTAAAATTTATTAAACAAAAATTCTAATATCATCATATTTATAACTATTTATCTTCTTATATTTATCATAAATGATATTATTTTCTAATTCATCATAATTTGTTTAAAATAAATAAGAAAGCTTCTTAAAAAGAAAAGGTAAAAAAATATTTTCCTACAACATATAATATTCTCTTATTTTTTAATTTATCAATTAAAAATATATAATACATCAGTTCAAATAATATTATAATTTTAGAAAAAAATAAAAAAAAATTTAAACAATTCAAATCAGATTATAAATATTTATTGATTCATGATAAATATTTGATTTAATACATCTGATTAAAACAAATCAAATCAAACTAAATTTTTTAAACAGATCTAATTGAATCGGATTATTACTGGATTAAGATACAGGTAAATTTAACATATAAACCTACAATACACGAACAAATAAGATAAAATTGAAATAGATGTCAAATTGCCAAGCATAATCATGCAAAAACCAATTTTTTAAAAAATAAACATTGCACCCTCAAAGAACCATTTACACTTGAATGAATTGAAAAACATAATTTTTATACCCACTATAAATTATATATTATAGTGTTACTCCACAATTGACATCAAATATCATTTTAAACATTGTAATTATTTTTTCATAAATGCTACATGTACATACAAATAAAATCTATCCACCTGTTGAAGACATCAAAATTCCCCTATTTTTCGATTGCTTTATAATGCAATAGCGTTTGCACCTTGTAGCCAGTCTAGGGTTCTGGTTCGAAACCAGCTAATAACAAAATATGTATGTTTGAATGCTTGTTTTAAAAAATTAAAATTCCTCTCTGTTTCTAAAGAGCGAAAGATGTTTAAAATGCTTTCATATAAAAAAATAAATAAATAGAGAGAACATTGAATGCATTTTTCCGTGAAAAAAATATCAAATTATTACCACGTCTGGCATACTTATAATCCTTACCTCACGAAACAAAAATTGGGACCGATAAGAGTTAGAAAATTTTCCACAAAAAAATAAAAAATCTAGAGAGAGTCGAAATATATTTTGAAAAATTAACGAACTGGTTGCATGGGCCACATACATGTCACTCAAGAGGACAAGAGGTTGGAATACAATAATATATAAATATGCCAGTACTTCTATATAACATTATTATAGAACAAAAACAGTTGAAATACATTATTATAACATTACATTAAAAATAAAAAGTGCACAAAAATTTATAACAGGTAAATGTCTATAATTTTATAACACATAAATGATATGTAAGGATGCTTTCAATGTTAGTCCCACATCGCCCAGGGAAGCCAACAATGTCTTTGGTTATAAATGCAAGCGATCTGCTTTGATTAAGCGCGTCTTGAGGAAACATTGGGCTTGACTTTCAATTTGGTATCGAAGCGGTCCTGGGGTCCCGATGTGCACGCTCTCTGCTCGGCTCCGTGTCCGTTGGTTACTTGGCGCGGGTAGGCAGTCGGTCTTTGCGGGGTCCCCGTCCGATGTGAGGGGGAGTGTTGAGTCCCACATCGCCTAGGGAAGCCAGCAATGTGCTGGTTATAAGTCTGGGCAGTACCCTTTCCTGATAAGCTCGTTTTGAGGGAAACATTGGGCTGCCCAACTTTCAATTTGGTATCAGAGCAGGTCCCTGGGAGTCCCGATGTGCACGCTCTCTGCTCGGTTCCGTGTCCGTTGGTTACTTGGCACGGGTAGGCAGTATGCAATACACTAAGGCATTTAAGCAACTCGACAGCTTCAATTCAACGTTCTCATCCGACCAATATAGGTCCATAAAGAAATAGGTTGCTTTTTTCAGTGTTTCATATCCCCTTATTCAAGGCATGAAGTAATCATGACATGAACTAGAGCAGACCAACTTTATACTGGAGAAGCATAGCTGCTGCATATTGCATATGCAATCACCCAAATATTTTATCAGACTTCAGTTTTGTGTGTCCTCAAACCATCTTATAAGTTATAGCTTATAAGCAACAGTGTAGTCAAAGCAAAACCAAACTACCCTTACTAAAGCAAATAAAAATCATACTCAAAAAGCACGAGAAGCGACCACAATTCATCACTGCAATTTCTTATCTGAATAAAACCAGAATTAGTAGGTTCTATATTACCTAAAAGTGAATGGACAATGACCTAGTGGTGGTATGGCATCATCTATCACATTCAAATGCCAAATGAAAAACCCTTTAAATATCAGAGATCTCCTGTCTACCATAAAAAATCTGAGGGAGAAATGTTCTCTCTATTAGCACGCTGTTAAGACACTGATTTAACACATAGAATCGAATCCTATACCAAATCCTTCCAAGTTATCATCTCGGATTAATTATAGTCAAGAATCACGTGGATAGAGTTAAAACTAAGAAAATTTAAAAAATAAGTAAATAATGATGTCTCTGCATGTTTTGCTAAACTGTGTACAGTCGTGATTAGAATTCATCGTCTCAAAGAAAGAAAAAATTCAGCCAAGATGAAACTTCAGATAATGGGTTGGAAGCACCATTAAATTTAAGAGGACCTAATCTCTTTATAAATTACAAAGCAAACTGGAAAGGTAAAACATGAGAAACCTCTAAACATTTAGGCGAAATAAGCTTTGTTCAAAATACAGAACTCCAAAAATAAGGCAATAGACTAGGAGAGCATCAGGTTGCCTATGCACATTAAATCCCTGCCCCCCTGCCTCCTGGTATATCACACTACTTCAAATTTCAACCCTAATGCTATTCTTTCGAATCACCTAACTATATATTTCATAAATAAATAAAAATCAGCTAACTGTATATAAATTATTTTTTCAAATTTCTTTCAACCAGATTTCAGTAAACATAAATCAGCTGGTATTCCACTAATCTCATTAGGAAGTAACATGGGTGATTCTCTATTTCCCTCAATTCATATCCATCACCATACACTAGTCGGACTCACATCATATGACAAACACTTGAAACATCGCAGTCCTGATCACCACTACTATTTGTTCCATGTCCACACATAAATTACTATCTCCACTTTCTATTTTCTAAGATTCATAACCATACGCTCAACTTAAATACATGCGAATATCCTGCTCTGCTACATACACAACCAAGTTTCAAAGTGAGATTTATTGTTGCTTTGCTTAAACTTTAACTTAGACTAGAATGCTATTCAAATTCCTAACACCACTTCATTTACTAAACATGTTTTTTGAGAATCCAATGTAGTATTCTGTTCAAGATGCTCGTAGTCATGGGATGAACCAAGCTTACAGATTTATTTGAAAAGTAATGAACTAATGATAGAAACAGAAATTAAACTTAAAAAAAAAAAAATCGACAAATTTAATCTGGCTAAAAGTTACAAATATTTTAAAAGAAAAATATAATAGATAAAGCAGACGACACTGTAGTCCAATGCATGAAACGTCAAAGGAACTAGGTAGTGTATCTTCTCGCTCTCCAAGATCCACTTCTCAGCGTGAAGTACCTCCCTTTAAGCTTTAATCCACTAACTACCTCCATACTAGCACCAGTAGCTCATTAGCTCGTAAAGGACTTCCAGTGCACTAAATAAACTGCATATAACTAGTGATTCCCATTTCATGGGGTTAAGAAGGCCTCCCACCAACCAAACATTGCTCTATGACCCCAAATTATAATCTTGGAGAGGACCAGTACGTTGTCTTTCATATTTACAGAGAAACCCTGATATCTATGCCACAATTTACCATCTTGTGATGCCGTTATTGACATCCATAGACCAAGTTCTGTGTCTTCTAGACTGCGTGGTCATACCAGAATTCCGCAAGGATCTAATGCTTGACACTGGCGAAGCCATTCTAGTCTCAGTACCAGAACTAGAGCTAGAAGTTGACGACCACCTTCCCCCAAAGCAAGCAAAGAAATTACTCAAAACCCTTCTAAAACCACCACTTTCTCTCCCTGTTGTTCTACCTCCCGATGACAACGAAATCCTCCGAGGCAAACCACCGTTGAACCCACCATCCATTTCCGTGTAGACCACAGGAAGGTCACGATCATTTCCTCTTCTGCCGCCAGAAAACCTTCCCACCGCAAACCCATCACCAGGAAGCCTCCAAATTGTCAACCCCACATTCCCATTATTGTCCGAAAGCAAAGCCTGTCCATTTTGCGATTCAGGGACGTTCTGTGCATCAGCAGGCAACTCATGGCGACAAACAGGACAAGAATTATGAAGTTGAAGCCAAGGAAGAATACAATCTGAATGATAAATATGCTTACATGGCATTTCCCGAGCTTCAGCTGCTAATTCAAAAGCCTCTTTACAAACGGCACAATGCGGTAGCATCGTTATATGAGACTCGCTAACTTCGATCGTGGGCATCGATTCAATCGCGGCTTTCGATGCTGGAGGTTGCTCGCAGCGACCAATACCATTGTTTTCAGCCTGCGAGAGCTGTTCCAATAGGCGGTCAAACCCGGACCCCAGGAGAAACTCCGACATACTAGGTGGTAATGGTCTCAGACCCGATCCGACGCCATCGTCATAATATAGCTCAAACCCACGACTACCTGTTCTCCCATCACCTTCAGCGGACCCATCGGACGTTCCACGATACACAATCAACGGATTGAAGGGAGATCGATCACCACCGTTCCTCCGGGTACTCCTAAGAATGGGATTCGAAATATTGCGATCTGAAACGGCACTGTTCTGGTTACCCCCCATCATGTACATCGCGGCCGCAGGGAATCTCCGTCTACGCGAGTCCACATGTAGGGAAGGAGTAGGGGGTTCGATTTCTTCAACGAAGCCACTGTCACAATCAGGGCAAACGACAGATTCCTCATTCGAAACCCTAACAAATCGGCTACATCTGTAGCACCAGTAAGACGACGTCGTAGGAGGCATCTAATGAAGAAAACCAATTGTTTTCAAACCACCTATAGTAATTAAGAAAACCGAAATTTGAAATTCGAAATTGTGAAATCAAATCCAAATATTCGGAAATGAATTGAAACTGTTTAAGAAACCATCTGAAATAACACTTGGAAGGAAGAGAAGCGGTTGTTTAGGGGCTGTGAAAATCAAGAGAGGAGAAACCGATGAAATTTTCTGGAATAGTCCAACAGAAACTTAAATATTTTTTTAGGGTAATGCGTAGGTGAAAAAGGTCATACGAAAATAATAATGGAGGCTCGAGGGATTTTAAATTTAATGTGGACGCAAACGGAAGGAGAGAACAACGGCTAACCGCGTAGACTCCGTTTAAGAGCGGCAACTAACTGACTAAGCATCCTGAGTTGAAGACACGTAGAGGGTGTGATTAATTAAAGCACTCAAGTCTTAAAAATTTATAAAAACATGAAAAATCTATCTTATATATTATTTTATGTAAATATATATTTTTTATATATAAAAATCAATAATACATTTTTAACATTAAGAAGGCGCATTTTTTTTTTACATAAATCCAATGAGTTTGAAATACTTATTTTTTCATAAAAAAATAACAAAAGAAAGACATTTATTTTGAGTTCAAGGAAAGTCATGAGCCGTGAAAACGGAGCTGAGAGAATGGCGGTTGTGGATAACTTGAGGATAACACCGCTGGATTAAGATAGGAATGCTTTATCGCTTATTTTCTTCCTTCTAAATATAGCTTATTGATTTGACACAATTTTATAATAAATATTTTTTATTTATTTTTTTATGTGGTATGTATAGAGGTGAATTTAGGACTTTTACTCAGGAGGATACCTACCAATAATTAATAAAGCTTTACAAAATACTTAGAAATTAAAAAAATAGATTAAATATTAGAGTTAAAATTTAATAATTAAGTTTTATAATTTTAGTGGATTTAAATTAAAAAATAGTCGATTTTACTTATAAAATTTAATTTTTAATTTTTATTTTTAAGTATGATCTACTTTTTATAAAATTACATTTTTGATGAGTGAAGATAGTTCCATGTCACATCTAAATATGCATTCAGCTTATATATATATATATATTAAAGTATTAATAGTTAACTTTAGTGAATAATTGATATTATAAAAATAGAAAAGATATCGTAACATCATGGACAATAAGCAATCGTTGTTATATTAACAATTCCGAAGTATAAATCCTTGTTATAATAAATTAAAAATAATAATACATAACATATCCCAAATTCAAACCATATATATATGCACTAAAAAAAACAAGAGCAAAATTTCAATGCAAAAAACAAATGGCTATATTTAAAAAAACATATTAAATAACATAATCAACAAGTTAATTATCTCAATGAAAAAAGGGATTGAAAGTGCTTGCCACCTTCTTAATATGATCAACAAAAGAAGTATATGAAACTGTGCCATCATTTCCAGCAAGAACTCTATACTTGTCCTTCCTTGTAAAATTGGTGCATTCAAACCCTAATGCTGCAGCCAAAATCCTCTGAACATAATTTGCAACATCATGAGGACTTTTCCCAGAAGAACAAGTAGCCTCAATTGGTAACTGATTTAAAAAATTCACCTCATAAACAGGTCTAGGGTTCATGAAAAAGAAGATTGGATCCATTCCTTTCCAACCTCTAGCCGTTGTTGCATGGAAAAACCCAACCCTATAATTCATAGCCAC
Source organism: Hippophae gyantsensis (assembly GCA_030763125.1). Classification (NCBI taxonomy): domain Eukaryota; kingdom Viridiplantae; phylum Streptophyta; class Magnoliopsida; order Rosales; family Elaeagnaceae; genus Hippophae; species Hippophae gyantsensis. The sequence goes on from CM061033.1 coordinate 53,245,113, forward strand.
GGGGACAATTCTATCAGTTAATTCAGCAAACAAGGCACTAAACCTTAAAAGAAAAGGTTCTCTACAAGTTGTTCCTTCTGGGCAAACAACAAGGTCCCCTTTGGCTAGTTCTCTCTTTATCATTTCAGCATCAACATGTCTAATTCTTGTTAATCTGAGAGTTGGGATTGGTGATAGAATCTCTGATAATCTAGAAATTGAGTAAGTCAAAGCTGGAATTTTTCTCCCAAGAACAGTGGAGAGGACGACTGGGTCCATTAAGGTCCGATGGGTACAAACAAATACTACTCCAGAATTGTTGTTGGAGACAGATGGTGGGGATTTACCTTTCACAATGACCTTGCCTCCAAAGAGACGAGAGACGTATGGAATGACTCTCATTGGCAATATTAGGCCCAAAGTAATTCGAATGATAGCTAATAAAATGCCTAAGGGCATCCACATTAGGATTAAGAGTGATGTTGAGGGTGTTGGCCGTTTTACTAGTCGCCCATCGTGGAATATCACTGGAAGCGGTCCCGCTACCTGTTTTTTATCTTGCCGGCTTTCGTTGGTGATGATTGGCGGGTTCTTTTGCTCCTATAAAATATTTAAATATTTAGGTTTATTTACCTTTCAAATCTGAAAATAAACATTCAAATTAAAATTCAATATAAAATTTTCTAAAATTATCACCTAATTATATCGTATTAAACCACCACGTTTAATTGATTAAAAAATAAATAATATTATTTCAATAATTTTTTTATTAAATTAACATTATTTTTCATTAAATAATAAAAATAAAATTTAATATTTATTTTAATATTAACAACTTCTATTTATCTTTCAAATCTGAAAATAAATATTCAAATTAAAATCAATATAAAATAGAGAAAATTATCGCTTAAGTCTCTCATATTAAACCTTAACTTTCGTTTGATCCATCAAATTTACAAATATATTTTTTAGTCCATCGTATTTAAAAAAATAAATCAATTAAAAAACAAATAATATTATTTCAATGATTTTTTTATTAAATTAACATTATTTTCTATTAAATAATAAAAATACAATTTAATATTTTGTTATTATCAATATTGTGTTTTAATATTTTCTTATTAATTTTTTTAAAAATTAAAAATATATTTAAATAATTTTTTATTAAAATATTTATTATTGTTGATTTTTTCTTAAATAATTTTATACTATATTTCACATTTTTTCTTATTAACCGGTTAATTTACGTTTTAATCAATTAATAATAAAAACAATAATATTTTAATAATAAAATATGAAAATAAAATAATTTGTTTAAATATGAAAATAAAATAAATTGCTTATAATTGGCTCATTTTCTCAAAAACTATAAAACACTTTTTAAAATATGATCGATGCATGTATTAAACAAAATAAATTTCATAATCGATATAAGACACCTCCCCTATAGAATATTGATATAGAAAATGATTATAAAAGTTAATTAAAATCATACGTATCACTGCATGCTTGTTACCTTGTGCGTTAAACCTACACATGAACAAAATGGTCTAACTCATGAGTCCTAGTTTTATCACTTTTTTATTTTCAACTATGTCTCACCTTGCATAAGGATAGAAAGGAAGAAGTTGAGTGAGACCTTCCTAAACCAATTATAGGACTCTCATCATGATCTTTAAACATCTTAGCCACACGCTCAGAAATATACGAGCAAATTTTAGTGTCACTTTTAATGAAGCCAGTAGCAAACCCAAATCGATTGACTACCAATTCACTTCCAATAACTTCATCAGCTCTTAAATGGTCTTTCACAAACCTATCCACCATAATCCTAGGTGTCTTAGTCACAACAACTCTCTTATCATACAAACTAAGTACCTTCCAAGCCTCTATATCAATATCATCCATATAAAACTTTGGTAAAACGGCTCTAGCTACTGATTCAATCTCCGATTCACGAACACCCGAAACAGCTACAAAAATCATAAGCCTAAGCCCTGCTTCTCCCATGCCCATCAATTCTAGTATTCTGATCACCGGCCATAACAGTAGCAACAACGTGAATCTTATCAAGCCAGAAGCTTCAAATGCTACTAACATGAAATAGGAAAATGGGTCAGAGTCTTTAAGCAGTGTTCCTTCGAATTCTGAAACAATTGACTCCATAGGAAAATGTACTATTGAGAATCACACATAGAGGTCTCAGAGATTATAAGGCTTGGGGTTCGAAGATGTTTATTTGACTGGTATCTAGGGTGAGACAATAAGGTAGTTTATCAGTTTACAACTACCCCTACCTTTTATATACTTGTAAAAGCATACGCTACTCTGTTTTGGATTGGTGGATATATCTACAAAGAAAACATGGATTATACGCCATATAAATATACAAAGATTCATTATACTTATCTCCACCAACTTTTTTTTTTTTTTTTTTACATTGAATATTGGAGGTTCACGTGTCCTCCTAATTAATAGTGCATCTAATTAATATGAGCCCCTATAAGATCACTGAACGTAAGGCGTAGATTATGTACTTTGATCAACTATTCATATTTTTTGTTATGCTTTTCAAATTAAAGTATATACTTTTAATTATGTGAAATTAATTATCACCACGTTATTGCAAGAGAAAGCTCCTCCATGACAAGTTTCTGCTGCTTCTTTTTAATTTCCCGTGTGAAATGAGAAGTTTTTGCTTGTTTAGTATAATTTGGGCTTTTGGATCTATCATTTTTGTTATATTGTTTTTAAGCATGGATATATATCATATTCATAATTATTATTATAATTCTTTATGCGATATAAATATATTAATTTAATTATATCAATTTAATACGTGAATAACCTATTTCTTAATAATTAAATTTTATTAAAATATAAAAAATTGTTAAATTTATAATATTTATATATTTAACAGTGTACAGTGATACGAAATGTTTTCCTTAGTTATCTTTGGTCTTACACGTTTCAAGAAATTTGTTTATTTCAGAGGACTTATATATATATATATAATTATATTTATGAATAATACTGTATTATATTATTTATATTATATTTTTAAATTTTAAATATATAATATTTTGATTTGCACCTAGATTACACGTCAGTAGATTATTGGAGGGTCATAATTAATTGTTGGATACGTAGTTTTCGGGAGAAGTAAATAAAATTAATAAAAATTATAGGGGACAATTAAATTCAAAGTAGCTCCTGGTATTGCAGCCTTGCGGTCGATCTCCTAATTGTATTCAAGATTACGGTGCTTTTTGGCTGGAAATGGAGATAGCTTGCTAGAATAAATTGAAGTAGGTTTGAAAAAAAAAACTAAACTTGTTTGATTAATAAAGGAAATTAATTCTTTTGAGTAAGGTTGCTCAACCTCTTCAAATATTTGAGTAAAAATGTGTACCTCTTTTCCTCATTTTTTTTTTCAATAGAGACTTCTACGCTAGAAAAGTAGGAGATTTATAAACTCTCTAAAAAAAATTTAAAGAAAAAATTATTAAATAAGTAAAACGTTACAAGATGTGACATTCCACTCAACATTATTTTAAATAATTATAAAATAATTCCAAATTATGAGTTACATAATGTATGAATTTACAAACTCTTTGGTGTGGGAGGCTCCCTTACCATCTCAATTGATCAATTATGAGCAGAAATGTCTCTTACTTAATTGCAATACATTGATTCACTTAGCAAACATCAAAATAGTAGTTTGCCGTGTGAGCCTTGAGGTCTTCACTTTGCATAAGTTTTTTTTGTCAAATTTAAATAAATTAGATTGGTTTATCATATATACATAAACACATTCCTTTTGCATGAAAAAAAGCTTTCATTTGATTGATACAACTTACCAAAAGGATGTTCTTTGTTTTTGACATCAAGAAAAAAAATCTATCCTTACTATAGTACGTAAAAATTGACATGAAATGATTAGAGACGATTATGTTAATAATAACAACTACATGTATCAATCTCGAATACATTCGAATAATAACTGTTACTTATGAACCATAACAATTTCTCTACGATTTAATTACGTTTTTTATCTTTTAACATTTATTAAAAAATATATTTAATTTAAAAAATTAAATCTTAATATAATTCTCTTTATATATTATTTGAAATATTTATAATAATTTTTATTTTTTAACTAATTAATATATACTATTAAGTAAAATAAGAATAAATATAATATAATATAATTATTTCAATTATTATATATTCTATTATTAAAATTATATTTTTTTATATAATTATATATATAAAAAATAATATTAGTACATATTCGGTTTTGATTAATCACAATTTCAGTATTATAATAAATATTAAAATCTTAAGTTTTATTGATCATGATTATTTAAAAAAAATTATTAAATTTATATAAATAAACATAATTTTAATTAACCATGTCCAAAATATCCAATCATAATAATAATACACATAAATAAAATAAATATAAATATAACTGTGGTATATTTTTCTTATGCAGGCTTTCCTTTAAGGCCGAACTACCAAAGCCCGTTTATGGTATGAATACCAGTTCAATCCTACAAAGAGTGATTCTAAATAAACTTACAGATTTTATAAGTTAGCCCACTCTTATATTGTATTCGGCAATATATTTTATTTCATTATAAATTACAATTAATTACATATATAATCTTATTAACTACCTACCAATTTTTATATTATCTAGCAATTCAACTTATTTTACTTTTAAATTATTTTAATGTTATAAAAAAATATATACACCATATTTTTAAACATGCAAAAATATATATATTTTTTATTATAATAAAAGAAAACTTATGTGCATTAGACATAGGATACTAAAAAAAAAACTCTATTTATAAAATAGCATCCACGTGATATAAAAATAATCATGGCACTTTTCTATCTCTCATTCTATTTGTTTAATTCTTTAATAATTTTTTTATGAGTTGCATTATAATATAATGAAATATGCTCATTATGAACATTTAAAGTGTGTGAGGCTCGACCATTATATATGTGTGTAAATGTATATTTGTTATTTAAAAAAACATATTTTTGTATCATATTATTTTATATGATTTTCTTGTCTAGATTATGTTCACTATTACAATATTATCATGTTTTATTATTTATATTTTGTTTGTTTATTAAAAATCAGAGAAAAAGAATTAAAATTAACAGATTTATGAAAAATTGTACAAAATATTTAATTGATTTTTAGAAAATTGGCCAATTTTTTTTTTACCTGTTTTTTTAGTATCGTACCGATAATTGATTGTGTCTAAGTTTGGATCAAATAATTCTAATGCTTGTCTTATAGATTGTTCACATGATTTTAATCGAAAAAATATCTAACAAATGACTTTTTCATGATATCTTTCATAGAAGAATTTTATGGTTAGTATTAATGAAAACAATTTCTTTTTTTATCAAATAGATTCACCGTTTGTGATAAATTCATTGTATAAGGGAACGTGGATATATTAGAAATAGTTGTTAGGTAATAATTTGTTGCATTTGATTCAAGTAATATAAAGTTTCCCGTTGCACAATCAAGGTATCCAACTTGATAACATCATATGTTTTTTTAAATTGATACAATTGATTTTTAAATTTTAATATGTGATATAAAAAGTTAAAAAAAGTTTATTTACAACAATTTAATATTGTATATCAATAAATTATGTGAAACATAAAAACATGTTATGAAAAAATAGATTTTAAGTTAAATTGAAGTTATATAATATAACAACTAATTATAAATAGCAGTGATCCAAAAAGTTCTAAAAAGTTGAGCAGATCTCCTAATTGCATAAACTGAACTTTTTGAAATAAATTTGTTTTACAAGCTACATTGTAGCCAAAACAGACAATGGTTTTAAAACTAACCTTGCACTGGAAAATTATGCATTTGTATGGCTTGACATTCTATGTTGATAACATTAAACTTACTAGGAAGACAAGTCCGTTACAAGAATCAGATAAATATTTTGGAGAGAGCCCTTTATACATCTAATTTTCCAGTATAAGTCCTAAAACTAACTAAAAGTCCAAAACACCAGCTGTTCAACACAAGTATTAATTATATAGTTTTTACGTAACAACAGGCCACAAAACTTTATGGAGAAATAATAACTAGAAGCATGAGCTTCTTCAATATCTCTTGGATCCCAGCTCTTTGTCGTTTGTCTTGAGGTATTTCCTATTCCTTTACCAACTCCCACTCATTACTAGTCATATATATATATATATGTGAAATGATGAGCTCACTCTTACTCATAAAAGACTTCACAGTAACTGAAGTATATTAATCTACTTCTTTGAAGAGGAAATGTTGCGTTTTCCTGCAAAATTCGTAGAAAACCCCCCAAATTTTACTCACTCAAAAGTGATAGTTTTATTTTTCAGAGATAGAACATAAAAGTAAAATTAAATAACATTAAATTAAATTATTACAAAAAATAAATATATACTTAATCAAAGTAAATATTACTATATAACTTATAAAAAATATGTGTGTTTTTACCCTTTGATTTAAACTTTTAAGATTAATACAATAATTCATATAGAATTAAAAAATTGTTATAGATTTTAACCTCAATTAATCTAATTAGAGATTGAAAAATGAGTGATTTTTCACACGTCCTTGAACCCAACAAGAAATACAATCTGATTTAATATTATCTCCTTATAAAACGAGCAGTTGACACTCCTTTTTACTTCAACATGCATCATCATCATCATCATCTTCTTCATCTTCTGAGCTCTCAATTCCATCATCCATTATTGATTGAAGACAAAAATTACGAAGAGGAGAAATTTAAAGTTTGAACAAATTTTCAAAAATTGAAAGGAGAAAGAAAGAGAGCAAAAAGCGGTGATTTGATTGAGGCAAATAAACAGATGTATTGGATATTAGTCCTTAATTCAAGGAATAAAAGGACCTTAATTCAAGGAATAAAACAAGGACTTTAATTCAAGGAATAAAACAAGGAATCCTTAATTCAAGGAGTAAAACAAGGAATCCTTAATTCAAGGAGTAAAACAAGGAATCCTTAATTCAAGGAGTAAAACAAGGAATCCTTAATTCAAGGAGTAAAACAAGAAATCCTTAATTCAAGGAGTAAATCAAGGAATGCTTAATTTAAAGAATAATTGAAGGAGTAAAATTTCCTTATAAATAGCTATACAATTGTAATGAAAACATGAAGAAAATAATACAAACTAGAGAACTCTTTTGTGTAGAGTTATTTCTTGTTTTTTCATCATGGTATCAGAGCAGGAAAATTAACTTGCTTCTGCTTTATTATTATCTTAGCATCTTCAATCTTTGAAATGGCTGAAGACAATGACTAGGATCGTTTGAAAGTTCATCAGTGCTTTCCTTCATGAATATGCATGAGGTGGATGTCAACCCAAATCAAAGATTAAGCTCAGTCTTGTTGAATGAGTTTAATTACTTGCCTTGGTCAAGAGCAGTGTCTCTGGCTCTAGGTGGAAGGTCCAAGTTGGGGTTCATAAATGGAAGCATCGAAGTACCTGATGTTTCCTCACCAACCTATGAATCTTGGCTTAGTAAGGATCAGCTGGTTATGTTATGGCTCCTAAATTCCATGGAACGTAAATTAGCTGAAATATTCAGTTACTCTGAATCTGCATACCAACTATGGGAGACGGTTAAGGAAATGTATGATAGTCAAAACAACGCTGCACGAGTTTTTCAATTAAAGAAAGACATCTCAGATCTGCAACAAGATGGCAAACCTTTTGTACAACTCTTAGGAAGCATGAAAAGCATGTGGAATGAGTTGGAAATATATCGTCCTCATACAACTGATGTAGCTCTGCTACGAAAGAGAAGCGAATAAGATAAGATATTTCAACTTTTGTCCAGCCTGGATTCAACATATCAAGATATTCGATGTCATATACTCATGAATACTGAACTTCCTTCCTTCACCAATGTATGTATGCGACAATTCAACGTGAAGAAATAAGGAGGAAAGTCATGAACAAGGGTACAATGGCTAGTTCACCTGAGGCAAGAGCCTATCTAACCAACGAGAGGAAGTACAAAGGGAAGCATCCAAACTTGAAGTGTCAACATTGCAACCATACGGGTCATGTTAAGGACACATGTTGGATTCTACATCCAGAATTAAAACCTGATTTTATAAAGGATAAGGGTTTACAGAAAGTGAATCGTACTGGACACCGTGCAAATCATGCTTTTGCCTCTACCTTTAATGGGTCTGATCCATTCAAGAACTTCACAGCGAATCCAGCTGAACTCATGAATGAGTTTATGTTGTATCTTCAAAGCAAGATAGGAGGAGCCAGAATTGACTGTGTGGATAGCATAGAAGACGGAAACTCAACAGCATTGCTAGGCAAGTTTGCGGGCTTCTTGGCAGATACAAAACTCATACCACAAGAGGACATGCAAGGTATTATAAAATCCTTTAAAACTGCTCTTAAAATAAATATGTTGCATGATTTTTGGGTTGTAGATTCAGGTGCCACAGATCATATGACAAACCATGTGTCAAACTAACATAAGTTTGAAAAATTAGCAAATCCTTCTCAAGTTTCAATTGCAAATGGTGAGAATGTAAAGGTTTTAGGAAAGGAAAAAATAAAATTAATGTCAGATGAAATCGAGTCGACAGTTTTATATGTACCTTCCTTTCCTTTCCAACTTCTGTCTGTAGGAAAAATCACAAATACCTTGAATTGCTTAGCCATTTTTTCTCCTCACAATGTCATTTTTCAGGATTGTGTCACCAAAAAGACGATTGGTGAAGGGTTTTACTTAGATGGTCTCTATTACATATCCAAGAACAATCCCAGAGGGTTTCAAGCCAAGTTTAATCCTATCCAAGATAATCAATTGTGGCATCAACGTTTAGCTCACCCTTCTCTACCAATTTTGTCAACTCTATTTCCAAACTTAGGAAATGATGAAATTGCATGTGAAACTTGCCACTTGTCTAAGGCCACTAGATTGCGTTTTAATTCTTCCTTGTACAGGGCTAGTAAGTGTTTTGAACTAGTGCATTCAGATGTATGGGGACCAATTAATGAATCTTTTGATGGTTATAAGTATTTTGTGATTTTTGTTGATGATTTCTCTCGAGTGACATGGTTATATCTTTTAAAGTCTAAGAATGAAGTTATGGAAGTATTTAAGGACTTTCATAATCTTGTTAAAAATCACTTCTCTTCTAAAATTCAAACCTTAAGGTCTGACAATGGCACTGAATACATGTCCCATATCATGAAACAATATTTGAGCATTCATGGCATTATGCATCAAACAAGTTGTGTTGGCACACCTCAACAAAATGGTGTAGCTGAACGCAAAAACCGGGATTTACTTGAAAAAACTAGAGCATTAATGCTACAAATGAATGTACCAAAGAGATTACGGTCCCAAGGGTTATGATACCGCTTACATCATCAATAGATTACCCAGTAAGTCTTGGATTTCAAGTCTCCCTAGAGGTTATGAAAGGAAGGAAAATTAACCTTTCACACCTTAGAGTCTTTGGCTGCATCTGTTTTGTACATATTCAATCTCATCATCGAGATAAATTGGATCCTAGAAATTTGTTAAATGTATTTTTCTTGGTTATTCATCTACACAAAAGGGATATAAGTGTTATGATCCTCAACTTAGGAGATTAATTGTGTCTAAAGATGTTCGGTTTTATGAAACTAACCCTTTTTTCAAAGAAGTCACATGAAATCACAAGTCGAGGAATGGCATCTTGGATGTGTTTCCATTACCAAGAATTGAACTTGAGGCTCCACAACAACAAGATCCCGGCCATGTCAACATTGATGCATCTCTCACCGAAAGTAACAATGAAGGGTCTCGTCTTAATGGTACCTTTGCGTGAAGATGCTGATAATCAAGATGATCCTCACAATATGGTACAAGATGTGAACGAGTGTGAGATAACTCCCTCTGCTCCACGACATAGTCGAATGTGTGTTAGGCAACCTCCTATAAGACTTCAAGACTTTGTCACCTACAAACTCACACATGCCATCTCAAATTATGTGTCATATAAGAGAGTCACACCAACCCATCCCCCATTCCTCAGCACCATATCGAGTTACAGTGAACCTCAAAACTTTCATGAGGCCAATGACAAGAGGTGTGGAAGGAAGCCATGCAAGAAGAACTTAAAGCCCTAGATCAACACAACACATGGAGCATCACCAAACTTCCAAAAGGCAAGAAAGTTGTGGGTTGCAAATGGATCTATAAGCTGAAATTCAAGTCAGATGGATCAATTGAGAGGTATAAAGCAAGATTGGTGGCTCGGGGATTCACTCAAACATTCGAGGTGGATTACAAAGAAACATTTGCACCTGTTGCAAAAATGAACACGATAAGAGTGCTAGTACGTGGTACGTAAACAAGGGTGGTCCATGTACCAAATGGATGTGAAGAATGCATTCTTGCATGGTGATCTCAAAGAAGAAGTCTATATGAAATTACCACCTGGGCATCCTCAAAGCAATGAACTGGATTTAGTGTGCAAATTGCACAAATCCATTTATGGTTTGAAACAGTCCCCACGAGCTTGGTATGCCAAGCAAAGCTCGGTCTCACTAGTGTTGGTTTCAAAAGCAAGAATGCCGATTCCTCACTATTTGTTCGCACGCGAGCTATGGGCAAATTGGTTATCTTTGATTTATGTAGATGATCCGATAATTACGGTGATAATCTTGACGAGATTTTCAACCCGAAACAATCCCTCAGACAAAGGTTTGCAATTAAAGACGTTGCGATATTGAAGTACTTTCTTGCTATAGAAATGGCAACCTCGCACAAAGGACTCTTTCTTAACCAAAGGAAATATGTCCTAGATTTGCTTAAGAAAGCTAACATGAGCGATGCTAAACCGGCCATTACCCTCTTGACAAAGAAGCTCAAACCTAGCTTGAAGGGCACGCCACTCATGGATATAAGTTATTACCGGCGGCGGTTGGTAAGTTGATCTACCTAACAATCACCGGACGACATCACATATTCTGTAAGTATTGTGAGCCAATTAAATGCAACTCCCAGACATTTGAGCATTTGACCTTTGTTAAAAGGATTTTACGCTACTTAAAAGGATCGGTGGGTCGTGGTATTATCATGAAGAAGAATGACAACACACAAATCATGGGGTATTGTGATCTTTGATTAGGCGAGGAATGCAATTGATCGCAAGTCCACCACTTGTACATTTGTCGGTGGAAACTTGGTCACGTGGAAGAGTAAGAACAAAGCTGTCATTGCGGATCAAGTGCCGAAGTTGAGTATCGTGCAATGGCTTCATTGCGTGTGAGTTGATATGGCTTAAAGGTCTTACGTGTGATTTAGGTGTTCCTACAACTCTTCCTATGTCCTTGTTTTGTGACAATCGTGCGGTATGCATATAGCATCAAACCCGGTGTTTCACGAGAGGGCGAAACACATTGAAGTTGATTGTCATTACGTTCGTGAACAAGTTCAATCACAGGTAATTGAGACACATTATACAAGAAGCTTCGACCAACCTGGTGACATCTTCACCAAGCCCTTGGCTTCTCATCGCTTTCAACGACTTTTGTTCAAGCTTGGATCCATAAACCTTCCGGATCCAACGAGGGAAGTATTGGATATTAGTCCTTAATTCAAGGAATAAAACAAGGACCTTAATTCAAGGAATAAAACAAGGAACTTAATTCAAGGAATAAAACAAGGAATCCTTAATTCAAGGAGTAAAACAAGGAATCCTTAATTCAAGGAGTAAATCAAGGAATGCTTAATTTAAAGAATAATTGAAGGAGTAAAATTTCCTTATAAATAGCTATACAATTGTAATGAAAACATGAAGAAAATAATACAAACTAGAGAATTCTTTTGTGTAGAGTTATTTCTTATTTTTTCATCGAGATGATCAAGCAAAAGAAAGGCCCTCACGTATTACGTGGATCAAGGGACATTATAAATGGAAGTACGTATCAGGACTGAATGCAAGTTTGGAGCTGAGGTTTACTGGATAGAAGGTTTACAGTTCTAGCTTTAGAGACCACAAGCTTCCATTTTTATCAACTGTGATTAGTTTAAATAGTTAGCTCTTAATTGATATTATTTTATAATTTTAGATTCAAGCATGGACATATCATTGATGTCTTATGCAGCAAAGACTCTCTTTTCTTTGAAAATAAAAAATATATTGCATCGCAAAAATATACTGTTTATAACCTGACGCATATGTCAATCTATTATCGGAAATAAATTGCTAAAAATACAAGAAAAAACTATAAAATTTCCTATATCTTTTTTTTTTCTCTAAAGAATTTCTCAGGTTTTAGCTAAATACTATATGCTAAACTTTCTTATGCATCATTTTTTTGCTACAAACTTCTTTATGCATCATATTTAAAAAAAAAAACTGCTAAATTTCATTACAATATAAAATAAGAATTTCAGCAATAAAAATGAAAGTAAAATAAGCAAATTAAAAGATAAAACGCAAAATTACGTACTTTCTATTTTATATGCACAGCATCAGAATCTAGTAAAAATTTCGAAAAAGAAAGATACAAATTATGTACTTGAAAAAAAAAAAGAAACTTGCAAAAATTCGATTAATACAAGTGGATCATATGGTGTAGAGTATTTCTTTCACAATAAATTAATTTTTTTCCAAATTAAACAACAGTAAAAAAACTCGGTTCGATAAAATAATAATTTAAAAGTAAAAATATAATAGAAACAATTGGTATTTTTTCTTTACTCATATTTTGTCAAAAATTTTAATTATTGACCATCTAAGCTCCGAACTCTGAAATCTCAATTGATCCCTGTATCATCGCATAAATTATGACCTTCTTTAGCAGAATCCAAATGAGGTATTCGACTAACCTATCCTTTATGTTGCGATTGCGTGTAAATCTTCAGCTTACGGGTTTTTAGTTTATTTGATCGAAGGAATCTCTTTGTATGCTTTTTATTTCGATACCCATTTGGGTTCTCATAAGTTTTTAGCTAGTCTTCAACTCAAAGTTTCAGTCTTTAAGTAGTTTCATTGCGTTGTTAATTATTTTATTCTCTTTTTTTTTTATTATTTGTGAAGGTATGTGATATGGTCATCGATACTTACCCAAAGATGATGTCTGACATATCAATGCGATCGATGCTAAAAAATAACGACTACGGTGAAGATTTAGATATGTTGCGAGAACAAAGGCGGCAACAAGAAGCGAGGAAGCGAGAGAAGGAGCTTAACCTGTACAGAAGTGGGTCAGCTCCACCCACAGTGGAAGGCTCTTTGAGCGCATTTGGTGGCTTTTTCGATGCCTCTGCGATTTTGAGTTTCAACCAAAATGGTGGCAATGGGTTCATGATTGAGGAGGAGGTACGTGCCGATCCAGCTTATGTGAATTATTACTATTCCAATGTGAATCTCAACCCTCGTCTTCCACCGCCTCTTCTTTCCAAAGAATATTGGCGTTTTGCGCAGCGATTGCAAGGTGGTAATGATGGCAGTGGTTTGGTGGTTGGAGGCATTGTGGATAGGAGGAAGGTCGGTAACAGTAGTGGCGATGAGGGTGAGAATGCACACAGGTCACTCTTTTCAGTGCAGTCGGGGATTGGTGGGAAGGAAGAGAATGAGGATGTGGCAGAGTGGGGTGGTGATGGGTTGATTGGTTTGCCTAGGCTGGGACTTGGAAGTCGGCAGAAGAGTATTGCTGAGATGATTCAGGTAATGTCTCTTGAATTTTTCTTTGTTCATTTTAGGATTTTCTATGAAAATTCTTAATTCCAAGATTCATGAGCACGGTGATTTGATGCTAGTTCGAGCTTCTTTTTCATTGGACTTTGAGATGCTAGTTTGAGTTTGGGAGTCAATGTTATTAATTATCATATCTAGATTCCCGTTGTTTTTCTGGTTTTATGTATTGTCGTTTTTTTTTTCAAAACTTTTGATGATCTTCGGGATTGTCATGTTCATTTTTTAATCTTCTAAGTTGTTACCCTGGTTGCTGAATGCCGAATACTCCTCGCCTCCCTTCTCTCTCTCTCTGCCCCTCCCTTCCCCCTTTTGGCCTTTGTTGTTGGTCATTTGATGTGCATTTTTTTAGGACACTTGTTCATTTAGCTACTAATATTATATGAAAATTTTCAATTTATTACTTTTAATATCTTTTTTGTTTTAATTCGCTACTTATATTATTAAAATATCCTTCAATCAACTATTCTATTAAAAAAATTGTCAATTTGATCAGAATATTTAAGTCATTTGCATGATGTGTGAAGTTATAACTTCATTATTTTATCGACGACGTAATTTTATAACTTCATGTGTTGCGTAAGTGATTTAAATATTTTGATTAAATTGGTCATGTTTTGATTGAAGTAGTTCATTGAAAGACATTTCAATAATATAAGAGTCAATTGAAATAAAAAATATTAAAAGTAATAAATTGAAAATTTTCACATAACATTATTATATAAATTAACAACTGCCATTTTTTAAACTGTAAATTGGAACATGTCTCTTCTTATTTATGCAAGTTTAAATCACTGTATGGCGTTTGTATTTTATGGTCTTTTTTTTCTTTCTGAATGTTACATTAGTGAACTGTGTTGTTTGATAGCTATGGAAATTTTAGATGCTGCTTTGAATAGAAGAGATTTTTTTTTATTCCTTTAAAGGATCAATCCTGTATTTATTCTCTCTCCTTTTCCTATGTCAATTTGTTTTAATTTTGAGTGTAACTTTATTGAACAAGTAAATATGATTGTAGTTATATTTTTACTGTCCTGAAAATTGAGTTTTTCTTTGAATTTTGTTGATTTTTATGCAACTGTAATTTCCATACATGAATTTGATCTCATTGGAAAAAAATGATTGTCCGGTTTAATCTTTCAACTTGATTTGATTTTGCTGAAAGGAGTCATTGGCTTGCTTGTTTGTCTCTTTATCATTTCTTTGAAGCCTTTTCTTTCGACTCATTTCCTGATGTACTATTATCATTTTCTTGCACAGGATGATATTAATCAGGTAAATACCCTCTCAAGGCAGGGTCACCTTTCTCCTCCAGTGAGTCAAAATGCATTTGGTGATGGTGTTGAAACTTTGGAAGCCCAATTTGGTCTCCTGCATAATGATTTGGCCTCTGTGCGCTCCAGTGGAAATAAGCAAGGCATGTCAACAGTCCATAGCATAGGTTCATCAGCTCCTCATTCTTATTCATCTGCTTTGGGTGTTTCCTTGTCAAGAAGTACCACACCAGACCCTCAACCTATAGCTAGGGCCCCTAGTCCTCGCATCCCGCCTGCTGTAGGGAGGTCTACTTCTATTGATAAAAGGAGCATTAATGGTCAAAACTCGTCCAACAGTTTCTTGCCCCATTTTAGTGAGTCTGAAGATCTGGTAGCTGCTCTGTCTCGTATGAATCTGTCAACAAATGGTATGTTAAATGAAGAGAATCATGTACATCCACAAGTTCGTAATGAGATTGATAATCGGCCTACTCTCTTAAATTTGCAAGGTGATAAGAATTATAGCAAACAAACTTCATATTTGAATAAACCTGATTCTGGGAATTTTAATTTGCATTCTCTTCCCCAATCTGCAAAAGGATCTTATCAAAATATGGGTAAGAGCAATGCAGTTGGGATGGATACGAACAATTATTCATTGATGTCTAATGACCAAATCGAGCTTCATAAATCTGCTAACTCATACTTAAAGGGACCATCCATTCCAACTCTTACTGGCAGAGGAAGCTCATATTCTCATTACCACAATGTAGACAGTGCCAACTCCCTATCCGCAAACTATGGTGTAAATGGTTATGATGTTAATCCTTCATCTTCATCTTTCCTGGGGAGTTCACATGGGAGTGCTAGTTTTCCACCATTATATGAAAGTGCTGCTGCTGCATCTGCTATGGGTGGTATGGAATCTGGGGCATTTGGAGGAAGTTTAGCCCTAGGACCTAATATGCTCACTGTAGCAGCCGAATTGCAGAGAAGTCATATTGCTGGCAATGCTCTTCAGGTGCCACCGGTTGACCCACTCTATCTTCAGTACTTGAGATCAAGTGAGCGTGCTGCTGCACAGGCTGCAACTTCAAATGACCCCGGAGTGGACGGGGAAGGCATGAATGATCTTTATATGGATTCACTTCAAAAAGCCTACCTTGGCTCACTGCTTTCTCCTCAAAAATCACATTTTAATGCTCCATACATTGGTAAGTCTGCTAGTTTTAATCAGGGTTACTATGGAAATTCAGCATTTGGTCTTGGAATGTCCTACCCTGGAAGTCCACTAGCCAGCCCCTTTCTTCCAAACTCACCCGTTGGACCAGGCAGTCCTGCCAGGCATAGTGAGAGGAATCTACATTTTTCTTCTGGAATGAGAAATCTGTCAGGTCTCATGGGTGGTTGGCGCTCAGAAGCAGGTGGAAACTTAGATGAAGGTTTTCCATTGTCATTACTTGATGAGTTCAAAATCAACAAAACTAAATGTTTTGAACTTTCAGAAATTGTTGGTCATGTTGTTGAGTTCAGGTATATAATATCTTGTTGGCATTATGAATATTATTTTTTCACGTTCAACTTACCTTTCAAATAATTATTAAAATTATAACTCTATGAGCAGTGCCGATCAGTATGGAAGTCGCTTTATTCAGCAGAAACTCGAGACTGCCACAGCAGAAGAAAAGAACATGGTTTTCAATGAAATTATGCCCCAAGCCCTCTCCCTAATGAAAGACGTTTTTGGGAATTATGTTATTCAAAAGGTACTTTTTGCATGAGGTACTTGTTTCTTAGATTCTGTTGCATTTTGTATGCTAATTACATGTCTGTTGTGGACTTCTAATATGCCCTAGTTTTTTGAGCATGGGACTGCATTTCAAATAAGAGAACTGGCTGATCAGCTTGCTGGGCATGTCCTTACCCTGAGCCTTCAAATGTATGGCTGTCGAGTTATTCAGAAGGTAAGACAAACTGAATTCCTAGAACTTGTATATGTCTGAAATGTCTTAATATCTAACTACCCTGACATGGTTTGCAGGGTCTATATCTGATAATTTCCTATCTACTTTAGTTGGATATTCAGCCCTAACTATGTCTTGTAACTTGTAAAGTGACTCTCAAGTAATTTTACACTACGACTGTTTTTTGTTATTTTTTTTTTTGGGTAAGGGAGGTGAATACCGTTGTTTATCTTGTATCAATTGAACTTATGAAGTTTAGGTTAAATATCATGTATTATAGATACATAGACCTCTACTACATATTTATAGTTCAAAATAGTCTAAAGAAAAGAAAAACATATCAGCCCATAAATCTCCACTATCCCTAATTATTCTCTAATTAAATACAAATATCAAATTTTCACAATCCTATTGATTTACCTAATTAAGATACAAATTAAAATCTCAAATAATATGGAATTTCAATACTTTCTCTCAAATTAAGTCAAATATTTATCATATCCAACTTGCAAATGAAATCATCAAAGTTTTGTTGAGAAAATCTTTTGATGAAAATATCTACAATTTGGTCTTTTGTTGGAATATAGGTCATATAGATAGTCTCATCTTCAACTTTTTCTTTAATGAAGTGTCTTTCCACTTCTACATATTTTGTTATGTCATGTTGAATTGAATTGAGATAAATATCGATTGCTTCTTTGTTATCACAGTAAAGTTTGATTGAAGACTTACTATAAACTAGAGTTCATTTAAAATTTTTTTTAGCCATAATGTTTAACAAATTCCTTATGCTATAGCTCTGAATTCAACTTCAGCACTGCTTCTAGCTACTACGTTTGTTTCTTATTCCTCCAAATCACTAAATTCCTATATAAAGATACAATATCTTGTAGTGGATCATCTATATTCTATCGAACTAGCTCAATCAACATGGGTAAAGATTTCTACACCATTGTTTTCATTTTTTTTGAAGAATAAACCTCTACCAAGTGACCTTTTTAGATATCTGAGAATTTTGTGAACTGCTTCAAAGTGAGCTTTTTGTGTGGAATGCATATGTTAATTTACCACGTTAACTACGAATGCAATGTCATGTTCTGTGCGAGATAGATATATCAATTTTTTCACTAATTTTTGATACCTCTCCTTGTTCATTGGCTCTCTCAACTCTTTTGATTTTTTTTTTACTTCGATTAGAGCAGCAGTGGGTTTACACCCAAGCATTCTAGTCTTAGTGAGAATGTCTAGAACATGCTTCAGTTGAGAGACACTAATTCCCCTTTTTAATCTTGCAACTTTCATCTTAATAAGTATTGCATGAATCTTAGATCTTTAACTTTAAATTATGTTGCCAAGGTCTTCTTTATTATTTCAATATCTTTCAAGTTATCTCCAGTTAGGATTATATCATCAACATAAACTATCAAGATAGCTTTTCTCCCATCTCCAGTATGTCGGAAAAACATTGTGTGATCTGATTATCTTTGTTGATATCCTTGTTTTTTCATCACCTTGCAAGCCTGTCAAACCATGCTCTAGGTGATTGTTTGAGACTATATAATGATTTTTTCAATTTACACACCATATTATCTCTTTCTTGCAAAATCTTGTTGGCATGGTCATTTAGACTTCTTCTAATTCTACATTCAAAAAGGCATTTTTGATGTCTAGTTGTTAAAGTGGTCAATTCAAATTTATTGCTAGTGACAAAGGAACCCAGACTGTATTTAATTTAGCTATAGGTGCAAAGTTTTCATTGTAGTCAATTCTATGGATTTGTGTATACCCTTTTGCAACTAGTCGGACTTTTTATCGTTCTATCATCTCATCTGCCTTGTATTTTATTGTAAACACCCACTTATGATCCATTGGTACCTTTCCTTTTGGTGGCTTTGTGAAATCCCATGTTTCATTCTTTTCTAGTGCTCTTAATTCCTCTGTAACTACTTTTCTCCATTCAGGAACTTTTAAAGTCTCATAAATGTTTTTTGAAATTTCTATCTTATCAAGATTAGTGGTAAAAACATGAAATCTAGAAGACAATGTTATAAGAGGCAAATTTAGAGATAGGATAGAGTGTGCAAGATCGAGTTGGTTTTTTTAGTGCAATAGGTAACTCGAAAGTTTTAGGTGATTTAGAATTACCTGATATAGACTTATGCATAGTTGGATCTACCATTGGTTCCGGCTCTCTTGGTGCCTAAAGTGTGAAGTTCTCTTTGTTTTTTAATTTTGCTCTTCGTGAATATATAATTGTTCTTTGATTACTTGTGTTTCTCACATCTCTTCCTATGTTCAAGTGTTCTCTTATCGATGGCATAATAAAACAAGTCAGAGTAATGGGCTCATTTTTAGGTGAAATTTCGTTGTTGCATTCGGGTATTTTAGGTGATTGTGGAAAAATAAAATCCTAGTGTTGACCAAAAGAGTTATCTTTACTCAACTTCTCTCCCTTGAAGATAGGGCTTTTGGTAGTAAAGAGTATTTTCAAAAAAGATAACATCGAGGCTAACAATTACCCGTTTTGTAGAAGGATCGAAACATTTGTACCCCTTTTGGGTAGGAGCGTATCGAATAAAAAGAAACTTAATAGTTTTTGGATCTAACTTGGACTTGAAATGGATATGAGCGAAAGCAGTACAACCAAATACTTTAAATGACAAGTCATATTGAGGGTGGAAAGTTGGGAAAAAAATTCTGGAGTTTTTAAAGTGGTGTTTAAAGTGAAAGAACACGATTGGGCATTCGATTAATGGGGTAAGCTGAAATTAAAACGGCATCCTCCTAAAAAATTTTAGGCATGTTCATTGTGATCATTAATGCTCGAGCTACTTCGAGAAGGTATATGTTATTGCGTTCAACAACTCTATTTTGTTAAAGAGTGTGAACACAAAAACTTTGATGTACTATTCCATATTTTTGGAGATAGTTGCCTAAGGGATGATTAAAATACTCAATCGTGTTATTAGTTCGAAGGATTTGAATTAGTGTTTGAAATTGGGTTTGAATCATTGAAGTAAAAGAAGTGAAAATATCACAAGCCTTGTTTTTTTTTCTTTTAGTAAATGGACCCAACAGACTCAAGTATGATCGTCAATAAATTTGACAAACCATTTAGTGTAAGTGCGGTTGGGGAACTAAGACTATCTCCATACGTCACAATGGATTAAATTGAAGGGTTTAGATGGTTCATGTTGAACTTTTGTAAAAGAAATGCAATGATGCTTTGTTAATTCAAGCATTTCACATTGAAAATTCACTGTTTTATTCGAACAAATACATGGAAATAAAATTTTCAAGTATTGAAAATTGAGATGATCCAATTTATAATGCCATAATAGAAGTTCACTATCGTTACAAACAAAAATAGACACATTCTAATCTAATTATCATCACTCACATTGGCATCATTAAAGTAGTAGAGTCTTTTACACTCTTTAGCACTACAAATCATCTTCTCTGATGATAGATCTTTAAAGATACAATTAGATGAGAAAAATTTATTAGAGTAATTTGAGCTTTTGTTAACTAGCTAATAAAGATCAGATTACATGATAAATTTGGGACATGAAGAACAGATTTAAGGATATTAAAGTTGAAAATTTGAATACTCCTTTTACCTGCAATGGATGAGAGAGATCCATCTGCTACTCTAACTTAAATTATTTCCTTTGTAAGCTAGTGAGGTTGAGGATGATTGATCAGAGTTTTTTAAATTTGATTTTTTTTATAAAGTTGATCCAAATGCTCTTGATTGAATGCTCCTCCTGAACTTAAGGTATTTGGAGATTTCTAATGGTCAGTTGAAACTTGTTAGTGTCTTATCCTATTTTGTTTAGGTTTCTTGTCTATCGGTTTTTCATGAATTTTTCAACAAGTGTCTTTTGTATGACTCGACTTATGACAATTATCACAAAAAATTCTTTTTCGTTGTAGGTTTGGGCTAACTCCCATGGGGGCCATGGGTTAAATTTGATTAGGATCATGAAGCTCACCATGCCCAAATCTTGGATTTTCTAAGGAAATCTTATTTGATCCTAAACCCGTCCCAGACCCAACTAGCCCACTAGGACCAACCTATTTGGTTGGGGAGATCTCACCTATTGCAGAGGAGATCCCGTTTAGCCCAAACCCAATAGCTTCCTCTGATATCCCATGCTTCCTTATAAAGGTGGTAATTTGTCCTGCAACTCGATTGTTTAAATTAAACTCAAATCGAAAAATATGAATTGAACATGAATTGAATTAAATTTTGGTGAAGTTTGGATCAGCTCGAGTAACACGAAAAAATTAGGACTGGATTAGGGTTAGGGTTAGTCCAATAATACGAAAATAAAAAATAATTTTAACTATTGTTATATACTAATAGTATTATTTTTCTATATGATAAGTCTGTTAGTTAATGTCATGAAACATTTGTTGCATTTTTCTTATTATTTTTATTATATCTTTTTTCGTCTTTATATATTGATTATTCATTTATTAATAAGAATTATACGGTAGTTTATGAACAACAAACGTGACGAGTTATGTGAGCATTTTTGAATTTCATTTAAAAATGAGATCTGTCACAGATTCTTTTGAATTCATAAATTATTTTGTATAAAGTATTTATAGTGAATTTATTGATTTATTCGTGAGTTTATCAAATGAGCTTATAATTTTATTAGTCTTAGTTACTTTTGTAAATATATTATGTTATCACTAATCACAATTACACGAGTTCGAATATGAAATATTCATTTCCTTTAAATTTAGTTAGTGGTTCATTGATTTGTTTTATAATATACTTATTATTTTGAAACTTTTGCTTTTCAATTTTGTAAAAACTTATAGCAAAATTTTTATTTGTATGTTTAATGTTGTTAAAATGCATTGAATTTGATTAAAAGCTTTTATTATTCTAATTAGTACAAAAAATTTAAGAAAATTTATAATATTTTAAATCAACGTCAAGTTAAATAAGATAAAAAAATCAATTAATATATATAAATAAAAGTTTGGGCTAGTTTGGACCGGCTTGAATTTTTTTGTTTGTATTAGGGTTGGCAGTTCATGATACGAATTAAATTTGATTTGTATTAAGGTTAGATTAATTTAGGTTGGGTTAATTTGAGTCAGCCCAATCTAACCCAGTTTGCACGAATTGTCACCCTTACTTCCTTGCGAAGACTCCATTGTTCGTGAGGCTTCGTTCAGCTCCTCCTATAGTTGCAAGGGCTGATAGTTGACCTCTCGAGCGCCACTATAGCTACTAGCGCCGATGTCGTTCATGATTCTTCGTCGATTGTCTTCCCGGTGCACTTAAGAGAAAACTTCTTAGACAAAGGGTAGAGGTTGTCAACTGAAGATCCTTCCCTTCACACTATCGAGTTCTTGGTTCAATCTAGCCAAAAATTCAAACACCTTTTCTTTTTCTACCTTTTTTTGGTAACGGATACTATCATCGGAACACTCACACTCTTACTCCATACACAAGTTAATTTCTTGCCAAAGAGTCATTATTTCCGTACAAAAATTAGTGAGCTCTCTATCCCCCTGTTTGGTCTACCATAATCGAGTTTTTAACTCGAAAATATGAGAAGAATCCTCAATGTCGGATTAGGTCTCTCGGACAACCTGCCACACTTCTCTTGTAGTTGGTAAAAAGAGGTAAGTTTTACATATAGTTGGTAGCATGGGATTCACAAGCCTTGCCGTCATCATTGAATTCTCCGAGCTCCATTGTTGTAGAGCACAAACGTTGTTTGAGTCGGGTTTTCTTGTTTTACCAGTTAAGTATTCAATCTTTTCTTTGCCATTGATAACCAATCATACTGATTGTGCTTATTTTTTGTAATTTTTTCCGTTGAGTTTTTCAACAGTGAATTGTAGAGATGTGTTATCCAATCTACTAGAATTCATAGTATATATATATTTAGGAGGATGAATTTGATTGATTTTGGGGTTGTTTCAGCTATGGGAAATAGGAGCATGGTTAGATGAACCTTGTTCTGATACCATAGAGATAAATTATGAATTTGAAACGAAATATTTGAATTGTATTCTGATCTGATTTTTACATAGACCGTTACTACATATTTATAATTCAAAGTATTCTAAAGAAAAGGAAAAACATATCAGTCCATTAACCATGATAATCCCTAATTAATCTCTAATTAAATACAAATATCAAATCTTCACAATCATATTGATTTACTAATTGATACAAAATAAATCCCAAATAATATGGGATTTCAACTTGTATTTTGTTAGCCATTCTTATACAGATTTTAAGTCATGAAAATTGTCTATGATGTTGCATCAAAACTGTGCTTGATGCTCTTTGGTTTTTCCATTCAGGCCATAGAGGTTGTTAATCTGGACCAGCAGACTAAGATGGTGACAGAATTGGAAGGTCATATTATGCGTTGTGTACGAGATCAGAATGGGAACCATGTGATCCAGAAGTGTATTGAATATGTACCCGAGGATGCTATTCATTTTATTGTCTCAACGTTTTATGATCAAGTTGTGACCCTATCAACTCATCCATATGGTTGTAGAGTCATACAGGTCAATGACACATTTATTTAAGTAACCACATTCCTACTAGTGTGCCACATGTCTGCACGTGCATCTGTGTTTTTATTATTTAATTATGTGGTGTCTTGTGTGGATAAATGAACAAAAGTATTATAGTTATGTTCTAAACTGGTATAATGTTGGTTCTACAGAGAGTTTTGGAGCACTGCTATAATCCAAAAACACAGCAGATAATGATGGATGAGATTTTGCAATCTGTTTGCGTGCTGGCACAAGACCAATATGGAAACTATGTTGTACAGGTTTTTTATGTTCATTATCTGTTAAGTTTAATTCAAATGTAGGGTTTCAGTACTCTTTGTATTGTGGAGTTTCAATGTTTGTAAAAGTTGTTGCTTTGTCATTAAATTGCGTGGTTTAGTTTCGTAAAGGAAGGTTTGCATGGCTTATTTTTTGATGTTATTTCACATAAATAGAAGAGTTGATTGTTTATTGAGATCGGGTAAAATAATGATCGGTCTTGTTTCTGTTTCTCGAGTTGGGCTATCCATTATTTTGTGGTTATCAGAATTCAGTTCTTATATCCTTTGAAAATGAGAAGTGGTACTTCATAAAGGAAGAAGTGCCCTTTCCTATATTCTTTTCAAATACAAACTTCACGAGCTTTCTTATATGTTAAGCTTTTATCACTTCTTATTTATCTTGCATATGGATCAAGAGATTTGGACTAGTGTCATTGTGGCAATGTACTCCTACATTGCATTAATCGGTGTTTATATCAATGATGCAGGCACCTTATCGTTTTGCTTCATGTTCTGATATGCTTACATTTATTAATCACTCATTCAAGTTGAACTTGTTTGTTATATCTAGTTTAACAATTTTCTGCATGTTATGTTGCAGCATGTGATGGAGCATGGAAAACCAAATGAACGTACAGCTATAATTAATAAAATAACTGGACAGATTGTCCAGATGAGCCAGCAGAAATTTGCCTCTAATGTAATAGAAAAGTGTTTAAGTTTCGGAACTCCTGCTGAACATCAGGCCATTGTGAATGAGATGCTTGGTTCTACTGATGAAAATGATCCACTTCAGGTTCGGCCGTTGTTCATTGTTGTCCTTGCTTTATATCTCAAAATGCATTGAAGTTTTTACACGCTGATTCTCGTTTACTGATATTATCATGTTTCAAATTTGGATTAAACTTATGCCAGTTTCTTTCTTTCTTTTTCTAGTCAATAGTTTTTAAAATTAAACATGGTTTCATTTGCAAAAGAACTTATATCTGATCTTCGGTCCTGGTTCTAGAGAAATAATATGCTAAGATTTCTTGACAGTGCTAATGTGAAGTCTCATAATTATCTGGACTTGTCCTTTCTGCTTTTCTTACTCTAGCGGATTTGATTTTTTCTGATTTGATACAGGTGATGATGAAGGATCAGTTTGCAAACTACGTTGTACAGAAAGTCCTGGAAACATGTGATGATCAGCAACTTGAACTAATACTTAATCGAATAAAGATTCATCTGACAGCTCTGAAGAAGTATACTTATGGAAAGCATATTGTTGCACGTGTAGAGAAACTTGTTGCTGCTGGAGGTACTTTACAACTTTCATTTCCTTCCTCTTCTCTCTCTCTCTCTCTTTTTCTAGTACATCTCTCACTTTTTTCTGAATTTTGTTCATGAGGTGGTCTTCTCTATACTTGGTTCTGTAAGATTCTGGTTTTATGGACAACATTGCATATTGGCAGAGGGATCAGTATGAAGCGACATAGGATCAAAATGAAATTTTCATTAGATCTTTTTCTTCGTTATGAAGTATAAGCAAATATTTTCATAAGGATTTTGGTTCTTTCAATTTGTGATTCAAAAACGAGGCTGATTATACTTCCGAGTAATGCGATTGCAATTTGCAAAGTTATATTTGCGCCATTTTATTGTGTGCTTATGCCTTATCTTTACTTTGCTTAGTTGAAAAACAACAATATCTAAATAGCTATTACCACCGTGTTTTATCTTCTGCAGAGAAAAGGATTAGCATTCTGACATCACATACTGCTTCAATGGCTTAGGAAACAAAGTTGTACATCTAACTGAGGATTGGACAGGACAGGACGGAAGATGTCATTCTCTATTGTTTCGTCTTGTTTAGTGTCTAGTAAAGCTCTCTCTATTAATAGACGAAAGAAATAACATGGTTGGTTGTAACAAATACTATACATTGTTAGATCGAGAATGTAATGTATACCTAGAAGAGTCAGGCTAGTTGTGGCTTAGTTGGGGAACATATCTGATTCCCTTTTAGAAGAGATCAATTTAGTGTATAAGTTTTAATGGTGGTGTATAAAGGGAAGGGATAGTGCAGAATATGTGATCGTGACTGTACAAAAATGTCACCAGATGGTGTAAGCTTCTAAGAATTTTTCTGTTGTATGGATTTTTGTTTATTTCCTTAATTTTATGAATTGTTATCCTTTCCCGTTCAGCTGCATTATTCTTGTTCAGTTGGTTTATCTGACTTTTGAGATTTGCTGCTTTTGGCAGTTTCCTTCCATTCTCAGCCTTAAGTTCAGTCCTAAGCTAATAGCAAAGTTATTTCTATTACAACTTGTGAATGCATCAATTGACATGTAATAATATAATTACTTCTATATCTCACTTTTCAAATGCATATAACACTGATACTCTTGCCTGCTCTGTTTGTCATATAACTGGTCTTCCGAAATTGAAAGGGAGGTATTAACTGGTCAAAATTGTCACTTTTGAAACTCCAACCAAGAAAATCGGTTCTGTGCAGGGTAAGTTGTGCTTGTCTTTTTAAAAGGTGCACTTTAATTATTTATTCTTCAACAAGTCACTTATTTCTTTAAATAACTAAATCAATCATCGTATGATTGAATTAAAATTATTAATACAACTAGTTCAACCGTACTGATCCTTGGGATTAAAATATTAAACAAACAAAATCTTGAAACACAAAAGACCAATTACCTAATCGTAAATGGCAAAGAGAAGAACAAAAGCAGAGAGATTAATCAAAAGATCTTCCACCTTCATCTTGTGTTATCGGTCATCAGTAGAAGGGCAAAATGTAATAACATACTGAGAAACCTGACAAGTTTTTAAAGGCCGGTAGAATCATCATAAGCAATACTATATGCTCGAGAACATACATCCTTAAAAACAACACTAAAAACAGTTGGCTTGTAACTCTGTTTATTAGCAAACTCCCCTGTACAGAAACATCTCTCAGATTTAGCCAAAACAAGCACTCTTATAACCCACAACCTTCCCTTCTTTCCTCATCTCTAAAGTTGGTGGACAGTTAATATTCAAGTTAGCATCACAAGCAAAAAATTTCTTCAAGAGTAGATTTCTTTTTTTTGTTTTTTGTGATATCCATCGAACTTAAAATTTTTAATTGATATTGAGATTGTCACGAGCATTCTATTCTAGATTTTATTGCTCTGATATCGTGTAGAAATATTAGACATTAATTAAACTATAAGCTTAAATTTGTGAGAGGTGATCTAATTATCATTCAACACCATTGAAATTGGAATGTTAAACCCATCAACCAAGATCACATCATATTAATGCAAGTTTGATTTTGAGGTTTCTAATATCATTTCACCAATCGTAGCTGGTGGGTCACCACCAATAACATTAAATTGTACAAACCCATCACAGTCTCCAGTTAGACATGAAGCATTATTGGCAGTTAGTTGGTCAAAGTACAATCTTATCTTCCCCAAACTCTTCCTGACCATTTGTCTGGCACTTGAAGGATTACTTGTTAGAAAGCCAAATTGTTTAGGAATTGAGTGGCCGCTGGTGCCAAGTATTCCAGGCCAAATGCCCTCCTTGCAGTTGTTGAGAGAAAGATATTATCTTTATTAATATCCTGTGGAGGTGAAAATGAGAAAGCAGAGTGAGGAGGAGGCAATTTGGGAGAAAGTTGGCATTTTGAATATGATATTGAAAGAGAGTGAAAATGTTTGATATGTGGGTGTTCGATACATGAAAGTCATCAAGGTTAAATATTCACGAAACCATGAAAAGGATTGGAATAATACGTGGGATAACCGTATTACACAGCATGAAGAGAGTTTAGATAGGAGGTGAAAAAAGATTATGGGTTAAGTTACCCTTTATACTCGCATGCACTTTCCCTGGCTCGTCAACAAAAACGAAATATGATTAATAAATAATTGGAAGAAAAAAAATATTACATTTAAAAATTTTAACTATAAAATAGCACATTTATTGACACATTTTTAATATTAAAAAAAATATGAATTATTATTTTTATTTAAATTAAAATATGAATATTTTACATTAAATTCATTTAATATTAATAAAATATCATTTTTATTATTATAAGTTTTAAAGTATATTATTTTTTATAATTTTATTAAATAATTTGTTTTTCTCGTTAATATTTAACTAAAAATGGGTGTCATTTAGCCCAAAAAAATTATTATGCAAAAATTTTTATTGTGTCATAATAATTTATTTTTACATTTTATACTTTGATTCTCTTATTATTTTTTAATTTATATATTATAATCTCTTTATTTTTTCTTATAATTAAGTCACTTTATTTTTTTATTATAATTTAATACCTTATTTTATTATACTTTTAAGCAATGCTTTCAAGTTTGTCAAAAAATTTAAAGTAATTGTATAAAATTTACAAAGTAAGAGGTTCAAATTAAAAAAAATATATCAAAAGATTAAAGCGTGAAATTAAAAAAAAAACTAAATCATAAGTAAAAAATAAGAAGAAGGCTAAGTGTAGAATATAAAAAAGTTGATGAAACATTGTGTATTTTAAGTTTTAACCTCTGTATTTTTAATAAAAAGTATGAATTTTTTACATACAATTAATTATACAGTGATATCATTATTATTTAAATAAAATTATCATTAGTTAAAAATAATTGTAACATAGATTTAAATTGCATCAATATAATTTATTTATTTAATTAATTTTATTTTTAATTTTTTTATAAAAATATATGTTTATAATGTTATAAAAACATATATGTTTAATATATTCACGATAGTATTTTGATCATGTTATTCAAAATAAAATATTATTTAATATTAAAAATAAAATTATATTTATGAGTAAATTACTTTATGTAATTAAATTAATATAGAAATGCTCTCATACTAAAGCTTAGACATTTATCATTATTAGGTTTTTTTAAACGATAATTAATTACATTACATTATACACAAATGGTGTATGTATCTTTATATAATAATATGCGACGATGAATTTTTTTATTTTTATTTAAAAAAAATGAATGAAATATGCTAAATAGAGCAAAATATATTTTTATTAATTTTAGAGATTAATATAGTTAATATATTATATTTATTATAAAAATAACACTTAAATTTTATATTTATTTTTTTAACAATTTAATCTTATTATTATTAAAATATGACCATATAAAGATAAAGTAAATTTTTTTACTTTATTTTTTTATTTTTTTAAATACATTAGATAGAGATTATTTTAAATTGAATAAACTATAATTAAAAGAATTAAAAATAATAATAATAAATAAATAAAAACCTATAAAATGATCATTTTTCATTCTACAGTCACTCTTTTATAATAATAGGATTATAAAAAATAAGTATATGTTCTAAGTGTTATTTTTAGAATAAATATAGGACATTTGTAATCATTTAATTTTATACATTTCACTTCTTATAATGGGTTCGTTACCTTAGTAGTACTACGATTATACTTTTAGTATATTTTTATTCATATTTTTAAAGTGATACCTTAGTGGTATTTATTTAAAAAAAATACCAATTTGATGCATTTTTTCATTTAATTGAAATTTTTTCACATATATAGTAATAAATATGCGATATTCAAGTGAAATTTTAGGATAATCAATTAATTAAATGATGTTCATATGACATTTTCATATAATCAATTAATTAATTATTCAAAAATATAAATATGACACTTATAATTTAATAATTGAGCTTAATTACTAAAATTTGAATATAATATTTTCAATTTTGATACCATGCAGTTAGAAAATTAATTCTTTTATAAAAGTACGAAACATTTCTATATATCTATCAAAATCACTCTATGGTTTTAAATTGTTTTTTTAAGGTATCTCATGTTTTTTATGAGTTGATTTTAAGTTTGTCAATGTTACTAGCAACTCTTTATTAAAATGAGAGGTTGTAATTTTAGACTACCCTTGGTATCTTTTTTTATAATTATTCTCAACTATAACACATTAAATACTCTTATTTAAAGTAATGGTACATATTTTGGTTAAATTCAACAGTAATATCAATAAATTATTATTGAAATTGATAAAAATATATACTAATAACATAAAGAAGAGTATTGATATATCTGAGTTGTCAATAAAGGTAAAAAAAGATACAAAAATAAGAATACAAATAGCTTAAATATACCAATTCTTTAAAGAAAGACAAGTTTGGTATCTCTTTGAATAATATTTATCCTGTTTCAATACTTACTCATATATTCTTTTGATAATTACAAAAAAAAAATCAAATATATATTTTTTAAATTTACTAAAAAAAGCCATGATTATTCCTATTATACCCTTAATACTAAAGGAAGCTTTTTCTTCCCGACCCTCCATTTTTCTTGATGGTTGGGGCTCATAAGGTCTTCTAACTTTCTCCATAACTGTAGGCACTTTCTCGTAACCACTTTTTTCTTTCTCTTCGCTTCTTTTGTTTAAACCTGTCATAAGTTTTTACATCATTCAAAATCTATAAACAATATTCAAAATTAAAATAAAATAAAATTTAGTTCAAAGTCATCATATTTTGTTTTATTGATTTCAATGGTTTACAATGCCATCTTTTTACTTCTCTTATATTTTGCTATATGTACCCAATTTCTTTTTGATTCCCTCTTCCTTGCTTTATCCAAGAGGATGATTTTGTTAGAAATTGTTCAAAAACAACATATTAATTTTATTTTATATACTTATTACTACATTTAAATGTTAATTTTATTTATCAATTTTAATTAAATATCAGTAAAAAAGACATTAGTTTTATATCCTTATTATTTTCAAACTTTATTTTGTAAACCAGATAATTTCCTACGTTTACTTGGACATTTTCAATCTTAATTGGCTCAAACACGTTAGTTATATAATGGAACCCAACAAATTGAAAAAAGTGGATTGGGAACATGAACAATACCTGTTACAACTGGATATAGTTAATTTGAACATATAACCAGAGGATAGCAATCCATTGATACAAATAAACAACATCATTGTTTATTAACATTAATTTGGAAAAAAAAAAAAGAGAGGCTAGTTTGTCCTTGCACATGAATATTTGAAGAAAGGGCTTAGAACGTGTATAAGCAGGTACCATCATCACTCCTAGCAGTTGGGTCAAAGTTTGTAGCATTTGGATCAGTACAACCTTCAGGAACTGGAATATTGACTTGTTGTGCTGCTTTGCCTGCCATAAGCAAAAAACAAAAAGAGTTTATATATACAAATCTTCTTCATGAATAAACCTCAAGGATCAAGGGAGCTAATTACCATAGAAAGATCCACTCTTCATAGCATCTGCATCTGCATTGGCATCACCAAGTGCTGCCTCATTCAAGTACTTGTCAGCCAATTGTACTCTCTTCACATTCTCTTGCTCTGCCACTAGCATGTTCCCATATTCCAGCAGCTTCTCAACTGTCATATTTGGTTGTTCAAATGTTGGGGGTCCTTCCTTTGAGTTAACTAGCCTCTTCCCTATGCCCTCTACTCCAACACCCCCTATCCACTTCCTCACTTCATCATCATAAACTCTTGCCCTCAGTGCTCCAAAGAAATCTGAATCACAACATATCACATTATTATTAACTTGGTCCAAATTATTAATGTGTTATTTATTTGACACATTAATTTGTTCTTGTTATGATCTTACCAATGGATTGACCTGGGAAGGTGTCAACAATCTTAACAATGTCATCATCAGCAATATTGTCAGTCCCAAAAATACCCTTGCATACACCAATACGGTCCTCCCTAGTAGGAGCCCAATAGAATTTCTCCATACGACCATCACGGATGAGAGGAGCATACAATGTGGAGAAATCGTTACCAGTCACTATGATTGGGACCCTAGGGTTATCTTCCTTGTTGTACATACCAGGGAGCTGAACATTTGTTGGATTATCAGCAATGTTCATAAGGGTGGCATTAACCATTTGATTGTTAACAGTGTATTGGGTGGTTCCTCCCATACGTCCAGCACCGGCATCAAGATCATTGATAAAGAGGCAACTCATTTTTCCCTTCTTAATTATATCTGCTGCTTCTCTGTATCTTTGCCTAATTAACTTGGCTGGCTCTCCGGCATTTCCACTTTCCAATTCTCCAGCACTCATCATTATTGGGCTACAGATTTAATAGTTCACAAAATAGTAAATATTTGTATTTTTTTTAATTTAAAAAAACCCATATATATCCTAGTATTATAATAGAAAACGAAAAAAGAATTACTCACTTGATTCCCATCTTTGCAAAAACAAGTTCACATTGGAAAGATTTTCCCTGACCTTTACCTCCCCAAACACCCAAGATAAGAGGAACCTATAATACGTATGACATATTATATCCAAATCCAATTAATTATTTAAATTTAAAAATATATATAGAAACATATGAATATTAATACTATACCTTAATGTTGGGCAGAGTCATATAGTTCTTGGTGATGTGAACAACAAGCTTGTCCATGAAAGCAGGGGCAATGTAGAAACCGTCCATGGTGTTGTCCAAGTTGTACCTAAAAACATTATTATATATACACATTAATTAATTACAATATTACATAATTGTTCATAACTTCAACTTAGAAATTTAATCATCATAAGTAATAGTAATTCACTCACTGTTTGAGACCAGTACTGAGGTATTCATAAGAGCTGAGGACAGCATAGTGAGTACCACTTTGCATGGGGGCTTGGAAAAGAGTGTCAACCATACCCTTCCCTCTGGTGATGTCTTGTTGGTCATCAGATGTGTCATAGGCAAGCCCTCTCCACTTGTCTTTATCTGTTTGCTTTTTTGGATCTATTTCTGTTTTATCTTCAGCTGCTACTATCTTCAAGTTTTCGTTTGATGAAACCACCTTGGAGTTGTTGTATCTTGAGTTCACTTTCTTCAAGCTGCTTCCCAAAAAGGTTGAGCTTGGAACTGAAACTCCATTGTTTGACCCATTTATGCTCAACTGCACCCATTAAATTAAGCATATATGTATGTTCTCTTTGAATTACTTCGTCTCAAGATATATAATTTTATTTTATATTTCTTATTTGTTTTCCTCGTGTAAATGTAGATTTAGAGTCTCATAATAATATATTAATTTATATATAATTAAATTAGTTTTAAAATAACATATTATTTTGTAAATAAAGTGTAATGTGCATAATATAAATTCTATTTAAGCCCATAATCTATTGAAACTTGGGTGTCAAACTTGTTTTGCTATATATATTCACAATATTTAACGCATGAAAAATTTTAAGCTATTTTTGTCATCAATTTATATATCTATTTATAATAGAATTATGATAAAATTACAATCTTTCTAATAACTAAATAATTAGCCATCCATTCTACCCAAAAAAAAATTAATAATAATTTATATCATGATGTGTTCTCTGCTCCGAGTTGACAACCTAATGAAAAAAATCATTCAATTTTTAAATAACTTAATTATTTAGGTGATTTTATTTTAACTTTTTTAAAAAATATATATGTATTTTAAGTTATGAGAAAAAAAAATCTCCACCTTATTTTTGAATGTGCATAAAATATATGTATGATGTTATAAGAACAAAAAAAAATATGTATTGTGTGAATGGATAGATAAAAATAAAATTCTAGCTGTAAAGATTATGGTATGTAAATAAAAAAAAATGTAATATTCATTAAAGAGATTTCACATTTAACACTAAATGACATATACATCAAGATGAAACGAGTAGATGAAACAAAAAGTACTAACTGGGGGGGGTATAAATTAAAGTAGTAGATGAAACAAGAAAAAAAGGGCAAGCTAATTACTGAAAAACACATATATACATATGCAGTATGATAAATACGCCTAGAGATTAAGGACTAAGGAGAAAATAATTAATTGAACATATGTATCAGATGAATTAGTCTAGAGATAGAAAACCCTAAAAGATTGTAAAGACTACCAACAGACATAAAACTCTTATGATAAGAGTACTAACACTGTAACACATAGATGTACATTTTATTATGTGTAATATTAAGTAATATATATATATATCAAATGACTGAAGATCAGAAAAGGTACCGGAACTCGGTTAACGGCTCCGATGGTAGAGACGGCAGTAGCCATGTTCTTCAGGCTAGGGGCAGGAAGGTTGTGGAATTTCAGTTGTTAATAGCTAATGCTGAGTGATCTTCGGCGGGGAAAATAATGATAAGTGGGGGACTTATAGTGGTAGTGTTTGAGTGTACACAAATTGATGTCGTAAGGATTGAATTTTAAAGGCGGCTTTAAAGATCACCACACAAAGAAGATTGCTTGGATGGCACGTGGGTGAAACATGGGGCTTGAAAATGAGTCCTTATTGTCTAATGAGGTGATAATTTAAGCTATCTTCTTATCCACTGTGTGGTAGGTAATTTATTGCCACAAAAGGGAGAGGACGACCGTGATTTATTTGTTTGTTTTCAGTCCTATTATTAGCCTTTAGGAACAATATATTCCATCATGTGGAAGAAATTTAATTTAGGAATGTTTGTGATTGTAATTAATTGATTGCTTCTATTTTTTGAGAGATATATTATGAAAATATATAGGATTATCTATTAATGTATTGGATGTAAAAGAAATAGTTAAAATTTAAAAATAAATATTAATAAATACCCAAAAAATTGATCCTTGGCTAGCTACTTAGAGTATGTAACAAGTTTATAAGTTTTAGAGAGAAAATTTCTTTTTAAATATTATGAAAAATTAAATAAATTGAGTATATAAAAAAATATTATTCTTTTATTTTATAATGACTTTTTTATTAAATTTAATGTATTTTAAATTATAAAGGTTCAAAACTGATTTTTAGAGTTTCAAAGAATATCGTTACCCGACAGGAAATTCGTGGGTTCATATCCATCGATTTTAATTTCGTGTAATATGCTTCCACCCGTTTCACCGTACGTGTTGACGTTACTTATAAGTTAAAAGTTCTTATACGGTGACTCTCTGGAGAAAACATTTGCAATTATGCTTCTATGATTTATTCACAGTCCAAATTGTCTATTAAATTTCTTTTATTCACTTATATGTCGATTTGCTTTTAGTAAAATCATATATATATATATATATATATATATATTATACTCAACTATGATTTATTCACAGTCCAAATTGTCTATTAAATTTCTTTTATTCACTTATATGTCGATTTGCTTTTAGTAAAATCATATTTTTTTCATATATATATTATACTCAACTAGACAGCTTTACAATAATTAATTGTAAAATCATAAAATTTTATATTGCTTTTGAGTTGTAGAAAGGCTATATAGTCTTTCCAAATTTTAAGATTGCAATATACATAAGATTACGAGATATAAATTTTTACAAAAATATGAAAGATATAATTATTATTGATAGAAACTTTTAAAAAATTATGAAAATTCTATAAAAATATGAAAAAAATTTATAAAACTTTATAAAATAACAAAACAATCAATTAATTATATTTTAAATAAATTTTTATTTAATATATATATTTTTAATTATATAAAATATTTATATTTATCAAATCAATTAATTAAAATATTATATAATAAAATAGTATTTTTTATAAAATATTATAGAATAAGTTGTTAAAAGTTTTATTGATTATTTTTTAAAAAATATCATCAGGGGATATATAAAAAGAACAAAAAATAATACATTATCTTCTTTTACTTAAAAACTTGCAAGTTACGATAATAAGAAAAAAATAAATTGAAATGATCGATCAAAAAGAGAAGAAAAAAGAGAAAAATAAATCAAGAATTGATATTTTATCGATTTTTGTAAACATTTCAAACACGATATCCATAATATCTATGATATTTTAACAATAAAAAAATAATTTAATGATAACTATATTAAAGCAACAATTAATCAATATTTTTGATAATTTCACAAAAAGATATAGATATTATGTTTTAATATTAAAATGTATAAAATAAAAATATTATCGTGAAAATATCAACGATACCATTGATATTTTCATCCTTACGTGTTCTTGTTAAAAGTGAGTAAAATGAGTAATTATTTTTTTCAATCACTTGTAGATACAATATCTCATAAGTAATAACTTTAATAAACATAAATTTTAGTATTATTATAATTGATATTTAAGTCAATTATAATTAAAAAATAAATTTTATTATTTTAATTAATAATTATTTGACACATCAGTTATAAATATCATGCATAAAAGAATTACTCTATCTTTAAAGCTAGAGATCAAATATCATTTAAAACATTACTTTATACGGTTGAATTGTTTAAATAATCAATTTATTTAGATTAAATGTTTTATTTAATCTTTTTATTTATAAAAATATTTTTAAATTCTTTTGTTTGTGAAAAATGTGTATATAAAGTATTTTTGTTTGTGAAAAATATACATAGAGTTAACTTTTTATCTTATTTTTGTTTAAATATAACAGAATAACACATATGTTAAATGTATATTTATATTTTTCGATAGTTATATACATAAAAAATTATTCAATTTTTTTAATATTTTTTTTCAAAATTAAAAAAAAAATTATTGATAAATCTTAAATAAAATTTTCATTATCTAATATCTAAATTCTACATTTGAAAATAAAATTTTAATTGGAATTTGATTGAAAATTTGTTAAAAAAATTTATTAATTTATTAATTAAAAATTATTTTATTAAATGTATATCTATCAAAAAATAAAAAAATATATATACGTTTCGTATGTTATTTTGTTATATTTTAAAAAAAATATTAAAGTTTAAATCTCCGTTATATTTAAAAAAAATATTAAAGTTTAAATCTCAGCCTTTTACCTCTTTATAATACGAAGTATCTCACTAAATTTGTGAGAAAAATATTATTTTGTTAGTGGGGCTGGACTGCGAGGTCAGAGGGTCTCAACTTGTAATAATAATTGTATGCCATTTAATTTGGCTCATCAATGCTGATTTTGTCCTAAAAATAAATAAATATTGTTTTTAAATAAAATTAACGTACATAATTAAAAAGATAACACACACAAAAAATTATTATGAGCTCTACTCAAGCCTCCGGCCAAGTTACGTTGCAAAATTACAACTTACAAGTCCAATTCATTTTTTCCCAAAAAACAAATTTCCCCATCAAAATTTTGCCCTGTTTTACTCACAGGGAGGAAGCCATAATATATATATATATATATTACACACACTAATCCTTTATCACGCATCAAATTTGATGGTTTTCTGTTTGAACAAAAAGTAATGATAATTCATTTTTTTATTTTTATTTTTGCTAACTTTCTTTTTTATTTTTTTGCTAACCTTTTTTTCTTTTAAGAACTTTGATAGCTGATACTTGGCACTTACTATTTTGCTATTGATCCTAGTTTTTTACTCGTGCAATCTTTCTCCCACTATGTATAGTTATTTAGAGTACTTAGATTTAAAAAATAATAGTAATTTAATTCAATTATTTTAAAAAATAATATCACAAGAATATATAATCATTTTAATGTTTTTCTTCATTTTTATTTTTCCATTTAAAAACATTTTTAGTAATTATACATGTTAAAATTTTCTTTTAAAAATAAATCTAACATTCTTAAAACTCCGAACAATAAAAATAGGTTTGTTACTTTTACATCATTTTTTATCTATTTTTTGAGGTGGTGTTTTAGTATTACCTTCATTTAAACAAATGTTTTAATTTAGTGTAATTTTTTAATTAATTAATGAATTTTAACATGTGTAATAATATATAGACGATATTTAAATATTATTTTCAGATAATAAATTAATTCAAAGATATTCAAAGAGTATTTTGGGATAATAAGTTAATTTATTATCCAAAAATATTCTCTAAATATCGCACATTTATTATTACACATGTAAAAAAATCTTCAATTAATTAATAAATTACATTAAATTAATATATTTTTTAAATAAAAATGACACTAAGATATCACATCAAAATATATGGATAAAAATAATATCAAAAATAAAATCGTGATAATACTAAAGAAGAGAACCCTCCAAAAATAATATCCTTAATACTAATTGACCCATTACCTTCTCAATTTACAAAAAAAAAATAATGTTATTTGTGTTGTTATAAGTCTTATATGTTATTTGAGGCAAAAATAATTAAAAAAAAAAAGAGTACGAGGTAGCATACAAATTCCTTAAATTAACTCATTTATATTGTATAATTCCTTAAATTAGAATCAATATCATTTCATAACTACAAAATGACTTTTCTTAAAAGAAATTTATGTTTAATTTTTTTAAAAACTAACAAGGTACAATATGTTGTCATTTCATTTATATCATCTAGTCTATTAGTTATAAAAAATATCAATTAATAACAAATTAGATTATTTTAATATTTTTTATTAAAATATTATCATTTTATGTCAAATAATTTAAATGAGATTAAAATAAGAATATTTAATAAGAATAAAAGTGAAATTTAATATGAAAGTATTTAAAAAATCAACAAAAATAATATTTAAACAAAAATCTATTTAAATATATTTATTAAATTTTAATAAAATATTAAAATAAAATAATGATAATTAACGTATATTAAAATGAATATTACATAATTCTTTATATTAATTGTTACTTTATTATTATTAAAGATTTATTTTTTAATCGCATTTAATCACTTGATATTAAAATAATAATTTTTTAAATAAATTATTAAATTAATATAATTTATCTTTAATTAATTAATTTTTTTAGAAATAAAAGATTAAATAATATAATTTTTAATCTAAATAATTAAACAACTATTTTCTTAAACCATTATTAATTCTGACCGATGACCTATGACCCGAAACTACGGTATTATGTTCATCGAGCTAGATAGACAGAGACGTCTTAAGACTGTCTAAGACTGATAGCAATGTAAAAAGAGTGAATATTTAGCTGATAGCAATGTAAGTCTAAGACTGTCTTTTTGTGATTGAAAGGATTATTGGATGAAAGTTGTTTCAACGTTTAGATGTGTAATAGTATTATTTGACATCTTTTCAATACTTTAAGTATTTAATAGAATGAATTTTTAATTTTTAAATATAACTGAATATCACATGCGTCACATTTATATTTATATTTTTTTATAATTATAAACGTAAAAATTTATTCAAAATTTTTAAGAAATTTTTTTAAAATAAATTAAACAAAATTATCGATAAATCTTAAACAAAATTTTTATTTACTAATATCTAAATTCCACATTAAAAAATAAAATTTAAATTTAATTGAAAGATTTGTTAAAAAATTTGACTAATTTTTTAATTAAAAATTATTTTATTAAATATATATATCTATTGAAAAATAAAAATATATATATATCACGTATGTTGTTATGTTATATTTAACGAAATATTAGACAAAAAATTAATTTTATCCTTATTTAATTTTTTATAATAAAATATATTTTTTAAATAAAGATACTAAATAATCCTTAAGGTTTAAATCTCCTTTACCCTTTTACCTCCTTCATAATATGAAGTATCTCACTAAATTTGTGAGAAAAATATTAAACTTGTAATGATAATTGTATGCCATTTAATTTGGCTCATCAATGCTGATTTTGTCCTAAAAATAAATAAATATTATTTTTAAATAAAATTAACTTACATAATTAAAAAGATAACACACAACAAATTATATTTTAAAAAAATTTGTGAGCTCTACTCAGGCCTCCGGCCAAGTTACGTTGCAAAATTACAACTCCAATTCTTTTCCCCCCCAAAAAAAAATTTCCCCATCAAAAGTTTGCTCCGTTTTACTCACAGGGAGGAAGCCATAAATGATGATGATGATGATGATGATGATATATATATATATATATCCTTTGTCACGCATCAAATTTGATGGTTTTCTGTTTGAACAAAATTGATTTTTTCAGAATTTTATTTATTTAATTTCTTTTGCTAACCTTTTTTTAAATAACTTTGATAGCTGATAATTGGTACTTACTGTTTTGCTATTGACCCTAGTTTTTACTCTTGCAATCTTTCTCCCACTAGGTGTAGTTATTTAGAGTACTTAGATTCACAAAATAATAATAATTTAATTCACTTGTTTTTAAAAATAATATCACAAGAATATATAATCATTTTAATATTTTTCTTCATTTTTGTTTTTTATTTAAAAACATTTTTAATAATTATACATGTTAAAATTTTCTTCTAAAAATAAATCTAATGCTCATAAAACTAAAAGCAATAAAAAATAGGTCTATTATCTTATTAGTATCACAATTTTACTTTGTTATCATTTTTATTTAAAACTGACAAGTTACGATATGTTGTCATTTTATTTGTATCGTTTACTCTATTAGTTATAAAAAATGAACATGTTAATAATAAATTATATTATTTTTATAATTTTTGATTGAAATGTTATTTTTTCTATCAAATTATTTAAATGAGTTTAAATTACGAGTATTTAATAAAGATAAAATTAAAATTTAATATGAAATTATTTATATAAAAATTAACAAAAATTTATTTAAAAATATTTTTTAAATTTTAATAAAAATTAAAAATTAATAAAACAATGATAATTAATAAATATTAAAATGAATATTACTCAATTCTTAGTATTAGTTTTTACTTTATTATTACTAAATGTTAGTTTTGAATCACATTTCACGTTACATAAAAAATAGTATTTTTAAAAATACTTATTAAAATAATATAATTAATATTTTTTATAAATAAGAGATTAAATGATATAAACAAACCACTGTTTTCTTAAACCTTTATTAATTCTGCCTCATGACCTATGACCCGAAACTACGGTATTATGTTCATGGAGCTAGCTAGACTGAGACGTCCTACCCATAATTGCAATTCGCAAATTAATGTACAAAACGAAGACTGATCATAATTTAATCCATGATAGAGAAAGACACTTATTTATTGGTAAATCTCGAAATAATTACAATCCCATTACATCCCATTCTCCTGCATTTATTTCAATTAAATCAAAAAGTTATGAAGTGACAAAAAGTAGAAAGTCGATTGCTATTTCTCGCCGAGTAAAAGTGGAAGTATTTACAAACTCCTTTTAGCTGATAGCAATGTAAGTCTAAGACTGTCATTGGTGATTGAAAGGATTATTGGATGAAAGTTGTTTCAACATATAGATGTTTAATAGTATTATTTGACATCTTT
Source organism: Hippophae gyantsensis (assembly GCA_030763125.1). Classification (NCBI taxonomy): domain Eukaryota; kingdom Viridiplantae; phylum Streptophyta; class Magnoliopsida; order Rosales; family Elaeagnaceae; genus Hippophae; species Hippophae gyantsensis. Next base: position 53,286,115 of record CM061033.1, read on the forward strand.
TCAATAGTTTAATTATTTAAAAGAGTGAATTTAATATGTTATCCGGATGTTTTATTTTCAAAAACAGCTTTTGATAAAAATGTTTGTTTACTAACAACTTATAATATAAATGTAAAAACTCTTTTAATTTGTTGTGCTGATAAACAAAGTTTTTTTCATTTTGGTAACAACCCATAAAAGAAGTGGCCAACAGCCAAACCTGATAATATGTACGTAGGACTAAGAATATATGAATATTAATAATGGAGAATTACTTAGATGAAGACAAACAGCCGTAATGACTCACCAATCTATGTCCAATGCCTAAGCTATCAAACCCAATTATTTAGAATATAAGTTTTGCTATTGTTAGATAATTAATTAAAAAAACCACCAAAGTCTTGATTTTAATATTTATTACTACGAGTATATATGTGCTCATGCAACGAATGTAACATTCTTTCTTTTCTAATTAATGCTGGATGGCCTAATAAATGTTTATAATAATATATCAGTACATATAAATATATTGCTTGCATGTAATTTAGAAGCATTTTATGAGTGAACTGTTTGGTGATATTCGATCTCTAGTATAAGATGTGTAATTACGTTCAACATTAGTTCTTTAAGTTGAATGAAAATGTAAATTGCCACTATAAAGTAAAAATTAAGAATAATAAATTATTCATGTAATAATTGCCAAATTTAATTCTTTTTCTTGTCTTCTCTTATAAATTTCACTTGCTGTAAAGTTGCAGTTTTAATAAATAAAAGAGGAGATCAAATTTAACAGAGATTGTACTTGCCTCTTGCTAGATATGCTTTGGCTTAAAATACTAACTCAAACAATTAACTTAACTCTCATTTTTAGAGCTACATGACTAATGATAATGATTGGCTTCCCTTTTATCACACTCATTTTTAAAGAATCTAAGATAAAGAAAGTACTTTTGAGAGGAACTAATTAGGAAAATTTACCCCATTTGAGAATGACAATGCCTGCCATAAGGGAGACACAAAAGGGCACTAGTTTTTACTTTCACAAAAAAGAGAATGTCCTTTAATTGGAGACTGAAAAAAAAAAATTTATGATCCTTTCAGTTCATGGCTATAAAGAGCTAGTAGACTAACTTAGTACTCGAAAACTAACGATCAAGGCTATATAGTATTGGTGTAAAATCATTTGAAAGTGATTAGATAAGAATATTATGATAGGAATAGGCACATCATGTGGAGCTTGCAAATTCTTAAGGAGAAAATGCACAAGTGAATGTGTATTTGCTCCTTACTTTTGTTATGATGAAGCTGCTACTCATTTTGCAGCTGTTCATAAAGTTTTTGGTGCCAGCAATGTTTCTAAGCTTTTATCACATTTACCTTTACAAAATCGAAGTGATGCTGTTACCACTATTTCCTATGAAGCTCTAGCTCGGATGGGTGATCCTATTTATGGCTGTGTTGCTCACATTTTTGCCCTCCAACAACAGGTACTTCACAATTCACATGTCACAAGTAGTATATAACTACTCTATAATATATTCTCACAAACTAAAATTAGTTCGAGTCTTAAATAGATGGGTTTAGTAACTGTGGTAAAACAATGTCCTAAAATCGCGTACATAGTTCATGCATGTACAACTTTATATTTACATAACTCATGTGATCTCATCACTATATTAATATATTAACTTTTTTCCCTTGCAGATTGTATATTTACAAGAGGAGATAGAACTTCTTGGGACCCAAATGGCAAATAATTTTATACATGGTGTTGCAAATACTGGAAGTGGAAGTAATATTACTGAAGCAAATAATTACAATCAATTTGCAGGAACTCACATCTTCTCACAAAACGATGGCGTTTATAATACAGAGCAGCCTCAGAAAGAACAACCTCTTTTGGTTTCCAATGTAGAGAATGCCAATATCAATCAAGCCTTTGAATTTTCAACTTCATGTAGCTTGGAAGATCAAGAAAATATGCATTTTTCCGAGAACTCTTTGGAAAGACTATTTGAAGGTATGGACCAAGAGAACTTCAGACACTACCCATGGTTGGATTTGGATGAGGGCAGCATTGGAAACCTATAAGAATTAATATTTAAATGAAGATTTCTTTGGCTGCACAATGAAAACCAATTTTGCGTTAAGCCTTTATACTCAAAAGGCAAAACTGTAATTATTTCAACTGTAAACTTTATTCTATTGTTTTAGTACCTAGATAAACCTTGGTATAATATTTGTTATGAGTCAAATGAGTTGAATTCACCCAAATTTATTTAGTTATAACTCATTTGAGCTCGTTTAGGTGAATTGGTATTTTCAACTCATTAAACTAACCAAAAATGAGTTAAGTTGTGAGTTGACATTAATAATCCTAATTAGTTAAAATCAATCTCTAATATTTATAATTTTATATATATCCTGTATTTGTCTTTGTTCTTTTTTATTAAGGAATGTCATTTTTAAAAAATAAAAATAAAAAAATTGGCTTGGAGATATCATATACAAATCCTCATTCAGTACATAAATTAACTTTTATGATATATGTATTTGGGTTTGGATTATACAATAATTAAATTTGGTCGGTGTCAGCAGGGAAAAAATATTTAATAATCCTTTGTCATACTCATAAGTGTAGTATGAGTAAGCAGAAAAACTATTGTACGAGTATGCATGCCAAACATATGCACCACCTGATAAAATCTCTCTCTCTCTCTCTCTCTCTCTCTCTCTCTGCCTATAAGAACAAGTTTTTAGTGGAATGTCAGTAAAATGCAATATCCTATACCAGTTTTAAGAAATATAGTGTAAGAACACTGGTTTGAATCATCTCATAGATTAAGATCACAGTGTTTAAAATTAAATTAATAGCCTCTACTGTTTGATAAAGTTAAAAGTTAGGTAGGTATATATGTAGGAACAAAATCTCACGTTAATTAAATTTGAGCCAATTCTTGAGTTAATAAAGAATTTGACTACATCACCTAATAAATTAACATTTTGTATGGAACAAAGTGTCTTACAATATCCTCTTTACATTAACTATTTATGGGTATTTTGTTAATTGTGGTTGTCCTCTAAGAGAGGAAGAAAAAAAGAAAGATAATAAGCTGCAAGTCAAAAGGAAAATAAGGAAGGAAGGGAAGGAAGGAAAAAAAAAAACTTACGAAGTGGAGCCATAAACCAAATGAATTTTATTAATTGATGTATCTATTATTAATATGTCTGTCATAATATCACTGATTTTTATTAATAAATAATCCATTAATTTTACAATTATTTTAATATTTTACTTTCAATTCAACATTAATACATTCTTGATGAATATGATGACTTAGTAGATGAAAAAATACTCAAAACTAATACTTGCTCGTGGCTTTTTTTGGTGTATGAAAGTTGGATTAGGTTCTTTCTATTGATTTATATATTTAGTAATTATTAAATAAATATAAAAATTACTTAATCAATTGTTGCTATTATGATAATATAAAAAAATATAAAGTATATATATATAATATATGTTAGTTAATGATTTAAGGTTCAAAATCATTTATTTTTTATAAGTATTATTACATAAACACGTATCGATTATATAAAGTTCAATATTTAACTACGTCAAATATGATAAATTAATAAATTACAAAGCTTCTAAAATACATTTTACTTAATAATTCAAGCTATAATTTTTTCTTTAAAGTTGGTTGTTTCTAGGATAAAGAAATTGGATAATTTGATAAATAAGTAGATCATAGTGTAAGATTATATAAATTATCTGTTATTTTTAATAAAAATTAATTTTAAATTTATACTTATTTGTTGATGCATCACATTTTTTTTATTTTTACAAAAATATCACTAAACTTTATTTTTTAAAAGTTTTGCTAATATTTGTTTAATTCAATGAATATTGCTTAAATTAATATGAAATTAAGTAGTAATTTTATATTTTAATTTTAATGCTATTTATAATAACACTACATTATCTTTTTGAAATATTATTAAAAAAAATCAAAATATTTTTATATCATGAATTTAATTAATATTTAAAAAATAAAATTTAATCGATAGTTATTTTATTATTAAAATTTAAATTTAAAATACAAAAATCAATATATCCAATCAAATTTAAATTAATCCAAATTTTATGTTTGGATGGTTTTATAATTTTTATTAGATTTCATTGGTTCTCAATTTTTAGATATTATTGTTTTAATTTTAGTTTTAGTGGGCAACCAAATCAAAATGCACCTATATTTTTAAGAGAAAATCTTAAATACAATATTTTTTGTGTTTCTCTGGTCTATACTTTTTCTATTTTTAATAAAAACAAATAATCAATATCAAAAGAATTTATTACGTATTTCTATTCTTTCCTTTTAGATGAGGGTCAAAAAGTGTCAATTGCCATGTGATGGGCCTGTCACAATTAAAAGAATATATATTGTTTTGGGCTCAAGATTTAGAAACTTCATTGTGTATGTTTTTTTTTGTTTTTGGGAAATTGGGTTCACTATATTGGGCCTGTTACATAGCTACAACTTATAAGCTTTTTCAATAATTTTAAAATTATTTTAAAATTAAAGTATATACTATCAAGTTGATAAACTCAACTTTTAAACACATCTATCAAAATCTATAAATATAAATAATTAATATTTAAAATTATTAAAAATATATATAATAAAGGATATGCAATTAGAAATTTAGATAAATATGAGTAGAATTTACCTTCGTAGAGTTAATATATATAATTAGGAGATTTTAAGTATTAAAAGATTCAATAATCATGAAAAAGTATTAATTAAGATTATAACTTTATAACTATTATAACTTTTAATTCGTGTATCGAAATAACTATTATATTATATCAAATTGAACCTCATTTCAATTTCTAAAAATGTATTGAAATAGTTTAAATATTACATTTATTTCTTCATGTTTTTAGGAATTCAATCATTCTTAAAAAAAAGTGAAGAATTACACTATTATTTTAATGCGTTTTTAGGAATCGAAATGAACTTTAATTTGATATAATATAATAATTATTTTTATGTACGAATTAAAAATTATAATAATTTAAAGTTACAACCCGATACATTTTTCTAATATATATATATATATATATTAAAAATATTAAAATAATATTAAATCTATTCGATTTAAGATTTTAAGGTTAACATATCAATAAAAAATATTATTAATACATAAATATTTTTTATTATTTAAAATATGTATTTTAATTACGAATTCTTATATTTTTATTCATTTTAATGTTTACTATGAATTATAAGTGAGTCCTTACTTATCTTATTCTTACATAGTCGGCTAAAAATATGTCGGCAATTCAGACGTGTTGGATTCTTACTCTAATGGATTCATTTATATTAAAGATATACAATTTTTTACATATTTTGTCATTCATATTATTCTTATTGTGCTTCCATTTGTTAAAATAATTCTAAATGCATGTATTATTATTATATAAGTAGTGGGTGTAAAAATACGCTCAATATATACAACTATTCCTTAATTATTTCATTTTTGTTCTCTAGTGATCGACACATCTCATAAGTATTTTAAAGGGAACTTTTGTTCCCATGCAAATTTATTTTTCCATTGGATATGGCAAGAAAATGTTCCACGTGGAAGGAGATTATTAGTTCAAGAATTATCGAGCACCCGGATGAGTTTTTTGGGGACAGAGAGTTCCAATTAAACGCTAACGGGGTAAATAGACTTTTTCTATTATTTATAGCTTAAATTATTATGTATTATTATTTTTTAGATTATATTTTTTATTATTTAAATTATTTTATTATTTCACTTTCTACTAAGTATTTATTAAAAAAATTAAAATAATTTTAAATTTTATTAATTTAGAGTAATATATCATCAAATATTTTAATAATAATTGATAATTTATTATACAAACCGACAAAATACTGTTTATTGACCTCTCAAACAATTTCTTTTATTTTTTATTTTTTTGATAAACCTTCTTTTATTTATATAATCCAATCACGTTAAACGTTAATCTAAGTGGGTGACTTATCGTGTTTATTTTTTTGAGCCAATTTTACATAATAGAGAGCGAGAGAAAGTAATTAATTGTTAATTAAGTATAAATATTGTATCTAACTTCTTAGCATGGCGTATTAATGTATAATTATAATTATTATATATCAATTTTTATTATAATTGATTAATAACTATCATTTATGAATCGGTAATTATTACCCTATGATTTAATTAAATTTTTTTATTTTTTAATATATTTAAAAATATATTTAATTTAAAAAAATTAAATACCAATGTAATTCATAATTTGTTATATTATTTAAAATATTGACTTTAATTTTTATTTTTTAACTATTTAGCACTTATTTTTAAGTAAAATATAAAATATAAAATAAATAAAATTTAATTTAATTTAATTATATAAAGTATTGTGTGTTTTATTATTAAATATATATTTTTTATATAATTATACGTAAATAAAAATATTAATAATATTAATATATGTTCAGTTTTAATTAACCATAATTTTAATATTGTAATAATTATTTAAATTTCATATCTTTTCGATTACATCTATTTTAAAAAAAATGATAATAAATACAATTTTACACTATTCACTATTAAAATTTCAATAGAAGTAATCATCAACCAACTTAATTATAAAAAAATTCTTCATTCACATTGCACTCATGACACATACGAAAAGTACTTGCAATTATCTTTTCCAAAAAAGGAATACTATAACTTTGTTGGATTAGTTTTGGACTCCCAAAACTAATTGTATTTATTAGTTAGTCATTTTTACACGGTGCTTTCTGATTTGTTAGTCATGTTTATTCATTTATTATTTATATAATTTACTTTTGAGTTATGTTGTATAATATTGATTGACTATTTTCTTTTTTACTTTGAATTTACGATAAATATACAAAAATATTTCTATAATATTTCCGGAGGTTATAATATAATGTTAAAAACAACTGATCATGTTAGTTTGAACACATTAATTTTGAATAGCTCAAGTAGATTGAAATTAATTTTAATGTATATTCCTAAAAATTGTGGTTTTCTTTCTTCCATTTTTTGCAGACCTCAACTTTCAGGGTGATCATGGTAATTTTCTCTAGATTTATATTCCTGACAATTTGCTGTAAAATATTGAGAAAACAATTAATTAATTATAGATAAAATACAATAAGGGGAGCTTAAAGATATGAACTGACAACTACTCGGATCGTCCTTATTATGATTATTTAAGTAGGATGCTAAAATTATTAGTGCATTATTATATATATTTTCAGTGAATTAATATTTCAAAAAATGATTTGCCATCAAATCTACATGTTTTAATTATATCAAAAACCGTTTTATCTTTGAAAATAATGTAATTCAACAAATGTTTGTCATAAAAATTATGTGTTTGGCAAGCCACATAATAATACAACAGCGAATTCCAAGTATTTATTTATTTTTGTACTTTTTCATTTTTTTTTTATTTCTTCAATTGAGGATTACATTTGGATGCGTAGATGTATAAATGACTAAACTAGCATGAGCATCTTTGAGTATGTCCGGGGAAAAATAAAACTAATTAAGCTAGCATGAAATTTTCTAGCAAAGAAGAAAAGCATGGAATTAAGTACTTGGATCGATACACAAAATGAAGTTTTTCTTTTCTAATTAAGGTTACGTCTAGAAAAATGGCTATAAATTTAACTGAATTTTTTCCGGACAATATTATACAAATAAATGATTTTATTTATTTTTTGTCGCTGTTTATATCAAATTGACTTTTTACAAGCTTATTAGCTCTTTGCTAATACGTAATGGGTGATCGGGGGGCAAGCCAAGCCATACAATTCTTTTTTGGGAAAACTAGATGTATTCTCCTTACAGTTATATTTATATTGTATCATTATTTAAAAATAAATTACATAATTCATAAATATTTATAAATCTAACGTGATTTATTATTGAGATCCGTGTTTATAGATCAATAAAAGTTTAACATACGAGATAAAATTACTCTTCTTTTCATCGTATTGATAATATTTTTAAAAAATATATAATTTTATGATTTAATTTTAAAAATAAATTAGTAAATATTTTGAACCAACTTTAAAAAGTAAAGCATTACTATTTATTAAGATAAAGCATTACTATTTATTAAGATAAACGTTTTATTTTATTTGAGTAGATTGTAAGTAATAAAATAAATATCATTTTTTTAAAAGAAAAAAAGGTTAGAATTTATGTATTTTTAATTCATTATAAATCATTTTTTTAACGAATAGACTTTAAATTCATTATAAGTTAATTTTAATCAAAAATTAATTTTAAATCTCAACTTAAATAATAACTTTTTAGAATAACTAGAGAATTGATTTAGATAAAGTTGAAAGCAAGAGATAATCCTTGCTTGAATGAACGTATAACTTTAATTATACTCATATAAAACTAGAATGAACGTATAACTTTAATTATACTCATATAAAACTAGACTCGTACAACGTCCTATTGTAAAGCTACAATTAAGTTATATTTTTTTTTACCATACTATACACATTATAATATTCTTTTAGTTAATTATAAAAAATAACATTCATAATATTTATAACAATAAAAATAACAACTTATTAACATTAAGCAAGATTTAATAGATTTCATATAATATTAAAACGGATTTAAGTATAGTGTTGAATTTGATTACATTTAAAATAAAATGATATATCAAATATTTTTATAAATAAAAATATATGAAGTGAATATAAAATATGTTAATTTTATGGTTATAAATTTGAAAGGTTTTATTTTATTGTTTTTCCGTTTGTTGGATTATAAAATTTAAGTATGCATTTGGTTTCCTATTAAAAAATTTAGAAAATAATAACATAATCTGAAAACTATTTAATTTTTTTATTTTTATTTGAGTTTTTAAATTCCAATTTATGTTTGTTATTAAATTAAAAACTAGTATTCATACCTTAATTTATATTTAGATAAAACTTTTACAAAACAAGAAAACAAACATTTAGTTATTTTCCAAAAGACGTAATTTCGAGATTTTATCAAAAGACTTGTATTCAAAAAGTATATATTATGTTTTTACCAAATACATATTTTTTTTTATAAATAAAAAATTATTTTCAAATCTTATACAAACATACCAGATATTATAAATTTATCGCAAACTAGGGGCAACTCCAATAATTCTTTTCCAAATAGGCTGAATTACTTCTTAACTATTATACTCTTCTAGAATATATAATAAATTTTACACCTGTTTTAGTAAAAGTATTCATTTTATTTCCATATATTTTCACTTTAATCAACTTAATTTAAAATTTTAAAAATTATTCATAAATTTGGTTAAAACAACCAAATTTTAACACCATATTCATAATTTTATTATAATTAGAAACTTTACATCATATTCATAATTTTATATATATCATAATTAATTTTATTATAATTAACAATTTAACTTTAAATTTTATCAATGAAACTACATTTTTTGCAAAATTATTAGAGTATAAGAAGCCAACTTCGTGGTATAATCTTATAGATACACTATTTAAAATATATATATATATTATATCTATATGTTACATGATCTATTATTATTTTGAGGTAATTCTAAAAATATAAATGTTCAGGAGTATTTTACTAATTTAAATATAACTTGATCAATTTAGATATTTTTATGATGCTAACTTAAATAATGTTGATACAAATTTGATCACTCAATCTATTAATAATTATTGTTGGATAAATATTTAAATTGAGATTAATATTTTTAAAAAATATATATCTAAAAGATAACCATAGGCAAACTCATATCACTCCACTTTTAAATAGTAATAAATTTGACCAGAGTAATTTAGTGATAGCTTAGTTGAGTAGTCTCAAAATAGTCCCACCAATCTCATCGGTTACATTGAACCTAAAAAATTAAATTGGCATAGATAGGCTAGATAGTACTGAACGATCCTATTAACTAATTACTTAGTAATGCAATGGAAAACGATATATGCTACTTGTGGCACAGTGAGAGTATGTGTATATATCATTTAACTAATCTTAATTATGCAAGCATATATACGAATAACCGTCAGTTTTATTCATGCATGTGGATCGAATCAAATACATGACACTTGCATAAAATGGGACTTTCTAAAATTTGCCAAAATTATATTCATGCAAATGACTATTAATTCAGCAGATAACCAGCTAAAAAAACAACATATATAGAAAAACCAAATAGAGCAATCTTATATACAGGAAAAAAGCTAGTAAATTAAATAGTGAGCAGATTTTAACAATATTTTCATTCTTAGAAATTCTAGAGTAATAAACTGTGAAATAAAATATTTAATTATTCAAGATATTATTGTTTTCAACTCTGAAAATATCCATTCTCTAATTTTATCTCTCACTCATTTGATTTTATTAATTTATAGATCATGAAGCATTCGTCAACCATCTACATTTATTTATCTATTTCTTTAAGTAGCTAGCTGGTAGTACTCAAAAAACATATATGAATCCAATTACATATATGACCTTTAGCTAATATTTGACTCCTTCATATATATGTTTTTGAGGGACGTACAATATATATAAAAGGTCTGTGAAGAAGACTTAATTAGAAGATAGAAGAATGAAATCATCATTTAGTGTGTCATGGGAAGAGAAGGCATTTGCAAAAGATAGTGGTGGGTCAGTTGGTGTTATCATGAGTACATGGCCTCCAAGATCTTACAGATGTAGTTTTTGTAGGAGAGATTTTAAGTCAGCTCAAGCCTTAGGGGGTCACATGAATATACACAGGAGAGATCGAGCTAGACTTAAACAAACCCTAATTTATAATGATCATCTTAATTATTCTCATGATATTCATCATCATCATCATCATCAGCCTAGCCCTAATTCATTATCATCAGATTATGTTAATTCAGCTGCTTTGTGCAGACAAAAGAAAGTACGGATCGGTGAATATCCATTTCTGTCTAAGATAGAATATTTGAAAGAGATTAATCCTAGGGTTGAAACTGATTTGTCTTTGGTAGTTAGCCAAAACAGATCAAGTGGTTCTGACGAGGGAAGCTGTAAAAGAGCTAAGACTACCTCCTCTTGTAATTTGGCAGCACTAACTTTAGTCTTCAATCCTAATTGCCATATTCTTCAGTCGTCCGATGATTTGGATCTTGAGCTCAGACTTGGTGTCGATCCCCCAGAGTTATTGCAATAAGTAATAGCAGTAAGGCAAATAATTGAAAGATGGATTTATTTTCTTTTTCTAATTACATCTAATGCAGCTTTCTTCTTCTTGTTCTATCAAAATCTTTAGTTAGTTATAATATATGAAATTAAGCGTGCAATCTTGACAGTGTTGGTTATGACCGTAAACATGCATGTTCAAGTTTCATATATGTTACCATCAAAATTAATGACAACAAACTTTTCTTTTCAGTTATCTTGAAATTATTTTTATTTCCGATCATCATCAGTTTAATTCATCCATATATATATATGATATTTCTTTATTTCCTTCTTTATTTTATGAATCAGTTTCATCTAGATTTTATTAATTTTTTTTTTTTTTTTTTTTTGAGAAAAATGCAATCAGTATCCCTTAGTTCTCACTTAGAGCAGTTTTATATTTTTTTCTTATTTTTTAACAGTTTATTATTTTGTTATGAACACAAGTTAAAAAATAAAATTTTAAATTTTATTTATTTTATAATTATTATTATCTAGTGTATTACTGGTAAAGACTATATATAAAATGACACCAAAATAATAATTAAATAAATATCATAAAAAAAATAATCATTTACGATTTTGTTATCATTTTTTTAAAAAGAAACTCGACATAATATCTCCTATATTATATATATTACAAGTGTGTTGATGACCAAAGGTTAATAATAACGATATTTTTATCCTATCAATTCATCAAAATTTTGGATTCATGTGGTTATTTAACAAACCAAATGTGCCACGTGGATTTTCTTTATTCTTTTTCAACAAGTAGTTTATATTAAGGATAAATTACAAATATCCCCACTAAAATTTTAAAATAACAAAAATATCCTATAATTTTAAAAAATAACAACTATATTCTTTAAAAAAATACTTATATTCTAATTTTTTATTAAATAAAGAAAACGTTTTTATTCATGATAATGGATTAAGGAGTGATAATACTTGAAACACAAATCAATTTAAAAAAAATATGGAAGTAAAATAATAGTATAAATAATATAATTATCTATTTTTAAAATTTAAAAATAAAAACTCAACAAATTCAATCATAATTTTCCCTTCTATTAATTATTAACATCTATCTTTTCGTTCTCAGAACTTCGAGTACTTTATCATTGAAAAAAGTGATTCAGAAAACAGAGAACTTCTCTCTGACTTCAAACTTATTAATATTTTACCCATTTTTTCAGTATACCAAACTGAAACGTTGCAATAGCAGAACGAAACAAAAACACATCAATACACCATACTACTACTACTACTACTTAAATTTTTAAATTCTAAATTAATTTGTTTTGTTTTTACTTGTGATAGCTGGGCACTCCAATACATCATACTACAACTTAAGATTTAAATTCTAAATTAATTTGCTTGGTTGTTACATGTGATATCTACTCCAGCTAATTTTATGCCACATGACCAAAAAAACCTACATAAGCATAGGAATGTAACACATATTTAAAAGCACAATAAATATGTAGTTATAATTGCATACTTTTTTTTTAAAGATATACTTTTAATTTTAACTACATGCAGATTATATATGTTTTTTTTATATAATGTAACTAATATGTTTTTTTTTATATTTTAAAAAATATAGTGTATACGTGAGCGTTTTTTTTACATGAGATATCAATAACAAAAATTTTAGGTATAATATATATAATGTATTTTTATCTGACATTTAAATTTTCTTTTAATTGTCTTAGAAACTTAAAACTAACTCTAAAACTAAAAATAAATTTATGAGTTAGAGAGTTGTCCAGACTTATAAACAATATTGTTAAGAAATTAGTTCTGATATCATCTTATAAATTCAGATCTAATTCTTAACACACAAAAAATTAACTTATGAATTAAAAGTTTGTTCGGATTTATAAGTAAAATTGTTGACTAACTTTTGACCGATGTAAAATTTAACAAATTGTAACTAAAAACATATAATATTACGTTTTACATTTATATAAAAAGAAATAACGCAGAGACAAATATTTATTTTTTCTTAATATGTATATATAATATGATTATTTTAAAGTTTAAAAGAAACTATATAAACAATTGAGTTATATAAAAAGATATCGTAAAATGTCACTCTTTGTCAACGTGCACGTGGCACCATAAAAACCAACTTCTGACACCCGACTGTTCCTCCACAATACCCGGCGTCTTCTCGGAATTTATATCGAGGTCATTTCTATACGTGAGGAAAATTCATGAAGCACCAAAGCTTGCTAAATATGGAAAGTATTTATGTTTCTGTATTGTACCCATAAGAGAACATTTTCTATTATTAGGATCCGGAAAATTAGGAATTTATTTAGTGGTTTTGGAACTAAGATTGAGAAACATTGGAATGTATGAAGTACTAATTTTGTGAAAGATGGGTTTAAAGAGGAGAAGTTGGGGCGTACGTATAATCATATAGATAGCTAACTAGCTAGTATTTGTATGAATATTCATGTATCTGCTTTTCTTTCCTTGGTGATTCTTTGGTTATAATCATATAGGTAGCTAACTAACTAGGAGTATCTCAAGTATCTAAGACTCTAACTCACGCTAATTTAAGGTGCACATGGTCTCTACTGTCTATTGTTTTTTTTAAACAATAAAAATAAAAATTTTAAAATTTATAACTATTAAAATACAATTTTATATTTAATTTATATTTTTTTTATATTAAAAAAATATTAATCCATCATCATTTTATATTGAAAAAATTAATTGATGTTATTTAAATTGAATTACGATTATTTAAATTTAATTTTTTAAAAATATTATTAATGTATTATTTTTATTATTATAAGTTTTATGATTATTATTTGATATAATTTTTTAATTCTTTATATAATTGTAATTGAGGCTCAAAATTCATAATTGGGCTTCACCTTTCAATCTTTTGAATTTATTGTTTAAATTTTGTTTCTTTTGCCGGTCATAATAGAATGTTATGTAATTTTTTTCGTTTTTTTTTTTGTTAAAGAGGATGTTATGTAATTAATAGGGTGTTTGAATGACTATTAAAAAAACTATTTTAATAGAAGTAGTTTTTTTTTTTCTCACTATGAATTGGTTCTATAAAAAAGTAGTTCCATGCCAAAAACATATTAAAAACACTTTTTATCTTTATTATTTCACATATTTTGGTCAAAAGCTTGATGGCTTGCAATTGGGAAGACTATAGGGTTCTGTTTGGCTGTAATATTGATCTTGCTGTCAAGAGTACTTTCCAAAGAATTGGGGTATACTCAGAAGGTGAATGGACGAACTCAGTCAAATCTCATAAAAAAAGCCCAAAGACTAAGTTTGCAAATTGGTCCGCAAGTTAATGGGCCTCCAATTTCATTGAGAACATAGATAGGTTTTTACAATGTCCAAATTACGTTTTCGCTCTAGACTAATTACTTATTTCCTAAAGAGTCCTTCATCTTTAATCGTTAATGTATGAACAATGATGAGTGTTGGTTTCCAATCCCATCAGACATCACTTAACTTGTCGAGCAATTCGATGATTTTTATTTTTATTTTTATTTTTAAACAATATTCATGCGGTCAAACTTTAGTACGCAACCAACTAATGTCTATTAAATAAAGATGTACAGATAAAAGACAAAAAGGAAAAGACTAAGAAAATTCAGTGATTTATCATTTTAGATATACAAATGTTTATATATTTACTTGGGTTGGTCCCATTAACTCTACGATTAAGTTGATTAGATTAAAATATATAAAGATACAAATTTAAACATTATTTTAAAAATTGATCTTGGATTTATTCTATATATGTAAATATTAAATAAAGGCACTTTTATCATACCTCCCGGGACAGAACCTGCATACTACGTACTTGGCTGCTCTTGATATTTTTATTTTTTTAAGAAATTTGTTTAATAAAAAAGTATTTAATAAATGATGTTATATTTATAATCATGAGTTATGAAAATAATATTTTATCCCATCACAAAAATACTCATGGATACAAATATTTTATTCCTAAGTTGACATGTAATATCATAAAACATATTATAATAATAATAATATATAAAAAAATTCATTTTACTCATACTTTAATTATATTAGTGTAGTTATTATTAAATAAAATTATAAATAATAAATTATTGTTATAACAATATCTTCAACTAATCTAACTACTCTAAATATGAAATCCTGTTTCATCCCTTTGTATGCAATTATAGGTAAATTATATTGAAATGCTAATTATTTAGGATAATATTATAAGCTACTTATTCAATAAGTTTTCTTTTTTAACCAAAAAATGTCAAAACTAGTTATTCTACGACTAAAAATGACTCACTATTACTTTATTAAGTTTACCCATTTTTTTAATTAATCATGCAATTATATTTGAAAGACAAACTTTATTTTACCTATGTGCTTAAATAGACTCAAATCTTTTAAATTTATTATTTAAACTTTGTTTCTTTTACTTAAAGGTTTGCAAAAAATACCTTTACCAAAACCAAATCAATCCAACTTAATTTTAAGATTTTCAAAGAATTTTGGGTTGGTTTTGTTTCAAAACTTGAAGAACAAATCAACTATATAAGTTGATTTAATTTTAAAATTTTAAAAAACTATCAAAATTGAACTTAAATATATTATATTTAATTATTATTTTTTAAAATTTTATTTGATTTTAAAATATTTATATTTTTTTTGATATAAAAATTCATTAACATATATGTGCATAGGTTAATAGATTAAGTTGAAAATTTAGAACCATATTACACATTAACAATTATTATATTATATACATATACATATATGTGTATTTGTGTATAATATAATTTATAAAAATTAGAGTTTGTAGAATTAAATTTATTTTAAAAGAACAAAATTTATAACTACAATTTACAAAGAAAAATAAAAATATCAAAACTCAATACAATTGATCCAAATATTTTGGTTTAGTTTGTATTGATTTTACACTTTTAATTAATTTTATTCAATTTATATATTTAATTATAAGAATTAATTAAATTAAGTTTATTTAAGATTTAATTTAAGATCAAATCAGTACAACTTTGAGTAACTTTGTTGATCATAATAAGAAGTTAGAATGAGTTTAAGACTTATATAGATATTATTTAAAGTTATAATAAAATTAATAAAAATTGAGAGTCTATAATTAAAATACACATTTTAAATAATAATAAAAAATTATTAATAATATCCCTTTATTGATTATTAAATCATAATTAATAAATCTTAAACATTAAATTTTAAATTCTAAAGCATAAATCTTAAATCTTAAATTATAAATTATAAATCTTAAACTTTAATTTATAAATTTAAAATTATTTTAAACTTTTTAATAATATATATATATTATCTTTTAAATTATATACTTCAATTATTAAATATATTATTTTTATTTATTAGTTTTTTATTTTTAAATATAATTGTGTAAATATTTTTATTAGTGTTTGAATGCACCATTAAAAACTATTTGGCAACTTGGTCCGCGGGTTGATGGGCCTGAAAACATAAATAGGTCTACCAGGTCTAAATACGTTTTCGCTCAAGACTAATTAATGATTCGTATATTTTGTTATGAAATGGAGTTACAATAAAACTGATTTTATATATTTTTATATTTTATTGTAAAGTAGATAAAAAATTGGATGAAATTATTTTTTAAAATAAAAGTAATAATAGTTTTACCATTTTTTTTTACAATCTTTATTTAATTTTTATTCTAATTTCAACCTTATTAAAAACACACGCAAATAAACTCTAAGCCAATCTACTTCAACCCCATTCGTGTTGCCCACTATCTTCAATCACCTAGAGCTCCATTAGCAAGTCTCACCCACTTATTTTATAAATTATATGAAATTAAAAAAAATATTAAAAATATTTTTTTATTTTTAATATTTTGATAATGTTAAATAATATTTTTAAATAATAATAATTTAAAAAATATATTTTATTTTTAAGTAATAATTATTTAAAAAATAATAATTTTAATAATATTATTTAAATTTTATTAAATATAAAAATATTAAGATAACATAAATATTTTTTATTTTATTTTAATTATAAATGAAATATTATAATATTAATTTTTTAAAATTTTAATGATAAAATAAAATAATAAAATAAAAATATATTTTGTACGCTTAATTTCATAAGCAGCCTCATTTAACTTCATTTTCTTTCATCATTAGTCATCAGTATTTATATATAAACAATGATTTCCAATCCCATCAGACATCGCGGCCATCACATCACTCAACTTACCGAGCAATTCGGTGACTTTTTTTTTTAAATAAATAAAGTATAGCATTCATGATATCAAACTCTAGTACAAAAGCAAGCTAATGTCTGTTGATAAAAGTGGTCGTACAAAAGCAAGCTAGTGTATTAATAATTTTAATTTAGGATTACATTGTAATCCTGATTCTATTATTTTTCAATCCCATTATTTTATATTTGAGTTCGTTTTTTATTTATATAATTTGTAATTATTTTTAAAAAATATATTTTTTTAAAAAGTTATCTTACAATCTCAGACGACGAAAAGAAAATATTGAATATTTGTGAGAAAATTAAATGATTATCTTTTTAGATTTACAAATATGCTGATAAAATTAATTGTAGAGTTTCTATAAAAAAATATTTGTAGAATTATCCATACTTTTTGGATGATACACAGTTTCTTTATATGAGATATAAATAAGGATCTCATATTAGCATAAAATTGATATAAAAAATATTTTTTAAAATTTAAAATAATAAATGGCAGAACTTGTACAAACTACAATAGTGGCGCAGATTTACTTGATCGAGTCTATTGATCTTCTTTTATTAATTTTTAAATAATAATTTTATGCATAATAATTATAATTAATATATTAATTTTTTATCAAATATAATTATATTTTTTTTAATGATATTACACTATATTACTTATAATTTATCATAAATTTATGATAAATAAATTTTTTTATTTTTAAAATCTACAAATTTTTCTTTAAAATTGTATATTTTCTTATTTTTTTTATATTAAAAATAACATTCATATTTACTTTTTGGTCTTTTTTTCCCTTTTAATTTTATTATTTATTATTTATAATAAATATAATTTTATAAATAATTATGTTTAATAAATTTATTATATATTAATTTTATCGAACATTTTTTTTAATATTTGTTAATTTTTTCTAGTAATAATAATAATCAAGATATCTTAATAATAAATATAATTATTATGTGTAATTATTTTTAATATTTTTATTATATATTAATTTTATATTATTATCTTGAGATAATTATTATGGATAATTATCTTATTGTAATTTAATTAATTTATCTATAAATATATTATATTTGAATTAAACTAATTATTTTAATATTAAAATCATATTATATTTAAAATAAATTAAATAATAATTAATTAATATATATTATTTTTAGTTATAAATATTTATTATTATTGTAGATTAAAATTTTAAATAATAAAAAAATTAATTAAATAAATTTATTGATATTATCTTATTACATTTAAATTATTTATTAAATAAATTTATATAAATCTTATCATTATTAACATAAATCATATGTATGATTCTATTTTTTATAATAGAGTTATTATTTTTCTTAATATAATAAAAAAATTAACTCTGATTTTAAAAGTTTTCGTGCAAATTACTTCACATAACTTTTATATTATTATAATAAAAAAACTAAAATTTATATTTAAAAGAGTATATATATTTTTTATTTTATAAAATAATTTTTTTAATGCAATAATAAGTAAATTTTAATCACCAACTCATGCTATACAAAAGTTATAAATATTAGTTATTTTTATATCATATATTATTTAAATAGACCATAAATTATTTAAAAAATATTTCTATACAACTCAAATCACATGCTAATAATTAAAGCTCCACTTACAGATACTAATTAATATGCTCTAATAAACTTTTTTTCGTTAACTATATCTTGTTAACATTTTTCAAAAATTCTTTATGTTTTTTTTTAATATACAAATGTATACTGAAATAAGCAACATATGTTACTAGCAAAAAACAAAAAAAGCAAGCAAACAACCCATATGTTTTAATTTGAATTCATATATGTCATTGAAGTGCGATAGTGAATAATATCTAAAATATGTCAAAAGTTTTGTAATATAAACAAGGATGAGTTATATATTTCATTCACTAATCCTATTATTTTTAATACTTTAATTCTATAATAAATTTTTTATAATTTTTTTATTCATTATTCGTAATTTAAAGATATAAAAAAATATTATGAATTTGTTTTCTTTAAATAAAAATATATTTATTTATTTAAATTTAAATAAAAATATTTGATAAGATGTGTATTTACTAAGAAATTATATATTAATTTAAATAATTTTTATAAAATAAATAATTTTAATAATAGAATTATATGATAGTTTGCATGAACCAAAAATTTGTACTTAAAAGAGAAGGGACAATAAAATAAATTAAAATAAAAAGATGAGAAATATTGCATTTATTTTTAAAAAAGAAAATAAGTTTTTTTTATTTTTTAATAAAAATTAGATTAAAATAATTTATGTAAAAAATATTAGAATAAAATTATTTAATCTAAAAAAAAAAACTAAATAACTATTAGAAATCTTTGGTGCATTCATATAATTTTAATCTTAAGGTTCTAGAAAAGTATATATTATTTTTCTTATAATATTAAATAATATATATTTACTTAAAAATATATATTTTATTTTATATTAAAAACAATATATGTTTTTATAATAAAATTAAAAATAAAATTTCATATATAAATAAATTTATATCATATAATTAGATTAAAAAATTTAAAGATTAAAATAAAATAATATTATTCCCGTGCTCTATTTTATTATTAAATATAAAAATTATTAAAACTATTATTTTTAATTTATTAATTATATTTTTGATAATTTTTAAAATTAATAATAAATATATTATGATAAAATAAAATATGATGCGACTATGATTTTACCTCGAAAATAACCAAGATCTTAAAATATCTGCATCTTATCTTGAAAGTGGCCCACTCTGTGTGCTTTTCTGAGGGTTATAATTTACTTCTGTCTCGAGAAGACTTACCCGACGACTTGCTAGTCTTAAAAGAAATTTCATGGTGCCTTCTTCCCATTCAGTATAACAACTCCAAAGATAAAAAAACAAGAAAACTGAATAACGTGGAATGCACGTGATTCGTAAATAATTTATTAAAAGAAAATCATTTATCTATCTACTTTAATTAACAAAATGAAAAAAAAAAGTGTTGTCAGAAAAAGTTTATAATATAAATCACTTTACTTTAAAACGTATGTTGTTAGGTAAAGTGATAGTTAAGAAAGCAATAACTGTAGTCTAATCCCTTACTTTTTAATGAATAACATTTTAATTTTTTATTTATTAAATAAAACAGTGTAAATAAATAAATTTTAGAAAAAAATCATATAAATATATTTAATAAAATAATAAATTTATATTATTTCATTTTAAAATAAATAAATAAATTAATATAAATTAATTACTTTATAAAATATAATTTTACATTTTTTTATAAACATAATAGATTTGTGTTACATCATTTAATAAATATAAATTTAAAATATATTTTTTTATTACTTATATATAATATATTATTAATAAAAAATTTGAAAATATAATATGTTTGAATTAATGATTATAATAATTTTTTAAAAATAAATAAATTTAATTCATTGTTTTGATTATAAATTTGGACTAGACTAGTAGTGAGTACAATTAGGTCAATAAATTTTTATTAAAAACTAATGGTCAATGTCCACCGTTGGATCAAACGTTGATTAAATTTAATAAAAAAACCTTTATGGCTTTACCCAAATTGTGTTAATTGAGTCGACTTGTCAAGTAATTAATGGAGAACTTTTTATCATGTTTTATCGTTTTTAATAAATAATATTAAAATATTATTTTAATAATTTAACTTTTAAATTATTGTACCGTATTATATTAATTTATTTAATAATCAAGTTAAATATCACTTCAAATATGGATCATTCTCGTCTTTCAGAAATTATCACTTTTTTTTTGGGCTAATATACTACCTCTTATTAATATGTTATTTTATAAGTTTTTTTTATTATGATTTTTGGCCCAAAAAAAAAAACTCAAAAGCAAATCATAATAATATATTTTTTTATTTTATGTGAATTTAAATAATTAAATTGTGTGAAATAAAAATTTTAAAATTATATTAAAATATATTAACGATGAATAAATTAAAAATAGGTCTGACATATTCATTTGATGATATAACTTGAATTGCTCTATAAAGTTCAAATAATGATATATGTTATAATTAACCTAGGAGTTATCTCAACTTTAGTGCAAAATAATTAGTTTAATTGTATAAATGAACGTGGATTTTTAAGGTGCAGGTGGTGGCCCGTGCACTTATAATTTAGGTAGATACGTATTTTTTCTCACTTTTAATAATTTACAGGTATAATTTAAATTATACTTATTATTTTTCAACATATTTTAATCCTAAATCATAGAAGTGGAAAATATTTTTTAAAAATTATAAAAAATATTATTTAAAAAAAAATAATAACATAAATAATATTAAATATATTTTAATTAAATAATATTTAAAATTAATTGATTCAAAATAATCATAATTTTTTTAAACAGTTTATAATTGAAAGATATTTATAATAAAATAATATATTAAATTTTTTTAATAATAAAAATATATTTGATAAATTATTTTTTTTATTTTTATCATTATAAATTTTAAAAAATATTATTTTTATTATTTTATAAATATATTTTTAACTTTAATCATATTATATTTAAATCTAACTCAATAAAATTATCACAAATATTATAGTACCAATCTTTTGAGTTAAAAGTTATAAAAAATTAAATAAATAATTATATCATTAATTTTTATCAGTAAAATAAATAGTATTTAAATTTTATTAGTAATGAAACTCTATTTTTTATTATTTGAATAAATTTATTATTAAAAATGTAACAAAATCGTACATTTATACTATTAATTATAATTAAATATTATTTTTATCTCTTAATATAATTAAATAATATATTTATAATTTTTATAATAATTTAAAAACATATTTATTACTTCACCGTTAACAAAATTCAATTTTAAATTTTAAATTTATTTAATTTTTTTAATAAGTTTCGCGATCAATCTAACATTTTGTTTTTTAAATAATAATCTCACGTACACACATATATTACTATAGGTTTTTTATTCAACGTTTTCTATGAAGAAAAATTCTAAACATGTTTGAGAAAAAAAAAATAATGCTGAATAAAAGTTGTATATATTTATCTGAAATCGAATTCATTTAATCTTCAACACTTCGAAGAAGACGCTCACCTAGACTCATACAATCATTGTCACGCATAAGAAACATGGTTGATCGTTAAAGGCACAAAAAAACAAACCCTTCTCGTTAAGTAAAGCCACTCTGCTTGCTAAGCTTAATTTTCGCTTTGTGACTGTCATATATTAGGTATTCTTCAAATGAATCAAGGGTCTGGAACAGTCTCTGAAATTCCATAAGGCCCTGGAAATTGATCGTTTTATCAGCTCTGGATTACTCTTGTCTAGGTAAGGCTTACATTTGCAACGTTTTATAGACGCGTTTGAAAAATTTACGGCTATTCTTATATTGAACTTGCTTCCCCTCCCTGTTTTTATCTGGATTCCCGGTAATATTATTGTCCGTGAGGCACCGTGCTTGGTATAGAGAAGTCCCCTCCTTGTACAGAACACACTGACTTAGAGTTAGATGATCTTAAATCAGAAAAAAAGGACCAGCCTTTTTACGATTAATAAAGAAGGCTGACTAAGCAAACTTACTTGAAGGACCTCGTCTCAAATTTATTAATTCCCCATTTTCAATTATCCTTGGTATGTAGGTAAATTGATATGCCTATTTGGTTCCCTGTGTAGAGTTGCTTCTTGTTCTTGTGTCTTTTGAATTGCATTATTCGGCTCTTGAATTGCAACGCTACTTGTTAATAAAGACACCATCTTTTGCTTGATTGACCCTAATTTATTAGCTGCCGTATCCATTTTAATTGTTTTGTAGAATGGAATTTTTAATGTGAAAGCATGATATTGGTAGTTCAAGTTTTGATAGTAAAAGTTAAATGTCAGGCTATGGCTGGAACTTAAGGGGATTGAGGCTTTGATTTGATGACGCATTTGATTTTGACATTGGATTCTGTTTACTGAAGAAAGGCCACGAGTGACTCTTAGGAGAAGTAGCTAGTAAGTGCTCATATCTCTCGCTTGATTTCTTTTATTGATTTCAAAGGCTTTTGCTTTATTCACTTGGATGCATTTCTGCTGTCTGTCATAGTTCCCCAGCAATAAAAATGGGTACCTCTAACATAATGGAGCAGACTCTGAAAGAAATAATTGAAATGCTTACCCCCTCACTTGAAGATGCTGCGGAACGTTTTCAAATCATCAACGATTTGCAAGGAGTTGTTCAATCTGTGGAAAGTTTGAGAGGTGATTTTTGCTTCATTGTTCATCCTTTTTATTTTCCACCCTTTTTTTATTTTGCCACCCATTTTTTCACGCGACACTCATAATGAAATGTTTTGGCTATGTGGATATGTAGAGAAAAAGCACTGGGGGAAATGTATGGGGTACCAGTAGTATGGAAAGACTGAGCACCCCTTTTATCCTTTTGTTTTTGACACAATGAAATTTCATGTTTTGGTTATGAATGAAAAAGAACTGGGTGGTATGTGCCTTTAGTATGGAAAGTTTCAGGTCTATGTTCCAAAAATTTCCAGTCACAGTTCTCTCTATTGCCATGATGATGGTAGTAAAAATGCGAGGCAATTTCGTATTTAGAAAAATGGAATGTGCTGCTTTTCTCATTTTCTGTTATCAGAAGTATCTCAAAG
Source organism: Hippophae gyantsensis (assembly GCA_030763125.1). Classification (NCBI taxonomy): domain Eukaryota; kingdom Viridiplantae; phylum Streptophyta; class Magnoliopsida; order Rosales; family Elaeagnaceae; genus Hippophae; species Hippophae gyantsensis. Next base: position 53,310,345 of record CM061033.1, read on the forward strand.
AGGAAAAAGCTATTAAGGTGGTGGGATGATAAATAACATCAAATTTTTTTGTAACTGCTGGCTCTTAACTCTTAATAGAGTGATGATGTTTGTTTGTTATATGAGGAACTGTACTGCGATCATGGCCGATGGAGTTGGATCCAAATGATGATAAGTTCTTTGGTTCTGAAATGGCAGTTACCCTCTAGTTCATGTACGCCAATAGGGGTTCCCGTGTGTCGTAAAGTTGGAGATATCTGCAGCCTTTTATTTTGCTTTATGTTCTTATTCTAACTTGTCTTTAGAATGCTTTCCTCGCAAGAGCTGTTCAAAATTTTTTATCCGTTCCTCATTTGTAGCAGGATAGTTTTTTTCTTCAAAACTTTACCTGATTTAAAACTTTTGAGAAATAGAATGGGTCTACCAGTTTCTGTAGGTCTTGAGCATCGAAACAACTTAACCTTTTCTGATAGTTTTGTACCTTTCCCACTCTATGCTCCCTATAAAAAGGCAAAATTTGCTTAAGCTGCAGCAGCGTCCTTTTCCTCAAATGAATTTCTCCTCTTCCTTTGTATTGAGTATGGACAAGGTAGTCAAGTGACTCGTAATTGTGATTCCTAATGTCTTTGGTACAAGCAGGTGCAACTGTGGAACCATTTGGGTCATTTGTCTCCAATCTTTTTACACAATGGGCAGACTTGGATCTTTCCATTGACTTACATACTAGTTCGTTTATTTCACCTTCCGGGAGAAAGCGCAAGCAGAATTTGCTAAGGAATCTGTTAAAAGCCATGAGAAAGAAGGGTAATTTTTGTCGTTGTTTAGTTCTTTAATTGCTTACTTTTTGCCCTGTTGCTTAAGAACTAATTTTTGAACATCAATGAATTCTCTATTCCAATCGCTGGTAAAATGTTTCCCTTCCCATGTTCCTTAATGCCATTTTTTAATTGTCTCTCGCTAGAACAAACAATGATTAACAGAGATCATGTTACCACACATCTGGCATCTCCCTGTAACTGAAAAATCTATTAAATTATTTAAATGAGTACTTTTCCTTTTCTACTTTGTTTGGGATGGTGGCATGGATCCTTCATATTGCTATTGTTTAGCAGCATCTCATGTATTTATTAATGAAAGCGTGTATCTGCAGGTGGATGGTTTGAGTTGCAATTCATTCCCCAAGCAAGAGTCCCGATTTTAAAAGTTGAAAGTAGGCATAACATCTCTTGTGATATTTCAGTTGACAATCTAGAAGGCCAAGTGAAGTCCAAAGTCTTATTATGGATCAGTCAGATTGATACACGCTTCTCTGATATGGTTTTACTGGTATGTTTATATTGTGAACCAAAAATTGCTATTGTTGGGTTGGAGCATTCTAGATGATGCATTCTTCTTGCTCGTTTAGGTGAAGGAATGGGCTAAAGCACACAATATTAACAATCCAAAAGCTGGGACATTCAATTCATACTCTCTCAGTCTGCTTGTGATTTTCCATTTTCAGGTGATTTCTCTTTAGCTAATACAAATTTGATAGAACATTTAAAGTCATGAGTGAAGTCTAGTCTCCTCAGTGCCACTTTAAATAATTGATATGGACTATTTTGCTGGTTGCAATAGATTCTACAAATGTTTCTTAGGCCTTGTTAGCAATGTACATTTTAACAAGAAAGTCATTTTCTTTTGAAAATATTTCACTTTCCTATTGTTATGGATTTCGTGTTATTTAACTTTAACGCAGTCTCTGCTTTTTCTTTGGGAATATGATCTTAAATATTTTGACTTGGGTTTCTTATATTGAATTGTATTCCTACTGTTGCTTCTATGCATTCATAATATATTTGTTTATTCTATCCAACTAGTAATAATGTCTGGAAGTTACCGTTATTTATTCTACTCTGATTTACAAGTTTTTTTTCCCTCAGACATGTGTACCTGCAATTCTACCACCTCTTAAAGATATATACCCAGGAAATGTTGTTGATGACCTCTCAGGTAGCACTTCATCTTTAATAAATAATAGGCACGTGTCAAATTTTTCTACTTAAAGAGATATGTGTTATAAGACCACCATGTAGTTTGGGAATGCGTCATTTTAACCATAAATGTCAGAGTGCCATGACAGCCTCTAGAAATCGCCAAAAGGAAGTGTAAACTGTAAAATCTATCATCTTAGGTCTGAAGCTGTTATCAGTAATGAGATTTAAGACATCTTGAGTGATTACTACAAATTTTTGCACTGTGGTCCTAATAAGCACCAAATAGTTTTATTTGCAAGTCACAAGCTCATGATGCATCTATTAGGATACATAATGGGTACAAAAGAGCTGATGTCTGCATTATGGTTGAAAACAGTACCTTAAGAAGTTTTGTTGTGCTTTTAAAACATTTATTTTCTCAGTGGCAGTTATTTATACCTGCATACTCTTGATCCTGTTGACGTCAAAGATGAATTAAAATTAGGCAATGAGTGTGTGTGTTTGTTTTTTGTTGGTTTTTTTCCTCTATTTGAATTGGTTTAACTTTAAAGGTTGTACCTAAGACTTCGTTGATTAACAAAAAAGGCAGACAAAACTGATGCTGCTTGAATTGGAAGTTCTTGTTTGAGATATATTTTCTCATAAACCTCATAAAGAGGATGTATTCACTTCTACAATTAATGCAAAATGTTTTGGTTGAAAGATATGCTGAGGGCTTTTATTAAATTTCTATATTTGGCTTTATTTTCTCTGTGGTATTTCTGGAGCTTAGCAAAAAAGATTGTCCCTCTGTCACCAACTTATCGCCCTTTTGACATTATTTAGACCAAATTGTGACTATGTTCTGTTGGTACTTTAGAAAAGTATCCATACAGCATAGAACGGATCCATTAGACACATGGCTAATTCCAGTAAGCTTATGTGCAGGAGTGAGAGCTGATGCAGAGAAACATATTAGAGAAATTTGTGCTGCAAACATAACCAGGTTCAAATCAGACAAATTAAGAGCAATTAACCGGAATTCTCTGTCTGAGCTTTTTATTTCATTCCTTGCAAAGGTAATAAACCACATCATGATATTATAATTTATACCTCAGAACTTATGGCAACTGTCATTTGAGTACGATTAGACAATGCTCTAACGTACTTGCTGATATCATCTGGGGCTCTGTTTAGTCATTGCCTTAAGTAGGCTCTTATAGAATCATAGTCACACACTAAAAGTGAGAGTTTCTAATACCTTGCAGTTCTCTGACCTTGACTTGAACGCATCAGTACTAAGAATTTTCCCATTCAGGGGACAATGGGATAACATAAAAAGCAATACGACATTGTTGCCTCAAACTTCTGCACTATTTGTAATTTCTTCTCTCTTTTCCCCTTCCCTTTCTTCTTCATTTCAGAAATAATTGGAAATGTCTCTTTCTCTCTCTCTGCCCCCCCTTGCTATTATGTTTTGTTACTCACCGACTTTGTAAGGACATTGCTGTTGACTGTCAGGTCGAAGATCCCTTTGAGCAGCCAGAAAATTCTACCAGGGCAATCAGTAAGGCACAATTGCCAATAATATCAGAGGTTTTTAAAAATAGCCATCGCCAGCTTATATCAGCTAATCGCAATAAGAGATCCCTTCTTGCCACTTTAGTGCAGCAGCAAACCTCCCAATTTATATCAAGGTCATTTGGTCCTGCACCTACCTCAATTCATTTTCCTGGCCTCAACCAATCAAATCATCCACCTATTCCAAGGGTTGGGCAGTTCCGTTCGCAAAACACTAGGAGCAATGGACGCTATTACCAACAAACTTATCCGCAGCGTCCCCAATTGCCTCATCAACAGTTGTACAGGTCAGTCCATTCTACCTCACCAGGGCAACCTCAATTTTGAGCTTAATTCAACCACAAGACGACCTGTTCGCACATATCATAATCAGGGCGACTCAATCTGGAGATCGAGATCCGAATCATCTGATAGAAATTTGTGATTGTGAGGTCTAAATTTGCAATTCTAAATGCTTTCTGTCTGCTTTGATTGAATAGTGAAGATACTAAATATGTTTTGGTTCCATCGCGAAATATATTATGCTATGTATATGCTGGACCTCTAGCATTTTAAGTGAAACAGATTCTAATTTTGAAAGACGATGAGCTTGTTATATCAGATTTGGAAAGCATGAAGTAATTTGAGATTGTTTGATGAAGATTCTAGTGTAACCATTTTCCTTTGCATAGTGTTGGGACCTTAATGGTTAATTTCTGTCAGTTTCCTCAATCCTATTCCAATTCAAGCTTTCTCTATTGATATTGGCGTGTTTTTATTGAAACATATTGGGATACACAGATCTTAGTCAAACCATGTGTTGTCATCACTCATCATATACAAGTTTACTGCAGCTGATTGATTTTTTTTCTTTCATATATATATTTTTTAAAAGAAACCTTTAAAACTAAATGTGACCCTAAAAATTAAATGAACTGTCAAAATTTAAAGCTTTAAAGCCGACACGATGCATATTAAAGATAGAAACAAAATTTAAATATTATTAAATAAACTCAACAAACTTTTTATTAAATTGTAATGAAATAAAAATAAAAATATAATTTAATTCATAAATGATTTACGTCTGATTTAACTCTAAAAGAACGAAAAAAAACCTTCTCTCCCTTCTTCTAAACAAACCCTAGCCTTATAATACGAAAACACTAGAAGCCGACAACCACCATGAGCCACTGCCAAACTACTACTGCAATTTCTCACTGTTGGCTATCCTTCCAAATGTGAGTTTAGATTTGTGAACTCCTAATTAGAAACCATGTGCTCTGATCCATGTTGCATTTCCTTCTTCTCGTGTGTTAGACAACATCTCTCTTGCGGGAATCACTCCAGTTCTCTATGGTATCTATCAGCCCATTACCACTGCATTATATACCTTCCATCACCGGGGGTCGTGCACATTGTCATTCATCAGCTTTGGCAATTTCAGTTGTTCCTCAATATTTCCGTAAATGACGTAAGATTTCTTCTATTTGAAGTCATAAAGTTTCAATTACAAGATTGTACTAATACAAGTCAAGAATATAATGAATCTACTCAATGTCATCTATTTTTGCTCACAGGGGTTTTTTAATTGGACAATGGTTGTTTTTGGGTATAGGAATCTGATTTGTTATGGGATTTTTTCTTGTGATTAGTTGATCTTTCTCATGAGTCTACGACATCATGATTATGGAAAGGGAAAAATATAATGGCTTTAGTCATTATTGTTTTATCTTTAGATCATTGTTTTATGAGTTTGATGTTTTTTTTCCGACCTTATCTTTTATTTTTTCAACTGTAATTATATTTTAAATTATTATTGAGTTGTCAAATAGTACTTAGTTATTTTTCTTATTTTTATTCCATTACAACTTTTACAAAATTATCATTTTTATCTTAAGATTTAAATATTATTTATTTTTAATATACATTCTTTCAAAATTCAACATTTTTTTAAAACATATTTGACACGAAGGGACTCCCTTAGAACTTACTAAAAAGCAGTGGCGGGAGTCTAAACTAAAATAAAACCATCACTTAGATAATAATTGGTATTTCAAAAAAAGCGATTTCGGATATTCATGATTATTCTTACCGTTAGTTTTGTTTTTTTCCGATTAATTTTAAGAACCTGAACAATTTCAGGTATAATTCAATTACGAAGTAGTAGTTTCGAGACAGATATAATTATACTGACGTCCCTCCCATACCCGATATATATTATAATTAATAAAATTAATTTATATATTTATTAATACAGTTTTGATTTTGTGTATATTTATCACACGTTTCGTTCAGTTACTCAAGGGTAAAAACAGTCTCCAAACTGTAACTATTTTTGAAAAATTTTAAGCACAAATTTTACATTTTAGTTCAAAGACAGTTATATCAAAAACTATTCTCGATCATTTTTGTGCCTATTCTTACCCGTACACGTGAATACTAGAGAGAAATTCTTGTTAATAAGATGTAAAAAAAGAAGATAAATATGAATAATTTTATTTATAATTCTTGAAAATTTCACTAATGTGTCTAATTTTATTAATTTTTAAATAATTTTTTATTATTAAATTAAGTAAAATATGTTATAGATATACAAATTATACTCATTTTTAAATTTTAACATATTTTTAATATTATTTAAAAAATTAAATAATTTTTTAATTTTTAAAATAATTATGATACATTATACAAATCTTAGAGATGCAAATATGTATGATATTAAATAATATTAATATTTTTCTATTTAATTTATGTTTTAGTTAAAATAATGATGGTATGTATTTAAAAAAAATAAGAGAAATTAGTGTAGCATTAAAATTATTTAGTTGAATATAATTTTTTATTAATTTTTTTTATTAAAATATTTAGATTGATTTATACAATGATTCAAAATAAAGGAAGCTTCAAACATCTAAATTTATATATTATTACTTAGATTTTGTTAGGTCAGAATATTATTTAGAAAATAATAAAAATAATTACAAATTATAAAAGTTATGAATTGAAAAAAAAAATGTATCTTGATTAGTGATATTAGTATTTATTTTTTAAAATATTGCGTTCGCAGCCAATCAAACATCAATTGCAATTCCCAAGTCACCCGTTACCCCAAAATCTCTGACCAAAACCAATCCGACCCTCTTAGGAGTTAAGCCATTAATGATAAATTACGTTAGAGCTCCTTTTTTGTCAGCGAAATCCACCGGCTTGAGCCTTCGAACCCCATTACTTCACCGCTTGTCTGTATTTGTCTTTATTTCCCCCTTTCTACACGTTGTCGCTCTCCAATTTCCCTTTCTTAGGCCAAACATCGAACACCCCTCATGCAAATCGCCCTTTTAGGGTTTCATTTCAATTACCCTACCCATTTAATCGATGCAATGCCCTAACGAAGGCGCTCTGTCAAGAGGGTGATCTTTGAGTAGGGGTTAGGGTTCTGCGGAGACTCATCTTTTAATGGGATGACGAGTCACGAGGATCAATTAGGCGAAACCATGGTAATTTCCAAGCCACGGCCTGCGATATGTTCGAGGTCCATCATCGAGACGGTGAATGGTTCACATTGGTTTACCGTAAAGGGGTATTCTTTGGCCAAAGGGATGGGCTCGGGTAAGTACATTATGAGCGACACCTTCACGGTGGGAGGCTACGATTGGGCAATTTACTTTTACCCCGATGGGAAGAACCCAGAGGATAACTCCACGTATGTTTCGGTTTTCATTGCTCTAGCCAGCGAGGGTACGGACGTGAGGGCTTTGTTTGAGCTGACGTTGGTGGATCAGAGCAAGAGTGGGAAGGATAAGGTGCACAGTCATTTTGATCGTGCTCTTGAGAGCGGGCCGTACACTCTCAAGTATAGAGGCAGCATGTGGTATGGATTTTTTTTTGGCGTAATTTGTTGGTGTGACTGAGTAGGTTATAAAATCTAATGTTATAAATGAGTTTGGATTTGAGGAATTGTGGTTTGTGAATTGGTTTGAAGCGGCTTGACGTTTTTGACATGTTTATAAATGCGATTACGTTTTAGAATGTGTGCAACTTAGTTGTTTTAGGGGTTGGTAAACTGGTGCTTGTGTAGATGGGATTTTAGTTAAATCATATAACTGCTCTTATCATTCCCCATTTTATACTTCTTAAGTACGATAATTCACTATTCATCTTAATTATGGATAACAATTGAATTCTTTGTAAGAAAAACATGTGTAGGGAAAAATTACGATTCCTCAACTTACAATTATATAATTTATATTTTTGAAATATATTTATTTTAAATATTTAATTTAATCAAGTATCCATGGTTTGGTTATATCTAAGCTTCTCATGGTAGTGGTGGTAGGCAAAAGTTTTAAGAATTTTTCTGATAATAATTTAGTGATACTTTTCATGTAAATGATCAATTGTTTAGGAGCTCAATAGGTATCTGTTTTCTGGAAATTGATCTTAGTTCTGGTAACCTATTGAATTTGAATTCTTTTTGGAGTTTAGTTATTTCAGCCATTTCCAGGATAATGTCAATCTTTATTCCTAGAAACCATAAACACTTATGGGAGTACTAAGGCTTCAAATGCAAGGGTGTTATGAAAGTACGAGGTGGGACCAATTTTTGGGGCCTTGTGGATGGTGAAGTAAATAAAAAAAAATTGTGAGAGAGTTTAATTTTTGGCTATGCCATTTTTAGTGTCATCATGGGCGTCAATTTATAAAGAACAAAATTGAGAGATTATTCTCAAGTTTTTTCATAAAAGTGTTAGTTAAGGAGTTTCTATATCCTACTTAGGTGTTGGAGCTTTGTTACCAATAGGATAGGGCATATAGCTATTAATTGGTCCACTTTGTATTTTTTTAAAATTATTACACATTAATACCATAAATGTTTCTTACATAGAATACTTACTGACTTAAATGAATCTTTTTGGTCAGAGATGATATTGGAATTTGTTTCTTTCTCCTTACAAGGTTTCTCTGTGTGCATTTAGGGGTTACAAGCGCTTTTTCCGCAGATCAGCTTTGGAAACTTCGGATTATTTAAAGGATGATTGCCTTGTCTTGCACTGCACTGTTGGAGTTGTTAGAACTCGCCTCGAGGGCCTAAAACAATTTACCATTTCCGTTCCACCATCAGATATGGGTGAAGGTCTTAAGAACTTGCTTGACTCTGGAGTTGGTTGTGACATAGTCTTTCAAGTTGGTGATGAAGAGTTTAAAGCTCATAAGTTGATACTTGCTGCTCGTTCCCCTGTATTTAGAGCTCAGTTCTTCGGACTCGTTGGCGATACTAGCATGGACAAAGTTGTAGTAAATGATGTTGAACCCTTTATTTTTAAGGTAACTTCTTGGTCATATTGTTTAATTTTATTCCATCTGTGGGAAGATTAATTTTGTTTTACTTTTCATTTGTAAACTCAGCAAGTTTTAGGTGTCCTAGTTTAAGTTCACATCATTCACTCTTCATTCACTGTGGTTGGACGAATCTCCTGGCATGTTACTTTGGAATGGACAAATTACTTTGCCAAAAACATATCTTAATTGATAACTTTCAAGCTTTATGGCATAACTTATTTTTTGGATATCTGATCTATTTTCCTCCAGGCAATGCTTTTGTATATTTACTCTGACAAGCTGCCTGAGGTATACGAAGTCATGAGATCATCACCTATGTGCACATTCATTGTCATGGTGCAACATCTGTTAGCTGTTGCTGACCTGTATAACCTTGATCGACTGAAATTGTTATGTGAATCGAAATTGTGTGAAGAGCTGAATACAGATACTGTGGCAACTACACTTGCCCTAGCAGATCAACATCATTGTCCACAGCTGAAGGCTATGTGTCTAAAATTTGCGGCAAATCCTGCAAACTTGGGAGGTGGGTGTTGCCCATAGAATCTGACTGTGCAAAGTTCCAGGTTACATTATTTTAAATTTAATTTTCTTTATAAACTAGTTTATACTAGTACTCCATTGATATTCCCCACTTTTTTAGATATTTGTATTATTTTACTATTCTATTGATGGCAAGTTTAATTATAATGGTGACAATTGAACTTGTGGATATTCGTGTGAAATATTCATGCTACTCTCTGATGTCCCTGTGCCAAGACTTTTGTAGTTTCCTATGTCTTGCATGTGTTTCTTTTGTTATATTCAGAACAGTTTGGTCAGGGTTCCACAATTGTATTATGCTTAGGTTCTTTTATCTTGGACGGGACATTGCCCATTTTTATTATTAACTTGTAATATACACTACTTTTACTAAGATGTTGAGGGAAATGAAATAATAGAATGTGATGTTCAATCTATTGGATTGTGTTAGGTATCTATCTTAAATGTCCTGCTCTTATTGATAATTTCATATATATTAATTGTTCGCAATTTAGTCCCTTTAGAGTTTGCGAGGTGGTGGACTGTGTTTTTGATTTTTATGGTTGAAACTATCTATCTAGATTGTTAGTTATTGCTTAGTGTATAGCTAAACCATTTCATATGTAACATGAATGAATACAGCTAGCTTATAAAATTCGGGTATTGGTGAAAGCGGTTTCTCTCTGGATTATTGTTGCGTCATGTATCTTATAAGTCTGGAACGCATTTTGGACGTTCACTTATCAACAGATTTCCATAATTTTCTATGGACACAACTGTGTTTCTCATGCTATGTAGTATGAGTTCAGCTAATGTATGCTCCCTTGCTTTGCAGCGGTGATGCAATCAGAAGGCTTCAGGCATTTGGAGGAGAGCTGTCCCTCAATGTTGTCTGAGCTACTGAAGACATTTGCTTCAGAGGATGAGAATTTGATTCAACTTTCTAGCAGGAAAAGGAGTGGAAGCAGTGTATTCGGGTTGGATCTTCCAGCAAATGGGGATGAAGCTGCAGATGAGTTGGGGAATCCTGATGTCAGGCGTGTGAGACACCGATTTTAGCTTGTATAGTTTGCTTTTAGGTCCATAAGACCAAGAAACAGGGTGTTCTGAACAAATCCATAATTTTGACTCGTGCATCAATTGTAGTTATTAATCATATATGATGGTATTCTCAGCCCTTTGTATAAAAGTTTATGCCCTTTGATTGAGGCTTGAGGTTTATTTTTGGTTGCGTTGTTGATTAGGTTTACAGAGTTTATTTTGTATCATAATCGTTTCAGATGTGTTTTATGGAGGGTTTGAAGATATTTTAAGGGGGTTGTCCATTGGTACACTCAAATCCCTCTTACTGGCAGGGGAAAAAAGCGTTAGCCTCCGTTAGAAACAGGAGGGGTTGCCAAATACTTTTTTTCAACAAATAATATTGTGACTTGAAACTGATGGTAGGTGAGTTTTATTGTCAGGGCTTAGCAAGTACTCGTGTGTCTATTTGAGTAATTTTATATAATTTTAAGGTCAACGCTGGGCTTGCTGCTGATAGAAAAGAAAATCCGCCCAACAAATTTATATTCTGTAGGGTCTCGAAGAGCATCTCAAGTGAATGAATTTGCGCTTTTGAGTAATTTTGTAAATGCTAATTTAAAAAACATCAACCCTTGATTATCAAATCATGTATTCATATTATATGTGGACTATAGCTCGGTCGATTGGTTTTTTCATTGAGTGTATTTGTACTGTGGCTACCCTATCCTCAGCTGACTATTTTTTTTAAATACTGAAATGTAAAGAAATGAAATTATTCCCAGAAAAAAAATGCTTTGATGTTAAGGGTCTAATATCGAATGGAAGCAAACACCTGCAGATGGAAGCAAACACCAGAAATGTTACAAAACATAATCAGTACATAGAAGCACTGAACCCTCTGCATTATTACCCACTTTCAGAATATACATGATATTTAATGTACACTACATACATGCAGAGCGTATATATATCTATATATATAGAAGTAAAAGTATCAAGAGGGTAGAATTTCTTTGAAATGATGAAGAGGGGCTATTTAAATATCTTGTCTAGAGGAGAGTTGGAATCTTTTTTATTACTATTATCATAACTAGAAGGCCAAAGGAAGGCACCGATGGCGAAATCTCTCTTGTAAGCCAAGTTTCCGTTAGCAGAAAGGCCATACTCAGCTAGAAGTTGGTCAAGTTTCCACTCGGGCATGTTCTGGTAGTCTTTCTTTGTGTATCTTGGGTAGTGAAGAGGCATCTGAAAGAAATTCATGTCATTGTTTTTCAGGCTGGCCATTAATACTACTTTTTAATTATTTTCTCGAGCACTAAAATTTATAAGCCACTCTCTTTGTTTGTAGATGGAAATCAATTTGTATTGTATATAGTACTGATTATACTATCTAGGTGCTTTATATGAAGGAATAAACGATCTTTATATATAGTCTCAGTGATCAAGAGATATTGATTACAGGTTCAAGAGGCATGTTGGGGATCACAAGAATTAGTTGGTCTAACTTCTCAAGCAATGCACATAGTTGCTTTAGTTGCATGAATGATCTCTATGCGTACGTGTAATTAATACATTAAAGCAATGATGGATCCAGAATTTTTTTATACGAAATTAAATTATACATAATTTAAAATATTAAATGGTAAATATAAGACATATGATTAAAGACAATGAGTTGTAACTTATTTTAACATATTTAAATTCTAAAGATTAAGTCTTGTTTATTAGTGTATTAACTAAATTGTATATATAATTATTTAAAACACAATCATAATTATATATAATCTATATATCTAATATAATATAATTTAATATTATTATTTTATTCACAATTGTATATCTTATAAATTTCTTAATATAATTGTTCAATAAAATTATTATCTTTTTACAAAAAAAATGTCATCATCTAATAATAATTGATAAAAAGTAATATTTTATAGTCAAAAAAATTTATGAATTAGTATAATCTATAATTAAAATATATAATGTGTTAAAATAATCATTATTAATGTTAATTAGATATATAAATTTATGAATACTTATATTGTGTCTATAATTTAAAATTTAAATAATAGTGATAAAGTGTTGATAAAAAATAAGAGTAATTATTTCTTAATCTTCAAACATACAAAAAAAAAATTGTTGTTTTTATACATTATACCATTTATTTTTAAATTTTATTGAAAACAAAAAAAATAATTTATATATAAACTAAAAATTAATAAATTATTTTAGAAAAAAATATTAATGAGGGCTGAAGCCCTACTTTCCACATTACATAATTACGCCACTGCATATAGAGTTATAAAAAAGTGTGGTTTTGTGAGTAAGAACTACATGACATGCGTTCCAGTAATAAGATAATTAAACTATAAAGCTAAACAAGTGTAACTTTTCTTTTATTCTTTTTGGGTAAAAAGCGAATGAAGCTTGAAAATCCAAAATTTGGAAGGAAAAAAAAAAAAAGGTTTCACTTCCTTCTACCTTCCCCTTGAGCTCGCCAGATTTCCCCATTTTAGCACCATGTGTTATTATTAGGTGAAGCGTCATAATAGTTAATTTTGATTAAGCTTTAAGTAGTAGCTTATTTGATTTTAACAAATTTCAATTAGTTTTTTTATCATTAAAAATATACTATTTAATCGTTACAAATATTTAAAGTGTAATGATTAATTACATATTTCAATATTTTGAAACATATATGTTTATATTTTTCAAAAGATAAAAATTATTCAACTTTTTTAACAAATTATTTTAATTAAATTTAAATAAAATTCTCAATCATTTAATGCGTTATTTTGTGTATTATATAATAAATTTTATTGTTAAAGTTTAAAAAAAAAATTTCTTTTGAATAATATGTTTAATTAAATATTAATTTTTTTAGTATATCTTTATCAAAAAATATAAAATATACATATAATTCATGTATAAATATATTATATTTAATGAAAAATTAAATAAAAATTTAATTTTATCCTTAGTTATACATTTTTCACGACTAAATAATACTTTTTAAGAAAAGTCTTAAAAACACTTTTTTTTTAGCTTAATACACTAAAAAACAAGCCTAAACAGAGTAGTCATCTAATTCACCCTATTTATATTATTTAATGGTTTTCATACTCACGTGGTAAACGTGAAAGAAGAACATGTCCTTTACTTGGGATACAAAAATACCGGAAGAAAAATAAGTTAAAGATTGAGTTGGAAAATAATCATGTTACAGTGATGTTTGTCATTCTATGATATAATGATACCGTTTTCCATAACCAAAAAAAATCTAAGTAAGGAATTTACAAGCAAAAAAAAAAAAAAAAATCAATCGACTTTAAACTCATAAATAAAATGAATAAAACAGCACCCCCACTCTATAAAATATATAAAGTAATTGTTTAGGTATTTTTTATTATTTTTAAACTTTTGAAGATAATTAATGGCTAACACTCTAATATTAGAGTAATCACATTTTAATACAGATCGTATAGATTTTATCTAATGTTTTTTTAGGACTTTTTTTTTTATGATAGATAGAAGGAATTTCATTCAATAAGAATTAAAATTATAATTCGAATAAGAAACTATCAAATACATTATATATTTAGAAAATAATCAAAACATGTAAAATATTATAATATTAAATATTTATGTGAACGACTTTCATGTTACAACTCATCTTAACATTTAACTATTTAACTATAATAACTGAAACAATTATTCTTTGATAATTGTGATCATTGAAACATAATATCAATGATTCTATCACATAAACAACAAGAAAATTTATTAGAGACATTTAAATGAGTGATGGTTGAGCAGGCAGAGGAACAGCAACAAAATGAAGAAGAAACTCAAAATTTATTAAAAACTGAAGCTAGAGAAGATTGAACAGTAAAGGCTCTTTGTGATAGGGATGGAGGCGAGCTTGGGTAGGGGAAAGGATAAAGGAGGGTTTGAAACCCTAAAGGAGAGAAGGGCCAACGACTCAATACGACACTTTTTTATTTTTATTTTATAAGCAATTAAAATTTCTTTTGCTAAGAAGTCAAGCAATTAAAATGGTACTATTTTTCTTTTCTTATTTACAATTTGAGGCAAACTCTCTTACGTTCTTTTTAACATATTTTGATTTATGCCTTTTTTTTTTTTGTTGATCAAATTTTCTCAATTAAATGAGCTAGGTTCGAATTCTAAAGACAAAAGCCCTCGTTCGCATAATTGGTGTTTGTGTTGAACTTTAGCAACTTATTATGGTATATGTATACATATCAAAAATTTAATCCTGATCATTTAAGGGGTAATTGTTTTCATAATCATCTTTGAGTTGATTATGATGCTGCCGAGTTATAGCTTATTTTCACTTTTCAACAGTTACTAGAAGCATATCAATGTATTTACTATGGGTACATGTTGCTCCTCGTTTATTTAAAATATAATTCTATATTCTAAATTTCGTAAATTTTATGAAAATTAAATTATATTTATAGTATTTTTTTTAACTTTATTTTTAAGCGCAAGATATTTTAAATTCAAATTTTATGAATAGTAGGCTTTATAAGTTTTTAATTAAAATCCACTAAAATTGTACAAAAATCACATTTTAACACTTGTTTAGTCAAAAAATTACCGTTGTTAATTTGTTAGCTAACGTTTAATTTGATTTTTTTTTTTTATGATTTTTGAGACAAAATTTATATTAGTTAATGTTGAACGGTGCTTCTTTTAAATTTGAGGGTTAAATCCACTACTTGCACGTCCTCTCATGTATCATAGAAATTAATTTAAATGTTAGTTTCGGATAATTTTCAGTTTTCTCGTTTAACACGTACAGATTTGAGTCATAGCTCAACATATCGACAAGGGGAATCTTGGGAATTGTACCTTGACCGTGCTATAGAAATTAACTATATGTTGACAAAGAAGAGTAATGTTTATAAAAAATATATATTTATAATAATTATAATATTAATTATAATTATAATATAACTATAATATCTAATGAAAATTATAATTATAATATAACTATAATATCTAATGAAAATTATAATTATAATATAACTATAATATATAAAATTACTTAAAATTTATAAGTTTGAAGTTTGCTTAATTACGTCTCACAAAGCAATAGACTTTAACAGGCCAGATGATGATGTGAACTTGGCAATTTATGCTCTTTGTTTCATGCATTTGCTTACTTAGAAGAACGTGTTGAGAATTTTTTTTAAACTTGTTGATTATTAATCTTCGTAATCTATGAGTAAGTCTTCAAAATTTTATATTATGATAATTCAAAATTATATTAAATAATATAGTTTTTTATTTTGATTTCAAGACACAAATATTATTTGCTCCCAATAAAATGAAGAGTCCTATTATCTATAATGTGGACATACTAATAAGACAACTTAAAAATAGCTTTGTACTTGAAAAACACTCAAGATAATTAATATTCTAAATCTATAATTTTTAAAAATTATGATAATTAATTTTGTTTGTATAGAAATCATGATGAGAGATAAAGGAATAAGAAAACAATTAATGTTTTCTCCAATTTTACTTACAAATGGTTTAAACGAAATATTTATTTGTAGAATGTTATGCTACCATTCATGAAAGGTTAAAACACTTTGATAAGTTATGACTTTTCTAAGAGTTGTGTCGTTTTAAAATTAATAAAATTGTTCGTAAATTATTACAATATATCCAAAAGTCAGGTTCTTTTATAAAAAAATTATAACCTTTCAACATAAATTATAACATTTAACTTTCAAAAGTTACAACTCTTTAATATATTTTACCAAAAGACTCATACTAAATCATTGTAACTTTTTATCCAAATGTTATAACCATTTCTTTTAAAATTGTTCCAATAATCTCCCATTATTTTTAAAATGAAATATAATTTTGAAAACAGTTTTGAAAACTTTTATCTTGAGTATGCTTCAAAAACTTACATATAAATAAATGTTGTTTGGACTTGAACCTTTGCTTAGTAAAAATACATCAAAGTTAATCAAGGTGATATGGTAGACAAGTCTTTGAACAAGCGATCTTATTTGATTAATCAAATAAGTCTCACATAAACCCTCTTTATTTCTAGTGTTCTTTAATTCATTAACAAGTGGATTGGCCTTATATCTTATATCTTGACTTTTCATGAGCATTCTAGAAGCCAACCAAGCTATATAAGAGACAATAACATCTCTCATACTCACATAGGTGAACTTATCAAGGATACCTATTTAATTAAAATATATCACATATAATTTCGTCATAAGTTCATTAAAGTCTATCGTTCGTGTTCCATTACATATACCATGCATATATTCTTATAAGATACTTTTATGTTAATTATTGTGCTTGTAATCACAAACATATGATAAATTTTGGCTCATTGAACCAAAAATATTGATGTTTCAAGTGTTGGATTAAGTTTCTATCATTAATGATACATATGAGGTTGGTTTCTATCTCATTACCTTTCATGATTATTAATTATGTCCCTTGTAAGGTTTTTTATCATCAATAACTGTCAAGTTCTTCTATTACTTGACATAAAACAATGTTCTTACGATGAACTAGGATAAACATATTAATTCTTTTGGTGGATCATATACATATACAAGCTTTCTTTTATTAGAATCTAATAGTATAGTTCACCCACCATATTAATTTGAACTTTCTTTAGTAATCCATTAACATTAGATAATTCATATCATTCTTCTATATCATTTTCAAGATATTGGAATTTACTTTCATATAAATGTTTTTATCAAAAGCCATAACCATTTATCAAAGGTCACAATTTTTACTAAGAGACATAATCTTTCATAAAGAGTCGTGATTTTTCATTAAGAATCACAACCTTTCACTAAGAATCGCCACTTTTCATCATGACTCTTCACAAAGAGTTACGACATTTCACTAAGTCGTAACTTTTCATCAAAGGTCAAGATTCTTTAACATATGTTATTAATTTTCATGATATTTTACTAAGGATTATGACTTCATCAATAATCATGACAATTTACAACATGCATAGAATAATTACTTTATAATTTTGATAAATTTTATGTGACTTAATCACACATATATATTCAAATATAAGTGTATAATATACCTATATTTTAATATTCAATATCAATTATCTTATCAAATAACATATATGTATATTTTAAATTTAAAACTATACACATAAAAAGAAACCAATAATATAAACAAATATATGAAAATTTATTCATAAAGACGTTCATATTCATAATCATGTTTCGTAAATAAAATGTTAAAAAATTAATTTTTTTTACTATTTGTGAAGCCAACAAGTACACTTAGCAAAATAGCGTCTTGAGATTGTTTGGGAAATTTTTTGAACTTGTTGTTGATCTCTATAATATTCAAGCCAAGTCTCCAAAATCTTCTATTATGATATTGTAAAATCATATTAAATAAAATTGTTTTGGTTTTGGTTTTGGTTTTGGTTTTGGCTTTAATACACGACTTTAAGTCACCATCCTGAATACACTTTTTATCCCACACCAATTTGGTGATGCACTAATATTCATAAAATATGACTCCAAGATACAACGAAGCCTCTTATTGTCTACAATGTATACTCACAAAGACAATCCAAGATAGAAATCATGATGGTAGAAAAAGGGATAAGAGAACAATTATTCTTCTTTCTAACTTCATTTATAAATGGTTTAAACGAAAAATTTATTTATAGATTGTTATATAATCATTCACGAATATTTATAACATTTTAATAAGTTGTGGCTTTTCGAAAAATCATATTTCTTTGAAACTAATACAATTGTTTGTAAATTATTTAAAACCTATTTAAAAACTACTTTGTTATAACTTTTTAACATAAATAATAACATTTAACTTTCAAAATTATATTTCTTTTAACAGAAACTTGATAAATCATTATAATTTTTTATCTAAATACTATAACTATTTCTTTCGACACTGTCACAACAGAGCGTAGACAAAATCGACCTTCTATATATGAAACATGTGGCTCAGAAAATTGAGTACATTTTGTGTTGAATCTCAGAATTAATTAGGTTAGAAAACTTTATTCAACTTTATTGCTGGAAATTTAGGGCTTTATAGAGTCGATTACAACTAGAAGAGAGAAAATAGCTTCACGTTCTTAACAATCCTAAGAACATGCAAATTCGGTTTATGACCGAATCAAAACAGATTGCCCTTACAAAGCGGGCATTATTGATGAATACGAGCACGGGAAAAGCTGAGCTTCAACATCCTCTCTTAAACTGGACTGTCTTAGTTCAGTTTACTTCCGTTATGACACACATACCAAGTCTATTTCTCAGTTTCAAGAAGAGCTCCAATTTGAGAGGTTTAGTCATGATGTCAGACACTTGATCTTGTGTACTGCAGTACACCAATTCTACTACTGCATCTTTTGTGAGCTCACGTAAAAAATGAAACCTTACGTCGATGTGTTTACTTCGACCATGTAGAACTGGATTTCTGGAAAGTTTGATAGTAGAGGTATTGTCACAATAAATAATAGTGCTCATACTTTGTACATGACAAAGTTTTTCAAGAATTCTTCTCAACCAGACCACTTGACACGCACACGAGGCTGCTACTATGAATTCTGCCTCTGTCGTAGATAGTGTCACTACTGGTTGTTTTCTTGAGGACCATGAAACAACCCCTGTTCCTAGCATGAGTACGTATCCTGAGGTACTTTTTCGATCATCAACATCCCCTGCATAGTCACTATTTGCAAATGCTTTTAATCTTCCTGCACCACCTTTCTTATAGCTAATTCCAATTTCCAAAGTACCCTTTAAATACCTTAGGATCCTTTTGGCAGTTTGCATATGCATCTCAGTTGGTTTCTTCATATATCTACTAATTAGTCCGACTACATACATGAGATCAGGTCTCGTGACTGTTAAATACAACAAGCTCCCAACCAATTGTTTGTATTCTGTAGCATCCATATACACAGCTTTATTTTCATCTTTTGACAGCTTGCATCTTGGAACAATTGGATTATTCATAGGATTGCTTCTTTCCATTCCAAACCTTTGAAGTACTTCTTTAGCATACTTGCGTTGACAAATAAATATTCCATTCGAGTTTTGTACCACCTCTACTCCCAAAAAATATTTCATTTTACCAAGATCAGTCATATCAAACTCCTTTTCCATTGATCCTTTGAAACTTTTGAACATTTCTTCATCGTTTCCAGTGAAGATAAGATCATCCACATAGAGACTCACAATTAGCAGTTTCCCTTTCTCACCTGATTTTATAAACAATGTGTGTTCACAAAGACATTTTTCAAAACCCTCTGCAACAAAATATGCCTCAATTTTGCTGTACCAGGCTCGCGGAGCCTGCTTGAGCCCATACAATGCCTTCTTTAGCCTATAAACTTTGTGCTCTTCTCCTTGTTTCTTATAGCCTTGAGGTTGATCAACAAATACTTCCTCTTCCAGTTCTCCATGCAAGAATGCTCCTTTTACATCTAGCTGGAAAACATTCCAACCTTTGTGAGCTGCAAGAGCTAAAATTGTTCTGATTGTATCCCATCTAGCCATTGGTGCGAAAACTTCAGTATAATCAATTCCCTGCCTTTGAGAGTATCCTTTTGCTACAAGTCGTGCCTTATACTTGTCTACTTCTCCTTTCTCATTAAGCTTTGTTTTAAATACCCATTTGACTCCTATTCGTTTAGCTCCATCTGGTAAATTAGTTAGCTCCCACGTTTCATTTTGGTTGATAGTTTTTATCTCCAAATCCATTGCCTTTCTCCATTTCAGATTCTGATGTGCTTCTTCAAACGTGATTGGATCTGTGGCTGATGTAAACAATACCAGATTACTGCTCTCTTCTTCATCAGTCAATCCCTCACCGGTTACATAATCCTTCAACCATATTGGTTGCCTTCGATTCCTCCCTTGTTGTTGAATCAGTGATGTTTCAGATGGCTCATTTGATGATGAGTCATCTGTTTCTTCAGTTTCAACATCTTCCATAGTTTCTCTTTTATCAACATCTTCTTGGTTATCCTCGCATTTGAACTCATCCTGTTTCATTTCCTCTGTTTTTCTATCCCAGTTCCACTTTTCATCCTCAATACATACTATATCTCTGCTAATCACAATCTTTTTAGAGATTGGATCATAACGCCTATAAGCTTTTGATTCGTCACTAACGCCCAAAAAGAACACATTTGAAGCTTTTATTATCTAATTTTTGTCTTTGATTGTCAGGCACATGAACATGAGCCACACACCCAAAAACACGGAAGTGATTGACACAAGGTTTTATGCCACTCCAAGCCTCCTCAGGAGTGACATCCTTGATGGCTGAGGTAGGACTTCTGTTTAGTATATAAACTGACCAATTTGTAGCTTCTGGCCAGAATTCTTTTGGTATCTCTTTTCCTGACAACATGCTACGCACCATGTTCATAATGGTTCTATTTTTCCTCTCAGCGACCCCATTTTGCTGCGGGGTGTATGCAGTGGTAAGCTGTCTGGTGACCCCATTCTCCTCACAGAATTTGTTGAATTCGAGTGAGGTGAATTCCCCACCTCTATCGGTTCTTAAGCAGTAAAGTGTTTCTCCACTCTCTTTTTCCACAAATATCTTATACTTCTTGAACATATTTAATGCTTCAGATTTTGCAGATAAAAGATAAACCCATGTCTTTCTACTGTAATCATCAATAAAAGTGATTACATACCTTTTTCCACTGTTTGATTCTGGTGAGATTGGTCCACAGATATCTGCATGGACCAATTGAAGTTTTTTAGATGATCTCCACTGGCTTTTCTTAGGTATTGGTTCTCGATGTTGTTTTCCAACCATACAATCATCACATACTTTTGATGAGGCTTTGAGCATTGGTAAACCTCTGACCATCTTTTTATAAACTAAGGTTCTAAGCCCTTTGAAATTCAGATGCCCATATCGACAGTGCCACAATTGGGTGTTGTCTTCAAATGTGGCTTGGAGACAGGTTGAGGTGGGAGGAATTACAGAGGCTAGAATGACAAACATTCTGTTGGCTGACATCTGTGTTTGTATGATTAAGCCTTTCCTTGGATGGTAGATCTTACAGATGCCATGCTGAATGAGAATGGTTAATCCTTTTTCTTGAAGTTGTCCAATGCTTAAAAGATTGTTTCTTAATTCTGGTATGAAATAGACTTCTGTAATTATTTGAATTGTTCCATTGACATTCATTTTGATATTTCCTTTTCCCATAGCTACCATCTTTGAGTTATCCCCGAGCTTCACCAATTGTCTGAAAGTTTCATCAAGATCATAAAAACACTCCTTTGTACTACACATGTGGTTGTTGTAGCCTGAATCAAGAAACCATACATTCTGCTTTTGTGAGGCATTTGTTTCCACATATGCCATCATAAGCATTTCTTCTTCTTCATCCAATTCTGCGTAGTGTGCACCCCTCTCTTTATTAGGGCATTCGTATTGAAAATGCCCTAATTGTTGGCAATGGTAACACTGAACCAGGGCTTTATTAAAAGGTTGCCTGCCTCTACCTCGACCTCTTCCTCTAAAATTCCCACGAGCTTTTCCTCTTCCTTCAAATTTTGCTGAATTGATGATGTTCAAAGCATGTTCCTCCTCCTGCTGTCCCTGCATTCTCTGTTCGTGGACTAACAAGCTGCTCTGAAGCTCATCTATGGTCATGGTTGAAAGATCATTGGACTCTTCAATTGAGCAAACGACATAGTTGAATTTGAGAGTCATGGACCTCAGAATTTTCTCAATGATCACAGTCTGCTCCATCTTTTCTCCATGCGCCTTCATTTTATTTGCAATGATCAATGTTCTAGCAAAATATTCATCAACTTTTTCACCCTCCTTCATGCCCAAAATTTCAAACTCTCTTCTCAAAGCTTGTAGCTGGGCTCGTTTAACCTTGGTAGAACCTTGATATTTCATTTTCATGGAATCACAAATAGCTTTCGCAGTTTCCTTATGAAGAATGGTTTCAATGATAGTCCTATCAATAGCTTGGAATAAGTAGTTTTTTACCTTTAAATCCTTTAGTTTCTGATCTGCATAGCTTTTCCATTGTGTCTCTATTAATGCATCGTCTCCTGCTGTGACAGAGATTCCGTGTTCTATCAAGCCCCAATATTCTTTAGATCTAAGGAAATTCTCCATAAGCATGGACCAATGGTCGTAGTGACCATCGAACCGTGGGATGGCTGGTTGAACAAAGTTGTTGTTCTCTATTGTCATGATTCGCTAATTTCCTTTCTGTTGATAAAGATCAGAAGCAATCGGGACTCCGCAGAACACTTAATCACCGTTTATGATGAAGCTCTGATACCAAATGTTGAATCTCAGAATTAATTAGGTTAGAAAACTTTATTCAACTTTATTGCTGAAAATTTAGGACTTTATAGAGCCGATTACAACTAGAAGAGAGAAAATAGCTTCACGTTCTTAACAACCCTAAGAACGTGAAAATTCGGTTTATGACCGAATCAAAACAGATTGCCCTTACAAAACGGGCATTATTGATGAATACGAGCACGAAAAAAACTGAGCTTCAACATTCTAAGTATAACCATAGTTACCAAAGTAGCAGAGAATTATAGTTAATAATTATAGCAATTATATATGCTGTTTTATTGCCCATAAATTATGTATATAATTTTGTATTTGTTAACTTATTGTATATTGTAGAGGAAATCCGGAAAATATTCTCTTTATGGTTTTTGGTTAAAATATTATTATATATCATAAAAACATCATAAAAATAAATGATTTGACATAATTTTATTTTGCATAATTAATTATGCTTCCAATCAAATTCTTGGAGATTTATCACAAAATTATGATATTTAGAATTTTCAAATGGTTAAATTTAACGTCAGATTTCAAATGTCTCTATTAAGGATTTAGTTATGCAAAGTCAGAGTCTCAGAGAGGTAGCTGGTCTTGTTTCTTGTAGTTTTCTTGGTAGGTGGTGACATAAAGTAAGAACCTCAAAGCTTTTACCGAAATTTGACCCAAAATGGAGCCCAAAGTATGTGAAAACTCAAGGCTCTCTCCTAGAAGTGGCCCAAAGCCATTCATAAACCATTTTTCTGAAGGAAACACCAACAGACTTATATAATGAGTTGATTATTTGTATAATACTTGTACTGCCCGAACTATTTATATATATATATATTTTAAAATAATTACGTTATTCATATCCGAACTTGAATTCTAAACTTTTTACATAATCAAGCCGAACTATTTATAGTTAAAGGGGAGTGATTGTGAATGAATTATTTATTTATTTATTCTTTTTTGGTGCGGGAAGAGAAGTAGCTGCTTGGTTGCAATCTCAATTACCCTCTGTTTTTTTTTTCTCTCTTTCTTTTTCTTTGTATAGAATAAAAGGTAGATCGTCCCTGTTTAGAGTTTCAACTGGGGTTTTCAGGAGGGAGGGAGAGAGAGAGAGAGAGGTTGGTAATGATAGGAACTAAAGTTTTGACTCAAATTTGAACATATTTGACAATTTTAGCACAAAGAGGAAACTAAAAGGATTAATGCTATTCATAATTGAGATAGGATCTCAATGTTAGAATCAAATCCAAATAATTGGTGGGATCATGTATTGCTAGAAAGTAATAGTTGTTTATATATGGTATGATGATCATATCACATATCTGTTTAGCAAAAATAAAAAATGAAAAATAATGATATTATTGTTTTAGTATTTTTTGACTTACCTTTTAATAATTTATTATTTATTATCTTAAATTTTTATTTTACTATCAGATTCTATGATAATCAAATGAATATTAGGGAGAATTTTGTGTTTTTTTTATTCTTTAATCAATAAAATCTTATCAAAATGTATATATTTTACTGTTTATGAATATTTATCAATATATCTTTTCAAATAATCATAGGTTATAAAAAGTAATTTTGTGCATGATTTTAAGTTTTTTTTAAAAAGAACATCAATCCAGTATAACGAATTTATATTTTTAAAAAATATATAATTGTATCAATTGATTTGATTAAACGTTAAAGATGAATAATAATATAGAGTAAAAATAAATTCTTAAAAATATAATTTTAATTTCAAAATCATATTTTGATGTATCTCAAAATATGGAAAATAATCTCTATTGTATTGTTTTTTTTCTATTATTGATGAAATTCTTCGTTATTTAAAAAAAATGAATGAAGGGATACATATGTCCATAGTGTAGTATTTTGGTTTTTTTATTTAAATTTTGAATGTAACATTCTAGGGATATCCTTTGCTATAGTTCGAACATTTAATTAAAAAAAAGTGCTTTATCATTCTTGTCTATGATCCAGAAATAATTTTCTTCTGCATGTATTATCAGTGAATTATTGCATTTTTCCTATAAAAAAAGTGCAATGAACACTTTTTCCTCTATAATCTTAATGGTGTTCTTTTTCTCTTTTTCAAATCAATATAAAAAGTTATAAGTATCAAATCAGGTTGGCGTAGGTATCAATAATTAAAATAAAATGCAATATTATGGAGAGTTTTTCTCTTGCTTGGTTCAAAAACTCTAGTCATGAGTTTCTCTCTTTGTTACTTAAAAGAGGAAAACTTCCTATATACATATATCCTTTTATATATTTTTTAATAAATGAAACTGAATAGGATAATTTTTTTTATAGATAAAATTTTATTTTTAATTTTTTTACACACTCATAATGTACATTTTTTTATATAATGTAAAAAACATATATTTTTCTAGAAAAAATTAAAAATAAAATTATATAAATAATTGAGTTATATAAAAATAAAAAATATTATCGTTGTATTATACCTATATTTTAATTTAGTGTGTCATTTTTACTTAAATTTACATCTAATAATAGTTTTAGACATCTATTGTAATATTTTGGTTTATTTTCTTGGTAATATTTTGTTTAGATATTTCAATTCATCAATTTAAATAGTGAAAAATTTAAGACATAAAATATTTTATTTACTCTTACAATAAATTAATAATTTCAAATAATTTTATTTTTTTAATCTAGTTGTTTTATATCTTTAGTTTCAATTATTAAAATCTACATTTATAGTTGAGTCATAATTTGAGTTAAAATTATTTATTTTTTATTACATGAATCATATCAATTACAATTTAATCTTAATAAAAAATAAAAAATAAAATAAAACAAAGTTGCAAAAGATGTGTTAAGATCTAGTAGATGAAATGAATTTCGTTTAGTTTTAATGAAAAAAAAAATAGAAACGTAGAAGCTGAATTTCAAATGTTCATTGTATTTGTATCATTGTATATCACCAGTCAATGTTGTTCAATGAATCTCATTTCACAAATTTCTCTTAACATAATAACACTAAAAGGGCAACCAAAACATTAAGAAAACAACTAAAGTAAAAACTTTAGGCCAATTGACATTTTCAGGGAAAGTTATCTGATTTTATTATCACATCTCAAATTATCATTTGAAAATAAAATAAAATAAAAATTAAGCAGCATAAATTACCTTCGAAGAGGAGAAAAAACTCAATATATGACTTGCAAAATTGTTAGGGAGAGAGGCAAACTGAAATTAAACGCCTCAATAAGCCAATATGACTAAGTTTATAGCAATTTAAAAATAACTTTCTTAAATTTAATTTTCAATTGCTATAGTAATGTTTTGAAATAACCTTATTTATTTAGATTTAAACACATAATAATAAATTTAAGAATACATAATAACTCAAAAAATATATACATATATATTTACGTATTCTATTATTATATTTTTTGATGTTTTATACTTTTAATTTATTTTTAAATAGTTAATATATTTATAATGCACCGACTAATTTTTATACACTTAAATTTATTGAATCATTATTACGCTTATCCTTTCTATTTTATATCGACTAAGGAAAATTAGTTGAAGTCAAGCTTAATCTTTTGGACTTTCTTTTATACGAAGTGATATTTATCATTTATTCAGATAAATGCAAATAAAATAAATTTTATGTATCTTATTTTACGTAAATGAAAACTTCATGCAATAAAATAACTTTCACCTAAACTTTATATGAGTTTAATTTTCATGGTATTGTTTTTAGTATATCATTATGCGGGACTATTTCGATAATAAATAATATTAATAAATTATAATTATATATGAATGAAATTATTTAAAAATATAGATATTAATAAATATAAAAATAAATTAAAAAATTATTTAATTATAATTAAAAATATATAGATTATATTTATTTACATCATTTTTGTTTAAAATGTTTGCCATCATTATCTATGCTACTATTATATAGAAATTATGAGAGTAAAAAGTTTTTTTCCCCTTTCCGGATAAATCTTCTGTCATAATTTATTGGCATAAATTACGATTTATTAAAAGGTAAGATATTATCGTAATAATAATAATAATTATTATTATTATAATAAAAATATTTATTTTATTTTTAATATATTATTATTGAATAAAATTATTCATTAATAAATTATTTTTATACAGTAACAAAATATATATATCGTGTAAATATGACAACACTTTATTGAAAATTTTCCGAGAGTACGTTTGTGCATTTATAACTTGCTGCTCGATGAAGATTTGTTTTTTAATTAAAAAATATATTTTTAAAATTTATAATTATAAAAATAACAATTAATAATATTAAATAAATTTAATTAAAGAGTATTTAAAACTAAATTTTTAATTTAACATATTTAATATAAAATAACATCTCAAATTTTTTTAATAATAAAATACTTGAGATAACAACAAAAAAAATTATGAATATAATTTTTAAATATATATTTTTACTCCTGCTAAATCAAAAAACAATACATAGTTGCTCGGCAAATATAAGAATCAACGTGGATCAATTTGGAATATGCTGCTTTATTTGTACATCTAGCTAACTTGCCAGTTAATACTTTGCTGTATAGCACGTACTATTGTATTATTCTAATTACACGTTTTCTAACTTTTTAGTTATTTTATCGCAACTATGAGTCTCTTTCAATTCTTCCCAAGTCCCAAGTCATGTAGCATGACTGATCCAAAAAAAAAAAAAAAATCATGTACCATGCCATAAATTTGAGATCTCATTTATATCCCTTCAACATTTTATTGAAATTTCTAAAATTAATATATTAAAATTATATTAGTTATGCGATTAGTTTTTATATAATCGCTCCAAAGAAATGGTTAGATGTCACGAAATCTTAAAATAGTCTTATTTCTAATGTTTTATACATATATTATTAATATATAACAAATACATAGAAAAAATAATTATTTATTATATAATATTAATATCTATTTTTTAATTATTTTTATGTATATATTTTTCATATATTAATTATACATATAATAAATAATTAATTTATAACATGTGAATTTATCCGTGACTCACAATTTCATAGAATATCTTCTTTAGTTAGTTTATTATAATACATTTTATAGGTGTATTACACATGGATTGCGATTCCAATGTGATTTTTGTTTATCTAATTTTATATTCAAAGTGTTTTTAATGCATTTTTATGTTAGGGACGGGATCTTATTTTGTTTTTTTTTTCTTTATAATTTTAAATGTAGATTTGATGTTTCCATTTAGATATTTTTGTAGCTAAAAGCATGAGGTTTATGAATTATCAAATTGTACATAAATTATGTTTTCATTATTAATTGAAGGAGTCATGGAGCTAGAATTTTTTTATTTTTTATTTTTTGGCTACAAATGGAGCAAGAACCTAAAGAGTAAAAAGAGAATGCTAGAAAAAAAGCTTAATCTCATCCCAATAACTTTTTTAAATTTTTAGAACCATACAAACAATTAAATTTTATTTATTTTTGTAATAATCTGATAGAATTTTATTTTTTTATGCTAACCATTCTTATACTTCAAACAAAAAAAAATCATATTTCTGTATCTTCAGCTCAAATTAGTGAAATTTATATTTTTCTCAAAAACATTAAATATGGAAATATATATCTAACTTAAAAAAATATTAACATTAGTTCATATTTGTTGGGTTTTCCTCTTGATTTGGAGGAGCCCAAAGGAAGCCCATGTGGCTTAAAAGCGTAGGTAAAGAAGCGGTGTGTCATTTAAATTGCTTTAATTAATAAACCCATTTAGGGTTTGTTGTGTGAAGTTTTACAGGAATCGTTAATTGCGTGCGAGTGCGGCGTATGAAAGCGAAAAAAGCGGTTTTCCCTCTCCAGCCGGAGTCTTCATCAAGTGCTCGATCGAAGGTCGTTTGTGGTCCGATTAAGCTGAAATTTTGCAGACAGGTTCACGACTCAAGACTCTTTAATCTGTGTGCGGTGGGATTTGGATTTGGCTCACCGGTTTGAGAAATTCTGAGCAGTGAACAGGTGACTACAATTGGGATAGATTTCTCCATTTTCTTGAAATAATTGTTAGTTTCCAAGAAGTGTATTCTTGATGATGTTGTTGATTGTTTGCCTCTAGTTTTACCTAGAGAGAACATTGTACAATTGTTTCTTGATAGTGGAAGTTTTGGAGAGGAGTCACAGTGGTTGTTTCCTTTCTGTGGAAGGTTTTCCACGTAAATTGGTTGTGTTGATTTTGTGCATGTTTGATTTTAAGCTCTATTTATTTGTTTCCTAAAAGATTCACACAAAGAAGGAGAATAGGTTTAATTCATTTGTTTAGAGCTTGATTAAGTTCGAATTGAAATTGTGATTCTCACAACAAAGTGGTATCGGAAGAACGTAGTTATTATTGTGGAATTTCTTGTGTTGAATAATGGAAGCAAATTTAAGTAGAATGATTACTTTGAATGGTTCTAATTATCATACTTGGAAAGGAAAAATGGAAGATCTCCTTTATGTCAAACAATTTCATTTACGGTGTTTGCCTCTACGAAAAACCGAGAAAAATTGTGAGAAGAGAAGAATGGACTTTGTTACATCGACAGAGTACTGTGGGTATATAAATGATGGGTAGATGATAATGTTTTGAACCATATTAGTGGAGAAATACATGCACGGTCATTATGGAATAAACTTGAAGAGTTGTATGCTCGGAAAACGAGGAAATAATAAAATGTTTCTTATAAAAGCGAGTTGATGGCTTTAAGGTACCAAGATGGAACTCCGTTGACGGATCACTTGAATACGTTCCAAGGAATAATCAATCGGTTAGGCTGGAATGGGTATCAAGTTTGATGATGAGTCGGGGGTTGTGTTTATTAGATGCGTTGGGACTCTTGGGAAACATTTAGAATGTCGTTAAGTAACTCGACTCCGAATGGTGTAATCAATATGGATCGGCTAAGAGTAGTGTTTTGAATGAAGAAATGAGAAGAAAGTCAATGGGTCTTCTCGTGATCGAGAGATTTTGGTTACGAAAGAAGAGGGAGGAGTAAAAGCGAGAGGTTTCAAGAACAAAGAAAAAGGAAGAAGCAAGTCAACGGGTTTTCTAATGTTGAGTGTCATCGTTGTGGCATGAAAGGGCACATCAAAAAAATATTGTAGACGGTTGAAGCGGGATAACAAGAATAAAGACAAAGAACAAGAGGGTGATATTGGCAAAGAAAATAATCGAGTTGCCATACCGCTAGTTCGAGAAGACTTTCTCGTTGTTTATAATGAAGATGTTGTCAATGTTGCATGTCACGAGGTCGATTGGGTTATTGATAGTGGAGCCTCCATTCATGCTACGTCTCGAGAGGACTTCTTTACATCCTATACAGGAGTGACTTTGGGACGGTGAAGTTGGGTAATGATGGCTTGGTTAAAGTCATTGGTATTGGAGATGTGTGTTTGGAGATGAATAATGGCACGAGACTTCTTAGAGGGTAAAGCATATTCACGAAATTCGTTTGAACTTGATCTGCGGAGTAAACTTGATGATAAAGGATATTGCAACACCTTTAGTAATGGTCAATGGAAACTTACTAAGGGTGGTATGGTTGTTGCTCGTGGGAGCAAACATTCCAGTTTGTATATACTGCAGGCGAGACTCTTTAAAGGCGTTGTTAATCTTGTGATAGATGGCTCACATCGAGTTGTGGCATAAGAGACTTCTATTATGAGTGAGAAGGCTTGACAGTATTGACTAAAAAGAATCTTCTTTACGGAATGAATGATGTTTGTTTAAGAAGATGTACTCATTGTTTGGCGAGGGAAGCAAAATAGAGTTTCTTTCAAGAGTTCCACTCCTTGAAAACAATACATACTTGATTTTGGTACATTCGGATGTATGTGGTCTATGAAGACAAAAACTTTGGGTGGTGCAGTTATTTTGTGACCTTCAGATGATTGTTCAAGAAAGTTATGGGTGTACACTTTGAAGAGCAAAGATCAAGTATTAGATGTGTTTAAGCAGTTTCAAGCCTTAGTGGAGAGACGGTAGGGAAGAAATTGCGGTGCATCGGAAACGAGATAATGGGGGAGAGTATTCGGGTCCTTTTGATGATCTTGTAGGCATCGGGGCATTCGACATCAAAGACACCTCCCAAGACTCCTCGGTTAAATGGGTTGGTGAGAGAATGAAGCAGGGACATTGGTTGAAGAGTAAGATGCCTTCTTTCGCGGGCTCGATTGCAGAATCTTTACGGGGTGAGGCTTTGAATACGATTGTGCATGTTCTTAATCTCACGCACCATGTGTTCCTCTTGATTTGATGTACCAAACGAGTTTGAATTTGGAAAAAGATGTTTCTTATGATCATCTTCGCGTTTTGGTTGCAAGGCATTTGTGCATATACCAAAGATGAGAGATCTAAGATCGATGTGAAGACACGGCAGTGTATCTTTGTTGGTTATAGTCGGATGAATTTGGCTACGAGATTTTATGATCAGGTTGAGAAAGAAAGCTGGTAAGTCGTGATGTTGTGTTTATAGAAGATCAAAATATACAAGATGTTGAGAAGATAGAAAAAGGAATCCATCGGTATAGCGATGATTTGATTGACCTAGATCAGGTTCCTTTATCGGTACGGATGGAACAAAATGTTCAAGATGACGACGGGGTTTAGATGATGTAGATATGCAAGGCTGAAACGGAGTCGCGGACTCTTGATCGGTTGCGAGGCCGAAATTCCACCGGAGGTCTACGAGAGGCGTCCTTCCATGCAGCGGTATGATACGGATGAGTATGTGTTATTGACGGATGAGGAGAACCTCGATGTTATGTAGAAGCGATGGAAGATGGAAACGAGCACCTTTGGAGTTGGTGCTATGGAAGATGAGATGCGATCAACGTATGACAATCACACGTTTGGTGGTAAAGTTGCCTAAGGGTAAGAGAGCTTTGAAGAACAGAGTGGGTCACGGGGTGAAGCAAGAAGAACACAATTCTGACCACGATACAAAGCTAGGCATTCGTCGAGGATTCGGTCGAGAGAAAGGTATTGACTTTGATGATATTTTCTCTCTGTTGTGAAGATGTCTTCCATACGTGTTGTTCTAGGTCTAGCCGTGAAAGCTTGGATTTAGAAATTGAGCAAATGGATGTGAAAACGCCTTTCTTCATGGTGAGTTGGAGGAAGAGATTTATATGGAGCGAGGAGGGTTTTGAGGTTAAAGGAAAGAGAGGATTACGTATGTCGGTTAAAGAAAAGCCTCTGCGGGTTGGAAGCAAGCACCTAGGCAATGGTATAAGAAGTTTGAGTCAGTTATGGGGGAGCATGGTTACAAGAAGACTACTTCTGATCATTGTGTTTTTGTGCAAAAATTCTCTGATGATGACTTTATCATTTTATTGCTCTATGTTGATGACATGTTGATTGTTGGCAGAAATCCTTGAAGAATTGATAATTTGAAGAAGCGATTGAGTAAGTCCTTTGCCATGAAGGACTTGGGGCAGCAAAAACAAATTCTTGGTATTCGAATTTATCGAGACAAGAAAAGAAAGAAGTTGTACATGTCACAGGAACGGTACATCAATAAGGTACTTGAAAGGTTTCATATGGATAAAGCTAAAGTGGTTTCTTCTTCTTTATCTAATCACTTTAAGTTGAGATCGAGTCAGGCCCTTCAACGAGATAAAGAGAAGGAAGATATGGAAAAGGTTCC
Organism: Hippophae gyantsensis; assembly: GCA_030763125.1. Taxonomy (NCBI): domain Eukaryota; kingdom Viridiplantae; phylum Streptophyta; class Magnoliopsida; order Rosales; family Elaeagnaceae; genus Hippophae; species Hippophae gyantsensis. The sequence continues at coordinate 53,342,791 of CM061033.1, forward strand.
ATATGCCTCGTGATAGGAAGCTTAATGTATGCAATGGTGTGTACGAGGAGCCGGACATGGCTCGTCGCGGTTGGAGTTGTTAGTCGTTTTCTCTCGAATCCGGGAAGAGAGCATTGGGATGCGATAAAGTGGATTATGAGATATCTTGAGAATACTTCCAAGTTAACACTTAGCTTTGGAAGTGGAAAACCGATGTTAGTTGGATACGATTCAGATTTGGCAAGAGATGAAGATTCTCGTAAGTCTACTTCGGGTTATCTAATTACTTTCTGCGGTGGAGAGCGGTTTCTTAGCGAGTCGAGATTGCAAAAGTGTGTTGCACTTTCGCAGGCGGGTTTTATGCGACAACGGAAGCTGTGGAGTTGTTGTGGATGAAACGAGTTCTTGAGGAACTTGGTTTCAAGCGCGAAATATGTGTTATACTGCGATAATCGGAGTTCTATTCACTAGGCGAAGAACTTCGGCATTTCCTTTCGATCAAAGCGTATTGATGTGAGGTATCATTGGATAAGGGATACTCTTAACAATAAGTTGCTTGAACTTGAGAAAATCCATGCGATGAGAATGGATCGACATGCGGCAAAACGGTGTCAAGAGAAAAACTTGAAGTTTGTTGTTCAATTGCAGGGATGGTGGATCCTCCATCTAATCGGAAAAGGGGAGATTTGTTGGGTTTTCCTCTTGATTTGGAGGAATGCGAAAGGGAAGCCGATGTGGCTTAAAAACCCATGGAGTAAGAAGAGCAATTGTGTCATTTCATTGCTTTAATTAATAAACCCATTTGGGGTTTGTTGTGTGAGTTTTATGAGAGAATTGCGGAATAGTGCGGTGACAAAGAAAAAGAAGCGATTTTCCCTCTCCGGCCAGTCTTCATCAAGTGCTCCGATCGAAGGTCGTTTGTGTTCCGATTAAGCTGAAATTTTGCAGACAGGTTCAAGACTCAATAATCGTTAATCTGTGCGGTGTGATTTGGATTTGACTCACCAGTTTGAGAAATTATGAGCAGTGAACAGTGACTACGAATTGGGTTAGATTTCTCCATTTTCTTGAAATAATTGTTAGTTTCAAGAAGTGTATTCTTGATGTTGTTGATTGTTTACTCTAGTTTTACCTAGAGAAGCTTGTACAATTGTTTCTTGATAGTGGAAGTTTTGGAGAGGAGTGCCTTAGTGGTTGTTTCCTTCCTACAGGAAGGTTTTACGTAAATTGGTTGTGTTGATTTTGTGCATGTTTGATTTTAAGCTCTATTTATTTGTTTCCTAAAAGATTCACACAAAGAAGGAGAATAGGTTTAATTCCGCTGTTTAGAGCTTGATTAAGTTCGAATTGAAATTGTGATTCTCCTAACAATATTTTACCAAAGTAAAAGCCGTGTAGCATGCCGTAGTCATTTTTATTTTAAAAAATAAAATAAAATTGCATGATGTTATAAACATGAATTAAAAAAAAACGGGGAGATTGCCTAATCAGTCTTATATATATAATGCCTTCCTGCTTTTACATGGGGTTTTTTTTTTACTTTTAAATCCCTTAAAATATATATTTTTTATATTATGAAAAAAAATATATGTATACATTAAATTTTAAAATATGTAAAAAAAATATCTACACAAATAAAACTTCAGACTATGCTATCAATTATATAGTATAACATGCCATAAAATTCAGTCATGGTAGTTGAGCAATCTATGCGCTGCTTTTATGTTCATATAATTAAGAAGCTTCCAATTTATACATGTTAATTAAAACATGTGAAGAAAAATATTATAAAGTTAATTATTTTATAATAAATTTTTTAAATATTTTTATAATTAAAAAATAAAGTTACGATTTTTGTAATAACAATAAAATTACAGTCATAATAATAATAATAATAAAGTGAATAATAAACTATCTGGATATCTTTCTTTTCGATTAATACAACAATCCATAGAATAATAATAATTTAACAATCTCAACCTCCTAAATATCAATAAATATGTTTTATACACATATTTATGCTTTACAATCATAATGCCATATGCGTTCAAATTAATTTTAAAATAAAAAAAGTGTTATTTATCAATAAATTTTTGGCATGTAACACATTTCAATTAGTGTGAGTAAATGTCCGATAACTTTTCATATGAATATATAACTTGGGGGTAGATAAAAGAATCTTACCCATAATATTCTATTTTAATATTTAACGAATTAAAAAAAATTAAAAAATTAAAAATACAAGGGAAAAAAAGAAAATTAAAAAAAATAATGTTAATCAAAATTATATTTGATTCATTTTATTTGAAATATGACAACAATATTTTTATGTTTTATGTATTCATTAAGTAGATTAATATATTTAAATAATAAATGAGGTATTAAACTCTAATTTCAAATAATATAAATACATGCGTATTTTTCAATAATTTTTAACGAACTATCAAAAAGAATAAATGGTTTTAAATTTTTATCAACTATATATTCGAATTAAGTGAAAAAAGAAACATATATATAGAGGAATAATTACCCCACATTTCAACTTTTTAAAGATGATTTATTATTATTATTATATTCACTTTTTAACAACTTAGTTATATATCGATCACTAATTATATACATGTGCATTATTTATAAATTGTTTTTACTTTTTTATTTATTTTCATTAATTTTAACTATATAATCATATTAAAAATATAAAATTAAATAATTTATTAAAATTTTAAATAAATTTTCAACATAAATTCATTATTTACTACAAATTTTTGAATCTATTAGATATCATAAAAAAATTAATTAAAAATATAAATACATATGTTAAATATTATTAATTAAAATATTTAATTTTTAAAACTGTGTTTAACATGTAAATAAGTTTTTTAATGAGTTATAAATAAAAACAAAAAGTTAAGATATCTATTAGAAAATTATAATTTTTAATGTTATCAAATTTTTTTTAATCAAAGTCGTAGAATATAGATATAAATAGGTGTATCGAGACATCTTAATTACATTAGTATCTCTATAGCATCCTTATCATGGAATACTTTCTTTATAATTTTTATTAAAAATAAGAAAAAATTATATAAATAAATATATGAGACAAGCAATTCAACAAAACTTATATATAAAAAAGTTGTTAATATATGAAAAAAATAAAAGAATATGCAAATGATAGAGTATTCTATCACCATGTTGCAAACAAAACATGAGTTGAGTAATTCTTTTCAATCAATCTACCTAAGTTACATACCATCCCTAAGGTGCTGAAATAGAATTGGTCCAAAAAAATGTAATCATATATGTAGAATCTCATTTTAGCTAGAGTTTGTCTCAAAAGCACGTGTAATGGTAAACAAAATACAAAAATAACTTCACACAAAAGACCGTGAAATCCTAAAAACTTTTACATATCTTGTTAAACCCGGGTTCCAAAAGTTATACCATTAGTGTTAATCTTCAGCCAATCTTAAGAGAGTAATTACCAAACAAATTTAAAATTTTAAGGGGTACAAGATGTAATACCTCGAACCTATAGTCTATGGAGAATTTGAAGATCAATCACTGTATTTTTCATTGCACCACTCTACAATATATCTGTTTCCTTGATAAATTGTCATAATGTTATAAGATATTTTTGAAGTGAGATGGTATTATTATCAAAATAATGATGATTCTGATCTAACCAAATAACCCAAATGGTAGAGATAATACCCACCTTCCAAAGATTTCAAACTTGTAGGCTAAGATCCATGGACATATTGTGTTGCTAAAGGTCCAAGATTGTAGAATCTACGTGGGGATAAATGCCAAAAGATGGTGAAGAAGATCTTAGAAGGCGTATGTCAAAGAGCATATCAAGAAAATGTGAGTAATAGTCTCCTCACCATAACCACATAAATAACATTGTAATGGAAAAGATTGTCGCACTTTCGAATATTATAATATGTGGGCACCCTTTGACGTACAAAAATTGTTAGGCAAATTTTATATTTATAAAAATCTCTTAAGTACACAATCACTTATAATATGCAATGAGTATACTCTAATGATCGTCTATCAATAATTACGGTGATTTTAAAAAGTTAAATTAAACTCTATCAAATATAGGATAATAGATGTATATATGAATTTAACAAACGTAATCCTTTATGTACAAAATTTGATTTAAATATAAGCTATATTTATTGATTTAATTTCTTTTTAAATAAAACTCTCTATAATCATAGTGAGTTCTCCATGATAATCAATTAATCAATTATTTATTGACCGAGGTTGAAATTGGTTAATTGATAAACTATATATATATACTCACACACCAAAATCTTTAATTAATTAATAACTTCTTTTGATTGGACTTGAAATTAAAAATTGATAAACTTAAAGTATATATATATACTTTTTAAATATAAATCAAGATTTGACGTATCTTTAATTTACATGTAAAATTATTTTTCAAAAATCTAAATCAATACAAATCAATGAAATTAAAATAGAATTTTATTCATTATGTACAATTAATCATAGATGATATATCTAATACTTAAATCTAAAATATTTTATTTAATCATAAATCAAGAGACGACCCATTATGAATTTATGATTAACAAAAATCAATTCAACTATAAAAGACATCAGATTACAAAGAGAAATAAAAGATATAACAATAAAATTACTCATTCTTGATAAAAATGATTTCATATCTCTCAATGTGTTATCATTACTTTCTTCAAATCTTTTGATCATCTTTATAATTGGAGAATTTTTGCTCTATATCTATACATAGTGGTAGAACAATTAAACTAAAAACTAATCTAAACCTAAATTTGAATGTTATAATATGAAGGATGACAAAAACCTAAATATAATGTTATAATTATAAGCAAATTTGGTACATAAATGCTTTGGGTCGAATAAATGACGAAGGGTTGTGGTCCAATATTTCTTGATTTTCTTGTATATCATATAAATTAGTTGGTTTTAATTACTTTATTCTTTAAAGCTTTTAGGATGCAAATTGGGTGCATCAAGTGTTGATAAATTTCTTTATTTTGAAGCTAAAAGTACGTAAAATACAACAAAATATATTTTTGATTTCGAACATATAGATTTATATAACGTATTAGATAAATATGATATAATCAAATCTATTTATCACATTTAAACGTAATAAAATCACATTATATTAATATTTTCAAACACTTATCATATTTTCATAAACCATTCTCCAAAACAAAATGGAGAGAAATAAAATGGGGGTACAAATCATTTTAACTTAACCTTTGTTTTCCCACCAAACGTAATAAGTCATAAAACTCTCTTGTAAAGACACTTCTTTGAATAGAGTACGTCCAAATGTGCTATGTTATAGAAGTTTCTTTAGTGTTTAGCTTAATCTTTTCAAAACATAAAATAAAATAAGTTTAAGTATATCTTACGTGACTCTTAGTTATATATTGAGTTTTATTTTTGACCCATTTAATTCAACATATTTTTTATATTTAAGTTATATTTTTTAAAATTTTTTTCTCTATACACATATTTTCTTTAATTTTATGTCTATTTTATAAAATTTTACCACTATCTTTTTATTTCTCTCAATACAAATGTATTTAAACTTCGATGACATTATCCATTATAAATTAAAGAATAATTATGTATTCTTCTGGTTTAGGGTTTTAATTTTAAGACTTAAGATTTATAATTTAGATTTTAAGATTTAGGATTTATATTTTAAAATTTAAAATTTAAAGTTTAAATTTATAGAATAATATATAATTGTCACTCAATTTGTAATCGATGACGATGCCTAACATACATACATATATATATGGTTAAAAGTGAAATATTATGCAAAATGATTTAAAAACAAACAATTATAAATAAAATATAGAGAAAAATATATGATTTTTATTTTAGAATATAAATATTTTTTTGTGAAAAATTACTTTAAGTGTATATATATATATATATATATAAAGTTTTTAGTAGTTATATATAGGTCCATTTCGGAGATAAATAAATATAATAAATGATATTGACAAATCATTTAAACTATAAGATAATCTATGTACATTAGTAGATTTATGATTTGTATCTAGACAGGGCACTATATATGCAATAAAATATAATGTAATACTTCTCGATATTTATTAATTATTTTCTAATTGTAAAATGATATTATATGTATCTTATTTTAATAAAAATATGTATAAATTATTAAATTTGTAATAAATTATTAAATATTAAAAATTTAAAATTTAAAATTCAGATAAAACATAATAATATTATGAGTATATAATTTATTTATATTTTCATAAATATTATACATAAAATTTTATTTATCAAGAACTAAAATAATACATGTATCCTTACTCGATTATATATAAAATTTTCTCTCATGTTGATACTAGTATATTTTAAAATTTATATTTAATGAATAACAACTAAAATTAAAAAAAAAATTCAAATAAAAAGACATATTTATAGTTAAATAAAATGAAATTAATGATTTATTAAAACTGTTCATTAAAATCAATTATATAAGAAATAGTCACCAATTTTTTTTAAGTAATATAGGAATATAAACATCTTCTTATTTTTACAAGAGAACTCATAATTTTATACTTATTAATAGGTATATCAATTATATTGTGTTAGTTTTTATTCGTGTTGTGTTTGTTTCATATTTTAACATTAATCATGTCGATTTTTTATATTAATTTATATATGAAAAAATTTATTTGATTTTTTTATTACCTATTATAATAATAAAATATAATAAGATTTTTAAAGATATGAAAAAATTATTGATTAATTATTATATTATATTATTAAATTAGACATTTTTATCCATACTTATTAAAGAAGAAGTAAATAATTCTTTCTCATATTTATTATTATTTTCTATAAAAATTATATATTTTTTAATATTAATTAATTTTACTCACATATTTACATTTATATTTTTTTATATCTTACTATATGATAAATATTTTAAAAAGGGAGGAGATAATGGCACTACTATATTTAATAATTCTACGTCGTATTAATTATTAATTTAAAAAATAATAAATATATCTTTATAATAAATATAACGAGTTAAAACAAAAAAAATTGAGATAAAAGGTATATATATCATTTTTAAAATTAATAATTAATATACGGTAAAATTATAAAATAAAATATTCTCTCCCTTTTGAAAGTTGTTAAAATAATTCATATTTTTCAATAATATTAATACTTAAAGAAATTTAAATATTATGAATACAAAAGTAAATATAAATCTATGTTTTTCAAACATTTTTCTAACATGCCGTACAAATTCTCACTAGTCAATTCTGCCTACTTCATTGTTAATAATATATATACGTACAAAATTCCCGTTATTTTTCTTCGAAATTATGCAATTACAAATTTATCCATCCACTACATACGGAAGATGACAAAACTACGAAACAGCCCCGAAATACGCTACCTTCCCTCAAACAAAGCCTTGTAACAAGTGAACGTGACTTGTGAACCCGGTTTCTTCAACTTCTCAAAAATTATGATCAAAACATCCCTTCCAAAAATTATTAATTTTAATTTAATTTCTTAGTTCAAATCCGCCAAAACCCATGTTAGTTAGCAGTTATACCGCGCGGTACTTGTGTATATATAAGTCACCATGAACCTTTCTTTTCTTATCAACACCCTTTACACAGTTAAGACTCCGAGGACGGATCGACCGTTAGGGGGTGTCCACCGACGCTCTCGCACTCGTCGTTTCGACTCGGTCACGATTAGTCCTTCTTGATTTGTGTCCTCGAAGTTGGTACTCAATTTTGAGATTGTGATCCGCTGAGATCTTAGGTAATTCTGCTTTGTTTCGTTTTTGTTAGCATTAGCTACTGACTTGCTCTTGATCCGCATCTTCATAGATTTTCAGCTTAATCACTTGTTCATATGCTGGTATTGAGGGAGAATTTTAAATGTCGCTTTGGTTTTGCTGTGCTGATTGTTAATTGCTATGTTTCGTTTTAGATTTACTTTTTCTGCCAGTTTTCTCTCATATTTTTAAGCTTTCAGGCAGAATTGTCGGTTTGATCTCATTTGAAGTGGGAATTATTTCAACTACATTTTTGCTTCTTTTAGATCTGATCGGTATCTTAATCTGACTTCCAATTTTGCTTGGTTTTGGCGTTTGCAATTTGTTTTTGAAGCGAATGCATTTGTAGATAATGTAATTGCCGTTAAATGCGCACATCTCATGTTCAGTTAAGCTAGACACGCCATTTGGTAGCAAACAAGGCTTTCTGCGTTGAATGATAAATCAAAGTTATACGTAGACGAGCATACCATGTAGTAAAGATGACAAATGGGTTGTTACATCCCATCTTATATCCCATTAAATGTTTCGAATGGTTCCTGGGTTAAAATTATTACATCCCATTTAAATCTCATTATATCTCATTTAAAGTTGTTGGCACATGGTTATTATAGATAATCATATTTTTTTCCCATTGTTTTGTATTTTATTTTTCCTATTTAGATATATTTGAGACAAATGAGATATCCCATTGTGTACCATTCTATTAGCATCCTAACCCATCAAAAAATAAGTGGAAAAAGATGGAATACGGTCACAAAATTTGTGGATAATTAATGTGATATCCCTTCCCAATTGATACCTCTAGATATAAATAAGATTTGTAACAGTGGAAATCACTATTATCAATTACTCTTAAACGTACCTTTTTATTGAATCACCACTTCAATACCTCTTATCTTCATAGCAGGTCTTTTTTTTTCTTTTCCTTCTATTGGTTCCAAGAGTTATTAACTTCATGATCACAATGTTGGTGCTGCTTCTATGCTCTTTTCACTTTTTTCTAGGGAACGGATAAAAGTTGTAAACGTATAACATCTCCAAATTTATTATAACCCGTTTGTTTTTTACTTGTCAGACAAAATTGAAATGGAAAAATAGTAATGTGTCAGCATATATGTAAAAGTAATTATTTTGCTTTGTTAATTCATGCATTTTGTGCATAAACTTCCGCTCAAGTGTTTGCCATTTGGCTTTTCCATGTATAAAATGTGATAATATTTGACATGCAAAAGAAAACAAGAAATCTGTTATGCTTATGCGATAGACTGGGGTTCCTTCCTCTTCCCAGTTTGCTGTATTTTTGTAAAATTTCGATTGTACAACTCAGTTGATGACTGGAAACTTTGTCCTAGAAGATGAGATCTAGTTACTATCGAATCAACCTAAAATTGTCAGATTTCAATGGTTTGCATCCTTCTGTTTAGTACACTGTTATATCTGAAAACATGACAGGTATACTCTTTTTAATCTGTTGCTTTAGAGATTTTAATTTAGTTTATAGTTATAGCAGGAAAAGCGAGGGCAATCAGAATGAAGGCCCTTATTCTTGTTGGAGGTTTTGGAACACGTTTGAGGCCATTGACACTTAGTGTTCCCAAGCCACTTGTTGATTTTGCTAACAAACCCATGATCCTGCACCAGGTAAAACTTTGTAATTCTGCTTGTTTATGATTAACCGAAATTTCATCATTCACTTTTACAACTTTCTTCAGTAATTTTCAGACTATAGCTATGAACTGATATTTCCCTAAGTTTTTTTTTTAATTATGAAATTTGGGTTTCATGACAACTAAACTTGTTTGCTGGAGAAATATGATTAATTTCATGAAACATCCCTAAGTATCCTATTATAGATTTTGTCACTCCCCCCACCTTTTTTTTGGCCATCAAAGCAAAAATTGTCACCCCCACCTTGATCATATATATTTATACTTCATTCTCTTTTCCTCCCTTGTAACTTCTCACTCCTTGCTTATAGTTGTTTCAAGTATGGATTGATGTATCTGTGGTGTTTCAGATAGAGGCTCTTAAGGCTGTTGGAGTGACCGAAGTGGTTTTGGCTATCAATTACCAACCAGAGGTAAAATGCTGAAGCCCCTTTCTGATACAATGTTAATACTCGAGAGATTGATGCCCATAAAGCTTATTAACCATTTCTCTTTCATCCAACAGGTAATGTTAAATTTCTTAAAGGAGTTTGAGGAAAATCTTGGAGTCAAGATCACCTGCTCACAAGAGACTGAGCCACTTGGTACCGCAGGTCCTCTGGCTCTTGCCAGGGACAAACTGATTGATGATTCTGGTGAGCCATTTTTTGTGCTTAACAGCGATGTTATCAGTGAATACCCATTTAAGGAAATGATTGAGTTCCACAAAGCCCATGGAGGAGAGGCTTCTATAATGGTGACCAAGGTAACTCTTGGAATGAAATATGATCGTTACCATTTTATTGTATTCCTTCTTGGTACTTCACAACATTTTGGCCAAGATCTCAAGATTGATTTTCTTGTTTCATGTAGGTTGATGAGCCATCAAAATATGGTGTGGTAGTTATGGAAGAATCAACAGGGAAAGTTCAGAAATTTGTAGAAAAACCAAAATTGTTTGTTGGTAATAAGATTAATGCAGGATTTTACCTGTTGAACCCTTCAGTTCTTGATCGAATTGAACTGAGGCCTACCTCTATTGAGAAGGAAGTATTTCCTAAAATTGCAGCAGAAAACAAGCTCTATGCAATGGTCCTACCAGGGTTTTGGATGGACATTGGACAACCAAGGGATTACATTACTGGCCTGAGACTCTACCTGGACTCACTGAGGAAGAAATCCTCCCCTAGTTTAGCCTCTGGTAGTCACATCGTGGGAAATGTTCTGGTTCACGAGACAGCAAAAATTGGCGAGGGTTGCCTAATTGGCCCCGATGTTGCAATTGGCCCTGGATGCATTGTTGAGTCAGGTGTTAGGCTATCTCGTTGTACAGTTATGCGTGGGGCCCGCATCAAAAAGCATGCTTGCACTTCCAACAGTATCATTGGTTGGCATTCCACTGTTGGGCAATGGGCTCGTATAGAGAACATGACTATTCTTGGAGAAGATGTCCATGTCAGCGACGAAATCTATAGCAATGGGGGCGTGGTTTTACCCCACAAAGAGATCAAATCTAGCATTTTGAAGCCAGAGATTGTCATGTGATGGTATGATACTTTGGTCAATTCAGTAGCTTCTTTCCAGGAGCATAATAAGTTATTTTGTCAAAATGCGTTTGTTTCGTTTTCTTTCCTTCTGTAGCTAGAATTTAAACGTCAGTTTTTTACTTTTTACTGGTTTTGTTGATGTGGATTATAAGTTATAACTTGTTTCAGTGGTCGGTATCTTCTATGACGTCATTGTTGTGAAATATGAATCTTTAGTGTGTATATACGGAAATAAATGTGAGTTGTTTTTTTTTGCCCCCTGAATATCTGTAATCAAATTCATGGGAAGAAAATCTTGTGAATGTATCACTTTTTGCATTTTGGCGCAGTTCATCTGACGTTGTTATCTTTCACTTGCAGTGTGACTACAAATCAATCTCTAATGTGGCAATATTTTGTTGTGACATAGAAAAACCATGAGACACTCTCCTTATTCTCTCTGCAGAACCGAGAATTCCTCAATTTTTAACTTGACCAATAAATTTTTTATGTTTGAAGGGGAGAAAATTGAGATGAAAAATAATGAGTAATAAATGTGAGAACTGAGTCCAATTTATCAGTCTTACTTTTTGGTGTATTAATGTATGAGCAAAAGTGATAGAAAAATTAAAATTAATTATTTGTTATAATCTTTTGGTAGCACATATAAAATCACAACAAATAAAATGGTCCGTATTAATAATCTCTTTGGAATTTGTGTGACACGAGATCTTTAGTCTTTACTTAGTCTTTAGATGTAATGATATTGAAGGCTTTAATTATCATTTACTGCATGGATCCATTCCATTTCCCTGGGTTGAAAAGAACATTCGAATGTCGAAATGGATCCTCTATTTTTTTTTCAAGTTGCTGGCTGGACCGCCAAGAAAACAACATAAAAGCAGAGTGGAACTGGAAACTAATTGAAGATATGAAAGAAAGAAAGGAAAATATCATGTGGCCATGCCAGCAATGTGAAATTGCAAGTTGAAACTATTCTAATAATTTTGAAATAAAATGACAAGACACCTTCTTTAGTTTTATATATAATAATTTTCCTACAAGAATTTGTATATTGTGATTTTTGATTGGTTCATGATTTAGCTGGTATAACTTCACACTTCTTTATCATAGACCATCCAACTTATATAATATTTTTTTATTTAATAAAAAATGAATTTTTAGTGCTTTTTTTAATATATATATATTGTGATCTTTAATTTGCTATCTTCCTCCTCTACGACAGTCTTTTAAGTATGATAATTATTGACCCCAAAAAAGTACCTACTTTTGTTTAACCAATAATGGGAAACGAAGAAAGCACATGTTGATTCTTAGATCATGTACTTCAGTACTTACATGTGTTATCAATTACGTATATAGTAGCAGCCAGAGAATGCTTTTCCTTTTTTAGAAAATAAAAAATTTCATTCTACATCGATGTAGTTCAAATATGTAATTTGAAACGAGGGAGAAAAAAAATATATAATCACAACATAAAATACAAAATTTCAATAATTGGTTTATATTAAATCGAAAAATATACAAAAAAAACCTATTGCATAAAATAAAAATAATTCAATTATAATTAGTCAAAAATTATACATATTAAAGCGTTTGATTGCTCGGTACTAGGGATGTCTATCGGTCCGATTCAATTTAATTTTGGTTAAAAAAATTTAATCAGATTGGATCGAACCGGATCGTTTGAAACGATTTTAATTAATACAAATTGGACCGAATTGTTTGATTTATAAAACCATTCAGTCAAGTTCGATCTGGTTCGATTTCTAATTTGGTTAAATTTTTTGACACCTTTAATGAAAAATAATATGAAAATTTTAATATATTATTAAACCGGTTAAGCCCGATTCGATCGATTTAAAAATTAATATAAATCGAAATCAGATCATTTGATTTGTAAAACCATTCGACTCGATCCAATTCAATCCAACTTTACAATTTGGTTCGATCCGAACAAGTTTATGGACACCCCTACTCGATACTAGCTGCAAATATTCAATCCCCTTAGATTTTAGACTCTTAAATTTAATAGAATGAAACCAAAAATATCGTGACTTTTTTAAGTCTAAAAATATTTTGATAATGATTTCAGCAACATGACTTGTTACTTTGATACAAAGAATAATCTATTCACCTATTATATTCTTCACAAATTATATAATTCGAACTTGTAACTTAAAACTTAAAAGAATTCTTGCCACCAAATATGTAAAACCAACAAATCTCCTCTCATAATTTCAGGATTTTTTTTTTTTTGCACATGAACATCCATACCACACACGTGCTTCACATTCATACAAAATCACGTAAATCTTCCAACAAAAAATGTTACAGAAATGATGTATATACAAAAAGCAATTATCTTCAATTTTCTGTTAACTGTTTCCCTTTCTCTGATAGAAAAAGGGTAGTTATATCTCAACAAAATTGCCATGTATTATGGTTATACTGCACCAAATAGCTAGAACATCAGAACAGATGAAACAACCCCTAATAAGAGATCTATGAAGTAGGTGCATCTCATACTGCACCCAATAGCCAGAACATCACAATAGATGAAACAGCAAGTAGGAACCATGAGATAAAGGCCAAAGTTACAGACACTTGGAACTTCTCGCATGCAAGATATGGTGGTGAGTTGCAGTAATCTAAATCTTTCGAATAGAGAACTGTTACCCCAGCTGATGAAGATGCAGCTGCGAGTGATAGAATAGAAGTCACCTGCATTTCGTTATCAGGCACACAAATGAGTAATTATATCAAATAACCTCTAACATCTAAAGTGCTTTCGCATAACAACAAAAATGGTCAACAATGCCAGAATATCAGAACTTGGTGTTATAATTCTGAGCAGAAGGATTACAGCCCATAACCACAACTTTCAAACTCTATTATGTGTCACTAAAATGCATAACCATCAATAAAATCATATATTTCGAGATTGGCTACATAAAACTCTAACTGCCTGCATTTCATATATAGGGAATCATCAGTATATCATATCTGCATTTGAAAATAATCATGATCAAGTCGAAGCTTAAACTTCAAAGATCTCACCTTGGATTATGAGTAGACTTAATAACATATATATCATGTATAGTGTATATATATTTATATATAAAGAACAATCTATCGGCTAGAATTTCTTTCAAATGATGACGACGAGCTATTAAAATTTCATGTCTAGAAGAGACTTGCCATCTTTGTTATTACTATGATCATAATTAGTTTGATTCATGCATAGTATTTTTTTCTTTTCAAGAGTATTTGTTTCCAATACTTGGGGCCATGACAGACAACATACTCTAGGCTAAATCTGAATTGTCTTTCTCTAATACACTAGTAGTTTGTACATGAGGCAAGACACTGTTCTTAAAAAGTGCTTTGTTTTGCTTCTTTGGTCCAGCTGCACCAGTCAATCAACAACATACCCAAGTCCCACCTATGAGAAATATAGATAAAATAGTATTAAGGATTCTTCCTCCTTTGGTATTTTCTCCTTCATGATTGATAGAGGTATACATTTCTACGTTAGTGAATAGCTTAAGCAGCTGTAATTGCATAACTCCAACTTTGAACACTTTTACTGGTTTAACAATTTCGTTCAATGAGCAATGATGCAAAACTTGTGAGTTTAAAATGCATAAAGATCCCTCATGATTCTCAGTACAATAACAAGCATGCATATACAAATATTTCTCAATGAAGTCTAGAGAAACTTACCCAATCACCAACAACAAACAGGCTCACTAGTATAGGATTGCACAGGTTTCTCTTTGACCTCAAAGCATGTAAATCAAGACATGCAAGTCCAAAACTCCAGAGTACTTGAAGTCCCATAGCTGCAATTAAATAGCTGGACAAATAAATGAAATTACAAACACTATATTTTCAAAGCAGATTATTTGTATTAAACTTTCACAGCAGAGCCAAAGAAAATTGACGATAAACTAACTCATAATAAATCATTAATTGCAGCACAATTGAAAAAAGTACAAATAAAAAAGAATCACAATGTGTAGCCTACACAATCCCATCAGTAGATCAAGAGACAAATGTTGCATAAGTATACGCTGTCTGCATGCATGTGAAAATAAATGTCGAATCTGATGCATAAATATCTTCAAGTTACTTCCATGGATTGGGAAACTGATTAGGTAAAGTTCTATTGACGGAACACGTGTAGAGGAATTGAGCTACAAAAGAGAATAGAAAGAACAGGCAAGTAGAGAAATTAAAAAACTTAATAAAAAATGAAGTAGAGCTGTACAAGAGAACTTTTAGCATTTGAGCTAAACCAAGATCCACTTCCTACTTCTCTGATCCCTCGAAAAGGAGAAGAAATACCTTAAATGTATTTAATTAAAAGGGTAAGCTAAAATGCAACAAAAGACATTACTACTCAGAGCACAGTAGGAAATCCCAGCCCCATAAGTGACAGGAAGTAAATTGACCCATTTATTCTCCTGCCAAAAGAATTAATAGTTCGGGTTGCCTGGTACAATTCTGCAAAGAAACCATTATAAATTGGACACAAGCATCATAGAGATAATGTGCAAATGAAGAAGAACGACTATCATGTTAAGATTCTAAAAGCTGTTAAGAATGAGAATTGCACTAAAAAAAGATTCCTGATAAGAAATCCCAAGTGCAGGTTTAATAGGGAAACCAGGTCTCATGTTCTAGCATCATTTTCCTTTTGTTTTGAAAACTTCTCCAACGTTTTTATCCAAAAATACTATGGACTAACTACAAAGCTCAAACATACCACTGAAAGTGAAGCCAAACATTGCTGGAGACAATTCTTTCCAAGCGAAAGTGAGAATGAGGGCATAGCCAAAGCATGAACACATGCTTCCAGTAATGAATTATCTATGAGACACCACAATGAAGGCCTAGAGTTGCCAAAAGACTTTATTTTTCTAAACAGAGTAGCCAGCACTCTCACTTGTAGTCTTAAACAAACCCTGAGAGATATGTTATGTTTGGGGAGAAAGACAGTTCATCACATTACAAGTAAGAATGGATCCTAATGGAAAAAATGTACATTCGAATATAAAGGTCTTTGACTTATCCTTCATTGCTTGTTGCTATTGAGTTGATGGTTCAATTTGTCCCCAGTTAACTAAATAAGCAACAAAATACTTTATTCCTGATATTTACAGACAGCAGCAATAACCCATATTGCATTTTTTATATAATTCATAATTCAAACAGATCAAAATCCCAATATGATAAGTCATTAAGCATTATTATTTTTTTTTGGCACTGATTAAGCATTACTATTGCTCTAAAGGAGCAAATCGAACCCCAGACCAAATTGATGATATTGAAACCGTAAGGCAGAATAGTTTTGTTATAAAATATTAATACTGATAATCAATCACATCAATTCCATTCAAGCAAGTAGAACAATAATAATAACAGTAATAAATAAAAACCCAGAAAAGTGAAAGGAAAACAATCTGTGGAAAAAGACACAACTCATAAAATTCTAAAGAAGAAAAGGACGAAAAGAGACAATGAGAGGATGGGTATTTACCAAAAGGCAGTGGAGGTGAAAAAATCATGAGCAGTGACCATTACCCCAATTGAAGCAGCAGCAAAAGCGCACTGCCCAATTCTGAGAGCCAGCCCACTCATCTTCCCTGGGCTCCCAAATAACTCCTTCATCTCTTCCCTTACCTTCTGCCCTTCTCTCAGATCTCCCTCGCTTTCAAAATAGATAACTTTATCCTTTATAAGATGCCACTTAATTTGAAGAACCCATTTTTTTTGTTAAGTTTCAGTTGTGAGAATCTCATAGATTCATGTGCGGGTGAAATGGAAAATCCTTGACACCCAAATGAGAATGTTCCAATTTCAGCCGACCATCAGTGATATAAACTTTCATTTCCTCCATTGAAATTACTCTCCTCTCCCCTTTATTTCCTAAACATAATTTTTATCTCTATTTAAACTTTTTTTAACACAAAGATAAATACATTATAGATTGAAATGTGTCGTTATAATTCTACTAATTATTGAAATATAGATTAAAACTTTAAAAAATTTAAAAATATCACGTGAATAATTTTTGAATTAATATTTATTTTTAAATTAATTATTACTTATTTAAATTTAAATTTTTAATTTTTAATTAATTTTAAAAAATATAAATATATGTATTCATATATTCTACTGATATTTTTTTAATTTTTGATTATTTTTTAATAATTAATAGATCTATAATATTTAATACAAAAATTAATACATTTTTATTAAAGAATTATTGTCACCATTTTTTGCATATTATTTTATTACCAAAAGAATAATTATAACTTAATCCCACTATCCCACGTATGTACATCAGTAGGGAACACTTTGAGATTTTACGATTTTTTTGTGTGATATTATACGATAATTAGTTGTGATAGATTAACGAGACATTTCGGTTTTAGATCTTACTTTAAAATTCATGTATTATAATTTAAAAACAATAGATGTTTTTTTATTTTTTAAATAACGGTTATAAATTTATATATTATTATATTATAAAATAATTAATAAAACATTGTATACTTTTATTAAAAATATTAATTTAAGTATTTAAATGTGAAATGGGTTCAAATTTAGAAAACAGTATAGCATTGTTTTTAGGTTTATTTTTATATTTTTATAATTTTATCAACGATTTTCAGTCGGTAATTCCAAGCTAAAATCTTTGTTTTTATTTATTATTTATTTATAAAATAACATATTTAATGCTTTCAATTTCAATTAATTTAAGTTAAAAACAAAATTTCACATTTTTAGTCCATCCTTATCAACCAAAATTATATAATTATTTATAATACACTATTTTTTATTTAAAATATAAACATACGTCAACATGTTACTTTTTTGTCAATTCTATGTTATAATTACATTGAGCTTAAATGTCTTAAATTTTAAAATAAAATGATTAATCGTGTCTTGCTAATTAAGGGTGTCTATAGTCTAATTCGATCTGATTTTGAATAAAAATATTTAATCAAATTAGATTGTTTATATTGTTTAAATCAGATCGAATCGTTTAACTATTTAAAATGTTATAACCAAATAATTTGATCTAATTTAATTAACGGTTTTGAATCTCCTATTTCCTAAACCATTCTCTTTTTTATTTTCTTTTTTTCGTTCATTAAAAAACTTGAAAATTTATACCTTAAGAAATTTCTTGTATGGTGTAACTATCAAAGTAATAAAGAAGGAAATAAATAATATAAAGATGAGTCTTTTTGAGTTTAGGATGCACCAAAAGACTTAGTAAAAACAATCCAAGAAGTTCTATAAGAATTACATTACATAATGAAAAGATCTTACGGAAAGCTCTTATGTACTTTTATGGAACCATCATCTTGACTATATAACTCAGATTCTACAACCTAAAACATAACAAAACATCAATTTGAAACTTTAATTTTTATATTTAACATTGGATTGAATTAATTGAGTTTTAATTAAATAGAAAGAAAATAAAAACACTTTCTTAACAATAAAGATTTTCTTTTGGAAATCTTGCGATCATATAAATACAATGAACATGAAAAGAGAAATGAGATCAATCAAGACTCGATTCTGTCCCTTGAAACTTATAAGACCAATATTCTAAGAATTGAAACTGAGGATTGCAACGACATAAATACAGATTTAGACTCAACTACCTGGAATAACATAAGACATTGGACACTTGAGCTTCATGTAAAGTTTGAAATGGTTATGCATATGCTTGGAGGTCCACAAGGTATATCTATGTTTATTAGCAACTTTGCATCTAATCAAAATATAAATAGTTTGATAGCTTCCACAGGACGTTAGGCGACGTAAGACGAGGTCGATTGGTGCCTAGTTGGTGGTGGAGTGCTGGAGATGACAACGACAGCGGCAGTAAGGATATTGTGAAGATTTTAGCTTATGGTTTCAAGAACTACGTGAGGATTGATGATAATTTTAAGAGGGGAAGTGAAAGTGTTCCTTTTATATTCGCTAAATTATTTTAATTATTTATTAAAATTGGTCTAGTTCAATCGGTTTAAAATTTTATATAATCAAACGGGACCATTTGAAAATCGGTTTCACTTAATACAATTCAGATCAGATCATTTTATTTATAAAATTATTCAGTCTGATCTAATTCAGTCGAATTTTTTTATTTAATTCAATCTAGTTCGATTTTGAACACCCCTATTACTAATAACAAAGGGACCAATGTATTTATTTTTATTTTATAAGAACAAAAGACATATATATTACCCTTTTTATACTTACTTAATGTAATTAATTTTAAGTGATTAAAATTTAAAATTTTAAAATTAAAATACAATTAAATTTATTTTAGCGAATATTATTTTCATATATCTCTTATTAAATTATTTATTTAATAAAAATTAACAATACATAGTCCCATAACTTTACTAAATTTTGCATTTTATTTTCTTAATTTTTTTCATATTTGATCCTAAATTTTTATTTATTACAAATTTTATCCAAAATAAAAATAAGTTTGAAATTTTATTATGGAAATAATTTAAGAGGTTAGAATTACAATTTTTTTATAATTTAATTTGTTATTTTTTAACTTAAATATATTTAATTTTTTAATTAAATTTGTAAAAATTTAAAAGTTAATAAAAATGACCAAATATAAATTTTTCTTTTAGTTTAATATTTCTCCTACAGAAATTCCATATATAATGTCGGCGGTCGACGGTCGGCGCATACTATACAAAACCTAAACTAAGATTTATTTGTCTCGTTAAACCCTAAACCCAAACCCTCTTGTTCTCACTGAGAAAATGGCCTTCATTTCCATCATTCGTAAATCGGCCTCCTCTTTGGCCCCAATGGCCAGTCGAGTTGTCCGATCCCAGAGGAATTACCACTCTGCTTTGTTTGCCTCTCGAAGCCACGCTTATATTGCCCAGAAGCACTCTCTTGTGAGATATCTGATTCCGACCCTTCACTACTCCACTGCACCAAAGAAACATAGCTCGGAAGAGTCTCTTCTTGGGATCATTGAGTCAGAAATCAAATGCGCAATGGAGACCGATGATCACGATCAGGTAAAGTTTCTTCTTTGGTTTTGCTTTAAGTCTGCCTTGTAGGTTGTTCATTTTCTTGATTAGACTGTCATTTTTTTATGTTTAGATGTCAAACCCACCTCAATTAAAGGAGAAAAATTGGTTTTGTTATTTGCTATATTTTTGGTTTTGAATAAAGTTCGTAGTGCTCTGTTCTGCATCAATCCGTGTTCTTTAAGCTATATATTTATTTCTCTTGATATTCAAATTTTTCGCGGATTTTCTTGTTTAATCTTTCAACTAAAGATTTATATACAGCGAATGCCTTTCGTTCTGTTAAAAATTTATAAGGATAAAAAAAATTAAAATAAAAATGGCTCTATTGTTTTGGTTTGCAAGCTTAGATGATCTTGAGAATATCTTAGTATCATAAGGTTTTTATTTATCAAATTTCTTGACATGATGCTGCATTGTTGTAGCAAGATAATAGTTCTTTATTTTCTGTTAGGTTGAAGGGATTCCAAGTGGTTTTCCTTTTGAAATCCAAGATAATCCTGGGATGCAAACGGTAACTCTCAAAAGAATTTATCAAGGCGAAGACATACAAGTTGAAGTTCACATGCCTGATTTAGTTACCGGTGATAATGATGACGACGATGCAGACGATGATAATGAAAAGGCTAATCAGTCTAGCATCCCTCTAATTGTCAATGTCTCTAAGAGGGGTGGACCTGCTCTAGAGTTCAGTTGCACTGCTTATCCTGATGAGATTGCAATAGACAGTTTGGTAGTAAAAAATCCCGAAAATTCTGAGGATCAAATTGCGTACGAGGGGCCCGATTTCAAGTAAGTCTATATTGAATATGTGTTCTCTCTTTTTGGGTTAATTTTGTTTTATATCTACAATGTAAGGAACAATTTACAAAAATGTCCAAAATGTTCAAAATGTTTACTTTGGTGCAATCATGCCCACGAGTAACAATAAAAATGGCCTAATTTTAGACATAATTATATCATTATTCATACATTATGTGCACAAGTACAACTTTAAAATACACATTATTGGGCATGTTTTTATAGTTATTTATACATTGTAGGTATAATTGCTACAAAGTAAATGTTTTGGATATTTTTGCATATTGTTCCATACAGTGGGCATAAAACATAATTAACTCTTTATTTTTTTTGGTTGCATACTCTGTTGTCTTGATAGTTTATCTTTCATAGTTCCACTCAATATTACGTTTTGGTTACTTACAATTTTTATATTTGTCTTCTCCAGTGATTTGGATGAAAACCTGCAGAAAGCTTTCCACAAATATTTGGAGATCAGAGGAATAAAGCCCAGCACAACAAATTTCTTGCACGAGTACATGATCAACAAGGACAGTAAAGAATACTTACTGTGGTTGAAGAAAGTTAAGAAGTTCGTTGAAGCTTAAACTTCTACAAGCCCTTTCTTTCGATTTATTTTCTTTTACCTCTTCAAGTTTCAAGTCTCAGATAAAATTACTTTGCCGTATAAAATTGATTTGGTAGAACAGCTACGATGAAATAGTTGGTAGAGTAAGGGTTTTTTCCATTGTACCTCCGTTTAGTCTCATGACGCTATATGATGTACTAATAAGATTTGTGAAGCTTATTATCGTCAGCTTGAAACTGTGATGAGTTGAGCATATCAAATAGATGCTTTTTTGTAGTGAGGTTTTGTATGAACAATTTTCTTCTACCTTTATATCTTGGGTATTGCTCTGTTGACCGTTATTGTGAAGTGATAGTTGTCAGTAATATGCTTAAATTATTTCAGTACTCCCTAAAATTGAAATTCTTTTGTTAACAATCCTCATACACAATGCCCAAGAATGTATTATGATTCATAACATGACATTCATGTCATTATAATGTTGCAGAATGGGGTACGCATCAAATTATAGTTGGAGATATCTTACATCAATCATTCAGAGAAATTTGTCAGGTCACTGCTTGTTAAGCTAAGCTATATATGGTAGATTACTAACCTGAATGTGAGCAGTGTGGACTTGTGTTCTTAAGACGGTATTTTGGAAGCATAATTCCAAGAATATTTTGACATGTTCATAACTGTTTCAACTTCAACCGAATGTGTTCAAGTCGCTAACCTCCGATTTCAAGTTTGCTTACTTGTGTTTATGTAAACTTTATTCATTTTAATGTTATATGCATCAAATCATCACAAAAATGATTTTCCTTCAATTAATGTGTACTATTCTGATTCTACGGTTGAGAACATTTTAAACCCTCAAAAAAACAATCACTTTGACTAGAGCCGATATTGTGGGCTGGTTTTTTAACGTTGGGCAAACAGGGAGCTTTCTAAAAAATTAGAAAACGGAAGTAACAAGCTAAGAGAAAGGGGGAAATTACACTGAATTTTTCATTATAAGATGAGCTACAGAGATGTTTAACTTGCTTAGTACAACGTTACAGTAAAATAGCTAACATATTATTTGCTCTACCAATATCTTCTCCTGCAAATAATACCTCAAGAGAGAAGGGAAACGACATTGAATATTTAATGATTGTTTTGACAGGATTACGATTCAACTAGCAGGTTCTTGTGTGTATAAACCACACCTTTGTCGCCATCCACCACCTGTCCATTTCCACGGAGGATCCTAGGATTACAACAATGAAGAGCGAGGTGTTAGTTGTGCTTGCTATATGACATATAATAAGTTTTGCTTTGGAATACAATGGTCATCTATGGTGTTGCATACTTGTATAATTGTCCTTTGAACTATTACACGAACATTTTCAACAATACAAATACTTTATGAACATGTAACTCAACAGTCGACGTGTTTCAAGAAATTTTTTATTTTCCTACTACATTCTACTAATAACCATTACTTTTGTTCTGTAGTGTTTCATCGTAAGTTAGACAAACAAATGTTACTTAATAGTTACTTGAAACTTTCTAATATGCCGAGATTTGTAATTCAGTGAGATAAACTTTCTAGGACTTCCACGTATCAATGACTTCTATAAAAACAAAATCTCTCTTATCAAAGAGGTAATGGATTGGAGTGAAAAACATGTGAATTTTCAAGTTTTATTATGCAAAAATAGGAAAAGGATGTTGGTTACTACCATCTAGTTGTTAACAATCCCTCAACTCCTACAGGTCCTCGGGCATGAATCCGACTTGTGCTTATCCCAACCTGTTGGGCAAATTGAAGAGAAACACATAAATTAGAAGTGTCCACCAGGTTGTCTAAATTCATAAAGCTTTATGAACAACACCATACCTCTGCACCTAGTCCAAATCGCGCACCATCACAAAATCTGGTGCTTGCATTGTGGAAAACAGCCGCACTGCCAATGTAATGGCAAATAAGATTCAATTAGTGTCTTATTTTGACACGTGACACAAGCATCAGAGAATAAAGATTGAAATGTCCAACCAAATCACTGTCTCATTAAACTTGGATAACAAAAGAAAACAAAGAAGGCTTTTATAATGGCAATAAAACAAGTCAACAACAAGATATGAAAATCAGACAAGGTAAGTGTTACTACCTGTCAACTTGATGCAGGAAAATTTCAGTAACTTCTTCGTCTTCTGCAAGGATGCAGTCAGTGTGTGCACTACATAGAAAAGGGAAAATAAGGACAAGAAAACGAAGCGAATAGAAATGTAGCAGTTTTAAGTGTTTTTGGACACAACGCAGTGATCTGACAATATACAGCCAGAACCAGGTTATATATTTTACAGCATGTGGAACCAAGTTGGAAGAAAGAAAGAGAAATTACTGATAATCAACATGCTTATCCTAAATGTTAAGCTAATATACCTCCCATGTTGATGTATATGATCAATGGCAGAAGTAACATCATCTACAAACTCCACGGTGCATGCCAATGAGGTGTACTCGTGATGAAATGAATGTGCCTCTGGAAAGTTCAGCGAGGAACTAGCTCTTGGTCCGCCATACAAGGTCACACCTGTGAAATGATATACACTTTAGCAACTTTAACAACATTTCACCAAATAGTTTCTTTCTAATGCCTGCATAAAAATAGAATAAATTTTATATAATTGCACAAATTTAGTAACTTGCAATGCTCAATTCCTATAATTTCTCTCCACCTGAATTATTACTTTTTCCACAGACAAGAAATCTGTAAGATGCCCGATAAAAAAAAGATTAGTTAGACATAGTACCAACACCAAAACAGCATTTTCAAGATTTCAGTTTGTTTCACGATTGAACAATTGAAAAATAAATATGGGATGTATGTTATGGCATCTAAAGGAAATCCCAGGCTTTCAGACACAGATGTCAGTTTCTTTTATGAAAAAGAGACAAGCCAACAAGAAGGTACAACCGTACAATACTTTTATACAAAATGAAGAGCAAATACATTAATCTTGACCTTGGAAATTATAAGAGAGGATTTGACTATAAAGACCTTTACGCTTTCAGGAAGATTTTAGAATACTCAAAAGCTTTGTATGTGAGAAACATACCTTCAGCGCGAAGATCAACAATTAGTTCATTGAGCCTATTGTCATGCATTAAGTCTTTATGAACAAGAAGTGTTTCCTGAGAATAGAAAAGACAAAATTAAGGAGCCAAGCTAAATTATCAATAGATAACATATACATAAAAAAAATTGAATGTGAACTTCCACAAGAATTGTCAACAATGCAAAGAGAATCAACAATGTTGAATATAGTATACCATTGCATTACAGGCTGCTGGATAGTCTATTTTTGAGTCCAAAACTATCCGCTTTGCCATATCCATGTTAGCAGATTTATCAACATACACATGACATATTCCATCTGAGGGGGAAACAATGTGCATGCTTGTTAATTGAAAAATGAATATCACTAGATGAAAGAAGCTGCAGAAAGTATAAAACTAAATTGCCAAGTATATAATATCTTACCAGCGTGACCCAGAACGGGAATCTTGGTTGAATTCTTGATTTGTGAAACCAGCTTATTGCTGCCTCTTGGAATTACAAGATCAATCACATCATCTAACTGGCATAAAATATCAACCTTTAGTTTTAAGAACATCATTTTATTTTATCATTTAAGTTTAGACATAAGCAAATAGATTACTATTCTTAGTTCACCTTTAGCAGATCAGGAATCTCTTCTCTTGAAGTCACAAGTCCAATTAGTTTTCCGCCAACACTATCTGGAATGGCTCCAGTTATGATCTACAAATTTTTTAAGAAGTGTTACCAAAAGGGACATTTCTGTAGTATGAAGTATGAACGTAATAAAATTGCATGATACATTCGAGAAAGTTCTGATAGAATACTTGAATTGAAGTAAACAAACCTTGTGCAGAACTGCATTAGATCGCCTAGCCTCTTTTCCTCCTTTCAAAAGAAGTCCATTTCCACTTCGTATAGCTAATGAAGCTATCTATTGAAATCACTCGCAAAGTCATGCCAATGATAAGAATTGAGAAAGATAACCCAGGTTTGGAAGAACATAAACAAAAATGCAGTTTAACAAAGTATAGAGCTGCAAACAAGTCCCAATTCAACTTATAGAAAGATATGAAAGATTTGGCGTGTCCTATCCAATTTCCCTTGCAAAGAAAAAGTTACATCGCAAGCATAACATAACATGATATAAAACACAAATACAAATACATTGGATTCTATAAGAGTGCTTGCTAATTATCCAATCTAGAGGCATTTACCTGTACTAAAGCATCAGGACGAGATTCAAAAACAATCAAGAGAACACCCAAAGGACTTGAAGTTTTCTCTAAGACAAGTCCATCCGCAAGCTATAAGAAAAGTAGTAATGAGACATTCAGCGATCACCATGACAACAAATTTACAGCTATTTATGTTTGTAATTATTCTGAAATAGTTATCCTGTACTTTTTTCCCTTACCTCAATTCTCTTCAGAAGACGTCGAATTGGATCTTCCATGTTGGCAAGTGTGCGAATAGAGCTTGCAAGATTTTTAATCTGTTTGGTATTAAATATTAATAGTATTTCAGAGAAGAATAGTGGAGCTGGACATCACTTCTAATGAGATGAAAGGAAAATGAGGACCATTATCCATGAGTACCACATTTTTATACAAGAATGCTGGTCTGGATCAAAATGAAGACCATGTATTCAAGACAACAATGGATTTAATATGTCAGATTTACCTTTCCGGGTTTTAGAGCCAGCCGAGATATCAACGATTTCTCATATCCTTCCTGCTGTGCAGCAGCAACATCAGCTTCATTTTCAGCACTGATCATTTTTTCATTTGCTTCTACGGCATCAGCTAAGTCAAGCAAAATCTTTTTCCTTTCTTGTGAAGATAAAGTCTGTGAAAGTTACAAAGAAAATCAAGCAGGTAAATAAAAATATAAACTTTGACCCAGTTAGTCTCTTAACAAATGCTTACAAATCAAAGATAGATGGGGAAAAATACTCATCACTATAGATGGGCGAGGGGACGGCCGGGGATGTCCACCGGTCCGGTCCGATTTTCGGTTTGGTTCGATTTTTGGACACCTTTAATGAAAAATAATGTGAAAATTTTAATATATTATTAAACAAGTCCGGTCCGGTTTGATCGGTTTAAAAATTAATACAAACCAGACCGAACCGTTTGAAAACGATTTTAACTAATACAAACCGAACCAGACCGTTTGAAAAACGGTTTTATATAATACAAACCGATCCGGACCGATTTATGGACATCCCTAACGTTAATAATCATAACCATACTACACCAGTTACAAGTACATTCGGTTAATGACCATCAGTTATGAGACGATAACAGTTTTTCTACGTTTTAATCACATTTCTTATTTTTTAACATTTATTTTAAAAAATTAAATATTAACTTAATTCTTATTTTATCATTTAAAATATTGACATTAATTTTCATTTTTTAACTATTTAGCATATATTTTTAAGTAAAATAAAAAAACACAAAGAAAGAATAAATAAAATTTAATCTAATCATACAAAACATTGTATGTTTTATTATTAAAATTATATTTTTCTATGTAATTATATATATATATATATATATATAAATAATAATATTAATATATGTTCGGTTTCGATTAGGCACAATTTCGATATTTCAATAACCATCTCTGTCCCACGCCTTTTCGGTTGCGATTATTTTTAGGAAAAAACCATCGGATTTTCACAGATAACCACAATTTTAGTTATCCACGGTTAAAATGTCAATCCCTACTCATCACATGAAAATATTAACTTCAGCATATGAATATATACCTGAAGCCTTCTGGAACTTTCCCTGGCTGCAACTGCCATCTCACGTGCACCAGTTTCTTTTAGTTGAACCCACAAATGTGCATCTTGATGGAATAGGGTACCAATACGCTGTCCTTGGAGGACTTTAATTATATTTGCAGCAGCAAATCCACTTCAAAAGGACAAAACAAACAGATCAATGCAGCGGCCTACTACTAACAGTTAATATTTCATTAGATATTTAAACTTAGAAGCTGAGATGATGTCTTTTCAAGAGGAAGAGCAGAGAAAGAAGCAGATATGTACAGGCCCAATTCTCTATCATGGTTCCACCCCCTCAATGAACTCTACAAATTTTAGAACAATTAACATCTCTAGGAACTCAGCAAGGTTTCTTCCAATCCCTGCCCTAAATAGTTGATATTTGAAATCTGATACAACTTTATCTTAAGCTAGTAGTAAAATAGAAGTATATGCTACATGGTGTGAATACCTGGTAATAACAACTGGAATTCCAGCATAACAAGCATTGACAGCAGCTTTCACTTTTGCAGTCATACCCCCTCTTCCGACTCTAGATTTGTCTCCAAATGTGACTTCATGCTGATGTTTTTCCTTAATGTATGTATGGATAAGCTTTGATTTTGGATCACTTGGTGGGCCACTGTACAGACCATCTACATCACTCAACAGAACAAGAAGACCAGCCTTTAGCTCTAAAGCCAGTAGAGCTGCCAAACTATCATTATCCCAAAATATGCCAGAAGAATCCTGTAAAATGTAACCAAATTGAATATGAACGTTGAAATGATAAAGGACAGAGTTCAAGGATAAAATCTATGAATGACTTTTATCCTAGGATATGAATTCCAACAAGATCAGAAAAAGCCAAGGAAAAATCGGCTACCTGTCAACTAAAGGTAATATGCAATGATCATATCTAGAAAGGCTTGTGACAAAAAGCCAAATATTGGTGCATAAACTCAATCTATTAAAGGATTTGATTCCATTAATCCTTCACCATGTAAGAATAAGAATTTTCATGAATGAGTAACTTGACAGATTTTGTGGAGACAAATTGTTAGAAAAACTCCTTCATAGCCCAGGGAAAAACATGTCAGAATGGACATATAACAATTAAATATGGTGAAATAGGGAAAAAAAAATACCCTCTTTTATATGATCCAGTAATTCTCATAGTTTTCACTTTTCACCTCACATCTAGAAAAAAACATGTTTTTATGTTATAAAAAAGTATATATACCACATTTTTTAACGTGCGAAGAACATATATTTTTTACGTTATACGAATAAACATACGTGCAGCATGGAGGGAACTTAAAATTAAAATTCTATTTGTAAATGCAATGCAATTAAACCAAAAACATTTCTAAAATTAGATTATTTTTTTACACATTGTGTATTCCCATCTTTTTTATATAAACTTTTTTGAGTTGAAATTTTATAGTAGTTTTGTTTTTCAAAAGTTTCCATACTAAATAACTTTAAATAAAATAATTAAGAGAAGTCAGTCAAGTCCAATAGATGAAGTGTTAGTATGCGTTCAGTCCCCTGGATTCTAAAAAGTGTTTTCTATTCCGTAATTTTGAGAAAAAATTTATTTTAATTATTTTTCTATTATAATATTATTTTTCCTATCCAATGATTAAAACTCAAGCATTTAAGGTAAAGTGACAGTTAATACAAATTTTTTTTGTAATATTTGTTGATTGTCACTATTTTATTTTAATATATTATTGGTATTTATTTTTTGAAAAACAAAATATATATTTAAATAATTTTTTATTAAAATATTATTATTCTTGATTTATTTCTTAAAAACTTTATATAAATTTCACGTTTTAATTATATGACAAAAAATTAATATTTTAATAAAAAATTACTAAAATAATACTATTTGTTCTTAATTGGTCCATTTTATCAAAATAATAGGTTAAACCAACTTCAAAAATCAAACGATTAGTAAGACCCCTCTCCTAATAATTAATAACTAGATTTTCCATAGTAGTGGTATTAGGTGTAAGATTTATCTTCAGATCTAATTAAACATTTTTGAACGGTTTAAGAATGTATCCTGGTATTCCTTGTCCATAGTAAATAATCAAACTAAGCAACTTCTTCTATTTTCTCAAGTTTTGCCAGGTGGCAAAAAGGTCAACATATTCAGACATAAATCGCATAATATTCCTAATAAAGATGCTCGGAGAAAGACGAGTAGCATACCTCGTAAGGAGCTTTTCTAGTACTCACTGCATCGTTTTCATTGAATATAGGAACGACCTTCAAAGCTAAAAAAGTTTTAACAGTTTCACTCAGTTGCCTTCTAAAATCTTTATCCCTAAAATCTTGATCCGTTACAAGAAGCTGAGCTGATGTGACATCCAGCTGCAAGTAAAGAAGATAGAAAAGAGAGTAAACTAAATAAATGGTACGAAAACAAAAGGAACGATGACTTCTAAGAACACACAAGCCCATGTTGATCAGGAAAAAAAATTAAATTAAATAAATTGCTACATGCTAAAAATCAGATAAACAGTAAAAGACCATAACCACCTGACTAAACAATGAGTCATACAGAGCCATAAGACAATTTTGTCCAACAGCAGCACATGCCTTGCCATCAATTTCAACTTGTGGTTTTTGAAGATCAGCAAAACTGCAAAAACGTAATAACAAATCATTATAGAAATTTCAAAAAATACCCTTTAGAAACATATTTTTGTATATTAGGTGGTCTAATAATGTTTAAAGAGGCAGCGATTTTGATCATCCAGGGCATGATAGAAACCTGCTGTTAACCAATCTCCTGTATCTAAGCCTTTGGCGACCAAGGCCAACAGCACCTGATGACACCAAAATGATCTCATATCCTTGAGAGCTCAATTCCTTAATCTGCATTTCATTTTAAAATTTAATGTATGACGTTTAACATCTTAATCTTACTCTGTTAAAATAACAAGCAAGCTTAGTAAAGCAATCCTCCAAATTTTACATGCAATAATTGCGAATAATATATCATACCTGCTCACAAAGTTGTCCTAACCTTCCAAGTGCTAATCGTCCATCACCTCGAGTAACAACTGCTGTCCCAACCTTCAACAAATGAAATCACCGAGAACAAATTAGTCAAAAGCAACATCTCCTAATTAATAGAAATCTTACCTACCATATGTTATATGGTCAATTAGTGACAGTCTTCAATCTCGTCCATACTCCTTACATTTTTTTTTTCATTTTTATAAAAATAAGGCTATGATGTATACTTCCACCACCTATCAATATCCTATTGCATGCAAGATTCTCTCCCTACATCTATGGATCAACGGGCCATATTGACTTTTATTCATAGCAAAAAAAAGGGGCGATATTGAAATTTTCACATTTGGATGAGTTTTTATGTTTTTTAGTTTTTCCAAATGTGGTTGCCAAAGAAGAGGAAATGGTTAAGGGAAAAAAAAAACACTAGGCACATATACGCATTTTCCTCCCGGACACTCAAAAATTTTCCTCCTTTTCGATGCCTTCAATAACCAGACATTAGAAAGTACTACAAAGAACCAGTTTATTTCATCACGTAACACTGATGGATTGTTGATTAAAAGAACAAAACTACAACTTAAAACTGCCAAGAAATTTTAAATAAACCATAAAACATAGTAAAGCGGGAGAGTTTTTATAAAATGCTCAAAAATAAATTATATTTTGGGTGCTGAATTGTTAAAAGCTCAAATTTTAATTTCTACAAAAATTTCTTCGCAATCGAAAATAAAAACTAACAGTACGATCACAATATGATCAAGTATATAACCCTTTTTTTGGCTTCAAAGCTGGTCATTTTCCAATAACTTGAAAAA
Organism: Hippophae gyantsensis; assembly: GCA_030763125.1. Lineage (NCBI taxonomy): Eukaryota > Viridiplantae > Streptophyta > Magnoliopsida > Rosales > Elaeagnaceae > Hippophae > Hippophae gyantsensis. The sequence goes on from CM061033.1 coordinate 53,374,001, forward strand.
GGGCTTAATTTACATAGAAATGTAGTGCTTGAACGATGTTAAAACACCATTTTCATAAGAGAAATTATCACAAAGAAGAAGAAAATAAATTAGAAAAATCGAAGAAGGATAGAAAGTTCTCTGCCTTGACGACGATGCGCTTAACGCCTTTGACGAAAACTCGAGAACGATCCATGTCTTCCATGTTTGACACAGTGAGTTGGGCCAAGCGAGTCCAATTATCCAACTTAATCTAAGAACGAGACGATACGAAGCCCGCGCTTTATATCGTACTAGGTAGCTGGTAAGAACGTTCGTGGAGACATTTAAATGATAATTATAATTTTTTTATTTTTTAATATTTATTTAAAAATATATTTAATTTATAAAATTAATTATTAATATAAATCTTACCCATTATATTATTTAAAATATAGTATTAATTTTAATATTTTAACAAACCAAAAATAAACTTCTAAGTTAATTTATATAATTTTTAAATGATTATTTAACAAAAATGATAAAATTAATATAAATATAAAATTTAAAATAATATTATAAATTACTTATAAAAAATTATAAATTTTCGTGTAGTATATTTTTTTGAATTATATTTATAAATTATGTGTGAATGTATGTAACTATTTAGTTGTTTAAAGAAATATCATACAAATTAAACAACTTATTTATAAAAAGCATAAGCTTAAGTCTTGATATTTTTGTACTTAAATAGTATGATTTTTTATAAATTGATTAATTTTTCTTAACTAGCAACAAATTATCTCAAAACTCATAAGTTTATTCAAATTACATAATCAAAAGACTAACTTTCTTTTTATAATTTCAATAAAATGAGATAAATATCACACTCACAACATCTCCGACAACCACTCCTGGTGATGTTATTAGAGCTCTAACAATCTTACCAATGTTATGATAACTACCACCGGTGACCTTATTAGAGCTTCAATAGTTGTAACATGTTACATATAAAGTTACATATGGTTGGTCATCGAAATTATAGTAAATGTAACATGTTACATCTAGTAGATCATTAGAACTAACATACTACATATAATGACATCCAGTAGATTGTTAGAATTAACAGGTTACATCGGTAAAGGTCGTCAAAACTTTAATGGGTCACCATCGATAATCGCTAAAATATTGATAGGTCATTAGAGATCTTGTGTGATCTAATCTTATTTTTATTTCATTAATTTTATTTAACAATGACATTTTGATATTTATATGTATAAAACTATGAGTTTTGCTAGTTTAGAAAAAAATGTTATTGGAATGAAAAACCTATTATATGAAAACAATATTCTCCATTGTAATTTTAATACTATCATTGCGTACAAATGATGCTTTAAAATCCAATTTTTAAATTTATTGATCTTTTCTATAATTTTATTGTTGTTGTTGTATGCATTTTTATTAAAAAATTATGCCTTAATAATCTACTTTTAAATAATATAGTCGTATCCACATAATCTCATAATAAATATAAAGTATTATGTAAAAAAAAGAGTAAAAATTTAAGTATTGATATTATCACAATACATCTTTTGATATTATTATTGTGTACATTTTTATTAAAAAATGATACTTTAAAAATCTACTAGTAAATATAAAGTGTCTTATACATAAAACAAAAAGTTTAATTCTTTGTATTATCACAATACATACTTTTGATATTATTATTATTATATGAGTAGATAAATGACATAATCATAATTACATAATCTCACGATAAGTATAAAATACACTATACAAAAAAATAAAAGTAAAAGTTTTAGTATTGATATTATCATAATATATAAAATTGATATTAATATTGTCTTTATTTTTATTAAAAAGTGATATTTTAAGAATATATTGATAAAATGTCATGTATAAAAAAAACTCAAGTATTTGTATTATCATAATGTATAATTTTGATATTATTATTAGTACATAAGTAGACAAATAACTTAGTCATAACCACATAATCTCATAATAAGTGTAATGTATAATATAAAAAAAAAGATAAAATTTTAAATATTAGTATTATCATAATACATAATTTTAATTTTATTAAAAAATTACACTTTAAAAATATATTAATAAGTGTAAAGTGCCAATATAAAAAGCAAATATTTAAGTATTTGTATTATCATAATATATAATTTTAATATTGTTAGTATATGAATAGATAAATAATATAATCATAACTATAAGTATAAAATATCTTATAAAAAATTTAAATATTGTTATTATTACAATACAAAATTTTAATAATATTATTATATATATTTTTCTTAAAAAATAGTACTTTAAAAATTTAATTTTATATATTATAATATAAATTTAATTTTATAATTAATAAAAAAAAATAAAAAAATAAAGAAAGAGAAGTAAGGCGATGACCATAACAAAAATTAAGTATCAATAACCCACGTTTTTTATATATGCTATAGATGTATAGATAAAAAAATTATTGTTGTATGGTTCTTTAGTGAACAATTTGAAAAAAAAAATCTCACATGGATTAGGAATCATAGTGAGTATTGTATTTTAAACTATAAATAAAACCACCTCTTCCACTTTGAAATTATCTCAAAAGTTGTATCTCTTCCTCTCTTTTGTTTGGATAATTGATTAGTTCAGTCTTATCCAATTAGTTATATTTTTGGAGTTCATCTAATTTGGAGATAATGGAAGTGTCAGTGACGCCCGATGACGTAAGTAACATTTATACTGAACCTTGTTAAATTTTAGTGTTTTTATTTTTTTACTTTAACATTTTATTTAATATCTGCTTTAGTTTCTTTTAGCATTATTTTTTCATGCTAGTTTGAGTTATATTCATTTAAATCATAATATTTATGAATAATAACTACTTAAAATAGAAAAAATATATCCAATTTTCCCAACAATTAGTATCAGAGCCGAAGGTTTCTACTTAGACATTTGTTTGTATTTCGTTTGTATGTTATTGGAATATAGTTTCTAGTTGTTTTAATTTTGAAGAAATGATGGAAGAAAAGTTCCTCTTAATCAAAGGCCGGTCATCCACATCATCTATAATGGGCAATACAATTGTGATGAATGCAAGATTCAATCGAGGGGAAAAAGATGATGGAGACTCAGACTGGTAGAAAGATTAATTATTTAAGGTCTGATAATGGAATTGAGTACACAAACAACCCATTTATGAAAGTTTATGAAGATTAAGGCATCGTGCGACACTTCACTATTTGAAAAACACCATAACAGAATGGAGTTGCAGAACATATGAATCAAACTTTATTGGATAAGGTTCAGTCTATGTTGTCGAATGCTGGGTTAGGTAAGCAATATTGGACTGAGGTTGTAATGTATACATGTCATTTTGTCAACCGTCTACCATCGTCTACTTTTAAAGGGAAAACGCCTATAAAAGTATGATAAAAAACCTACTAGAGATTACGATTTCTTACACATGTTTAGTTCTATTGCATACTACCATGTCATGAAATCGAAGTGGGATCCAAGAGCCAAGAAAATTATTTTTTTAGGGATTGCCCCTAGTTTTAAGGGATATCGTCTATGGTGCTTTGAAATGAAGAATATAGTCTTCAGTAGAGATGTTACCTTTGATGAATCTCCCTTGTTAAGAAACGTAACTAAGAAGATTTATGACACTTTATAACAAGTGGAGAAAACTCTGAAGCAGGTGGAGTTGAAAGCAGAATTGTTGACATATTTGGTGGAGATAAGATAGAAGTTGATTATTTGTTTGTAGAAGATGAAACAGATGAAGAAGAAATTTTAACCCAAGAATCTCAGTAGCAACAAGGAAAAACTGTAGTTGATAGGCCACGATGATAAAATGTCAAGGTGTTTTCTCGATATAAGGATATAGAAGATCTACTTGCTCAGTTTAAGAATACAGTGACCTATGCACTTTTATTTATGCATGATAATATTTTTTCCACATATAAAGAAACAATCATAAGTCCTGAAGTTGAAATATGGAAGTAAGTTATGGATGAATAATTGTTGTCCTTTTAGAAGAATAAGATATGGAAATTAACACAATTATCTAAAGATAAGAAGGTAATTAGTTGCAAATGGATGTACGTAAAGAGAGAAGGATTTCCTAACAAAGATGGTGCTCTCTGTAAGGTAAGGTTGGTAGTTAAGGGTTACGCTAAAAAGAATGGGAAATCATTGTAAAGTATTCCTCTAGTAGAATTTTGTTGGCCTTGATAGCACATTTGGATTTAGAACTAATTCAACATGATGTGAAGATCGCGTTTTTATACAGTTACTTGGAAATAGAGATGGAGCCTACGGATCCTCCCACAATAGAGTACGAAACCTACAATATATTTTAACAGTTATCATAATAATTTTTACCCTAAGTTTAATTAAACACGTATCTATTTTCAATTAATATAAACCGTCTTTGTTTTTATAAAATCCTCTATATTTTTACACCTTAAAGAATAGTATATAAATGTGTAAGTTTTATTAAATTTTTCATAAAATATATAACAATATATTAAATATTTTTGATAATTATAAATGATTTATTAAGAAATTATAAAATGATTAAAGTAAAATAAAAAAAACGTTACTATAATAAAAACTTAAAATATAATACACAATCGTTAAAATCTATCAAAATTCTTTCAAAATATTAATTAAATATATAATGCTATAATAATATAAATTCAAAATTACCTCTAAACAAAATATAGGAGACGTAATGTATTTTTTAACGTATGAAAAATATATATTTTAGTGAGATTAATGTTATATATTATATATTTTAATTTATCTAATATTGACGTGTCATTATATAATTCGTAAAAATGTTGCATCGTGCAGCATACTTATTAAAAAAAAACATTTTACTTTTCGTGATGTGTTTTCCTGAAAAGAGTGGGACATGGAGGACATGATTTTAACGAGACTAAAACAGAGTATGTGGGTAAAATAATATCCAATAGCTTGAAAAGAGACCCAATTTTCACGCTTCTTCTTTCCACCGAGAGAAAGCTAGCACCGTTAAGATACTTTATGCGGTGTCCAAGGCGCCAAATCATTACAGTGAGGAAAGTTAAAAAATTATGCATCATAAAAATTTACATTATTATCAGTTTACATAAGAGTCAACATACCAATTTAGGTGTCCTATTCTTTATCAAACAATATTTGTTCATATTCACACGCTCCAGGTCGCCAACAGTTTGCAGTTTTTAGAAGCTAAAAGGAAAGTAGGAGAAACTGTGACAAGTTAATAAGTAGTATTATTAGGAAAGGTGGGCCGGGAATATAGATTATACTGTCGACTGAGAATCCTCCTCCATCTATATGATCCACTTATTATTGTCTAATACGTCGATCTTGATGACAAAAGATACGAGTCCTTTCATTTGTTTTTAAGGATTAAGATAAGCACAATCACCCACCACAGGTCCACACGAATTAACACGTCATATATGAAGTTGAGAGAGGTACTGAATATTATTTAAAGAGAGAACACGTGCAAAGATGCTATTCTAAGATGAATAAATCAGTTCCGACCAAACAACATCTACTGCAATTTTTTCCACAAACGTTTATAGACAGACACCAAGATATCCACAATAAAAATTCCGCAACTCTTCAAAAGCTTTTTAACCCAACACAAATCAACAAATACGGTAGTTAGTAGTTACCCATCATCAGATAGTTATTGAAAAAATCTATTTTTTCATATCATATTATAATAAATGATGTAATATTTAATTATAAGTTAAAAATTATAAATTCTATTATTTTAAAAATATTTCACCTTCTTGATTATTATTTCATTTTTTATTTCACACGATAATCCTTGATTTAAAGCCCAAAATATGAATATTATGTTGACATGTGAGTAATATGGTAGACAACAAGAAGACATCAATGCAGGAATTATGACAGATAATCAGCAGACAAGAATAATAATGGTAATTAATATTGTTATAATTTGTTTACTTTTCGTTTTCTTTTTTGTATACAAATACTATACATTTGTACAAAAATATTAGAACAGAAAATTACAGAAATACAATCATACTATTTTGACATGGTATCAGAGCAGATTATCTAAAGAAATAAAAAATTATGTTGCTACCTGTTACAACGTAATTTTCTGTTCTCACGATTTGTTGGTTGGCCAATCTGGTTTGGCAGATCACTTTTTGATCTAGGATCAGGGGTGGTGTTTCTGTTCGGTTTTTTTGCCGATCTGGTTGACTTTACTCTGTTCGTCTCCTCAGTATCGGTAACTTTGTGTGTTGGACGGAGGGATCCTCCACTGTTTTACCTTCAAACACCGAACAGTGGTTCAGTTCATATTCAGCTCTTGTATGGCGCTTTCAAACACCGAGCAGTTTCTAAATGAAAGCAAGATAGTTATTTCACTTTTATTTGTTCAGAAATTCAATAGAAGATTACGGGTTACACTTCAAAAAAAAAAATATATCTGCATACAACTTACAAGGAGTCAAGTGATTCGCAACACCAATCCCAGTTAGGAGTTTTTTCAACCACAGGAGCTCGCATATTCCCTTGACCATTCCCCGAAATTCAGCTTCAGCACTAGATAAGGCAACTACCTTTTGCTTCTTGCTCTTCCATGTAACAAGATTGCCCCCCACAAAAGTGAAGTACCCAGCAGTAGATTTCCTATCCTTCATATTCCCTGCCTTGGTACATAGGACGTCTTATCCTATGAGCATGAATAAAAGTATAACTCCTTTTGCCTTGGTACATTCTGATGTTTGGGGACCTTCCCCGGTCATTACGTCATCGGGTCATCGTTGGTTTGTTATTTTTGTTGATGATTGTACACGAATGACATGGCTTTACCTTCTCAAACACAAAGATGAAATATTTGCTACATTTCACCTGTTTCACACCACGGTTCAGACACAATTTTCTGAAAAAATTAAGATACTTAGGTCTGATAATGGAGGGGAGTATGTTAATCAACAATTCCGAACATACTTGGACAACCATGGTATTCTCTATGAAACCTCGTGTTCACAAACCCTACAACAGAATGGGACTGCGGAGAGGAAGAATCGGCATATTTTAGAAACGGCTCGGGCCTTATTAATCGGTGCACATATGCCTAATAAATACTGGAGTGATGCTCTTACTACAGCGGTGTATCTACTGAATCGTATGCCCACAAAACCTTACAATTTCAGACTCCATTAAAGGTGCTATCTGATCATTTTCCCTTGCCTACTATTTTGATACTTCCGCCCCGAATTTTTGGTTGTGTTGCTTTTGTCCACCTCCATAAAAATCAACGGACTAAGTTGGATCCATGTGCTGTTCGATGTATATTCTTGGGGTATGGCATTCAAAAAAAGGGTTACCGATGCTATGATCCAATTACTAAAAGAACCTATATTAACATGGATGTCACTTTCCTCGAATCAAAATGGTTTTTCCCATCACCGGTATCCAATTCCACTCTTCAGGAGGAGAGTTATGGTGAAGAACGAAATTGGCTTGATGTTGAAATATTAGACACTAGTCCAACATACTCGGATCGCGCCAATCATATGGAAGAGCCAGTAACTAGACCCGAGTGTGAACTTCCAAGAACTGAAGCTGAAGTAGTAATTGAATCTCCAAAAGATGAAGTGGTTGATGTACCCCTCAACTCCCTAGTACCCAATGATCATCCTGCTGAGAATACTCCTGAGGTAAGTTATCCTAGCACACCTTTACAAACTAATGCTATAGATACATCTATTGGTTATGTTTTACCTTTCAGACACAATCGAGGTAAACCTCCAAATCGATACTCCCCATAAAGAGAAGAACGACAATCCAAGTATCCAATAGCAAATTATGTATCTACTCAAAGGTTATCAAAACCTATCAGGGCATTTGCACAAACACTCTCCTCGTGTCAAATTCCAAGTAGCATTGAAGAAGCCTTATCTAATCCAAAATGGGCTCAAGCTATAAAAGAAGAATTTGAGGCATTGTAGAAGAATAACACATGGGTGTTAAGCGAGTTGCCTCAAGGGAGGAAGATGGTAGGATGCAAGTGGATTTTCTCCATTAAATATAAAGCAGATGGGTTAGTTGATCGATACAAGGCGAGACTTGTAGCAAAAGGATATACACAGAAACAAGGGATAGATTATCAAGAAACCTTCTCACCTGTGGCTAAACTAAAAACCGTTAGAGTCTTGCTATCTCTTGCGGCAAATTTGGATTGGTCATTGCACCAACTTGATGTAAAAAATGTCTTCCTTCATGGTGATCTTAAGGAAGAGATTTATATGGATATCCCACCAGGATATACTGTTACAACAGGAAAAGAAACTGCATGTAGATTAGAACGAGCATTGTATGGACTAAAACAATCACCTCGAGCATGGTTTGGTAGGTTGAGTTCAGCAATGAAGAAATATGGGTTCCAGCAAAGCAACTCTAATCATACTCTTTTCCTAAAACACCGATTAGGGAAGATAACAGCCCTTATAGTCTATGTAGACGACATGATCATTACAAGGGATGATAAAGAAGAAATCTCTAAGCTTCAAGAACAACTGTCAAATGAGTTTGAAATGAAGAATTTGGGAGGGCTCAAATACTTCTTAGGTATTGAGGTAACAAGATCAAAACAAGGCATATGTCTTTCCCAAAGTAAATATACTTTGGACCTACTGGCAAAGGCAAGAGTACTAGATTGTAAACCTGTCGATATTCCAATGGTTCAAAATCACAAACTCGGAGAATATGTGGACCAAGTAACAGCAGATAAACAGAGATATCAACGGTTAGTAGGTAAACTCATCTATTTATCTCATACTCGACCTGATATTGCTTATCTTTGTGAGTGTCGAGTTAGTTCACGACCGCCCAGTGAAGACCATATGGATGCGAATACTTCGTTATTTAAAGTCCTCCCTAGGGAAAGGACTTATGTTTTCAAAGAATGGTCAATTGGAAGTCCTTGGATATACAGATTCAGACTGGGCAGGGAATATGAAGGATAGGAAATCTACTGCTGGGTACTTCACTTTTGTGGGGGGCAATCTTGTTACATGGAGGAGCAAGAAGCAAAAGGTAGTTGCCTTATCTAGTGCTGAAGCTGAATTTCGGGAAATGGTCAAGGGAATATGTGAGCTCCTGTGGTTGAAAAAACTCCTAACTGAGATTGGTGTTGCTCCTAACTCTGAAATGAACTTATTTTGTGATAACAAAGCAGCCATTGCCATCTCTCACAATCCAGTTCAACATGATCGCACGAAGCACGTTGAAGTGGATCGGAACTTCATCAAACAGAATCTTGAAGAAAAGATTATTAAGCTTCCATTTGTTAAGTCAGAAGATCAATTGGCTGATATACTCACTAAATCTGTGTCTGCAAAGAACTTTTACAACTCACTTGACAAGTTAGGCATAAGAGACATATATGCACCACCTTGAGGGGGAGTGTTGGCATGTGAGTAATATGGCAGACAACAAGAAGACATCAATGCAGGAATTATGGCAGATAATCAGCAGACAAGAATAATAATGGAAATTAATATTGTTATAATTTGTTTATTTTCTGTTTCCTTTTTTGTATACAAATACTATATATTTGTATAAAAATATTAGAACAGAAAATTACAGAAATACAATCATAATATTTTGACATATTAGCTCCATTATATTAATTATTACATAATATATATATGCGCGCACATATCTAATTAAATGCATTCTATACATAAATAAAAATACATTATTTAAGATATATATATTATAATATATAACTAATTTAATTATATATAATTGTACACGGTATTAAGTTCCTAAGTCGATAATTGTCCATGCCTACCTACTTTGCAATCATACAATGCCCAAAAGCAAACAAGTCTCAGAATAATTGGATTCTAATGTTAACACAATCCTTTTGAAATTTAGTATTCACAAGCCACACTGAAATAGCCTCGTGGAAAGGAGCCGACCAGTGGTGGCAATTTATGTTGTAAGGAGCCAACTATTGGTGTAATTTAGTTGATAGAATCAAATTCACATTAAAAAATAAGAATATAATACAATTCGAGTTCAATTTGAGATCAATTTAAAATAATCTAAAAAAACGAGATTCTATCAGAATTGAACCAGCCGAATAGATCAAAATGAAATAAAATAAAATTTAAATCAAAAATTAAGAAAAAAACTGTTAAATTAAAACAATTTTTCTTTCTCTTGAACTTAACCCAAATTCACCCTCACACAATCTTATTGTAATTATTGTTTTATATTGTTGGAATTATTTAAATTAAATATAATTGTCAAAATCACACTATTATATTGTGCTAATTATTGATATTTGTTGTATCAAGAAGATCGATATATATATATATATATATATTTATATATATATATATATATATATATATATATATATATTTTATATTTATTAGGCATATGAATATTCTTCTTATAAAGACTTACAAAACAATAAGTGAAATTAAATCTATTATGATTTTTTTAATATTTATTTTTCTATCATAAACCTTTAATAGTAATTATTTGTTGTATGATTTATTTTAAAAGAGCACTATGTGCTATTAGCTCTATACGAACTTGAATATTGGCAATATATAATTTTTATTCATTAAACTTTATATATATATATATATATATATATACACGAAATCAAACTATTCTCTTGGTAGATTGAATGGTGTTTATCACTCAAGATATTTTTTCTTTTTTTTTATAATCAGTAGATTAGTAGATTACTTTAAAATGACATATATATCACACATCAGAATGTCATTTTTTTTAATATTATTTAAAATTATTTAAAATTTTAAATTATTATTAAAATAAAATATATTATTAAAATTATTATTTTTAAATAATTATTACTTAAAAATACTATTTAAAATTACTTAATATTATTTAATATTATTTATTTTTTAAATTATTATTAAAATAAAAAATATTATTACAATTATTATTTTATTTAAAAATATTATTTAAAAATATTTATTTTTTTAAATTATTGTTAAAATCAAATATATGATTGAAAAATATTATTTTTCTAAATAATTATTATTAAAAATATGATTTAATATTAATTATGTTTCTGAGTTATTATTAAAATAACATTAACTTGTTAATTATTTTTCTTCTTATAATTTACATGTCTATAAAATTAAAAATAAAATAAAAATAAAAAATGAATATGAATATGAGAATGTAATAATGATTATTATAGGAGTAATGTAATTATTTTTTTTCTTTTAAGAACAAATTTCGTTACATTCATAATCTATAAAAGAATCAAAGTATAGAATTAATTTCATTCTTGCTCTTATTTCTACCTATTCAAAATAAAATAGAAATTAATTAAATAAAAAAATATACCCTTTGTTTTGTTGTCTAGACAAATAAAATATCCAACATACCCACCATATATACATTATTTTCAATAAAATAAATGTAACTTATTAATTATTACTTCAATAATATTAAATTTTTTTAAAGACCATAGATTAACTCTATAAATAACTCATTCATTAATAAGCATTTAAGAATAAATATTCTCCCAACCAAATAATTATTGCAGTTTAAAAAACTGATAGTAAAACTAAAATAAAGAAAATTGAAAAGGCATTAACTTTTGTGTATTTTTGTAATACAATTCACGTTTTGTAGTTTTTTTTCCTTCTAAATACAAAAAAAAAAAAAAAAATTAATTAAAAAATGTACCTTTAGTTTTATTGTCTAGATAAATATAACCTCAATTTATTACATGGCCTTGATTTAAAATGTCCAAAATACCCACCATATATACATTATTTTCTACAAAAATACAACTTATTAATTATTACTTCAATACCATTTAACTTTTTAAAGACTCCAAAATAACTTCCCCTTCAATAATAAGCATTAAAAATAAATATTCGATTTCCCAACTAAATAGTTATTGCAGTTTAAAAAATTGATAGTAAAACTAGAATAAAATAAATTTTAAAGGTATTTACTTTTGTGTAATTTTGGTGTACAATTCACATTTCATAGTTTTTTTTCTTCTAAACACAAACAAAATGAAAAATAATTGATATATTAAAACTATTAAATTCTTATTAATTAGAGTTAGATGAACTATTTGCTTATAGCATTGAAAATTTATCATTTTATATTAATAATAACTATTATGATTCTTTTTTATTTTTGGAGGAAAACGGTCATTGTACTATTCAAAACACTTTTTTAATAATAATCAATCTATTTTTTTATTTTTTGTATAAATGGCATGCCAATATATAACATAACGACTCCTCTATTTTCATATTAACTCATATAGTTATGTTAAGGGTTCACCTTTTTCTTTTTCATTTTCATAAGACAAACAAAAATTATGACAATTAAACTTTTTACCCTGACTCGCTTTTGTCATGGGAAATAAATTTTGTTTCTTTTTTTGTAAGTAATCTTTTTTCTCCTATTTAATTATTTATTCCTTTTTTTATCTTTCTCTTTTATAAATTTTAAAGATATATCTTATAAATATATAAGATGTTACTTAATATTTTAATTTTTTATACACGACTCTTTTAATCCTTAAAAATATTAAATATAATAATTTTATGATATTTTTTTTGAATTAAATAGTTTTAATTAGTTGTGTTAAATTTATTCTCACAACTATTCAATTAAAATATTATTTTAATCCTGGATAACAAAAGTTACTTAGAATAAATACACAAAAATATACTCTTACGAAATTTATGAAAAAATAGTCGTTGGAAATTTATAAAACATAAGTTACTTTAAAAAAACATATAATATTTTTAATTCAATTGTAATAATATTTCATTAGTAGGAAGAAAAATATGTTACAATCAAAATAATTATATTTATAATTCAATTATAATAATATGAGTTTTTCTTAAATTATTATTAAACAAATAGTAAATATTAGAGGATTTTAATTGCTACATATCTAACCATGTATTCTTTCTTTGTCATTAATAATTCTCTTATTTTGCTTAATTTATTTTATTTAATAAATTAAATTAATCAAAAACAAAATTTAATATTTATTTAACTTTTATTGTTTGAAATTTTAAGAGAATGTGATAATTCTCTTCCATAAATAAATTAAATCAAGTTCAATAATAAAATAAATGAATTCAAGTTAAATTTGAATAATTTTGTTTATAATTGGATAATAAGGAGGGACTCTTTTTATTTTTCATTCAAAAGATATAATTCCATAATTTCACTTATTAAAAAAAGAAAGAGCTATATAACTCCAAAATTATAACGTGGTTGTGACTCAAAAATTATTTGAGTTTAATGCTTATTTAAAAATTATGATTTTTAAATTACGTGCAAGAATTTATTGTTATTATCTAAATTTAATAAATATGATTTGAAAATAAATAAGATTACTCGCTTGTAAAGTACATGTAATTTTTCTAGTTTGTAGAAAACTAACTTAAAATAGTCAATAATAACTAATTTTTAAAAAATAAAATTAATTATAAACGATGTTTTATTTTTTTTTCTTGATATCAACTTTTAGATATTATCACATACGATATGTATCAAGATTTTTAAAACACGTATCAAAGATATTTTCTAAACAGCTCGATCATCTAGACAGCATCATGTATGTTAGGATTTATTTTCCCAAACAAAAAGAAAGATATTATTGTTACCAATTATTAGCATATTTTTTTTAATTACTAGGTTTAGAACATGCCCAATGGGCAAGTAATAACTTTATTTTGAGTTATATTTACTTTTATTTTTATTTTTAATTTGGATACAAAATTTAAATTTTTTATCGTTTAATTAAAAATACCGTAAATGAAAAGTGAAATATTAAACTATATATTTATAAGAGATTTTATTTTATTTTATTTTAATTTTTTTGTAAAAAATTAATAAATTTAAAAATGATCATAAAATAAAAATAAGTAAAGTAACTCATATTTAATTAAATGAAGTCACCTTGCAATTAATCTTTTATATTAGTTTTGCTCACCGAAGCTTACAACAAATATTTCTAATCATTTTATTTTATAAGTTATGTATGGTGGTATATGTTAACTCATTTAATTTTGTGTTTGTCATGTAAAACATAAAAAATAATCACCAATAATATAATATTTTAATAAAAAAGAGTAATACATTAAATTCACGTGGTTTGTATAATGTAATTTTTAGGTTGGTGTGAATGAATAAAATTAAAATAAATAATATTGTGAAAAGTTTATTATTATTATTATCTTATCATGTTAAATCAATTTAATAAATAATTACTTATTATTTTATATTGTGTTTATATCATGTTATGTTATATATATCAAAAATTATAATATTTATTTATACTATTTATTATATTAAAAAAAATATAAAAATAATAAAAAATAAAGTTCACGCAAAAAATATTATAATTAAAATAAAAAATATAAATATAAAGTTAAAAATAACGATAATTTGGAGGTTTGAACATCTTTTTATTTATTTTTTTAATCAATTATTTTCATTATAACTTATTTTAAGTTAAACAACTATTTGAAAAATTTTTTTATAGACTCATTCGGTTATAACTTATTTTAATTTAATCAGATATCTAATATAGTTGAAAAAAAAATATTAAAATTTAATTTTATCTTTATATTTTTTAATAATAATATGAATAAATTATTATAAAAAATACATATTTAAATATTTTTTTATAATAAGCCAAGGATCAAGGATCATGTACGTATTTTTTTTCATAAGTAAACAGATAGATATATTAGGCATGATTACAAATAGAGATAAATTATTTGTATAATTTTAAATTAAATGATATTTAATATGATTTATATACGTGATATAAAATTTAAAAAATGTGTTTTTGAATGTCAAAATGGTAAATTAACTGTATATAATTGATGGATTCATGATAGTTAATAGCTTAAGAAATAAGCTGATTGTATAATTTGTTCAATAAAGAAGGTAGGCGACTTAGAAGCGGTGAGAACTTTCTTTTCACATAATTGATGGAGCACGGATATTGGAAGAAGGGTTCTTTCTTGGGCTGCGAGAAGCAATAGTTAAGTTATAGAACTGATGATATTGTTTATAATTAAAAGGTTGATAATTAAAAAATATATATATTTATTAATAATAATTTTTTATTGGTAGTTAGATTTTAAACCGTAAATTTAAATTTTTTTAATCTTTTTATTATATCTATATTTTTATTTTTTAAAATTATATATTTTAGTTATTAAATATTTTATTTTTTATTTTTTTTATTACAAGGTATTAATATTGTATCTTTTATTCTTTCTCACTGACAGCCGTGTATTAATTCATCAGGAAGGTCTTGGGAACAGCTTTGGATTCCCAGACGCAAATTGTTTAAGCCTATGACATCCAAGAACTGGAGATCTCATAAATGACCATGGATAATATATAATTAAATAACTATCAGATAAAACATATTTTCTTACATAATGCCAAAGTTATTGTTACTACTCCAATTTAAAAGGATCAATAAGTGAATATTCACTTTTAGCGTTACAACTAATACAAATAATTAATAGTTAAATTTTTTCTTTTAAATTAAAAATAATTTTATTAATTTAGATAAGATTATCTTAATAAATTTTATAATTAAAACATATTTCTATTAAAATATATATAATATATTCGTATTCGAATTAACATATTTTATAATATGTTTTAATTTGTAGGATCAAATTATTATAAAATTATAAATAAATATATATTTTAATTTATGATGTATTATATTTAAATATTATATGTATCATAATTATATTAAATTATTATTTTAACTTAAAAATAAAAATAAATATTAAATTTTTATAATAATTGTTTAAATATATTTCTTACTTTTTTAATTTTTATAATTATACAAATGTATCAATTTAAAATCTAAATATTATGTATGTCGTGTTTTATATATGATAATAATTTATAAATAAATTTTAATATTAATATGACTTTATTGAATTCAAAAAATTTGATAAATTTGAATTCAAATTGATTCAAATTTATGACATTATCAAATCCTATTTAAATTTAAAATTTTAAAAATCAATTCAAATAGAATTCAAATTAATTAAAAAATAAGAAAATTCTAATTAGCTATTCACTTCTAATAACAAACATGAAAGACATGCGGCCAGTTTTGGTTACGAAAGAATAGTAATAATTGAAGATGAAGGTTGTCAAACAGGGGCATTCCATGAATATGTTTCACAAAGGGTTGGAACGATATTACACTTTAGATAAATGATATAATAGATTTGATGCTTGGTTTTAGAAACATTAGCCATTTTTATTTTATTTTTACATTTAAATTTAATTAATTTAATCCAAAATTTTAAAATTGATAATAGATTTAATCAAAATCAATAAATTTATAATATAGTTATAATTTAATATAAAATTGATGAACGAAACTTTAATTTTTTTTAAAAACTATAGAGAAACCAAATGAATGAAATTAACTTATAATCACACTATTTAAAATTTATATGCATATTTATAGGTTATATGTTCATGTTCGGTCTATCTTCTAACTTAATGATAAGAATGTAAAATTTTAAAAGATAATAGCTTAAATTAAATTTGATAAATCTAGATATTTTTAAGATGTTAAAATTGATAAAAAGAAAAAGTGATCAAGATTGATCACTCGGTTTAATTTAAAAGTATTAATTTTTTGCAAAATTTCTAACGTGACTGTAACCCTTCTTAGCCTGGCCTCTACTACGGTCTGCCATTGCGGTCAAACATTTGCTTTTGGAATGTGAAATGGCTGTAAAAATATTAACTCGTATGGTTCTTTATGATGAACTGGTTCCATACCCTCCAATTTATACATGCTAGATTGGATGACAGAAGGCTAGAAAACTGCATGTGACATGTATGAGATGATAGAACCAATGAAGAGCTAGAACATTTTGAAGAAAATCAGGTGGAGAATATAGAATGTATCTAGAGGTTTAGAAGAAGAGATGCTGTTGATAATAAAGAATTCTTAGAAAAATATAGATGAGGTTGATTTTTTTTTAATTCTATATATTTTAAATTCATGTAAAATAATAATAAATAAATAATTTAACCATAAAATTTTTAGTTAATTAAAACATGCATATCATATTCTTACTCAATCTTCTTAATATTATAAAAGTTTTTTTATTAAATATGTTTGACTTTATTTTTTTTCAAAAATTAAAATAAAATATAAAGGATAATATAAAAATAGTTTTATTTAAAATTATTTTAAATATATGTTTTAAATTTTTATCTAAAATCCGACCCGTTTGACAAACGTACTTTCGGGTTTTAGGGCTCAAGTCAGCAGCAAATAATTAATGCTTCCAACAGACTTGTCTTGGTCTGTAAACGTACTTCCTCGTTTAATACCGAAACCATTCACATGCTTTCAAATCCAATCCTATAATCTTCAAATCTATCAACACACTACGACTACTCACTATCTCTGCGCTTACGTACATACATATAACACTAGAGTCTTGCTCACCATGTCAGAAGGTAGCAATCACCATCTCCGTTTTTTTTTCATCAATTTATCTAATTGCCATTCGCGAATTAACAAATAAAACTCATCAACTCCGTTGCGTTGTATTTGGAGGTGGCGGTGGCTCTTCCAAACCTGCAGCAACTGCATACGAAGAGGCATTGGATGCGTTGTCGTCTTTAATCACAGTACGCAGTCGTGCTGATAAGAGCAATAGTGGAGATCGCTTTGACATTCTCTTTGATTATATTAAGGTTTTTGTTTACTTTCACTTCTTTCATGGAGATTGCAAAGTTTTAGTTTGATTCATTGATATATGAAGCATCATTACTGTACACTTTTTTCTTCTTCCCCCCTTTTGGATTGAAATAACAGATACTGGAATTAGAGGAGCCAATTTCCAAGTTGAAAATTATTCATGTGGCTGGTACCAAGGGAAAGGTACTAATTTCTTAAGCTCAATGAAAATCTGTATTGAGAAATGGTTCAGAAAATGGAGGAATGTTTTGCTTATCTAATATCTATCCTTATTTTGGTTGTTATATATATATATATTAAGTTATTTAGTTTTTAAATTGTTGTATGTTTGTGTTCCACATTTGAGCTGAAACACCTTACCTGGTTTTGTAGCAGAACTTTATGATAACAAAATTCACATTTGTCAAATTTGTTTGTATATTTACTGTGCTATTTTTTTTAAAGGGATCCACATGCACATTCACAGAATCTATATTGCGTAATTGTGGCTTCCATACTGGACTTTTCACTTCCCCTCATCTCATTGATGTCCGAGAAAGGTTTCGCTTGGATGGGTAAGTTTAACTAATGCTGTGTATACTTGTTACCTTTTATTATTCAATATCCCAAGTAGTGTTACCACTTTTAATGTGTTTCCATTCCTCAATTTTTCTCTGTTATTTAGATGATTTAGTTTGGTTGCGGGTTAAATTCCTATGATTTAGGCTTTTAGGCAGTAATTATTATATTTTTTAAGATCTTTCTTCTCGTGTAGAAAACTTTTACTTTTTAGTTGTTAATTGTTAAACTTCGTACTTTTAGCAAATTCTACAGAATTAATGAATAGCCAGTGCCCTTTTTTAGGTTATATTGTGGGCTGCCTATTCTCAATTTCCATCTTTGAAGTGGCTATGATACATATATGTTTCTTTGTTTTTGGTGCTACAGTCAGGATATATGCGAAGAGAAATTCTTAGAATACTTCTGGTGGTGCTTTCATAGGCTAAAGGTATTTTGACATCCGTTCATGTTTTTATTTTGTTTGAACATTTTTCCCTGAACCTTAGAGCTTCCCACTTGGTACGTCTTGGCTTTTTACATGGAATGTTTATGTGAGCGAAAGAATTGTACATATGCTGATATTTACATCTGAAATTCAGATTTAGTCTTCCGCCTGTGTGTATGCATCTAAGTGAATGACTATGCTAAAATTAATTTTCCTTATTTATTAATAATGGTATTGACCATGGTGGTTCCTTTTTCTTTAGTGTTTTCATGTTTTTATTTTCTGACATACAGGAAAAAACTAACGAAGATATACCAATGCCTACTTATTTTCGCTTTCTTTCCTTGCTTGCATTCAAGATATTTGCAGTAGAACAGGTCTGATGCATGTCTTCTTCAATTGTGACTTCTTCTTTTTCCTTAGGAGAACATATTGGTGATTTGATAAAATATCAGAGATATCACTTTTAGTCTGTTATTCTAATTCAGGTAGATGTTGCTATCTTGGAGGTTGGCTTAGGTGGAAAGTTTGATGCAACAAATTTGGTATATGTAATCATCATTTTAGAAAATATTAAATTATTCTACCCTGGAGATAGGCTAATATAGATGGTATATTTTTCAGGTCCAAGCACCTGTTGTGTGCGGTATATCTTCTCTTGGGTATGACCACATGGAAATTCTTGGTTAGTTATCTTTGTTCCTAAGCTAGGTAATATATCAGCATCTGGCACACAGCATTTAATGTAAATGGTGGGCAATCAATTTTACATTATGTCATTGCAAGCAAGAGCTACCAGAAATTAAGAATGTAATAAACTGTTGAACAATCTATTGTAAAGTTGACCATTTGACTTTTTCTCAGATTATTGATAAATACCAGTGTTCTTGTTTTAGCTTCAAGGGTTCGATGATTGTTTGAACTTGATCCCTTTAAGAAACTACACCAGCAGTTTTGTAAGGGATGTATGATCTGTACCATAATGTCAGGTCTCATGTTGACATCTGATGCACTGAAAACATTTTAAGTGTAGATGATGTGAAGTGTGGAAAACAAAAAGGGACTTTCATGATCAAATAAAGAGGCATTGGCATTGATGAAACAGTTTTACCTCCAAATTGCACATTGAATATGTTAAATTACCATAACTTATGTCAGTACATTTTTCAGCATACCTGCCTGTCAGACTTATTGCATGTCTCATCTCTCAAGAATATAAGAGTATTATTTTTTTTAACATATTTTCTTTCACTCTTGCCTAAGTTCAAATATCTTGTTAAGAAAATAATTGACTCCAAGTTAAATCTATGAATAGGAAATACTCTTGGTGAAATTGCTAGAGAGAAGGCGGGTATATTCAAGGTACATTTTGAAAGTAATACAGTTACCGAAAATGCTTCCCATGTAACCATTACTCACTGTCATCTTTACTCCTCTGTTATTTTCTCTCTTTCCCGCCCTTTTCTAACTCAGCATGGTATTCCTGCCTTTACGGTGCCTCAACCTGATGAGGCAATGCACGCACTTGTACATAGGGCTTCTCAACTAGATGTAAGTATTTTTTCTCCTTTATTAATTTTGCTAAAGACTGAACTTCTAAATGTGTGATTCAGTTTGTAAGAACATAGAACTTGTGCTTCAAACCATTAGCCTATGAGGAAACCTGTTGACCTTTTGAAATGTCTCAATGCGAACCTCATCAAAAGTTGGTCACATTTGTTATGATCTATCATTTAATATAGATTGGATAAAACTCCTTAAATATATATTAGATCATCCCTTTGATGATTGACATATTAAGCTGACTGAGACTCAAATCTCATTCTTTTTCCATTCCTAGTATTTTCAATATAGATTTTTATAACCTGAGGCATATTTATTCTGGGCTAATGATTATAAAGATAAAAATGTGGGCCCCCGTGCAAGATTACGTCTCTGCTTGTCTCGAGAAGGCCAAGGCAAAATTGCACAGTATTATATTTTCTACATTATTCTAACCTGCTTGTATGTTGAAAGCTATCTTCCATCTATTTTAGAATGCATGAAATTGAGCTATTAGATGTTGATTTTGCTTGGAAGGTGTATAGTACAAGTGTATAATATAAGTGGTCTAGCTGCTCCAATGTTCTAGAGGAAGTTAATTTATTTTGTCTCCAAAGGAAAACAAAAAAACAAAAAACAAAAAATTGGGTGTTGAATTCTTCAGTGTGCTTAGGATAATTTGCTGATTACAGATACATCTTCAAGTGGCCCCACCATTGGATACCAATTTGTTGAATGGTTTAACCCTTGGGCTTGAAGGGGAGCACCAGTATCTTAATGCTGGTCTTGCTGTTGCACTTTGCACTACTTGGCTCCAGAAGACTGATCATGCTGATTTCACACACACAGAACTGATGGTGCGTTGTATAGTTTGAGAAACTATATTGCATATGCACGATATTTCTGTTGTTTGATTTCTTTGTTATCTGCCTGAACAGAATTCCTTGCCGGAAGAATTCGTAAAAGGGCTAACAACAGCCTGTTTGCAAGGCCGGGCTCAGATTGTTCCTGATCCATACATTGACATTGAAAGCCCTGGAGATCTTGTGTTCTATTTGGATGGAGCCCACAGCCCAGAGAGTATGGACATGTGTGCTAGATGGTTTTCTGTTGCCATTAAAAAAGATAATCAGCAACAGACCTCAACCTGTAAACCACAATATGCTTCTCAGTCCTCACATGTGTTGTTACCAAGGGATCTTGATAAAAAAGCAAGGAAAAAATCAATACAAGTGAGTTAAAAGCTTCCATTCCATATCCCATGCATTTTTATATGTGCATTATGATGGCATTTTTGTATGAAATGTAATTGGTCTGCTGTGGTTGTTTGGAACAGAATCCATATCCAGTCAGTGCAGCATTTTTATAGAAGGATCAGCTGTATTGAACAATCAATTGCACATTGTTCCTTAGTATAGAAACACACTTTGTCATTTTTGGTTGTCACTCGTGCTTCGTTTTCTTCTGCTTGTCACTGAGCACCAACAATGACTACTTGCAGATACTTCTCTTCAATTGTATGGCAGTACGAGATCCACAGCTGCTTCTTCCATGCCTGATTAGGTCTTCTGTTAGCCATGGTTAGTATTTTATCAAGAAGTTGTTTTGGATGAAATCTCTTGAAATCTTATAGAAAATGAATTTCATCGATGTTTGAAGTTCATGAATGTTGGATTTATGGTGAATTTGTTGGTTGTGACTTTTGAATAGATAAATTGCAAGTTTTGACTATGCTTGGGGTAAAAGGAAAACTAGGATTAAAAGTCTAGTTTAGTTCGAAAGTCTATCTCGCAAGGGAGACCCCAAAACAAAAAAGAAAAGAAAAAAGAAAAAGAAAATTCCAAATTTAGGGATCAATGTTTTCTTTAAACAGAGAACACAAATTGTGATTTCATGCAATTAAAAGAGTTAGTATGATCCATAGGTGTCCACTTGAAGAAAGCTCTCTTTGTGCCAAACACATCTGTGTATTACAAGGTTGGATCTCATTCTTTACCACCAACAGATTCTCAAGTTGATTTGTCATGGCAGCTCACACTTCAAAGATTATGGGAGAACCTCGTACAGACGAATATTGGTATGAAATAAATAGCACTATCTGTTACAAGCTTACTTCTTTTGATGAATCCTGTATTAAGCTAGTTAATATCATCTCTCTCTCTCTCTCTCTCTTCTTTTCCCATGAAACCCATCACTTAAAGACACTAACATTGATTTCTTTGTTCCTTAAGGAATTCCTTAAAGTTTGAAATCCTCACTGGTACTTTGCTAATTTTTCTAATTCTAGTCATCAAGCATAGTGCAGATTTTTTTTATAATTAAAAAATGCATCTTGCAGAAAAGGAATGCATTTCAGATATATATAGTTGTCCTATTTTTGATACCCATGTCATTTTAACTTAATAGGAGGTGATGAAAAGAATAGAGATTCTGTTTTTGAAGAATTAAGAGATGATCCGGACATTTGTGTGAGAAGCGGTGAAAACAGTGCAGTATTTTCTTCTATTCCATTAGCTATTAAATGGCTGAGGGAAAGTGTTAAGCGGAACCAATCTGTTCAATTCCAGGTATATTTCTTTTGGCCCTACAAACCCTCCCAACATTTGCAAAAAAGATGGGGGAGGGGGGGAAAGAATTTAATTTAAGGTTTCCAGGCAACTCAAATATCTTAATTTCATCAATTTCTAAAGGATTGTCAAAGTTAGTTTCATTATGTTGAAGTATAGTTAGATTTTGTTAGTGTATATACTCTCTCTATTTGTCAACATTTGCACTTTGCACTCTCATTTTTGCAGGTTGTGTGTACGTCTAGTATTGTATGAAGCCTACTTAGATAAAGTTGTCAGCCATTCATTTAGGTTGATCGACAATCTGCTAATCTGTTTATTTTCTTTGTATTCCTTTTTTTCTTTCTTTCAATTCAATCAGGTTTTAGTTACTGGTTCTTTACATCTTGTGGGTGACATGTTAAAACTGATCAAGAAGGAAACAAGCTGAAGCTCCTACTTTCATAAGCAAACCTTGAATATGCTCCCATATTCCAAATGGGTAATAGAATTTGATCCTCTTTTAAATTTTCAAGCTAGTTCTCATTGCCTTCGAGTTCCCATTATGTACAATATTGCATGCTGTGCATCTGCTTAAACGGGGGATAGTTTTGAGTTGGCTTCATTGGGCATGGAAGATAGAATTGTAAGTTAACAACAACCCTTCATCGCTTATGGTTTTACTGATTTTTTTTGTGGAAAAATTGTTTTATAACGATAACTGCAGTCCTGCATGTCAGATTTAAAAAATAAATAAATAAACTACAGTCCTTAAAGGAAGGAGAGTGTCGCTTATTTTTCCTGGAAAATGCCTTAAATTTTGCCTTTTGATCTTTGAAAGCTCAACCAGGTGAAAGAACATGCCATGGAAGAGTTGTATCTCGTGCTAGAGGCAGTGGTGGATCTAAGATTAGAGCTAAGGAGAGGCACTATAAAAATAGTACTACTAGTTTCTCATTATATATCTCATTTGAGTGTAACATGTTCAAATTATTGAATTTATAATTAGTTTTTAAGTGGTAAAAACCTAAAAATTTTAATCTAGCAGGGCACAATTTTACTTTTCTTAAAAAATGCAACTAAACTCCACTTAGGTTCGTGTATATATTTGCCCAAGATGATGTAATTAACAGGAGTAAATCAATGGTTTTCTATTGTAATTAGGATGTCAATTTCTCGATAATGACTCAACGAAATGGTTTAAACGTGATTCAATGTAATATCTTAAATTAATATTGTAACATTATTTTAACTGGGCACGTATAACACACACCAAATGAATTTTGATCGAGATTATTTTATACATAAGATTGATATAACTTTGATCAAGAGTTAGGATAAGAACATAAAGTAAGACTCCATTGATCTAGTTGTAAATCGATGGATTGAGCTTCGCTTGAGTTTCATTCGAGAGCTTTTAGATTAAAAGCACTAGTTAGATCAATTGAGATTGTGTTCATTATAATTATTGGATCAATTCTAATTCAATTTTGATTATGTTCAAAAATATATTATATGAACAACAAAAGGGATTTTTAAAACACAATAATTGCAATAAGGAATAAAAGAAATCAAAGAGTAAATTTAGTGTAATTTTAAAAAGAGATTTTAGAGATCTTTATAAATTTTTGTTAATCCTCTTTTTTATAGTTTTTTATGATTATAATGATTATTCTTGTAATCAATATCTAGTTAATTTTAACAATATAATTGTGAGTATTTTAAATTTTAGTTTAATTAATTTAATGTTATTAATAATTTTAGTTTTAATCTTTAATTTTTGATGTATTTAATTTTGTTTGAATGTTAAAATTATACATATTATGAATGAGTGTACAACTATTTTATTGCATAAAAATGTTTATATTTAGTTTAAGTTGTAATTGTTAATATTTTTATTTAAAATGATACATTATGGCTCGGTCAAGTAGAATTGAATGTCGACTTTAAAGGTTAAATGGACGTTGTAATCTTGCTTTGTTTAATTATCTTTTTAGAGACTAATACAATAAATAAATTAAATTTAATAAACATATCTTTATATTATTTTATTGTTAATCAATAAAGTGGTCTTCAATCAGTTACACGTTATATGTATGTCTCAACCCTTGTGAAAGTTATTTTATTGTTTTTTGTTATTTTCTTAAATAATCATAATTTTCATTTTTTACTAATTTAATTAACTCACGAATTAATAAGTATCAATAAAAACGGTCAATAATTTTCGAAGATACGGTTGCTCTTGTTAAATTATTTATCATTTATATATTATCTTGTATATTTATATATTTTCATTCGTATAAAATTTAAGAGTCGTGTTTTTATTAAAAACATTATTTTATTTTTTATAGTTTTGAGTGGTCCATACGATAAGAAAAATTGACCCTAAATTATCCTGACATGATAACACCAGGTCTCAGTAGGTTGATTTGACCTGACATGTTTATCAAATGGTTGATCCAATTAGTCCGTTTTGCCACCCCATTTATAACTGTTATGGCACAACATAATGTACCTAGGGAATACCTAATTTTGTGTGAAATTGATATAATAAGCCCACAAACTTCAAAAATATAATTTTTCAGAGCTCAGTGACAAGTTTCAGATCAGGAAAAGTTAGGACTTTTTTTAAGGCAAAAAAATAAGAGAGAAAACTAGTGATTTAGAAGCGAGGACAACAAACTGAATTGCATTCATTGAATGGTTATCGTCAATCTCAAAGTACATAGTCAACTGATTAATATTTACATTTCTCTACATAACAAACATTAATTGATTGATTCTGTCCCAAAAAAAAACTGTAATTGATTGATACTTACACAAGAAACTGCCGAAGTCGAGAAATATGAATATCTTCGAGCTCCCATACGAAGCTTCGTTTCCTTTACTCAGAGCAACTGACGAAGTTGCTGATTTTCTTTCCTAAGAGACTTGACTTCTTTCATCAGCTCTGCTTGGTTTTCCAAAATTGCATTTAGTACATCTGACGTTTGTACCTGCAACAGCCAAGAAGTGCGTTTCAGGGAGAGGAACGATAAAAAGTTGAATGAGCACCAGATACTTACCTCCTGCATATGAAACTGCCTTAAAATTTCTATATGAAGGTTCCTCATATCCTCATGTATTGATTTCTGAAAGGACTCGAGAGTTTCTTCTAGGGTACGTTGGAAAAGCTGAAGCGTAAAAGAACCTTGCTGAGCATCCTGCTGAGCTGCCTTTTGGGGCAATGGGGTTCCTCCCTATCAACAAACAAGAAAACAAAATAAGGGTGTACGCATGAGAAAGCTGAGAAACAGTATTTTGCAATTCAAGGCGGGGAGTCAAAAAGCCCCACTTTTACGCAACTGACACCTACATTTGTTACAGGAGGAATCCCTTTTTCCAGGGCAGTTGATACATCTTGTTTTGACAAAAAGCTGCTCAATAGCTCTTCTCTGGTTTCGTTGCCTGTCTTTTTTATTTTAGGCGAACCTATTCCATCACTGAAAGAAGATGTGCTTGTTCTTTCTGCATAAGTCGAGAACCTCCGAGGCAAGGCCAAAGATGTTGGCGAGTCAAGGTTAGCTTGTCCAGTGGTGCCTTTTGTACTGAGGGACAATGGCAAAGAACTGGAGGAGAAATATTCAGGAAATCCTAGTGATGTCTCCTGAATGAAAGAGAAATCTTTTGTGTGCAAATTGGTAGAGCTGAAATTTGAATTTGCATAGTAGCTGATTCCTGCCTGGGTTGTTGTCAAGGATGGATCTTGTACTCCAGACAGAGCTGATCCTGATGCCTGACCTAGACGAGATGGAAAGCGTAAGTGGGCATATCTATCAGAGAGTTTCTCACCACCCCAAGCTTCTGGAGGAGTGATGGAGGAATCTTCAGTTTTAGAAGACGGAGGAGGAGTTGACCCCTGTAGCCTGGGTGATCTAGTCTCATCCTGTCCAAAATAATGTCATAAGTATCAATTGAGGGTGCGCGATTTACATATCATGAAGAATAAAAAGCCTAGAGTTTGACCTGTTTGTAAGTTGAGCTAGGCTTCCAGTCAAAAATAGGATGATTATTGCCTACGTCCTCCATAGAAGGAAACCTCCTACTAGAAGAAGGATACAAAATAGAGGATGGTTTCTTGTCTATCAGCAAATGTTCTTTCTTCATTCTGTCATGATCATCCCAAAGCTTGTCCAGTGAGGGTGTGATTGGTTCAACGTCCACAAGTGGGGAAAAAACTTCCATTTCATCCTTAAAGTTGTAGCTAGAAAGAGGAGCATGTAGTCTTGCCAATGTTCCACCTGTCCATAAAGGGATCCTTTGTGGCATCACCTCTACAGAAGAGGCAGGAAGCATGCTTGATGTAAATCCGATACTCGCTGCTCCAACTGATGAGGTTTCAGCCAGCAGACTTGGACGTCCAGGATTTTGAGAACTGGATACTCCCATAGATAGAGAAAGACTTGATGAAGTCACAGAAGGAAGTGGGTCAGGCATAAGAATTGAACCTTCAACAGCATCTCCTAAAAGGAAAGTCTCAACAGTGCAAGAACTCTCATTTACAATGACAGGTTTTAACCTTTGCCAACATAAGCTCGTAACAGCCTAATGAATATCATAAAATCATTAATTAGATATTTTATTTGCTGTGTATCATAAGTTCATACATTGTATACAACCGTCAACCAGAACCAAAAAAGAAGAGGCCAAAGGTACAACAATAGCAAAGAACTGGATAAACAACTAGAGCCTAGAAATGCCTTCCAAGATTAAACCTCTTACATAATGCCATGAGCAGAAATCTGATACCAAAAAATAAAATGTAGCTTTCACAAGAACTAATATTTAGTTTAGACTAGAATTGGCATCTTTAAATTTTGATTAACATTTGTTAAAGGAACAAATCATGGGTAGCTAACTACCAGGGGGATGTAAACCAAGTGCCATCTTTGTTTTTTCTTTTGATTGAATCCCACCCAAGTGCCTTCGTGATGCACCAGAGAATCATACCTTTTTTTACAAGTTACCATATAATTGCATGCAATAAATTAAACTGATTGGATACCATCAATTTATTATTTATTCAATTTTAAATGGAGACATATTTCAAATAATGTGGCACCTGGTTGAATCATCGAAATGAGTAAGAAAGTCAGGCCCATGAAAGGTACAAAGCTCTGCAATTCTCAAAGCTCCTTAAAATTCATCAAATGAACTGGTCAACACAATTGAAGTTCCTGATATTTTATAAAGACCCACACAACTTGCAGTGAGGACTGTTTAGCAGCAGGCATTTGATGGGGTTGATGGGAAGATTTAAACAGACAATTATGCATCGCATGCCACCCGTAAGAGAAACAGATCAGTAAAGCATTCACCGTGCAGGGATAAAAAAATACACCACAAAACCTCATTTATTCTGCAAAATAATTTGCTAGCAGGTACAGAGTAATTACTTCTGAATCATTATATATGGGATTTTTCAGCTTATTAAGACTAGAAATAGGTAAAATACCCTGTAGATAAATTTGCTAAAAATCCAACTGCATATAAACAGTCCTGTAACAGATAAAGGAAATCAGGAAAGAAAAGAAAGAATAATACCTCTGAACCACTATAAGCTCTAAGAACCGTGAGTGGCTCTGGCTTTCCACGGACATCATAGAACACCACACGACCAGTACTGGTTCCAGCTGCCAGTACCCAGCCATCATCTCTAAATGCCAATGAGGAGAATGGTGCTTCATAAGAAATGCAAGATGAGGATCTTCTAGAACCAGAATCATAAGTATACAACTTTTTGTCCAATCCAACACTAGCAATCATCTGTCATGACAATTGCAATAGCAGAAACTTAGATGTTTCTCCCAATAATCTAAGAGTAAAGAATTTATTCATATCAGAGCATATAAACAAATGTATAACCATTACACATCTGCGGATGAACATTATATAATAATGTAGATGTATTTGTGATTTACACCGGCATTATACAATACCTTGTCAGTGGATGGTGAGAAGCTGATGCCAGCAGTTGGTGCAGAATGCTGCTTCAACCAAGAAAGCTGATGCAAAAATTAAACATAAGTGAAACACTCGTATATCTCAATATATAAGTTAGCAAGCCAAAAAATTAAAAATTAATATTTCACATAAGGGATCAAAAAGATTATAGAAAGATAAGCCAAGTGCTTTAAGCCTGGATGAATCAGGGAGGGGAAAGAAACACAAATACAGAAGAAATGAGGACAATTCCAACACGTAGTTCACAATCCCCTCAGAAATCAAAATGGCCAATTCATAGTAAAGTGCAATACAAATAAAAGTTCAGGAAGGGCATAGGCAAAACAAGTAATCATGATCATATATATCAGGTTAAGATCATGTTCAAGAAAAAAATAAAAAAGAATAAAAAGGAAGAGAAGCAAACCTTTGGGTTGCGGCCCGTTGTATCCCACAGATGTAAGGTCCCATCATCACCAGCTGTCACTAGAAGGTGCCTACTAATCCGAGAATAATCAAGAACTCTCAATACCTGGTCTTAACATTCAACAAAGATGCAATCACCTTCCAAGTACAGACTCATAAACATGGTAAGGATACAATTAACATGCAGCACCTTAAACAACCTGCTTGTTTGGATCCTTCAGCTCAGTGGTTCTGGCACCAGATGCAAGATTGTGAAGTATGAGATCCCCACCAAGACTGATGGAAACCAAATGCTCATCCTTGCAATTGTACATTGCACCAGTAATTGTACTGGTATGACCCCTCAACCATTTAATACAGCGTTTCCTCTGCAAATCCCATATTCTTACAACCTGGCCACTCCCACCTGTACATAAATATCTAGAAACCTTGTTGCTAAAGCTGATTGACATTATTGACTCCTGTAAAGATGGTTCAACACTGAGTAGTTTAATAAAATGCAGAACACCAATTCTATTGTGCTTTTTTTTAATTGTCAAAGCCAATTCTCTTAGTGCTTGATAGATAAAAAATTAGGATGAGGATATCAAAAGCTAGAAGCCATTAGAATTGCAAACCTAGTTTTTACTCATTTAAAGAACTTCTCATGTTATTATCGAACAGCTAGGACTCTTAAATTCTCTATGTACAATGCAATTTTTAGAAATAAAAATAATTGTCACCATACACCTCATTTGAAGCACGTATTTGAATAAAAACACTGTAGATGTCTAAGGCTATGTTTTCGGTCAACAAACCTACCTCAATATTGTCTCCACCATCAATCCCGGCAATCGGGATGTTTCCCATGCTCTGTCCATTCTTACGCCACAATGAGATCTTCTTATCATCTCCAGCACTGGCCACAACCAAATCTGTAGAAATGACATCCCACTTTGATTAAATCAAAACATTCTATTCTAGTTCAAGCTACTAAAAGTCTAAAATGAAGACAGTCAAATTTTCAATAACATTTGACCGAAGTCTCTTATAAGCAAGGCTATGCTTAACTTAGTTCAACCGTAAGAAACAAAAACAACGCTCACTCCAACTCAAATTAAAGAAATCAACATCACAGAAGATAAGACAATGTAATTTCAACATAAAGCCCTCCATTTAATGAAAAAAAAACATAAAATTGAGAGCAAGTAAAGCCAAAAATGGGTACCTACTGAATAAGAAGAAAAGTGAAGACTATAAAGGACTTACTAGTGTGGTTCCACTTGACGGAATTAACTTGGAAACCAGGAGATGGAGTATAGCTCAAGATGCAGGGATCGCCAGTTATGACTGACACATCGAAAAGCTTGACAGTATCACCTCCACTCGCTGCCAATAACGCATTCGATGGATCCGCTAAATTTATCATTACCGACTCTTTCTCAAACTTCACCAAATCAAAATTATAGTAATGCAGAACTAAGCATAACTAGGTTTTCCCCAAAAATTCAGAGAAATTAAGTGCAAGAAAATTGATAAATTCAGGATTGGGTAGCATTTCGCATTTTAACTACAAAAAATTTGGTGTGTTGTTCTGGTTTTGGTAGCCCTACTTGGAAGAAAATTTTGTGGGCGAACAAAATTTGAGAGAGGAGAGATTGTAAACTTGTAATTAACTGGTCGCCATTTTATTTTCTGAGAAATGACAATGGGCCGTCGTTCAAGTCCGTTTCAGCCCAAAACTTAGCGTGTGTCATGTAAATCCTTACATTAGAATTTAGACAAGTAGTCTTATATAATCCCTTTGTTTTTTTAAGGACAAATATCAATATTAAGATCATATTTTAATATTTTAAGTAAATATTTTAATAGAATTACTTTGTTATTTTCTTATTCTCTCCGTAACAATAAATAGCAAACTGAATAATTACATTTTGTCGAAATATATTCGTTCCAAGTTTATCTCCACGGAATTATCTTATTTTAAAATAATAATATCTCTTAAATTCATATATTAAAATAATTATTTATGTACTTACTTGGCAACTTTTATAAAACTAGCCAAACTTTGTACAAGACTTAAAATAATTATCCCAAAAAAAATATTTATATTATTTAAGATAAATAACATTATATAAAAAAAAATAAAACAAATTTTAATATTTTAATTACTGTTATTTAATTTATATTACTTAATTCATAAAAAAAATAATACTTAAAGTAATTAACCAAAAATAAATAACAATTGTTTATGTTATATAAGATAAATAACCTTCTAAAAAACAAAAGATAAATAATTATAATATATCAATATTTTAATCAATAATAATTTATTAATTAATTGATAAAAAATCTTAAATAAGGACAATAGAGTACAATAAAAACAATAATAATCATTATTTTAAAATATATGAACAATTTCATTTAAAAATTAGATATGATTGAAACTTTATATAATATGAATTAAGAAAATTAAAAAACACCGATTATAGAAAAAGTAACTAAATGGCACTACTAGTTTATTCTTTAAAAAAAAAACGAACAAACAAACAATGACACTTTTCTTTATAAAGGAATATTAGCAACATTCTCCTTTACATTCCTTTGTACGTTATCATTTCTCTTATATTCAATCGGCATGTGTTTCACACCCAACCATGCTATTCAGTCGCATCATGATTTGTCTTGATTTGTATATCCAAATGTAAATCAGTAAAATTGAGAGGCCAACTCTTATTTCTGTATAATTTGGTACGAACACTTAATGCAAGTACATCAAATCGCATACAAAATTATGAGATGACCGCTGACTTCAACATTCAATCCAACATCCCAGTTTACATCATTACATGTGAACGCTAATTCACATGACATAAAAATAATTAGGTCAAAAATGGAACATAACCACGACATGGGTATCTTCCAGGGCTAATCATCACTACTGCATATAAGCCAAACTTCAAAATACAAATAGTCCAATGCTTTTAGCTTGTGAAAGAGATCTTTTTCGCCTATAAATTGGCAGCATAACTACAATTTAACATTAAATTAAAAAAAACTACAATTTAACATATATTACAAGTATGGTGAAATACTACCAAGAATAAGGGTAATTGAAGAAAATACAAGTCTTACGCCTAGTTCTACTGGATATAAATATTCACAAGACCTGACTTGTGAGGCCTCTCCACAAGCATAAACATAAAATTGGATTCGGTCATGTGAGAACAGTGTTCTAAAGCTGCGATCACCGTTAATTTTTGCTCATTTTCCAAACAAAGCCAACATGATGCCTGCATAAATTATGTTTGGTAAGATATAAACAAGCATATTAAAGAGATTGGAGACAATGGAAAGGGAAAGTAGCTCACAAAGGCTATATCAGAGATCAAAATATAGTATGTCTTTATACATGGATTGAGGGGGAGAATCTACCTTGTGAAAAATTATAGCAACAAAAAACATTTTGGTAACCAGATCAGAAGCATATCAAACACTTTTCTTGGAAATGAGACTATAAATCTGAAACACATAGACTATCTTTTATTCCAAACTATATTAACCATCAAGAGAGTGTTGAGAAATGATAAGAATCAGTACTATGCTCATTTCCCACAATCCATCATCATCATAAACAAATAAAACTCATTAAATAAACAAATAACAAGAAGATCACTCAACATGACATTGTAAGGATTCACAATGTAGAAGATCAAACCTCCAACACTACCAAAATGCTTGAGAACGCAAAAGTATATCCTAACGATAGACTACATGTAAAGAACACTATTTCCACCACATAAGATCAAATCACCAAAGAGACAAACAGGCATCATTGATCAGATAAGTTCAACTTTGACAAAAGAAGCACACATTATGCCATAGGAACTGTGACAAAAACCCAATCCATGGCATTTTGCACTCATTAATGTATCAATACCTTGGGGATATGACTCAAAAATCAAAATGTGTCATTGGAAATACAGGATAGCCAAAACATCAAGTGCATCCATTCAAATTTCATACAAATTCTAGTAAATGAAATAAGAAAAGTCATTTCAATAAAAAGAAAAGTGTAATTATGAGGGATTACATCCAGGTAACAACCAACAAATCAAAGACCATTACAGCTTCACACTCACAAACCATACAATGGAAACAGAGAAAACCCTCAATAACTTCATGATGTTAAATAAATATATTTATTCTACCTTTAGAAAAAAAATATTTTTCTTTTATTGATTCACTTTTACAATTCGGGTGCTGAAGTGGGGGATTAATGATATTATTTTGATATTTAGCAACACAATGATAATAAGACAAATCCCTGGTAGGTTTGTGATATTTTCCATTTAATATTTTTTTCTAAATTAAAATAAAAACATAAAAGTTAACAAAAATAACCTTCACCCAATGTAGTTACACAAAATATACTACGAGGTCACACATATTCCAATTGAAATTTCATTCCTTCTTAAGTGGGAAAAAAAAATTCATACGTGCAAGCATGCTGTTGGGAATATAACCACCGTTTCTCCACCCATTTTGAAATAAGGAAATGAACAGAAATAGCAATCATCTGACCTTTGAAAACTAGGGAGCAATAATATTGCATACCTCACATGTTTGTTGACATCGAAAATTTAGCTTTTGTCTCTGCTGGCTTAAGAATCTGGAAAGAGCACATCAAGTTTTCATCAACACTCATCATTGCACCCGCATTATCAAATTCACCACAGTAGTTAGGGGCCGAAAATATAGTGACAAGTTGTCTATCAGCAAAGAATTCATACCCATCCTCCACAACCTATAAAAAGAAAAATTATTTCAAAAATTGCAGCCTAGCTTTCACAATAGGTAACTTATAGGTAGAATGAGATGACAAGAAAAGGCAAGAACATGAACCTGATGGGCTCGACAGACAAGGTCCAAACCATGCTTCATTAAGAATTCTTCTACTTTATCGGCACCAAAGGTGTATGAGACTCCTCTATCATTCATTCCCCATCCCTTAACATCTCTCCCAGGATCAGACCAAAGCAAATCACATAGCAAGCCAGTGTCAGGAATAGCAGTCGGACGAGTTAAATTTCTAATCTGATCTAGGTTTGTCAATTCAGGGGAGAGACCCCCATGCATGCACAGTATTTTTTCATCTATCAGAGCTGCCACAGGAAGGCAGTTAAAACTATCCGTAAATGCTCTCCATAGTCTCACATTAAATCGCCGCTTACACTCATCATAGAATCCGTATATCCGATTAATAGATGCACACTCATGGTTCCCTCTAAGAAGAAAAAAGTTCTCAGGGTACTTGATCTTATAGGCAAGCAACAGGCAGATTGTTTCTAAACTCTGCTTCCCCCGATCAACATAGTCACCTAAAAACAGATAATTGGCACTGGGAGGAAATCCCCCATATTCAAAAAGCCTCAATAAATCACTATATTGTCCGTGGATATCACCTGCAAAATACAAAGCAGACTATAACAAGAAAAATGAAATCTAAAACCATGAAGAAAAAACATTATAATAGTCAACAAAAAATAACCATCAGTAATCTGCAATTCGGTACAAGAGATAGGATAACAAAGTAACAAACCTGCCACCTATTGTATGAGTTTACCGGCATAGATTGATCTCCTTGAAAATATCTAAGCCTAAAAACAGATACAGTCCCCAAAATTAAATAAAGTGGAGGTACGAAAATTAAATGGGTCTAACTGGTTTAAATACACCAAACATCTTGACAGTCTTAGTTCCATGTTAAAATGGAATTATCACAAACTAAGGGTCAGTTAACCATGGACTTTCTAAATATCTTTACTTCCGAAGCTCAAGCCACCCCGCCACCCCCATGACACCAACAAGATAAAGTGAGAATTCAGAAAGTAAAATCAAAATGTCTAAAAATACCTTTTAATTCCTGCCTTCTCAAAAAGCTACATTCTGGATGAAAACTCACAAATATATGTTTAACCAATCCATCCTTAATTTCCTATCATAATGACATTTGTGCAGTTTAAGCAACTCGTCACTTAGTTTCACACTTAAAAACAGACCCAAACAACCCTCTCAAACAACATACAAAATATCTATTTACTGCTTATTGATGATATAAATGAAGTGAACAAGGCGATC
This sequence comes from Hippophae gyantsensis, assembly GCA_030763125.1. Taxonomy (NCBI): domain Eukaryota; kingdom Viridiplantae; phylum Streptophyta; class Magnoliopsida; order Rosales; family Elaeagnaceae; genus Hippophae; species Hippophae gyantsensis. Next base: position 53,409,396 of record CM061033.1, read on the forward strand.
AACATAGAAATGAAGTATATATGCCTTCCTGCCAGGTATTGTAACTTTCAGCGCTTTTTCCCCCCCTTCTACACACACGTTACAAATTTATACACATTTGCTTACACACCATAAATAGTGTGACACATGGCAAAATTTTCTTGAAAAATGAATCTTTTCCATTTTCAAAGTTATTTGGCCACATGTCACACCGGAGTTGGAGTGAGTGCAAAAGTGAGTGCAATGTGTGTCCTTAGCATTCCTCACATTTCCAATTAATTTGATGGATGATGGAGTACTACGGTAATAACATTTTGAGAAAATAGTTGCATCCCAAAAAACTTGTGGCAGGTTCATGCCAGTTAAGTTAACACATGGCAACAGATCATAATCCATTTCAAGCAAAACGACTGGATTGGAAACCAAACATTATAACGGGAAGAAAAAATCAATTAACCCTTATATATCCGTAATAATGTTGCATGTTACATACCTTTATTCCGATAATTACAACGATCCTCCAAAAAAATAAAGGCTAATTGATACAAACACAATTGTTTGTATCTAAAATTAAAAATAACAAAAAGAATTTAGAAAAAATGTAGGTTCATTCGAGGGAACCTAAACCTCCCAATGGTTTAATTCAAACAAAACTGGCATCCCAATTTGACATAATAATTCAATATTTCAACAAAAGTCTTGATACCTTTTCATTCCTATGCAATGCATATTTATACAATGTATTTTAGGAATAATAAACCATCCATTACCTAAAAAATAGGCACAAACTAACTTTTACCTCAACTCCACTACCACTAACACAATAGTTGCTAAGATAAAGGAATATTATCTAACTAAAAGCCACAATTTAAGCAACTCTTATTTTAAACTAAATAATGAAATTACAAATAATAATAGAGTCCTAACACTAACTTTCAGAACACTGTTAGGTTAGAATAAATACGACTATACGAGTTTTATAACATATTTATTCACAAAGTACTTCAATTACTAGTCTCACCGCAATGCTACATTTTCATATATAAAACCATAAAACAAAGAGATGCAATTGGAAGAAAAAATATAATAATAAAACCGAAAAACCTCAAAAAGAAGAGAAACTAGAGGCTTTGCAAAATCCATCACACAGTTTAACTAATTATTGTATCCTATATAACTTAAAAACGCAAAAATAATTTGACAGAAAGAAATAAGCAAAACAAAATATATTTGCACCCACGCAAACAGACGTCTAAAAGCAAAGCTTACCGCAGATTTTGATAGGGGCTTCGAGTTCGAGCAAATTGGACTGTTGAATAAAGATATATCTAGAAGCAACACAAAGTTGCTTGATCTCCGACTCGGAAAGTTGAACCTGCTTACCGGGCCTAGCTGATCGGATTTCCGTCAGTCTTTTGATTATATCATCTAGTACGGCCGGGTCCATCCCTTCCTGCCCTTGCGAGGTCATCAGATTGTAATTGTTCCTCCTTAAACGGCTTCGATGTCAGTAAGAAGCCCTAGAAATACAAGGAATATGTAAAATACAAAATTCCGTTGTTTTCTCTCTCGGTCTGTTATTGAGGCTTTCTCGTCTTAGAACTTAGGCTTTGTGGGGTCTAAGACCTAGGCGAGCATATGTTAATAACTTCTCCAACGAAAATGTCAAGGGAAAGTGAAACGATCTTATGTCGATGGAGGGGAGGGAAGAAGAAAATGTCGAAGTTTTGAAGAGACTGACTGCAACTCCTATGTGGCGGTCCCACAGTATCTGTGAGAATTTTGTCGTTGCATACGATGTCGTATTATCTCGTTCTCGTTCACAATTTTTATACCTTTCAATTCAGTTAACCATCCGGGTTGTCAGGTTTTGGGGGGAAAATGTCAACAAACTTTCTTAAAATTTGATTAATTATTAATACGTCTTTAAATCTAAGAATAATAATCATTAAAAAATAAAATAATATTAATTTTAAGATAGATTAATACTTGAAATTTAATATTCTTAATAATAATAAGAACTTTTTGATATATTTTAAAATTTTATATACGTAATTTATAAAAATTTATAAGCTGATTGATATTTATTTATATAAATTATAAGTGAATTTATTTTATAATAAATTAAATTATATTATTTATTTATAAATTTTAATTAAATTTATATACAAGTTTTTAAATTGATAAAACGTATTATTTGATTATTAAATTAATAAAATGTACGATTTAATCTTTAAATTTTTAAAATTTTAAATATATATTTTTTATTTTTTAAATCATAAAATTTAATACCAAACTTTTAAAATTTTATACGTAATCCTTAAATTTTAATTTATAAATATTTATTTAGTAGCTAATTTATGACATGACATACATGTTAATTTTTAAAAATTTTGAAATTAAATTTTAATAATTAGGTATAAATTTTCACAAAATTTGAAAAATAATAAAGTAATGGAGCATAGGAATTTGAAGAAGATGTAAAAATAAAAATATTCATCATTATTTTATTTATTTATTTTTAAAATTAAAAGTATTTTACATAAATAATTAAATAGTTAATAATAAATTAATATTTTTCTCAAATATTCTTGCATGAATTATTTTATTTTATCTTATTTGTTTTGATATTTTTTTATATTTCAATAGATTAAAAAACTTGAAAATAAAATTTATCCAAATATTTTTTTATTAAGATTATTTAAATAAAACAAAATTTATATATTATTTTTTAATGGAAAGGTAAAACTTTTTTGTAATTGACATTTTTTATTTTGTAAAGTTTTAGTTTTAATTTTGCATAAAAAAAATTAAATTTGTTATGATAAATTTGGAAAATAATTTTTTTTATTTGGCCAGGAATAAGTTACAAGACTCTTAGACAGGAATCAATACTAGATAAATAATTTAACTTCTAAAATGCATTCTTATATGTATTAATTAAACACTTTTAGTTTGTAATTAAACATGGTAAATTTAAAAAAAAATTAATATAATTAAAATAATAAAAAAATTAAATCTAATTCATAGAAAATTTAACCGTAACAAATTTATTAATAAAAATACTCTTACAATTTATAAAATTATTTTATTATAATGCTCACATGGCTCTAACATGTTAAATGACTACTAATTAAAAATAAAATAAATGGATATTTTACATTTAAAAATATTATATAAATTCAAAATAAACTATGACAAAATTCATTTTTAATGGAATTCAAAAACGCTTAGTCAACAAATTCATTATTTATAAAATATTGTATAAATATGATTAAAGTGAATAATTAATATTTAAATAGGACAAAAAATGCAACAAAATACCGAGAACCACCATTTATCATTTTATACGAATTAGCATAATAAAAAATATATTAGTATATAATATGCATTATAATTATTTTTATTTTGTATTATTGAGTTAGTTCTAACCTAATCTTAATCCTGTAAAAAATATTTTATTTCATGATTAAATTGATATTGAATTTAATTTAAATAATTTTTTTAATTCATGTTGACTTAGACAATCAATATCAATTTTATGATAAACATCCCTGATAAAATCAAAATAAAATTATTATATAATAGGGTGATGTATCATAAAAATTCTTTATATTTATACTATTTAATCTCTCTATTAAAAACTAGTATTTAGTTTTGTAACAAAAATTAATAAATTTTTTTATTATTTTAAAAAATTTTATTTAAAATATTATTATTTTATGTCATATAATTAAAATACAATTAAAATATGAGTCTTTTAACATTAATATAAGTAAAATAAATATGAAATATTTTAAGAAAAAATAAACAATAATAAAATTCAATTAAAAAGTTATTTAAATATATATTTTAATTTTAAATGAAAATTAAAAATTAATAAAATATAAAAATAAAATAATGAAAATTAGCAAATATTAAAAACATATATTTTAAGAAATTTTTTATAGTAATTATGATTTAATATTATTAAAAACTCATATTTTAATCATATTTATTTGATATTAAATATGTAACGTATATGTGACCTAATAAGTGCATGTACCCCACTAGAAGATGACGAGATTATAAGGTTGACTTAACAATGGCTCGAGCCAAATGAGTTTGTTAATGCGTAAAATTCAGTCGATCAGAATACTTCGTCGTACAATTACGAGGTCTTAGATGTTAGGACTTAGGTAAAATCTTAATATCTCGACATGATTATAGTCTTCCATTTCCACAAACAACTCGAGAAATTTATCCAAAAATTTAAAGTAACCTACATATAACGACCTTCTTGTATCTAACAATGTAATGTTTACGGTGATCTACTTTTCATTTAAATTAAATTCGTATATAATTTTTTCACATATATAACAGTGTATTCAAATTGTGTAACACTTGTTTTATCACGTATGTTAGATATTACACATATCTATACCCCTTAAATAAGAAAAGTATATAATCCAATTCAATTATCTAAATTTTTAGATCTTATTACAAATCATTAAAAATTTTAACCCATAAATTTTCTCCAAAAAAACATTTAATTATCCTATAGAAAGTAATAATAATATTTTAATAGATAAAATTTAAAATAACCTTCCTATTATATATATATATATATATATATAATCTCAATTTTTATAAAATTTGAGACTATAAAATTTTAACATCGATTATTAAAAAAAAAACAATATACATACCTTAAGCAATTCGACCGCACCCCGTTAACTAATTTAAAAAGACTTCTATTATATTTTCTTTTTCTATATAATAATAAGAAATTAAGAATGGACTTCATCCACCACCCCATTAACTAGAGTGGCACAGTCCGGTTTTATTAGTAAGGTTATTAGATTTTTATATCAATTTTTAATTTATGCAAAAACCAATAATTAATCCAGTTGCGTTATAATACAAAATTCCATCATCCACAGTTCTTACCAGCAAATATCGATATTCCAAGATTTTAAAATTATAAAAACTGTAATAAATATAAATATAAATACATTTTATATTTAGTTTAACCAATAAATCAAAAATTTATAAAACAAATTGTAAAATATTTAAAATATATTTAATGATAAATTATTTTAAAGTAAACAAAGATAACAATAAACGACAATATTATTCAATATTACTAATAGATATTCTATCAATGTTTTTTTCTATATCAACATTAGGTCTTCGTGATCATGGATGATGTGTATAGATATCAATATTTTCAAAATACAAATATTTTTGAGATATTATCAATAGATGGTTTGTTATTATTTTAAATTAGATGTTGTTATAATCACACTAAATATTTTAGAAAAATCATAAAATTAATAATTCTCAAATTTATAATAATTTAAATGATATCCTTTAATATCAATTCATATACCTTTAAATTCAAGATAAATATTATATATATAACTGTAACTATATGTTCCAAGTGTCTACTGTCTACTCATATATGAGTAGCTGACCGAAAATAAATAAATAAACTGGTCCATATATCCACTAATCTGCTTGAAGGTGGAAATGGAATAATGTATTTCTGGTGATTTGTGGATATAATTTGGTATTACTTAATTCTTGGAATTCAGTTAATTGCATATGATATAACTAATAAATATCTTCTTCAGGATGATATAATTTATATATTATTCTAAATAAAGAAAGGCATATATATCTTTAAAATGTTCCTTTTTCAAGTGGCTTGAGAGTTGGGTATTAATCTGTTTAATTATAATAAAAGAATTGTGGCATCTACATTTGCATCTCTTTCTTTGCCGACATCTCCCTCCAATAAATATGAGTGCACACAAAGAAAAAGAAAAAAAATTATATATATATATATATACGAATAAAAATAAGAAAACTATGTTGAAAGGACAAAAATAATAAATTAAACTCAATTATCATATTAAGTGATTAATAAGGAATTTTATCAATAGTACATCTAATTAATAGGAATAAATACAGCATATGCATATAAAGCATTTAGTACGTAGTGATAAGTAATTAGAATGCTTTTATATTTTATTAAATATTAGTAAAGAGATTATATACAATACAAATGTTAACTTTTCTTATATTAAAATTGATTAATATTAAATTAACATTAATAAAAGATGCATGCAAAGTTCATATAATTGGAGATGAAAGCTGCCTAGCTATTTAAAGTTAGGCCGCACATGTTATATATATAAACTTTCATGTGCATGTGATTGATGCTTCCATAATAATTAACTAACTAACTTCAATTTTAAACATGCCCAAATTAATATAATGAGGCCAGTTGCCAGCTTATCATGCATGGGCTAACAAGTAACAAAATATGTTAGCAACTCTTTAATACAAATAAAGATTTCAATTCAGATGTTCTAAGATGGGGTGGGGTGCACTGTGGTGTGGTTTTAATTCTTTTTATCAATGTTATTAAAAAGAACTAAAAATGTTCAGGTTTCAAAACTAAAGAATAAGTAAAAGTATAAATAATACTGTAAGTTTATAATACATCTGAAACGAAGTTATATAATTTAATGGAATATCAAAATTGAGTCTATAAAATTGTATCAAATCAATTTTGATTATAATATTTTTATAATATATAATATATAAATATTTTACATAACAAATTCACGATGATCTAATATTACGTGTCATTATGTAATTGCTTCTTAGATTATTTAAAATGATTTCAATATATTTTTAAGTTTGATTTTGTAATATAATATAACATATTTTAATAATAATACAATACTTTAATTTTTATTATTATTATTTTATTTTACTACTTAAAAAAATATAATAATAACAATATTATCTTCATTAAATTAAATTTTCATTTTAAATAACGAATTGTTGAAAGAGTAATGTCAAAACTCAAAACTCCGCTGCTATCAAAAGTCAGAACTTGTTGAAGGTTGACATTCCTCAATGGAAGAGGTTGAGGTCCAACTCCAACGCACTTGTTTTTCTATATTGTCCAACTGTAAACCGCGGCGAAAATTCCCTTTTGAAAAAGAGAGAACAATTCTGGTTGTCCCCGTGTCCCTGAGTTAAAAGTGCTCACAAATAACAAATTTCTTCTTCATCTAATCATCTTGTTATTTGGGATTCGGAGGGCTGTCCTCCACCGTTGCTTTAAATTGTTCTCCGCCTCAGCAGATTCTTCTTTCTCTCTTGTTTTTCTATTTACTATCTTCCAAGCCAAGAATCTCTCTTTAAAATCACTTCCTTTTTCCTCTCAGAGATTCCAATTTCCTTTTCATTTTTCTCTATAAGCTAAGCTTATTCTTTCTCTTCTCCTTTTTCTATTTCTTTAAAGTCGAAAATTGAAATTTTTAACGATGCTTAATTCTCTGTTCCTACTTCCTATCCTTCTTTATTTTCAGCCCATCGCTTATTCTCCCTCTCTCTGTGTGTGTGTGTGTGTGTGTTTCTGTCTTTCTGTCCTTTTCAAGAATTTGGGCGCCTTCGAATTTCAGGCGAAGGCTACATACGTAAGTGCTTTTCAACGCCATGTCTTCTTCTGCTTCAGGTGTCAACCATCTTTCTCAGCCTTGCATTTATCGTATTCTCCTTCTCATTTCAATCGATTTTAGCTTCATTCTAGTCATATGCTATACTGCTACTCCCCTCAATTTCGAATGCCTTCTATGTTTCATCTTAAATTGTTGCTGACTTTTGTTATTTCTAATCCAGTTTTTGATAATTCAAATTTTTAATGCTTCTTCTTTATGTAATTTAATTTAATTTAATTTAGTTCGTGGATTGGGGATTCGTTCTAAAATACTGATGGTCAAGCAGGGGATTTTGATACTTCGTACACGGAGAGGAAATCACGATTTATGAAATGGCTGAGTAAGTTATTCAAAGGTGGTTCCAACCGTGAAGGAGCATCTGGTGGTGGTGGTTCTGGGAGTGGCCGTCGTCGTCCACAGTTCATTGGTGACGAAAACATGGTTTTGCGCGCACCTGTTAGAGCCTTGGTTAGCATTGCCTTTCTTTTTCTCTATTTAGCCTTTTATTGACCTGATTTTTGACTATAGTACATTAGTACTCTTAATGCGTTTTTTTTTTTTTCATTTTTATGAGTTAACATATGGTTCAGGACAATCCAGTGATGTATTCTTTTGACTTTTACTAAAAGATGCTATGAAAATTTAATTCTATAATTACGGTTATCTCACATATTTATCGATTTTTTATTAATTATTATAGATAAAATTTATTATCAAATCCGATAAAATTCACTATAAATAATGAAAACATTAAGTCAAATAAAATTGAGAATAGAATTGTTTCCACTTATTACTATGTTTAATTGTATTATAGATATGTAATGCAATTAAAACAATTCCTAAAAGACATGTAATTGTTATTCTACCATCCTTTTAAGAATTATTATTCCATTTTCTTTTCATTGTATAAAAATATATTATTTTAATTTTATCTACAAATCTTAAACTCTAAATCTTAAATTTTTTTTTAGTTTTGATTATATGATATTCAGTTTTTATATAGTGGGTTATCAATAAGACTTTATTACTATATATTAATATTTGTGTGTTATTTTCCATATAATATGGAAAAAAAATTTTATCAAAATTTTTTTTTCTTGTTTTTAATTTTTTTAAAGTTAAATAATATTTTTAAGTAAGAATTATTTAAAAAAATAATAACTTTTAATAATATATTTTGTTTGACAAAGAAAATAACAATTAAATAACATTATTTAAATTCTATTGAATATAGAGTTATTTAAATAATATATAGTATTTTTTATTTCATTTTAGTCTTAAATCAAACAATGCAATAATGATTTGACTAAAGTGATAAAATCAAATAGTGTTATAATAATATTGTTTCTTTTTAATTCTATTACCATTATTTTTTTATTATGCAAACCAAACGTGGCTTTAGTTTATTTTTGAGTATAATGAGATAATAAGAGTAGTTTTATATCTACACAATGAGGTTGTATCCTCATTAATGTGTATCTTTTTTATTGGTTGTTATAAATAGAGTTCGTTTTTAAATCAAGTGAAACTTATAATAATTAATAAAAAATTTAGTTTCTTTTTTAGTAGGGATAAGGTAATAGCAAAATGTTTAGAGTTTTCTGATAAGAGTGGGATGTTCAGAGTTTTCCATGAATATTTCATGCAAACCATTTCAATAATTCTACGACTGTATTATAGAAATAATTATTATAAATGCTAAATAAGATTTAAAATGGCATTAGGACGACCGCTCCAGAGCTCAAAAGGAGAAAGAGGAATTAGATCATGCAATTGCATTATCTTTGGCTGAAGATCGTAAGAGACCTAACAGTAAGCTTTATAAACTTTGAGAAGCACAATCTGTAAAGATTCTTTTTAAAACCAAAAAAAAAAAAATGTACATGAATAAAAAATGCTCTTGAGATATATTCATATAACTGAAGATGTAATGACTCTCAGGACGGCACCGACAGCAGATGGACAGTGATGAAGAGCTCTCAAAATCACATCAAAAAAGCTTGAATCCTCCTTTATATCCCCCGCCTGTACAACAACAGAATCACATTTGGGGATATAAGTAAGACTGCTATTAATATTATATCCTGATTTAAACACCGTGCATCCTTAAGTGTGCACGATAAACATTGATTTTTCTGAAAGTTTGATATTTGCTATTTGTTCCTTGTGACAATTCAAACCTCTTTGTGTTTAGACACCTTGTAATTACGTGTCATGATTCTTTTGACGTTAGTTCTCGAAGTGTTGACAGTCTAAAAAGATTAGCCTCATCTTGTTTAGTTGCAGATATGAGTGTAAATTTAAAGCTCATCAAATCATGATTAGGAGATGTGGCTTCAACAATTCAAAATTATTAATATGGGACAAAAGTTTGGAATTAACAAACACTGGTCAAGCATATGTAATGTTAATAATACATTTCTTACAGAGTGCTAGCTTTCATTTAACGACTCTATAGTACTAATACATATTAAATTTGAGCAATCTGGTATAACTCAGTATTGGTATCTTTCTATTCTTTTCTTTTGTTCCCCCTTCCCTTCTTCCCTCCATTTATCAATAACTTTATGGTTATTTTTTGTTTAAATTGATATATATATATGATGTTTTTATGTGAAGTTATTGAAGAGATTTTTTTATATTATCACATTCACACGAGAAATAAATTTCAACTGCTTTATAAAGGGCATGACTTTGCAATCATGAATTTGAACAATGCTGATTTACGCCTATAATTTGCAGAATATGTGGTGGCTGCAAACAGGAGATATGTTTTGACAATTATTTGGGATGCATGGGAATTTATTATCATCCTCAGTGCTTCCGCTGTCGCTCCTGTTGTCAGCCAATAACTGAGAGTGAGGTTATTTTTCTGTCTCGTCTCCTCAGCTTGTTAAGATATTTCTCATCATCTAAGATTTTGGTTCAATTCATCTTTGTTACATTGTTAGTTTTTCATTTATTGTTACTTTTAGTACGTGCAAAAAGACGCTGAATCTTATCTCTTACCTGGTTCTTACTGGTAATTTCTCTTTATTTTAGTTTTCTTTGTCAGGAAAGGATCCATATCACAAGATTTGTTTTAAAGAGCTGGCTCATCCGAAGTGTGAAGTTTGCCACCAATTTGTAAGAAACTTCAATTGAATCAATTCATTTTAAACTTATGGATTGCTGTAGTTTCTGATTGTTGATTTAGATTATTAAATTTTGTTCGAGTGCCTGAAAAACAGGTTTTCGCTCAGAAAGTACTCTGATGGTTATTCACTTATTCTTAAGTTCTGCAAGCTTTTTTTAAGGATCCATCCTGAATTTCAACTTCATTTATTGGCATTTTGGAAATATCAAGATTTTATCCGTTACAAGAAACTAATTCCCCTTTTATATTATTTACAGATCTAATAAATGTGTGACTGACAATCTGTACTGATAATGACGGACTAGAATGAAAAGCAATTAGGATTTGTTATACCGTTGTTTATCTTTGAAGTTAGGGTTGTTGATATATCTCCGATATAATATATTTTTATTTCAAAAAAAAATTTCAGATCCCAACAAATAGAGCTGGCCTGATTGAGTATAGGTGCCATCCATTTTGGTCTCAGAAATATTGTCCTTCACATGAACATGACAACACAGCTCGCTGTTGCAGTTGTGAGCGCTTGGAGGTATTACTTTAAAGCTAGTACAATGATTATCTATATAATATTGGACATTTTTTGATAAATATATGTATATATATTTCAAAATACTCATCTCTCGGTCTGCTTTTGTTGCCCTTATCAAGTCTTGGGATGCAAGATACATTTCCTTGGGAGATGGACGGAGCTTATGCTTGGAGTGCATGGAATCTGCTATTATGGATACTGGTGATTGTCAGCCTCTTTACCACGCCATTAGAGATTATTACGAAGGCATGTACATGAAAATAGATCAGCAAATTCCCATGCTTTTGGTCGAGAGACAGGCACTTAATGAAGCTATTGTAGGAGAAAAAAATGTATAGTGATTTTCCACTACATCTACAATTTTATAATTATACAAGGTTAGTTTGTGTAACTCATCTAATCTAGCATTGGTTCATCCCAGGGAATTCATCACATGCCTGAGACTAGGGGTTTATGTCTTTCTGAAGAACAGACTGTCAGCAGTGTATGATATTGAAAACACTATTGTTTACTTGTCTTTATTGCCTTTGAAATAATTCATGAAAAAGTTCCGAAGACTTGATCGATGTTTCTTTTTCCATTTCTTCTTTTTTTTCTTTTTTTCTTTCTCTTTCTAGATACTCGAAAGGCCGCGAATTGGGGGTCGCCAACTTATAGGAATGAGAACTCAACCTCAAAAGCTGACTCGAAGATGTGAAGTAACAGCCATTCTCGTTCTCTACGGTCTTCCAAGGTTGACTTTGATGGTTATCTTTGCTCTCTTACTGTATTGATTATTTCTTCTTCGGTCTCTATTTCTTCATAAAAACCGAGATAAATTCTGCTAGAAATTAAACAAAGTTCAAGCATGCTAAACTTCATCATGTATATGACTTATTGTCCCTTTATTTTCCCCTTGTGGAGTGCAGATTACTAACTGGGGCAATTCTTGCTCATGAGTTGATGCATGGCTGGTTACGCCTTAAAGGTAGCATATATGCCATCTGAAGCTTTCTGATACTAATTACATTATACCCTTCTTTCCAACTTATGTGATATTTAATTATGCAGGCTACCGTAATCTTAATCCTGAGGTAGAGGAAGGTATCTGCCAGGTGCTGTCATACATGTGGCTTGAAACAGAAGTAATGCCAGGATTTAGAAACATGCCTTCTACATCAACCGCTTCCTCTTCCTCTTCGACAAAGAAAGGTGGAAAGTCTAATGTAGAAAATAAACTTGGTGAATTTTTCCTGCACCAGATTGCTAATGATGCTTCCCCAGCTTATGGAGGAGGATTCAGGGCAGCTAATGCAGCCGTCAATAAGTATGGATTACGTTGCACCCTTGATCACATTCACCTGACTGGAAATTTCCCTCTCTGATGGGCATAACTTGTGTATCAAATTCTTCTATTGCTTTTCATTGGAGATATTCTGCTCCGGGAAAGTTCAGTTCGTTGCAGACGCATGAGCAGTCATACCTTTAATTTTAATGGGGTTTTCCGGCTACAAGTCGAAGAATGACTATTTCTTTAGATTTTATGATTTCCGTTACAGTAAGGCTTTTTTTTTTTTGGGACAGAGCAGACAAGTTATATGCTTCATGCATTCCGAGGTCGAGCTACTTGGAATAATATCAAGCAATCCTTTTAATTTGAGAACAATTGAAAGTTTTCAATATGCGTTAGCCTGCATGCACTGGAACTGTGAATCCCAGACCATCCTTCCATCTCTAACAACGAACCTAATTTCTTGGGACAATAAATAACATATAGATACACAATATTTGCATGTCAATTGTTGTGTTCCCAAGCTAAGTCAAACGAAGAACAGGAAAAAAAAACTCTTCCAAGTGCTTCTGCTACAAATGGAAAGTGTACCTACAAGAAACCAAGCCCAAGCTGTACAGTTTAAATGGAAACACACTTGAATATGATAGAAAAAGAACCGTGTGGCAACTATATTTCATGTTTTTTAATATAAGACGATGCTTTTAATCTACAAGGAAAAATGTAATTCTCACGGTAGCATCACAACATTAACTACCATGAGAATACTCGTTAATAAAATGAAGTTGATGTTACAACAGTCTGAACGGTTCCAATTAGTAGTAAGGACTTCCATAAATTAAAGGGGCTATAAACCATCGGATATATCAGCTAAAGCCATCTTCAATGTCTCGTATGTCATAAAACAAATTCCAACACCAGGCACTACCTTGTAGTACTCTGGCAGTATCCCTCTGTACAAGCCTCGTAGACCTTCTGTCTTCATTATGTGCTTAAAAGTACCAAAGAGTCCTGCCGTGTAGACACGAGCTCGACCACCGGCTCCTTCCAATTGTTTCCTTCTTCTCACAAGATCCAATGGAAATGTTGCTGCAAACCACACAAAATAAAGTGAGCACAATATTCTGCAGGCCATACTTGTTGCATAGAATCATATACAGCTTTATTTGGAGAGAGAGAAGGGGGGGTAGCAAAAAAAATAAAAAAATCCCTGATATGTTTCAATATAAGAGAACTCCGTCAGAAATGCAAAAAAAATGAGAAACCATGGATCATTCAGAAAATAATATTTTACAATACACTGCTAAAAAGGAAGACATGAAGCATATTTGCAAATTTATATATTTCTGAATAATATTGCAGGTCAAACTATGCTAACTTTGGTGTATTGCATCAAATCTTATGTACCACTGCAGCCTGCAGACTAATTAACAAGGCCGTATCCTGCTAAGTTTATTGAGTAACATCTAATTACTTATCCATATGACCAATCATGCTACAGGAGTAGGGTTGAATAGGATAGTTACTTCTTCTAGTTAGAAAAACTATGAGATAAAACACACCCCGAAAAGAACCCCAAGCAGCTTCCAACAAAATGTTGTACCAGGTTGCGTGCCAATTTAGATACTAATAGAATAAAATGCTATAGTTACCCCCACGAAATCAGACTGACAAGCAATACACTTACTGAACACTTGCTGTTTAAAAGGGGGTAATTTAGGGGATTGCAATTGTTTCAACATGGGCATTCAAATGGAAAGGAATTGATGTTAGCTGCCATAAAGTTTATTGTAAATTGTAGCATGATAAGCCAGAACAAGTCATACCGGATCAATTCATAATCTTCATTTCAATGCCAAAGATCAATGCAAAAAATACCTATATTTAATCTCTATAGCAACATGTCTAAAAAATAATTAATATAGAACTGCAGGATGGCACTAGTTTTAGAGGATTATAAATATTGTAATTTAAAGGCATACATCTGGTAACAGGGAATAGATTGACCCTAACCAAGAAGAATACAACCAAAGCCCTAGGTTGATGCATCACTAAAGGGCAAAGAGAATCCCAACATCTATGTCCTATTCCTATGGCCTGATGTTCCCCCTCTAACCTCTGCCCCCTCAGAACAAGGTAATTCTTTAAGACAAGCACCCGTATAATATTAGTATTTTCTTAATGAAAAGAAAATGGGGAAAAAATCCAATTTAAATTTTGAATAATAACCCATGAACTACTTTAGCGCAATAAAAAAAACAACAACAACAAACAAACAAACAAACAAACTATGAGCTAATGGGGTACGCTCAAAAAATTACATCGGTTGTTAGTTTGACTTTTTTATGTAAAAAGAAATGGTCTAGGACTCTTCAAGTCCCTTTTTATTTGAAAGCTACAAAAAGAGGTGCGCATTAGTCCCTTTGTTGTTGTCCCTCTATTATTTTTTTTATAGTAAAAGAGACTTCTTGTAAATGGCAAGGAAACTACGACGGAAAAATAGGAGGGAAATAATGGAATAGTGCAATGAATTATTTATGAGTTGATTTCTATACAAGAAAAAGTCTTCAAAAATGTTTTCAACTTTCTTCTCTCCTATTTTGTCTTTTCACGTTTTCTCTCCATTTTTCCTCATGCAAACATGGGTTTCAAACACAGCCTTACCGCATTTTTTTACATCTATTGTTAAATTTGGTTTTCAATCTAAGATTAGATGCATGTTGAATAGAGTATTCTCATACAGTGGTGAGGCTAGAAGGATCAACACCCATTAAGCCATCAGAAATTGAAGCCTAAGTGAGAAGCATACCTCAGAGTACACCTCGCACCCAACTGCAAGACTCAGGGATACTGAAGAAATCTTGGAAAATTAAGTTAATCCAAGCAAGATCTTCATGTCAAATTGAAGTTAGATGAACAAAAAATAAAAGACAATTCTTGTTGGTTTTCTTACTAAAATTATCAATTGCCAGATATAAAACCCACTCCAGTCTTGACTCTGGTTCTAGGGGTCAGTCTGGTTAGATAATTGGTGCAGAGCCTGCACCCTATCCTGTTTCTGCATCAAAAGCACAGTAATGGCTGCACAGATCAACTTCTTTTCTGAAATATTGACACCCTTTACAATGAGAACAGAATTATACCAAAAGTTCATTAAGTGGGATAATATCTATTACTGTTAAATTATCACTGTTTGAGATCATCCAACATGAAACTTAGTACAAATAACCAGGTTATAACCCCAAATTGCTAAACTGGATGGTAAGTTTAACTGGAAGCACAGGAAATACCAAAAAGAAAAAAAGGCAACAGATATCAGTGTCACCAAGACCAACTCTATAACTAGCATGCTGAATAGCCAACCCGAAATCCTACGAATAAATACAAAAGTAATATGGCAAGTTCTATTAGAGCTTTCGAGAAGATGACAGAACAGGTCAAGGATAACTCACCTGTTGAGGATGCGATTCCTGAAAGACTGCCACAAGCCAGGCTAACCAGGATAGTCGAATCTTCGGGCCTGGATTTAAAAAATATGACATTAAAACTATAGCAATTGTGCTTTAAATGAAAAAACAGAACGATTGTAGACTAAAATTTATAAATAATTCTAAATTTATTACCTGCGTGACTGCCAAGAAGATCTCAATGCCTCATACACTGAAAAGCTGATAGCTATGTTGGGTCCAACACCCTGAGAATATGCAGGCAGCATAAATAAGATAAAATCGAAAAGGAAGATATACTGCATATAGAGAAATGATATAGTACCCAAAGTCTGCTATATTGTAGCCCCAGATAGCGAGTTACAAGGTCACTAACCAGTCTACATGGTCGTGTAACTAACATGTTGGGTTCTATAACATACTTGATGCCGGGCACTATATCATCTCTTCTTGATCAATTGAAGAAAAAGTAACAGATAGACATACCAGGAGGGTAGCTCCAAGTCCTTTATAGAGTCCCAAAATACCCTCATCTCGACTTATAGTCTGCAAAGTGTGTGAAATACCTGTATAGTACATAACATTTGTCTGCAAATTTGGAAAAAACTCAGTGAGGAAGCCAAATAAATGAAAGGAAATTGTTGCATAATTTAGGCAAACATTAGTATACATCATTTCTAGTAACTGGTGGTTAGCAACTTAACAGGTCTGGAAACAAATAAAAACCATATATGTATCTTACTAATTCAACCAAGTTATTTGACCTAAAAAGAAAGGGTGGAACATAGGGCGTTTCTGAAGCAATATAAGCCCAACGAGAATAAGGATTACAGATGGCACCAAGTAGGCTCGACAATAGAAAATGTCAATTGAAGCCCAAACCTTTGAATTGTACTGCCATTGGCCTATGTTATTTGCAATGTTACATTGACTTGTTTAAGACTTCGGTTGTCTTATATTCACTCACAGAGAAGTAAAACGAAGGAAATGAAAAAAATTAAAAAAATCTGTTCTTAAAAAGTTAATATCACATTAAAAATTCTTAAGCAGCCTAAAAAATAAGTACCAACAAGAGCTAAAATTGCACTTTCCCAACCAGCACTATTACCTGAGCTGCAAGTCGTGTTCTTACAAGATCCAACGGATATGTGGCTGATGCAGCCGTTATTCCAGCCAAACCACCACCTACGAAATGTATAAAAAGGTCTGTACCCTTTCTTTCCCTATGAATTTCCAATCCCAGAATGTTTTGAAGAAACTGTGGAGAGAAAAATATAGAAAATATGACAAAATATACACACAAGAGGGAAAAAGTTAATACTGAAATGTGAGTTCTTCATAAGATCTTCTCACCAACCTTTTTATAGTGCTCATACGCATAAAAGTTAACAGAAGAATAAGGTAACCGATGAGCTATAGTGACTAGATTTCCTTTCCAGAAAGCTCTAAACCCTTCTTCAACAACAATCCGAGAAGCCTCACGCCATATGCTAGCCTTTCTCATTGTTGCTATATCAGAGTACATGCCTTGCACCTGAGAATACATACCATAGTATGAATCAAAACATTATCCTGAGATCATTACATCAGTGCTATACCAATATAAGATAATTATAAGTAGAAAGTTAAAACAAAAATGATGAATAGCACACAACATTACATCTAAAATTGCGCCACTAGAAATTCCCCATAAGGTTAGAGTTCTACTACTCAAGAAAAGCTAATAATATTAAAACCAAATACTAAGAGGACAAAAGTATGGTTCATATAGACTGTTAAAGTCCCACATCGACTGGGGATCGTGTCCACGTTGCGCATATAAACAAGGGCAGTCCTCCATCTCACAACCTGGGTTTTGAGATGGAGTTAGGCCCAAATTTAACATGGTATCAGAGCAAGGTTACCGATTGGTGCAGTTGTTTCGCCATTGGTGAGTGATGTATTATGTCACTTGGGTTCCATAAGCTCAACATCCCCGTCGGTCTAAGGGGACAGACCCTTGCCGATGTGAGGGGGAGTGTTAAAGTCCCACATCGACTGGGGATCGCGCCCACGTTGCGCATATAAACAAGGACAGTCCTCCATCTCACAACCTGGGTTTTGAGATGGAGTTAGGCCCAAATTTAACATAGACCATAAAAATCAACAATGTCTCAACTCCGAGCATCAAACACAAATAAGTCCAGTCACAAATCACATCCTCAATCTAGGCATATGCTAATACAATATTAGCAAAATTGGGTCTAATCAAAAGGAACAAGAATTATGGGAAAACTCATACTCTTGCTCTTATTCCTCCATGTCCAAGCTGTAGCTGCTAATGAGCAAAACATTAACAGATAAAATTCCCATAATTCCAAAGAGCACACCAACTGGAATATTATTCAATATCGGTTTATATCACAGCCAAAAATTCTTCAAGCCTGAAAGAGTATAAACTTTAACATGTCGAACCATTCAACTCACACTCCATAAAATTTGCCCAAAAAAAAAAGAAAAAAAGAAAGAATCCCACCTGAAATAGAATAGTGAGACGAGCGAGTGGAGCCGTACAAGTCTTACTAAGAGCGCCAGCAACGCCTCCGGCGAGTAGCTGGGACATCGTTCCGATATGCGGTTGTTGGTTTTGTCGCTGCTTATGCTGTGCTAAATTTCTAACACCGCCTTCAACGGCCACAGCTCCATGGCCCGTATTCAGAGCTCTCTGTCCTCCTTCTACCACAACACCAACTCTTGCCTCCGTTTGCATGTCCTTTTACTCTATCTTCTAAAATTTCAAAACTTCACAACGAAAATCCCAATCACAAACAATAATACCAGATTACCAACAAACTACGAGAAATCCAAAAGCCTCTGCTTCTTCTTCTACCACCTTTGGTTGCACTCTGGAGTCTCAGAACGTCAATCTTGTGGTCCGCGTAATTTGAACGGAGAGGGCGCTAAAGTGACGTCGTTTGACAACCGCTTTGGCCTTCTCTTGTTTACCAGGTCAAGTAAAGCACTAAAGCGGTAGGTTTAGCGTCACTTTAAAGTCAGTAACTTTAAACTAAGCAGAAGGTTTTCTTTACAGGAAATTGTAGCCGTTGATCTTGATGACTAATTCTAGTAAAGTCGATGAGATCGACAACACATTAAGCTAAGTCTTGAATATAACTAGAATATACCGTCCTACAGTACACGGGAGCTGAGGAGCATTTGATCACCGGGCCTCGGATAAATTTTGTATTGGGAATATTCTTGCAAGTTGAATTTCTAGTTTTGGACACCCAAAACAAAGAGTCGAATTTCCGATTGCTATATATAAAAAAAATAACTGACAGTAAAAAATTAATATTATTGATAATATAATTAAATTTATATAATAATATATTAAATAAAAAATTATATATATAGCTTAAATCATAATAAAAACTCCTAATTAAATTATGATTTGGTATAACGTGGATCCGTTGGTAACGTAGGTGACTCCTCATGTGATTAGTAGTTCATTCTCAAATTGAGTTAGAATGAGCATTTAAAAAAAAATATTTACTTATCGATTATAATTTTTTTAATTTTAATATTTTTATTATATGTATTTTAAAAAATTATATTTTTAATTATAAAATATATTAATTTTATCGATTTTATTACTAAATATAAATACTTATTAAATTTAATTTTTTTAATCAAGCTTATATATATGTGCATACAATATTTTAAATATCAATATCAATGAATATGTCGAGATATTATTTTTATAAAAATATTTAAATTATTATGTTGTTAACGAAAAATTTAAGAAAAAATCATAAAATTAATGAAAATTTTAATAAAAATCAAAATTTTTTGATAAAATTTTATAAAATATGAAAACAATTAATTATTTATACTTTAAACTAAAGTATTATTTAACATGTATATTTTTAAATATTTAAAATATTTATATTAATTAATAATTAAAATATTATACATAAAATATTTTTTTTTGTTAAGTAGGTAGAATAAGCAATTAAAAAGTATAAAATAATTAAATATATTATCTAATTGTATTAACTATTATAAATATATAAATCTCGATAATACAAAAATAAATTTTATCAATTATTTATTTTTAAAATTTAATTGAGTTTGATATTTTAATAATATTTAACGATAATATTTATAATATTTAATATATTTTCATAAAAAAATATATAATTAAGTGATATTTAAGTAACAAAAATATTTTAAAGTTAATTTGATTAAAATATATAAATATTATATTTTGATATAAAATATACATCCAAAATGTAAACGATGTGACCGACGTTTTCATCATTCATTGCATATTACCAGCTGAAAGCAATGGTCCAATATAAAAGATACAGTATGAGTAAGCGGCCACTTGAATACCCATTCAACATATGCTGTCTGAGTTCGTGACTTATCATATTTGGCATTTGATCTCCCAGTTTGTTAAAGATTTGAAGATACTCGGTTCGATATTACAGAGTAATTTATCTCTTAATTCGGTAACTTTGGTTTTCTGTCGCAAGATTTTTTATTTATTCTTGCTTGTGTTATTAATTATTGGTGCGAGAAATTTGAATGTATTTGGAGTTTGGGCTTAATGTATTTTTCTTATATATTAACGGTGTTTGTTAATTTTTTTTATTATTAGTGGATTTTTTTTTTATGTATTTTCAGTAAAATAGGTTGTTTTATATTAAAAAATTAAATTATTTAAATTTTTATATATTATTTATTTATTATTTTATCTTACCTTATTATTATTTATTTTTACAACATAAATTAATTATCAACATTTTCTTCTCTATTTATTAATTTATAATAATTATTATATAACTATTGATATTTATTTATACAACATAAATTAGTTATTAACATTTAATTATGTAATTATTAATTTATAATAATTATAATATAATTACTATATATATATATATTTTGATTAAATTATCATGAAATTGTCGATAATATCGATAAAATATCGCATAAATATTATTGTTGTTTAAATATTTTTTTAACTAAATAATCATTAAAATATCAAAAATATTAATTTTAATTTTTTTCTTCTTTCTGAACAACCATTTTAATTTAATTTTTTATCGTTTTTATAAAGAGAATATATATATTTTTTCTTGTGAGTAATATGTTTGTTACATAAATAAGTATTTTTAAAAATAAATAATCAATAAAAATTATTTTTATATTTTTTAAATTTATTTATTTATAATAGTTAAAATAATTAGATAATATATTTTTCAAATATTTTAACTACTTATTCTACGATATTTATCAAAAAATATATATTTTATTATATAATATTTTAATTGATTTGTCAATTTATTGATTAATATAAATATTTTAATTATTTAAAAATAGATGTATTAAATAAAAATAATTTTTTTTTAATGTTTCATAATTTTTTCATATTTTTTATAAAATTTCCTTAATTTTTGTGATTTTTTTCAAAAAATTTATTTACAACGATAATATCTTAATTATTTTTGTAAAAATTATACCTCAATATTTTTATCAAATAAAGATGTTTAATATTCATTCCATTCCGATCACCGTAGCTTTACCGACAGATTTAGGGAATTAACAATAAGAAAAATTACACTAGGCTACTTGTTTTAATCTATGGCCTCAAACATAATTATAGCACACTCATAATTAATCAGTTTGACACAAATCACACAAATACTCCAGTTTCTTTACATGAAGTAAAAAATTTTGAGGTCAGTAATTTTAAAATTATTTTAATAATTAAGATATATGTTTGGTCAAATGGAAATTTTAAACAAAAATTACGAAGTGTATAAAGGTGGTTGATTAAATGGTTCTAATTAAACGAAAAAAAGAAAGAAAGAGAGGCTAAGTCCCCATTCAATGCTTTTTACCATCTAACGTATAAAATTAGTGTTTTATAGTTCAATGAATAAGCCCATATTTTGGGCATGGGAAAAGAAACAAGATATGACATATTTAATCATGTTTTTTTTTCTTTCTATTTTATAAAGTTGAAACAACCAATTTTGCAAGCTACGAGATGGAATTAATTAGTTGGCACTTAGCATCACTATAACTTCACTCAAATGTCGGAACAAAAGGGCGAATATGTCGTGGCATATCACAAAAACAAAAATTTTTACTTTCATAAATATAATAAACGAGATTAAATTTCTAAGTATAAATTTAATAAGCTTAAAAGAAAAATATATTATACTTTCATATATATATATATACTTCAATTTAAACAGTTTTAATTAAATTATCTTGATAATATATCAAATTTTCTTTTAACAGCAAAATATATTATTTTTACAAGTTATAAGATGGAATTTTTTTTTCTGAGAGCATTATTAGTAATTATACTAAAATTAAGCCTTAATATGGATGTCAAAATACAAATGGAGAGGATAGTGCTCTTGAGATATAGATCCTTTCGTAATATAAATCACAATAATATTTCCATTAATATTATATTAATGAGGTAACTCAAAAAGTAAAAAGTGAAATACATCACAAGCAAAACACAAAACCTCGATGATACGTACGTACACATTTATTTTACACATAGATCAACACACACATCATATATATCCCCTTTGTTTGTAGCTGCTGCGGGCATTAAAGAGGAGGCATATGATCAGCAGCAGTCTAATTCCTAGCCATTTAAAACCTGCAGGTTTTAAATTAAAGACAGCAGAAGAAGCATGCATCAATCGTTATTATGAAGTTGTGAACAGTGATCATTAGAAAACAACTTAGAAGACTGATCAACCCCAATAGTACCCTGCTGAAGACTTAAGGCTAAAGAGACTCCTATCTTCCTTTCTGATCTGATCATACCGACGGGATTGCTTTTCGAATTATCCACACCAACAATTCTTTGCTTCTCAGTAGTAGTGCAATAATTATCAAGTAAATTACCATGATATTGTTCATTTCGAGAGCGTTTGGTAGTTATGTAATCTAGATCCTTTTCACACGAAAATTGCATATTCTCGGCTGAGATTGAGTTTTCCAAATCATTATAATCACTAATAATACTTGAATTCACTGTTTCGGGATGAGTCTGCTTATAACTTCGCTGCTGAGATTCAATATTGTGCATCTCTTCCACCATTGGCTTCCAAAGTCTAACTCTTGAATTAATAAACCAATTTGAAACCTGAATTATTGTCATTTATAACAACTTCATTTTGCGATAGTAATGTTATTATTCTTGAAATAACTTTTAGTCAACTATTTTGTTAAAACAAAATTGACAATTTTTGACATTAAAAATATTTCAATAATAAAACTTAAAAAAGAAGAAAAAGAAGAAATTACCTGAGTTCTTGATAGACCTGTTTGTTGAGCTAACATATGTTTCTCCAAATCAGTGGGATATCTATATATATGAGCCACAAACTAGTCAGGGGAAAAGTGAAAAGTTAGCAATGAATGATTAGAAAAATCACTTACGGGTGGAGAAAGTGCTCAAAAAGCCATCTTTTAAGCACAGCAACAGCATTTTCAGGAAGGCCTCTTTGGGATCTCCAAACAGAATTCTTCAAGTTGTGATCAGTGTTGAGACGCTTATGAAAGTTTGTTTCAGAATAATTCCAAAAGCTAGAGCTTTCATTAATATTATTTCCAGAAGTATTATTAGCAACAGCAGTGATCTTCCCTGAAAACTGATGAATTTGGTCTAAAATAGCATTTTTCAAGAAACCAAAGTACTTTGAGATGGCTTTCATAGCACAAGATACGTAAGGCGCTGCATTTCCAAGTCCAGAAACTGTTTCAAAAGATGCATAGACTGTTTGTATCTGTTGACAGTACAGTCTATACTTCTTGTACACCTTGTACAAAATTATAATTATTCATCAGTTGATTATTAAAAAATAAAAAATTGAAAATTACAAACGACACCCTCACACCCACCCATTTAGATAGGATTCGATTATTTAAATGATTAATAGTTTGGGACTAAATGGACAAAATTAAATTAGTTAAATGTTGAATCGATTAAAAATAATTATATGCAAAATTCCCTAATACAATTTTTATTTCAATTAAATTGTAAAAATAAAAAAAATAAATTTTCAAAAATAAGTAAAACGAAGCTTTTTTTTTCCATAGAGAAATCCGAAATAGAGTAAAACATTGAATAATTCAACATTGACAAGACTATACACCTTTTTAAAGTTATGACTACTTTAAAGGAATCAAATCAATGAACTGCAGTATAGTACACGTCACACCAAAGATATTGATACCATGACAGTAACAATCAAATCATTATTCAAATAACCGAGGCGATGGCCTGCACAAGCATCTTTTACTACGTAACTTTTACCTTTACTCAAGAAAACATATATAAATAAATATATTAAACATCGCTACAAATAGTTTTCAAATGATAAACTTATAAGAAATAATTATATTTTTAAGGCAAATTTTCCTAATATTAGCCTATTAGGATAATATATTTATTTTTTGAAAAATATTAAAACATTAGCCATAATTTTAAATTACTTTTTTAAAAAATAAATCACTGTACTAATTAAAAGTATCGAAAATTATTATAAAATTCGTCATGTTTTCTAAAATTATAAAAACACCATTCAACTTTAAAAATAAGCTCTATCGATTACAGCTTTTTTAATATTAATTTATTATAAAAAATTTTAAAAATTACATAATTTCTATTAATTAAATTAGAAATAGTTTTATAAAAAAATTAACAATAAAATATAATTATTATTTTATAAAATCAATAAAATACTTTTGTTTATAGATCCTTTTGGTATTTCAAAGAAAAATAAGTAATGCTATATTAGTTTTTATATTAAATTCATTTATTAAAATAACTGTAGAAATATTTACTAATATAAATCAATCATATAGTGTGACATGCGAAAACATGTATAAGTGGTTGCTATAAAAATTATTTTCTTTTAATTAATGTTTTGAAATCGGAAAAGGATTAGACAATAGAAAAGTCAATTTATTAAAAAAAATGATATAAATGATCCATCTGTCAATAGAGTATTAATTTTCTATTAACAGAAACGTAATAGGCAATTTGAAATTGGTAATTTATGGTGGGAATGCATGTAGAGTTACAGACCTCCTCCAACATGAACATAAGCTTTGAGTTCTTGAACTCGACACGAGCACTTGCACTAATCGGAAGTTGAATACATGTGTTGAACTCGTCAAGCGGGTTCGAATCCGATTTTGCATGACCCGGGCCACAAAAGTCTTCCAGAAGTTGTTGGGCAGGTTTGAGAAACCTGGAACGCTTCAATATCAAAGCGTAACCAGTGAATGGACCCATTGGAACCGAGGCGCTTCTGAAATTAGAGTCCAGAACAAAAGAATCTCCTACTCTAACTGAAACGGCGTCGTGAGGTCGGTCGTCCAAGAAAGGTTGACAAATGGGTGGGTTTAGATTTGGAGACTGATGAAGTTCGTGAGTTGGCATTAGAGGTGTAAATAGATGAGTTGGTGATGGAGGGTAGGATGGGACGTTTGAAATAAAGGGTTGGAGATTTTGATTTCTGTAGTTTTGTAGAAGATGAAGCGGTTGAAAACCCATCTCCGCCATGTTTATAAATTAGACAGAGAGGCAGAGGGAACTAGTTATGACTTACGAAGAAGGGTTAGATCATAGATGAAAGAAAGGATAAGTGGTCTGAGATTAAGATGTGATAAGACGAAATAATAGGGTTTTGACAGTGAAAGAAATGTTGATGATCAGTGATCAGTCCTGGACGTGATGGGTGATAGAAGAAAGACAGACAAGTTGAACGTAACTCCCAGTATTCACGCGGGAACAGAGATCTTCACTTGCCCATTCGCATGTCATGTGTCTCTCCAAACTGCTTTTAAAATTCTATTTAGAGAGGATTTTTTTTTAAGAATTTAGTTGTGTCTTTTCTGATTACTCATCTTTAATAATGGAAAATTAGACATATAAATTTTAAAATAAAGTTAAATTTAAATTAAAAATTATACAAATTCTTTATATTCGAATCATATACAGATTTATATATTTTATAATATTCTGTATTTATATAGAATAAATTTATATTAAATTATAAATATATATATTATTTTAAAATTTATAATATATAAAGGTATTATAATTACATTACATTATTATTTTAACTTAAAAATTAATTATAATTATAAATAATAAATTTTATTATAAATATATAAATTTAAAATTTACATATATCTTTTTTTATATATGATAATAATTTATAAATAAATTTTAACATTAACTTAATTTTATTCGATATGTTTAAATTTAAATTAATTATATAATTAAATTAAATTTATATTAAAAATCTTTAAATAAAATCTGAATAAAATTTAGATTAAAAATATTGAAAAGTTAGTTTCAATCTGTCCCTCATTCTTAATAAAAATATGAATGAATTATATCTAGCATGTTTAATTATAATTATATTAGATAAAATTATAATTATTTTATTTAATAATATAATTAATTAAAATTAATAATTATTATTTTATTATTATTTTAATAAAATAATTTATATTTTAAATAATATTTAATTTATTTTAAATAATCTTTTACCTATAAAAAGATTAGTTTTATGCGCTATAAAAATTTATATAAATTAATATTTAATTATTTTTATATTTTTATTATATTTTAAAATAAAAAATTATTTTTAATTTATTATTAAAAAATAAAAATATATTATTTTATAATTAAAATTTATCTATATATCAAATAAAGTATTAATGTATTTTAGATCTACATCGTTTAAAGATTGACATTTTAACTATAAATAAATAAAATTATAGTCTATAAAATTTTGTCAAATTTTTCTTATAAATAACTATAATGTAACCCATAAGACATATAAGAATAATTGTTATTACAATATCGAAATTATGGTTAATGAAATCAAACATATATTAATATTTTTTTATATATACATAAAGTTATATTTTTAATAATAAAACACGTAATATTTGAAATAATTTATTTTAATTTGATTTAATTTATTTTTATATTTTTTATTTTACTTAAAATAAGTGATAAATATTTAAAAATAAAAATAAATATTAATATTTTAAATAATATAATAAAATAAAAATTATATTAACATTTAATTTTTTAAATTAAATATATTTTTTATATAAATACTAAAAAATAATAAATGTGTTTAAAATATGAGGAAATTATCACTCATTATAACAACAATTATTATCGAATAAATCTAAAATCGATACGTGATATTTATAGTTATTAACATAATCGTCCACATTTATCTCTATGTCTATTCTTATGTGATTCTTTGCTACTCACGCACAACGTAACATGATTCGTTTTTCTTACTTATTTGTCATATGTATGATTTGATAAATTAATTTTTTTACATGCATGATAAGTCAAGTGATAATTTTAAATTAATCTTGCATTAAAAATTTAAAAAAAAATTAAAAAATAACTTCTATTTTTTAATGGTTTTTATATTCTCTTCTTTATTTTTGGTTATAATTGTAATTTTAGGTGATATAAAAATAGAAAATTTATTTCAAATACCCTATTTCTTCCTTTATCGTCTTTATTTTTCCATCTATTTTGTTTTTTTATTCTATCAACAATCTAAAATAGAGTAGAATTTGTTAGATTGTGGGTAGAATAATGAAGAAAAAGAGAAAAGAAAGAGGAGGAAGAAAGAAAGATAATGTTATGAGTAAATTTTAAACTTTTATGCCACCTAAATTTAATGTCATGTACATCCAATAAATAATGGAAAGAAAATAAAGGAAAAATTGAAGATTAATTCTTTTAGCTAATAAGGCTGTCATTTAATGAGTAATTAAGTTAATTATCTAAAAACCGAGTGATTTTTTTTTATGAAAATTAAACTATCAAAACGTCCAAATAATATGTATGAAGTGACTTTTAAAATAATTTTTTTCCAGAACTTTAATTGAAAATTTCGTACCTATACATTGCAGGGTGTTTAAAAACAAATTATGGGTAAAATTGGTGAGCAAATATAATAATTTTAGCTTTTAGTTTATTATATAAAAGATTTTTAAATTTTTTTTACACAAATTTATTTTGATTTTTATCTCATTTATATATAAATTATTTTTTATGATTAAAATTTTATTTCTTTAATTAATTAATATTAATCAATTTATATAACAAAACTTATTTAGTGTTAATAATGAACACAGTCGATATAATTAAATATAAAAAATATTTTTTTGTGTGTAAATGATATAAAAGTTTGTACTTAAATTATTTTATTTGATTAATTTCTACCATATATTTAAAATAAAAAATAGTTGAAAAACCTACCTTGTCGTGAATTGTAGAATAAAAAATTAAAAAATTAAAGATTTTAAGCTTTGAATTAATAAGAGATTTATTACTGTAAAAATAAATATAGTAATCATTATTAATTAAAATATTTTATAATATTTTTAATAAGTTTGAAATAAAAGTTTAAAAGACGAATATCTAATAAGATAATACCATATTTAATATTATAAAAAAATTTATTTAAGATATTTAACT
Source organism: Hippophae gyantsensis (assembly GCA_030763125.1). NCBI lineage: Eukaryota > Viridiplantae > Streptophyta > Magnoliopsida > Rosales > Elaeagnaceae > Hippophae > Hippophae gyantsensis. The sequence goes on from CM061033.1 coordinate 53,437,808, forward strand.
TAATTTAAAAAATATTAAAATAAAATATAAAATAAAAAGATGTCTTTATTTATAATTATTTCAAATGTGATTTAAATTTGTATGCAGATATAAAATAGAATAAGAATCTAACTTATATTATAATTCATTTACTAATTTTCTTCCGTCGATATATTAGCATTTTATGAACACCATGGTTTAAATAAAAGGAATTTGTGTATGGTAATAATAACGATAGTGTAATATTCCATAAAATAATAATAATAATGCGTTATGATAACGCACTTCATAGGTAAAATATCAATTACATGTTTGATTTTTTTTTTAACATAAGAATGCTGAATGTAAATTAACTTTTATTCACGTGCCCGCACTTTTTATTTTTATATGTAAAACGTGTGGAGTGTTGGATTAGTTTTGCCATTAAATTTAAAAATATATTTGAATTTTTAAATTATTATTTTAAGTATTATAAATATTATTATTCTCTTGGATGAATTAAATTAATTTTAAGAGACTAACAACATATTATTTAATAAATGATAACATTGTCCCATGAATTCTTAATAAAATGTGAGGTAATTATACTTATATTTATCCTTTAACATTAATATTTTTTTAATCCTAACTAACTAACTAACTAAATAAAATAAAAAGAGATTAGTAAAAAAAACTAAATAGAATATAGTACAAATCATATTTTTTTTACTATATTTAATTTTTTTATAATTTTTTCAATTATATTAAACTATACATTTTAATTTAATTTTAATAATGTATTCATAATATACAATATTTCAAAAAACTACAAACATAAATTTACAATCAAATTATCTTAAAGAAACAACATTTTTTCTACCAAAATCAACATAACTCATTTCAATTCTTAGAGTTAAGTTACACCAAAACAAGAAAATATGTTAGAAAACATTAAAAGTGTGGAAAATTATTTTTGTCTCGTAAATATCCTTTAATAATAAAATTACATGCTTATCAATGTTTCTCAATGTTGGTTTTTTAATAAAATTTTTAAAATAAAATTAAACCTATCTTTATTTTTTTTAATAAATTACGAGATTTTAAATATCAAACCTACGAATTTGACGATTAAATTACTTATTTTAAACAATTATAATATATATGTTATTATACATCCTTTTTATATTGTGTGATATGATAATATTATTTAAAAATTATATTCGTTATTATATAATTGGAGTATACGAAACAATAGATGCATATTTGTGTATTATTAATAATGTTATCACAACATAGAACATAGCATTATGGGTATAAAGAATACTAATTTTCTCACTCTTTTGTACACTCACAATTCTATCTAATGTTTTTTATTTATCTATTTAGTTCAAAACTAACCTATAATTTCTTCAAAAGTAAATTGTAATTTAATATTGATGTACACGATTAAATACATTTTATCTTTGCAAGTGGATCCGTTTTGATCAAATCCGGTAGTAAGTATGAGAATTAAACCCGAGTTCAAAGAAATCAGGCATGGAATTGAAGCTCGTCGAATCAATTATTATTGATTAATAACTCAGTTTCAAAGATGCAGTTTACAGATAGATAAAATGCAAGAACTATTTCACTAATGGCATGAGTTGAAGACTATAAAGTACTGCCTTTAGATAAAACACAACATAAAAGACTAGGAGTACGTCGAGAGTGACGGCTCTCCGCAGCCAGTTCAACACTAAAAACAAATAATAACAAACTAGCTTAAGGAAAGAAAATGACATAATAAAGAGTAAAACGACGCTGCTACTTATACTAATAAAAATGTTGCTGCACGATCACAGGATCAATATACCTTACCTTACCATAAGCCCTAATTCCAATCCATCCTTTTAGTACCAATATAAAACTATAAATAAAAGAAAGAAAAAACTGGGAGGGTGGGAGGGAAATTCCTAAACTTTGGTCATGCTCATCTTTGTCTATGTTCTTAAGCTAGAAAATTGACTTTGTCTATGTTCTTCTGAGAGCAAGTGTACCAACATGAGGCAGATAATTGTAATTACCTCATGCAATTTTACCAAGAAATACAATTGTCCATAAAATGCTCACTTAATCTCCAACATAGCATTCTCCAGCCAAGTCCTTAATTAGAGCAACAAGCTCTCTTGGGTTTGTTATCTGATATATTTGCAACATTAATGGTAGTACCTTGAAGGCTTCCAGTAGTAGAAGCTGCCTCCTGGGCTGCTAGGGCCTTTTTGCTTATTACATGGTAAATATCATGCAAAACAGTCTGGAATGCCTTATCTACATTTAATGCCTCCAATGCTGATGTTTCGAGAAACGAAAGACCTTCCTTTTCTACCAAAGTTTTAGCCTCTTCAGTTGGAACTGCTCTAAGGTGATTAAGGTCAGATTTGTTGCCAGCAACCATGATAACAATATTTGAGTCTGCATAATCTCTCAGTTCACGAAGCCACCTGTGCAAATTGTCAAATGTTTGCCTTTTGGTTATGTCATAGACTAATAGTGCGCCAACAGCACCTCTGTAGTATGCACTGGTAATGGCTCTGTACCTCTCTTGACCAGCTGTGTCCCATATTTGTGCCTTAACTGTCTTCCCCTCTACCTGTATAAATATAGATATTATCAATTTACGAATAAAGAAAAGTTCATACTAGTAATAGGAACAAAATATCAATCCTCCGAAATCGAAATTTACTTTCCAAGTCTGAAAAGAGTGTCATCGTTAATTTTAAAGTTTCAAAGGGTCTGTCACTAATATCTCACCGTGTTCAATAGCTCTTGCAATGGAAAAATATATAAAAGTAGTGTGTGTGATGTATCTCTATGCATTAAATTAAAAGCTTTTTTATAACAACTAAGATTTGAGCCAAGTGAATCAGCAAACAACACAAGAAGTAAATAACAGTAGCAGACATCCTAATTCAGATATATTATCTATGAATTAGTTTAATGCCAATAAATTAATTGTTCTAGTTTTGTCTGTTAAAGAGACATAGACAGTCTAAATTCGTATACATGTTCGTTCGAAAGACGTTTGAATTACGATCCTTCTCTTATGGGAATAATGTAAAACACATGGCAGACACTAGTATTGTATCTTCTTAGTTGCCTAAAGTGCAAGTGTTCTATAGGAAGGAGTAAGATAAGGATTTTTTTTTTCTGTTAAGCATTAAAAATAATAAAGCATAAAAGGCAATGAATGCTGAATCACAATGAGCGAATTCTAATGTATTGATAATCAATCCGAATTCATTTAATTGACCAATATTGGAAAAGCAAGTTATCAAATAACAACTAAAAGAGAACACTATAATTAATTCATATATACAAATGAAATTACAGATCTTATTTGGAAAATATATAAAGACAGTCACAAACCTGCAATGTTCGAGTGGCGAATTCGACACCAATTGTAGACTTGGACTCCAAACAGAAGTCGTTTCTCGTAAACCTGGAAAGTATATTCGATTTACCGACACCAGAATCTCCAATTAATACGATCTTGTAGAGGTAATCGTATTCTTGATCCACCTTATACGCCATATATTACACTCACCACGCCACCCGCAAACCTGTAAAATCATCGAAGCCATATGGGTTTTCGTTAGCTATACAAACTTAAAAATCAAAATAAACCAATTGGTTTGTTCAACGAGAAAGTGAAAGGAACAAAGAAGATATGTTCTTTGAGGTTCGATTTTCCGAGAAACAAATAAAGAGATAGGAAACACGATGGAGCTAACCATAAAACAATGGTGGGATTAATGATGGCGGAGAATGAAAGGAGATTTTTAAATTTTGCAGTTTTTGTGCGATATGATTTTGGCAAAGAAAGCCGGTGGAAGCCAGGAGCGAAAAGATGAAAAAGTGAACAATATTTCTTTACATAGACAGGGTGAAGAAACAGAATAACGGACGAAGAGGCATTGAAAACGGTCATATCCGAGAAATACGTAAGAATTTAAAAGAGGGACGATTTTCTTTTTCATGGAATTATATATATGTGTGTGTGGAGATTAGTATGATACTTCAGTAATATTTTTTAAGTTAATAAGGAAATTTTAGTCTTATTTTTTAAAGTTACTTTAGTTTCGTTAACTAATTTTTAAATAGATCGATTACCCATAAATTTTTAAAAAATATTAATTTTTGAAGATTAAAGTAAAATTGATATTTTAAAAAAAAAAAAAACCTCCATCTTTTCATTCTAAACAGTATCATTTTTTCTCTCACTAGTCTCAATCGATCTAACTTTTTTCTCTTATCTCATCATGTACCTTTAATTTCTATATAAATATTACCCATAAATTTTTAAAAAATATTAATTTTTGAAGAGTAAAGTAAACTAATTTTTTTTTAAACAAACCTCCATCTTTTCCTTCTAAACAGTATCATTTTTTTCTCTCAATTGTCTCCAACTATCTTTTTTTCAATCATCTATAGTTATTTTAAAAGTTTATAATTAGAAAGATATTTTTTCCAAAAAAAAATTGATTTTTTTTAGATAACTATATTCGAAAAAACATAACGCCAAGATTGTTATTATAATACTGAATTGTTATTATAATACTGAAATTATGATTAATCAAAATCGAACATATATTAATATTATTATTTTATATACATACAATTATATATAAAAATATAATTTTAATAATAAAACACACAACATTTTGTATAATTAGATTAAATTTTTTATTCCTATTTTTTTTATTTTTTTATTTTACTTAAAAATATTTATTAGATAGTTAAAAAATAAAAATTAATTTCAATATTTTAAATAATATAATAAAAGAAGAATTAAGTTAACATTTAATTTTTTAAACTAAATATATTTTTGATTAAATATTAAAAAAATAAATAACATGGTTAAATCGTGTGAAAAATATTATCGATAATTATTAACCGAATATATCTAAAATTGATGTAAGATGGTTCTCGTTATAAAAAAATAAAAATAAATTTTTTTTTTAATATTTACTATTTGTTGCCATTTTATCTTATTTTTTTATTTTTTATTACAAATTAAAATATATATTAAAATGATATTATGTTTGATTATATTATTATTTATATTTTAAAATAATTTTATATTAAATTTAATTTTTATTAACTCATATTTTAATTGGATTTTATACTATTGATAGAAAGTAAATAAAAAATTTACTAAAATAATATAATTTATCGTTTATCGTTATTCATAACTAATAGAATAAATAATTTTTTTATTTAAAAAATTAAATAACACAAATAACGTCACTCTATTATGAAAATGTATTAAAAATATCCATTTTACTTTTGATAAATATCATTTATAAAAAAGAAATAGATTATGACTTATTTAATAAATATTCTATGTTAAAAACAGAGGTGAAAATTTAGATTAAACCACAAACTAAATATGATACAATATAGATTAATTTTTAATTAAATTAAATTTTTTTATTTATAAAGATATTTAATTTTTTATCATTATAAATAAATAATTATTTAAATATAATTAAATTTATTATAATATTAAAAAAAATATTAATTTGAGTCCAAAATATAAACATTAATAATACAATAAATTCAATATAAACATAACAATACACACAAATTGTAAGTCTAATCAAAATTAAAAGTTGGGATCAGTACTACAACTTCACTAATAAAGACATGGTCGGTTATTTTTTCAGATCAATTAAATAGAAGTGATATATATCTGAATAATAAAAATAACAGTAAAAAAATTATATAAAACTGAAAATAAAAACTAGATAAAAAACAGGTTTTATTATTAGTTTATAAGGATGAGGATGCGATCAAGTAAAAAAATATTTTGTAAAACATCGATAATACCTTAATGTTATATATATTATTTATAAAATATTCAATAATATTAATAAAAATTATTTAACTTTATTTATTTTTAAAATAATATATCATTAAATATTTTTATTTAATTTTATTAATCAAAAAATTTATGAATTTTAATAATTATGTGAGAAATTATAAAATTAACACCCATATAATTTATAATAATAAAAATAATATCTTAATAATATTGAACGTATTTAAAATTTAATTAATCTAAATAATTATAGTTTAATTTGATCAAAATAAACAACATTTAAAATAAAATGATTTGTAATTTTTTTTTTACTAGTTAAAATGTATGAATTAAATATAAGTAATTTTATTTTTATGGTTATAAATTTTAAGAATGTTATTTTTATTGTTTTTATTAATTATTTTATGAGCGAGTGACTGAACAAGTTTACAATTTTTTTTAATAACGTTTTAATCCACTGGTTTTAAAAAAATGACAACACAAATTCAAATGATCAATTTTTATATTTTTGTCAATTTTTTTTATTTAAAAAAAACTGTTTAAAAAATATTTTAGTAAATATTCGTATTAAAATTTTATTGTTCAAATGCAGTTAAAAAACAAAAAAAAATCTTTAGAAACCTAAAATTTGATATTTAGATTAAATTATTACAAAAAAAAAAATTACTAGATATAAATACTCCGACTACAATAGATAATATACCTACCTAATATTTATCTCTTATTTTAAATATTTCAACTATTTATTTTATAACTTTTTTATTTATTAGTCAAAATAAATATAAATTTTATTTATATTTATATGTATTAAATAAGATAATTAATTTAAAAATAAATAATTGATTATTTTGTTATTTTTAAAAATTTATTAATTTTTTTATAAATTTAACCTATAATTTTTATGAATTTTTTTATATTTTTAATAATAATAATAATAATATATTCCATGTATTTATAAAAGGAAGAATGCTCATTTAAATATGTTTATTTTAAAAAAATTCATTTTAAATGTATACATATTAGTTCGAGTAACACAAATTTATTATCTTTATAAAAAGTCATATAAATTTATTTTATAAATATAATATATTTGTATAATCTTATTTTTTAAGAAAATATTACAGTATAATTTTATTAATTTTATAAAAAAAATTTATGATTTTTTTTAAAATAATAAATTTGTATTATCATTTAATAAATATAAAATTAACTAATATTTTTATTAAAATATTATCGTTTTTTCTTTATAAAATTTAAATATTAAATTCTATATCAATACTTCAAATCTTATTAGGCGTGATTAAACTAACCTATACGTCTTTTCACACCTCACAAGTTGTCAATTTTATGGTCCAATATAATTTATGTGTGCCAAATATGGCATCGCCATTTTGACTCAGGGAAAAAAAAACAAAAAACAAAATGAAAAGAAGAATGAAACAGATGGTTGTCAAATTGACCTCTTTAATAATTTTTTTATTTACTAATATATAAACAATATTAATATACATTTAAAATATATCAGATTTATTTTCAAAATTTAAATTATGTTTGTAAAAAAAATAAAAATACCACCCTTCTTACTCAGTCAGTTTTGTAACCAATAATTCGATATTGTGAATGATTCACTTCATTGGTTTTGCTAGAGTATTTAATAATAAGCTATTTTTTTAAAAAAATATTTAACTATCTAGATAATTAATAATTTTTTTATATTATTTAATTTTATTTTAAAAAATAAAATTTATTCGTGTTATAAAAAATTAAATATGTAACGTATTCTTAAATATGTGAAAAATATTTATTCTATATATTATAAGAAAAAAATATATCTAAATTACATGAGAGAGTTAACAATAAAATTTTGTTAGATTTAAAAATCACTAGGTACAAGTTATTTCATTTAATTGGTTCACGATCACATTCGTTATTTAAATTTAAAAATTAATATTAATGATGATATCATGTTATATAAGAACATTTATATTATAAATAATTATATATTAATTAATTTAATATTTAAATATTAATTATTTATAATTATGTTATCAATCAAGACCTTTAAATACATATTTTCAAATTTTTAATTATTTTAATATTTTTCCACGACTTAAATATTGGAGTGTAATATAATATATTACATGACATAATATTATAAAAATATTTAATTATATAGATATTAATAAATATAAAAATATAAATTAATAAATAATTTATGATTTTAAAATATATATATTATTGTATCGTATTAATTCAAAATTCAAGATTATTATTTATATAAAATGTTTGTATTAGAAATGGATAATATATATATATATATATATATAAAAGAAAAAAATTAAGTGTTTAATATATATTAAAAACTATCTTATCTTGGATAGTTATTAATTAAAATAATAAAAAAATTCAAATAAATTTGATGGACGAGTTTAATATAGAAAAAGCTAAAAGCTTAGAATAATATTAAAATGTGCCATACATCTTTTATAACAAGAACATTTTGACATTTTGACGGCACTTGGAACAAGAACATTGTTAATTAAGCCGTTTTTTAACATTTTGCTAATTTGGTAGGTTTTAGACTTAGTAACCGCAGAAATGATTACAGCATGCCCATCCAAATTATTTTCTTACAAATACAAAGCCCATTTCTTCCTAACTGTATTACAAGGTTTTTATTTGGCAATCTTTAGTTTTCCAGAGACAAAATGGCAAATAAAAACTTTACCTATTTTGCATTAATGTGGTTTTTTAACATAAGCCTCACTTTCAATATGCTCGTAATTTGCTGTTATGGATTGCCTAACGATTATCGCCAGGCAATTATCTCTTATGAGCATCACTTTATTTTGACTTTGTACTATTTATTATAGACTAAGACATGTATATTTCTTTTTTGATAACATATATTATAGTAGTTCCATTAAAGAAATTGCTTTGTTCTTACAGAATAATTTAATTTGAAATGTCTATATTTTTTGCATAATGAGTTTGGTGGCTTGATGCTAATTCATGGCATGGTGACGCAGGACTACATTGTGTATATGGGTGACCGACCAAAGGCTGAATTATCATCAACTTTTCACACAAATATACTACAAGAGTCTCTCGGAAGGTTAATTACTATTCACTCATTTTATTTGATACATTAACCATGAAATATAATATAAAAATTTATGCTGACGATCAATTAATTAGTGCGTTTTTGTAGGGATATTTCAGATACTAATTTGCTCCACAGCTATACAAGGAGCTTTAATGGATTTGCAGCAATGCTAACCAAGGATGAGGTGGACATTCTAGCTGGTTAGTGAAGTTTTTATTAACTTTTCAAATTAAATAACTATTTGTTCTTGATAATTAGGTGGTAGGGTAACACAATTATTATAATTAAGTGTATTTTAATTCTGTATTTATTAAATGAATTATAAGAATTTGGTTACATTTACAAAAAGTAAAGCATAATAAGTTTATTGTCTTTACGAAAAAGAAATTTTGTAAAATTATTTTTTATAAAGATAAAGGGCTCGTGTTATCATAAGTAATAAATAAATACGGGGTTAAAATGTAACTTTTAATGGACATAATCAAACCTTCGTCATTGAATTAACTTCTAGGTCAACAGTTTAAGTCTTGCCCGGCACAGTGTCATAGCCTGCAACTGTTTTTTAATTTTATTTTTAAATTCAGGGATGAAAGGAGTGGTTTCAGTATTCCCTAATGAAAAGAAACAAGTTCACACAACAAGGTCATGGGACTTCATGGGATTTTCACAAAATGTTGATAGAAAAAAGGTTGAAAGTGATATCATAATTGGAATGCTGGACACAGGAATATGGCCAGAATCTGAAAGTTTCAATGATGACGGATTTGGTCCACCCCCTAAGAAATGGGAAGGCATTTGCCAAACCTCATCTAATTTCACTTGTAACAAGTAAAGTTCAATTAACCAACCCTTTTATTGGTTATATATATATAAGACGAACGTTAAATTCTAAAATTAATGTAAATGACACATGAATAACATTTGTAAAATGTAGTAAAATAATTGGAGCTAGATACTATCTAAGTAGTGAAGGCAAATTGGGGGAAAAAGACATTAAATCTCCAAGAGATACTAGAGGGCACGGGACACATACATCATCAACAGCAGCAGGAGGATTAGTGAAAGACGCAAACCTGTTCGGATTGGGATCCGGGACAGCTCGGGGCGGGGTACCATCGGCCCGGATAGCCGTGTATAAGATATGTTGGGAAGATGGTTGTTCAAATGCAAACATTCTAGCAGCATTTGATGATGCAATTGCGGACGGTGTTGATATTATCTCAATTTCTGTTGGGGGCTATGATCCTGTTGATTATTTTAAAGATCCAATTGCAATTGGAGCTTTCCATGCAATGAAGAACAGGATACTTACATCAACTTCTGCAGGTAATTCAGGCCCTGATCCTGCATCTGTTACTAATTTTTCTCCTTGGATGCTCTCTGTTGCTGCTAGTACCATAGATAGGAAGTTCCATACAAAGGTCAAGTTAGGCAATGGTCATATCTACGAGGTGAAATACATATTATTGTACTACAAGACAATTCACAATACTTAATAAAAATGTTAAAATAATTATATTTTTATTATTATTTTGGTTACGCAGGGGATCTCTATAAACACCTTTAATCTAAAGGAAAAAATGCATCCTTTGATTTATGGAGGAGATGCCGCAAACTTCAAACGAGGTTTTTCACGGTTAAATGCTAGGTAGATAAACAATTATATATAATCTATCATTGCATAAATAATAAATAAATATATTATTTTAATATATATAGAGTTGGCAATTGGAAGTAGAAAAAATATATATAAATATTTGATATTACAGTGCATGCGACATAAATTCGTTGGATAAAGAGAAGGTGAAAGGTAAAATTGTTGTATGCGATAAGTGGACAAATGGGACAGGAGCTTTCAAAGCTGGTGCTGTTGGTGTTATAATGCAAGATAGAGGTTACAGAGATGTTGCTTACTCTTCCTCATTACCAATTTCTGACTTAGGCTCCAATGACTCAACTTCTATTTCAAATTATGTTCACAGAGTCTCGTAATTTTCTTAATCTCGCACTCAATTAATATTAACATATTTTCCTTTTTTTTATTTTGTTTAAAATAGTACTTACTTGTTTTGACAGGAGAGCAAAAGCAACTATACTAAAAAGCACTCAGAGAAAAGATGACTTGGCCCCATATATTGCTTCATTTTCTTCAAGAGGTCCAAACCCAATTACAAGCAGCTTTATTTCGGTAAGTAGTCATAATACATTACATACACCACTTGGTTTGTAGCCCAATCGGTTTTCTAGCTCATTAAATTGGATGTTTAAGGTTATGGGATCAAACTTCACTAATTACGTGTAAGTATTAAACTTGACTTTGATGTTTTAAAAAAAAAAAAAGTCATACATTACATACATGGGTAATATTTCGCTTACACTTGTCAAATTCAAATGAAAAGCATTATTGTTTTGTAGCCTGATTTGGCAGCCCCTGGAGTAAATATACTAGCAGCTTGGTCACAAGCTTATTCCATGACAAATGTTGATGGAGATAAAAGAATAGTTGCTTACAATATGGACTCTGGCACTTCTATGGCTTGTCCACACGCTACAGCTACAGCAGCCTATATCAAATCATTTCACCCTACTTGGTCTCCTGCTGCTATTAAATCTGCCCTAATGACCACTGGTACTAATCTATTTATATAACCAACATTTCAATTTCTTTTTTTCCATTTAAACTCAGATTTGATTTTAACCTATGATTTCAAGATTCATGAATTCATAGTGAACACTGTGGATACAAAAGGAGTAGGTACTCCCATAAATACAAACACATGGACTCCATTAAGTGATCCTACACCATTTATGTAAGGGGTTCCATTAACCATTAATCACTTCAAGTCTAAAAATAGTGGGACTTTCTTCATATCTACACTGAGCCTTAAAGGAATAAGTTTCATTATTTAAATTGTGGTTTAACTACTCTCTTAAAGGAATAAGTCTCATCTTTGTGCTCACATTAAGTCTTGAGATTCACATAGAACGATAGGAGATAACAACAAGCATTGGACCCACGCAAACTTAGCCCGTGTATTTGTTGGGATATTCACATAGGTGTCCACAATAATGCTATATTTAATGTAAATTAATTACTATTAAAACCTTTGTTTAATGTCAAATGCAGCTTCTCCAATGAGTAATGAGATGAACAGTGATTCTGAATTTGCATATGGAGCAGGACATATAGACCCTGTAAGGTCAATTAACCCTGGTTTAGTATATGATGCTGGAGAGATTGACTTTGTTAAGTTTCTATGTGGACAAGGGTACAGTGAAGAACGTGTAAGACTTATTACAGGGGATTCGAATAATTGTTCCCAAATCTCAAATATAACTAAACACGATTTAAACTACCCTGCTTTTGCTCTTTCTTGTAGTAAAAGAAAATACATCACCAGGGTATTCCATAGGATTGTCACAAATGTCGGCTCACCTGTGTCAACTTATAAGGCAATTGTGAAGGCTCCAAAAGGATTCAAAATCAAAGTCATACCTAGTGTTCTTTGTTTTAAATCACTTGGAGAAAACAAGTCCTTCGTTTTGAAGGTTAGAGCTAAAATGGTTACGGATATATCCTCTGCCTCTTTGGTTTGGCATGATGGGGTTCATAGAGTGAGAAGCCCTATTGTTGCTTATCGACACTCGCCGATCAAGGTCGCGTATCACTAAATTTTACGTCGTTATAAAAATATCATTAGATTTTAATTGATTATTTATATATTATTAAATTTTATAATTATTATAAAAATATTATTAATTTTTTTAAGTTATAATATTTTTGTTATATTTTTAAAATTTAGTGATACCAAAGTATTAAAAAAATTATAATATTTTTGTAATATTCTTGAAGTTTGAAGTAGCGAAACTCCTGGAAAAAAAAGAGAGAGTCCATTTACTCATTGTGTTAACCAATTTTCTATTATCTTATTTTATCCATTACAATTAGCCTTCTATTTGGCATTTTATCATTTTTACTTTTACCAATAAAATTATATTATTAATTTATTTTGTTAGCGAGTTCCTTAATTTTTTTTACCATTAATTAAAATATGCACTGCAGGTGATATTTTCCTTATTTATTTTATTAAAATTCAAGAGAATGACTAGATTGATTAAATTATAATATATAAGATATCAAATTCGTGGAGTTAAAATATAAAAATTAAATTATTTCAATTCAAAAAAATAAATTTACATAATTATTCAAGTTAGATAAATTAGGGTATAAGCACGTTAGGATAAATAGTAAATAAAAATATTAGTTACTTTATTTTAAATTTTTACAAGATTAATAGCTTAATACAAGAATAATAGCTTTTAATTTTCAAAATGTATTGAATAAAAAACAAAAAATAATATTATTAAAATTATAGATATGTTTTTTTTTAATATAAGAATAAATAGATTTTTTATTATTAATTTTAAGTTGTTATAAAAATAATATCGAATTTTGATTTATTATTTCCATACCATTAAATTTTATGATTGTTATAAAAATATCAATAATTTTTTTTTACTTTCATACCATTATATTTTATAAAATGTTACAAAAATATATTCAATATCGATTAATTAACTATAAATTATACGTATATTAATGATATTTTTGTTATAAATTATGTATAATCATTTTTATTAATTATTTCAATTTGATATTAAATATAAATTGTTTTGAGTTTGGATTGATATTAAGTTAAAAGTTAGGTGTCCACGATTTGATTTGGTTTAATTTTGGATAAAAAAAATTTAATCGGATCAAATCGTTTATATTACTTAAATTAGATCGGATTAGATCATTTGATTATTAAAAACATTGAACCGAATGATTTATTTAACGATTTTCAACGGTTTGATCTGATTAACAATATATAAATATAATACACTTAATTATATACATTTGATTTAAATATAAAAAATTTAATCAATAATTTATGATAAATAATATAAAAAATTTAATATATTATTAAATTAATTTAATTCAATTAATTTAAAAATTAATATAATTCAATTAATTTAAAAATTAATATAATCCAACTACATCATTTAAAAAATTATTTTAATTAACAAAAACATATCAAACTTTTTAATTTATAAAAAAAAGACTCGATTCAGTACAGTTTTCGAGCACCCAGTAGCCACCCTCATCCCTTATTACATCACCTACTACTCAAGGATTTATTTTGTTGGCGAATCTCTGTGCTTGCGATCTTGACGTCACTTCTCATTTTGTAAACACGTGGTTTTATAATTACTTTAATACTCTACCTTCTTAATGTATATAACATTTAAATTAATTCATCACCTAATACATATATATAATATTATATTACATTTGCTCATACGCCCCTGAACAGTTAAGTGGTGTATAATCAAGTTCGCATACCTATGTATGCGTGTATATATAATTATTTATTTAAGAAAAATAATAGTTTTTCATTAATTGGTATAGTTTATATAACCTCTCAGATTAAACAAACTTGTAATAAGCGATAAACTTGCGACGTAAAATGCTATAGATAGCAGCTTCAACACACTGATATGGTAGATAAATAACAGAAAGTAAAGATAACTTCAACGATCGCAATATAGATTACGAACCAACCAGATATGTATGTCGTATGTCAGTATTCATGGCACTGAATAAGCTGCAACAAAAACAAATATTTATATTAAAATAATTAAAATAAAGAAAATGAAATGAAGAACGGTAGAAAGTAAGGAAAGAGTGAAGAGAGAGATAAATAAAAACCTCTACACTTGTAGCCGACGGGACGGTGATGAAAATTGCAACGTTTAGGAATAGTGACAGCAATAGGAGGATTAATTCCATGGGTCTTAGCTTGTGGGGAAAGAAGAATAACACATAGGCATTCTTTTTTATACTTAATCATCTCATTGCAGCACGCTTTTGACACAATGTTCTTCGCTGCAGAGACACACGGATTCAAATTGTGATAAATAATTTCTTATTTATAATAATAAAGATATCATATGAATTAATTACGTATTAAACGTAAAATGTAAATAAAATAGTAAACATATAAAAAAAATCTTTTAAAATTGAGATTTAATGAAATGCAAATATATCAAGCCTTAGAAGAATTCAAAATATCCTCAAAAGTCCCAATAAACACCACTAGTGTTAAGTACATTAATGTCACCCTCATTTTCGCTTTCTATTTCTATTGTGAATGCTGCTTATATCATGCTCAGTTTTACGTTTTATTTATATATGTAAGGATTATGAGTTTTGGTTATTTTCGTAAATATAATATTTATCTGTAAACTTATTTTTAGGTCTATTATCAAGTCTATAAAAAAAATCGAATAAATATTTGAGTTCTAGATAATTATATTTCAGGTATGTCTTTGATAACTACGACATATAGTATTACATTCATGCGTTTAATAGCACATATTTATAAATCTAAAATTATTTTTTGTGTTAAAATATTTATTTAAACTTAAATCAATTTATGAAATTATTTTTTAAATGTTTTTTAATAAATAATTTTTTATAATATTAAGTTTTTTTTATAGGTTTTCAAAAATTAAGTTTAAAATATATTTTAATCTTAATACTACTAAATCATTATTATTATCTATATATATAGAAATATTATGGTTAAATTAAGAGTGTCCTGAAAAATAAAAAGAATTGTTACAAACTGTAGTAGTCGAAGAAGAATTGCCACAAAGTGTGAAATAAAAAAGGAAAACAAAAGTAGAAGAAGAAAAAGAATTAATATATGGAGGCAACAATAAAGTAATAAATATGAATATTCAAACAAATACATATTCACGGAAGCATTAAAAAAAAGTAAGGTATATTCATAGGTTCTTGCGGCAAAGTAAAGTTAATATATATATATATATATAAAAGTGATATTTATTTGTGCATGATGATAGTAGAGAAAATAATTATAGCAAAAAAAAATTAAATAGATTAATTAATATTATATTAGAGATATTTGTTAATAAATTTATTTGATATGTTTTATCTTTATATGATTTCTTTTTTATTAGATTTTTACATGTTTTGATTAGATAATTTTATGTGATCATAATTATTTGATTTGATTATTAAATTTAAAAAAAATTATTTTTATTAAATTTGTGCTTAATCTTTTTGTTCTAAAATTTTTTAGTTGATTTGATTTAAATTACATATATTTTGAATCATTTAGTTAGGATTATTCATTGTTAAATCTGTTCTAGAATACACATAAGTATTTGTGTTTTTTGTGCTAACTTTTTTGTAGTTGATTTGTGAACGATCTGATTGGCAGAGAGCTTATTAAAACGTTGGTTTAGAAATCGCTCACGCTAACATTGAAAAATTGTGAAAATAGAGTAGAAACACGTAAGTAAAGTACATTAGGGCAGTATCCTAGAGAGAGTAGCATAAGATCGAATTTGTACTTAAATATTTGATTTTTATAGTGAAAAGTTAGGTTGTCCGGTAGACTGTTAGTTTTCCTCTTAGGTCATGGTTGTGACCTAGGTTGTTTCCACCTAAAAATATCATGTGTTATTATTTTATTTCCGTACTTATTTTTACACACGATTGCATGTCTGGTTGTTTTGTTTAGGTTATTAAATTATAAATTAATAAAAATTAAAAATAACTTATTCAACTCTTCTAAGTTAATTAGTTTCATAATTTATAAACTTTCGAAAACTTTGATTACATTACCTATCCTTCATTATCATTTGTTTTTTTAGAGAGAGAGAGTAAATTATAATAATTATTATAAATTAACTAGAATTTAGAGGGGAAAGTTGAAAGGGCTATTTTGTGACCGGAAGGTTGGAACGGCATGTGCTTTACTGGTTTTATGTGATCCATACAACCTACATATCCTTGAAGGACAGGGATATATATGCGCTTGAATTATTAATGTTATTACAGGAGTTTTGTCTATAGAGCCCCTTTGCAATCTCCCAAAGGTAGCTGGTCATACTCTATAATGTTTCAATTTGCAAGTACCTATTAGTCTTTATTTGCCTTTTCAAATATATAAACAAGTAGTTCTTAAACTAAGTTCTATTTTACGTCCTTTTGACTGGCGTGGGAGGCCGTAGAGCTACATATCTACACCGCATTGGATTTCTAACACCCACGTATGTTGATGTTTTTTGGTAGAATAATAAATATTAAAATTTATAATAGTAAAAATAATATAATATAAATGAATCATATATTAATAAAATTAATGTATCAATTTTATTTTAAATTATATTTATATTATTTAAATTGAACTATTATTATTTAAATTTATTTAATATTAAATATTATTTAATTAAAATTTATTTAATATTATTGATGTATTATTTTTATTATTTATTTATTTTTTAATTTTAATTTTTTAGAATACAGATAGATATTTTTTTAATAACTAAAAGATATTATATGAGTTACCCTCCAATAGTCCTGTTCAATTACGAGCCTTACATAGGTCACTTGGTAAAAATAATTTTATCAAATTAATCCTCTTGCGCAACTATGTAATAAAAGAATAATATATAGAGAGAGAGAGAAAATTGGGAGGTGGTGGTATCAAACTAGGGGTGTCCATAAATCGCATTGGACCGGATCAAACCGTAAAATCAGATCGAATCAGACCAGATTAAACGATCCAATCCGATTTTTATTAATTTTAAACCATTCGGACCAGACCAGACCGGTTTAATAATATATTAAAAATTTGACATTATTTTTTATTAAATGGATAAAAAATCGAACCAAATTGGACCAAACCGTTTTATAAATCAAACGGTCCAATCTAATTTTTATTATTTAAAACCGTTTCAAACGGTCCGATCCGATCCTTGTAATATAAACGGTCTGATCCGATCCTTGTAATATAAACGGTCCGATCCGGTTAAAGTTTTTTGACCAAAACCTGATCGGACCGGACCGTTGGACACCCCTATATCAAACTAGTTGAAATGAATAAGTTAGATTATAATTTATTTAATTTAATTTTTAAATGAGTTTAATTTGACTATATCTCATTTTTTTATAACCATATTTTTTATTAAAAAAAAATTAAATAAATTTTTTTATTTAATTTTTTTAGATTTATTAAATAGATTTACTTGTTATTTTTGTTAAACTCGTTTTGAAAGACTAATGATATTAATTTTTTAAATATTAGATAATGATATGATAGTATATTTTAATTAATTAAATAAATAAATTAATGGTTCAAATTTATTATTTAATGAAAAAAAATTGATTAATTAGAAGAATTTTTTTTGTTATTTAGATAAAAAATTATTATAAAAAATGATAAAAAAAATTGTTAAATAAACTCATAAGTTGAGATTTTTCAACTCATGAACTTAAAGAACTAATTTTAAATGAATTAAATTAAATTGATCATCAAAATATATACATATATGTAATTTTGTGCAAGGCACTTGATCTCTTTATATTGTGTTTATACAACTTAAATAGGACTCGAATCTCAAATATTTTACATGTTTAAATTGATTTCATATAACTGAATGATTAAAGTATGAAAAATTGGAAAGAGAAGAAAGAGTAAAAATAATAATAATACAAATATAAAAATATAAGTAAGAATGATCATTTTAATCGAGGATTCAGATATCTGTATTGTCGGATCAATTTTTTCTCGATTAATTTCGAGGATAATGACAGTTTTAGGTATTAGCCAATCATGAAGTAACAATTTCGAACTAGGTATAGTTAAATTGATATTCGTCCCCATCCGTACCGGATATATATTATATATTTATTAAACATGTTTTGATTGCAGGTATTATTTATTACTCGTTCCGTTATCCACGGATAAAAATCGTCCCTAAACAGTAACAATTTTTGGATAATTTTAGATATGAAATTTACATTTCTATTCGAGGACGATAATATCAAAAAATGTCCTCACCTATTTTATGACTATTCTTAAATATCATTAGTCCAATCATAATTCTTATATATTTAGATAATATTAAAATTAATTTTTTTTATAGTAAAAAAATTTATATAAAAAATATATCAACCAATATAAATATAACGAATTGAAGTAATTAAATTTAAATAAATTTAAATAATTATATAAATTAAAATTTATAAATATTTTTCTCTCAATGTCAAAATAGTTTATTTGTTTATGAATTTAAAGTCTATCGGTCCATTTTACTTTGCTTACGTGTCTTTTAACAAAAAAAAATTGACTCATTAAATTTAATTGTGTTGTATCATGTTAAAGTATTAAATAATAATATGTTAGTTGGATGAGTTAATTGATATTTTTGTATTTGAAATATTTATTAATTGAATTAAGCTTATATGTCGCTTGTGTTTGTTGTTTTTATATATGTATTATCGTATTTTGTAATAAACAACACATATAATATATTCATTATAATTCAAAAATATTGATTAACTTAAATTTTAATATAATTTTTATTTAAATATTCTAAAAAATTGAATCGAGAAGTAAATAAAATGAAAATATATCTTCATAAATATCCTTAATATTTAAAAATATGTCTCAAATAACATTGAGGTTAGAGATATTATCAAAACTAATCCTAATTAGTAATGATGTTAACTTTTTCATCCACGTTTTTTTATTAATTACTAAAATAATATTTAAAAATATTTATTTATTGTGTTTATTGTTGTTAAAAATAAGTCTATAACAAGTAAATAAATACATAACAAGTTAAAAATTTATTTAAATTAAAAATAATCATATCAAATAATCTTATATTATCATACTTTTTTAGATTAATAAATCATTTATTTTATTATCTATATTAATTATTTTAATATATTATATAATTTCTTCTCTCATATTGATGACATTTATTGATTATAAAAGTAATCAATCAATTTAGATTGAAAAGATAATTATTTTTGATAATGATTAACGAAAAATTAAAAATTTATCCTTTAATTTACTTAACAAAACAAAAACATTACTTATAATTTATATAATTAAAAAATTAATTTTTAATCAACAAATAAACTATATGTTTGCAATAATTTAATAATTTATTATGAAATAAAATAATTATAATTTATCAAAGTTAATTAATTAAAAAATATTTTTTTATAAAATATTTTTAAAACTTTAAAATTTCATATAATCTTTTAATTTTAGTTTTAAAATTTTATTTTTTAATTATCATATTTGAAGTTATATGTGATTAAGTTTGATAAAAAAATATCTTTAATGTTTTTAGAAAATAAATAATATAAATAAATTTAAATAAAATAGCACTTTTAAAACATATATCAAGAAAAATAACAACTTGATAATATTAATTTTGATTTATAAATATAGTTTAACATTGAACGAATATAAATAATTTTAATTTTATTTAAATTATATTTAATTAGATGATTTTTAATGTCAAATAATATATGAAAATTTTTAAATATTAAAAATATATAAATTGGATACAAGGGTGTTATTCTTTTGTAAAAGTTTTGGTGTGTTATTTTTATTATTTTTTTAAAATTAACTTTATTACATGTGATCATTTAAAATAAATATTATTTATTTTGTGTATTTTAATTTATAACCCCATCTATAATTTATGTGCATATATTTATTTATTTATTTTCATTTTTATATCTTTATTTCATTATAAGAAAATAATTATGATATCTTTATTTTACTACTTTATCTTTAATACCTTTCAATGTTAAAAATATCATTAAATAACTTTCATATTTAACACTCTATTAATAATTCAATATTTTATTGTTTAATATGTTACTTTACATATTAAACAATACAAAAGTTTATTAAAATTTTGTTTAAATTTGTAAGAAAAAATTTATTAAAAAATTTATATAATTTTTTTAATTAAATATTAATTTTTTAAGTATACACCTATCAAAAAATATAAATATATATATAAGATATATTTGACACATGTTATTCCCTTATAATAAACAAATACATTTTTTTTCAAATAAAAAAATATAAAAACACATTTTATAAACTAATTACTAAATAACACCAAAAAGTGACCGTTCCTAGTTTCAAATGATAAAGATAAAGCAACATAATGCTAAGAAACTTGAGAGAAAAAAAATTGGAGAGTGTGGACACTGTTCAAGCTTTTATATGAAATGAAGTATCAATTCATATTTTATAATCTTTATGATTTCAGGTTCATTCAATCAGATAGCATGTATCATATATAAACTAGGAACCAAACGAATGAATTAAATTTTCGACCAAAAAAAACCAATGAATTAAATTCCCAAGGTCATGAATATCGATCTCTATTCTATCATTGTCATTTCTGGATGGAATTACCCTTGACGTGCCTTCGTGCCATTTTGAAGGACTGATGAATCCTTATGGCGTTGCACTGTATCTGTTTTTGGAGTTGAGGCACTCTTCAGTGGTTTGATTGCCACATATCTTTGGTTTAGTCTCAACACCAAGATAATGTGTTAAGACTCTTTTTACTCCAAAGCCACGACGAGGAGGTTTGTGGTCATTGTTGTTGTGGAGAAATGGAGCCCTCTCTACCCTGGCAGGGCTAATCAGTGGTGCAGGTGAAAAGCTTGGAGTGGTAGAAGCTGTTTTATACGGAGTAGTACTTGAGACAGGCACCGATAATGGCAGTGAGACCTTCTTGTGAGTAATTACGCTGACTTTAGAAATCGGTGACATTTTTTCTGAGTGTTTTGTCATGTCATCCACATATAACACATCGTCGATACGCGCCACAACATTGAATGCTAAGCTCTCCATAACCCTTGAATAGCTTTCAAGAATGGACTTTCCAACATCCTGAAAAGTTAGATAGGGAGGGAAAAACAAAATGAGATTGATACTTCAAATTGTATTGAATATGTTTTTAATTTTTTGGAGAAACAATACCTTATTGCAATGGATCTTGCTAGTGTCCAACGTTGTTTGAGTAAGACAAGGGAACCGTTGCTTCAGGCAAAGCAGGAGACTTTCAGCTCTTTCTGCTAGTAATTCCCTCTTATCTCCATCAACCATTAGATCCTTCACCACATCCCATGATGACTTTGATAAGGAACGGTTTAAGTAAGTTGAGGGTTTTGAGTGAGCTCTCCTTCGCCATACATATATTGATGCTTCGATACGGTTTGCAACTTCTAGAGCAACATGTTCAGAGGAGAGGTCAAGGCAGTCAAGCAGGCAATCAGAAGAGAACTGGTCTGATGTAATATAACTATAAATGATATCACCAAGGCAGGCCTTTCCATTCTGACCATGTTAAGAAGAAACCTTTTCAGTTTAACTTTGTATTGACATGTATTAATGAAGGAGTAATTGCGTAGTTTGGTGTTTTCTCACCTTTGGAAGACCTTCCAAGAATGACTCAGGAACTTCCATTTCAGCTAAAGTGACGGTGTTGATAGCCATTGCTGCTTTTAGTATCTGACTGGTGCATTCCCGAGTATTACGCAACTGCTTTCTTGAATTCTCACTAAGACCACCGGCAGGGACACGAGGCACCGGTAGCCACCATTTCTCATCTTGTCTCTGGATTGTTTTGCAGAATGACGCCGAGCCATCTGCATCTGAAGCTATTACTCCTTGATCAACATACCAAAACTCTGTACTTGTGAAGCTATCTAATATTTCCTACACAATAACACAAAGGTCATATAAAATCATAATAAGTCATGTATTAAAACTTTGTGCAATCCAACAAGTGAGGTTAAAACTTACAATAATCATATTATCTAGCTTGCGCAAAGCGGGAAGATTGATGAATAAATCTGATCTGGGGCTGCAACTCATGATCTACAAGATCCATAGGTAGAACGGATACTTTAAATTTATTGCTTAATCAAGTGAATCCCAATTTTCTTCTTGGAGTTTGGATTTTTTTTAATAATTTTACTAAAATTGCCCTTGTTAATGACACTTACAAGTCAAATTGAAATAAGAAGTACCTCAAGCTTAGTTCCATCAGGAAAAGTTTGGCATTTGGGTATTAATTCGACAATGTGATCGCTTAGGCAAAGAAGCCAATCCATCTCTCTCCGCCACATAGCTTTTTTTTCAGAAGGCATGGGTTCTAATCTCCATAATTGCCCGAAAATGGTAGCTGATGTTTGGGTTATTTGGGGGAATAAAGAGTCAGTAATACAAAATTCATTAAACTAAGGCATTTGAAATGCTAAGTAGCACAACTGAGAGAGAAGACATACCATAGAGATTAGTGATGGCATTTGAAAGGGCTAAAGCAGTGCATACCCCTTTCCCAGACCCCGACATGTCTTCACCTAGCAACAACTTTGCAAACCTCTCTTTCATCATATCAATCTCTGTTTGATTTTCTAAAATACATGAGAGGAGGAGGAGGAGGAGGAAAAGAAGGAGGAGAATTTTCAAAAATTTCTGACCCAAAAGCAGATGAGATTTCAAAAGAGAATAGGAAAAATAAAATCCTATTTGATCACTGTAAAGGGAAAAGCAAGACTAAGTTGTAAGTATCAACAACATTAACTAACCTGATAGTTTAGAACCTGTGTCACTAAACTTTGAAGAATCGTCTTCATAGGACTTTGGTTTGTCTTCACTCACATCAGCGACCAAGCTGTGGCACACATGAGCGTTCCGGAGGAGCCAACCCAACGATGCCGGTGAAGATGGCCCTTTAGTTTTCACATCCTTAGTCGAAGCCTCTGAGCTCGATCTATTCGAAATGCTGCTCTCTATAGACTCAGCACTCGAATCGGTAAGTGAATCGGTTGCTGCTCCATTAGTATTACACCCCAAAAGTTCGAACTCCTTTTTCCGTTGGTGAAAATTTTCCCTTTTATTGACTAAAGCCTCCATTCGAAATTTCAAAAATGTTTGTAACCAGGCGAGCAACAGTTAAAATTAGCCAGTTTTGACTCGGGTTCTTTCTAATTCTATCTATCACTGTCAAGCATGACTTCTGGAGGCAGATAAAAAAGGTGAAGCAAGAATTCAAAAGGAAATTTCAGTTGGGTTAATGGCAGATTACGTGAACTGAAGGTCCTGAATGTAGCTAGAAATGACTGAAGTCCATCACACAAACAAAAGGTAGACTGAGAAAAAATTGAAGCTTTGATATGCTTCTTCTAAACTCTCACACTGTGCCTTTCTCTTTCTAAATTTTTTAATTTTCAAAGATGAAAGAGAAGGTAACTGCCATTAGCCATATGCCGTGCCAACGTCTCTCTTTCAATATCACGTTCTGTATAAAAGAGAAAACACCGTTCAAAAATATTAGTGCTTATCAAACGACGTCGTTATTGAGAGATTACGTACGACATATTCTAATTACATTTTTACTCTCGATTAACAGCCGACTGCCCTTTGTTAATTTTCTATATAAGGTAGAAAAAAAAGATACCACAGAAATATGATTTAATTAAAAAAAAAAAAGATAAATCCTATCATTAAACTAATAGGTGAACCTCAACCCATCAACATTAACGTTATACCACTGAGCCACGTGGGATTTATGTCAAAAGTAATTCAACTTATATTGGTAGGCAAGTTATTAACCTATTAAAAATAATAATTCTTTTAACTATCAAACTATTATAATTATTATAAAAATAACATTAAATTTTAAACTTTTATAAAATTATTACCGAAATTTAATTATTATTATTATTATATAAATGGTAACTCTTTTAAAATTTATAAAAAACTAATAAAAAAGGTAAAAAAAAAACATATATATCGTTAAAAAACTTTCATTATTTTTTGACATATTTACTGTAAAGATACTTTATAATAATATCTGAATTTTATGAATAATTTTTTGTAAAAATTTAAATATTAATGACATTTTTATAACTATATAAAAAACTATTAACTCAAAAAAAAATCATATGCAAGTTACATCCTCATATTAGTAACCTTTGATTTAATTGAATAAATTTTCTCTAATGAATTTATTTTAAATATAATTAGTGAAGATGATATATAAAATGCAAATATAATAAAATAGATCGTGAAAATATAAAAAATATTTAAAAATAATAATAAAAATAAAAAATTTATAATTTATAATTATAAAAATAAATTATAATTTTGTTTAATATTTTTTAAATTAGATCAAATTAAGTTTGGTATATATTGAACTGTTTAATGTTAAAAATAATAATAAAAATAACAAATATTTAACCGTTGTTAAATGTTATCTAATTTTTTTAATATTATTATAATATTATTTTATTTTTATAAATTTTATAGATTTTATTTAAAAAAACATTTATCATATTTAAAAATAACAATTGATTTTTAATTAAAAAAATATGGCTTTTCTCAACTTTTCAAGGAATAGTTTTTTCAACTAAGGTAATAATTCCTCAATTAGGTTTGGCATTTTCAGCGATAACATCAAGATATTACACGCTTCTCTACGTGGATGATTATGTTTATTAAAAAAAAAAGATATTATGGAAACATTTGATAATAAATTGAAAATAAAGTACGATTTCGTGGTGTCTGAAAATTACTAAAACTTTATTGCAATTTTCTTACAAATTAGTGGAATTGTATTGATTAATTTTTAAATTAATAATACCTTATATATTACAATTATATGAAGATCATATTTTAGTGATAGTTATATATATAGTTATATATATATATATATATATATATATATATATATATATATATATATATATATATATGGTGTTAAT
Source organism: Hippophae gyantsensis (assembly GCA_030763125.1). Lineage (NCBI taxonomy): Eukaryota > Viridiplantae > Streptophyta > Magnoliopsida > Rosales > Elaeagnaceae > Hippophae > Hippophae gyantsensis. The sequence goes on from CM061033.1 coordinate 53,463,410, forward strand.
AATATTATATTATATAAATGATAATTTATCAAAAATTTATAATAAATAGATTTTGTTTTTCTGAGCGAAAATAAAGCAGTTATTGTCACATGAAATTCTGATACATATGAATAGCAATAAATAGAATATCGGATGGTATAAATGCTAAATTTTTCATTGCCAAACATATATGTTCAAAAGGCAACCTGCAAAACAAGTATCTTATTTCTCTCTTAACAAATCCAATGGCTGTGATACCTTCAAATTAATTTAAGAGCCGGTTATAGCATATATCCATTATCTTTTTAAAATATAGCATTTAGGTAACAAGTTTTTTTCGCGACAATTTAATGTAACAATTTTAAAAAAATAACATTACAGATCTCCTAACTCATTTTTTTATGATTTCCTTTTATCTTTTTCTATTATTTTAAAAATTTACTTAAAAGAAATATTACAGTAATTATTCATGTAAAATTCTTTATTTTCCGATGCTAATTAAAAAAATAAAATAAAAATTAATTTATAAAAGTAATAAAAAGTGAGTTAGAGGAATGTGTTGTCATTTTTAAAAGATGTTAGACTAAACTTATATAAAAAACTATTAGGTCTAAATGTATTAACTAAGATAGCTATTAATGTAGTGCTATTACATTTGTTTCTTTAATTTAAAGGTTTAAATATTTGGATGTATCTTACATTCTTACAATAGGAGCTTACATAATAACAGATAAGTTAACATATACGACCAAAATCAAACCGAATAAGTTTTATGTTTTCATAGGTACAGATAAATTGATTTTAGTTTTAAAAATATAAAATTTGACTTATATAGAATTGGTTAAGTTTTTAAAATTTATAAACCCATATTTAATCGAATTGATTTATATATTATCGATATACATTTATTTTTAATTTTATATTATATTATATTTATAACATATATATTAAATATATTTATAATTATCTAATTTTAATACATTTTTCTTTTAATAGAAAATATTAAGCAGTTTTTATTATTCTTCCATAATGTTTATTCAAAAAAATCTATAACTAATAAAAAGGCTGAATTATTTGGTGTTATTGAATTTTCAATAATTTATTCATTTTTAAAAATTTATCATAACATTCTAGCATAAATGTCAATATTTATTTTTAATTAAATAATAAATATAATTTATTAATTGAATATTAACCTAAAGTAAAAATAATTTTAAAGATAAATATTAGATCTAAATCACAAATCTAATTTATCAAATAAATATAAATAAATTGGTTTTAATTTTGGATTTAGTAAATTGATATGTGTTGATTCCATTCATATTTTAAACAAAAATCTATCAAAACCGAAGAGCCCGGTACACTTTTTAATTTAACTTGGTATATTGATAGTAGAAGAATCATGATTACATTTTACAAATCTAATTTCATTTCTTCTTATAATAATATTTGACCTAAAACCACGCACGACCAAATACTAATTTCAACTGGAATTTAATCAAATGATAATTTACTATAAATAAATTCACCCACAAATTTTACAGTTGAAACATAACCAAAACTAAGAAAATTATTTTTCATTTTTAATTAAATTGAAAAAATTATACTTAAAACTTATTAATATTATCATGATTATAAGGTTAAAGATACTGGGGTAAATATCAATACACCCTTAAGGTTTGCTTACATAACAAAGAATTCTCAAGTCTTAAACTAATATAATAAACTTTATTTGACATTTTTAAATAAATAAATAATTTAAAATGATAAATATGTAAATGCTATATTCTCTTTTATATATATATATCAAACGAAATATACCTAAACAATTACTTTAATAAAATTAAAATATATCAAATTATAATAAGCGTTAATAAAAATTATTTTAAATACATTCGTATTATTTTAAACATATATGACTATTTTTATTGATTAGATAATAAATCTTCAATCCAATTTCATAATTTATATCTTATGATTTTTATGTTTTAAACTAAGAAAATATATATTGAAAAGAGAACTACTACGTTAGAATAAGAAACTTTTCATACGTTAAGAAGTAAAGATAATAAATGAATAGATTTGTTTAAAAAAATGAAAAAAATTAAATTAAAAGATAGTTTAAAAAGTCATTTTTAAAGTAAAGGTAAAAAAAATTAATTAATAAAATAAAGATTAAAAATAAAATAAACATAACCCATTCTCACCCATTTATAATTTTTCTCTTTCTCTCTATCTCTCTCTCCACCCCCACCCCCACCCCTATTTAAAAATAAAATTAGTATTTTCACAGAAATTTTTGATTTATTGATTTTGAAGTATGTTTTTTTAGCTATTTTAGGTGAAGAAAATAGTCATCTTATTATAGATTTTAACATTTTTATTCTTCTATCTTTTTTTATTATTATTTCACATTTTTTAAAATTATTTATTATTTAAATTTAAATATGTTTTTCTTTTATTCATGACGTTGTTCTTTTTTTTGGGTTATTTTCTTTTATAGGTAGTTATTTGTTGGAATTATGAGTTTTTTTTATATTAAACTATATCTCATGATAATTCATTTATACAAAATAAACTAATTAGAATTTTTTGCTATTTGAGCGAACCTTAGATACTTAATTAGTATTTACCAAAGATATTGGTTCACACCTTACATCCTATAAAAGTTCACACCTTACATCCAAAGATATTTTCCTAGTTTTTTCCTTATTCGCTTGTTTCTATTGTTTTTATATAATCTATTATATTTTGAACACGCCTTATACCATGTTTGTATTTCCTAAATTTGCTTGTCTTCATTTAAGTTATTGGTTCATTCAAGTTTTTTTAATGTATATCTACGAGTAATTAATTATTTTCAAAAAAAAAAACAAGATAAAAAATATTGGTGAACAAAAATACACTTTAAAATGGGTTAATTATTATAATTTTGCAAAACGTTTTCAATCAATTAAAAAATATTATTCAATCTAATTCAAAAAGCATTGGTAACTTAAATTTAAATATAAAGGTGTCATATATTTAGGGTATCAAAGTGAAAACTAGATACCTAAAAACATAACCCGCAAAACTTGTTGAAAAACAAAATTACTAACACAGTGACCGTTAGAAATATGCTCCAATTAGGCACACAAATGATAAAGATAGTACGTATTTCAACCAACCAATGTAAATGAGTATTTAATTAGTTTATAATTGTGTATCTAAGTCAATAAATAAAAAACAGTTAATTCAATTGTGTTTTATTATTCAACCATTTATTCTTCTTTATGCATGTACTCGTCTGTACGTACTTAGAACCTTGTATTGATTAAAAAATTAAAATTAAAATAATAAATTCATAATAAAAATGAAAACCATAAAAAATAATATTATTAAAATTTATAATAATAAAAATAGTAACATTAAATTAGGTCTTATTTAATGATTTTTAAAATTTTATAGGTTTAAATGATCGTAATTTAATTTAAACAGTATTCACTTTAATAACATTTAAAATGAAATAATATGTAAAAAAATTTAATAATAAGGACGTTTTTTTTTGTACTAAATTTTTTAATTGTAATTGACATCCAATAAAATTTGAATTTAAACAGAACGGATGGGTTAGGTTGAAATGGAAACCGATGGTTAATTATGAGTTATGATTGATTAAGTGCTTGAATTGTTCGTGGAAATTTACAGCCAACCAAATTAATGAGTGGGATTTAGTATTAAATGCAACATTGCAACCCATTACATGGGTATGATTGTTTTACTAGAAAGAGATTTGAAGATAAAAGAAAAAAATTTGTTGTAAAATTAGTAATTTTAACTTGGTTCAAATAAAATCTCTTTTCAAGTAGCATGTCCAAACACATTTTGCTAACACCTAAGTTTTCATGAGTTCCAATTAAAACAAGAAGTTTCTATCATGTTCGTATTTTTATAAACTCATATTTTGTTAATATTTTATCAACGTTGGATTCATTTTTTCTTTATTTTTCAACAATTCTTCCTTCTAATAATACCTCTTTGCTCCCTAAACACATACTATGATTTAAGTTAATTCAATAGAGCCTTCCATAGTTAACTTCTATTGAAATTTGACCTTAACCCACGATCTTAATTGTCTAAGGTTTTAGGATTTTTTAAATCATTAAAGTTTAATGTCTTATCTTTAACTTTAATTTTAACTTATCTTATTTGCCTAAGTTTTTCAACTTCTAAAATGGGTACACTTTATAATGAGATTTAGAGAATTTTATTTTAAATCCAACTAAGTTTATATTTCACAGTTTGACCCACAATAACAACAATTAGTTCAATAATTTTTATGGATTTCAATAAGGTAATGAACTATCTTAAAAGATTAATACATTGGACGTGTTTATCTCATGATACTTATAAACATATTTATATTAATATTTTATCAACGTGAAACTTATTTGTTCTTTATTTATCCAATATGTTTTAATTTACTTAATTTAACTACTATAAAATTAAATAAACCGAGTTATTTTGGTACAGCAATACAACATAATAGCATGCATACACAAGTGTATGCTATAAATTTTAAACCATGGATTATTTTATTTAAAAAATGCAAATACTTTTTTTAATGCAATTACGCAGCAGAGACAAGAATTATATCTTCGTATTTTATTTTGGAAACTTCTGTTGAAACAAAACTATTAGATTGTTTTTATGAATTTTGTAAATATATATATATTTGGTTCTGCATAAGGCATAAGAGAAGTATATATAGATTTCATTGTTTAATTTTACAAATGATCAAAAAATATATTATATATCTGCTCAAATCAAACTTTATTTTTCTATACAAAAGATAATTATACAGGTCCAAAGGAAAGGAAAGAAGTTTTGAGGAAGATGAAATAATAGAAGTAATTAATTAAAATAAAGGTGCTAATAGTGTGCAACAATCTTTACAAATTTTGACCTGTAATATTCGAAAGAGATCATTAATTTGTTTAAAGATTTGGAGTATTGTCTTTGGTAAGTGATTTTTACTTTTACTTATTTAATTTAAGAATAAGGATATTAGTAATACTATAGTTTAAAAAATTAAATATTTTAGTATTGTACTAAAAAAGAATATATTATAATTCTAAAAAGATATCAGTTTAATTTATAATTTTGACTTTTAAAATTAAAAAAATAAATATATTTTTTAAAATTATTGGATTAAAATAATTTAATGAATGCAAGGTACATATGTTCGGGTAGAATTTTCCAAATTTGATAAAAATAAATAAAAATAAAAATATTCTTTTCATTTCATCTAACAATGACAGTTCTATGTAACTTATTTAGACATTTCAAAGATTTGGTATTAGAATTCGAGTCACAGGCATTTCGATTGTGAGTTTTAGTTATTTAAAAACAATGGTAATCGAATAAAAAAATATAATAAATATAACAATAAATTTGTATTCATTTTTATACCTATATTTCTTGTATTGATGCATATGTTAAAATTCTTTTGAAAAATAAAAAAAAATGATTTATTTTTAGTATATGTCAAAACATGAAAAATATAAGTGTAATAGTATATACAAATTTATATGTGTCAATCATTTTTTTTCAAACAAAAATAAATAAAGCCAAAACTCTCTAGATGATGTTTTATTTATTTTTTTATTATTAAAAAATATGATATATTATTTTATATTTAACGATATCTAATTAAATTTATTAAAATTAAATTATGATCATTTAAACTCATTCAATTAAATAATTATTGATTAAAAATAAATAATAATTATATAAGATAGTTATATTTAAGTATACCTAAATTTTTTATCACCCTACAATTTGATTCTCTTTTTTTTATGATTTTTCTATTTATTTTTTATTTTGCACACTATTACTTCAATCTTTGATATCAATTTAAAATTAAACTTTAATTATCATATATGTTAAATATCAATCTTTTTATAACAAACAATATTTTTGATATGATTTAAACTTATATCTTTGTGTCTAAATAAACCCAAGCTAAATAATGTTTCTAATTTTATTCTCTTTTCAAAATTTTCAAATCCTCCTATAAAAAACTATTATTATAGATAATTTATTCAACGTTTAAACTTATTTTGTTATGGAAAAGATATTAAGTTAATTCAACCACCACGTCACTTTCACATGATGAATAATTAAGTATTTGTTATTAATTTTGATAGTAAATATTTAATTTTAAGTCATTATCAAATTTTAGATTACATGTATAAAAATAAAGAAATAATCCATAATGAAAAAAGAGTAACGATAACAAAGTATAGAATAAGGAAAATTTTATACTGAAGTTCAAGCAGTATTAAAAAGAACTTCAATATATATATATATATATATATATATTAAGAAGGAAACAAGAGACAAACACATGACATGGGTCTTGCAAATCAAAGGGTATCTTCATTCTTAATTTGAAGATAGAGATCGTGCCTCAGGACCACAACTAAATTTTGCTGTCTTTTAACAAGAAATAACTGGGCCATCCATTTACGAGATGGCCCGACCTTTGCATCAAGGTTATGGACTCAAGTCTCTATTGAGGCTTTATTTTAAACCGACTCTAATTTCATCCACAAAACTTCTAAATACATATCCTAAACTCTAAAATCATTAGAGGTATATAATTTTAGGGGTATGTATTTGGAGGGTTTGGTGCGATGATAGTTCTAATTTTTTTTATTTTTTTATTTAATAATTATAAATTTTGTATATGTGTAAGTAGTATTAATACTCTAATTTTGAAAGTTTACAGAAAGTAAGATAAAACACATTAATACCGTGAGAAGTTTGATAAAATATTTTATATTATTAATATATTTTATTTAATTTAGGTCCTTGCACTTTTTTGTTTTTACAAGTCCCACGTTTTGTGCAGTAATGAAATATAGCTTTCTCCAAACATTAACATTGAGTGCTTACGGATTGCAATTCTTTTAACGCGTACACACTTAATTGTATATCTGCATATATGTACAGGTGTTTTATACAGAACAATAATCGCCGATCCTTTTTACATTTTGTGTAAGTTATAATCATATTTTAAAATTAAAGTTTATACTTTTAAAAATAAATATTTGTAAGAAATTTATTTATTAATGATGAATAAACGAATGTTTACAACCTATTTATAAAAAGAAAAACAAAATTATAATAATTAAAAATAAACACAATTATGGAGAAGCATGTTCTTAGACAACTTATATTTCCCCACCAAACTGTTGGTGGCTTCTTCCAACTGGTGTGTTGGTTGTCACCAATTGGATCTCGTGTTTTTAACATTTCCCCTAAAGTTAGAATATATGTTAATTATTTCTAACTTGTTAAGTAAACTTAAGAACTGTGGAAAATTCAAGGATTTGGTAAATATATCTATTGTTTGCTCTAATGTAGAGATATGATAAGTTTTGATCATTTCAGTTTGAATCTTTTCTCTTACTAGATGGCAATCAATCTCTATGTGTTTGGTTCGCTCATGAAACACTGGATTTGATGCAATGTGAAGAGCTACTTAATTGTCACAATATAACTTGATCGGTTGGGAATGTTTGATACCCAAATCATTCAAAATATATCGTAACCAACTTATTTCGCAACATGTTGTTGCCATAGAGCGGTATTCTGCTTCTGCACTTGATCGTGAGATTGTATTTTGTTTCTTAGTCTTCCAAGAAATTAGCGAGTTTCCAAGAAACATACAATATCCTGTGATTGATCGTCATGTATCTGTGCATTTTGCCCAATCTACATCACAAAAAGCATTTTAGTTGTAACGAACTAGTTGATGAGAAAAAGAAATCTTACCCTAGTGTGTTCTTGACATATCGTAGCACTCGTTGAGCTGCTTCCAAATGTGGTTGTCGTGGTTTATCCATATATTGACTGAGAATGTGCACGACATACACTAAGTCGGGCCTTGTGATGGTCAAGTATATTAATCTCCCAACAAGTCTTCAATAGGATGTGGGATTACTGATGAATTCCCCTTCAACCTCGTTAATGGATAAATTTGTTTCCATAGGTGAATTGGCAGATTTGGTACCAAGATAACCCATGTCCTCCAATATTTCAAGTGCGTACTTGCGTTGTGATAGAACAATTCCCTTCCTGGAACGTGAAACTTCTATGCCCAAAAAATACTTTAATTCACCGAGACCTTTAAGCTTGAATTGTCTCATGAGATGATTCTTAGTGTCTTGTATATTCTTTCTTGTTATGATTATATCATCTACATAGACAAGAAGAGTAGAAAAGGAGTTACAACGGGTTCGGACGAACAGTGAGTGATCATACTTGGATTGGTTAAAACCAGCTAGCTTAAGTGTTGTTGATAGTTTGATGAACCACTGTCGTGAGGCTTGTTTGAGTCCATACAAAGATTTATGTAGCTTACATACTCGTGTTTCCCCTTTTCGTCCGAATCCAGGTGGAAGGGACATGTAGACATTTTCATGAAAATCACCATAGAGAAAAGCATTGTTGACATCGAGTTGTCGAAGATGCCAATTTTGAATAGCAGCAACGGCAAGGAGAAGCCAAACAGTGACAAGTTTGGCTACTGGTGCAAAAGTTTCTTAGTAGTCAAAACCTTTAATCTGACTGTATCCTTTGGCCACTAACCCACCACTGTCTATCGATAAACTGCTGATGTGAAAGGGGAAGTGTTAAAAAGTTTCACATCGATTGGTCATGAAGTATCAAACACATATATAAATGAGAACAATCTTCCATTTTATAACCTAGGTTTTGAGATAGATTAGACCCAAATTTAATAATATATTATTCCAAAAATAATATTTATTATTTTAAAAATAATAATTAACTTAGTTTATAATGCATGTAATTATAACCTTATATGCTTTTCTACTTAATATTTCTGCTAGTTTATTTTTTCATTTCTTTTAACAAAATGATACTTTATGGTTATAATGAATAATAAAGCCTCCCTTTGTAAACATTAATCCCATTTGTTTTTTACCATTAAAACCATAAATTTTTGTTTATTATGAGTTATCATATTATCATAATTAATGTAAAATTTATTTATAAGTTAAAAAATTATTATTATTTTAACAAATAATTATATATCATATTAATTATAATTATATCATAATTTATTACATTAAAAAATATACTTAAAATAAATATCAAATTCCTTCCATACTAGAGGCTCAACTTAATTAAATGCATCATGTACATCACGCCTACGTACAACCATCCATCAATTTAGGTCATGAATTCCTTAGCTTAGTTTTAAAGAGGGCCATCAGAAATCTCAAGGTTGGTCTAAAATCAACGGTCATGACTCATGAGGACTTCGTGTCGCCTACCTCTGTGCCTATGGCTATGTGCGTGCATGCATGCTGATGCAGTACATTTGAGTTTGTGACGTTTGCTAATGAAAATGGGTGGATTATTTTGAAAGTATATCTTTATTTTTTAAATATCATACCATATTTAATATAAATTTTAAAAATTGATAAAAAAATATCTTCTTATTTTTAATTTTTTACGCCAAGTAAATTATTTTGAGGATATTTTTCATGATTTTTAGAATTTACATTGTGAAACCAACAAAAAATTATATGACAATGATCATACTAGTAAAGAAAATAAAAAATAGATTTAGGAGATTTTTTATTTTTAACTATACAGTGGGGCAAAGAAGTGACAAAATTGTATTTTTTTTAATTTTTTTTAAAATTTAATAGTATAAATAGAATGATTTTTGATTTGAAAGTATATTACAAACAAACAAAATAATTTATTGACCTATTTGTATAACTAGACCTCTTTTATAAATTAAGTTTTACATTTAATCTCCTTTATGTAATGTACATATATATATTTTTTTTGGTATAAAATAAAAATACATTTTATGCATAAAAATGTGGTGCATGTATGGTTTTTTTTATAAAGTAAAAACATATGTTTCATTAATATTAAAAGTAAAACTAATTAATTAAATAAGTATATCCTATAAAAACTTTAACGTTTTACCGGTAATTATTCATGTAATTTTCAATATATATAACAGTGATTAGTTTAATCAGTATATTTTTTAAACACTAATAAGAAAATCTAATTAGTTAATTACAGGTAACGGACCTCATACATGCTAATTATATAAAATTGATTCTATTCCTTCTTGAAATGACTGTCAAATAAAAAAAAGACTAAAAAAAAGTTTTTTCTTCTTTACGCAAACCTTGTAATTTTACATTGTAAAATCTTTTCACTAATTAATCTACCATTGTACCATTTCTCAAAATAAAAAATATAAAAAATTCTAGTATTATAATTTGCTTGATTCCATAAATGCCCTTGGTTTGTTTCACATTCTAAACTGATCAGTTGCCTTTGATTTTCATCTCAATTTTTGGTCCGATTCCTAGAGGAAAGTTGAGTCACAAATCTATTTTAGAATAGATTCGTTTGACTTTTTTTTTTTTAAATATACGCATCCTTGTATTGAATTTTAAATTTTTATCATATTCATACTTTTTGATTATAATATATCCATAAATTTTTTATAATTATCAAAAATATTCAATTTATTATTATGCATTCCGTTTAATAATTTATTAAAATCTTTACTATTTTTTAAACAGTAAAATTTTCAATGTTTTCGTGAAAAATAAGTGTGAGTTTGTATTAATTAAAATTACACACTTACCGAACTTAACTTCTAGTAAAACTTATTGTTACTATATACTTGACCCTTAATGGATGTTAATTAAGAAAATTATTTCTTTAAAACTAATATTTGTAAATTATAAAAAAAATATAATTAATTGCAAATTAATGTATAAGTTATACATAAAAAATATTTTAAATCTTTAAAAGTTAATGATTAAGTAAAGTTTTTGAAAATTAATTACATTTTGAATGTCATAATAATTTTATAAAATTTTAAAAATTAATAGTTGAATACATTTAAATTTATATAAAATTTTAATAAATTTTAATTTTTCTTATTAAATGCAACTAAACTTTATAAATTCTTAAAAAATCTTAAATGAATACACTTAAACATTTTAAAAACTTTTAAAATTTATTAAATTTTATAAAAATCTTATTTAAATACGTCCTTATAATATAACACAATAAATAAACATCATGTCAAATTTAATGTGATGATGTTCATTTGAAGCGATATTATCCACGTATTAGTTTTTAATTAATTTTTTTAAAAATATTATTTAATTTTTATTATATATAATAAATTAAAATTAAATATATAATAGAAAATTATTAAAAAATTGCTAAATAGAACATAATAATTAACTAAAAAGAATATTCTATTATAAAAGAATATAATTTTTATATGTAATATGAGTGTTAGTGAGTTGGAGAGCAAGGAAAAATATAGTAGGACATTTACTTCAAATTGGTGCAAAATTTATTGCAAAATAATGCCAAGGGTTGGACCTCAAACGAGAAATAATCTTTCATGAAATCTCAAATGCAAAATAATATTAATATAACGAACAATATTATAACTAACATTTACACTTATAATATTAATTATTCTTTTTTTCTTCATATAATGAAATAACTAACAATATTATATTTTATTTAAATAAAATAAAAAATAATATACTTTCTTATTTTAACATTTTGATTTTAAAAAAATAGCAATGTTACATAAAATAATTCATTAAAAACTTATCTTATAATTGTTAAATTTGAATAAGGATTGTTTTTTCAAATTTTGAAATGCAAACAATTGATAAAATATTTTTTTAAAAAAATTAAATCAATAATAGTGTTGAAATTAAGAATGAATTCGGTTCTAAAAAGAAAATTATAATAATAAATTAGAAATAATATCATTTTCATTTTAACATTTTTGGTATAATTTAAGAAGTAAACAACATGAATATGAATCAATTCCCTTCGTTGTTTTCCATTCACCTCTAATAAACGTGTCATAAATTTGTTTTGTCAAGTAAAACATGCCTTAAATTGATAGAACAAAAAGAATTAGAAAATATATGTCATTAATAAAATCAATTACGTCTCCCGATTTTAGTTTACATTTTTCTTCAAGCATTTTTACTAATCTCAATTAGAAATTAAAAGAAATCGAATAGAGAATAAACCAAAATAAGAAGGAATATAAATGTTTGGCTACATTACTTTTGGTGTTATTTACTAACATTTTCATGAATTGCTATAAACTACTCAAAAGATATTAATTTTATATATAAAGTGCACATATATCATGAATCATAATAAAAAATAAAAATAATAAATTTATAAAATTATCCTTCAGTGTGAACAAATTATTATTAAATGACAATATTGGGCTTATAATTTGAACGTAGCACTTTGGAAATATTTTTTTAATATTATAAAAATCAATTTTGTCATAAAATGAAATATTAAAAAAATTAAAAATAATCGATCCGAGAATTGGAATCAATAACAATTCTTTTGGTTGGAAAGGAAATGACCACATTAGGATAAATGGAACATCAAATGAAAAACCCCAACTTTTTTATTCCATTCTTATTACTTTTTAATAAACATGCTCTTAATTTATTTCACCATTTTAAGGTTGCATTATAATTATATAAAATTTATTTCACAACTCTAAAGTAGTCTTTTTCTTTCTATAAAGAACTTTTACATAATCTTTTATCATACCAAGCACCTAACTATGTAAAATTTAATATCCTAAAATTTATCATAATCTTTTTATAAACAATTTGTCTCACTATAAAACACACCAAAACAAAGAGATTTATTCATTTTTAAGTAACTAAACGAAAAATTTCCTTTCACTAATTCCCTCTAATCTTTAGGAGAAAGTTCGTATTTAAGAAGGCTCTTAATGCTATTTATGTAGAGAAAGCTTCCTTGCACGAGTCGAATGCTGATTGGCTTCAATCTTCAGCTAGGTACCTTCAACTTTTTTCATTAATACTTTTAATCAATAATAGTAAAATTAATTTATTGTGGTAAACCGAAATATAGAAAGCAATAAATTGGTATATTATATACCTAAAACTCATAATTTTTTATAAATAAAAGTAGTAATAATAATAATAATAATAATAAATATAGGTTTTAAGGTAAATATTTACTATCATCCCGCAAATAAAAAAATCCATTGAAAAAGAAAATGATTTTATTTCATTTATAGTATGGGATTAAAATTGTAATTTAGTGAATAAGACTTATTTATTCTTTCAAATTTTATTTTATAGGTACAAATAACACTGTTCTTTTTTTTTCCAACAATATACCATCCGATTTAAAAAAAGAATTTACTTTAGGCATAATAATATAATATAACTAGGTTCGCAAATTTCATCTTTTAACTTATTTCTATCAGTATATTATATGTGTATATATATTTTCATATAAAGTAACAAATATATTTTGTTTCTAAAAATTAAGATATACATATATTTTTTTAATAGAATATTATTATATATGACAATCATAACATATAATAATTTTTCATTTGATATATTTATTTTGATCTAACATATTTAATAACAAAATTATACTATATCATTTAAGAGTTATATCAAATTTAAAATAAATAACATCTCTTTTATATAATGTAAAAAATACATGTTATTTTTACAATAGATCAAAATTGAAACTATTTGAACAACTATTTTATATAAAATTATGGTGTACTTTATTAAGAAAAATGTCACAAAAATCTCAATAGTATGTGTAAACTAGGACTTTAGTACATTAATTTTTATATTAGACATCTATAATACAATTATTTATAAAATTTAGACACTATATTCTAATATTAGTCATGTTTAAGGGATTATAAGGTTATATTTGATCTGTATAATACAAATGTAATTAGAATAAAGATAGTAATAGAAATGAAATTCATTAAAAATCATATTACTATTATTATATTTATTTAAATAATATAATCAAAATAATAATAAATATTAAAATAAAATTTATAAAATTATAAATAAAATTAAATTAAAAAAACATAAATTTTTGATTTGTTATTTAAAAAAAGTAATCAATGATTATATAAATATGTTAGTATATTTTTGAAGGATGTAATAAGAATAAACATTTTTGTAACTGTTTAAATGTTTTATATTTAATTTTAGATTAATATTTAAGTCAAATATAAAAATACTCTTAATAATTTACATCATCATTTTTATTATCATCAATCAAATATTATTTTCAATTTTTATACTTTTAATGGAATATAATTACTTATTTTAATATTTATAAAATTAAAAATAATTATTTTTATAATAATATAAATAATAATTTTTAATCTATAAACTATAAAACTAAAATATTATTAAAAAAATGAAACCCTTGTGGTCATGCATCCGTGCTTTATTTGATTGTGGTAGTTGCTGTTGCTGTTTTTTTTTTATGCTTTTTAAGAAGGAAATAAGTTGTTTTGTTGGCTTTTTTAGTAGATATTTTACATTTATATTTTTTAAGTTTATAACTTAAAACTTTTAACTTATATAATAATTGCATATATTGTTAGGTTATAAGATTATTACCGTTTCATTGGCTTGTTAGCAAATATTGTAATTAAAATCATAATATTGAATTGATTAAAGCGTAAAAAAGAAAGAGTCAACATATGTCCCCAAAAAATGCAAAGGAATTGTAACTTACAACATATTGTTAGTTTGATTGTTATTAACTTTCATTTTTTAAAATTAAAAAAAAAAACATTCACAAGGCTACAGAAAAACAGTGACTTCCAAAAAATAAAAAACTACGTGGGTGTACCAGCTATATGCTAATCCCACCAAATAATCGAAAACCCATTTGCAGAAAGCACTTTCAAATTTTAGTGGGAATTTACTACAGATACAAGTCTGACCATTGACTTCAAATTTTGAACAACTAGAAGCACCACCGACAATCTCATAAAAGCAAAGTTTGAAATATGAGATTTAAATTTAAAGAATATGTTAATAATATAAAAAAAATTCACAAAAATTATGAATTAGTAAATCTTCAAAAATACTAAAATAATAAATTATTTATAATTCAAATTAATAATTAAAAATTATAATATAAGAAATTTAATTGAAACAATAAAAAAAAATTAAAATTAAATTCAAAAATTGTTTTAATTCTAAAGAAATAACCTAAATTTTTTTAATCAATTTACTATATTTATATTTTATGTAGTTTATTTTTTATTTTTAAAAATGAAAACACAAAACCAAATAACTAATTTTTTTACAATATTGTTCGGATATTAATTTTATAGATTATGAACATACAATAATGATAATAGAATCGTTTAAAAAATAAAACAAATATATTAAACTGTTATAAATGTAATTATTAAAAAATATTAGGTATATTTATCTCAGAAAAATAAGTTAAGATTGATATGATATTTGAATTATATTAGTTAGTGATAATGTTATAAGCAAGGATATAATTAATTTTTTATCAAATTTTTTATTAAATATAAGAAAATAAAATATATTTATTATATGTATATTTCTATTTTTTATAAGTTATATACATAAAAATTAATATTTAATTAAAAAAATTATTAAAATTTTTAACAATTTTTCTTTATAAGGACAAAGTAAATAAAAATTTTATTTGAGTTTAATACATAAAAAATAGTAATTTTTAATTAAAAATTAATTTATTAAATATATTTATATTAAAAAATATAAATATATAAATGTTACATGTGATTTTCATCATATTCAATAAAATTTAGATATAAAATTAATTTTATCGAAAATGTTTTTACAAATAAATATAATTAAAAACAAATAAACTAAATATACACCCAAACTCAAACAGATGGATTTATAATACAATTTTTCCTAAAATATATCGGAATCAAAGCTTTTAAAATATAGATATTATGGAGGCAATTTCATTAACTTGATTAATTTTTCATCATTGTGTAAAACAAAGCCATTTACTGTATATATTGTCATTATCCTTTGTATCTCTCTTGAAAGTGACAGCAGAGTTGTATCCTTCCCCCGTCTCTCTCTCTCTCTCTGCTTTTCCTCTTTAAGCGGGAAAGCTGAGAAGTTTTTGCGGGAAACCAAGCATTAACATTTTACACTGAAAATTTCATTTCATTGCTTTTTTCCTTTTAACAATTGTATATATTAATAGTTGTGGATATAATTTTCTCTTAATTCAATTATAAAATATCTATTTAAAATTATTACTGTTTAGACAAAAAATTTAACTAAAAAACTGTTTTTTCAAAAAAATTTAAATATCATAATTATTAATTAATATATAAATTAATTTAATAAATATAATTAATTTTATATACAAATAAATACAATTATCAATATAAATATATTCAAATCAATTAATATTTGAAAATACAACCATTGAAAATAGAAACAAATAGTATCAATTATAACTTAACTTCGTTTTTCTTTATCCATCGAAAAAGGATTAACGAAAGATGAATAGAAGTGGTAACTGGACTCGTAATTTCATATAACCAAGCTGATAGACAGTACGGATCCTACCAGTCTACCACAATTAGGAATGGCAGGGTTGGGGATTTGGGGACCTTCTCTTTCCCTCGTACTTAAATAGAAAATTTCCCTAAAAAAGTATAATTGGATCTTTAAATGGATAGGATTAATCAAAAAATACTTTAAAAAAAACTAAATTAAAATAAATAAACTATGTTTTATGTTCATATTAAATCGATTGCAAATTTTTTCCCATGTTTTGATTTGTTCAAAAAATATATAATTTTGAATGAAAATTAATAACCAACATTATGAATAAATTTTAAAAAATAATAATAAGGTTGTTTTATATCATTATATGTTAAGTAGTCAGTCTATATATTTTAATATACATATATTGTGTTATTTGAGATTTTATTTAAGTCTCTGATATAATTAAATATCTGGAAATTCCTAAAAATGTATGCATATGCTTTTATATAGTATAATAAAGATGTATATAGTTTGGACACACATGATAAAAAAAAATACAATCTTTATTATTGCTCCCATTTTATTAACACATTATTGCCTCCGCACATAATATACTCGTAAATAATGTGTTAGGTTTTCTCACATATTTTTCTTAAAAAAGGAAAAAAAAAACTACTTTTCATATTATGAGAAAAAACTACATTAATATACCTAAACAATTTATTGTCAACATCATTATAAATTATGTCAATCCTAATAATTAGTTAATAATATGTTATTAGACACAAAAGGACTTAATTGTAATTTTTTAGAAAAATTGGGTTAGCATAGACAAAATCAAAAATTATGATTTAGGTTTTCAAAATTACAAATTTATATATATTAGTAGTAACATTCTATTTGCCAAGGGTTAAATTGATGACTTGATTATAACCCCACCCTAACCCCTCAACTCCATTGCTATTTTTAAGTTTGAAAATTTTAACGATTTTGACATGTGATTTTTAATTTTTTTTATAATAATTTTTACTTGATTATTTAAAAAAAAATCAAAAATAACGTACAAATTATTTGGTAATTTCTTTTTATTTGTTTCAAAAATTAAGAAAATTTCAGTTATATTTAAAATATTTAGGATTTTAATTATTTTTTCAAACTTTATATACACAAAAGCATAAGATTTCATTTAATTTCTAGAAGAATGATTGATGAAAAAGAATTTGTAATGTTTTCTTAAAAAAATTAAAATCAAAATTAAAAATTATTATTAAATATATTTGATTAATAAATTTATTTAAAAATAAATATCAAAACACATATAAACTAAATTGTAATTATACGTACTTAAAACGAGGTTAATCAAATAAAAAATGTAAATAGATGGTGAAGACTGCCTAGATGTCCACCGTTGAAATACACCCTAAAACGTTTCTTACAATGTGGTCCCAGATATTCTATTTTTAAAAAATTTCTTTATTAGAATCATGACATGTCATTTAAAGAACGACAGTTAATTTTTTAAATTTTTTACATAAAGGATAATATTTTAAATAATATACCATAATTATTTTAATAAAATAAATTTATACGTTATTTAACCCATATTTATATCACATTTTAAATATCATGTAATATATTAATTTAATGAAAAAATAATATGTATTTAAATTACATATTATTTAAATGGATGATGTTTTATTATATATTCTTAGTAAATATTTAAGTTTTTCCTCTATATGTCACAAGATGTAGCATAATAAAAATATATAAATAATTAACTTTAATATGTAAAGAAAATATGTAACATATATTACGAAAACTATAAAAGTGTTCTTATATTTTACGTTTTAGACAATTTTTTCTCTCTCCAAATTTTGCTTGATTAAAAGAGGGGTGCTAAGGTATGCAAATGTACACATTAATTTTAATATAGGCGAAAAATTAACAAAACAAAAGGCTACAACAGATGTATTACCTATATGACTTTTTTTAAAGCAATATTTCGAAGAAATTTGTCTTATATTTATTAACATATGGTGAAGCAATTTCAACATTTTTTTTTAAATAACATAAAGTATAATGACAACGCATGATAAAATTAACAACTGTCTTTATAAATTAAAATTTGACATTTGCATAAATAAATTAGTACTTGAGATCACAAAAATAATTATTAATTGAATATTATAAAAAAATATATCTACCTAATAAAATTTATAATATTAGAAACTAAACAACACAAATAACATAATATAAATGAATTATGTTATAATTTTCCTTTTTATCGAAATAAAAGTTTAATAACATGAAGATGATTACTGATATAAAACAATTGAAAATATAATTATGATATTTGTAATTAGATATTAAACTCTAAAATAGCATCAAAATTGAAGGGAATAATAAATAAATTTTTAAGCACATTGTTGAGTGGTTACACTTAACCAACACTAACGGTGAAGTAGATTTTATTATCCTAACTTTCATGATTCAAATATATTATTGCAAAGTATGTCACTGTAAGTCCAATACTATGTTTTTTCAAATAAGATAAAATTAATATTTCCAAGTTTTCATGTGATCATCATATATAAATGGTAAAATTATATTCTATACATAAAATAATATTATATGAAAAAAAATCTTTCAACAAAGATGACAATGTAATGTCATGTTCTCTGATGTAAACATGTAAGAAAGAATATTGATAATTAAAAAAAAGGATAAAAGGTTATATTTGATAGCAAAAGATAAAATAGCTTCGAATTTTCATCAAGTAGGCATGATAAAACCATCACAATGACATTTGATTTTGATTTTGGAAATGTTGTAAACAAATAAATGTAAAAATATTAAGAAACAAAATATTAATGCTAAACTAATTAAGACATTACCTATCATAATTTATATAAATGAGAAAATCAAGAGTAACTAAACTAAATCATATTCTGCACAAATTAAACTTTTAGAAAGTAAAACACAAAAGTTATGAGTTTGGGATGTTTATGAGTCTTTACATTTTATAATAATACATAATTATTATAATTTCATGGTTTTTTTATTTTCTCTTTTTAAATTTTTATTAAGAAAAAATTTATAAATTTTAAATATATTCATATTTTGAATGCTAATTATCAATTTTATTAACTCTCTTAATAATCAATAATTATGGAGTATCTTAATTTTCTCTTTTAATTCCCAACTAAAAGATAATAAGCTAAATATAATTTAAAAGATAAATAAATTTAATTTAATTTATAATAAAATTTAATCATATACAAAAATACATTGATATTTGGAATACACAACACCAATTAATTTTTGATATATGATTTTTGAGAATATAATAATGATTTTAATATAAAAATATAAACTCACACTTTTATAGTAGTTAGAATATATAAGATTTAAAAAAAACAATGTAATCATAAAACATATAAACTTTCTAAAAATTAAACTGTTCAAAATAATGAGAAAAAATTATATAAAATAACATATTTATAACTTAATTATAAAACAACACTTCAATAATATATAATTATTTTATAATACAATGATAAATATGTTATATGTAACTACTACAAGGACATCCATATTTTAATGTCAAGTTTTTGTACTAAAGATATTTTTTTTGTAATATAAAATATATGAAATTAACATAAATATAATTATAAATTTGAATGAATTCTTAGTTTTTCATTAGCACATAATATCGGGTTTCATATATGGGCTAGTTTGCTTTTATATCAAAATTGAAACACATCTAATATATCGGTTATTGAAAAATAAGAATTAACACAATCAACAAATTTAAAAATTTAATAAAATATGAACTTTTTTTTGTTGGGATTTTTTCTAAAAGAATCATATTTTTTATAAGAATTAAAAAAAATGTTAAGATTAGTTTTAGTTTAAAAAATGACAAATTCTAACCTTAAACTTGAAAACATATTTTTTAGTTAATTTTATTTAAAAATAAATAAAAATATATATCAACTCTATTTTACAAAACATAATTATTATAAACATAAAAAATATTAACACTTTATAAATTTATAATTAATTTTAAATACACAAATCTCTTTTATCATATTATATATTAAATTTTTATTTTAAGAAATAAAAATAATTTATTTTTTAATAAAATAAATATAATTTTATACAATAATAGTATAATAAGTATTCTGATAATTTATAACTAATATAATACATTATCATCATTATTATTAAATATAATTATATTTAATAATTAATTATAATTATAATATAAAAAATAATATTCATAAAAATAATTGAATTATTAAAAAAATTGACAAATCTCTATATCCAACTTTATACAAGATACGTATACAAATATAGAACATTTTGACGCAAACTTTACGTCAAAATATTATCTAATATAATATTATAATAATTTTTTTTATTATTAATATAATAAAATATATCTAATTAATTATATTTAAATATTTAAATAAAATTATTATTAATAACCATTTGTTATCTTAATAACAATTAAAATTATAATAATATTAGAGATATGTGTTATAATGTAATCTATTTTTTAATTTTTTAATCTTAAATAATTTAGTTTTTAAAAAAATATAATTAATTTTACATGAAAATAATTTTGACTATTTAATAAAGTTTGTAATAATTTAAAATTTTATAATTTATCATTATTATTTTAAATTATTTTATAATAAAATTTTGATAAGTTATTTGTTATAAAAAATTATATATTATTTATTATATAAATATAAATTATTTTTATTTATAATAAAAATTATTTATTATTTATTAAAATTTGTTGAATGAGGATATTTTATTTTTGTTTTTTTAAGAAGATAAGAAGAAAAAAAATGTGATTGAGAAATAGGAGAGAAGAGAAAAAAAAATTTATTGTTTGGTTTGTTCGTAAAAGAGAAAAAAAAAAGATGGTTGAGAAATATGAGAGAAATGAAAAAAAAAATACTGACAAATTGTTGAATAGGTTTCAATTTATCATTTCTTAAACTAAAACAAATCTAAACTTTTTTTTTAAATTATTATAAAAAAATATAATCACTAATCTTTTCTTTTGTTTGTTTATGGTTAGATAAAATAATTTTTTCCCCTTTTGCTAACTAGTATCGTTTATTAATCTTTTATTATAGTCTCTAAAATTGAAGATTTTGCATTTGAGGTGTTTTTTTAAATATCTTTAAATTTAAATAATTTTAAATTAAAAGTTATAAAATTAGAATATAATTTTAAATACTTTATAGAATAAAAAATATTATCAATAATTCATATTCTATATCAATTATAACGTGTACAAAATATTTAAAATTAATATAAATAAGCAATAAAGAATAATAATGATATATCCATCAAATTAATGCATAGTATTATTTATATGAAATATTAATCCTTTCATTATAATAAAAATATTATTATTGCTACAAGAAAAAGAAGGGAGAAAATAATTAATATAAAAATTATTAAATAAATTTTACTTAAATATTCAAACTTCCACAGGAACAAAAGGCAAAATTGTTTATATACAATGACAAACTTGATGACAATAATCAATATGAAAATTTATCGAAAATAATTGAAAAGACGAGATTATAATCTTAAATATAAAAGAAACATATCAACAAACAACAAAGAAAATACATAGAATAAAAAAATGATAAAGATTCATACTAGAGAAATAAGAAACCTTAAAGTGGCGTTTGGTTCGTGGAATGAAATCGGAATCGGAATCGGAATGGAATGGAATAGAAAAGAAACAATTTTGTTTGGTTTGACCACTGGAATCAAGCTCAAAATCAGGATTATAGTGTTTGGTTTGTCACTGGAATGGAATGAAAAAAGCTGTAAATGACTTTAATACCCCTACATGCTGTAAAGTTAAAATAATGTCATTTAATTACTATTTTTTCGTGAGACAAAATACATTATTGAAATCATTATTTTTCTAAATAAGTATTACTTAATTAAAAAGAAATATATTATTAAAATTATTATTTTTCTAAATAGGGTTTAGGGTTTTGAGGTTTGGGATGTGTGATTTAGGGTTTAGCGATTTAGGATTTGGGGTTATATTTGTAGGTTAAGGTTTAGGGTTAAATTATTATTTTTCTAAAAATAGTTTAGGGTTTTAGAATTTTGGATTTAGGGTTTTAGGGTTTTAAGGTTTAAGGTTTAGGGTTTATGGTTTTAGGATTTGGAATTTAGGGTTTAGGGTTTTGGGATTTATGTTTTAGGGTTTTGGGTTTTGGGATTTATGTTTTAAGGTTTAGGGTTTGGGGATTTGGGGATTTGGAGATTTGGGGATTTGGGGTTTAGGGTTTTAGGGTTTAAGGTTTAGGGTTTAGGGATTTGGGGTTTAAGGTTTTAGGATTTGGAATTTGGGGTTTAGGGTTTAGGGTTTTGGGATTTATGTTTTAGGGTTTTGGGTTTTGGGATTTATGTTTTAAGGTTTAGCGTTTAGGGTTTAGGGTTTAGAGATTTGGGATTTAGGGTTTATGGTTTAGGGATTTGGGATTTGGGGTTTATGGTTTAGGGCTTTGGGGTTTAGGGATTTGGGAATTTGGGGTTTAGGATTTAGGGTTTTAGGATTTGGAATTTGGGATTTAGGGTTTAGGGTTTAGGGATTTGGGATTTATGTTTTAGGGTTTTGGGATTTATGTTTTAAGGTTTAGGGTTTTAGGGTTTAGGGTTTTGGGTTTTGTATAAAAATAATAACTAATCCAAAATAATGAAATTTTTATAAAAAAAAACTGAGTTGATTTAATAAATTAAGCAGTAAGAATTTTTTTTATATAATAAAGTAGTACGAATTCAATTAATTTCAGTAAAATTTGCACTAATCTAAAAAGCGTAAAAACAGTGAGTAAATCCAATAAAACAGGTTAAATACAATTTATTATTTTACGGAGAAAAAGCCAAACGGACAAACTATATCATTCATAGAAGCTAAATAAGAACCTTAATTACGAATTTACCATGAAAAATAATATAAAGCCCGAACTCAGAAGCATTAACCTTGTAAAACACAAAGGTCATAAATGATTTGGTTTCATACAAATGGCAGCTAGTTTGCGACGAATGACAAATATCTAAAACCACTGTGCCACTTTCGCGTGATAAAATATTCAAATTTGAGGAACAGTTTAGTGCATTAATATAATATTCTATAACATTTACGTCTTATATACTCGATATCTACTTATTTTTAATAAAATTAATTAATTTTTATTAATCTATACCTCTAAATAATTTTAATATCTCAATAATATTATATATAATTATTTTTTTTATCAAATAATCATCTATTTATATTAACGAATTCGTATCTATATATTCATATAATTTACTTAAATATATGAAGTATTTAAGATTCAAATCACCGTGTATTAATAATATACTTATTTAAAAAAATTAATTCTTAACAAATGTTAATATGGTTAGAATTTACATTTACATTTTTAATATTATATCTTATGTTAAAATTATTTTAATTTTTTAAAATTTAAATAATAATGATATTTAAAACAGCATAAATTTGTGTGTAACTGCACTTTCTCGCTCCTCATTTCACAGTTGTTTTCTTAATCTCCTTTTTTTTTTACATTATATCTTTCATTTTCACTCTCAAGGTAAAACCCTGAAACCTTAATAAAAACCTTAATAAAAAAGCACCTTGTCTTCAACATTCTATACACCTATCCTCTATCTCTTTCTCTATCTACATCTGTTTCTTCTTCTTTTTCTTTTACACTCTCCTTGTTTTCTTATTTAGTTGGGTCCCTCGGTCCTGCAAACCAAGTAACCGAAACTGGGTCATTATTAAATCTTCTCTAACTAGCAAAGACGCTTATATATTCACCACCCATTCACTCCATTTCTCCATCAAAGCCATCAATCTATTTCTGTATTTGCCCGAGTCCATATATTGGAGATTGCGGCATGGCTCAGGCTAAGTCCCTAGACGAAGCCGAGTTTTGGCTTCCATCCGAGTTCCTCACCGGAGACGACTTTTTCAAAGACAAGGGTGATGTCCCCAAAAATGAAGCAGTTGGAATAATTGCTTTTGGAGGGGATCTTGCCTTCTCCACTGAGTTCTCCTACGATTTCGACTCGTTGGCTTCTAACTCAACACGCAGTTCCCCTATTCTAGTTGGCTCTACTGAGACCGAGAGCGGTGAAGAAGAAGACTTTCTTGTTGGACTAACTCGCCAGCTGGGTGTGGATCCGTCCTCCCTTAACGAGACTCATAAACTCGTTGTCCCCAGCTTCTCCAATGTCAAACTCGAGGTACGTTAACTGCTTTTTTCCCCGAAGGATTTTATGGTTGTTTTTCCTGCTTCTAACACACATATGGATACCGATTTCGGCCTTTTGTGTGTACTCAGCACTTATTGGCCGGCTCGCCTCAGTCAACATTGAGTGGAATTGGAAGCTGGTCTGGTAAGAGTATGGTTTCAAGCAATGGAAGTCCAACCGGTCCTTCCCGAGTATCATCTCCGCCTACGTCGATGTTTGGAGCTAGAAATGACAATTTAGATCTGATTTATGCCGCCGCAGGACAAGCCTCGAGGATTAAGATGAGTAGCGATGGAGCTATACGTGGTTACCATGACAACATAGGGCTTTTGGGTTCTAGTTATGACTCTTCTGCTTCATCTCTCAGAAATTCCAATCCATGTTTCTTTGCAAACCAAGTTCTCACTCGTACTCTGCCTCAGGTATGCAAATTTGTAAGCATACCGAGTGAGATTCAAGATCAAACTGTATCGATTTGG
This sequence comes from Hippophae gyantsensis, assembly GCA_030763125.1. Classification (NCBI taxonomy): domain Eukaryota; kingdom Viridiplantae; phylum Streptophyta; class Magnoliopsida; order Rosales; family Elaeagnaceae; genus Hippophae; species Hippophae gyantsensis. Next base: position 53,488,623 of record CM061033.1, read on the forward strand.
CCAGACAACGAAATTTTAATCCGCTTTATTTGTTCAACTGGGATTTAATTTACTTTCTTTTTGCAGTTTCAACATGTGACATTGGACAAGTCGTTTAAGCCACACTCACCATGCTCTGCTTTAATATCAAGGCAGATCAACAAGTTTGGGTTGTCAGGTCAGCACCATCTACTACAACAGATCCAAAACAAGGGAATGAATACTGATTATGAGAGAGGTAGATGTGGGTATCCTCTCAATCTGTGCCAAACTTCTTGGCTTCCATTGCATGTGCGGCATCAAAAGCAACAGACCCAACACATTTTTCCTACCAATTTTACCACCAGACCTGATATTCTCGGTCAATCTGGCGTTAAAAAGGAATGTTCTGGAACTGGAGTTTTCTTGCCTCGCAGATATAACAATCCTCAAGAACCTCTCAAGAAAGCTGGTATTGCTATATTTTTATGGTTTTTCACTTATGTGCCCCGAGGAGTGAGGAATACCGTTGTATTTCGTTAATTGGACTCTTTTACAAGATACCCTGTTTCTCATGTCATTTTAGGTTGTCCAAAGGTTGTGATCCCAGCAAAGGCTGTTCGGTCTGTGAATGTAAACTATGGAGATGCAAATGACGTTGGTCAGGCTTGTTCCGGTGGTGGGTTCTCACCAAACCATGGTAAGACTTGTTCTTTTCGGCCTACTACTTGAGCTCATAGGGTAAATTTAGTTTATTTATTTATTTTTTGTTGCTCTTGTTAAAGCAATGTTGGCGAGAAGAAATGCAGCATTTGTGCATCAGAGGCGGATATTAAGACAAGAAAGGGCCATGATTCCAGATATACGCCTACCTCAGGAGTGGACTTACTGATTCGCTTGAAACTTTTGGTTGAGATTTGGTATATTAATTTATAAGGAGTAAAATATAAGTATGCAAGTTTAGGGTGGGTGTAATAAGAAATCCAGGTTTTAGGATGATGTTTAAGCTTTATGAGCTACTACCTTTCTTTAGTTGAAGAAAGACGAATAGAAAAGGAATTAGTAGGATAGGAAATTTACATTTTTAGTTGTAATAATTGGAAAGTTTTCTTGAAGATGTTTTAAGGAGGAAAAAAAAGTAAAGAATCACTTTTATTTTATTTTATTTTTGGTTGGGAGGGGTGCGTCTGTAAACGGGGGGAGATGGTTAAACTACGATCATTTGCTGTAATTTCCTATCAAATAAATATAAATGACGGCAAAGTATTAGATATTGAGAAATATTAAATTCACAATTTTTTATTTTTTACTTAAATTTAATTTATGTGTTTGTTTGAGCATAAAGTTTACAAATTAAGATATTTTTCTATATGCATCCATTTACTGATACCTTTTAAGTGCAGAAATTATATTTTTCGTATAGTTTGTGGTGATGAGATATTATATGTTAATAAACTTTTAAGATTTAATGTAATGTTTTTTTTGAAAATATAATTATAATAATCGAAATAGACCTTGAATCATTTAATATATAATCACAACTAAATATCTTATGCCAAAAATCACTCGCACGTGGTCCGAGGTTCTAATTAATCGCAATAATATTCATACTTCATGTTGATAAAGATTAACATGTAAAAACTATTTTCTCAACCCTGTACATAAATCCTTCTCACTTAGGCACTTGATACTGATGATGGTTGTCGAATAATCACCAAAGCCAAACATAACACTCTTGTGATAAACTTGAATATCTATTTAGCAAAGGAGATTGTACTTTGTCTTTTAATACACAGGTGACGTATATCCATGACAAGGGAAAAAAAGAAGAACCAACCATGCAAACATGATACATCTAAATGATACATACCTGTAAACATGTGGATGTTTCAATCCCAACTTTTATCACCGAAATACATCTAAATCATCGTTGTCGCCATTGCCTTCCTCGCTGATTGTATCCATCTACGAAACAACAATAAACTTAAATCATGAAAATCAAAAGTAATATCCACTGGCAAGTATTTTGGATGAATTTTATCATTAAAGATAATTCGAGGATAAAACAAAATAGGGATGCTTAAAGGAAAGGACGGGTCTAGTATAAAGATGTGGAAGGGGAAGGTGGCATGGGAGACACAAATTGATAATGTACCTAATGCTGATAGTGACTCAAACAAATTTAAAGTGTATAACTTATTTTATATATTTTTCTACCGATCAAATTTTATAAATTTATGTAATTAATATACAGTGATATTTTAAAAAATATATATAGGAAAATGGGGATTTAGAATTAGACAAGGCAATTAAGGTGGTCTTCATTTCCAACATGATAATTTTATAATGGTGCAAAAATAGAGATTTTTTTTAACAAATTCTTCACGTAGAACGAATTAACATCTCTATCGAGATGTGAATTGATAAGTCATTTTAAGTTGCTAACCTATATATTATGTTTTTTTTTTAAAGATCATTAAAGTTAAATTTTTTATTAAATAGAAGAAATATTATATTAATAGAATTTAAATTTAAATCTGTAATAAAGGTGGAAGATAATATCATATGAAGTACAAATAAATCCTTATATATTTTCTAAATTTCATATAAATATTTAATATCTTTAATTGCACAGTAATTATTATTAAAATTACGTTATCAATTATTTTGCTTACGTGATTTTAGTAAATAATATACTAATCATTTAATTTTTAAAATTAATATAATTTATTATTTATATAATTAAAATATTTTAATTTAAAAAATAGAGTAACTTTTATATATATATATATATATATATATATATATATTTAAAATTAAGTGTTAAAATTATCTTAACGATTTAAACAATAAAAAGTATATATAGTTTTAATTTTTAATAATAAAAATATATTTTATATTAAAGGTAAAATTATATAAATAATTAGGTTGTATAAAAATTAAGGAAAATAAAATCCTCGGATGCTTAAAGCTGTCAAGCGTGAAAGGTAGTGGTACCGTAGAATGGGTACGTGGGTGGCTCTGGTCTGGATTCTGGAGTAAAGATAAGGTTGGGCATCTGAATTCTGATTCTGAGATCTGGAGTGGATTTCGAATTTGAAATATTTGGTACTCTTTCTACCTGATTTTCAATATCTTGGACTCAGCACCCTGCAACTTCTCCTACTTAATTTGGGTTTTCTTCCCTATATATATATATATATATATATATATAATTTTTGTTTATCTCATCTAAACTTTACAATAACTAAAATATACAATATTTTAAAATAATATTAAACTTTTTTATTAAATAAATAAAAATTATACTATTAAAATTTAAACATCAATTTAACGTGATAAGATGGAAGTATCAATTTATGTCAAACATAAATAAATTCTAATTATAATATATAATATATACATTAAAATGATTAATTTTATATATATTATAATTATAATTAATATAATAATTTTAAAAAATTTAAATAATTGAAACTATTAAAATTTATAAAAATAGAAATAATATTTTTAATATTGATTCATATAATTTTTTATTTAATAATAATTAGATTATAGAAATTATCGATAATATTATAATATATTATTTAAAATTTATTGCAATTAAACTTATAATATATAGAATTTTTTATCAAAAAATAACTAGACTGTAAGTATTATTTCATCTACCATTAGCTTATATATGTTATAACGATTTATCGTTGATCAAAACTTTAAATTTTTTATGAAAATATAAAACTTCATATATAATGTTAAGAGTTAATTGTTTATACTTTAAACTATTTTTTAATTTAATATATATTTATAAATTAATTAAAAAATTACAAAATGAGTAGTCAAGATATAAATATTTATTTAGATCACTGTTGTAATGATAATATAAATGCAACTATAATACATAGACAGTATATAAAATATTATTTTGAATTATGAAAAATCAAAATTATACTAGGATGTAGTAATAAGATAGAAATAAATAAAAATATAAAATATTGTCTAAAATTAAAAGAAATAATATTTTATTAAAGATAAAAATTATAAATAAATAATTTAAAATTAAATTCTTTTAAAAAATCAAATTTAGTAATAAATTACGTTTTATAGATATTTGTTCACAATTTATTAATAATGTCACGAAAAATCCATAACATTCACATTAATTTGACAAAAAATATATATTGTTTTCGACAATTTCCTGATATTTTCAATATTTATGTCAAATGAGATGTACTCTATATATTAAAATCTGAATATCTAAAATCTCAATAATATCAAAGATTTTTTCATTCTTGTTTCGTACAATGTCTCACTAAAGCCAATTTCCCAACAAACCCATTGTCGAACGGCCCCTTCTTTCTCCTTGACTATCCCACGTACAGAAAACTCTCTTAATTCACACTAATCACATACTTGTTTAGTATTTAATATTTTTTAAAAAACATTGTAATATAATTATAACATCAAAATTTGTATGAATATGATATGGAGTTGTATGGGTAAATTTAATCTAACCCCACCGCTCCAAAGTTGGCTGAATTGTTCTTATTCTATCTGTTTGAATCTCTCGATTGGGTTTGAAGAAATCTAACCTGATTCTATCTAAATTATTTTACAATATGGGTTATAAATACGATAAAAGCAATCATTTTGAGACATACTTATTGCTACCATATATTTAAAGAATTAATTAGTATAAGTTTTTTCCCATACATTAGAGTTTCATATATATATTTGAGTCATACTGAAATTATTATATCTAAGAACAAAAATATTGTTAATATTGTTGATAATGTTTAGATCATATTTTTATTGTAAAGGTTTTAATATTAATGAACATTATTCATAATAATAATATGGATAAAATATTGACTTGAAGAAAATATCTATAAAATATTAATTATGATTAAATTTATTTATTTTATAAAATAATTTATTATTAAATATATTTATTTAATTGTATTAATACTAAAAATTATTAATTTTAAATATTTTAACGATTTATTTTATATCTTTGTTAATTTATTGATAAAAATAAAAATAAAATATATTTATATTTATATAATAATAAATAGTAAATTTAATTCTAAAAATAAGTAATAGATTATTTTAAAATCTTTTAAAGTTTATTAAAAAAATTGTAATTTTATTTGTGCTTAACTTTCATAAATTTGTTTCCTATTATCTTTGGTTTTATATATCAAATAATTTATTTGTGTTAAATTAAAAAAGGTTAATAAATTTAAACTAATCCATATTTATCAAAATTTGACAAAAGGAAAACATTTTCTCAACATTTTTGGCATAATGATCGGTTAAGTTTAATTATTTTGATTTGAGTGCTTTCTTAGAAGGGAGAACGCATACTATATGAACAAATTATTTACATAAATGGATTATAAAAAATTAATTAGATAAATGATTTATCAAATTAGAAGAATATTTGATTTAAATTTTATTTTTTTGTTAAAATTGTTCAAAAATAAGGTTTATTATAACACTGACTGCCTTCTCAATGCTTTTCAAAATGAACCAAATATCTTTCTAATTTGATACGAAGCAATGGCATTATAGATTTAAATTTAGACAATAAAAAAAATTACAAATAATGATTAATTTTATTTAAGTAAAATTAAAAAAATAAAGAAAATTTAATAAAGAGAGCTAATTTCGTTAGAAGAATAACTCTCTTTTAATAGGTAAAATCTAAATAAGATGAATATCAACGTAGAAAAGAGAACAGCTAGCGTTTTGAGAGAAATTGGTTTGGATTGTCAAAACTGAGTATTATAAAATTAGATTTTTCGTTATAATTTAGAAGGCAAATTTTCTTATTAATTACGATTATATTTTACATATTTTTTTGAACGAGTACTATATTGAACATTTGTGATATTAAAGTATGATTTTCTAATTGATTTGTAATAATTGAATTTTGTTTATATTAATATAATTGGAACCAATATATATACCATTACAAGTCTTAGGCTAATTATAAGCCAAACAAAACGTAAAAGGATTGTCAACAATAAAAGTTACCACTAGTGCATAAAAGGATACGACTCTAACAAAATTATATTCAAATAAATTTTAATTTTTTTAAAAAATTTAAGTATATTTAAAATTTTGTAAGAGTTTATAAAAATTTAACTGTATTTAATTAATATTTTTTAAAAGTTTATAAAAATTTAAATGTATTTAATTATTATATTTTAAAAATTTATAAAAATATTAATTCAAAATGTCAATGACATTTAAAATTTTCAATTAATCATAAATTTTTTAAAAAATTTAAATAATTTTATGTATAAATAAAATTACTACAAATAAAATCCTTTTCTATTAGATTTTTGAAAAAACAATTTAACTCTTTTTAATTTTTCTTTTTTATTTCATTCTTTTTCCTCCTTTTTTTATTTTTATTTGTTATATTTCTCACATATTATATTAACTATATCATTTTTAAAAAAATAATTTCAAAAAACTAACCTTAAAAAAATAATTTTCTTAATATAATTTTATCTTAATAGTTATTAAGGATTAAGTATCTCACAATAATAACTTTTACTATAAATTAAATTGAAAATACATATTTTTTCAATTAATACAAGTCTATCTTTATTTTTATAAAAAGTCTAGATATTTTTACAACTTAAATAATAATATATAAGTTTTATTAAATTTTTAAATAAAATACATAATAATATATACAAGTCTAGATATTTATTTATAGGAAAAAAACATAAGTACAATAAAAATTTAAAATATATAATAATTTTATAAAAATCCTTAGAATGTTATAAAATTTATAAAAAAAATTATATAAGTCTATTTAAATTTATATAGGGTTTTTAAAACTTTAACAAATTATATATTTAAGTGTTTAAGAATTAATTAAAATATATGAATATTTTAAAATTTAAAATATATTAAAATCTTTTTAAATTTTATTTGAATTTTTTAAAATTTAATAAAATATAAGTTAAAAATTTATTAAAATTTAAAATATATTTTTCATAAATCTTAATTAAATACACATTTCTAAAATAGTCAACACTCTGAGAGTTTTATAATAGTATTCACAGTGACAGTTTTATAATAGTCTTTCACAGTGACTTAAAAAAAAAGTAAGATGATACATCTTATGTCTACTAACTTTTGCCTAAATACTAATACGATGTGGTTATTCAATAGATGACATAACCTCATGACAACCAATTATAATTCAGTGTCACCATCAAACATCATACTTCAAACTTACAATATGTATTAATTTTTAAAAATTCCAACTCGATCAACCACGAACAATCTCTTTGTACAGCCATTGTAGATACAAATCAGCTAATACATTTGTGAAGTGTAATTAGTTAAAAATAAGATGGACAATTGATTTATTTTTATCATACAAAATTAATTTCGTCATCATAAAATCTATTTATTTTAAATAATATTATTAATAATTATATTTTATTATAAAAATTTATTTATTATAAATGATATAACATTAATAAATTGTAATATTAATTGTGATTTTAATATTTTGTAATAATAGAGAGCTGCCTGTTCCTAATTTGTTTTACTATTTTAAACATTATGGGTGGCGTGGCGTGCTTCTGATGGTTATCATGTCAGTTGATGGGATGATAAATAATGTGATATTTAGAGTTTTCATGATTGATAGGATGTGCCATGTCGTTCTTTCAAGCAAAAAGGTAATCATATCTCATTTTAGATGACACACGTAAATAATTTTTTATTTTTAATTTATCTTCTCCATAATAGATTTGTGCTTGCCAAAATTCAAACCTGCCTCAATTAAATGTTGACATATGTTATATCTCTTTTAAGGCTATTAAAGAATTGCTCCAACACAAAGAGTTAATATTATTAACTTTATTTATTATTTTCAAAATATATTTATTATTAATTATATTATTTTTTAAAAATCAATTTAATTTTTAATTATATTTATTGTTAATGTTATCATAAAAGTGTCTAGTTAATATATTAATACACTTTATATATTATATTATAAAAATATTTTATTTTAATACTCAAATTCAATTATCCATATTTTTTAATATTTTTGAATAATAATTAATTTTTTTAAATATCATTTTATTCTTTTAATGAAAGTTTTTTCTTTATTTTCTTTCCAAAGATTAATTAAAGTTAAATTTTTTTAGATTAAATTTAACATTTTTTATTAAGAGTTGCAAAAATAAAAACTATTGAATTCTCGTCTTTAAAAAAATTAATAATATAAATAAGTATTAAAAAATTATAACATTTTAATAATTTCATCAAAAAATGATAAAAACATATTTTTATAAATAACTCAGAAAGAAAAATTAAGAAGGTACATAAATATTATAATTTTTATTTATTAAATTTTCTTTTACAAGATCATATAAGATTTATTAATTTCTTAGTAAAAATTATATAAATTAAACTTTTAATGAAAAAATATAAAACCTAATTAAATATAAACAAATAAAAAATGAGCTATATGTATAAGTATAGTGTATACATTAAAATGATCAATTTATATTGATAACAATAAAAAAAAAGTTTTAAAAATTAATAATATTTTTGAGACTTTTTAAACTCTAATTAATTTAAAAAAAATCTTTAAAGGTAAAAAAGAAGTATTTATTACGTATCTTATAGGTAGTTGGTATTCGACCTCAACGACTTAATATATTTTACTTGAATAGAAGACATGACATCTCTATTAATTCGTATACGACGAACTAACACGATCAAGTAATGGATAAAGTCTCAGTTAGACAACTTTGAATCTACTCCATTTCAAGACCTCGTGATCTAATAAGTAAGACCTAACCTGATATTAACATCGATTCGTGCAATCTAGTGATGGTCCTATTGACATCGATTTTATGTGATCTGGTGAGATTTCTTATTTATTGTTAGTCTGTACAAGAAATATATCATATAATTACGATTTAACGATATGATGTTTAATGCAAAATTATTATGTTTAGGACAACTCTAACATATCGAACAGAGCATTTATCAATGTAACATTAACACCTATCTCTTATCTGTATATACTTAATTGGTTAGATGAATGAATTATTTAAATATTGTCTTATTTCTAACATCTCACTAGAACCCTAAACATACAAGTAATTATCCAAATAATTGGCATCTATTGTGAGATGTGAGATAAGTTACAAAAAATTAAAGAAATAACCCTATGGAGTGAGGTGGTCAAATGAACCCTTATTTAAAATGCGGGATAAAATGAATTATGCCCAAAAAAATACAAATCCCCTATTTAGGAATTGCATACAAAGGTTGGATTAAATTTTACCTTTATATGTTCTATATTTCAAGAAAAAATGAAGCGATAACCCCTCAAATATAATGTGTGGTAACCAAATGAACTCGTTTGTGATTCGAGATAAAAGTCGTGACATCCTTCTTAAGAGAGGATCTTGATAAATGTAAACCTCTTCTTTAAGAATTATTACGTTGGAATCAATTTCACCTTTATATACCTCCTATTTTTCAAAAAAAATAATACAATAACTCCTATATATGGAGTGAAATGGCCAAATGTATCTCCCACGGGATAAAAAGACATGATGCAAATGTATTGAGTTCATAAATGTAGACTATTCCTTTGAAAATGTAAAATATGGTACAATAATTTATTCACATGATTTTGATATTTGAATTACATCGATAAACAAAAAGATTACAGGTTAAATACACATTTCATCTATTACATTTTAACTAAAATATAAGTAAATATTTTCAAAAATAGATTATTTGCAAAAATTATTCTCTCAATATTCAATTAATCAATTTTTTTCTTATAATTTTTTTCTTATAATTTTTTTCTTTTTTTCTTGTATTTATCTTTTTGTATGAGTATATTGATTTGACTGATGGATTAACATAATATAATTAAAAAATATTTTAATATTATAACTATAATTTAAATAATTATCAATATTTTAAATATTAATAATTTTTTAATAATATAACTATAGTTTAATTATTAAGACTTAGAATAATTAAAAATAATTTATTATTTGATTTATATTACTCAATTAATAATAAAGACTTAAAAAAATTATTCTAATATTATAACTATAAATTAAATAATTATCAATATGTTTAATATTAATAATTTACATTTAATAATAATTATCAATATTTTTAATATTAATAATTTACTATATTATTGATATAAAATAAAATATTAAATAAATTATATAATAATTGAAGATAATAATAGTAATTATTTTAAAATATATAAATAATTTTATTTAAAAATTTATAACGCTTAATTTAATAGTATACAATCTTCAGATACATTTCAGTGGGGTTTTTTTTTTATTTTTTACGAGAGCATTTCAGTGCTCATATAAGGCAGGCAATGCAAGAATAATCTTCTCTCCATATTTAATTCCTTTCTAATCAAGAGCTAATATATCATAATTTATCAGCATATTTGAATGATCTGATAGATTTAAGCATCTACATGCATAGTCCTCTTAAATAAGAGAAACCTATATAATAACGTTATGAAAAAACCATTTAAGGCAAAAGCTTATTTATAAAGCAAATTACGTAAGCATACAAGTTACAACCCAAAGCCAGAGCCCAAAATGCAATAAGGGCTCTAAAATACACTAATTGTAGTACCACAAAACTCATTCTTATTACTTTGTCAAATCGTCACAGTACCTAAGATACTATTAATATTTATGCCATCCAAGACCAGATGGCTAGTTTGTATATGATATGCAGTGAAGCAGATTAGCCAGAAATCTGAATAGCCTTAACGTCAGGCTTTGTGACCTGAACTTTAGGCACATTCACGGTGAGCACACCGTTGTCTAAGCTAGCCTTGACCTGGTCAGTCCTGACATTCTCTGGTAGCCTAAACCTCCTCAAAAACCTTCCACTGCTCCGCTCCATTCGATGCCAGGTGTCAGTCTTGTCAACTTTCTCTCGGCTCCTTTCACCACTGATCTGAAGCACCCTGCCCTCTTCAACTTCCACCTTCACTTCGTCTTTTCTAAGCCCTGGAATGTCCGCTTTGAAGATATGGGCTTCTGGGGTCTCCTTCCAGTCTATGCGAGTGTTTGCGAGTTGCGCAGTCTCATCGGCCAATTGGGAACGTGGGGTTGTGAGGGCAGTACTGGAATTGAAGGGGAAGTCTTGGAAGGGATCCCAAATGTCAAGAGACCATGGATCGAACACGTTGGTCCTTTGCCCACTGAAGAAGCTTGGAATCAATGACATTTCGTATAAAGGATGTCTTAAACAACTGAGACAAAACTATAGAATAGGCTATGGTTCTTGGTTTGAGCTCTAGTTCTTACTTAGCTTTACGAGTTTGAAAGATGGAGACGGACTGGATGGTAATTTATAGTTCAGGATTGATAGGATAAGGTTGGTTTTGTAAAATCCAGTGAGTTCGGGAAGCTTCAGTTTTGTGGAGAAGAAGTATCTGGATTGGAATATTTAGCTACAGGCACGAGAGAAGATGGAAGACGTTTGAGGAAGGGCATAGATTTTTCCCGAAACGAAAACAAATCACAAAGTTCAAGGCAAATATTCAAATTATTGTTGGAGAATACAGCTGGGCATTATCGTCTCTACTTCTTTCGATTATTAGATCTTTTGTGTTGTGGGCCTCTGGGCTCTGTTTCGAGTGGGACACCGGAGTTTGTGATTTAAAAAACGTTATAAATTAGTAAAAAAAAAAAATTAACTATCAATTACTCATATTAAAATTTATAATCTTATTTTAAATTATATAAAAAAAATCACTCTTTATAACTTTAATAAAATAATATCAATTAAATGTCCACAACATCTTTGACAATTATCGTTGACAATTCTATTAAAGTTTCAACAATTATCGTCAATAATCCTATCAAAACTCTAGAGATCCAACAGACTTTGAAAATAACTATCGACGATTCCATCAAAACTTTAATATATAAAGTAGATATAATAAGTTATATGCGGTGATATAACATATTTATTATAAAAATACGTGTCAATATAAAATGTTACATCTATTATGATGGGAACTATGTCAAGAAATTGTTAAAACCCTTATTTAAGAAAGGTCTCTAAGATCATCTAGAAATAGATTTGTATGACACCATAACTAGTTGTTTATATTGAAGTAAGAACTTGGGTATATTAAGATGTCATAATCAATTATGGATTGGTTGATTGATAAATGAAAGGTGAACATCACGACAATTTTTGATAAGTTCAAAAGTTCTAAAAGAATTAAAGAGAATTTTTCCTCACAAATTTTTCGAATCAAAATGGAATTTGCTATTTCAATAAACCAATGGCTTTTAAATACATAACTGGTCCACCAATTTGAAGCTATAAATCATCAAATATATATTGCCTTGAATATCAAATAACTAAAAAGAAAAAAAAAAAATATATATATATATATATATATATATATATATATATATATTAATTTAAATTGTGAAACTTGAATCCTAAGTTATGCATCAAAATAAGAACTTATAAATAACTAAAAATAAAAAATAACCTAATTTAAGTTCTTAAAATTGAATCCTAAATTATGCCATAAAACAACAAATTATTCCACAAATAACTAAAATTGAGAGCCAAATAAGAAAAAATTATAAAACAATATTGAGTTGTTCTTTTTAAGAAGCTCTTCCAATTTTTTCCAAAGCTTGAATCATGGAAATCCAACCTTGGGGAACACATAGAACATCTCCCTAGACTTGCAAGAATTCACCTTAGTTCAAATTATAAGTCTCATTATTCTTATGTCAATTTGTTGGTTTTTTATGTACAAAACGTAATGTCTATTTTATTCTTATTTAGAATATTTGTCTTATTTTGTGTAAAGTTGGTTATTACAGATCAGTAATGTACATACATATATTTAGAAATACTTTGTATGTAATATGCAAACATGTTTACACACACCACGTAGTTAGTTTTCGTAGTATACATACTAAGTGTAGTGTTGATTTTCGACGAGCGAAAGGACTAGTGAGTCAATGTTGTCTCTTTTTGTTGGTTCATTTCAAATATGGGTATTTATAGAAAGTGCTCAGTAATTTTTGAAACCAAAAAATATGATTTTTTATCATCTTGTCACCAAGCTCGCCATAGGTGGTGGCAAGGTAATGACAAGGTAGTTAGCAAGGTGGTAAATTCAAGTTCTATAAATACTATCTCATTTCTTCTTATTTGGCATCCAGAAAATGTAACAAAGTTTTGTCAAATTGATATCTCATTTTTTTGTTTATGGATCACTAATATCTCGATTGTTGTTCGGTATTAGTGATTCATTGTTGTGTGAGAAAAATTGTGCTTATGAGTGGTGAGTACTTAAGGTAGTATCTGTAAGTGGTTTATGTGAGGTGAGTCGTGTATTGACTGGTAGTTGCTTTTTTGCAACTTTTTATATGTGAGAACCTCTTTGTGATAGTAGACATATTTAATTTCTTTGAGTTCTTATACCTTGGACCGTGCATCCTTTGTTCTTTATTGGGTGTTTTTGATCAAGGGTGGTTTAGTTGATTTTGCATTTCACTCATTACTGATTCGTGATTTTTGATTGGTGTTGTCTCTGGAGGTGAGCCGGGTTCATGTGTCGAACCAGTTATTGTGGAAACAACAATAGGTAATTAGAATAGAGGTCCTAACTGATAGAGATATTGTTGGTTTTATTGTATTAGAGTTGTAAATCTTTTATTGATTAGTTGATTGTTTACTATTGAGTGATTACCTTAAGTAACTTGATAATGTAAACACATATATAGGATTTTTATGTGAGTTTATCTCGTTATATATGATGTTGTGCATGCTCATATATGTGATTGGTATAATCAGAGTTTAAATGGTGTATGTCTCTGTATACTGAAGTATAAATCTAATTATAAAGCTTCTGTTATTTATCACCTACTTTCCATTTATTGAACTTTCTATCTAATTCTTTTTACTGGTAGCTTTCTGAGTATTGTGTAACTTATTTATTGCTTGTGTTTAGTTATCTGTGATTCATACATTAATAGCTTTCTGTAAAGTGATAAGTCCTTAATGAGTTAGTATCTTCTTAACTTGATTATGTATCGGATCTTGGACTCGTTTAATGTTGTCATACATGTTTAGATTAATGCATTAGTATAATTTGAGTCACTTTCTCATATATGCTAACATACTAGATGTAGACTACAACTATAAATCGTATTTGCTATATATTATTACATGCCTTATTTCATTTCTCTTTTACATGCCCATAGCTTTCTAATTATTTGTTTATGTTGTAGTAAATTAATCTTACTACTCCTTAATTAATTTATATTGCTTATGTATATACATGTTAATTTATTGTAAGTCTTTAAGGAGTTTATATATTCTTTTCTTGATTGTGTCTCAGGTGTCAAATTTTTTAATTGGTTTGCTAGGTTTAATTTAATTACATATTATATAAAGTTTGGTATGTTTATGCATGTTGTTAGCTTGAAAAAGAGTATATAAGACACACCGTCACTAATGCATTTACTATAGTTTCTTCTTTGTAGTTGTAGTTTTTTTATTATGTGTTGAATTGATAATGTTGTTTTGTATTTATACTGTGTTAATTTCTCAATTCATATTGTAAGACCTGATTCGTATTTTAATCACGTTTTAATTACATGATTTAAATGTATTTAATTTTTATGGTTATTTAGTTCTATTGCTATTAAAAAATAATTGTATAAAAAATTTATTTTTTTAAATGCATTAGATATATACTATTTTAATTAAAATAATTAAATAAAATAAAAATATAAAAAATAATTATTTATCTTTATACGATTAATTTTTAATAATAATAAATTAAAATATAAAATATATGTATAAATATTAAGTATAATTTTTAAAATAAATATAAGATTTATAAAATCATTTACATTTAATTAAATATTAATTTATATGTTATTAGTTGATTAAAAACATATATTATATGTTACTTTGTCTTTTAGTGTTTTATCTTTATTGAATGTTAAATTCTTAAAATAGTAAATATTTATATTATTTTTTAGTTACTTTTTATGTTATATTTCTTCTTTCTAATTAATTAATATTTATAAAAATAAAGACTCATATTTATAATTAAAAATTTTAATTTATAAATAGTTATAAATAATCATCCATTTATAAAAATGATAAAATAATAAAATTTATTATAATACATACAATAAAATATAAAATAAAATATTGATTTATTGTAAAATGTGTTATATTATCCCACCGTTAGAAAGAAAGTAACTTAAATTAAAATATTAATAACATGATTATTCATTTATGCCAAGCTTGAGTGGTATATAATCAAATAGTTAAAAAAAAATTTCACAAAATAATTTAAAATTTTCATTTTATTTCGATATATCACAAAATAATTAGTAATATGTTATTATATCTATTTTTTATATAATTTAAAAATAAATTATAATTTTATTTTACAAGATTTAGACTTTGAGATTTTCTTGTAGTTTAAATCATATGATTATTTACCCAATTGTTATAAACTTAAATTTAAATACTATATATATAATATTTTATTTAATTAATTAAATATATTTATTAATTTATATTTATTTTAAATTTATCATTTAAAAAAGCAAATATAGTTATTTATCTAATTTTTATTTTATTTGATAAAAAAAATTATCAGTTCAAATAAGATCGGAAACATTTATATATTATATTATTTGTTTAATTTTATATAATAAATTTATAAATTCTTAATTAATATTTTTTGGTAGGCGCTAAATTCACAGCTCAAAAAGCTGTTTCCATCCTTGTATTAAACGAGATTTTATAATTTAACGTTTTTGACTTCACTGTTAAAATGTTCCATTCTCGTTCACACATGATTACCGAATGATTTTATTAAAATAAATATTTAATAAAAGATGAAAAGGGAATACAATTAGTGAGAAATATATTAAAAAAATAATATATAATACCTCTATTTCTTTTATTTTGTTACTCTTTTATTGGTATTTTATCAGTTTTCTTAACAGTTGTATTCCTTCAAGCAAATGACAATTGGTAATTAGAGGTTTACTGTATTAACTTAATTCATTTAATTTCTATAAAAAAATAATAATCTATTTAATCAAGAACTTACATCATTAAGAATTTCTTTTCCTGATAAACTTTTAAAATTACACAATTTTTCAGAGGAGTACTTCCCCTTAGTGATCAGTAGCGATCATTCCATGAGTCCAATTTTCATCTTAATCACATTATTAGAAAGAGTACAGAGGAGTCCTTAATTGCTCTTACTAATTATTCCTTGAGCATAATATTCTTTTCACATTATTAGAAAGAATACAGAGGGAATCCTTCCTATTAACAGACGAGTTTTTTTTTTCTTTTCAATAATGATTTGGTTTGGCGATGAAGATTATTTAATATTTGTTGCTCACATTAAAACATGCCTCGAAAAAGTTCAATTAAGGAGATACTTTACTAAGGATTAAGGAAGAGAGAGACTTGAGACGTTTCAATTGCAGAACTCTTTAATAACAGGGACAAAAATGTCAAAAGTCACTGTCTTATTTATATATGCCTGGCCATAACGTTTTGGGTCGTGGATTTAGCAATGCCCTATTTTTTTTGCTTGACTAAAAATATATCCCTATTATTATTTGTATGTTTTGAGAAAAAAAAAATTTTAAATTACTGATGACAAATGAAACTATACACTCGTGATATATATTTATATATTTAATTAAATGGTTAAAAATAAAAGTAATTTTGTTATCTATATAATTTAAATGTTAAAAATATTTAACGTCCCAAATTTATATCTCGTCTTTACATTTCCACACTCCTTGAATTACACTTGCAATAATGTTAATAAGTTCTCATTTTTTAAATAGCTTCAAAAATTTTATGAATTTTGTTTTATCTTTCTTGAATTTTTATTCCAAATAGTAAACTTTACGTGTTAAATTTGAGATTAAAAAAGTATATAAGACTTCAAATATATATTGAGAGGGGACGTTATATCTTAAATATGATTTTAATGTGGCTTTTCAACTTTCTAAATTAATTAGGATCCGTTTCGAATTTTACAACATTTAAATAAAACAACCTAAATTTTTATATATATTAATTTAGATTAAATCGAACAATTAATCTATATAATCCAATTGAGTCTGCTTGCAATTATTTAAAATATAATAATTAAAATATATATTAAAAAAATTATATTATCATTAATTAAATAATAATATGTTTATTTTTAACATATTATTAATTTCTTTTAACTTACTTTTAAACAAAACCACACAAATAACAATAATATTTTTATTTATCAATTTAAAAAACAATTCTTGGTTGTCCAACTTGAAAACATCGTAATAATAGATTTAACCAAATGAGTTATATATATTATTATATTTATAAAATATAAATTATATATATAATAATATAAACATTTTAATTTAATTTAAATAAATTAAATATTTTAAAAATTATATTATATCAAATTAGATAACAAATCAAATTAAATTATTAGAAACAATTCAATTTTTAAGATCCCATATATTTCATCTGTTTTTATGTCCGGTCTTAATATTAGAGATAAACACAATTTGATTCAATCTAATTTTTTAAATTTCATAATAAATTAAATTGAATCAAATTATAACTATTAAATCCAAAAATTCTATATTATAGTATTATTCATCCAGCACTCATGTGTAAGTCTTGCTTCTCTATGTTTCTATTAATTATTTGATTAACTTTTAAATCAACAAAAAATTGTAACGACAATGCCACGAACTTAAGTTATTCAACACAAATGATATTAGCAAAGACATTACTCTACACTGTTTCCAACTATGCATAATTTGTAATTAAATATATATGAGTTGAAATAATCTAATACTATTTAATTTGATTAAAATCTTTATAAATTTAATCGATCAAAATATATAATAAATCAAATTAAATTATACAATATATTTAATTTTTTTTTAATTTAATTTGATTTAATATTTTATTTCTCTATCCCAATCTAATTTTTTAAATTTAATTCAATTTCACATTTTATTTCTCCACCCACAACCTAATCTAAGTGAATTATATATAACTTATAATAAAAGCTATAAATTAGGGAGAAAATTATATTCTTTATACTTCTTGTTATTCTTTGGTACGTGTGTTAGCTAGATTTGATGATCACCTATATATGATTCAAAAACAACGTACAATAACATTTGCTTTATGTTAAAAATGAAAAAGTTCTTAATTTTTTAAAATAATTTAACTCTAATACGTAATAATTAAAATAAGATTATTAATTTACTTACATTTATTATTTATCTTAAAATTATATAATAAATTAAAAGATTTCTTTTCGCTTATAAAGTTGTTTAGAAAATTATGTCCCAACAACGTAACGACAGATATATTAATTATATTCATATTAAATTCAATATTCTTAAATTATACTATAATTATTCCCTACAATTTGACAAATACTTGTACAATATAATCAACTAAATTTCATGATAAATATTCTAACAAAATTGTTTATAATTAAAATATTATACAATTTATTATATGCCCTTTTCTTACCTATCAACATGATTTAATTATAAAAATTTATTTTATGTATTATAAAATTAAAAAATAATATTATTTTAATTAAAAATTTAGATAAATTAATTCAAATAATTTGAATAATTTAAACACATATTTTAGTGGATAAAAGTTTGTGTATAACGGTATAATTTTTCCTATATAATATAATATGACATAATTCATAAGTAAATATATAATTGTATTTGAGCATAATGATGCAAGCTTTCATGACTTCTATCTTGACATTGACCTCATATCCCACTTAGATTTGTGTCTATAACCGATTTTCTCCATTGTCTTAGATTATTTTATATTTTATTTGAACTTATTATTTTATGTATTAAGTAAAAATTAGCATTGAATTGAGTATAAAATTAAAATTTAAATTAAGAATTTGTTATGTTGAAGTAACATAGAGCTAATATAAGTGATATGTATACCGATACATATATTAAGGTGTGATTAAAATCATTTTTTAATTTTAAAACTAGTGTATCCCTTAATTTTGTTTTGTAAATAATAATGTGAGCCTATTCTTTTAATTTAAAAGGTACTTTACTTCTGTATGATAATGTACAATATAGTTTTGTATTTATATAAAATTTCAATTTTATTTACTTAAAAATACATTTTCATAATTAGATATACATTAAACAATTAGTTCTAAGTATGCGTTCAACTTTGAAAATTCATAATTATTCAGTAAAATTATAAAAATATTCAAACAGCTATGAAAAATAAACTATATAGATTTTTTTATTTTTTTATTTTATTGAATCAAGTTGTTAAACAGGTGTCATGTGGGCATACCATTTTTTTTTTGGGTTCTTACTTGTGGTATTTATGCTCCATGACCCTACTTGCAAAACAAAACAAAGAATTACTTCCTAAACCGAAAATAGAAATAACAGAAAGAAACATTTGGGCACATAAATTAATTCTTCCTTTTGAATAGAGATGACAATTTAACCTCTTTGGTTGGGACCTCGAGGGTGTCCGATCCGTTTGAGTCAAATCTAGAAGAAGAAAAAAATCGAAAAATTATTCATTATACTATAAACAGTTTAGGACAAAAACTAAATCTATTTGAGCCACCATTCCAATGCACATATTTTTTCAATTATATAAAAAATTATTATTTCATTTTTGTTTAAAAACTGCAAAAAAAAAAAAAATCATACGAATTAATGGATCGATTTGATTGATACGTGGATATTACCCGATCTAAATCGAAATCGCTACTACTATGTCCTCCACCAAATATTCTCCAAAATACATAAATTAAGAGGAACGATCTTATATTAGCATCAACAGAATAAAAGAAAAAAGAGGTCCAACCTTCCTTTACATTTTCTCTTATTGATCGGTAAATAAATTCTCTACTCTTGACTTGGACATTACATCCAATGAATTAAGTGTAATACTGTAATTGAAGGAACGGTAGTAACACGTAATCTTACATTCATTTTGCACCCATAAAATTTAAATTTTGTGGGATCAATATTATCTAAAAAGATAATAAAATTTAAAAATTATTGGTAAAAAAATGAGTCTTATAATTATTTATTATTAGAGAAATCGAAATTTTCAGCTCTCAATTAAAATCATATTTGCATCTAAATTTGTTTGATAACTAGATAGATGCACCCAAGTTCATGATCAACCTTATATCCTCAACCAAACGATCCAAATTGCAAAAAGATGAACCACCTTCATTCACGCTCTTTGTAGCCAACCGAGCCATCTCAGTAGATGATGCTTGAAACTCCTCCCTCCTATCAACCATCAGATCATTCACCATATTTTCCACAATTTTTCGATCACAATTATCCTTCATGTCCAACCCAACCTTCCAAATCTCACTCACATATCTGCTATTAAGCTGTTGGTCCCCAAAAAAAGGCCAGC
Organism: Hippophae gyantsensis; assembly: GCA_030763125.1. Lineage (NCBI taxonomy): Eukaryota > Viridiplantae > Streptophyta > Magnoliopsida > Rosales > Elaeagnaceae > Hippophae > Hippophae gyantsensis. Next base: position 53,509,131 of record CM061033.1, read on the forward strand.
AAATCATGGGAACCCCAGCCGTTATACTCTCCATAGTTGAGTTCCATCCACTATGAGTCAAAAATCCACCCACGGCCGAATGAGCTAGTACTTCTTCTTGAGGTACCCAACCCACCATCAACCCTCTCTTCTTTGTCCCATTTATAAGCTCTTCTGGAATCTTACCTTTTTCAATTTCCTCACCTGCAACCAAATTAGGCCTAATAGCCCACAAAAATGGCTTCTCGCTATTCACCAAACCGTACCAGAACTCCATGAGTTGGTCCTTGGTCAAAACTGCTATGCTACCAAAACTGACATAGATGACAGACTTTAAAGGTTGAGCATCGAGCCAAGTCAAGCAGCTTCTATCTACTTCAAAGAGACTGTTCGAAGATTGATTACTATTAGAGGACGTTGGCTTATTTTTGGCAAGCCTGAGTTTGAGTTGAGTATGAAGAGGCCCAACAGAGTAAAAATTGGGACACATATGGGTTCTTAAATGAGAGAGAATTGGCCCTTCGAGGTCTTCAAACGTGTTGAGTATGTTTGCTTGAGCTCGAAGACTTTGCTGGGTCTCCTTTAAAACGAGTTGCGGAGTTTCTCCGTTCAGGTCACTGGCTCTGAAGAAGTTTGGGAGGTCTCTGCATCTCAGAAAGCTTTCCATGCCTGGCACGCTCTTTATAAGTCTGTCCATGTCTTCGTCCCCTTAATTATAATTTTCCAAGGTTTATTAATTATTATGAAATGAGCATTCAATGAAAATCAAAAAGAACAAGTAGCTAGCTCATTTATTTTAGATACCTTTGATAGGAAGCTCGCCCGTTTTAATTGCATTGGGAAGAGAAAAATAAGTCCAGAAGCAGCAAGCACTAACAGTACGAAAATGAATAACTGGGATTTGAAACTCGTTGCCTAAATCAATAGAAAATGTACCAAAGATCCCATCTGCTATGATACAATTTATTGAACCCAATTGCCCTGTAGTCAACATCTTCCTAAGAAGTGGATTGGTCACTGAAGCTATTGAATTGAACAAATCTATAGCTTTTTCACCGGATCTTGGGTGATCTTTCAGAAGGCCATCGGAGACGGTTTTGAATTGAAATCCTGGATAGGACTCAAAACGTGTTTGGACATTGGTATAAGAAAGAAGACGATTTTGAATGTAATCGGAGTTGAGAAAGGTTACTTGGAGACCAGAAAGAGCAAGCAGCTCGGCAAGGTTCAGCATGGTACTCACATGGCCTTGTGCTGGTAGAGGAATGATAAGAACTCGTGGTTCCTGTGACTCCTTATTATTATTCTCCATTTCTAAACTCACTTAGCTGGTAACTATATCTCTGAGCCTTCTTGGAACCAAGAGTGCTTAAAATTTATAGTAACTTTTTGAAAAATCTGAAGTCTTCCCAATTGAGTTAGATATGACGAGGGGCCGATATAAATGGGTTTTTAGATAGGGATGTCAATTTATTTTTTATTTTTTATGAGGTAAATTCGTATGGTATTACCGAAGTAAAAGTAGAGATAATAAAATAAAATAAAAAATGAGATTTATATTTTATAATATAAGATGGAAGAGGTATTGAGAATTTTTTCCTATTTTAATAAATATATAAAAAATTAATATTTTAAATATTTAATTATATTTAAATTTAAATTAATTATAATTAATATATTTTATATTTTATCTTTAAGTTATATTTTGTAATCAATAATTTTTTTATAAAAGTTATTTAAATTTTAAAAATTTAAAATATTATAATTATTTTATAATTTATTGTTATTATTTTAAATTAATTTATAACAATATTCTATCAATATTATTTAATATAAAAAATTATGTATTTATTGTTACATATATTTTATTTTTCTCTTTTTCACATTAATATTGTTTATTTTTTTATTTTTTAATCAAAATTTTATTTTTCTTATTATAAAAATTATTTATTATTTATTTCTATTATAATTTTTTATTTTATAATAAAAATTAATTTTTTTTAAAAAATAAAAATAATATTTAAAATATTACATATATCCCCGTTTCTTATTTAAGGGTTCCTATTTTTCATCGAGAATCTCAAACAATTTTTTCAAAGTGAGAAGAAAAGATAAATTTTAAATCACTAAAAAAAAAAATAAGAAGGGAATCCTGGATCCAGTTCTACCCCATTGAAAATCTTAATTTAAGAGGCTAGTTTTTAATAAAATTTTGTGTATTATATTTATATAAAGTTATAAATAAATTTATATTTTTTAAAGTTTTAAATTTTAAGTTTTTATCATTAAATAATTTATTATAAATTTAATAATTTAAATATATTTATATTAAAAATATATTAATTAAAATAAAATAATATTACCTTTTACTGTAGTAATAAAAATACTAAATTCAGTACTAAATATGACCATGTGTTTATCACTCGTTAAAGTTGCCATTCTAATTAACCAAGATTGAAAATAACTAGAAACTGAGTCTCAATTGGCAACTGCTAACTTTTAACTCAAGTGATATAATCAGGTCTAAATTTGGAAGTAAATTGCACGTTTATAATTCCTTAATTTTTTCTTATTTTATCGATAAATATCAATATTATTTATATTTATATTTTTTTACTAGACTCACACTTTTTATTTAATATAATATAATTATTTTAAAAATTAATTTTTAAATAATATTATTATAATTCATAGCATGAAAAAATATGAGCATAAATATGTAAAAATTTATGTAATTTAAGTATTCCTATTAAGATAGATAATTCAAAAGTTATAACATCTCATTTATCTAAAATAAATTTAAATATAAAAAAAGTATTTATAATTAATATTTTAATAAAAATATATAATGTTATATTATGTTTACTGTCTATTTAGATTTTAAAAAAATTCACACACAACTTGTGATGCACCACAGGGTAGAAAAATATGAAAAATAATTTATCTTAAAAAAAAAATTATACCACGTGTCACATTAATTAGAAATATTTTTTGATAAAAATGTGTATTTTTATTTTAGATGATATAGTTTTATATAACATTTTTATTTGTAAAAAAATTGTTAGAAGAATAATTGATACGTAAATGGTATTTGTTACCAAAATACGTACTAGTATTGATTGCTCTACCAAGAATTGTAATTAAAATCATTATACTCCGAGAGGTGGAGTTAGGTATTTGTTAATATGTATAATTTTCTACCATATATCTTAATTCTTTTAAATTTATTCAATTTAATATTATTGTTGAATGACATAGTTCAATTTAGTACCACTTTTCAAGAACTAGTCTTAATTTTATTAAAATAAATCATTGTAATTAATAAATTTGGTGACATGTGACTAAATTTGAATATAATTTTCTCATTTAAATTCATTTTTTTTTCATTTGCCTCTTCCATTTCCAATAGCAAAGAGAGATTAAAAAATGAGGAAGTGAATAGAATGAAAGAAATGAAAGAAATGATAGTAAAATTTAAAAGATATAATTGTCCTTCAATGGCGTGATACATATTTAAATTATTACATTTAAATTTTTTTATTTTTATTTTAATTAAAATAATTTTATTATCAAAATACTAAGTTTGATCAAATTAGTAATATTTAAAACTTTCAAATAACATATTATATACTTAAAATTCGATGCCGTTAATTAAGATAACATGCAAAATTAGAGATAATAATATTAGAATTGATATCGTTTCAACGTAGCAATGAAGTTTGTACAAATAATCTTAAATGATAACTAAAAAAAAGTGTTATTGAAGTTTTCTATATTATATTATTTATTATTTAAATTATGAATAATAACATTATTCTTTTAAATTTAATATTTATTATTATTAAAAATTCATGTTTTAATTATTTAATAAAAAATTAATATTTTAATAAAATTATTAAAAAAATATATTTTATCTTTAAAGTAATAAGAATAGGCAATAGTAACCCCACTTTTCATTTAAGGAACCAAATATTGGAGATGTGAATTTTTATTGAATTTGGGTTTGATTTTTGATGATAAATTTTAATTTAATTTTTAGATTTAATTATTTTTTAATTTAAAATTTTAAATTTAATTGAGATGATTAATATACGTAGATACTTAAAATTATAAATATATATTTGAATAAATTTTGTATTTTGCATATATATATATAAATATTTATAATTTATTATTTATAAAAAAACAAAATATAACATAATAAATATACATAAGATATTATTTTAATTTATAAAGATTCTTTATATTAAACTTTCGTGTTTTTGAATAATTTTAAATTAAAAATTTGTTAAAATTTGATTTTTAAACTATAAAGAGGTAACTGTTTTACGACGTTGATTCTTCCTCGTATTTATTATACATATATGTTTTAGTTTTGTGTATAATATAACATTTAAATTTATGTCGACTTTGATTAAAACACTCCCATCTATGTTTTTACTACGTTGACGTAAATAATATTTATAATCTAATATAAAAGACATATAAAATCTCGCTTTAAAAAAAAATTCAATATTTGATAATATAATTTTTTTATCAAGAAAGCATCAAAATATGTTTTTTTATTACATTTTAATTAAAAATAATATATTTAAACATAAAATATATGCATAAAAATAAATTTAAGAAGGATATTACTGTTAACTATTATCAAATTTTTATAAATTATATTTTTAATTACGTACTCCAAAATCAAAATATACATCGCCCTGGCTATAAAAATTGCACCCTGTTAAATATCTCGTATAGAGACGTATCCAAATCAAACTACTTTATGCCCCATATCGAAACCGGAGAAAAATGTGGCTGACATGTTCCGTTCTAATTCATAGATAATTGTATTATTTTATTGTTTATAATTTTAAAAAATATTATTTCAAATTACTCGGCATAAGTTTCACACATAACCAGCTCATACTGGAACGTTTATCAAGAAAAATAATTAAAAAAATATCATTATTTAATTTATAATTATAAAAATAATATTTTTTAATATTAAATTATATTAAATTAAATTAAATTAAATTTTATTTAAAGTGTTATTTTTAATATTATAAAATTTAGATATTACTCTAGAACTTATATTTTGTTAGTTTATTAAAATTATTGCAACTTAAATTTTGTTAGTTTATTAAAAATCAGTATAAAGAATTAATAAAATCCGTCGGTTCAAGAAAACCGATTAGAAAAAATTCGCAGTTTTTTTTTTAAAGAAAATCGATATGTTATTTGTAAAATATTTTGATAGTTTCATTTAACCTGTCCAATTTTTCGTCCATTTTTTAAGAACCGGTCTATTTGATTGCCAGTTTTTCAAAAACTGACCCAATACGTGATTTATTAAAATTCCATCCCTAGCAAATCAATTTCACCGGTCCAATCCATTTTTCTTTTCCATCTCTTTTCCCCTGTCCTTAGCCTTACAGGGTGCTTAGCTAGCAAACGGCACCCCTCATCCCATTTTGCACAACTATCTGCAGATGAAATTATTTATTTTTGATCTATCTAACCTCGGTTTGATTTAAATTAAATTTACATTTTTTTAATTTAAAATCAATTTGATAATAAAACAATTAAATTAATATAAATTTAAATAAATAAAATTTTTACGATGAAATAAGATTAAATTAATATTAAAATTTATTTATAATTTTTTATCATATATATAAAACATGATATATATAATATTTAAATTTTAAATTAATATATTTATAGTAAAATTTATTATTTATTATCATAATTAATAAAATTAAAAAAATAAAAATTATTTTTAAATAACTATTAAATTATTATAAATATTTAATATTATTTTTAATTTAAAATAATAATTTAATATAATTATGATATATATAATATTTAAGCATAACATATTATAAAATAAAATATATATATATATATATATATATATATTTTATAATTTAATAATATAGATTATAAAATATGTTTGTGAAATTGGATAAATTATAAAATTTATATTTTAATTCGATTTTAATCTGACATTAATATCAATTCTTTTAATTTACATCAATTGATAGGATTATTTGTTAACTTCTAATCACGAATGACTAATGGTGGAAGGATGGACCGAAGCTCACTTCAGATTTTAGATAATTTTTTTATATTATAGGATAAACTCATGTTTTTTAAATATATTAAAAATTAAACATATTAACACAATCAATTTTTTTTTAAAATTACATTAAATAATATCATTAAAACTTATAAAAATAAAAACATATAACATTAATATTATTGAATTGGATCAAATTAATTCGTATAATTTTTTAAATTTTTTGAATAATTAACTAAGTTTTATTTTTTATTTATAAATAACAAAAAATCTCATTAATTTTATTAAATTATGATAAGTTATGTCAAATTTAAAATTTTAGATGCCATTAAGTCAATGTAAAATTTTTATTATAAAAGTATTAAATTTTTTGAAAATTTATATGATTACAACATTAATTATAAAATTAAATAAAAATTGAAGTATATTTATTACAAATAAATAAAAAAAATTAATAAGTGTTTTCTTATAATGTATAATATTCTTTTTTTATCTATTTATTAATTTAAAATATATAAATTAATGCATTAACTAATGTTTAATTTCAACTATATGTGTTTCATCTTGAAGGGATTTTTATGCTTGGACATGATTGTTTTAGTTCAATTTTTTTTTATTAACATTATTGGTATTTAAGTAGTTTTATGTTAATGGATTTAAATAATTTTGTTTATTTTGTATTTTATTTTTATATCTTTTTATGTATTGCTATTTATTCAAATTTTTAAGTATTAATAAAGAAAATTCAATATACTACCTTTCATAAAAATAAAAAATATATACTGTTTAACATAATTTTGTATTATTAAATAAAAAATTTACTGTATGTGTTTTTTTCTGAGTAACTTTTATTGGAAATAAAATTATAAAAAAAAATGGAAAGCCTTAGAACGTTATAGAAGTGTCCATTAAACGAAAACTCTCGAACCGCCGTTGATTTCCAGAGACTTCTCTTACATTCTATATATATATATATATATATATATATATCTCATCTCATTCGTCATCTCCATCAACAATAATCGTAAGAAGCTCTCAGAAAGTCGTATCATAGCGTTTAAACAACAGCTTTAAATCATCTTCAAATCATACATGGCTCTAAGTCTCTTCGGTGGTGGCCGGCGAAGCAACGTCTTCGACCCATTCTCATTGGACATATGGGACCCCTTTGAGGGCTTTCCACAGATTACCTCTCTAACGAATGCCCCTTCATCGGGACGCGAAACCTCAGCCTTCGCAAACACTCGCATTGACTGGAAAGAGACCCCAGAAGCTCACGTCTTCAAGGCTGATCTACCGGGGCTTAAGAAGGAAGAGGTGAAGGTGGAGGTTGAAGATGGAAGAGTGCTTCAGATTAGCGGAGAGAGGAGCAGAGAGAAAGAGGACAAGAACGATAAGTGGCACAGGATCGAGAGGAGCAGTGGGAAGTTCATGAGGAGGTTCAGATTGCCTGAGAATGCCAAGATTGATCAGGTGAAGGCTAGTATGGAGAACGGTGTCCTTACTGTGTCTGTGCCCAAACAAGAAGAGAAAAAGCCTGATGTTAAATCCGTTCAAATCTCTGGTTAACCTGAATCTTGGTCCTGAATAAATCTGTTTGTGTCTGCTTAATGTGTGTTGTGTACCGTAAGCGTGTAAGGTCTTTTAATGTCAAAAAATTGGGTTTGTTTTGAAGAATTTCGTGTCTGCGTACGTAGTTCAAAATAAGTTTTGTGATGTAATTGTCCAAGCAAATTGGCGTTATAATGGATTTTCAATATGAGTAGTGTGGTTTAGTGTAATTCAGTTTAAATGTGTTGGTAAAGAGAAACAAATTACAGAGGGAACTCTATATTCTCATTAAATATGAACCCACGCTCAGAAATTAGAAATGCTTTACAAATTACTAAAATAGAGATGGATCGGGTGCTTGTTCAGTGACGATTTGATTTATTACTCATAAGTTTTAACTTATCTGTCTTGTTTATGTTGGGCTTTATTTATGGATTTGGTTAATTATGATTTGATTTAAATTGTTTTTTGTTTTCTTTTAAAATTTAATTTTATATAATGTGGGGTATTTTATGTTCCAAATTAATAAGTTACATAAATAATGATATAATATTATATATTATTAAAAATATTTTTTAAATAAATATAGTTTATAATAAATAAATGTGATGAAATTTAAATTTTAATCTAATAAATTTTATTAGTAATGAATAAATTTATAAAAATTTTACGAGAAAAATTGGATTTTTTTTATGTAAGTTATAAATTTTAAAAATAATTAATAATTATAAAATTTAAGGAAGTATATTAAGAAGTTGTGATTTTAATTTTAAAATTATAATTTTAGGAAGATTTGGATTGGTTTGATAAATTTTAATTTCTTATCATTCAATTAGATGCGAAGGTTTGATCTAATTTAAAAACGATTTGTCTTAATTGGATAGTGGTCCTTTAAAGCCCACTTCGAACTGCTTGAGTACATCAAAACAGGAAAATGGGTTATCGAGTCCTTTTTTAAGAACAATTCTTCCTAAATACAAATAGAACTTGATGACATTAAGATTAAGGATTAATTTACAAGTTTAATCCGAGGAGAGAAGTCACGGCTTTGAAATTCATGGTGTTCTCATTCTTTTCTGTTTTCCTTGGGCCTTTTTTTCCCCGTTTTTTTCTTCTCTGTTATGTTGAGTGCAAAAGCAAATAAAATTATGGTAATGTTGCGGTGATTTTAGCTGAGATGTATTCTAGTTTTGTTAATGTAATATTTTCATGTGTCTTCTTTGATTCTTGTTTATGAATTTCAATCTCAATTTTCATTTCTTGTTTATGAATAACAATCTCAAGTTTCATCTTTGTGTTAATATCATAAATTTCAACTTAGTTATCATTGTTTTTATAAATTATGTCTTTATTTGACTTTTGAGGGAGTTTCGAATTGTTGGGCTTTTGGTTTTAACTAATTTTCATTAAATAGGACATTTAAATACAAATAAAATTATATAACATATTGTGAAGTTTGATCACATCTCTTTTGGGATCTTTCAAGCAATGCATACAATAATTGTTTGCATTAGAAAGCATGCAGCATTTCTTTCAAAGTAACGTTTTATTTATTTATTTTATCATTTTATTTTATTATGTACATCTTACAATTTTATGATAAATTATATCTTCCTTTATGTCGTTCATTCAATTTATTATTATAAATTTTTTTTGTTTTAGTTATTTATTTTTTTATCATTTGTTTTTTTACAATAGTTTTTTATTGTTTGTCTTGAAGAATATGTTCATTGTTTTGTCATAAACATTTATTTCAATTTTTTTTAATAAAATTAATATGTACTTCACTCTAGTGTGAAAAAATACTTGACCATATTATACTCCCTACAAATATAAATGAATATAATCAAAAGTCTCAAATTTTATAAACTCCAATAATAAGATTAGTAATTTATTTGTTTTTATAAGAAAGATAAGGTTTAAATTAATTTAATCTTTCAAATATTTGATAATCTATTTAATAACATATTAGTAAGTCTTTCTTGGATTGAGAATCTATTTAATAGCATGTTAGTGAGCTTTTTGGGTTAATTTACTTAACTTATTAAATTATTTAACTTATTAAAGTATCATAATAGATAGGTGTCATGAAAAAAGAGCTTGAATTCTTTCATAAGAATTAAACTCAAGAGATTTCAAAGAAATCAGATAATCAAAAGATTGCATTTTATAAATATATATTTAAGAATAAAGATTGAATAAGGTTCAAAGCTAGGTTTATACTAAAGAGTTTTGCACAATAAAAAGAAATCATTTTAATATGAAAGAGAATAGTTTTAATTTATGGTTAATAAAGATGTATGCTTTTCTCATGCATAACATTAGTAGGATAAGTAAATTTGTAAATGATTTGACATCTGTACAAAATAAAAGTGATAATGAAAAAGCTTATAGTGTATTTTTATTATCATTAGGTGACGAAATTTTAAGAAAAAAGAGTACGAACAAGATGTGGGATGAAAAAATCTCTACATATTAAGAAACAATTATATAGTCTTAAGATGTAGGAAGCGAGGCTTTTATAGATATATTGATAAATTTAATTATTCTTTAATTTAAAGAATATTGATATTGTGATAGTTGATAAAGATTAAATTATTTTTCCTTTTAGTTCTCGGTTAAGATCTTATGATAATTTAACAATTCATATGATAAGGAGTAGTTTTGATCAGAGCTTATTAATTCGAGATAAAATAAAAGAATTATCAAAGAAGTTGATCTAAACCATGCAATCAATATAGAATTCGAGATAGAATGAAAGAATAGAAGAACTATCAAAAAAGTTTATCTAAATGGGGCAATAAATATAGAAAGAATAACAAATGTCACAACTGTAAAAAAAGAATAGCATTAGAAAAGAAATTACCCGAAACTTAAGAAAGACGAGGTAAGTATTTCAAAGTTTGGTGGAGTAACTAGTGTTTCACGTGATAGTGTTCTTTTTGTCCTATCTAATGTTAATGATTGGATTTTTTATTCGATATATACTTTTCTCATTACCTTAATAGTGATTCATTTTTTCATTTCAAAACATTGACAGTAACAAAGCTTTAATGGAAAATAATAGAACTTGCAGCATAAATAATAAGAGTATAGTACAAATTAAGATGAATGATGATATTATGAAAACATTAATTAATGTAAGGTATATGCCCAAACTTTGAAAGAATTTGATTTCATTTAACTCTCTAGATATTTTTGGATATTCGTATTGAGCTTAAGGTAGAGTTTTAAGACTTTTTAGAGATGTATTGATGGTTATGAAAGGAAAATTGATACAATAGTTATAAAAAATTTAATTAATGATTTTGGTATAAATTAAAAGAATTTTATTGTATTTTGTCAATTCATTTGATCAAGAATCATATGTACCATAAAAGAATAAAATACATTAATATCAAGTTACATTTTATTTGAGATATCAACAATACCTGTGGATGTGTGGTTAGAGAATTGTTTGATATTTAGATATACATGATAATAAATGTTCTTTTATTATCGAAGTTTAAAAATTATTTAGATTAAGTTAATATACATAAATGTTAGTTAGCATCGGAAGTAAGTGGATTAAGTGGAGCAAATTGATAAAATATAATAGGTTAATGACTTTGAAAATTAAGTAAAGGTGAAAATTTATAATACATTTAACTTGAATTAATCAAATGTTAAAAATATGTTTTTCAATTGATAGCTGAGAATTAATTATCAATTATGTTTTTAGAAGTTAGATATTTGTTACTGTGCTTCATTTAAATCCTCATACAAATACGGAGAAAGAGAGAGATTATATATATATATATATATATATACCATGTTTATATTTTTTTATTTAAAATTAAGAGGAGAGCATTAAGAAAAGGATGAATAGAGAGAGAAGACAAAGAGCAAGGAAGAGTGTAGTTTTAAATATATTATTTTTGAAATTTTAGAGATTTTTTATGAGTTTTATTTATTTTTTAATTAATTTTTTTATCGAAATTTTTATTTTACAACAATATTATATATACATGTAAATGTAAATCACCTTCATCACTGAACAAAACATATTGGTGGTGTAAGATATTAGCAGATCTCAGAGTTTGTGTTTGGTTACATATATTTCTAATATTACTCAAAACAAATACCGTATCATTAGTTATGTACAAAGATTATTATTTTAAAAAAATGAAAATGAAAAATTAAATCTCTTCATCGATCACTTGAAATACTGTCTACTTCATCAAGAGCAGCTACTTTAGAAGCACTGATTCTCCGAGAAGCAGACCGGATCTTAAATGGTAAAAGTGAATTAATATTCTTACCAACTATTCCGCAACGTTGAGCTTCCTCTTTCTTCAAGTCGCTAGGAGGCAAAAAGCAATCCATAGACAACCCCTTTATGTTAAAATCTACTTCTTCAATTTCCCAAATCTCTTCCATTCTCGTCCTAGAATGACTTTCCTGGCTTTCTCCAAATCTGAATAATGAAACAGATGTCCAACCACCATGTGCAATGCTAATTCCATCAATGCTTCGGTAGTCTTGAATTAGTGATTCCATTGTCGTTTCCCAGAAAACACTGTCGTTTCCTGAGGCTTCGATTCTGAGTAGATGAGTATCTTCTAGTTGTACCAATAGTCCCGTTCGTTGGCTGAAATAGCCCCAAATTGTGTGCCTTATTATCTCTACATTGCTACTGCTTCTTGCTTTTAGCGTTGAGGGTTCAACTTCTAGTTTTAGTATGAAACAATCTTCATCGTTGATTGTCTTCTCTCCCATGCACACAGAATTTGCAAACAAATTTGCAGTTGATTTTGGATCAAGACCCTGTTTGAATTATATAAATGTAACAAATCAAAAATGAACTTTGTAGCCCAGGCCCGTTAAGACTCTAATTGCATTATATATACTGGGGCCTTGTTGGGCTAGGCCTTAACATTTTGAACCTTTTTACTTTGTATAATGAGTCCAAGTTGACACGTCAAATAACGAAGAAGACAAACGGAATCCTTAAGCTAATAAGCTGTTTCCTTGTTTAAATGAACTCTATATATCTTTTTTTGATTTTTTTGCTGTACAAGATACTTTGCTGACTCTTCTCATATTTCTTGTATACGCACGCTTCTTTACAATGTTGGTTGACCTTTATAAAAATAATTTTATAGTTTAGACTACATTTGTAAATTAATGTGAGGAGTTGAAAGCACGTCGAGAGAACAAAGGATAGACAAACAAACCGACAGTAAAATATTATGTGCCAGACCCACATCCAAAGAAAAGCAAAGTAAAATTGATTACGTGCTCTAAAAGGTGCATGTGGAATTCAGGACCTACTACTACTACTCAGTGATTTCTTTTGGTAATGACAAAGAGAATCCAAGAGAACCCTAGTTTTAAAATGAATATTAAGGTAAGAAGTAATTACATTCTTACGGTAATTTTTTATAATTAATAATGATACTAAATTATAATTAATATTATAAATAAAATAAATATTTTATTATTTTTATTATGATAATAATAATAATTATTGTGGTAATATATATCATTGCTGTTATGTATTAAAATAACTTCAAAATTAAAGAATTGATTAATTTGTAGTTTAGTTCTTATGATTTTTAATTCATACCATGAATGAATTGTAAGTTTAAATTTTATCAAGAAAATTCTATGAATGTAAAATATTATAATTTCTAACCGATGTAAATTCAAATGTGTGAGATTGTATTTATTGGTTAATATAGGTAGATCCAAAAAGAAAAGAAAAAAAAATCAGTGACAAAAGTCTCTGTTCACACTTTGGGACACATTGATTTTGTACGGGATAAATCATTCCATCACAAAAAATTTAGTGAAGAAATGACTCCAATGACACCAGAAATTGATGAAAAGTACGTAAGAAATAATGTTACATATTGTAACATCATATGGTAGAATAAGAGTTATGGAAAGTTCATAATTCTATTCGTAAAAACTCCAATTTAAAAAACAGAGAACAAGAAAAAGAAAAGTTGCGGATATATAACCTGTAAGAAACGCCTAAGAGGGCGAGGCGGACCACGAGAAGCGTGAGAGTGGTGCCAAGGAGTCTGTCTCCATGCGACTTTTCCATCACTCCCCGCGCTAATTTTGCAGCCAGCAACCAGCAGCTCTAAACACCAAAAATCAGGCTTTTTTTGCCATAGAACGAACCCTCCCATTTCTCCTCCTTTGAGGCTCTTCATTTTCGAAACCTTGCTGTTGTTATTGTTATTCAAACTTGCCTCATCTGTACAGAATTCGGAGGCAGCCATTTTGACCTTACCCATTGCATACATACTGTCTATTGAATTCAAAGCTCTCTCTCCTCCAATTGCTGCTACATATTGCTTCAATATGTATTTAGCCATAGAAGCCTCCTATATATATTAATTATTAATTATAGTATAGTTAATTAATAATAAGCATTAATAAAAGCTTAATGGATATTATATCATTACTTACAATGGGTTGGTCTTTGATGTTACGATTAATTAGTTGGTGATCGGTGGAGATGGGAAGTGGAATCAGGGGAGCACCGATAACACCAAGCAATAGTTGGATCTCTGCGTTTCGGCTGCCGAAGATGGAAGATTGTTCTGGGTTCGACGATTTCAGCCAGGATTTCATTTGATTCCACGATGATACGACTGTATTTTTGTTAGGAGAAGCAAACATTTCTTCAGGGATTGGGACTTCAAGAACAGTGTCGAGACCGTCCTCGCGGTCGTAGTTAGGACAAAGTTTCCTCATCGATCAGTGTCAGGAAAATAGAAGATAGAATGTTGAGGAGAAAACTACTGGGGGGTGGGGGGGCTTGGAGTTTGATGAGAAGAGGAGGAGAGTGTGTCTTTGATTCAAAGGGATGATGGGAATTAGGAAGGAGAGGGGTCGGAATCTATCAAGTATGTGAAAGAGAACATTACCTACCGACCAATTGTCGTTTTTCTAACGTGGTTCGCTTTGTCTAGGTCGTGTGAGCACGCTCTTTGTGTCCCCTCTTTCTCCCTTCTATCAATAACTTAATTCTTAATTTTAGAATTATTTAATTACATGATAAAAATTTTAATTTTAATTTTTTATTTTTTATTTATAAATATATATTTTTTAATATTTAAGTTATAATTTATATGTAAATTTTTAATAATTTATGAAATAAATTATAAAATTTAAGAATCAAATTATAAAAATTTTAAATTAAAATTTGAGTATTAATATTACTTTAACTTTTTTTTAAATGTAAAAAAAATCCAAGCCTTTTATTAGACAAATAGAAAAAAGAAACGAAAAATAAATAAATAGGGAAAGCAACTACCCTAGCGAAAAAGGGCTCAGCAGATTTATTTTTATTTTTATACATAGCTCAAAGGAAAGAAGCTGGCCTAGAGTTGAAGTTCATATTGCCCAAACGTGGAACAAGTTTTATTTCAAATATACGTATTTTTCAATTTTTATATAATATTTTTAATTAATTGATTTTTTTATTTTCAAAAATATATTTTTATTTTATAAAAAATATTTTTTTGAATATAATTAAATAATATTAAATGAAGACTATTTATCTAAGTTTTAGATGAAAGCCGAAATCTAACCGAAGGAAAACGCTTTTACACATGGCTTTATTAGGATAATAATCACTTTATAATAATGACCTGTCTTTTTTAATCAATGACTAAGTCAATTGCGATTAACTGTCGATTCACGTAGGGAATTTTTTTTTTTTAGAATAGATAATTAGATATTATGTAAATTATAAGTAATTTTTTTAAAATATTTTAAATAAAATTAAAAAATTTATAACAATAAAAATAACATCAATTTTTAAAATTAAACTAAATGTGTGCTAGTATTAATTGAATTGGTATTAAAATGTTATTTTTATTATTATATATTATAAAAATATTGAATTTTTTTTATTTTTATTTTTTATTTAATTATAATTAAGTAATATAAAATTTAAGAAAAAATTATAATATAAAATAAAAGGTTAATTTTATATTATCATTATAAAATAATAGAAGAAATATTTAGAGATAAAATTTCTTGAACAAATATAAAAATATAAAATAATAGTTATATTGTAATAGATAATAATGATAAGGAAGCAAAATCAAATTTCTCATTAATTTAATATTAAAAAAATCATAAAATAAATAAAAATAAAACAGAAGAATAAATTAAAAAGTGATTATATAGTTAAAAGTTGTTGTTTTAAATATCTGTTTAATATTTTGATACAAAAGATAATAAAAATTGTTAAAATTTAAAATATATTATATATTTAAAAAATTTCAATGGGATACTAATCAAATTGTAAAAAAAAAAATGTTACACGCCTAAATATTATAAGAGATACATTTTTGAAAAATTTAAAGAGGATATATGTCTCTATTAAAATAGACTTTAATTATTTCGTCTTTTGGCAATTGGGTTAATATTTTAATAAATAAAAGATAATAAAAATATATAATTGTTATTTTATAATATTTTTTAAAATAAAATTTTAACTATGTGCTAAATTTTCAAAAATATATTTTTTATTATGTTGTAATATATTTCATTAAATTACCATTATCTATTATAGTAAGCTGTGACACTTTGCTTTAATTTCTTTTAGTTCCTTCTATTACTCTTTTTGGGCGTGACGAAGGAGTATAATTGATGAGATTCAACAGCGTATCTTTTATTTTTAGAAGTGTAAATTTAAATATTCAATAAATTGAACTGTCAAATAATTTCTTTCCATTTTTTTTCTTCTTCATAATTTCGTCATGCTTTAGTTGACGGGCCAGATGTGCTATCAATTATGGGTGGACAAATGTAATATGTTGGAGTAGAGATATTAAGAATTTTTTCCAAAAATGAAGAGAATGTGGTTCTAATAATTTTTAAATAATTTATTATTAATTTTTTAATTTTTATTGCATTAAATTTTTATAAATATTTTTTAGCTTTCATCATTTGTCATATATATTTTATTATTTATAACTTGATCATAGATATTTATAACAGTTTTATACTGTAAATATTGTCACGTAAATATTTACAGTTGATTTTTCATTTTTCAAGCTTTTAATTTTCACAAATACTTTTGAATGCTCATCATTTATGATATATATCTATGATGTTTATAACTTGATCACAAATATTTTAATTTATTATATCAATTATACCTTTAGTTTGTAAATAGTGTTAACATATCTTTAATTTCTCCATTTTTCAGGATTGTTGAACAATGTTGTAGAATTAAGTCTCTATTAACTTATTTTCCTTTAAATTTGGTTTGTTAGTTTGATTCAAATATATGTTAAAAATATTAAAATTTTAATTTTTATGGTATCAAAGAACAAATAAGAATAAAGAAGTAACCGCGTTAGATTTTTGAAAGGTAGAAATATGATTGGTTTGGATAAGCGTAAAATTTAAAAAAATACACTATCTTATATAAGAATTTAATTAAGTGGTTAATATTAATATCTTATATAAATTATTTATTTTAGATGGTTTAAATTAAGAGTATAATATGACTTAGTAGATAAGTTTGCTCATTAGATTATCTGAACCTAAAATAAAATCACAAATGAAAAATCATAATTTGTATTAAAAATTAATATTTTGTCAATAACATAAATTAGACATAACATTACGTGATCGGATGTGAATTGTATTTAATAAATACGCAAGTATATGTATCGTAATAAATAATATAATGATAAAAAATATCATTTTCATGTAGATTATGTTATTAGAAACTAATTTTTAAAATTAAACTTTTTTTGATGTTTTTATATTTTAAGGAAGTAAAATTAAAAGAATAAAAAATAAATAGCATTAATTAATTATCTCATATTTGAAAACTAATAAGATATATGAAAAAATATATATGAATACTTAATTTCTCAATTTTATAAACATAAACATATGACTTGTTAAAATTCTTCCAATATAATTATCAATTAAATCTAACTTAGCATGTATCCATCTATCAAGTAAACTATACATCATGTAGTAATTAACTTAATCACACTTTCATGTTAATTAAATTACATATTTCTCATTAAGTTACTCAATTATGGATCACATACATAAGAATCATACAACTCTACCTAGAAATCATACATGTTATTTAATCAACACAAACAACTAAATTATTCTCTCAAATTTATTTAATTACATTTATACATAAAGTATTACCCAAACAATTAATAACATAAAAAATAAATAATATAATATAATTAAATTAAATTAAAATCACAATCGGAATAAAATATTAGATTACCACATATTAAAAATTGAATTCATAAGATCTTTATATTAATAAATTAACTAAACATAATTTTGTTCATAATATTGAATACTAATGTTGCTTTTCATGATTGGCCTTCTTTGCTTTTAAATGGCCCACGTAATTTGTTCTGTCAATTTCGTTACTTGCATGACAACTTTTGATTGGTTATGTATTGAAAATATTTTAAAAAATTTATAAAAATTATAAAAAAAATTAAAAATTATATTTTCATCCATTTTCATTAGAAGATTCATATTTAAATATTTTTAATCGAAAAATTTTATTCATTGAATAAAATTAATAAATATTAAATAAAAAAATATAATGATGATTCTATTTTCATAATCAAACATTACTGTAAGAGACAACGTTCCATACATGGGTTCTTATACCGTTATTTTTTTATCATCACATCACCACTCCTTGTGTTTTTGACAAGAATTTAGAGATAACATATATAAGTTCTTTGTGTTGTGAAGGTTTTTATGGTTTATAGAATTTAGGGTTTTGCATTTAATGAGAGTTTCATAGATATTGATCGAATTGAAGTATCCTAACGATAATTTTCAGATTTAGAGATTTAAATTACAATTTTATGCTTAGATATTATGTTAAATATAATAATATTAGTGTTAAGAGTATTTGTGATATTTTAAAAATATTAGAAGTATATGTGATAAAAGATGACAATTTAGTGGTATTTGTGATAATTTTTTATTATATCATTTTAATTTTAAAAATATTATGAACATATATGATAAAAGAGAAAAATTCAAGAAAGTTTATGATAATTTCTTAGCTGAGGGAGTATTCTTTTTATAAGTGAGCTCACCTCATCAATTTATAAAATTATTTAAGTTACACTAAACTAAAAGCTTATCAATTTTTAAAAAATGGAACTTACGAAAAAAAAAGCTTTAATATGGGTGGATTATTATTATAATTACATATATATTATATTTTTTTATTAATTTTAAAAATTATTAAAATTATTATTTTATTTTTAATAAGTTTCATATATGTTAATTAAAATTTATTAAACATATATTTGATTATTTTGAAAAATTAATAATAAATATAACATAAAATAATAAATGACTTTAAAGAATATCCCAGCCAATATATTAACGGAAAAGAACGACGATATATTCGAGGGGCTTTATTTTGATTCTAAATGTGAGCTGTACAAATAAATGCCGGAGCATGCGGCCGACAATTTATTAATGTTTTCAGGTTGCTAAGTATTTAAAGGTAGCGGAAATTATTTATTATTATTTTAAATATATTATGTGATGTTTTATATAAATAAAATTTAAAATTAATGTAATTTTTTTAAAAAAATAAATGCTCAATAGATGATAGAGAAAAAAATAATCTAATAAATAAAAAATATACTCTCAGAATAATCAATAATATCTCATATAAATTCCTTAATAAGAAATTTTCAAAATACTCAACTCCTTTATCTAATTATATAGCTACTAGCCGGTGTTTTATTCTTTGTTATCTGATCGTCCTTCAATATTGTTTGCTTGGTTAGTTATTTGTTTACGTGTAAAATTTATATTATTAATATTATTTTAAAAAATTCATTATTTTTTAACTTTTAAAATAATTTAACACATATAATACTATATAAAATATGTGGTTGAAAAAGTTCGGAACAAATTTCCATTAATATTTATCTTAATCTTTTGTGTTTACAAAGAAATAACTTCATACAATGCTTCTGAATTATGGTTTATAGATTGATTGTATCTGCGCGCGCATATATATATATATATATTACTTCAATAATGGCCTCTGGGTTCATGACACATGTTGCCAAAGAGTGCGGACTCTGGAGTTTTTGGCAATCATGCAGGTCATGAACGTTCTGAGATAAATACATTATTATTATTTTTTATAATTTTCTTATTATAAATATTTTTTATTTATTCACATAATATCTATTATATTATTATAATTATTTATATTTATATTTAAATATCATTATTATTATATAAGTTATTATTAATAATTATTATTTTAATAATAAAAATTCAAATCGTACATATATCATCATTTTCAACTACAAGGTTTATCCACAATAAAGTATTGGAGTTTTTATATTTTTAAGGTAATAAAATACTAATATTATAATCATTTAAAAAAAATTAATTTTAATTATTTAATAGTTAAAAATAAAAATATTATTTTAATATTAAAAAATACTTAAAAATAGGGTTATACCCTACGTACAAGTAGGGATAAGGTAACAAATATTTTCAAGACATTCCTGACCTGATCAGATATTAATTGAAAAATTAAAATGAATCTATTTTAGATTTGTCCTGTATTATCATTGTTAATGGAAAATGTTAAAAAAGAAAGATATATATATGTTAAATTTAAGTCTAATTTCATCTCAAAATTTAGGTTATGAGATGCATTGATTTATCCTAAAGATTTCATTTCAATTGGAATTTGGTTATTCACCATGTACGAAGATCCCCGCTAAGCATCCATGGCTGAATGGTTAAAGCGCCCAACTCATAATTGGCGAATTCGTAGGTTCAATTCCTACTGGATGCACGCCAATGGGACCCTCCAATAAGTCTATTGGAATTGGCTCTGTATCAATGAAATCTCATCATACATACATAACGAATTGGTGTGGTATATTCATATCATAACATATGAATAGTAAGAACTAGCATTCTTATTGAGACTCGAACTCATAGGGAAGAAAATTGATGGATGGAATCAAATATGCAGTATTTACAGACAAAAGTATTCGGTTATTGGGGAAAAATCAAAAGAATTGTACTCATTTATATATGTGTTTGATACTCATTTTTAATAATATATTATATAAAATAATAAATTTAACTTTTATTATAATAAAAATGATAACTTATAGTTAAACATATTTAATTATATAAAATTTAATATTAAAAGAATTTAATTAGTTTGAATGAATATAAAATTTTTGAGTTAAAGATTTTTTTTATAATAAAATTATATAAAATATAAAAAAATATTATATGTTTTTAATTATAAATTTTACAAAGTGATACATATTTTTTTAAAAATATCCACTTAAGTTATCAAGGAAAAAAATAAAGAAAAAAATTAAGCTTCTATGAGTAAAATAAAATAAAAAAATAAATAGGTAATAAAGTAAGTATTCAAGCATTATTTTATACATATATATATTTTATTTAAATTTATTATATTTATCAATAATATTAAGATATATCAATTATATTATATCTTAAATTTATATTACATAATATTTTTTTTAAGTATTTACCAAAACAAATTAACTAAGGTATGTGGTGCCCGATTCACATTATTTTTGTTCCCCGATTCAACTTGTACTTATACATTAACTTTATGAACCAATTAGCCTGTTACGAAATTTGTTTTCGTAAAAGACAAAAGTAAATCAACCTTTTTAAAGGTTTAAATTATATTTTTATCAATTATTATTAATTATATTTTTTTATAAAATAATAAAAATAATATCATTAAAATTTATAATCATAAAAATAACACATCTTATTTTAAACTCATACATTTTCACTAATAAAAAAATATGACATAACATTTAATATTAAAAATCATATAATTTAAGGTTATTTAAATTTAACTATAAATATTTTAATATATTTATTGTTATTATAATAATATTTTTGTTATTTTTTATAATTTTCTGATTTTTTTATTGAATCGAAAACATTATCTGCTCAAATTATATATTTCGGAGAATACGGATAAAAGCAGAAAATAAATCATTTAAGTCAGATAGGCGATGAATACAAATAAGCCGTTCTTAGTTTATTTTCCTCCTCCAAGTCCATGATCGTATATACATTTTCATGGAGGCACTTTTTTTTTTACTATTACCATCCAAGATATTTAATGACTTTTAACCCTTCAAAAAATATATATTTTTACGTTATAAAATGTACCTTATTTTTAAACATAGCCTTTAATATTTTTAAAGATTAATTCTTATTGATTTCATTAGAATTTGAAGTAATATTTAAGATGGTTATCCTTTTTAAGAAAATTTAATGTTATGTTAAAATTTAATCAAGGGCAATATCATTTTAAAATATGTAATTTATAATTCTTTTGATATCATACTGATATTTGATATATAATTTGTGTATGTATTAGATGATAAACTAATATTATATGGTTGTGTATATAAAACATTTTACGGGGACGGTTTGGAGGAGTCGCATTAGCACATGCATGTTGCTACTTGCTTGGTATTTTAGATTGTTTGGAACTTGATGTTACAAATTAACATACATGAAACTTAATTATTTGGGTAAATTATATAAAACGATACTCATAAAATTTATAATAAAAATAATATTTTTATAATATTAAATAAGATAGATTAATTAGAATTTAATATTAAATAAATTTAATTAAACGTACTTAAAATTAAGCAGATTTTAATGAATTATTTTAAGTTAGAGTTCTTTTTTGTAAAAATATATAAAATTAACATTTTGTTATTATAAAATTTATATAAAAATGCAGAGTTGATGCACTTGAACATCTTAATTTGATTTTTTTCATATAATTTTTTCCTATATAATTAATAGATATATAGGTAAGAAGTAGAGTTATTTAAAGTAGAAAAAAAAACTACAACAATTTTTATTAAATTAAATATTGCATTTGTAATACAATGAATAAAACACTCTTATTTCATTATATTATACTACATACAGTACATTTTAAGCCAGACTAGTAAAGATATTGTTAATTCAAGTGATGTGATGAGTCTTATATAAAAGTCTTAATTACACTTAAATTTTTTTAAAATTAAAGTTAAAAATTAAAAAAATTATTTGCTAACGAATTATTAATTAAAAATATATATATTATTAAATTATTTATCATCATCAAGTATAATTATATATTACTATGCGTGTCAAACACCGGTTTAAATACGAAGTTTCTAATTTGGGTTATCCCATTACATCCATAATTGTAATCGCTAATCACGGGAAGTTTGTCGCAGCAAGTCGTGCGATGACCCACCTTAATTCATGACCATAACATATATTCTATAAAATGCAATGTTGAAACTGGCACTTCTTGTCTGCTTATCACCAAATTTGAGAGCTTCATTTTCCGGCCATGTGAAGGATAAAGATGATTCTTTCATTTGCTTTATTGATTATTTCTGATTATGACATTCTTCTTCTACTATCGCCAACATGATTGGTCCCGTAACTTGTGTTATTCTTCGGTTGTCTTTTTTCTTTCTTTCTGATTATCCATAATTACTTTGTCTTCCTTGTTTT
Source organism: Hippophae gyantsensis (assembly GCA_030763125.1). Classification (NCBI taxonomy): domain Eukaryota; kingdom Viridiplantae; phylum Streptophyta; class Magnoliopsida; order Rosales; family Elaeagnaceae; genus Hippophae; species Hippophae gyantsensis. The sequence goes on from CM061033.1 coordinate 53,532,331, forward strand.
TCAAGTAACAAAAAAGTAGAAGAAAAAATAATAATAAAAAGGACACCGAGCAAATCTACTACTGATTTGGGATTCTGAGTATTGATTTAGGTTGGAAGTTGGAACGAATAATCACTTTCCTAAGTTATACTTTTTTTGTGAGACAAGATAAATTATAAATTAGCTAAAAAATAAAGGATGAAGTATTAATTGTTTATTAATCTTATTTGATTTTGTTTTAAAAAAATAATAGATAATTATGTTTTTATCTTATTAACCTGTATTACCGTATCAACAATGATTTTTCATCGTTAAAAGTCATTTTCGTTTTTGTTACCTAGAGGATTGATGATGTTAATTATATAAAAGCTTATAGGTTTAGTTTGTTGAACACCAATAAAGTTCTCTTACTACTCCAAAATCTGAAAGTGAAAGCCGAAAGACATTGCATGATACCAATTACCCTCGATTTTATTCTTATAACGAAATACATTGTGAGCCCATTTAGGCAAAATTAAGCATTAAATCAAATCAAATATCGCATCATTCAGTAGCTGTCAGTGTTCATTATATGAGGACATAGTTTGATGGTGATTTTATTCCTTAAACAAATATCTTTCTTGTCGATGATGAACCAAAAAAATATTTCTCGTGGTATTGACTATCGAGGGTTAAGATCAAAGATATAAATTACTTCAAACAATATCCTTAAAATTCATAACAATATGAAATAAGCATAATAGATTATACTACAACAGCTGGAAATTATGCAAATTACTACAAGTAATCTGCATTAAGATTTTTATGTTATAGCCAAAATCACAAAGCATATACTTGCTTACACCAGTTCATCACTCTAGCTCATTCCAGAATTATATCGATTTCAAGATGTTTTCCTCCAAATTTTATTTTTAAATCAGAAAGGTACTGTAAATAAATAAATAAAATATTTTTATTGGGTACTCTCATGAATATATGAAAAGGTTCTTGAAGTTCATGGCAAGCAAGTGCTTACCCTCATGAATATGTATTAGACCAAAAAAAGATCAAACCAGAGCAGTCAAACGGCAGAAAATGAAGTTATCAATTTTTTTCCGCTCTCTTTATTCCCTCTAATTTTTTTCTTTTCCATTTGGAAATTTAAGATGCTTAACATTTTTTTTAGTCTTCTGCAAAATGCTTGTAATATATACTTAGCCAAATGCCCACAGCATACATTATAGCATTATGGTGTGGTTACACAGGCTCAACCCAAATTCTCATCTATATTTTTTGACACCAGTACATTCTTTTCTACATATCCATCGGAATATGTAAAGTTAATTTGTAAGATTATTATTATAATTAATGGAAAGCTAAAGATAAAAGGCAAAGATGATAAATATTAAATACATTATATTTATTCCACGATTTACATTTATGTATTGTCACGTAACAAGGAAGTTATACGGTTTATGAGTGTATGTAATATTCATGAACCAAACATTAATTTTAATTACTATGTGAGTTTTTTAATAATATTTTTAAAGTCGAAAAAAATTATTAAGTTCCAAACGAATTTATCTCAAGTATATCTCTATGCAAATTAGATTTTATATTAGACATATAGGAACATTTTAAATTAAATTACTTGATTAATCGAGACATATCTAAATCGATTGAGGGGAGTAGATCAATCGAGAATTGATCTAACTTGATTAAAAAAACTTTAGTTTAATTTTTAATTAAAATATATCGATCTACCTTGATTAAAAAGTCTTTGGTTTAATTTTTGATTGAGATAGATCGATCAAAAATCGATCTACCCATCTTAGGAATTATTTTTTAATATATTAGATCGATTGATGATTGGTTAGAATGATTGATTTTTTTGGTTCGATCAATCGAGCAATCAAGTTTCAACTTTAACCTAATTGTTTACTTACTCGAGCCAAACATTACATTTACCATTTTATCTCTATTATTTACTATTCTATGAATTGTTTAATAAATAAAAATGTAAATGAACTTTATCTAGCATTAGGGCTTCAACCTTTCCTATATAAAGAACTTAATGTTGCATATTTTAATTAACCATAAGAGCATTAATCTTTTCATCTTAACCTGTATCTTTCAAATTGCTTTACAAAAAAAGGATCATATTTCTTTATCCTCCTTTCTTTAATTAATCTGTTAAATATTGGTAGTTGTGTTTAATTGATTAATAAACCTAATTAGTTTATAATATTTTGATTAAATGTTCATATATCTTCTTCTTATTTTATTTTTGAATTATTGGATCGAATAATTGTATGTAATATGATATTTATTTGATTTGATTATCCATCTTTAAAGAACCTATCTTCGTTAAACCTGTGTTTGATCTGATTGTTTTAGAGTTACTAGATGATTTAATATTAATTGATATATTCTTATATCTTTTAGTTAGGGTTATTCATTGTTGAATCTGTTGTAAGACACATTTTGTACTTATGTTATTATACTAACTTTTCAAGTAATGGTTGAATAGGTTAAATTGCTTGTGTAACTCTAATTATCGAAATGTTAATCTAGATCCGAACACCTTTCTTGTGAAGATTGTTAAAAAAAACTTGTAAGTATATTACTTAGGGGCATTATCTTAGAGGATAGTTTAAATACTAGCCTTATAATTAAACCTTATTTTCGTAATGGTTAGTTAAGTGGTCTTGTAAGTCAGTAGTTTTTCTCTTAGGTTATTGTTGTAGCATAAATTGTTTCTACCTAAAAATCTCGTATGTTAATTTATCTTTTCACATTATTTTATTTACACACGATTACATGTCTGGTCATCTGTGAATTTTTAATTTGACATATTTTTATTAATTATCTATTCACTCTCTTCTAGTTAATAAGATCCGTAACATTTTGCTTTCATAAAAAAATCATTCAACAATCATAATCATTGTAATTTTAAGACCAGTGAGGTACAAGGACCCTGGCATTGTCTGGTACTCTGGTGCTACCATTCTCAAGGCCACTCTTTATCCATGATATATTGTTCAGATCTGTAGCAATAGAGAGTAATTCGTGACTTGAGAAAGGAGGAGGTTCTTCATACTCAAGAAACTCAGGTCCTAACAATGAGTGATTTGATTCTCCTCTATTTGAATTGGCACAGCAACCATGGCCACAATGCAAGGGAACTACAGGCTCACCATAAAAATCTTCAAGAAATTTGCAGACCCCGATTTCAGGTTTGGAATCTTGGAACACAGGGCCCTGAGCTGGATTTATACTTGATGCACCAAATGGAGGGTTGTATTTATTAAACGCACTAACTCGTGCCACCGGACGAAAAAGGGTGGAATGATCTTGCATATCAGTGTCATGGTTAGGATTGTCTTCAAAGTCTGCAGTGCAATAACCCTCCTTTGCTTGAACTCTACTTTCATAAGGATTTGATCTATTGTCTATTGAGATGGCTCTTCCATCCACAATCTTCATTGAATTCTCATGCCCAACTGACAGGGTTTCTTCTGAAGAAGATTTTGTCCTATCAATGTTGCCATCTTCCATCATGTCACTGAGTGCCATGTGAGTTCTACCAGACTCGGTGCATCTGCGCTTCAGAGTAGAATTCCAGTGGTTCTTAATTGCATTATCTGTTCTGCCTGGAAGTAACCTTGCAATAACTGCCCACTTGTTTCCATGGATTGTGTGGGCTGTAACTATGATATGATCTTCCTCTTCTGCAACATTTCAAGTTAGAGAAAATTCAAATGACATGTATGCATCAAATCCGAACAATACTACGTTTAAGTTTTCCGGGCTGCGAAATTGTGTATGACATCTCTAAAATCCAATGCTTATAATGTATTGGCAACAGATAAGTTTCAGACAGAAGAGAGACAAAGGACAGATGCATATTAATAAGAAGAAAACGAACAGCAAACAATTGAAGGAATATGTAGAACCTCAATCATCAAAAACAGAGTATACTATATAAACAATCAGATATCTAAATTATCTATGGTAGTGGTTTCATAGTCCTAGGATAATGAGCAAACTTTGGGAATATAGTAGCTCATTTTGAACCTTGGGTTGGTAAATTTAAATCCAATCAGAGCATCAGCAAGTACAGAAGGAGGAGGCAAAATGTGTTTTACAAGAAAGAACTATTATTTTCTTCATCCGAAACACGCTCTGAGAAAGCTATTCCATGTAATTCTATCTAGTGCAGTCACTCTATAATTGAGTAAAAGAGCTACATTATTCTATCTAAGACGAGAAAAAGAAGTTGATGTAGATTCCATCAATAATTTTGAAAAATGACTCATCTTCAGTTCAACTTAAAGAAACAGATAGTGCGTTGCACTTTTGATAGATAGGAATGGCAACCACACTTGGAGCACCAGTACCATCAAGAAAATTTGCCTTATCCAGCCCTATTATTTTATTTTATTTTTTTGTTGGGGGGGGCACGACCGTTCGCAACATGCACTCTAGAATCCCTTGGTTATCAATATACCTGTTAGAATATAAATATATGCTAAATTATTCTAACTGTTTTTTGGCCTTAAGAGCTTAAGCTGGTTAGGTCATTTGTCAAGTCAATGCGCAGCAATCTTTTTGATGAACAAACAGCAAGCTGCTCTCATAAGGTTCTAAATACGAATGGACCAGTTAAAAGTTTAATGATCAAGAAATAAACACTGCCTGTAGTTCTATAGAGAATGAAGTCAGTATCCCATATCCAAGTGTCTAAAACAAGAAAAAGAAGTAATGAAGTTTAAGGAACTAATTGCATCGGTCAAATACAACTCAAATTCATATCATCTGAGTAATTACCAGAGTTCAAAATGCCAAAGTTAATAATGATCGCCACTAACTTTCTCCAGGAACTTAACCAAAACTTTATCACTCAGAAGAGTAAAAGTTAATAAAACCGTCCTTCTGGATTATCAACAGAATTCTAGCCATACAAGCTTCTTATATAGCCACACTCACGACCCATGAGGCCATGACTTCTTAAAGTTCAATAGCTACTAAACTAGTGCCAAGCAAAGGATGGAATGAGAGTCAAAATTTATAAGAATCATAGATCTTCAATCTCAAAAGGTTAACCCCAAAGACACCAATAATCCTTATTAACTCTACCATATTATTATACTTAATTAATGTGAGATATTATATTTAACGTCATCTCAAAGTGTGGGTCTTTTTCTCTTATTCTCTTGCGAAGCCCATCACTTATTTTTACAAGGGCCATCTAATTTTATTTTTTTTAATTTGTGAATGTAGGCTTAAGGTATTTTTTGTTTTGACCCGATCAACTGAAGCGTTTATACCATTTCAAAGTTCATAAGACCTAACTCTCTAACCCTTCCTCTTTTCTCTCAAATTATTACTTTTTTCATCTTATGGAACTAGAGGAAATACATTATTAGTAATGCCAAGAATATGTATGCACATTTTACTGAAAACAGATAGTTCCAAGGGGAATGAGGGATAGAATTAAAATCAAGCATTCAGGTCCATTTCACACAAAACGAACTATATATTGAGGTGGACTCAATGTTAAAACATTAAGGTTCAATCTTTCGGCAGAGACAACCAAAGTAAACCTTCAACCTGCATATCAAGTACCAAACCCGTAGACATCAATGAAAAATGTAAATTGGAAACCAATCAATCAGGTTTCTCAAGCAAAATACACATCCAAAATCCACCATCAAAACAGACAACACGCAATTAAGCAAAACCCGCATCAACCCTTAATTCAAAATCCCAACACCAAAACCCAGAATATATTTATCAGAAACAAATGTAGACATAAAAGGCGAATGGAAATTACCAGTGAAGGGCTTGCGCTTTACGCAGGGGTCGAGTTGATTACACCATCGAAGTCGGCAAGACTTGCCGGAACGGCCAGGAATTCCCCGAGCGATCAAGCTCCAATTCCTAGGTCCAAACTTTCCAACGAGTTTACTCAGCACGGAGTCCTCTTCAGGTGACCATGGACCCTTAACTCTTAATCCACTCTTGACTCTGTTACCGCTAGCACCGGACTCTCCATCTTCGAGCAACTCAGTTTCATAATCGGCGGCGAGTTCGGACTCAGAAGGTCGATCTTCGTCTTTCAATGCGGCATCGTTTGGGGAAGTCATGGGGTTGTGGTTCATTGTTCTTGGTTTGTGTTTCTTTGCTAGTTTTTGGAATTTCTTATTCTTTGTTTTTCTTCAGTGAAAATGTTTACCTACCTGCCTTAACTGCAAAACGGGGCGATTGAGATGGGCATACTTTATTGCTTATGTTTCGGATTCATATCTGTCGTTGCCTATTTTGGACGACGGTTTTTTTAAAATGACACACATGTCCCTTTCTCACGAATCACGAGTCACGAATCACGACTACTCTTTACTCTGGTTTTGTCTAAGTAACACAACGTCAGCGTTTGGTTACTTTTATGAGCAAGATTTGAAATAGACGTGCTCAAATTAATGATTTAAAATTTATAGATATGTGCATATATAAGAAAATATTAGAAAAAAATAAACAAATAAAATAATAAAAACTTTAATAAACTTTCAAAAGTATTAAAGTAATTAATTAATTATTATGAAATTAATTTTATTATTTAATAGATATAAATATAAATACATTTTATATTTGATCAATAAATCAAAAATTTATAAAAAAAATAGTTAAAATATGTAAAACAAGTCTTCAAATTTTATATTTAATAATAAATTATTTTAATTATACATTATGTTTTATTTATATTAACTTATATTTAAATAATATTTTATCGATATTGAAATTTTTTCTAAGTTGTCCCAAAAAATATGTACTAATATCAAAAAATTTAAAATATAAATATTTTTAAAATATTATCAAAAATATAGAAGATATTTTATCCTTAGTTAAGAATATGGGATAGGTTTGGTAGAGATTAATTGAGTTAAGTATTGGTTAAAAATTTTAGAGCAATTACATTATTTATGGGAAAAAATTTTACCTAATTTTTTGAAATATTTATTGAATATATAATTAAAATATTATTATTATATATATATATAAATTTACTTTAAATGTGTGATAGTATAAATTTGATAAATATAAAAACTTTAATAATATATCAAAATATTTTGTAAAATATAAATAACTTAAATTAGATTATAAATGTTGAGTTATTTACCTTAAGATAATTTGGGTCTATTTTGTGAATATGTTAAAAAATATAAGGGTGGTTTTGCATATAACACAATTATAATAAGGATAAATTTTGTCACTTTGTTTTTGTAGATTTATAAAAAAAATTGCTAAAAATAGTATTTTCGTCGGTTCATCAAAACTAACAATTACTTTTATATATATTTTTTTAAAATCCGAACCGGTTAAAATTTAAAATTGAATTATTTAAAAAAACGCCGGTTCAAAATAGGTAAAAATATTATTTTAAAACCCTATTACTTACATTGCGTCCCCCTTTCTTCTCTCTCGCACGTAGCCACGTACAACCTCCCCATTGAGAAAAAAGTACTTTAAACCTAGATTTTTCGACTGCTGCTTGTAGTCTATCCAATTCGTTATACGTCAATTGTCCATCGCTCAATCCAACAATTCCTCTTTCTTCACACATCACTTCAATTCAAGTTAGTTTTATATCCTTTTTATTTTTATTTCGTGTATAATTGATATTAATTTTATATGTTTTCCTGTTGTATTTAAGAACATATTTGTTAGGTTCGCTTCCTTAATAGTAGTATTGCATGTTATTTTATTTTTGATATCTGTTTTTATTTTTATTTGTTTATGTTTCAAATGTTTATATATATATATTTTTAGTATGATTTACATGATGTTATCAATATTTTGTATTTTACTCATCTATTAAAGAAAAAATTATTTGTTTAGTAAATATTTCTTTATTTTTATTTATTTATATATGTTGTATATTTATAAGTTGTAGGTAGTTTTAAATAGTTAATTAGTTTAAATGTGAAAAAAATAATCTACGAAAAAAAAGCACGTGAAAATATATATACATATTTTTATTATTATTATTTGTAAGTTGTTATTTACATAATGTAAACATGTTTTAAATATCATCAAGTTTAAAATATGTGTATTATAAGATAGATTTAATTTATATTTATCAAATATTGGTTTATATGATTGAAACATATATATATCTTAGATACGTAAATGTATAGATTCATAAGAATTTTTTAGTGAGTTAAAGAGTTAACAAGTAGCTTGAAAAAATAAATTTATTTAAGTAAAAAGATAAAATTTAATATTAAGTATATAGTATTTTAAATTTTAAATTAATTAATTTTAAAATTACATGAAGATCATATTGGATGTTAGTTGTTTTTGAGTCCTTTTGTCACCAATATTACATATAGATTCATTGAATCAAAAGTTAAAATAAGTATTATTTCATTTCAATATTCAATTAATGTATAAAATTATTATTATAATCGATTGATAATTATGATTTTAATTATAATAAATTATATTAATAATATTACAGATATTATCAAATTATCAAATTATAATATATAATAACTTAACATGTATCTAAGATATTTTTTTAAAATATAATATGAACTAAATTTTATTATTTAATATTAATTATATTTAAATACGTTTGATTACAAATTATATTGAATAATAATCGCTTATGTAATTAGATAACATCTCATACAATTATTATGTGATTAGATATATAAGAAAAATCTTTACGAATAATAATGCATTAATTGTTAATATGGTATACAAATCACATTTTCATATTTAATTATAAATTTTTATTTCTTTATGTTAAATTTTTTAACACATTATATCATATATTTTGTTAATGTCTGATAATTAGTTAGAAAGTGATATTTCATATACTCAAGCATAATTTGATAAAATAAGATATGATTGAGTGGTATCATTCTTGCTAATATTCTACAGATATACAAGCTAAATATATCACATTGTATAATTTTAAAATACATAGTGATTGGTTTATGAAATTCAAATTAACACTTATTAATTTACTATTTTAATTTTAATTTAATAAATTAGATTTATTTTTAATATAAATATGTTAATTTAAACATTTATAACATGAATTTATGTGTCTTTTATATTGTTACTGCTGTCATTTTTTTTATAAATTTAGGTTGCCCAACGTAAAAAGCCTCGATTTATCCCAAGGGAAACAATTTTTTTTTTTTTGGAAAATGGACTATTTTTTAAATTTTTTAAACAATTTTAGCCAAAAAAAAATTAACTTGTTTTAAAAACTGGCAAAAAAAATTCGTTCACTCTTATTTCATTCTAAAATGGCAAAAACCTTTCATGAGATTTGAAAATATTTTTTTGTTATTAAAATAAAAGGAAAGAGATAAATATTTAGTTTATATATGATTTTTTTAATAGAAATTTTGAATAATATATTAAAAAATCATTGTTTTTAGAAAATGACAAAACATTGATTTATATTATCTAATTTTATCGAGTAATAAGAATTATACTCAAATATAATTAACGTATAAATATATCAATATTGTGACAAATCTATCATCAAATTCCTTATCATTTGTATAAATATACTAACAAATTTTTTCTTAATAATACAAATCTACCATCAAACTTTTTATTAGTTATATAAATGTATTATCGAAAATATACCATAAATATATTTATATTTGTAACTCTAGTTATACTCTAGTGTTATTTTTATCGCTTAATAAAATTAGATATTATTTTTGCACATTTTTTGATAATTTAGTGATATATTTATTAATTTAATCATTTAAAAATAATAATAGCTAAATAATTGTTTTTAAATTTAATAAATAAACACAAATTTTTTGTTTGTTTTACACATTGTTCATATACATATAATACAATACATCCGAAAATAGAAGTTGATTTGGGTAATGAATAATATTGCAAGCTTAATAATAGGATGGTTACGTGATTAGGAATTGGTATTTTAATGTTAGATAATTAAAGTTTTTATTATCATAAAAAAAATTGATAATTTTTAAAAAATAACCATAATTAATAAGACATGTTACATAGATGATTATTCTAACGATTAAATTATGGTTAATCAAAATCAAATACATAATATTATTATTATTATATATAAAAATATATTTTTAATAATAAAATATACAATAATTAGATATAATTTTATTTATTTTTATTTTTATATTTTTTATTTTACTTAGCAGTTAAATAGTTAAAAAAATAAAAATTAACATTAATAATTCACGTTAACATTTAATTTTTTTAAAATAAATATATTTTTAAATAAATATTAAAATTAAAAATTATGGTTAAAATATCAAAAAACTACAACTCATTCATAATGATAGTTTATACCTAAAACTGATACGAGATAATTATGTTATCATTTATTAGCATAATTGTCGTTGTCCATCTCGATAACTATTCATACATGTACCTATAGTTCATATATGATTATTATATTGAGTTTATTTATTTATATAATTTAAAAGTATAATTACTTAAGTTAAAAATTTTAAAAATTATAATTTTTAAGGATAATTTTTATTTGAAATTTTTTTAATTTAATTAATTATATTTTTAAATTATATAATGTTAAATTTGGGTTTAATTTCATCTCAAAACCCAAGTTAAAAACCTAGGTTGTGAGATAGAGAACTGTCCTTGTTTATATGCACATCGTGGACGCGATCCCCAGTCGATGTGGGACTTTAACACTCCCCCTCACATCAGTAAGGGTCTGTCCCCTTGAGATCGACGGGGATGTTGAGCTTATGGAACCCAAGTGGCAGAATGCATCACTCACCAGTGGCAAAACAACTACATCGACCGATAAAAACCTGGGTTTTGAGATGGAGTTAGGCCCAAATTTAACATGGTATCAGAGCAAGGTTATCGGTCGGTGACAGACCCTTGCCGATGTGAGGGGGAGTGTTAAAGTCTCACATCGACTGAGGATCGCGCCCACGCTGCGCATATAAACAAGGGTAGTCCTCCATCTCACAACCTGGGTTTTGAGATGGAGTTAGGCCTAAATTTAACATGGTATGAGAGCAAGGTTATCCGGTCGGTGCAGTTATTTCACCACTGGTGAGTGATGCATTCCGCCACTTGGGTTCCATAAACTCAACATCCCCGTCGGCCTCAAGGAGATAGACCCTTGCCGATGTGAGGGGGAATATTAAAGTCTCACATCGACTGGGGATCACACTCACGCTGCGCATATAAATAAAGACAGTCCTCCATCTCACAACCTGGATTTTGAGACGGAGTTAGACCCAAATTTAACATATAACTAAATAAATTTATCAAAGTATATAATTTATGAAATCTGCACGTAGTACTCTATCCATCCTCAAATTCCATCAAATGCAATAGCACGATGTCCTTGCTAGACTAGTGTTGAATTCAATTATATATAAAAACCACACAATTGCAACCGGCTCTCAATTAAAACCTGATACCTCTTATCATATTCCTATGCATGCTCATGCGTGATACAACACTTAACTTTATTTTTCAACAAAATTAAACCACCCCATTTGATACATGTAGAAATGATAATGAATCAATTATGAATTATATCTAATTTATTATTCAAAAAATTTAATTTGATATAATCTATTTTAATTAACGTAACAGTTTGTTCGAATCACTAGATAAAATCTCTAAATCAGATATTTGATCTAATACATTACATATTTTAGATTGATAAATTAAAAAATAATAAAATATTATATATTATATGAAAACAATTTCTTACTTATTTTATATAAATTATTGTAAATTAAAAAAATATAATTTATAATAAATATAAGAAAATAAATAATTATGAATATGATGATATTTTAATTCTTGTTTAAAAAAATTTTAATAATAAGAAGTAGATTTATGAAAATTTTAAGAGAGTGAAATTTTAAAAATAATTAATCATGTAAAAAATTTCAAATAAGTAGTTGAAAAATTAGAAAAATATGGTGAGAATGTATTATTCTTTTATTCAATTGGGATTAGTTTCCAAATTTTTGCTAATATTAGTGAAATGTAATTAGAAATAAACACGAAAAGAACGAAAAACGATTATATTAAAAACGATTATATTAATAACTATAATTATCTCATATTATTTTTGAATATATTTAAATAATAACAGTCAATTAAGAATCAATATCCATTTTTTTAATTTTTTTCTAACATCCACATTTTCAAGTCTCGAACCAAAAACTTTCACCTTATATCACATCGTTTTGGTTACAAGGACACTAATAAGTTTTTCAAGATTTAACCATGCATTTTATTTTTTAATATTTATTTAAAAATATATTTAGTTTAAAAAAAATTAAATACTAGCATAATTTTTACTTCACTTAATTATTTAAAAGATTGACATTAATTTTTATTTTTAATTATTTAACACATATTTTTAAGTAAAATAAAAAATATATAAAAATAAGAATAAATAAAATTCAATTTAATTATTCTAAATATTATGTTTTATTATTAAAGTGTATTTTTCTATGTAATTATATATATATAAAAATAATATTAATATATATTTGATTTTTATTAACTATAATTTTGATATTACAGTGATCATTTTCACCCCACGATATATTGTTTAAGGTTATTTTTAGAAAAAAGTCTAATTTTTACGAGTAACTATTATTCCAGTTATATAGAATTAAAATATCAATCTCTAAATGCAAGTTTCTTGCAAAGGAATTATTATATATATATATTAATTAATTTTACAATATATTTGAAGTTTATATGATACAATCATAAATATATAAATAATAAAAATTAACTATATTTATTAAGTTAATTATAACATGTATAATGAAAAATACAATACATATTATTAATTAAACTTCTTCACACGTTAAAAAAAATTATGTATCTATTAAAAAAATAAACTTTTAAACATTATAGATATTTTTTTTATTTAAAGTTTTTAGCTTAACATGGTTAAAAAAATGAGATATATTCGTAATAAGTACCACTAGATATCTTGATAAATAATAGGTGCCAAAATTTATAGAATATCAAAATCCGTCGTAAACCAAATAAATAAATTATCTAAGAGAAAACTCAGAGAATCGTAGCAGCTAACTCATTAGCTGGTCCCTCATTCGGTGCAAAGATAGAGGATATTTCAATGAAAATGAAATCCCTTAACATATATATCATATTTTTAAATATAAATTTTATTGTATATATATATATATATTATTACAATATATTAATTATTTATTTTGTTATCATCGAGAAAATTAAATTTTGTAGATTTTTTTGAAATTTTTATTTATTTTTCATAAAATTTATTTGATTTATTGGATATACTTGGACAGAATGTGGATCAACTTAGCAAGAGGTGCCAAAAACGATGTCTTGAAGCAACTCGCACACCCCAGCGTCAGTCGTACGACACCCAGCTCCCATAGCATGCCAAACGACGTGTCGTTTGGTCAGATCTTAGCGGTCGGAGATTAAGGACGCAATTCGAGGTATATTTCAAGTGGCATTACTTTTAACATATATATAGCAGTGCGATCGCAATTTTATTATACAAGTTTACTAGTTTACCCTTTAATTGTTTTAAATCACTTTTCATTTCAATTCCAAAATGTTCCCTCTGTTTTTTTCTCTATCGCTCTTGCTCTTTTCTTATATACTTAGTCCCTCCCTGTCCAAATGATCATCATCGACCCTATAGTAAATAATGGAGGGAAAATGTATTTATAAGTTATACAGAATCTTTGAAAAAATTGATAAATTTTATAAATTTATCGGCCATGATTGTGGAACTTTCGACAAGGTTATCAGAGATAATTATTAGACTTTCGATAATATTTATTATGTTATTATCGATCATAATTTTAATAAATTTTTTTATAATTTTTGTAAATTAATTTTGTTTCTAGGACATTTGATTCAGTAAGAGATGTACTGGTAAAGCTAGATTTATAACATTTATTAAACTATACATTTTGTAGGAGTTGCCTGCTATTTTTGTCCAATTATATCTTTTGTACGTCTATGTGCTTTAATGTCTTCAACTCAAGCCTTTGTCGTTAGAATCCCTCGCAGCCATTGTTCAACTCCCAATTCCTCTGTTCGACACACGGCTACAGTTTTATATTATCCCGAGCAAAATTCTCGCATTACAGCATGATTTGCATGTCCCATTAATCATAATCTTACTCTAAAAACTCAATTTTTCTAGTATAAATATTCAAGCGACGCCACGTAAAACACAAGCAATGGTAGAAATCCATAAAATAAAATAAAAATTATTTTGGAACATTCTTGAAGTATTTTTAAAAAATGATTTAAAAATAAGATTAAAAACTAATGTATCCGATTTATTTGACTTTATTTCTCAATAATCCGATTATTGTTTATTCACTCTCTTATATGTTAGCTTTATGTCTCATCGTAATTATGAACAATTTTAAGTAATTTAGTTAAGATTATATCACGATTTAATTAAAATTTTAATTTTTTAATGTAATTTTTTTTTAATATCAAAACATTTTTAAATTTTTAATTAAGTATAAAAATAATTTGATATTAGTTTTAATTATTATTAAATTACTAAATTAATATGAAATTATTAATTTTTATAATTAAAGTAATAAGTTATAATTTTTATTAAAATTAGAATTAAATAATTATATTAATAATTATCAATAATATCAATTTTATTTAATTTAGTTATTATTTTTTTTATCATAATACAGTTAAATATAATAATCGTAATTTTAAATTGTTCACGAGTTAAGTTTATTAAAAAAATGAGTTGTTAATCAATTATAAATTTAAGAAAAGAAAAAAATTTAAGTGAACTTAAATTCTTAAAACTCAAATTAAGAAAATAAAAATAAAGTCTAAAATTATATAATAAGTTTAAGAATTTAAAATTAAATTAATTAGATAAACTCAATTATAATACAGTGACGATGATAATAATTTAGTAATTACATATTTTTCTTATAGATCTTAAAAATCGTGTTTTATGTTATTTTATTATTATTATTATTTTATTTTTGATAAAAAAATATTTAAAGAACTTCATTTATTTTAGTTGTGATACTGAAAATTTTATTTTTTTGGATAATTAATAAATTTAATTTTATTAATCTTTTACGGAGTATGACCTTCGTTTTTATTATATTACTGTCCATGTAATTTTTTTAAAAAATAAAAATAAAATTAAATATTTAATAATTTATTTTAGATAATAATCTTCCTAGTAATGTTCCTTAATGTTAATAAATTTCTGTTCAAGTTATTATTTTATTTTTCTGTCAAAAGAGAGAACAATTCCTAATCAGGTTATTATTTATTTAGTTTTCAAAAGAGATAACAACTCCTATTTAGATAGCGCCAAGAAAAAAAAAATGCACCATCCTAATCAGTATCACGGTGAATAGAGTTACCGGACCTGGAATTAAGATAGAGAGGGGGGATCATATGCTTCAATTTTCAATGATATGATGTCACAAAGATATGACCGATCTGTTATATTAGCCGAAGGCATGGAGATCAGAGGAAAATGTATTCATATTTTATTCATTTTATTTTTATAAATAAATATATTAATTAATTATTTTTTAAAAAAATTATCAATGTTATTGTTATATTTTTAAATAATTTAATTATCTTTAAGAATTTTAATTTTAATGAATCAACATTTTGATGAAAAAATATGAATTTAATATAATTGAATCTTATTAGTATAAACAGTATAATATTTAAATTTTAAAATATCTTGAAAGTTAAAAAAATTTAAAAATAAAATTAACCAAACAAACTTAATATAAGTAAAGTTTACTAATGATAACGTATTAAAATATATTATTTTTAAAAAGATAATAAATATATTAATTTATAAATATAAAATAAAAGTGCAAATTTTTTACGAAAAATATCTAATGAAAAATTAACGCATAAGCGTCAAGATAAAAATATAATATTTTGTAGCTAAGCTATAGCCAGAATTACCTTTAAAGTTTTCGGACGGAACGTGTCTCTACTGACGAGGGAAACAACTTATAGCAGTTAATATTTAATGATAATATAAATTTATTTCGATAAAAATATATATTATTTTTATATTTATTTTAGCAGTTAAATAACAATATGATTAAATTAAATTATAACTTGTTAAAAAAGAAAAATAAAAAAAAACAACTTTATTTTTAGCTTCTAAGCAAGAAAAACGAGAATAAATAAATAATAATAATATTATAAATATGTAATAGAGGATTTAAATGTGTACCTAAAAGGTATGGAATGATTAGAATAAGTCTGCTTAATTATTACAAATGAAATGTTTAATTTTTAATTAATTATATAAATTAATGAATAAATTATTCATTATTTTGTAGTATAATATTTTAAAACAATAAAATTTAAATTTAATATATATTTAAAAAATGAGAGTATTAAATAAAAAATAAATAGATAAAATAATCTGTTCACAGTAGCCCCAAATAACAATTCAAATTAACGTATCATGTCCTAAATATCTCAACAATCCTTATTACTTTTGATTATGTTGGGAGCCCCAAACCCTAAATATTCCCTTGGGACGGTCCATGTCCCACTTGCTTAAATTAATCCAAATTAATCAGATTGATTAGTGTTAGGAGGGGTTGAATGAGGTGGCCATTTTGTACTATGCTGCTATCCTAGGCATTAATTTGAATTGTCCTCTGTTATGGAGCCCTTGTCATTTAATTTAATTACGTGTTCACACTCGCTGTTCCAGTAATAAAAATGTTATAACCTACGCATCTTATTATATATTTTATTTTAATAAATATATAAATTTATTTTTATTATTATAATAAGATTATATCAAAAATATTTATATAAAAAATTATAAATATATATTATCATATGTTTTTTATTTATTTTATTATCATATAAATATTGTATATCTTTTCATTATTTATTTACTTGAAGATTTTTTATATTGTTATTATAAAATATTTATTGCTCGTTTCATAATAAAAATAAAATATATTTTTTAAAATAATATGTAATATATTATTTAGATTCTTTTTTTATTTAAATTTCTCATTTTTTATACTAATATTAAAAGCGTTAGAAGTGATGTAATTATAAGAGATAAATTAAAAGTATTTTTAATATATATATATATATATTCAAATAAAATATCATAATTACACAAAATTGCATAAAACAGTACTTTTAGAATTTATATTAATAAAAAACACTTTAATAATATTAAATGACATTTGATTAGTTAAAATTTAACATTAAATGGTTTAAATTAACTAAAATTAACTTAAATGATTTTTAATTAAATAATATTTAAATTTGAAAATTTTGAACTCAATTTTTCTTTATAGTAATAATATATAAGTTTAATTATTTTTTTAGATAAATTTTAAGAAGTTTCTTTATTTAATTAGGCAAAGTTGCTTGATATTCTATTTTATAAGGCCAAACGTCTATCCAACTAAAATTATAGCCGGAGTATTTTCGTATAGTTAGACATGTGTACTAAAGTAGCGTCATTATATCGTAATTAATTAATATCAAGAAAATACTTAAAGGTTTTAAAAATTTATTCATGCCATTGCTGGCCACAACTATTGCATGCTGTACTTAAAGTAGCATAATAGCACTCCTCACGCTGCTCGTAATTCAAAACAATATATATACTGCTGCTTTTAAGGATTGTCTACTTATGAGTCTAAACTTTAAGCATAAATTTTATATATAATTGAACTGTATGTCATAAAATATATGTTATTATACGTATTATTAATAAGTTATTTTAAAATTAATTAAATTATTTATAATATGAGTTTTTTTTTACGCTAATTATGTTATTTATATGTTATAATAACATATAAATTTATACTTTTTTTTGTATTTATATTTTTTATATTACATCATTGGTTATAGTTATTTTAAAATTTTAAAAAAGTATGTCGTTTATTTTTACATATTAATATTGTGTGGTATAATTAATATAAAAAGTGTGAAACAAAAATATATATAAATCAGTATTATAATTATTATTGGCTAGCTTTGCCTTATGCCTAAATACGAGGCTTTTCCCTCTGAAAGTTTAATGCTCTTCAATTTTTGAAGGACAATTACTAAAGTAATGTTGAAATAATTAGTTGATTTATTATAGCCAGCAAAGCCAAACAAATGAAAAAGAATATTAAAGTAGATCACACTACTATAGACAAATAGATTACAGATGATATATAGCGGGTCCTTATAAGAGACTACAAGTCTTAAGTCATAATGCTTAATGAATTTTTCAAAGCATGCACTTATTAGTCAACTTTAACTGTGAGTGGGTAATCTAGTCCACTTAAATAAAAAGAAAAAATATATATTTATAATAATTTAATAATAAATTATAAATTATGTTACGTATTATTATTATTATTATTATTATAAATATAATAAAATTTATATAATTATATTTAATTAAAAATTATTAAATCGATAATAATTATAATATATAAAAATAATAAAATAAAAATATACAAACATCATTAATTTACACGATGATATGATATGATTAGGTAAGTCTAAATAAATACAATAATAATGTAAGAAACTTCTAATAATTAAATAAACGAAAAAAATATAGCAATATAGAAAGCACTTTGGATCTTTTATATATTGAAGGTCTACACGAAAGAGAAAGAATTAGCAGTTGAGTTTGGGTGGTTAAACTGCAGCTAGCTAGAGGAAGCATCCAAAGGGATCGCATTGATCCCAACTTTCTCATAATTAAGCAGTACGTAGTAGCTATAATTAAATACCCTTCCGATTAATTATGGTTATATATGGATCATGCTATCCCTTTGGATTCCTCCTTTGGTAGCTTCTATATACAGATATGAATCGAATTAATATGGATTGCCAATCCAATTGATGAAGTCGTTTCAAATAATCCAGTACTGGATAACGTTTAGTACGAGCGTACAACATACTCTATATTTTCCTTCCCCTTTGATGGCAATTAAGTAAGTCTGTACTTCTGCCAACTTCATTCACAGTTATTTTTTTTTACCATGTATTTTCATAATATGGAGTGAAATTTACATTTATCAGTACCATACTATTTTAAACTTTAATTAATATTTTTAAATGAATCTTATCTATTAAAATTTATTTGAGAAAAACAAATAAGTATCCAAAACATGATCGATGGTATGAGATAAAGATACATCTGTGCAAGTTTGAATTTTCCAAATTGATTTAATCAATTTACTAATGTTTGATATACATTTTGGTTTCTAATATCTAATTCTTTAGTTTTTGAATTAAAATTTTAATTTCAAATTTTTTTTTGAGAAAAATAAAAATGGTTTAATATCTAATTATAGTTTCAATTTTAAAAAATAAAAATTAAAAAAATTAGATATTGATGTGGAAATTGAAAATTAGATATTAATTGTTTAATAACTAATTTTTAATTTTTAACTTTATAATATTTGAAATTAAATTTAAACTTTTTATTTTTGATAAATTTTCATTAAATTTTGACCTTTTGATTATTTAAAGTAAAGTTGAGTATAATTTTTTGATTATTTAAAGTAAAGTCGAGTATAATTGAGTATGGATGAATTATTAATTTTTAGTATCAAAAAATAAATAAAAAATATAAATTTAATTTTAAAACTAATTTCTTCTTTTTTTTAATTTCAAAATTTTCTCAAATTTTTAAAATGTTTTACAAAATTTAGAAAATAAATTATCGAATGTATCTAATTTTAAATTTTTTAAAATTTAAAAATTAAAATTAAAAATTAAGATGATTATCTAGTTAACGATATAAAATTTTCTTCTTAAGGATTTCTTATTCTTTCTTTCTTAATGAATTATTTTTTTTCAATAACCAAAGACCGAAATTTCATGTCGACTCATTGTGTTGGATATGGTATTGTAGTCTATGTAGAGAGCTAAAGCGCCTGTTTGATGCTACTAAGGATTTCAAGATATATAGGTGGTTTAAAATAAAATTATTTGATTAAAAGTAAATTTAAAATAAATAATTAGATATACGAGATAAAAGTGTTAAAAATGATCTTAAGTCACACTTTGATGATTATTTTAAGATATAAATTTGAATTTAAAATTATTTTTCTTAAAAATAAGTATTACTTATTACTCATAAAAGTATAATTATTATTTCTCAAATTTTTGAAAACAATTCTTATTGAAATTGTTAAATAATCTTGAAAGTAATTTGATCTATTTAAAAGCATTTTTAATTAAAATGAGAAATAATTTCGATATATGACACTTCTTTTAATAGGAGGTAAAAATGTTTCAATAGCCAATAACAAATATGTAATTATTTTTTGTTTAATTATCAATTTAAATGTAGAGCATAACTTATTTCTTAAAGAGTTTTATTTTTAATTTCATCTAAAGTATTAAATATATGTTTGAGAAAAGTCACCATAATCATTTAATATTATAGCTTAGACGTAGCAAATTTTTTTTATATTTTCTTGCTTTTTAGAAAATATTAAAGAAAACAAAATTAATTATAGAACCTTTTTTTTAATTAAATTCATGAATTACATGTAATTAACTAATAATATCATATTATAAATTTTATTAAAATTTAACCTTTTGTTTTTCTATAGTCCATTTAAAAAATTTATTTTATATTATAAAACATTAATGATCACTTATAAAATTTAATTTGTAGGACTTCTACGACTATTTTTGTTTTTGTTCTTTAACACGATAAAGCATACGTTTACAAATGTATTAAATATATATCTATTTTTTATAATATTATAAACATATATTTAATATATAATGATTATTTTTATAATATAAATAATTTTTTTAATTTTTATATTTATGAAGATATATTTATATCAAAAAGTTAATTTAAAAACGTATGTTTAAGACACGTTCAAAACGTAAAATTATGAGCGTGTTATTTTTTATTAAAGGGATGATTAATCATTAAACTAATTAAATAAATGGTTTATATACTAAACAAAGCCTTGCATTTCACGAATATGAATTTAATTACGTAAAAAAGTATACTTAATACATTTTTTTGCTGATAAAAAATATAAGAATCCTGTGCACTCAAGCGATCTATTTTGAGCATCTTTCAGTTATGGGTGTGAATCACGTTCGTGTGAACATTGTTGTCATTGAGAGCTTTATGATTTTAATAGTTAGTAGTGATAATGAGTACAAGGTATGTGATCCTGATAAATTTCTATAGGCAAAGGTTAAGATGGGAAAGATAAGTATATTGGTTTTAGTTTTGTCTTGATTAATACTGATTTTTGTTGCAAAGGTTAAGATGGGAAAGATAAGTATATTGGTTTTAGTTTTGTCTTGATTAATACTGATTTTTGTTAAGATGAATCTCTTGTGTAACCATAACTTTTGGTTGGATAATTAGGTATTAATTGTGATATATTTGTTGGTTTTCATATTTAATGATAATACTTTTATTAATTTTTACTTTGAAACTTTTGAAAATTATTTATTTATACTTATACCATGTTTGATTACGGTCGAGAGTTTTATGAATTTTTTTCAAGATTGTTACTAGTTCTTACCGCTATAAATCTTGCTTTTGGAATGTTTAGGTGACTATGATAATTATTGATTGTTAAGTATTTTTATCCCACATCAATTAGGAATAAAGCAACAAAATTGTTTATAATTTTGAGCAATACTTAACTTAATGAGATCTTATTGGGTTAAGTTAGACCTGAGTTTCTAATATGGTATCAAAATTGAGCCTAGTCTCTATGTGTTTGGACTTAATTGGGCTCTACCACAATCTCACCGTGACGCTAATGTCTACCTTTGTCTGCCGGGTAGAGGGAGTCTGTTAAGTATCCTTGTCCCACATCGACTAGGAACAAAGCAGCAAAGCTACTTATAAGCTTGGGCAACTCTTAACTTAATGAGATCTTATTAGGTTAAATTAAGTCTGAGTTTCTAACATGGTATCAAAGTTGTGCCTAGTCTTTATGTGCTTGGACCTAATTGGGCTTTATCACAGTCTCACCGTGGTGCTAATGTTTACCTTTGTCTGCCGTGTGGAGGGAGGCTGTTAAGTATCCTTGTCCCACATCGACTAGGAACAAAGCAGCAAAGTTGCTTATAAGCTTAGATAACCCTTAAATTAATGAGATCTTATTGGATTGAGTTAGACTTGAGTTTCTAATATGGTATCAGAGCTGGGCATAGTCTCTACATGCTTGGACCTAATTGGGCTCTACCACATTCTCACCGTGGTGTTAATGTCCACCTTTGTCCGCCGTGTGAAGAGAAGCTGTTAAGTATCCTTATCTCATATCGACTAGGAACAAAACAACAATGTTGTTTATAAATTTGGACAACTCTTAACTTAATAAGATCTTATTAAGTTGAATTAAGTCTGACTTTCTAACACTAATGATGAAGCTTTATTGGTTTTTTGTTTTAGTTTGTTATTTATTTTTTTGTTTTTTTATTATATTTTATGAATATGAATTTGTCATATTTTGATTTTTGTTTAATGGAAGTTGTATTGCTGATGATATTGACGAGACTCATTCTGTAACTTTCAAAAAAATCATATTTGATTCTTAAAATAAAAATATAAAATAAATAATTATACAAATTTATAAAAAAATAAAATATTCTAACTTGTCTTTTAAAGAAAAGAATATGTATTTTTATTATTATTCAAATATTTTATATTATAATTTAAATTAATAATCAAATCAAAAATAAAAATATTTTAAATTATTATAGTATAACTATCCACCAAACATAATTCTTGAAAATTTGGGTGTAGTAAAGGAACAGAAAACTGAAAGTAAAAAAGCTAAGCGCCTATCTCAGCTACAATAGCATACAAGTAAAAACTAACATCAAGAAGCCAAATGCGTTATCCTTCCAAAATAATATATTATAAAAGTGAAATGCTTTCAGGTAGACCACTATTCCTCCTCCATGATTCTTGCAATCATTTAGAAATAATAAAAGAACTAAATTCAACAACTCGACCAAATACAATACAAGTCTACATTATAAAATATCCTTTTCACTTTCCACTTACCAAAGCAATCTATTTCATCATTACTTTGAGAAGTACCGAGGAAATTAATACATTTATGATTGTGATTGTCTACCCATTGCCGTCGGCATCTGTCCTATAATTCTCTTATCTTATCCCACGATGAGTGGGCTTTTATTTTTTCATACATCAATTTTTTTCATCCTTAACCAGGCCATCCCAATAACATCAGAATTATCTATGTAGTTAAAGAATAGTGTTATATAAATAAAAAAACTTCACATTTTTTTAAATGTAAAGTTAAAGATATAAGATAATAAAATAATTATAAAATTGTTTATTAAAAAAATATCAATTAAATTATACCATTTAATTAAATATAAGTATGTATTAACTTGTAATAAAAAACATTTTTGATAGTTAAAACTATTACTTGCTTTTAATTACTAGCTAGATTATGATTTTCTCACTGGTTGAAGGGATCAGTCTTGGTGCTTCTATTTTATTGATGTTGAACAACCATTCAATTACCAAGGTATTCTTAGAAAGATAATTATATGATATCCTCTTTAATCCATGAAATTATTATAAATTATGTATAGTGTGTAAGTAACGTATCAAACTCTTTTATACACAAATATGTATGTGTAACCTAACAGTACTCAAAAGGTGAAAACTAGTCGTATATGTCATTACGATTGCATCTTTGAGAACACCCCTCCAACATCAACACCAAATCAACAATAGAACTTTGTTCTGATAACGCTAATTTAACTAGAAAATAACAATATTGATGAAATAAACTCCCAAAGTTGGGTATAGAAATGAATCTCACCTCATTTGGCATCATCCAGATACTAATTTTACAACAATACAGAAGAGGTTGAGTAGAATGAAAGGAACCCTCAAGAACTGGATTGCATAGATAAGAACCTATATGTTGCCCTTTGAATGACTTAGTCTTGCCAGCAGAGAATTCTGAGAGGCTTCATCCCCTAGGTGCAAGGAAGCCTTCCTCATTTAATATTGCAAGTGCATTTGCAAGAAGTAGCTAGGCATCCCTCCAATAGTGTCCACATACCCATTTACCTGCAGCACAAACAGTTTGTTTCGTACAATTTTCAAATGAATAAGGATATAGAGCGCCATAATTCATATTATATGTTTTCACAATAGGCATTAGGTAGCCCCCATAACCTAAAAACATGTGCTAATTAAGAATGTTCATGTGAAAGATATGCGGCACCTAAATAACTAAGAATGCGTTTGAGAAATTCGCACACAAAAGATAGGATGAGCCTCAAATTCATATACCTAAGAAATAAATTTGAATCAATTGATGGTTATCTTTCCTTTTTTTCAAAGGAGAGATTTGATGATATCTAAGAAGTAACATTATAAATAAATAAAACATTATTTAAAATATATTTAATATTATTAGTTAGAGTTGTCAAATGAATTGAATAGATTCATCTTTCAAATCAATTTAAATGATTGTTAAGCAGTTCACCTTATTTAAGTAACTCATAGGTTATCTTATTTATATTTTTAAAAAATAAAATTAAAAATATATAAAAAATAAAAATGTTAACATCTTTAAAACTTATAACAATAAAAATAACATCTCTAATAATAACTCATATTTTTATCTATTCAATTAAAATATGTTATTTTCTTATTATAAGATTTTAGCTTCATTTTTCATATGTTAGTACATTTCTTTTTATTTTTCATAATTATTTGTCGTTATTTTATCGATTCATGAGAGATGTAAATTTTTTTTTTTTATAAATAAAAGCGTCTAATTTTTATTTTTGTTTTTTAAAATGAGAAAAAAAAGAATGTAATATTTTTTCAGTAAAAAATTTATAATATTAAGATTTATAAAAATATAAAATTTATATTTTATTTTTTTAATTAAATATACATAATAATAATAATTAATAAATCAATCTTTATGATTGAAATTTAGGTAGATTAAACCAATGTCTTGGTTTCATAAATTTAACTAAGGTTATTTCAGTTTAAAAAAACAAAAATTAACTTTTCTTAGTTTAATTTTGATTTTAAATTTGAAAATGACACTGAATCTAATTATAATATATATATTATTAATACATATATTAATTTTTAATTTTATATATTTATAATAATTTAACTTTACAGATTTTTATATTCTTATTTTATTAATTTATTTTAATAAATAATTAATATAGCTAATAAATTACATTATCATTTTCTTAATATATTTTTTAGAGATTGTCTTGTACAGGTGATATGATTCTCTATATTTAATACTTTGTATTTAAGTTCGACTCACCTTCCTACAATATTTTCATTATTTGATAAAGAAATGGAAGATTTTAGTGTTTTTTAAATAAATTTTATTTCACATTTTAGATATAATTTAAATTTATTTTAAAATTAATAAGACTAAATTACAATTGAATCTATCAAACTAACATTAAAAAATTTGATATAATGTTATATAATGGATATTTCATAATTTAACTCTCATTAATAAATAATATTATATTGATTAGATTAATTTTATTTTAAAATAATAATATTAAATAATTCTACAATAATTAAAGATAATAATAGTTATATATATATATGTTCACACTTTATAGGTTAGGTTAGTTAATTTTATATTACAAAATACAAATGAAGTATATAATTAACCATCATAATATTTAGGGATTTGTTATTGATATAGATGATATAACTATCTATTACACCCATATGGAAACAAATTTAAATATCATATGTATAATATTTTATTTATTTAATAAAAAAATAAATTTTAATACCCTTTAAAAAATAGATAAAATTATCCATATATTTGTGAGTAATGACTAATGATTATTATATTTCTTAACTCTTTACTCATCATGTAATTTATTTATAAGTATTATTTTTTTTATAAAAATAAAATAATATTTTAATTAAAATATAATTTAATAGTTATTATTAATATTATAATAACTTTTTTGCAATGATCATGTTTATGATTAGTGTGTATATATATACACACAAATATAAGGTTAAAATATATTATATGTTTCTCAACTTTAACTTGATTCACATAAATTCTTAAAAATTTAAAATGTATAGTTTTATTCTCAAATTTTTAAAATTTCATAAATATGTTATACAAATTTGAATAATAAATATGTAATTTAGTATACAAGTTAAGAACTATGTGTAAAGTTTTAAAATTTTTGAAGATCAACTTATATGTTTTGAAAATTAAAAGTATATGTAGAGGTAGGTGCGATTTGATTTTTATGGTTTTTTCTTAAAATATTAATTGAACTGTCTTATATTAAGTTTCAAAATTAAAACTCAAAATCGAACTAAAAAATGTCAATTAAAAAATATAAAAACAATTTATTTATGTCATTTTTATAAGTTCAATTTTTAAGTTAAACATATTTTTTATTATAATAAAAGGTAAATTATTTTACTTTATGTTAAGTTAATAAATAAAATTTATTATTTAATCAATAATTTAAATAAATATATATACGTATATATTTATATTTTAAACTATAATTATATATCAATTTTCAAATAGATAAGAATTTTTACAAATGAAAAAATTATTGTTAATTCAAGAATATAAAAAAATTTAATTTTTTAATTAATTATAGTAATTTTTAAATGAACATAAGATAATAATAATATAAGCTATTTTATATTCTCAATTAACATAAACATTTAACTAAAATTAATGATTATAAACATATAAATACATATAAAATATGTTAAAATTAGTAATTTTATGTTTTATAATCGTATGATATATATACATACAAGTTAATAAAAGATATTTTTTCTTTTTAAAAAAAGTTCATACCTATAAAAAAATACCTGTATTTTGAGTTAAAAAATATTATACATGCATAATAATTTTATAATATAATAATAAATTAAAATAATTTCTTTGTCACTAATTTTGTACTAAATATGTATATTGTTATTATTTTCATAATGAAATAACATATAATAAAAATAACTATCCATTATATTTAATTTATATATTTTTATAATTTATTGAAACATTAAGATTTTTGATGAATGATCAGTATAAATAAAAAAAATTATATAATTAAATCTAAGTATATAAATTAAATATTTAATAATAAAAATATTAATTATAAAACACATAAATACTAATTAATGTAGTATGTTTTATTTATAACCATGAAAAAAATCACCCTAATATTGAATTATATTATTATGAAAAATCAAATAATATATATATATATATATATTATTACCGTATTTTTAATAATTTATTTTTTAAAATTAAATGAATCATATACAAATTTATATATTTTTATATTTTTATCATATCCATTTATAGAATTTTTTTGACTTTTTTATATATGAATAAACATATTATATTCACAGTTATGTTTATCCCAATAATATTATCTTATATCTTATTATGATATATGTGTTATAAATTTATAAAATCGTAAAAAAAATATAAATATATATTAGTAATATATAATTTGATTTGATTTAATCTAAAGTTTAAAATCTTAATTTAACGAATTCAAGTTAGTATTTATATTACTAAATCAAGATTTTAACGAATTCAAGTTAGTATTTATATTACTAAATCAAAATTAACCTATTTAAACATATAAACATTCTCAGTTGTATATATTGATATTCTAGATTATTATTTACACCATTATGTCTATGTGAAGTTGATGAAAGTTTGCATTAATAAGTGATCAAACAACGTACAAAAGTGGCGTATCGTTTTTGTTTTATTAACGGACAACGGAGTACGGCGTCGACATGAACCGGACTGGACTAATTAGTAACAAGTTGGCTTATTTAAATAAATAAAAAAATACAGAATTAGTTTGTTCTTCTTTTCTCTTCTCTGGCGAGAGCAATTGCAGGCTCTACAAACCAGTGGTTCGATCGGTCTGAAATTTCACTACAATTTCTCTAATACCTTTAACTATCGAAATCCCCACCTTGAGAGAGAAGGATTTGGGGCGAATTTGGACTAGGTGCAATTGCCGCTACGATCGTCAGAATGTCCAAAGTTAGGGACCGAACTGAAGATTTCAAAGATGCCGCGAGGCAAACAGCTCTCTCTTTGGGATTCAGTGAGGTTTTTTTGTTTTCTTCTTTTCCTCTCTCTCGCTCTCTGATTTATAAGTTTTTTTTTTGCGATTTAATAATATATATTGATACGAGTTGCTCTGTGGCAGTCAAAAATAGCAGCCATTTTGGCGAATTTCATAATCCACAAGCCTCGCCCAAGATCGCCATTCACCAGAGCCGCACTCAAAACGGTATGCGAAACACTGCCTTATTAGCTTCCATTTTTCATTTTTTTAATTAAATTTATCTGTGATAAATTTAATCTTGCTGATCGTTAAGTAGCTTGAAAGCATCGGAGCTCTAGAGAAATTTATGTTAAAACATCGTAAGGATTATGTGGATTTGCATCGTACTACTGAACAGGAACGAGATAGCATTGAATATGAAGTAAGTTCATACTTCTTCTTTGCTTCTTTTATATAGTTTAGTTTAATTTAATTTAGGGACGTCATGGATTTCTTGTTCCACTTTTAACGATGCTGAAATGGCACAGTTCGAATCCTTTCCTTACGAACTGAATGCTTTGATGACCAGAGTACAAAGTTGATCCTTCACCTTTTCATTTTCGATGCATTTAGTCTTGAAGCTTTTAATTTAATTTCTACCAATTTAGTGCATGACCTTAATAAATTTCGACCAATTTAGTCCTTGACCTTTCAATTTTTGAGCAATTTAATTATCGCCAAATTGTTTGCCATTAGTTGAAATTTTGAAAAGATTATGGACTAAATTGGTTAAATTAAAAGATTTTGGATTACATTTGTCAAATTTATACAGGTTATCTTCTACATTGGTCGTACTAAAAGATTTAGGATTAAATTGGTTGAAAGTTAAAAGGCTAAGGACTTCGTTTTGATTTATAATTTTTATGGTATAGGAGGAAACCCTGCAGAAATATCAATTTTAGGTTATCATAATTGCTCATGGAAATAACTTCTTTTTGAAATTATGACAGCTGCATCTGTTGAATATTGGCTCTAAAAGTAACAAATTAGTGGCATAATTTAGGGAAATTAGTGGCCTAATTTGTGGCTTAATTTGTGACATGATTTAAGGAAATTAGTGGCATAATTTAAGGAAATTAGTGGCCTAATTTAAGGCTTAAATTATGGCACAATTTAGGGAAAGGGAGTCTTGTTTCATCTATAAATAGGGAAGAGTTCATGCATTGAAAAAACAAGGCAAAAATCAGAAAAATCAAAGAGAGCATAAGCAAACTCAAAGAGAGAAAATACTTGTGAGTTTGAGAGTTTTCTATAAATTTGGGAAACAGAAGATATTATTAGTAAGGAATGTATGTGATGTCTCGTATATTTCCTACTCGAGTTCAAATTATATCCGTTTGCCTCGAGTGGACTGGCGAATTGTAGAACCACGTAAATTAACGTGTTCATTTTATCGCTTTGATATATTAAATGCAGCCATTTATTGCTTCCGCCTGACAAATTGGTATCGAGCCAAATATAGCTGATATATATCAAATCGAAGCTCTCGACGAGGCGAACCTACAACGTGAAAGAATCGCTCAAATCGGAAGTCGCCTTGAAGCTTAGTGTTCTTAAGCCGACTTGAGTCAACTCAGCTGGGACCGAGTCAACTTCGATCCACTAGTGATATTTGGATTGAGTTGGTCCGTTTTTCATCCGTTTTTAATTTGAGTTGGATCTATTCCTAGGCCCAATTGGACCATTAGGATTCAATGCGGACTCAGTTTTTCAAATAAGGTATAAAATTTGGAAAAAAACTTGTTTTAAGTTGTGAAAATTAAAATTTCGTTATCTCGCTTGTATATGGGCCGATAAAGAGAGATCGAAGAAGGTGAACAAGTGACCTTAGAATTTGTCAAACGAGTTTGCTCTACTCGAAGAACTATGTTGTCTAATGCAAAGTTCGAGGTGGAGAAATTGACGGCGCTGATAACTTCGTGTGGCAATGTGAAGTATTAGATCTATTGTTTGAGAAGGATCTAATATAGCCTTGGAGACCAGGCCAGGAGATTATTCAAATGAAGATGGAATTATGTCAGCAAACCGAGCTTGTGGCACTGATTATTGTGCTTTAGGAAAAGATCAAGTAATCTTGTAATGTCGTGAAAAGAGAATGTGTTTGCGATTCAAGAAAAACTAGAGGACAAATACGTAGCAGCGAAAAGTATTGAGGAAACAGGAACTCTTGAAGAAGAAACTTTTCCGTTTCGGTCTGAGAAAGGTACCACTATGATTGAGCAACTTAGATAATTTCAATAAAATTTTGGCGATCTACAAAATTTAGATGTTGAAATTATCGATGAAGATAAAGCTTTGTTGTTCTTTGAATTCATTACCTGAGAGCTATGAGCATTTAACCTGAACCCGTTATATGGAAAAGATGAGGTTAGGATTCGTAGATGTTTCAAATGCTTTGGTAAATAATGAGTATCGGAAGAAGGATCAACGTGATCACGAGACTAATATCAGCATTGACGGCGAGGTAGGGACGAACAGTGACAAAAATCGGCGGATCGAAATAATAGGGGCGATCTAGATCAAAGTCGAGAGATTCATCAGGAAGACGTCTGCCAGAAGGATGAGTGTGCCTATTGTCACCAGAAAAGGGCATTGGAAGAAAGATTGCCCCAAACAAGGACAAGTCGATGCAAATGTTGCGATAGATGAAGATGAAGAATCGCCTTTCTTCGGTTTCATCGTCAAAAACCTACTCGGATAAGTGGATCCTTGACGGATGTTCTTATCACGTATGTGTCCAACAGACATTGGTTTTCAAGTTTTGAAAGAGCTCGATGGAGGAGTTGTGCTTATGAGCGGCAACGATGCTGTCGAACAAAAGGGATCGGAACAATACGACTAAAGATGCGATGGTACAATCGGACGACTTACAAATGTAAGGTATATTCTACGACCTAAAGAAAAACCTTATTTCTTTAGGTGTTCTAGGGTCCCGATGGTTCTGAGGTAACATTGGAAAATGGAGTCTTGAAAGTTGTACGAGGTGCATTTGTAGCGATGAAGGGTACTCGGAAGGCGAACTTGTATTTTCTAGATCTGGGAGTACGATTCACAGGAAGAAGCGGTACATCTCGAGTAGTTCGAAGAAAAGACAAATGATTCTTCACGCGTGGCACATTGTACTGCTAGAGCGTATCGGTGAAAAACTTTGCAAGGCTTAATGAAGCAAGGTCTTTTAAAAGGTGCCAAGACCGAAAAGTTTGATTTCTGCGAACATTGTGTAATGGGAAAACAAACAAGAGTCAAGTTCGGCACCTTTGCCGTTCATCGTACTTAAGGGATCTCTGATTATATTCACACGGATGTCACGGGACCTTGAAAAAGAATGCTTCACTTGGAAGTGTAAACGCCGGTTTGTGACTTTTATTGATGATTTTTCTAGATATGTCTTGGATATACACTTTATGAGTCACGAAGATGAAGTTACGGATATCTTTCTTAAATGGAAGAAAATGATCGAGACTCGTACGGTAGGAAAATTAAAAGGCTTAGAATACGATAATGGTGGCGAGTACAAATCCGAGATCCGCCTTTAAAGTTTGTCAAGATGAAGGGATAATCGAGACATTTTTCGGTTCCTCGTACACCACAATGAGAATGGAGTTGCGGAAACGAATGAATCGAACTTTGGTTGAGAAAGTTCGATGTATGCTATCTCGATCAAAATTGAAGCGAGCATTTTGGTGAGGCTTTGTCATATGCAACTCATATAGTCGACAGACTTCCTACTTGCATTAGATGGAAAAACTCTAAAGAGGTATGGTGACAACACTAACTGTCGATTATGATTCATTGCGAATATTTGGATGTCAGTATTTTCATGTTAGTGAATCAAAGCTTGGATCTGAAGCGAAAGAAAATTTGTTTTCTTGGGCTTTAAGGAAGGAGTTAAAGGATTTCGACTTTGGTGTGGTGAATCGAAGATCGTCTTAAGTAGAGATGTTACATTCGACGAGTCTGTTATCTTTGAGACAGGACAAATTCGGAGAAAGAGAATGAAAGTCCAAATACTCTTTCTAAGGTGATGCTTGAGACTCAGGAAGATCCGAGGAAAAGATTGCGCAGGTGCGATCGTGGTGAAAGATGAAATTGATGATCGAAGAGATCTCGGTTGAGGGTGGAGGTTCTCTCACCATCACCATCCAATCAATGACGGAATCTGTTGCCACTACTCGGCCGAGAAGGGAGATTAGAAAGCCTACCGGATACAGATTGTGGTAGCATTCGCCTTCCGCAGTGATGATGATGTCCAGTGCACAGGAAAGGCCGTGCGAGAAGTTGATAGTATGAAGTGGAAGATGGCAATGGATGAAGAGATGAAGTCTCTCTACCGAGATCGACTTGGGAGTTGGTTGAACTTCCCAAAGGAAAGAAAACTATTGGTTGCAAATGGGTCTATGCCAAGAAGGAAGGTGTTCTGGTAAAGACTGAACATCGAGATACAAAGCCGACCGGTAGCAAAGGCTATGCTCGGAAAGAAGGAATAGCTACAATGAGGTATTCTCACTTTGTTGTTAAGCATTCATCTATTCGGATACTATTGGCTTTGGTATACAGGTTTGATCTCGAGTTAGGCTCAACTCGATGTCAAAACGACTTTTCTCCATTGGTACTTTGAACGAAGAAATCTACATGTCTCAACGGATGGCTTCAAAATTCCAGGACGAGAGAGGTGGGCTTATAATTTGAGCAAGTCAATTTACGGTTTGGAAAGCAATCACGCAATGATATGGCGCTTTGATAGCTTCGTTAGAGAAGCGTATACACACGCTTGATCAGATTTGATCACTTGTGTATACTTCGAAACTCGAAGACGGTACCTTTCATTTATTTGCTCTTATATGTTGATGATATGTTGATTGCATCTAAGAGCAAGGTGGAGATCGACAGTTGAAGGCTCACATTGAGTTCAATTTGAAATGAAAGATCTTGGAGAAGCTAAGAAAATTCTTGGGATGGAAATCACAAGAGATAGAAATTGCAAAGCAATCTGCTGTGACTCGATTCAGAAGAAAGTACTACAAAGGTTTGACATTGATGAAAAAACCAAACCGGTAAATTACAAACACTCCTACGCTTTCAATTGAGTGCATTGATGTCACCTAGCACCACCGATGAGGAAGAAGCAAATGGAACGTGTTCCCGTATGCAAATGTTGTTGGTGCTGTGATCTATGTACAATGGACTTGCCTTAGACACGATATTTCTCACTTTGTTAGTATGGTGAGTCGGTCATACGCATTAATCCCGGGTAAGAAAGGACACCGTGAAGCGGTGAAGTGGATTCTACGGTACATCTACGGTAGTCTTGTGGATATTGGTTTGAAGTTTGAAAGAGACGAAGGCAAAACAACTAGTTGGATATGTGGATTCGACTATCTTTGGAGATCTGGATAAACGTCGATCTATTTGGTTATGTGTGTGATAGCGGGAGGACAGGTTTGTTGGAGATCAACATTGCAGGTCAGCGTAGCTTTGTCTACTACGAGAGTATATGGTATGTGAAGCATTCAAAAGAAGCTATATGGCTTCACCGGGTTGACTAAGGATTTGGGTATTGTTCGACGTGGAGGTTTTCTGCGACTGAGTGCCATTTGTTTGGCAAAGAACCAAGTTCATCGTGGTCGCAAGCACATCGATGTTCGATTTCATTTTGTTCGAGAAATCGTCGATGAAGGAAATGTTATACTCGAGAAAGTCGGAGCTGAGATAACCCATGAGATATGCTTACAAAAGGTGGTTACGGGGATCAAGTTTCAACACTTGAACTTGATCCAACATCTCTCGAGCTTAGGCGCCTAAAGGCGTTGGAGAAACGGCGTCATGAACTTTTTCGCCAAGGTGGAGATTGTTGAATATTGGCTCTAAAAGTAACAAATTAGTGGCATAATTTAGGGAAATTAGTGGCCTAATTTGTGGCTTTTTTAGCATGGCGTGATTTAAGGAAATTAGTGGCATAATTTAAGGAAATTAGTGGCCTAATTTAAGGCTTAAATTATGGCACAATTTAGGGAAAGGGAGTCTTGCTTCATCTATAAATAGGGAAGAGTTCATGCATTGAAAAAACAAGGCAAAAATCAGAAAAATCAAAGAGAGCATAAGCAAACTCAAAGAGAGAAAATACTTGTGAGTTTGAGAGTTTTCTATAAATTTGGGGAAACACTTGAGAGATATTATTAGTAAGGAAATCTGTATCTGTATTCTGTATATTTCCTACTCAGTTCAAATTATATCTGCTGCCTCCCGTGGACCTAGGCGAATTGCCGAACCACGTAAATTCTGCGTGTTCATTTTATCGCTTTGATATATTCATACACCGCTATTTATTGCTTCCGCCCACAACAGCATCTATTAGAGCATATTTCCATTATTTCCTTTTGATTTTGAAGTTGGTACACCAGGAAATAGTTGATGGGGTTTTCCTCGTCTTTTGCTTATAAACACTAATATAACTGATTTGGATATTTCTATGCGACTAGATTTATTCTATGTGCATATAGTGATTGAGGATGCATGATTCTAAAAATGTGTTTGCTTACTTTCTACTAAATCTATTATATGCAGGTTAGTGCTTTTATAAAAGCGTGCCAAGAACAAATTGATATTCTTAAAAACAGTATAAATGATGAAGAGGCAAATTCAAGAGGCTGGCTTGGTATGATAGCTGACAAATCTAATGCTGATACTGTAGCACATAAGCATGGAGTGGTACGGGTTGTTTTGTTTAAAAATCAATTTTTATAAATTATTCTGTTTCTTTACCCTCATATATATATATATATATATAGCATTCCATGATAAAAAAAAGCATTGTGCTAACCTAGTAACAACATTCTGTTAGATGTTGAAAATTTTGTTGTGATCATATTTATCGTTACCAGATTATTGGGTAGATGTGATTCTCGAACCAATTTTTATTTGGAAATTTTAGATTCTTAGATGTTGAAACTTTTTTCACAATGTGTAACAATAAATTTTATGTTGCTTTCTCTTCTGCTAATTTGCTGCAGGTTTTGAGTTTAAGCGAGAGACTTCATTCAGTTACAACACAGTTTGATCAGCTAAGAGCAATACGCTTTCAAGAAAAGATTAATAGGGTCATGCCCAGAAGGAAATTAAACAAAAGGACCAAATCAAGCTCACTAGATACTTTGAAACCAAACAACTCAGAGCCTAGGGAATCTGATCAAATTGAACCAGAGCCTCTAAAAGTCCAGCAACAACTCTTGGATGATGAAACGCGTGCCCTCCAGGTTATGAGAGTCAGTGGATTCTTTTTCTTTCTTTCTTTTTTTTGGTTTTCCGACCCTACGATAATTTCTTCAATGTTTTCCCAACTAATTATTCCTGATTTCCTCTCTATCAGTGCTTGAGGTTCTTTAAAACTGGAGCTGCATTTTTCCTCCTTTGATCTGCAGGTGGAGCTGACTAATCTTTTAGATGCTGTTCAGGAAACTGAAACTAAAATGGTGGAAATGTCTGCTTTGAACCACCTGATGTCCACACATGTTCTGCAACAATCTCAACAGATTGAACAACTATATGACCAGGTAAAATGTGCATTAAATATATATACATTATAGCTTTTAATAATAGATTTGCGCTCCCCAACCCCAAGTAATCTGTCTATCTGCTTTGGAGTAGCTAGTGGATGTTTCTGAAATTGCTTGAAAGGTTTTCTAAAGGATAGTGATGCATTTAGAAACAGTCATTATATCCCCCTGATAAATTTTCTGGTTCAACAATAGGCAGTGGAGGCTACAAAGAATGTGGAGCTGGGTAACAAAGAACTGTCCCAAGCTATTCGGCGGAATAGCAGTAGCAGGACCTTTCTTTTGCTTTTCCTATTTGTTCTTACTTTTTCAATTCTCTTTCTTGATTGGTACAGTTAACTGGATCCAGTGTCCTTTTTATCTGGTTGTAGTTAGTATCAATATTGTCCTAAGGCGGTTGTCATTTTGTGTAATTGAGGGTTTTTCTTTTGGCAAAATTTGTAGCATCAATATCATCTTTGACATGATTTTTCAGAGAACAAACTATATTTTCATACACAATGCATATCGCTTGAATTAAGAATAACGTAGGAAATGGATACTTCTATATGGTTCCACACTTCCACTGATGCTCATTAGTCATGTATCACTCAGGTCAGATTATGACTAAACTAGTTGGCTAGATCCTATTTCAAGTTCGTGTCTTTTCATCAATCTATAGAGTGCATAAAACACTTGCCTGATAAATTGAATCGTCTCTGCAATAGAAGTTTCACACCAAAAACAAAAGTTAAATTAATGACTCGAATTAGGGATGCGAATGTTGCCAACAGTCAGCCGAGTTATCAACTTGTCCAATGAGGAGGGAATTATTGTTGATAAATTACACAAAATAGGAAAAATATTATTGTCTCATTTTGACTGAGTTGATAAGTTCATAAATTTGAGATATTTTTTTTGTAAATCATTTACATTTTGCCATTGGAGATGTTATATACAAAGAAATTTTTAAAAATAATATCTAATAATAGAAAATGGGGTGATGTAATAGAGTTTTAACATTCCTGGAAAACATACAATTGGATATGAGTTGCATTTTTTAAATAGTAAAAATACATAAAAAAATGATACTTTTGTAATTAAAATTTTAAGGTTTTTTTTTTTTGCGTTAAAATTTTTGTTTTAGGGTGCAAATCTCGCTTTTATATTTATCGTAAAAATTGTTTCTCAACTGAGACAATCCATACGTTCACCGAGTTGTCCACTCATAAGAATACTTTTTAAAAAAAAAATAACGAGATTTCTTAAAATCTATAAAAAAAAAACTGAAAATATTTAAAGAACTACTCCCAAAAAAAGAGGAAAGAAAACGATTATAAATGTACATATTTGCTTTAATTTGTTTATATATATTTGTTTCGAGAAAGAAATAATAATTTGACTATAGTATTCTACTTTTTTATGTTATGAAAATACGAAATATAAAGAGTATTTAAAAAGTATTGTTAAAAAAAAACCCCGAAGAGAAGAGCACAAGGTCTGGTTAGGGGTGGATATTTTAAGTATAATTATCAATAAAAAAATTAATAATTTTTTAATGAAAATAATCGTAATTAATTAGATATAAAACATTAATAGTTATTATAATATTAAAATTATGATTAATTTAAACATAATATGTATTAATATTATTTTTATATGCATATAATTACATAAAAAATATACTATTAATATTAAAATATATAATATTTTGAATAATTAATTTAAATTTTATTTATTTAAATATTTTTATTTTTATTTTTATTTTTACTTCAAAACATGTGTTCAATGGATAAAATATATAAATTAATGCTACAATTTTAAATAAATCAGTATAATAAATAATAGGTTAATATTTTATTTTTTAAAATTAAATATATTTTGAAATAAATATTATAATTGTTTCTACCCGTCCCACACCAATTGAGTCTTTGAACTCAAAAATATGTTTTTTTTCTTAAAAAAAAAAAACTCTTTTAAAATAAAAATGAAATTAAAAAGACATTTGGGCCTTGTGCTGAGCCCCTCCAAAGCTCATGGCCCAAACCGTCTGTAAACTGCCTTTGAAGCAAGCTAGGGTTTTTAGGTCTTCATATACGCACCTTCTCCTCTAGTACACCCTAGCAAGCGCGAAGACAAACTTGACCCAAAAATGGTGAAGGGACGCCAAGGAGAACGAGTTAGGTCTGCTATTTATTTCTTGTGTTCGTTAACTTATTATATGCTATCTTTCTTGAACTACATGTCAGCTTCATTCTTATTTTATTTGTTTTGATTTTGTCTCAGACTCTACGTCAGAGGAACAATCCTCGGTTACAAAAGGTTCTCACTTTGCACATTATCGTACATTCTTATTTTTTGGATGCCGATGAAATTAGATAAAAAGAGAGTATATATATAAATGTATATCTGATTTAACTTGGGGTGTGTGGCGAGTTGAATTGATACTTGGTTTTGCTGTGTTATTGACTTGTTGGGTTGGATATGATTGGGGTTTAGGTCGAAATCGAACCAGTATCCAAACAATTCACTGATTCAGATCGAGGGAGTGAACACTCAGGAGGAAGTAGCATGGTACTTAGGGAAACGTATGGCATACATCTACAAGGCCAAGACTAAGAAGGATGGAAGCCACTATCGTTGCATTTGGGGCAAGGTGACTCGGCCTCATGGTAACAGTGGCGTTGTTCGTGCTAAGTTCAAGTCAAATCTTCCTCCCAAATCCATGGTACATTCAATTGAAAAATTATTTTCTACCGTTATTATTTTTTTAATATGCGAAATGAGATTTGGATTAATTTTTTTTTTGTTTGTTTTCCTTAAAGGGTGCTAGAGTGAGGGTATTCATGTACCCGAGCAACATTTAAGGTAATATTATTGATTTTTTTTAATTAATATGATTCCTTAAACATGTTATCTTGGTATGGTTTGTTTAGTTTGATTGGATATACATTCATGTATTCAAATTTATTTCTTAATTTTTTTTTGGTTACAAGTTTTGTGTGTTATTGGAAAAATACATAATTTTCTTGCCTTGGAGAAATGCATTTTGAAGAGAATCTCTTTGCAATCTGTAGGTTGTAGCTGTAGTGCTCTTCTCTTACTCTATAAGATCACAATTACAACTGATGTGGTAATTTCTCATTGGATGCATTTATGTGTTTCGAATATACTTATCAATAACACTTCGTTACATCATATGAAATTTTAATTTGAGGTATATAGCGTTTTCGTTACTATAGTGACATTAAGACTTCCACTTCATATACCTTTGAAGTATGAAGAAGAGTTGCCACAATTTTGACCTCATAGAGATTTTATGTTCCTAATCCTATGTGTACTTTTTACATCATTTCAATTTCCATGTTGATTTGTAAACTTAAGCCTTTGAGCGCTAATTTAAGAGCTAATGCATTCTTGTAGTGTTTTTAATAAACTGGTGTGCTTTATATCTTTGTTTTTAAAAAAGGGTTTTATCTAGATAATTTGTCTATTTTCTGGTGTACATGAAATTGATTTTTTTGATAAATCATTCGTACAATCTTCTGCATCAATCAACGCATGTGATGGCTGGCTTTAACAGGTTTCTTTATATGATATCTGCAACTGTTGTGTTTGAATTCCTTTGTATAACTATATTATGGTTCTAATTTATATTCTTCATTTCATTTTCCATCAGCTCTCCAGAATCCAGGTTTTGTGGTGACCAACAGTCGAACATTGGTCATTTGAAATATTTACTTATTTATGCTTTTTGAAGTCAACGCAATGTCTTTATTAGAGTTTAATCATTTTTGTTTATTTAGCATTTTGGATTGCAGCATAGTTGAAGAAATTTGAAAAATTAGCATCTTTTGAGACTTTTTTTTTTGTTATTATGAGTTTTTAGTATGCTACATTTGTTGTTTTCCTTATTAATTTTCCTAATCTCAGTTGATGTTTTTTTTTATGTTTATGCATTTTCTTTAGAACAGTTTTTGTTTTTCCTAATTTTTATTTTTGAACTCATATTACAAGCTTGAAATTAAATTTAATGCATTGTAATAAAATTAAATATATAATAAATAAAATTATTTTAACTTTTTACAAAATTAAAAAGTAAAATTTGTATATTACAAAACAACTTAATGAATTACTATTGAAAATTAAAGAAAGAATATTTTAGATTTGAATTTTATATCATTATGACTAATGATAACATAATATATTGACAAAATTAAGGAAGATTAATAAAATTATAAGTTATTTTGATATATTTATGAACAAACCAATGGAATAATTTATGAACGAGATTTTATTTTTAAATAAAATTTTCGTATAATTGATCACATTTAATTAAATGTTTTATATTTCTTCTTTATAAATGAATAATAAAAAAATTACAATGTTATTTTAAATTTTCTTGAAATTCTGTTCGTATTTACCCTTCTTACTTACACAGCACTCGCTTCTTTTTGAAGCAAGTATGAAATACTGCATCATTTTCAACGCTTGTGACTTCTTTTTTTAATAATATAATATAAATATTGATATTTAGTGTGTATAAATATCTAAATTAATGAAAAAGTTTTACGTATCTTTATTAAAATTTTATTTTAAGTGCACCTTTATTCAATAATACACTATGTTTTATAAACGTTTGTATGTCTCAATGGTTTAAGAAAAACTTATGTTTAAAAAATAATACAATATTAATATATTAATAGAATTTGTGTCCTAAGACAAATAAAATTACTTAAGTGCATTTATTTACATGTGAATACAAAATTTTACTCCTTTAAGACTCTGCTGGTGGTAAATGGAATATTAAAATTTTAAATTAATTAAATTTAAGATAGTTAAATGTAATTTGGATACTCTATTTTGTTAATTCTATATTATATTTAATATATTTTAAAAATAAATATTTGATATATAAGAAAAATATTTTAAAAAATAAATATTTGATATATAAGAAAAATATTTTAAAAAATTGTTAATTTAAAAAATTTATATTAAATATAATAACAAATAAAAAAATTATAACAATAATTCACCCTTGAATTAAATAAAAGAGTGATGTGAATAAATGAAATCACTCAAATCATGTGGGTGTGGGGGCTAGTACGAGTTTAGCATTGTCATATAGCTTTTGGGAATCAAATGGCAGCTTAGTGACTGTATATATGTCTACAATTGGCGTGTAAAACTTATAGAATTAAACCAACACGATAAGAATTAATTATATATCATAATTTTCTTTTATTTATAATTTTTTTAAATATATATTTATTCATAAATAAATATATATTTTTTAACATTATTTGAAATAAACATGTGTTTTTAAATTGTTAAAATTAAAACTATATTAAATAACTGAATCATTTATACGATCAATCTTAACAAATTTAATCTAATTTTTTCAATTTTAAAGAATATTGATTTGACTTTAAATTTTAAAGAACGGATAGAATACGAGTTAATTCAATTTTTAAATTTTAAAAATCAATTAAAATTCAACCGATTCATATACTATGGATCTTATGCTGTGTTATGCCTCACATTGCAAATTTTCTTAGTACTTGAGATTTTTAGATATTTATATAATTGAAACTGATCGAACATATAGTTTTTGAAAAAAAAATTAAATAAATAAATAAGAGTTAGAGTGTAATCATGGTTACTAGTTGAAATGATATTTTAAATTATTTTAGTTTCAATAAATCTTATATATTTTCATTGTTTTGTATTAAATAATCAAAGATAATTAATAGATGAAAATATATATTAGTGTTAAAAGTGGATAAAAAGGATGGTAAAGATGAATATAATTGTTAGAGTATATAAGATTATTTTCGTGATGATATTAATAAAAAAGTACATAAAAGAATAGTATTTTTATAAAGATAATAATGTCATTTATATATATATATTAAATTAGATAATTAATGTATTTTTTTTAAATGGTATATTATTAATATGGGAGTTACATTTTATTTACTAAGAATACAATTAAAATATCCAACAAGAAATCTCAGATATCGGGAAAAGTTTAGTATAATTTGATTTGTTTAGCTGTTAGTATTTATTTAATAATATCTTTGTTTAAAAAAAATCTATTTATTTGTAAAAAATGTATTTAATATAATTTTTATTTAATTTTTTATTAAATATAATTAAATAATATATATGATACATGTATTTTTATATTTTTCAATATACATATATATAATGATACAATGTTAAATTAAAATATTTTAATAAATTTTTTCTATCAAACTTAAATAAATTTTTTGTGGTTTAATATATGACTTTCATTAAACAATGAAAAAATTATTTAAGTTTTGATCGGAGAGTTATCAAATTCTCTCGAATAAGTCATTATTAATACTTATCGTTGATTTGTCATAATTTTAATTTTTTTTTACATTTTATAATTGATATGAATAATGATATTAGATAAATAATTTAAATCTAAATCTTAAATTCAAATATTATAATAAAATTAACATTAAAGATATTAAAAACTACAATAAAATAGTTAAAAAAGATTAATAACAAATTAAATCAATTTTAATTACAAATTTAGATATTTACAGTTATATATATTATCATTTCGATTTTCATCCAATTAATTTTTGGGTACGAAGATAGTTCCAAGTATTATCTGATCACGAAGTAACAATTACAAAAAAATATATTTATATTGATATCTATTCTCAACCGTATTCGATATATATTATATTTATTTAATTAATAAAAAATTTAATTTTT
Organism: Hippophae gyantsensis; assembly: GCA_030763125.1. Classification (NCBI taxonomy): domain Eukaryota; kingdom Viridiplantae; phylum Streptophyta; class Magnoliopsida; order Rosales; family Elaeagnaceae; genus Hippophae; species Hippophae gyantsensis. The sequence goes on from CM061033.1 coordinate 53,574,795, forward strand.
AAATATTCGAAATTTGAATCTTTTATTAATATATTAATACTCAATGATATTAATACGTCTCACTTATCAATCTTATATTAAATACTTTTTAACAAGTTTGTAAATAATTCATATATTTTATGATATTATTTTTTACTTATTTTATTTCGTTATAGTGGATAAAAATTACAAGATTTATAGATAATTCTAAGTATTTAATATTCTAATTTTAAAATAATTATATAAACAACTATTCTTATCCGTGCCTATTCCTATATTAGTGTTTGATTAGATTTTGGGTGAGATGGTAAAATAACCAACTTAATAATACATGGCGCGTACACTGATCTATGCGGTATTGAATCTTCTTTAAAAAGAAAAAGTTGTATATACTATTTAGTCAAAGGTCTTACTTTCCTTGTACTTTCCGTTTACTGTACATCAATGTGACGTCTCTTTTTTCATCCTATATTCCATTTTTTATTGTATTAAATTGAAATAAATATAAAATATATAGAAATTAAGATATTTAAAATTTATAATAATAAAAATAAATTTAAGAATATTAAAAATAATATAATTAAACTCAAATAATATTTAAATATATTATTTTTAAATAAAAAATGATAAATAAAATATTTTTAAATAAAAAATGATAAACAAAATATTTTTAATAATAAAACATCTAATTTAAAAATAAAAATATTATTTTTAAATTAATTTTAAACATTATTGTTTTTATTAAAATAAGAACAATTCTTTATATAATAAAGTATAATTTTATATATTAATTATTTTAAAAAATATTAATTTTATATAACATGTAAATAAAATACTTATCATTTAATAATTAGATTTCAAATACAAAATTTTAAACAAACGTGTTAAAAATTATTAAAAAATTAATTATTCTATGAATTGATTGGTGTTAATTAAAAAATTATCAATTAATTTTTATTAAAAAAATTTTTTTAAACAAAGTGAGAGAATCTATAAAGTTCTCCTTGTTTGATCTTTTATATTAAAATTATTTAAATTTATTATTTTTTAAAATTAATTAATTAAAAATAAAATATTATTTTAATATAAAAATATAAAAATAATATAATTTATTGTTAATTAATTTTTATAAAAAATTAAATAATATTATTTATAATATAATTAATTAAATAATACAAAAAGCATGTCACTACCATTTTCTCTAAAATAAATCTCGAACAGAGAAAACAAAAGGTCCTATACGCGTGTAACTCCTATACGTTAAAATTCCCCCCCTCTCCGTTTACCCATTTGCAGAGAGGCACATTGTTCGTCGGTTGTCCTCACAAATCCGACCCTTCTCTTAAATTCAACGAAAAAAATCCCACCTGCATTTTTCTTCACTTTAATTTCTCAGAAATTCTCTGCAATGAAACTCAATTTTCAGATCCATGGAAACCAACCCCGTGTTTCTCTGCAATAATTATCTTTATTATCTGTTCGTTTTCACCATTGTTTTTTATCCTTTGCTCTCAGCCAAACCTTAACAGATCCATTGCCCTTCTAGTTCATTTGCCCTGACCTGACCTGTCCATACCTTACCTAGGGAAACCTCATCTCGTCAATCTCTCTTCTTTTGTTGTAGCAATCTGATCAAAATCCACCTTCCTTAATGAAGGGCTCAAGTCGTTTTTTCACAATCGGGCTCGTCGCCTCCTGGTACTCTTCCAACATTGGGGTTCTATTGCTCAATAAGTACTTGCTTAGCAACTATGGCTTCAAGTACCCGATCTTCCTCACCATGTGCCACATGACCGCTTGTTCGCTTTTCAGCTATGTTGCCATAGCGTGGATGAAGATGGTTCCCATGCAAACCATTCGATCCCGGGTCCAATTCTTGAAGATCTCGGCGCTTAGCTTGGTTTTCTGCATATCTGTTGTCTTTGGGAACATATCACTTCGATATTTGCCTGTGTCGTTCAACCAAGCTATTGGGGCCACCACGCCTTTCTTCACCGCGGTCTTTGCGTATCTTATGACCCTAAAGCGGGAGGCTTGGCTTACCTATGTGACTCTAATTCCTGTTGTTACTGGAGTCATGATTGCCAGTGGCGTACGAACTTCTCTTTCTTTTCAATCTTTTATCCTCTGATTCTTACATTTCTATTTCCTTTCTTGTTAGTTAATGTTGCGCAGATTGAAATAATTTTATTTAGAATTCTAGTAAGCCGAGGATATGGGCTGTTGTTCATTTATAGCCGTTTGCTAGTTTTGTTTGTTTTACTCTTTCATGGTCATTTGAGAATTATGATATTTTGGTGACGTAACTTGACCCATTATCCATATGCCTTGCCTAGTCTGTGATCTATTAAAAGGCTGAAACAGGATATGGGTTTTCGTTCATTTATAACAATTCAAATAAGTGAACCTCTTTATTCAGATGAGCTTGGTGCTGTTCTTTGTCATAGTTGGAATTTTTTCGTCTTGGAAATCAGAAGATGAATTTTAAATTGCAAAACTACTCTTTTGCCTTGTAATTGGGTTTACCTTGTGCAGTCGTGCTCGAAACTTGCATTAAATTGTAGTCTCATTGATTTAAATACATTAACTATTGTTTCAAGGGAAAAAGAGAAATAAAAGAAGGAAAGAGATCCCGGGAGGAGTAGAATAATTACCAAAACAGCTGTGTTCAAACGATCAGAGTCCTTGTTATCTCCTTTCGTTTGGAATTGGTTGATATTTTTGCCATTTTGTTGTGCAAAAAAGTTATCTTATTGGTTCACTATGAATCTGATCATTGTTAAATTTTCTATTGCCACAGGGTGAACCAAGTTTCCATCTGTTTGGGTTTATAATTTGTATTGCAGCTACTGCTGCAAGGGCACTGAAATCAGTGCTACAGGGGATTTTGCTGTCTTCAGAAGGGTAAGTAGTTATTGTGCTTGACGAGTCCACTCTCTTTTTGACTGAAGTTGCTGCGGCTCTTTTGTCTATAACAGTCACTCTTGGTAACTGTGATTGGCTACTGAAAGATTTTTCTTATTTTGTTCAAGGGAGAAGCTGAATTCCATGAACCTACTTCTATATATGGCTCCGATTGCTGTTGTCTTTCTACTTCCCGCGACACTCATTATGGAAGAAAATGTAGTTGGTATAACACTAGCTCTTGCAAGAGATGATGTCAAGATCATATGGTATCTGCTGTTCAATTCAGCCTTAGCGTATTTTGTGAATCTTACCAACTTTTTGGTCACAAAACACACCAGTGCTCTGACTCTCCAGGTATGTCTCTTCTCCACATAGGTTAGTTTCTACGGAGCACTTGTGCTCGTGTTACTTGCATGTTATTCCCTAAAGTAGTAACCAATGAGAAAAGTGTGATGGTATGAGAAGAAAGTATCCAACATATGATACAAATAGGAGACACATTGGAAATTTAAAGGCCAAACCGTGCATCTGCCGATAAGTTCCTGCAGTTGTTTGAAGTTACTCTTTTGATTGAGATCAATCATCAAGTTTACGAAGATATTTATTTCTAGGGTATCCACGTGCTCCAAAAGTTGTTTTACTTTCTAACTGTTAGACATCAAGGCAGTTTGATGCTAATTGCGTTGATTCTGTCTGTATGCCTGAAAAACCCCAATGCATTTTCCTTCTTTTGGTGTAGCATTGGGGAGACGATTAGGTGGCATTTGCTCCTTTTTTCCTTTGTAGATATGGGAAACTTTACATGATTGGTCTTGCGCTTATAATCTTCTAGTTTGTTTTTCAAGGGCAAATGCTGCTCTAATATGTCATTTTAGTAATTTGGAATTTTTGGTGTGCAAATGTTTCTTTGGCCACCTTTTTGGAAATTGTCAAGGACATCTAACTGGGAACTTACTGTTCCATCATTGCCTGTCCTTGCTCTGTAAATCTAGAACAGAATCTCCATTTCCTGTTAGCATGTGACAACAGGTAATTAACAGCTAGCTAATGCGTCTCAAAATGATGCTGGTGGCATAGTGAGCGTGGGTTTACTTTTTCTTCTACCTTTTTGGTCCATTAAAATTTCTGTTCAAGGTTTAGATCTTTGGATTTTTATCATGGAGATTGATTTGTTTATCTCCCAATTATATATATATAGTTTTTATGTGACAAACTCCCACATCTCAATGTCTCATTCAGTAGTATCTGGTGGTGCAATTGGTGGAAGTTGGTTTTATATTGCAAAATGAATTGGGTGATAAATAACTCTGTTTTATGTAGGTCTGGCTTTCATAAAAAAGGAATAAAAAAAGAATGGCTATAAGCTTGTACTCAACAAGTTCTGGAGCTACCAGTCGCCCTCCAGTATAGTATAAAACTATAAAGGCGTATTGTAGTCTGAAGCTATGATAAAATTCTAATTTGGTGGTCTAAGGACATTGTATTTTATAATTTCATATTGCCTTTGATCTTATCAGTATGAAGGAATTCGCAATGTCATTTTCCAAGAAAGCTTTTTCAAATGTTTATAATAAAAGAGAGTTGATGCTTTCAGGTACTGGGAAATGCAAAAGGAGCTGTAGCTGTGGTTGTATCAATTTTAATATTCAGAAATCCTGTTTCTGTGACTGGAATGCTGGGCTATAGTCTAACAGTAATTGGAGTTATTCTTTACAGTGAAGCCAAGAAACGAAGTAAATGATTACATCATTTGGGGAAGAAGTCTAGCCAAGTCTCCCATATTTTGTTTTCTTTTTTAAATGCTAGAGAAACGACGGCTATTTTGAACACTAGGTGGATAGAGATTAACAGTAGACATAGTGCCAGAATGATGTTTGCCCTCTACATCCTATAATTTTCTCCTGGAAGCCTTGATTGTTTCCATTTTTATCAGCAATACCGCATTATTAGTCAAAAAGTAGGAAAGCTTAATAAGTGAATAATGTCCTTATTAACCCAGCTGGGGGTGATATGGGGAAATATGTTTTGATCTTTTATTCTTTTGACAGAGTTGTAGAATTGACCTACACACAGTATGATAAAATTTCTTATATTGATTAATTAATGGATACACTTATTATTTTACAATTTTATGCCTATGTTTTTCAAATTGTCTGTAAATAAGCCATCCCTCAAGATTATTCTTCTTTCAGTTACCAACCGTTGTATCATTGAACAAATTAGAAGGCTGATACTGAATAATTGCCGACCACTTATTACAACAGCACAGTTGACTTACCACCCAGAAGTTGCTAGAAAGTTCGTGTTAATTTCTTCTGTCAAACAATATTATGAGAAAAATGGGAAGCAATTAAATGGAAGGATTCAACTGTACTCCCTCTAAGCTAGCATGTAATTTTTAAAATGGAATTCGTATCAATCATACTTACCAATCGTCTATGTACATCATAGCAAACACAGAGCTGGCTATAGCACTTCCTTTTACACAAAATATGTGAATCACATAGCAGAGTAGAGGCATTTAGGTTAGATAAAACTACTAGACAAAAGGTCAGCAACCCTTCCGAGCAAAATCAGTTTAGATAAAAAAAATGTTAGATATTAGACATCAATAACTTCCACCTCACCTTTTGAGATATCCATAACATCAACTTCGGCTTTAGGGGCATCCATCAATTCTGCAGTATTTTTGCTCTCTGTTTGATGGTTTCTTTCATCTTGAGGCTCAGGCTCAGCTTTAGTCTCCATTTGAGGCATGATGTCTCCCTGAGGTTCATTCTCCTCTTTGGACTTCTTTATCTCCAATTTATTCTTGGTTTCGGCAGCAAGACGAGTCTCTGTATTATGCTTCCTGTCAGCAGCATTGGTTTGAGTTTCAATATCTTCTTCATCTATCTTAGGAGCCAAGTAGAACCTTATATAATCCGTCTCTGCAACTTTGTATTCAACTACAACTGGTAACTCTGAAGACATACTAATAATCACTTGGTTAGCCAATGGGGTTGGCTTGGTGCATGAGTTCATGTACCTCAGGGCAAAGGTCAGGCTCACTGGCTCCTCCATTTCTATAACAGTAGCTTCTTCAGGCTGTAAAATAATAAACTCCAAAACCAAGCAATAATGTTCTTGTGTCATTGCCTCATATCTAAATAAAATAAAATAAAAAAGGAACCCATGTACATTACACAAAATATAAAATTTTAGATTTCACAATCTTTAAAAAACAATTTTTCCTTGTCGACCGAAGTATTTTGCCTACAAATAATGTTTGCTCACAGATATTAAAACTGCAACAACCCAAAATTGACCATCACACACAATCAGAAAACAAAATTCACAGAACTATAAAAGGGAGGGCAGAAGATTATACCTGTATCTCCAATAGAGCTGAGGTCTTTACAAATCCTAGCAAACTCAGTAGATGACATTCTGACAATAGCCTGGTACTCTGCTTCTGGAATCCCAAGATGTTCGCTGTCTATGTCCATAAGTTTCATTTCGAAATCAGATATCTAGTCTTGGTCTTCATTGCTAAATTGTTGACGTTCATACCCATTAATAGATTACGATCACAGCGGTAGTGCTCGAAGCCATCAGAGCCAAGTAGAAGGGAAACCAGAGCCACGTGACTGGAGTCCATGGCTTGAAGGGAGAACCCAGATGCCGAGCAGTCGAAATTTGTATCATTTACAAGGCCCTTGATCGCGTCCAGAACCTTCTTCAAGAGGCTGCCTTGGACCAACCTAAAGCTCTTAACATTTTCTTTTGACTCTGAACTATACGCTTCAATGTCTTTTTTTCCACTCTACAGTATTTTACAATGCTAGCTGTGTGACTTCTGTTTGAGGGAGATTATAAATGCACTGCATTTACAGCAAAAGCATCGGCAAATGGATTATGCTGTCTCAGACGGGAAAGCTTCAACAATTCCCGCCAGAAATAACTATTAAAATGACGTCGTTCTGCTTTCTTAGAGATAAATGGATGCTTGTATACTTTTTCTCCTTTGTTTTTTTCTTTTTCAAAGGCATGACACTAATATTAATAATTTAATTATCCTTTAATAAATACTTTTTTATGCATGATGACGTATTAAACACAAAGGTAAATATCAATAATTTAATTATCCATGATGATCGAATCACACAAATATCATTATCTAAAAAAAAAACTATAAATCACAAATTCGTAAGAATAACAATTAAATAATTTATGAGCTACAACCAGTGACAAATTTATAAATACACGAGAACTTTTCATTGAGCAAGTTACTTACCAATGATGCAGTAACATATTTTGACCAAAAAATTGAAGCAGTAACATATAATTTTTCTATAAAATAAATTGGGGGATTAAGATGGGACCCAAGTAACAGAGGATTGCAAAATGTAGATAAGATGAAATGCGACACATTGAAATCCACAACATGTCATTTTACAGTTGTTGAATTCAAATTGGATACAAGATACGCATACGAAATGCCCAACGTTAAAGAAGCATGATAAGGAGCAGCTAAATTTTCCAGCCCACCACCAGGCAAGGCAAAGTTACTTGGGAAAAAAAACACCTAAAACACGCTGATAGGTACTATGCTTCTGGAATGGCAGCAGCTGTACGCTTCATTGATGCAGACTTGATAAGATGGTTATAGCTTCCTTTCTCCTTGAAAAGCTGAGCAAAATGAGGTTTGCAGTATAAGATGCCATTCAGTGCTGCATAATTTGATGGAGATAAGGGACAACCACCATGTGAGCATTTGAAACATGACTTGTGATAGGCCTGGCTCTCCACCATCACCTGTAATATTTTGATATGAAAAAGCCATACTATATTCATGCCTAGTTTCTCTTTTCATATTTGATTGTGGATACACACACACCATTGTTAATATCTGGAATTGTACAACAATAGTGATGTATAAGATGTAAATTTGATAATGCATTTTCTTATAATTGGCAAAAAACCCCAAACAATTTTGATTTTGACATATTGATAACTGTCCTGTTAGAGTCTCCAAGAAATAACTTTGTTACTTCCATGCGGCAAGAGAACATGCTGATTCTACCATGCTCAAAATATATATAGAATTATGTCAACTCCATTTTCCTCGAAAGTGTCTACAAAGCAACTAAGAAGATAAAAGAATATCAGATTCAAATTAGAAATCAAGGTGCACCAGACACATCAATCTAGCACGTAAATGTGTGTTTCAGGAGTGGCAATGGCTAGTCTAAAGTTGGAGATAATTATTATCATTCAAAACTGAATACCAAAACAAAAGAGATGCCGTCAGATATTGAGATCCTACCTTCTCCAGTGGATAGACAGTTTTAGTGCAAGTTGCACATTTCTCTTGCGTCCCAGAAAACATGCTAGCAGCTTTGCTTGGTGACCTAGTCTGAAAACAACACAAAAATTTGGGGAAAGAAGGTAACAGATAGATACCATTTCAATACCCCATAATCAATTTACTCAATCATAACTCAGATTTCAAAAACAGCCGCTGTTAGGGAAATTTTACCAGCTCTGGAGTTAACTTCTCAGCTGACTTGGCAGCTGTTGAAAAAATTTATGGAATTAAACAGGTAAAATAGAATTCTGGAGAAATCAAGTAATTATGGTTCTCGGGCAAAACCAAACGACATACGTGACTGGAAATTCTTGTTGAAATTGCCTGTTTCCTTGAAAAGTTGCTCGAAGTGAGGCTTACAATATAGAACACCTTCCATTGATGAATAGTTGCTCAGCTGAAAACATAAAAATATAACCTTTCAACAACAAAACAAAATTTCAACCCACAAACAAACAAGCTGCCATCTTCACAACAATTAGATCATATAAATAGCATTCTTGTCTTTCTCAAATCAAGCTTCCACAACTCTCAAAAATAAGGATTTAGGTAATGCTTCAGAATAGAGAGTTGCATTGTAAGGATAAACTAAGCTTAAGAGATTGAATGCATACACAGCTTTTTCATCTATGATACATAAGAAAATTGTTCATTAACACTATAACTCAGTAAGGAAGCAAAAGACTGATGAGTACCTTCAAAGTCCCTTTGCAGTGGGTGCACTTGAAGCAAGACTTATGGTAAGCAACCCCATCGGCTGATAGCTGCTCAACCGGATAAACCGTCTTTTCACAAGCCTTGCATTTCTGCTGGGTGCCAATGAAAGACATAATTCTTTTTTGTTTCAGATCTGGTTCTTCTTCAAACCCTAAGGTCACCCCTAAATATAGGACCTAGATTTGCTTCCTTTTCTAACCTTATAACTGCTCAAATCAATAAAATGCAAAATGGAAGCCGTAGTAAGGTATTCATATAAAAGAACTATAAGCTCTCTTTGGAGAAATCCAAGTTAGAATTTTTTAACTAGTTCATCCAATGATTTAACAAATGGGTGCTGATGAAAGCTAGGACATCTAGTCAGATTGAGCGCAAAATTGAAGAAAATGACGAAATTTAAACAACAAATAAACAAACAAGAGATCAATATTATAAATACTAAGCTTCCCGGGTCACTGATCTGTAATTTGCAGAACAGAACTAGCTAACCTTCTTTCCTTAGGGAGAAGAAGAAAAAAGAGGTTTAAGAATTTTGACAACGATGAAACGGAAATAAGCATGGAAATGCAAAATGAAGATCTGGGGTTCTACAAGTTGATAATGAAACTATAAATGTAATTGAAGAATTAATTACCTTTGCAATGCGTGAGAAAAAGAAGAAGGCGGGTCTTTGAGTATCAAACAGTTGTAAGTCAAAACAGATAAACAAAACAAGGCGAAGAACGGAAATGGGTATTTTGAGGAGGAAGGATGGAATGGGTCCTAAGCAACAAATAAAATAAGATTAAGTCGATTATTTTCGCAGCGAGCAGATGAAGCAAAGTGGACGATGGCAATAATGATGATATAGGATTTGTGATGCCCGATGAATGAGAGAGATGATAAATAAAGAGATTTTCAGGAAAGCAAGCAAGTAATTAAATGAATATGAAATATCTGCGCTGGAGACACTTTGGTTCCTGGTTGTCTCGTTCAACGATTCCCACTCAACGACGAAAATATAGATATTTATAACTTCGATTATATTATTAATGTTAAAAATATTTGAAAAAAATTTATGAAAATTATGGTAAATTCCTGAAAATATTTTATAAAATTTAGTAAATTATAAAACAAATTAATAAATTTAATTTTTTTCTTTTAAATGATATAACAAAATATAAATATAATCTTTATTTAATAGATATAAATGTAATTATATGTAATATAAATATAAATTTAATTAAAATAATTTTGTGACAGGCTCAAATCTTAGAAACATAACTATCAATAAAAATATATTAACATATCATGATATTAAGTAATAATAATTTTATATATAATTATTAATGTATCATATATAAGTTAAATGATATTTTTTAACATCTTCTTCGTATAAAAAAATTTAAATTATTTCAATTTCTATAAAACAATTTAAATTATTTTAATTTCTATAATATCAAAGATATTCATTTCAAAATGAATGTTAATGTTTTTTTATGTTTAAAGTTATTATGTAAGTTTTATACTAAAGTGAGTATTATATAGATTGTGTATTTAGATGATCACAACTATTAGTAATAATCTTAGTAAATAAAAGAAATATTGTATAGAGAATAATCTTCGCGTAATTTGTAAGAATGAGCAAATAATTTGATTGATGAATAAGTTAAATTAAGAAATTTGATTCGATTCATCGAATTCAAATCAGATCAGATTGATAAATTTTATAGTTAGATCATATTTGGATTGAAAATTATATAATCTATTTAGATTTCAATCATATTAGGATCGATAAATTTTATAATTCGTTGTATCTGATTATGGGTAAATTATAAATAAATGTATATTTTATCTTACATTATGTTATATTTAAATATTATGCATACTATAATTATATTATATTATTATTTTAAATTAAAAAATAAATATAAATATTTATAATAATTCTATAGACATATTTTGTATTCTCTTAATCTTTCTAGTTCTAATTATAAATAATAATATTTATTATAAAAATGTTAATTTATGTATATCATGTTTTATATATGATAATAATTAATAAATAAATTTTAATATCAATATGATTTCATTTAAATTAATTTAAGTTTGCAAAATGAGTAGTATTATGACATATTAAAATCTCATACTTCTTTAAGTAATCAATCATAATTATAAACATAATTTTTCAACAAAAAAAAAATTTATGAACTACAACATTTTATGTTTTTTCAATAATATACTATTGAATTTTTAACCTATTATTTATTAATATTTTATCTATATTTTTATTAATATTATTAAAAATTTGAATGAAATTTCAAAAATAACAAAACTATAATGTTAAGATGATTATTTTGATATTTTTATACATATTTTTGATATTTTAGAAGAAATTGGTTTTAATCCCGTATCAAAATTCACCAAAATATATCGTGATTTTTTCATGCTGCTCCACTCTAAACGAATCTTTGATCCCTTTACAATTTTACAACAACAAAAAAAAAAGAAATTTTAATGAAAAAGAGAGAAAATTTATTCAAGAACAAATTACGTAAATTTATATTTAAGGATAGGATTTAATATAAAGCAATCACAATTAATGGAGGGTGATCAGGTGACAGGACTGCCTATCAAAAGAAATAGATAACTTACTCTATCGAAGTTTTGTTTATTTTTTTTTTTTTGTGTATATTAATAGAGTAATCAGCAATGAGATATATGAAACGAATACGTGTTTCTAACTCGTCAAAACGAGCATTTAGGATGGTAAGATTAAACCCCACTAAAAATGTACGTGAAAGTTGATTTTGATTGAGAATAAAATAAATGTATTTAGTTTTTTTTTAAATAAATTAAATACACATTAGTTTATTAAAACGACGTTAAATTATTGAAAATTACCACCTCACTAAACATAACAAGCATTGAATGTCATTGGCATTGACATATTTTTAGATTTTTTTTCCTCCTTTTTATTTTTTAAAAAATGTATATACTATAACTTATTATATAATAATAAATTAAATAATATTCAATTATTTTAGTTAATAGATAATTATGATATTAATTCTTATTTTACAACAACTAATTATTACAAATAAAAGTAATCTTTTATTTTATCTATAATCATAAAAAGATTAGATAACATAATGTATTTACAAAATAATCAAATAGTTAGTTATATTATCGAAATTAATTTTATTAATATAATAACAATAAATTTTAAATAAATTTTTTAAAATTGATATTTTATATACTTTAATGGTATTATTATAATATAATAAACCTCTAAGCTAAATAGGAGCAACTTTTTAAGAGTAAGGATGAATGTGTCATTAATGCTATTTATTTGTGAATCAAAGAAAAAATTAACTTTTGATACAATTTTATTTAAATATATTAGAATAGCATATATATCATATGTATGTTTATATTTTTTGATAGATATATACATAAAAAATTAATCCAACTTTTCTTTCAAAATTAAGTAAAATTTTCAATAAATTTTTATACAAAATTTTTATTGTTTAATATCAAAAATCATATATTATTCGATGAAAATTTAATTTAAGTATTATTGAAAAATTTGTTATAAAATTTGAGTAATTTTTAAATTAAAAATTATTTTATAAATATATGTATCTAAAAATACAAACAAATAAACTTAAAAATAAATTTTATGAACAAATAATAAGTTGAACTCTACATTCCTTTTCTACTTTCTAGCACGTGTTTCCAATTTTACATAATGGGTTTTCCCTCCTTCAAGCTTTGTTTTAGTATTTAACTGACTTTACACATCGTTTCTTATTTAGAGAGAGACCCACACTTTTTCCCCCTTATTTTTGGTAATTAAAAAACCCTCCCATGAAGTTCTTAATTACCTTGGAAAAGTAAATTATTTACTGATTGATAATAAAAAATTATTATTTACTCAAGCTTGCAATAATCATCTAAGTAACGAATGGAAAGAGGGCATTCTATCTACAATTGTTTATGAAAAATAATAACGATATTATTTTTAAAATTTATAAGAATAAAAGTAATATTATATTTAATTTATATATTTTAATTATTCAAATAAATTTAATATATCATTTTATTTTAAACGTTATTCAAATTGAATTATGATCATTTAAATTCATTTAATGTTAAATGTTGTCTGATTAGATCACGTTCAATATTATTGATATATATTATTTTTATTGTTATAAGTTTTAAAAACATTATTTTTATAATTTTTTAAATATAATTTACACAATTGATCTCTCATGTATAATTTTGTACACTTCAATTTTCAACTTTTTAAATACATTTAAAACACTAATTATTAAACTTTAATTTATTAAAAATAATTGATATCTTAAATCATCCCAAAAATATCAATTAGAAACAATTTCGCAAGGCATAAAATTTTAATAAATTAAGGATTAATTGTATGATAATATAAATCGTAATGCAAAAATGACGTCAATATTGTGACTTTGGTCTTTCACATGGCATCTTAGGCCCTATTAATTTATTTTCCTAAGTTTGGAAAATATGTCGCACTAAGAAGTTCTTACCTTTGCCAAGCATCATCTGTGGAGGGAGCTGAAAGAGATGCACCTCATATTCTCATTAAAAAAAAAACTTTTTAAGTATGATTTACACAATATTTTTTCCACACATGACTTTGTAATATTTTTAACTTTTAATTTTATTTCATATACTTTTAACCACCGCTTTATTAAAATTTGGTAGATTAAGAATAATCTAAAAATACTTACACGTAAGATTTTAATTTTATTTTATATACTTTTAACCACCAATTTATTAAAATTTGATATATTAAAAATAATTCTAAATATCCTTATATGTAAGATTTTAATAAGAATTAATTGAATGAAAGTATAAATTAATTGCATAATTTATATGATTAGTAGATAAAGAATTATTTTGAACAAATTTTTAAGTAATGTATACATAATTTTTTTATAACATAAAAAATATACGTTTAGTGTATATTTTAAAATACAATCTACGTATATTTTTTCTTATACGGTGAAAAGCATTTTAGAGTATTAAAAGTTAAACAAATTAATTAACTAAATCATATAAAAAAATTAAAAATTTAAATTGGGACCAAAACATAACGAATTATAGTTTCAAAAATATGTATATAATATCCTATTAAAGAAATTTCTATAACTATGATGTGCCAGAAAAGAAAGAACAAGCAACTTATGAGTTTCAAAAAGAGCATGGAATGTATAATTGAGTATTGTGAAGTATTATGAGTTAATGCGATGGAGTGTATGATATTTATTTACTTTATTTTAAGCCACAATCAATGTGGGACTGTGTAGCTAGACTGGAATGAGACAGCTTAATGAGTGCAATCTAATTGGTATTCCGTCGCTAACCTCAACCAGATAAAGAAAAGTTAAAAAGTAGAAAAGATTCCCCACAAAACAAAAACAAAGCACATATATACCAAAACGAAACTCACTCTTAATTTCTTATTCATCAAGATTCAAGCACATTTGACTTAAAGAGCTGATTTCATATTAATGTTATATGAACCAATTTAACTATAAATTAGATATAAAATTTATAATATAATATAATAATTATATAACCACTTACTTATTAATAAGTATCATAATTATTTTTTTATTATAATAAAAAATCATTTTCTTTTATTATTATTGTTATTGATCTCCTTCAAAAGCTCTTAAAGACATTTATTATTTGTTGTGTTAAATAGTACAATTTTATTTTTTTATTTTTGATGTGTCATTGTATAATTAATAATAAATATATGAATAAAAATGATTAAAAAATAAAATATTATGATATATAAATTTATATTCATATTAATTATAATATAACAAATCAAAAAATTAATTTAAAAATGAAAAATATATTTTTTTAAAATTAAAAAATATAATTAGTATAAATATAAATATTGGTGTAATTTTAGATTACTCGAACATTACTCTTATTTATTAAATTATTGGTCCACATAATTAGTATAAATATAAATATTGGTCCACATAATTAATTTAAAAATGATTGGAATACAGCAAAAGTATTATTAAATTATTTTTTAATTTAAATTCAACGTAATTAAATATATATATATATTAGATTGGTTTGTATTTCGTTAGGACTCTTATTTCACTGCTATAATCCATATTTAAATCTAACTTGTATAATATTTTTTTACATGTGATTAAAAAAAGTCACTGCTTCCCAGAAGCCAGTGTTGGTCTCAGAATCCATGGAGACCTCACTGTGGATCCTTCATTGATGGAGGGGAACAAATCCATGCTTGATTTTTGCAATCTTTTCGCTAGAGCTTATTGGCAAAAAAGAGGAACCAAGGAAAGTAAAAGACATCTTATGGTGATCCTGCAAGGAAGTTCGGTTTGGAATAACATTGGCTATATTATACCCGCGTTACATTGTATTTTCGATCTTATCATAAAAAATATAAAGTTGCATGTGATTCATATACGCCAAATATAAAGTTAATATGTATATTGAGCAATTTGTGAATAAAATGGGCGTTAGGAATCAAAATAAGGACTCAACGACGAAGCTTACACTTAGGTTTGATGGGGTGCGCCAGGCCCTTGCATTAGTGCAACGCATGGGCGACACTTGAAGACCCCAATAGCAAGCTACTGTTACGAGCCTTCCCCCTTAAAAAACTAATTTAATATCATGTGGACCAATGGCCCACGTATCAGATATTAAACTGATAAGAACAGATACTACACTTGATCTTAGCCAAAAGGCCGAGAAAGGTATGAATTGCTTAATGGCTTCGCTTCATATTTTATACGCGGTTGGGCTCATTCTATTTTATGTACACATCGGTGTGGGACAAATAAAAGTGTCGCCACGTGAAAGCTTCAACTTGTATTTCAATTCTGCTTTAATGGCGAGCTTTTTCGTTACATACAGGGATTATATGGGTTAATATGCAAGTAGTTCGAACTAGTGAAAATTTTATTTGGGGTCTTTTCTGTTGGATGCAGAGCAATTAAGCCACTGTTAAATGAGGAGTTTGATTGATGATATATGTTGATGTTTTTCTAACGAACAAAAAAGGAACATACTGATGCAACTCGCCTATATAATGTAAAAAAAAAGTTAAATTATATGTCATAAATCAATTATATATTATTTTTATTTTTAACTCTTCATGAAAATGAATATATGTTCATTTATCTTAGGAGAAAAATAAACATATATTTTTTAACAAAATGAATTTTTTTTACATATATAATTAAAAATAAAAACATATTGAATAACTAATTCATTTATAAACAAATATAAAAGAAAAATCTAATACTAGTAGAGTAAATTTAAACTAACTTGAGATTTGTAAACTTGACTTTGAACATTTATTTCAAGAAAAAAAAACATCTGCTAATTTACAAAGTAATATAAAGTTTTAAAACTCTAGTCTAAAACAGATAACTACCATTATGACAAGTAGGGGTAATTTACAAAAGTGACAAGAAAGAGACAATTACAGAGGGAATTAAATGTGAGTTTTTAGAATTCATAAATAGAAGGATGCTGGATTTCAAATTGGTTAGTTGAGATATATCTGGAGACTTATGAAAGGTTTTGACATTAGACCTTGCTATTGGAGTCGTTGAAAACTATTTCCCAACTATTAATTACGTTTTGTGTATAAATCTTTCTAACAAGTTTAATAATTTTCCACATCAAACCCTTGAAAAACAGGCAATAGTGATATGCGTGGGCACGGATACACGTACAGATTATTTGAGAAGAGGCTGCATTTTCTAAAAGTGTTTAATTAGAAATGGACATACTGCTACTTTTGATTAACATGCAAGGAAGCCTAGCTATCTAGAAGCTAAAAGACATGGATGACAATTTTCATTCACCTAACTTCGATGTGAGACATGGCATCCAAGTTAACAAAATTGCTCATTTTCTACATAAGTTAAAGGTGGTGTGTCAATCGTTATAGTTTTGCTCCATATAGCGCAAGATATATAGCTCAGAGAGAGTGAGAAAGACATAAAGAAGAAGGAAAAATAATAATAGAGTGAAATTAAGAGATCAATCTATGGAGCACCCTTTTGTTGGAGCTTTGTTTTTCGCATCTTTCTTCTATTCGACAATACTGGTCGAGTCATTGGTTCGTCACTATGAGTTTAATGTAAGTACACATATACACTTTATGATACTTCTTATAGCTGGTAGCTACATAGATATATCATTAACATATATATTTGATAACCGAAGATTTTTACCAAGTAACATGAAGCTCGTGAAATTGCATACAACATTTCAATACTTTTTAGTTGCTATAAAGTCTTTAAAAAGAAACTAGAATGACTTTCACCTTTTCATTTATCAGTGAAAGAACTAATTAAAACTTCATTTAGTTGTCTCTGTTCTTAGTATAATTGATTCATAATTTCTCAATAAAATGTAGATTATGGACAAGTGGAGCACTTTACTTTGATAAAAACTTGTAGTAGTACTTGGTCCTTGTTATTTTTCCAAATATGAGACAACAACATTGCATATACTTGAAAGTGTTAATATGAAACTTGTTAAAGTAAATTAAATAAAAAATGAGTTGGATGCAGGTGGTGTATAAGAATGAAACGAAGTTATGTTCAACTAAGTCCATAGTCACTGTGAACGGCCAGTTTCCAGGACCAACTCTCTATGCCAGAGAAGATGACACTGTCATTATACGTGTCACAAACCATGTCAACCAAAACGTCACTATTCACTGGTGAGCATGAGATAACGCTTTTTTAACTTCAAAGTTTTAATTTTTGGACTTTTTAGACGGTATTGTGGATAATTGTAATATGAAAATATGACAGGCATGGAATCAGACAAATAAGATCGGGTTGGGCAGATGGACCAGCATATATCACACAATGTCCAATACAACCGGGGCAAAACTATATTTACAATTTCACTATTATTAACCAAAGAGGTACTCTTTTTTGGCATGCACATATTTCTTGGCTTCGGGCCACTCTTCATGGTGCCATTGTTATTCAACCTAAGCTTGGTGTTTCCTATCCTTTTCCCAACCCTCATGAGGAAAAAACCATCATTTTAGGTGAGCTGGCTTCATTATATCACCCCAACTTTTTTTAATTTAATTATATCAAAATATGATCATGATCATTTTTCATCCTTTGATTTGCAGCTGAGTGGTGGAAAGCAGATGTGGAAGCTGTGGTAAACCAAGCCACACAATCTGGTCTGCCTCCAAATGTCTCAGATGTCCACCTCATTAATGGCCTTGAAGGACCTTTTCGCGGTTGCTCTTCTACTCAGGGTACTAATTAATATATATTAGTTGTATGCTTAAAAATTGGCTATTCTTGATTATCTTTTAATTACTTTGTTTTTATAATTCAACCAGTTTATTAACTTTACTAATCAGTTGGTAGTGGTACTACTGCTTCAGGTTATACATTGGGAGTTGAAAGTGGAAAGACTTATTTGCTACGCATTATAAATGCAGCAGTGAACGACGAACTATTCTTCAAAATAGCTAATCATAATCTCACTGTTGTCGATGTTGATGCTTCTTACACTAAGCCTTTTCAAACTGACACATTATTTCTTAGCCCTGGTCAAACTACAAATGCCCTTTTAAAAGCAGATCAATGTTTGGGCAATTTCGTAATTACAGTTTCACCTTTCATGGATGCTCCAGTTGGTATTGACAATTTGACTTCAATTGCTACTTTGCGTTACAAAACCACCCCTCCTTATCTCCCTACCATCGTAACCAAAATTCCTCCTCAAAATTCAACCCAAGTCACTAATGCTTTTGCTGATTCTCTTAGAAGCCTGAATTCAAATCAATACCCAGCTAAAGTACCATTAAAAATTAACCATTCCCTTCTTTTTACTATAGGAGTTGGGATGAACCCTTGTGCTACTTGTGTTAGTGGAACCCAATTTGTTGGAGATATCAATAATGTTAGCTTTGTGATGCCAGATACAGCTCTTCTTCAAGCACATTACTATAAGATTAAAGGAGTTTATACAGATGATTTTCCAGGAAACCCAACAAATAGTTATAATTATACTGGTAATTCTCTAATTAATATGCAAACCATGAATGGAACCAAGTTATATAGAGTGAGATACAACTCAACTGTGCAAATTGTGCTTCAAGGAACTGCTGTAATAGCACCAGAAAGCCACCCAGTCCACTTGCATGGATATGATTTCTATGTTGTAGGGAAGGGATTAGGAAATTTTGATCCAAAGAAAGATCCTAAAACCTTTAATCTGGATGATCCAGTTCTAAGGAATACCATTGGGGTACCAACAGCTGGTTGGGTTGCTATCAGGTTCAGGGCAGATAACCCAGGTACTCATAAGTTTATTTTCTCCCTTTTCAAACAAGTTTATTTTCTCCCTTTTCAAACAAGTTTATTTTCTCCACCCGAGTACACCACAACTTTACTGATTAAGATGTGTTACACAACTTTACCGACTAGGTTCTACGATACAAATTATGTTGTTGTTTGCCATTTTTTTTTTTTGTACATGTTAAATGGGATTTTTATATTTTATCATAAATATTCTGAAGTGTTGTTTTTGAAATGTGTATTTTAGGTGTTTGGTTGTTGCATTGCCATTTAGAAGTTCACACTACATGGGGACTAAAAATGGCATTCTTGGTGGAGAATGGTAAAGGCCTAAACGAGTCTCTGTCACCTCCTCCCAGTGACCTTCCTCATTGTTAGAATTTCAAAGATAGAGAGAAGCTTTAACATGATAAAAAAATAAAAATAAAAATTGGCGTGAAATTGATGCAGGTATTATCACTGAGCTTCAAATAAGTAAAAAAGAAAAAATGATTTGGCATTTTTTTATAAACCAATAACACCAAACTTACTTGACAGTTTCTGTATGTTTTTTTGTTAGAGGATGTCAAGATTTATTTGTGCTGCACTTAAAAAACTTGTAATTTTTTTTCTCATAAAATTTGATTATTTTGTACTCGTGTCACTTGTCAATAATAAAAAGAAATCGACATTGATTTATTTATCACTTGGAAACTTGCTCTTGCTCTGTAGTCCGTTGTACCATTCCATCGAATTATTTAAAAATTCATTCAATGAAAACCACCGCGCCAGATAGGGGTCGAACCTATGACCTTCTGCTTAGGAAACAGACGCTCTATCCACTGAGCTACGGGCGCTTGTGCTATAATTCTCGCTTTAAATTATACACATTATTTATCTTTTCATTTTTTTTTGGGATAATTTCTCTTTTCAGAATTATGTTGTTTCTTTTGGTGTTTTTTTACTAATTTAGGAATATAAATATAAAAGTAATTTTTATTTCTGTGTATAACTATTTTTATACTCACATATGTCCATTGAATAACTGTATTTTTGCCTTCTCTAAAAAAAGTGTTTCTTTTAAATCATCACTATTTTATTAAAAAATATTAATCCAAAATATAAAAAATTATCCAAATTATGAAGAGTACATTGCATACACTAAATCTTTATTATATAAATAAATTGAATGCCATGATTAAAAGAACTACTAAAAACGTTCTTGAGCTTTGATACTTTTTTAAAATTATTCATTAGTTTTTTTATATCTAGTTAAAAGTAGGCTTTTTTTCTTTGCATTTGTTTGTAGTTTATTCACAAAAAAGAAAAAGAAGAGAAAAAGTATAGTTCTCAAGTTGAGATGGATGAAACAATGAATAATGGCATGAAATACATTAAAAAAAAATTGTTCAAATGAAAATTACGTAACTGATCTATACTAATGCCTTATTCCCTCCCCATTAAACCCAAAAAAAGAATTGTGACTTGTTTTGTTCTTTAAAATGTGCTGGCTGTGGGGTTCGAACCCACGCGCACTTATGTGCAGTAGATCTTAAGTCTACCCCCTTAACCTCTCGGGCAAACCAGCTGACAAATTTCAATGGTTGTATTTTTATATATCTTTTGTTTCAGATTGAAAACGCAAAAATTTCATTCCAATTTTCTTTGTCGAGCATTACCATTTGTCAGTTTTGATAAAAAGCACTTTCATAAGAAAAAGAACCCTCCCCCCCCCCCAGTAGTAGTAGCCACTTTCCATATCCTCTACAGTTCTTCGAACTGATCCACAACCTTCCCATATTCATATCTTTTTATTCTCTTTGGCACTTTTTTTTTTAATCCCCAATTCTATATATACATTTACTTACCCTTTTCCCTTGCTTATCCGCAAAGGAACGAAGAAAGAAAGAAAATTTCCCCGCTTTTCTCTGCCTCTTGATTCTCCAGAATCTCACTCTTTTCTCAACTGGGTCTCGCTCTGTCCATTTCTTCCACTGCTTTGCACAGAATTATTCTTTTTTATCACTCAATTTCATGGCTTACCAAATAGGTTGATAGTTGCTACTACAGTTATGTTGAGCTTTCTCTTTTAAGCCTCTATAAAAGACTAAAAAATTCACATGGGTTATGTCTATATTCTTTGAGAATTGTGTTCCGTTTTACACTTATTGCTACCAAATCATATTCTCTCTTCTTCTTCTTTCCCCAAGATTCTTCCCGATTCCGAAAAGTGGGTCTTTTAAGATTCTCTAGTTTATGCTGCTAAGAAAAGGAGATTATTGATTCCCAGTAAAATATTCTGAATTCAGTGCTTTTAAAATCATTTTGAAATTTATACTTCTCTGCCCTTTTAGCCTCCTCTGCTCTCTCAGTCTCTCCTCCTCTACATTTCTAACTTCCATATGTCTTTAGAAAGCCTAATCCTTTATTGGGATATGTGTATGTGATTGTTAAAGAACAATCTTACATGGAAACTCTATATCCTTATTCTGCTCTGTCGAATTCGAATTGGTTTATCCAAGAGAGACACGGCACAGAATGGACTAAAGAAGAGAACAAAAAGTTTGAGAGTGCTCTGGCTATATATGATGAGACAACACCTGACAGGTGGGTAAAAGTTGCTGCAATGATACCAGGAAAGTCTGTTTATGATGTTATGAAGCAATACAAGGAACTTGAAGAAGATGTTAGTGATATTGAAGCTGGAAGGGTTCCAATTCCTGGCTACTTTTCCTCTTCATTTACATTGGAATTGATGGATGATCATCATTCTTATAGAAAAAGGCCTCTTACTGCTCGTGGTTCTGATCATGAGAGAAAGAAGGGAGTTCCTTGGACCGAAGATGAGCACAGGTTAGCCAACTCCTTTCAAATTTTGTGCTAAATAAATTTAGATTGATTCAACTACCCAAACATCAAAACCACCTTTGCTAATTTGAATGAAGTATATATATATATATATATGTGTGTGTGTGTGTGTGTGTGTGAGAGAGAGAGAGAGAGAGACACACAGGTACATAAGGACTGTATATTTTTTTAAAATCAAATTGTAAAAGGTATGTTTATGTGACTTGAAACGGGAAAGTAGAGTATTAGTACAAGACCGTTTGGTTTGGATTAATTTGATTTAGATATAGTTGTATTTCTTATGTTTCCGACTTATTGTTGACATATTATATGGAAATGGTTTGCAGGAGGTTTTTGATGGGACTTGTAAAATACGGTAAAGGAGATTGGAGAAATATCTCAAGGAACTTTGTTGTATCTAAGACGGCAACACAAGTGGCAAGTCATGCTCAGAAATACTTTATGAGGCAAGTTTCAGGAGGGAAAGATAAAAGAAGACCAAGCATCCATGATATCACTACTGTCAATCTCACACAAACTACATTACCAGAAGAGAATAGGAGCTTTCCTTTAGACCAGTCTTGTATGCTTCAACATAATATCCATAAGGATGAATCAGCTGGGATTGTCTTTGGTAATCTTTTCATGTCATCGTCTCCCTATGACCTTCCTGCATATGACCTTAAACTATGGGGTCAAAATCTGTATGAGGCTGCTCCTTATTCAGTTCGTACAAATTCTGAAACTTCTGTGTTTCGAGTTGGTTCCTCGAGATATCAAAAATGTTGAGAAATAAACTGCAGTTTTATGACATTTATGTTCATGAATGAAAATGGCTTCTCAAAATTTCTAGTGTACTTTCAGTGTCAGCAAGTTGTGTGTGATTACTTAACTGTGGAGTGAAGTTGGTAAATTGCTCTTGAGCATGAAAAAGATAATTATATATAATCTTAGGTTGCTTTAAAGTTAATGTCTGAACCATAATATTGAATTAGCAGTCATGTCTTTCTTATTAATGACTTGAGTTCTTTGTTCAAAACCATTTAGCATGGAAACTGAAAACTAACTTGGTTGGAGTTTTAATCAAGACAGTATTATATTTGTTTTAAAAATGATAATTAAGTTACATTACAATTCAGTTTTATTATTATTAAAATGTGATTACATAAAATTATTTATATTTAAAATAATTGAAAAAAAATTAAAATAAAAAACATAATTTTATTTTTTAATAATAATAAGATTAATTTTTTTATAAAAAATATGTTAAAGCATCCATGTCACTAGATGATGTGGCCTGCCAAGCTGACTAAATTGGCACTCACTGAAATCTATATTCTTTTATTTTTTGCAAGCAAATCAATAGGACAAAGTTGACTTGACTTCACCGGTCGATGCTGAGTTTGAATTCCACTTAACTAGCATTGTTTCTTCCAATCTCATTTACTCTATTTTTTTAAAAAAAATATTTTTTATTTTCCTTTTTTTTTTTTTGGTGTTGTTTCCGCCAACCCAATAGTCAATGGTGGCAAGACTGTTCATCACAATTGTTACTTTCTTTTTTATCAACAATCTAGTCTTGGAAGCATCATGATTTACAGTGAATCTAACAAAGGCACAATTAATATTATTATTATTATTATGATAAATATTAGATATTAGTATTACCTAAAAAAATTAATTTAATATTTTTTATTTAATTAATGTATTATTATTATTATTAATGTTTTGATAAATTATTTTAGCTAAACATTAAAAAAATAGATTGAAAAATTTAAGTTATTTACATGACATATAAAATTATAAGTTTATTATTTTATTTAAAGAATGTTTTTATAATATTACATGTTAGATGGTTAAAATATTTTAATTAAATTGATAAATTTTTAAATGAAATAATTATTTAAAAAATATTTTAATAATAAAATAATCTATTGAAATTAAAATAATAAATTAAAAACGTTCTTATAATATTAATATATAATTCAATATTTAGTCTTATCATATTATTATTATTATTAGTAATGATAGAATTTGTGCAGGCTGAAATATTTTATAGCTTTAAAATTATGCAGAGTAGGTATCTTGACTTCTTTTTTTTTTGTATAGGGGCATGAAAATTAATGTTTTCTTTTTAATATATGATTGAAGGGTATAAATGATATCTTACATCCCTTCCAATTGGAACGTACAGATGTTTGATCCCAATGTTCACTTCAAGATTTAGGATGGTGATCTTCATTTGAGCGTGCATGCATTAGATCTCTCTCATATGAAGACAAACAAATAAAATTTGAGCCCCACATTTTTAAGCAAATATAACAATTTCGAATTTATATGAATAACACTAAGTGCAAGAATATCTTACCCTGTCTCACCAAGTTTTATATAAACCCATATTATTTTATTACAGTAATTAAAAATATATATTTATTTACTTTAAAAAAGAATAATATATATTATTTTATAAATTTAATTAAACCATATATATATCACATGCTTTTTCAGTTTTATTTTTATTTTTAAATTTTAAGTAATTAATAATGTTTAAAATATTATGATAAATGGATCCTCAACCCTCGTGGGATGATTTGATGATAATCACTATCTCAAAGGGTGGCATTCACACAAATGATAATAACAATAATAATAATTAATTTGTGATTGTTAATGAGCTATGTACTGTTTTTGTCCTCTTTATTAAGTTGTTGCCTTTGTGGGTTCTACTACCAAAAAAGTTGATGCTGCAACTATTTTGTAAAAGCTTCGTAGTGCTATTTAATGTCATACTTAACATATCAATTTTCAAAATCAAATATTTGCCATAAATGTTTCAAAGCAATATACAACTATCCTTTTATAATGTGTTATATGCGTATGTGACAAATCTTTTAAGTTTTGGCCTGTTATATATTATGAATGTATATCTAATAATATATTAATATATATATATTTGTTAATTAATATCTATTTATTTTAGATATATTTATATTTATTTATTTTAAACATATTTAATTTACTTTAATTTTTATATAAATACACTATGTATATTCATTTAGATTACAGAATAGAATATAATTATTACGTATTTTTAACATAATATCAGAGCCACTGATCTTATCTTTCTAATAGTCTTGTCTTTTCTGGTGTTACTCAACTCTTATAACTTTTGGTGTCACAATAGTCGCTACAACTACTCACCGTTGAACCTTCGACGTCTTTCAGCCATTGTCCTTAGGTTCTGGGACTACAGTCGTCGTTGTTAAGAAGTTTCGTACCACACAGACCACTACAATTATCGTCGTCGTTGTGCCTCTTGCTCTGATAATTTTTCTACAAATACCACTGTGATCGGATCGACCAGATCTACACAACCATGGAAGTATCGCAACCATCGGACACCGCACGCTTCCTCACACGCCGCTCAAAAGATCTGCATGTCCTTTCACACGTCATCGTTGAAACTAACCTCCGCCTTGAATCTTAACCCGACGATTATTCTACAAATACCACTGTGATCACCACGACCAGATCTACACAATCGTAGGCGTATCACAATCATCCTCCTCCGCACGCGCCGCCAACAAGAACAGCGCGTGAATCTGACACGCCGCGCTTTGGTCCCGTGACATCATCAGTGACTTGCCTAGGGCTAACGTCACAGAGACCCCGCTGATCGTGCTGA
Source organism: Hippophae gyantsensis (assembly GCA_030763125.1). Taxonomy (NCBI): domain Eukaryota; kingdom Viridiplantae; phylum Streptophyta; class Magnoliopsida; order Rosales; family Elaeagnaceae; genus Hippophae; species Hippophae gyantsensis. The sequence goes on from CM061033.1 coordinate 53,600,632, forward strand.
CCTTTGACTTTGTTGACTATGATGTCTGTTGACTTTGACTTGTTGGCTATTGACTTTTGCAATACAGGTACTCCTTACTCAATGTTTTGTGTAGACCTCGTTTTTGCAGTCCGCTTTTGCATATTGTGTTTCCAAATGGATAAAAACGATGTTTTTGCTTCTTGTCCTATCAATACTCTATTGGAGGAGACCAAGAATTACTTGTTATGGTCTCAAGTTATGCATAATTTTCTTAAGGGTCGTATGCTCTAACATTATTGTACTGGTGCAATTATCATTCCTATTAAAGGAGCAAATGAAGAAGATGCTACTTTCCTTCATCGTATGATTGAATGGGATAGTCACAACCACATGATCCTCACATGGATTCGAAATACTTCCATTCCCTCCATCTCCAATATGTTGGGCAACTTTGATGATGCCAAATCAGCATGGGATATGTTGGCCAAAAGGTACTCCACTATTCACGGATCCACGAAATATCAACTAATAGTTGAATTGCATCAACTTCAACAGGAACCAGGGCAATCCATCAATGACTACTTTGATCAGCTTCGCTTCCTTTGGGACCAAATTGACATTTATGATCCAATTTGGGCATGCTCAATAGATGCTCAGCAATATGCTACAGTTAGGAATGAATTTCGTCTCTATGAGTTCTTGATGTCACTCCACAAGGACTTTGAGCCAATCCGAGGTTAGCTTCTTAATCGCAGTCCTCCTCCCTCTCTTGATACTGCTGTAAATGAGTTGGTTAGAAAAGAAGCTCGACTTACAACCCTTCAAACCCAGAATAAGTTCAATATTTTAGCTATTACTCCTCTTACTCCTACCATTGAGCAACCTCAACAATCAGGTGATTCCTCTGGCTTTTACAATCGTCGCACACAGAGTAATAAAAGGTTTTACAATTGTTGCAAGCATCATGGCCACACTATTGAGACTTGTTACCGTCGCAACAAATCTACTACTGATGTTGCTAATACCGAGCCTACTTCGCTGATGCCTTCTAGTTCAGCAGAGTCCCAGTCTTCTAGATCCACTATTAACCTCTCATCCACTGAACTACAGAAGATCATAACTCAGGCTGTTCAAATGGATGGTAATGCATCTCTTTCCACTACTCTTTCAATTCTGCCCGATAAGTCTCAAACTTGGCTTTTTGACTCTACATGTTGCAATCACATGACACCTCACTCATCTTTATTCTCCAAACTTGACCCTGCACCACATCCCCTTAATATTCATATAGCTGATGGTTCCACCATTCATGAGAATAGTCTAGGTTTTGTTTCAACCTCTACCCTCTCTGTTCCTGGGGCTTTCCATGTATCTGACCTATCTTATAATTTATGCTATGTAGGAAAATTAGCTGAACTAGGATATCGCCTTATTTTTTACTATTTTGTGTGTATTGTGTAGGATTCTAGGACGGGACAAGAGCTTGGGACCAGTCTTAGGGTCGGGCGTATGTTTCCCATAAACAATCTTCATCTTCCACCTATTGCTTCTGCCTCTATTACTGCTACAACTACTGTAGTTTCTTCCTTACCTTCTCTCGCACCCTAGAATTCTCTTCTTGATCATGTCCCATCCATTCGAGTACAACAGTTAGCTTCTAAAGGTCTATTGGGTTCTGTGTCCAAAGAAAATTTTGATTGTACTTCATGCTAGTTAGGAAAACAGCCAACTTTACCTTTCAATAATAGTAAATCTATCTTTAATAGTATTTTTGAGTTAATTCATTCTGATGTTTGAGGACCTTTTCCTGTTACTAGTATAGGTGGATCTCGATATTTTGTTGTTTTTATTGATGATTATTCTCATTATAGTTGGATCTTTCCAATGAAATCTCGTTCTGAAATCTTACCAATATACAGTAACTTTGCAAAAATGGTTGAAACATAATTCTCTAAACATATCAAAACTTTTCGATCTAATAATGCTCTTGAATATACTCAAAATTCTTTTTAAGCTCTGTTACACTCCTATAGCACTGTACATCATCTAACCTATCCAAGAACCTCTCAACAAAATGGTCGAACTGAAAGAAAACTTCATCATATTCTTGACATTATTCATGCTCTTCTTCTTTCTGTCAAAGTTCTTGCCCCATTTTGAGGTGAACCCGCACTTCGTGCTGTTCATGCCATTAATCGCATTCCAAGCATTGTTATTCATAATCAGACATGCCATTAATCGCATTCCAAGCACTGTCATTCATAATCAGACTCCATATGAGCGTCTTTTTGGGTCATCTCCTGACTATCATTACCTTCGCTCATTCGGATCTGCCTGTTTCGTTCTTCTTCAACCTCATGAACACAACAAACTTGAGCCTCGATCTAGACTTTGTTGTTTTCTTGGTTATGGTGAAACTCAAAAAGGGTATCGATGTTATGATCCTGTCTCACATCATCTTTATGTTTCCCAAAATGTTGTCTTTTGGGAACATCGCTTATTTGTTGAACTTTATCACTTTCATTCTTCCCTAACTAATTCAAATGTTTTAGAAATCTTTCCAAATAAGTCTTATGTTCCTTCTACAGATACTCTTAATCCACCTTTGGACTTCACTATTCAATCTTCAGATATTTTTAATAATTATCCTAGACAGGTTGTAGAAGAACAAGTTGATAATAAGCTACCCCACCTTGAACATAGGTCCCTGCTCTTACTCCGCTTGAAGATCCTCCATAAGACATTCCACCTCGCCACTCAACTCGGGTAAGATCCATTCCTACACATTTACTTGGCTATCATTATTATACTACCTTTGCTACACTCCATGAGCCTCACACCTATCGTGAGGCATCTACTAATCCTTTTTGGTAGATTGCAATGAAAGAAGAAATTGATGCATTAATTAAAAACCATACTTGGGATCTGGTTACTCTCCCTACTGGTCAGTCTGTGGTTGGTAGTAAGTAGATCTATAAGATCAAGACTCGCTCTAATGGGTTCATCGATCGCTACAAGGCTCATTTTATAGCAAAAGGTTTTACACAAGAGTATGAGATTGATTATGAAGAAAATTTTGCTCCAGTTGCACTTATTTCCTCTGTTCGTACCCTCTTAGCTGTTGCCACTGCTAGTAAATGGGACCTTTTTCAGATGGATGACAAAAATGCATTCCTTAATGGGGATGTATATGAAGAAGTCTATATGCAACCTCCTCCTGGTCTTTCTGTTGAAACAAATAAGGTTTGTCGCCTTCGACGAGCATTTTATGGCCTTAAACAAGCTCCACGAGCATGGTTTGCCAAGTTTAGCTCCACCATCCTTCGCTTGGGTTACACTAGTAGTCTTTATGATTCTGCCTTATTTCTTCATCACAATGATAAAGGCACCATTTTGCTTCTCCTATATGTGGATAATATAATCATAACTGGTGATGACCTCAGTGGCATTCAAGAACTCAAGGATTTTCTTAGTCAGCAGTTTGAGATGAAAGACCTTAGACATCTCAGCTATTTCTTGGGTCTTGAGATCACTCGTTCCACAGATGGTCTTTATATTACTCAAGCTAAGTATACATCTGACCTCTTATCTCAAGTTGGACTCACTGACAGCAAGGCTATTGATACTCTAGTTGAACTTAATGCACATCTCATACCATCGGAGGGGCAACCATTGTCTAATCCCTCTCTTTATAGACGATTGGTTGACAGCTTGGTTTATCTTACAGTTACTCATCCAGACATTTCTTATGTTGTTCATTAGGTGAGCCAGTATCTATCTGCTCCACGATCAACTCACTATGCTACTGTTCTACGTATTCTACGATACTTGAAAAGCACTATCTTCCATGGTCTTTTATACTCAACTCAGTCTCCTTTAGTACTTCGTGCATTCTCTGATGCTGATTGGGCAGGAGATCCCACTGATCGCAGATCCACTATAGGTTATTACTTTCTCCTTGGTTCTTCTGTTATTTCTTGGCGAAGTAAGAAACAAACCTTCGTGGCCCGCTCCAGTACTAAAGCAGAATATCGGGCTCTTGCTGATACCACATCTGAGCTCCTTTGGTTACGATGGTTTCTTAAGGATTTGGGTGTGTCCACATCCTCTGCTACTCCTTTTTATTGTGATAATAAGAGTGTCATTCATATTGTTCACAACGATGTCTTCCATAAACACACTAAACACATCGAGATTGATTGTCACTTTATTTGCTCTCATCTTGTTCATGGTGCTCTCAAGTTTTTCCCCGTTTCCTCCAACGACCAACTTACAGATATCTTTATTAAGACACTTCCCAAAGAACGCACTCGTAATTTGGTTGACAACCTCAAGATGGTCTCACATCCACCTTGAGTTTGAGGGGGATTATTAATGTATATCTATTAATATATTAATGCATATATATATCTGCTAATGTATATCTAATTACTTTAGGTATATCTATATCTAATTACTTTAGACATATCTAATTTACTTGTAATTCTTATATAAAATCATCATGTATATTCATTTAGATCACAGAATAGGATACAATCATTAAATATTTCTAACATATATATATATATATATATAACTTAACTGTCAAGTTTAGTATTTTTAATATTTTGATAAGATTAAATCATATTCGATTAAATATTCAACGTTAAATTTACAACCCAGGAATAAATAATTAAAATTGATACTTATAGTTTAATTATAAAACAAGACCGTACAATTTTTGGCCGTATCTCTGTATTTTTCTTTTCGTTAATTATTTTAATAAAGACGAAAATCATTGTTTCAAATTATTGCATCTTTCAAAGAACCATGCTTAGCAGGATGATTCTAAACCTTTTTCCTCTTTTATATTGGCCCACAAGTATTTCACGATCAATGATCTAGCTCCTAAGAAAGCTTCTTGTTATCACATCTAAGATAAGAACTCGTCGTCTATATATTTTATGCTTATGTTGATCTCAATTTTGGGGTTGTTGGTGAAGTCAATTTTCTACAAAAACTGATTCTCAATTGAGGAAACGATACTCCTACACCTATTGCACAATGAAATTATACTATCCAAAACCCGGAAATGCCGTTAGGGAGAAATAAGGTCCGGCAAATAGAGCAATTAAAACTTGAATTTGTGAACTTTATGTACGTGAATCATTTAAGTCTTATTTAGTAAACAGCATGTTTTTTAATATTAGAAACTAATTTTTTATTTTCTAATTATTAAAAAAAAATTCTACATAATATTTTAAATTAAATCTCATCTAATTAAACACGATCATTATTATTTATATAATATAAGTTATAGAAACAATAAAAGTTGCAAAAATGAAATAGTTCCACCTTGATTATGAAATTCAAAATCAAATTAATTACTAACCAACACATTTTTAAATTAAATTAAAAAACTAAATCTCAAAAACATAATTATCATCATTTAGCATGAGGCTAAATTAGACCTCGCTCTTAAATCTACATATATCAAGTTTCCACACCCCAGCAGGCCAAAAAAAAAACCATATTGGTCTAATCCCCCCTGCAAATATTATACAACAACCTTATAGATCACATGAGTCACCATCACACTTTCGAAAAGAAACAGGTTTCCCATATTTCATCAGAGAGCCTCAAAATCTTTAAAATTACACAGGAGAATGAAGGCTTATTGCAGAACTACAAGTCTACAAATAGAATAGAAAATGCATTCTGAAATTCAAACCCTCTTAAAGAAACACACAAAGTTACATTAATATAAACATGGCGTGCCAAGAGACCCATTGAGAATAGGTTGTATGTACAGCTCTATGAGGTAAATCACCAATCTGTATGAAAGGGAATAACAGTATCTGGAAAATCATTTCTCGGTCCAGCAAGCGAGTAATAGGCAAGTATATGTGCAGGGTTCTCAACAATTATGTTTTCCCTTAGTTGGTCAGGGACAACAACTCTTCTAGCAGGTATCAACTCTATATTCCAAAATGGACGAACCATTGCTAGAAGATCACGTCCTGTTCCAGAAGCTCTATATCCCTGGACCCATAAATACCTTAAAGAAGCCAGTTGCATTACTGAAGTAGCAAGCGCATGCTCACTGAAGCAACAGCCTCTCATTTCCAGTTTTTGCAGACTTGGGCAGCCCTTAGAGAACTCCAAAAGCCCAGCATCAGACTCCCCAACATATCCGAGAAGCATCCATCTGATATTTCTACTGTACTGGCCAATATAACCAAGACCGATATCTGTCAAGCCCCCATGTCGGAGATACAAAGCAAATCTTCTAAGTCTATCACAACCTCTCAACAGGGCTCGCACTCCATTGTCCAGTGGTAGATCTGTTATTTGCACTTCTCGATCAAGCAACACGAGACGAAAGTCACACATGTTCTTGGAGTAAGTTCCAATATATTCCAAAGAGGCATTTGTGATATCAGATACATATACAGCTAAATATTCCAACTCAAGACAGCCCTGAGCCAAAGCAATCAAGCCCCTTTGTGAAACAAAACCTTCTTCATCCTCCATACCCTGCTCATCAGCACCTCGTTCAATTCTAAGCCGCTTCAGTCTCTTGCAACTCCGTGCAAGAACTTCCAATCCTCTGTCTCCAATGACATTCCTTGTCTGTCCATCATAAAGATGCATCATAAGTTAGATATAACTTTTACATTGCCTCAACTTTCCCAAAAAGAGATAAGAACTAAGATATAATGCCTCAGGTTGCATATCCATTTAAGCATTTCATATTCAGTAATATTTGACAAAGAAATACTATTTCAGGGCCGAGGTATAATAATATATTCTAGATGCAAATTAAAATTAAAAATTCTTGAAATGAATTTGATTTTTCTTTTTCTAAAAACCATAAGAAAAAGAGTTCAATTAGCGGTGACGAAAAGTTGGAATCTTAAACAATAGAAATGTGAAAAACCATGTCGAACAACATAATAGAATTGGAAAAGGTGAACCATTTAGAAATGGGACTTGCAAAAAAAAGATAAAAAAAAAAAACAAGAGCATATTGTGAATGTCACCCACCAAAACAAAAGCAGATAAAAATAATGTATGCATGCAAATTGCATGAAAGGGAAAATAGGAAGTCGAAGAACAGTTATGTAGCACCACCTCAAGAACCTCCAGATTGGGGCACCTTTGAATCAAAGCACAATGGTCATCAGTGTCAAGCAAAGCGTAGAGAAGATCCAATTTTTTAAGCAAGGATGCAAATGGGAATACTATATGCAATTCATTCTCCCCCATGTATGTTAGACCCAATCTGGACAACTTTGGGGGTAATGATACAACAGAGTACCTATCTGGTTGATCATTAAAAGATCCCCCACAAAACTCTTCTAATTTTTCAGCAAAGCGAAAGAAGCCCACAAGGTCCAATATTTCCCGATCGCTAATTTTCACAGAGACCAAGGAGCGACAGTTCTTAGCTATAAGTTCCAGGTCTTCATATCGCACTTGATTAAGATCAGTCATATAAAAATTTAAAGTCTCAAGAACTGTGTTGTTCAGAGCAAGCTCGTGTAGCCATTCTCCATCTTTCTCAGTAACTAAGCTCTCTTCCAAAAACAAAGTTTTCAAATTCCTGAATCATACACAGAGAGTAAAACAAATATCTTAGTTCACTATGGCCAGGAGGCTGCACTAAACTGTCTATGCCTTCATCTTGAAATTATGCGAGAACATTTAGCATACCACTGCTGTAAAACTTGACATCATTAATAATCCAAAAACTGCAGCAAGGCATTTCGAGAATTGCAAGTATAGTTTTATATCAAAACTATTAGACATTTGTATAATTACATTCAAATGCATAAATCGATTTGTCTGATGATTGAAACACATGACAAATTACAAACTCCAATAATGGCAGAAAACGTGGGACGAAACAACATAACTTAAAATCTTCATATGACCAAGCATGAAATATATAACAAGTCCTATTTCTATAATTTGCATCCTATCTAAACCCATGTAGTAAATAAATAAGAAATCCTCTGAATCTCAAGCAACCTTTTTTTAACCCTTCCGGAAATTCCGTAACCCATACAATGAAGAAGCAATGTAATTCTACCGTTCAAATGTCTGTTTATGAAAGAGCTAATTGAAAAAAACAGGGAGACAGGTAGTCTAAAAAGAAAAAAAGCAATCAACAATAATTATAATAGATAAATTAGCAGCGAACATATATTCAACTCTAAGACATTTTTTTCTTTTAATTGTCATGGGCAGCTGCAATCTTATTTCTGATAATAATAGAACCTCGGCGTTTTCTCAAACCAATACCTGCAGGACCGCGCGATATACAGAAGGCCATCGGTTGAAAACCCTGAACATTTTTCGAGCTTAATAGATTGAAGCACGCGTCCACGATACCGAGCCAAAAGCTCGAGGTCCGAATCTTTCACTATCATACGCCTGAAGTGCAGTGACTTTAAGCAATTAAAGTTGTCGACAATCTCTTGGATCCACGGCGTCACATAGCCTCCCCAATCCTCAGGTATGAGATTGAACATGGAAGCTCTGGGTTTCCCTTTCAGTTTGAGAGACTCCAAGTGCCTAAACCTCCTCCACAGTTGCTCGGGAGTCGTCGTGTAGCAGAGAGCAATAGTCACATGCTTGCGCGTAAGCGCTTCGAGTTCGTTCCATCGCTTGCAAACGAGAGAGACTACGTCGCGATCCATAGAGTCGTGAATATACGGCATAACACAGCCAAGTACAACATCTGACATTCCTATGCTTGTTCTGCAAGCACTTATCTTCTCCATCGCTCCGAATACAAAATAGAGTGCCAAACAATAGAAAACACAAGTAACAACTACTTCACCCTCACAGCAAACTAAACAAAGCTGAACTTCAACTACTGAAATTTCGAAGTTCTGAAGATCCGCTAGATATATATTCAACTCTCCAATTTAAAAATTAACTATCCGAACAAAACATACAATTTTCAACCCTAAATTTAATTTTTCAAACCACCATGGAAGCAAAAGGTTTCGCTTTTCCGTACAGCATATATAAGAGAACCGTTTTAGAATCAATCTCCGGAGCAAACGCCAAAACGTTCTCTCAAAATGAGCAAACAAACACCGGAGGCTTCTTTACGATCTACAATCAGCTCCGTTGAAATGGAAAAGTGGTTACACGCAGAGCCGGCCCATCGAATCGAGGACGGATCGAACCTCCGACATATCGATGAGTAAAGGAGCATCGAGCTCGTGAAGAAGCGAAGAGCATAGTCTCGAAACAGATCGTGAAGCTGAACGCAGAAAGAAAGGGGGACGGCGCTGAACGCAGAAATTCGAATCGAACGGCGACAGTTGGAGCAGTTACGTGAGAAGGATTTGGATCAAGAAGTGTGAGGTAGTGAGTCTCCCATATCGAAGAAGAGAGAGAGAGAAAGAGAGAGAATAAAAAAGATGATAGGATAGGACTTAGGACGACAAACCAGGAAAGGGAAGACTCATCAATGTGAGAAAGCATAAAGAGGAAACGACAAATACAATACAAACCAACAAAACGGCATCGTATGGAAATGATTCAGTTAGAACGAAACTGAGTGCTCATAACGTGGCAGATTATAAATAGTGAAGTCGAGAGTGGAGAAACTTGTTAGTTTTTTTTTACCTTGCCTCGGTTAGTGATCTTCCCTTCATCCTACCGTTTAATAGTTCAAGTGCCGTTATCTTCTTTAATCGTTTTTTCCTAATCAGTGCTGCGATCTGTTAATTATTAGTTGAAAAATACTTGATGTGGCATTTATTTATTAATTAAAACGATCGGATCTGTTTTTTTAAATCTACCATTATATATTATATAATTAAATAATAAGTATTCATTTCTATTAATAGGATGAGGATCAGGATTCTAGATTTACCTTTACTTATTCTTACTTTTAAAATTTAAGTAATATATTATTAAATAAAAAATATTTATTTTTATTAATAACTTAAAATATCTATGATAACCTGCTTTCATATAATCTAATAACTTATTTTCACCGATCTAATCTAATCATTTAATTGAACGGATAAAATCAATTTAATGTGTAATATTTTTATACCTTTTGGGTTTTTTTACGATGTAAATTATTTTTCATCAATAATTAATATATAAATATTTGATATATAATAAAGACACAGATATTATCATAACAATTTAAATATTACAATTTAATTATATTATATTAATGAATTCAACAAAAATACAAAATTAAATATAAGTTGAAAATTCAAAGGAAAATGAGCCAATAACATTATAATCTATCAAGGGCTTGTTTAATAAATGAAAAAAATTTGTATAATAAAAAATGGTAAAATAATAAATAAAAAATTTAATTGATAAAAATAATTAAGACACAAAAATAATAAATTAAAATTAAAATTATAATGATATTAAATTAATTAAATAATTATTTAAAATTTTGTATTACCGTAATCACATTATTAAATTAATTAGATTTTATAATAATCGACATTATGATCATAAAAAAATTTAATAAAATAAGAGTAAAAAAACTTGAGAAAATCTTCAAAATTTCGAATTATTATCACAAATACTCATGAGGTTTTACGTTTCTTCAAAATTACCCTTAAGTTTTATTTAATATAAAAAATGTCCATGAACGTTATCAGCGTTATATCTCCGTTTAACATTAGGGGCAAAATGGTAATCTCGCCCTTATACATATATCACTCCCGCGGGATAAAAAATCAAAAATACCCCCGAGGTTTCAATATCTTCAAAAATATCCTTAACATTTAAAAAAAAGCTACAATACCCCTGAGGTTTAAGATATCTTCTAAAATGCCCTTATTATTTAACAAAAGTATCAAAAAGCCATGAAAAATCACATCAAAATCTAAAAAATTCTTTTCTATCCCTACTTATATAGCTTTTTTAATATTATCGTTAAGAATATTATTGCAAATATTCTTGAGGTTTTACTTTTCTTCAAAAATATTTCTGTTATAATAATTAATTTAACTTTATAAAAAATACCTCTGTTTTATAATAATTAATTTAACTTCGTCAAAAATATTCCTGCTAAAATAATTAATTTAACTTCATCAAAAATATCTCTGCTACAATATTTAATTTATCTTCATCAAAAATACCCCTACTTCTCAATAACATGATATAAAATATTTTTCAAAAATATTTAACTTGATATTGTGTGCTTTATTAACTTAATTTATCTTTAGGGATATTTTTGAAAAATATTTTATATCGTGTTACTGAGAAATAAAAGTATTTTTGATGAAGATAAATTAAATATTATAGTAGGGAAATTTTTGATGAAATTAAATTAATTATTGTAGCAGAGGTATTTTTTATAAAGTTAAATTAATTATTATAGCAGGGGTATTTTTGATAAAGTTAAATTAATTATTATAATAGGGGTATTTTTGAAGAAAAGAAAAAACCTCAAGGGTATTTGTGATAATATTCTCAACAGTAATATTCAAAAAACTATATAGGCAGGGGTATAAAAGACTTTTCAGATATTGATGTAATTTTTCACGGCTTTTTGATGCTTTTGTTAAATAATAAGGACATTTTTGAAGATATCTTAAACCTCAGGGGTATTGTAGTTTTTATTTTAAACTTTAAGAGTATTTTTGAAGATATTAAAAACCTCGGGGGTATTTTTGATTTTTTTCCCAAAATTTCATCTAAAAGACATATTAGATGTGTTCTTTGATCTCTCTTATTCATAAATTGTTATATTTGATTTTGTTAATTCTGATACTAATCTTATTTTGTAGGATTTTGTTTCTATTTATAAGAGATAAAAAATTGAATCAAAATGTAATAAGATTGTTAATATTCTAGTAGATATAGAATTAGTAGGCACTACGTGTCACACAGGATATGATAAATTGATATGGAAATGGATATGATAAATTGATATGGAAATAAACTACGATAGTTTGTTAAATATATTTACTTTTTTTTAAAATTAATATATTTATTAAATAAAAAAATAAAAAAAATATCATGAAAGTACCAAATAATTCAAACAATTAATATTTTTAGCTCATTATATATATAAAGGTATTGATATATAAAAATGTGTATAAAATAATATTTGTTATTAAACAACTTCATGTATATGAGAATCAAATATTTTTATGAATAACATACTTATATATAATTTATATTTCATTATTTAGATATAATAAATTAAGGTCTAGTATAAAATATTATAATGATAATATAACTAATATTTATTGAGATGTTATCAAAGTAACATTAAAAACAATATAATTATTGTTTATTGTATCTTACGTTAATAACTAACTAAATATATTTAATATCCATGGAATCAAGAGATTATTTTATTAAAAATATATTATACTTATATAAGATTACTTTACATTTATTATTATTATTATTATGACATTTTATTAATATTAAGCGTTAAGGTTATACCATGCAAGTTATCATCCTGCTAGTACCGCAAGTGGTTGGGATAAATTATTATGCTCTAATGTGAAGAAATTTATAAAAGTGATACCATGGAATGAGTCAAGTGACCTTTGTGTACTTACCGAATGGATTTTTATAAATTTCAACATATGAGTGTTGAATTACAATAAAAATATGAGCCTAACATTTATATGTTATGAAGCAATCACTTTCACTTTAACTATTGAAATGTGGCATCTTGGAGCTAAAATATGAATTTATGTGCATTTAATATGAGATAATTTCTGTCATTAATTGCTAAGTTAATTATTATTCATGACTATTTACTTTATTCGTGAAGGTAAATAATAGACTAACGTCGAATCTGATAATTCAAAGATATTATATTATAATTTTATAAATTATCAATAATAATTATAAAATTAATAAAATAAAATAAAATTTAATATTTTTGTGGTATTATTTTTTATAACAAAAAGAATGAATTATTATAAAAATAAAAATAAATGATAATAAAACATTATTATTTGATATATATGATTAAAATATTATTATTTAAATGATAATAAAATAAATATTAAAACTAAAAAAATGAAAAAGATAAAAGAGAGAGTGACAGGATAAAGTATTATAGTTGTTGTTAAATGATGAAAATAATTATTAAAATGGTAATTCTAATTTTTGTTAATAAAATCATATATAAATATGTGATAAATTTAATTAAAAAATACTTAAAATTTAATTTTATCAATCTTCTATCATTTTCTTACGAGCAACAAGGTAAAAAAAAAAGAACATTGTCTCTTAATTATACTTAAAGAATTAAATAATAATATAATTAAACCGTAAAAATTATCCTAATTAAGAGATTAAAGTGCATTCATCTAGTATATATATATAAGCGGCACATAAAATTTACATGTAATAGGTGGGATATTGACATCATAATTAATGCAAAGTGTATGCATGCTAGCTGTGGGTTTCAAATTAGATTATGTATGTGGTCATATTTCTTTTCTTCTAATTTGTGCCGTAACTCGTAAGACATAAAATAAAATATGTAGCAAATTAGTTGTGAATAGATCAACAGCTTTTAATTATATATATAGTCAAATAATAATTGAGAGAGATAATCTAAACTATAATTAAGCTATTATTCCTTGAATAAGTATACTACATATTTATTTATATATACCACATCTGGTAGCCGGCCCATCTGATATAATATTCTTTGCTGGCTAAATTACGAAAAAAGTTGATGCTTAGATTACAAGCTTGTCAATATATATTCTCATATATAATAATACGTACCCAGGCCAATTAGCTAGAATTAATACTCAAGAGGTTAAATTTTTTATTTTTATTTTTTTTATTAACTATAACTCACGCGTATTCGAATTCTGAATCTTTAATATGTTAAAATGTACCAAGGCTCATTTGTTAATTATAGGCTAAAATTAATGACGAAGGATAATAACATACATGTACTCCTCTTGTTAATTAGCTTCTTAATTTGAACCAATTAACTCTCACTTTATATATCTTGTTTCTATCTGCCTGCTAGCTGTCATGCATGTGCTACCTTAACCAACACCCTAATTAAGATTTTAAGTTTATGTACATGTCGTAGATTTAAACCGTTGAAACCGGCCAAATAGCCAACATTATTATGATTTCAAAGGTGTAAGGTTAGTTACAGAGAGGGATTAGTAAAATTAATTAATATTTTTTAGAAGCCAACGTTGTAGCTAACACAAAAAATATGGTTGTTTATGTTTGTTTTACACAAAAAACTAACGATACAAGAGATGCTTCATATATCATTTGATTTCTTATGAGAGTTAAGTAGCAAAAAATTTATCTTAAGATTGTAGAAAAAGTAGTTATAAACAAACAAGAGTAATAAAAATATAAATTTATAATTAAAAATAAAAATAAAAAGCACAAAATTAAAAGATGATCGAGTCTCGTATTATATTGTCTTTTTGAGATAATTTTTTTCTTTTCTTTCGTATAGGTGTTTAAGATAAAAGAAAAAAATATCTCACAAAATATAATAATTAATAACAGTATTTGAACACTATCACTACTATTTCAGTGAAGTGATTACTATTCGTTCTCTATCACATATAACTTGAATTTAGAATAAAAAATTTACAAAAGAAAAGAATTTGTTGTAGAAAAAATGAGAGAGAATGGTTGTTGAATTTTTCGTTATATTCCTTTCTCTCAGTTGAAACTGGTGCAACAATTGCACCATGAAACTGCTGAAACAAAAGCTTTTATAAAACTGAAATAACTATCTTCAATTCTTATAGAATTTCAACAGTTTTATTAAGAACGAGGAAAAAAAGTATATATAATATACATTTGACAACATTCTTATCCTCAAAAAGATGCGTGCTCGTAATTAGAGTTTTTATTTATGAGAAAACTTTCAAAGGATTTTCACTCGATACGCATGCATGTAAAAAGAGCATTCTTAATACATCATCTTACCTCTAATTGGAAATCAAATGTTATATAAAAAATTTCTTATGTTGTTATTTTTTTCATATGAGACAAAAATACAACAATATTTTTTCTTCTCAATAAATTAATTTTAAAACTTAATTTTTTATTCGTTTTAATATTATTTTAAACATGTAAATAAATGTTTTTAAAGCCAACTATGCAGTAAAACATAAATCAATCGTAATTATACATTTATATTAAATAAACTCACTTTTCAGCCCTTTGATTAAAACGGGTTGATCAACTTTTTCCCCGAGGAAAACCTAGATAAAAAATGTGCTCTTTCAAGATCTTGTAACTCAAAAGTATAAAATCTCTTCGTATATATTAATGATCTAATATTTGAATATAAATTATGAGTGTATGAGTGTAAACTTTATGTTGTATTAAAAAAAATTGTGCTCCTCCAATATGCCAAACATTTAGTGAGTAATAAATACATTTTGACAAAATCACCATTAATTAGCTAGTTAGCAGACAAGAGAAGACAAACCTAACGTTGAAAAAGAAAAAGAAAAACAAAGAGAAAGAGAAAGAGAAAGAGGACAAATAATCAATTTTGAAGAACCAAATTCAAAATCAAAGTTTAAGATTACGTTGAAAAAAGATAATATTTATTAAAAAATTAGTAAAATCTTGTCACACGTTACTTTTTTATACTGCTTAAAAAATATATAAATAGTAAAAAATTAATTATTGTGATTGGATCCCAAAAGATATCTATTTTTGTGGAAGAAGAAAAGATTTAATCAAATGTGATACTACACGCGCACGTGCCCACTGTGTGTGAGGTGGGGTGACATTTTTTTTTTAATTTACAAAAAAATTTTTTACTCGGAGTTGTTATATATATATATATTTTTTTTTCTATCAGAAAAACAATCGTTATTTTATTATACTTAAAATATGGTCGTTGTTTTCTTTTACTCACAGAAAATGAATATTATTCTTCATTACTCAAAATGACTATTACGCTATTCATTTTCAGACATTATCGTTATTATCATAATGGTCACACGGTTTCTAAAACCTATAAATAAAGTGTTTCAGTTCTCAATTTCTACACAACAATCTACAAACTCATCTCACTAAGAAAAAAAAAATATTTCTACAATTTTAAGTTATTTTTTAGTTTTCTAAACAATAAATTTTTCAGATGTAACATTCTGATCTTCATCAGTGTAGTGAAATTCTAAGACGATTTTAGATTGTTTTATTCTTGGAGATAGAGTTGTATTTGTTTGCACAAAATTGAACGATTATCAGTAATATTATTTCAACATTCTTTTAACAAATTTGTATTGATTAAGATTAAAAAAAATGGGAGGAGATTCCAAAAAATGAAAACAACTCCCTAGTAAAGCTAAATAAGAACGGACAATTCATCGCACGTCGATATTACTCGATGGAAATCCAATCTAAATATAATATTATTTGATAGTTGGAAGTTGGAACCGTACTCATATATTATCGGGCGAGAGATGTCATAAAAAATTTCAAGTTTGAGAAAACAAGAAATAATATTATTTAAATATTTTTTTATACTGTTAATTGATTAAGCTACGATGCAACATAAGCTTAAAACTAAAATTTATAATGAGATTGTTAAAAAAAATCAATAATAATATTTTAATGTGAAATATTTTATAGATATTTATTTTAAAAATGAATATAATAATAATAACTAAATATAAAAAGATATTTTGTAATTTTTTTTATATTAGTTATCATTTTATATAATCAAAAGATAAAATTAATTACAACAATATTATTATTTTGCTTAATTAAATTCGATGCTGGGAGTAGAAATAACTTTTTGAATCTAATAGAATAAAAGCCTACTAAAGCTTAACATGAAGAACCATGATAACACTTTTCTATATTATATAATATATATTCTATGGTTAATTATGGTTTATTTGTTATTATCTATTTATTTTCCAACAACAGTTGTAATAAATTAAAATTATTAATTTCTAACCCCATTATTTATGCCTTTTGTCTATTCTCGAGTAGGTTTTTTTTTTCGAAATGTAAAATCTTAAACTAATTAATTAGATGTTTTGTAATCAGAAAAACCGAATGAAATAGTGCCAAAGTGATCAGAATTCAAAATCGATATGACATTCTTTACGTTTAAGATAAGAACATAAAATGAAATTATATATTTTGTACCTATAATGAGAATGTTAATTAATTAATTAATTATGTTATTGTCCAAAAAAAGGCGGTTCATTTTAATTGCTAAAAAACAAGTTCATAAAGAATCCATTCCTGACGGAAGCAGAGAATAATTACAAGAGGAAAAGGACTAATTTGCCAGTCGATCGAGGCAAGAATAATCATTTTAAAACTCTGTCATGAAACTTAGAAGAATGAAATGTGGAAGAGAATTAATCAAATTAATATAAATATATTACAATTGTATGTGCTGAACCATGCTACAATGATACATGTACTCTAATGTTTGGTTAATTATTATTTTGTAACGAATTTTTTTTTAATGTTTTCTCTGTTTCTAATTCATTCAAAACATAAAAGTAAAAACATGTTTGGTAAAAAAAATTATTATCTTCTTTCATTTTTTCTTAAAATCATAAAATTAACTAACCAAAAAAAAGATGTGAATTTGGGTCTTGAAATATGGTTTTCAAAACGTTCTCTTTTTTTAAGTTTCAAAATCAATAAGAAGTGTGTAAAATAAAACTGAATTCTAATTTGGTTTTAAACTTAAAAATTAAATTAAATGTCAAACAATATTTTTTAAAAACTTATATTCAAAAACTTAAAGTATGAAAGTTAAAAACACAATTGGATACAAAATAAGCCCAACTAATTATCATTTAAATGACTCAATTTTATGCTTCTTATTATATTTTTAATAACTAAACTACCCACACGCAAGTTATGTATAATTGAATCCCGAAATTTTTACACGATCAAGTATATTTCATGTATTTAAGCCACAATTTTTTTTGTTTTCTTAAGTAGACAAAGAAGAAATAGTCCGCTGTATAGTGGGGGAATATACACAATGTGGATATAATATTATTCATATGTTATATTGAATGTATACATTCAATCAATAATTTTCGACGCTAAATTGCTAATTGTGTGGGGGAGAAATTAGTTCCAAATAATTGCTTCTATCACAACCTTACTTGAACATGATCTGTTCTATAGGCTCCTACCTCTGTCTCCATGAATTCTAATTAATTGCTTCTATCAATCTTACTCTGCTGTCTCAGCATTTGTTGCTGGCCTTTTTGGCGGAATCTTTTGCTCCTGCTTCTGGTTCTTCAATCAGATAATTGGTCTACTTTTGTCACAAAAAAATATTATCGCATGCTAAATTTCTAACCAAACGTAACGCAACGACACAGCATAGTTTAAGTATACAATGTAAAGCTGAAAGCCTGAAACCTCAGGCAAAAGCAAAAAATAAATTGAATTCATTTGGCACAAAGGACATCACAAGTAAGGACGACGTTCAATCATACACAACTATTGCCTTCCTACAGGTCTGAGGCAGTCCTAGCACAAGCAGGTAATGAGGTAAAAGCTTTTTTCCAGAACGCAAAATTAAGGACTGGAAGAACATGAATTCTTGCGGCAAAATAATTTCACAAAGTACGCAAGATACATTAAATTTATAAACCCAATTATACGCGCTCATAACCGAGCTATACAAATGTGTAACTCAATTCCACAAAATATAAATAAATAAAGCGTAGCACAGCTCAATGGTGAGACTATATATATATATAAAAGAGAGAGAGAGAAGTCATCCACATCCTAAGTGAAGCGAGAACGACAACAAAGAAAGATCAACATGAATGCAGCCCCCAAAAGTGGGAATGGTGGCTATTACATTTGAAAAGCCAAAGCTGCAAATAAAAAAATCTACATTTACAGTTAAAAACATGATCTACGAAAAAACGAAGACAAATAAATTTAGGAATCAGTCCTTTCCCTGCTCATCTCTGAAAACATGGCATCCTCATTATCAGCACAAAATATAACACTAGATCCCTCTTGTTTTGCCTCGAAGTTGGAACGGCTACTACATTGTGAGGTTTCCCCTTGTGGCCTTCCAGACAGTGATTCCAGACTCATGGCTGCAATACTGCTTGCAATGGCATGGACATCCCTGGTTCCCCCATATAAACCCCGACTCCCAGCAACTAGAACACCTGAATTCCCATCAACAGCATTTGTTAGAACAGCAGGAAATACATCCATCAGAGGGGAATTAGTCTGGCCCGAACTACTCATAAGCAACCTCAGCGTCTCTCTTGCCCCTTTTTCCACCACCGAATCAGCTTTTGAAATTAATGGGTTCCCAAGTTGTTTGTGCAATGGAGGAATGGTTGTCGATAAAGTCGGACCAGCACTCACCAGATAACCTTGACCTGATGAGCAAACATTAATGATGGGAATATGAACAATTGAGTCACACATTAAAGGAGTAAATGTTGGGATCTGCTGACAAGTAGGCCTAGACAAATTGAGCAATGAATCCGACACAAGGGCAGGGAAATGCACTGATGGACAATCCACCATATTAAGAGGTGGGGCCTGTGTCAACAAGCTGCAGGGCATTGTCACTGGCAGTAATGAAGAAAGTGGAGGAAGAAAAGGTGATAAAATAGTTGGGATAGCAGGTTGTGGAGGTCCAGCTGAGCGTTGCAGAGGTTCTGCACAAGGAGGGCACCAACAATAGTAAGGTGATAAAAAAGGAGTACCCAGTGTTGGAACCTGGGATGCTGGGCTAAAAGGTGGTGGTCCAGCCAATTTATCAAGTGAATCCAAAAAAAACGAGTGGGGTAATGAGCAACTTCTAACAACTTCTGGGAGCTGCTCATTCTCAATATGTGGTGCAGATGAAGCAGAGTTCAAGTTATCAATGGCTGTGAAATGGTTATCCCCACACCGCCTCAACTTTTCTTTGGCAGCATTTCTCAGGAAATTCAAGTTTCTGGGTAAACCCTCTTTAAAAGAACTAGATCTTGGACTTAGACTGCCCTGAAATAGTGAATTTATCCTAAGTGACTGATTTCCAGTTTGCCAAGATCGCAGGGATTTTGATGATGTGGATGAGAGGTATGCATCTTGAGCAGAATTGGAACGTTCATAGGTAGAGTCCAAGGACATACGAGACCCTGTTGGACCTGTTGCGGCCCCACCCACAGTTGATCCAATAAGATAAGCTCGAAGGTAAGTCACAAAATAGTCAAGCCGTGACTCACTAATTCCAGTTAATTCAGCAATTGATGGCTTCCTCATGAGTATATCTTTGATCTAGAGGGGATGGAAAATTTGCAAGATATCAATATACCAAATAATGAACAAAATGCAGACTTTAAAATAGTATTTTCAGTAAACCACATTTTTATCACAAGTCATGCAAACCTTATGTATCAAGAAGTGCACATCTGATGGTGTTCAATGTCTCATGTACACATTGAACTGTATCAGATGTCCATGAATCCGTTCATACGCTAGACATTCATGAAATTTACCTTTGCAAGTAACTCCACTCCCAAGAGCTTTGACTTTTCCGAGCACCAAAAGTAAAAAACTTCACCGTTTAGAGTTTTTATAAGAAAAGATCTACTGGAAGGGTCCGATGATATCTCACTGATAGTAACAGCAGAACACTGTGCCTTGCTCCTTAAGGTCAACAGCCTCTCAATGCTACCATCATCACCAATGAATGAGAGGCGTAAATCAGATGTTGGCATGATTGTAAGATTCAAATTCCCCCTACAACAATGAAGAAGAGGATAAACATAAAATTACTATTAGTAATGGCAAATCAAGAACATTAACATACTAGGAAACATAAGAAATTCCAAATCAATGCCTTGTCATCCAAACCAGGCATTCATAATTTAATGGTTTTTGTAAAATAAAAACAAGTTAGGTAGTTAACAATGAACACAATTGAGCAGTTGTTTTCCTTTTCTTTATTTTTTCAGATATAGGCCATGAAATATTATTAAGGTGTACACTTTCATTAGTGAAAAATCATAGTAAAACCAGAATGCACACACCCTTTTCTAACCCCAGCCAAGGAGAAACAAAATTAAAAACTCAATACAGGAAAACAAACCAATAGAAACTTTCTCCACCTTTCCAAAATCATTTTTCCTTCAAAACTTTACCAAAAATTTGAAGATTTCCCTGAAAAACTCTTTTCTATTGTAGATGAAAATCAAAGCCACATCATATTGCGATACTATAAAATCTAAAGTTCTCATAAATTTAAATCATATTATCCAAATCATTTCAAACAAAATTTTACCATTAGGTGCATCAAACATTCAAGGAACATCATGATAAAATTGACAGTAGTACACCAAGCAATCGATAACGGCAATAACATAGAA
Source organism: Hippophae gyantsensis (assembly GCA_030763125.1). Lineage (NCBI taxonomy): Eukaryota > Viridiplantae > Streptophyta > Magnoliopsida > Rosales > Elaeagnaceae > Hippophae > Hippophae gyantsensis. The sequence goes on from CM061033.1 coordinate 53,621,931, forward strand.
TTCAATTTACAGAGGTAGAGTATCCAAGTGTAATAAGACAATGCACAAGTAGAAGCGGTAGGGTCATCAAAATTTTTAATCTATGACTGACAAAAGATGGTTAGATAAGAACTTGTAACCACAAACAAGACCCTACGGATGGAACTTTTAATTTAATTCACCCTAGATATCCAATCAGCAAGAGAAATCTATGAAATATAGGATCTTGGGACTACCTTTACTTCCTCTTAATTCAGAGATCATAATAGAATACGCCCACTTTACCTACAAGTCAAAAGATATATTTATTTGGAAGCATGAACATTGTCACCATTAATAAGCTGAATAGAGTCCAATATCTACTGGAAAACAACCAAGAGACACTCCAAGCAATATCAATTATTAAACAATTTGGCTAACAGAATTTTAATACCATTAAGCAAAGTTGCATTTTATCCTGATAAATGATAACAAAGCTATGATGCTAGAAACTATATGAATCATAGATAAAAGATTCACAAATAAACACCTAATAAATGATAAACAATGATGACATGCCCATGCAGGCACAGGTATATTTTTAAAATTAAAAGGTAAATGAAGCAAAAAAAGGTCCCAGCTTTATACAATTCTGTTTGATTCATATTTATATTTTATTTTGTGCCAGATGAGAGTTCCAATAATTTATGGGTTACATTCAAAATTATTATGCCAAAATATCATAATTACCACTAACCTCTATGGCATCTCCACATGACTATGCAATGTGATGTGTAAAATGCATTATTCTATTAAACAAGCAGATGCAACCTAATATGCAGATCGGATCAATAAATATCTACAGCATGATAGAAAATATATTTTGAGTAATAAAATAAATCTAAGAATATTAAGCATATTAAGAAGAAATTAGCACATCATTTCTTTTATGGTAATCAACAAATTGAACACCTCCACTGTAGCACAGAAGGCACGCACAAACAAGAAACAAACTAGATAATATCTAAATCATTGATTAACAGCATAACATCGTAACATTATCAAGAACATGAATATCTTAAACCAGCTGCCTGTAGAAAATGCGAAAGGCAAGATTTTACAGGATAAATAAATCAAGCAACACGAAACAGGGGCTGATAGGACAATAGTAGGTGCAAGCATTTCCAAAACTAACCAATTGGAGGACAGACCTTATAAGTTCGTTGGTCTTCATTATAGCAACCACAAAAACTAGATTAGATCTCTCAATTATGAAGATTAAATGTTTGCAAAATAAGAAGGTGCTCATTACACTCTAATTCACAAAACATGCAATCAAGGATAAAGAATAAATTTATATCAAATAACTTCGCTCAAAATGACACAACATAGAAGACAATAGACTAGAAGAATGATGCATGTCCCAATTAATTGATATCTCATAATCTTTTGAGCAGCATATGATGCTTATATTGGTCATCGATGCAAATTCATCAAATGAGGCAAAATACAGAGGGAAATTAGTTGCTAAAGCAATAGAATGGAAAACAAGTAAACACTGAAGTTGAAACAAAAGACCTGCATTAGTGCTAAATAAATGCACATATGATGTCTATATACTGATTTTGACAGACATTAAGCACACAATAAAGAGTAAGAAGTTACATTGTAGAAGGTAGAAAATATCGCGCACAGACAAAAGTATTATTAAGTAGGCAAAAATATATTTAAAGTTACCTTGCAGCCGTAGGGGACAAAAGAATCCCTTCCTTTTTAATCTTTCCCACGCGGATTGAAACAAGAGGTATGCAGAAGCACCTGGCTAACAGACCAACTTCCACAGGCTCGAAATGCTGTTTACAGAAAAACAAAAATAGAAAACATCAATTAAGTGCTCAAAAGAGAATATCATACTTATCCTATGAACTCTGAATGGTTGAAAGTTGAAACCCTCACGAGCCACCAAATAAAATTTCCTACAGTGTTGTTTAAATTGTGTTTGCTCAAACGAACATACAAACCTTGCTTAAATGAGCCAGCAGGCGATCTTCAGCAACGCCGCTTGAAGCATTCATCTTCAACAACGGCTTTAACCTCACATCCGTGCGACAAGCACCCATAACCTGCATATCAAGTGCCTGCAGCCATTGCATGACCCTGTCCTCTCGATTGTTCTGCTGGAGCAACAGATCTCCATCGCGCTCATCCACAAAAATTTCCGTCAATCTCTCCTCAATTCCGATCTCACCCCTCGACGCAGATCCGACACCGGAACCCTCCATGCTATTCGAAGATGACGAATCATCGATATCCATGCCTTTAGATTGATCAACAACGGGATCGATCCACTCAGACTGATCGCTATCATTAGATTCATTGTTTCTCGGATAAGACATGGCTGAATCGATGCAAATTTCCTCGGGACAATAGACAAAAAAGTCACAGCAAAATTACGAACCTAAAGGTGTCTTTCTTCTTCCTTTTCGTTTATCTTTTCGTTTATATTTAAGCGAATAAATCTGAACCTGAGACCATGAAAACAAAAAATCAAATCGGTTCCAGTAAAGGAAGATGGAATTGTGAGGCTGAGGAAAGAGATGAGGAGTTTGATAAGAAAGAGAACAAATATCTCCCACTGGAAAAACGATTTACGATTTTTTTTTTTCTTCCCTTTTTTTCATCAGAACGATTTAAGAAATAAATTATTATTTTTTTGCTTAACATTTAAGAAATTAATTAAATAAATGGCTTTGACCGCCCAAATGGGAGCGCGTCACTAAGGACCTTATTTTATAGTTACTCGGTTCGAAGCGTGGGTGACGGGCTCGAAGGGTATTTTGGGCTCGGTTCCGAGTCCGTGGGTTTGGATTGTGTTAGAAAGGGAGTTTTAGGATCTATAAGAACTTAGAATAAACTAATACATATATATTCTATAAAACTATCGTTAATGTTATAAATATTATTTAATTATATATTATGATAAAAATAAAATTTAATTATAATTATAATTAATAATATAAATAAAATTTTATATTATTTTAAATAATTATGTTATATTTTTTATTAAATTTATATAATTAATAAGAAATTAAGTGATAAAATTATAATACTTTTTTAATTAACACAATATTTGTTAATTTAAAACAAATTACTTATTTTATTTTTGTTATGTAATTTTGTATTGCATTAAAAAATAATAAATATGTTTATAAAAAATTTACATTTTATATAATAAAAATTATATTTATAATTAATAATATTCACGTATTTATCATGTATCCATGATAAATATAGTAGTACAATATTTAAAAAAATTAGACTCTTTAAATATATATTACTTATATGTTTTTCATATATAATATTATTTTAAAAAATTAAATTATTTTTCAAATTTTTATAATAATTATATTACATGACATTGGTAGGTATTAAAGATGAGATATTAACATTTTTCTCATGGAGAAATTATTTGATGGTCTCTCCACAGAGTCAATTCGGAAACATTATTTTTAATTTAGTACTCCAAATCACATTAAGAATTTGTAAGATACTTAATTTTAATAACCGATATTTTAAAATGATATTTGTTTCACTCACGTTTTGAATATTATTTATTAAATTTTATAATTATTTTAAGAGACTAATTATAGCTAGATATCTTAGCAAGATTTGTTAAAAAGTTATAAAAATATTATCTATAAAAAAAATTAATAAAAATATGATAATTTTTTTTAAAATGGATGAATTGATATTAATTTTATAAAAAGATTTAAAGTAATTAAAAATTATTATTTAATTTAACTCGAATAATATCAATGACAAAATATTATATATTTGAAATATCATAATTAGAAATTAAAGTGATTTAAAATTTTAAATAGAATTAGAGTATTTTAAAAGCAACCCAACGAGTCTAATGTTTACTGTATATATGAAATGAATTTGTAAAAATAAGAAATAAAAAATTATATAATTACTTTATTGAGTGAACAATCCAATGAAACTATAACATTCCATCTAATTTCAATTACAAAATCAACATGTATTTTTTATTTGCTAACGTTTTTGTATTATTGTTATATTTTATATATTCCATTGAAATATAATACTTATTACTCCAATCAATATTAATATTTTTAAAAACAGAGAATTAATAAAATTTATTTTTAAATTATCAAAATTTATATATTTATAATAGTTAATATAATTAGATATCTTATTTAATTATTTCAAATATTATAACTATTTATTTTACGGTATTTAACAAAAAATATATTTTTTATTATACAATATTTTAATAAATTTATTAATTAATATAAATATTTAAAAATATATATTAAATAAAAAATTAGTTTAAAATATAAGTAATTAATTATTTTTATGTTATGTAAAATTTTATAAAAAAAATATAGTTGTTATAATTTCTATAAATTTTTCAAAGTTTCTATCATAACGATAATATTTTCGATATTTTTATACAAATTATATCTTCAAACATTGTATATATCTTTTAGTCAAAGAGTATATAAGTAAAATAAAACATTAACGGGTTTATTATTAAAAAAATACAAATTTCACTAGAATGGAAGAGTATATTTGGATTTTTAATAAAATTAATCCCCAACAGTAAAAATAAATAACCCTCCAAAAACATGTTCCCAGTCCACCCGTTGCCATCACCTATATCCTGTGAGCCTCAAACAGTCACAACCACCCCACTTCCACCGTCAACCCCTCACACCAAGCGTCACCTCTGTCACACAGAATCTGTCAACACAAAAACACCCCCCACCATCGATTTCTTTTATAATTTCAAATATGGGATTTTAAAATTTTAGTTGTTATTTAATTGATGTTTTTACAATTATTGGGAAATTGAAACATTAATTTTGAAAGGCATTGACGTGTCAATAAGAGGCTTTGCCCATTCTCCAAATGCTTGTGAACAAGCAGCCCTGATATCTCCCATGGCAATATTGGGTTGGAAACTGAAACTTAATGTGTATCTGAGATGAAACTTCTTTGGTGGCCACTTGGGTTTAATTCAAAATATTAATCGTTAAAACTTATTAAAAAATATGATAAATAAAATAACTTATTTAATCTCAAAAATTAAAATAAAATAATATAAAAAAATTTATAAGATTTTGATTCACTATCATATCCTTAAAAAAGATATATGTTAAAAATATTTTCATAATTATTTAATAAAAATATATAAATTATTTTTATATTCATGTAAAAGTTACATTTTAATACTATTATTCTTAAATAACAATAATAATTTAAATTTTTAAAATCTCTTTACTAAAAAGTTATTTACTGCTAAAAAATACTAATTGTTTATTTTTGGTAATAAAAACTTGGGACAAATCATAAATATTAAAAAATCGATTGAACAGAATGGATCGGGCATGAATCAAAACTTTTAGATCAGGCTTTTGGTGGTCCAATAGGTCACGGTATCATTATTTTTTAACCACTTAAATCGATTTGGTTTTAGGTTTTTATAAAAAGAATATGTAAATCAAACTAGTTTATTTATTAAAAATTAATATATTAATATTAATTATATATAATTTAAGAATTAAATTCTGTAATAATATTTATTTTTATATTTTAGGTTATAAATTAATTATTTTTTATTAGTTACGTTTAATTTTAAATTAAATATTTGAATTAATGATATGATAATTGATAAATATAAATGAATTTAATGAATTAACCAAATGATCAAATAATTTTATTATCATTTGATTTTGTTTTATGTATAAATGGATTTTGGTTTATTAAATTTCATAGTTGGTTAAATTAGCTTTTTTTTAAACAAAAAATCGATGTATCCATCCATTCACAGACACGCAATCAAAATTGAAACTGAAAAGGGATACTTATAAGGGGGTAACTTCAATAATAAGTCATACAATTATTTTATTCAAGTAAAATTTCTTTAAATTTATAAAATATATGTAATAATTCATATTTTCTTTTTATTTATTTTTAACACTACTAACGATTCATTAACTTTAAAGAAAACATAAACACACAACTTTTTAAAGTGTACATAATATATATAATATATATGTACATAGTTTTAATATTTTATTGGTTACTAATAAAAAAAATTTGCCATAAAATAAAATTAATTTTTATTAATAGAATAATGAAGTTTATAAAAATTTTAGATAAAATATAATAATAATTATGTTATTAAGTAAAAATATATTTTAATCTCTTAATATATAAGTTAGTTATATCTAATCTTTTTATTTATGAAAATTAATATTTTAAGTGTAAATATTAATCCCTAATAAGATCATGAGTATATTTTTTAATAATTAAGGAATCAAGAGTGTTTATTTTAAATAATATATGATTAAAGATACTATTTTTTACAATAATATAATTAAATATATTTAATCTAAATTTTATAATATTAAAATACATATTTTTTAAATAAGATTATTTATATCCCTTATCTTAAAATTTTGTAGAGAGTTTGTATAGGAAAATTTTGTATTAAGTTTAATAAACTTGTGTAAGAGAAATTGATATATTTTGATATGACTTTCTATTTAAAATAATATTATATGTATTAAACAATGTGTCACTTATTAGTTGAATGTAAAATTAGATGTATGAGATGATGAATCGATTGTGATACCACTTATTAGGGGTGTGCAAAAATTTTGATCATCTGATCAATTCGATTCGATCTATTTGATTTTTTAATGTTTTTTTAAGTCAAATAATTTTATGTTATGATTTATGTAAAAAAAATAATTTTTTATTTAAAAATACAAAAAATAGAATTAATAAATTTATTGGTTGAATTGATCGGATGTCATTAAAATAGTTTAAAGATCGAATTAATCATATGTGAAAAGTGATCGAATCGATTACAGATTAGGATGTTTCAATCCAAAGTCGAATCGAATCAAATGAATATAAAATAAATAATTTTATCGTCTAAATACCCCTGCCACTTACTAATATTAATCAATTAATTTATACCAAATATATTAACGTATGTATGTCAACTTACAAAATTTACCATATGTTTATATATAAAAAAAAATGATAAGTACAAAATGATGGGTGAAAATTAAAATAGAAGGAATATTAAAAAAATTCAAAAAATGTTTTACAAACTTCACGTAATAATCAATTCATAATTAAGATATTACATTATTTCATTTTTTTTATCCCTCGCATTTTCCTCCATCTAAAATTCAAATTAAAATGCTATGTCACTCACGTACCATAAAAAGTTTTTAGCAGTTAGTAGTGTAAATAAAACAATTCTTTAAAGGCAAGGACCATGTCCCGTTGGCCACCCGAGGCCCTAAGACCGTTCCTATTACGATCGATCAACTATGATTATACTATTTAAGTCCACTTATTATTATTTTAAGCAATTTAGTTAAATAATTTTCAAAGAATGAAATCACCACGTTCATCTTTTTATTCATATTTTTTTAAGTTTTAAAAAACAACTCCATCAATTATTAAATTTTATTTACCAAATACAAATAAAAAACTAAAAATAAATAATTTTAAAAGCTAACAAACATGTACTATCACCTAACGCAGTATATGTTTACTTGCATGTTACACTTACACCTAATGGTTTAAAGCTTTAAGACGTCATTTTTTTATTTTTTTAACATAAATATTGAGCTAAGTAAGGGTGTTAAAAGAATAGTTTTCGTTCAATTGGATCGGCTCATTTATAATCTAGTGTGTTTAACCTTAATTTAGATTCAATCATTTAACCAAAGGACAAGACGTAATAAAAAAAATTTATGCCCTTGTGATACAATTCATTTATCCACAACTTAAACCTAACACGATTAATAAACTACCCCATGTTAACATGTTTATTATCCAACCTATTTAGCCTCACATGAAACCGATTTAAAGGTCTAAGTTCGTATCAGGTTCATGAAACTTGTCAAAATGAGTTGAATTTTGTTAATGTTTGTTATAAGTTTTGCATTAGTTTTGTGATGTTCACAGCATTTTTTATATTCTTTAACGTTTTAAATCGATAGTAAAAATTTATGTTAATTTAACTTGTTGAAAAAATACCCAAATATTTTGTTATGTGAAACATTTATGTAATTTTGATCATTTATATTAAAACCTAAAGATTTAACATAGCATTAAAAAGATGATTATATTAATTAAAATGATTAAAAGAATATTAATGTTATATAGAATTAAATTAAAATGACTAAAAAAATATTAATGTTATATAGAATTAAATTAAAATGATTAAAAATATATTAATGTTATATAGAATTAAATGGGTGTATTTTTACAACAAGTTAAACATTTGAGATATTTTTGTTACCATTATCCAACTTTAAGTAATAAAAAGTTCGCTACAATAGGGATAGCATATTTTTATTTTAAGCACCTTTTGTCCTTATTTTTAGGTGGTATTTTAAGGTGTCAAACGAGTCAGTATAACACGATCTGACTTATTAAATATCAGATCATTGGTCCATCGGAGTTTCAATGAAGAATAATGACTCCCAAATATGAAGGAGATCCAAGTGATATTTTAAATATTTTTTAATTTTTATTATAAATGAAAAATTATAAGAAATAGTAAGCAAATAATAAATATTTTACAATAAAAATAAAATTTTGAAATAATACTAATATTTATATGAAATAGAGAAAAATAATATATATGTAATAATAACTATGTAATCTTTTTATATTAAATAATATTGATAGAAATTTGTTATAAATTAGTTTAAAATAATAAAAATATATTATAAAAAATAAATTATAAGATTTTGAATTTTTAGAATTTAAATAATTTTTGTAAAAGAAAAATTATCAATATTTTAATAGAATAAAAACATAATTTAAAAATGAATACTAAGATTTTAGATATTTAAAATTTAAATAAATAATCTAAATAATTTTTATAAAAGAAAATCATCGATGTTTTAACAGAATAAAGATGTCACTTAAAGATAAAATATAAAATATATTACTTATAATTAATTTGAATTTAAATATAATTAAATCAATAATAATAAAATATTATTATTATTATTATATATAATTTAGTGGAATGTTATAGCAAATAGAATCTTATTCTTTATTATGCCTCGTGTTATAAAATATACTCATATCCATTTTTATCCACCAATCTTTGTTTTATTGTTCTACACCTACCTCTAACCAAGTAATCTCCGAAAAGATTTTACTGGTCATAAAAAAATTACAACATATGGGATATTATTATGGTAACTAGCAAATATTTAAACCCTTAAAAATAATTATGCTTCTTGTTTATAAAGAAATAAATAAAGAAAACCTCGCCGGTGAAATACAGCAGGCCCATTGGGCCTTCGGCTACTGCCGCCAGTGGACTAGACTCCGTACGGTCATAAGTTCCAAAGTGGGAAAATAGATTTGGGAATAGAATTGGTGCAGTGGCTGGATCTATGGGTGGACCGGCAAGAGGAGCAACGTTATATATATCCTCAACTCTATTATTATAGCTTAGACGTTGTTATAAATTAAGATAAGATATTAAGAAAATTTATTAATTTTTAAAAATTATCTAATCTTATTTAAATTAATTTTTAATAAGATAATATTGTAATGAAATGATACTAATTAAAATGTTTAATTTGTCCCTTATGAGTTTAAATAAGATAAATAATAATACAAAAAATATAACAAATAATAATTTATAATATAAAGTTAAATTCATTAGAGTTATAATTTAAATGAAATAATATGATATTTAAATAAAATAATATGATATTTAAATAAAATAAGATAACATGTTACAATTACATTAAAAACATTATATAATACACAATATGAGCTGAAATGTTACACTTTACGTCTCAACTTAGAGGTATTAATTATTATATAAATATTTAAAATAAAAGTATAAAACATGATGGACCATGATTCTAGAAGTCCATTAAATAAATACTTTTTTGTAACGAGTTTTTATTTTCAAGTTATGTTTTCTTATATTTGAAGTTTGTTTTACTTTTTATTATTCATTTAAAAAGAAAAAACCTTGTTTGGTAAAAAATTATGTTTTTTTCTTTTATTTCCTCTTAACTCATAATCAAGTAAAATAAAATTAATTAATAAAATGAAAAATGAACTTAGTGTTAAAAATAAATTTGATTTGATTTAAATAATATTGGTTTTTTTTAAATATAGTAAAAGTATAATTTGAAATTTCACTAAATGTTAGTTTAATAAGCTCAACTTTTTGAGAAAGAGTAGTAAAATATTATAGAATATTGGATATTTTAATGAATAATTTTAGTGGATGAATTCTAGTCGTTAGATGAAAAGTGTACGTGAATAATCTTATTGATTAGGAATAACCTTTAGTATAAATAAGGATTGTATTGTTAATTTTGTATTAAGTTAAAATTAAAGAATCAATAAGTATCATTTTTCACTAAATTATTACCTTTTCTCTATTTTTCTTTCCAAAACTTCTTAAAGCACTTTAAGGCTCTAAGCATTAATCTTCCAACGCTTAAAATATGGGTTTGAAAAACTTTTTTTTAAGTTTCAAAAACATAAAAAAAAGTATAAAAATGAAATTAATTTCCAATTAATTTTTAAATATAAAAATAAAATTAATTATCAAAAACTACAACTTAAAAAAATAGTGGTTACAAAATAGGCCCAAAACTATTCCTTATAAGAGGGATTGAATTAAGGAAGAGAAAAAATCGTTAACAGGGTGAAGGACATCTCCTCGTGATGATTACATCCATTATCAGGCCTATTATTAAAGTAGTACTTCATGGTAAAATTGAATTACTAATTCACATGTTTCATTTTTATTTTTTTTGTATTAAGATTCAGTAATTTTGGTTTCAAATCACATATTCTATTTAAATAAAATACATTTTAATATTAAAAGAGAAAAAAGTACTAATTGGCAATACTTGTTTCGTGTTTTGATATTATATATTAAATTATTAATTAATGTGCACTTTGGATATGTTTTGGTGCTTTATTTTATGAGCAAGGGAGGTCCATGGATGATTACCTTTTATATGCTTATGAATCTTCTCAAAAATACGATGTTTTTTGGTATAAAACTTGATCGATGTAGAATTTAAGTAAAATTTCAACAACTTTTACTACAACGATTGAAGTGAGACTTAAGATGAAAAACCACAATAATTACAAAAAGAACTAAAAATATTGATTATGATACCAGTTATGATAGCGTGTTAGTTAGTTTTAAGTTTAGTTTCATCTTAAACCTTAAGTTATAAGTTAAATGATTGCTTAAAATTACTCAAGATTATAAAATGACTTTCAACATAAAATATGACCGATACGTGGTTTAAATTAAATTAAACCGTAACACAATTATTTCCAATTTTTTAATTTTTTTTCATAAATCCGTGCTTAGTCACTTTTTCTTTAAAACATGTAACATGACAAAATTTATGTTTGATCTCAGTATTGTGAAGTATAAGTTCCTTTATTTATCTTATTTGATTTGAATGCTAACTTAAGCAACTCGAGAAGTCGAAGGCTGTTCTAAGCTCCAGTTATTATATTAGTAGATGTTTTATGAATGCCGTTAATCTATACATGTATTATCTACTTGGTTCTTTCTTTGTTTTTACATTCAAATGAAGGGTTTATTTTCTACTTAGATTTGATATAGTAGAGAAATAGTCTGATATATTGTTTCTTATTCTGATTGAAGTTTTTCCATGAGCTGGGGAGGAAGTTCCCGATGTCTGCGAGGAAGACCTGAAGAACATGAAATTAGTGTAGGTTTTGGTTCTGCTGGTTTCTTTTTTTAATTAGATTCTTTGGATTAGACCCTTTCTGCTTTAACCAAAAAAACTAGATGTGTAAATTGAAACTACTAACTCATCTCATTATCATATAACTTTGTCTTTGATTGGTACATGACCAAAACATAACTCACCCATTTATAATTCTTCTCAACCTAATTGGAAAATGAATCTAGTTAAGAGATTATCTTAATTTATAATTTTATTTTGCTTTTAATTAATCCTTCAAATTTGAAATAAAAAATTAAATGGGTCCAATGGTCGAGCCAGTTATTTTAATGGACCAACTTGTCCCAATTACAAATGTCATGAAATGGAACAAACATATTTATTTAATGAGTTGTACCTATAATTATCGAAAAAGTCGTACCATTTCATACATGTAATAAAAATCTCTAATTATAAAAATTTAACTTAATATGGATGAAAAGTTTATAATTCTTATAAACTACTCGACTATATTATTTATCTTTTATACATTACATCAAGCTAACAGCAAATCAATAGCTTGGTTGTGTGTGATAGCAGGAATGTGTATTGCGTGTCTGAGACTTTAATTGTTTAGTGATTTTCTTTGTTTTTGTATTGATAATTTGAAGCAGTTCTTAAAAAAAAAATACTTTTAAAACTTTTAATTATATAAATAACATTATTTATATTTATATCATACATTTTTATTATTAGAATAAAAATATGACACATTATTTTAAACTCATTTAATGTTTTATTTTTAATTTTTTTCTTCCCGTCTTAGGAACAACTCTTGTGAGTTGCCTTAAACTTTATTAATTAGTTTAATTTGCCATTTGTTTTCAATGAAAATATCTGAGTGATTGAAGTAAGAAGGGGGCGTGCAAGTGGCATAATGAATAATGACTTCCTTACTGGTGGAATTTCTATTCCTTAATCCATTGCAGTAATACATCGTTAGTTAATCTTTTACTTCTTCCTTTTTAGTTTTTTGTAATGAGAGTGTTCTATATAAATACAGAACTCAAATGCTTATAGTTGTAATAAAGTCAAAGTCTAGAGAGTAGATAGGATGAAATTTGGTAGATCTTGTATCATGCCTATTACTTTTAGTATCTTCATATCCATTGCAAATCAGATGTGGAGTTCTTTAAAAATCTAAGCTTGACTTTATGACTATGACTCTATGAGCCTAGGCCTCAAATTTAGATTATGCACATATGAATAACCCATAATGTAAATTTTATACGAATAACTTGTAAACAAAAAAAAATTAAATAATTTGAAATTTGAAAAAAAAATCAACCAAATAAGTTTCAAAATGTGGGATTTGTTATACTTTATTGAATTTTAGTTGAAAAGTAATTAAATTTACATTTATAATTTAAGTTTTAAATATAAATAAAAGTTACGTACGTTGAAAAGAAATACATATGTTAAATATGTTTTAAATTTCATAAAAGTTATTAAAAAAATTTAATCTAGTGATGATGGGCATATGTCCCTCTCATCGTTAAATGCATCTGCCCCAGCCTAGGATTGATATCCGCTAGTTATTTCAATAGATGGAAATGGAAGAGAAATGTGTACAGTCAAGAATTACAGCCTCTTATCATTTGAGTTTTATTATTAATTTGTGATATTTAAATTCCCCCCCTATGATTATGACCAAACATACGCTCGTAGAGATATTAAAATTAAAATTAATTTTTATTTTTAATATATATATATATATAAAAATGTATTTTTTTTCTTTCTAAAATAATTTTCAAGTAGAATTGCTTCTTATAAATTTAATCATTGAAATTGTTACTAAGAGTATTGCATCAAAAGTTATTATATTTGAGTCCAATTCTCTTATACTACTTTTACATATCATTTTATTTACTATCAATATATATACATAGCAAACACACGTGCAAAAATGAATGAAAAAGTGGATTTTTATTGTATAGAAAATGAAATTGTACAATCATTTTGACACATAAAATTAAACATCAAAATTAAGATAATACTTATTTTCAATAAATTTGAAAAGATTTTGTGGAAACAAGATATGTCTCACAAATTAGGAAAAGCATTTAAAAATCGATGCAAACCCAAAAATTAAGAAACTAGACATTATTTGATTGATTATATTAATATATGATAAAGTAATTTAGATAGAAATATGATCTCTTGTTTTAATTTTATATTTAATATATTTAGTGATTTAAAATTATTAATAAAAAATAATATTTTAATCCTTAAATTAAAAATTAATAACTTAAATTTAAAGATAATAATAAATTGATTTGAATAAGACCAAACTTGAACTTATATAACTTGTGATTTAATTTGAATTGAATCATTCAAATCAAATTTGATTTGAGTAGTATAATATCTACTTATTAAACAGATCCATTAATCTGTATAATTTTATTCATTTATTTTTAATTTTGTTTTTTTCAAATGAAAATAAAATATTAATTTTTTTTTTTGTATTTGGGAAAAAGTTGACACTTACCCTAAATTGACCGATTTTTACTCTTGTCTGTTTTTGTCATGAACTATTTATAATAAAATGGGTAATGGTCAAACCCCTTTTTTCTGCCCGTCTTGTCCCCATATGACCTAAACGGGTTTGGTAATTATCATCTCTATTTAGACTTTGATAAGTAAAAGTAAAAATAAGTAAAACATCCTATTCAATTGGGATACTTGCAAAAGCTTAATTTTGTTTCAAAAAGAAAGGGCATATATAATCCGCACAGCCTATAAGAAAGGACTGGTTAGACGGATATATCTATATATGAGCTTTACGTTTGTGAGTTGTGGATCTGCTCCCCAACTTTCTTTCATTCTTTCGGATTGGAAACCACACTAAACCGCACCAACTTTATGATCTTGATTTTATTGAAACACCAATGACGTTGCCCAAGTACTTCCCTTAGTACAATAGGCCATTGTTTTCTCTAGAAGTACAAAACGCGATTTGGTGTTTGTTTTGATTTTATGTATGGATTGTAAAGAAGTGTCCCTCACCTTTCATCAGGTGTACTTTTTATTACACCAAATCTAAATGTAAGTTGACATTTTTAATCTAAATGATAAATAGCATTTTAGGTGGTGGTAGAAATTGAATATTTTTAATTAATGATTTCAAATGATTAATTTAAGAATAATTTAATGAATTAATTTATTTAAAAATTATAATTTAATTAATATAATTATTGAATAATTCACTAATTTATTTAATAAAATATATTCGTTAAAAAAATTATTAGTATATTTATAACAATATATAACTAAAAGGAAATTTTTTTATTTTTTTATTTTTAAAAATTATAAAAAAAACAAATTATTATCTAATTACCTCAATTTATTTAAAAATATTACGAGTTAAACTTAATTATATAAAATTTAAATAAGATGAAATAAATTATAAATTATTTCATATACATTCAAAAGATAAGATGAATTATTTTTAATTAAAAATATAATGCAGGATTATATTTTATCATTAGCTAAAAAGAAGAAATATAATATATTTTTTATGTACCACAATTATTTTGTTATCTTAATCGACACGTCATTTTGCAAATGGGAAAACGTTACGTGGTGGGATTGAAATCAATGGCATTCAAAATTTGATAAATCAAGTTGATTTGTCTTTCCATTCTAGACTAAAGAAACAAACATATATATATATATATACACACACGCTGTTAGCACACTTAAAACGAAAAAATAATGATTTATTGTAAAAAAAAAAAAAGAGTCATTTCGCCATAACTTCAATATTATCTCTAAAGCATATTGGAAATTGTAATGCGTGATGATTGACAGGGTGGACAAATTCCAAATAAAGGATGAGAAGACGCAATATAATAAAATAATAATCAGCTGATCGAGTTCTATTTGGGAGTGGGATGGGTATGAACCAATCAGGCAAGGGACGTGTTCTAACTCCTTTCAACTTTCAATGTACCTAGCTACATGCTTCTGGATGATAACGATTCGGATTTGTCACTTTTAAAAATCCTAAACAAACACCATAAAAATCAAGTTGATGTGAGTGGATTGGAAGTTCACTGAATATCAATGTTCTATGTATATGTCAATCCGATCATTACACATAAAATATTCTAAATGTTTTTCTTTGTACTGTTTGTTATATATATATATATATATATATAATAGTAACAACATAAATCATTACATTACATATCAAATTTTATTATAATTATTTTAATAAAATAATTTATATTTAAATTTATTTATCTAATTTTCTTACTTATCCAAATAATTATTATAAAATTATATTTAATTTATTTTTATATTTTTCTTATATTTTAAAAATATAATATAATTATTTGTAATTTAAGATAAAATAAAAAAAAATCAAAACACAATTTAAAAAAAATCTAAATGATCATATTTTATAACCAAACATGTGTTCTTATTATTGTTTTAAATCAACTATTAACATACATATCCTTAAAATCGTATTTTTTATGATATTTAATCTAAATTATAAAAATACATAAAAGAATTAAAAACATTATCACTTATTTATATGCATGTGTAAGTATTAAAATTTAAAATCGTGTCCAATTAGATAATTGATTTTTTAAGATAATAATTAAATAAGATTAGATTTTTCATAGCAAATTTTTTTTTCTAATTAGATTTTCCTTAACAAATATCAATACGTCATTTCCGTCGTAGGACATTTTATTGCATATGGAATAATACGTATACATCTACTAGCAGCTTGTGTGTCTCTCGTTATTTCACTGATACTCCGATATGTTATGTGTCATTCAATAATTACGATGAGTAGTAGAAAAGTTAATAGTACAACATGTCCTCAAATTCAACCTATTCTTGTGGCTTGACCTGATTGGTTACATTGCGATTTGCGGGACAGAAACAGATATCGTTAGGCATAATTAGCTGCTTAAAGTGATGATCCTTTGCCTTTTCCATATAAAACAACTTCTTTTTTTCCAAATGAATGGGCGTTTCACGGAAATAACTACGTAATCAATTATTATTAATTATAAATAAATAATAATTTTTTCAAGATTTATTTCTTTTTTAATATTTATTTATAAATATATTTAGTTTAAAATATTAAATATTAACATAATTTTATTTTATAGTATTATTTAAAATATTTACATTAATTTTTATTTTTTTATTATTTAACACATGTTTATAAGAAATAAAAAATATAAAAATATGAATAAATAAAATTTAATATAATTATTTTAAATATTATATGTTTTATTATTAAAAATATTTTTTATGTAACTATTGTATATAAAAAATATCTATATATTTTTATTTTTAATTAATTATAATTTTGATATTATAAAACTATCATTGGTTCGCGTTTATAAATATTTTTTTAGAGAAAACTCATAAGATTCACAACAGACATATACATGCTATTAATATATGCTAATTAAATTTATGTAACATTAATAACATGGATTCAACAATTTTCAGAAATTCACTAAAAACATACTCAAGTTTATAACGTGTTCATTAATTTTTTATATCAATATTAGTTTAATCGTATATTTTATGTACACGAATAGATATTAAAAAATAAACATGAAAAAAATTGTGTTTAATATGTTTATATCGTCAAATAGCATATATTCATGTACCTCTGAATGTCTAATATCGGGAATGACCGGATTCAAACGAAACCAAATTTATAAAAATAAGTTATATAGGAAATAGAGTCTTAGATTTTCTTTTTAATGGATTATTTGATCGTTGATGGTGAATAAACTATTCAATGCCCAATTTATTATTTTCTAAAAAAGAAAATAAGAAATAATAGGAAATTATATATATTGTTTATAGATGCATGATATTCATAATATTTTCCTCAATATAGAAAATCCACGCAGACCAACAATAAATTTTTTCAATTTATCTTTTCGAGCCAGTACGCATTATTATTTAAAAATTATTTAATTTATAAGGTTGTTATAAAATTTACAATTATGATAAAATATGTGTATTTTATGATGTAAGCATATCAGAACATATTATAGAGTTCTAAGCCTTCTACTTCAGGTAATGACGTACAGCTCCAACATAAGCATTTAATGTATGTTCTCCTTTTAAGGTTTACACAGATGGTGATGATCGATGCGTGGAAGCTACTAGTGATACTCCTACAGCTACTAAAGGAATATTTCAAATATAGAGGATTGTTTCTAAGAGTTTGTTATATTGTTAGTCAGTTATGACACCTAGCATAACAGCTAACATGTTAGTATGCAATAATAGTTTTGTTGGTTTGTAATAACATGTTAGTATGCAATAATAGATCGAGACTAAAAAATTCAAAAACTCTTTGAAATATTTTAATCTATTTGAAATCCAACTCATAGAAATTTATATAGCGATAATCTGGATTAATAATGATACAGTTCATAGTTGGTGAGAAAAATAAAATAAATGGGTTAGTTAAGAAGATATTTGTATGGTTTAGATTGTTTTGTTAGATTTATATTGTATGACTTATAGTTATTAGTTGTTTCTATAAATACTTCTCAGTAGTAATGAAATAATCAAGTTAAAGAAAACAGAAACAAAATTTTGAGAGTTTCTGGAAAATTGTTCTTAAGTGTTCTTGAGTTTTGATTCATAATATTCCAACAAAGTGGTATCAAAATTGTATTTGGAAATATAAATATACACTATTGTATATCAAATTGAAGCTCTTGACGAGAAAAATCCGACGTCGTGAGAATCATCCCGATTGAAGTTCGGACGCACCGCCACATTCCTCTAGAAGGTTCTGCCAGAAAGTGAGTTAACTCACCGAGTCAGCCGAGTTGGAGTTGAGTTGATCGAGCTACTGAATGAGCCACAGAATCGTTTGACCGAGCAACCAAGCCTGTTGACAAAAAAAGTTGACTTTGATCGTTGATTGAAAAATTTCTGATTTTTTCCTGGAGTTCCTCCCAATGTTTTTTAACGTTTTGAATTCATCTATGTGATTAGAATTTACAAATTCTCACTGTATTGAGAGTTATGTCAAATGGAGGCATGATATCGTTTCAAGTCTCGACAAGGTGGAAGCCACGGTCGTGAACGAGGATGAAATTACAAAAGCAATTCCAACAATTTTGAGAGAGCAAAAAGCTCAACACGAAGTCGTGGAAGAGGCAATATGAACTCAAGGTATGACAAATCTCAAGTTCAATGTTATAATTATCATAAATTTGGACATTATGCTTTAGAATGTAGAGCTCCCAACAATAGAGTAGATGAGAAAATCAACTACATAGAGGAGAAGACCGATGAGAAAGAAACTATTTTTCTAGCACGAAAGAAGGGTGATGGTAGCCAACCAAATGCCTGGTATCTTAACAACGGTGCAAGCAACCATATGTGTGAAAGGAAAGACATGTTTGTGGAACTAGATGAGTCAGTAAGCGAAAATGTTTCATTTGGAGATGATTCTAACGTAGCAGTGAAAGGAAGAGGTAACATTCTTATTCACTTGAAAGATGAGCGACATCAATTTATTTTCAATGTTTACTATGTCCCAAATATGAAAAGTAACATCTTTATTTTAGGACAATTGTTAGAGAAAGGTTATGATATTCATATGAAAGATTGTAATCTTTCTATAAAAGATGAAAAAAATAACTTCATTGCTAATGCACCGATGTCAAAAAATAGAATGTTTTTGATCAACATACAAAATGACATTGCAAAGTGTCTGAAAGCCTGTTACAAAGATGCATCGTGGCTATGACATCTTCGATTACGATATCTCAATTTTGGAGGATTGGAGCTACTATCTAAGAAGGAGATGGTGAATGGACTACCTTGCATTAACCATCCTAATCAACTTTGTGAAGGGTGTCTACTCGGGAAGCAATTCAGAAAAACTTTTCAAAGGAGTCACACTCAAGAGCCAAGAAGCCACTAGACCTAATCCATATTATGTGTGCGGACCGATCAAGCTTAGCTTTCTTGGTAACAGTAACTATTTTCTTCTTTTCATGGATGATTTTTCAAGAAAAACTTGGGTATATTTCTTGAAACAGAAATAATTTTTTTTGAAGTATTCAAAAGGTTCAAAGCTACAGTGGAAAGAGAAAGTTGTAGAAAAATCAAAGCCATGAGATCAGACCGAGGTGAAAAATTTACATCCAAGGAGTTTTAAGAGTTTTGTGAAGAAAATAGAATTCATAGATCTTTAATAGTACCAAGATTCCCCAACAGAATGATGTAGCTGAAAGAAAGAACCGAACAATCCTCAACATAACACGAAGTATGCTCAAAAGCAAGAAACTACCCAAAGAGTTTTGGGTAGAAACAATAGCATGTGTAATTTACTTGTCAAACTGATCTTCAACAAGATGTGTATGGGGAAAGACACCGCAAGAGGCATGGAGTGGAAGAAAGCCTAGTATTTCTTACATAAGAGTCTTTGGAAGTATAGCCCATGTTCATGTACCAGATAAGAAAAGAACAAAACTTGATGATAAAAGCGAGAGTCTTATCTTAATCAACTTTAATGCTAATTCAAAGGGCTATAAGTTGTACAACCCATACAATAATAAGATTGTGATTAGTCGATATGTGATTAGTCGATATGTGATATTCGACGAAGAAAGAGAATGAGATTTTAACTCTTATATAGATAACTTTAATTTATTTCCTCAGTTTAAAGAAGATGAGTAGACAATGAGGGAGCAACCTATAGAAATTCAACAAGAGCCAACAACTCCACCTACTTCACCAATGCCAACCACTTATGAAGACCCGTCACCTTCATCATCTTTGAGTGGAAGTGAAAGAGCCATGACACGTACACGAAATCTCCAAGATCTTTATAAGCTAACAGAACGAAAGATAATCTTACCTTATTTTGTCTCTTTGTTGATTGTGAACCAGTGAGCTTTCAAGAAGATGCACAAGAGAAGAAGTGGAGAGATGTGATGGACAAAAAAATCAATGCAATTGAGAAGAATGACACATGGGAACTTGTTTCACTTCCTAAAGGGCATAAGGCAATATGTGTCAAATGGGTGTACAAGACAAAAAGGAATGCGAAGAGAGAGGTTTAAAGGCATAAGGCGAGGCAAGTAGCAAAAGGATATAGTCAAAAGACTTGAATTAACTAAGATGAGGTATTTGCTCATGTTGCTCGATTAGAAACTATAAGAATAATCATTTCTTTGGCAGCTCAAAATAAGTGGAAGATACATCAAATAGATGTAAAATCTGCTTTTCTAAACGGAGTCCTTGAAGAAGAAGTCTACATTAAGCAATCATCAGGCTATGAAGCAAAAGGTCATAAAGACAAGGTGTTGAAGTTGAAGAAAATTCTTTATGGGTTAAAGCAAACACCAAGAGCATGAAATAACTGCATCGTTAAGTACTTTCTAAAGAACAACTTCATCAAGTATCCTTATGAACATTCACTCTACGTTAAGATTGAAGATGATAATATTCTAATCATTTGTCTATACGTAGATGATCTCATCTTCACTTGAAGTAATCCGAAGTTGTTAGAAGATTTTAAGAAGGTGATGATGACCCGAGAATTTAAAATGACAGATATCGGGTTAAACTAAATTATAATTAATTAATATTTTAAAATAAATTATTCACTTATTATAAATATATTTTATTTTTTGAATACATTAAAGTGATTTTTTAACTATGTTAAGTATATTATAAAAAAATTAATTTTATCATCAATAAATATTAACTATGGGAGAAAAAATTATTATATTTATAAAAAAAATAACCGATAAGAGAGGATATTAACTATGGGAGAAAAAATTATTATATTTATAAAAAAAATAACCGATAAGAGAGGAGATACACGATGGTGAAAAAAATAAAAAATTTAGATTATTGTTAGGATATTTTTTAATTTAACTTTAAATAAACTTTTTATATTCTTATGTATTTTTTTACCTAGCATAGATTTTTATGTTTTAATTATAACAAACATAATAAATAAGTAAAGATATTTTTTATTTTGTTATTAGTTTTAAAGGATATTTAGTGATTTAACAAAAATAAATAAAAAATTACGAAAGAAATAATAAATGAAAAAGTTAACCTTGTTACTGATGGACTATTAATGATAATATATCTAACATTAATTTCATTAGAGGTTATTTTTTAAACTTTAAATGTATTTACAAAGAAAAAACTATAAGGCTATAAAGTATGAGTAATTTTTTTCCCAATAAATAAACAATAAGGAAAAAAATTAGGATAAAGAGTTATAATAATTCATTTAATTAAACTTTAGTTGTAACTTAGTTCGTTTATTTTTAATCAATGTCATTTAATTTCTTTTCATTGTTAAAAATATATAATTTAATCATTTTAATAGTTAAAATTGTAATAATAAGTATAAACTTCAATATTTTATACTATTTCATGATTTTTATTATTTATGTGCCAAAAATGACAAGTATTTTATATACATTTATGAACTCCAAAATTAAATAGTAGAAAATAAGAAGTCTGAGTTGTTTATGTTTGAATAAAAAGATATTATTAAATGATAAGATATTCATTTGATGAATCCTACCAATTGTTGAAGTATACAAAAATTAAAATAATCATATTATATTAATGTTTGTATTTATATAACTTATTTTTTTAACTAAAAATAACAAATAATAATTTTTACAATAAAAAATAAATATCAATCCCAGACTCAAACAAAAACAATAAAATAACAACACCACACCCAAAAATTTATAATAGTCAAAATTATCCCCTACTCTTTAATTATATGTCAGGCACAAAACTAATTTTAACTAAATTTGATGATTGTGTTTTCTAAATTAGAATATTATAAGTATTTTCTCATAGGTAATGTATTACAGCCATTGATTAATTTTGTCTATTTAATAATAACTTTGGTGTAATTAAAAAATTTCTTTATATAATGTTATATTTTTGATTCATATTTAAATAAAACCTTCCATCTTTGTTATTAAAAAATAGGTATTATATTAGCCCTGTTTCATAGCCCTGTTTTATGAAATATGAAAAAATTTAATTTGCAAATAAATATTTTTCTTTTAAAATAACTTTAATGATGATATAAGGAAAACATTATTCATCATAAAATTAATTTGTGACAGCCATATTATTCTATAAAAATATTTAAACATAATATAATTAGTTTAATATTAATAAGCGATTATAATACTACTTTATTATATAACATATAATTAATATTTTTTTATATTATTGATAATTATAACAAATATTATTCTATATATCAAATTAAGTTTAAGTTATTAGATATAAAATTATAACATGTAAATAATAAAATAATTATTAGATCATTTATTAATAAAATATTAATTAAATCATGACATATGAATTATTATATTTGTTATTTTAATTATAAAAAATATTAAATTTGTATACATTAATTATGACATAAAAAGTGGTAAAATAATTTTAAAATAATCAACACATTCATTCATTTTAAAGAAATATCTAACACATATCATATTATTATTAATATGGGTTAAATTTATATATATATTTTTTATGTTAGTTAATATTTTTAAAATAAAAAATATTAATATTAAAATAATTAAATAATATATGTAAGATTTTTAAAAATAAAAAAATTATTTCAAGAATCGTAAAATATGCTCTCCCTATCCATTTTTTTTTTTAATTCCTCTTGTAAGTATAATACTGGTAATAAATTCTGTCATTAACGTGGAAGGTCTAAAGAGTTACAGCTCTTGTAAGCTGCAGCTTGAAGTTCACTCCCCAAATCTTAGCGTTTAGAGAGCTAATAATGCTTTCAAGTCAAACATTATTATATTAATTACATACATTTTCCTAGCTAATTGTATCAAATATCTATAACAAATGTGCCATATATTAGCTATTTTATTAAATGGAACTTCATAGCTTAGCTAGCATAGGATTAATTCTTATATTAGAAGCATTGCACTATTAAATATTAATAATACCAAAATAAAAACTGTCAAAAGCCGACAAATCATAAATGCAGGTTTTAAGAGATTCCATAATTAATCCTAAACTTAATATAATAAACCGACCATTTATAATCGATTAAATAAAGTTAAAATAATAAATGAAAACAAGAAAAAGTATCATTAAATTTATAATTATAAAAATATAGTTGTATTTAAAAAATCTAAATTGTTAATTTATATTTAAAAATAATTTAAATTCATTAAATATTACAAATCATTTAAATAAATCATATTACGTGAATTTAATAACATTTTTATCCTATAATTAAGCCTTATTATTTTATTTTCTGGGCAAGAATAAGCCTTATGAATTAGGCATAAGGTAGTTCGGGTAAGCCCCTAACAGTTGGGATTCTTGGAACCGACCTTTCTAGGATTTAGAGAATGACACCCAACATACAGAACGTAAATAGTCGGCGCGTTATACTTCACAAAATAAAGTTTGACCGTATATTAATTTTTTATTTTAATTTTATATAATTTAATTATTTAACTAATTTTATTTATTATATATCAGGTTTAAAATAAAAATATTTACATAAAATAATTATGCTATAATTAAAACATTAAGCCCTTGTAACACTTACGAGAATAAACTTGGGGACTGATATTTATATAAAATAATTTGTTATTATCTACAAATATTCGATATATATTGCTAAGCGGAAACTGAACATGTAATATATATTACTTTGTGTGTTGTATTTATGCTTATTAAAATCGTATATTATGACAGTGAGAAATAAAATTTATTATTAAGAAAATAAGGATCTAATTCACCCAAAATAAAATAAAAAATTCAACCATTGTTCAATAAAAAAATAACAATGACATGTTGCAAATACTTTAATATGATTACGATTCGTAATATTCTACGTTATGTAGGAAGAATTAATAATTAAGTAAAAGTTATTATTAAACAATAAGATTGCAAATCCGAAAGAAATGAAGATGACATTGGTATATATAGTTGAGTAGTAGATCCAAGTCCATGTATATACGGTTTTGTTTATTAGAGCAATAAATAATATTATAAAAATAATTTTTTTATTTTAATAATAATATTTATTATTATGAAAATACTAAAATATATTGTGTAATTGAAAGGCGGGCGGCATAAGTTGATCCAGCTACCAATTTGTGAGATATTTGAGGTATAAAATCTAAATCTTACTCGGATTCTCACTCTTATATTTTCTTCTCTTATACCCAGATTTCATCATGTTGATATATATTCCCGTTTTCTCATAAAGATCTGAATGTCGTCGTCTTATAAATTACTATTTATGCAAATATATATATATATATATATATATATTTATTTATTTATTTATTTATATAATTATATATTATTATTAAATTATAAATATAATTATATTAATCTTTTATCTAAATTGTAGATGAAAATAATTGTAAATATAATCTAATATTATTTTTCTCTACCGCTCTAATTACATTTCAAATAAACGTATTTAACTTCTTTGATTTTTTCGATGGTTATACTTAAAAACTCAAATATAATTCTTAACTTAAAAGTCAGTTTGTGAATTAGAGAATTATTTAGATTTATAAGTAGTACTGTTATCTTATTCTTAACCAACGTGAGATTTAACATCCTTCTTCTACATCGGTTAGAGTATGAATTTACGGTACGAGAATCGATTAGAGTACAAAGAAGCCAAGAGTCTAGTTCTAATATCAACTAAAAAATCAGGTCTAACTTTTAACCCAAAAAATAACTTGTGAAGTAGAAGATTGTCCGAACATATACATAACACTATTACATTACTCTTAATTAATGTAGGACTTAACAATTATTATAATTATTATATGAGAACTTTTTGCGAGGTTCAAAGCTTCTAGACCTAGGTGAGAGTTATGGAACTAGTTGCAAAATTAACCTTATTTTTGTATTAAATTTAAAAGTTAAATTTAAATATGAATGATAAATAATAAAAAAATAACATATATTAAATTTATGTCATGATATATGACATACTATAATCACAAAAGGATTTTTAGAGATAAGAGATTAATTAAATAAAATATCTAATAATTAAAATTTATAAGTTAAATTATATATTATATTATTTTTATTTAAATCATATAATTTTTTTTATTATATTGTAATTATAGCTTCAAAATCATCTCTTCAATAAAAGTTTGGATTTTTGGAAGTTATAAATCAGTTAAAGTTTTGAATTATCTAAAATTAACAAGATAAGGTAAATTTAAAAAATAACACAAAAACAGACCTAGTCAACTGCATGTGGTGCTATGAAGTTAATGTTTTTCAAATACAGAATACTAATGATAATATTTTATCTAACAATTTAATACTTCAAAAAATTTTAAAATTAAAATATTATTCTAATATTAACAAAAAATGTTGTGATAATAGGAAAATTGAAATGGTATATATTAATTTTATCAATCTGTTTTTTTACTTTCTAATTTACACAATTTAGTTACTTACATTTTCAAAATTAATAAATTTAATCTAAAATTTTAATTTATGTTAAAATAATTTAATAATATTATAATTAATTATGATAAGACTTGAATTTTTAATTCATTTTATCGTCAATTTATTTTAAAATTTAAAATTTAAATTTAATTTATCAAAATTAGAAATAAAAATAAAAAATTATGAGCAAAATTGTAATATTTTATATAAAAGAACAACTAAGTGGATATCCATTTTAGGTGTCTCTATTTTAAAATTTCTGCAGGAAATTAAGGACGAAATTTAATTTATTAGGAGCAAATTAAGGAATTTGTGTATACTTTTTTTTTTTCCTTTTTGTTAGGACTAAAAAGGTTTCTCTATTTTGTTGAGTGTTATGCACGGATTTTTGGATTAAAAAAAAAGGAAAAAAGCGCTATATAGTATCTACCGACGCTGACGATAAATCAAAAATATTCGCTAAGCAATTAGCCTATTCAATTAAAAAAGATACCGAAGTAAAAAAAAATTTTAATAAATTATTTTATTTAAAAAAATAACTTTAATTTATAGCATTATTGAAAATCAATTACTACGTTTTATTTTTTAAAAAAATATTTTTAACACATTAGTCTTATACTCATAATATTTCATATTATATGCAAATTTTTTAACAAAAATTAAACATCATAAAATTATATGAATCTTTGTAAAAAAAATGTAAAAAATAGAAAATAAAATTTATTAGTTAGTATTTAACAATTATTTATTATGTAGGTATATTTTTATAATTTAAATATATTAGAATAAATTTGAGTAAAATTTCTCATTATCTGAAAACAAAATAATTTGGGTGAATCATTCTGAAAAAAAAAATTTACTAAAACAATCAGCTTGTAAAATAAAATATCCAATTTATGGGCCATTTTAGAACAAGAATCTGAGCCCCGAGACAAAATGTTCTTGTCGATATCTTTATAATAGTAGGCAATGAAGGCTTTTTTTTAAAGCTCTATTATTTAATCATAATTTTTTTTAATCACTTAAAAATAAATAATAATATTTTAACTAATTAAACTCTTTTTTCAAGTGATTAAAAACATTGTTTACAATTTGAGAAAAAAGTTACTACCCATTAAAATTAAATTACTAAAAAATTATATATATATTTTAAAAAATATGTTTGAATATTATTGAAAAATTTATAAAATCCTTTATAAAATGTGATGTGATTTGTAATTGTTATTTTTTTTGAAAAAATAATATTTTATTAAAAATTAAAAGATACAATTTAAATAAAAATTATCAATTTTAATAAATCAACAATTAAAATTATTAAATTAAAATTAATTTCTTTTGAGAACATAGATAAACATTTGTTTTAAGATTTTTAAATCTATTATTTTGTTACTTTTATTGATATATTAATCATTTTTTGAAAAATAAAATCTTTATATTATATTATTATATTCTTTATTTTTAACATTATTAATTTAGATAAAAATTTATATCATAATAAAATATAAATTTTAAAAGTATAAATATAACATATATTAACTTTGATTTTAGAGTAAGATATAAGTGAAAATTATACAATTATATATTTTTATTAAGAAAACTAATAAAAAAAATATAAGACAAAACAAACATATTGATTAGGGAGTCGTACAGAAAAAAGATCTCTCTTCATAAAATATATAATTATTCACATAATTTAACTTCCGACCTCCTGTACACATATTTTTTATATTATGAATATGCATGATGGTTAAAAATTCATCTTATAAAATTTTATGTTAGTATTGCAAAATTGAAACAGCGTAATCCAACTCAGCAAGTTCATGCACCCAAACCCCACACTCTTCCCTTCCTCTATAAATACTACTTCCCCAACAATCGTACCTCATTCCTCACTCACGATCACTCTAAGAATTAGAGTCACAGAATTGGAGACTCTGCCAATAATCTTCAGTCTTTCACTAAGAAGAACATATTAGTACCAAATAAAATGCCTTCTGAACCAGATTATTCGGCGTCTCTAACTTTGATCTCAAAGTGCACCGTTTTGCCAGATAGAAATTCTACTATTGGAGACCTCAAGCTCTCTGTCTCTGACCTCCCTATGCTTTCTTGCCATTACATCCAAAAGGGTTGCCTCTTCACTCGCCCTACTCTCCCAGATGACTCCCTTATCAACTTTCTCAAGCGCGGTCTCTCTCAAACTCTCTCTCACTTCCCTCCATTAGCTGGTAGATTGATCACCGACTCCGATGGTCACGTGTACCTCACGTGCAACGATGCCGGTGTGGACCTTATCTACGTTGATGCCTCCAATTTGTTCGTCCATGACCTTCTTAGTCCAACCCATGTTCCCGACTGCTTTAAGGAGTTCTTTGCTTTTGATAGGACGGTCAGCTATTGCGGTCATTTCATACCCATCTTGGCCGTCCAGGTCACGGAGTTAAACGACGGTGTTTTTATTGGGTGCACTGTCAATCACGCCGTTATTGACGGCACTTCCCTCTGGAACTTCTTCAATACTTTTGCTGAATTGTGCAGAGGCGTCAAGAAGATTTCTAATCAACCTGAATTTTCTCGAGACTCGATTCTGATTTCACCTGTCGTACTGAAACTTCCAGAGGGTGGTCCCAAAATCACCTTCAATAGTGACGCGCCGTTGAAGGAGCGAGTCTTTAGCTTCAACCGTGAATCGATTCAGAAGCTCAAAGCAAGAACAAACAATCAGAAATGGAAAGAAAGTGACGAGGACGAGGTTATTAACGCTTTTGAGATTCTGGGTAATCACAAGAACGACTCGTTACCGAACTGGTTCAAAAATACCGTTTCAATGGACGACGACAAAGTTACTGCGACGAAAACGGCAGTGGAGTTGTCGTCGTTTCAGTCTCTCTGCGCACTACTCTGGCGTGCAGTGACACGTGCCAGGAAGCTACCCCCCTCGAAAACAACGACGTTCAGAATAGCGGTGAATTGCCGCCACAGGTTGGAACCAAAACTCGATCCGTACTACTTTGGAAACGCAATACAGAGTATCCCAACATACGCAACGGCAAGTGATGTGCTGAATAGGGATCCACGGTGGTGTGCGGAGCAGTTAAACAAAAACGTGAAGGCACACGATAACAATATGGTGCGCCGCTTCGTGGAGGATTGGGAGAGTAATCCAGGGTGTTTTCCACTTGGGAACGCTGACGGTGCATCGATCACGATGGGTAGCTCACCGAGATTTCCGATGTACGAAAACGATTTTGGGTGGGGAAGACCATTGGCTGTTCGGAGCGGTAAGGCCAACAAATTTGACGGTAAGATTTCAGCCTTTCCAGGGAGAGATGGATCAGGGAGCGTGGATTTGGAGGTTGTTTTGGCTCCAGAAACCATGGATGCTCTTGAGGAAGATTGGGAATTCATGCAGTACGTATCGAGGTAGCTAGCTAAGTTACCGAGTTAACGAGTCATGAGTTGTTCGAGTGAAGGAGGTGCATTTGACCTATAGTGCGGGTGATGAATGGATATAGTTCATTAAAGTGAAGTTTAATTTGGCAGTTAATTAAATATATAATAATCGTGGTCCGGGTAGATTGAGCATGTTTTGTCTTATTGTGACATATTTTCTCAATAATAATACATTTACTTTTTGCCCCTTTATCATCTAGTTTTTTATTATTATTGTAATAACCTAGTTTATCTGTTTATGTGTGTTTGTGCGAAAGTAATGCAAAAGTTTATAAAATTTACTTAAATTTGTTCCCATGGAAGGAGAAATAATAATATTTAAAAAGTATTTATAATGTTTATTTTATTTTTAAAATTAATTATACTTTAATGTTAATATTATTAATTAAAAAATTGTAGTTATCGTAATAAGTCCTGGAAAAAAAAAACTTTAACCACAAAATATCGTTTAAAATTGATTTAATTAATACAAGTTGAATTAAAATATTTGATTTATTAAACTTTTTAATCTAGTTTAATTTTCAATTTGATTCAGTTTTTGAATACATAAAAATAATATAAAATTTTAATATATTATTAAACCGACTTAACCCAATTCGACAGACTTAAAAATTTATACAAATTAAATCGGATCGTTTGAAAAATAATTTTAATTAATATCAGATCAGATTAGACCGTTTAATTTATAAAATCGTTTAATTTAAATCGATTTTTTAATTTGATTCTTTCTGGATTGATTTATGAACACCCCTATATACAATTATCTCCTTTTATATTATTTCAAAATTAATTTAATTATTTTTTTATTTACAAGTCGATATTGGTTTAAAGGTTTGAAAATTGTTTCACTAGATAGAATAGTGGAAATTATTTATCAAAAGTTTTTGGAGAAAATTACATAACAAAATCGACTATATGCTAAGAATCATACAAATGTGACAGTGATTTGTTAACATATCGGGTAAAAAATATGTTACGGTGATTGGTGATGGAAAATAACAAAAACAAAAACCTATAAAAGCCAAGTTGTATTTTTTTTTAATAAATTGCAAAATGACATATTACAAGATGAAAAATATGTTCAAATTCATTTGATTTGCCCATCCTTTTCGATGACAAACTTCCCTACAGTTCCAAATACACAGCATCTTTATATACCTAAAAATGGGTTAATATTGTACACATTAATGCTGAAATATTTTAATGAAAATGACATTGATTTTAAATTGTGTATCATAAATTTATTTTTAATTTTTTATCATGATACATATTTTTTTTATAACATAAAATATATGTTCAACTCACGTTTAAAATTGGATGCAAAGTAGTAAAATGTTTTTTTATTTTTAAGATGAATATATTAGTCTTTTAATTTATAGTTTAGATATTATTAATAATATTATTATAAAAATTAAAGACTTATAATATAATAGTTATTAAAATAAATATTTATAGCACATTAAGATTATTGAGTATTATAGTCTAATATAGAAAACTAATTTTACACTATATTATTTAATATTCATAAATAATGAGATTAAAGATATTCAATTTATTCATTTATATATAATAACTAAACTATGTATCATTTTTGTATTATGTATATATTTTTTAATATAACATAAAAAAATATATATCCTCAAAGATTTAAAGTTAAATAAACAAATGATATAAAAATTAAAAAAATATATTAAAATTATATATATATTATTTTAATGTTATTATTTCAAATTTATTTATTTTTACTTTTTTCTGATCTATTCCCATTTACACCCTAAAAAGCGGTGAGTTACAAATTTTGAAGATTTAGTGTTTCTCAAAAAGAATTTGTGAAAGTTAATGTGTATAGCCTATAAACTATACGAGTAATTTGTATATTTTGATAAATTACGGTAAACTCGGAGACATTAAACCTTAGAACCTATAGAAGAAGAAGAAGAAAAAAACTAAGCATCCTCACGTCTTATCTAAGTTAGCCCACCCGTAATTTTAATTTTTCAAAAATTATAAAATAGACATTGAGTTATCTCCGACCATTCTACCTATAAATAATTTAGACTATTTTTTTATAAATAATTATAATCATTAATTTAAGTTCATCTAATAGTAAATATATATTTTTATTTGATTTTATTTTTTTCCTTAATTTTATGTATTATTTAATAAATTTATATTTAAATTTTTTAGATTATTATGATAATTTGTTAATATCATAATTTAAAATCATTTAAATGTCATATTTAAATTTTAAAAAATATATTATCGTTATGAAAACTTGAAAGATTATTAAATTATGAAATAAAATAATATTACGAGACTTCACAGAGTATCGAGCCATTAAATTATCTATATTTTGAATTGATGACATATTTATAAATATTTGTTATTTTTATTTTGATTAATAAGTTGCTTGATAATTCTTAAAAGCATTGTAAATAATAATTTTGTTGAAATGATGTAGTATGTGTAGTTAAAATGAGATACTTGAAATATTTATTTAAATTATTTCTCGTAGTACTCATCAAATTAGTCGTGATTTTGTCTTAAAAGAGGCTTGCATTTGATTGCTTGTAACAAAGTTTAAAAATTGGATTCCATTTGATTGTTTTGTTTTATTTTATTTTTTTTCTTCTTTTTCTTCTTTCTCGATCCTCCTAAAGAGCTACCACCTATTACTTTTACAAATATTGTTCAGTTCCATTAGCAACACGTTTGTTAATCCATTTATTATTTTTATCGGCCCACCATCCAAACGTACCACTTTTCTAATTTGGAGTCAACGATAATGATGTAACTTATAATACTTTAAATTCATTTCACGACAAAATCTAATAAAAATTGAACTTGTATAAAAAAAATCTTTCAAAATTAACCAAAAATATCGATATAAACCAAAATCATCATTTAAATTCTCAATGACGTGGAATTCAATTTTAAAAAAATTCAACAAAATCAATTGAAATTGTCTAAAATATCAAAATTGTTTGAAATTAATCAAAATAAAATACTTTTTGTCTATTTGTTAACATATAATCAATTATTATATTCTAAAAATTAAAATATTATGTTAATAATATATGTATGAGAGATGTGTGCATATGCATACTATCATGTGACATGGGACGTCGAGAGTTATTAGACAACATGACGAGACTTGTTATTGACTTGGTACAAAATGCAAGGCAATAAAGTGTGTGATATGTGTCTGTGTAAGGCCAAGGCTTAGAGCACGGAGGATATGCGACATTACACAATGACACGCATGGTATGCACAAGAGTTTGTATCATGCGTGCGTGACAAATGTCATGTGTTGAAATGAAACAAAATACATATGTAATATATAGCAGTTTATCAACTTTTACAAATATAAAAAGGTTGATTATTTGTGTTTATCTAATATATAAGATATATGATTAAATATTAGTGAACATTTTTTTTTGTTTTTAAGTATAACTTATTTATTTTTTGGAGGTAATTCTTTTATTTATAGCTTCCATCTAATTATCCTCGTATATTTAACAACTCACTAGTGCATGATTATATAGGTATGATTATATATCTAACTACCCACTGGTATGTTAGGGGTAGAAGTAAATGGATGTACATGAGTTAAGTGTCACGTGTTGGACATGTCCATGTAAGTTACTTGGTGTAATTTCTCAAAACTAGCTTTATTAGTGTTAGTAAGGGGTACTAGCATAGATTGAGGACCGTTCGGAAGTGTTATTTCCGTATAGTCCATTAGTCTTATTTATTTAATAGAAGAAACTTAGGACTTTAGCCTCCATTAACTTATTATTATTATTAATTTTTTTGAAATTTCTTGCTCGTGAGAAACTTCGCAGCAAGAGTGGTTAAGTGCGAGATTTGATGCCCTGGCACGCTGTTTGATGCAAGGTGAAACTCAGACCCGTGACAACAATATTAAAGAGTTATACTCTGTGGTATTCAATGGTCTAGTCCATTTTTGAGAAAGGAAAAAAATATAATCGAATTAATCGAATAGTTTTAAACGATTTTAATTAATATAAATCGAATCGATTCGTTTGATTTACAAAATCGTTTGATTTAATTTTTGATTTTTAGTTTAATTTGATTTTTAAACATTTTTAATAAAAAATAATATAAAATTTTTAATATATTATTAAATCAATTTCATCGATTTAAAAATTAATATAAATCAAACTAAATCGTTTAAAAAATAATTTTAATATACAAATTAAACTGAATCACACAACATCGTTTAATTTATAAAACTATTGGTTATCATCCGAACCGGTTTAAGACCCTCCTACTTATACTTTTGAATTTTGCATATTTTTAAACTTTTCGCCCCTTAGAGCCTAGTTTTGAAAAAATGCCGAATTGATCCACTGCGTTATTGACCAAATTAAGAAACAAAGTGAGTTTGAACCTGGCAATCATAACAAGGGCTTCTTCTAACGAATCCATGGAGCAGTGGAGAATCAAAACTTGTTCTGCAATTCCCGCTGTTTCAATGAAGTGGTTTAAGTATTGTGCTAAAACTTGTTCAATCAAGGTATTTATTTTCTCATACATGTTACACAATTCAGAAATTCTTCATATCGATCCCTAATTCATTTCCCTAATCTTAATTTCTCTGAGAATTCCTTTTTCATATAATTCCTGTTATTTGCAAAGTCGATCGGGACCGACTTTAAGCCCCAATTCTACAGAAAATGGTGGTATCAAGGAGGAACTTTTCTTACAAATTCTATAAGCCACAAATCCCAATTGACTTCAAACCGCATCTTCTT
The DNA here is from genome assembly GCA_030763125.1 of Hippophae gyantsensis. NCBI lineage: Eukaryota > Viridiplantae > Streptophyta > Magnoliopsida > Rosales > Elaeagnaceae > Hippophae > Hippophae gyantsensis. The sequence continues at coordinate 53,656,415 of CM061033.1, forward strand.
ATTCGATATCATTACCAATAGCCTTTCCTCTGCAATCAACCTAAATTTTAAATTCAAATGCCACTTCATTAGATTTCTCAGCTCATAAAATCGCTACAGCCCAAATCCAATGTTTTCCACTAACCCTAATTTCATTCTCTCCTCTTTACAAACTAACGCCGGCCGTCGAGTATACTCCAGCTCCATTTCCTCCGGCCATTCAATAAGTCAATATTCTTCACAGTCCACTCTCCTACTATCTATTCTTCCAACTATTATGTTTAGTAAGAGGTAATCTGTGTAACTGGGATCTGTCGTATCGTCTTTTGATTTATTGGGTTTTAGTTTTATTCTTTATGCGAATTGCTGACCTTATATGTATGTTACTGTGATATTAGCTAGTTTTGTGATCTGATGTGATGCTTTATGTACCTTTGAATCATTCAAATGTATTATTCTCAAATTTTCCATACATTTGAAGTTGTATTTCATTTTTAATTGTGGCCTTTGGACTCACAAACTCTTGAGCAGCCCCTTCTAATAATTTGAAGAAGCCAGAAGGTTTTGCTTTTCTATACAATGTACAATTTGAAAAACTGATGTAACTAGAATTATCTTAAATATTGGGGGATATTTTTCCTTTAACTGAATGGTCAAAATTTGTTATCCATAACTGGTGACTGATGCTTGTTGCAATCATATGTTTGCAGAATCAACGTGATTAGAGAATGTGTACTTATTTCAGTAAGTGAACTATTTGGAGAAGATGAGCAGAGTTCGGTTTTTGAAGAATTCAATTCCTTTTGTGTGGGTGGTGGTGCTTGTTTGTTGCCTTCTTGTTGTCGCTTTTTCAGTGCTTCGGCTTCCTGAGTTACCTCTTGAAAAGAATGCTGTTAGGTTGTATCCAACTTCAAAATATATTCAAAAAGTTGTAGAAAATGACAAGTTAATTGGGGAGCTAGGAGAAATGATGATTGATATGCTACCTCAAGATCTTGCCTTTACCGTCTTTTTACCTTCAGAGAAAGCTTTAGAGCGCGATGTAGGGCTAGTTGCAAATGGTAGCTTGACTGCGGAAAAGATGAATGATACATATGCTATTGTTACTCGAATATTAGGCTTCTCTGCCATTCCTCGAAAACTTGCTTCAGTTAGCCTTCCCCTTGGTAAAGAGAATTTGTATGAATCGATATCTGGGTTTATGTTGTATGTTTTGAAGGACGTGGATGGAATGTTGGTGGTTAACAGGGTTAGATCCAAACGTGTAGATATCAGGATGAAGGAAAGTATTGTTCATATTATGGATGGAGTCGTTATGGATGCTGAATTTGAGGAGTCAGTTCAACCTGATAATCAAGGCGATTAAAATGTTAATGGTTAGAAATATTTTATTGATTAACCACACTAATACTTTGTCGTGACTCTTAGATATTGTTTCTGAGTTTTGGTTTTATGCATTGTGTTCGTCTTTTAATCTAGAAAGAAGAATAATGTACATCCATCATATAATGAAGTGAATATTTTGATTTTATAAACAAGCTTATGGCTCTCATTTCTGGCCATGTAATTTCATTTTTGGTTGATCTTTTTTCAATTAATTAAGCTGAAATAATTCCCTTAAGAATTTAAAAGAGGAAATAAAGACCTAAATATGCAGGGGTCGGTATTTTGGTGTTCCTCAGTTCTTTCCCCCTTTCAAATCACCATAATTTTAAATTGGCATTTCAGATACTCAAATTTAAGTTATTGGTACCTTTTGAGATGTATTAAACTAATTAATTGAGAGTTTTTGCAAAATTGATATTAATTCACCCAAATTTAAAAGGATATTTTTGGGTACTCACACTAATAATACTTTTTATTATTTTATAAATAATTTTTTAGTTATTTTAAGAGATTTTGTTAAGCTATTTAGATTAGGTTATGTATTTTTTATTTATGTGTTGATGATAATGAAGTTGAGTTGATGGGACGAAAAAGTTAAAATGGATGGAATAGTCGCTATAATAGAAAAAAAAAACAAAAAAGCCTCTTAATATCTCTGAAAATTCCAATAAAAAATCTCTGAAAATAATTGAAAAAAAGTTATAGGCAACAAAATAAAAAATGTTTTAAATAAGATAAGCAATTATATTCCTTAAAAACTAGTGTGGTATAGAAGAAATGGTATTGTTCGAGGTTGTTAAAAATAGGGGTGTTTATGTTCCGGTCTGGTCCAATTTTTCTTAAAAAAATTTAACCAAATCGGACCGTTTATATTATTCAGATCGAACTGGATTACACCGTTTGAAACGGTTTTAAAAAATAAAAACCAGACCGGACCGTTTAATTTATAAAACGGTTTGGTTCCTGTTTAATCCGATTTTTTTATAATTTAATAAAGAATAATGTGAAATTTTTAATATATTATTAAATCGGTCTGGTCCGGTTCGAACGGTTTAAAATTAGTACAAATCGGACCAAACCGTTTGATTAGTAAAATTGTTCAATTTGGTCCAATTCGATCTGGTTTTACAGTTTGGTTCAATCCGATCCGATTTATGAACACACCTAGTAAAAAGGTATGTAATGGTTACTGAGATCATTTGTTTTGATTCGTGTTTCTTGTTAGTTAATGATTATTATTACATATATGGTCAATGATTTTGATGATAATACAATACTGTGATTTTTCTTCCTACACAATGAGGTTTTATTTTGACCCCCAAAAAAGAATTATCCCATTAAAAATGGGTGAATTAATCTTATTTTTGAAAAAATATTTTGATTTAGTTTAAACTGTACCGATAATTAAGATTTGAATATTTAAAAGGTTCAAATTGAAAATTAAGATCATTAGAGTACCAAAATAAAAACTAGAACACTGGTGAGGAAATCGAAAACTCTACATTTGCTTTGCCAATAGGCAGGGGCGGAGCGAGGGAGCTAGTGGATTAGGGTGTGTCACGACTTACAGCTCAATAAATATAATTTTTAATATTTTTAAAATTAAAATAAGATATTTAACCTTCCTATTACAATAAAATTATCATTATTATACATAACTAAATAAAAATAACACGATTAATATAATATTTTATATTTTAAAAAATATCATTATATAAAATATAATTTTATTTAATATTAAATAATTTATAAGATAATGTTTGATTAATCCCAGAAATTTGTCTGACGGCTCTCCTGCCACTAGGAAATAGGAATGCCCTGAAGTTTTTTATCTACATGTAAATTGTAAATATTTTGTGCTGTTGTTATGTCATATATATTCATCTTTGGTTTCCCACTTTACATTTATAGTTCCCTCGGACGAGATTGGGCCCGTCATAGACAGGTTTACGATCAAATAGGTTGTTCTTCAGTATCTTGGATGCAATGGTTATTGGGCTTTACATTACTGGCCTAAAATTTTGTTGTCATTCAGGTTAGATGGACCTTTTTAGAAATGAACGAATTCTAAAGTGCTTTAGTTATATAATTTACGGTAGTTTAGTTAATTTATTATTATTATTATTATTTTATTTTTATTTTTTTATTATGAAAATATTATATAATAAGAATAATTAATTAAATTTTAATTTTTGATCAATTTTATAATCATTATTGTCTATTATTAAAAATAATTTATAAAATTAATATCTTAATAATAGTTGTAACAATAAGAAGAAAATAAAAACAAAATGAAAAAATTAATTATTTATTCTTGTGTTATTATTTTTTTAAAATAAAAGTATTAAAATGTCATAAAAAATAATAATAAAATAATTGTTTTTTTATATGACTAAGGTGGCCTGCTTTATCATCGTCAATATAAATGATTAAATAAATAATTTTAAATTTTAGATAAACATAATTTAATGATATACATATTTGTAGTTATAATTAAATATTTTCTTAAATGTTAGGAATCAAACATTAATTAAAATTTCATATTTATTATTTATATGTTTAAATAGTTTTATCCAAAAATTTTATGGTTTGTTAATAATATTTATATAAAATATTTTTCTTAGTAATAGATTGAAAAAAAGTATGATTTATCATTTTATTTTAAACGTCGTATTTGATTTATGATTATTTAAAATCGTTTAATATTTAACACAATTTAATTAAATTTTTTTAATTTTATTAAGATGTTATTTTATTGTATCATATTAAAATGATAAATTTTCATTACATATAATTATATAAGTTTAATTATATATATCAACAATATTACATCATATTAATTATAATTTATCACAAATTTGTGATAAATAGATTTCTTTTTTTATAATTTATCAAAATATTTAAATTATTCATAAAACTATAGTAAGTGTTCACATCACTTGGAGAGTATGATTTATCATTTTATTTTAAACGTTGTATTTAATTTATGATTATTTAAAATCGTTTAATATTTAACACAATTTAATTAAAAAATTTTAATTTTATTAAGATGTTATTTTATTGTATCATATTAAAATGATAAATTTTCATTACATACAATTATATAAGTTTAATTATATATATCAACAATATTATATCATATTAATTATAAATTTGTGATAAATAGATTTCTTTTTTTATAATTTATCAAAATATTTAAATTATTCATAAAACTATAGTAAGTGTTCACATCACTTGGAGAGTTATACTTTGATATAAGAAAATCATATGATTAGGTGAATTATTCTTGATATAACAAAATCACACGATTAGGTATCGTAACGATCTTCAAATTTAACAATTAGTATCTATTTTTGCTTATGTTATTGAAAAGTTTTATTTTAACACATATGTTCATTAAATAGTTCCAATTTAATACTATGAATTTTATAATAGTTTAAATTAGTATTTTATTTCATAAATTTAGTACCCAATTTTTTTCGCAATTAGTAACATTGGAACTATAAATGAACATTAAAATTATATGTTTTTTATTCATTTAAATTTGAATTTAAATTTGATTTGATCTGAATCAAATTTAAATATTTTAAATCTAAATTCAATTTATTGATGTAATTAATTTAAATTTGAACGTATCTAATATTTTCAGATCAAATAATGTCAAATTTTTATTAAAATATATTGATATATTTGTAATAAAATTTATTATTTAGAGTTATAATTAAGAAAAAAAAAGAAATATATAAGTATAATTATTAAGTTATTATAAATATAAATATAAATTAAAATAATAATTTAATATAATATAATATATTATAAAATAAAATATATATTTATTTATAATTAAAAAAAAAAGTTAGTGATGTTAAATTCAGGTCTTTCTAGAAAATAATGCAACGGGGTACAGTCTACACAGATGGAAACGCCATCGTATTATTGCGCTAGGGGAATAGTTCTATTATCTTAACATATTTCATGGAATTCAAAGATATTGGAAACAGAGCTTGAAGGTACAACCCCATGTGAAATTAATGCACTTCAAGGAGACATCTCTCATGAGAGGAAGGAATTCCCATTTCCGACCATTCATTTCATCATATTTAAAAGCAAAGAATCCAAACAGAGTAATACACAGAGAAAAGAAAATTACGAGCATTCAGATGAGAATGTCCAACCAATATTCCACGCAAATAAAATATTTAATCAACCATAAAAGACGACCGAAAGAAAAACAAAAAATAGCAGGTACACTGGTAGTTTTGTAATTTATATTAGAAACAAAAATATATATTACAATCAAAATTAACCTATTAATTTTTCATTAAATACACTGATATGAATAAAATTATGCGTATCAATAAAACTATACTACATAATTTGAGATTCATTTTAAATTTTAAATATCTAATTTTTACTTTTCTACCATATATTTTATTTTCTATCTTATTATTTCCCTGTTTTACCCCTTTCCCTAAGATACACTACTAGAATACTTTCAGAGGAAGCCTAAACGCAGGTCCAACGGTGGATGATCTATTTCTGTCTCTATTGTGTAACTATTTTGATCTCCAGTTGTTTCTTTGCAATAATATTCATTTGTATGAAATCTCCGCTTCTCTTTCAGTACTTCCTTTTGTCCGTAGGATTTTAAAGGAAATAGCTCACGAGTCTCAATCACTCTTTCTCTCTGCTGATTAAAATCCTCATGATGATTCGTTTTCTCTGTAGCATAATCTGAAACAAAACAGTAAAGGAAGAAAAAGATTAGAAAAAAAAAATCATTTAAATAATAGCTATATATGTTTAAAAAAGAGAAACAAATATGTATATATATACATTTAGGAGAAGATGAAATAATGTTGTGATCCTCTAGAAGAATGAAATCGTTTTGATCATCAAAGGAAAGTGAAAGTTTGCGACGCTTCTGTCGTTCTCGAGCTTTATGGTTCTGAAACCAGTAAAAAACGTTCTTGCTCTCGATCTTACCGTAAAAGCTTAACTGATTTGAAATCTTCTGAATCTGATCAGTACTTGGGGTTCGTAGTCCTGACCTAAACAAATCACTCAAAACTTTAACCTGTTCAGTAGTTGGATTCCAACGTCCACACTTAGTTCCATTAGTTCCAGTCCCACCACCATTATTTCCTGCACCAGCTTTAATGCAAAAGCCTGACAAACCCTCTTCCATTTCAATCACAATTACTACTTAATTCAACAATATGCTAGCTAGCTTTACTTTAGCTTGATCTCTTTACGTACGCACGTACCTAATTAACTTTCACTCTCTGTTTTCTTCTCAACTCCAAATCATCCATGTGAACCCGTGTGCATATATAATACCTTTTAACTGAATATTTTATCTATTAAAAACTTTTGTTTTTTTTGAAATACTATTATTATTGAAATCAACTAACAATAAATTTGTTTTATTTATTTATGTTATCCCTATTTTATATTCACGATTTTTGTTATTATCATAATAATATTATATAATATATTTATATTATTATTATTAAATAAAAAATTTATTTAATAAATTATTTTTATGATAATAATAATTTACCTTTATACAATATGACATATGTATATATCTTACTGTGAGAAATTGAGTATTATGTACGTGGATTTGTTATTTTTATCTTGGATGATGATATTAATTTTTTATTATTAAAGTAATAAAAATAAATGATACATTTATTTATCTTTAACATTAAATATAATTTAATATTAATATTATTAAATAAAATTATTATTAATTAATTATTGATTTATAAGTAATAAAATAAGGAATGAAGTTTCTATTGTTTGGGTTGAGTGGATTAAGTCGTTTTTAAACAATTTTTTTTTTTATTCTTTGATTTTGAGTAATTGTGTATATAAAGAGATGGTTTTTTTTTGTATCTATTTATAGGTGAAATTTAAAGATTCACGGTAGAGGAAAACATACGAGTGAACGTTAGAAAAAATGAATAGTAGAGATTGGAGGATGGTACCAACCATACATGTATAGTAAACTCTGTCTTCTCACTGCTTCACAAAACTACACAAAACTAGAGCCTAATACTAAATAATAATGTAAATCCTTAATAACAACTTTAAAAAATATAAAAAAATAATATATGATAAGTTGAGAGAATAAATTTATAGGTACTCTTTTTATCTTTTTTATTTTATTTTATTTTAAATTCATATTTATTTTTAACACCTTTAAAAAATATTATTTTTTATCAAATATACATAGTGTAAGTGTCGTTACTCTTCGTCTTTTAATTACCTAGGATTTTGTGCAGAGCGATAGAAGTTGAGAGACATGCTAAAAGCTGATACTGTTCATCGTTTTCGTTTTGATTTGGGAGCAGACAAAGTGTAAGTTTCACTGACTATGAATAAAATATCTTGAAACGATCTATGCAAAAGTATTTTTGTCATTTTTTACGATTTTAAATATATTTCCTCGAGTTCATTTTCTTTGATAGTAACGGAGTGTTTTTGTGCTTTTTAGTAGATTGTGCATTGTTGCTAATTTCAAATATCTTCAAGAAAATTTTCATTTAAAATTTTGTAATAAATTGCTGGATACTAGATCCAATTTTTAATTAGATAATATAACGTTTTATGTTTGCTTGGATTACATACATTTAGATGGTATTTGAATAAATTCTTACACGTCTAGGGTTTTCAAGTCTTGTAAAATACATTATAGTGTCATTTAATCTTTCTTTTGTCAAAAAAAAAATGATAACTTTTCTGATAGAGTTAAATTTAAACTAGAAAATCGTATTGAATAAGATTGTCATTTAAGTTGTATTTGAGAGTTGTATGTTTCTTTTATAGTATACATGCGTATTTTTAGATTAATATATAATTTTTTATTGTATTTAAAATTATAAATTTGAATTCAACTAAATAGTACTATAGATAAACTTTAAAAAATTACTACAACTAACTTGCTTAATTCATGTGAGTAAGACACTCACAGTTTTTTTAATAGTAGTGGTGTCTGGCAAAGATTTAGATAAGAATTAATTTGCATTTTAATTAATTAATAATCTGAAGGATGGTGGAAGGGCTAAAAAGATAGCTAGAGTGAAAGTCAAAGTTATACACTGTCTGTGTCTGATATAAGTTGGATGGTTGTGATCACAAGAGACTGACAAAGAGACTATTACAAGTACAAATCTCAGTCAAAGTTATCCACCCAATTCATGACCTGCCAAAAGGGTAACAAATTAATTGGATTTTGTTAGGTATGTTTTAAGTTTAAAAACTCTGTTTATATCTTGTTCTAATATCAAAATTGATATAATAATAATTATTTATTAAGGAAAAAAAAAAGAATTTAATTATCTTAATTAATAAATTACTGGTATACAATTTTAACATTATAACAAATTGTTATAAATAAAAACAACCTTTTATTTTGCTAGTTGTTGAAGAGAATCCAAAACGGACACTTCTCATTTTGATTGTGTATGACTATTTTAGACAATTATTTTTATACGTCAAAATTCATAGGATTTTAGAGTTTACGGCTTGTCCTTGTACACAATAATGTACTTGGAAGTTTTAAATCTTTAAGAGAGGCTTGAAAATGGTTAAATGCATATTGCATGATATGCTTATGACACAATGAAATTTGTATTGGAGTTGATGGGTCACCGATATTTCCATAAAACTTTTATTGATAACATGATATTAAATTTTGTCACAACTTTCAAATGTTACAAGATAAACAACATATTTTGTGTGGAATATAGATTAACAATTTACATTTCTTGTATAGAACGGTTGAAAGAAAAAATAGTAATAACCTCTTAAAAATATTATTTATCAATCAATGATTTAATTTTACATTAAATGGAGAATAAATTGATTATTTTAACACCCGAATTTTAGGATTACACAAATATAACTTTGATTTTTTAGTTGCATGCTATTAAACCCAAAAAAATTATAAAAATATTACTTAATTTTCTTATTACTTTCATACTATTAAATTTTATATATGTAATAAAAATATAATTAAAATACATAATTTATATTTATTTGATTAAAATTAATGATATTTTTGTAATAATTTTTAAAATTTAATATTATAAAAGTAACAAAAAAAAAATTTAATTATATTTTTATAATACACTAAAAATTAGTAAACTTTTATTTATGTATATATAAAATTGGGCAAGGATTAACCTAACAGTTTTGGTAGAAGTAACAGGGGCAAGTTGTGTTTAGCACTTTGTACAATTCCCAAGAATGTTGTTGTGATCACGAGCTTAAGATTTTGGCTTGTTGTGTTTGGCATAATGTATGTTATATCTAACTTCTAGAAATGTTGTACCAAACTAATGTTATATTGTGTTTAACATTTCATGCAGGGTCGTGCACTGTTATTATCCTGTGTGTTTTATTCAATTAACAAATCTCTCTTTTTTGTGGATTTTCTAGTTATAACAATTTCTTATTATCATTTACTGTAATATATTATTATTTTGAAGATATCATTAGCTCACATATATATTCAGATTTAGCTAGTTGTTGATCTTTACTAGTATGGTTGTTATTAATAATTAATGTAATTTTGTTCCTGTGAAAGCAATGAATTGTTAATCTTAGATACATAACAACTTGAAATATTGGTTCATTGAACCAAATGAGTAAGTGCAAATTCAAAAGAAAGAAAACAATTAGAAGTAAAACGAAAACAAATACAAAGAGAAGATTGTAAAATAATCACACACATTTAGAGGAGAGAAATGTTAACAAATTTATATTCATTTTTACATAAATTATTTATATCTCTAAAAAAAATAAACTTTTTCAAAATAGTTATCATACACATGATTGAATTAATGATATTACTATATTAATTTTTGTTGTTGTTAATTATTTATTATATTTTAATATCATTTTTTAATACATAAAAGTATAATTAATAACAAATAATAAATGTAATTGTTACAATAAAAATAAGAGTCTAAAATTTGGTAATTAACAGTGGCAAGTGTCATTTGCCCTTGTCCTTTTCTAATTGTCCAGCTACGTCCTATAATTCGGTAGCTACAACTTTTTAGTGTTATCTTCAACTTAAATAAGGATCAGACTGTAATGTAACGGTGAGTATGAAACGTAAAGCTGTAATGGGATTTGAATTCCGACAAAAAATAATACGTACGATGAGATTCGAGAAGTCTCCGCTGGAATTAGGGCACGCGTGAATTCCAGGCCGCCTCTTTTATATTTATATAGTGGAGTTGAAAAACGACTTTATATTCTAATTATATGTATTAAAAGTTTATTATTTTATTATTATTTTAATTTTATATCATATAATTAAATATAAAAACATAATTATTAATATTATATAATATTATTTAGTATTATTAACTCGTAAGTTATTATTTATTATTTTTAAAATATATTTTTTATTAATTAAAAATTTTATCTTTCACACCTCACATTAAGTATTTTTTTATATAAATTAAAATTTTAGTTAATTTTAAATTTTATTAACTTATAATATCACTTAATTATATATTTTAAAAATAATATATAATTTTTTTTGTAGAACCTTTGTTAATTAATAAAAAATTAATTTATTTTTAAAAGATGATAAATCGGGAAATAATAATGGAGATGTAAGATGTTAGAGTTTTTCTGTATTTAATTATTTGTATTCACCAAAACCGAATTTTGTCCGTGTTGCTTCCACAGCGGGTGGAAGTCCACTGCAGCTATGAGGACAAAAAGGAGCCAAAAGACGCCCTTTTATCGGCCAATCATAATCTTAGGAATATTATGAATGAAAATATAAATTGAATTATTTTCAAAATTTTAATTTGTAATAAGTTGAATCAACAATAAAAATTCATTACCATATATTAAAATATATTAATGATTAGGTGTTATTTTACAAGTAATATGAAAGAAAAAATTATTAAAAATATTTTTTCTTATTTTTAAGTTTTTAAGTAATAAATATTTAGAAAGATAATAATTTTTAATAGTATATTCTTTCTTGTGGATAATAAAAATTAAATATCATTTTTTAAATTTCAATGAATATAAAAATATAAAAATAATATATAATATTTTTTATTTTATTTTACTTGTAAAATAAATACTATAAAATTGATTTATTTTTTATTTTAATAATTAAATCAAACACTACAATAATGACATTATTATCTTTACATTTAATTCCATTATAATTCTTATTCACGTTTAAATTTTATTATACGAACCAACGTGATCAAATAGTTTTGAAGTAGTCTCATCCTTATCATCAAGACACTATTTTTTTCAAATTAAATAACATTTCATTAGTAAACATAAAATTTACATTTTGAACTAAAACTCTTCTATTTAAATATATCAATAATTCAATTTGATTAACTAAAATTAAATAGAAAACACTTTCTATACATTACTCAATAACACTTGGGTGTTAAAATCTCACAAACTTTATCTCATTATATTAATTTCACTTAATATCATTATAGTATATTTAAGTATATAAACATCTCACTAGTATTTATAACATTATTATGTATTTAATTATTTTATAAATAAATCTTTATATCATATTTTAATATTTAAGATGTTAGGCATGACAAATATAAACCAAGAAAAATAGGCATGCACATTATTTAAGTGAATAATAAGATGACATGAGTTTAAATTTTATCCAAGTCATGTATTGTATTATATAAAATAAAATAAAATAATATAAAAATAATAAAGTTATTGAATGTTAAATGCATAAACTTTTATATTGTTATATATCATAAATATAATATAATTTAAATTAATATAATAAATTTTTATAGTAAATAATTAAGTGAATTCAAATGTACTTATTGATAAAATTGTGACATGTTAATTATTTGATATATATATATTTTTTATTATATATAAATTTAGCTTAAATTAATTGGTGGATGACACATAATCATACTATCTCATCTAAAAAAATTAATTGATTCAAAATAAAATTACATCATAAACATATAAATCTAAAATCGAAAAAATATCAAAATTATTTAAAATATCGTAACAATAGATTTAGAATTCAATGAGTAAATTTTTTCAAGCATTTATGTTTAGCACTTTATAGACTCCATCTAAGTCTATTTCCTTTAATTCATAATATAATAAATTTTTAACATAATTTAATCTTTGTTGACTTGTTATTTAATTTTTGAACAGTATGAAACTTCAAATAATAATACTTGATTTAGATTTAAATTTAAAAAAAAATCTAGACAAGACATATGCATGAAATGTTGGTGTGTATTATGTTACATGCTGCAACAGTGGCAGACACCAATGCTCAGTGGAGTAAAACATGGAGCAGATAATAATATTAGTAGAGTCATAAAACATGAATGTGCAGGAATTATGATTATTGTTTAGTTTTCGTTTTCTTTGTATACATATATCTTAACTCTTGTATAGAAACTAAATAGAAATAATAATGAAATATACATGATAATCATCAGAGAAACACAATATTTTAACATGGTATCAGAGCAAATTATTGTTGATTAATGGAATTACCTACTGATTTCTGATTCTGATTCTGGTGTGGCTGTTGATTTCTGTTTTTGCTAATGTCTGATTCTGATTTTGGTATGGCTACCGATTTCTGTTTTTTGTTGATTGATGATTATGGGAGCTAATTTCTGTTTTTGCTGATTGTTGATTGTAGCTGTTGTTTTCTGTTTTTTACTGATTGTTGATTGTGGCTGTTGATCTCTGAATTTGATTTCTGGGGTGGCCATTTTGATTTCTAGGGTGGCCATTTCTGATCTCTCGACACTAGTTCGATCTAAGTGGTCGTTCCGACTTACTCACCGGTTCCACCATCAGTTTCTTTTCTGGAAAAGAAACAGGTCGCATTCTGTGCATCTGCTTTGTATCTGCGGTTGGAGTCACAGATTGTTCGTAGTCTCTCTACGTAGCCGTAGGCAACCGCACCGGTTTCCTACCTTCATGAAACTTGAAACACAACAACACATATTGTGTGTTTTGTCTCTGTGCGTGTGGCTGGTTGGACCCGTAGGTCTCTGTAGTTGTGGGTAACCATACAGTTCTTCTAAGCTCGGACAAGCTTGGAATGAGAAGGAACTGCACAGAGGCTGCGTGAAGAAAGAGTTGATGTGAAGCCACGGAGAAGAAGCTGCGTTGAGGAACGCAGAAGAAGCTACGCGAATTTTGTTGAAAAGAAGTTGCGCGAATTTGGGTGAAAAGAAGCTGCGCGAGTTTGGAATTTTTTCTTAGGGTTTGGAACGCGCAGAAGAAGCTACACTGCATTCATTTGTAAACTGACCCCTCATTTAGGAGATGGCGTACTGAAAATGTCATTGTCAAAGGATGGTTGATCAATTCGATGGACCCCTCCTTGATTGCAAATTTTATCCGATTCCCAACTGCGAAACAGGTTTGGGATTCGGTTGCTACCACTTACTATGATGGGACAGACACGTCTCAAGTGTATGATCTTCGCCGTCAAGTTACTCGTACGAAGCAAGCGGGTGGATCCATTGAAAAATACTACAATGACCTTCAAGGGTTATGGCGTGAAATTGATTTCCGTCTTCCTAATCCAATGAAGTGTGCGATTGATATACAAAAATACAACTCCATCGTATAGGAAGATCGAGTGTATACCTTCCTCAATGGACTTGATGATAGATTGGATAAAACTCGAAGTGATGTGCTTCAGATCAAACCATTCCCTACGGTGGAACAAGCCTATGGATTCATCCGTAGGGAAGAGGTCAGGCAGACCGTGATGATCACAGGTGTAGATATGACACCCGGAGCAGTTATGGCTTTTAAAGGGGTCAAGGGACACCATAATCTAATGCCACTAAAAACAGGACCTTCCTTGGGTAGCAAGAAATCCACGGGAAATCCACCATCTCTTGACATGAAATGTGGCCATTGTGGAAACTCCAAACACATCCGTGAAAACTGCTTCAAACTATATGGGTATCCAGAATGGTGGAATGATCTTCAAGCACGGAAGAAACGGGATACCACTGGGCAAGCAGCTGTGGCTACCAATAATGCCTCACTATCCCTTACTTCTGAGGCCGAATCTTCCCAGGATCCAAGTATTTCAAGTAAAGCATTTCACATCTCTACTCGTAGTGATAAAGAGGATTGGATTCTGGACTCTGGAGCTACAGATCACATGACATTTGACCCAAACGATATCTCCAATACAACCCAGCCAAGACGGAGCCGTGTTGCCAATGCAAATGGGGTCACTTATCCAGTTACAGGAGCTAGAACAGTGACCTTATCTCCTTCATTATTATTATATAATACTTTGCTTATACCCTCTCTGTCAAACCGACTAATGTCTGTAAGTCAGGTCACTTTAGACCTTAACTGTGTAGTATTGATGTATTCTACTTTTTGCCTTCTACAGGATATTCTCACCAAGGAGATCATTGGGCGTGGTACTAGGAGATGAGGGCTATATTATGTGGATGACCTCAATTCAGGAAGAGCCAATCACATGCAACATACTGTTGGTAACAAGGAATGACAGATTTGGCTATGTCATCGTAGATTTGGGCATCCATCATTCGGGTATTTAAAGCACCTACTTCCCAGTTTATTTTCAAATATCACACATTCAGATTTCGAATGTGATACTTGTATCCTAGCAAAAAGTCATAGGGCGTCTTATCCTATGAGCATGAATAAAAGTATGACTCCTTTTGCTTTGGTACATTCTGATGTTTGGGGACCTTCCCCGGTCATTACGTCATCTGGTCATCGTTACTTTGTTATTTTTGTTGATGATCGTACACGAATGACATGGCTTTACCTTATCAAAAATAAAGATGAAGTATTTGCTACATTTCACCTCTTTCACACCATGGTTCAGACACAATTTTTTGAAAAAATTAAGATACTTAGGTCTGATAATAGAGGAGAGTATGTTAATCAATAATTCTGGACATACTTGGACAACCATGGTATTCTCCATGAAACCTCGTGTTCACAAACCCCACAACAGAATGAGACTGCGGAGAGGAAGAATCAGCATATTTTAGAAACGACTCGAGCCTTACTAATCGGTGTACATATGCCTAATAAATATTGGAGTGATACTGTTACTATAGCTGTGTATCTACTGAATCGTATGCCCACAAAAACCTTAGAATTTCAGACTCCATTAAAGGTGTTATCTGATCATCTTCCCTTGCCTACTATTTTGATGCTTCCGCCCGGAATTTTTAGATGTGTTGCTTTTGTCCACCTCCATAAAAATCAAGGAACTAAGTTGGATCCATGTGCTGTCCGATGTGTATTCTTGGGGTATAGTGTACAAAAAAAGGGTTACCGATGTTATGATCCAATTACTAAAAGAATCTATACTACCATGGATGTCACTTTCTTCGAATCAGAATGGTTTTTCCCATGACCGGTATCCAATTACACCCTTCAGGAGGAGAGTTATGGTGAATAACAAAATTGGCTTGATGTTGAAATATTAGACACTAGTCCAACATACTCGGATCATGCCAATAATATGGAGGAGCCAGTGTCTAGAACCGAGCTTGAATTTCCAAGAACTGAAGCTGAAGTAGTAATTGAATCTCCAGAAGATGAAGTGGTTGATGTACCCTCCATTCTCTAGTACCCAATGATCCTCTTGCTGAGAACACTCCTGAGGTAAGCTATCCTATCACACCTTTACAAACTAATGCTATAGATACATCTGTTGGTTATGTTTTACCTTTCAGACACAATCGAGGTAAACCTCCAAATCGATACTCCCCAGAAAGAGAAGAACGACAACTCAAGTATCCAATAGCAAATTATGTATCTACTCAAAGGTTATCAGAACCTATCAGGGCATTTGCACAAACACTCTCCTCGTGTCAAATTTCGAGTAGCATTGAAGAAGCCTTATCTGATCCAAAATGGGCTCAAGCTATGAAAGAGGAATTTGAGGCATTGCAGAAGAATAACACATGAGTGTTGAGCGAGTTACCTCAAAGGAGGAAGATGGTAGGATGCAAGTGGATTTTCTCCATTAAGTATAAAAGAGATGGGTTAGTTGATCGATACAAGGTGAGACTTGTAGCAAAAGGATATACACAGAAACATGGGATAGATTATCAAGAAACCTTCTCACCTGTGGCTAAACTAAAAACTGTGAGAGTTTTGTTATCTCTTGCAGCAAATTTAGATTGGCCATTGCACCAACTTGACGTGAAGAATGCCTTCCTTCACGGTGACCTTGAAGAAGAGATTTACATGGATATCCCATCAGGGTATATTGTTACATCAGGAAAAGAAACTGCATGTAGATTACAACGAGCATTGTATGGACTAAAACAATCACCTCGAGCATGGTTTGGTAGGTTGAGTTCAACAATGAAGAAATATGGGTTCCAACAAAGCAACTCTGATCATACTCTTTTCCTAAAACATCGATTAGGGAAGATAACAACCCTTATAGTCTATGTAGATGACATGATCATTACAGGGGATGATAAAGAAGAAATCTCTAAGCTTCAAGAACAACTGTCAAATGAGTTTGAAATGAAGAACTTGGGAGGGCTCAAATACTTCTTAGGTATTGAAGTAATAAGATCAAAATAAGGCATATGTCTTTCCCAAATGAAATATACTCTGGACCTACTGGTAGAGACAGGACTACTAGATTGTAAACCTGTCGATATTCCAATGGTTCAAAATCATAAACTCGGAGAATATGTGGACCAAGTACCAGCAGATAAATAGAGATATCAACGGTTAGTAGGTAAACTCATATATTTATCTCATACTCGACCTGATATTGCTTATGTTGTGAGTGTCGTGAGTCAGTTCATGCACTGCCCAAGTGAAGACCATATGGATGCGATCATGCGAATACTTCGTTACTTAAAATCCTCCCTTGGGAAAAGACTTATGTTTTCAAATAATGGTCAATTAGAAGTCCTTGGATATACAGATTCAGACTGGGTAGGGGATATGAAGGATAAGAAATCTACTGCTGGGTACTTTACTTTTGTGGGGGGCAATCTTGTTACATGGAGGAGCAAGAAGCAAAATGTAGTTACCTTATCCAGTGCTGAAGCTGAATTTTGAGGAATGGTCAAGGGAATATGTGAGCTCCTTTGTTTGAAAAAACTTCTAACTGAGATTAGTGTTGCTCCTAACTCTGAAATGAACTTATTTTGTGATAACAAAGCAGCCATTGCCATCTCTCACAATCCAGTTTAACATGATCGCACGAAGCACGTTGAAGTGGATCGGAACTTCATCAAATAGAATCTTGAAGAAAAGATTATTAAGCTTCCATTTGTTAAATCAAAAGATCAATTGACTGATATACTCACAAAATCTGTGTCTGCAAGGAACTTCTACAACTCACTTGACAAGTTGGGCATAAGACACATATATGTACCAACTTGAAAATGAGTGTTGGTGTGTGTTGTGGTGCATGCTGCAACAGTGACAGACACTAATACTCAGTGGAGTAAAACATGGAGCAGACAATAATATTAGTGGAGCCATAAAACATGAATGTGCAAGAATTATAGTTATTGTTTAATTTTCGTTTTCTTTGTATATATATATCTTAACTCTTGTATAGAAACTGAACAGAAATAATAATGAAATATACATGATAATTATCAGAGAAACACAATATTTTGACATGAAGTTAACATTAATCGGATTTAGGTACAAAGATTATCACGTTATATATATGTAAAATGAAAAAAAAATTACAAAGTAACTATTGTGATACTTATTAAAAACTAAAAAAAGAATAACAATTAATTTATTAGAAAAAAAATTATACAATGAATACGCATTACATAATATTTTAACTTGTTTTATTTTTAATTTTTTTCTATAAATAAAATATTTATTTATTTATTTACAAATTAAAAAAAATGTTAATTTATGATTTAAGTAAAATTGATTTTTTTCTTTCTAATAGTTAAAAATAAAACTCAACACATAAAAAGATTATATTATGTAAAAGGAATTCTTCTGGATGTATACTGTGGCTCCTTTCTATCTTAAAGTTATCTAAATTGTGTTAATTATGTTTGCTTAGTTGCCAAACAATAAATACGGAAAGATGGTGGTGAACTATAATGACCACCTATCTGATGGGCATTAAAAAATAATAGACTTAGGAAGAAGGAAATGAGATAAAAATAAGTAAAAAATAGGTTAAAAGTAGAAGATATTGCATGAAATAACTCATTTGAGAGATATTAATAAAAAAAATATGTGTTTTGAGTTAATTAAAAAATATATTAATTTAATATTATAATTAATATGAAACTTATTCAGAAAAAAATAATTGTTAAAGATTTTAAAAATTATAATTAAAAGTAAAAATTTAGATAATTAAATAAAATTAAACGGTATATATAAGTATGATATCTTAGGTAATTACAGGTTATATATAATTAACCTAGTTACTAAATTATATTCGAACTAAATAGGAGACAGATTACAATGAACATTACATTGTTAGGTCCGTATATACATATATAGTTCGTTACATTTAAATCATTTTTTGAATTTCTAACCAAAATTTTCAAATAATTTGTGACTTCAACAAATATTGGCATCTTAGACTCCGCATTTCGATAACGAAATCCTTAGATCAATCGAATTGAACGTTTTACAAATCTCGTTGGGTTTAGTTCATCAAAATCATCATCATAATTTCGCTATCTCTCAACACGATATCTACGTTAATTAGATTATATGTCCATTTCATACTTAATATCAAACAAAATTAATATTTTTTTATATTAAAATTTTAAAATTAATTAACTTATTTTTTACACACCGGGAATCACCACTTAATTGGAAACGATATATGTCTGTAGTGCCGCACTATCATCGTAACAGTCAGGAAGGTTGCTTTAGACCGAGTGACAGACGGCTCTGAATCACTTATAAAGGAATTCGTATTCTATTTTTAATTTATTTAAAAACTAATATTCTAAAGTTGCCATCCTTATTTTCACCAATTTTATATCTCACGGTTAAAATACACTAATGTATTGTTACATACAAAATATGTGTACTGAGAACTATGGAGATAAACAGTAAAACTTAATCTACTCGTATGATTAAATGTATAAATAAAATTTATTAATTTTAAAAACATATTTCATATTATTTTACTTAAATTTTAATAAAATTAAATAATAATAACGCTACTAATTAACATATTTTATATATTCTTAGTGGTTCTAATAATATAATTAATAATATAAAATATTATAAATAATTATTTATAATATAAGTTTTATAAGATTATATAATAGATATAAAATTAGTTTCATTAATAATACAATCTAAATGTAATTAAATAAGATTTTATTGTATTTAAATAAAATTAAATAATATTATAATAAATTTATTAAAAATATTAAATAAATATAAGATAAGATAAACAAATTCATTTTATATTTCTAGACATTGAAACTTGTAATATGATTCCTAAATTTCAACTGTATTGTAATAAAGAAAACACGAGATCCATCCTTAAATTGTATGCCCTAATTACAATTACTAATAAGTAAATTGGGTTTATCAATACTTATACTATAATATACATCTTCAAAAAGAAAATGTTAATAGCAATTGGTGGTTAAAAAGTTGTAATGATTAGTAGATATTTTTAGTTATTAGATATATTAAAGAGTTACAATTTTTAAAAATTAAAAGAAATATTTAATGTAGGTGAAAAGGTTGGACTTTTTGTGAATAACGTGACTTTTAAATATGTTGTAATTATTGAGAATAATTACATTGATTTTAATGAGATATTATATTTAGAATATAATACATTAACGTGAAAGGCATACGCATAAACGACTCAATTATATTAATTTAATAAAGATATACATAACTCAATTATTGAAAAAAATTATAATTTATTCATTATTTTAAATAACAAGATAATATTTTATTATTAAAAAGAAATAAAATGATCGGTACCAATTTTTTTCTATTATCACCTTTCCTTTCTCCATTTCTCTCATTTATTATAGTTTTTTAAACAATTCGATTTACTATTATTTCACCACCCCTTTGTTTTCCCTTCCTATGAAATTATTGTATAATTGTTATTTTTTTCTTTCATTTTATTGTTAGGAATTAAATTTAAAAGTTATTAGAAAAAGACCCTAAAGAAAATAAAATAGTAAATGTCACGTATTGAAGATGATACATATATTTTTTTCCATTAAGAAAAAAATAAAACAATATTTTGTAAAAAATAAAATAAATAATAGATACACAATTCTTAAAATTTGAAACAAATTAAAAAAAAGGGACGTATAAAAGTAATAGAATTATTAAAAAATATTGTAAATTTAAAACAATCTTGAGTATTTTTCAAACCCAAATGTGTTTTTTTATTATCTACTGTATGCAATATTAAGAGGATTCATTATATTCTAGATATATATTTGCATAATCTTTATATTACTAAATTGATGGTGCCAAATAACATCATATGTACGTCGATTCACTGCCATGACTCAGCAAAACTACAACAAATATATTATTTAATATAATCATGCATATTGATTCGTGGGTTGGTATCTTTGTATTGTCGTTATTATTATTATGGTATTATTTTTAACCACTTCTCAAATAATATATATATAGTTTAATAATACATATTTTAATTAATGTAAATAATTATAGTAACTTTAAATTTTCTTAATTTTTTGAAATTAAATTCAAATCTAAATAAAATTATTTAATATATACTACTAAAACAAGAATAATGATAAATCAATGTTTGGAATTGTGGGTGAGATTATATAATTAAAAAAAGTGACTTGTTTTTTTTTTAAACAGCAAAATCTCGCAGTTTTTGAATTCAATTTACAAGTGTTCAGGGCCTTGTGTTTATCAATGATTAAGACAGGTTAAAACCTTTCATAAACGAGGTGGTCCATATTTACTGGCAATGACTACTATTACCAACGAACATCTCACGCGAAATAAATGCCAGCATCGCCATCGTCAAGTAACATCATTAAAGTTTCACATGGTCTTCAGCTTTCTCCTCAGCGGATATCGAATCTCGGTTTACCACTCTCCTCTCATCCTTTGTTGATTCCTTATGCAGTTTTACCGAATAAGGACAACATACAACCGCTATTTATCTCGATTACTTACTTCCAAATACACCCGCCATATCACACACAATTACCAAGAACACATTAAAATTTCAATCAGTAAGTTTCAAACATATTTGTTGTTCCATTCGGGACAAAAAAACATTTTTCCAAATGAATAATAAAAAAAAGAGTTTTTTATCTTTTCTTTTTTTTTGCAGAAAAAGAAATTAGAGTCGGAGCATATTAAAGGGTCCGTCGTTGTTATAATCATAGGTTGAAAATACGCAATTCATAGCCAAACAGAGAATGCCGACACACGTAAATGGTGGTGGGGGGGAGCCTTTGAACCCGAGAGGAACGAAATAAAGTTGCCCAGTACTTCATTTGAAAAGACACATGCTTGCTTCCTTTAAAATATAATTCTTAAATACGTGATGGAAATACACAAAGCCAAAAGCGATAATAAAATAAGCAAACACTTGGCTTTTTAATCCTTGTTTTGGAACGTAAATGGTACAACAATCAACAAAAACTAAACTTTCACTTCGATTTAAAGGGAATAGCTCGGATCACGACCTGGTGATACAGAGCAGCCAGTGCTGCGCCAATGAATGGTCCTACCCAGAAAATCCACTGCATCCAAAAAAACAATACAACATAATAGCATCAACATCCAACGATATTAATTGCATTTGCATTTCTGATTCAAATACAAACAGAAAAGCAAATCGTTTCAGAAAACTCACATGGTCATTCCAGGCCTGTTCCTTGTTGAAAATGATAGCAGCGCCAAGACTCCGAGCAGGGTTGATTCCGGTTCCAGTAATGGGGATAGTGGCCAAGTGCACCAAAAACACAGCAAACCCAATTGGCAGGGGAGCCAAAAGCTACAATCAGTCCATACACAATTAAATCAATCAATCACCATTGAAAAGTCTTAACATAAAATTAATTCTAAGAAATAAATTAAGAAGGAAGGGATAGACATACTGGGACATGGGAGTCTCTGGCACTACGTTTGGCATCAGTAGCAGAGAAAACAGTGTATACAAGAACGAAAGTACCAACAATCTCAGCACCAAGGCCATCACCTTTGGTGTAACCAGGGGCAACAACGTTGGCACCACCACCTTTCATTTGGTACAGACTCTTACCAAATCCCTTCACAACACCAGCACCGCAAATTGCCCCAAGGCATTGCATCACCATGTAGAACACTGCCCTTGTCAATGAAAGCTTTCTGGCTAAGAACAACCCAAAAGTAACAGCCGGATTTATGTGACCTCCTGCAGACAACAAGCAAGTTAGAATGTTTGATCAATCAGTCAATTTTTTTTTTTATTATTGCAAGTGGTATAGAATAATGATATCTGTTGCTAAGAACCAATATTGTATAAATGTTCACTCTATATATCTATATATCTTTTGCAAGTGATCATGTTTTAAGCTGAGCTTCACCAAGTTTTTAGCTCAGTTGTTAGAAGGCAAGGCTCTTAACCTTGTGGTCGTGTGTTCGAGCCCCGCAGCGGGCGATATATTAGATTCAATGCTTTTTTACTCAAGCTTTGAGCTAGATTCAAAATACTTTAAAATTTAGTTTGGTTCGACGTCGCAATTTCCAAGTTTTTTGGATTAAGGTCTCTTAAAAATTATTAATTCTTCAAAATATATACTTCCACTATCTAGTGCACATTTGCGTCTCTAAATATTTATTATTTCAAATTAAGCCCAAAGTTTTTTTCAAAGGAAAATTAGTAATTTGGAAAAATAAAACCTTAACCCAAGTTTTTTCCTCTTTCTCATCTCATGATTTATTTAAAATGGATGAAGCAGTTAAACGAGATAATCATTGTAAATGCTAGGATAATAAACCAGAAAACGATGCATCCGAACGAACCTGAAATGCCAGCGGTGCAGTAAACGAGAGCGAAGATCATACCACCAAAAGCCCAAGCGATCCCTTGAATTCCAACCGTTGTACACTTAGAATCAGCCTTCACAACCCCCATAACTGTTAAAACGGTGATGTAGAGAAACAGAAAAGTGGCGACAAACTCAGCAATTCCAGCTCTGTAAAACGACCACGAAGTAAGCTCACCGGGCTCGAACAATGGAGCCGGCGGTGGTTCCTTATAGTCCTTCTCATCTTGGGTCTGAGCCGCCGTACCAATTGGTTGCCTCTCTGAAAACTTGTTGGCTCCTAACCTAACATCCTCTTCCTTACCCTCCATCACTAAACACTTTGAGTTTGTTTGATCTATCCGTTGATAGTAGCAAGTGATCAGTTCAGATATTTATATAACATTATATCGACCAAATAAATAAAGGGTGGTGGAACTAAATGGAGCATTAATTAAGTTGAATATGTTTTCTTATCATTTATCCGCCGCCCAATCATTTTGGAGTTGTGACAAATAAAATTATTAGTAAAAAAGAGATTATAATGACAAAATTTTAACAAGTATTTAATACAAAATTCATTTTTTAATAACTTAAAATAACACTACAAATATTTTTATTTAAAAAATATCACCCACATTTGTAAAAATATTTAATAACTTGATTTTAAAGTCATGTTAATAATAAATATTATCTAGATTATTAGTTAAATTGTTTAAATTTTGCTTCATGATTAAGAAGAAAATTGGCTATCTGACCTGGCACAATCACAGCCAAGCATGAAGAGAGATAATAATAATAGTGCCCACCGTCCAAGTTGGTAAAATCCAATTTAGTATTCCATTTGTTGAAAACTACATCCATATGCCCCATTTTTCGTTCCAGAGCTAGTCCGAGCCTAATTGTCGCTTGTCATCTTTAGTGATAATTTAATTCAATAATTTTCAGTTTGAGTACCATAGTCTTATATTTTTGTAAAACGTGCGGTTTTGGTGTAAAACTTACGGTTATAGTCGTGTTAACATCATTTCTAGAAGAAGCCATAAATAAAACAGAGGATGCGTCCATTTGTTCTATAAGAGGTTATGACCTTAGGATAAATTATTATTTGGCAGCAAAATGATATTAATAATGATATAGAGTCTGGACGTCATGATTATGACAGAAATTAATATTATCATTTGTGAAGGAACTATTATATTAATATTAATTTGGACCTGCTATTATTTAAACATGGGGCGGTGACCTAATAGCCATTTCATCATCTAATTTGTTTTCCCTCTATTTTTCGTTGTCCCTAATGCGGTTGTTTAGGAGTTTTATGTGCATGTATTTCTCTCTTTGCGTTGCTAATCTCATAAAGATATGGCGTCTCTTACTTAATAATAGATAAATTAAAATATTTTATTGAAATTGAGTTTTATGTTTTATAAATTTAAATATTATATTTTTATTTTAAAATTATAAAAACTGATGTGGGTAGAATCAATGAAATTCTTAAAGTTTATATTTAACCGAATTGTTTATATATTATTAATAAACATATTTATTTTTTAATTTATATATTTATAATACATATATTATAAATATTTATAATAATATACTTTTACCTATGTAATTTGAAAAGTAAAACAATTTATATTTTTCTTCTTTTATTTTTATTTTTAATTTTGTTACTCAAATAATAAAAATTTAATACAGATTTTTTTTATTAAACAACAAATCTTATAAACTAACTTAACATCAACATTAAAGTAAAATTATTTATGTATACTTAAAAATAAATATTCACTTTAAAAATAGGTAGACCTAAACATCAAATCCAACCATTAAACTAATATTTTATGGGTTAATTTTAACTTTTGATTTATCAAATCATTAGTGCCAATTCATTTAATATTTAAGTTAAAACTAACCAAACATAAACCACAAGAATAATTTTATATTGGTTAGTTCTAACTGTTTAATTTATTTTAAGATATATATCATTTAGAAGATCTATCTTATATTTAAATATAATAATGTAGGTAAAAAGAAGTTAAATAGAACAAAATATACGAATTGAGATAAATTTAGGATTAATAGGATCGATATATTGAAGCATATCAATTGATCAATCAATATAAATCAATCGATCGAATATCAAGAATACATGAAAGTTATGCCTTGTATATGAAATTGAGCTATAACTATCTTTACGGGTGTCAATTAATTGAGAAGGGTTATATCGATTGAGTTCGATAAAACGCTCTTGAGTTGTGAAGATTTCATTGTTAGATCAATTGAGAGGAGTCGATTGATCAAGTGAAGCAAATTTTGACGAATCATCTTGGATATGAATTCGAATTTTCAATCTAAACTCTTAGATCAAAGTTATCACAAATTCTAATTTAAATAAGATCAATTTAATTTATTTAAAAGACTACAAAAAGATTATAAATAACCAACAACTTACAATTAATAAGAGAGAACATAGATTTTTTTACTATAAATATAGATCAAGTAAAGTAAATTAAGGAAACATTTACATATCTACCCCATGTTTGGTCGAAGAGAATGGAATGAATCAGAATTAATTTCTTTCATTTTGTGTGTTTGGTTGGATAGAATGAAGGGCGAAATGGAATCAGATTACTAAAAGAGAAGGAATCACAATTCTTTCTCCCCTCTTTGGTAATCATAATTCTATTCCTATCTAAACTTTTTTTTCTAATTTTACTCTCACCTAAAATATAACCTTAAATCCAAATCCTAAAACCCTAAGCCCTAAATCCCTAAACCCTAAACCCCAAATTCCAAATCCTAAAACCCTAAACCCCAAATCCCTAAACCCTAAACCTTAAACCCTAAAACCCTAAACCTCAAATCCATAAATCCAAAATTCCTAAACCCATAAACCCAAAATCCCAAAACCCTAAACCTTAAAACATAAATCCCAAAACCCTAAAACATAGATCCTAAAACCTTAAACCCTAAACCTTAAATCCTAAAATCCTAAACGCCAAATCCCTAAACCCTAAACCTTAAAACATAAATCCCAAAACCCAAAACCCAAAACCCCAAATTCCAAATCCTAAAACCCTAAACCCCAAATTCCAAATCCTAAAACCCTAAACCCTAAACCCCAAATCCAAAATTCTAAAACCCTAAACCATTTTTAGAAAAATAATAATTTCAACCCTAAACCTTAACCTACAAATATAACCCCAAATCCTAAATCCCTAAACCCTAAATCCCACGTCCCAAACCTCAAAACCCTAAACCTTATTTAGAAAAATAATAATTTTAATAATATATTTTTTTTTAATTAAATAATAATTATTTAGAAAAATAATTATTTCAATAATTTATTTTATCTTACGAAAAAATAATAATTAAATTATATTATTTGAACTTTACAGCATATATGGGTATTAAAGTAATTTATAACTTTTTCATTTCATTCCAGTGTCAAAACAAACACTGTAATCCTGATTCCTAGGTTGATTCCAATGATCAAACAAAATAAAATTATTTCCTTTACATTCCATTATATTTCATTCCACCAACCAAACGTCACCTAGTGAGAAGATTAAAGGAAGAATTTGATTCTTAGTTAAAATTAGATATTCATATTTATGTAACAGAATATAACTCTGTTAATAATATGATACTTAATTATAAAAACAAATATCTCTGCGTACTAAATGCATTTTATAACTCAAATAACAGATATACTTGTAGAATCTCTACCACACCCACTCCTAAACTCTCTGTGATCGATTACGAAAGAAAAGAAACTTTTGAATTTGAAGATAAAGAGCAGGGTACTAACATATTAAGCCTAGATGGAGGTTTGCTAGCAATAAAAACGATTATTCGTATCTCCGCTCCAAAAATCCTCGACAAAATGGTTGAGATTGATTGTCACTCATCTAAACGAGGTGTAGAATTGACATAGACCGAAATAATATTTTCTAGCCCAATAGCATTGGCCCGAGAAATTGTGCCTAGTTCTTTAAGCGTATTATTGAGCCTAACGCCGTATTAGACAATGTTATTTTTCCTTGAGCTTTCTTATCTCTTAACATTTTTATTTCATATCTAATATAACTAATAAATTTATGAATATGATTATTAATATATTATATTTTTAAAATGTTATTGAATTGCTTTAACACTTGATAAGAGGCAGGGGGAGGAAAACAAATAAAATCAAATTATCAATACAAAACCAGTACGTTAAAAAAATAGAACCCTAAAACTAGAATAAAAAAATGTAAAGTATCAAACAACTAAGTACTAAAAAGTCACATCACAAACTTAAAAACACCTAAACATCACATCATTCACTAACATTAACGACTTAATCAAACAAACCGAAACCCATATCATCGTCTGATTCTTCAGCTGGTTCTTCCTTCTTTTCCTCCTCCTTAACAGGAATACCAGCTGCACCAGCAGCAGCTGGAGCAGCAGCGGCTGAGGTAAATGCTGCAGCAAACTTGCTTGGGTCCTGCATTCATAAAAGACATAAACCACAAAATTCATTTAGTAACAACCAGAATGTACTCAGAAAGCCACAATTCTGAAAATGGACCACATGAAAACAACATTATTAGTAGAAAATTTTCATGAACACAATACCTTCAAAAATTCCTTTACTTTCTCTGCCTGAGCGAATGTGTATTCAGTAGCAACAGCAACAGCAAGAACGTTCTTATAAGCATTAATAAACATGTGAGGAGCTGCCGCCAGTGTAGGATACGATATGGCCATAGCCAATGAGGTAACCATGGATACTCCGGCAGCAAATTTTAAAACAAGATCATCCTCGGTAAGGTCAAGCACCTCTGGACTGAAAACAGTACCACTGTCATAGACAGATTGGACAATAAGACCATACGAGAAGGGTCTGATACCAAGCTTAGCTAGCAAGGCAGCCTCAGAGGAGCCAACTTTGTCACCCTTCTTAATCAGCTCGACAGGGGTTATAATTTCAACAGTACCCTTGTTAATTTTTGTGGGGATGTTGAGAACCTGAAAATTTTCAAGGTGTCAATGCCAACTTCAAACTCACAAGTAAATAAAGCAAATTTCTTACCTGGAAGAAAGAAGTTTGTGAAGGATCCAGACCAGTGTTACCAGGAGGAACAATCACGTCAATTGGTGCAACTAAACCAACACGGGCAGGAGCTCCAACCTATTACATTCAGGGATAAAGTGTTACTATATAAAAATTATTATTTTATATTTGAATTTCAAGTTTAGATTTGAGTAGAAAATATCTCATAGCTATAATCATAATCTTTCATATTACTTAATTTTATGCTAAATTATTATTTAAGATACCATTAAAGAGATATTTTAGGACTAGAGTATTTTATTATTTGTTAAGTTTTTAGTATTTAAACCATGTTAGCTATCAATAAAAGTAATGAGAATGAATATATTTTTGGAAGATTAATTTAGAGGCTCTAATCCCTTAAAGACAAGAAACTTGGGAGGTTATGGTTCCCTCGAAGAACCATAAATTTACCAATTTTTTTAGTTGTCATTTTAATAGACGATATGAAGTGAGTTTGTATCATTTGGTATCAGAACTAGACATCACCGCTGCAAATATCTACATCTATGAAAGTTACATTTTAGACTAGATTAAGATGTCCAATACCATTGAATACTGACAGAGGAGTGAAGCCTCCAAATAGGAGAGAGAAACCGTTGGGATAGTGTTGTTAAAGAGTAACCATCATGGACGCCGGTTTTGAAAACGTGGTGGAATGTTACTATATCCATATTATTACTTTAATACCTCATAGTTATAATCATTATCTTTTATATTATTTAGTTATATGCTAAATTATTATTTAAGATAATATCAAGGAGAAATTATTCGGAACAGAATTTTCATTATTTGTTAAGTTTAGTATTTAAACTATGATAGATATTAATAAAAGTAATGAGAATTAATATCTTTTTGGAACATTAATTGGAAAACTCTCCTAAAAAATTAAACTTGGGAAGCCACGGTTCTCTAGAAGAACCATAAATTTATCGATTTTATTTAGTTTCTGTTGTTTTAATAAAAGATACGAAGCGAGTTCGTTTCATAAAGAGTCACAAATACTCGGCAGAAATCCAACAACTTTGGCAACAAAAAACCACGATGCTATCAATTCAATTGCAATTCAAACTCCATTCAACTGGGTAATATTTCAATATTTCAAAAAAAATTCAGGGCGGAGAAAACAACTTTTCCAGAGAATTTACATTTGGACACTAGTTACAATGACAAAAATGAAACCGATAGGGCACTTAACGCCTCAAAAAGTAAGGCCAATAAACCTAACTTTTGATTATTGCAATCAGAATTGATATTAATACAAGTAATGTCCCAGTGTAAATTTGTAAATTCTATAAGCATCATGGGTGGCGCAGTGCCGATGATAAAGATTCATAGCACATAAAAACACCAAATTCGTATACGATTCATTTTGATAATATAAAAATGGGCACAACGAAACATCTATAAATTATAGATTTCCAAATGCTAAATAAGAAAGACACCAATGTTGAGTCATAAATCATATAAGATCAACTCGAAATAACAACAAAAAATTCAATTGATCATTTTAATGGTTATAGCGGACATGGTAAGAAAAGGGAAAAAAAAAAGAAATATATGCAGAATCGGTTTCAACTCACCTTGTACTTTGACACTTCTTCGCTCACTTCCTTCAAATCACCCTTGGTAAAAATAAGACCCACATTGCCCTATCGCCCAAAACACAGCAAAACACAATAAACAACAAATGGTGCTTTCAAATTACAAAAGCCACAATAAAAAACAAAACAAATATAATAAAGGGCAGTTACTAAATTTATACGGACCACGAGAAGGGGAATAAGATTAAGGAAGACCGAGTTCCCAGTTTTCTCAGCATGAATTCTTACAGTACGTTTCATCATGGTGTTCTTACCCATGAGCACCACTGAATCACCACGTAGACCTTTCCTTATGTTCTGAAGCTGAGTAGACCCAACGTTATCGGCAGCCACAATCAGGATCTGGCTGTACTCGTCAAGGAGTTGGCATAGCTTCGCATCGTATGCGATCTTCTTATCAGCTTTGGAGAGCTTGGAAGGCATTTTAAATATGGGTATGAAGAGGTTTTACAGAGAGATAGAAGAAAAATAAATTGAGGACCTAGACGAAGCTTATGCTTGGTCAAGGTGGACAGCTATCTCTGCCGTCTCTTTAACCTCACTACGAAAAAAGCTAGATCGGTGGGAAGTGGCGCTGAGCAGTCTGCTGGGATTTAATAAGATGGGAAGAGGAAGTTAGGGTATTGCAGGAAACCTTGATCCGACGGTCATAATTTTATTGTTCGTTTTCATCTAATGGTGGTGCCAACTTCGGTTGTTAATAGATCTGTAAGATTTTTTTTTAAATGGGCCTATAGGTTGGGCTTTCATTTTTGTCTCTACACATATATTTGGCCCAATTCACATACATCTATCAAAGCCTCCCTCCTAACTACGGAATTAATTACTTATAATAATAGAAAGTTGGAGTTCTATGATCGGTTTGTCAAATTGGTTAATGAAACTTGTATTACTTCAATATCTTGTGTATATCTCCAAATAGAATATAGGGTTTAATTATTATTTGTCATACCTTTTCCTTTATCTTTTGTTTTCTATAGTCAAAAGAGGAAGATAAGTGTATCACATCAAGAAATTTATTGTAACTTATCATTGCGGTTGGGGTCAGCAACTTAATATCCAAAAATATTTAATATTCTTCATTGCAAATAACGCCTTTTATTCCTAATATGTTGTTTTTTTTAATTTTAAAAATAAAAAAAATTAATTTGAGATAAAAAATCAATACACAAATTCAAAATTAAAATTTATGATTTAAACACACGCCTTATTGTTATTACATTTTTATATAATCATACAATTTATATTTTATATGATTATATAAAATATATTATATATCCAGAGTTTTGAATACTGTACAATAAACATTGCACAACTTTATTCAGAAATATAATTGTATTCCTGGCACTTATATTTGGCTGGATCTAGAATTATTGGTCTACTATCGAATCATTCCTCTTCTCAGGCAATCTGTCTACTTCGGTAAAACCTTCTAATACCTAGCATAGTGTGTAAAATTATTGATGGGTATGTACTTTGAGATTTTAATAGATGTAACTAGATTGACCCTCTTCCTAATGTCCAGCTAAATGTCTGCTTCCCTGACCCAATACAATATAAAGTGGGAGCCCAGAACCGGAAAATAACAATCTCAATTACATTTCCTAAGTAACCTATTCATTCCAAAGGAATTTTGAAAGGATTGATATGGTACCTACAATAAAATTCATATTTAGTGACGTGATCCCCCCCCTCGAAATAATTTAATCATGATAATTTCAAGATAGTGATATTAATATAATTATTTTCATTATTGTCACAATAAAAATATAAAATTTCGTTATCATTTAATAAAATTTTCATTTATCAATTACTTTTGTGTTAATATCAAGCATAAAAATTATGATTCAAGTTATGATTTTTATCATGGAAAAAAGATTCTTAACCGTTAGTTGTCCATGAGACACATTTATCAACACTACCTAATTATCGAAACATGTTTTCAAGTGTCTTATATGCAATGTAGTGCATGTTGAATGGGTATTATCTATAATGCATTATGCATATAGTTTCTAATAATATATAGTTGTATAGCCTATGATTGTATGGTCTAGTGAGTGTAATGTGGTGATGCTTACAATGCGTATTCTCTTAAAGAGTTTGTTACGATGTTAGTTAGGACTTGGGCTATATAATATGTTGTGATGAATTAGTTATATAAATTTTAAATCTTATTTAAAAATAATAATAATTTTAACACTAAATCTCAAAACCTTAAATCTTAAATCTTATAATACATACCCTATAACCTAAACCTTATATCCTAAACTCTTAAATTTCATACCCCAAACTTCAAAATCCTAAATACTATTTAAAAAAATAACTTTAATAATATATTTTATTTTTAAGTAATAATTATTTTGGAAAATTATGATTCCAATAGTGTATTTTTTCTAACGAAAAAATAATAATTAAATGATATTATTTAAACTTTATTGAATATAGGGGTATTAAGATAATATATGGTGTTTTTCATTTCATTATAATTGTAAACTAAATACTATAATACTGATTGCTTCTTTAATTTCAGTAGTCAAATCAAATAATATTATTTCTTTTCCCATTCCAATTGCATTTCGTGAACCAAACATCACTTATATGTTTAATACCTATTCATATTATATTACTTCACAAAATATTTTTCCTAATATATTTGGTTCTAAACCTCATGTCTCATGTCATGTCATAGGGGGATCAAACTTACAATTGATCTTTCTTATGTCTCTAGAATTCATAAACATGTTTCTAATCAAAATACACATCATATGGAAACTTAGTAAAGGTCAAAAATTTTAAACCAAAGGTAATGATTGTTATAGTCATTCGGTTAATTCCCTCTACAGCCAAAGGAGCTATGAAACATCGTGCATAGATTCAAGCTATAAGAAAGGAATTTGAAGCTTTGTTAAGAAATGGAACTTAAGAGTTGGTTCCACCATCAAAAAATAAGAAAGTCACTAATAATAGATAGGTATTTGTTGTCAAATTGAAATATGATAGATCATTTCAAAGATACAAAAACAGGTTGATGGCCAAGGATTTTTTATAAACTGAAAGATTGGTTACACTAAGACTTTTAGTCCATTTATGAAACCAATAACAATTAGAGTTGTGTTGACTCTTGTTTTGTCTAAAGGGTGAAAAGTTAGACAATTAGATGTAAATAATATTTTTTTTAATGGAGAATTGGAAGAAAAGATGTGTATGCATCAACCTTGTGAGTAGAGAGTTTTCACATTTTGTGTGCAAACTTAAGAAAGCTTTATATGGTTTAAAGCAAACTTCTAAGGCTTAGTAACCAAGTTGAGTAATTTCTTGATTTTTGTTAATTTTTAAAATTTTTAAGTAGATATTTCTATGATGATTTACGATGATGGTATAAAAATATTAATGATTCTTATCTATGTAGATGATATACTTGTTATTAGTTTTGATAATGATTTTGTACAAGAGATCATTGTTAAGTTGAATGTTGTATTTACATCGAAAGATTTTGGTGAATTAAATTATTATTTTTTGAATTGAAGTAATTAAATTAAAATGTCATTTTTATTTGAATTAATAGAAATATATAGTTTCATTGCTAGAAAAGTCTTAATTGATAAATGTCAAACTAGCTATGACACCATTAGTTCTAGGGAAGAAAATGTTAACCTTTCACTCTTACTATTAATTATAAGTCTCTTGTGAGAGTTTTATAATATTATATTCTCGTTAGACCTGACATTACTTATTATGTTAACAAGTTTTGTAAATTTCTACATTGTCTTACTTACGTGCTTATGTGCACCGGAAACTTTTGAAGAAATTGCTAAGATATTTGGAAGATATTATATGTACAGATGATGGGAGAAGTGCTCGAGGGTGGTGTATATTTTTAGAGAATTTTTTGATTTCAAGGAATTATGTAAAGCATAGAGTGGTGTCTAAATTATCTATTAAAGCAGAGTTTAGATCACCTGCATTAACTATGACCGAAATGTTATGGGTAAAAAAGT
The DNA here is from genome assembly GCA_030763125.1 of Hippophae gyantsensis. Classification (NCBI taxonomy): domain Eukaryota; kingdom Viridiplantae; phylum Streptophyta; class Magnoliopsida; order Rosales; family Elaeagnaceae; genus Hippophae; species Hippophae gyantsensis. The sequence goes on from CM061033.1 coordinate 53,690,532, forward strand.
ATTTAAGTGAGTTAAACATACATTAAGTGATGAATTGTTTGTTGAGTATATTTCTTCAGGAAAACTACCTTAAGATATTATGAATAAGTCCCTTCAATATGCGTTGAGTTTGATGATACATTAATTCTCCTTTTTCGACCAATCGGTGGGAAAGTCTATAAGATGTACCTTGAAAAGACTTAACTTATAATTGAGATTCCGGAGGAATTGTTGTATGTTTAAATCCAAATATTATATATATATATACTTACGCTAATTATAATTTAATATATATACATATTAGCAATTAATATGTCCAACTTACCATTTTTCTTAAAAAAAAATTAAAAATACAAACGAATTTATAAATTTCGAACATTTCTTTATCTTACTATAACGTGTGGCAATAAGGTCAAACAATTAATCAATTTTTAGAAAATTAAGCGAATTTGAATGACAAAAGGTTAAAGATATATTATCAAGAGTCTGTAATGAATGACTTCAATTATTCAAGTAACTATAATATATGTGAAACATTTCTCCAACCTTATAAATTCCTACTAAAAGCAAAGAAATTCTTAAGGTTTTGTGGCGAAACACCTTACAAATTAACATTATTATAAAAAGACGCATTAAAATCGATTAAAAATCGACTTTAAATGAAATAATTTAAAATAATACAGTAAAATCGGTTGACGTGTCGAATCAACGTTATATCCAACGTAAATAACATCGATTTTACATCGAATCGATTTTAAATTCATTATAAGTCGTTAAGTACAGATAAACCTCTTTTCTAAATAACATTAATACAATTGGATTTTTGGTAGACAGATTAGGGAAGAATTTTTTCTTTCTTTTGGTTATTTTTGTTTTTCTTTTCTGTCTTTTTAGATTTTTTTTAAAATATTCTTAGAGTATTGAAAAGTTGATATTTATGAGAGAAATAAACTAATAATCCTAAATTTACCTCTATATTGTCTATCCTACTTTCTTCTCACATTTTTACTATTTTTTTCTAAAGAAATACGCATCTCTGAATTATTATTTTTCATTTTTTTGACATAGCATATGTTTTTATAGTGATCAAAATAAAATAATTTTAACAATTATCCAAAATTTATATATTCTTTTAAATATAAAATATTTAGATAATATTAAAAAAAATTGGATCAAGTGCACTCACGATCGATCCGTTCGGACAAGTCCAAAATTCCAACGCATCCAAATGAAGTTGCTCACGTAATTCAATGTCTTGCATATTGCAATCAAAGGAATCTTATTCCTACAAGTCAAAAAAAAAAAAATCTTATTCCAAGATTAACTCCGTTATTGTTGAACTGATTAGATTTATAAAAGATACTAAAGAGATAATTATTATTTTTAATTTAAAGAGTTGAGATATAATGATGTAATAAATTATGATAATTAATCTTATATATATATTATGTATTTTAAACTTAACAATTGAATGGTATATTGTTCTGAACATGATTTTAAGAATGTAAATTTAAATTTTTAAAAAGAAAAAAAAAGCGAGAATATTTTTAAGTTTTTATATTTTCTCACCGTCGTAATTATTAAATGTTATTGATCTGGTTTATTTATCCATGATAAATGAATAATTCCACCAAAAATAATATGGCGCACATACTTGCTATATGGAATTTATTTTTTAAAATATGTTTATGATTTATGTTGAGTTTTGTGAATTGTGCGAGGTATGTTTTTGAATTTCGATATTACACAGTACACACAGTTATAAACCTATATAACATATTTATATAAAATTGAAATTTGATTTTTTTTTAAATTCAATATATATTGTGAATTTTTAGTAAAATGAATACATAAATAAAATGATTTCCGAAAATAATAAGACAATTAGGGGCGTTGGTGCACTCATTGATTCACTCTGTATAAACTTACTATTTTATGATTTTTCGGGTGTTACGTGAAGTAATAATTTTTAAATTATTTGTGTTAACTTAAAAATGAAGAATTCCATGAATATATCATGAGAATTGAAGCCCCTTTAGCACCATTTTAATTCTCAGTTCTCAAATTTCATTTTCAATATTTAAAATTTGACATTAGGTAGGCTAATTTGATAAATAATTTTAAATTTTAGTATTAAAATTTGGCCTATTTTTAAAATTTTAAAAAATTAATTTTGAAATTGTTTTTCTTTAATATTTCTTAACATTCAAAACTAATAAATTAATGATACTTAATGATACGCTCATGTAGGGGTAAGCATTTATTTATGAAAAATAAAATAAAAAACAAAAAAGAGTTCAATACTAAACATAACTTACATTTTTCTTATAAGTTTATTGATCTTTGGTATAGGTTTTACAATTTAAAAAATATAATTAATCATGTTGATTTAAGATTTTATTCTATAAAACCTATGATACTTATATTATAAATACACATTAATTTTATTATATTTATACATATTAATTAATATATTTATTATTTTTCATACATTATAATTTTTAAATCTAATCAATTGTATGAAAAAGAAAGATTTTTTTTTTCATATAAAGAGGAGAGATAAATATATTTTAACAATTTTATTTTTTTAGTTACGCGAGGTTTGTTTTTTATTTATGATTTGCTTAATATTAATTAAAGATATGGTTTATAATTTAATTTTTTTTTTAAGATTTTAATTTTTAAAAAGTTAAATGTTTTTAAATAATAACATATAAATAAGATATAACATGTTAATAATTTTTCTTAATTTTAGATTAATTTTTTATAAATAGATTTTTTGATAAAAAATAATAATTCTATAACTGCTAAACCGACCGTCCTTGAAAGACAATTTTGAAGAATTTATAGTTTTATTAAAGTTTTGTTTTTTTAAACTATCAATGTAAAATCAATTTATAAAATAATTAATCATACTTCTCCCTCATGTGTTAATCACATGCAAGATCTCATCCGATATCATGTGATGTAAAAATAAATTTATAGCAAATCCCTAAAGTGATAATTTTTAATAATAGTTTGTATTAAAAAAAGCAAAGTTTTAAATTGAACTTTCATTATCAATAAGAAATGATTTCTAATTTATACATTTTAGAATGGTTAATAGATGTTAGTTATCAAATAAATTTTTATTTTTGTTTATGAAAGAATTTTGTGAAGAGAAATAAAAAATTAAAATAATTAGGTTTAAACTAACCTTTTATATTTTGTTATTTTCGATTTTTGTATTATTCAATTATTTAATATATTTTACATTATAAAAAAATAAATATGTATTTTAAATATAAATAAATTATATATTTTTTAAGTTATAAAAAAATATATTACATATAAAATAATTAAAAATAAAACTTTATTAACTAAACGAGGTATGGTTAAATATTTTATTTTGCTTAATAATGAAACAAGCATTATATGAATACAAATAATGTTGCCGAATCAGTCATTATATGCACCTGACAGTTTGCAATAATTTGAAGGAAAAAGGGAAAAAAATTTGGTGGAACGAAAAGCTCGGAGCTTTGTAATACTTATAAGCACCTGTCATGCGAGGACGGAGCACCCAAACAAAATCATATACATTATGCAGAGCAGTGATTCCGGAATGTCATGCTGCTTCAATTTAATGATGGCCATATCATTGCACAGAGTGCGAAACCAGATCACTAGCTTGAGTACTAGTTTCTGTGGACATTTGTAATATGTTAAATAAATGAGTAATTCTACAAAATATTATAGCGTCAGAATCCCATCTAAGTCTATAAATTTATTTTCAATACTTACATTTTATTAAAATTTTAATTATCTTTACAAATATGTTGTATTAAGTAACATAATGGTATTATAAAGTGATTTCCTAAATAAATTAATATAATGTAGGAGAATAAACAGCATCTAATTGTGTTATAATTAGTATATATTGCGTATGAGATTAAAATGTATTTAATTGTATTATAATTAATATATATAATGTTAGTTGATAATCTATATAATATAATGGAATAAAATTAAAAATTATTTTAATAAAATAGTATATAATTTTTTTCATATAATTTTTTTTACTTATCATAATAATTTTATTATAAAATTTTATTTAAATTAATATTTAATTTTTATATTTTTTTTACATTTTTTTTTACATTTTAAAAATATTATTTTTAATCTGAGATAGAATAAAAATTCAATACCATAATATTAAAATTGAAAGTTTAAACATATTGAGTTTAGTTTCCGATAAATCCTAATAGGTCAAATAAGTAGTATACTTTTATTTTATACACTATAGTATAATTTTATATCTAAACACATAATTGTATAAACATTATAAAATTAGGATAAGAACTTATAGTCTGTTGATGTCGTTTTTAGTCAACACTAAATATGATAATTCTTGTGAAACTTGCAAGGTGTGGTGTCTTTCTAAAGGCAAAATCAATACGATCTAGACTCATACTCCCTAATGAGTCAACTAAGCATTACAATTTTATTTTATGCAATATAACGTGACTTCACATCCAAACACATTATTTTATAGAAATTATAAAATTAAGATAAAAACTTATAATCTATTGATGTTGTTTTTTTTATAAACACTAGATATGATGTTCTCCTAGAACTTGAAAGAAAAGATTAATAGGATAACAATGTGGTGTCTTTGTAAATGCAATCTAATGTTGAAGTCAATATGAGATTTGTAAATGGATAAAAGAGCTAAAGATTTTACTATCTGATTAAAGGAAAGATAATGTTTGTGATTGTTTTAAGTTATAAGATGAAATAAGATGTTAAGTGTACAATAATATATATATATATTAAATTTTATTATATGTATATTTTTTTATCTATTTAGATAGATTTTTTGTAATATTATTATTATTTCTTTGTAATTATATATTTTAAATAATTAAAGAATATCTATTGATTATTTACGTATTTAGATAATTGTTCGATCGATATACTCATCTAATGACTCAATGTCTAATGGGCAGAGTTAGAAAAAATTTCTTAATAAGATTGAATTTAATTTTTTTCGTAGAATTGATGCTACAAAGTGTTTCTTTAATATTTTTTAATTTTAAATCCATTTATAGTTAGTTTTTTTATTAGAATGAATTTTAAATTTTAAGTCGTTATAAGCTTATTAACTTAAATTTTATTATAAGTCAATTTTTACTAATAAACTACTTTAAATACTAATTTAAATGTCCTCTATCATAGTAGTGAAATTATTTAAAATAAGAAAATGAAAATACATTAAAGTTCACACATAAACATATTAAAATAACTAATTAATAGTATTTTAAAACTAAAAATAAAAGAAAAATATTAAAATCTAAAATATTAATATCATTTAGGTATTAAAGTCTAAAAAAAATATTCACAAAAGAATTCAACTAATTTAAAAATATTATTAAAATAAAATATAAAATAATATTATGACATGATATATATTTATGAGTAAAATACAATATTTAAAACTAAAAATTTAAATATAAGAGAATATTATATGTCTCTATTGGTATGCATATTAATTTAGTATCAATTATTATAATTTTATTTTATTATAAAAATGAATTGTTAAGATCAACGCATATACCGTGTTACATAAAATATTATTTCTTAAAATATATATATGTAATTTATTTTAAATCAAATTTTATTTTATTTTATTTTTCTTTATTATTTTATATATAATTAATAATACACGTAAATATAGACATGAATATTTAAAAAATGAATAAATGATATAAAACTAACTTAAATTGTAAATATATTATAGTTTTATTTCTGACATATATAATAATTTACATGAAATAAAGGGATGGATACATTGAAATAAATTTTTATAAAAAAATTTAAGTGGGGAAATAGCTCCATGTGGTTCTCTACATAGCTCTACCTCTCGTCTAGAGGGTTAGTTCGTGAAATATTTTGCTACTTACCATTCGTTATGTGATATGTATGCAACCCAATCTTTGTTATTTCTTTTGAGTATACATCATATATATGGTCATAAATATTAGGGGAAAAAATGACATTGTAAAAAGATAGATTAATCTTCAATTGTAGAGAACGAACACTGCAAGAAAACGAGTCCAAACCAAATATATATTTATTATATTGTTAATAAGCCTCTCATTTGTACTGTGTTATGTTATCTTCTTCTCCTCGGCCCACTTTATATACGTGTACCTTTTGTTTCAGCTACCTTCTAATTAGTCATCCTACGGCACCAACTATGATAGATTTTGTTATTTTTAAGATAATATTTTTCATTTTTTAATCAAAATTGAGTTATTTATCGATAAGGAGTCAACGAAGTTAGGAGAAAAATTCAAGACATTGTATTGGTAAAAATACTAATATGTCACTTTTATAAAATTACAAGTTCATTGAAATGATGAAAAAAAATGCCAATCATTGATGATAATATTAATTAATTGCACTCTTAAGAATGATGTCAAAGTTAAGCCCACACCAAGCTCTTTCTAGCACACTTAAAATCGATGAACTTTGGTGTGGGCCGTAAGGCTTTTTAGTATAGCTAGAAAATTATATAAATGATAATAGCTACTATCGGGATTATTATTATTCATTATTTTTGGTCCTACGTTCATAATTTCACTTGCATTTTAAAATAATTTCCCTTCCTTTTAGTTGTATATCTTTATTTTTACTTTTTATTTATATTAGAATACATATTATATTTTCAAATCATAAATAAATTATTTATTGAATTTGGGGGGTACTTAAGAGATATGATGGGAATAAAAGCATGTCCTTGGATGCTGCTTATTTTAATGAGATTTTGAAGTTCAAGAGAGAATAAGGAAGTGACATAAAATTCAAAAGTGAAAGCACAATATAAGTTTTATAGTGGAATCCTTAGATAACGTTTTTGATATTCTAAATTTTGATCACCTTAATTTATTTATGACTTGTTTAATAAAGATTTTTATTATAGATTTTTGATTTTTTTTCAAGTTATTTTTTAATCAGATATATTTAATAATAATTTTTTATTTAAATTTTTTTTTTTGAAGAATCACTGTAAAAAAATAAATTTATTCATAAATCTATAAAAATAATATTTTTGAATTAAATTTCATATTTTTAATTTTTTTTATTTTTATGAACATTTTTTTAAGAGAATAAATCAAGTCTCGTGACTTTTACATTTATAAGTATTTAAAAAAATGATTAAAAATATAAAATTTATAAGTAATAACCAAAAATTTCTTTATTTTCTAAATTTTCAAAAATAATCAAAAAACATAAAGTATATTATCAAAAATATGTAAGTAATATTTGATTCTTTCTTAAAAATCACTAAGTAAAAATTGTTAATATATGATTATTTTTACAAAAAAATCATAAATCATAAAATCAAATATTAATCATAAATTTAAATCGTTATAAAAAAAGAGGGTTTATTTCTTTATGATTTTTAAATTTTCTTGCTTTGGTAATTATACTTCTTCTTTTCTTATAATTTGTCCATTAATTTTTAATTTTTACATTTTAATTCCTTTACCTTATTTTACATAATAAATTTCAATTTAAATTAATTTTAAATTTTAGCTAAATAGGTGAGAACTAAAAAATAAAGTGAGATAATTATAAGAAAAAATTAACGAGACTAACATAAAGTTTAAAAATTATTTATGCATTTTAAGGTAAGTTGTACGTGGGTGAAAAAAATACAGACAGATTATATATGTGTATATATATATATTAATCATGAGGGAAGCTTTTGAAATTGGTATTTTTGGCAATAACCTTCTTGTGTTGTGGGTACACAGAAATTCCTTCTATTAATCATGATAGTATTGTTGGGCTCTCTTTATTACGATGATTATATGCCTACATAAACCACCATCCCCACTATCCGAAAATCTTCTTTTTTATATGATTAGGGATTTTAGTGGTGGGTGGCTTGGTGCTACTCGTAAATATTACCGAGTCGACGAGGAACCCATTCCTTATATATTATATATATATAATATAATATAATATAATTCAATTTCAATATTTTTTTGGAAAAAATATATTTTCTTATAATTGATTTTTATTTTTAATTTGAAAAAATATAAATTAAAAATCAGATATGCCAAGTTTTTAATTTTTAATGATGTTAGGTATAATTAAATATGGTTGGTTATTAAATTTTAGTATTAAGAAATAAAAAAAAACAGAAATTTGATTTTAAATTTGAAGTAATTTTAAAAAATAAAAACGAGATATGAAACATACTTTATATTTATTGAAATGATTATTAAAGGATACTAAGTAAGTTGGGTAGCATTTAATTAATTAACTTGTAAGTGTGTTCATATTTAAGAAGGCCTTTTGTTTTTAATGTTTTTATTTTATTTTATTTTATTGAGGAGCTCTTCTGTTGTTAAATTAAAAAGCCAGTGACAAATTTAAGTTAGATAAATAACATTTTCTACTATAAAAAGTTATTCACTGGCTGATATCAGGTCGAACGCATCGGAATTCATCGATTTAAAGAAAAATAAATAAAGCTTATTGAAATTGATAATTTAAAAATAATTTATTTATTATATTTTTATTTAATAATAATGATATTAAGATATAATTATTATTATGAGTAAAATGGATATTTATGTACTTTTATTGTGATAAAAAAATATTGTGTCATTATTATTACCCTAAATTAATTAAAAGATTTTTTTTGTTTCAAATCACATTTTTAAAATACACTATTAGAAAAATAAAATAAAATATCATTAAAATTTATAACTATCAAAATAGTATAATTAATGTCCGGTTCATATATCTTTATTATTAAAAAAAATTGATCAACTCATTTTATTTTAAAAACTTTTTAAATTGCATTACATTATTTAACACATTTTAAAATTATTTGTTATTATTTGTATTATTATAAATTTTAAAAATATTATATTTTATAATTTTTCGATATTATTTGATTAAAAAAGATTAGTGTATAAGTTTGGAGAGTTATATTCTCCCACTTTTTCGTTATTGTTTTGAAGTGTGATACACACGTGAGACTTGATATATATTAAAATAAAATAAAAATTTATTTTACAAATTACAATAAATGAATCACAAAACACATTTTTTTTAGATCCCAAAGTTCATGTTTATATTTTTAAATTTATATTGTATCATATGATAAAATTATAAAAAAATAAATTATTTTATTTTTCACAATAATTTTATCTCATATTTAATATAAATTGTATGAGTATAAAAATAAATAAAAAATTATGAGTTGTTTGCCTTTGTTATTTCCATTCAACGCATTTGATCTAAGATATAAAGATAATTGTTGTTGTAAGATCACACCAAGATGAGAAGCCATGCAAGCCTCCAACAATTATTAGTCAAAAGGGAGACAAGGAGCATATTATGGAAAAGTTGATATAGATAGAGGATCCCAATTAAGAATTGGTCCCTCCACCCACTAAGTATGTTTATTTAACTTATGATGTGAAAATATATATATATTTATTCAACTTCAGACGGAAAAATAGATGTTAACGGTTGTTTTTTTTTCAAATATCTAAGATCAAAGTCACCTTAAAAGGTTAAATTCTGCCAACTTTTTGACTGTTAAAAGAGTCGTTCACCAAAGTCTTAAATCGTAGTATCTTATTGTCAAAATTTAAGGATATATATTATAAATATGCTTGTACTTAGTTTCAATTCTAATAATATATATATAACAAAAAAAAAATCTTACGCATTAATATATTATATTTTATTATTAATATCAATAGTTAATCTTATTTTAAATATTTAATTTTATTTTTATTAAAATAACTCTGTATTACAAGTTTTCGTGTAATTTATATTATTTTGGAGTTAAAAAATAACATAAATTAGTGGTAAATGTATGAATTTACATATTTTGTGTGTATTTATATTATTTTTATTTTAAAAATTAAAAATAAACCTCACCGTAAGAATCAAAGTTTTTTGTGAACTTAATTTCTTAGTCAATGTGTTATAATATTTTGCAGAATAAATTATAATTTTTTTGATTTTTATAAAATTATTTATGATGAATAAATTATCATGTATAAATATAAGACATCAACAACAAATATTTTGTGGCATGTTAATTAATGTATTATAATTCTTTTTAATTGTGACGGAATGTTAAAATTTGTAACAAATTAATGTTCCTTATTTGCTACGAATTCAACATTCTTAGAAAAAATTTATTAACGAAATACTATATTTTCTGTAGTGCCTTTGGAATAATACGAGAACTAACTATCTTCCTCTTAACATTAAACCCAATTTATCTCCTTCAAAAAACATTCTTGGATTTTGAACTCAAATCATTTAACACAATTCTTCTCAATAGTACATCAATACTCAAACTTTACAAAATTCAATAATTAGTTTGAAAAATATAATATTTTTTTTCTTCTTATTTTTCATGATTTTTTCTTTTGATTTTGTGGATTTTATGAGAGAGAAATTAAATATTTTACTATTTTTTGTTTACTTTTTAGTATTTTTCAAAATTATCACGTGTATAAAATATAACATAAAAATAACTTCATGAATATTCCCTCAAGTCAATTTAATTGAATTTTATAATTTTGTAATATCTGCAACGTATTTGTAATAATATATCGTACTTTAAAATATATTTGTGATATAATTTTAGACCTTGATGTATCTGGTTTATAATACAAAACTCCAATGGTGATAATAAAATTTACCCCAAAATTTAATATAAAAAATCTTATTTTTTTCTTTCAATTGAACCACACATTTCCTTCTATTAATTTTATATGTAACTTATTTATATAACTGTTGTTTTTTAATCCTAGAATATATATACCCATCATGTTATAAAAAAAAATATTTTTAATGTTTTATGAATATATCAAATATATATATACATATTTTATTAAAAATATATATTTATTTTAGAATTACAAAGGGATAGTTATGATTAAAAATTACAAAGGGGCAGGTAGGCTTTCAAATTATCATGCAGTTTTAGAATTATTTTGAAAAAGTATATTGATTTTTATATTTTGAAAATTATACCCAAGTGTAAGTGGACATTTATGAAAGGATAAGAGTACAATTCCTCAACAACCACTATATATGTGTCGCTACTAAAAGAAAAATGTTTGAAAATCTATGCCTTGTTGTATAAATTATATATTTTATTTACATATTTATCGATAATTATATTAAGTGATATTAAAGAGTATATAAGTAATAAATTTATATTCATAATATACAATAAAAAATTAATTATTTATAATTAAAAAATATATTATGTAAATTTAAATTATTAAATTTTATTAATATACGAATGTTAAAAATTTAAAATTGAGGTGGTATATAACTTTTTTTACATATTAATTTATTTATTGATCACCTTCCAAAGGAATAATTAGGTAGGTAAATGAAGTGATCTTGATAACCGATATTCCTTTAAAGTTTTTGCACATCCCAAATAAAATAAGCTTGGCTTCATTGTACAAACTTTTATACCAATTTATTCAATCGTATGGACCTGAAAAAGATTAATTAGTCTTTTCGGTTGAGAAAAAGAGATGAAAAAACAATTATCAACATGCAAAAGAATTTTCTTAAAGTTGGAACTTGAATTTTAATGGAAGGGTAGTGAGAGAATTTCTCGTATAATAATGGTATCCCATGTTACATTGGATAGCACTAGCTAGGCATTTTTTCCAACAGGCTACAAATGAATATTGTATTCTTTCACTACTAAAGTTTAAGTTTTAATTAGGATTGTTAAATTCAATAAGTTAATGGTTGATTAAGGTGAGTTGTAAATTAACGAAATTCGTTTAAATTTTATATAAATTGAATTTAATTAATGTTATTTTTAAATAAATTATACAAACTTATATATATTTTTAAAAAATAAAAAAATAAAAATATTTATAATTTTATTTAAGAATAATAACGTTAATATAAATATTATATTTTGATAAATTTTTATAAAATAAAAATATAATCATTTAATTATATTTTTTTATAATATTATTATCGTAATTATAAAAAAAAAATTATTTAGTGTACTTTGTTATTATGAAATTTATTTAGTTTATATAATTATTTTTTGTAATAATTCAATTTTATTATTATAAAAATAACTGTATAAAGATAAAGATAATTTTTATTTATTTTATTTTATCATTTTTAAATTATATTAGACCGAAGTTATTATAATTTAAATAAAATATAATTAAAAAAATAAAAAGTGCGTTAATTATTTAATTATGAAATGAATGAGTTAACTCATTTTAAGTTATGAAAGAATTGAATTTACCTTTTCAATTCATAACCAAATTAAATGAATTTTAAATAAATTAAATTAAAATTAATTCACAATAATAGATTAACAAGAGTTTAATTAAAAACATTATTTTTAACATGCGTTACATTATGTTTGACTAAACATTAATAATTTATTAAGGTGAGACACATAATAATTGACTTGATTTACAGAGAACGGAAAGTAGAATTAACATCGAAAATTCATGTTATTGGCGGAGTTTTTTTCTTCCAAATAATTGTTTAATTCAATATTTAAAATTAAATTATATTAATAATATATAAATTAAAAAACATTAAATTATCAAAATTAATAACCATACAATCAATATTTAATTGAAAGAGTAAATTATTTCAAACATTATTCTTTAAATATATCTTATTTTTATTTAAATTTAACTTTTTTAATTAATAATATGATAAATTTTAATTTTTAATGATTGAGTTATTTAATTTTTTGAATCTCAACAAAAATATGAGTGAAATATCATATTTAGATTTAAGTACGCAAATAAAAGTTATCAAAGCTTAGTAAAATATATCTAACTCACCGTACATAAGATTTACTTAAAAAAATTATTAAATTAGATCTAAATTTATAGGAAATGAAATAAATCACATATTAACTTATATGGTATTTATTTAAAATTAATAAATAAATAATGACTTATTTATCTATATTAAAGTTTTTATTTAAAATGATCCTCCCTGGCAAAAATAAAGATTAATATAGATTTTGAATTTTGGATACCTATATAAGCATTGAAATATATAAATTTTTAAAGATATTCAAACTTTAACTTTATAAAAAATAATATCGAAGATATTATTAATATTAAAATAAAATTTTATACAATTTATAAAAAAATTAATAGAAATATTCATAAATAGTTTTACTTCAATACCCTTTTAAGTAAATATATAAAAAACTATGAATATTTTGATCTTTCTGCTGATTCATCCGGCCATTTTAAAAAGTCCTGAAGGTATAGGCCCAGTAATAAATAAGTTATTTTTTTTCAAAAAATTAAAAGTAACACGAATTCAATTCAATCAAAAAACTAAAAGTTACATAATATAAAATTTTTTTCGAAGGCATACTGCAAGATAGGAACATTGATACAGAAGCTATGAAAAATAAAAAAGACACAAAAAGAAAAAAAAAACTTCCCTTGGTGCTAAAATCTAAATACAATGAGGAAAAAAAGTAAGAAAAGAAGGAAAGAAAGAGAATACGAGGTTTTGTTGGTGCTAGAATAACATTATAAAAGGAAAGAGTTTTTTTCTTCTTTTTTTCCCTAGGCCTGCAGAAGACGCTCTGTTTTATTTTCTTCTTATTTCGGGTGCTCTTTTTGTCAGATTTCTTCTCTCAAAGCCCAGGAATTAAACTCCAAGATACACACTATTAAGTCCAAAACTAGTAGAGACATCTTTTTACTTGTTGGGTTTTCATTTAGTGTCATTTAAGATACTTCCAAAACATGCCGATTTCTTGAGTTAAAGTCGCATTGTATAGGTCATTCGGGTTCATTTGAGAAAGAAGAAAAATAGCAAACACTGACAATCTTGGAATTAAAAGATACTTTCAACTCTTTGATAAACATTAAACCGTAACCTCCTAGAGAAGTAAAAAGCTGTAACAGGCGACCAATCCATGTGTCACCGCCCTGTTTCGTATTCTTTTGAATGTGAAACGAGTAAAAACACCATTTTTTTCTTTCTTTGGTAGGAGTTAAAGAGCACTACCGATATTCGGAAATTCTTACATTTGTCATTAAAGTTATCTGGCTTTCTCTGTTTCTCCTCTTTATAAAATCCCACACAAACCTTTCAGATACCAGCAATAGAAACTCAATTTAAGGTATCTTTAACTTCAATCTTTGGAGTAACAGTTAAGCTCTGTTTTTTCACCTAATTAAATATTCCCATTTATGATAACAGTAAAGTTCTGTTTTTACAGATCTACTATCATATTTGTAAGCAATGTTGCCTCAGAAGCAAGCAGAGGAAGCCATAGTTTCCAGCTTTAACCAGACAGAGCCGGATGACAGAGATGAAGTTGAAGATCAGTCTATTTTCAGTCTCAAAAGCTTCCTCTGGCACGGTGGTTCTGTTTACGATGCCTGGTTTAGCTGTGCTTCAAATCAGGTACTCAACACAAAATTCAGGCAAAAACCCAAGAAAAAACACATCAAAATGTTTTCTTTTTTCATATTAACCAATCATCTGAGAAACATTTGAGTTAATTTGTTTAAACAGGTTGCTCAAGTTCTGTTGACACTACCCTACTCTTTCTCTCAACTGGGTATGCTTTCAGGAATCGTATTACAGATTTTCTACGGCATATTGGGAAGCTGGACTGCTTATCTAATCAGTATTCTCTACGTTGAGTACCGAAGTAGAAAAGAAAAAGAGAATGTCAGCTTCAAGAATCATGTTATCCAGGTTAGCTTTACAATACTGTAGAAAATTAACAAATACACACTTTCTCTACACTCAATACCCAATTACAATCTTCTTTCTCCCCTCTTAATTACAGTGGTTTGAAGTCTTAGATGGGTTATTGGGTCCATACTGGAAAGCTGCTGGATTAGCTTTCAACTGTACTTTCCTTCTCTTTGGATCTGTAATTCAGCTTATAGCTTGTGCAAGGTCATTATTGTCTTCTTAACTCACAAATAAAATATGGAGATGGGTTAGTTTTGGGATTTGTTATTAAATTGCCTTTAGATTTTTTTATGTTTATGTGGTAAAAATGCAGTAACATATACTATATAAATGACAAATTGGACAAGAGGACATGGACTTATATATTTGGAGCTTGTTGTGCCACTACTGTTTTCATTCCTTCGTTCCACAACTACAGAATTTGGTCATTTCTGGGACTTGGAATGACTACTTACACTGCTTGGTATATGGCCATTGCAGCGTTGGTTCATGGCCAGGTATTTTTATAATTTTTTATAATAAATAGCCAACGGTGTTGATCCGTTCCAAGGTTTATTTAACTGATTTAAGACGTTGATTTGACTTTTTTTATCTAAAGAGCTAAATATGTAATTTTGCAGGAACCAGGGGTAACTCATTCAGGCCCAACAAAACTGGTTTTATATTTCACAGGCGCCACTAATATACTCTACACTTTCGGCGGCCACGCCGTCACTGTGTGAGTTTCTGTCGTTTTAATTTATTTTAATTATATCAATAATATAAAAATACAGTTTCTATATTTTTAATTTGAATAAAAAAATTTATTTCCAGTTTTCATTAGGTTGATTCTGGCAGTAATAATGGCATATTAAATTAAAATTTAGAAAGAAGAAAAAAAATAATGAAAATAATAATTCTTTTATATAACTATACCAAATTGTAATTTTAACTCGAATCTCGAATCATCTGCATGTTTAAATAAACTAGTTAAACAATACCTCCTAAAAATAACTATTTTAAAAACCACGTTTCTTTTCCCCATTGAAATTTCCTGCATTTACCATGGTTGATTAAGCCAAAATGCTTGCCAGCTTTTGTTGCCTTTTTGTTTGTTCTGTAATCAATGGTCAAAGGTTGTACTTGTAATGTAAGTCCGTCTATTTATAAGATGGCAGTAGAAATATCAAAACCATCACTTTAGGATAAAAAAAGAGATTACATTTTGGAAAAATTACGGTGAAATCCCTGAGTTTTTTCAAAACATCAAAAAAGCCCTTCAAATTTACAAAAAGCTGAACAGCACCCAACTTTTTATACACTTTGATACCCTAACTATTTTTCTTTAGATTTGGTTCATAACTTTTTATTTTTACAAATTTTGTTTACTAAATATGTTAAATTTAAAAAATTAAAGGATTAAATAATAATAAAAAAATACTGTTAATATGTTAACGGTTACTGTAAAAATTCAACATAATTTCACCTTTTTAACAAATTTTTTTAAATTTGAAAAGTTAAAAGAGACCAATTCTTACAAAATGAAAAGTTAACAAAAAAAGTGTGATTGGGAACTAAGATAATCAGCTTCAGTTATATACTTGTATTTAGTTCTCATGCTTTATCTTTTTTATTTACTTTGGGGACTAATAAGATAAGTATAATCAACTTGATTTCTATTGTTACTTTGAGTTATTGTTTATCATATGTTGTGAAATGTGCACGTTACAGGGAAATAATGCATGCAATGTGGAAGCCACAGAAATTCAAGTACATATATCTGCTTGCCACACTCTATGTATACACCCTAACACTCCCGTCTTCTGCTGCTGTGTATTGGGCATTCGGTGACAAACTCCTGAATCATTCAAATGCTTTCTCACTCCTCCCTCATAATGCCTGGCGTGATGCCGGTGTTGTTTTAATGCTCATTCACCAGGTCCTTAATTTACCCATATCAATTATTTATCTAATAATAATAATAATAATAATAATGGTGATGCATTTTTATACTTAATTATAAGTTTGCGTGTTATTTTTGTGACGTGCAGTTCATAACATTTGGCTTTGCTTGTACGCCATTATATTTTGTTTGGGAGAAAGTAATAGGAATGCATGACACAAAGAGTATATGTTTAAGGGCATTGGCAAGATTACCAGTAGTCATTCCAATCTGGTTCTTAGCTATCATCTTTCCTTTCTTTGGCCCCATTAACTCTGCTGTTGGGGCTCTTTTGGTCAGCTTCACTGTTTATATCATTCCTGCTTTAGCCCATATGCTCACTTTTCGATCTGCTTCTGCTCGTCAGGTATTTATTAATCCATTCATTTCTTATATATATATGATGAAGTAGTAGTAAGTTTTGATATTAATGTATATGTACGCATATGACATGCAGAATGCAGCAGAGAAGCTACCCAACTTCTTACCAAGCTGGACAGCAGTATATTTAGTGAATGCATTTATAGTGGTGTGGGTGTTAATAGTTGGATTTGGATTTGGAGGATGGGCTAGTATGACAAACTTCATCAAACAAGTTGACACTTTTGGCCTCTTTGCTAAGTGCTATCAGTGCCCTTCAAAATCTTTACCAACACCACCACATCACTAGCAATCTGCTTCATTTTTATTCGCTTCATAATTAATACTACTTATGAAATGCTGCATGTGAAGCCTCCTTTGAAGTTAATTTGGAATGAAAAACTATATGCGTGTATTCTCTCCAATCTATCTCATACTGAGTCGTCATATAATATAAGCCATTATTAGTAGTATTTTTTATACTATAAATTTAAGGAAATCTTTCTTAGATGTTTCAATAGCTAGCTAATGTTTTTACTTATGATTATTATTATATAAATATGAGTAATGCTTTTATTTACTATTTTATCAATTATTAATATGGGTATAGATTTGTGTATGCATATACTTCCGTTAGAAATTGAAAATGGTATTCTAAATTATTATTTTTTTTAACCGAAAGAAAAAAATTTGAAGGACATAAAGCTTCTGAATCTGACTACTAACCCTTGTGTGTAATTTGATTTGAAACTTTTTGATTCAATCAAATATGATATGTTTATTTAAAAATAAATGAACTCTTTTATTTCCTAACTAATTAATGGAAGAAAAAGAAAATGATGACTCCATCTAACTAATTGGAAACAAATATACGCGTGGATTAATTTAATATATTATATCCGATAAAATATTAAATGTGATATACGAAGAATTCATAATATATGTATTAATTGAAAGGTGACGAAGAAGAGAAAGGAATGTAGAACAAGTCTTATATCTGAACTCTCTAGCTCCAATAAATTAAAAGAACTCATCTGGCCAAGTGGAAGTCTTTAATCCAAATATCAAATTTATTAATTATCCAGCTGACTCAAATTTATTAAATATTAACAGATAAAATCTTGTTATAAAACAAACATTAAGCTTGTTTTAAATTAGACATGAGACTTTAAGCTTTCAAAACTAGTCAAAAAAAAAAAAAAACCATCTTTAGTCTAAAATCTAAATAAAGAAATAAAATGGCATACTAATATATTATCATTTTCATCTTTAGTCAAAAAATTGGCCTACTATATACTAAGAGATTTGCATATGCAGAGAATAGAAAACATGCCATTTTTGTGTCAAACTCATTTATTTTTCTCACTTCTTTGTCACCTTCTCACAGTAAGTATTTGTCAACGCCTCTTGTTCTCTCTATCAAGCCAGAGTGAGGAACGTTGCCGTTGTAGCTAGACGGGGAAATCGTTGTCAAGTATGAAGTTTGAGATTAAGAGAAATGAGAGATACTAAAGGAAAGGTTGAGTTGATTGACAAAGAAAGAAGAATCAATAATATGAATAAAAAGTAAAGAACTAATTAAGAATAAAATTGTAAAATCGTTAAGACCAAAATTAGGTCATCCAATGATTTAAAGGGAAAAAAAATGCTCAGTTTATCAATTACGCTTCTATTTTGGGTAAATTATAAAGATCAATTTACTTACATACATCTAAACCTCTAATTACATACCCTTTAATACATATCTTTCAATAATTTTAAACACAAGGGTGTATGTTTATAGGTTTTAAACACTGGATGTATTTATAATTTGCCCAATTTTTGACTCTAGCTTTTGGGCCCAAAGGAACTTACCTTTGCGACTAAAACAGGCCTAGAGTTTCATTCTCCAATCCATGGACCCAAAACTTAATTTTAGGTCCAGTCTATGCCTAGAGATCATGCTATTTGTTTCGGACTGTTTCTATGTTTTTGAAAAAAGTAAAAAGAAAAATTAAATGATAAATACAAGGATGGGACTTGTCTTAGTGCCAAATCGTGAACAGTAAGTATTAGTGAAGTGGTGCCCAACCATTCATGGCTACTATCAATAAGAGTTAGACATATATATATATCCTTTCTTATTTATTAAGAGCCTATTATAAATTAAATTCATATCGTCTGTTAAATATACTATTTAATGATCTTTAAATCTCAAATGTTAGATTTTTTTAAAACTTTATCCAAATGTTTTAGAGGGCTCCACAGTCTACATCATTAAATAATAGTTTTAATTGAAATAAAAGAAAAAAAATAAATGGTAGGGCAAATAAATAGTCGCTTTTCTCTCTATTCTCAGTCCCTCTTGCTCCCAAATAGCAGAAACTTTTGTAGGAATCAGTTTTATAGATAACATAGAACGTGCACATTAATGTATCTATTTGTATGTGGAATACCTTATTTTATATAAATATTAATAATATATTTAAAATGATCAAAAAAACACTACATCTTTTATGCATCTGACTTGTACAATTTTTTTTCCCAAATAGATTTTAGCAACAAACTTCCACTGTCATGCAAATTTTCCTTTTCCTTTTCTTTTATCCTATAATAATAACATGTGCAAACTATTACACCTTTTTTTTTCTTTTTCTATTTCTTCATGAATGAATATAGATGGTATATTATTAATTTGTTTTTCCCCATTAAGGTTGGGAAAAGAAAGGGCTGGATTGATTTTATTTTTTATTTCTGTCTTTATCAAGTTTTTCCTATTAATTTGTTTTCTATATATGATCTTATTTTGTCTTCTCAATCTCCTTTTTTTTATTCTGTACATACGAGAGCTAAAAATTAACATATTTCAAATTATTTTTTTAATTTCGTGTTTATAAGAATTAAAAATTAACATATTTTAGTTTTTTATTTCAAAATTACCCTAAAAAAATTTATCATTTCATGTTGATTTCTAATTAAAAAAAATCAACACTCAGCGTATAACATTTATGTTATTTTTTTAAATATATATATATTACAAAGGATACAAGAAGTAAACTAACTATACAAAAGTTTATTAATTTTTTTTTGTTAAAATATTATAAATTTATTAATTATGAAAAATTATACTAAAAATAAAAAAATATATAAAATAATAAAAATAAAACACGTGAATATTTATATGCATATTTTTTAAATTTGTATGTATTATTAAATCAATTTTTTGAATGAATATATAATTATATGCTTTACTTTTAAGATATTTTAAATTTATAATTTTTTTTAATAATTAGTAGAATTATTTAGATACACCTATTAGAACCCATACTTTCTACGCTCACTCTTTCTTTTCAGTTACACTTTAACCCCACGTTTGGTTGGAGGGAATGGAATGGAATCAGAATTGATTCCTTCCATTTTGTGTGTTTGGTTGGACGGAATGGAGGGCGGAATGGAATCTGATTACCAAAAGAGAAGGAATCACAATTCCTTCTCCCACCTTTGGTAATCATTATTCCATTCCCATCTAAACTTTTTTTTTCCAATTTTACCCTCACTTAAAATATAACATTACTTCTGACCTATTACTTTACAGCAAGTTTAAACACTACAATATAATACTCAGTGATAATTAGTTTGATAGATATTAGGTATGACTTAATAATTAATATTATAAATACATGCATAAAAGGGAAAAATATATTCATACAAAATAATAAATAAAAAATAGTAATTAAATGACATTATTTGAACTTTCTGACAATGTAGGGGTATTAAGGTCATTTACTTTTTTCATTCCAATTCAGGTGCAAACCAAACACTTTATAATCACGATTAGAGCTTGATTAGGTCCAAATCAAACAAAATTGTTTCCTTTCCATTCCATTCCATTCCGATTCCGATTCCGATTCCGATTCCATTCCACGAACCAAACGCCACCTAAATGAAATACCTCTAACCTATTATTTTTTGCTAACATTACTTCTGACCTATTACTTTACAGCAAGTTTAAACACTACACTACAAAAACACTTTATTCATGTTTCCTTTAAATTTGTTAAGTTTAATCCATTAATTTTTAATTTAATTTTTTAATTGTAAAATTAAATTTCTTTTAAAAATTAAAATTTAAAAAACTATCTTTACTTTGGAAATAAAAGGATGAAAAGTGTATCTTTTTAAGTTTTTAAAATTATTTTTAAAAATGTTATAAATAAAATGTTATTTTTAATAAAAAAACAATTTTATATTTGAAAAAATATAATTTAAAAAAAATTAGACAAAATTAATTTTATTTAAAAATTACGTACATATGCCTAAAGATATACTATAACAATCAAACTTTGAAAAATATACTAAAATAAACTTATGTAAGAGTTATACCATTTGACCCTAATCCGTTGTATAAAAGTCTCATTAGCAACGGCTGTACTCAGCACGCACAGCTAGCTATCTCACCCTGCCGTTACAGAAACTGAAACAGATTTAGACCAACGTAAAGCGACCAGAAATTTAAAATGCAGTCACTCATGACCTCCTCTTATAGCTTGTTCCCTTCCGGTCACCGGCTGTCCCAGATTCCCATCACCGCCAGTACGTTTAGTATGAGAAGGTCATCAAATTCACTGTTCTATATCCGCAAAGTAAAATTTTGCTGCGCTCTCTCTACCCCATCATCTGGTCAGTGTTATATCTTCTTCTTTTTTTCTTAATTATCTCTGTTTGGATTCCAAAAAAAAACGAAAATTTATTCAACCTTCAAAAGTTCAAATCAACTCTCTGTACAAATAGCTAGCTAGAGCAGCTGATCGTAGAACTCTCGTTTTGCATTCATCTGATGATAAATATTCGCGTTTATGATGATCATCAGCTGATCAAGACTCGGCAAAGAAGTTTCAAGAAGCTTCAAAGAATGGGAATTTGGTTCCATTACACCAGTGCATATTCTCGGATAAGCTTACGCCTGTTCTGGCATATCGGTGTTTGGTGAAGGAAGACGATAGAGATGCTCCCAGCTTTCTTTGTGAATCAGTGGAACCAAATACTCGTGATCCGAGTGTAGTACGTATTATCATCTCATTAGTATATTTAATTTCGTCTGCCTTTTGCCAACGAGCTTTAGTTAACAGCAGGCGCGCTATAGTGAGGGTTGGTGTGTGGAATTTTTAGACAAATTATTTGTTTAGTATGTATAAACAATGAAATACATTATTTTTTAAATCAATTAAAAATTAAATGTATCAGGTTATTTACTATTTAAAAATAATAAAAAATCAATAAATCTGTGACTAAATGACATGTGTAGGGTTTAAAATTCAATCCAATTACATGTGTCTGTAGTTATTTTAAAAAAATGAATAAATTAAAAAATATTAAATCAAAATATTAAAATAAAGTATATAAAAATTTAAATAAAAAAACTTCATCTAAATCAGCAACAAACATCAAATAAAATTCTATCACATTTATTTCTATCATGAACCATCTTTTACTTTTCTTTTATTTTTTTCCCTTTTGTTATTTATTTTATTAATAGTTATTATATTTTTTAGTCTATTTAACTAAAAAAAATCACTTATTTTTTTTATTTTATTACTATTTTTTCTGTATCATTTTCTTAACTATTACTAGTGTTTTGAATTTTACTCTTTATAATTGATTGATAAATAATTTTGTTAATACTCTATCATAATAGATTAAATTTATTGTTTAAAACATCTTATAAATTACTTTAATATAATTTAATTATATTTATATAATTTTTATAATTTTAATATAACATAATTTACAATAATAATTATGACATCTACGAATTATTTTGTGTATAATTTCTTATTTTATTACCAATAAAAAAATTTCTCACGTAATCAAACATTTTAGCAAAATAATATTTCGGCCAACTCAAAAATAATCTTATGGCTTAACGGTACGAGAGCACATACAATATCTTTGGTTTCAATCATTTGAATATAAATAATTATTTAAAAAAAAATCTTCTAATTTTTCAATTTATATATAGACAATTTAATAAATTTCGTGTACGAAATAAATTATTAGTTAATATGGAGTTGATCGAGGACAGTAAGCATTTACAATATTATGTGTACTGTTAATAATTAATTGGATGTGTATGTATAGGGGAGGTTTAGTGTGGTTGGAGCTCATCCAACAATGGAGATCGTGGCCAAAGAAAACAAGGTAACAATCATTGATCATGAAGATAGGCGTTTCACTGAGGAGACTGTGGATGATCCCATGGAAATACCAGCAAGGATTTCACATACCTGGAATCCCCAACTTACAGATGATTTTCCTGATGCTTTTTGTGGTATGTTATTATTAACTTAATATTTTAAAAATAATTTGTATACCATCTTGCTATTTCTATTGATTTTTTTTTAAATCTCTGTATTATATAAAAAAGACTGACTCATACTTTAAATTTTTTAGGACTCTCATTGTCTTTTAAAAATAATTTTATTCACGTTAAACATCTTTTCAATTATCTCATCTAAATATGTTATTGTATATTTATTATTAATTTATATAATACAATATAAAAAGAAATCAAATGCGCTAATTTCTTATAATACTTATATTAGTTAGTAATGGAATTAATTTAATTTAATAAAAAAAATTAACTCTTGCAACAAGTTGTTACTGTATGAAAACTAATATAATAAATAATTATATATTAAAAAAATAAATTTTATTATTTTAACCAATAATTCATAAATAAACAATTACTTTATAAAAATATATACTTATAACTTTAGATAAACCTAAATTCCTTTTTCTGTAAGAGAATATATACTCCCAAGTATCTAAAAAAAATTATATATACATAAATTCAACTAATAAATTAATAGATCTTACGGTAATTAATGAAAATTTTAATTTATTTTTAAATGCGATGTCACTACTTATTCTTAAAAAAACATCTTATGATACATTTAACATGATTATAACTAATTATAAAAATATTCTTTTATAACAATTAAAAAACATGGAATTTAATAAAAGATTAATGATAACATCTTTGTTTACGGTTCTAACATGCTATTCTTTTAGCATTTTTGAAATCATTTTTTTGTATCATTTTAGATTGTAACCCTAATGAGTTTAACTTTAAATATATTTTGTATTATTTTTTTATTAAAACTTATATTATAAATAATTATGTATCATATTTTGTATTATTTTTTTATTAAAACTTATATTATAAGTAATTATGTATCATATTTTATATTATTTTTATATACTTACTTGTCTCATGTAGATGCATTAGAGATACATAAGATATCTTAATTAGTATCATCTCATTAACATCTAATCTCATAAAAATTAAGTGAGATAAGATGATATGAGTTTTAAAATTAATAAATTATATCATGAATTTTATTAACATATCATCTCAATTTATACATCTAGATGTAATGATATGCTTTGAATGAGATTTAGAAATGATTAAATATAAATAGAAGTGCACATGTGTAATTACTTATTTTAAAACAAAAAATATAAGTAACCATTATAAATATTGTGTATTTTTTTTTCTAAAAGCATATCACTCTTTTTTTTTTTTTAATAAAGGATAATATTCATGAATCAAGGTTCAATACAAAGTAAGATGGTCTCCATCAACAGAACTGCCTGATGTATAAAACCAAGACTAGAAAAAAAAGATACAATGTTTATAATATGATATTTTCCCTACATTAATTGTCAAAAGATAAACAAAACTTGATTGGAAGATCAAGCACAAAAAAGCAAACTAAAATGTTCAAATATATGGAAATAACGTTTGACATCTTGTGCAATGAGATCCTAAGTGCAATGATGGAATGATAATTGTGAACTGCTTCCATTGCTAGTAATGAATCACCCTCGAAGATAACTCGTTGGAAACCCTTTTTCAAAGCAAAATTTGCCCCTTTTCATAAAGCCAAATTTTAGTCATTTTCATGTTTACTACAGAAAGTGAGCGATCACTCACAATCCT
This sequence comes from Hippophae gyantsensis, assembly GCA_030763125.1. Lineage (NCBI taxonomy): Eukaryota > Viridiplantae > Streptophyta > Magnoliopsida > Rosales > Elaeagnaceae > Hippophae > Hippophae gyantsensis. Next base: position 53,715,551 of record CM061033.1, read on the forward strand.
GAAGTATGAGAGTTAGAATCCCAACTTGCATTCATATTTAATATAATGACATCTAAAGGTGAAGATTTCTAAGTTTGAGTTGCATTTTTTTTAGAATAGAAGTGAAATGAGTTACATATGAACAATGGTGATCAATTAGCGAGACACTTCCATGGAGTTTAATAGGACTAGGATGTTCCTTGCTTTACAAATATTAGACCATTAAATGCACAAAAAATCTTCCTATCTATGAATTATTGAAACGGTCAAGTGGAAAGAAATCCAATCAGAAAAAGGAGTTCCTAGTTCTTTCCACTATGTCTAAATGGACCTTTTGATTATTTGTTTCCAATATTTCTTTAAGGCAAACACAAGTTACAAAAGCATGCAAGATAGACTCAATATGTCTATTGGATTCATAGCTTGGAATCAAGGAATAAAATATTAATAATCATGAATATATCATTAATTTAATTTTATAGAAATATTAAAAATTATATATAACATATCATATGTTTGATATAAAGTAATCACTACTACAAAAATGGGTATTAAAGTCGGTTCGTTGAACCAACTTTAAATGAAATGATTTAAAATTTAAAATCGATTGAACTCGTGAATCGACTTTAAGTTTTTTATTTTTTATTTTTTATTCTACAAAATTTACTCATTTTTTATTATACTCAAATTAAAACCTGTATTCGATCACTAAATAAGAGTAGAAAAAAATAAAATCTATTTAACAAATAGTTTAAATAATATAAATAATTAAAAAATAAAATATTAATTAATAGCAGAAAAATTATCATGATATTGTTCCATGTTATTCAAGATCATCATATTCTTCTCCTGATGTTATAATACAAACCTACATATATAATACAAAAATTTATACACATAAATAATAACACATAATAATAGAAAAAATATGAATAATAAGTGCGTAAGATTAATAGAAATATTTACAAGAGTAAATGAAGTGACAAAATGAAGGAAATGAAAAAAATGTTGTTTTGTAAGTGAGAAATGAGTATAAAAAATTTGAGTATTTTGCTAAAAAAATAGAGGATCTAAAAGATTAGTTAGAGAGAAAGAAAACCCACTAACTGGCGCTCGAATTAGTGCTAGTAGGTGACTGAAAAATGAGAAAGAGTGGAGGAGAAGTGGAGAAGTTTTTGGGTTTTTGAGAGTTATGCAGCGCTTGGAATAGTTTCTGTCTTGGGAAGAAAGAAGAGAAAAGAAAATAATTTATCCACTTGTGTAGCGTCGGTTCTACGTGTCAACAAAAGCTACACATGGACGTAGTGTTTGTTCCAGGTGTCAACCGATGCTATGCTACGTAGATAGCGTCGGCTCTAGGTGTCAATCGACGCTACGCTACGTGTATAGCGTTGATTCACACTTGGAATCGACACTACATCCACGTGTAGCATCGGTTTGACTACACCGAACCGACTTTAAATTCATTATAAGTCAGTTTTTTCCAAACTGACGCTATCCACGTGGCATAGTGTCGGTTGACACCTGGAACCGACGCTACGTCCACGTGTAGCATCGATTCGACACGTCAACCGATGCTACATCCTATGTAGATAGCATCGGTTCTACACCGAACCGACTTTAAATTCATTATAAGTCAATTTTTTTCAAAAATCAACTTTACATATCAACTTAAATACTTTTTTTGTAATAGTGAATGAGATATTTTGTACTCATTGTATGTCTTGCTCTAGCCTCTTAAGCCCATTAATAAAGCCCAAAACACGACACATTAGACGTTGTCCAACCAAATCAGCTTGTGTAACGCTTGTGTTCAGCCCGTTCACATCAACCTAACACATTTATGGTCAACTATACGACAATTATTCTTCATACCCTAATAAAGGTTCCAAAAAACTCCTAACTTTTGTACCTTTTTTAACATAATGTAACCACATGTATTCTTAATCTTGTATAAATAGAAGAACTATGGATGTTAAAAAAGACCTTTAGACCATCATATGTTATAATCTCTCAAATTTTTTGGCACTTATCATAAGGCATCAAGCTTTTGAAATTATTTGAAAGACATTGGGACACAGTACGTAACATTTAAAAACTTGAGATTCAATCCAAAAAAAAGAGGAATTTCTCCTATAGCTCAAAAATATCATCCCATAACTCAAATAATTACCCCGTTAAAAGAAAAAAATCACCCTAAGATTCAAACACTTTAACTTGTGGCATCAGCTTCTACCCTTGGCTTTAACTTCAACCCTTGTGTTTAACTTAACTTTAGCACATGACCTTAACTTTAGCCCTTGGCTTCAAATTCAACCATTTGCTTCAGGTTCAGCCCTTGACTTCAACTTCATTTTTTTTTATCTTAGCTTTAGCCTGTGACCTCAACTTCAACTTCAGCCCATGATCTTAGCATCATCTTCAATCTGTGGCCTCAACTTCAGTCATTAGATTCAGCTTTAACCCTTGGCTTTAACTCCATCTTATGACCTTACCTTCAGCTTTAGCTTCAACTTCTACCCATGGAATCAACTTCAACTTCATCACGGCCTCAACTTTAGCTCTTGGCGTTAGCTTCAGACTTCTCAATTCGGCCTTTGGCTTCAAATTCAACCTTTGGCTCTCAACTCAAGCCCTTGGCCTCAACTCTAACTTGCAATCTTAACTTCTACCCTTGGCCGCATCTTCAACCAATGTTCTTAAAATCTTCATTGCTAATGGTAAGAGCTAGAAGTAATGGTATGTAAACATTCTAATAATTGGTAACACTGAGACCTTTATGAGAATAACTGACTAGATTCTGAACACCTACTATTTGATTCATCAACCAAAATGGAATGTCTACAATGCACCTCTCCGTCACATGCTTGTAGCACTCAAAATGTTGAAGTTTCAAGGGAAGCAAAGGGAGATTGTTAAGGGTTATAAGACAAGATGAGTTTTGGACTTATCCTAGGATGTAAGTCTACCAACTGTGAGTCCAACTAACCCCTCTTGGCTCATAGGTTCAACGCCCACGTCATCATAAGGAACTAACTCCATTCGAGGATCAGATTCCACTATAACCCAAGATTAGCTCGTACGCACCCTTATATCAACCTGTGTAGTAGAGCTCGTATCAGCATGTGCACTCTTCTGCATCAACCTGCAGATCAAAGCCCAAGACATTCCAATATCGACCCGAGTGTTGTACATACCCTACCTCTGACATTTCAGATAATTAACCTTACATAAAAACACTAGCGGTTCCATGCACATCCCAAGCTTTAGTACATCCCCGTTAAGTCAGTGTCACATGTATCATCCCTTTAGTATAAATAAATAAATATTATATCCAAAAGGTGACCTTTTAAACCATCATACATTAAAACTCTCTTAATGGTACTTTCTCAAACATATGTAATCTATTTTTGGATACATACTCACTCATTAATAGTGTAAGAAAGGGAACTCGAACTTACATCAAAGAGGATATCGGACATCATCTATCTGTTGGGTTTTCCTCTTGATTTGGAGGAGTCCAAGGGAAGCCCATGTGGCTTAAAAGCCCATGGAGTAAGAAGGGCAATTATGTCATTTCATTGCTGTAATTAATAAACACATTTAGGGTTTGTTGTGTGGGAAAATCTGCAGAGAAAAACGAGTGCAGAAAAACAGCAACTGCTGTAGAAAAACTGCTCTCAGTTTTCAGTTTCTCCTTCTCCAGCAAGCCTTCATCAAGTGCTATGATCGAAGGTTGTTTGTAGTCCGATTAAGCTGAAATTTTGTAGACAGGTTCATGCCTCAAGACTCTTTAATCTGTGCGGTGGGATTTGAATTTCCCTCACCAGTTTGAGAAATTATGAACAGTGAACAGTAACTACGAATTGGGTTAGATTTCTCCATTTTCTTGAAATAATTGTTAGTTTCCAAGAAGTGTATTCTTGATGATGTTGTTGATTTTTTGCCTCTAGTTTTACCTAGAGAGAACTGTTGTACAATTGTTTCTTGATAGTGGAAGTTTTGGAGAGGAGTGTCGTGGTTGTTTCCTTCCTATATCGGGAAGGTTTTTCCACGTAAATTGGTTGTGTTGATTTTGTGCATGTTTGATTTTAAGCTCTATTTATTTGTTTCCTAAAAGATTCACACAAAGAAGGAGAATAGGTTTAATTTCACTGTTTAAAATTTGATTAAATTCGAATTAAAATTGTGATTTTCCTAACAATATCATCCATACAACAAAATTTAATAGGAAAAAAAAAACAAAAATCATAAATCGCCCATGCCACCTTCATTTTCTTTTAAATTTGCCGGTAATAATTTTATAATTTCTAAAGATGTGCATTTTTTATGGATTAAATTTGATTATTGTATAATCTATTTGAACTCTTCATTGCATTTAATTTACTCTGCTCAAGATAATATATCTATTCTATTGATAGGTGGCTGGGTGGGTTATTTTTCGTACGACACCGTTCGGTATGTGGAAAAGCTCAAAATCCCCTTCTCAAAGGCTCCCAAGGATGACAGAAACCTTCCTGACATACATTTAGGTCTCTATGAAGACGTGATTGTTTTTGATCATGTTGACAAGGTACTGCTCTTAGTTTGTTATTCTCTGTTTTTTAGAATGACAAATACAACATATAAATTTAATAGAATCTTCTATATCTTCGACTACTTAGAGAATGTATTATTCATTATTATTGGGATATACTTCTTATAAATCAGATTTATTTATATTTTATTGGTTTTTTTTAAGTTACATTAATTTTAAATTTTATTAGATTAAAATAACATTTCATAATATAAGAATCAATAAAATAGTAAATTTTTTAGGTTAATGTCATGAAGTCTAAACTAATGCCAAAGAAAGAGAGTGAATGCTAAAATTTATGTAGCTTTTGACATTAGTTCTCCATCAGCTATTTAATAATCCTTTGTTTTTGTTTTTTTTTCTTTTTTTTTAATTTGAATCGTTAGAAAATATATGTTATTCATTGGGTAAGGCTAGAACGGTACTCTTCAATTGAGGAGGCTTGCAAAGATGGAGTGAAACGTTTGGAAAGTTTACTAGCTAAAGTACGAGACGCTGACCCGTGAGCAACTGTTTCACTCTATTATCTATACATCACTAATTGACTATTGTTTTGTTTTATACTAAAATCTGTTTTGCTTTCTCTCTCTCTCTCTCTCTCTCTCTCTCTCTATATATATATATATATATATATATATATATATTTTAGGCCAAGGTTAATTTCAGGCCATGTGAATTTATATACTAGACAATTTGGCCCTGCTTTGAAGGAATCAAATATGAGGAGTGAAGAGTACAAGAAAGCAGTATTGCAGGCAAAAGAACATATTCAGGCTGGCGATATCTTTCAGATTGTACTTTCTCAGCGTTTTGAAAGACGAACTTTTGCTGATCCTTTTGAAGTTTACAGAGCTTTGAGAGTGGTTAATCCAAGTCCATATAACACTTACTTGCAGGTTCATTTCTAACTTAATTTCATTTTGTATAGTTTTAAAATGATGCGGAACAATGATTAAGTAAAAAGGGTATCTTATTTAGTAAATCAAAATAGTTAATAGAAGTATTAAGTTATTGGTTTTAATTTGTATCCTAAGTCCCACATTGATTTTATATGTAATTTTAAGGAGACTTTTGGTTCATAAAATAAAAAGTCAATGGATCATGCAATGCAATATGAGTTACATTATATTATTTATGAAGTGTTTCTCTTTTCCTTATTATTTAGTAATAATATAATATTTCTTCATCCATTTAATATTAATATTGCATAATTGCTTCCATATTGGTGAACTTGCACTTTGACGTCACAAAATAACTACCAACTAATTAAATATGATTTGTTACTTATAACTTAATTCGATCAGGCTAGAGGGTGTATACTTGTTGCTTCAAGCCCAGAAATTCTTACCCGCGTCAAGAAGGTAAGATTTGATGGACTTTGATTATAGAAGTACTTCTCAACAATTTGTAACAAATTTTTTATTTTTATTTTTCTGCAATAGTTTTCGATCTTATAATAAGCAACAAATAGTTAAAGATTTATAATGTGAATTACAAATTTGAAATAAACAGAGCAAGATTGTGAATCGTCCATTGGCTGGAACTTGTAGAAGAGGGAAGACAAAAAAAGATGATGAAGCCTTGCAAATCCAGCTGCTTAATGATGAAAAACAATGTGCTGAACATATCATGCTGGTTGATTTGGGTCGAACTGATGTTGGCAAGGTTTTTCTATTTGGATTGTGAATATTAATTTATGACGTCTCTTTAACTTTCAAAAGAAGGAAATAAAAGTGGTGGTCAATATTCACCTTTCCTCAATTTTAAACCATTTACCTTAAGTATTGTTTGCTTAAAAAAAAAAAACAGAAAAACTTCAACAACTACACATGTGAAGTTGTATGAAACTGAATGTGTTATACATTTCGCAGGTCTCGAAATATGGTTCTGTAAAGGTAGAAAAGTCGATGAATGTTGAAAGATATTCCCATGTTATGCACATCAGCTCCACGGTCAGAATCTATATACATATATATATATATATATATTGCTTCTATTAATTTTTTTTATAATTTTAAAATATTTAACACGTAATGTTAAATATTGTTAAATTACTTTCTTTGTTCAAACTTATCTTAATTAATATTGCAGTGGAAACAATAGAAATCTACGGTTTTTATTTTAGCAGGAAGTACTTTACATAAATCAATTATAAAGAAAGCATATGTTGTAGTCATTATTTATCCATTAGTGGTAGAGCAGGTTACAGGAGAGCTGAATGACTCACTCACTTGCTGGGATGCCCTGCGAGCTGCATTGCCTGTTGGAACTGTTACTGGTGCTCCAAAGGTTGTCTTCTGTTTCCATTTCCTGCGCTTTTTTAATTTTACAATTAATTTTCTTTTGAAAATCAACAATTTAAGCTGTTGGAGAAAAAAATCGAATTATTTTATCAATAATCGTGTAAACATGATCTGAATATATGATACTTCTAAGCTCTAAGTAAAATTTCTTAAATCAGAATTTAAATATGTTTGGTTAATTGGTAATATGAATGCATGAAGATGAAGGCAATGGAGCTAATTGATAAGTTGGAAGTGACAAGGCGTGGACCTTACAGTGGTGGATTTGGATGGGTATCTTTTAATGGAGATATGGATATTGCTCTGGCTTTAAGTACTATTGTGTTCCCAACAGGAGTTCGTTTTGACACAATGTACTCTTATAAAGATATCAAACAGAAGCGCCGAGAATGGGTAGCTTATCTTCAAGCTGGTGCTGGAATTGTGGCTGACAGTGACCCTAATGATGAACATAGTGAATGTCAATACAAAGCTGCTGGTTTGGCTCGTGCCATTGACTTGGCTGAATCGGCCTTTGTTAATAAATATAAATAACTTAACGATGATGATTTAATGTTGTTTCACAGTGGATTTTAAGACGCAAACGATGGAAGTTTGACAAACATGATATTGGTCTTTTGTTCTAGACTTTGAAAACTCTTTATCATAATAAAAATAATTTTTTATTATCTTGGAAACTCTCTTCTTATTATTATCTCGAAAATTTGACAATATATTTATATTGGTATTTTAAATAGTCGTAAAACATAATTTTTAATATTTTATTTATTATTTAATTCATAAAAATTAAGAGTTAAAAATATATTATATAATAACAGATTATTGATTTAATATATTTGTATAATTTTATTTAAAAATTTATAAGATATAATTTAAAATTTTATAAATAGTCGAAGTTTGCGTGGATAGTAATGTAATCAACGAAACCATGTTTTTTTATTAATATAAATTTGATCAAGGCCTTAAACAATGTTATAAAAGAATTATATATATGATATTGTAGACTAAAATACACATAGATACTTATTTACATAGAGTATAATTAGATAAATAAAATTTTAAATGTAATATTCATAAAATTATAGACAAATTAAATACATAAAATAAAATTATATTTTAAATAAATTTTAAATTTTAAATTTTTGATACTTAATATCTTAAAATAAATTAATAATTTAAACATATTTTATTAGACAGAGATACATATAATAATAATCTTATTTTTTTTAATATAAAACCTGATGACTACGTGCATATATGAAAGTCAGCTTTGCACTCTCTTTATCCTATTGTGGTTTGAGTAATGTTAATTAAAAACGTCTGTTCTATTTTTCTATGCAGGCAAAATGAAAATCCTTCGTGTTTTTTTGATTTGGAAGTCAGCCAACTTGCTTACGCACTTGAAATTTCATAGCAATCATGTAAGCACTTCCAAATTGCCATAGTAGTTTTGAAATAGCCATAGGGTTTACAGATATGATGTACGCATCAATAATGTATATTATGTGGGGAAAACGGTCACCAAGTTCTTATCGATTAGATCTCAAGTAACTAATAATTTTTTAAAATAGAAAAATAATATTTTTTATCCTATTTTTATTACGAAACTGGATATAAAATGACAAAATTTTAAATTTAATTAAAATTTATAATAAAATATTATTATTTAAATAAAATAAAATAAAAATAAATAATAGAGATAAAAGGACATATAAATAATAATTTAATGATCATTTTAACTTTTATTAATAAATTTACAAACAAACCATGGTAAGTTTAATTCATAAAAAATGCTCAAAATTGATATTTTCATTCCCATTATTTGGCACATATGACAAGTTAACAAAATTGTATAACTTTCTTATTAATAGATAGTGTTCTTTCTTAGAAGTCGATTAAGATAAAAAAAAATAAAAAAATGTTATTCCTAAAGTATATGACTAAACGACACTTAAAATAAAATACTCTAGCCTCTTTAGCATTATTATGTATAGTCACAAGTCAAAACCAACATCTCTCAAAAGCCAGTTCTCAATTGTCACTCCTATATTTTTGTTCCCAATTTTAATATATTTCCTCACATAAACTTTCTGCTTCTAGCTCCACACCAAATGGTACTTCATCACCTCAGTTTATTTGAATCTTGGCTCATGTACCTTCATATTATTCTTCTGTTGCTACTGTATTTACAGCAACCTAACACTAAGGTGAAGGCATTAACAACCAATGAAACGGACAAGTTGCTTTGCATATTTTCATAGAATCAATATCCAATGATCCACAGGGAGTCCTAAACTCTTGGAATGACTCTGTTCACTTCTACAGTTGGTATGGAGTTACAGGCAGCAAAAGACATCAGAGAGTGATAGCTTTGGACCTAGAGAGCCGTCACTTGCAAGGATCCATATCACCTTATATTGGCAACCTCACCTTTCTTAGGTTCATCAACCTCAATAACGATAGCTTCTTCGGCCAAATTCCTCTGCAAATCGGTCTTTTGGTCCGCCGGCAACATCTCAATGTTGATGACAACAAACTTCAAGGTAGTCTTCCAACAAACTTGATCAATTGCTATCAACTAAAGGTTTAAAGCTTGAGGTCAAACAGACTAACTGGCACTATTCCTCATGGAATTGGTTCTTTGGCGAAGCTTGAAAAGCTTAATCTTGGCACAAATAATCTGACAGGAAAAATCCCACCTTTTTTTGGAAACATTACATCTCTCAGACATTTTTCCTTAGCATTTAACAACTTTGTGGGTAATGTACCTGATGAACTAGGCCAATTAAAAGGCTTGTTTTTCTTCTCAATAGGAGCTAATAAGCTATCTGGTATGATCCCTCCTTCCCTATTCAATATGTCTCCCTTGAGCATCTTCTCAATTGTTGATAACCTATTTCATGACACGCTTCTCCTAACATTGGCTTCTTGCTCCCTAAATAATGCTTCTAAACTTGGTTCTTAGTTTGGGTGATAATAACTTTGTAGGAAAAGTTCCACAAAGTTTTGGAAGTCTTCCAAATCTTCAGTCACTTGGTGTAAGTAAGAATAATCTCTGGAACAATTCGGTTGATGATTTGGGTTTTATAACTTCTCTGACAAATTGCACCAAGCTAGAAGTACTAGGCTTTGCTTATAACAACCATGGAGGTATTTTACCCAACTCTGTAGCTAACCTGTCAACCCAGCTAAGCAAACTCATTTTGGAGTTAATCAAATATCTGCAAAACATTCTTGTAGTAACATTGTCTTGGGTATGCATTATAATCAACTCAAAGGTGCAATCCCAACTTCTTTTGAAAAACTTTCCAAGTTGTAAGTTTTGGATTTATTTGGAAACAGGTTATCGGGAAAAATTCCTTTCACTATAGTAAACCTAACTCAATTGTCTAAACTTTTTTTGTCAGATAATAAATAAGAAAGAGACGTCCCTTTAACTTTTGCTAATTGTTTGAATATTACAGACCGAGGTACCTCATAGTCATAAAGTGCTTCCATATGGGGTAATTCGATGTACCTATTCAAGAAGATCCAAGAGTTAAAGCAATGTTCAAGAGGTACATGGGATACTCAACCCGAGGTGCTTAACAACGGGGTACTTGATTTACCCAAGAGACAAAAAGACATGTATTGTAGAAATATATGGACATGACTTATCTTAGAACAATGGATTTGTCTTTGTGTTAGTATAAATCAGATGTGATCAATCCAATAAGGTGCCAATACTTAGGTATAAAAGCCTATATATATGAACCTATGTAATCTATTTGAAGGATCTTATTTCACTAAGTCTCACTAACACTTTGTAGCACTTGTAATTCTCCTATCTATTAACTATCAAAAATTGCAACTCTTAGACATTTCACAAAACAAACTTACAAGAGCTATACCAAGAGTGATCATAGGCTTATCTGCCTTATCAATATCACTAAACTTATCCAAAAACTCTTTATCTGGTAGCTTACTTATAGAAGTTGGTAAGCTTAAGAGTTTAGGCACATTGGACATCTCAAGAAACAATTTATCAGGCAAAAATTCCAGAAACAATTGGAGATTGTTCGAGTCTTGAAGTACTTTTCCTTCAGGTAAATTATTTCCAAGGAAGCTTACCTCTTAGTTAAGCTTCCTTGAAGTGCTTATATGTTTATCAAAATAACGTGTTTGGAAAAATTCAATATGAGCTAGAGAAACTTCCTTTCCCGATGTATTTGAATCTATCATCCAACAATTTTGAGGAAGAGGTTCCAAAAGGAGGAGTGTTTCAGAATACAAGTGCAGTATCAGTTGTTGGAAACTCTAAGATATGTGGGGGTGTGGCAGAATTGAAGATTCCATTATGTTCCAAAGTACTGAAAGATGGAAAAGCAAGTGGTGTCAGAACAACCATCATAACTGTTAAGTCTCACATCGGTCAAGAGTAAGGTAGCAGTGCTGCTTATAAGTTTGGGCATTCCTCTAACTCATAAGTTGATTTTTGGGTTCAGAGTTAGGCCTGAGTTTTTAAGATGGTATCAAAGCTATACTCTTGACTTCTTCACACCCTATTGATCCTTGTGCTATAAATTCAAACTCTAGCCGATGTGGAAGGTGATGTTAAGTCCCACATCAGCCAAGAGTAAGGCAGCAGTGTTGCTTATAAGTCTGGACAACCCTCTAACTCATATGCTAGCTTTTAGGTTCAGAGTTAGGCCTGAGTTTCTAAGAATAATCATTTTTTGTGGTGGCTAGTTTCATTCTTGCTTCAACCTTTATTGCTCTTTTTTGAAGGAGAAAATTGATGACGAATTTATCATCTACGATTTCAAATGTTGATTTTCTTCCAAAGGCTTCATACATGAGGCTTCAACGGGCTACTAAAGGATTTTTTCCAAGCAATTTAATAAGAGGAGAACGTTTCGGTTCTGTTTATTAAGGGACTATCAAAGGAAAAGAAAGTACAATTGCTATAAAAGTTTCATTACTGAATGCAATGCACCGAGAAATATTAGACATAGAAATCTAGTGAAGATCTTAACATGATGCTCAAGCATGGATTACAATGGTAATGAATTCAAAGCTCTAGTTTTTGAATACTTACCTAACGGAAGCTTAGACAAATGGTAATGTCGTCCAATTATACACAATGTATACCAAATAAGGAGTTTGAACCTTTTTCAAAGACTAAGTATTGTAACTGATGTAGCTTCTGCATTTAATTATCTTCATAACCAATGTGAACAACCAATCATTCATTATGACATGAAGCCTAACAATGTTCTTCTTGGTCATGACATGATAGCTCATGTAAGTGATTTTGGATTGGCAAAGCTCATCTCAACAACGACTGACTGCTCTCAAAACCAAAATAGCACAATTGGAATAAAGGGCATGGTTGGTTATGTTGCTCCAGGTAACAAATTATCTATAGCTGCTTATAATCCCTAACATAGCAAAATGAAGCATTATTGTTACGTTTCTTTATTTTTTTCTAAAGTTTATTAAATATTGTAAAGAATGGAATGGGTGGTGAGCCATCAAGACAAGGGGATCTTTATAGCTTTGGGATCCTTGTTTTGGAAATGTTTACAGGAAAGGCACCCACAGATAAATTGTTCAAAGATGATTTGACTTTACCTAAATTTGTTACGATGTCACTTCCAAAAAGACTAATAAAAATTGTAGACCAAGTTGTTATCCCAAAAGAAGTTGAGGAAATGGTGCTGACAATGGATGATCAAAACCATTATAGAAAAGATATTGACTATGATTTTGACATTGATGAACCAAACATATGACCTAGTTTTACTCAAATGGATAATAATGAGAGAAAATGCATAATTTTAGTGCTTGATACAGGATTTGCCTGTTCAGAAGAATTATCAAATAAGAAAATGAATATGCAAGATGTTACTAGTGACCTACTACGTATAAGAGATACTTTTATTGGTGTTAGGATCTTTGGGAAGAGACCATGATACAAGCTGTACAAAGTTTTTATGATAGATGTTTGGAGAGATTTTATGATTTTTAGATAAAAATATTAAATGTCAATAATAATCAAATCTTCTTATTTATCTGGTCACAGAGGTATATATAGTACTTATAAGATAAATGTCGTGGTTACATTAATAAACATTCTATTTAAACTGTCATAATCGTACAAAAAATATTTTTATATGGAATCAAATCGCAATCCTCGTACCACCATATACAATCGTATACAAGTCTTGTATGAAAAAAGGATCGTTGGCTAGATTACTAATAACATGTCATTTTCACTTATCCATATAAGTTAGATAATTCAAGTTATTACTGTACCTAGATAATAACAAAAAAATAATTGTATAAAGTTGATATATATCCGGGTGAATTCTCTCTCATCTTATGCATTTGTTTGAAAACTATTGTTCGTTTCTCCTTTTCCATTGGGAATAAAAAGCAAAATCTTGACAGCTGTGGGATTTGAACCCACGCCCTTTCGGACCAGAGCCTAAATCTGGCGCCTTAGACCACTCGGCCAAACTGTCTTGTTGTAGAAGTGCTACTAAAATAACAATAAATTATAATGCGGAGTTTGTCTTATTGTCTGACAAGAGGAAGAGTGAAATCAATTGTTTCTTTTCAACCAGGCTGGATGGAAAATTACTTTACAAAACGAAACAATGCCTCCAAGCTGCTCCAATGGCATTCCCAAATTTCGCGTCTATCTCGCGCTCTCTGCAACCTCCTGCAATTCCATTAAATAATTCAATAACCCAAGCCCTAAACATTTATTATGCATCCTTCCTTACTATTACAAGCATCTGTTTATTTATGAGTTTTGGGTTTTAATTTCTTATTCAGTCTGAAATCAGTTTACTGCGACAGAGGTGACACTGTGACAGGGATGCTGCTAAAGGAAAGCTTTTGCTCACTCCTTTGGAAACGTAAAAATTTCTTATCCTTACTTTTTATTGGCAAAGACTTAATTTCCTGCTTCTTCTTCTTTTCTTTTTTTTTTTGCTGAATAAGACTTTATTTCCTGCTTGGTCGCTTAGAAAACTAATGAAAGGAACAAATCGAGCAGTATTCCTTTTTTTTGTGAATTTTGTTTAAAAAAAATATTTCCAGTATTCCTATATTGTGAATTAAAAAGAAAAAAGAAAAAAGAAAGAACTCTTCATCATGCACAAGAATTAATATGCTTTCAGGATTTTTAGTAAAAACACATTAACTATTATTTTCATTTAGAAAAAAAAAATATTAATTCTTTTTAGCAAATGAATTGACATTTGCTTAACTGTTTTCTTAATTTAAAGTACCTTTATTATTCACTTCAAACTGATTTTCAAATTTAATTAGTTTCGGTCTCTGAAAAGAGAGGAAGAGAGATATGGAGAGGTCAATCTGATATAAATTTAGTTGCTTTCATCAAATTCACTCATAGCTATTTAACTTTTTTGAACATCCTAACTTCTGATAATTTTACTGAGCAATTACACTGATCATTCCATCTTAGTCCTTTACTGAGATTCTAACCCTACTCTCTCAGTAATTGAAGTTCCATGTTTGGAATGAATTTGGCTCTTTACTTTCGATAACAATCTGTAACTACCAAATGATCTTTTGGCTCTTTCAGTACCTTCTTTTCTTCTAAAGTCCTGTAGTTTATGGTAAAACCTTTAGTGCATATGATTTCTCAATGTTTGTTTTGTCGTCTGTATGATATTGTATGAAGTGATTTAGGCTTACACTATGGATATTGTGTGGCTAAAGACATTATGGTTTAATTTGATACTTTTGTATCGTTGTATGGTTGATAGTGAAAAGAAAGTCAGAGTCTACTGAGATTATCTGTTGAACTCATATTATATATCATATCTTTTTGTGACAAGCAGACAGAATGCAATTTAGATTGAGAAGGAGAACAGGGAAAAGGAGTTACTGGACCAGATAATTGAAGAAGCCAATGAGTACAAACTTGAATTCTACCAAATGCAGAGGATTGTAATGGAGAACAAGAAAACTACCTACCGGGAAAAGGAGTTGAAAATATGTTACATGTATTGTCACTCACTGTTAATCTTTGTTTCTTAAACTATTTTGCATTATTAGGTTAATAGCTCACTTCCCTGCATTTGCAGCTTCTTTGATTGAAATAGTCTTTGTCATAGTGTCACATATGAGCTTTTGTTTTGATAAGTTATGTTCTTGGTACTATTAGTTTGCTTTTGTCATTGAATGCAATTCAGTATTTACTAGTTCCCAATATTACACTGCTATACCCATGCCAACAGTAATTGGATGCTGATGATGCTGTAAACAAGTTGGATGGAACCAAATATTGACTAGGTAGCCATGGTTTAAGTTCATTTGCAATTTTCTCAATTGTGATGTCAAATTCATATCTTTAGTATCATCCCAAAGAAATGCACTACGAAGTACAAACATAGATGGTTGCTGTGATATCCACTGAAATGTTGCCCAATTCTTGTCAGCTTCTTTGGAGCTCCAACACATGGAATATGCATATCCTATTTTGACTTAAGGGTTAGATTAGAGTTGCTCAAAGAGAGGATTTCTTTAACTTTCCAGATGACCATATAATTGGAGGACTTAACTCAATTGAGACAAAATTTATGGGTCATCTTCATGAATTCTATTTACAATGTTTTCATATGAGGGCATAATTTTGTTTTCCTTTCTTCTTTTTGAGGTTCATATATTTTAGACGTGAGCAATTTCTATGCTCTCATTTGAAGCAATCTATTTCAAGGAAGTTAGGTGTGGATGTCTGGAGTACGTAGTTGCCCCAATGTAAATTGCATATATTTTAGTTGTGTGAACTTTTTATGCATACATTCTGAGCAATCTATTTCAAGGAACTTAGGTATAGATGTCTGAGATACATAGTTGCCCTGATTTAATTGCTACTTTTGAAAACTGTTTTTTTTTTGCAGTTTTTGTTCGGTAATAGAAAGACCATGCTTACAAATGTAAAAACAGGTAATCTGTTTCTTGTGATTCTTCTAGATTTACAGTCAAATCATATGATCTAAATGTAAACTGTTTCACATTGTAAAGTATATTACATGTAGAGCTGGAGTGTTATGAAGATTTTGGGGTTTGTTTTGCAAGTTCAGACTCGCATTTCTTGAGCAAAATTTTGAGACATAAGTTTACCTTGCAGCTGGGGACATCTAATGTATTGAGAATTATATACTTCCGTAACATGTACCTTCTAAATTTCTTTGTTTGTTTAACAGTCATTTCTGGCCAATCATGAGAAATTCCATGCTGAGGCTTCTAAGAATTATTGGAAGGCAATTGCTGAGCTTAATCCTAATGAAGTGACCACAATAGAAAAGAAAGGGAAGAAGGAAAAAGAGAAGCCACCTTCAATTGCTGATATTCAAGGTCCTAAACCTGGAAAGCCAACTGAGCTTTCAAGGATGAGGCAGATTCTTGTTAACCTGAATCATAACACGCCTCCCTGCCTAAAGCTTTCACCACCTTTACAACCCGAAGCTGATGCCAAAAAACAGTGATTTTGCTGCTGCATATGCACCCCTGAAGTCATCAACTATTGTCACTCCTCCAAAGGCTGTAGTTGTTGCATGATCATTTTGTGAGTAGTCTTCTCTCTCTCCACCTGTAGATTCACAGGCTTACTTTAGTATGGAAATAGTCATGATGCCGCACTTCATTATGTTGTTTGGTATGGTGGTATTTATTAGCCCTAGGACTGTACATCTTCAGCGAGATGTGTTATTGTCCTTTATTTGGACGTTCTTTGTGGATATAAATAGGCTATTGTTGGTAGGGTAGTAATATGCTTCTTGAGAATTGTTAAGGTTTATTCTTATTTTACGTGTTGTATATCTGCAGACATAACCCATTTTTTCGCTCCTAACATGGTCCAGTAGTTGGAGCCTCAAATCTCAATGTCATTTACCTTTCGCTAGCAAAGCAGAGGGCGGAAAATGCTATTAATTCTTGGTCGTGCAATAGCATTGATAGAGAAGCCTTGACGCTTTCCCCTAAGACCATTCCCAAATCCTTAAATAATAATTGGTTAAAAGAAAATACACAGTAGCTTTTTGAGTTATCGTTTCAAAAAGATTTTACCCCAAAAAATCGTGTTAGCCAAATCAGAACCTTGTTTGGCCATACGGAATGCACGATGAAGACGAGCCAAATCAGATGTCTTGGCCAATGGAAGTTGCAGGGCTTATCTCTCTCATTTTAGAAACTTTTTTTTAATAAGAGAAGAGGCATCTAAGGTATTTTTATTGGTCTCAAATTCATTTTCTTTTTGCTAAATGATCTAGATTTTTTTAAATTTTTATTTATTGACATAGCATCTCATAGAAGAATATGGTCATAACCAAACTGATGTGGTGATAGGCAATCAACAAAGTAGATAGGCAATAGTGGACCAACACTTGGTTAGTCATGTGCTAACCAATAATTTATTGCATCTTAGGGGGTACTCGAAATGCCCATAACACAATTTTTGTACACATTTTGACCAACATCATTTATATTGTGACATATAATTATTATTTTGAAAAATTGAGTAATTATTTATATTTTTTAATAATTTTGCCGCTTGCATATGTATAAAACTTGATATAAATTTATGTATTATACTCTGGAATTGATAATTTCGATCATGGACAACATAATTCTGACCAAAAACTCGGTTGAAAGGATCCGGTCAGTTCTATTGATACAAGGACACACGTGCATGAAAAGAACCTTACGAGCTCATTGATGGTGACGGTTAACAAGATTATAACAGCCCATAATTAGGGGTCAAACCCAGGAGAGAGAGTCAAGAATATGGGTCATCTTCTTCAGTCAACCCTAATATAACAAATACAACCCAAAAAAAAAAAACTTACTACTTTTTTAAGAAAAATGATAGCTTAAACGTGATATCATTAAGAAAAATATACTTTAATTTCTGAATCATTATAAATTTATTATCTTTATAAAAATGATCATAAAAAAATAGTACACCATAAATCTATTATCTATTATCTTTATGAAATAAATTTTTATAACCTTTTTATAAAATTTCCCAACTTATAACTACTTAATAGATACATGTTTAAATATAATGGATTTAACAACCCTTAGTACTATTTTGTATATGTTAAGTTGAATCTGACTTTCATTTTATGATGGACAGGCAGACTAGTAATATTAAAATTAATGAAACTGCTAGCAATGCCAGTAAAATATAATGAGAAATTTCAAAAGGGACCTTGTGAGGGAACAGAGATTGATTGAGTTGAGACAGTCTGGCTTCCAAACAATATTGAAATCAAGGCACACGACAGTTGACACTTTGGAGACGGAAGATGAATGATTATGAAACGTCAGTTATCTTGAATGTTCCACCACAGGATGTCGTTTTGTAATCAGGAAGATATATACGTGCATAACAGCTTTACACTCCTTTTTCCTCATTATTTGCACTGCTAGCCTTAGCCCCATTGGTAGAGATAATGTGGACCAGTTTTCTCTCTTTAGTTTGCAAAATTTTCAATCTGTTTCGTACTGAACTTGACCCTCAATTCCTTTGTTACCAAACGCTTGTTATATTACATAGGTGAGGTGTGGCCTACCTACATGTGCTACTCTTTATTCTAAATTTCTAATCTCTAGTGTTCGGATTGAGAGAGCACAGTTGCAAGCTTCCAAAATTATAATGATTCCTACTATAAAAATGTCGAAGACTACTTTTACCCATCACATGACATAAATGCAACCCATGTTCCCTTCATTTAACGAATATTCAAAACGAAATTGCTTAAAACAACTAATATAATAATAATAACATTTGTAAATTGAGTTATTTTATCTCATTTATTATCTTTAATGGTATCATGGTATAACAATATTTAATTTCATTTAGTTTGTAGTCTTAACTTTAATTTTATTATAATTAATAATATTTTTGTTAACATCTCATCCAATTAAAAATTAAATGAAATAAGATGATATGATTTATAAAAATTAATAAATTGTATCATAAATCTTATTAATATCTCATCTCAATTTACACGCCTACAACCAACCAAATAATTATAAAAACTTCTCGAACTAAAACAGTTGTTTAACAAGTTCTACAAGCTTAAGAATTTTAAAAGAGAGTTGCAACCAACAAATTTGACAGTGAGAAAAGGGACGCAAGAGATGATGTTAATAAACAATAAGGAGTTTCAATTTTGCATTTTGCTAGCATTAGTAAAGTGGACTTAAAGAGAGGAGAAAAAGGACAATATATATATATATATATATATATAAATAAAAAAATAAAAATTGTGTATTTGGCATTTCTCATACAGGAAAAGGGAGGGGAGCTATTTGACCACGGGTTTCCCACAAACGCCACAACTTTCCAACACAAGTACAATATCAAATTGCGTAGAAAATGAGCAAGATTTGTTCAGCCCACAACTACATATGCCAATTTTATAAATCTCGTGAATTACAATTTTCCAATGAACTTTACATTACCCATAAAAATACAAGCACAGTTTGGATTAGATCTTCACAAACAGGCTTTCTTTAGACTATTATGACAGTTATAATTTAAATCTTAAAATAAGACAACTCCAAAAGAATCACCTACCATGCACACTGCCAGAAAATGTACCACCTCAATCACTACCAATGTCATCTTCTGCTATACTCCTGTCTAGGCGAAGTCCATTGTTGTTCACACTAACTTCAGAACTAGCATTACTGCTAGTAGCAAGCGGTGAGTCCAAAACACTGACTGTTCTGCTCCTTGCAGAACCTGATCTCACGCTGTACATGGAGGATGCAGGAATATTCGTCATCAATGGCCGTAAATTGCATGGAATGCTTTTCCGTATGTCCTACGGTCAAAATTTGAAATAGGAAAACAATGTCAGAAAAAGGTGCCAACTTGATGCTCTATGTTTCATACATCATTCTTCATTTATTTAAATTTTGAAGGAAATTCATTGTGCCAACATGTGGGTGGAAAAATAAACAAAGTTAATTAATAAAAGGTCGGACCATAGTATTAAACACAAACAGGCAACATTGTCATGGAAGATGAGGCTAAATACTGTACATCCATTATTTGGTATTAAGGCATCCAGAGCAAATATCAAATAAGAGAGAATATCAATAAAAGAGATGCATACCATATGCCTTATGGCCATATCCAGAGATTTCTTTGACAGTGATCTACCAAAGCCCGAGTTGTCCGGGGATGGCAAAGACTTTTGAGAAAGGTTGCTATGAGAAGAATGCTTGGCATCTTGATTTGGTGGCACTAGTTTCCGCATATTTATTACCCTTTCCACCATTTTGGTTCCACTTATAACAGGACTCACATTGTCATTAGCTCTATGATGTAGACGACCCACTGCAGGCATAGAACTTCCACTAGAATGAACAACACCATTGGAAGCTCGTCCTCTGGATGGAGAGCATGATTGCCGCCTCGGTCTTCCATTTGGTCCAGGCTCAACAGAAGAAGAACGGGAGCTGGGAGCTCCAGGTCTACCCCTAATTGTTGATGCTGGTCTTTCAGGAATAGACGTCCTTAAGTTTGGTGGAGTGTCAAGTGAGAAACCAGGTATCTCTGAGGGCTTCCATGGTCTGGATCTCACTGTTGGGGATGTGCCACGTGATGGAGGATTTTTTGGTGCTGTAGAAGCTGACTTAGAAACTGAAGAAGAAGACTTGGGAGGATTAGCCGATATATTGGGTACAGTGGATGGGGTGAATGGTCGATGAGTGGGTGTTGCTGCTCTTGATGAGGACTTGGGTGGAGGCACAGTGGCTCTAGCAGTTGGAGTTGATGATCTTGTTGTAGACCTAGATAATGGCGTAGAGGATCTTGATGGAACTGTGGGCTTAGTTGCATTACTTGTGGGCTTAATTATATTACCTGAAGGCTTAGTCCCAGGAACAAGTGACTTAGCTGTAGAAACAGTGGGCTTGCTTGAGGGAAAAGTTGCTCTAGAAGTAGGAGTTGAGGATCTTGAAGGTTTAGTAGCAGTGCTCAATGTGAAACGTGCAGTTGGCGTTGCAGGCCGTGATCCTGGATCCCCTGATGATGACAGTCTCCTAGTCCCAGCACTTGATGAATTCAGACAAGGCGACAGAATTGGTTGCTTAGTTACTAAGTTGTTCGTTGCTGTTGGCTCTGGCTGGGGACTTGCTAACTATAAACATAATGAAGTAAAGATTTAACACTGCTTTAGCAAAAATAACAAAAAATGATTTAGCACTGCTTCACAATTGTGACATAGTATTAACTTATTGTTAGAGCGCAAAGTTGCCTATGACAACATCTATATCATTGTAATCAGATAGACTGATGCATTTGACCGAAAAAAAGAGAGAGACTATAACGTAGACGAGCAGAACCATTAATAGTAGGAATGAAAATGTTTTAATACCTCTAATCCTTTATAGTAGCTAAACTTTCTTAAACTAGCATTGCAAATAACTTACCAGCAAATAAGGCTTCATATGGTGAGTGTATATAATCCAAGTAGCAATAGGTAAAGCACTACTTACTCTAGATTTTAAGGCGGTGGGGCGAGCATTTAGGGTGCCAAGCTGACTCATCGTGGTTTTCTGTGATTCCATCTCCAAAGAAGGAAAAAGAGGAGTACCTGGAGGAGTTAAAAGCCTGAAGCAATAAAGAAAAATAAATTAGTAAATATAATTGCACCAACTTAGATATACTTAGATGCACGGGATTCAGCAAATATTGAATTGAGTGTGTTCATGCTAGGAAATTTCTCCTTTTCCCACAATAACAGTTTGAGGACCATACATGTTATGCAAAAGAAGAGTTCAAAAAGCAACCTTCAGTGTTAGGCCACTTAACGACCTCACTAGAACCCTCATGGGCTCAAGTACAAGGTTCCCAGATTATCTCATGATCAGCATAAATATAACCCTTTTCACACAGATGAATGACATCTGATTGAAGAAAATATGAATTGCTCTTCCTGTATCTGTTAACTAAGGAACGTTTTACATGGTTGAAAAAGATTTCATAGCACTTGAAGCTCGAAACTCACTTCTGTTTTGATAAAGAAATTTATTGACAACCGCTACTTCATCCTAAACTTACACCAGATGCTTTCAACCACCTTAACAACCAAGCATTATTGGCTTTCAATTCTTCTCTAGCATTTTTGGGAAAAAAATGATGAATTCATCAACATATATTTCAATCATCACAAATATATGACTCTGATAATGAAAAATGTTATAATAGCCACCAAAAGCTGAGGAACTTAATAATTGAAGTGAAACAATGTTTAAAAAATTCGACTAGAAACATCTTTAAAAAATGATCAACTTCAAATAGTAGAGTTCTGATATCTATTTGTCTTGGTTTTCTTAGTGCTATCTCACAGCTAATTAACTACCGAAAATACCGAAGATTACAGTACATTTACCAGTCATAGTCATTCTTATCACTGTCGGAATTGAGGAAATCATCAGCACCAATCTTGAGGGGAGGCGCTGGTGTCGATGATGAAATATTAAAAATGGGAGAAGTCTCCGGTTTTGATCCTAGGAAAGAAACAAGATCATAAAAACATCATCAATAAGTTAAAACAAGGGTCAACAAGCTTATTGATTCCGGCATTACTACCAAGAACCTACCTAATGGTGCATCAAACTCCTCAGAGTTGTAAAGGAGAAGATCGATGTGTTCCTTTTCTCGTTTCTTCATCTCTAAGAACAATGCAAGCTCTTCATCTTTCTCCTTCATCATTGAGGTTCTCAGCTGCTGCCTCTGCTTCATTGTAGCTTGCAACTGTGATTCATGAGCCCTAAAACTTCGATTCATTGCTGAATCCCAAAGTTCCCCCAAAGCCCAAGTATTCACAGATCAAACCAAATAAATAAATAAATAAAACGTAGAGACACAACGTAACTTCTCCTTCACGTTTTTAACAACCGAATATATTTCTACGCCAAACACGCTATCGTAATCGAAAAATAACCAAACTCATCAGACTGCTAGATCTGAAATCAAATACGGAAGGTGGTAAATTCGGGAGCACATAACACTCGAAATCAGCATTCGTTTTCTCAGAATTTGAGAACTATTCGAGCCTGCAATACTTGCATAGGACCAAAAGGAAGGGAGTCGTCAGCTCGAAGGTACCGCCATTGTCGCAAGAAGAAGCTCGAGTTTCCATAAGTTAAAGAATGAGAGAGACTGACTTCAAAAGAACAGCCATAGTTGCAGAACTAGGCTGTGAAACCTAGTGAGGTAATGGAAAATTGACAAGAGAGAACTAAAAGAAGTCTGCAGATTTCACGTCTTCTTCACGGTGAGATTGGAGAGGAGATGGGGGAAGAACGGCAATAAATGGTAATTAAGCGAGGTTTGGAGTCCGAAATGGAAAACATTAATGGAAGTGGATCGTACAGTGACTGCAATTCTCGCGGTTTCTCTCACTTAAAGCCACCGTTTTCAGGGTGTGAGCTTGTGATTTTATGGGCATTTGTGGGTTAAAAAAGTTGGAAGAATCACATTTGTAACTACGTGATACGAATTCACCAACTTTGAATTTTTGTATTTGTCTTAAAACATGGCTCTATTAATTACATGTATAACTTATGAGTATTTGCAGAATATATGTAAAAAAAAATTAACAAATGGCATTTTATTAATTATACGTGATACGAATTCACCAACTTTTAATTCTGTGTGTGTTTTTAAACGTGGCTCCTGTTAATCACATGTGTAACTTATAAATATTTATAGAGTATATGTTAAAAAAAATTAACAAAAGGCATTTTATTAATTAAAATTTGATGTAATTGAAATTAAAGATGAGTAATTTATCTTATTAATATATTTATTTATTTTATTATATTTAATTTTAATTGAATCAAAATATTATATAATTGAATGAGATTTAGATTTAAAAATATACAAATTATTTATATTATAATCGAATTAAAATTAATATATTTAATTATTTATTATTATTGAATCAAGATCGAAATATTATTAAAATTATAAATAAATATTTTTTTTAAAAAAAATTATAAAAAAATAACAAATTTATAATTTATAATAATAAAAATAACATCATAATAATATTAAACGGAATTAAAATTTAACGAAATTTAATATTTAACAAGACTAAGTGACAATAGTTTAATTTAAATGATATTTAAAATAAAATAATATATCAAACTTTTTTAATAATGAAAATATATGAAATGATCATAATATCTTTATAATTACAAGTTTTAGGTTCGTTGTTTCCCTAATTTTTTTTACAATATGTTATATTTTAAATATTATACATACTATAATTCATTAAATTATTATTTTAATTTAATCAATATATTATAACTTTTAATTTAATCAAAGTTTAATTTTTATTTTTGTAATTCGGTTGTAATTATAAATAATAAATGTTGGTAGAAATATATTAATTTAAATTAAATTATTAAATATATTATATTTTATTTATGACAATAAATTATAAATTCAATCAGATCTTATTAAATTTAAAAATATACGAGATATTTGAATTTAAATTAATTATATCGTTAGATTTAAAATTTATCAAATTTGAAGTAGAATTAATAAAATATATGTAATTTTTATCCGAAATCACATAATATCATTTCTAACGTTACAATTTAATAGCTTGATAATAAAATAATCACCCATCAATAATCTGCTTCAAATAAGTTACAGAATATAAATAGAAGGCATATTAAAAATTGTCAAACTCATAAAATTGTTTTTGGATAGAATTTTTATCTCTTCAATAATTATATGCTTCTCCTCAAACACTTTATCATTTCTATTTTCCTACAATCTCCGATGGAAGAACCATAATGTAATTTTGAGTAATAATAAAATTAAAAATTATACACAAGATCATTTAACGACGTATAATTATAACCGTAAAATATATTTATTAAAATTATAAAAATAATGTAAGGATAATAACATGTTACAAAAATGCTTTATACATATTTTTAAGTATAAAATTTATTTTAAAATGTTACTAACAAATTTATATATTAATATGTATGATGAATACAAGATTAATAGAGTAAGAATGTTACAAAAAAAAATGTAATATTTATTGATTTTGTGATGATAGGTTAATATACTTTGTTGTTGGTATTATTTAATAATATTCTTTAAAAAAAACAACTTTTATTTGAAGTATTTATATTTAATTGATTTTTATGTGAGGAATATATTTTTTATTTTAATTTGAGATGATTTCGTAATTAAAATGTTAAAATTTATTTAAATTATAAAATAAATTTAATTATTTTAATCAATTAAATTATGATACTTCAGTTGAGATTTTATCTCAAAATAAAATAAAAACTTTTTTTATAAATTATTTCAGAAAGTAGATGTGTGATTAGAAATAAAATATTAAAATCATTTCATAACAATTTTTTGAAGTATTATGTTTTATTTTCAATTACTAAAGAAATCAGCATGGAAAATTAATATAATTATAAGAAAACAATTAATAATATATGCTGTCTAATTCTTTTGATTTTTATATAACTCAATTTGGTTCATTGTTTAGTTATATATATACACATTGCGTATTTTAACATAATTTTATTTTTTTATTTTTTTACTTTATATGTTTTATCAAAGGTATAAAACATAACATGGTTATGCTTTTCAAGTATCAACGATTATATATATAAAAAAAAGAAGTATAAAACATGTTGCATGCTTATTGGTTTAATTGCTTATAAAGCTTCTGTTTTGGATTCAGAAGGGGAGAGACCCAAACTCCGGCATTCCGGGTAACACTACAACACCGTTAAGCTGTAGCAGAAGCAAAAGGAACACAGAAAAAGTTGGTCGTCCAAGATTCGCTAATGCACAAAAGGGAATCGAAAACGGATGGGAAGAATAAGAGCGAGGCAAGCAGGAGCAGCAGAAGCAACAATAGCAACAATACAAACTTGGAGAATGGTCAAAGTAAGGTTGTTGATTGTGGAAGACACAAAAGCTCTTGTGGTTATTGTAAATCCCTTGGTCCCACCAGCATCACTCACGGTCAGCTCCTTCTTCTTCCTCATATTTACTCTAATTGTTTTCTTCTTGGGTTTTCAATTGACTTATTCAGATTAATTGGGTCTTTTGTTTTATTGATCGGTTGATCCGATTTTCGTGCCAATTAGAATATATATTTTCCTTTCAATGCAAATATCGGTGCTGAATTTAATAGTTTTCACGAGGTCGTGATGAAGTCGTTTGGCTGTTGTGTTTATGGGTTTGGTGAAGATCGTTTTGGTGTATATGTGAAATTAGGATAATTCATAGATGGCTGAATTTATGAATGCGTCTTTTGACACCTTTTTTGTCGCCCTAAAGAATCAAAAACAGAAATTTGTGTAATATAAACCCAATTGAAAGGAACAAAAGTTCCATTATTACTTCTGTTTGGTATTAAATGGGTACTAGATATACGAACTCAGGTATGCAGTTACCCCGTTATGGTATAACGAGCCGATAAGACTAGTTCAACGATGATCCGAATCCAAGAGGATAAGTGGGAGCTAACTTTTGTATACCTTAAGTGTCAATTAAATCTCTTAAATCGACGTGCGAGTAGTACATCCCTACAAAATATAAACACATCAATAATTTCACCAACGATGTATAAATATAAACATAATGAACATATATAAACATATAACATAAAAAAGTAAAAAAATAACCTTGATATTCGTTTGTATAACCTTGTCACACCCCGGACTTCTTTAAGCAAGCTATAGTCAGGATATCGTGGTAATCTTCATTCGAGGTATTTTGTAGCTCAATCCGTCTCATTTTTTCTTTACCACTAATATCCAGTTTACTCATGAGCTCGCTAGCCCGAGGTTGTGAAGTATTAAAATTAGGGTTCTATGTGTGTTGAATTAGGAAATCCACCCTGTCACCCCAAATATCCCCAATAATGTAAAAATATTTATTTTTCCAACCAGAGGTGCTATCGGGAGTCTGAGGTGCAACCCATAGCCGATAACACAGGATATGTATGCCCTTCTTTTATCTAACCCGTTCCTTTTTAAACAATATAAACACTTCAATTCATCATTTTCGAGGTCTATTCCATGCTTTCCAACCACCACGGAGAGACATAAAAGTGTTCGCCACCCATTTGGATTTATTTGGGCAAAATTAACATCAAAAGTGTTCAAAGCATGGGTCACCAATTTGGGAAAGAGACAACATAGATCTATTTTAAAGGCCACTAGATGTATCACCTACACGGGCTGGAATGTCATATGTTTGTCTAATTTCTTCTAACTCTTTAACTGTTAGAACATTAGACATTTTTCAATTCAGTGCTTATCTTTGGTTCTATGTGTAGGTTTTCCCTTTTCTTTTTTGGGCAAGGTACTTTGGTGGATGTTGACACAGGAATCCTGATAACAGGAATTGAACCTCGTGATGACGAGGTAGACACCACCTTGGACCCCGAGGAAGCAGGAAGAACAAGAATCCCTTCCTTAACAGTTCGCGAAATGGGCCTATTGTCACTACTCCATGTCGTTTCAGGTCGTTTGGTTTGTAACGACCAGGAGATACATTTTTGGAGAGGTCTCCCTTTGAAGACCTACTCACTTCTTTTCCTTTATGCGACATTAAAAAAGAGGATGAATAATTACCTAAGTGAGAAGGTCGTATCAAATTAAGAGGTAAGGATATAACAGCGACCTGAATTCCAGCAAACGACGTTAAATAAACGAGCTGAAACGACTATCAAGTAACTTCTGAGTAACCTTATGAAAGAATAATACGACCTTTGAGTAATCAACGATTTGTGATTCTCTGAATAAAATTACTAAATTAAAAACAAGTAAAAGGTTAAAGTAAATTCTCCTACTATTTATAAAGGAAAAACAAAAAGTTGAAAGGTATCTTAACAAAATATATATATATATATATATATATATATATATATGACAATAACAATATATCTATTTATTCTACAAGTAAAAAACAGTTTATATGAATTTGTATTGTCTGAGTGGCCGTTAAGTATATAAACACGATTGAATCTATCAACTAAGAATTATTTAAATGAAATACGCGATCAAATTATTCTCTTGACTTCTCAAAATCAAGGAAATAGGGGAGTTAATGTTTGGTATTAAATGGGTACTAGACATACGACCTTAGGTATACCGGGACCCCGTTATGGTATAGCGAGGTGATAGGACTAGTTCAACAATAATCCGAGCCCAAGAGGTTTAGTAAAGCACATTACCCCGTCGACAGATTACCTCTTTGTCCAAGTGCGAGATCCTAGGCTTCAAGATCTGACGTGCTAACCCTACTATGACGACCTGATAAAGTGACCTCCCTTATATTTATAAAACGACCTGTTGTAACGCAGCGATTTTCTTTGTGATGATGTTAGCTTGAATATCATTTTGTTATGTATAAACAGTACTTCCAGGTCGCTTATACGTAACCCCGAATATGCGTAGGATGTATTACACATGTATAAAATGAAGAGAATATAGGATCCATTTTAGTTGTTCAATTTCTTACTTCTCACTAAAAATCACTAGAATCTGACACTTGAAATTCTCTCCAAACAACTTCCATTCCAACGTGCTTGATCGTGTGAATTTTTTTTTAGTAGTACAATTAAGGATTTCATTCAAGGTATTGATTGTGTGATTTTTTTTTATTTTTTATTTTTGTATTTTGTCTAAAAATCAATTTATTGGTTGACTTTCCTTTTATGTGCAGTTAAAAATACTTACTGACTGCTATGTTTTTATGCCTTTTCCCATATGCATTGCTTTTGCAGGTCTGTGGGCTGTTAGCCTTACAGTTGATGACTATCAAGGTTGGTGAAGACGACTTCTATTTCTTACAAAATTAAAAACTTTCCTTTTTATTTTATGTAGCATTTTCCAAGGATTTTTCATCTGCACAATTTTATTAATTGGGAATATAATTTTTATTTTGTTTTTCCATTTGTGTTTTTCAGTGGATGTTTTTTTAGCTTTTGAGAGTTTGGAAGCCAAGATTGGTCGAGATATGAACCATTGTCCTGTCCAATTTTAATGATCTTTGCTAGGTCTTCTTGACCGTGGTTAGAGAAGATCTGGTTCCTTCCTTTACAAACCTGAGATGGAAAGGACATGCTGTCCTTCTTATACAATACGTCTGAAAGTTGATGATTTTGTTCCTTCTAAAGAGCAACATCGAGTGACTAGAAGAACGCAACGGTATACTTTGATTTCCTTATATTGTCTTGTTGTTAGTTTCATGCCATTGCATTTTTAACATGCTTTTGCTACAGCCTCTGAGAAAATACAGTTGTGGGTAGCCTACTTAAGAAAGCTTGAGTTACTTTAGCGATCAGCAAGCTAGGATTAGCTAGGATTTCCCGTAAGGCACATGTTAGTCTTCATCAGATGTTCCAACTTATAAATCTGCATCAATAAATGATCCCATCCTGTGACAACTTTTGATCCACTGCATTTGTTGAAGTTTGTCCAGTTCATAGATTTTGAGATTGCTTGAGCTTGCTCGGAGCTTGGGGAATAGTCAATTGCACAGCATCTACCATCACTATTAGCAATTAAATAATTTGATGTTGTGTTGTGTAATCATTTGACTTAGTAAATCACTGTTTCTTCTGAGTATGATTCCCTTACTGAGCGCTGATGACTGTTTATGTCTAGGTTTTTAAATGGCTCCCTCGATTGTAGAAGCTCGTCAAAATCAAAGGAAGATAAAAACACTTATGCAGAAACATGCAGCCCCACGAGATGCTGAGTTCTAAGCTCAACACAGGGAGAACTACTGACAATGAAAAGAAGAATGGGATGGGAAACATTATGCTTAACTTATCAGATGGAATTAATAATGTGGTGCAGACTTCTGCCGATAACGGAGAATTTCCTAATGGGATTCAATTGCCAATCACTTCTGTTAAAAAGGCCTCACGAGCCAAAAGAAAGCTATCAGTTCATGGATTGGAAGATCTCATATATACCAGCAATATTGCATTCCAAATAGCAGCTGCTATGAAACGGAACTTATCAGATAAGAAGGAAGACCACCAATCAAGTGAATCAGGACAGGTTATAGATGAAAATGCTGTCTCTCAAAACAATTGCAGAGAAGCTAGCAAGTTCTGTAAGTCAACTGACAGAAACCTTTGGTCTTTTAGTCAGGGCTTGCAATGGTCACATAAATTTTTATTCCACCACAAAGCAAGCTTCCTTGGATGGAAGCACTGAGATCACTTCTAGTTCTGAAGGATCTTCTGCGGGCTGTGAAAATAATGCACGTTGCTTTAAGAATAGCTCTGAATGTCACCCAACAAAGAAAATAAGGCTCGAGGTCCATTTGAAAAGGTCCAGTTTTGATCCAGAAGAGTATGCTCTGTGTACATAATGATACACCAGACGACATCACAGAAAGCTCGTATAGAAGGTTTCTAGTTGACACTCCCTTAATTTTTGTTCTGCCAACAAATGATGGTTCAGTTCCTCCCTTTGGCTTTGGCTCTTTTCATCAGCAATATGTGACTAACGGACAGCTTGTTGCAGTTGGGGTTATAGATATTCTGCCAAGACGCTTGTCAAGCAAATACTTATTCTGGGATCCAAACTTTGCTTTCCTATCCCTGGGCAAGTATTCATCCGTACAAGTAATTAATTGGGTGAAGGAAAATAAAATTCTCTGCCATAGTCTACGGTATCACTATCTTGGCTATTACATTCATTCTTGCAATAAGATGAGATATAAAGCAGCATATCATCCTTCTGAGCTTCTCTGTCCACTTCGCTACGAGTAAGTTTTCTTTTTGAACGTAGCAACTGACTCTGCAGAGGGGCCTGAAATACCCTTCCCAAGGATTCCCATCCAGTATCATTAGCCAAGCTGGTTTATGAAGCATATTTGCACATAATTTGGTGGATGCCACACTCCATAGTTCTCTTTTCCTCTAAATTCTGCTTAAATTAACCTTGCTCTTCTTAAAAAGGAAACAAGTTGAAATTTGAAAATATGATTTTTCTTTTTTTACTTTCCTACTTTTATTATTTCTCCCCATCAAATAATAATAATAAGGTACTTATATCAATTGCCTAAATCAGATTATACCCTTTTTCCTTAGTTTGTTTAGTTGACTGCAATATATTCTCTCAAAAGAAACAAGGAGATATAATTATTTAGGAATCCCATGACTGGGTTAACGTTGCATTTTGTATATGTTCATCCGTATTCTTTTTAATTTGGTGTGATTCGAACCTTTGACTTAAAATGAGAGAAGAGTGAGTTTTATCACCAAATCACTCGGTGAATCACTCCATCTATGTATTTCAGTTACTTAATTTTGTGCATTAATTATGCACTCAAGCTTCATGCTGTGGCTGATGGTTTGAAATGTGATATCAGGTGGGTTCCTTTCGACATCGCAAAGCCCTTGCTTGATAGAATGCGATACGCTGTCTTATCAGATTATGGAACATTCCAAGGAGGGGACTCCTTTCCACCTAATGTTTCCGAACATGACATGATGCAGCAACACGATGACATGGGCCAAGGAGACTGCAATGATGTTTTCATGTGTGAAGATGAAGGAGATGATGAGGTCGAATATGAAAGCTCTGACGATGAATCAGGTGGAGAAACCAGTAGTTCTGCTTCTTCTCGTATTGAAAGTGAAGATATCAATAATATTGTGATTGGGCTGAAGGGGATTTGTTTGAGATACAAGGTATGCTCCCACCTTTGTGATTAAACACTGGACCGTCATCTTATTTTTTATCATGGGAGTTGGCATTGAATATATCAAATGGTTTTCAAATAGACTCATAAATTTAAGGAAAAATGTTCGTAAAAACCTTATAGGTTAAACTTTAAGTGATCATTAATCATTTAAAATAAAAATGGGTTTTTTTTTTGTCCCGTTGATCATAGATGTTGATCATAGAAGGATAAAAGGTCTAATATAAGTGAAATCTATAATAAAATATTATTATTTTACACATGATTAAAATATTATTATTTATAAGAAAATAAAACTGGAGAATAAATTAAAAGTGAATAAGACTTAGAGATAATTACATACTATAATGTTAAGGTTGTTGTTTAATGTCAAAAATAATGATTAATATCCTTAAGTTATGTGCACGTATATAAGTTTAATTAAAAAATGTTTAAAAATTAAAATTATCATTTCTCAATTCTTGTCAAATAAACAATACTATAAAAGAAAATTCAAATAACTAAATGATACAAATGATGTAAACTAAGGGATTATGACGTTTCGTTACCCAATATATAAAGAGCAACACTATTGTTTTTGGAATTATATTAATTAGTTTGTGTGTTTAATTGTAAAGGAATTGCAGCGTGCATTCGGTCCGTCGGAAAGGAGTTACATAAAGAACCAAGTGCGGAGATACCTGAGATTTGTAGGTGCAGAGATATCTAAACGAAGGTGAATTGAATTTTTACACAACTTTTGGAATTAATCCACATATGACAAATGCTAAAAGAATCATGGGTATTACAAATAGAATTTTGGTAAAAGAAATTTAAGACTTTTTAAAAATACCATAAAAAAAATGTATTAACGATAAAATTATGCTTTTTATCAATTTTTAAAATTCACCATAAATAACCCACCACCCGTATAATAAATATCGTGATTTTAGCTTAACAGGGTGGTAAGAATCCTAACTTCTATGCTATGTTATATAAATATCATGCTTTTTGCATAATAGGGTGTTAGGATTGTTGCTTAATATCAGAGTTTGATTCCTGGGAATATTTTTTTGTTTAAAAAAAAAAGAAAATTAAATATAACAGGTTGCCGAGATTATACTCTGATTTAATTAAAATTAATTTGAAAATTACCAGCCATTGTGTAACAGGAGTTACTATTCGAGTTGGTGGGACTCTATGTAAATTCTAGCTCATCTCATTACCAGCCAGCCATTGTGTAACAGGTTGCCGAGATTATACTCTGATTTAATTAAAATTAATTTGAACGCAACCCCATCCTTATAAAAGCTATTAGTTGTATTCAATTACTATTTTTTTAAAAATTTATAGGATATTTAAAATATAAATGATTTTTAAAAACTTCACTTAAATATAAACTTTTAAATATTTTTCTTATGTATAAATAAAATCTACCACAAGTAACATCTTATCGCATGATTTATGCAGATTTTTTTAACTCTTTTTATTTTTTCCTTTTTATTTCATTATTTTCTCTCTCTCTTTTCCTTTTTTTCTTACTCTTACTCTCTTTTTTATATATATATTTTTTTATTTTGCTGAGTTTAACCGCTAACCTAAAATTGGGTTTTTTTATTAGTATTATGTAAAATTATCAAGAAGTCAAATATTCATAAAACATAAATTGATTTACAATTAACTTAAGTTTTTTTTATAATAATTCTCATATATTAGCTTCAAAGGATTAATTTTCTTGATGTAATTTTATTTTAATAAATATTAGGAATCAAGAATCTCACAATAATAATTTTTATTATAAGTTAAGTTTGTCACATGTACATTTTTAATTAATGCAAGCACATTTTTGTTTTTGTTAAAAGTCTAGATATTTTCACATATTAAATAATAATAATATAAATTTTATTAAATTTTTAAATAAAATATATAATAATATATTGAATGTATTTTTATAATTGTAAAGTGTTTATTAAGAAATTATAAAATAATTAAGAGTATGTTGAAAAAATGTAAGTATAGTAAATTTTATAAAATTCTATAAAATTGTATAAAAATTTATGAAAAAATTCATAAAAATTTATTCAAATTTATAGAGTTTTTAAAAAGATTTGAAACCGTAAAATTAGTGTAACTTTTAAAAAGTATAAAAACTTTTGACATAAGTAAAATAAGTATATTAATAATAATAAAGCTTTATAAAAGTACAAAATATCTTAAAATAGTATTTTTTTTTAATATTTATTGGTCACATGATATGTTTTAATAGGGTTATTTTTAAAAATTGCATTTTTTGATGTGTTATTTTCCCTCCAAAACCTCTCATCTTTCTTTTTAACCCACCATCTTACCCTCTTCATTTATTTTCATTTCCACCATTTCTTTTAATCTTCAAATTTTTTGCTCATTTTTTTTCTTAAATTGTCTTTCTTTCATATCCCTTATTGCGTTTTTGTTTCTTCTCCTTATCCATCTTTTTCTTCTTCTCCTCCATTTTTTTGAGCTTTGACTTCAAAATCTAAATTTGATTTTACTTCTTCTCTCTTCTATTTGCTTTGTCTCGTAATACTATCTTTTTTTCATTTATTTATTTTTAATAATTTTATTCAGACAAAAATAAGATAGTTAACTTTTTTATATTTCAAAAATATTCTTACACATTTTAAGTATAGAAATTTTGTGGTATTTAATATTTATATAAGATTTTAATAAAATTGATGTATTCTATTTGTTTATGTAAATAATTTTATATTAAATTATACCTTTTTGAAATATACAATATCTATATAGCTATTGTTTTCTTTTTAATTAAAATCTGTAATTTTTTAAAATTTTAAAATATATTTAAATAGACCCTCATTAAATTTTGATGGTATTAATTGTGTGAATATCTCTCCTTCTTTTCTCTGTTAAATAATTACTTTCATTATATTATGAAGTTATCCTTTTATTATCGACGAAAATACCAGAACATAAAACAATAAGAGAATCATTATAGCTAGTAAAATAACTGTCCTATAAAGTTCGTGCTGACAGATTGTGTTAGAGATTGTCACACGTACCCAAAAAAAAGTGTGATTTATGGATTTTTAGATGTTTTATAATATAATTAACAATGAAACTAAATAAGATATTGTATAGTTGTAATATATATATATATATTACTAGTAAAATATAAATATATATTTTTTCAAATTAGTTTGATAGGGATTTTTTTTAATAGATGATAAACTAAAATTCATCGATTCATTAAAATGAGTATTACAGGGAATAGACTTAAAGTTTATTTTACACGCACAATCGACGTGGGATTAAATTTATTTAGAAAATAAATATCTATCAGTGTAATAATATACACACAATACTACTTAAAACGATAAAATATATTTTTTGTTTTGTTTGAGATGAATAAACCTATCAAAATTCGTTCAAAAAGAATCAAATATACTTAAAGTTTATTTTTAACACATACAATTGATGCGAGAAGAATCACATTTTGAAGGTAAATATCTACATCAACAATATACACGCTTGGACTTCCAAAAGCTAATTATATTTTAAATTTAATCATTAATAATAAAGTTTTTAATTAATATTATATATATATATAAACAAAATAATCGGATCAAATGTGCTACGGACACTATCAAATCAGGCACGATACGTTTGTTATAGTTTATCGGTCACAAGAAGAGACCCAATGCGGTCTGTTTATGTGTCGTTATAAGAGTTTAGATACGATTTATCAGTACGATACATTAATTAAAGGACCATAATTGAAGTTACACAACTTAATAATTAATAGATTGTGGAGTGTATTGCCTAATTTGACATCCTAGCTATTTGAATTGTGAATATGAGAGGCAACTAGCAAAGCACTTCTAGTTTCCTAGTAAGTTTTCCGGTGATTAAATAAAAACAAAATAATGATATTTAAAAAATAGGGGGTTGACTGTTGATTTACCTGGGTCTAATTCTATCCCTGAAAACGCGCTTGTAAGGGTGAGGACTGTCCAGGCTTATTAACCAGCTTTTATGTTGGTCCTTGGTCGATGTAGGACTCCTCAACACTCCTCCTCACATCGACTGTGTTGACGGACGATGATGGTCTTATGGTTGTCACGGGTGTAAGTGCAGGGTAGCTCTCCTCCACCGCCAAGGGTCTTGCTCTGATACCATGTTGATTTACCTGGACCTAATTCTACCCCTGAAAACGCGCTTGCAAGAGTGAGGACTGCCCAGGCTTATAAACCAGCTCTTATGTTGGTCCTTGGTCGATGTGGGACTCCTCAACACTCCCCCTCACATCGACTGTGTCGACGGACGGTGGTGGTCTTATGGTTGCCACGAGTGTAAGTGCAGGGTAGCTCTCCTCCACCACCAAAACATGTATGGTATCTTATGAACTGGTTTTATATATGTGGGAGTAGTAAAATACTCTTAGTCCGGCCAGTTAG
This sequence comes from Hippophae gyantsensis, assembly GCA_030763125.1. Classification (NCBI taxonomy): domain Eukaryota; kingdom Viridiplantae; phylum Streptophyta; class Magnoliopsida; order Rosales; family Elaeagnaceae; genus Hippophae; species Hippophae gyantsensis. The sequence goes on from CM061033.1 coordinate 53,751,608, forward strand.
TTCAATGAAAAATAATATGATGCTTTTGTTTTATCATCTTCATTTAAGGAATTACCCTATAGTTAGTCACCATGACATGGTCCTTATCACATTCATTTTGTTTGATATGTTGCACTTTTTCATCAAATTGTACTTCTTTTTCGTTTTCCAAATTTTCATAATTTACATTTTTTTTAGCAGTTTATCTTTTACTGTTTCCTTATTTTGTTTTAAAATTTACATCTTGATCCACAACTCTTTGTATTTCTTAAAAGTACTTTCAATATTTATATATTTATTTGTTTGCAAAACTAAAACATTTTTTTTTTGTATTTTGTTAAAGTTTAACGAAAAGCAGCTAGAAAGGATTTTAAGCTGGTTGGCCTTTTCTTTTCATCCATTTGGAGGGAAGCTTGGAGTTATGAGTGTCCCATTATGATATTGTACGTGTGGCATTCATTTGTGTGGTATATTGACCTCCTTTATCTTTTTTATGGTGTGTTTAGTAACTTATAAAATTTCATTTTTTTGAGTTTTTCATTATTTTCATCTTTTATCAATTTTTTAATATTTTTTTTATTTTATTTCAATATTGGTTTACCTAAAAAGGTATTATTATTTGTTCTTTATATTTTTAGGAAACCAATGGAAAATATAAATGATTTTTTTCATCTTTATTTAAGGCATCCTAAAGTTAGTTACTTCCATTTTTTCCATTAAACTATACTACCTCCTGCTTTGTTTTCCACATTTTCACGATTTTACAAGAATAATTTTTGTTCTATTATTTACTCTTTCATTATCTTATATTTGTTTTAACACTATATTCTCTTTCGAAACCAATGCAAAATATAAATGCTTTTGTTTTTCATCTTTATTTGAAGTATCCTATAGTTAATTACCATGACATGGCCTTTTTGAAATTTATTTAGTTTGATGTATTGCAATTTTTCATTAAATTGTAATCCTTTTTTTCGTTTTTCAAATTTTCATAATATTACAAGATTTTTTTTTTTTTTTGCAGTTTATCTTTTACTCTTTCATTATTTTGTTTTAAAATTTACATCTTGATTCACCGATGTAGTGTTTCTTAATAATACTTTCAATATTTCTGTATTTATCCGGTTGCAAAACTAAAACATTATTTTTAAGTAGATATTTGTTAAAATTTATTGAAAAGTAGAAAGGAGTTTGAGTTGGTTTTCTTTTCATTCATTTGCCGGGGAGCTTAGAATTGGTTTTTGTCTTACCGTGACATTGTTTGTGTGGCATTCATTTCTGAGCTATACTATACTATACTATACTATACTTTCTTTTTCTTTTTGCTTTTTTGCTTTTTGTGTATTTTTTCGTTAATGATTAATAAAAAGGAAGAAGGATTTTGAGTTGGATGGGCTTTTATTTTCACCAATTTGCAAGGAAGTTTAGAGTAGTTAGTGATATTTGAAAATAAAAAATATATTATTATAATAAAAAAATTTAAATAAATCTTGATAATTTATTTATTTAAAGAGTTTATATTTTTAAAATAATAGATATTAAAATCATAAACAATCTTTTAATATTAGTAAAAAAAAATCCTACAATAACCTTTCCCTTTATTTGTCGTTGGTTGAAATATCAATTCCGATAATTCCACCTTGGGATAGATAGGATAAAGGTAAAATGACAAAATAAGGCCCGAAACAAAAGGTCAAATCATTCACAGAAGACGATAAAGTGGTAATTGATATATAGGCATGTGAAAGTAGTAGCTCTGCTTCTGTTGTCTGTAGTACCTCATCAATCAATTTTTGGAGTCAGTGTCAGAGTGACACATTGTCCCAAATTGTATTATTACTATTATTCATATTAATACTAGTACCACACGTGCAGTTCCCGACGAACCCATTCGTGTGACTGTAAACTCTGAAGTCAATCAAGTTGATTTTAATAATATTTCATGCACATTGGGAACTGTAATACCTTGTAATTATTATTTAAGAATTGTGATTTATTATAAAATTGGTCATAAATCACTAACGATGTGGAGGTATTATTTATTGTCTATGAAAATTTTAATTTTAAATTATATTAATTTAAAATATCACATCTCATACCTTAAAAATAATAATAGTTTTTTAAGAAAATAATTGTTATTAGTCATGTTTTTATTGTTTTAAATTGATAAAAATATTATTTTATATTTAATCAATGGTAATTATATTAATTTTAAGAAATTTTTTTTAATTTTAAAAATTAAAATTAATGTAATTTAAAAAGGAGTACAATATCTTCACCCGATACTAATTCAAAATCAACTAAATATTTAAGAAATTATGTGGTCATTGTCGTAGCTTCTTTATTGTTTTCACGGTGTATATATTACTTGGTTTAAAAATTATAGAAAATATTTATAATAAATTTTGATTAACATAAAACAAATATATTAAAGATAAATGATATTTTTAATAATTTTTAAATTTAATAACAAATATATGGTAGGAATAATAAATAAGATGTAACATTATCTTCGCCTTTTAAGAAATTATAAAAAATTAAAATTTATAACAATAAAATTATAATAATATTAAATGAATATAAATAGTTGTAATTCAATTAAATCAATCTAATAATAATTAATAATATTTAACATTAAACGGATCTAAATAATAATAATTTAATTTAAATGATGTTAAAATAAAATAATGTACTATAATTTTAATAGTAAGAATATATGAATTATACATAAGAGATCTTATTTTTATGATTACATGTTTTAATGTTTTTTTAATACTTTACCTTAATTTAACGTTGTAATTTTTATAAAAATGTTGTTGTGATATTAAGAAAATTTGTTCTTAAAAATGATTACTATTTATTTTTCATGACGATATGAATTATATTTTTTTTTATCCAATATTGAATCTTTGTATTTTTTTATAAAAAATAAGGGTAATAATATTATCATAATATAAATTATTATTGTTATAAAAATATTTTATTAATTAAAATTTTATCCAATAATAATAACACTAAATTATATTTTATATTAAAAATAAAATTATTATTCTAAAAATATCTTACAAATTTAAACATATAACCATCAAATAACAAAATTTTATCCGATTTTTCAATCATCCGTGAAAACATAACTTACATATCATCCATATATAATATTTATGTTATGATATTTCCAATATATATGTGTATATATATGCACCAAGAGTTGCAGTTTTGGATTTGAATCAAAATTAAAGCTAATTTAATATTTTTGAAAATTGGAACCAAAAAATTTGGTTGGGTGGGTGGATAGATTTTTTTAAATTTGTTATGTTTTATTTTTTCCTTAGATTGTGTTCTATAATGTTTTCGTGTAATAAAATTTCATATAGTGTTTTCTTGCACTAAATTTGATTGGGCAAGCTTTCATCTCTACATTTTGTAACAACTACCTGATATCATAAATAAATGATATTATTTAAACACTATAATTCTAATTTATTAAAGTATCTTGAGTATTAAATAAATATATTAATTTGAATATATTTATATAATATTTATAAATTATGTATAAGAAAAAAAATTGGGATTCTAGAGGACTAAAAAATAATATGCTGATTTTTAAATTTTTGAAGGAGATAAGAAATAATTTTTTAAAAAATATAAATTAAGATACATATTATATATATTATTAGTTATACAGTTTGGTTTTGATTAATTTTTAGCATTAAAAAAATCAATTAATATTTTATAAGAGAATAAATAATATTTTAAGATTAATAAAATTGATGGATAAGTTCAGATTGTTATCTCTAAATATGAAAATTAAGTTGAGTCTAAAATGTAAAGTGTGTCGTTCTATTTTATCTCAACTTTTGTTCAATAAATTCATAGTTTAAAGTTGATATATTTTATTTTAATGTTTTCTCTTCTAATATAAATTATAGGTTTAATGTAGCTCACTTAAAATATAATTTATTATCATTATTTTATATTAAATTTACATATAATAAATAATTATTTTTGTATTTTATTTATCATTTAAACTCATTTAAAATAAATAAAATATCTCAATTTGTAAAATCATATTATCATTAAATCTAGTTTTATATTTTATAAATTTAAATAGTTGGTTTGAATTTTAAAAATGTAAAAACTTATTAATTTTGAGTAGGTAAGATTTTAAAGTTTATAAAACGACAGTTAATTAAAGAAACCTATATATTGTTAATTAATTCACGTCTATTTTTTAATTTTATATATTTATAATAAATATATCATTTATAATAATCTCATTTAAATTAAACTTTTATGTCAATTAAGAATTTTAATAAACATATTATTGTTTTTTAATGTTATTTTTAATTATTTTTTATTATAATTAATAAAGTATATAAATTGTTTTTTGTTATTAAATTCTTAATAATTTATTCATTGTGCATAATTTTTGTTTAAATGTTAAGATAATTTTTAAATATTAAATTATTGATTAAATAATAAATTTTATTTATCAATTTAACGTAAAATTAAATTAACTTAATTTAATTTAAAAATAAATAGATATAAAATATAAATCAAAACCAACTTAAATAAATTGATATAATATTATCTAAACGAGATAATATAAGTATTTTTTAACTTTTTAATTTAATAAATTGATAATTCTTACATGTCAAGTCGATTATCATTTTAACCAAATATCTATTTGAACCGAATCATGCATACCCTTATTTTCACCATTATTCTTTCACAAATGATTGTAATTACAAATGTTAAAGCAGTCATTCTCACCATAGAAAAATTATCATCCAGCTGTAGTTAATGACATTAATCACCACCAAATAATAATATAACAAATAATTTTCACACAAGGACGGTCACATTTAATTTTTAAAAAATAGACCATCATCAAAAATCGATTAATGGAAACAACGGTGGCTGTTGTGGTTTAATTTTCTATGACAGTCGTTGTCCTAATAATCGTCCTAAATTAGTTGAAATCTTATCCAAAAGGTAATTCTATTGTAATAACAGCTCATAGCTTATTTTTCTCTCAGCTTGCAAACCTTTCCTAATTAAATCTTTGAATTAGCTCTCCACACAAATTCCATCTTCCAACGGGACGGGGACGGGACGGGAACGGGGACATGGACCCATTCTCATTTTCCGAATTTGTGTCCAATTTTCATCTAAAATACTTGCGAAAACATATTGTAAATTCCTAGTGGAGAACGGGATTTCAAAATGAAAATGAGGATTATTTTAAATATTATTTGTGATTTTTTTTTAATTTTATTATAAAAGTAAAATTATAAATAAAAATATAAATTAATAAATATTTTTTAATAGGGAAGTTGAAAAAATTTTAGAGCCTACAGATAATAAAAAAATAAAAATATATAAAAATAAAAATATAATATTTTTATATTAAATAATATTGGTAGAATCTTATATCAAATTATATTAAAATAATAAAAATAAATTATAAAATAGTTATTAGATTTTATATTTTTAAATTTTAAATAAATAATTTAAATAATTTTTATATAAAAGAAAAATTATTAAATGTTTTAAAAGAATGATAACATAACTTAAACATAAAATATAATAAATAATTTGAGTTTAAATATAACTAAATCTATTAAAAAATTTAAGGTATATCGTTTTATATTATAAAATTCAAATCTTTATTTACTAATTCTACGTTTTATTGTCCCCGTCATTGTCTTCAGTTGGATAACACCTTCGGTATTTGCCTCAACAACCCTACTCCAGCTTCGAGCTTTTTTCTCCACAGTTTGTCGCTTGCCCAACCATTATCGGTTATGCTGCCACAGGTGACCTCCTTCTCGCGCCCATTTCACTAGACGTTAGCTTCGAGTTTTCAAACCAAATTCACAACAGATTTTGAAATTCCTAAGTTTTCTTACCTTGAATTTGGAAGTCTTGTATTGTAGTCTGAATATAATCTGTCCCAAGCCTAGCTTATCTGTAATATTTGGATCATGCATTCTCACTTAGAAGGAAGTCGTAAGTAGTTATCAAACCTGTTAATATCTAAAGATCATTTCACTTATTTGTCTTACATGCATTTACTGACCTGTTAATCGTACTCCCACTATTCGGTAATAAAGATATTTCATATTTTTCTTTGTCTTTAACACGTAAAGCATACTAGATCTTGAATGTTTGCACCTCTTTTATTTGACCATTATGATAGTTCTGGTTATTGCCTTTGTTTTTTGTGATTGATTAGTTTATTAGTTTTTCTTGTTTAATCTTTTTTTCATGATAAGAAGGAATTAATACTTCAGTTGCCTCAAAGTATAGAACAATCTGAAATATACATGGAGTTCTCAAAAACGTACCTGAAATATCATTTGGAAAGTGAGTTAATTAATATTTTTAGAGGTTTAAAATATCGTTATCAATTAAGATATGGAGATATATTTTTTACTAAAATATTAAAGATTTTATCGTTCACTATGATAACTACTATTAAAAAAAATTATGAAAACTACTTTAAATTTGAAAGAAACCTTTCAATAAGAATATAAATAATAAACAAGATAACTGTAGAGTTTATTATATAACTTTTATCATTACGCATATGATTTAATCTATGGTATTCACTCTGTGTCCATTTTTGGTTGTAAAAAGAATAATAAAAATTCAATTCAATTAAAATAATATTATTTTTATATTATTTATTTTAACAGTGCAGTGCAATTAAAGTAACGATAAATATATAAAATTAAAAAATAAGTTTTTAAATAAAATAAAATAAAAAAATTATATAAATATGTGAACTTTTCAACATATTTTTGAAGGATACGAGTGGGAAATATATATCCTTATAATTATTATTAAAATACTTTATATTTTATTCTTAAATTAAATTCAAATCAAATACAATCAGATTTAATCTATATGTTAAAAAAATTACTTTATTTTAAATTAAATAATAATTGACAGTAATTATTTCTTGAAAGATACGAAGATATTATCGTTATAAAGATGGATATGATATACCAATTTGCTTACTTGCATAATGAGTACAACCCGACAAATAATGGGTGAATTATTTGCTAACATCCATCAGACCACGTTTACTACTTTATTATTTCAGCTATATGCCTAGCCGTGACCCATCAATAAATAAAGTGTAAATTAATGGTTGCAACTATCTTATAAAAAGGGCTTAAGTGATTACAAAAAATAATTATATTGTTTTTATAAAAATGGACATGAAAGGATAAAAAGAATATAAAAATGTAAAATATAATATTATTATTTAGTTAAAATTAGAAATAGAATTACAATTAAAAAATGTTATTAAATATATTTTGGTAGTTACGAAAGGAAGAAGAGTATGACAAATAAAGTAATATTTTCATCTTTAAAAAAAAATCATGTGATTGTTATTCAATAAATAGTTAAAATATTATTTTTTATTATTTTTAGTTTTTTTTTAAGTAACATGACAAAGAAAAAAAACGATATTTTTAATTTTCGGAACTAAACAGCCAAAATAATACTAGGCTCTTCGCCATAAATAAAATCCCGTTAGTTCATGACTACGTTGTTGCTAACTTTGCTAATTCAAGTTGGTACGGGTCCGTAATATTATTACATTACAATCCTATCCACAATTATTTATTTGCCTTATATGGTCGACAAAAGGAATATTTTTTATTTTATTTTTAATATTATACAGGTGGGTTCAATCAGATCCGTTATTTACATAAACAAAATTATTATATTTGTTTAAACGCTTGACGTGGAACATTGATTGGATTACTGAGGCATATTTACAAACACATTACGTGCACTGTGCACGTATATTTGCCGACAATATTCTTTTTGAGCTTCCGGTACATTATTGCGATTTGAGACTTCAGAGGCCAAACTGACATGAGATTGTTGATGTTATTTGAAATCTTACGGTGCAATTATTAATGCTCAAAACTAATTCAATTTGAATTTTGCATTAATTTAAATATCAGTAAGTAGTTGTATCATTAATTTAACGTACCATCAATTAATTTTAAACTTAATTTAATATTGATGTGTAAATAAATCACTTAATACTTATAATAATTTAATACATATGATATTAATTTATACAAATATAAAAATAAATTAAGTCATATATCATATATGCAGCACAAGTAGTAAATTTTTTCTTCATTACTCATTAGCTACTTGATATCTCTATTTATATTGTACTATTCTATTTGAAAGTAAGATAATTTTAATAAAATTTATATTTTGATGACTCAATATATTTTATGTTTGAAATTCATGAAAACTTTCAACATAATTATCATATCTAAAGAAGAAAACTTGTAAAAATAAAACAAAATATATATAATCAAAATTATCATCCTAAATCAAAATATTGAAGAAAAATGCACTTATATAATTTTATATGAATTAAAATAAATCACAAGCATTCGTTATAATTATTAACTTTATTTACGGGTTAAATTTAAATAGGAATTATTTAATTAGAGATAAAGATGAGATAACAAAATTAAATAATAAAAATGAGGAAAATAGATTTATATTGTATTATAAAATGCAGGGATGGAATCACATTCTCACCTATTCTCCAAACTATATAAATTATTTTAATAAATAAATATTTTTTATTTAATATAAAAATATTATATAATTATTATTATATTTTTTCTGATTGAAATAAATATTATTCTTTTCATACTTAAAATGAAATATTTATTATTAACTTAGTTTTTAATATATTTTTTATAATATAAATAAAAAATATATAAAAATAGTATTTATAATGAACAACATATGCAGTGATTTAATTATTAATATCATCTTGTAATTTTTTAATTAATTTATATTTGATGTAAATTTAATATGTAATTTAAAATAAAAAATTATAATTCTTATTACTCGATTACTAATTGAATCGAATGATTTGATGGATAAAAATTCTAACACACCATATATGATTTATCTTAAAAATCATTACGCTAAATAAAATTTACCAAAGTTGAATTTCAAAAAGCACGTAATCTTAACAGATATGGAATTTCATATATTCGACTGTAGATGGGGAACCAAAAAATTCATTTCAATTAAATTAAACCGAAGTTCATTTTTATTAAGTAATAGTATTTTTATTTTTTTATTTGACGTAAACGTATTGAAAAAATAGTATTATATATATTAAGTTATTGTAAATTATTAATGAAATGTAAAATTAATGATATAAGATAATCTAATAATTGTGTGATATTGATGAATTTAAGCTGCAAAAAATATTTTTTATTATAAAAAAAAACAAAATATCTTAGCAAGTTGCAGTTTTTTGGTAAATATGGGCAATTTCAACTAGGAGTGTCAATGGTCCGGTTCGGACCGGTTTTGTCTAAAAAAAAATTAACCGGATTAGACTCTTCATATTATTCGGATCGTACCGGACCGGACTGTTTGACTTATAAAACGGTTTGGTCCGATTTAGTTTCCAGTTTGGTTCGATTTTTTTATAATTTAATAAAAAATAATATGAAAATTTTAATATATTATTAAACCAATCCGGTCTGATTCGAACGGTTTAAAATTAATATAAATCGGATCAGACCGTTTGATTAGTAAAACCGTTCGATTTGGTCTAATCCGATCTGATTTATGAACATCCCTAATTTCAACAAACTGATAACGAAGCACGTAAAACGATTTCTATATGGGATCTTAAATAGGTTAATTTGGCATAATTAAAATCATACCTCAGTACACTAGCAAAAAGAGTATATATATAAATCTTACTATATTGTAATAATCCCATCTGGATTGTCATGATATAAACTACTCGACTACTAGTCTCGTTAATTTCCTCTTAAGAAAGAACATTATAATGATTAATAAGTACACGTAGGCTTTGTAATTTTATAAAAAATCTAATAACATGACAAAGTATTATTATCAAATATATATTAACTCATCGTTTAATTATTAATAATTTATTATGTCAACCATTATAAGAAATACGTAATATACATACATGTTAGATGGTAATATTATCGTAATATAAATTGTTTATATTATAATTCTAATTGTTAATAATAAATTTAATTATAAAAATTAGATAATAAAATTACTATTAAAACAAATTAACAACTATTTGCTTGGTTTTAATGAATAAATAATGCAAAAAATTATTATTTATGTCGATTATTTATTAAAAATACCGCAAACAAAAAGAATTAAAAAAATATTTTTTTGCTTTTTTTGAAAAAACGAACCCATGATGTAATAAATTTTGGAAAAAATTCATGCAAAAAATGTTTTATAAGTTATTAAAACTGCTTATTTTTTCAGCCACCACTCACATATCTAATTTCTCTCTCCCAATCCAACCTGTTCGAGTCGTGCCCTCTGCCATCTCCACTGGCACCCAACCCATTATTGCACGCCAGCCCCATTGATATCCGTTGTCCCGTCGCCAAACCAGTCGCTATTTATCATCCCGTCCCCAACTCCTTCGCCGTTCGGACAATTAACCCCCATTTCTTATACGTATTTTTTTTCTTCTATTTTCTATCACTTTTTCACTTACCAACGCTATTTTTATGCACAAATAAATATAGATTCCTATTATTTTCGTAATATTTTAAATTAATTTTGTTATAAATTTATTATTGTTTTTATAATTTATTTTATTATTTACAAAACATTAATATTAAATTCAAATAAGCTTATAAATTGTAACAAATAAACTTATAAATTATAAGATTTCGTAAAAAAATATTTTTTTATTAAATCAAAATTTATTCTTTTATTCGAAATTTTTATTAGTGTTTTTAATTTTAAATTAATATTAACATAAAATTTATGTCAAAAATTTTATGTATTGGTTATGATTACTTATATTTCAAAACTACAATTATATAATATTTATAAATATTTATTATTATTATAATAAATATATATAAGTTAGATATTTTAATGAGATAATAAATTATCTTATGTTTCTTTATCATATATATATATATATATAGAAATATAAATCGTGTTATTTCATCTCATGTCTCTAACATGATTATGGTGTAATATTATATCATTTTATCTAAATATTATTTCATCTTATTTAGATTATAGTCTTAATGAACCTAATTTTAAACATATGTTGTATTATTTTTATTATTAAACTTAAATTATAAATTATCATTTATAATTTTTTATATTTTTGTATTATTACCTGTTTTATTTAGACTTATTAGGATCAAATAAGATATCTCAATTAATATCATTTCATTATCAACTTATCTCATTAAAAATTAAGTTAAACAAGATAAAATAGATTTTAAAAATTAATATATTATTTGATTATATTTCGAAATTTACTATTTTATGTGTATATATTCATGTATGTATGATATAATAAAAAATTCATATTAAAATATCAACTATACTTATATAGGATGTACAAATTTTAGATGCAATAATATATCTAGGTTTTGTAAAGAGTACTTAAAAAAAATTAATTTTTTCAATAATATATTTGTAAAAATGTGAATGGTGAGGATGTGATTTGATGTTATTGCGTTAAATGTAATAATTTGTAATTTTTTCCTACAATTGCATAAATGATCATCTAATTTATAAAAGATATTTTAATAAGTTATGATAATTAGTTTTTTTTATATAAAATTAATGAAATTTGATAATAATAATAATGAAATATCACATAGATTAAAGAGACTAATAATATTTAAAGTTAACGTTAATTTACATGAAAAAATAGATGAAATAATCTATGGTGTGAAAGATGAGTTTGTTTACTATCCTAACTTATTTAACACAATATTTATAAGATATAAAGAAGTTACCTTATCTAAATTAAACAAAAAAAAACATTAAGTTTATCAATGTATCGATAAATATGTGTAATGTAAAGGCAAAACACGGAATAACTAATAAAGATGTGTAAGTTATCTATATTGATAAATATGTATAATTTGTATCCATTTTTTAAACTCATAATTTATGTCGGTTTTTTTTGTTCAAAACTAACGCATAATTTATTACGTCATAATTTGTATTAATTGGATAAAAGAAGAGTTTTAGTATAAAAAATACTTAAATATTAAGTTTTCGTGCAGTGAATATTATTAATTTTAAAACATGCATGATGGACATTCTTATCCAATATTTATGATGATAATAAACGTAATTAGGATGATAAAACATAACAATGAGAATCCGAATCCTATATTCCAAGATGCAAGACCAGTGGAATTAAACATGGTAATCACATAATTCTTTGAACTTTGCACAAAATATAATTCTGTCGAGATCACCAAAATCATGGGTTTCTGTCCATGAACAACTAAACAATCTACATTCCTCAATAAAAGTTTTTTAACATATCTATTTCAAATGAAGTATGGTTTTTTTAAACAATGATACAATTACTTTATAATACGTACATAACACATTTATTATCTAATTGCTCCAAATTACTTAAAGAAAGTCAAAAATACTACCATACTTTTACCACCAAGTCACATCATCACCTAAGTAATTGAGATGGGTTTAAGTTCTGTAAAGTTCTTCATGCAGTGTAAAAGTAGTAATAACTAATAATAGTACACAAAGGCAATATAACAGATTATGGGTATCATGTTCCATATAAAAAATTTTGTGGGTACTTATTGGAGATCAATTATTTTGTGGGAATGTCTATTGGAAAGCAATTCTTGATGACCCTAATGAGGACCATGTGGTTGAACATGCCATTATCACCTTATATACATTTTTTTTCCTTTCTTCTTTTTCTTTCTAATATTATTTACATAATAAAGCTTTTTAATTTCTTTTTCTTCTTTGTTCGCAAGTTATATCTACATTTTAGAAACTTCATTGGTGGGGACTACCCTACCAGCTCTGTTCGGAGATTACAGATAAACTTTTTTTTCCATGCTTGGTGGAAATAAACATTTATGTATTAAGATAAAGTTAGCATTTTTTTAATTTGTTTCTCTTTCAATAAACATAATCTTAATTTTTTTATTAAATTTTTATGAATATTTTTGTCTAATTTATAATGTATGACACATGTGATCAACTTTGATAAAAAATTAGAAAATATTATTTAAAATAGTTAAAAGATGTATTAATACTTGAATTGAAATGTTAAAATAAAACTTTTTAATGACATGAAACATAAAATAAAAATATTAATACGTGTATTAACTATAATATTTTTAAGGTATCTATCCACTTATCAGATGCATGTTTACTAAAACATACACGGTATCATTTAATAAAATAATAAATGATAAATGATAATAGTATAAAAATTTGCACATACTTTTACAAATATATTATTTATATCATAATAAATTATATAATTATCTTAAAAAATAATGAATTTATTTATTTTTCTTGGTGATAGTGTGATATTGAATCATATAAGTGATATACTTACATAAATGTATGTAAACGTGTAACGTATGTAAAGATTTTTTTTTAATAGGTAGAAAAATAACTATTTTATCATTATTAGTTTTTTATAATAGAAAAAAATTAAACTAATGTGTAACATGTAAAGATTTTTTTTAATAGGTAGGAAAATAACTATTTTATCATTATTAGTTTTTTATAATAGAAAAAAAATTAAACTAACGTGTAACTTGTAAAGAAATATAAGATTAATAGAATATTACCATAAAATAATGAGATTAATACGTATATTTTTAGTAAAGGAATTTTGGATCATTAAAAAAAAATAGATGGATGATAACACAAATTAATTAGTTACTTAAATAATGACAATTTAGTTTCAAATATATATATATATATATATATATAACGTAATTATACTGTACTTTTATGACAAGTTGTGGAATGTTTCAATTTAAATAAACAAATATATATATATATATATATATATATATATATATTTTCATTTGAGATTCAGAATAGCAGGTGGATGTTATTTTTTTATATCAAGACTCTAAGAGTAGTATTGCTGGCCAGCTATACACGTGCATGCATCCTTTTTTGCAATATCTTCCACATGCGTTGTTGTGGCAAAAGATTGAAGAAATCAAAACGTAAACGAGAGCGGAAAGTTGGTACATTTTGGTACTTACCTTTTGCTTCTTTTTTTTTGTTTCTCTCTCCTTTGCAGCTTTTTTGATCAGAAAGAATAGCGTCACACCACCACCACAGCACACAGTCCACTTCAGTTAATTTTAGACTTCTCGTAATTTAAAAAAAATATTAAATATTTCTTCTACCATGTGTATCTCAATTAGAATAACATATTTCTCTTAAATCCCACGATCCTTTTGACTTTTCCAACAATATTAAGGAATATGATTATGTTATTTGAATGTTTTAATTATTTGATTTTTATAAATAATATATAAATTATTCTATCTTTAAAATTTAAATATTTTAATTACATAATATTAATTAAAATAAAACTAAAATAACATTTTAATCAATGACTTTAATCTTAATTTTAATCAAGTTATACAATTAAAATACCATAAATTTAAAATTAAATGATTTATATAAAAACTTTAAAATAACTTAAATAATTGGTCTATTAAAGTAATTTGTTATTTCCTATTATACCATTCAATTTTAACACATATTTAATTTATAAGTGGATTTAAAAATAAATTTTATTTAAGAGTAATATCTATAATCTAAAGCTTCTCTTAAATGCATGTTTATCAGTTCTCTTATTGCTTTTCTTAAATGTTTTTGCAATTATAGCACTTAATGTAAATTAATAAAAATTTATTATTTATTATTTTATGGTCATTTTTATAAAAATATGATTAAATTATTATAAAAAATAAATAAATAATTTGAGTGTTATTTTTATAATAAATTTATGACTTTTATAATCACATTTTTTTAAGATTTAATTATATAACACACTATTCATTTATACATGAAATTTTATTTTTAACATCCATCAAATAAAACATGGGTTTACTTTTTATAACATAAACAAATAATTTTTTTAATGTCATAAGAAAATAAATATTTTTTTAATTAAGAGATTAAAAATAAAATAATTTGAATAATTAGATAATTTATACATAAAATAATTTTAAAAAATCTTATGCTAAGCTAATAAGTTATATGGAAATCCTTTTTCGTGAATCATAAATCATACAACTAAAAAGCAACATATCGTTGATTAGAAAAATAAATATAAGATTTATATATAATTAATTATTGAAATGGTTTTATTTTTAATTATTCTAAAAATATATATTTTTAAGTTATAATTAAAAAATATACTAAGTATTTTTAAATATGTTAAATATATATTTTTTATATTATAAAAGATACATAAATCATATGAATAAAATTAAAATACAACTCTATCTACAAACAAAATTATGATATACAATTAAAAAAATTCATCAATAAAAAATAGATAGTTTATTTTTTTCATGTAGTACATAGTAAAAAAATTATAATTATACTAAATGCAACATCCATCGCATGCAATAAAGGAAAGTTACTACCATATAAACCACTCCACACTGTTGTATTTGGCCCATAAAACGGCCCAAAATATAAACAGCCGACCCAAACTTATTCGATAATTTATCTAATTATTGGCTTCAAATAATAAGTAATTTATGAATTGTTTGTATAGTTAATGCTTTAGTTATTTTGTTTTTATAAATAATATTTAGATAATTATTTTAATAAAATTATATAATTTTTAAATAATAATAAAGTAAATTTAATTGAATCAAATTGTTATTTTATTTTTAACACTAAATTTAAAATTATAATAATATATTTTTATTTTTTTATTAATTATATTTATAAATTTTATATTTTATGAAATTTTTGTGTATTCTTGTTACATTTTTATGTATAATATTTTTTATAAATATTCTATTTAAATTAAAATTTAGATTTTATAATATTATAAAGAGTAATTATATAAATCAAAATTAGAATATAAATAATAATAATGTTAAAATAACAGATGAATATTTTTATATCTATTTTATTTATTAAATACAAAAATAATTGATCAAAATTTATTTTTAAAAATAATATATTATTAAAATAAAATAATAACTTTATGCAGTTATTATTATTATTATTATATTAAAATATTTTATTAATTTAACAACATAAATACCTTTCGTACAAGTAATACCACCCTTCAAACAAATGTGTTTGGCACATTTTATCTCAAATCTCTATTTATTTATTCATAAACTAAAATTCATTTTATTGTAGTGAGAGTAACACTGTATTTTCTGGTATTCGCAATTTTACGTTACATCCTCCACAGGAATTCTTATCCTATTACACTTTTATTTTTATTTGTATTATTATTTAAGTGATATATATATTATATTTGTTTACCCAATAAATTTTTTAAAAATATGAAAAGAATTTTTAAAAAATAAAATTTATACATATTATTTAAAAAATAATACAAATAAAAATAAAAACGTTATGAAAAGTGTCCTGATTTTTTTTTTAAAGTAAAATTGTCAGATTCGAAAATATCCGACATTAATTTCTCTTCTACAACCTTCTCTTCCCTTTTCGGTTCTTTGCAGATTTCCCCCGTGTGCTTCCCCAGTCCCCACTATTCCTCCATTAATGCTCTTCCTTATTTTATTTTGGGTCTAAAACCGAGATATTAATGCTCTTTCTTGAAAACAACAAACCTCACTAAATACTATTCTTCTCTATGTATACACTCACGTACATATAGATATACATAGACATATTATATATACTTTAAAATAGATTTTAGAAAAACAACTTCTAATTTTCCCAACTCTGTAATTTCTTCAATATGGAGTTGCTCATCCTTCTTATTCTTAGTTTAACCCTCTGTTTCTTCTTTGTTACTCGAGCTACGAGGTTGAGGAGGCTTCAAATGCCTCCGGGCAATCTGGGTCTTCCATTTATTGGAGAAACTCTGCAGCTGATATCTGCTTATAAAACAGAGAACCCAGAGCCGTTTATTGATGAGAGGGTGAACCGTTACGGACCGATATTTACTACCCATGTATTCGGTGAACCCACGGTTTTTTCTGCCGATTCGGAGACAAACCGGTTCATCTTGCAGAATGAAGGGAAGCTGTTTGAGTGTAGCTATCCGGGTTCTATATGCAACTTGTTGGGGAAACATTCCTTATTGCTAATGAAAGGAAATCTTCATAAGAGAATGCATTCTCTGACTATGAGCTTTGCTAACTCACCGATTATCAGAGATCATCTCCTTGATGATATAGACCGGTTGATCCGGCTCAATATGGATTCCTGGACTGGCCGAGTCCTTCTCATGGAGGCAGCCAAGAAGGTACGGCACAATACTGTCTTGTCTTGAACGATTAAATTTATCCCTTTTTCAAAACATTTCAAAAGAAACAGAGCAAGTATAAGAACATTACTACATAAATTGAAACATTGGGAGTGAGTTGATTCGGTATTGGATCGTCCGAGTTGTACAGATCACTAAAGAAAAGGAGTAACTGACTCAGACTCCAAAGAGTAGTGGGTAACATGAATGCATTAGCATGTTACCACATACAAAGTTTACGTCTTTTTAATCATTCTCTTTCGCAGTTTATTATATATATTTTATACTTTTTTTTAATAAATAATTAAAATTGGGTTGGACAGATAACATTTGAGCTAGCAGTGAAGCAGCTAATGAGTTTTGATCCAGGGGAATGGACAGATAATTTAATGAAAGAGTACGTTCAACTCATCGAAGGCTTCTTCACCATTCCTATCCCTCTTTTCTCTGCCACTTATCGTAGTGCCATTAAAGTAATTTTTTTTAATTTTCATATATTAATTTATTGTTTAATAATTTTATTTTTTTTAATAAGGGTTTTTATAATAATATGAGTTAAAATCTATAGGCAAGAAGGAAGGTGGCAGATGCACTGAAGTTGGTGGTAAGGCAAAGGAGGAAAGAAAGTGAAAAGGGAGAGAGAAAGAATGATATTTTAGGAGCTCTGTTGGGAGGAGATGATGGTTTTTCTGATGAAGTGATTGTTGATTTCTTGTTAGCTTTATTGGTCGCTGGTTATGAAACAACCTCTACTTCTATGACTCTTGCCGTTAAGTTCCTCACTGAGACTCCTCTTGCTCTGGCTCAACTCAAGGTACTCTTTATCTTTTTCATTTTTTCCTTTTCCTTTTTCTTTTTAATTAATAATTGTTTTAATTCTATGATAAAATACCGTACACTTTTGTTTTCAACCTCTCTATATATAAATCTGTATCTTTTAAAAAATAATATATTTTTTTATTAAAAATTAAATTATTAAATTATTTATGCACTCAAAATTAATAAGTATTATCCCTTTATATATTAAATTTTATTTTTAACTTGATTAAAAAATATATTATTTGAGTTTTAATTTAACGGGATGGATATTTTAGGTGGGCCTAGTCCTTACAGCCACACGCCGACACCTTTATGATAGCCTCATTTTTGTTATCTAAACTCACAGCCATTTAAAAAAGCTAAAAGTGAGTGAGGGATGCCAATCTACAGTTTCTTTTACCCCTGCCACATATTTTGAGTAAATGAATTATAAATAATAGATTTTAGGTACAAATAATTTAAATATAAATATTTAATATATCAAAATTAAAAATAATAATAAAAAAATAAAAATAAAAATATTAATAATATGAAGATAACAACCCCATATATAACATATACATAATAAACTATCACGACTACTACTTATAAAATCTACCAAGGGCAAATAGTTTTATCTAAAGAGGATCTTCAAAATTTTGAATCCATCCGTAGTTTTCTCTAACAAATGTTTCAAAAATACTACTATCATAATTTTTAATTAAACGATATATAATGTGTAAGAAATTTTTATATATGTAATAGTGTTTAATGTAAAATAATATATCTTATTTTTTTAATAATAAAAATATATAAGATAATATAAAAAAATGTTATTTTATGATTATAAATTTTAATAATTTTAAATAATTTATAAGGTTATAAACACTTAAATGATTCCACAAATTAAAATTTTAACATTTTGACTATTAAATTATTATATTTTAATAAATAAATTTTAAATTGAAAATTTGAGAAGTTAGTGCGACAAACTTAACGTTGGAGACCTAAATGTGATAATAAAAAGAAAAAAAAAGTAACTTTATAGCATTCAATAAGTTTTGCTACCAAACAATATATACTAGCGTTTTTAATTTATGAACCCTTTTATAAATAAATCCAAATATGAATATAAAATAATTTGGATATTTTGTAATTACGTTTTAAAATTAATTAAAATAAGTATTAATAATTTAAATATAAATTATTTGAAAATAAGAGTAAAAAATGATACTAGAATAATAATAAAATTACCAGTAAAGTACCATTAAGAATTAAGAAATGAGAAATAAAAATAAATTATATACAATTTTATATACAAACATAGGGAAAAGCGAAGAATGAATAAAGTTGGACCACTTTCATATTGTTACATAAGTTGTGTCACACACATAGGAGAGTTTGAATAGTATCTACTTCTTTAAATAAATAGAAAAAAATAATTGTTTGAAAAAAATTAGATTTATTATGCAAATGAATTCAAAATTATAAATCTATATTTTTGCTCAAGAATAGCCGAGTGTATTTAAAAGAATGGAAGTTGAGTGTAAAGGTTATGTGTTTATTTTAAAATTAATACTTATTTATTTTTTATAACAATTTGATTTTTTATATGATAAAAAATTACTGAAGTACAAATAATTATTCTTTTATGTTTTGGTTTTTATTTTTTTTTAAATTTTAAGTTATATTTTATTTAAATTATTAATGTCTTTATCTAATTGAATTGAAAAAAATTAAAAGATTATCTTTCATTTTGTGTTTTCAATTTTTTATAATAATATGATTAAAATATTATAAAATAAATACATATTTAAATATCAAATTTTTTAATAAATAAATAATTTTGGTTGTTTTTTCTCATAAATAAATGAAAGTGATTGTAAAGTTCTTATAATTATATTAAAAGTGATTATTGGGTCTTAAATTAATTTTTTATAACAGTATTTTTTGCTATACTAATATAAATAATTAGTTTTTTATGTTTTTATAATAATATTTATATAATATAATTTAAAAATAAAATAAAATATATTTTTAAAATAAATATTTATTTTTATAATAATAAATTTAATTGTTATTAAAAATAAGTATATAAATTAAATGTTATTTAAAGTTAAGATATTTTTTTTTTAAGAAAAAATCCTTTAAGACCTCAACGTCTGTCGTCTTTTGCAGTAAACCTAATACAAAACGTCTCAGACACTCTGCTCAAAACCTGCTATTTTGACCATATTGTATCTGCTGGTTTGACTTAATTACCCCTGGATTACCTCCGCACACTTAGGTTATATTGAATATATAATCTTTTGTTTATTTGTGGGATAAAGAAATATCGTATTTTATATAATAAAAATTATTATTAATATTAGATATAAGTTTAAATTATACTAGTTTTTTTATTTTTTTATAATTAATTAAAAATATTTTATTTTATTTATAGAAGATAAGAAAAATAGATTTAAATAAATATTTTTTGATAGATAAAAAAATTAAATTAAATATTATTTTAAATATAATTATTTTATTATTAATTTTATTCAATTATAATATACATATTATCGTAATAATTATAATATAATTTAGTCCAATATAATACCTTTAATTTATCTAATAACGTACACAAAACACGTTGTTAATGTTTATTTATGTATTTGTATAGTATGTATTATTTGTTACTTTTAAGGTAAACTATTAAGGTTAAATTGTTTCATTGGTCTCGAATTAAAATTACAAGTAAATTTTTAAATTTTTAAAATGTATAACTTAGTTACAAACTTTTAAGACTTCATATATTGGTTCTTAAATTTTTAAATATTACAATTTAGTTCTTAAGTTTTTAAATTTTCATATATAGGTTCTATTTTGGTTAATAAAATACATATTTATGAATTAAAAATTTAAGATTTATGTGGAACTTTAAAAGTTTAAGAATTTATGTATGAAATTTTAAATTTTTTGGGTCTATATATAAATTTATTTAAAGTTATTAGGTTAATAATCATTTTAATATTTCATTAATGATATTGAATGAAATTGTATTAAATAATATTTAATATTGAACGAATATAATTGATTGTATTTCAATTCTAATGATCACAAATTTAAAATGTATGTTAAACTTTTTTTTATCTTTGTGGTTATAGATTTTAAAGTTGGTATTTTTATTATTTTTAATATTTTTTCTCATGTAAACGAAGAAATATTTCATCAAAATATCGTAAATGTATGTGTGCTTCAATGCAGGAGGAGCATGACCAAATTCGAGTAAAGAAGAGGGACTCTGGTGATCGGGGACTCGAATGGAGTGATTACAAGTCAATGCCGTTCACTCAATGTGTAAGTAGATAATTATTTGTTACATTGTTTACATAATAGTAGTGCATTCTCGATTTGATGCCATCTATGTTGTAGGGGATTGGGATTATAGTTAATGTGGTGATAGTAGTGCTTGAACCCATGACATTTCCCTTTATATAAAAATAAAGACCAAGCCAACAACCTACCCAAACTAGCGATGGTTATAAAAATCATTCTTAATTTCTACTACTTGTGGTTCGTATGTTTTTGACAGGTTGTTAATGAAACTTTGAGAACTGCAAACATAATTGGTGGGGTTTTTAGGCGAGCTATGACAGATGTGAATATTAAAGGTATTTCTCTCCAAAAGATGAAACCATGTTTTGAAGCAAATTTTGTCATCATGATATAATGTCTTAACCCTTAAACAAGTTAATTTTTGAAATTAAAACAGGATACACAATCCCCAAGGGCTGGAAAGTTTTTGCATCTTTTCGTGCTGTACAATTAGACCAACAAAACTTTAAGGAGGCTCGCTCTTTTGACCCATGGAGATGGCAGGTATATCTTTCAATTAGCTTCTTTCATTTTTTTTCTTTTTTTTTTTACTATATATTTTTATTTGATGGTAATTAACGTTCCACTTCGATAGAACAACTCGGGAGGAACAAGTTGTTCGCCAAACGTGTTCACTCCATTTGGAGGGGGACCAAGGCTATGCCCTGGCTATGAACTTGCTAGGGTGGAACTCTCATTGTTCCTTCACCATTTGGTTACTCGTTTCAGGTACTCTTTTGTGTGTATAAGTTAATCTACCTAGACATAATTTCGGATAGAAAAAATTTATTTATCACAAGTTATGGTATACCCGTAGCAATTATTCATAGGTTAAAAAAAATAAATCTTACTGTAATCAATAATCGTCTACCACATCAATTGTATCACAACTTGTGGTATAAAGAAGTGATTTTTCGGATATAATTGATTTAAGTATGAGATTCTTTTGGGCTAATTTTGTGGGTGTTGATAATGGCAGTTGGAATCCTGCTGAAGATGACAAGTTGGTTTTCTTTCCGACTACAAGGACACAAAAGAGGTACCCTATCAATGTGGAACCAAGGAAAGTGGTCTGAGCTATGTAGCGATTAAAAACCCATATATAGGAAATCTAATCAAATGTAGCAGACTTGTAATCTCCTTTGTCTTGGATCAAATGGTATTAAAATTACTAGTTGTGTAAAAATTAATATACCTGAAAATAAATGAGGAATCATGGCAAAGGTTTAATCTTCAATTTACCTTATTGGAAAGGATCATGAATTCCAAATAGAGCCAGAGTTCATTACCTAATAAGTTAACGATGCCATTGCCCTTCAGAGATTAGGGGTGCCTTCTCAATCTCCCCGTTAAAGCAGTAATTGAAGAACACAAAAGTGTTCAAATCAATTAATCGAAGCTGATCTGAAGTCACAGAATGATATTTTAACTGATGTGAGAAAGTAACTTACAGCCGTGCTAATTGTTAGATCATAAGTAGTGGTGTTCCAACAAATGTTTAAGCAGGTGATATTTTCAGGGAAACCTGTCCAATAAGTGATTACCACCAAAAGAAAAACCATTAGCAAAGATTGTTGCAGCATTCTTGCTCAGGTTCAATGAGAGCTGAAGACGTATCAAAAAGTCTACCCAAAATATTCAATTATATTAGAAAATACACTTACGGACACATAATAAATAATGAAATACCTTCTTGGTTATTTTATATGGATGCAAGGACCTATTTTACGTAGTATTAATAATACCTTTTTGAAATTATCAAGACATACTACATACTAATACACGTGGGACACTTGACTTGAAAAAAACGTATGAAAGCCACAAAAACATGGATGAACTTAGCAAGTATACCATAGGCAAATATGTTTCTCCATACTGTAACTACACAAGAAACTATCGAGAGAGAGAGAGAGGAAGAAAAAGAAAACTGGGAGTATATTCTAGGAAGAAATTGTTTCATCGGTTGAATCAATTGAAAGCGCTCACACACACGGTTCTTGGAGCAATTGAGCTCTATTTTGTATACTGGTAGACACCTTTTACAAGGTGTAGCTCATAGTTTATTATTTAGTAACATAATTCAACTCAATAGTTTATTATTTAGCTCATAGTTTATTATTTATTATTTAATTTTTTTTTGTTAAAAAATTTGAATCAAATGATATAATCATAAATTTTTCCTCTCAAAATCCTCCTTAACAGAATATTAAATAACAGAGAAATAGAGAATACATAACAAAAGAATTATAGTGGAAACTTTAAATTAGAGAAAAATCACTTTCGTTGTCAAAAGACAACCAAAAAACAAAATTTATTATGTAGAAAATTGTTACAATCACACTCTCAATGATTTTCTCACACACCTAAAAGACAAGAGCAATTACAAATCCAAGAGAATTTTGTGGAATTCTCTCACTCAAAAACTTTTTATATAAATTTTTCTCTATTTTTGGGATGATTAACAATGAAGAAATGAAGACATATTTATAGCCTTCAAGTTCCTATTTCATATGCCAAATATTTCTTCATTCAATAAAATTAAGTTACTTCATTTTTCTATTCTTTATTCAAGTAAGTTTAGTCATCTTCATCTTTAACAATATAGTAAACCACATTTCATGAATTTTCTTCAAAATTAATCATCTCTTATTTTAACAAACTTAATATTATTTTTAATCAATCACAACATTTTTACAATGAACATGACTGTGCTACATAAGTCAGTAATAACAGTTCAACAACCATTGCTGCAGCAGACTTGATAACCATTGAATGGGGCAATGTGAGTTCATGAACACCAGATCACTTGATTGGGGTAGGAGTAGATATTGAGACACAATTATATAGACATCAAATAACTCAGTATTTCAATATCTTCACTAACACATACCAACTAGCCAATCATATTTATAGTCTAAGTCCGAATTGTCTTTCATCTCTTAGTCCAATCTAAAGCTCTATCTTAAACTGTACGTCTCACAGACATATTCCTATGTCCTACCAATCAAGCAGGTAATTCATGTCCTTCAACTTTACCTGTTCAATCTTACTTGCGTTATCTCGCTCTTCCGCCCCAGTTTGTGGGTAACACTACTTGATGTCAAACCAAACCATCTTGAACAATTACTATTTGAGTATCTTCTGCTAAATTGGGACTTTATGTGCCTATTGTAAATTTGTAATTGACAACCTGCTTACCTCACATCAACAACAGTACCAACTAAATTTCCACCTTGATATCAGGACAAAGTACATGCTCTAAATGTTAAGGATCACTAAACAAAAAAAAATGAGGTCTTAAATCACACTTTCCTAGCTCGTGTTTGTTTTATATTGTAATCCTTCTCATAAGTAATTTATACCCGTGATTTAAAAATAATTAAGCATTTCTTCAATGTTTTACCCTATTAAACTTCAGCAAATAATGCAAAGCAACAAACTGTCAAAAGTTAGCAGCATTTTGGTCATTTAAGTAATTCACCACAGCAAGCAATAGAGCTATATTGTAGGGTACTTCCACACTTACTCGCTGCAGCTCTTGCACCTCATACATCACCATACTGCTCCAATGAAACCTACAAAGTAAGTTGGAAGAGATTTCTGATTGATGCTCATATGTTCAAATTAAGGCATTCTGTTATGAAGAGGCACGCTCGTATATGTGTACAGATACATAACGCTTAGACCGTTTGAACCAGCAAGAAACAGAGCTGGTCCATTCCGATTGATGAAGATTTTCGGAACCAAAACATCGATTCGCCATACGTAGCCATTAATAAGCTATGCACTTGACTAAATCGGAATTATATTTATTAGGAAAAAAAAGTACAACCGAAGAATTTGCATTCAATTTCAACTGAAACATTACGTGAGGATTGAGAGAGAGAATACATTAAATCAGATGGCGAAGCAGTAAGAAGAGCTAGGTACGGGCTCGCTGAGCTAACAGAAATGAGATGAAGGCAGTGTTTGTGGGAGTCTTAGAAGTAAAGTCGAAAGGCTACGTCCCAGGCAGTATATTAGTGGGCCGGGCCCGGATGGGAGTAAGCGGTCGAAGGTGGTGCCATGACCCTTTCAAGAAATTTTTTTATACTTTTAAACAAATTTCGTGTTAACTCTAAATTTTGTATAATATATAAGTAATATAAATTATTTAATTTTAAAAATTTAATATTAAAAGAATATAAATTTTATACTATTTATTAATATTGTAATAATATTTTAATTATTAGACCTTCTTTTTTACGCTCTAAATAATAAAAACATAGTTAATATTTCATCATTAATTTTGATTTGTTTTTTATTGTTTTAAATTTTTTATTAATTCTTGACTACTTATAATCAAATTATAATTTAAAAAAAATTCTATTTTATAATTTATTTAATTTTTTATTTTATCCTTTTATTTTTAATTGAATGATTATTAGATTTAATTACATAATATATCAATTTATGCATGAAGAAGTATATTTTGGATATGAGAATTAAACAAGAAGAATTTAACTATTCAAAACAACCCATTATAGTTTGAAAACTCTAAAGAGGAATCTATGTCATAGATTGACTTTAAAGAAGGTAAAATATTTGAAAAAATAATTTAAAATGATAATGAATAACCTTATAGTTCAAAAAAGAGTAACATTTTTGAAAAAAAAAATAGAAAGCTCAGTTGGATTAAAAAATCAGGAAAGTAAGATAAGAAAAAAATTTATATGGTCTATAATAATCTAAAAACAAGAATATATAATAATTAGCTTGAAACAAACAATGATATTATCGAATTTAGTGGAATAACTAACAAAACTTTTACTAATAGAACAGAAGCTGAAGATATAGTTAAAAATTACTATATATCATTACAATAACAACCATTATCACTAAATAGATTGAAGATCCTAGGAAAGATAGTAAGATCATTGATATTATTTAGAGAAACACTTATAACATAAACAACAAGTATAATACTATCATAAGTACTATTTAGGGAAACATTCACACGAATACATTGGCCAATGAAGATGAAAAAGATCAGCAAAAGAATTGAAGTAAACCATAATAGTTAAGTCTTTATAACTTAATAAAAAAATCTACCTAAGAACATATTGAAGATACAAAATTTTATACCAAAGAAAAATAATTGATTACAGGTAGTAAATTTAATATTTTTGAATTAGCTTATCTAATTTTTTTATAAAGCTTTACATGCTGGTGTAATCAAGAACATATATCCAAGAATTAATTTAAGTAAATTAAATTATTTTCCTAAATTTTTTAAAAAAGATATCAAGAACTTCAAGAAAAAGATCAAAGTAGATAACAAATCTATCTATCTCAAATTTTTTTGTTCACTTATATTCTAAAATGAAAGGTTGTGTTAGTTTCTGTTATTTTATCAAATCAAAGATTTTTAACATTGATAGAGAAGTTCTAAAACCAAGGACGCTTATAGAAAATGATCAATACAGATGAATTCTATATACTAAGAGGATAAATGTCGGTCAAATTTATCATAAACTTAGAAAAATTGATAATTCTTCTGAAATCAAAATAAATTATTCCACTAAATAAAATTATAATAACTTTTTATAGCAATATGGCTCTCACTGAAGAAGATGGTGAAAAAATTAGTAAATTTGAGTTAAATTTTAACAATAATAACCTGAAATTGTTAAGAAACAAAAAATATGCTTTGTTTTTATGTTAAGAAAACTACTAAGGATCACAAATATATTTATTACATTAGAAATCAAGAAGATGAACATGCGTCATTGTTTACGTCATCTAAAGGACAGTTGATAGAAAATGACAAAGAAAAATAAAATGTGAAACTCACATTTTTAGTCGACACTTCATGCCAAACAAATGAAATAATTAGATTCCAAAGTCAAAAGTAAAAAACTAGGTGAATTATTAAAGTATGGATAAAATACTGATTTTTTTACTATCATAAATAAGGATTTTTTGTCCTATAAAAATAATCATTATTTTCATTAGTTAGACACAACTTCAGAAAGAACAATCTCTCTACTCTAAAAAATTATTCATCTAACAGTTATGTATCTAGAAACTACAAACGGTTAAGAATCTCTTCAAAAAATTTAATTGACTTTAAAATTATAATAATTATTAATATTGTGAATAAAATAGAGTACACTCACTCTTTTTCAATTTTCTAGTAAGTTTAGTTTGAATACTACACTATATACGGATGCAAATGTTTCACCATTATCAGGAGGGTATTAATACTTAAGCAAGCTGAGGCATATCAAATGTAATAAAAGAAGATGAATAACAGAAAGATAGATCATGACAGACCCATTAAATTTAGGTATGATAGTTATAATTCTAAGCCAATTAAAGATATTGAATTATTAAGTATTTATTTATAACAATTATAAAATTAATAAATAAGAAAATAAAAATAAATAAACTAGTTACAAGCCTATACGAGAAAAAACACAAATAAAATATAAAGTTAAAATAATGTTTTAATAAGAAATTTAAAGGTTTATTTTTAAATAATAATCTACAATAAACAATAACTATCGTTGTAAAACAACTAGTTACAATTTGGTATCAAAATCATAGAAAGAAAAATATATCATTAAATGAAAAATTAACATCGTTAATACTCATGAATATAACTGAAAAAATTCTAAATGTTAGAGATTTTAGTGATATTTTTATTTTTAAATATAATTATTTTAGATTAAATTATAACCTTTTTCAAAATAAAGATATTTTGGGTATACTTTCTAATAAATATAATATTTTTATGTATGTCTTTTTAAAAATAAGGAACCAATTGTTAACCTATATCCTATAATATTGTGGTACAAATGATAGATAATAATGGGTGGGGAGATCATGACGAGAGATCGGGACGGCAATTGGAAAGACTTGAAAATCTTTTTTCCTTTTTCTTATTTTCCTTTTAAAAGAGTCTTAATAAGCCATTTAAATGTTATTTTTTTTATTTAAAGGAAAATAAATTCATTGATGAACCTTCAATCTGTATGACATCTCACTTGTTTTGATAGCATAGAATGTAAAATCGACACTGTTCTTCCTATTCTTTTGTGAACCTAAAGTCGAATAGCAATGGCCTATATATAGGAACCAATTGAAGCATGGTCCAAATAGTATTTGTCTGGCTTTAAAAATCATATGATTGAACTGTCAAAAACGTATGTGTATACATTTTTTAATTAAAAAACATGTCTATGTATAGGCAATATAGTTGAAGAAGTATATGATCATAATAAGTGATAGATCGATATATGACTTATATGTACAGAAGCCAAACAAAAAAGAACACATCCTCCATATATAACATTAATTCACACATTTATTCGAGAGATTGCCTTCGGCCTTCTCTCATTTGTTTTATATACGATTTTTTTCCAATTTTTTTCTATACGATTCTCAGTCCTTAAATGTACATCATGTGGAAGTATATATACTTGATCTTTCTGATTCCTCTAAATGAATCTGTAAAGAATAGAGAACTTAAGTTGGTAGGTGATAGTTGCATAATCTAATATCAATAGTAAATAAAGAGGATTGCATCTTTAGAGCATTACCTTCAAGCCCAATACTCCAACGGTTAGCTAGCCACAATTATTGTAGAAACTTCATGTCAAGTAAGGCTGATATTTACTTAGTTCTTCCTTGTTGAAGAATCTTATGATACCTAGGAAACCCATTTTTGCAAGCGGAAATCTGCAGCATAAACGTCAAAATATATTTATCATAATTTTGTTGAATATATAAGCATCAACTGAAATATTGATTATTTATTAAATGTGATATAATAGAGTAATTCTAAAAATACTTATTAATAGATATTAATTAAATTGTATAACGTTAATTAATGTATATATTAGTTTATATTATAAAAAAACATCTTTTGTTTATTTCAACCTTCACTCCTTTTCCTTTCCTCGTTCACACAACTTTATATATTCTGTCTGACAAACTAAATTATTAAGTGTAAAAGCAGATTATTAATTTCAATAAGATCATTAGGTAAATGTTGCATAGCTTTCGGAATTCGGAATACTTGTTGTGGGGAAGGAATTTAACATTTTTTCTTTTAGTTGTTAATAGGAAGGAATCTAATATATTTTCACCTTCTCTCATCGTTAATATAGTAGACTAATGGGTGGTTTTAACTTTATTCGCAAAACTATTCATTGAATATTTATTTTTCAAGTATAACTAATAGTAAGAATGAAAATGAAAATCTCATTTAGTATGTAATATTTGCTATTATTGGGTAAAGTATTACATAAATTAACACAATTTCATATATTTTTAATAGTAAAAATATATAATATGTATTATTTTTATAATCATAAATTTTAAATATGTTATTTTTATTGATTTCATCTCAATAATTTTTCTCAAATTTAAGATATGGATCAATACATTATAAAATTGATATTATTAGACAGTTTATCAATTATCTCCAAAATAATAATTATTTCAACAATTTACATTTTTAATTTTAAATTAACACGTCACCAATTTGTTCGCATATATATTTAAAAAAATTAATATTAAGAATCAAGAAAATAATATGGTAATGTTATTATTATAATAAAAATGTTTAAATTATTTATTTCATTTTTAATACTATTATTATTAAATAAATTATTTTTATGATAATAATTAAATACATTGTAACTATATGGAAAATCTATATATTAGATAAAAATGGACAAAATGCTATACTGACGTATGGGTATCGCTAATCGATCTTTACCTCCTTTTCTATAATAATTGCAACTATCGGACCCAATAGCCAATCTTGTAGAAGAATAGAATTATTCAAATATCATTTTTAGAGTCTTATTAGTTATATGTTTCAAAAGCTAAGCTTAATGAGGTTTCTTCAAAGGATAAATTGGTTTTTATTACTTTGTAACAGCATTTGTTAATTTTCAGGCGTGAAATATATTATTGTTAATTTAAATTTTTACCCAGTACATCTAGTTTTACCATTTTTTTTAATTAAAGAAGTTAAATAATAATGATAATAATAATAATAATAATAATCCTGAAAGTGACTACAACTACATGAATGACTTGTTTCCAATTTTCAATTTCAGAGACAGAGGATATGAACTTACAGCTTCGATGTCAATTTTGTAAACCAAAAGCTTCCGTCTTTCTTTGCAGCTTGTTCTGTAAGCCACCACGATATGTCCAACAGCCAAAACCAGAGAGCATATGAACAAAGCTATGTCCGTGGCTCTCACAAATTCACCTCGATCCATAGCCGAATGACTGAACACATACGAAGCCTTCAATGAAATAAACACAAGAGATAGAACAGAGCACGCAGTAGTGATTCCCAAATACGGCCCTCTCGATAACCTTGGTCCATCGCAAAAACTATAAACGCCTACAAAAAAGGAAAAAAAGAAATTTGTTTTCTCTCTTCTTCAGAAAAAAAGGTTTGAAATTTCAAATACAAATAGTTTAGTACTTACAAATGATGACAGCAGATCTAATAAGGGAGATAAGAGGAATATCGATTAGAGAGTATCGAAAGTCGTAGTTTTGTAATTGGAAAGAGAAAGCAGTGGTTGAAGGAGAAAGAGAAGCGGATAGAAGAGCTGAAGGAAGAAGGGCATCAGCAATAACGAGAAGAACTGGCGCTGAAAATAGAAGAAGCGATAATAACATGGTGATTAAGAAAAACAGAGTCTTTAAACCTCTTAAAATCCTTTTTGATTTCTCTTCCTTTAAAAAGCCCATCTTTGTTTTTCTTCTTTACTAGGCCTATTTTTTCTTATGGATTTGGGGAATTTGAAAAGTGGCTATGGCCTCGCCTGTTTGTATATACAGAGGAAAATGGGAGTTGCGATGCTGACGAAGGAGAGGAAATTAGGCTTAAAAGGATGTACGAGAGAGAGAAATGAAGGTGGAGGCTGAGGTGCTAAGATTTGGCTGGACTCGTCCTCAGAGTGATGGTAAAGAAATCTGTATTTAGAATGCATAATATTTAATGATAAATTGTATAAGATAATAAGATAATTTATAAATAATTTAATAAAATAATTTATATTTAAATTAATATTTATTTTATTTTTATATTTTTAAAAAATATTATTTTTAATTTAAGATAAAAGATTAAAACATATAATTCTATAATCAAAAATTTATAATTAAATCATATGTTAATTATAATAATCATATTAAATTTTTATATAATTTTATTATTTTTATCCTATATCTTATATCTTATATTATATTAAGATTATATCATAATAAAATATATGATTTTATAAAAATTATACATTCATTCTTATTAATAATATAATATTTTAGTAAATAAAATAAAATAAATATAATTATTAAAAATATATAAATTTATAATAATATATATTTAATATGGATATATTTTAAAAAAATAATGTATAATAAAAATAGAAATAAAAATATAACATTATTCTCTCTCTCGCAGGAAGTTAACGGCAATACCTAAATTCCTTAAAAGACAATTAACGCGTTAATATTGTTTTAACATGATGAAATACAATTTTTTTTTGTATTTTGATAAATACAAATTCAAATTCACCATACTTAATTTAAAAATAATAGTAATATTAACACTAATTAAATTATTATTATAACAATTATCTTTACCTTTCAAGAAATAATTAATTATAAAAATAAAATAAATAATTTATATATTTTTATTGTCACAATAATCAAACTAATTAATTATGAAAATATTATTATTTTAAAAAATAGTATAATTTTAAAAAATATCAACTCACCTCCTCCAAAAAATAATAAATAACGTGTTTCATGTACTTTTTAATTATTAAAGGCCTAATATGTACTAAGAGATGGGTAGGGAATTTTTACATGCAGATCCAGTTTGTTCAAGTGCACAAAATTACTGTAGTAGAGTTTCATTTATATTCGCCTCTTAGACAATGAACGCATGTTTAAATCTTTATAACATGCATTATGAAAATGTTTAAAACAAGTTTATATATGTTTTTAACATGTGTTTAATTTATTTCATAATATAAACATTTATTTAAATTTTATATTTTTTAATATATATATAAACTAAATTATATAAAAACACAAGGTTATTACTATTATTTTCTATTTTTTTTAATTAGCTTTAAGATGTTTCATATCTGTCACCTTGTTTATATATATAACAGTCTTGTGAAACAAATTTAGCGAAAAACCAAAAATTGTCATCTAATACAATGACACGTGTTTCTTGTAAATACTTAAGAAGCATGAATTTGAGCTCTACCGTTGGCAAATATGTGGATACGCAAGTTTTTTAATGAAATATGACTCTGTGACTGATCATGCATTATGACAAAAACATCAATTTTTTTTAGGTTCTTTGCATCATGATTCATGATGAAGACATGTATGTTGAGGTAATTTGTCCGGGCCGGGCATCGGAGTGATTCATGCTGCGGTTTAATTTATTATTAGTTTTATTAACGGTATTTGGTTGTTCATTAAAACTATATATATACAAAAATTATTATAATATTATGTAGTTTTTATTATGGCTGTTTTAATTACTTATAGCGTAGCTAGGTTAGTACGTAATATGGTCGGGTGCATGTGATCACATGCAAGATTTTGTGATTCTGTCCTTCGAGAACTTAAAAATGATTTTTCTTTTCACTTTGCACATATTTGCTGGCCGATGCTAACTGCTAGACGCCCTGTGCATACTTATATATATCGGTAATTATCATTTACGTACATAGTTATTTTTTTTATCATATTATTTAAGTTTTATTTTAGATTAATATCACTTAATATTTTTGAATAATTAATAACTTCAAATTCTCATATATATTTTTCAAAAATGTGATTTTAATATCAATTTCGGACTAATTTTATTAAAACACAAGTTATTACTTACCATTCATTATTTAAATATAAATCATTAAATTTCTTAAAACATTGTTTTAATATTTTAATTTCATTATGTTTATTTTTAAACAGATTTAGGACTAATTTCTTTATATTTTTTTCTTATTTCATTAACTTTATAAAAACTATAAACAAATATTTAAACATTTATAACTCTTAAATGATTTAGAGTTATAATTAACATACTTGATTTGAATGGATCTACCACGATATTCACTTTCATTATTTGTTTACTTTTGTTACAACTAATATGTTCCAACTTGTTTAAATTTTAATATCCTCTTAATAACGGTGAAACTTTTGTATCCGTACATATTATAGTGTCTAATTTTAATTTAATAAAAAGTAGAAAAATAATGATTACATTTCATTTTATTCACACTATTGATAATTTATTATAACTATAAAAGTCAACTAAGAATTTTCAAAAGATTGTCAACAACTCATAATTCATAAATACATAATTGTTAGATGAATTATTTCTAGGATAGAAGGGTTGCTTTGTTTTTTGCTATGCCATTCTAATAAAAACAAGAGTTCCTTTTATAGAGTAAGAAATCCTTGTTTATAATAAGGAGATTTACTATTTTATCCATACTTTAATAATTCATATAACTTCTTATTTTTGGCTTTTGAATCTGAGTCGTTCCTTTTCCTTGGCATGATATGCCGACTAAATATGTGAATTCTACGTCTTTATTCTTTCTTGTCGTTTTTTGTCAATGTTCTTACATTTTCATTATTTTTAGCATATTTTCATATTGTTATTGTTAAAATTTGTTTCAAATATATTGATTTTTTCACTATCTTTTTCAATGAGAGTCATATTACTATAGAAAGTAATTATGACTTACTAGTTGAATAATTTACTTTGATCTCAAAATAATTATCAATTTTTTTGAATTCACATTAGATATGGCCTAACATTTGACCTCTGAATACACATAGTTACTTTGTGTTGATTTTTTTTCTGGAAGTATTTTTGGTTTTAAAACTTTTCTATTAGTGTTAAAAATCCCTAATTTCATAAAATCATATAGACTACCACAATTTTTCTCGTTCCAATCCATAAATTAACTAATTTTTTTTTAGATAAATAAGTTTGACACCTATTTTGATTTTCTTCCTGAAGTTCTTGATAGCCTTGCTTAAGTTTTTTGAAAAATAATTTAATTCACTTAAATTAATTCTTGGATATAGGTTTTCAATTAATCATGATGATAAACTTTATACACAAAGATTAGATTAGCTTCTTTGAGAATATTGAATTTACCTCATGTAGGAAATTCCTTTTCAAGTAGTGTAGAACTTTATATCTTTAATATGTTATTGGATAGATTTTCTGGCTAAGTTATAGAAATTTAATCATTGTTGTTTACTTAAATTCTTGTATTAATCTTTTTCTTCTTCAATGACCAATGCATTCCTGAGTGATGTTACTTTGACCAGCACTAGTAGTCGTATTATCTTTGATGTTTCTATAAGGATGCCTCTCTAAATAGTATTGGTGGTCGTACGATTTTTCCTACAATCATCAACCTACTTAGTAGTCTTAGTTGTTGTTATAGTGTTGTAGAGTACTTTTTTACTCTTTTCTTTAGAATTATTAGTTTTGACACTCTGTAATTGGCATAAATGTCTTCTGCTTCTATTATGTTAGTGGAGACTCTGTGAGTTACTCCACTATATCCTAGATTGACTTTACGTATTTTAGGTCAGTTGTTGTAAATTCTTTATTTTGAACCATTGTATATCACATTAATCTTTTTATGTTCTTCTTTTTCTACTTCTTAAATCCAAATGAGTTTTTTCTTTTTCTTTTTAGAGATGTTATTTTCTTTTGAACTGTTAAGTTCTTCCTTCTCATTTTTAATTTCTTTCTTCAAAAATGTTTACTTTTTTAAAATGAATCATTAATGAGGATTCTTCTTTAGAGTTTTAGACTCTAATGGTTGTTTTGAATTATTAAGTTATTCCTGTTTAATTCTTACCTTCATAAGAGACTTCTCTATATATAAAACTTCAAGTTGTTCTTTAAGGATTTTTATCTATTTTTCCTTTATCTTGATAGTAAGATGTTCAATTTTTACAAGGATAAAAATAATTAAATGTACTAATTCTCTTGTGAGAGTATAGCTAAACTATTATTATTTCCTAGAATATGTTCAACATCAAAATTGTAATTATTAAATCATTGTTGTCATTTGAATAATCTTCTTTATTTATAATAACCTGTAATATTATCCTTAAAAAATAACTAAATTTTTTATTATCTATTCTGACAATAAATGTGAAACTTATTACATATATTATAAAAAATATAATAGCTCTTTTAACACATAAATATTTTTTTGTTATTATGATAATTTAATTCTAGACCATAGAACAATCCGAAGGTATATCTACAAAGATATTCATCTTTATCATCTACTTTTACCTTTAAAACTATTTTATAATATTTTTACAAAGCATTTGTTTCAATAATTATTTTGTCATTTGGACCTCGGTGATATAAAGTTAATAAATTCTTTACTTGTGTTTTTACCTTATTTATATACAAAGTATCTTGTTTTGTCTAGTTTTAAACATGAATCTTTTTCAGTTTTGTTTGTAAGGATTTTCACATTTCTACGAGTTTCTTAATATGTGCTTTAACATATGTTAAGCATCTTAGAAATATTTGTAGTTGATTTTTGTCTTTCAATTAGCTTGAAAATCCTTGAATGTTATTTAGTATATGAGGTTTTAGATACCTGTAGCTTCTTTTAATCCAAATGGTACAACAGTCCATTGAAATTATCCTTGAAGGCAACTAAATATCGTAAGTTTTTGAGATTCTTCATGTAGTCTTATTTATCAAAATCTACTTTTGCAATCAAAACTTGAGAAATATTTTTTTCCTCGTAGCATTATATCTATATCTTTTAAGACCTTATTAAGATTTATTATAGTATTATTAGTAATACTTACAACTAAATCTTTTGATGATTGTTTTGAAAGTTTTTTAAGGAATATATATTTACTAGCTACACATATACTAGCTTTTGTGTCCATATATGTATGTAAATGGTAACTTGAAAAACCTTTGAACTTTAATCCTACCTTAATGTAGGTACCTTTTGAATTTGTAATACCATATTTTCTCATTGATTTATTCTAATAGATAGATATTACAAGTATATTCTATAATTGATTCCTCTATAGGTTCTAATTTTATCTTAAAAACTTCTTTTAAGAATTTTGTTTCATGTGAAAATTATTTTTTTAAATTTTTTCCTATGTTAAAACCTGTTAGGACATTTATTAGCATAATATCCTTCTTATTATAAATCCAATATCTATATTTATTTTTCTTGATGGACAATAATTTTTATTTTCTAGAGACTTGTACATTTTTTTTCTAAAATATCTTGTTTTAAATTTTTGAAAGTTTTGTTTCCTAAATTTATATATTTTAAATATTTATATTTTTTATGTTTTTGTTTTTATTGTTTTATGTTGCATCCATATTTTTCTAGTATTATAAAATCTCTTGTATTATAATAGATTTTATTATTTTCTCTTATTTGTTTATATTCATGTCTTTCTTGACATTTAATGATTATCTAATTTTTAAGACTTTCTATTCTTCCTCCTAGGGTGTCTATTATAATTTTTTTATTTCTTTTATTCCATCATTTTGTTGGGATTTTATGAAATATTTCAAGTAATTTCTGAAAAAACATTTTCTTATAAGTTTCTTATATAAAGGATGGTAATTTATGATAATATATTTCGTATTCATAAATAAAAGTGGTTATATACACATGTTATATGTTGCGTGTTTTTCAACACACGAACTCGTGCAAGCATACACGGTCACAAGTAATATGATTAGTAAGTAAAGATCGATCCACGAGGATTTGTTACTATAGTTTGTCGAGTACTAAAATTGTATCTCTCTGATTTTATCCAAAACAATCGTTGATTAATAAAAAAGTAAAATAAGAAAATAAAAGAAATCTAGGATTGCAATTTTTCACCAAACTAATCCACTCAAATCATATTTTTTTTATTTATATTTTTTAGTACATTTAATTTGTCAACCGAAAACTTCTTTTTTTATTATTCATACGTCTCTTTCGAGCTCCGTATAAACACACCTCGTTAAGTTAATTCACTATATCTCTATGAGAATTAAATTTAATAAGATTCATTAAGTTCTAAATTTTCAAATGACACACCACATTACAATTAGGGTATATTTCTATCCTTAAATCATACATGTCATTCTATTTACGAGCAATACAATGTAATGCCTTTCTCAAGTTTATTCATGTGCCACAGATCGTTTTGATAAGATTCGTAAATAATCAAAAAGCATTACGCACAAAATAGAACGTCTTATAAATCTAAGGAAAAATAATTAAAATCAAAGCTTCATAAATTTAGATTAAATGCAACCCTAGAAAAATTAAATTACTTCATAAAATTAAAAATAAAAATTACAACAACTACAGAAAAATTAGAAGAAGCGAGAAATAAAATTAAAACATCACTTAAAACAAATATTTGGCACTATGAGAAACCTGACAAAAGCCAAAAATGGCATGCGTGTTTTTAGGTCAACACCTGAAACAAATAAAAATTACAAGAAATTTGAAAAAAACTAAAACACTACAAAAACTTTCGAAATTAAAACTAAAACTCTACTCCAAAAACTCCAAAACCTATCATCTTATCTCTATTTATAGCCAAAAATAATACATCTAAAAATATTACATTTTTTATTTTATTTTTTATAAAAACGCGTAATAATTTGTATCGAAAAACAAAAATTACACGTATCGATTTTATTAATTAAATCACCATACATGAGCGGCGCCGGTCACACATTTTTTAAATTCTTTATGCATGCCACGTGTCGGCGTTTGATTCGGCGAAAGGAATTAATGCGGACACGTGGCGACACGATTCGCTTCTCGGGACGTGCGTAGAGACATCGTGAGCACGGGATCATGACTACACACGGGCTTGATCCTGTGCTTTCGCGATCACCCATAACATGCCACGTGTCATCATTTGATTAGTTGAAAAATAGGCGGGACACGTGGCAATTTGATTGAGAATGGGTTCGAGGTGCACACGTGGCATCTCTTGATTGGAGGAAAATCCGGTTGTACACGAGAGATCGAGCGCACGGGATCGGGCGCGCGCGAACGTGGGGACGGCGGCTGGACGCGTCGGACATGTGGGTCCCAACGTGCACGTGGCACTGCGCGGTAGGTGAGCCGCTCGAGGCGCCGAGCCGCGTGAAAGAATCTTCGCACACGCCATTTGGTCGGGAGTGATCTGGCAACGCGCGCATCGTAGCCGTTTCTTCTTTGATCGGACGGTCCACCTTTGACGCTTGTTGTTGCGTGGTTCTTGTCTGCATGAGAAAATTCAATTTTCTTAATTGTATTTTGACCCACAAATATATTTCAAATTACATTTTCAACTTTATTTAATTACAATTAAGCCCTTTGCTAATTTTAAATTAAATTTTTAAACTTTTAATAATTAAAATGAAGCCCAAATTTAATTTAAATTATATTTTCGATTTTTATAAATTGTAATTAAGAACTATATTATTTGAAATTATATTTGTGGACATAAATTTAACATTAAGTACATTTTCGATACAAATTATTTACTTTTATTAAAATATAAAAAAAACAATAAATACTAATTTATTAATCGAAAATTAACTAAAAACATCAAGAACATAGCAATTATAATTAATAAAATAGGTGAAAATAACTATATAAAATACAGTTATCATTATAGAAATCCATATTTGTTAGGTAGGGGTATCCACCGATCCGGTTCGATTTTGGGGAAATTTTTTAATTGGGTCAGATCGTTTATATTACTCGGATCGGACCAGACCAAACAGTTTGAAACGATTTTAATTAATACAAACTGAACCAGATCATTTGGTTTATAAAACTGTTCGGTCATGTCCGGTTTTCGATTTAGTTCAATTTTTGGACACTTCTAATGAGAAAATAATATGAAAATTTTACTATATTATTAAACCAGTCTGGTTCAGTTCGATCGGTTTAAAAATTAAAACAAACTAGACCGAATAGGTTTGATTTATAAAACCGTTCGGTCCAATTTGGTTTGATCCGATTTTCCAGTTCGATTCGATTCGGTCTGGACCGGTTTATAGACACCCCTATTGTTAGGTGTCATTTGATTCCTGATTTCATTTTAACTAGATTCAACGATGTGTTTTCCTTGGTTTTTTCTAATAGATTTCTTATATATTTTATTTACTATAGTTTTTAAGTATTTTATACATATAGGGCATTCTCTTACATTAATAAATGTTGTTACTATTAAATTTATAAACCAAATTTAAATATTTTATGTCATTTTGTGAGCTACTAAGATTTTACAAGTTTAAAGGTTTGATTGTGTCTTTGGAGAGGTTTGTGTGATTATACTCATACCACTAGCCCATTCATATAAGGATTTTTTTTCATATCTATTATACAGTTTAAATCTAAAAGATTAAATTTGTAATTTTTATGGATTTTGAATTTTGACGGGATACTACCTCTAGTTCTCCAATGTAATCCCTCTTCGAATTTGGGTTGTTGTTTCCTTATAAGGAATATCAAGTTCTTCTATGCTTTGTCTATTTCTTGCTTTCCTATATGAGTCTGATGTTTCTTCTTGGTAAGGAATTGGAACATAAATTGGTTTCATATGACTTTTTTGGGCTATGATTTTTGATTCAAAATCAATTTCGTTTATTATTGTTATATTATTTTTCTCTTTATTTATACAAAGTTTCTTATCATAATGTTTTTCTAGTTCTTCATCTGTTAGAGTTAATAAACTAATTAAGTTTTTCATATTCTCATTCTTAAGATCCATATATTGTACTTCTAATTCTTTTATGTACTCTATCAAACTATTATTATAGTTTTTTCTTTATCTTTGGATTTTTTTCTTTTCTTCATTCCTAGGTATCAATGCATTTGATCTCATAGGTGGTTCTTCTTTTAATTCTTAAGATGGATCAAGCTTATGACTTATAATTTTATTATTTATAGATATGTTATTTAAATATATTCTTAATTCTGTAAATTTTTCATGTATATCTTGTTATAATTTTTTATTAAATTCTCTTATTTCATGTAGGAGTTCTTTTTGTGAATCATTTATGTCTTGTAAGGACTTAATGTTTGTTTCTTACGTTATGTAAAATTCTTCTTCTAAAAGAATCAAAGCTTTTATTATTACTATTTGTTTTTTTTATACGCATGTTAAGCTTTCATTAAGTTTTAATTCTATATCTTGTAAGTTATTTTTAAACATCTTGTTATTACTATTTTCTTAATATTACATCATGTACTAATATTTTTATTACTTGAGCTTCTTGTTTTAGTTCTATAACTTCCTTTTCTTTGTTAGAAGTTTCTCATTCATTATCTATAAAAGAAAACCTTGGTATATTATTATTTTTGATTACATTGTTTTTTCTTCCTAGTATAAAAGATTTTTCCTTGATATGTAAGTATCATTCCTTTGATATTTCAAAATCTATTAATATTTTTGGTTTTATTAATTGTCCAATTTCTTGAAAGATTTTATCTATTTCTATAAAATTTATTTTGTTCATATATTGAATTGTTATAACCATTTGTTAATGAATACTCTACTAATTAGTGAATGGGAAATGAATGATTTTCTTCATTCCTTAAATACACTCTTTCAAATTCATAAACTAAACTTAATATTTGATTTAAGTTCTTATCATGAATATTAATAGCAAACTTAGGGTATGTTGTGAATTTTAAGTTCTTATTCTAAGTTATCATGAATCATTAGTAATAAAGCATTTTTTCTATCTATTATTCTATTATCTAGCGGTGTTAGTTTTATTAACGTATCAATTATTTATCTAAAATGAGCTTTTATTAATATTTGGATTCATCTTAAATGAATGTATCCAATTATTTTTTTATCCTATTGATGGATTTTTGATAGTTTATTCGTTATAATTTTTTTATTAATTAATTATATATTATATATTTCTTTTGTATTTGTAATATTGATACTCATTTTCTTATTACTTATTCTATAATAAATTATATATTTTTATAGAAATAGTTTTTTTAGTTTTGAAAATGATGGATATTTAAATTCATCTCCTTATTTAAGATTTAACTTTACTTTTTGAATTTTTGATTTTTTTTACTAATTACCACTTATTGTAAGAAATATCCTGAAATGTTTTTTGTTTTTACTTCTAATATTCCTTTATTTCCTATTATTTCTTAATTTTCTATAATTTCTACCATTTTTGTGTATAAAATTTATATTAATTTTTGTTAACTTTAAATTCCGCTAAGTTAAAGAAATGTTTGTAATATTTTTAAAACCTCAAGAATATTGTGTGATATTACTTTAAAATCAATTAAAATCAAAGGGTATTGTTGTGTGTATATATATATGTTTGAAGACATTGGCCATTACCTATTGAACAATAATTATATATTCTTCTATAAATTTAAACCCCAAACTATAAATTTTAACATCTAAATCCTAAAATTCAAACTCTTATCATAAATCATAAATTTTAAACCTTAAAATCTAAAGAATAAATTAATATATATATATATATATATAATTGTTGCACCCATATTATTCCCCCCACACACGCATATATATGTTTTAAGACATTGGTCACTATTGATTAATAATTCAAATTCTAACTTTTAAATCATAAATTATAAATTTTAAAATTTAAGTTTTAAATTAAAAAAAAATATAATTATTGCCACCATATCATTAGTGTGTATATATATATATATATATTCTAAAAATTAAATACAAAATATATATTCTAAAAGTTAAATACAAAATGTTGTTAAATAGAACCTTAATTTTGTAGGTTTTCTTTTCTTTTCTTAAATACTTAAATTGGATAGACCGTCATGACATGTTATTAATTTTTACAATTGAATCCTTCATAATTAAACTTTCCCCATATTTTATATATGGGATTGAGACTTGAGATTCTTAATTGGAATTTAGCTAGCACTCTCTAAAGCAATAAAATACACATTATATTTAACTCTGTTCTTTTTGTCAGAAACTCAGTTTTCTGTCTAGCTACTTTTTTTTGTTTTGGGAGGTTATCACATTTCCGTGAGAATTTGCATGTTACTTTGTACCTCTCATGTCTTGTGATGGAAAATAAAAAAAAAATCGATTAAATAAGGCAGACGCTACATTGGTGGCCGGTAAAGTGGGATCGGGAGTGTGTTTAAAGATAATATCGGGTATATTTTTATTGCAATGGCACTACCGATCGATCATAACATAGTGCTAATGGCTATCTACAACAACATAATTTTTGTCTCGGAAGTTGAGAGGCGAAAGTTCACACCGGATATTTTTTTTAATTTATAATAAAAATAATTCTTATTTATTAAATAAAAAATATATTTAACAGATAACTATCAAAATACAAAATTATTCCAAATATTTATATTATTTTTATCTATCAAACCATATTATTTGTAACAATAACAATTATTTTATCATTCTCATCTCTCACCATCATATTTTTACCAATTATTCAATTTTTACTATTTAAATGTGTATTAATATTAACTTTCATAAAACTAAGGAGGTTTCTACCATTTAGTATCATGATTCATATTTTTATCGGAAAAAAATGTAAAAATTTATCCAAGTTTTTGCAAAAAAAATCATGTAACATATTGACCCACAGTTCCCTACGTACCATTCTTGTTATAATTTTGTTGAGTTTTACTATACCACATTGTACACCTAATATAATTAAAATGAAGTTAAATTTATATTAGAGTTAAATTCACAAACCTCTACTCAAATATTAAAACTAGGTAAGGCAAGCAAAATAGTCTCTTTTGTTCTGTTTTCTAAGATTATTATTTAGTGTTGAAGTATTGAATGTTATTTTCTTAAAAACATGATGGTACTTCTTTTATTATATATTTTATATTACTCATATTTTATATTGTTGTTGAAGATTATTGATTTCAGGGTCCTTCTTTTGATACCAATAAATTATTTTATTTTAGTTATAAAAATAAAAACCCATTAATTATAGATTTACTAGTCACTTGGCCAAAAGAAAAAAAGTGGTGCACAGCACAATTTTTTTAGTTTGATTAAGAGAAATTTTTATTGTTTTCAGAATAGAATATAAAATTAATGTAATAATGTTTTAAAAAAAACATACATACCCTGTAATTGTTATAAAAACAATCAACTTATTTAATATGTCTTATAATCTTAATAACAAGAATGAATAATTAATTCATTAGGAGCCTTGCTTTACTATGAACCTTATCAACTCTCTAAAGAATGCTATTGCTTCTTAATTCATCTGTAGTTAACGAATTAGTTTCCCAATTTTCATAAAAAAGTGTCGTTTCATTTCTTGATTTCTTCTTTGTTATTTTTTAATGAATAATTTTTATTTTGTCAAATTATTAATAAATCTACTTCTACTCTTGGTTATCTTAACATGCAATCTTTCTGATATGACTTGGACTTGACATAGAAACTTGAGGTGAAAACAGTTATTTAAGCAAATACCTTTTTTGTGCAATGATGATATAGTACTTGCATGGTGACAATTTGACACAGAGAAAGATAGTAATTATTAGAAGATTAGGTGAGGATATTATTCTCTTAATCTTTCCTTTGTTTAATTATGATTGTGTGAATTTAAATAGAGGGAATGTGACTTGTCCACTAAATTTCAAAATTTAGTAAGCATATTGTCACGTCCCGCTCAAAATGTCCCTAAAAATCCAAATGTTGGCTGCCTAAAGGATCTAGACATATGGAAAGTTCTAGAGTTGCCTAGAGAAGTCTAGAAAGGGCTAGAGTTGGACGGACTCAACTCAAGCTTGAAGACCCTAGAATGTTCTAGAGCACACTGGAGAGTGCTAGAATGGGCTGGAATATTCTAGAACGCGCCGGATGGTTCGGGAAGGTTATAGAAGCTGCTGGAAGCTTACGGAACATCCCGGAAGGTGCATGAAGAAGCTAGACAAACCTAGAAGACTCTAGAGTTGGCTGAACGTCTCAGCCTTGTGGCACTTTGTACATAGAACTCTTTGTACATTCTAGAGCTAGAAGGATCTAGAGAAATGTGGCATACTCCTAGGCTTGTTGCCATCATAAATAGACCTATTGGTCTTCATTTGTGATCATCTTGGAAATTCTAACCATCTTGGAAAATCCTTTCGGGAATTCTTAGCATTTGTATCATAAACTCTCTCTGAGCAATACAAAGCATTCTTTGC
The DNA here is from genome assembly GCA_030763125.1 of Hippophae gyantsensis. Classification (NCBI taxonomy): domain Eukaryota; kingdom Viridiplantae; phylum Streptophyta; class Magnoliopsida; order Rosales; family Elaeagnaceae; genus Hippophae; species Hippophae gyantsensis. The sequence goes on from CM061033.1 coordinate 53,796,353, forward strand.
AAACTCTCTCTATTCTCTTTGGAGTTACATTTTCGGATTCAAAGGCGGGGCTTAGAAGTGCACCCGGAATGATTACTAAGTGCCGCACGATCGATACTTGAAAGATTAAGGTCGTGACAGTTGGTATCAGAGCTTTCTTGGTGCCATGTTCAAACTCTATGTGCATGATTGAAGCCCATCCATGAACAAGAATAGGGCATCCTTGTCGGATGTGTCAGGAACTTCAAGCAGCAGAGTTGTGAACTCCTTCACGTAGTCCCTTATACTACCCGTTTGCTTTAACCGTCGCAATCGTCCTCTAGCTTCCTCTTCAGCATTTACGGGGAAGAACTGCATCTTGAACTCCCTTTTGAAGTCATCAAAGGTATCAATTGTGCAAACCCCTCGTTGCACGTCTCCATGCCTTCGCACCATCCATGATGCACATAGAGTTTGAACATGGCACCAAGAAAGCTCTTACCTGGTCCAAGAACTCCATGCCGAATACAATAGAGAAGTCGTCCATAGGCGCCACTGACAAGTCCACCGGCCAAGCACCGAGATCGACCTTAACTCCTCGAGCGACTCCATGTAATGAGTCTTCTTCGAGTTAATCGCTGAGAGAAGAACCCCTCTATCGACAACCTTTAGGCCGAGTCTCTTTGCTTCTTCCATCGAAACAAAGTTGTGCGATGCACTGTGTCGACCAATGCTTTGGCGATCTTCCCGTGATGGTGGCATCCACGTACATCAAACCTTTAGGGGGGTGTCGGCGCCCGCATGATGCACTAAGTAGGCGCAAAGAACCCATCTTTGCACCTTTGTCCGACTCACCTCCATCCTGCTCATGAGTGGAAGCAACTAAGGCACTCAAGGCCTTCCCCTTCTTGAATTGAAGCGCCGAGAGAGCTTGGATAGTAGGTCTTGTGGTCCTCTCCGTCGGTACCACACATGCCTTCGCACCATCCTAGCTTGCCGACGGAAGTGCAAGCTGTCCTAAACAAGTTCAAGGATGTAATGCCGGAAGCATTACTGACAGTTACCTCGAGGAGGAGGTAGACCGTATGAAAATAGAGTAGAACCCTGCCAGGGCCACCAAAGAATGAGCCCATATCGGATGGCAAACTCGGAGTTGGCCATGTGACGGGAAGCAACTCGATGAATGCTTGGATGCTGGCCATAAGGCCCTCCAAAGCCCCATTTGGTGCCCCTAGGTTCTCTTTCAAAAAGGAAGAAGGATGGCTCGCTACGAATGTGCATCGACTATCGGGCCTCAAAATAAGATCACATGCCAAGAAACAAGTATCCCTATATCCCACTTATCGTCGATTTGTTTGATCAATTGGGGAATGCAAGATACTTCACAAAATTGGACCCACGATCGGGATACTACCGGTACGCATAGGCCAAGGAGATGAGCCCAAGACTACTTGTGTAACTGGTACGGTGCCCATGAGTTCCTTTGTTATGCCATTCGGTCTCACAAATGCACCGCCACCTTCGCACTCTTACGAACAAGATTTTCCATCCCTACCTCGATCGGTTCGTGGTAGTATATCTCGACGACATTGTGATATATAGCAGGACTTTGGAAGAACATCTAGAGCATTTGAAGAAGGTGTTCGAGGTCTGAGGAAAATGAGCTATACGTCAAGAAGGAGAAATGTTCCTTTGCCCAAGATGAGGTGATGTTCTTGGGGCATGGGATAAAGGATGGGAAATTGATGATGGATGGAGCTAAGGTGAAGGCCATTCCCGAGAATGGAACCTCACCGCAAGGGTTCCCGAAGTTAAGATCTTTCCTTGGATTGGTAAACTATTACCGAAGGTTTATCAAGTCCTACTCGAGGAAGCCCCCACTCACTAACCTCTCAAAAAGAACAAGGCTTGGGAATGGACAAGTGAATGCCAAGCCTCATTTGAAGAGACTTAAAGAAGGCCGTTAGTGAAAGAACCTGCTTTGTCTTCCAGACCCTCCAAGACATACGAGGCTGCACCTGATGCTTCGGACTTTGCCATTGGTGGAGTATTGATGCGGAAGGGGCGTCCGATAGCTTATGAGAGCCGCAAAATTTGAATGACCGAGCAGCCGCTACACGTTGCAAGAAAAAGAAATGACAGCCTATCATTCATTGCCTAAGGGTGTGGCGACACTACTTATTGGGTTCCCATTTTGTTATCATGACGGACAATGTTGCAACAAGCTACTTCCGGACTCAAAAGAAGTTGAGTCCTAAGCAAGCCTCGGTGGCAAGATTTCTTGGCGGAGTTTGACTATAGGTTGGCGTACAAGCCTGGTAAAGCCAATGTGGTGGGCGTCTATACTGGCCACTTGAAGACGGAACTATGACCTTGAGTAGCTGCGGAGTCTTTCTTGGATAGGATCAAAGAAGGGTTATGGTCAGCACGATGCCGCCCCAAACCTCCTTACCCTCGTCAAGGAAGGAAGACGAGAAGATTTTGGGCTGAGTGACTCTGTGCCAGCGAGAATCGAATCTTTGTGCCAAAACGGGGAGCTTAAGGAAAGAGCTTATCAAGGAGTGCCATGATTAGGTTATGGTCGGACACCGGGGAATGAACGCAGTGCGCACTGCTGGATCAAGTCTATGTACTATTGGCCTCAACTTCGGGACGGTATGGAAGCTTATGTGAAGAGTTGTCTTGTATGCCGACAGGACAAGATTGATCAACATGCACCCGGGGGGTTGTTAGGCCGTACCCATTCCGGAGAGGCGGGTGGGAGAGTGTCTACATGGACTTCATCACTTGCTTGCCAAAATCGAGAGATTTGGCGGCATTATTGTCATCATTGACCGTTTTCAGCAAGTACGCGACATTCATACCACCTCAACGATCGGTGCACGGCAGGGCCGGCGCGTTTGTTCCTCAAGAATGTTGTGAAGCATTGGGGGAATTCCTTCCAATATCGTGAGTGATCGAGACCCACGATTCACGGGAAATTTTGGACGGAACTATTCAAGTTGTTGGGATCGGACTTGAATTTCTCCACAAGCTTTCATCCCAAAGTGACGGACAAGCGGAACGCGCCAACGCATTCTTTGGAATCGTATCTTAGGCACTTTGTTAGTGCCAATCAACGAGATTGGGCGGTTGTTGGATGTAGCCCAATTTCATATAATCTACAGAGCGAGTCTCATCGCCAAGAGTCCCTTCGAGATCATCATGGGGCAAGAACTCCATAACTCCCGTACGCTTGCCTGAAGTTATGAAGCGAAAGAGCCGTGTTGCTTTCAAGTTGGCCAAGGCGTGGCATGAACAAAGTGAGTTGGCAGGAGCCTATGCGAATAAGGCGTCTAAAAAGATGAAGAAATGGGCCGACAAGAAGAGTGAGGATGGTAGAGATTTCGGAAGGCGATTTGGTCCTCGTCAAACTATTGCCCCAACAATTCAAGACCTTGCGGAAGGTTCATAAGGGTTAGCGCGAAGTACGAAGGACCATTTCCGTCCTCGAAAGTTGGTAAGGTGTCTTACAATGTTCTGACTCCTCGAGGCTTAAAATCTATCCCAGGTCTTTCACGTAAGCATGCTTAAACCCTTTCGTGGAGACAAGGAAGACTTGAGCAAGGAGAGAATCCAAAAGTGGCGCCTACCGCGGTGGTAACCTCCTTTGACAAGGAAGTGGACTCGATTTTTGGCGGACCGCTTGATCCGTCGAAGAGGCGTACCAAGTTATAGGGAATACTTGGTCAAATGGAAAGAACGCCTCGGATGAAGAAAGCAGTCAGAACTGAATCTTTGTGCGCTCAAAGACAACATCGAGAGGTTCAAGCCAGGAAGCGCGCGACGAGGGCGTCGCGAACTTGAGGGGGAGGTGGTGTCACGCCCGCTCAAAAATGTCCCTAAAAATTCAAATGTTGGGCGCCTTAAAGGATCTAGACATATGGAAAGTTCTAGAGTTGCAGAGAAGTCTAGAAGGGCTAGAGTTGGACGGACTCAACTCAAGCTTGAAGACCACTAGAATGTTCTAGAGCACACTTGGAGAGTGCTAGAATGGGGCTGGAATATTCTAGAACGCCGATGGTTCGGGAAGGTTACATGAAGCTGGAAGCTTACCAACATCCGGAAGGTGCATGAAGAAGCTGCAGAAAACCTAGAAGACTCTGTAGAGTTGGCTAGAACGTCCTAGAGCCTTGTGGCACTTTGTACATAGAACTCTCTTGTACATTCTAGAGCTAGAAGGATCTAGAGAAATGTGGCATACTCCTAGGCTTGTTGCCACACTATAAATAGACCTATTGGTCTTCATTTGTGATCATCTTGGAAATTCCTAACCATCTTGGAAAATCCTTGGGAATTCTTAGCATTTGTATCATAAACTCTCTCTAGAGCAATACAAAGCATTCTTTGCAAACTCTCTCTATTCTCTTTGGAGTTACATTTTCGGATTCAAAGGCAGGCTTAGTGCAACGGACGGTACTAAGTGCCGCACGATCGATACTTGAAAGATTAAGGTCGTGACAATATGGTACTATGGTATTTGAATGGGCTTAAAAGACGCCAAATTATTCTGTTATATATGGTCTCATATCCAAGACAGAAAATTTCTCAACTAACATTTCGAGGGCAATCGGGAAACATGTTCTCACCACATGCCTCCATACCAAAAACTTTCATATATAGTTTGTTACACCTCTTTCATCGAATTTTACTAATCTTGCTTATTAATTGAATTAAAATAATATATAAAAAAATTATGAGTTTTTAAAAGACTTATATGTCTTTTTAAAAAGTTATTTTATATTAAGTTGTTATTCAACGATAATTAATACAGTAAATATTTATAGGTTAAAAAATAAGTTTAATTATTTTAATTAATAATTATTTATATATTATTTATCATAAAATAAAAACTTGATATATATAAAAAAGTTATCATCACTGTTGCATCACTCATAGTGTTGAAATAAAGTAACATGTAAAAGGATATGTATAGACGGTTATACATTTTTTTGGGATAAAATAGTAAATAATTAAATTAATAATAGAAATAACATGAGAATTAACTTTAAATTGTTTAGATACATCAAAACATTAAATTAAAAACTAAAACTAGTTATTAAAAGATACCAAACATATATTTTAGAAAATATTTTAAAACCTTCAATGTACGTTATCTTCATCGCTTTAATATTTAGTTATAGTACGCACGACTTCTCGAAGAGATATATCGAATAATCTTCGTAATAAAAACATATTTGTATTTAAATAAAATTTATAAATCAATCAAAAAATGTATAAAAAGTAAAAACTTAAATGACTCAAACTTCAATTGTGTAAATATTACAAAGACACATATATCAGGTGACATGTATAAAATCAATTTTTTTTCTTTATATTTTATGATATACGTTAATTAGTGACATATTTGGTGCATCATATTAAATACTATCTAATTATATTATAATTAATTTATAAAATATTTGATAAAAATATATATAATTTAATTAAATAACATGATATTAAATATATTAATAAAATAATTTATATTTAAGATATTATATAATTTATTTCATATAATTTTCTTACCCACCATTATGACTCAAGTGTAAAAACTAATTTTCTATATTTTCTTGTACAATGGTTTTAGTAAAAAAATAACAAAATATTATTTTAATTTTGATAAATAAAAGTTACTATATATAATTTTAAAAACAAAAATCCTTTAGATTAAGTTAAGTGTCTAATAACTTAGGCATAATATTTGGTGAGTTACGATTTATATATAATCATATAATTTTTATTATGTATAATATAATTTAATTTTATAATTAAAATTATATAAAATATATATATTCAAATTCTTTTATGAGATTCGTAAGTGGTTTAGTTAATATGACTTCCACTTTGACATAGTTGATTAAGTTAAAATCTCACCTACTAATATTTTATTTATTTAAAAATTTAAAAATTTAATTTAAAATCTCAACCAACAATATTTTACTATTTTAAAAATGAAGACGCGATTTTAGTGCTTAAAAAAATCTATTTATGCTAGGTGTACCAGTATAATATAATAATAACAATGATATTAATAAAACTCTGTCATTCATTTTAAAATCATATATACACAAATTATGACACTACTGCATTACTCTTCTGAAAATACTATTATGTACATATGTACATATGACATCATGTTGTTCAGAAAACGCCAATATTTGTGCATTACTCCTCTGAGTTCTGGCGCTGTCCATTTTTGTGATAAGCTTATATATTATTTGCTGCATAATCGTTGGCACCTATCTCTTGTATTTACTTATTCGGCAAATGAAGAAGAATATATAGTATGCAGAAATAATTAGGGTCGTGAATTTTTCATTGCCGGACAAATCAATGCGAAATTATCTGATCTTAGTTAATAACAGGGATAACAAAAGGAGGAATGAGGAATGAAAAATGAAAAATTTATATTTTATAATATTACGAGTAAGATTAAGATTATATTCATCGTTATATTACTTAAAATTATATATTCATTGTATTTAAATTTAAATTAATCATAATTAATATATTATATATTAATTTATATTTGATTTTTAAGTTTTATTTTTATTTTACTAAAACCTTAATAATTATTCTTTTAGTACAAAATTCTATCAATATATTTTAATATAAAAGATTATTTATTTATTGTTATATATATTTTATTTTTCTTTATTTCACATAAATTTGTTTATTTTTTATTCTTTATCGATCCAAAATTTTATTTGTTTCGTTACAAAATATTTATTATTAACTTTACCTCTATTATAATTTCTCCTTTACAATAAAAATATAAAAGTTTAAAAAATAAAAAATAATATTTAAAATATTGCAATATACTTGTTTCTCATTTATAAATTTTTATTTTTTATCAGAATTTTTGATATTTTTTTATAAATATTTAATATAAAAATGATAAATAAATTTTAAATCGTGAATAGATAACATACAAAATATTGTCCCATTGAAGATGTTAATTGAAATAGAGGAAGAAGTATGGGTTGGGTAACTTCATCATGTATTCAAATTTTTTACTTCGTGCTTTAAACCATTATAATTTTGAATTTAGACTTTTTATATACTTAAATTAAATTAAATTTGTTAGTAACCTTTCATTTAAATTGAACATAACAATTGATCCATTTTAAGCATGCCTTTTTCTTTACCTATGTATCAAAAATTTCTTTATGATTATTATTTTTAAAATAATCTTTATTTATTCTTTTAAGAAGATGTCTTCTTAGTCCAAGCAGAGCAAGATTTTTTCTTTATGTATTTCTTTAAAGTTTTTTTTAAATGTTAAAACCATGATATATTTATGTCTTGTTTTGTTTTTTGTTTTAATTTAGTTTTTCTATATTCTTTTATTTTTTTAGTATTCACATGCAGGGACGGAATGCATTGCTTAGAAGGGCAATGAATATCCTAAATTTTTTAGAAGTAATTTATTTTGCTTTTAGCAGTATAGGAAAATAATAGAAATTATTACTTTACAATCCTAAAGTAATTATATTTTATTTGTTTATTAAAATTATCTTTTAATCTAATGTTTAGTTATTTGCTAATATATCCTACAAATACATTAATAATCAATATGAATTCAAAAATCAAAAAAGAGAAAATATAAATTAAAAAAACAATCTTCAATGATAACTGTAAAAATATGTATAAAAATGTATTTTTGTTAAACAATTGATTCTCTAATGATTTTCTCCTAATAAAATTATAATTCTATTTCGAGAATAAAGTTTAATACTCTAAACTTTATTTTTGAAAATATTATAAATGTTTAACATAATTCAACCATAATTTTTTATTTAACTAGTTGCTACATGTTCACGTGAATTAAGATTTCTTTGTAATTAAGGAATATCTCAAGCTAGGTGGATGTTTGATACAAAGTTTCAAATTTTGGACCTATATGATATTTAGAAAAACTTTGGGGATTTTACGAAATTTACCCTAGATGATAAAATGAACGGATGAAGGGTAATTTTTGATTGATTTTTGTAGAATTTAAAAACTATAAAATTAAAGAAAGATCCGTTGAGCCCGCCAATAATTTGTGTGTGAAAACATCCATGCATGGGTAAAAATAAAAGGTTTTGTGTGTGTTTTCGTAATGTGCTTGAATTTTTTAATTTTTGGTTTCTCTTCCAATTGATGCTCCTTTTTAAGAATCGGAGTATAAAAAAATGTTATCATCTTTTTTGGATATTGATATTTTCATAACTCAAATTATTATTAATGATACCTTTATCTTGCCATTAAAATATAATTAATTGTAAGATATAATAAATAATTGTATATTTTTATTGTGTTAATAACAAAAACAATTATAATAAACTTACAATATCATTACCTATTTTTTCCCCTTAAAATAGTGTAATGTTAATGAATTCATATATTGTTTACTATATTTTTTTGTATAACTTAATTATTTAAATAGTTTTACTATAAACTCCTCTAAAAATATATGTTTGTACATTATATAAAAATATATAAAAAATATATATGTATCTTATATTTGGACATGAAGAAAAAAATATTTTTTATGTTACGGAAAAATAACATATATGTATCATGTAAAAAGGAGTAAAAAATTAAAATATATTTGGGGAAGGATATTTCTTTTCTATTTGAATTAAATTTATATTATTGTTTGTGTTTTCTTCTTTTTTCAAATTGTCTTATTTTTATTTTTTTTGTAATGTTAGTTATGTTTTTTTTTAAATATTATTTTTCACTATTTTAATTTTTTACATGCCAACCCACTTTTCCGTTAGCCATTAGCCGTACCATGGCTGAAGCAAGGGTTTCTTTGAAGTTATCGTAAACATTCAAGGAATTAATATACATTATAGAAAGTGAAAATTATAAGTGTCTGATATTTTGCTAACCAAACATGCATAGGTTTCGTTACTTTTATATTATTACTATTTTGATAAAAGTTATATAAAGTGATTATATTTTGTAAATATTATTATTTATCACGTATAATATTTTTAAAAAATTAATTTAATCTTTTTTAAACGAAAAAAAACATTTGATACTATTTAAATAGGATAAAATGGTCATTCTGCATCATTCTTTTAATTCCAATTCTTTATTTCATTTTTTATAATTAGCTCAGAAGAGAGAAAGGAAGAATAGAAACTAGATTGCTGTGTTTTCTTGAAACTAGAATAAGATCAAATGACATTAAATGTAACTAGAGAGGATAAAATAGGGAGAAGGAGGTGGACTTATCATTTTACTCTCGTTCAAAAAGTGTCAATGGTTGTTTTTATTTGTTATTATTTTAAAATAATTAAATTAAAACTTTTTAAATATTATAAATATTAAATGATAACTCTTTCAATATATAATCAATTTCTAAATTTTTTATTGAAATATTGGTATGACGAAAGTATCATCCATCAAAACTTAAAGGCAAGTCTTTATCCAGTAACATAAAGAGTGACCCCCTTCTTGTTACGTAAGGGATGTAATGACACATTGATATGGTATAAACGCGTAATGGACGCGGATGAGGCCACACAAAGTAGCATTAAAATATTATTAATATCCTGCAATGATAGATGCTAAGCTTTCTAGAAAAGAGTTACGTAGGTGGCAATATATCACTATTGCATAGCTTTAATGCGATAATGAACTACCACATAAATCACTATCAGAAAAAAAAAAGAAGGTGATACTGAACTACTGAAAAAATAACTAGCTAACTTGCTAGTTCGATACTTATGAGTCACCGGTATAAAAAAGACATTTAATAATATGCATACTCATTGTGAATTATAATAGTAATAAGTTATGAAATTATCACAATTGATATAACATGAAAAAAATAAATATTAAATTTTTAACTAATAAATGTTTTTAAGATAAGTTATAATTGTATTATAACGTGTGATATAAATAAATGCTCAATGTAACATGCATGATTAAACGAACTTAATTACTACTTGCAATCTTATTGTGTTTGCATAATTTGTTCTATATTTTGTACTAATTCTTTTATGTTCATATGTTAGTTAATGTAGGAAAAAGTTTCTATGTTATCTATTTATAATAAAAAATAGGAAGAATTTAAAGATATGAAATAATTATTAATTAATTTTAACTAATTTTTTTATATATATATCTTTATATTGTGTCAACACCTCTAATTGGTCCCATATTTTCTTGTTCATTGTATAAAATATGGATTTGTTCAATCAATTTAAATTTATGTTTTATCTTATAAATTATTATTTTTTAATATAATTATAAATTCTATAGTTTATATATATAATAAAAAATAATCATTATAGTTCTTAAGTTGGATTATTTGAATCGTTTAGATTTGTAGCTTATAAATAACTTTTTTCTTTTTTCTTTTTGTTTTTTTTATAAAAATGATCGAGAAAGAAAAAAACTAAGTTTTGAACATATTTTTAATTAAATTTATCATATGATTTATACGTAGCTTTATTAATAAAGATTTAAAATTTTTATTTTAATTATTATTCCTATCATTCAATAATCACACCAATATTTTAACGTGTAATTCTCTCTTTATCTTATTTATTTTTAATTTTAATGTCTTTTTTATAATCATCTAAATAATAATATTTTAATTATATGTATCAAATAATAATATTTTATTATAAATTTCATTAAGATTTGACATTTTCTTTTTTTATGTTCCATATGGTAATAATAATGACACAAAAAAATCTTTTTTAATTCAAATTTAAGACCTAACTTATAAGATTTTAACGACTATTTTCTTGATATAATAATGATGAGATTGTGAAAGATATATTTTTCTTCGACAAAAAATGGGTACCAATGAGTCATACAACGTATAAAATACCTTCATTTTTTTCTACATAATTAATGATTTCTTTTCATCATTTATATTTTATGAGTAAAGTTAACTTTATATGATGAAGTCTAACTCCATTCATACTTTAAGATGATGCAGCTTCATTTGTGTACGATGAATTTAGCTTTATTTACGCATTGTGCTAAGAAAACCATTTAACACCATACGTGAACTTATGTGTTGCTTGTGGGAAGAAAAAAAACCTCTTATGTTTTGGATATAGGGCGCAGAATGCCACAAGTTTTTCGGAATTTTTGTTTACTAAATCTTCAAATTAATTAAACAATAAAGGAAGCCGCAATTGGTTAATGATGACTCTAATTGCACTCTTTTTTATAGTAGATAAAATAACAAATCTAATTCCTTCTAAGATTTGGAAAAGTGGGTTAAGTTCTTAGGAGCCCAACATTTAAAGTTAATAAGCAAATGAGCCTAGCCCAATACTATATCATGTTTCACAATTCATTTAGCATTTTTCAGTCCCGTCAATTATAGCGGAACCTTGCCTTCTTCGCCCGGGAATACTTGCGAAAAAAAGATGGCTAAACGTTTCATTTGGCGCGCAGGAGCGAAGCTCGTTGCGGTCTCTACGACTTTGCTTGGCGGAGCCGGAGCTGCATCAATTGCCACCTCCGAAGATCCTTCCAGAACTTTGAAGCTCTACACTGCTGTTCCCCTCCGTCTTGTTCGCGACGCTGTCACAGCTGCCAGTATCGTCTTCGGTATGTTCCCTTTGCCTATTTATTCTTGTGTTGTGATTAGGGTTTGATTAATTTTATATTTCTATCTCTTTATTTTATTTTTCAAGCATTCAATGCTTTCACAGCGTATTTTTGGCTTAGGCCCGTGGTTTGTGTTGGTTGGAACTTGGGAGTTATCGCGAATTAACGAATTTTTTAAAATTTAATCGTGTATTTGGATATCTTGTATTTTCTTGCATAAATTTGAAATGTTATTTTCAATGCAAGTTCTCTGCTTTTGACTATATGATCTATTAATTGAAATTGTTCTGGTGGCATTGCTGTAGTACTGACTACAGAGAAGGATTTTACAATCATGTGTGGCTGAGCACGCAACCACAATCATTTGGGAATATGTTATTTGTTTCTTCTTAATTTTAGTTTTTTATCTTTAAAATAAAAATTTCTAATTCCTTGATATTTATGGAGATTGTGGTCTCTATATAGCTTAATAACTATAACTTGGTTCAGATTGTATCCATAAGGTTTATATTCAAATGAAAACTATCCTTTAAATTCTGATGTATTTAAGGTTTTTGTTTAGACTACGAGTATTCACTCTTGGGACTGGACGATGAAAGCAATGAAAAGTCAAGAATTAAGCATGAAGTTCACCTTAGGTCTGCGCGTAAACTTGAAGAATTATGTTTTAAAAATGGAGGAATATATATCAAGCTTGGTCAGCATATAGGACAGCTGGTATGCTTTGATGTGCTCTTTTAGGTATCTATGAAGAGATTACAAGTTCTCTGTACATTATATTTCTTAAGATGCAAGGTTTGATGCTAACTTTTCTTCTTTGTTTCCGTTCATATAATAACAGGAATACTTAGTACCTGAAGAATATGTCCAGACAATGAGGGAATCTATGTTAAATAAATGTCCAGTTTCTTCGTATGAGCAAGTCTGTGAAGTGTTCAAGAATGAGCTTGGAGAGATGCCAGATAAAGTATGTATTTCAAGTCATATAAAATACAAGTGCTTTGTAACTTGTAAGAATACTATATTTGCATCTTTTGGCTCTTGTTATCATCTTGTTTAGTCTTTGAATATTTGACGTTAGCTGTTGAATTAGCTTTTTTTGAACTTAGGTTTTCTGTCAATCGATTTTTGGTGATAACTTATTTTATTTTTGTAAACATGGGATGCTGTGTGCTGATGTAAGTTTCTCTAGTGCAGATATTTTCTGAATTTGACCCTGTTCCAATAGCAAGTGCTTCTCTTGCACAAGTTCATGTTGCCCGTACACATGATGGTCAGAAAGTAGCAGTAAAGGTTGCAATTGATAATTTGACCTGAAGTAGAAATCTTTAGTGCTAAATGCAACTAAGTAGGCTTTAATTATAAAAAATTGAAATGTAATTGTTTCTCATGAGAATATGCATTCAATGTTCACTTACCTTTTGAATATATTCAGGTTCAGCACACACACATGACAGATACTGCGGCTGCAGATCGTGCTTCTGTGGAATTCATTGTGAACAGTTTGCACTCTCTGTTCCCTTCATTTGATTACAGGTCTATTGTGGAATTCTTATGCATGTTCTTCCCTTTTCATTATCTTTACGAGCATCTAGGTAATAGAATAATTATGCTAGCACCATCTATTAATCCAAGAGGTCTATTGAAAAATTCATGGAAATATTTGTAAATCTTAGGTATGAGCTTTCATTTTTGCATAAGCAACAGAGTGTCAACTTCTTTAGACATGTGTGGAAGTCAGAATTTTTACTCTCTTAGCCTGCATCTTTTAAAGATCTTTTACTCTCATGTGCAGGTGGTTGGTTGATGAAATCCAAGAAACTTTACCAAAGGTTCGTTTTAATTAAAAATGTCTGCATGTATAATCATTTCTTAATCAGGATATCATATACCTTGGAACCACTGGGAAATATCTTCAATCCAAGCAAGCAATTTGCTTTAAAAAAAAAATTGAGCTGGTTCACCTTCCATAAAATTTGTTATTAAACTAATCTCATTACCTATCTGAGTCTGATTGCTCAAAACCTTCTTTAGATGTTTCATCTTTTATGTTATTAAAGATGTGGAGTTGGTCTTTGAAAATTGTATATTAGTTATTAAACGGAGGTTTATGAAAGTCTTTTCAGTTGTATCCCTTATGACTTTATCATATTTCATTGTGATTCTCAGGAACTAGATTTTTGGGTTGAAGCCAAGAACAGCGAAAAATGCATGGATAATTTTCGAAAGATATCTCCTCATATTGCAGCCTACATATATGCACCAAAGGTCTTTTGGAATCTGAGCTCCACAAAGTTGCTAACCATGGAATTTATAGATGGAGCTCAAGTAAATGATGTGAAGACCATTAAAAAACTTGGCATTCAGCCAGCTGAAGTTGCAAACTTAGTGAGTTTATTAGCTTTATGTTATATGCAGACATCATGCACTTTGCAAAAATAAGATTTACATTCCATAATTTTGCTTGATATGATGCACCTCTTAAATCTATTATCTGAAACTAAATTGTTGATTCAATATCTTTCTGTAAATACTTGATAGACCTTACAACTCTGGGATCATAACCTTGGATATGTAGGTGGGATTTGAGTCAACTGGGCTCATGTACTTTGCTGTTTTTATGTCTTTGATTACTCCTACAAGTATATTGATGCACTGATATTTGATGCTTCCATGTCCTTGTAAAGATGTAATCCTATATGATTGTTGATAGCTATTAGAATTGAGAAAAAGGATTAACAAGCTTTAATGGGGTTAATTGTGTAGGTTAGCCAAGCTTTTGCTGAAATGATGTTTAGACATGGTTTTGTGCATTGTGATCCCCATGCTGCTAATTTGCTGGTTCGTCCTATGCCTTCTAGCAGAAAGAGCATTTCCGGTGAGGTTCTTCTTCAAGCTAGAGTGATAATCTGTTTTTGAGGGTAGCTTTGTATGAGCTTTATATAGCATAAACACAATTATTTACCTGTCGAATTCTCTGCCAAACTTTAATGATTGCAATTCTGAATTCTCAAGTTTCACTTTTCTAGACCCAGATGGCGGGAAATCCTTCATGATAAGTTTTTTCTTTCCTTTTTTTATTTAATTAGTTTTTGTGATTCCTCTTATGGAGCATGCATACAAGCAAGCATAAGCAAAAAATTATTGCAGGAAATAACTTATGAGTTTCATGTGATGTTTTTTTCTTCAAGACTCGTGTTGATGGTAAAGTCTTGTTATGTTCGTAAAGAACAATTATACCATCTCATTCAAAATATTTAGAAAATTGTGTTCTTTGTGCTGTGACCTATGATTTCTAGTCTCACTAATTAAATTCGTGTGGTTATGTTCATGCTTAGAGTTGTGTTAATTGTTAAAAGTTTGCTCATGTTTCTTTTTAATCCTTGATCATTAGAGTTTATCCCTTCTTAATCTTACTAATGTAATTGGATTTTCCTTACTCATGAATGCATTGTTCTTTGACTTGAGGGGAGAAGGCCAGTTTGCTAAATGTGTAATTGAATATGTAATCAGCAGAAAGTACAGCTGCAGGATTGGAAGCCTACAAGATGTAGGCTTATTTATAATAATGTTTTCACACACCATTTTCATTATTAAGTGTGTTGCATAATCTCTGATTTCACTAGTAAAAAATGACTTTACATATATTTTTGTCGGTTTTGTTACTGTCCTATTCCTGTTAACTATTTGCTTGTGCTGATTAGTTTCTGGTATATTTCTTTCCATGAATATTTCGTATCTATTCTTGATACAACCTCTCCTACTTTTCTGATGGACAGGCAAAAGGAAACCACAATTGGTTCTTCTAGACCATGGTCTTTATAAGGATCTTGATTTCCAAATGAGAATGAATTATGCTGCACTTTGGAAGGTACTTCACTAGTCCTTCCTTCACCCTCCCCCCCCAAAAAAAAAAAAAAAAAAAACCTTGGGTTTTTCCATTGTTGTAAACTCTTTCAATATGTGAACATATCTTCTTTATATTGAGTTTTATTACAGGCTTTGATATTTTCTGATGCTCAAGCAATAAAAGAAAATAGTATGAAACTGGGAGCTGGAGATGATCTGTATGCATTATTTGCTGGGATCCTTACTATGAGGCCATGGAATAGGGTGGTAGATTCAGCCATTGATCACTTAGTGATACAAGGCAGCGAGGGTGAGCGTTCGGAACTACAGGTTAGTTTCCATGAAAAGTTTAGTTCTTTACAAATATACAAGTGTACCAAGTATGCTGTAATCAAGTGCTTTTACAGACAACTCATATCCAACTTCTCCATCTTTTATGAGCTTAGGCCCTTTGTCTTTTCAAGTCAAAAAGTTAATTCTTATGCTAGATGGTCTGTCAATATGGGTTTTATGAATTTTGTTGACACCAATTTGTTGATATCATTTATCTTTTTCATCAAACAGATGTATGCTTCTCAGTATTTCTCTCAGATTTCAGAACTTTTAAGGAGGCTTCCACGTGTGATTTTGTTGATGCTGAAGACAAATGATTGTTTACGAGCTGTGAACAACTCGTTGGTATTTTCTTTAACTTTTGTTTTTGCTTTTGCTTTTGTCTCATTTTCTGATAATAGTTAGCTGGTTTTTGATTTTACATGGTAAATTCTGGGAACTGATTTGCTAGCACCTCCTTCTTCCACACTAGAAAATTTGTCCTGGCCTAGAAAAGAGAAAATAACAACAATAGCACTTCTTACGTCCAGTTTATATATTTTTACTACTAAAAGAAAGTTCAGATCATCATTTCATATTAAATGTCGTTCAAGTTGAACTATAACCAATTAGACCCGTTCAATATTGAATTCCATTCGATTGAATTTTGCTCAATATTTGGATCTCGTTTGATGTTTTTGGGGTGCTAATTTTATTGTTTTTAAGTTTTTAGAGATATTATTTTTTTAATTTCCCAAAAAATTCCTGAACTTTGCTTCATAAATTTCTTTTCCCTTTTAAATTACACATGCTCTTGAATTTTAGCAACACAATTGGTAAACCGTTATACATTTATCCGGAGTTAATAGTGACATCCAGAAGTTTCATCATTTAAACCGTAGGCCCGCATTGAACCATCATTGTAAATTAATGGAATACACATATTGATATTTAAGATTTATTTGTCTGGACTGTCTTGTGCTCGCTTCTGCAAAGAAAATATTATTTACTGCTCTATTGATTTAAGTGCTACTGGAACAGTTGCAAGGATCTTCTCTTGAGACATTTTTGATTGTCGGAAAGGTCTCTTCTGAAGCTGTAATTGAGGCAAAATTATTGCAGAAGAAATCCTTTTTCAATAGGATAAGTGTCTGGTGGGAAAAAATTATGCTGGAAGTTCGACTACATGTAATGCAGGTGGCTCTATGGCTTTTACCTATGAGGAAGGCTTTGCCTTAGTAGCTGAAGAATTCTCTTTTGTTTCTAAGACTTTTAATCTTATCTTGTTCTAACCTTGAAACGGGTTTACACATTCTTTTCCTTCAACCAATATCCTTCCATCCATCGAATGGTATTTGATCATGATTTTTTAAGGGGGACTGAGTAAGATAAATTTATTGTTCAGATGCATAAAAATCATCTGCAACTGTATGATTCATTCATTTATTCTTTTGGATGAGAACAACTGTATCATTGTAGGTCACCCCTTTCAATGGGCGAGGAAACAGTTTATTCAAAAGAAATGTCTAAATGTTTTTATATGATCTTCCGTAGATTGTTTTTTAAGGTTTTGTACTAATAACTGATGATGTTATTTATTTGTTGTTTTGTTAGTGTGATTATATTTTGATATAGTTGCTACTTTTCAAACGGGTTGCTGACACCTGTATCTTTGGATGATTGAGCACTTCAGGATATTTACTTTGGGGTAGTTTAGTTTTGGATAAAAAACTTTGCAAATTGAGTTTTTTTTTTTTTTGGTTCGTGAATAGAAAACGGAATGAGATACTCCAAGATGTATATAACTGCAGATGACAATACTAATGAATATCCAAATTTGAAAGGAAAAGAAGTTCCTACGGTAGTAAAAAGTTTATTTTCCAAGTGAGTATTCTTTCTGTGGTGTCATGGATTCAATCTCTTGTTTATGAAGTGCAGAATATTTTATTTTAAAAGTGTTTATTCTTTTAAAATAGTTAGATAAATCATAAAATGATTTAACGTGTTAATAAAAATTATCTAATTTTTATATTAAAACGTTATATTCATATTTTTTAATTAAATTGTCATAAAAATATAAACATTTATCATTAAATTATCGTATTAATAAGTTTTTTTGGTTAAACTATTTTAAATATTTATTTTTTTGTTAAAATATATAAAAAAAATTGACAAAATATAAAAAATATCAATGAATTTTTTTTATATTTTCAAGATTTATTTATTTATAATAACTAATACAATTAAATAATGTATTTAATTATTTTAAAATTTTAACTATTTATTTTACAATATTTTATTATAAAATGTTTTAATTAACTATTAAACTTAGCAATTAATAAAAATATTATAACTATTTATAAAATACATTTATGAAATAAAAAAATTAATTTAAAATATAAAAAATTAATTATTTTTACAAAATTATCAAAAATAAGAACAATATCTTCAAAATTTTTATAAAAATTATATCTGAATATCTTTACAGACTTCACGTTTCAAGCTTCTTGGAAATTATGTGTACAGTATTTTTGCCAGATATTTTGTTAGGTTCAAATTTCCCGCCTCCTATATTTTATCATCTTGCTTCTCTTTCGTTTTCTCTCTTATGAAGCTCATATCGAACTATACGCAAAGGCAGAGAGCCGAAACTCAACCCAGGTAATTATATTTCGAGTAGCATAGTTTTGTTTTTAAGCTATAAATTCTTCTTCCATTTAGGTCGTTTTTATAAATTTCCGATCTATTTACATTTTCGGAGAAATTTTATAAATTTTATAAATTTCCTGAGTTTTCTCTGCTTGAAAATGACGCTAAAGCAAAAGGTGAACAGATTCGTCATTGCGAGTTCAATTTAACTGATTTAAGTTTCAAATGTTCCTCGGAATTAAGCAAGTCTATGGGTTGATGCATACAGCTTGCTTGTCGAAATGTTATATCCTGTTCTAGGGTTTGTTTCATTAACTCTACTAGATTGCATTCCCATGTGTGTTATGAGCTCTTCGTTTCAATCATTCATGGAAACGAGAACAAGCTTGACTTTGAGTTCATTAATTCTGCATTCCTAGTTCTTTAATCCACCAAGCTTTCAAACCTAAGCTATGATCTGTAAATCTCCTAGTTGGAGGTTTTGGGCTAAATTCTTTTTTACATAAGAGATGCAGATTTATTGTATCAAACTTTGTCAAATTAGCTGCGGATGGAATTTCCCCTATTTCTTTCTTGTTGTATCTCGTGTTCATAGTTGAGGCAAAATTAGAAACTATGTCATTGGATCATCCTGATTACCATAGAAAATTTTGGGAAATTACATAAAATGACATGTGTAAACATATAACAACAAAAGTAGCATTCAATAACATTTAACGGGGTCCAATTACATGGTGTTCAATATTGAATGAATCAAAATAACCGTAATTCAACTTAAATGGTTTTCAATTAGATGATGTTTAAAATTAAATAATAGGTTAGTTTTTTTTTCAAAAGTGAAAATATATGAATTGGATATAACGAGTGTTATATTTGTAATTACAAGTTTTAAGGGTGTTATTTTTGTTGTTTTCTCAAGAATTCTTAGTTTAGTCCCCTTGTATTGTCATGGATTTTTCAGTTGAAGCAACTGATATATTGGAGCTTCAGGTGGTGAGGTTACCTAGAAGTAGAGAACCTTTTCTTGGAAAAGGCAGGGGAAACTACCGGGGCAGCAAGTGGGGTTTCGCACTGAATAGAAAATTAGTATGGCATTGATGATATTATTGCAGAGGAAGAGGTCTATACATTACCGTCTTATTATTTAGTTGATTTTTATCTCTTAAAATTGTTATAAATGGGTTAATCTGTTCTGCTTACATCTTGTCTCGGTATCGTTCCAAAAGGCAGTGAATGGGGTTGAAATTGATCGAAGCTCTGAAACATATTGTGTACGTGAGCGAATTGTATTTTGAATCTTGTTTTACGGAGTGAGTACATGTTTCCTATACTTATTCTGGTGTATTTTTCAGGTTGAAGCAGGCTCCAAAGTAGAACTGCCCTTTTGGGTTGCACATGAGTTACAGTTGAGACAAATTGCAACAAGGAAGGTTCCTGCTTGTTTTAATCAAAAGTAACGATGATAATAACTTGACGTTTCTTTTCCTTTAGAAGATGCTACTTCTGGATCTTTTTCGACAAAGTTTCAAAAGGACCTTTTTGTAGTATTTCTAATCTTTTTTATTGTGTGCTCCTGCTTGCTTATTGGGTACAAATGCAATTGAAAATTTTCTCCCCACCCATTTCAAAGGATAACTACAATCCCATGCGAATAGGCGGTGCTGATAAAAATTAAACCTTATTTCAATATCAAAATATAATTCTTTTTTTCTTCTTAAAATCTAAATAATAATTGCGTTTCTTTTATTTCATCATGGCCGTATGTTTGCACCTCTTTTGTTGAATTCCTAGCCAAAAGAATAAAATCATGGCCATATATTTGTTGGCTTTAGGAAGAAACTGACCTATATATTGGTTACCAACTGCTTGATATTTTTTAAATGGGGGTAATGAAGTATCCTAGGCAATAGGCATGTTGAAGAAAATAGTGTGTCAGTGTGTCATAGCTGCTATCGCGAATATCTATTTCTTATGGGTTTATACCCCTTTTGTTTATCAGTACGTTGGAACTTGGGGCGGATGCTGCTTGCGTGGATTTAAGATGTCAAAGTACTTCTTTTATGAGTTTGGGTGCAGGATAACACCAGTGTTAGTCTCGTCTTTTCTCTCTTTTATATACGACATGTAGACCTCAACCTAGCTTGTGTTAATTATAAGTTTTTCCATTGTTGCATTTTTTATATGGAAAATGATATATAATACTATTAATTATTAAATAGAGTAATGAACTTGGTACCACGTGACAAATAATAATTGAATATATTTTATTAGAATTAGTATAGCAATTAATGCTTGATGTATTTGAACCTTATATTTTGACTAATTATAATCTCATATGGTAGTGATGGTACAAGTCACTACTCATTTGAGTAGAGATGCCTGGCTAATCAAATTTGTCACCTAATTCCAAGGTTAGGTTAGTTAATTGACTACCTACAATAATGTTTGGTGTTACCCCACAAATTATTTGATGATATTGCTACGTCCTTACCCTGACAGAGGAATTACTTTGACCTCATTAACACAAAAGTTTAGGATAAAGTGTGAAACATAGTTTTAAGTTTTTATAGTATTATGATCATTGGGGATCTAATGGCACCTGATCGTGTTATGACCTTAGGTATTTTTTTTAAACAATCGGTAAATACTAATTTTATTAATAAGTTATATTGATAATCTAATATAATCCCAGTATATATACAAAGATACTAACAATAACCAAGATAAAAATGTAATAAGAAAAAAGAGTTGACTGTCACGAGTGTATACTAACGAGAAGCCAGAACACTAACAAATAGCTGCCACATACTCCTCCAGATGTGTTCTAATCAAGAGGATAATTCTCCCAACATCCATTACATCTTGCCTAAAGATCCGTTACGAGATTTCCAAATATGCCATAATAGAGTTAACCAAAAGCTGAAAGCTTAAACTAAAAGCTCCAGTCTCAAAATATTGCAGCGCTGGTTGTGGGCAGAGGGTCACTAAGACTTCAGTTGCTACCGGGCAAGGGTCACCAAGACTTCAGCGCTAGGAACTTGCATATTGTACGGAGCTCATAGTGGGTTTCTCTTTCGGTAATATTTAAGCTTGAGAGAATATTTCAGCATTTATTTTTTTTGCTGGTTCAGCTGCAATTTGTGCTTCACTAATATTTTTGTAAATAAGTTGAAAATCAAGGACATTCTTTTTGCTCGAAAATCGAAATACTGGAAACTTTACTTGGTGTCGTGCTAAATTATAGTTTATGCTAAGCCAAAATTTTCTTCGCTATCTGAACTGATTATTATTTATAACTTGTCATTTTCTTATATATTATTATCATATGATGCATAGGATTGGTGATAGAGACATGGGGTCCTTCCTATTATTGACTACTTTGACAAGAGAAGAAACTAATTGTGAGATTGTTATATTAGTTTTTAGCATATTCTCAGTTTTTATTTATTTATTAAAATTCCTAACACTTGGGCATGGACATTAACATAATATTGGTAATTTAGTGTATGAGGCAGCTCAATCGTCAATGACGGCCTTTAAGAAATGGCGCAGGTGTGGCTAGGGATGGGCACGGGGACGGGCGGGGACGGATTTGAATATAACCTTCCCCGAACCGAATTCTAAAATACCACAGCCAAAATCATTCTTGATTCGAGACGATTTTTACCCGCAGCTGATTCGAGATTATTGAAAAAAAACCGAAAAAAACCGTTTTTCAAAATCCTATTTAATTGAGCCCCCTTTAGCAATAAAATTCAACCAAAACAAATGGTTGAATTTATTATTTTGAGTTTATAATAAAAAAATTTAACATTTAATAATATATATTTCTATGAATCTAGATAACATTAAATACATATAATGATATAAACAAGAAACACAAGATATAAATAAAATATTATAAACTAATACAAATATTGAAATCTAATTAAATAAATAAAAACTTCTTTCTTCTAATTATTCATCAATCGTACGCATTTCCTGCAAAAATCAAATATATAAAATCACTTTTATAAACCAAAATAATAAATTGATTAATCAATAATGTAATTTTTTTACCTCAACATCATCTTCTGCAATATTAATAGTGGAAGCGGATGAGCAGGAGATAACATATCTGAATAAATTATAAAATATTTAAATACATAATTAAATAATTAATATATAATACATAAAACAAGTGTTAATAAAATATAATATGTATTAAATATATAAACTTATACCTTGTTTATGAATATTAGCCCATAACTAATCTTGAGTACACATCAAAGCTTTCCAAAAGTGTTTTCTTTTAGTCTACTACGATGTTTGCTTACTACTCTACCACTTGTACTAAATGCGGTCAAGCAAATCAGGCGCACCTGAATAGCCAAGATATCTCTAGCCATATCATGCATTATTGTATACTTATGTTTATTATACTTTGACCAGGGCTATATATCATACTCTTCATCCGAAATTTCTACATCAACCTCCTCTAAATAAGTGTCTAAATCAGTTGTCAAAGATCCACTTTATTTTGCATTAATTTCCATTGTTTATACTCATTTATACCACTAGGATTAAGAATACTAGTATATATTGAACTTTGAGATGTATTAGAATGTGTTGAAAATTCAATTTATTGACTCTCTTCTAAAATTCCTTTATTTCCGTACATATTTATCAAATCATAACATTTTCTTCTCACTTTTTCAATTTCAAAAAAGGCATTCTCTCCATATATTCTTGGAAAATAGAATCTGAGATAATTCATCTTAAATCTAGGATCCAAAACAACTCCTATACCATGACAATATTAACTTCTTGCCAATACTTATCAAATTTTACAAGCATGTTTGACGCCATTCCTCGACCAAATCATCCTCATCATTAATCCAATTATATAATGACAATTTGATGTCCTGAAATATGAGGAAATAACATGTTTATAGTGGATAGTTGGAACTAGAAATCAATTCAGTAACCTTGTAAAATACTTCTAACTTATCACAAATTGCACTTGCCATTTTCCAATCCAATGCATCACGAAGACTATTATAATTCTTATCCAATTGTTTTAAACCAGGAATCACTTTATAATAAAACAATGCATTTTTAAGCATTATAAAAGTAGAATTCCAACGAGTTTGACAATCAAGAGATAAATTCTTACAAGAAGACTTTATCTCTTGAGATGCAATCTTTTTAAATTTTTCCTCCCTCTTTTGTGTTGCTGTCCAATATGCAACACTATCTCTAACTTTAACAATACATTGAGAAATTAGATTTAATCCATCTTTCACTACCAAGTTTAATATGTGAGCAGCACAACGCATGTGAAAAATATCTCCATACAATAACATTGAAGTTCTATCTAATGAATCTAACAGATCAGGTAGCATTGAATCATTAAGTAGAACAATTATCTAAAGTTAAGGTTGAAATCTTACGATCAATGTTCCAATCCAAAAAAGCAACTCATTAGTTCTTGACCAATAACTCAACATTATTGGAGCGAGAACATATATAAACCTACAAAAATTATATAGTAACAATAAAATTGTTATATACAATCATTTAATATATCAAATCTCTAAAAAAATATTTAATAGGAATTGTATAAATTTTAACAATAAACTTAAAAATTACCTTATTATTTTACTATGCAACTACCAATTGTCATCAATGAAATGACAAGTTCTGACAACATATGAATCCTTTGTTCGATTTCCACTTCTACATATCACGTGATCGCAATACGACTTTTATTGTTCTCCAACATATCCATCATTTTTTTCTCAACATCATAAATCTTTATAATGTCTCTCTAACTGCCGCGAGAAATAGGCTTTCCATATTGTAATGAATATGGAATATTCCCTAAATCCATGATGTTCTACAATACTAAGAGGATACTGTGTAAAATTATCATCTTTGCACATTTATCACGAGAAACTTGAGAATCAAAATTCCAATGTCCTAATTCAATTCTATCCCTTTTTTGTTAGGATTTAACAATGATTGACCGATACCCCTTTCTTGACGTTTGAATGGACAACATTTTCAGATGTCTTTCAAATGAGATGTCTCATTCCTTGTATCACCTCCTAATCGCTTTTTCCGCAATAATTACATATTGCCTTCCATATTCCATTAATTTTCTTCCTATCAAAATGAACCCACGCTTCGTACTTTAATTTAGCCTTCCCATCTTCTTCCTCACTACATTCATTTCGATGATGGTTGACTTTGTGTATTTTCAGGTGAAAGAGGTTGATGTAAGGAGAGGAACATTTGTATGTTGATCGGCACTTGAAGTTCCACCACTTGTTACCTCCACATTAAGTTCAATGTCATTTACTCCTCGAGATGATTGGTGAACAATTCTCAAAAAAATAACTTTCAAAATGTAAATTCATATGTAAAAAATATATACTTATACTTTCTATTATCTCAAGTTACCTTTTCAACATATTCATTTGTCATGATATTTAAAATCTCGATAGTCTTGATATGATAACCTCTAATGCAGTGATCCTTATCCTGGGAAACGTACGTGACACTAAAACCAAAGAAGTGCGAGTAAGGATAAACCACCGCTTTTCCAAGATTTCCACTATTCCACGTTCCACAAAAAAAATAATTAAGTTGTGTTACAAAAAGAAATAAATCTAATATATTATCGCGTCACACATTACTTGAAGTAGCTTACAAAAGTAACATGTTGCAATCAGAATCAATAGTTCAATGGTTTTTTCATGAATGTGTGTTGCAAAGGTAAAGGAAGAATAGCTTATAAAATATCATAAACATCATAAACATATTTACGCAGCAATCAATGTTCTGGCTATAGTGTTCATTATCTTCATGTACTGAAACAAAGGGAAAACTTTGGAACAAATTCAAGCAAATATTAACTGAATATTGAATCAAGTGGAAAGTAAAGAGCGGTGAAACGATAAAATGCATTCTTTTAGGTATCTCATTTGATATTTTGGAAAGCTCAAGGACATATTGTTTATACAAGATCCTTCAAAATCACAACAACATTGTAATGCTTGAGAACATTTAGATAATTTATAGTATTTTTTTCATTTCTATATAATCATGTTATGTCTATTTCAATGGGTAGCATGTTCTTATTGATTGCAAAGTGGTAGCAACTTCGAACAAAATGAAATCGCATGCATTGTGAATATACGCTATGAAACAAGGTTATTAAACGAAAACCCATCAACATAACAGAGAGAAAACGAGCTCAAGATGGTCTATTATCAAGAAAGCAATGCGGGGAGATGATTAACACAGTGAAGCTTAAAACAATTAGATTGTTGGATGTAAATAAGCCATTTTTTACATGATAGCACAATTTCTACAAGCGAGATGTCATCATTATATAATGGAACAACAAGAATAAACAACGAGAGAATAATTCTACAAGATACTTGTTCATTTACTCATGATGATAAGCCCGAATCAAGATAACATTATCTTACTTATATCTCTGTACTATTTTCTCTTTCTTTCTTCTTCTATTAAGGAGCTAATTATCTACTGAATCCAAGCATATCTTCAGAAGAGCATATCTTTCCAGAAAGACAACAATGTCATGATTTCTTTATATGAATAATAGAATCCAACAACTCTCACTAATGCAATGAACAGCCTAATGCAACTTGGACAATTCAATGAACAGCCTAAATAGCAAATATTAAAAAGCATTACTTATAAATTTGCTCTAAAAATATACAGGCCCTTCCTATAATAACTTAAATTTTGGTAGAGTTAGTTTACCAACAACTTTAATGTGATTTGAGAACTAGAAACATTATGTTCAAACTACGATAACCCCCATTTATTGAATTACAATTGTTTGATTATGTTTCATAGTTTCGGTATCCCAAAATTTAAAAATGTTTTTATTTTCACTATATTTACCATTTTCCAATCAAATAAAACAAATAAAAAATTAGGAAACCAAGTAAGCAATTGCATTTATAAAACAATTAAGCATTTCAACGCCAATAGTTGAGCTTAAAAGAGGAAATATAAAGAAAGAAGAAAATAGTTCACAATCGCTTAATTTTTAAATGAAATTATATAAACTAACTATCGCAATCACAATTCACAAGCCACAAAATCTAAACTTTCGTATCGGACACATCTCGATTTTCCCGCAGGCCAAACAAAACAAAGGCACATTACCGATTTACAAGTATTAGGAAGCAGGCCTCGTACGCCGAAAGATGCCAAAGAAGAAATATGTTGATCTTTCGGTTCTTCACCAACCTTTAGAAGATATGAAAAGTCAATTCACTCTTGAATACCTGCTAAATAGTACCAAATGTAAGAAAGCTTGATCTGCAGATGGAAGATTGGAAGGAAAATGAAAGAAAATGAGAGAGTAAGAAAAAAAAGGAGGCGCTGAGTAGGGATTATGATTTAGGTTATAAATTAGGTTTATATATTAGGTTAAAAATAAATAAATTTTAATTAATATATAATTTATTTAAATAAATATAATTAATTTCGGGTACGGGTGGGTACGGTTTTTAGTATAACCGTAACCGAACCGTACCCGTGCATTTATGTTCGGTTTTTACCCGAAATCGAACCCGTCCCCGAAAATACACGGTTAAAAACCGAACCGTGGGTGCGGTTATCCGCGGATAACCGAACCCGCAGTTTTTTTGCCCATCCCTAGGTGTGGCCCTCGATTCCAAAGAGCATCTGTTCTTGGTAGGGAAAAGAAGACCAATTCAGTAGCTGTCATCTTGCTATGCAACTCTTCTGCCATGGCATTGTAACGTTGATATTTTTTTCCTTTCTGATATTAGATTACATGGCTGTTCTTGAGCAGAATACGAAGTGTAGTAATAATAGAGAAAATTGTCATTCAGGTCCAATAGAATAAGTTAATAGTATTATTTAGTCTTAATTTCATAAAATGTGATAATTAAGGATGCAAGTTATTATTTAAATATATAGTCAAAAAATGTTATTATTTTAAAATAAAGTGATGTAGTGAGAGTAAACTTGGAATGAAATATTTAAGAAAAATGTAGTCATTTGGGTCAATTTTCATTCGCTCCGAAGGTAACTAAAAAAATGATAAAAATAAGCCTATTAAAATTAATATTAAATACTAAATATTAAAATATTATCTCAAATTTATTTTCATTTTTCACTTTTTGAAAATAAGTAAACTTAAAAAATTGATTATAAATAGGAAAAATGGTAACAATGGTTCATTAATTATGATTAAAATATATAAAAGTTTATTAATTTTTGGATGAGATATTACAAGTTTAATAATTATTGAAAAATATATCATAATTTTAAAACTTCAAAAATGTTAAAAATAAAACATGTGAATACACATGTGTTTATTTTTTAAGTCATTATATGTTATTAAGATTAATTTTAACTTAAAAAATATAAATATGAATATGTTTGATAACATAGTAATTAAGAAGTAAAGAAGAGAACATTAGGAAAAAAGGTTTAAAAGAGAAAAAATATGGAAGAATTTAAAAAAAAAATGAAAGAATTTTTGTATCAAATATATATATATATATTTGAGAATATGTGTACTTTTAATATATCATTAATTTTTTTAAAAAAATAATAGATAATAAAATAATAATATTTGTACTAAAGTGATAACTATCCTATTAATCTGTATTAAAATTAATATTATTTTATCATAGTATTATTTTTAAATTTAAAAGTGGATTAAAAATTAAACAAGATGGTTGATATTTATCAAAATTTATCACATAGTTTCAGCTCAACTTTAAAACCTCAAAACCAATCACATTGGAATGTCCTTTGTGTACGGAGAAATGTGACAGCGAATATTTGCTATGATTATTCTGTTTGCATGTTCAGAAGTTAGAACCTGGTCGGTTTCCAAAGAAAATCTTAGATACACCAGGGATTATGGCATCTAGTATTGCCAGCCCTTGATGTTTCCAAAGTTCTATCTTTCTCTTAAATTGGATGGTGGAGATTTGCTTGATGTTATACCTTCGCTGTACATCAGGTGCAGGGAAGAATCTCCAGTTTCTAATGCTCTCAACCTTCGTATTATTCTAAATAAGTATTAGCTTAAATGAAATTTTTAAACATATAAAATGTCATGTGTCCAAAAAATATTGATCATGCGATGTTGTGATTCTTCTACCCTAAATTTCTTTTGCGAAAAATAAAGTAAATGTTAAAACAATTAACCCCACAAAGTGAGCTAACAATAATAGTTCAAAACAATTTGATTTTTGTTAAATAGTCAACTATTCCAGCACTTAATGTATACTATATCAATATGATTTTAATAACATTTCGATATTTAATTGTGACTTGTGACCAACTTAATATATTATCCTCTTAATTCTTGATTGAATAAAATTTTAAAAAAAGAGATTAAAACAAATTATTTTTTTTAGAAGTTTAATTGGTTAAGAAACCATGGTCAAAAGATATTATATTACTACTTCAAAATGTTATATATGATTTAAAAACAAAACCTCAAATAATAAAGTAAGTAAATTAATTATGAGTATTTATATATAAAAAATTCAAGAAATGATCACCTATACACCTATAAATAATTCCCTTTCTATTTCATTTCACAACTCAATCCTTATCAAATATACTAATAATCTTTTAAACCTATAAACTTCTAACTTCTAATTAACATTAAATTTTATAGTTTTCGACATTTGATTACTTAAAGTTATCTTAATCTTAAAAACAAAAACATTATAAGATCACCCTAAATTTATTATGAAACTTTCCTGATTTTTTCAGATTTTTTAGTCCTTTGCCCTAGAATTAATTGTAATGTTATATAATTTTTATTTACATATCTCAAATAATACACAAACGGCAAACCACAAGGGGATTTGTCTAAAAAGGATACATTTTTTATAATAATTTAAAAAGAACCACATATTTATTTTAGTTTAAAAAAGATTAAATTAAAACATATTCAATAATTTACTTATAATGTATTTTTTTCTCTCTCCTCTCATATTTCTTAATCACCTCTTTTTTTCTCTTTCATGAACAACCAAACAGTAAACATTTCAATCACATTTTTTCTTCTTCTTATCTTCTTAAAAAAAACAAAAATAAAATTTCTCACTTCAACAAATTTTAATAAATAATAATTTATTTTTATTATAAATAAAAATTTATATTTATTTTATTATAAAATAAATTATTTTTATTTTTCAAAATAAAACTTTAATATATATTTTTATATCATAACATTCTCTCTCTCTCATTTTTTTAATTAACAACTCATCAATCACGTTTTTTTTAAATAAATATTTTTATCTTTTCCTTCTTTATTTTTCACTAATTTCGAGAACCTTATTTTTTAAAAATATATCCTTTCACCAATTGTTTTTAATAATAATAATAATTTAATAATTTAATAATAGAGGTTTTACAAATTTTTTTAATAATTTAATTATTTTTATGAATATTATTTTTATATCATAATTATAATTAATATTATAATTATTTATTAAATATAATTATAATTATATTTAATAATAATAATAATAATAATGTATTATATTATTTATGAATTATCAAAATATTTAGCATATCATTTTTAATATATGTATAAATTTATATTTATTTTATTGTAAAATAAATTGTTTTTTATTTTTTAAAATAAAGTTTTTAATATATAATATGATAAAAAAGATTTATGTATTTAAAATTAATTATAAATTTATAAGATGTTAATATTTTTTTATTTTTATAATAATTATATTTTGTAAAATAAAATTTTTAAATAAAATTGATTAAAAATTTTGCTTTCAAGTTTAAGGTAAGATTTTGTCTATTTTAAAAAAAAATCCTACTTATACCCATTTTTAAACTATTGTCTAAGAGTTGCCTTTTATAGACAAAACAACAAACCACAACCTAAAAGTACAAACATGATACCATATAATCAATTATTATTTCTTAAATTAGTTAATGATTAACTTTATTTATTATTATAAATAATTTACTATTAAATATCTTTATTTTAGTTTATTCACCACAAAATTTATTAATTAAAATAATTATTTTAAATATTTTAACTATTTATTTTATAATTTTTTATGATTTATTGATCAAATAAATATGAAATGTATTTATATATTTATACGTGAATGATATTAAATTTGATAATCTAGTTATCTCATATGAATTCAAAATAAATGAAAATGACAAATACATTTATTATAAATTAGAAGATAACATTTGCACTATTATATGTTTATATGTGGATGACATGCTTATTTTTGGATCAAATATTCATGTTATGAATAATGTGAAAACTTTGTTAAGTGCTAACTTTGATACGAAAGATCTCGAAAAAGCAAGTGTAATTCTTGGTATAAAAATTACTAGGATTGAAAAGAGAATTTTAGGATTGAAAAGGGAATTTTAGGTCTGAAAAGGAAATTTTTCTATATCAATCTCATTACATTGAGAAGGTCTTAAAGAAATATAATTACTTTAACTGAAAACCTACATGTACTTCTTATGATCCTAATGTAAAGTTGTTCAAGAACACCAAAGACGGTGTTAGACAAACTGAGTATGCGAGCATCATTGGTAGCTTACGTTATGCTACTGATTGCACTAGAACAGACATAACTTATGTTGTGGGACTACTACGTAGATTTACAAGTAGACTTAATGTAGAGCATTGGAATGTTATTGAAAGGGTTATGAGATACCTTAAGAGAACTATATCCCTTGGATTACATTATAAAAAAATTTCCGCTGTTCTAGAAGGATACAATGATGCAGATTGAAACACTTTATCAGAAGACTCCAAAGCAACTAGCGGCTATATATTTAACATAGTTGGTGAAGCTGTTTCTTGGAAGTCTAAGAAATAGACAATATTAACTCAATCTACAATAGAGTCTGAAATGATAGCACTAGTCACTGTTAGTGAAGAAACAGACTGGTTAAGAAGTCTATTAGCTGAGATCCCTTTTTGAGAAAGACTGATAACAACTGTCTTGATTCACAACTATAGTACCACGGCTATTGAAAAGATTCATAACCATTATTACAACGGTAAGAGATGACAGATACGTTGTAAGCATAGTACTATTAGAGAATTTCTCTCTACGGGAGCTGTAAGAGTGGATAATGTACGTTTTGGTGAAAATTTTGCACATCCTTTGACGAAAGGATTACCGAGAGAGAAGGTTTTCAAAACCTCAAAAGGAATGAGACTAATGCCCTTAGAATGAAGAGTCATTCGTGATGGTAACCCATTTTATAGATTGGAGATCCCAAGAAATAATTTCAAAGGGTAATAACAAGTCATGAAGTGATATGAGATGAATCATGCTATTTTGAAATCTCATTCTATATTATTAGAAGCATGAAGTCCTGAAGCGATAGAAAATGATGAGTTAATTGTTAAAACTCTTAATGAGTTTTATACTCTATGTAGAGTGGAGTACATAACAACAAGAGTGCTCTTGATAGACTCACCTATGTGAATGTGGAAGTGTGGCCGCTTCCTATGGAAATTTTTTGGGCAAAATTTACTAGAGCGTTTACTATACTGGGACACAAATGAATGACCATAAAACATGCCTTTTTGAACTACACCTTGGAAAGGTTGTGTGTGTAATAATTGTTAGAGATAGAGTTCAAAACTACGATTTACTCTACTCTAGTATATTCTAAAGCATCAACACTATGCAAAGGTTTAAGTCGATAGACACCTTTTGCTTATGCACAATCTTATATTTTTAATTGATTGGTTACTCGATGAAAATTATTTTTATATAAAATTCAAGTGGGGGATTGTTGGAAAAGATGAATGTTTATAAAAATTAGTGAAGCCTTGTCCCACATTGCTTTTTTACATTACTTAAAAGATATATAAATAGTAAAGAGTTGGCTATTGGGATTGGGTCCCTAGGGGTACCCACTTTTGCGGAAGGAGAGAGGACCTAGGCAAATGTGATAACACACGCGTGTGCGTGCCATCGCTGTCCGACCGACCGTGTTGTGCCAAGTCGAGTCCGTGTGCGTGTGAGGTGAGGTGGCATTTTATTTTTTGGAAAAAATAAAAAAAATACTTTTCCACTCAGAAAATGGTCGTTACTCTTCATTACTGAGAATGACTGTTACGCTCTCCATCCTCAGACATTACCGTTATTATCATAATGGCCACATGGTTTCTAAAACCTATAAATAAATGGTCTCAACTTTCAGTTTCAACACAACAATCTCCAAACTCATCTTACTAAAAAAATCTCTTAGCAATTCTAAATTATTTTTCAATTTTCCGAGCAACAAATTTTTCAAGTATAACATTTTGATCTTCATCAGTGCAGTGAAGTTTCGAGACAGGAAAAAAAGATTATAGACAGTTTTATCCTGGAAACGATGGGGCTGTATTTGCTCGTACAAATTTGGGTAGATCTGCAAAACATTTTAAAGAAAACGACTTAGTCCGCAACTCAAACCAAGCAGTTCATTTCAAATTATCGATAATATTATTCTAATATTATTTTAACGTAATTGTTTCAACAATTTGGTTAAATGAGTGCCATATTTTGAAACTTAGAACATAATACTATTTATTTGATTGATAAAATTATTTGTAATTTATGTATAATATTTAAGTAAATAAGTTATATCTTTGAATGTTAACTTAAAAAGTAAATAAGTTATATTTAGTTTAAAAAAATACAAGTATCATTTTATTTATAAATATTAAATTAATATATTTTGTAATTAATATTATACTATCTTTTTATAAATTAACACTAACTAATCTACAAAATTATTATGAGTAATTTAAAGAGGGATAAGAAAGGAGAAGAAAAATAATAGAAAAGAGAGACATTGTATATCTAGTTTTTTTTTTCATTTTTATAATTCTTCAGCCATATATAACTTTATAGAGTGAGAGAATAACAAAAAATAATTGTAAAAAAATAACAAAGAAATACAGAAAAAATAACAAAATTTACGGTACGAACTACATGTGTGTCGGGGGTTGAGAGAACATTTTTTTCTAAGGACTTGGATGATCCTTCCTTATGATTTAGGTTGGTTTCCTTATCTACCGACCCTCGTCTCTGCACTTCAACATCGTGTGTGGTTTCCTTTTACGCCTTTCGTGCAGATATGCTAGTATCATAAACATATTTGTGCCTCTTGACAAAATCACGTTATATGTGATTATTTATGAAACATCCTTTTTAAAATTACTTTTAATAAAAGAAAAATTACGTTAAACTCAATAAAAATAACAATTTAAATTATTGAACGTAGTACCAAGTACTTCCTTAAAAATCAATCATATAATCATTCTCAGTCAGTGCTCACGAATCCTTATATTACACCTCAAAATTAAATCAAACACTTGACCTGAAAATAGTTATCCAAAGAATTAACAAACAAAACAAACATCAATTTTGGAGAAAAGTAATAAAAATAAAAAATGGAGAAAAAAAGTCTAATCTGAAACAATAGAAAATGTACCACTAGAAATACTGCCATGACTATCATCACAGAGAGTTAATGCTCTCTCCAAATTGGAGACAATGTCAATCATAGTTGGCCTATCTTGACCTTCCAAACTAACACAATGCATGGCAGTATAAGCAACCAACTCAACTGCCTCTGATTCATTCAGCTGTGGGGAGTCAACCCTTTGATCCAATATCTTTTCCAATTCACCAGCCATAATTGCTGGCACTGCAAAATCAACAACACTCACTGGTGACCCTTCTTCCTCACCCTTCTTAAATATTGCTCTTTTACCTGTCAAAAGCTCTAACAAAACCACCCCAAGCCCATACACATCACTCTTAGATGTTAACATATTCAAACCATAATACTCAGGATCAATATACCCAATCGTTCCGACTGCTCTCATTGGTCTAAAACGACGTTCTGATTCCGTACCCATTAATGATAATCCAAAATCAGATACTCTTGCTGTCCAATTTGCATCAAGAAGAATGTTGGACGATTTTATGTCTCTATGAATTATAGGTGGAACTGCATAATTGTGTAGATACTCTATTCCTCTAGCAGCATCTAGTGCAATTTTGATCCTTAACTTCCACGAATTTATGAAACTACTGTGTTTTTCAACATTGTTATTCTCATGTAAATGATCATAAAGTGCACCATTTTTCATGTAATCGTAAACTAACAGCCTCTCATCATTTTCTTCACAATAGCCAACAAGTCTTACCAAGTGTTTGTGGTGAAGGCGAGACAAGAATGCTAGTTCTGAGTCAAAAGCATTCTCATTCTCTCGGAATTTCTTCTTTGCATTGGTGTCAATTTCGCATCTTTTGATGGCAACCTCTCGACCATCAGACAATTTGCCTCTGTACACAATACCAAAGCTTCCAGACCCAATTTTGTTCTCAACTGAGAAACTGTTGGTTGCTGAAGCTAGCTCAGCTAGAGAGAACTCCTCTGCTCTGTCTGTGTTTTTAGAAGACGTTCCACTCCTCTGGCGCCTCATTAATCTCGAACCTTGCTGCTTGATGGTGGATGATCTCAAAGGAAGGCTGTTGGTACTATCATTTCTAGTGATTGTGGGTTGAACTGAATTGTGAACTTTTTGGTGCCCAAAACATAGCCAGTAAATAATTGTGCAAATACCTGCAAAAACACCTATTGAACCTACAATAGCAAATGCCAATAAACCTCTTCTCAAAGCCTTTGATGGAGATGATGACGGTGATACAGATGGAGAGGGTGCTAATGGCTGAATTTTGGAAGATGGAGCTGAGATTTGAAAACGACACCGACAAATACTTCCCCTGCCATTACAGAGCTTGAGAGACAGAGGATATATATCACAATTTCCACAAGAGGATTCAACACAAGGACCTGGAAGAATTTCTGGAAAATTAAGTATAACTCCTGAGTCAGAACCAGAGGGATTAGGCCATCCTGGTCCCCAACAAACAATGGAAAAGTTTTTTGTAGTTAACCCACAAGTGAAATTCAATCCTGAAACAATCAATTCAAAAGACTCCATTGCATTGATCGAAAACTGACCTTCACTACCCCAACAAACCACGGAACCATTGATACTAATTGCACAGCTATGATTGGTGCCAAGAGCCAAATTTGAATACTCAAAAGCTGAGCCAAGAGGAGTATTCAATTGCCCAGAATAATTATCACCTTTACAAACAAGGAACCCAGTAATATCTAACCCACAAACGTGGGAACTACCAGCTACAATACGCACCATGGGTATATTCCGAAACCCATTTTCTATTCGATTCGGTAAAGAACCGCTTCCCCAACACCGAATCCTGTTTTTACCCATCGAAATACCGCAAGAAAAGTCAGACCCAGATGAGATTGATGTAAAACGATCGGACCCAGATGGCAGTTTAAAAGTCTCGCTACCTCTCCAGCATTTTAGAGCTCCTGTACCCATCACTGTCGCGCAAATATGATCGTCTCCTACTGAGAGATTTTCTAATAAAACAGTGTCATTATAGTATATCCTTTTGCTCACGAAACTAGAGTTATGAGACAAGAGATTGTCCCAACAGAGCAAACTGTATCCTCCGGACCTGAGGCCACATATGGATGTCTGGCCACCGGAAATGGATGAAAATGATATGTCAGGATCAACGGCGATGGTTTGGCCATGTCGGTAGCAGACAATGCGCCGCGTTAATTGTTTGGAGACGACGCCACAGACGGTAGCGGAGGCGTAGCTGACGGCGAGAGTGCCACCAGAGCCGAGTGCACAAGCAAATGGTGTTAACAAATAGAAGATAAAAATGACGACGAAGGAGAAGGTTCGCTTCATCATCTTAAACAATGGGACTTGACGGCGTTGCTAATGGGTTTCAATAGTGTAGTCTGCTTCATTGGGTTTGAGCCTCTAGGAGACTAGGAGGAATAGATAGAGTTCAAAGTCTATTAGAGAGAGAGAGAGAGAGAGAGAGAGTAATGAAAGTTTAGGAAATCAGTTCTTTGGGATTTGAGAGTGTGTTTGTATCATTTTCATATTGATTTTTCATGAAATACTGAAACAAAGAATGCGTTTCACTTTTACACGGATTTTAATTATTATCTTTTTTCTCTTTTTACGTCTTTTCTTTCTTGGACGGAGATTATAAATACCTTCAAATCTTGATGACAAAAATTTAACGTAATGTGAAATTGTTGTATAAACATGTTAAAATTTAGAACCCAAATATAGTATAATTTATTAATACATATTAATTATATTGTGAGATATGTATTAATATATATATATATATATATTAAATCATGATAAAAATATTTTAAAAAGTAATTAAATTTGATGTTATATTAGATTTAAAAATATTAAATGAACATAAATTTTTAAATATATTTTACCCAGGTTAATTATTGTTAAAAATTTATTAAAAAAATAAGCAACATTTTCTTATTTATAAAATTATTTCAACACGTTATCCATCATAATTTATATTTTTTTAATATGAGTAACGAGCCATAATCAAATCTGTTTTTTCTTTACTAGAAAAGTGCACATTCAAATCTGCTGAAACCGTATGTATAAAACAGAATTTTAAATGCAAGTTTTAATTTTATTAATGTACTTTGTTTAAAAAGAAGGAAGAAGAAGACGAATATGGCAATTAAAATAGAAATACATGACGTTTGTGTCTTTACACAAACACATTTTTTTATTTGAATTAACAACATTATTTCCACATCTTAATTGAAAATTAATACCAGATTTTGTAAATATCTAAATAAAGTACATGTCAACAACAAGTCACCAAATTGTTGGCTTTACATAAATCATTTTTAGATATATATATTAATAAATACATAAACTTAAATTAATAAGTACTTTTTAAAATTAAAAAAATATATGTAATGCTTTACATATTTAAAAGTTTAAATTATTTAATAAAAATATTTATTTAAATTATTTGGAGTGAAAATTATTATTATTATTTTATTTTATTTTATTTATGATTGCTGGAATAATCGAACTCGGGAAGGAAGATCTATATTTAGATTTTTGTGGAGAAATATAATACAAAGCAGAAGATTTATTCCGTATAATCCAAAGGAAGAAAAGGTTACTGGAAACTAATGGGGATTTTCTTGGGAGGAAAAACACCTTTCTTTTTTTCCCTTTCGAAGAACACTTTATATAATTAATATTATTTTAAATTTATTCAGAATTTACATGCAACGTAAGAGCTTTTTAGGGAAAAATAGTGTAAAATACAACCCATAGTTATAAAATATGTTAGGGGTGTTATTTGAATAAATATACATATAGATATAATATGTATTTTTTATATAAAAATATGTTAATATTTGGTATAAAATATATGTATAATAAAAATATATATAAATATAAATATAATTCGTTTAATTATAAAAAATATATTATTAAAAATAATATATATATATATTAATGAAAATATTAAGATATTATTTGAATTTTCATAATAACATAAAATAGCAATAATAAATTTAATCTAATTAGATCATAATTGATAATAAATTAATTATTAATATTAAATTTAATTCAATTTTAAGCATGATTAACCTAATGGTTTGATAAATAAGATCTCACATATTTTAATTTAAAAATTTGAATTATATTAATTATTAATATTTTTATATGTGTTTTATAATTAATATTTTTATTGTTAAATATTTAATATATATATATATATATATATATATATATATATTTATATTGGATTTTTTATATTTATTTGTATGAATGCCATAAACGAAAATCTTAATATTTCAGTTAATTATTTAAAATTATAAGTTAAATATAATTGATAATTAGTTTTATTATGTGATTGTATGAAAATAATAATAATATTAATGAAAATTAATTTTCGGAGGAAGTATTCTTCATATTATTCTAGTAGAAAATCACTATTATTTATGTATAATATTTTTTAGCTTAAGAGTACAAGCATTTTCCATGAATTTGAAAACCTTTTGATTTTTTTCACCGATTCGTATAATGCAAATATAACACATAAAATTACTATTACAACCTAGCAAAATTTCTTCGAAACTGAAACTTTATCTTGTCTTCGACATTGAGCTTAAATGACATTTATATTTTCAAACTTTCCTTGTAATTTAACAATTTCATTTTCTAATTTATAATTTACCAGTCATTAATTTAAATAAATATCCATAAATAAATAAAAACCGTTATATTATAATTTAATAGGGAGAAATGTTACACATTTTTCACGGATGGTTTTGATATTGTCTCACATTAATATTATCTTAATAAATGAATAATTTCTTCAATTCTTTAAAGTAGTTCTTATTTGTGATAATATTATTTATCTTTAATTTGTATATGATAAGTATTGTTATTGCAACTATAAAATTAAAAAAAATGTTAATTTTATTCTATCATAAATTACATTTTAATATCATTGTTATTAAACAAAATAATTATTAATAAATTATTTTCATTAAAATATTGTTACCTAATTCAAAATTATGGCTTTAATTATTATTATTATTATTATTATCTTCTCTTCTAATAATGTTTTTCAACTTTTAGTTGATCCTATAACCTCCTATTGTCATCGTCAGTTTCATTTGATTAAGCACTTGCATGTGTTTACATGCTTGAAAACTATTAAATCAAAAGCTAAAAAAAAGCAACCCATTAAATATCGATCGATTCATGGTCTTATTTTTCCTTATGCTATAAATAACCCCTTTATTGAAAGGGGTACGTACAGATTGATTTCCCTTGTGTTAACTTTGTAATCATGGACCTTCCTTTTACAATAGCTAGCTACATATATTTTTAGAAGTTCTATTTGATTATATAAATAAGAATTTATAATATTATTATAATATTTTTTTGTAAAAATTAAAGTAAAATAATTAAATTTTAATTTTTCCTTAAATAAAATATTGACGCTCAATCTCGTACTATTTATATTGATGACTTAGACCAATACCAAGCAATCTATCAATTATCAATTATAAATGGTAGAGTTAGTATCTTGTGAAGTACATCTAAATGAATGAAATAATTTAAACCTTCACGCGTACGATTTTTTTTTTTTAAATAATTTTCAAATGCATTTTAGTGTTTGCCTAGGTAAATTTTACCATTGTGTTATTATTATTTTTTATTTAAAAATCAATTTCATATTGTTGTATAGCTAAATCAACTTCTACCACTTTCTGAAAGCGTATATGGTGCTTGATCCAAACAGATCTTAAGCAAGGAAAATGAGGAATAGCTTAACACGAATCCATTTGTGTTCTTGATTCATGAGAAGTGAAACGATTAATAAATTGGATAAAGCAAGAGCCAACCATTGTACATGAATATGTATCCATATTTATTTGTGTAGAAATAAAAAGTTTTAGTTTATATGTCAAATGAGTTGGTTCTGATAAATGAGCTATTAATTTCTAATTTATACGTGAGTTTAAGTATACAACTTATTTAAATGTTTTTATTGAAATCATTTATAATTCTTTAGTTTTAGAATTAAATTTTCAATTTTAAAATATTTTGAAAAAAATAAAAATTATTTAATAACTAACTTCTAGTTTCAATTTTGAAAAATATAAGTTAAAAATTTAATATTTTTTATTTGATAAATAATTCATAATTTTAAATTTTTTAAAGTTGGATTAGGTTGTGATTAGCCTAACTTTCTATAAAAAAAAACTCAAAATCACAAATTATAACTTTTTTGGAAACTATATTTCTAGAACTTTTAAATGGTATATGAAATGATTCATAATATTTTATGAATTTATAATGTTTATATTTTAAAAATGAGTAAATAAATATTTTTTTTAAATTTGAACAACCATTAATAAAATGTGCACAATAAAAAACTCAAAATTATAATTCTAAAACTTTCTAATGTTATATGAAATGATTTATAAAATTTTGAGAATCAGTAAAATTTATATTTTAAAAATGAGTAAAAAAAATTCTTCTAAATTTGAATAATCAATAGTAAAAAATGTGCATAACTTTCTATACATAACTCGAAATCACAAACTGTAAAAAAATTTAAAAACTATACTTTTGGAGATTTTTAATGATATATGAAATGAATCATAATATTTTATAAATTAATACAATTTATATTTTAAAAATATTTGATAAAATATGAACAATATTCAATAAAATGAGCATAACTTCTCTGAAAAAACTCAAAATTTAAAAAGTAACATTTCTTATAAAATATATTATTTAATATTTTAAATAATATATAGATTCAATTATAAATTAATATAATTTAAATTTAGAAACTCATTAAATGATCATATCTTTAATAGCAATTATATCCGCAATTATATTGTGTATTTTTTTAAATTATTATTTATGCTAAAATTTTATATTTATTGAAATATTATAATATAAATTAAATTAAATTAAATTAAATTTTTTATTTTATTTTCAAAAAATTAATTGTTATTTTTTTATTTATTAATTAGACTAATATTAATATTTTTGTCAAATTTGTAGTAATAATTAACATTATATTTTCATAATTTTTTCATTTTTTCTTATTTGTTAGCCTTTTAAATTAACATTTTTTTTTCAAATAAATTAGTGAACTGTTCATGATTTCAAGTAAATTGCTTATTATGTTTATAAGTTAAGTGAGCAGTATTTTTGTAACTTATGAGTTTAATGTGTCAATTTTAAATAAGTTTTTAGGTTAAATAGTTGCTTTAATATATCTAAATTTACCCGTATAATAATGTCCCAATATGAATTTTTATTATTTTTTGGATTTTTTTCCCTTTTATGTTTAACATGTAATTTATTAGCTCGATTGAAAGCTTGAAAACATAAATGTTTACTTTGTATAGTTCACGATTCAAATTTATTAAATTTAATCATTCAAAATGTCAAATTATCTGAATTTTATGTGTTTGTTTTATTAAATGTATTTGAACTCAAAATGTTAATTTACCTGAATTTATGTGTTTGTTTCATTAAGCCACAAATTTTAGGATTGTTTGGTGGACACAAAGAGAGAATGAGAGGGAAAAGAAAAAGAAAGAAAGAAAGAAAGACAAAATATGTTTCGTACTTAGTTCCTCTGTAATTTTCAGGAAGACTAAAATAGGAAGGTTTACAAGTTTTTCTAAACGAAACACTTTATTTGCTTTCTTTATATTTATTACAAATTTCAACCTAACCTTTTTCCATGAAAATAAGTTTTTTTTTTCCCTCAAAACATAATTTATTAGGTAATATATATATATATATATGATTGGGGTTTTATTTAGTCAAATTTGGCTTGTTACACCACCGTCACCACGAGAATGCATTTATGCCTTTTTCCTTGGAGCTTTAGAAATGTATATAATTATTAATTATTAATGAGTTACACATCAACCTGCAAGTAAACTTGGTATATGTTTTATATTATGAAATATATCTATATTTCTTCAAAATGTTTCTTCTAATTTTAAAAGTAAAGTTGAAAATTCAGATGATGTATATTTTAATACAAATAAAAATAAAATAATTTTAAATATTTTTATATTTAGTTTGATTATTAATAAATAATATAATATAAAATATTTTTAACAATATCATGAATGCTAATTCTTTTCGCATCTTTAAAAAATTTATTAAAATGTTATATTTTATATTTTGAATGTTTATATTATTATTTATTAGTTTTTTTATTTGATCTCATTTATAATTAAAAAAACATAATTTT
Organism: Hippophae gyantsensis; assembly: GCA_030763125.1. NCBI lineage: Eukaryota > Viridiplantae > Streptophyta > Magnoliopsida > Rosales > Elaeagnaceae > Hippophae > Hippophae gyantsensis. The sequence goes on from CM061033.1 coordinate 53,838,475, forward strand.
TTAATTTTATTTATGAATTTTATTTTAATATTATAATTATTTTGATTCAATTTTTTAAACAAATATAATAATATTAATATTCTTATTATTATTATCATTCCTGGTTAATATTTATGTAACAAGTATTTTTTTATATAAAAAATTATTATGGAATAAAAATCAATGTGATAACTATTTATTAATTAAAATAATTAATTTTTTTTAATTTATCATTTACATAATTTATTGGATAATATCAAATTATTATTAATAGAGTTTTATTATCCCATATCTCTGCCAGTCCTCTGACTTTGTATATTATACAATTAATGAGCTTTCAAATTCGAATAACCTCAACGTTCTAAGTTGTAAGATCTTCATTTCCAAAAACTGAAAAGCAAAATGGCATAAGAATGAATTCCAGGACCTTGGGAATTGGGATTGATTTTAAGGTTAAATATCAATTACACCCTTGACTTTTGTCCAAATAATAAAAAAAATCTCAATTTTAAAAATAATATCATTGAAATCCAAATAATGCAAAAAGTATTAGGTAGAAGGGTAAAATTTAATTTAATTAATCTCCTTTTCTTTTTAAAATAATTAAAAAATTAATATAAAACATAAAAAAATAAATAAAATGGTTTAATTTGAGTCCACTTTGTTCTCTAACATATTGTATTTTTAGTTTTTATTATTCATTTAGAAATTATAGTTTTAATTTTCAATTTTTTCGTTATTTTATTATTCTCAGGCTACTCGAACTTATTTGAAAATAAATTATACTTTAAGATAGTTATTAATATAAAGTAAAACATTTAAACATCTATAATATTTAGGAAAACTTTGAGGATGTAACTCATATTTACCCTTGGTTTTAATACTTTGAATTGATATGGAACCTGTGGGATTGAAATAAGGTGATAATAAAAATATTATTGAGGCTGTGCTGTTTCAAGAATGTAATAAGGTTCATCTAGAATGTAAACAAATATTTCTAGATTTAAATAAAAAACTGGAAAATTTTTACAAAGATGTCCTTGTGGTGGACTCCTAGAGAGAACTACTAAGTAGCACACAAAATTTGTCAAATAGACTTCAATTTTAGGAGAAGTAGAATGATAATGATTTATTTTCATTGATTATTTACTTAGAACGATATTTGAATGTAATGTAAATAAATATTTTTATATTTTTTTTATTGAATATATTCACGTAAATTTAATTATATTTATTAATAATAATTCATTCATCACAAATTTATACTCTGTATACTTTTTACCATACAAATATGTAAAAATAACTTTTTATTGCTTAGCAGCTTTAGCTGCTTTTCTGCATAGAAAAAGAAGGAAATAAATGAGGCGATATTTGAAGGAGCTCAATGGGATAGAAATTAGGTTTACATTTTTTTAATGTCTACTTGCAGCATATAAAACAATCGCATTAGAAATCAATTGCTCAATAATTCCACAACTGAACATTGCCTCACAATCGGCACAACACACGAAAAAAACAGCTGAGAAGGATTTTTTTTTTCCCCCTTAATAAAAGAATGAAGAACAATATGAAACTCTTGGGGAGAAGAAAGAACTATGTAGAGATTGGGCAAGCAAAGGTAAACTGTATTATTGCGAAAAAAAGGAAGATTATATATAAAGAGACAGCTATTTACATGAAACTGATTTATGGATAAGCTAGAGAATTCTTTTTATTAATTAATCATATTATATATAAATATCAGTAATATATTCTTTAAATTATACAACTAATGACAGCCCTCAATTACATGGTTTAACAAATAATTTCCTTCTAGCGGAGAAAGGCAATTATTCAATATTTAACTTTTTTCAATTATATATTGGATTAACTATTAAGCACTGTTTTATAAAATAAGTATATAAATTTGTTGCTATATATTGATATTAAATATTAAATCATAATATTTCTTAGAGTTGAATTATTAAATAAAATTAGATAAATATCAACAATTTCTTTGAATTTTGTTTGGATAACAAAGAAGTTATAAGTAAGGATGAGTAAATAATCCGATCAATTTAATTAAATTAAAAATTTGATCAAATCCGTCAAATTTAGATTAGATTAGGTTGATAATTTCTATAGTTGGATCATATTTGAATTGAAATGTATACATTTGGATCGTATTCGAATTGATATATTTTATGATCTATTATATTCGATATGTACTAAATTACTATTAAATTATAAATAAATATGTATTTTATTTTATAATGTGTTATACTTAAATACTATATATACCATAATTATATTATACTATTGTTTTAGCTTAAAAAATAAATATTTATAATAATTTAATAATTGTATAAATATATTTCTTATTATTTTGATTTTCTTAATTGTGATTATAAATAATAAATTTTATTATATGTCATATTTTATATATGATAATAATTTATAAATAAATTTTAATATCTAAAAAAATTTGATATATTCGAATTCAAATTAGTTTGAATTAACTACATCATTATATCATATTCAAATCGTAAATATTCAAATTTGATTTGGATTAAATTAGATTTAGATTAATCAAAGATAAACATTTTCTTCATCTTAGTTCTAAGTTTAAAAATAATATCACTAAACCTCATTTTAATAAGTTAGCCAATGATGAAATTATGGATAAAAAAAAATTAATCTTGTTATTGATATATTTAAAAATCATAAAATTACTATTTTATCAAAAATCATAAAAGTAAACTAATAAAAGAAAATAATATATAGATTTTGGAAGAGGAATAAATCCCTTTCGATATCAACATTTTCAATTAATGTTACTTGACTTGAACTTTTAAGTTTTCAGTTAATAGTTCTTAGAGAACTCTTTTTTCCCGTAACAATTCCATTTTAATTTTCTTTTTTTCTTTTTTTTTCATTACTATTCGATTCTTTAGTTTTTAATTGTAAGCTATTGATATTTAAAATTTCCATTTTATATTATCTTATTTTATTATTTTCAATAGTCATCCCTCAGTTGGAGTTTCAATAAAAGTAACACCTTGAGGTTCATGAGTGATGTAAATTGAAATTGTTGGAACTGAACTGATATTAATACAAAGTTTGGGTTTTTTTTATTGATATTTACCCTATATAAAAATTAGCTAAAACTATTTAAATAACACTCCTTGCGAATAAACACCCCTATTTGAAAGGAATGCATGTACAAAAAACAAAGTTCTAAAAGAAAAGTGGGAGATGTGATAAAAAGCTTAATAGTTATGTGATTTAAGCAGGTAGTATTTCATCTATTTTAAATTTTATTTAAGGTTTAAGTCAAAAGGTGTATAAAAAAGATAAAATCAAAGTTAAATAGTATAGAGTTGCAATTTACAAGGGGCACATGTAATATATGTAAAGGTTACAATTGAAATCCAGAAACCAAACATAAATCAATAGAAATAATATATAAAGGTTAAGGAACAAAGAAGTCAATATTCAACGTTTTGAGGAATAAGGGACGTGCAAATTGCTAATACCGCTAATAATTATTTATAATACTTCGAAAAAGTCCCAACAAGATGAAAAAACTTTAACAGAACAGCAAGACTATAAACAAAGCTCTACACAAGAATCAGGTTTTTTTTTCTTTTAAACATATATACATACATAAATTGAATACCTAGATAACTGAACATACAGCAGATAAACCTTTTAACAGACTTCAGATATATGAGCTTTCATCAAGATCATCATCTGTGTACAAAATGATGCTGTACAAAAGCGTGGAAGTCAGTGATACGATGCTACCTTTAACAGAATTTAGTTGCCAAGGATTGCACCATAAATTGGAATTCTTGTTTCTACTATCCCTCCGACAATGTCAAGCAGGTGAAGGAATTCCTTGTTTTTGAAACCATTCAGGCATATGAAACCTTTCATACAGTGCAGGTCTCACATCTGTATGCTGTGAAAGGTGCTTGAGGAGTGGGAGGAGGACATCCAGAAGCTAATCAAAAAAGAAAAACAAAAAGATGATGAGGTTCACCAAAACCGAATCCAGAAAGAGAGTCAAAAGGCTCATATTAAAATAGATGAATTTGATACCTGTGAGTCATACGGTTGCCCAGCAGAAAATGGAATGCATGGAATCCCGTTTGTTGGTTGTAACAAGAAACTGAAAGGATTATTGTCAACAATAACTATTCGGCATAGATCCTGAGTCAGGCAGGAGAGATCCTTAACATGCTCACGAAAGTCCCTGCATCAATCCAACATCAAACATATCATGAGACCAAAAAGCTAAGGATCTATCCCAAAGGAAGTCAGTGATATTCATTCATTCCATAATAGTACTTGAGTCAAATAAATATTGTGTATCATAAACAAAAACAGGGTAGGATCAAGGATCATAATCATCCTTGGAATGCAACTACCTTCCACGAGAATAATAAAAACATTGCATGTTAAACATGAGTCCAACTATGTATTGAAATCTTAGAAAAGGTAGATTTAAAGCAGATGCATTCGGAACAACAATTCAATTACAACTACTGAATTACTAAGGCAGGTACAAAAATAACAAAGCAATCCATTTAAACAAGAGTATTGGAGAAAAGAAAATTTGAGTAAATCTTGAAGCACGTGCTGGAAGCTGAAAAATGCATCTTAAGGTTAAGGAAATCACTATTATCTAAACATCAATGTGAGCCTTGCTATTCCATTCTAATGAAGTATAATATAATACTAACAGATACTTACAGAATAATACTAATCTGTATAATACTAAAAGGAAATCAATATTATCCCTGTGTAATGATACAATTACACACAATGATTAGCTGTCCTTGCCTAACAAATGATCTTGGCATCTGGCATAATCCAAAAGCTCATGGTAAAAAAATGCTAAAGTAGTTATACAGATTTGGATGAAATGCTAAGAATTATATCTGCAATTCTTTCAGTAGAAGCACTCAAGAAATCTGATGCTTTTCCACAGGATTATGGAATTATACACAAATAATTGCCATAGCCTACAAATGATCTAAAAATCTAGCATAATCCCCAAGCTCGCTGTAACAAATGCTAAAGTAGTTAAATGGTTTTGGATGAAATTCCAAGAATAATGTCTTCTTTTTTTCAGTAAAAGCACTTAAACATTTGTGATACTTTTTCTACAAGATTATGCAATTATAGACAAAAGACTAATTGTTGTTGCCCAAAAATGATCTTATCCACAAGCTCATGGTAACAAATGCTAAAAAAGTTATAATGGTTTTTTCGTTTTGGATGAAATTCCAAGAATAATGTGTTTTTCAGTAAAAGCACTTTAAGAATTAAGATACTTATCCACTGGAAAAATCTTATATATAAAAAAATCTACAGGAAATAGACTAATTAATGTTGCCTACAAATAATATAGATATCTAATCCACATGCTCATGTTAACAAATGCTAGGGTGGTTAAATGGTTTTGGATGAAATTCCAAGAATAACATCTGCGTTTTTTCAGTATAAGCACTCAGGATTACATGATTTGTGTCCTGACTATATTTTTCCAAGAGTAAGCTGTTTACAAGCTCAATAGAGACAGTACCTATTTGCCATACCTTGTTCTATTTATTTCTCTTTAGTAATGATTTAATCCAACACTTACAATATATTCATATTCTATTGAAAAACAAGTATTTCAAATACGTTTCATAATGTCAAACTCCTCAACAGCCATACATTGATTACGTATAAGTGTCATTCTCTAGAGCTGAATTTTGTTACCTATCACACATGATTAGATTAAAATTTAATGCAGCTCATTATTAGTCAACTATATTGGATTGTCTAATCCATAAAGTAAATAAAAAAAATACTGAGTTGTCTAGAGCAGTGAAGACGACAACTTTTAAGATGGGGTAAGGACATATTTATGTTTCAGTGCATATAAGGGAACACAAGAAGTGCCTACTTACGTGATAACAGTTGAAGGCCGATACAGGCGGAGACTGAATAGCTTTTCCACATCTATTCTGTCAACAAGTGGTCTGGCATAACCTGATCACATTCATGAACACTGGCATTAAGACAAACCCCCAACATCTCCAGAAAAAATGAATGGAACTGAAAATTTATTACAAGCAAGAGTTTGTTGGGAAGATTAGCAGACCTTCAAGACCAGCAGTAAACAGCACAAGATCAGAGAATTCGCTTAGTTGCTTTAAGAATTCTTGCAGGCCTGGTCGCTCAAAGACTGTAACGTAATTGACCTTAGGCTTTCCATCACATTCCTTCAAACTCCAAAACACTCAATTAAATATACTTTTAACATATTTGTAAAGTAATAGCAGAAAATAGAATCATACACCAAAATATCGCTAGGCAAAGCACCTTATCTGAAGATATACATTCTAGCTCGAACCACTTCAGCCCAGCTTCCGTTGCTTGGTTTTTTACGGCAATGGGTAAGCTAGAAGCCTCATAGGCACAAACTAGAGTCTCATCCAAGTCCAGCACAACCTGTAGAGCACTTAATACTCAGAAACTCAACGCTTCAAACCCATATTCCATTCTCACAATCAAATCTCTTTAATTACCATATTCAATGAAACTACTAATATAAGTGCAAAGAATTCGAAAAATCCAACTACAAACTAAAAAAAAAGTATAAACATTAAGAGAAAAGAAACACACGAAATACATCTATAAAAGTATAAAAATAACAAACACAAAAACAAAAGGAGGTTTCATAATTCAGCCTTTCTAATAACTGCAAAAGCATATGCTATTCGAATTAGAAAGTTTCTCAAAATCATCAACTAAACAAAATCAGAAGGAAAAAAAATGTTACCGTAAGCCTCTCCGCACAGTGTTCGCAGGCGGAATCTCGGGCAGCGTCAATAGGAACAGTTGAGGACGTCGAAGAATCTTGGTCCGGAAGATCGACGACCGGTAAGGGCTTGAAAGCAGGAGAAGAAGAAGAGGAAGAGAATAGAGGAAGGTGGCCAAAAGCTCTGAGGATCTGAAGGAAAATCTGGAAGAGAAAGCCCAACCAATTCAAAAAAGCTCTCCACACTTGTAGTGTCTTCGGCGAGTACATCACCTCGCCCTGACTAAACTCGGACATCATTAACGACGACATATAAGAGACGTTAGGCTCAGAGAAGTGCTTCTGGTGTGCACGATGTAACCGTGTACCCTCTTTTCTTGTTCGTTAAAGCCTTAAAATGGACTTTTAAGAAAGACCAACCCATCTCTTTTCCTGGGCGATGGCATTTCGACGAAGTCTAGAGGAGGAAAGACAGGAATATAGAGAGCATAAAAAGTTTCCGAAGTAGACGCGCTGTGTGGACGAGTGAAGATTTGAAAGTCCTGAAATTCGGATCTCGTCCGATAAATGAATGAATACAATTAACTGTTCAAGGGGTGGAGAAATTATTTGTTGATTTTTGTTTGGTTTGTTAATTTAATAAAATTTAAAATTAATAAATTTTTCTTTAAAACTATAAATATTTAATATTTAATAATAAGTAATATAATTAATAAAAGTTAAAGATTATATTCGAAAATAATCAATAATACTTTAAAAGGCACTAAGGCACTAAGGCACTTATATGCACGAGATGAGTGAGAGTATAGGTCTTAAAATTGATGGCCGAGAAAAGTAAGAGAAGTACAGGAAGGGAGTGGTAGAGATGTTATTCTTTAAGGTGTCGTTTGGTTCGTGGAATGAAATCGAAATCGGAATGGAATGGAATGGAAAGAAAATAATTTTGTTTGATTTGACCACCTAATCGCTCTAATCGTGATTATAGTGTTTGATTTACACCTGAATTAAATGGAATGAAAAACAGAATGACCTTAATACCCCTACACGTCAGTAAAGTTCAAATAATGTCATTTAATTACTATTTTTTCGTCAGACAAAATACATTATTGAAATCATTATTTTTCTAAATAAGTATTACTTAATTAAAAAAATATATTATTAAAATTATTATTTTTCTAAATAGGGTTTAGGGTTTTGAGGTTTGGGATGTGTGATTTAGGGTTTAGGGGTTTAGGATTTGGGGTTATATTTGTAGGTTAAGGTTTAGGTTTAAAATTATTATTTTTCTAAAAATAGTTTAGGGTTTTAGAATTTTGGATTTAGGATTTAGGGTTTGTGGTTTTAAGGTTTAAGGTTTGTGGTTTATGATTTTAGGATTTGGAATTTGGGGTTTAGGGTTTTGGGATTTATGTTTTAGGGTTTTGGGTTTTAGGATTTATGTTTTAAGGTTTAGGGTTTATGGTTTAGAGATTTGGGGATTTAGGGTTTAGGGTTTTAGGGTTTAAGGTTTAGGGTTTAGGGTTTTGGGATTTATGTTTTAGGGTTTTGGGTTTGGGGATTTATGTTTTAGGGTTTAGGGTTTAGGGTTTAGGGATTTGGGATTTGGGGTTTATGGTTTATGGATTTGGGGTTTAGGGATTTGGGAGATTTGGGGTTTAGGATTTAAGGTTTTAGGATTTTGAATTTAGGGATTTAGGGTTTAGGGATTTGGGATTTATGTTTTAGGGTTTTGGGATTTATGTTTTAAGGTTTAGGATTTTAGGGTTTAGGGTTTAGGGTTTAAGGTTTTAGGATTTTAGGATTTGGATTTAGGGTTTAGGGTTTTGAAATTTTGGGTTTAGGGTTTAGGGTTTTGGAATTTTGGGTTTGAGAATTTGGGATTTAAATTTAAGGTTATATTTTAGCTGAGGGTAAAATTGGAAAAAAAAGTTTAGATAGGAATGGAATAATGATTACCAAAGGTGGGAGAAGGAATTGTGGTTCCTTCTCTTTTAGTAATCAGATTTCATTATGTCCTCCATTCCGTCCAACCAAACACATAAAATGGAAGGAATCAATTCTGATTCCATTCCATTCCCTCCAACCAAACGTGGGGTAAGTGGAGTATATTTTATATGAATCGTATTATTCTTCGATAATTATATTTTATAATAATTTTTCTTATTATTATAATAAATATATATTATTTGATATTACATCATATAGTTATGCGACAATGTGGATATAAGTTGCCTCGTTTATATGGTGAATATAACATTATTATTTAATATTATGTATATAACAATCTAATTCTAAAAAAGCAATCATTTCAATTCTGAGTAGAATACCTCATGATTAAGACTTAATGGATAAAACTTGATGAAAAAAACTTGACCTAAATAGAAATGACCTCATGGTATCGACCTACAAATTGTTTGTAGTCTTATCATATAGGATCAGTTTTGATACATCTTGAAAATAGTGCTTATTCTTATAATAGTGATACTTACTCTTTTATGTATCTATATATACCTCTCAATATCAATAAAAAAGATGTGATTTTAAGACATCTCTACAAATCTTAACACGCTAATAATTCTCCAAACAATTGGCACCCATCATAGGGCCTTAAATCTTTCTAATCCTTAGTTAACATTTGAGACCTTACATTTCATATCTAAGGAGAATCACCTTCTGTCACAGAAAAATTCACTCTTGTTAACATAACCAACCACTATATAACTTTTAATTTAAGGAGAAACAACCTTTAGAACCATCTTATGTATCAAGTTCCTAGAAGTGACGTTAATGAACATATACCTCACCATATAGCTCATCTCACATCACACCATGGATTGGGGTGTAACTTCATTCAGCCTTCAGCCCAATAAGTTAGGAGGTTAAAGCTTACAAAAGTAATTACACATATTTCTTGTTCAACAAACTCCTTCTTATGAACCAAGAAGGCATAATTGTCAAGGACCAAGACCCATATTGGGACAACCCACACTGACAAATCAATCACATGTACCTCCTCCGAGCGAGGTATCTCTTATTAAAGAGATACCTCTTATAAACAAGATAGTTCTTATCACCTAAGCACCTCTTATAAACAAAATATTTCTTATTAACAAGATAACTCCTCTTATCAAAGAGGCACCTTGCATGGAGATTCAATCATGTCATCATGACTAATCATTGCACCCATCCTGAATCAAGAGAGAGTTATGTTCATCTCATCCTTGAATTCGATCTTAATGATCACATACCTTATGTCTCACCTATAATCATATAATAATGATCATGTCTTCGTCCTAACACTTGGGAATTAATGGAAAACCTATAAAGCATTTCACCCCATCCTTTCTAGAGTCTAACCCAAATATAGATCACCCTACCTTACATTAAATGGACCTTATTTCGATAAAATACAATTATAGCCCGTCTGGTTCAATCCTTACCTGTCCAATTACAATTGGACTTATAGTAGGCCGTCTATTTAAGTATAGAGAAGGAATGAGTTCCTCTATCGATTGGGTCACGAGCTAGAGCGAATAGCAAAGAAAGTGTGTGTGAATTGGAAAAAAAACCTTGAAGTCATTCTTATCGTTCTAGTTAAATTTTTCAGAACAAGATGATTAAAAAAGTCATGTTGTGAATGATATTTTTGGAATGTATGAAAAGAGGCTGAAGGAATCATATCTAACAACTAGAAATCTCACTTATGACATTACTGATCTTTATAAATTCATTTATAGTTTTGCAAGACATGAGTGCTCTACTTATGATTGATAGTGAGTATAAAATTAGCATATTGAGAATAATGATTACGATCTAGAATCAGAATGGATGGAAAGGGTCGTGGGATGAAAAGAAACGAAATTGGATGGTTTGATTAGAGCTGTCATGAACTAGGCCTAACTCGAATGGACCTTGCGTGAATTGATGAATGGATTAGGTTGGGTCAAATTTAATTGTCATGCTTTGAAGTGAAACGAATTGAGCTGATCAATTGAAGCTGTCACAAACTAGGCTTGGCTCGATTAGACCTTGTACAAACCGGTGAGGAACATATTAGGTTAGTGCTACTAGAACTATCGTGATCTAAAGAAGAATGGACTGGGTTTTGATTGACTGGAGTTGGCACAAACTACGATCGAGTGGAAAGATGTGTACTGAATGGCGAGATGAACCAAGGAAAATATGAATTGTTGGCTGAACTGTAAAAGAACGATTTGCAAGTCAAAATTTGACATTTATGCACACAACGAGTTAAGATTTGGAGCTATAGGGTTGGGTTGCCGTGATCTGTTATGGTAACATCACAAGTTGAGTTGTCACTGATGCAAATCGTGTATCAAGAGCTAATTTTGGCCTGAATATAATGAGCAATAGGTTGAATGAGCGACCTGGTGATTTTTGGACTGATTTTTATCACCATCTAACACAAGAGTTCTTATTAGACTCAATTTTTTTGATCCTAAATATGAGCTTCGGTTCGATTCCCACCACTTCTTTACAAGTACAACGAAATGGCTGATGGTAAAAATTGATGAGCAATGTCTCCATAATATACAATCAACAACTGCATCGAGCTTTTCTATATCTGAAGGCAATGGAAATGTTATTCTCAAGTCTCCATAGACATCTGAAGACATATAAGAGAAAATGATTTGGTAATGTTATTTTTCTTTTTTATATTTTCTCACCACATAGTATAGAGATAAAACGATCATAGAGAAGGTCAATGAGAGCTATTACTTGTGCGAACAAGGCAAGTCGCAAGCTGATATACTTCCCATCTAACATCTATATCTTGGAGGAAGGAAAAGTGGCAAGCTTTGTGTTGGGTACACTTTGGTCATCAATTGCATATTTACTGATGAAGTTGGAATATCAAACCAAACCCCATCATTTAAAGTTTTGAAAGCATATCCTTCATGGATTTTCTTGGGACATCTCGTCTGACTATTTAAAATTGAAATTCTCCAGTTTTTATCTCGAAAATATTAGCTATTGTTGTAGTTTATTGGGTTGCAGTAGTAACACCTTGAATTTATCTTGAAGGCTTAGGGAGAAATTCCATTTCATTCTTTGAGTTGTCTGTGCTATTAGATTTGGATAGTTTTTGTTACTGATATCTGGCCATCATTTCGGTGAAAACAAATCTATGGAGGTCAAGACCTTGAGTTATCTATGCTATTGGATTTGGATAGTTTTTGTTACTAATATCTAGCCATCACTTCAGGAAAAAAAATCTATGGATGTCAAGAATAACTTGTTTGTTAAAACTTTGGCCATATTATCTACCTGGAGTTTATTAATCATTATTCTCTTGGGAAGACAAGTCTCTTTAGTGTCCATTGCTACCGTAATTAGAGGATATTGTATAATTAGGTTCAACAATACAAGACACTAACACAATATGTTTACATGTCTATCTCTTCTTTATATGATGTATGAATTGATCTTGGTGACTAAGTGATAATTGTATTTTATACAGTTATTTTCGTCTATTTTATTAATTATAATTACTATGTTCTTAATTTTTTTTAGTTAATTTTAATGGAATAAATTAATATTTTCTATTTATTTTTTAAGGAATATATTTTTAAGAAAATTAAAGAATATGAATCAAAAAATGACTTAATTGTAAATAATAAAGTTTAAAAATATAATTTAAATTAAAAGAGTGTTTAACTGCAATTAACAAAAGTCTAAAATATAATTTGAATTAAATAGGGCTTAATTGTAATTAACAAAAGTTTAAAATTTAATTTAAATTAGAAAAAGGCTTAATTGCAATTAAAGAAAGTTTAAAAGTTAATTTGAATTTAATTGGAGGGTTAAACTATAATTAAGGAAATTTATTTTCTGCCCAGGAAAAAGTGAACACTCGCGCCATCATCAAACGCGCAACACACACCGTCAGATCAAAAAATCAACGATCGGGATGAGCGTGTGTATTGCAAACACGACAAAAGTGATTGGACGCGAGTTTTCTGGTTGTAGGTTGCTCGATATCCATGTAGGTCCCACCTGCCACGTAGGCAGGCGTGTAGGGTGGGACCCACGTGTCCCGCGTGCGTTGATCATGTGCGGCGCAACCACGTGCAAGCTCTCCCTCCAACCATTTAGAGTCTGTCACGTGTCCCACTATTTCTTGCAGCCAATCATGTGCTGACACGTGGCACTTTTGGTGAACACAAAAACGTAGAACCACGCATGCGTTTCAGCAGCTTTCTGTCCCCCACGTATCTCGACACCGTTTATCTCGTGCAACACATTCCACGTGCGCCCATTCATGACACTTTATGAAATGCTGCCACATGTCCCACTATTTTCTTGTAGTGAATCAGATAATGACACGTGGCATGCAGGTTTAATTAAAAATGAATAAAAAACGGTGCCCTTTCTAGCTATTTTTATGTCTCCCACGCGTATGATAAAATAAAATTTTCGATATCCCCATTTTCAAACGCCTGTCTGCGTGATTAAAGAAAAATGTCTCCCACGCTTAATATTTTTTGATGTATTTTTGGAGCTATAAATAGGGCATTTAATGTTAGAAAAAAGAGGTTCGGTTGGAGACTTGAACTGTAGAACACGCAGAAGTCATTTTTGGCTTATGTTATGTTCTGCGCATGCCAAAAATTTAGGAGGAGAAATGTTTTAATTTTCTTTGTGTTCTTGAGCGAATATTCCTTAAATTTTGTAACTTTAATTTTTCGTATGAAATAATTTAATTCTTCTAAGGTTACGTTTTATCTAAATTTATGAAGTTTGGGTTTAATTATTTTTGAAAGATTTATAAGACTTTTAATTTGTTTATTCTATTTGTGCTTAATGTTTTTATTATTGAAAAAGTTATCAATTGATCTGTGACACTTAAATAAACTTGGAAGATGCATTTTTGTGTATATTGCTCATGGATAGAATAACATGTATTTATGAAGGATAAGAATATACCTTTATCATATGTGTGACCATTTGAGAACTTCGAACGTAATGAATCTTGGTGAATTTAATTCTCATAGGAATATAGTGAATTAATTTAGCAAGATGTGTTTATACGGAGCTCGGAAGAGATATATGGATAAAATTAGAAGTTCTTGGTTGACGAATTAAACTTACAAAAAAGTAAATCAAGACGGAATAATATGATTCGAGTGGAATAATTTAGTGAGAACTGCAATCCTACAATTTTCTTATTTATTGTTATTAAAAATCAATTTAGTTAAAATTTCATAAACTTTCGTTTGTTTTGGATAAAATCAGAGTGAAATAATTTTAATACTTAACAAACTATAGTAACAAATCTCCGTGGGAACGATAACTCACTTATCAAATTTTATTACTTTTGACTGTGTATACTTTCATGTTTTTATGTTCTCCTAAAAAAGACAACACTAAGGAATTCCAACAAGGAGTTCTAAGGGGTTTAATACTTTGGGCTTTGAAGACCATATTTGACAATACCGATAAACCTTCAAATTGCAAGATGGGTGAAACTCAAATTGGATTAACTCTAAAAACAAAGTATGACCTATTAACTTTATTTATGCTTGTGATCGTTGTATTTTTTCAAACATAAATATACAGGTAATTCAGATCACATAAACAATTTCATTACTTAAGGAACTATATATTCCTTGTTTAGAGTGAGGTGGTCAAACGGTCTCCGTTCAATCAGGATGCATGTATGCAAATGTCTAGCCTAGGTAAGAAAAAGATGCACTACTAAAGAAGTCTCACAAAAATTAACGTGATAACCCCCAAGTACAAAGTGAGGTGGTCAAATGGACTCCTCTCACTTAGGATGCAAGATAAAATGGGTGTCGCCCATCCTAAGAAAGGGTATTGAGTTCACCAAAATGAAGTAACTAGCAAAGTGAAGTAACAAAGTGTAAACTTATGTGTGGACTTGCCTGATTCTGGCCTATTTAGTGTTATAGCTAAAATAATTATAGGCCCCTCATCATTTCAAGCCACCCAAAAATGCCCTCGTCAAAATATGTTATCAGAGTATTTAGCACCATGACGTCCTTTAAAATGACTTCGTGAAATTCAATGTCGTCAAGACCCATGATTTTGATTTGAGGCGTGGAAACCTATTTCCCTCCTTTTTGAGATTGTAGCAAGAGATGACAGGGAGTACGAGCTAGGAATCTTTGATAGATTTATCAAAGCTAGAGGAAGAATTTCAATAGGTTCATCATCTAGAAAATTGAATCTCTAGTCCGTAGAGGTGAGATATTTCGACTAGTCCTTGGCATTATGGGCTATAGGTCACGAGTACTAGATGCCGATCGAATCTTCAAAATCAATTTTTGTATAATTCACGCCTACAAAAATAAATAAACTGAAGTCCTAAACTACTAAGAAGCTCGTTGACACGAGATTATACTATGTTTAAATTGTCATTCCAATGACTTAAAACTTTGCCTCGTCATCCCATATATCACCTGTAAAGTACAAATAATTGTTTTTCCAACTAGACACGCTATCAGGGAGTTTCAGTAACAAACGTGACCAACAAGGGCTTAGATGTATACTCTCTAATTGTCAAGGCCATTCACCTCCTTGTCTGTAAGGTCTATTGTTCCTCTGTGATAATGGAAAGACGTAGTAGTATTCGTCACTAGCTAAGGTTCACTTGGGTCGAGTTAATGTCAAATAATGTATTCAATGCATGAATTATTATTCTTGGAAATGGATATTAGAATCCAACTTTGAACGTTATGTAATAAATTACCCACCATTCCACAGAATGATCGTCTGCTTCACATAGAGGATCCAATATATATATATATATATATATATATATTAACAGAGGTATTTTGTTTGGAGAAGTTGAATGACTTATTTAGTTAATGAATATTCTCTTAATTTCTCAAAATCAAGATAATAAGGGAGCTAATATTTTGTATTATTAAGATAGAAAGTATGTGTTCCTAGTGACCTAGGGTGCCTCACTCATTTAGTAAATATAACATTGTCGTTTTACATCCTGTATATAGTAACCTCATCTTAGGAAGTAATTAATCAAGTTTTAATTAGAAGATTTAGATGGGTAAAACTTGATAAACATAGAAATAGTCTAAAAGTAGCGACTTATCAATATTTTGTTGTCTTATCATATAAAGTTAACTTTGATATATCTAAAAAAAACGCTTATTTTTATAATAATGACATTTACACTTTTACGTATCTATATATACCTTTCAGTATCAATAAAAGAAGAATTAATTTTAATATATTTTTAACATTTCTATAGAAATCCTAAGAGACTAACAATTATATTAACATATATAATATATTTATTTTATATTTTATATTTATTATATTATTAAATAAAGTTAGTATTAATAAAATATTTTTAATAATAATAATTTATATTATAAAAATATTATTATTATTATTATTATTTATTTTTAATTAAATATTAAGTATGTGTATTTTTAAAAAAAGTAATGCTATTTAACTATAGTAATTTAATTACCTGCCATCCCAAATTCTTTCGTATAGCATTAAGGACTCTATAAAAAAAAAGAGAAATAAAAAAATATTATGGACACACCATCGATCCCGCCTACTTATAAAAACCTTACTCCTCTTCTTAACTATTATTTATTTTTATATCCTAATACTTTTAATACCTTGTCATAATTTCAATAATAACGATTATTTTTAAAATATATTTTTTATTTTTTATTGAATATTTTTTTAAAAAAAATTACATTAAATTTAAATTTTATTAATTTGAAATAAAAATTATTACATATTTTAAAAATAATAAATAATTTATAATGATAAGTTATCCCTTACCAACTAAAATTATTTATTCTTATTAGATATTAGTTACCCATGTTTGTTTGGAGTGAATGAAATGGAATCAGAATTTAATTCTTTTCATTTTATGTGTTTGGTTAGACAGAATAGAGGACGGAATGGAATCAGATTACTAAAAGAGAAGGAATTGTGTTCTCCCTTCCTTGGTAATAATAATTTCATTCTTATCTTTTTTTTTTTCAATTTTACTCTCACCTAAAATATAACCTTAAACTCAAATCCAAAATTCTAAAACCCTAAACCCTAAACCCAAAATTTCAAAACCCTAAATCCAAATCCTAAAACCATAAACCCTAAATCCCTAAACCTTAAACCTTAAAACATAAATCCCAAAACCCTAAAACATAAATCCTAAAACCCTAAACCCCAAATTCTAAATCCTAAAACCCTAAACCCCAAATCCCTAAACCCTAAAACCTTAAACCCTAAATCCCCAAATCCCTAAACCCAAAATTCCTAAACCCTAAACCTTAAAACATAAATCCCAAAACCCTAAAACATAAATCCCAAAACTCTAAACCCTAAACCCCAAATTCCAAATCCTAAAACCCTAAACCCTAAACCTTAAACCTCAAATCCCCAAACCCTAAACCCTAAACCTTAAAACATAAATCCCAAAACCCAAAACCCTAAAACATAAATCCCAAAACCCTAAACCCCAAATTCCAAATCCTAAAACCCTAAATCCTAAACCCTAAATCCAAAATTCTAAAACCCTAAACCATTTTTAGAAAAATAATAATTTTAACCTTAAACCTTAACCTACAAATATAACCCCAAATCCTAAATCCCTAAACCCTAAATCTCACATCCCAAACCTCAAAACCCTAAATCCTATTTAGAAAAATAATAATTTTAATAATATATTTCTTTTTAATTAAGTAATAATTATTTAGAAAAATAATGATTTCAATAATGTATTTTGTCTGACGAAAAAATAATAATTAAATGACATTATTTGAACTTTACAATATGTAGGGGTATTAAGATCATTTACAGTTTTTTTCATTCCATTCCAATGGCAAAACAAACACTGTAATCCTGATTCCGAGTTTGATTCCAGTGGTCAAACCAAACAAAATTGTTTCCTTTACATTCCATTTCATTCCACGAATCAAACGCAATCTTATTTTTTTTAAATAATATAATAATTTTAAATTTTATTAATATAAAACAACACATCATAATCTCTCCTCGGAACGGGCCAATCAGAAAGGACAGTATTTGGTTCTTTACTTTAATAACCAAACTTTCTTGTCTGTTTTGTATTCTCCAAAATCACTTGTTAAAACATCATTAAAGCCTTTTGTTTTATTCATATTAAAAAAACCTTTTATTTTATTATTCAAAAATATAAAAAGTGAATATTGATAAGTTTCAAATTATTATTGAGGTTATAATAATTTATTATTTATAATTTTATTAATAATATTAATATTAAAATATAATTATAATAAAAATAAAAATAAAATAAAATTTTATTTTTTATAGTTAATTATAGCATTAATATTTTTAAATATATTAAAATAATTATGATAATAATAATTTATATTGCGTGAATATCATTATATTTAATTTTTAAAATTTTTTTTATAACCATTTAAAAATAAATAATTATTGGCCAAATATGAGCTGTGAAGTCAATATTACCTCCATGGAAAATGCACATTTTTTAAATGCATAAACAAACAAAAGGCAGGAGAAAAAGAAAAAGCAAAGGGCCGAAGTGTTTACCGTATTCATTTTTATTAGGGTATTAATATTGCCAATTACATTTGTTATATTATTATTATTATTATGGAGGCAGTGATTGTGAAAAATAGTAACGAGCCATTTAATATACCTTTGAATTGCCATGTCATATCACATTTGCAAATACAAGTGATAGCTTCTAACAAAGATCTCATTGGTATAGAAATAAAAAATAAAAAAAATGTATTTTTAGGATGGTTTACTTCTACAAAGTTCTTACGTTGTATCTTTTTAAATTTTATTTTATTTTTAAGATAAGTTTGTATTTTTTCAAGTGTTTTTTATCAAACATGTTTGATAATAATTTCTAATTTTAATTTTCATATTTTTAAGAAATAATTACTAAAATATAGAATGATTCATAAATTTTTAAATAATATTTTTAAATTAAATTTATGATTTTTTTATTTTTATCTTCATCAAATATTTTCTAGACAGTAAATGAATTCTCATCATTTTTAAATGTTAAATAATAGAAAAGAATGATTAAAAACTTAATTTTTTTAAATAATAAACAAAAAAATTAATTTTTTAATTTTTAGAAAAAAAATCAAAAAACAAATAACGCTGTCAAATAACTTATAAATAATTTTTTATTTTTCTTTTAAAATTACTAAATAAAAATTATCATTAAATATATTAGTAATTATTTTTAAAACAATAGAAAATAAAAAATTATTTATCATAAATTATAAATCAAAATCATTATAAAATAGCGTCTTATGTGAACAAAAATTGCAATATATATAAATTCTTGGTCAAAAACCAAACATGGAAATAGAAATAAATAACGTATTGGGCAGAAAACACATAAAAACTTCATTTTTTTTATTTTGTTTTTAATAAACACTAGACAAACTCACGTACCTTTTTACATTGTACAAAATTTAAACTCAACTCCTTCCAATGTTGACTAGGAGCAAATTCCATTACATCTTAGTTTGATTTTTATTTTTTTAACAACATTATACTATTCTCACAAAACAAACACCTAACCTTAGGTTTTGAGCGCCTCACGAAAAGAATTTGGTACCACAATGCTACAACAACACGTGCATCTTAGTTTGAATATTAGCAGAGCATTTTGTACATAAAAAAATATATATTGAAAATTACCAAGCGGATACACGAGGAAAAAATTAAGTAAACGAAGCAAAACATGTACAAGACAGCAAAATCGAAAGTCAAAGGAAACTTAAAACCCATGTTGACACGGCAAATTGGGAGCAAAAGCCAATCCTTTAAAGAATTTTACTTGTATAACTTGGAAAGCCATGGATGTTGTAGTGCCACTTTCGCAGTTGGACGTCTCTGGGGATTGATCTCAAGCAAGTCTCTAATAAAGTTGATGAATCCTCTGTCACTGACTTGAAGTTGATTCTCCAATGATAATTCCTCAGGAATCACATACTCCAGTTGATTTGTTTCCTGAATAACAAAAACATTAGACTATATGCATGATTTTCATGTATTTATGAGAAATTTGGAGGTTAGGCGAAAAATGTACCAAAATTGCGTGTACAATACATATTATGTACAATCAGCGTGGACATAAGTTCTGGATTACACAACTTATATGTGCCTTGTAACTAACTTATGTACAACTTATAAATAGCAAAAAGCTCACAATTTTGGGGTCACAAATTTGATTTTCTAATTCGAAGATAAAGATGCAGAATTTCAACCTCATTGATGTAATAAAGATCAAATGCCTCCGTGAAATACTTGTTTGTTTCTTGTCCTCTCTCCAACATATTTAGATCAAGTGGACCAAACATCCCAATAATGCGTGCAAGGATCATCACAATTGCATGATTTGGAAACAGCACCTGTGTACAAGAAAGAAATGAGTGCTAAAGAATAGTTGCTTACTTTATTCCTTGGTACATGGGAATTGAGGCATCCATAAAACTACAAATCTTGTTCAGATAAATGGAATAGTTTAAATTTTTTTGATGGACAATGAATTACATACTTCGCCAGAGCATAGCTCAGCTAAGATGCAGCCAAGAGACCATATATCAATCTTTTGATCATATGGGAGGCCAAGAATGATTTCAGGAGCTCTATAGGAACGTGACTGTACATATAGGCACAAGTTGTCTGTCAAAAAGCAACTGCTTCCAAGATCAATGACCTTGATTTCACATCTTTTGTAATTTTTGATGAGAATATTTTCAGGCTTCAAATCACAGTGAAGAATTCCCAGATTGTGCAAGTAGTCCAATGCTTCTAGACATTGACGGGTTATTACCTGAAACATTTGCACCAATAAGTTCCATCCCCAGCCATTTTGTATAAATCGTAAACCAGGTAAGCAGCCAAATGCTTGATGATAAATGTACAATGTACAATCAGTAATCATTAGGTCATCCGATACTCCGAGTCATAGTAACCAAATGCAAAATTGTATACTTATGATCATTCATGTCTCTAGAGCTGAAACACAACGATACTAATTTTAGAAAAAGGTGTACTTGGGGACTTTGGGAATATTTTAAAAGGCAACAAATCAGTACTGTTAATAAACAAACCTGCAATCTTTTGATTGTGAAGTATGCTTCTCCACCAGATTCTTGATTAAACTTCTGAAATTCATACAAGTTTGCTCGTAGGAGTTCACAAACAATAAATAGATGCTCCTGGTAAATTTACAAAGAAGGAAGCATTAGAAATGCCAAAAATATAACTTCAGCACAACATCACCATTCATGTAGACTATGGTGTTAACTGTAGTCATTGACTCTAGAATTATATATCTTTGTCATAACCTTTTTCTTTGACAGAAAAATATCTTAAATCATCGAACTGTGACATCTCAAACGCTCAAAACAAAATCAGCTGACTTTTCAAGCGTCAGCTCAAGGAATTTAAAACATGAGCTAAATGACATTAGTATTTAAAGACATGCCTGATGATAGAAATAGTCATAAAGTCGCAGGATGTGGTGTTCATCATTTGGATCATATTTGTTGACCAGCTTTAAAAGTTTAATTTCATCTAAGCTCTGATCAAAAAAATCTTTATCATTTTTAATGATCTTCAGGCAGACATCAACTCCGGTGAAAAGATCATGTGCCTGAACAACTTTACTGAAAGCAGCAGAACCTAGGTATTCTGTTATGTAATATCGGCCTGCAATGACAGTATTTAGCACAATAGGTAGATCCTTGTTTTCTTCAAATCCAGTCCTGCAAATAGCATAATGAATTAGAGAAATTGATGGGAAAAGATTAGCCTGAAAAACAGAACCGTGAAATGGATATTTATGCAAATAGTTCAAAACTGGAGCAACAAAAGTTATGGACAGCATATATATCATCTTAAAGACCTATTTTTCCTGTGTATGATTCTGAGTTCAAATACTTCAAGATCATCCTCTTGATTATTGTACATTAAAATATCATCATCAGCATCATCATCCCTAGTAACATCAGTCTGATTAGGATGACCGTGATCTTTGTGTCCACCGCGTACCACCTCAAATTTGTTAATATCATTCAGTGTGAGATCTTTTTCAGGAATTTTTTTATATACATCTGAAGAACTTTCAAAATCTTCATTCCACTCATACGTAGAAAGCCTCTTAGCAGAGTTGTTAGAACTCTTTAACTCTTTATGTGGAGATGATTCAACATTTGTATCATGAACACCCCCAACATCGTGAAGATCACCATATTCAATCAGTGATTTTATGCTTGGATGACTATAATCACATAAGGGGACTGAAAAATCATAATGAGCACTAGCTCCAGAATCCCCCTTTAAGCATTCATCAAGCTCATTTGTTCTTTCCAAGTGGTGGCTATTCATTAAAGGCACCTCACGTACATCATTATTGAGTGCAGGTGCTACATTTAAAGAACTTGTTTTGTTCAAATAACTAGCTCTTACTTCTGGTTGAAGCTCTTGAAGTATATTATTAGGATTCTCATGCTGTCTATCTTCATCTGAGATCATGATGAACTTATCTTCAGTGGGACAGCCAAAGAAGTCTGGCCCTTCAAAAGAGGGAGTCATGAAGTTGCCATCGTCTTTCTCATCGTACCAAAACAGGTCATTTTGCACATCAAAATCAGGGTAATCGCGTGCTGTGCCAAATTGCGATAATTTTTCTGATGAAGCTTTAGAACTACTTGGAGTTGCAGATTGGATTCCATATGGATTTGTAAACTCTATAAAATTCAAAAGGTTTGAGACTGATTCAATACATTATTAACATAAAGGTAAAAAATTAGATTGTTGCATGATTCATTCACTGGATTGCTTTGTTTTTTCCCGTATACAGTTGATAACTTGGAGTTTTTACAAAGTCTCAATCATACTTCAGAGGCTGATAATACTTAACAGCAGCATTTCTTAAATTGGAATGTTAAGTACATACTTTTGCACTCTTGTGACACATGTTAATATTATATAAAAAAATCACATGTTAATATTATATAAAAAAATGAATCATTTTTCTAATTTTTAAAATAATTATGTAACTTACCACGGTACAAGAAGCATGAGTGCAAAAATCTGTACAACTTTGTATATCATTTCTCTTTCTTAAACTATGAAATAAAATAAAGGCTTGCTTGAAAGTTGAAACCACTTCTCCTTTCTCCTTTAGCTGAAGTGCTTTCAAAGGATCAAAACAGTTTAAAGTGTGTTTAGCAATCTCCAAGAAAAAGGCATTCAAAATTTTGAGACACTATTTGTGTTTATTCTTCTAGAGCTTTCTACAAAAGATGAATAGTTTTTAAGTATACTCAAAATCACTTCTAATTGTTTTATGTCAAACACTCAAATGCTGAAACCAATTTTCAATCTCGAACTACTTACAAGTGAAAGAGAAGCACATTCTAACAACCCCTGAATCTCAAAGGTAACCAATGGCATAAAGTAAATATTTAGTGGCGTCTAAGAGAATTCTTGATGATTTGAATTGCGGTACATAATAGGAATTGAACTGCAAATTAATAAGTTACATGGTATGGTCCAATCAACTACCAAAGTCCAAAAAGAAGCAAGTAATTAAAGAGAGAGAATTGAAAGATCATCAAACTAATTAAAATACTTCATAATAAAACAAAATATTAATTTTAAGAATGTTAGGAAATCACTTTTGAGTGTAAAAAATAATTTTCAAGCAGAAGTAGAAATAATTCTGATTGAAGTCAACGGATATAAGTACCTGAAGAGCAACGATCAGAAGTAGAAGACCCCACGCTCACAAACTCATCATTCGAAGAAGAATTCGAGCTGGATCTCGAGAAATGGCTGAGGACTGGAATATCCGATCGATGGGAGGAACTTGCCGGGATCTTAACCGGTGGTGGCGGAGGAACCATGGGAAAAAAGAATTTCTCATACGCAAGAGAACCCACATCGCCTTTTTCGATCATATCATGTTTGAGAGCTGACTCGGCCTCTGAAAACCCATTTTTTTGTAAGAATTCCAATACTGCCTGAACGTCGGAAACCGCCATGAACGTTGAAATTCAGAGCTGGAAGAGTAAAGGAAGCGAGTACAGCAAGTGAATTAAGCAAATTGATGGGGACAAAAGTGGAAAATATGCAATGGTTCCATGCTTGCATGCTTGTTAAAAGGAGAGTTCTCTAGCTCTCTATGTTTCTCTCCTTTTCTCTATCTCGCTGTTCTGCGTCCGTGTCTGTCTGTTGTAAACTTGAAGCTAAGGGGGTGAGAGGGTGGTCGTGTCTTACCAACTTTGAAAAGGAAGAGGTCTGGGTTCTGTGTTTTTTCTTTGCCTTTTGTTTCGTGGGTCCATCTTTATTCATAATTTTTTTATTTTTCTTGCATTAAATTTACTCCTAATTTATTTAACGTAAGGCATCGTGTCCAGGTTTGGTAAGGGTGTCTGCTGCAATGTTGGTTTGAATTTCAGTTCCAATGAAGATACAGATACTATTTGTTATTTGCCACATTTTTTTGAATTGATATTTTCAAACGAAAATTATTAATATTAAAGTAATTTAATATATTTATAATTTAATAATTAAATATTTTCAAAATTATAACTTTGTTTTGAAACTAATACTAAAAACCTATATGGGTGAGTTGCGAGACTGATAATGGTAATTTTAGAATTTATTATTAATTGATTATTTTACCTTTGTTTGTGATGTCTTTGTGAATTTTAATATATATAATTTTAAATATATGTATATATAGTTTTGAATAATTAATAAAAAATTATATTACTTAAAATAAATATCATAATATCTTTATATATAAATTTTAACTACTAATAATTTATTACATAATTAATAAATAAATATTATATAATAACTATAGTAATCATTTTTATAAAATATGAAAATAATTTTTCCTAAAAATTTGTAAAATGTAAGTTAGATTTTTATTTATAGTATACATACGTATTATATATAAATTGAAATCAAGGCTAATATTTTTTAGACATTACTATTTTATGTTTTAAGATATTGATATTATTCTCTTTTTTTTAGATTTTACTATCACATTCATCAAAAAAAATAATGAAAGAATCTATGTATTTAAACTTTAATATCTATATAAAAAATGTTAAAATGAATTACGTAACATCTAGAATTTTCAGTATGTCGGAAAGTCAAAGGTTTGTTCGAGGACCATTTCAACTTTTTTTGTTTTTCTTGCTCACTTTCCACTTTACTTCAGAACGTTCCGATTTTTTTTTTCCCGGGACCTCTTCTTCTATTAATTAATAAGGTTCGAGGCATTTAGGTTGGGTTAATTTTTACCAAGGACCTGCATTTTATTTTTCCAATTTATAATCTATTTTAAGTTATTAACTTATTGTAATCGATTTTATTTTTATTTATACATAATTGTTCCACTATACATTTATATAATATTACTACATAATATATAATTGCTAAAAAAACCAATTAAAACAAGTTAAGAAGATTATAATTTGCAAGGACTCTTAATTGAGAAAAAAAAGTATTCTTAAATCTTAAAATTGAAATTATTGCCTTATAGGGATTCTTTGTAGATAAAATATGATTTAGTTTTATGTAGTATTTAATATGATTTTGATTTTTATGTGATTAAGTTATTTAACTTTATCTCCTAAAAAAAATATTTTTTATATTATTAGAAAATTTTGATTTTTATGTGATTAAGTTATTTTAGGTCCCAATAATACATTTTATTTATATTAAAAAAACTAGAATACAAACTCATGTTGTAATGTGTGAGTATTATGTATTATACTCTATCTTCTTTTAAAATAATTGTCTTAATAATTAGAGGTGTAGACTTAAACCATGTTGCTCCCTAAAACTTTTTATTTTTATTTTTACTAATCTATTAAAGTGTTGCTGGTGAAGTTTAATTTTAATTGATTGTTTTAAAAATAACTCCACACCCTTATATATCCCACCCACTTTAAAAATAAATACATATTCAAAAAAACAAATGCTCAGAAATAAAATGAATATATATTAAAATATATTTATAAAAATAAACATATCTTAAATTTAAATGCTATTTATTTGATAATTTTATCATTTCATTTCAAACAAACAAGTATTCATGATCATATTATTAATAAAAAAATTTATATCAATACATAATCATAATATATATATATATATATATATATATATATATATATATATATATATATTAATATTTTTTTAACATATCTTAAAAAACATATGCTAATATGTAAAATAAAAGTATCTAAAGAAATAATCTGAAAAATTGGAAAAGAAAAAAAAACTTCAGGGACAAAAATAAAAATAATTCAAGAAAAAGATGGAAGTGATTAAAAGAGGAAAAATAAATAAATAAATAAGTATCCAAAATTTTGATCTATTTTACGTAAAAATATTTGAATTTTTTTTATCTATACAAAGATACAAACTTTTGTTTCATTTATATATGTCTTTTTTTGTAATTGAGTTATTTTACCTCAGTTAATTAATTATATAAAAAATTTAATGAATATTAATTAAGTAGAACTTGATAATAAAAAAATAGTGATCAAAATTTAAATAAAAAAAGTTTTGGTATATCGGTGTAAAATAGAACACAATTTCAGTACGTTGTTATTTAGTCGAGAAGAAAACTTGAAGGTAAAAAAAAACTGAAAAGGTCGAATGAGTTGGAAATGAAATTTACACGGGTCAAATAATGCTCTTATTCCAAATAAAGGTCAGAAAAGTTGCACACCAACACATGCTTTGGGTAAAATATTTAAATGGGAATGGGAATTCCATTTTTTTATAAATGTATAAATTAAAACTATAATTATATAAATATCTTATTAATGGTCATTTTTAAAAAAAATTAACAAATGTGAAATAAAATGTATATAAGAAATGATAATGATAAAATAATAAATTTATTATTTTTTAAAATTATTTATTACTATTTTATATTGTTTAAATTTAATCAAACTTAATTAAATATGTATTTTATGATAATTTTAAACTAACTTTGATTTTGTGTGTATTTTTCATTGATTTTCATTAAGTAGATGACATAAAGCCAACAAAATTGAATACCATGGACGTGTGGTGAAGGGTTCTCTGCTAAAGTTACCCTAATATTATTTTGTTTTTTTTTAAATCCAGTATTTAAATAAACGTATTAACTTAAAATAATTGTTTATTTTATTGGATAACTTTTACATATAATCAGTATGTGTGGTTTTAATGAATTGTATTCGTAGTGTTTTGATTTATTTCACACCTAAAACATTAACATTTTAATATTTTTAAATCCTTAATTATATATTTTAATGCTTTTTTTAAGCATTTTACTTTCTTTTAACGTCTCTTTCACAGTTATTTACACTTTTTTCACCCAATTAACTTTTTATTTTTATTATGTTTTTAAAATGAAAATAATCATAACTTATTAAAAATGAAACAAATCATTTTCAATTATGATCATTTCTATCGTTCAATGACAATATATATTATTAGATATACATCATAATTAACTTCTGTATAAATTGTACTAACATTTTTGAAAATAATCATAGACTAGATTTTTTTTAATCTTTAAAACAAAATAAAGATGAGAAAGTGGGGTTAATAAAAATTGAAGAGATAAAATGAGTTATAAAATATTAAAGTATGTATATTTAAAGACTAAAAATAATGAAAAAAAAATGTTGATAGATGTTCTAGTGGATGATAGAAACTAAAATATATACCACATATGTTTTTCATAAAAATCACATGTGAAATTCATGTAAAAATTTCTCAATAAAATAAAAATTTATACTAAATTAGTAACCAATTGCTTAGAAGTTTTTGATCATCTTTTTAAAATATTAATATCATTAAAATATCAACTAAAAATTAAAATAAAATAATATTAAAAATAAAATTATTATATTATTAAAATAGCCAACTTAGTTAAATTAATTTTAGGAATATTTTATTAATAATGTGAATTACATTGTGCTTATATACATAATTTTCGATTGCACTTTGTCCCACCTCTGATCATAATGGTTTTCTTTGAGCCAATGTCCATATCCACTCGCTAGCCACTTTACTCTCTAATGTGAGCCAGGCGAGGCAAACATATGATTGTTGCTCTTTTTTTCTTTTTTTCCTTTTTACCTTTCATTATTGAGTTTCTATTTCCTTTTTCTTTTTTCGTTCCTTCTTGACAGGTTTTGTCGTTTCGCTTTTAAAATTCGAACAAAATACCCGTTACATGTCTATGTCTTGAACCATGGATAAAAATCAATAGGTTACATTTATATATGTAAAATATTTAAGATTCTTGATTTAAAATAATTATATAAATAATATAATTATTAAAAAATAATAATATATAAAACAAATTAATAATAAAATACCCGTTGTTCTACCCAGGACTTTTTTAATTTCTTGTCAGTGAACCATTGTTTAAAGAGATGTGATAATTGCGAACCAAAATTTATGTTATTGATATAAGTTATTATGGAGGTATGTTGTGTTATATATTGATAAATAATTTTATTTAAGTATTATTATTATTAATAAGATTTATATTGTCACATAAATTATAATAATAACAATTTAAATTATAAACATTTTCTTTTTAAAATTTTTGGAGATTAAGTGTATAAATATATAAAAAATAAAAATTTATTTATTCGATAAATATTTTTTTTTTCGAACAAGGATACTTCATTATTTGATAAATAATTTAGTTACAATAATTAGTAATCAAACATTTGGATTTGTTGTTAAATTTTGGATAAGTGATTTGGTTAAAAATAATTTCAATAAGGGCAATTAGGTAATTCACAAAATTAATAAAAGTTATTAGAACTTCAGAGCGACACTTCATTCATTTTTTAATAATATATTTAAAACTACTTTTATCAGTAGTAAAGATTAAAGATTATTTACTTTTATCAAAATTTAGTCATGGCCAAATTGTACTGTTGAGATAACAATAAAATAAAATTAAAATATTAGTTAACAGTAATAATTTTTACGGTCAAACCATTTAGTTAATATGTTATGCATTTAAAATAATAATGCATCAACTCACACCTTACTTGCAACTTGATTGGATATATTATTTATATCTAAATTTATTAAAATATATTTTATATTTTTATTTATTAAGTGATACAATAATAAATTTATTATTTTTATAAAATAGATTTTTTTTTGCCAATTTTTAAATATAATAAACTTGTATTATTAAAGGATATTTTTATTCTTATTTAAATTAATGTTCAAAATTTTCATCTTATATGAGTCTCACGTAATTAGTATAAAAAAAAGTTAATTAATAAAATTAATAAAGGAAAAATTGGTTATAATCTAAATTGAATAAAATTATAAATTTTATAGAAAAATGTTAGTTGTAATTCTTTTGCGCTAGCTCCATTTTATAAATTTCAAGCTTCATCGTGTCATAGTTGTTTACATTTGAAATTTTTGATATGGTTAGTGTTGGAATTAGAAAGAACAAAAGAAATTATAATTGTTATTATCTAGAATAATAATTATTTTTTAAATTTAAATTAGTTGTTATTGAATTAAATATCAACTTCTTTCCCAATTCTATTAGTATAAATTCTTAATCTGATTCGTATATTATTCTCTTTTTTTATCTATTTTTTTGTTCTATCTTATTTTATTATATTATTAAATTATAACTATTTAAAATACATTATACATAAACCCAATTTTTTAAAATAATATAATTTTGAAAATATGATCAGTTTTATATTCAAATACTAATAATTTCAATTGTTAAATTATAATTCTTTAAAATATATTATGCATAAACCTAAATTTTTAAAAGAATTGATTTTTTCATAACTTTTAATAACATGATTTCACAAATCAAGAATTTATAAATACAAAATATAAAATGAAATGTTATATTGTGAGTGAAGTAGGTGAAATGAAAAAAAAATGATAAATGAAAAAAATGAAAAAATATTTGTTGACGTATAGTTGCATATAGTTTTTAGAGGCATATTTTTGATGAAGAAAAGCCTATTAAACTTACATGTTTGATAAATTAGGTCAATATATATAACTTTTATTATTTATGAAAAAAATGATGATAAGCCTATAATAATAAACCTTTGACGAAATGTTTAAATTCAGAACAAAACAACACATTAAATGAAGAAATAAAAATACATTATTTTCCATATTATTCTCCCTCTTTTTCTTTAGTAATTTGGGAGTAAAAATAAATAAATAAGGCATATATTTATTCTGATACAACTAAACCATAAAAAACTAATTAATTAATTTCACGGGAGTGTTTAATAATATGAATTGGTAATATGGTATGACCCAATCATATAAAATTCATTTAGATAGGTTGAAAGCTTGAGTTAGAATATTAGTTATTGGTAAATCAAAATTGTAATTATTTAAGAAAAAAAATATAACATAATTAATTAATAAATTATCCCATGTTCATTGTGCGCAGTACGTGCGTGTATCAGTGAATGATAAGAATGCATTAATTTGCTTGAAAGAAATATCATGAACATGTGTTATGCTTGTACATCATTAATCACATTTAACAAACTGCATGTGTAGTGCAATCATAATCTATTTTGCTTATAAAAAACATTAGTTACTATTCCTTATCAACCCAACTATAAACAAAACAACTAAACGAAATTTAAAAACCTAACACTTATGATAAATAAAAATACTTCACAACTACGTCTGAATGAGGATATTATTTGGTCCATTTTTAAGACAATTAATGGAGAAAAATTAAACCCTTTTCTTATTAAAAAAAAATAGTACAAAATGTCATCCCATCCTCTATTACCCTTAAGAGGAAGAGTTTTTTTAAAAAAATAATTAAGAAGACCAAAAATTGGGTAAACAATGGGAACGATAATTTTTCTATATATAATAAATTGATTTTAAGTATTAACCGAAAAATCCATTATTGTTTGATCTGAAATATGAAGAGTTGGTGTTGGGTGGGACATGATATTATGTTTGTATCCGAATTATCTCACCTAACACAAAGATGATAGATTTCTCATGTAAAAAGATAAAAAGACTTGAATGGGCATGCCATTTTATTTTTATAAAATATCAAGCCTCTGCAGTGACTTACTGACATTTATCTCATCCCTACTTTGAAATCACCATTCTGATAAATAAACATGTCCTTGTGTATTTGTTTGTTTTTTCTTTTTTTAATGGGATAGAACGGAAGAGGAAGAAGTATTGTTAGTTACTTAGTTTACAATCAAATAAATGTAGAAGATAGGCAAGCAGCCCAACACAACCGAGGGACTTAACCAATAAGGCAACAACAATGCATCGTTGTAGGATTTTGAAATATTAGCCCAAACTCCTGAGCATTAATTGTATAGTATAATTTTTATAGATTAAATTTTATTTTTAATTTCTTTTTATGTAATTTGTATATTTTTTTATAACATAAAAATAT
This sequence comes from Hippophae gyantsensis, assembly GCA_030763125.1. Taxonomy (NCBI): domain Eukaryota; kingdom Viridiplantae; phylum Streptophyta; class Magnoliopsida; order Rosales; family Elaeagnaceae; genus Hippophae; species Hippophae gyantsensis. The sequence continues at coordinate 53,869,749 of CM061033.1, forward strand.
ATTTTTTATATTTATTTAAAAAATTTATGTACATATGTTTTTTTATTATAATTAACGTAAAATAAATGCATGATTTAGAGATTAAAATTAAAAACATATAAATAATTAGGTAAATAAAAATGAAAAAATTAATAAAACACAATGTTTATAGCAATAGCTTCATATGTGGGATTCATCATGGGTAGAGCAGAGGTTCTCCGATGTCCAATGTCATTTGGTATTTAACATTTGTTATAAAACACATGTTTAATTCTACCTAATAAGATTTTATGAAGTTAAAGGTCGTATAGACTTATAAGTGTAACAAAAGCATAATATCTGATCGATGTGTAACTTAAGTTAAACTTTAACAGTCCCCTTTCAACATTATTGCATGCAAGGAGAGCCGAGAGCATCGCTAGAGAACCAAACCTTGATACCATATTAATTAACCTGAGCCTAACTCAATTCAATAAAATCTCATTGAGTTAAGAGTTTTCTAGAATTATAAGCAAGTCGGAAGCCATGAACCTAACCGACGTGGGTCTTAGATTATTTAACAAAATTATTGCATGCACTCGAAGATCTTAACACGTATGTATAATTATGTAAGACCTTATATAATATTATTGATTTAGTAGTCATAGAAAATTATTAACATATGTCAAGCAGAAAAGAGTAGACGAAATATACAAAAGTGAAAGAGAAGGTCAAAATGACTTACACATTATTATTAAATGATACCATATATCAAAGGTACAGAACAATTTATTAGGATAGATGAGTAAGATTATGTCACTTAATTTGTGGTTATCCATCAATTTTGTTAGAAATTGTTTCCCTTATTTAAATGTTACTATTAAAATAGTAAAATACGTTTCATTGGGTTGCTAAACTTGAAAAATTGTGAGTTAAGCCCTTTTTGCAAGAATAAATTTAAGTAATTCAATAAAATATTCAAGTATATTTGAATAATATTGTAATGGTTATGAAAAGCTATATCTTGAATAAATATATAAGAATATAGAAAATAGATTTGCCAAAAACAAAGCTTTATCAAGATCAACACTAATGTCACAATTAAAGTGAAGCGTTATACACTATTATAATTGCTAGAGGTTTTTATGGTCCAAAATACTTTGAGAGAAAGGGGCCGCTAACATTAGAATTTTTGTGTAAGAAAGGACTAGAATGTACCATTGAAGAAGCAGAAACGATCGGGATCCAATTAGTCCTTACAATTGGTTAAGGCATAGGTTTTGAATTTGAGAGTGATAACCTCAACTCTATCAATTATCTAAACGATAGAAGAGATAGATTATCATTGGATTCAGGTAGGATTCTTCATGTCGTTAAAAACCAACTAATGTCTATTAAAAATTGTTCTTGTAATTGAGTTTCCAAATAATATTATATAGTAACACATGAAATTGTAATTGGTCAATAAGTACAAACAAATGAAGATCTTTTGAGAAACGTGACCTTCTTGATTTAATCTATACTCTTTCATATAATGACCTATTAAAGGAGTTAAGTCTCACTCATGTATAGTTTTACTACTATAATAGCCCAAAATAAACATATTTTAAATATAGATAGGTTAATATTGGTTACGCCTTACAAAAAAAATCCAAATTCATATCCCAATTGATTTAATTTCTTTAATGGTATATAATATACTTAAAGTTTTTGTTGGGTGTATCTAGAATTGACATAGAGATAATTAAATTGAAATGAGAGACATTCACTCAATTGAGTTAATGATTGAATGATACATAAATGCTCATATAAGGCATTATAAATACACGACCTAAATAGTTATGTAGACATACCATTGGCTGCTATATAACTGGCAGTTCATGGTACCACATGAATGTTAGTTACAATATGAACACTATGGAGCTAATAAGGTACAATGGCACACACACTAAGCTACAAAAGAAACTCATGAGGAAAATCAATTACTCTAATACACCCCCTCCCCACAAACTCATGGTGGTGAACAACAAATAGTTTGGCTTTGAAAGGTTGAAACTTAGATTCAGGAAGGGGCTTGGTAAAGACATCTACCAGTTGATCTTTAAACTGCACAAACCTCATATCATCTTTCTCAATTTTCACAAGATCACGTACAAAATGGAATTCTATATCAATTTGTCCCATGAAATTGTGCAACACAAAATTAGAAGCCAAGTGATTGGCACTAACATTGTCATAAAACAGAATAAGATGATGAGATTGATGAATCTGTAGCTCATAAGGAAGAGATAATAGCCAGATAGTTTCAGTGGCAACAATGGCCAAAGTCTTGTACTTAGCCTTGCTATTGGACCTCGATACAACCTTTTGCTTACTAAACTTCCATAAAACCAAGTTGTTGCCAAAATAGATAGCATAACCTTCTATATTGCGTCTATCATCAGGGCAACTAGTCCATCCAGAATCAATTAAGGAAACTAAACTAAGAGAGTCTTATTTTTGAAGAAATAAGCCATGATGGCTAGTACCCTTAAGATACTTGACAACCCATATTAGCAACTATCCAATGAGCATTAGTTAGTTGATGAAAAAATGGACAAAATTGATTGATTAAAAATGAGATTTCAAGACATGCAAGGACACAATATTGTAAAGCACCAATAATAGTTCAAAAAAAAAGAACCATCTTTCAAAAGAACACCATTATTCCTAGACAAATTGAAGCAAGCCTTCATAGGACCTTTGATTACTTTGGAACTTTCCAACCCACTATTCTTGATCAAATATTGAATATATTGATGTTGAGACAAGTGAATGTTGTCAACAGATTTGAAACTACAATGCCAAGAAAAAATTATAGATCTCTAAGATATTTGAGAGAAAATTTGGAATGAAGAACTTGGACAAGGTGTGTGATGTAATTGCCATTAGAATTAGTGATAGTAATATCATTAATATAAGCCAAGACAATAGTTATGGCCTTAACATTATAAGAAAAGACACATAGAGGGATCAATTTTGGAATTAGTGAAGCCTAAATCTTTTAAACTCACACTCAGCTTGTTGAACCATGCTCAAGGTGCCTGATTTAGGCTATAAAGAGCTTTAGTGAGTTTGTAAACCATATGAGGATTAACTGAATTGGTAAAGATATGGTTGTTGCATATAAACAACATCATCTAACTCATCATTCAAGAAGGCATTATAGGCATCTAGCTACCAAAGAGAATAATTATTGGAGAGGGCCAAGGAAAGAAATAAATGAATGGTTTGGGGCTTGACCACAAGAGCAAAGGTCTCAAAGAAATCAATGCTTGCTTATTGATCATATCCTTTGGTAACTAGTCGAGCCTTATACTTGTTAAGTGTGCCATCACTTCTAACTTTAATTTTGTAAACCCACTTATACCCAATATGAGTGCAATCTTTAGAGCACTTAACCAATTCCCATGTACTATTTTTTAAGAGAGTCTCATATTCTAATTTCATAATCTCTTTCTATTCTACTATACCAGTAGCTCCCTTAAAAAAATTGGTTTAGGAAAAAGAGAAAAAAGCTATTATTGACATTAAAGAAAAGACTGGGTTTAAAAATATTAGCTTTTGATATAGTAATCATGTGATAAGAGTTGGTACCGGTAGTGATAAGTGCCAATGGATGTTCAATAACTAGCTCAATCTCAAGAAATGGAGAAGGAGATGATGATGGAGAATCATAAGTCATAAGGTAAGAAGACATTTGTGAACTAGACAACACTGAAGTAATAGCTAGAGACCTAAAGACCTTTAGAAAAGAGTAATTAGGAGTTAGTTTATAAAGAAATTCGTAAGGTGATTTCCATAACAAAACATATGAAGGAAATATATTCAAAGTGTAAACCGAAGTTCTAAAAGCATGCAACCAGTATGCGATGGATAGCCTTGATCGAAATAAGAGAGCCAAACCTCTCTCGATAACTCGTCGATGCCTACTTTCCACAATAACATTTTGCTCATAGATATGAGGGCATGTAATTCGATGAACAAGGCCAATATTACTAATTTTGGAAGATAGGAAATGGAACTCTCTACCCCATTGGATTGAACACATTTTATTTTGTGATCAAAATTTCTCTTAACCATAGCCATGAAAGACTGGAAAATGGAACATGCCTGATCTTTTGTTTTCAAAAAATAAATCCATATATATTTACTAAAATCATATACAATAAACATAAAATACTTAGCACTAATTGTGACTACAACAGGTGAGGGTGAAAGATCTACATAAAGAAGATCAAAAGGAGATGCAGATGAGACATGTTAAGAAACAAAAGGAATTTTATGTGTTTTAGCTAGTGGAAAAACTTTGCAATAGGTTTTATTATTTAAAGCATTTACAGAATCAAGCAAAGAGTCTTTAACAAGTTTCTTAAAAAATAAGATCAGATGGATGTGCAAGGCATTTATGCTAAAGAGATACGACATCATGTTTATTAGAAGTAACAAGAACAAAAGGAGAATTGAGAGCAGAACCATTACTACACATTAACTCATGATTTAAAGTATACAACCCTTGCTCAGCCTTGCCGTATGCCAAGATTTTCTTTGTTTGCTCCTTCTTAACACAAAAAGTGTTAGCATGAAATTCAATAAGTGCATTGTTATCCTGACATAATTTATGCACAGAAGTTAAATTATGTGAGACATCAGATATATGTAAGACATTTCAAAGAATAAAATAATTATCATAAGGAGTGAAAACATGTGATTGACCTATGTGTATAATAAGAATGGAATTTCCATCACCTATAGTCATAGAATGAGAGCCAAAATAAGGCATACCATGCTCTAAGTTATCAGCATCATTAATGAGATGATGTGTGACTCTTGAGTTTAGTAACCAACCTACAATTACCTGATTATTTGATAATACTAAAGCATGCATGACATATGGTGATCTAATAGAGCTAGAACCTTTCTTGCCAATGAGAATGTCACAAAGTAAGAAACATTTGTTTATAAGATGATACTTTTTTACAGGATGATACTTTTTTGCCACAGATTTGGCATTGAATCTTTGGTGCATTCCATCCAACATGTTTGCCTTTTGAATCAAGTGCTTGATCATATTTCTTGTTGATAGATCGAGAATTTTGAGCAAGAAATTCTTGCACATAAGCTTGTACAAATCAATTGTTAGTGTTATATTGTTTATCAATGCGATACTCATAAGATAATAGCATACTATGAACTTGATCTAAAGAAATGGAATCATTCCTCGTAATAATGTTAGAAACAAATGAATTATAATATGAGAAACAACACTGCTAGACATTGAATTAAAGATTCAGCTCTTCACCAAGCTTTTGTACCTATTCCAACGATAAATTTTGACGATAGCTATCGAGTACCTTTGAGAAACTTTAGTGAAAGATCAATTAAAGGATTAATAAATTCATCCAATAATGAGGGAAATCATTTGTCCTTTCAAAATCAAGAAGTTAATACGATCAAGTTTGATTGCAAAACTTATCTTCATTAGTGGCGTTAAAATAAGTGAAAAGAAAGAGTGAATTTGAGAGATTAAGAGTCTTCTTCTCTTAAAGAATTACCGGAGTTTGGTGACTCCATTGTTGAAGAGTTTCATGGATACTTCAAGGTCTAATACCATAAAATAATAGGAGAGATATACACTCAATTAAGTTAATAATTGAATGGTACATAAGTGTTCATACAGAGTACTATAAATTCATAATCCAAACAATTATGAATGCATGCTTTGTGTTTCATAATTGCCGATTCCCGACACCACATGTGTATTAGTTACAATGTGAACACTAGGGAACTACTAAGGTACAATGACACACATACTAAGCTACAGCGGAGCACATAAGGAAAAGTCATTGCTCTAATATTATTAACACTAATCAACTAGTATAAGTTGGATGTACTTAGAGATTTTGTTGAGCGGTCCTTAATTGTATTTTTTGTAAAACAGTGGAGGATCAGACTTAAAGAAAGTAAAAGGCTTTCTTTGAGTACCCAGTTCATAATTGCATAGGCTCAAAGGGCCAGCCCAAGCCCAAATGCAGTGCCTTTTCTTCGTCTCTTCCCAACTTTTAAAGCATTTAGAAGTTGGATATATAAAATTCATCGTCGTAATTTAGGAAGGATTAATACAATGGAGTCTCCAAGCCCTCGTACCGTTGAAGAGATCTTCAAGGACTATAGTGCTCGTAGATCTGCTCTACTTCGCGCCCTTACTTACGGTATTCTCTTCTACTTTTTCTCTCTTCTGCCCTAAATATGAGTTTTTCTCATTTTTTTCTATTCGTGTACTTTTTTTTTCCAAACGGGTGACTGTTTTGATTCCATGTCTTCTTCCAGATGTCGACGAGTTCTATTCACTTTGCGATCCAGGTTCGAATATTATCATTTTGCTTCCATTCCTTCTAATTTTTTTCTTTGGTCTCAGCAATTTATGGGTCTTCCTTCTGTTACTTTTGTCTTGCTTTTTCTGTACGCATGATATGATGTAATATCTAAAGAAAAAGAATAAGAAATAGGAAAAGAAAAAAGAGAGGAGATTTTGTTGTTATAAAATCTTAAAGATTGTTTTTCCTTCAAATTGTAGCATTTTTAGTTCAGATATAATATTGATATTGTGTTATAAGCGTAAAATTGATACTCTTGATGTTGTCATGAGTTTTTAAAGAAAAAAAGGGTAATAAGCAGATATGATAAATAAATTAATAAAAAGATTTAAAGGTATCTTATTTTGATTTTCTTATATATATTGAATAAGGTTATTTTATTGTTTAATATGAAATAGTATTTTATCAATCTTCATGATCTATATTTCAAGTTTTTCTAATGTTTTTTGGAGCACCATTTGACATTTCCATTATTCACGCATGTCATTATAAGTATTTTTTGTTAAGAGTTTTTATTAACAGAAAGCTTTTGAAAGTAAATGTTTTTCATAAACAAAGCTTTCAAACAAGTATATGTTTTGATAGGATGCCTGAATCATCGATATGCAACTTTGGTGTCTTGGAGTGACATGATATAAGTTATGATAAGTCTAAGATTTGTAGGTGAGATGTGTCTCTTGAATAAGTTGGGTCCCCGAAGACACAAGAGTCATCACCTTCGGTTTGAACACATTTATGCATGTGAGAGCAATATGGAAATCTAGTTTGTTTCAAACTATATTAAAAGATTTATTTCCATGTGTCTTTCATACCTGTTAAGTCGCCGATGGATGACTTATATTAAACTCTACTATGATAAGTTTAAGGGATGATTCATGGTACTCCTAAAGAAAATAGGGGCTTTGAAAAGTGTTTCTAAGAAATAGCAATGCATTACAAGCATTTCTCTATAAGCATAAGCATGTTATAAACAATTGTTTCTGTTTAAGTAATGTATACTGTGTTTGCTTAACGTTCCAACTAGGGTGAGTTTACTTATTGAGTGATGTCACTCACCCCAAGTCTTATTCACCATTTTTTAGGTGATCTTTGGCCACCGCGTGATGATTTGGCATCATCATTGAAAAGTTGTTGGTCCCCTAGACAATCTTTGGCTTAATTTATTAGGCCTAAGTATTTCTTTGGCCATATAATATGGTCTTGGGTTTTATAAATGTTAACTTGAAGTTTTATTTTAAATTGTAGTTTATTGATTTAATCAAGCTAGGATAGTGTTGAGATTTTTATTTCTCACGAGGACTCCTTGGTTAATTTACATATTGAAAATTTTGGGGTGTTAAGATGGGGCCTTCTATGGGAGGTGATTGTAGCAATCATCAATTCCTTGAATTGAAATCCCATGAGCGTGGGAAAGACGGGATAAGTTGTGCAGTTTAACATTTCTTGGAAAAGGAGGATTGTAATGGTTCATAATTACGAGTTATACTTTAAATGGTATGAGGTATTTCAAGCTCAATAGCAAAAACCATGAGAGTCTAGACCTAAAGTGGACAATATCATACCTTGTGTTGTTAGAGTTGGGCGTTATAGTTAGAGCATGAACAAACTAGAAACGTGGCCGGCGAAGATATTGGGCCCTCTACGTGGTGATTGTGATAGTCATCAATCTCTTGAGTTAAGGCAAGACAAGATAAGCTTTGCAATCTCACATTGTTTGGGAAAGGATGATTGTAATGGATCATAAGTATGGGTTCTACTATAAATAGTTTGAGGTCATTTGGGTGAAAGCGCAAGATTAAAGCCATCTTAAGGCCAAAGTCGACAATATCATATCATATGTTAGAGTAGGGTGTTATATGAAATGGCGTTAAAATTGACGTTTTGTTAGCAATAAAATGGAAGCTTTGAATTCAGTTATTAGCAGTAGTAGTGCTGTTGTGATACTCACTGGACTTGAAAATTCAATTTTGGACGTTTTCTCTTAAGCAAATCAATTATTTTTGTTTAATTTTTTTGAGTTTATGATCTATTATTGTTTTGTTTCCTTTTAATCTAGACCACATAATTTACAATGTGTGTATTTTACTCCCGTTTTTTGCAGAGAAGGAAAACTTATGCTTGTATGGGCATCCAAATGAGATGTGGGAAGTGAACCTTCCAGCTGAGGAGGTTCCACCAGAGCTTCCCGAGCCAGCATTGGGCATCAACTTTGCCAGAGATGGGATGGATCGTAGAGATTGGCTTTCTTTGGTGGCAGTGCATAGCGATTGTTGGTTATTGTCTGTGGCTTTCTACTTTGGTGCCCGCCTTAATCGTAATGATAGGTTTGTAATTGCTGCTGCTATTGCATCCTCAGTCTATATTTTTTTTACCCATTGCAAATTATTTAGTTAGTTTTTAATGCTATTGGTGACAGCAGTGATCTCCTTTCACTCAGGCTTTTACAGGAATGAGCTATTGCATTATCATGTACGTGCTTCAGTTTATTTTACACGTATGTTATTAGTCATGAGCATTGAATTGTTGAGTTGGGCTGTGCTTTTTTTTTACCTCCTAAAACGTTCAAGTGCATTCATAGCGTCCGACAACCATACCCTTGCCAGTGTCACGCCCTAAAGACATGGATATGGTATTGAGAAGTGAAGGGTTTTATAATCAGATTTTATCTACTGATTCAACAATTGTTAAATGCTTAATACGTTCTTTTCTCAACCTATATTGTCCTTTTTCCCTAGTTTATATTGTCTTCTTTGCATGAAGGGGTAGCTGAGTAGTGGAAAATAATGGGATTTATACAAATTTTGAAACATGTTGCATGATGCCTGATATTTACCACTTGCCTGGCCTGTAAATCTGCCAAGAATTTAATTTTATTCTTGCCCATCACTCCAGAATCATGGCAATCTTGTATTAGTCCTCTAATTGTTTTTGTAGAGAATTATGGAGCAAAAACAGATTCTCTCTTGGATTTTAAGAGTAAAAGGGAAACCTTTTCCTTTTTTGTATATGGTTTGTGCAGGGTAACATTATCATTTTGAATTATTGTACCACCGAATCCTTTTCTTTTGTTGGTGGCTGATTTTGTTATATGACCTTTTTGATGGAAAAATCAGCACTTTGAACTTTTATAGAGATGGTAAATATCTTAAGTATCTTCTTGATCAGTGTGTTTTATGTTATAAAATAGTTGAATTTGTCTTATGAAGTTTGCTTATATGAATTCCTTTAATTCTGTGTCTGCGAGCTTGTACATTCCAATCCAGCATTTTGCAAGTGCCATCTACTCCTGTTGTTTTTTTGTTTTTACCTAATTATTTTCAGTTCGATGATCATTTATTCAAATATGGTCTTCCAGCTTTGTTATTGTTATTCTTTTTAGTGGTTTTCCTTGGTATAAGAGAATATAGTTGTAACAATTTCATTTCGTTATCCTGGAAAAAGTTATGTTTTGATATATTTCCTTTGAACTTAACTAATGAGGTAGTTCCAATAAAAATAAGTTAATAAGATAAAAGGTATGGTACGATTTTATATTTACCTTACTGTGAATTCTTCTTAGAGCCATTAGTTGGATGGCTTGTCTTTGGTTTGGTAGCCTTTTTCAAATTTGATCTACATGTAAAAGATTCCCTCTTTTACTCAACGATGTTATGTTGAGTGAATCATGTTTCAAAAGTGCTGGTTTTCATTCAACAGGAAACGTTTATTTAGCATGATGAATGATCTGCCCACACTGTTTGAAGTTGTAACTGGAAGGAAGTCCGTAAAAGATAAGCCTACTGTGGATAGTGGAAGCAAATTCAAGAATAGCACAAAGGTAAAAATGCTCATTTTGCTCAAATGGATGTACTTAAAAAAATGAAATTGTGTATTAGTATCGTATTCATTTAGCTATGGTTCCTTTTATTCAATTTTTTGCGCTTATAACATGCATCCGATGATGTAGAGGTCGAGTGACGGACAAAGCAGAAATAATATGAAGTTTGTTGATGAGTATGGAGATGAGGAAGATGAGCATGGTGAAACTTTATGTGGAAGTTGTGGAGGAAACTACAGCGGGGATGAGTTTTGGATTGGGTGTGATATATGTGAGAAGTGGTTTCATGGAAAGTGCGTGAAGATTACACCAGCAAAGGCAGAAAGTATTAAACAGTATAAATGTCCTTCTTGCAGCATCAAGAGAGGAAGACAGTATTGACTAATTGTGAAGCTTTATAGTGTTAATGCGTATGCTTAACTGCTTTGTGCTGGTCGGAAGATATCATTGTATATCAGTGATAGTTAATTGTATTAGGCCTTTGGTTTCTGGTAGTCCCGAAATCTTATATTTCCATGACAAAATCCATATTTGACAAAGATTGAAGCTTATATCTTCACCCTTAGATTGCACGCTCCTTTGTATGTTTATATGTAATAACTTTTTTGTTTTGCTGTTAAATTAGGATACTAATATTGTCATAACTTAAATTGTTATTATTACAATTATGTTTCAATAACGACAACTTTCTAACAAAAGTGGCTTCATATGTAATTAACTATAGGGGTAAAATAGACTTTACATATATTTTTTATCCTAATAAAAAAAAATAAATTATGATAATATTATTTCTCTTAATTTATTATTTTTTATAACTTGATAGTGTTAATTATTAAATTTCGTTTCTTATTTATTAATTTTCGTTTAGGCCATTACAATTTTTGGAAAATAAAATTTATACATAATTACTTATTTTTAAATATATAATTATGTATTTTAAAATTGCATATATTTAGTACGTGATGCATTCTTATATTATACATAATAATAAGACTAGTTTAAGAAAATAAAATTTTCATTGTAGATTGGTGTTTCCACAAAAAGAATTAAAAGTTTTAATCATGTCATTCTCCTTCCTAGATGGGCGATACATTACCATAGGTTGGGCGTGGTCAGCCTAAGTCCTAGATGGGCTCGTTTGAATTATATTAGCTATTAAATCAGTATGCGGTGTTGTTGGAGCACCAAAAATGTATAAAATATCACAGTTTCTCTAATATTATGTGTTAAGTATATCAATTTAATTATTAAAGTAATTGTAAGGAAAAAAAAAAACCAAAACAGCCATGTACAGGTGAGACTCATCTCCCCTTTTCCCAATTTGAGGGATATATTTGAGTTTTGGTTATTTTAGTTTTATAATTATATGATTTATATATTTTTAATCACTTAATTTTTTAGTTTAATTTTATTAATTTTATAATTAAGTTAAAAAATTTAAAAATTAAGATTTATCAAAGATAAAATAAGAATTATATATTTTATTAATATAATTTAAAAATTAAGATTTTTTTAAAATAAAATAAAATTAAAAAAATCAATAGGGAAGTCCTTTCCTCTCATTCCTTCCCTCTCTCTCTACTCTCTACTCTCTCTCCCTCTCCCTCTCCCTCTCCCTCTCTTATTACTATATTATTATTATTTTATTAATAAAAAATAAAATTGAGAAAAAAAAGAATCAAAATGAAACATAAAAAATGAGACTCAAAATGAGAGAGAGAGGGAGAGAGGAGGGGCCTTTTTGGTGTTTTTTTTAAATGTGTTTATATTAGTAAAATATATCATTTTTATTTTATTTTTAAAAGAATTTAAATTTTTAAAATTTTTGACTTAAATAATTATATTTTTAAATTATAAGATTAATAACATCTAATTAAAAAATTACATAATTAAAACATATAATTCATGATATAAAAGATACAATTAAAACAAAGAAACCCTAAATTATAAGTAATTGTTTTAGGATAATTTGTCTTATTTATGGAAATTCTTAGTATCAATAAATCAACCCTAAGTTCTTACTCGCTAGTATCTCCAGCTTTCCTCAGTTAATTAAGATGTTTATCGCGTTTTTCTGGTTACAAATTCCGTAAACTAAGTGTCATATTATTCGTATAATTTATTGATATGCTAATAGGTACGTTTTTTTCCAAATTATAAAATTATTATTTTCTCTAAAATATTCATTTATATTTCTTTTGGATTAACGTGAACTCATTTTAATAGATCGACTTAATTAGCTTTCTCAAAACCTAATAAACATAACATCAAATTCATTTAACTCAACACAAATATACAATAATAAACTTCATAAATATACAACTAGATAAAGCTACTTCATTTAATGACAATGAGCGATAAATACTTGTAGACTGTAATCAGAATAAATTAAACATTAATTAATAATTACTCACGTATTAAAGTTGGAAAGGGTAAATGAATTTATACATTATTTTGTGGTATTTTTGAAAAAATTAAAATTATTATTAAAAAACATTTTATATTATTTTAATATAATACTTTTTTGAAGTATTATGACGTGGTATGATATTTTTATCCCAAAAAAAAAAAAACAAGTGGACCAATTTCTTCGTTATTGATACGTTTCAAAATTGCATTTGTGCTCGAGATTTCATTTACTTTATTATCTAGTAAATAAAATAGCCATTCGTTTTTTAATTATACCCCTTATTGTTAATAAAAAAAAAATAGACTTGCCATTACAACCCTTCTTTGCGTGTGTATTATATTATAGCCTTCTTTATATGTTTATTTTTTTTTCATAAGAATTACGTACACGCACAGTTATTTTTTTCCAACTAAATATAAACAAATAAATTAATACAGTTCAAACTATGGCTACATTATAACAAACCATTTCTACAATCTGCAATAATAATTCATTAAACACCCTTTTAACATAACAATGAAACAACTTTAATTAGAAATAACATTAATTAGAATACACAAATAATCACTACGCAGAACAATACAAAAATAAAATATATTGTATCAATGTTTGCAGTTGCTGAGGTGAGGATACAACTTGAGTTTTGAGTCTTTTTTAATGGCCTTTCGTTAACGCATTTGAATGAACAACTAACAAACACACTAGTAATAAGTGAAAGAAACAAGACAACCCAAAAAGCAGGGACACTACTCACTGATTTAGTGATACCACAGGCAACTAACACACTCACCAGCCAAACCATCAATATCAACGCCAAAATTGCCCAAAAGCATCAAAAAGGGGAAAAAAAATTAAAAATAAAAAACAAGGGGAAAAAGATATAACACCACATGAGAAAAAACCTCCAAGGACTTACCATTGAAATTTTGTGAATTAAAATTTCTTTAAAATCAAAAATATTTTTATCTTAATTCATTTCTGAATTATTTTTTTCCGTTTTTGAAGTTTTCCGATCTTTTCTTTTCTGTTTTTGAAATTTTCCGTTTATGAATTAAAGCTCTGCTTCCGTTCTTCTCTTTTCTGTTTCTGAATTGATTATTCTATTTCTCATAGCTCTTAATTGTGCTTCGGTCATGGGTATATATATAACAGTTCATTGTCGAATAAAAGAAGAAGAAATAGAAGAGGAAGAAAAGCAAAAGAAAAGCAAAAGAAAACAGAACAACTGAATGAGAGAAAAGGAAAGAAAGAGAAAAGAAAGAGGAAAAGAAAGAGAAAAAATAAGAAGAAAAGGCAGATTACAAATTATTATTTTTTGTACGTTGAGTTAGTATCATTAAATACAATTCAAATAATTAGAAGTTCGTCTAAAAATAAATTAAGGTATAATTTTATTATTATTTAATTATTTTATTTTAGGAGATAAGTTTCTTTTATTCTTTAATATTTATGATGAGGAGAAAATGTAAATCTCTATTCCTTATTATATTTAAATTGTGTATTTTAATTTATACATATATTTATATTTATGTATTTTTAATTTTAATAAATAATTTTATTTTTAAATTATTTATTTATATATTATTTCCTAACATCTTAAGATAAATTTTTTTTGACAAATAAATACAAATTTTTTTAACACATATTTTAGGAAAAACAAATTATTCATAAACTATTATATTTATATGTTATCTAAAAAATATCGTGTGATATGCAAATTTCTATTCCTTACTATATTTAAATTATGTATTTTAATTTATACATATATTTATATTTATGTATTTTTAATTTTAATAAATAATTTTATTCTTAAATTATTTATTTATATATTATTTCTTAACATCTTAAGATAAATTTTTTTTGACAAACAAATACAAATTTTTTTAACACATATTTTAAGAGAAACAAATTATTCATAAACTATTATATTTATATGTTATGTTATATATATTCTATTATAATTATCGTTCATTTTTTACATCTTTTTATTAATTTTCTTCATCATTCGTTAATATTGTTTTATTACTTTATAATTTAATCTCTATTTTTCTTTATTATTTCATCTTTGTCACTGTTTTTCTCTATCATTTAACGTTTTTTTTAATTTTCTTTACTTTATATTTGTATTTCATTTTTATTATATATATACATTATTTTATTAATATTTTTTATAATTTTATAAATAAATAAATTATAAATATGAATGTAAATTAACATATTTTTATCATTTATTTATTAAATATATTTTTTGATAATCTAAAAATTTATTTGGGTATTTTTAAAACTTAAGTTGTTATTTGTGTATTTAATAGAAAAAATAAAAAAAAGATTATAGTATTAGAAATGACAACTCCATTGTCACAAACTGAAAATCCAACTGTGAATGTGACTGACCCTACTATGAGTGATTCTACTATAAACCAAATGATGAGACATTCTGTGGTTCATAGGATAACCCCAATGTTATTGGTATTTGTTCCTATGAACCATGTTATAGCAGAGAAACCAGAGAAGTTTAATAGTTTAAACTTCAAGAGATGGAGGAGTATGATGATGTTCAATCTCACCACTTTGAATTTGGCAAAGTTATTGACTGAAGAAACTCTTGATCAACCTGAGAATGAACAAGATTTTTAATATGCTAATGCTATCGAAGCATGGAAGCATTCTAATTATCTATGTTCAAACTATATTCTGAATGGTTATAATAAGGAGAAGACGACTAAAGACTTGTAGTAATCATTGGATTGTAAGTATGAAACTAAAAATGATGGTGCCAACAAATTTTTGGTTGGTCACTTTCTTGGTTATAAGATGGTAGATTTTAAATCTGTATGCAGTCAAGTACGTGAAATCCAAGATTTTCTAACAAAAATGTATGATGAAGGGATGGTACTTAAGAAAATCTTCCAAGTTGTAGCTATTATTGAAAAGTTGTCCCCTTTATGAATAAGGTTCATAACTTACCTTAAGCACAAACGAAGGAAAGTGTCTTTGAAAGACTTGCTGACAATATTCAAAATGGAACAAGAAAATAAGACTTCTTTTAAAAGAGGGTATATCGTATCAGCACCCAAGGCTAATGTGATAGAACATGATCAAGGTTCCAAACACAATAAGAATAAGGGCAAGGACAAGCTGGGTAAAAGGTCTAAATTGGAACCTAAAAAAGTAACTTTTAATAAGTCAAGTTTTAGAGGGATTTACTTTAACTGTCAAAGGACAAGACATATAGCCATAGATTGTAAGTTTTCAAAAAACAAACAAGAATTGTGAGGCAAACATGATTGATGACATAACTCATAATATCTTTAATATTGACTTGTGTGCAATCATTTTTGAGGTTAATTAGGTGGGATCAAACCCAAAAAAGTGTCAGATTGATACAAGTGTAACAACTATTCAAGGGTAAGGTAAGGTCAAATTAAAGATGACCTTTGGGAAAGATCTTACATTAAAAAATGTACACTATGTGCCAGACATCTGTAAGAATTTTGTTTCTGGATCATTGCTAAACAAGCATGGCTTTCAGTTAATGTTTGAATTTGATAAGGTCATTGTGACCAAAAATGGGATGTTAGTAGGGAAAGAGTATATATCTGATGGACTATTTAAGCTCAATGTAATAATTGTAAAAACTATGAATATTAATAAGATTAATTCTTCTGTTTATTTGTTCTTTCATCTTATGGCATGGTAGACTAGGTCATGTTAAATATGATATATTATGTAGGCTAATTAACATTGAATATATACCCGCATTCCAAATAGATTCAAAGCATAAGTTTGAGACTTGTGTTGAGGTAAAAATGACTAGATCATGGTTTCATTCAATTGAAAGGAACACTAAACCCCTTGACCTAATCCATAGTGATCTATATGATTTGAAATTTCCTTCAAACAAGAGGTGATAATAAGTATTTAATTACTTTTGTTGATGATAGTAGAAAATATTGCTATGTGTATTTCCTTAAAAGCAAAGATGAAACTATAAAGAAACTTATTCGTTATAAAACAAAAGTTGAGAATCAACTTAACAGAAGATCAAGGTACTACGTAGTGATCGTGGTAGTAAATACGAAGGACCATTTAGTGAATTTTGTGCATAACATATAATTATCCATGAAGACACTTTGTCTTATTTACCTTAGTAAAATGAAGTTGTTGAACATAAGAATCGTACCTTGAAAGATATGATGAATACAATATTATTAAGTTCTGGGTTATCATAGAACTTATAGTAGGAAGTTATTTTGTCAACTAATTACTTTTTAAATAAGGTATCCCAGAAAAAGATACATAAGATATCGTATAAATTATTTAAAGGAATGGTATCTTTCTATAAATATTTACGAGTGTGAGGGTGTCTTGCTAAAGTAGTCATACCTATATCAAAGAAGGTAAAGATAGGTCCAAAAATAATAAATTACATCTTCATTAGATATGTACATAATAGTAAAGCTTATTGATTTCTTGTGCATGAGTCAAAGATCCTAGACATACACAAGAACACGATAATGGAATCAAGGAATGCATCGTCCTATGGTACAGATTTTTTGTCCTACTTGCTAGAAAATTAACCTCAAACCTATGAAGATGTTGTGAATTCATTTGAAGGTCCTCAATGTCAAGAAACCATTAATAGTAAAATTGAGTCCATTCTACAAAATCACACTTCAGAACTAGTTGATTTACTTCTAAGTAGTAAAACACTAGGGTCCAAGTGTATTTTTACAAGAAAACATAAATCAGATGGATCAATTGATAAGTACAAGATCAGGCTTGTAATTAAGGGATACAAACAACGACATTACCTTAATTACTTTAATATTTATTCTTCTTACGAGAATAATATCTATAAGGATGATAATTGTTATTGTCGTTCTGAAAAATCTTGAAATACATAAAATGAATGTAAAGACAATCTTTTTAAATAGAAAGTTAGATGAAAAAATCTATATGAATCAACCCAAGAGTTTTTCATATCTAGGAAAAGAAGAAAATGTTTATAAATTAGTGAAGTCTTTTATGGTTTGAAATAAACACCAAAACAACGGCATGAAAAGCTTGATAATGTCATAAGAACAAATGAATTTAAAATCAACGAATAAAATCAACGAATGTAATAAATATTATATGTTAAGAAAAAAGAAGATAATTATATTATATTGTGTCTTTACGTCGATGACATGTTAATTGTGGATAATAATAATTAAATGATAAAATATAAAGTATATGTTAAATTTAAGGTTTGATATGAAAGATATAAGACTTGATGTGATATAATTATGAGAATTAAGATATTAATTGTTAAAGTTATTAATAAATATAAATATTTATAAGTAAAATAAAAATTAATTTAAAATATAAATAATTAATTGTTTTAATGTTTTATAAAATTATATAAAAAAATTTATATTTTTGATATAAATTTTATAATATTTTATCCGTAGTGATAATATTTAATATTTTTATAAAAAATATATCTTAATAATGTATATACACATTCTAAATATGATCAGTAACAGTGATTTAAACGTTTACGGTGAAGACGAAACTGAAGAGTATAGACGTAATTACGTATGCTCAGCTTTTACTTTATTTACACGATTTTGTAATATAATTATATAACTCAAATGATCATTGGTATTTGGTAAATAAATCTGTGATTTATAAATTAGTTTAACATACAAATAATAAAATATCACGAGGGTTAATTTAGTCATGTTCACACACAACATGATTTCATTTCGTCTAATTTGAAAGTGAAATCTTCCTACCTAGTGCGCAACATAAAAAACGTGATGGTTTGACTCTATCGGAAAAGATCAAACAACTAATAGTTGGTAAGCAATTTAAAAAAAATGTTTAAATAATGCCATACAAAATTATTTGTGATATTATAAATAAAGTGGTACCATGAAATTTACAAGATTTAATAGAAATCACCTAAATTTTAGTTTGGGTAGTAAAATTTTGTTAATTAATTTAGGATTATAATAAATTTTTACTAAATAACTTTTTTTAATATATATTTTTTTTCTTTCAAATTATCAAATAGGAGTTGTATATATAAATGAAATGGTATAATAAATTTTATTTGACTAATAAAATTTTGATATCATGAATTTATAAGGGTCGAATAAACTTTACATGATTCTAGAGTTAGCTGTCTAGAAACCTAGCCAGCACATTCATTAATAATGTATGTTGGGTAATGGTCGTACAATTAGTTATTATGATATTGATGTGCCAAACACATGGCAGAACATTTACACTAAATTTTTATTTGTAATTTTACACAATATATATAGGTTTAAATTTAATATTCATAAAAAATATATTATATTATAAAATAATAAATTTTGTATTAATTTTAGAACATTTATTAGTTTGTTGATCCATGATAATAATATAAAAAATACATATTTTAACCTATGTATTTTTTATTTTATTTAATATAAACCAACTTGGTTTAACGTGATAAATAGGGAGAGGGGTTTTAAAAGACTTAAATTATAGAGTTGATATAAATGTGTTTTACAATTAATTAATTTTAAAAAATAAATTATTAGATACAATGATGTGTTTTATAATTAATCAATTTTAATGATTTTAAAAAATCATTAAAATTGACGAAGGTACTTGTCTCCAAACAGGTTAACATATGTCACGGTTCATCCTTTTCCAAAGATAACTATTAGATGGCGTTTGGTTCGTGAAATGGAATCAGAATCGGAATCGGAATCGGAATGGAATGGAATGGAAAGGAAACAAGTTTGTTTGGTTTGACCATTGGAATCAAGCTCTAATCGTGATTATAAGATTTTGGTTTATTTGGAATGGAATGAAAAAGTCAGAAATGACCTTAATACCCCTACACGTCAGAAAGTTCAAATAATGTCATTTAATTACTATTTTTTCGTCACACAAAATACATTATTGAAATCATTATTTTTTTAAATAAGTATTACTTAATTAAAAAGAAATATATTATTAAAATTATTATTTTTCTAAATAGGATTTAGGGTTTTGAGGTTTGGGATGTGTGATTTAGGATTTAGGATTTGGGGTTATATTTGTAGGTTAAGGTTTAGGGTTAAAATTATTATTTTTCTAAAAATAGTTTAGGGTTTTAGAATTTTGGATTTAGGGTTTAGGGTTTTAGGGTTTTAAGGTTTAGGGTTTATGGTTTTAGGATTTGGAATTTGGGGTTTAGGGTTTTGGGATTTATGTTTTAGGGTTTTGGGTTTTGGGATTTATGTTTTAAGGTTTAGGGTTTAGAGATTTGGGAATTTGGGGTTTAGGGTTTTAGGGTTTAAGGTTTAGGGTTTAGGGATTTGGGGTTTAGGGTTTTAGGATTTGGAATTTGGGGTTTAGGGTTTAGGGTTTTGGGTTTTGGGATTTATGTTTTAAGGTTTAGGTTTAGGATTTGGGATTTGGGGTTTATGGTTTAGGGATTTAGGGTTTAGGATTTGGAATTTGGGATTTAGGGTTTAGGGTTTAGGCTTTATGTTTTAGGGTTTAGGGTTTAGGGTTTTAGGGTTTAGGGTTTAGGTATTTGAGGTTTAGGATTTAAGATTTTATGATTTTAGGATTTGAATTTAGGGTTTAGGGTTTTGAAATTTTGGGTTTAGGGTTTAGGGTTTTGGAATTTTGGGTTTAAGAATTTGAGATTTAAATTTAAGGTTATATTTTAAGTGAGGGTAAAATTGAAAAAAAAAAGTTTAGATGGGAATGGAATAATGATTACCAAAGGTGGGAGAAGGAATTGTGATTTCTTCTCTTTTAGTAATCGGATTTCATTCCGCTCTCCATTCCGTCCAACCAAACACACAAAATAGAAGGAATCAATTCTGATTTCATTCCATTCCCTCCAACCAAACGTAGGGTTAGATACTACACGTGAAGATCTCCCCTCAGTTACCCAGTGAAGAGAGAAACAAACAGTAAAAGATCAATTCATAATGCCTCGCAGAGGAACAAGGTAATTTTCTATTGTAATCAATAGGTAGAATATTATTTTTTTAAAATTAATACAATTTAATTATATTATTATTATAGTTTTAGATTTTTTTTTTAATTTTAATGTTTTTAACCAATTTATTAAAAAAACTTAAAGTATAACCGAATTAAACCTTAATAACAAAAAAATTGGTAAATATTTAAATAAAAAAATATTTCAAAAAGTTGATTACAAAATTTTTTTACAATAATTTGAAATTATTATAATGTGTATAAATATAACAAAAAATTGATTTAAAATATATTAAATTAAATTAAAATAAAATAATCAATATATTAAATCATGTACACTTTTTTCCTACCTGATTAATATAAACAAAATCAAGCCCTCGAATACCATGCCAGAATTTCAAGCCATCCAATAAATGTCAAACACTGTTTTCTTCTTTTCTATGTACATTGATGTAAACATTCCAACAAATTAATACTACGTAGACTATAAACAATATGTATTTTGCATACAAAAATACACATAATAAAGCTAGATGACGACTGAAACAAGTATATAAGTCACATTTACATACATACAAAATGCCTGATTGGCACACAGATCTCTAACAAGAGAGTATAATTAATTAATAGATACAATTAAGGTAGAAAACGAGAACATTGACAATGGAAGTAGAAAGTAATATTATTAATAAAGAAAACTTATCACAAATACAATTCACATGTTAAAATTTTATTAAATATTATAAACTATACGTAAATTAAACAATATTAACTTAAAAATGAAATTATACTATGTCATCGATCTCTTTTGTAATTTATAACCTAACTGCCCCTTGCGAATATCATTTTCTAATATTCAATAGATCTGTCGTATTCCTTTTTACCTATTATTTATATTCCGTTGAGCATTATTATTTATCAAAAGTTTATTATGCAGTAAAAGGTGTGCTTGAAATTACAACAAGTATTCTGTTATATAAAATATTATTCTTATTTTTATATTCCACCGTTGGTTTTAATTTTAATTTTTGTTTTTGTTGCTTTTTTTTATTTAATTCTTTATGTTACGGTTTATTTAAGTTATAATAATTACTATATAATGTAATTAAAAAAATTAAAAATTAAATGAATAAAAATTACTTTTATCTTTATAGGATTATTTTTTAATAATAATATAACTAAATTATTACAAAAAAATAAATATAAAACATAAATATTACTTTTTCTATTTTCTATTTATTATTCAAGAGAGAATTTTTAATAATTTAAGAAATATATGGGTATTCGATTATAATTTTTAAAGATAAAATTCTTCGATTAAATGTTTATAGAATTTTATTTTTAAAATCCTAGTGTAATAAAATTCATTGGTTTTTAAAAAAATTTAAAAAACTTATGGATTCTATTAATAAGAATACTAATAAAAATAATAAAAATAATTTATCTCTATTATAAAAGTGGCTTGTTTTATAACCACATTTTTCTTCGTCTTTTTATCTATATGGTTATATATATAAAAAGTGGGTTTGTCCCCGTCCCCCCCAACCCCCTACCTTTTTTGTTTGGCTTTTTTCCCACTCTCCTTTGTTTTTCTTTCCTTTATTTTTTTGACCATTTTTCTTCTTTTAATTACTTTAAATATTTTGGCACGTTACCCATGCAATTTCCAAACCTACTGATAGTATATGTAATTAAGTCACAATTGACAAACATTTTCATAATCTATTATACCGATTTATATATCTATTAATTATTTCATCCCGTATAACTTTTTATAAACCAATTATATAATAACATGTGGCAGGATATGTAACCAAAAAAGTAGTTAAAATTATGCATATAATAACTGTTGAAAAATAATGAAATTTATAAAAAAATGGTTGTCGGAAAAAATGAAGTTAATCTTTTTATAAACCAATTATATAATAACATGTGGTAGGATATGTAACCAAAAAAGTAGTTAAAATTATGCATATAATAACCGTTGAAAAATAATGAAATTTATAAAATATGATTATTGAAAAAAATGAAGTTAATAAAAAATTGTAAAGTCTTATCCCACGTTGTTTTTTACATTATTTTAAAGAATTATAAATAGTGAAGAGTTGGTTATTGGGATTGAGTACTAAGTGGCACCATTTTTGTAGAAAGAGAGAGGACCTAGGCAAATGTAATATCACGCGAGCGCGAGCCATTCATCCGTCTGTCCGACTGTGTGCGTGTGTGTAAGGTGGTATTTTATTTTTTGGGAAAAATATTTTTTTTAAGGAAAACTTTTCCACTTACAAAAATGTTTGTTATATATATATATATATATATATATATTTTTTTTTCCAAAAAAAAAATGACTGTTATTTTCTTTTATCAAGAATATGACCGTTAAATGGTCGTTTGTCTTCTTTATTCAGAAAAAAGAGTCGTTGTTCGTATTTACTCACAAAAATGTCTGTTACTCGTCTTTAATCTGAAAATGATCGTTACTCTTCATTACTCAGAATGGCCGTTACGCTCTTAATTCCCAGACATTACCGTTTTATTCATAATTGCCACACGGTTTCTAAAACCTATAAAAAGAGGGCTTCAACTCTCATTTTCAACACAACAATCTACAATCTCATCTCCCTACGAAAAACAATTCTCTCTATAATTTCTAAGTTCTTTTTTAGTTTTTCGAGCAATAAATTTTCAGGTGTAGCATTTCAGTTTTCATCAGTGCAGTGAAGTTCTGAGACAGAGATTAAGATTCTGGGCTGTTTTATCCTGGGGGCAACGAGGCTGTGTTTGCTTGCATAAATTGGGCAAAGCCGCGAAACGTCTTAAAGAGAGCGACCTAGTCCACGACTCAACCCAAGCAGTTACTTTCAAGTTATCGGTAATATTGTTCCTACACTATTATTATAAACTTGCATCAACAATTTTAAGACGTATTCAATCTGCCATGTCTACTGAAATGCTAACTACTGATCTAAACAAATCATTCCGTTTTGAGGGATTACACTTTAAAAGATGGAGACAAAAAATGTTGTTTTTCTTAACCATGAAAAAAGTCGTTTCTGCTCTTACTACTGAAAAACCAATACAGTCCAATCCTCCTACTGAAGTTGCAACTAAATATTTAGACGCCTGGATTGAAAATGATTTTCTATGCAAAAACTATATTCTTAACGATTTAGCTGATGACTTGTATGATTATTATAATTGAGGAAGTTGGTACTGAGAAGTATGCTGTCAGTAGATACATGAAGTTTCAAATGATTGATGGCAAATCAGTGGAAGCTCAATCACACGAACTGTAGAAGATAGCACACGAAATAACTTCTGAAGGTATGACTTTAGATGAACAATTTCAAGTAGCTGTTATAATAGATAAATTACCCCCTGCTTGGAAAGATTTTAAGAATACACTTAGGCATAAAACTAAGGAATTTTCTTTAGAAAATCTTATAACCCGTTTAAGAATAGAAGAAGAAGCTCGAAAGAAAGACCAAAGAGATGAAGTACTCATAGTCTCAAATAATAGTACCAATAAGAAACCCTCATCTACAATTCTGAAACCTAAAGGTAGAAATATGAAAACTCATAATCGTAGTAATAATCAAAACCGCAACCACCAAAATAGAAATAGAAACTATCCTCTCCAGAATGGACCTCAACCCCCCTTAAGGAATAACACATTCATGTGTTATAGTTGTAATAGACCTGGCCATTTGGCTAGGAACTACTGGAACATGAATCGTCCTGCCCCACAGGCGAACCTTACCGAAGATCAACTTATTGCTATGATATTTGAAGTCAATTTTGTTGGTGGATCCGAGGGGTGGTGGGTAGACACTGGTGCTTCTCGCTATGTTTGCTATGATCGAGACATGTTCAAATCCTATTCTGATTCTGAGAATAAGAAAGTGCTACTGGGTGACTCGCATTCCACTAAAGTTGCTGGTACTGGTGAGGTGGTTTTGAAGTTTACCTCTGAAAAGACTGTCATCTTGAAGGATGTCCTGTATACTCTAGAGATGAGAAAGAACTTAGTTTCAGGCTATCTTCTTAACAAAGCTGGGTTTACTCAAATTATAGGGGCTGATTTATATACTATAACTAAAAATAATATATTTGTTGGGAAAGGGTACGCCACTGATGGCATGTTTAAATTAAATGTTCAAATCAATAAAACCTCTTCTTCTCCTTAAATGTTGAGTTCTTTTAATATTTGGCATGCTAGACTTTGTCATGTTAATAAACGCACAATCAAGAACATGAGTAGCTTAAAACTAATTCCTAAACTATCTTTAAATGATTTTGAAAAATGTGATTTTTGTAGTCAAGCTAAAATAACCAAAACTTCACATAAATCAGTAGTTAGAGAATCTGAACCTTTAGAATTAATTCATTCTGATATATGTGAACTTGATGGAAATTTAACAAGAAATGGAAGATGCTATTTTATAACTTTTATAGATGATTGTTCAGATTACACTTATGTATATCTAATGAAGAATAAAAGTGAATCATTTGATATGTTTAAAATATTTATGACTGAGATTGAAAATCAACTTAACAGAAAAATAAAAAGGTTTCGAAGTGATAGAGGCACCGAATATGATTCCAATAACTTCAATGATTTTTACAAAACTCATGTAATCATTCATGAAAAAACTGCACCTTATTCTCCTAAAATGAATGGCAAAGCTGAAAGAAAAAATAGAACCTTTACTGAATCAGTTGTTGCAATTTTATTAAACTCTGGTCTTGCTTCCATTTAATTGGGGAGAAATTTTATTAACTGTTTGCTATGTGCTAAATAGAGTGACTAAATCTACAAATAAAATTGCACCATATGAAATTTTGAAAAATAAGAAACCTAATTTAACTTATTTTAAAACTTGGGATTGTTTAGCCTATGTTAGAATCCCTGATCCTAAAAGAAATAAACTTGCTAGTAGAGCATATGAATGTGTATTCATAGGATACACTGTGAATAGTAAAGCTTATAAATTCTATGACTTAAAAGATCAGGTAGTTATAGAATCAAATGATGCTGACTTTTATGAACATAGGTTTCCCTTTAAATTTAAAAATAGTGGGGGCTCGTCTTCTAGTAGTTTACCTATAACTAGAACTAGTGAACAAACTGAAGAATTAAACACTGAAATTAGAAGAAGTAAACGAGCTCGAACCCTTAAGGATTTTGGGTCTGATTTTTATGCTTATACCTTAGAGGAAGATCCCCAAACTCTTAAAGAAGCATTATCTTCTTTAGATGCCAACTTATGGGAAGAAGCCATAAATGATGAAATGGACTCACTTGAGTATAATAAGACTTGGCATTTAGTTAACTTACCTCCTGGTTGCAAAACCATTGGATGTAAATGGATACTAAAAAAGAAATTAAAACCCGCTGGTACTATTGAAAAATACAAAGCTCGTCTTGTAGTTAAAGGATATAGGCAAAGGGAAAATGTAGATTTATTTGATACCTTTTCAACAGTTACACGAATAACTTACATACGTGTACTTTTCCCTCTCGCTGTCATCCATGATTTAGTAGTACATCAAATGGATGTTAAAACTGCTTTCTTAAATGGTGATTTAGAAGAAGAAATTTATATGAATCAACCTGAAGGTTTTGTTATCCTAGGTCAAGAAAATAAAGTTTGTAAATTAGATAAATCTCTTTATGGTCTAAAACAAGCACCTAAGCAATGACATGAAAAAATTGATAATCTAGTTATCTCACATGGGTTCAAAATAAATGAAAGTGACAAATGCATTTATTATAAATTAGAAGATAATATTTGCACTATTATATGTTTATATGTGGATGACATGCTTATTTTGGATCAAATATTTATGTTGTGAATAATGTGAAAACATTGTTAAGAGCTAATTTTGATATGAAAGATCTTGGAGAAGCAAGTGTAATCCTTGGTATAAAAATAACTAGGTCTGAAAAGGGAATTTCTCTAGATCAATCTCACTACATTGAGAAGATCTTAAAGAAATATAATTACTTTAACTGTAAACCTGCATGTACTCCTTATGATCCTAGTGTAAAGTTGTTCAAGAACACCGAAGACGGTGTTAGACAAACTGAGTATGCGAGCATCATTGGTAGCTTACGTTACGCTACTGATTGCACTAGACCAAACATAGCTTATGTTATAGGACTACTATGTAGGTTTACCAGTAGACCTAGTATAGAGCATTGGAATGATATTGAAAGGGTTATGAGATACCTTAAGAGAACTATGAATCTTGGATTACATTATAAAAAGTTTCCCGCTATTCTAGAAGGATACATCGATGCAGATTGGAACACTTTATCAGAAGACTCCAAAGCAACTAGTGGCTATATTTTTAACATAGCTGGTGGAGTTGTTTCCTGGAAGTCTAAGAAATAAATAATATTGGCTCAATCTACAATGGAGTCTGAAATGATAGCACTAGCCACTGCTAGTGAAGAAGCAGGCTGGCTAAGAATTTTGTTAGCTGAATTTCTTTATAGGAAAGACCGATACCAGCTGTCTTGATCCACAGCGATAGTACCGTGGCTATTGTAAAGATTCAGAACCGTTACTACAACGGCAAGAGACGACAGATACGTCGTAAGCATAGTACTGTTAGAGAATTTCTCTCAATGGGAGCTGTAAGAGTGGATCATGTACGTTCTGATGAAAATTTGGCAGATCCTTTGACGAAAGGATTACCAAGAGAAAAGGTTTTCAAAACCTCA
Organism: Hippophae gyantsensis; assembly: GCA_030763125.1. Classification (NCBI taxonomy): domain Eukaryota; kingdom Viridiplantae; phylum Streptophyta; class Magnoliopsida; order Rosales; family Elaeagnaceae; genus Hippophae; species Hippophae gyantsensis. Next base: position 53,897,057 of record CM061033.1, read on the forward strand.
AAAGGAATGGGATTAATGCCCTTAGAATGAAGAGTCACTTATGATGGTAACCCAACTTATAGACTGGATATCCCAATAAATAAGTTCAAAGGGTAATAACAAGTCATGAAGTGATATGAGATGTATCATGCTATTTTTCAAATCCCATTCTATATTGTTACCAGCATGAAGTCCTGAAGTGATAGAAAAATGATGAGTTAATTGTTAAACTCTTAATGAGTTCTGTACTCTATGTGGAGTGGAGTACATAGCTACAGGAGTACTCTTGATAGACTCACCTATGTGAATGTGGAAGTGTGGCCACTTTCTATGGAAATTTTTGGGGCAAAATTTACTAGAGCGTTCACTATACTGGGATACACGTGCATGACCATAAAGCACGGGCTTTTTGAACTACACCTTAGAAAGGTTGTGTGTGTGATGATTGTTAGAGATAGAGTTCAAAACTATGAGTTACTCTAGTATATTCTAAAGCATCAACACTATGCAAAGGTTCAAGTCAATAGACACCTTTTTGCTTATGCACAATCTTATAATTTTCATCGAAATAATTTTAATTGATGGGTTGCTCGATGAAAATTATTTTTATATAAAATTCAAGTGAAGGATTGTTGAAAAAAATGATATTTATAAAAAATGATTGTTGGAAAAGATGAAGTTAATAAAAAATTGTAAAGCCTTATCTCACATTGTTTTTTTACATTATTTTAAAGAGGTATAAATAGTGAAGATTTGGCTATTGGGATTGGGCCCAAAGGAGCACCCACTTTTGTGGAAGGGGAGAGGACCTAGGCAAATGTGATACCACACGCCCGCACGCGCCGCCGCCGCCACCATCCGTCCGATCGATCGAGCCTTGTGCGAGTCCGTGTGCGTGTGCATGTGTGTGAGGTGAGGTTGTATTTTATTTTTTGGGAAAAATATTATTTTTAAGGAAAATTTTTCCACTTACAAAAATGTTTGTTATATATATATATATTTTCCCAAAAAAAACGATCGTTATTTTCTTTTATCAAGAATATGACCGTTAAATGACCGTTTGTCTTCTTTATTCAGAAAAAAGAGCTGTTGCTCGTATTTACTCACAAAAATGTTTGTTACTCATCTTTAATATGAAAATGGCCATTACTCAGAATGGTCGTTACGCTCTTAATTCTCAGACATTACCGTTTTATTCATAATTGTCACACGGTTTCTAAAACCTATAAAAAGAGGGCTTCAGCTCTCATTTTCAACACAACAATCTGCAATCTGCAATCTCATCTCCCTACGAAAAACAATTCTCTCTACAATTTCTAAGTTCTTTTTTAGTTTTTCGAGCAACAAATTTTCAGGTGTAGCATTCCAGTCTTCATCAGTGCAGTAAAGTTCTGAGACAGAGATTAAGATTCTGGACTGTTTTATCCTGGGGACGACGAGGCTGTGTTTGCTTGCATATTTTGGGCAAAGCCGCGAAACGTCTTAAAGAGAGCGACCTAGTCCACGACTCAACCCAAGCAGTTACTTTCAAGTTATCGATAATATTGTTCATACACTGTTATTATAAACTTGCATCAACAAAAACAACAATACTAAAAAAAATTATAATTGTTTACAAATTTAAATGAGATATGAATTTATTCCATAACTTTTTTTTTTGAAAGATAAATAAACAAGTAAAATAGGTATGCAAAGTAACATACATTATTTAATTTTGAGCATGTGTATCATTAAATACTAAACTTTTCAATTATTTTGATGTTTACTACTTTTTAATTCTTTAGTCTTTCAAATATTAAGGAATATTTTTTATAATTTATCAAATATTTATTGAATTAAATCAAAAACCTAGAGTAATAATTTGTATATGACAAAGAATAAGTTGTAAATATAATGTATTAAAAGTAATTACTATCAAAATATAAGTAAAATGATAAACTAAAAGTAAAGATAAAAATAAAAAATGAATATGAATATGAATATGAATATGAAAAAATACAATTAATAAATTGGCAATAAGCCACTTTTTATATATATGTAATATGCTTTATGAATTAAATCTTTCAATTTATTAATGTATATTTGTCATGCTTATCCCAGACATCATAGTCATTATTTATTTTAAATACTTCATGAACAACCTCATTAGTACTTCTAGTTTATTTCTTAATGAGTCTCAATAGAAACAAATGCATCAACTAGAGACTGTGAGCCATATATCATAATCACATGTTTAAGTTCTTCCTTTTAGATTAAGTAATTAATTTCATGAAAAAAATGGGATTGAATGGATAGATAGGTAGGTTTTGATACGAATTTCATAATTAGAGATTGAGTTGCTTGAATTGTTGAAACTGAAATTATCATTTACGTTTGGTGAATCCTTACTACTGTGATTATGTGCAAATCTTTCGATTGAAGCCATGGTTATGACTTTGATTATGTAAAAATTTATAACAATCATAAGTCTTTTAATTCCAATAGGTTAATTAAATGGGTTGTGATACAATTATTTTTTATAAACTTTACAATAATATTATCTTTTATCAATATAAGATTTTAATTTTTTCTAATATTATTCTTCGATAAAAACCTAACATTAATAAAAGACAATAATATATTAAAATTTATAAAAAAAATGAATGTTTTTACTTGTTGAGATTAATCTTTTAAAATTAGATAATTTATGATTTTTATAAACTAACATAGTAGGAGAACTTCAACCTATCAATGGATTAAAGAAAAAAAATTTAATGAACTCCTATACAAAAAATAATAAGCATATGAGACTTAAAAAAAGAAAAAAAATGATTCAAATATAAATATAATATAATATAATAGATTAAAGTTATAAAATATTGAGTCAAATAATCTCAATTTGAAGAAATATAAAGAAAATAAAAGTTTTATATTAATAAATGATAATATTATAGTATAATTTATAAAAAATATGAATATTTTTATCTATTAAATTAATTTTTTAATATTAAAATACCCATGAATTCTACGGAAGAACATACCTTGCAGTTACCTCAAACCTATGTACATTAAAATGTACCTTGTTATTGATGCTTGACTTCATATACATTATTGATATATAGAAAAAGCAACAACGAGATTAAATTAATTTGATACAAGAATAAAAAAATACTAATTAAAGCAAAATATAAACATGGGCCATTGATCATTGTAATTAATTATTGTTTGATCATTTTAGTAAATCATCTCGATCCTTGATTCGATTTCATCAAATGGCACAGAGAAAAAATTAAGTAAATCATCTGGATCCTTGGTTTGAATTCATCAAATGACATGTGTCTTTTTTTCTAACGTACATTTTCCTTAAGTTCTGAAATCCTTTCTATTCATTAATTTGAAATTTCAAAATGCGTCAACATTCATATATTTGAATAAAATCATCAAATAATTAAAAAATGGTTTAATTAATTACTCGTGTGTTAAATTTTATTATTTACGTATCCAATAACATAAATTTATTAAATAAAATAATTCGAAACAACCAATTTATTATAGCCCAAAGTTCCAAGTAAGATCCGCCCCAAATAACAAATATTTGAAAAACTTTTATTGTTCAAAGATAAACCAAGAATATTCATTTATTATTGTCCAACAACACATACAAATTCGAACTACACTTGGGATGTCAAAGACTCCACGTGGGATGTAAGGGATTTCACTTGCGTTTTGCCCCTTAGACCTTTCAATCTGATGTAAAGTCTATATTCATCGTATGTCATGGACGGATATAGTGCAGGTTTATTTGTTGTCACAAGCTCCTTCGCTGGCTCAATAGGAATGTCGCTTTTTGGATTGTAAAAGAAAGCCAATGACAGTCTTTCCTTTGCTGAATTTACCATCACTCTATGCTCAACGCTTTTGTATCTTGCATTACTTAGTACCTAAAATTTCACCATTTTTTATTTCAAGAATTAATATTTATGTCAAACAAGTACATTACAACAATTTATGTATTCCTTTTTTTCTTCTTACAATCATGTGTGTATATATAGTATGATTCATATATTTAATAACTTCACTGAGTTGACATATCAAAAGATTAATCCATTAAATAAAATTGATTCATTTATTTACAAACTTATATTTTTATTAGTATTTTAGTAATATAAAATTTATATGTTTTTTACTTCTCAACACCTTTAAAGATCATTTTTTATTATATAATTTTTTTTACAATTATAGATGAAAACGTAATAATTTATATTTTACTATATTATGAATACTATTTGATCATGAAATGAACACATATGTACATGATATTGTATTGGTTAAGCAAACTATGTGTACACATTGAAGATGTCATTGGAAAATCCAGACACAAAATTGGTTGTAAGGACATGATAGTGTCCTAACTAATAAAGGAAAGGATCGATACGATGATGAAAGTAGTTTTAAAGCACAATGGTGAAATATCAAAGCAACTTAGAAATAAACAAAACTATGCTTGAATGTGAAGAGGAAAAAAAATATAGTATGATGTATTCATGTAAATGTCACTAGTTATATTCAAATCCTAAATGATATCACGGTAAGTGTAAATAATTAATTATACAATCAATAATATTAAACACAGTTAATTATATGATGTTCATTTAACGAATTTAAATAATCGTAATTCAATTTAGATGATTTTTAATATAAAATATGAGTTAATTTTTTTTAAATATTAAAATTATATGAGCTAGATATTAAGAATATTATTTTTATAATTACTAGTTTGAAGGTGTTATTCTTGTATTTACAAATCCTAAGATGTTCTATTTTTATTATTTATATTTTCAAATTTTTTTTATATAGAATAAAACTTTTAAAATTTTTAACACATCAATTATATTAAACGATATCAAATTAAATATAATTCAATATTAAACATGTTTAATTATCAAGATTAATTTTAATCATATTAAAAGTAAAAACATACCAGAATTTACGAGAAATCATACCTCCGAATGCTCAAAACTTATTAATTAATTACCATAATTCGATATCCTTAATTTCTACGGATGTATAATGAATCCATGACATCAAGACATTTTTACAGAGTTAAAGGAATCTAAATTAGGCTTATGTCTATAAATGACAACTATCTTATTATAGTTTAAAAATAGACTTAAGTGAATTTTATTTTAAAAATAGACATATTTTAACCTTAAACTTAAAAACATATTTTTTAGTCAATTTTATTTAAAAAATAAAATAAAAAATATATATCAACTCTATTTTACAAAACATAATTATTATAAACGTAAAAAAATATTAACACCTTATAAATTTATAATTAATTTTAAATACACAAATCTCTTTTATCATATTATATATTAAAGTTTTATTTTAAAAAATAAAAATAATTTGTTTTATAATAAAATAAATACAAATTTATACGAAAATGATATGCTAAGAATTTTGATAATTCATAAATAATATAATACATTATTATTATTATTATTATTATTATTATTAATAAAAATAATTATAATTATATTTAATAAATAATAATAATATTAATTATAATTATGATATAAAAATAATATTCATAAAAATAATTAAATTATTAAAAAAATTGGGAAGCTTCTATATCCAACTTTCTACAAGATACAAATACAAATATAGAATATTATATCGCAAATTTTGCGTAAAAATATTATCTAATATAATATTATTATGATTATTTTTATTATTAATATAATAAAATATATCTAATTAATTATATTTAAATATTTAAATAAAATTATTAATAATAAATATTTGTTATCTTAGTAACAATTAAAATTATAATAATATTAGAGATATGTGTTATAATATAATCTATTTTTTAATTTTTTTAATCTTAAATAATTTATTTTATAAAAATATCAATAATTTTTCATAAAAATGATAGTAACTATTTAGTAAAGTTTTTAATAATTTAAAATTTTATAATTATTTTATAATTTATTATTATTATTTTAAATTATTTTATAATTAAAATTTTGTTAAGTTATTTGTTATAAAAAAATATATTTTTTATTATATAAATATAAATTATTTTTATTATTTTTTATTTATAATAAAAATAAATTATTATTTATTAAAATTTGGTGAATAAGAATATTTTATTTTTTGTTTTTTTAAGAAGATAAAAAGAAAGAAAAAAAAATGTGAGGAGGAGAGAGAAGAAGAAAGTAGTTACCAGTAAATTATCAATAAATTTTAATTTTTTCTTTTTAAACTAAAACAGATTTAAATCATTTTTCAAACTAGTATAAGGGATATGCTTTTTTTTTAAGACAAAATCGCATCTAAATTTACAATAACATAAACATTCAAAACAGTTGTACAACTGTCATCTTCCACTAGAAAACTATACGTCTCCAACCAGCTAGCTAATTTAGAGGTCAAGATTTCTTTCCCATTTCATTTCAGATAAGTTTCAACTTCAAATAATTTCAAGTAGATCTAGCTAACAATTATATTTCCTTTAAGAAAGCCAACAACTTTATAATGAAATTAGTAAAAGCTTGTAACATGCATTTTCAAGAAATTCTATAATTTAAATCCTCCACCTCCTAAATATATTTTGATGAGAATATGTAATCTCTCTTTAGAAAATTAGTAGACTGTAGCCAGCCCAAATCAAGTTGTTTAACTGTAGGGTTAATTTTGCCAAGAAACGGATGTGAAAAGAAGAAAAATTAAATTGTACCATGAAAATCAACGATCATATAATTTTTGATTTACTGAGCATATCTTAGTCATATATACATATATAATGCATATATATGGTCCCAATTTCCAATCAATCATCTAATATATTATTATAGTATAAAAAGAGTATTACATGACTCAAATATCTTTAGAACACACATATTATTGGATAAACGTTATATTCATACTTTAATAAATTTTAACTTACTTGTAATTTATTATCTTATATTTTTTTTTACTAATTTAATGTTTTATGTTATCATTTCTATATCAAGTACTTTTTAGTTAATATTGACATTAAATTATAATTGAATTAAAATGTTAAGAATTTTTTATTAATTTAAGTTGGGATGGATTGGTTTCATGTAACAATCTCATAACTTATTATGTTATATTTAATGTTAATATCTTCTAAAATATTTAATTGATAAATAATTAAATACATAGAGTAACAAATTGTTAAGAAAAAAACTTAAAATAATAAATTAAAAATAAATCAAAACCTCTATTTCAAAATAAACCTATATTATTAATTTTTTTAACTCATCCACCCTTTGAGTAGTGCTAACAACACTCTTAATTATACTATAATTTTCACTTATATCATTCTTTAAAATTTTATTTTATTTTTCTTAAAAAACATAAAAAAATATTAAAAATAGTAAAATTTATACATATTACTTAAAAAATTTGTGCAAATATAAATAATAACGTAATTAAAAATATTGCTATCATTACTCTTCATTTTAGGAGTGTCCAAAAATCGAACCAAATCAAAATGATTCGAATAATTTTATAAATAAAATGATCCAATCTGGTTTATATTAATTAAAATTATTTTTTAATGGTTCAGTTCAATTATATTAATTTTTAAAAAGATCAGATCGATTTTAATAATATATTAAATTTTTTATATCACTTTCGGATCAAATTGTTAAAAACTGTTAATTAAATCGGATCAAACCGTTTGATTATAATATTTTTAATAATCAAACAACTTAATACAATACGGTTTAAAAAATAAGAAATTCGGTCCAGTTAATTTTTTTTTACTCAAAACCAAACCGTTTACACCCTACTCCACCCTCGTGTCTTTCTATTTCCAACATAGTACGTACATGCAGTTTGCTAAAATCAAGGTTTGTTCGTTTTAAAGAAAAGAAGAGGAAGAAGGAAAAAAAAATCACCTGAATTTGATCGCCAATATTGACGATAAGAGCGTGAGGAGCAGGTTTGACAGTAATCCAGTTATCATCTTTGCGGACTTGAAGACCAGTGACTTGTTCATCTGGTAGTAGAAGAGTCAAACCACCAGGGTCTGAATGAGAGGACAATCCTAGTGTCAGATCTGGTTGAGGACATTTTGGGTAATAATTAACCCTCATACATGCCCCTATGTTGTGTTCCCCTCCAAATGCATTTTGTAGATAACCTTCTTCTATTCCCAAGTTTACCGACAACATCTTCATTAACTTCCCACTTAACTTCACCAATTCCTTCCCATATTCGTCAATTATCTCTCTGCTTTCAAAATTTTATTTCATTATTACCAAACACACATGTAACATATTTTTTTTATTTATTTTTTTAATAATAACGAGAGAAAATGTATACGTAATTAATTACCTGCAATTGGTTGGAAGAGAAGGCCACTTGTTGTAATCTTTCAAAGTCAAAGGAAGGTAGTGGAGGTAAAAATAGTCACCCCAATCAAGAATAGCACCCTGTTGAACTCCAAGCCTACTACCATATCCTTCATATGTTTTTGGAGAATTTGCATAAATTTGTTTCATCTCCATCGGCAAATGAAAAAATCGATGCCAAACTTCTCTTGTTTTGTCCAACAATTCAGGACTTACACCATGGTTTACAATTTGGAAGAAACCCCACTCGCGACATGCCTCTAAAATTTGACCAAGTATTAATGTTTTCTTATCACCATGGTTGTTATTCTTACAGTCCTGGTAGTTATTGTACTCATTTAAGCATTCCAAATCAATAATTGGGATATTGGCATCTTCGACGTCATCAATCAACGACGTCGTTGGCCTTTCAGGTGGAGGTTTTACATAACGCTCTGGGATTGCACATATTCCACTCTCCGACAAGGTTTGTACTCTCACAATTGGTTCTGGCCAATCTTGTGAGCTAATAATCTTCATGATCATATACTTACTATTATGTTTTTTGGTTTCTCAGGTGGTGGGCTTCGTATCTATCCATATATATAATATACGAAACCTACTGTTATATGTACGATCAGTCAATCATCTAGTCTTTTATATATAATTTTCTTTTTATTTTGTTTTCAGGAAAAGATTTTGATAAGACAAAAAAGAAATTAAAGACACGCACGTGAAATAAATGAGGGATTTCCCATTACAAGTAGAGGGTTCTAACGATTTAATTGTTATGTAAAATAAGTTAATTTAGTTTATTGACGTAATTGTTTGTACAAGGAACAAGTATAAATAGGTTAATAAAATGTTAAACCATGTGTTTAGGCCGTGGTACAATAATGCTTTTTAAAATAGTAGGCGTTTAACTAAGCTATAAGGAGATGTAGAAGCACCCAAAATATCATAAAGTATAAGCATTATCGAGTTTAGGGTTATGTGTAAACTTCAATTTTAACAATTTGATTTTTTTTTCTATCTTGTAAATTTATTTATTTATTAATCAAAAATTTCATTCATTTTATTTTTATATTTTTTACATCATTAATTAGTCTAAACATTTATTCATTTATTGTATGAAATGTTGATTATTTTTAATTAATGCTACACAAATTATAAGAGTTGATACATAATCACGTTGAATTGATATAAGTTTTTAAGTTAAGTGAATAATCTAATAGAACTAAACATAATAACATCGAAGCTCATTTAAATAGTAATTAGTATGATCAGTAATAATATGTGATGGCTAATATAAAATCATTATATGGCCCAAGAGTTTAAACATACAATATGTATGTTGTTTAAACTAGTTCTGTTTCTTATTGAACCGGAAAAGGGAAAATGTGTGGATCTCGCTTTATGAGAAATTGGGGTCATTTTGTTCATGTAAGAAATTCAGGTCTAACTCAACCTAATAAAATCTTATTGAGTTAAGAGTTGAATAAGCTTATAAACAACATTACTATCGAGCTTCTGTCTGTTAGAAACTAAAGTCTAACTCAACCCAATAAGATCTCATAAAAATTAAGGATTATCCAAACTTATAAGCAACGTTGTTGCCAAATTCCTAGCTGATGTGGGACTGAAAGAAAATTAACAATCTTCCTCCACACTGACAAAAGTGGTCTCACAAAGTCACAGTGAAACTGTTAAGGACAAAGCTCAAGTCACCGATCAAGCCAGACTCAACTCTGATATCATGTTAGAAAATGAGGCATAACTTTAATATCAAGTTAGGTCTGGGTTTCTAACATGGTATCAGAGTTCTGCTCCTAGTCTCTATGTACTTAGACCCTAAACTCTACCATAGTCTCATTGTGGCGTTTATGTCCACCTTTGTCTACCGTGTGGAGGAGGTTGTTAAGTATCCTTGTCTCACATCGGTTAGGAGCAAGGCAGCAATGCTGCTTATAAGCTTGAACAACTCTTAAGTGTTGTTTATAAGCTTGGTCAACCCTTAGCTCAATGAGATTTTATTGGGTTGAGTTAAGCCTGGGTTTCTAACATGGTATCAAAGTTGGGTCTAACTCATTCGATGACTTGGGTTTTGTCCTTAACAGTCTCACCGTGGCTTTGTAAGACCACCTCTGTCAGTGTGGAGGGAGGCTGTTAAGTTTCCTTCAATCTCACATCGGTCAAGAGTTTGGCAACATTGCTGCTTATAAGTTTGGTCAACCCTTAACTTAAAGATATCTTATTTGGTTGAGTTAGACCTAAGTTTCTAACATGGTATCAGAGTTGGGCCTGACTTGATCAGTGACTTGGGCTTTGTCTTTAACAGTCTCACCGTGGCTTTCTGAGACCACCTTTGCTTATGTGGAGGGCGGCTGTTAAGTTTTCTTCCGTCTCACATCGGCCAGGAGTTTGGTAGCAGTGTTGCTTATAAGCTTGGACAACTCTTAACTCAATGAGATCTTATTGGGTTAAGTTAGACGTGAGTTTCTAACAAATAGGAGTTCGGCAACAGTGCTGCTTAAAGCTTGATCAACCCTTAACTCAATGAGATATTATTGGATTGAGTTAGACTTGAGTTTCTAACAGTTCAACAGTGATCGAACTTCGGGGATCAATGGTGGTGATAGGTATGATGACTGTGATTGTGGAACATCAACAGTAGTGGAATGGGGTTCACGATCCTCCCTTTTACGGAACAAGTCAACAATGCTGGCGTATACTAATAGGATGGCCTGGATAGAGAGTGGGTAGGTTGGAGACGACTGTTGAGGGTGTTGAGTAAGGACGGCTTGGTGGTGGGCTAGGAAGGTGCATGGTGGTTTTTGATTTTAAACTTCCTCTCTGTTTTTATTTAGAAATAGTTCCTGTTTTTTTAAGAAAAATGATTGAAAATTTTGTTGAAAACCTTATATCAAACTGATACGGGTAAGGAAGAAATAAATTAGAGACCGAAAAAAGAAAATAAAGTAAAATTAAGGATTGAATAACGTATAAATCAGGAGGAGGTAGAATTGTGAGAAAAAATATATCAATTCATATTTATGATTTAATAATAAATATATGATCATTTGTTCTATTTATAAATTTTTTTGATAATAAATTATATCTTAACCACTATTCAAAATAAAATTTTAAATTCAAATATATAATTAATAAATATATAAAAATATAATAAATATCTCATCTAAATTTTTGAAATTTTAACTTATTCTTAGATAATCATGATTATTTTAATTTATTATTATTTATTTCCATCATTCTTTTATATATATTTTTTTAATTTTATTATATTTAAAATAATTATACATATTAATTAATATATTTATTTTTATTATAAATTTTAATTTATAAATCTAATTATTAGCATATAAAATAAATATTTTTTTCCCTTTTTAAGGAGGGAAATGAACTTGTTTTAGTAAAAAAGAATTAGTAGTTCTACACTAGTTTAATTATTTATTATTTGTTTATAAAATTGAATCATTTTTATAATTTATATTTTTCATACTTCACACCATATTAATTTAAAGTATTACATATTTTAACATCTTTATTAATTAAATTTATGTTTTGATAAAATTAAACATTTTTAAATATTAATTTACAAAGAATAAATAACATCTTAAGATTTTTTTCTTAATTTTATGTTATGTTTTCATAAAAAAAAATTCATAAAATTAACGTCAATAATCGCCAAAATAAATGTTCTCAATAAAATCGACTTGAAGGCCATTTTTTAAAAACTCATAATTCTACTAAAGTCTTAGTTTTTTAAAAAAAGTACTAAGATATAATTAATTAATCATAATTAATTTAACATAATATTTTACTTGTTTTTATGAGTTAAATTATATTATTTAATTAAATTATGTAACAATATTTTTGATATATAACAAATTTATAACATTAAGACTTTTTTTCATTTAAATCAGTAAAATAAATTATTCTCATATTTGCAAATGGTGGAGCATCTACTATTTTATAAAAACTAATCAGTGTTATATATTATAATTATATTTAAAATTACATCATTTCTTTAGATATGATATGAGTGTACATAAAATCTCCAAATCATTTAAAATTTATCTTCATCTTAAATTTAAAATAGAAAAAAGTGTGTTGTCATGAGACCCACTGTAACACGTCAAAAAGAAACTGACATTACGTGATCCACGAGGCCATTAGTAATTTAGTAATTTACAGGTACTCTTTTATCTTTTTCTTTTTTTTATGTTATTACTATAAAAAAAATGAAATCATTTTCTTTTACCTTTTAGAACTTAATTTTCGTTATTGATCACCTGATAAATAAACATTTAAAATTGAACATATTTTAAGTGTAGTATTATCAAAATTTTCTTCACTTATAGTATGATTTGTAGTATTTTAGTAGCTGTATGTAATCAAAATTATTAAAATTTCCATAATTTTTATATTTTTAAATATATAAAAAAATATAAAATACTTTTGGGACATATATTTAAAAATAATAAAATGATATATAATAAAAATAGCCTTACAAAAGTTAATCTCGTATAATATTCTCTATTTTTAAGTCCTTAGCTTTCCTCCAAATATACATAAAGAAAGATACATGAGATCCAACTCTATGGCAAGCATCATAGTATTTATTTTTAAATAATTATATTATTTACATATTTATAATTAAGATGTAAATTTAAATATTTTATATATACAAACAAACTATATAACATTAACAAGCCAATGTTAACCATAAATTTTTGTAATTAGTTCGCAAAGCTATTATTTTATTAATGCCAATCAAAATACATGAAATTATTTTTTCATCTTATAATTAATTACATTTTTGTGCTAATATTATTAAAATTTATTAAATTAATAAAAAATAATTGTATAACAATAAATAATTTACGTTTCTAAGATATAACTTTGTTTATTATTTGTCTTCCACCTGAGTTAATTTAAATGTAGCTGAAGATTCCTCTTAATTGTATCTTCAACCTCAGATCATCAGAACGTTTGCCTTTTCGAAGTCATTAAAGACTAAAGAGCAGAACCAATTTTAAATTCACCTTTTATTTTTAGATTCAACTGTTCAATTATTTTTTTTATTTATTATATTAAAAGATATATAAATACATTACGTAAATGTACTTACATATATGTACTTACATATATGTTTTTTATGTTATAAAAAAAAAAATATGAATACGAGTGAAATAGTTAAAAAATTATTTATAAAAATAATTATGTTATTAACTTAAACTTTTAAAATTTGGGATGGAATGACAGTTATAACCACGGCATATTACTTAACTCATTCATGATTTATATTTTTCAATATTATAACCACGACAATAAACTTTATTTTTTTAAATCGTTTTCGTAGATTTATGATCACGGTTATAAGAATCGAGGTTTAAGTGAAAGAAATCATAAGTAACGACTTATAACCTCAGTTATTAAAAAATCGAGATCATAGGATATAACTATGATCTCGATTATATACTAACTGAGGCTATAAGGTATACATAAATTAACAAATAATATAATTATATATTAATTATAATATTAAAAATTAATATAAATTACAATAAATTTATTAAAAATTATATTATATTAAAATTAAAAGTATAATTACATTCTTAAATTTATTATACACTAAAAACTAATAAAAACAATGTACAATATAAATAATTTGAGCATGGTATTTATTTTTATCTATTTTGAGTCTCAAAACACAATTCGCCTATTACTTGGTGCATTGGTGCTTTGATGCCTACTTATTTGGTGTGTTGGAGCTTCTGCTTATTTGGTGTCTTTGGAGCCTTCTTGTGGTACGCTTTGCCTTGATGTGTTGGTGCCTGCTGCTCTGGTGTGTTGGTGCCTGCTGCTTGGTGCTTGATGTGCCTGTTGCACTGGTGTGTTGGTACGTGGTGCCTAGTGTACCTATAAAGCTATGTAAGCAAGTAATAAGAATAAATCATAAACACAGTGTACAATCAAAATAACTTAAGCATAGTATTTATTTTTATCTATTTTAAGGCTCAAAACATAGTGCATATAGGTACTTACATATGTATTTATTTTTATCTATTGGTTAGGGTGCATATAAGGTTCTAAAAATAGGCATATGGTAATGTCTATTGTAAATTATTTGTTATTTTATATAGAAAATGCCCAATAAACATAACATGTACTAATCTTACCATAATTGGTTCAAATGCATGAATACAAAGTTTCATTCATTTAACAAAATTGAAACAATAAAAACAATTGACTTTCTTACCAAGAAAATATGGGAAACACCAGATATACAATGGAAGTATTAAACAATATGACTCAAGGCAATTTTTTAATTCAGACTAAATTCAAACCTACACAACATTCAGGCATAAACGTGCAGTGAATGCATGAGTTTCTGGGGATTGCCTAAGTGTGTCCTCGTCTTCATGTTAGACAATGTTAAAAAATGTTAGGAAATTAATTCTCTCAAAAACTTAAGTTAATAAAATAAGTGATAAAAATATTTTCACGCATTATCAGACAATACAATGAAAACCAAGAATAAAGCAAGGTACAACTAAAAACACCTAAATCAACAATACACATGTATTTTCCTAGTAGAAAACATTCACTAGAAGGAGCTCAACACAATGCTATTGTATGGTGGCAAAGGTTTAATGAATATGATTACCTCAAAAACCTAGCTGATATTGAAATCTGCAATCTTCACATTGTCATTTCGAGTTACCGAAAGATTTTCAGATTTAATACCTCCTTTCACTACATTCTGATTCAGGAAAATAAAATCAGCAACAAAATAGATAAAAATAAATATTATATGCTCAAAACACAGTGCACATAGGTACTTATCAGAAAATAATATAACAATAGCAATCTGCAGTGTAACTATTGAAATAATCTAACAAGGGACTTCAAACAAAAATTATTATAAATGAATTGTTATCGTCAACAGTTTGTGCGATTCTTTCACTAATGAATCTAATTAAGCACAACTATGATGAGATAGTAAAAGGAGACACTGATAAAAGAAATAGACAATTTGAAATTTTAGTAGCATTACATTATGAGGCTTTCAATGTTTGTTCAATTAAAATGTTCATTTATGTTTTCAATTCTGATCATTCAAAGCCCATTCAAATTACATTTATAATAGCCATAGTGGCCAATTAAAACTTCTTTGGTGAAACTACTCTTCAACAGAAACAGAAAAATATACAATTACTCATTACAAGTTAATTAGTAAATAGTATATCAATAAATTTTTTTGAAAATATTGTTTTCGATCCTCTCTGTTTATTGTTACAAAAATGCTAGGGTGAAATAGGCACTGTACCAACACCATCACTAACGTACCACCCCAACGAACCAGCTATAACGCACCAACACTAGTGCACCAGAACCAGTGCACCACCCCAACGAACCAGTACCAACACCAAGCCAAGCACCAGGTGACCACACGTTCCACAAACCATACCAAGCGACCTTCCTAACAAATTTTCATAATCCATCTAAGAAATATCCAACATCCAAATTTCTCAACGTAAGTAAGCTTTTAGGCAGCTAAAAATAACCTCTACATACCAATCGAGATTTGGTACCGAGAGTCATTTATAAAGGAAAAGATGAGTTGATATTACCAAAAAAGATTCAAGCAGTAATCAAGGAACTACTATGGCGAGAGTGAAACAAAGGTTGGAACGTGGTGTGAGAGTGGAACAGATGCTGGAACGTGGTGTGAGAATGGAATAAATATTGGAACACGGTGCGAGAGTGGAACAAAGGCTACAATGCGACGACGCGAGAGTGGAACAAAGGCTACAATGCGACGACGCGAGAGTGAAACAAAGGTTGGAACGCGACGCGAGGGTTTCAAGCAGATAAGAGAATATACACGACACTAGGGTTTCGTGCGAGCAGTGAGGGAAATTATATGAGCTATATATGTATATATGGCAAAAAAAAGAAAGAAAAAATTGGAAAAAAAAAAGATGGAAAAAGGAAAAAAAGAAGAAAAATAAAAAGAAAAAGAAAAAAGAAAAAAGAAAAAAATTGATAAAAAATTTGATATTTGGTGTAAATTAAAGTGAAAAAATTGATAAAGTATGTCTATAGCTTCGATTTTAGAACAATCGAGACCAAAATTCTATAACCTCTGTTTTTTTAATAACCGTGGTTAAATATTCGAGATTATATATGTGTATTTTAATAATGTTTTATTTATGAATACTTTTGAAAATGAGATTACGCTCAAAACTATAAACTTAAAAGCAAATAATTTTTATTGTTATTCAATTATATGATTAGAAACGAAAAATAACGAGTCTAATGATGGTACTAATAGATAAATTATTTTTTTCTTGAATTTTAGTTGAATTAATTTCTTATATAATTTAACTTTTAATTTCTCAAAAAAAATATTTTTTACATTAAAAGAAAAAATATATATACACCATATTTTTAATATGTAATCTTTTTTGACGATATATGAAAAATGCATGCATGACATGGCGCAGAGAGAGTTAGAAATTAAACTTAATTTATAAAATAAATTATATTATATAATTAAACTTTATTTTTATCGGTTAGATTTAAATTATTTTTAATATGAAAAAACATAATTAATTAGTGTAAAATTTTATAGAGCTTATATTTATTATTGTTTTATGGGGTTAATCCAAAGATAATAAGATTTGTGACGGATATAATTAAATATCATATTAGTATTGGTATAAAATAGGTTTCAGGTTTAATTAAAAAAAATAAGGTTAAATTAAATTAAGGAAGACAAAATCGGATTATAATATCATGATTTTATTTTTAGTATTTTTTTTATTATATATTTTAAGTGATAATACTACATTTGAAAAAAAAGTTAATTTAATATAATTTTCACATATAACTAACATATATACTTTTATTGAATGATATTTATGAAATATTTGTTCTTCTTACTCATAGATTGATAATAGCTATTTTTGTTCATTTTGATTTTCTTAAATGTATATTAAATTGTTTATTCACTTTATTTTCATCTTTTTCAATAGTATAAAAGTTATTATTTATTATAAAAATAAAATAACAACACTTTTAATTTATTCAATGTTGTATAATTTATACTTAAATTCTTTAAACTTAAATTTAAAAAAATTCTTTAAACTGTTTAAAATTCTTTAAGCTTAAAAAACTGCTTTAAAAAACTTGCATAAATTGTTTAAAAAACAAAAATTGAATATTAAAATATAAAAAAAAAATTAAAATATAGTTGCTTAAACACTCATTTAATTGATACTCTAGCATGCATAATTAAGTATTTGGAACGGGGATGGGTTATATGTTTTTTAACTTTTGTTTTCTTTTTTTTTTTTGTTCAATTTTTTAACAAATTGTGTATTTAATTGAAGTTACAAGATGACATCCTTATCTCTCATGGTTACCAATACACACATAAAAAATCAATAATTAATTAACAAATTATATTAAATTTATACATTTTCTTAAATAGATATCACTAACGACTAATTTAAGATTTATATCATATACACAATAAAAAAATAATATTCATTATTTTCAATTTATTTATTATTTTTATTTAAAAAATATATTATATGTATTTCATTTTAATAAAAATAAGTTTAAATTATTAAACTTTATTAATATATTAAGTGTTAAAAATTTAAAATTTAAAATTTAAATACGAAATAATTTTATTTTATATATTAATTTATCTATAATTTTATTAATATTATAAGTAAAAATTTATTTATAAAAACTTAATATTTAGCATGTATCTTCCCTGTCTAAAAACGTCTGCAGCCATGTATCACTAAGGTATATATTAAAAAAATATGATTAAAAAATTAAATCTTAATATTACTAATTAACATAATCAACCCGCAAAAATCTATATTATCCTCGCTTTTGCACTCGGCTCGGTCGCCTCAAAAATTGCATATGACTAAATTAACCAACTACGTACCATTAACCTTGTCTCTCCGTGGATCTGTACAACACCATAATATGTATCACCAACATCGAAAGTTTGTTTCAAAAGTAAATGTTGGTCATACCACTCAATGAACTTTTGGGTCAATTTGCTAACTTATCAATGAAATTTTGGTGTTCTTGTGGATTAATGAATCAATTACTTGTAAAGCTAATAGACCAATCCTATACTGCACAGTGCACCCTTAATCCAAACGTTATTAGCGAGAGAAGAAAAAGGAATTAAAAATATATATATATCCTAAACTGAACATCATATAGTACTCATGAATCACTTGGAATGAATAAATTAAATCGTACTCTGGCGATTATTGGTTATATAGCAACTGGAACGTCCTTAAAGCCTCAAGGGTTTATAAATTAATTATAAGAATATAATAAATAATTTGTTCATTTTTTATTTGACACTTGTTGTTTTGTTGTATTATATTTTAATTAAGTAAACTTGATACAAAAATTAAAATTCATTGTTAATTTTTGTTCAAAATCATCACATTTATAATATTGTTAACATAATTTAAGATTTTTATTATGATCAATTTAATTGTAATCAGCACTTAAATTTTGTAAATAAGATTAAAAAATATTTTTTTTAATTTTATATCAAAATAGCTAACATTTTATGAGAATAATGAATCGAATTGATCATAAATACTTATATTATTTAATTTTTTTTCTTAATTATTATATCTATAGGTATATATATTATCTTTTTTTAACTTAAACCTAATACTATAATAATTTTTCATAGGTCCTGTAATAATTTAAATTTCATATTCGTATGATTAATTAATTGGTAAAAAAATAATAAATTTGAGAAAATACTATGTTTAAAAAGTTCATAGAATATTTTTCTTTTCAAAAAATAAAAACCTAAAATTTATTTATTTTTAAAATGTGAATATTTTTTTCTTTAAAAAAAATAGTATGGTACAACTTTTTTTTAACATGTAGGTTACAAAATAAACCTATATAAATGTTAAAAGTAAAATATAATAATTAATATATTAAATGATTAATTTATTTCACAATTTTTATAACCTAATCGAGTTAGATAAATTAAATATTAAAATATTAAATTAATTAAATTGAAGTAGTTAAATATATTAACTTGTTTTAGTCATAGTGTATATAAATAGGTAAGTTTTTGTAAGAGTAAAATTTATACTTGTTATGACGTGAAAAGTATCAGCATTAGATTTGTATGAAAGAGAAATACTAATATGATTTTTCTTACATATTTTTTATATATATACGATAATCGTGTGTGATAATTAATTTAATTGTTTTAAAAATTAAAAAAAAATTACAAATATAAATATAAAAATGAATACAAATATACGTATATATCTTAACAAATCGTGGCTCGCTACATCATCACGACAGAAACTTACCTCTTGTATTAATGAGCCGGACGAAAGCTCAGGCCACACGTTGTTCGGTTTATATATGTGGTTCTGTTTTATAGACTATTGGATGTTGTGACACCGAAACTAAATTGAGCACATGCATTGATATATCTTCTGATTGAAACCAGCTATCTATTAATTTGATGTTTGAAATGATTGTGTACGTGATGGGTATGTTTCAACGCTAAAGGGAAAGGGAAAGGGACCGCAAGAAACTTATACCATTCAGCGCTTTTTTTTTTCTTCGACTTATCAAGACTTAGATATATACCACATGAATTGTCATTTTTCTTTGAATACAATGCACTATTTCAGCATTACTTCAACAGTTTTTTTTTTTTTTTTTTACGGTATCTTACAGGTTTAAGTGCAATATATTTAGTTTCTTTTTTTTTTCTTTTTTAACATGTGAAAGTTATGGAACTCCAAAGATATTTATCTATTTTATTTATTTTTATTTTTATGCTTTTTAAAAGTATTGTTTATAATAAAACTAATTCACCTATCTCACAAACTTTATGTATCTTATTATTAATTAAGTGTTGATATCTTAATGTATTTGGACAATTATAACCTAGGGGTAGATTGCTTTGCGAGCCCAACCCAGTTTTGGAATAAAGAATAAATTACCATGTAGATGCTTACAGCAATACTAGCAGACCAGTTGTAAATATTCAAAAATAATAATTAAAAAAAATTATACACGCCTAATGCTATATTCCTACCCATTGTTTTCATCCATTCTCACGTACTAACTCTTCTCTTTTCCCTCTCACACTCATGGTCACGTCAACCAAAGCTAAGTTGTTACTTGATCTTTTCAAATTATTTATTTACTTAATCAATTTTTTAATTATATTTTTATTTATTTAATTTTAATTTTGAGTTATCTTTTCTTTCCCTATTGTTCACTCTTTTTTGTTTCCTTTATTTTATCAATAATTTTAATTATTTTTCTATCCTCTATTTAGACCTAAGTATTAAATGTGGGTTTTTCCCCCAATTCTTTTCTATCTCTTAGTTTTAATGTTGATTTGCTCTTGTATCAAAATATATAATGTTAATTTTTTCACTTATTAATATTAATTCATAAATAGTGTGAAAATATAACTAGTTGTACAAGAGATGCATTTTCACTTCTTAGATATATGATTTTGCTTATTCTTTAATATTGTTACTACTATTTAATGTAATTTATCTATATTAATTAATTTATTGAAAGTTATGTTTTTGATTTTTTGATAATATTTATGTGATAGTTGTTTATTTTGTTGAGCTCAAACCGAAAAATAATTAATATATAAGAGTTAACTAAGTATGTTATGTTTAATTTTTCATATTATGTTTAACTTCCAATTATATAATTGTTGAATTTATGATTATTTCATCTAATATGATTTTTTATAATTTATATAATATATATTTATAATAAGTTATCATAAAAAATCATCATCATAAAAAAAAGTTCATTTTTTTCAAAAAAAATGAAACATTAACCCACAAAATAACCTATTAAAATACTAACAATTGATGAATCAAGTGCTTCTAAATTTCAAAAGAATGAATCCAAAAAAGTTGATAATAATTATTAAAAATGTGATCGAAATTCAATTTGATCATATCATGTTAATAAAGAAGATAATATTCGGGTAAGATACATTAACATGGATCTTGTTAACTCAAATTGACAACATATCTACCTATTACATCAACAACCTTCTTCCTTTTTTTTCCGCTATAATATTATTTAAAAATAGACAAAGTGTTTTGTTTTTCATGTTTTCTTTTAGATACCAACTTGATTGAAATTGGAAACAAATCAATGAAATTATACTTACTTTTTAGAATCATGAAGGAGAATTACGTTCACATGATGATATTACATATATTGTTATGAACAAGTATGAAATTTGAAATATATTTTTAGTGTTTTAAATATAAATTATTTTAGACAAAACAGAAAATAATATTTAAATATTTAAAAGTATAAATATATCTAGTTTTATGTTACAAGAAAGAAATAGAGTTAACACATTATAACTTATAACTAAAATTATATAATATGAATAAAAAGATAAAAATATAATAATTTAACAAGTATTAAAAACATATATTTATAATTATTGAAAACTAAAACTAAAACTAAAATAAATGTATTAAAATATAAAAAATAAAAAATAATTCATAACTTTAATTTTGAAAATATATTTAAAAATACATATTTTAAAAAATAAAATACTAATAAATATAATATTTTTTGTTTGTACTTGTTTTATTGGTTTTCTTAAAGTGAAAAAATGAACTTATGTTGAAGTAGTGATAAAAATAAATAAAAAACTATGGAAAAAATATTAAAATTTTCGTACAAATAAAATAAAATGTGAAATAAATAATATTACATAATAAAATATAAATTTTTTTGACCATATGAATGAAAAATATATTAAAAATTTTAGTTTGAAGTTTCTCATAGTAATTCTTTTTTTATTTTAATTCTTATAATGTTTGTCATTATCATTGTGTTATCGTGAATTTAATTTAAATGTATTAAATATTTTTGGATTATAGTATATTGATTTAAGAAATATTTTTATATAATATATACTATTATAATTATATATGTGTAATTAATTAATATTTATCAAATATGTAAACAAAAATGTACATATTTAATCATTTTACTCATAATTCATTTGGTCACTCTAGTTTATATATATGCTAAATACTATTAAAACATACAACAATATACCAAAATATACACACAAAAATTAGACATAATATATTATTATAAACAAAATATTTATTTAATGCTAAAAATAATATGTAATTAATTTTTTGTAATATTTTTGGCCAACTATTGAGAATCTCAAGAGGTTTGAATGCATTAAGATTAGTATTGTATGTAATAAAAACTCTTAAGCAACTGCCACAAGATGGTTGGGATGCCTTTTTACAAATTACAGTATTATTTTGTGAAATATATCATTTCGATATTTTAGATACGAGTGTTCGTTACATTAAAGGTATACAATGTTCAAGTAAATAACAAAATTATATTACAGTTGATCATTATTATTATTTTAATATATTTAATATTGTTATTGATTTTCAATTAATGAAGTTAAGTAACAGATTTTCTTATCAAACATTGAAACTTCTTAAACTGCGTTCATATTTGAATCACACTCGTACTTTTAAGTTTTTTATTATTCATATATTATAATCTCGTTGAAAAATCATATCATAATTAAGAGTGAATTTCAAGATTTAAGGAGATAATTAAAATTATACGAGCTTAATATAATATAATATCAAAGTTTTAAAATTTGACTTCTCTTTTTGAGTTATGGTAAAAACTATTTGAATTAGATAAATTCAAGATACATTTTTTAGTGTATAGTTTGATTCGTTATTGTCAACTTTTCCTATTATCTTTTCAACAATAAAGCTTATTATGATATCACTTCAAAGTATTGATTTAAACTTAATAATTTATAAATTTTATACTTTGAAGCATCATATGTCATCACTATATAAGTATTTTATTTCACTTATATAATGTTTATCATTTTGACGAGACATATATTAGTAATATCTATGAATAATTTTTTTTATAGTATCTATGAATTATTTTTTTATATTTTTTAAATTTTATCAGTGAAAGTTTCTTTTTATTATTGAGATTTTATGCTTTATGTAAATGTACGCCAGTTTTCTCGATAAAAAATCCTAGTTTTTCACGATTATAACCAAATCTTCTTCTTAATTTATTAATTTTGTTGTGGATTACTTAGCATCAAAAACTTATATTTTTATTGTTTCAAATTACAAGTTAAATCATACAAAATAATATTTGTTAAAAAAATTCATAGTTTTGTCTCTTATATAACAAAATTGATTTGAGTATTTTTATTATTATTGAAATTATTGTCTAAGAATGGTAAAATTGGATATGGTGGAAGAAATACAAATATTTTTTATTGACAAAAGTGCATATCTTTTCTAAAATTTTAATTAAATTTATATATAGATCTTTAATTTTTTTTAAATGTATAATTTGTTTTTCAAAATTTTCAAACTTTACACATTGATCCTTAAATTTTTAAATCTTATGATTTAGTCTATAAATTTTTAAAATTTCACACATAGATCTTAATTTGACTACTAAAATATATATTTATGAATCAAAAGTTTACTATCTATATATGAAGTTATAAAAGTTTATTAACGAAATCGTATGATTTAAAAATTTAGAGACATATGTATAAAATTTTAAAGATTTAAAGATCAAATTATACGTTTTCAAAATTTTAAAATTTATATGTTAATTTATTTAAAATTTAAATGTAAATTTTTCACTTTAATTTTTTATTATTATTTACTTTTGTTTCAGTATTCAATCTACCTTAAGTATGTAATATTTATTGAGAAAAGAAGAAAAGAAGAAAAGAAAGTATACAATATTTTATTTTTATATAATATTTACATAATTTTGTCTTTTTTTTTATCAATCAGTATTTTATGTTAAATTAATTTATATTTATATTTTTTTTGTTAATGTTAATTTCTATTTTCTTCGGAATATAAGTTTGATCCACAACAATACTTAGAAGTTGATTGTTTTTTTTTTTACATAAAAATGAATGACTTATAGTTTTTATTCTTTTTTGCAAATAAATGTTAGTTATAGTTTAGAAATTATAAATGAAGTTTTTTTAATTATTGATGTCTATTTTTTAAATATTTTATTATTTGTAAACAACAACATTTTTTTTAGTAATCTAGCCCTTTAGGGAAAAAATTCCCCAAAGAAAAATAAGACTTAATTTCTATAAATCTAATGATCGATAGAAGTATAGTCCACATTCGTTAGAAACTTTTTATATTTCATCATTCTCATTAGCTATTTCTAGAGACAAAATTAGTTTCTTAAAAATAGGCAGGTAATATTTTATTTTGCTGAATTAGTTAATATTTTATTTAGTTTCTTAAATATTATTATAATTTCACGTGTCACGTGACACAAACCGATTTGATGAAGAAAAAAAAATCCGAGAGAAATGAAGCCACAGTCGGTGATATAAGACTGGGTTCATATATAGTACTTTTTAAAGTATAAGTGGGTACACTTAAAAAAAAAGAACAAAAAGAGGGGGGTAACTTAGATGAAGTGTGTGTTTATTTAGTATTCCTCCTCTGAGAAATTCTGTGATCTTTTTCTCTGGAAGCCCAAACTGTAAACAAAACACTTGGAAATTTTCGTCCCTTTCACGCCTCTCTCTATTTCTCTGAACTTTTCCCTTGCTTCCATATCTGGAATTCTGCTTCAATTCCAATAAAATCTAGAAAGCTATTGAATTATTAAATTATATGCGAGTAGAATACTCTGCGTTTTTTGGGTCCTTTAGGTTGAAGAAGTAACGACGCACTGAAAAATCTTCGTTTTAGAGTCTTTCTTGTGATTTTGAGCCTCAAACCTCAACAGTGAAATTTCTACCATCGTCGGAGAAGCCAAGACATGCTCACTGGTAGGGCTACTCTCTCTGTATCTACTCTCATTCTGAACCTATGTGTGTTTTCTATCTCATTAAGCGCATGTTTTTGACGAGTGTGTTGTCAAAGCTTTCCGATTAAAAGGTTAGGTAAAACCAATGTATGTCAACTCAGGATTCTTATAAAGTAGATGAAGTTGGCAAAGTTCGTTACTGATTGTATATTTTAGATCCATAGATCTTAGTTAGAATAGCTTAATTCTACAAATTTTACAACAATATTGGAGAAGTAAATTTTGTAATGGTAATGTATTTGTGTTATGTTATTTTTTTTTATAAATTTCTATTGTTTACGAAATAGTCTTTTATAATTTTTGTTGCTGTATAAGTAGTGGATTTGTGTCCAATTCAATAAATAGAGACTAAATTGCATTTTGTTAAAGATAATGGGCCTAGATTACAATTTTTTTCGTATTTTTCTTGCAATATATCTATTTTATTCTTATACATTATGTGTTTGTTTTAGATTTTTATTTTGCGAGGAGAAAGCCCACAGATTTTTGTCCCAACTAACTTAAGTACATGTTATTGCTCATCTAAATTTTGCAAAGTTTCCATGTATCATTTTTTGATGAATTGGTTTATTAGTTTATAAGTTAACTTATTTATATTTTAAAATTATAATTCTATTTAAAAATAAAATATTAATATAAATATTATCTTTTAATTATGTTTTTGTAAAATAAGAAAAAATAAAAACACTTGGTTTTCCATATTACATTAAATATCTTTTGACAATATATTTTTTAATGAGCTCCCAATCTTAAGCATTTAACTAATAATCATTGAATCAAGTTAAATGTTTATCGTTTTTGTTATCTTAGAAACAGTTGCATATTCGTTTGGTGTCTTAAAATGCTAGAAATATACTATTTCGAAGCGCATAGTCCATTTATTGAAAGTATATATTCATTCAGTGGGCGCCGTTGAATTGTGCTGTAAAGTAAATATAATATTAGCCCTTTTATTGGCTAATGGAAAATTTAATTCTTTGTTTTTCATGTCTTAAAGGAGATATAAAGATCTTGATTATAATTTTGCAGGATTAGATGCTGGAAGCCACTTTGAACCCAAATTTGCCATAAACTTGCAGAAGAGGAAAACCCTATGTAAGTTTGTTCTCTCTCTCGCCCATGACAGAATTTTCTATCTTTATCTCTTTGGGGATAATATTTTTCAAAATGTCCTCAGGACTAGGCTATGTTTGGATGTGTTAATTCTAGAAGTGACTTCAAGAGAAATCATTTATAATAAAGTGGTTTAAAGAGAAATATTAAGGTGGTTGACATAAATTTGTTAGAAGTGATATTAAGTGTCATTTTAGTAATTATTTTGAAAATGAAACATATTTGAAACTACCTTTATCAAAACTTAACATTTCTTAATGTTCTTTGACTTAATAAAAAACTATATCCACTTCTTAGAAGAGTTTAACAAGAGTTTTATATAATAGGAACCAAAAAACCAAAAATAAAGGACTAAAATGTCTTTATAGAGCTAGGAGACTAATTCTAAGTATATATTACTCCTTCAAGTTGGAGCATGTAAATTTTTCATACCCAACTTGAAGGAAGATATGTGCAAATTGATTTCAATACAGCTATAGTGAACATATCTCTAAGTTATTCGGTAGACTTGATATATAGAGTGACAATTTCACATTTGACGACAATCTTTATAATAAAGTGACAATTAATTTTAATATGTTTAGTTTTTTCGTGATACACGGGATGCTTGAATACGTGGATGACAGCTTGGTTATCACAGCTTCACTAGTGATTCTTCAAACTGGATTTGTAATTCTCTTAGGGGATTTTTCACCCATATAAGTTCACATGCAGTATTTTCCATAGTTCTATATTCTACTTTTGCACTTGATTTAGAGACAATACTTGTTTCTTCTCTAAGTGACTAAGTTCCCTCCAACAAAAGCACCATAGGCACTCATAGGTCTTTTGTCGTTCTTGGAACATGTCCAATGAACATCAAAATATTCTACAACATCTATTTGAGTTCCCTTTTTATAGAGAACTTTTAGACTGATAGTATTTTTCAAATACCTTAGAAATTTGTAACAAGCATCTCAATGATAGATGTGGACTCTGCATATATTGACTAAGAGCACTACCTGTAAAAGTAATATTAGGTTGAATAACAGGAAGTATATAAGCTTACTAATTAAGCTTCGATACCTCTTGACATCTTCAAACTTTGAACTAGGCGATTCATTTAAGTAAACATTTTGATCCATAGGAGAGTCAGGAAGTTTAGAACCCAACATGCTAGTTTTAGATATAAATCTTGTGTATATTTGCATTGAGAAAGTACTCCCCCTTGTTATTCCTTGCTATTTTAATGTCCAAGAAATACATCAATTATTCCAAATCTTTGGTTTGAAAATTTTTCATTAGGTAATCTTTTATTTTTACGATACTTGATATATCAGTGCTTGTAACAAGAATATCATTCATAGATCACAAGAATGATCACTCCTATCGAATTAGATTTCACAAAGACCGAGTGATTAGAGTGACATTGTTTAAAACTAAAGGGTAGTAAATTCCCACTTAGTTTATTAAAAAGTTCTAAGGGATTGTTCTAAACCATAAATGACTTTTTTTAACTTAAACACAACATGAATCTCTCCTTGAGAAACAAACTCGGGTGGTAGTTCCATTTATACTTCCTCTTGTAAGTCATTATATAGGAAGACATTCTTAACATCAAGTTGATACAGAGGTAAGTCAAGAGTTATAGTAATATAAATTATATATAGCAAAATTTAACCTAGCAATTGAAGTGAAAGTTTCAAAGTAATCTAGCTTTCAATCTCTCAATTGTTCCCCAGGTTGATATTGATATTTGATGACAAATACCCATTTACATCCAATCACTTCCTTGCTAAAAGGTAGTGATTCTAATTTCCAAATGTTTCCTCTTGGTAGAGCATTCATGTCGTCCTTTATAGCACTCTCCAACAAGATGAGTCATATCCTCTTCGTAAGTTTTGGTTACGGTGATAACATATAGAATAATAGAAAAAGAAGCATATGAGTCAGAAAGGTGTTTAAAAGTGACATATTTAGCAAGAGGATACCTAGATGGACATTTGATGGTTCCATTTGCTTTACAAATAGCAATAGAAACATCAAGGTCAGATTGTTGTAGAGTGACTTTTAAATTTGACATTTGTGTTTGAGAAGGTTAAGAGTCAAACAATTGGTCGTGAGAGTCACCAGTCTCTGATATGGTGTCCTGTGGGTCAGCATTATCAATCTCAATAATTGTTTCTTCTACTAATTCTTGCTCACAGAGTTCCTTAGTCTTAATAGAATTTAGTATAGGAACTGACACTGGACTCTTAATAATATTTTCATCACGTGACTTTTCTCAAGTTAAATAATATGGAATTGGTTCAAAAAAGGTAACATCAGTACTAATCAAGAACTTATTTGCTGGAAGATGAAAGCATTTATATCATTTTTGGGTTCTAGAAAAACTTCGAAAGATATAATTGAAGCATGATGAGATAACTTGTTCTGTGGGTGATGTAACACATCCAAACCCTCTTAAAGGAAGGGAAAAGCATCTTTTTGTGGTATTAACACAGAGTATGGAATTATAAAAATAAGAATCGGAGAAGGTAATCTATATGAGATGGTAAGTAGTAAGTACGAACATCCCCTCCGCGAAAGACTTAGGAGGAACATTCATTTGAAACATAATAATACGTGCAATATCAAGTAAATGTCTACTTTTCTTTTCAATAGTCCTATTTTATTGTAGAGTATCAATACAAGTGGTTTGATGTATTATGTCATGTAATCTACAAACTCATAAATTGTGGAAGATAAATATTCTAAAGCATTATCAGATTGCAATATTTTAAATGATACACCAAATTGAGTCTTAATTTCATAATAAAAGGAGTCAATTACAATAAGATGTTCTGATCCATCTTTCAAAAAATAAATCCAAGTGGTCCTAGAATCATCATCCACAAATCTTAAAAAATATCTAAAACTAAGAGTATTATGAATCAGTATAAGTCCCCAAATATCAGAATGTATCAAATTAAACATAGAAGGACTAACATCGTTAACTCTTAAAGGAAAAGAAGTTCTATAGTCTTTTTCTAATTGACAAGCTTCACACTCCAACGAAGTGGAATAAGTAGAGGTTAAACCAAGATGATGCATAAGTGATAATGATACATGTCTTAATCGATAATGCTATTGAGAGGAGTAATTGTGGGAGATAAAGCACACTGACTTTAACTAGCTTGTTGTGATAAAAAAAATACCATTAACTTCATGACCTCTACCAATTGTCTTTCTAGTCACCATATCCTGAAAAACATAATGTGAAGGGAAAAAGTTACCTTGCAATTTAAGTACTTTGTAAATTGACTTACAGATAGAAAGCTCATTAGAAAATTTGGAATATAGAAATTAGAGGGAAGGGTACAACTGTCATTCAACTTAACAGTTCATTTCCCTAAAGTAGTTGATTTTGAACCATCAACAAGAGTAACAAAGGTTGGAAAACAAAGACTTGTCTGTAAAACACAGTCTTTGCAGTGCTAAAGCCAATACATTAAAGAGTAGATTGAGTGGAAAACATTGAAGAGTTACCTCACTAAGCAATGGAGGCTAGGTGATCAGGAACAACAAATGAGTTACTTAGAGGAACTGTAAAAGAGCTAACAATAGTAGAGGCATTAAAACTAGATGAACTAGCACTAAGTAAAGAATGGGAGAAAGTCAACAATGAACTCTCATCTATAGAAGACACTTGATTTGCCCACTGCGATTTTCCAAAATTATTCCAACACTAATTTGATGGATAATTAGTATGTTGACAATGATGATAATAAATGAAAGCAAGAGCTATATTATCATGTGTGACTGGAGCATTATTGTCAACATTTTGCAATCTAACATAAGTTTCATCCATAATTGGAAATGAAGAATCAGTTAACATCTGATTTGTTGTGGACTCATAAAAATATCTAAGTATAAGAACTTAGCAGTACGTAAGACCTCACGTTGCTTCATCATATCATTCACACTGACAAAAATAGGTTGAAGATTATAATTTCTACCTAAATAGTATCCAACTCAGCAAAATATTTCACCAAAGGTCTATCATTTTGTTTACAATCAAAGAAAATATTATACAACTTGCAAACACAAGAGTATACCTTTTCTCGCCATACATGAGGTTTAACTTTTCTCAAACTACCTTTGTAGTCTTTAATTGAGTTATGGTAGACGAGAGTTTGGGTTCAACAGAGTGCCAAAACCAACTTTTGACTTGAGCATCTTGTAATCACTTTGAGTACTCAAGTTCGGAAACATTAGGAGGAATATTTTGGAAGATATTGACTACGATTTTGGTTAATAAGAAAATTTCTCGACACTAGAAGCCTACAAATGATAATTATCTCTATATAATTTAATTTGTAATGTAATAGGGAATCTAGTTTGAGAAGGATTCAAGTAATAAGAAGAAGCCATAGCACACTATTATCAGATAATGGGCTTGAGTAGTCAAATCACAGCAGTCAATTTATAAAGAAAATAACAAATTTTACTCATCCGATTCAACACAAATCCCATACATCAGATTCACAATACAACACATCAGAATTTGAAGAATATATCAAGCCCAATATTTCAAATCTATATAACGAAGTCAGGACTTATGGATGTACACAATTTTTATATCCAAAATATGTTTTTTTTCTTTACAGCCTGAGATGTGGACTGCATAAAGGTCAAGTCCAATTTTTTAAAAAAATAATATAGCGTGCTTCCTCTAACCCATGGAGGATAGACAGATTGCGATAACCATGGAGGATAGCTGATGGACCAATGCTGACAGACTGGTGAAAGGCAAGTGACAGGAAGACGGATGAATGGCCAATGACTGCAGATGGAAGAAGACTGGTAAGGAGGCTTGCGGACTAGCGGCGAGACTGCAGACGAAGACTAAAACTGGTTTGGGGATGGGTGTTTTAATGGAGGTTAGAGTTTAGAGTTTACGAGTTTGAGAAGTGGAAGAAGATGGTGGCGAGGGTTTTAATGGCTGCTCTGATATCATGTTCTTTGACTTGGTAAAAAATTATATCTACTTCTTAGAAGAGTTTTACAAGAGTCTTATAAAATAAGAACCAAAAAGCCAAAAATAAGGGAAAGGACTAAAATGTCCTTGTAGAGGTAGGAGACTAATTCTAAGCATACATCTTAATACTTCTAAAACTATTAATAGTGTTTGTCAAAATTATGAAAGTACTAATGTAGATTATCAAAACTATTAAAGGTGCTTGGCTCATTTGAAAGCATTTTTAACCTAAATAATAAGCATTTACAAACAGACCCGGTACCAACTGAGCCTTTGGCTTCCATGTCTATTATCACATTGCTCTATAACACTAGCAGATCTCAATCTTAATTCAAATGCTTCTCTATTTCATTGTTACTTTGAATGTTGTTCTTATCTAATTCTAGGTCCAAGGTGGGAGCAGCTCTGCATGTCAAAAATTAGATCCCATCAAGAGAAAAAAGTTATTTGTAGATTGTCCAGTTCCAAAGAAGTCTCCTCTGCACATGAAGAGCAACACAAGTACAGACCTTTTGTGAAAATGTGTGGAATTACATCGGCTAGAGATGCTGCCATGGCAGCAGAAGCTGGTGCTGATTTTATTGGCATGATTCTTTGGCCGAACTCGAAGCGTTCTGTTTCACTTCCCGTGGCAAAGGAAATTTCTAAAGTAGCACGGGAGCATGGGGCTCAACCAGTTGGGGTATTTGTTGACGATGATGCAGACACGATATTGAAAGTATCTGATGCATCTGAGATTGAACTTGTCCAGGTATATGTGTATTTCAACCTCAATTATCTTGCATATGTAGTATAATCAGCAGTGAGTATGCTCAGGCTTTTAATGCTCTATGGATCTTCAGCTGCATGCAGATAACTCTAGGGCATTTTTTCCAAGTTTAGTGCAAGAACGTCGAATAATATATGTTCTTCATGCAAATAATGATGGAACCCTTTTGAATGAAATATCAGCTGACAATGCTTCTCTTGTTGATTGGATTCTTGTGGATAGTGCCCATGGTGGAAGGTTAATTACTTAATAAGATGTTACATAGTACTAAACTGTCAGTTAAGTCGTATTACTTAATCAAATGTCCTGTTTAGTTTGCTCGACATTTTTTATCTGCAGTGGCAAAGGTTTTAATTGGGCCGAGTTTAAGCTACCAATAATTAGAAGCAAAAATGGCTGGCTCTTGGCTGGGGGGTTGAAACCTGAGAATGTTGGTGAAGCTCTTCGAACTCTCAAACCACAAGGAGTTGATGTCAGTAGTGGCATTTGTTCTTCAGATGGCATACAGAAGGATTCATCTCGAATATCTTCCTTTATGAATGAAGTAAATTTAGTAAGTTATTGATTGATTGAGATAATAAAATATATTACAAGCAACTAAAATACTCTTCACATAATAGTTGTTTTTGACAAATAATGTGAACCAAACTATGTAGTTTTGGTTCTATTGTTCACCTTTCTTAAGTGATGTATTTTTATATAGCTACTGTTACATATATCATAATTTGGAAATTTATGCCAGAAATTTGGTACAGATTTTATCTGCTCTTGTCCACAAGAGACTGGAGATTCTCGGTAGGGAGAGTGGAATTTGACTCTACCCTGCTTAACGGCTTAACCCATGAAACTATATCTTGTAAGGAAACAGTTAATTACGTGGGACACTTGTTCTTATCAATAGAACCTTTGATTACATAGTTTTACTTTTAATCTTCCCTCACAAAAATGCTTTTTTTAAGTTTTATATATATGTATAACATGTGTATTGTAGTTTTTTGGATATGAGAAAAACTATATGAAAAATAATATATGCGCATCGTGTGAAGAGAATTGAAAAATAAATTTCTATTTGTAAAAGCGGTTATGGTGTGTAAAACTTTTCATTGCTTTGGCTCTAATATAATATTTTCTTCTTTTTTATAGCAAATTGTGTCCCTAATATTTGTTCCCCCTCAAAATGATCTCTGCCAAAAATAAATTCAAAGTGATATAAAAATAAAATAAGTAATAAATTTTATTGCAATTTCTTGTAATGAAATATAATTTATAATGTTTTGCCACCTATAATTAGTGTGTGTATATATAGATTGATTTGAGTTTAAAATAAAATTTGAATCAATTTAATATAATATGATTTCAAAAAATGAGAATCAATTTAAATCAATAAATTTATTAAATCAATTTAATATTAATTAATTTTTTTGATTTGGTATGGTTAGGATGAGGTCAGAAGTTCTTTTTTCTCTTTTTTGGTAATGGATTTTGTTTATCAATCTTTTTTTTAACTCTTATGTTATAATTTTTAATATTTTTAAATTTAAAAATTTAGATTTCAATCAATTCTTTAATACTATTATCTGTATCAATCATAAAATACAAAAAAAAAACTATAAAAGTAAGGTAAATAGATAATAATGATTTACTTGATAAATTTTTTTAATTTTTATATCAAAATTATCTATAATTTATTCATGTAATGTAAATTTTAATAGTAAAAATATAGAAAATAATGTAATAATAGATAAATAATTAAATAGTATATAATTAATATATTTACTTGAATTGTGTGTTCTTCATTCGTCTATTTGTTCGTTCGTTGTTTATGTGGATGATTGAGTGTGAGACAAACAGAGACAAAATTGAGAGGCAAGCAAAGGCAGAGAGGTGACGCTATTTAATGAATAATAATAATTGAAAAATTAAGAAATTAGAGTAGATACGAAAAAATAGATGGGAAATTTTTAAAAAAATACTTATATAAGATAATAATACAAATATAAAAATAAAAATAATAAAAAATAGGTTGATTGAGTTCTTACAAGATTTAAAAAAATGAGAAACAAACCAATCCAAGGTAAATCCGATTTTTAAAATTAAAAATTAAACCAATACAATAAAATTTCAAATTTAAACATTTTGAGTTGGGTTTACTGGGATAATTTAGATTGGATTAATTCTTTTTAATTTTGCACATCCATCTTTAGCCACAATAATAATAAAAATAACAAATAAATTAGGTTGATTGAGTTCTTACCAGATTTAAAGAAATAGAAACAAACCAAGTAAATTGAAATTTTTAAAATTAAAAATTAAATCAATACAATAAAATCTCAAATTTAAACATTTTGAGTTGGGTTTACTGGAGTAATTTAGATTGGATTAATTCCTTTAAATTTTGTACATCCATCTCTAGCTACAATAATATATATTACTGTTTTAAAAAATGAATATTTACATTACATCTATTTGCAAGAAGATTGGAGAGATGCTAGAGACTCAGAGTTAGAGAAAAGCCATGGTATATAGAGGGGGGAGGGGGGGAGGCTCACAATATAAATTTTATATTGCAATTATTTCATAAATAATTTAAACGAGGTTCGTTATCACATTAGCATAATAATTTAATTTTATAATTTTATTATTTAAGTGGTATCTTAATATCACTTTCATTTAAAATTAGATATAAATTTAATACAATTTACACATAAAATTAAAAAGTATATATTAAGTTAGTAATTATTTTTAAATAAGAATACTTTTAAAATATTACATAAATAACAAAAATTAAAAATAATATTAAAGATTCAATTGTAGGAATACTAAAATAATGAACTCTTTTAAATGCACATGAAATAACTGTATTGGCTTACATTAGATAACTAAAATAACTTGATGAAGTTCACGATCAGAAACAATTGTATCTCTATTGATAAAAATTAAATGTAAATATCAATAATTATTATTTTTATCATTATTATATATGACACATCTATTACAATTTATATTGATGTAATAATTATACTATTTCTTATTTTGTAACTGTTATTAGTATTATATTTTTTATCAAAATAGTTTTATTTTAGATATTGATTAATTTTTTCTAAATAACAATAATTTATCTAAAAATTTATAATTTTATATCAAATTATATAATAAAAAGTTTAAAAGATTTTTATTTTATAACTTTAATAAAATGAGATTAATGTCACTCACCACATTTTCGGTAGCCACTGTGGAGGATTCCACCGGTACTTTGACAACCACGGTTAACAATTCTTAAATCTAATATGTTACATATAAATATAGATAAATATAACATGTTATATTTAATAATTTATCGAAACTATGATGAATGTAATATGTTACATACAAAAATACATCTAGACGTAACATGATACATATGACGAGTCGTCGGAAATATAATGAATGTAACAAATTATATACAAAGATACATGTAGATGTAATATATTACATCTGATTGGTTAACGAAACACATGTGAATCATCGATGATGATAGTTGGAATTCTATTGGTAATAGTTGTTGGAGATATTATAAAATCTAATCTTATTTTAATTTTATCAAATTATATTATAAAAATATTTTAATATTTATGAATATAAATAAATAAATTTTAGTATAAAATTTTACTAATTCAAAAAAATTTAACAATATATATATGAATGATAAAATTTTACTTAAACGAAGCCTACGAGGTTTGTACAGACAACCATATAGGGCCCAATATGGCATGGGTTTGTTTGTTTGGTGTCTTATAAAAAAAATAAAACGGGAACACCTGCAATATCTTTAATATAATAAAAAAAAAGGATAGACATAGAAGATTAATAACATTAAATAAAAATAATAATAATAATAATAATAATAATAATAAATGTTTAGTGCTACACAAGTTGTATAAAATTGTTTATAGTGGATATTAGCTGATTGGGAGTGAAATTGACAATGGGCAGTGAATGTCCATGTCCTAGAAGATCATGGTATGTATATTATGTAGTGAAGTGGTTTTCTATAAGATTTCTTAACTTGGAAATAAAGCAAAGCCTATGTACCCGTCAAACTAGCTATATACCACCTAAATTAAAGAAGTGAAGTGAGAGCAAGTACTCATGGGATCATGAATATGATGTTGGGGATTCTCATTGGCTATGTTACCAAAAAAAAGTGTTTCGTAGCGCTTACTTTTCTCAATCGAAAAGTTAATAATAATTTACCATTGAATTATTTTCTTTCCTGCTTTTATTTTTAAGCAAATAATGGGAGTAAAAGCGTGTCAATTGTGACGTAAAGTCTGATTTGTCTATTTTATAATTTATTAATTTTGTGAGATAATTTCATTATTATTTATTTTTTTTTTAGTGTATTGTGATGATAATAAGATTATACATGATGAGATAATATAATTTTTTTCTAAATGAACAAATAAAATTAATAAACATAAATCCATTATGAATAATGAGATTTAAATGATATATGATAACTTTAAATAAAATTAGATTTAATTTAGATATAATAAATTTAAAATTTAAAATATTAAATAATATATAAGTTGAGATGAGATAAAAAAAACTTATTTTATATATATAAATGAGAGTAATAAATAGGTTAATATAAATTACATATAATCATATGACATTTTTTAAGTTCTCATGTGGATGAACTTTTTTTTTAAAATGGCCTTCGTATTAAATGAATGTGGTGGTGGACACAACTTTGCATGCCATGAGTACCTTTCAAGACAAATGTTCTAGTAAGTAACGTATAAAGAATATGTAAGCTGAATACAATTTTCATTTCTAATTATATCAATGCTATTGTTCTGGATTAGTGAATAAACTCTCACATTAAGCATTGAATTAGAACGATACCACTTTTTTTTTTTAAATAATACAAAGTGTTGTTTGATATTATTAAAAAATATCTTCAAGTGAACCGATGTGCTAGAAAAGTACCTCGTATCTATATTAAGGTATGTAACTAATATCAATGCGGTAGAAGAGAATGCCTCATATCTATATTAAGGTATGTAATTAATATCAATGAAAATTTTTATAGAATCGGTTTTAAAATTATAGTTGAATTGAATTTAGATTTAAAAATATATTATTTATTTATATTTTATTCAAATTTAAATTATTAAATTAATAATTCTTTGTATTTGAAATAGTATTAAATTAATATTAAAATTATAAATAAATTAATATTTTTATTTTATAATTTATTATATTTAAATATTATATATATCACAATTACATTAAATTACTGTTTTAATTTAAAAAATAAAAATTAAATTTTAAATCTCTATAATAATCCAATGTCTCTCAACGTACTTTTTTTATCATGATTTTCTTAATTGTTATTATGAATAATAAATTTTATTGAAAATATAGTAATTTAAAATTAAAATGTTTTATATATATATATATATATATATATATATATATATATATATATATATATATATATGTATATTGTGTTCTAAATTTTATCGGACGTTATTTGATATTAAAAAATGTTGATAGGTTTAAATTTAGGTTAGTTTAGATTGAATATTTTATTTTTAAATTAAAAATTTTATTTTTAAATTCAATTATAATCCTTCTAAATTGGATTTATTAAAAACATACTATTATAATTCAATGCTTATTATATGGGTAAGAGAAAATTTTCAAATTCACGTATAGATTACGTTAAAATAGATTTCAAACTTAAATTCTCTCCTTATTTTTTCTTTATCTAAATCTTATATTTCATATCTATTTTTTTGTTTTTATTAATAAATTATATTTTTTTAATAATTTGAATCACTTAATATTTAAGATAAAGTATATACCATTAGAGAACTTATTGATTTATGATACATTACTTATATTTGATGTTTTTTAAAAATTAATTAGTAAATTAAAAATTAATGAGCGTCGAACCTAATAATACTTATAAATTATAATATATAACTAAAGTTAGCTTTATATTAAGGAACTTTTTGTCCCATTAAAAAAAATTAGTAATTTATATCTAGTTGTGTTAGATTTATTTTTATCATTTTAAATTATAAATTTAAATTATATTAAATATCATTGTATTAAAAAAAACACTAAGATTAAATTTATATATAAATTTAAAAAATACCTTACTAAAATCTAAAACTAGTTTATATAATGTAATGGGACATTGGAAGTAATTTATATATATATAAAAAGAAAGAAGTTAGTTACAATTTTCAATCTAAAATTATATGGTCTTTAAATTCTCATTATTTCATTACTTGTTTTATGTACTTGTACTTTTCATGGTCAAATTGAAATATTATTAGGGTACCAAGTAGCCTAGATTCACTATCGAAGATTTGTCTCTCTGACAGAGAACTTGTTATTAAGTAGGCTGTAGGCCTAGAAATTTATTTCTTCTAATATAAAAAAAAAAAAAAATACTCTCTTGCTCAGATTTCTTTATAAGTAGTATCCCTTCTGGTAAACCGTAAACTTTTGCCATTTTGTTAATTCTAGTTACTTGAAGGTTAATTGGGAACAAGCTCTTCTCTCATGAAGCTTCATTCTTTTCTTTTTTGTTCTTTTACTCTTCTTATTATTGGTTAATATTTTGACTAGATTATGATTTTCGTGTGGTAATTAGAATGAGTGAATAAATCCTAAAATTTTGCCAAAGCTAAAGTTTTACAACATTACGTAGGGTTCTGTAAGTTTGATTATTGAGGAGTTAAAAACAAAGATGAACAAAAATACATCTCGTTTTGTGGAAAAGTAAGAAATGCCTCTTTTTAATTTCATGATGATCTGAGGGAAATACTAGAGACCCAGAATTAGCATTAGTAAGTTCTTCTTTTTAATCAATACAATCTACTTTGAATATGTCAAACAAAAATTAAAATTAAGGGATGATCTGGGCACCACCTAAAATGTGCTTCTCTCTCACAAACAAAAACTTTGAGAGTATTTCTTCAAGCTTCTCTGTCAAAATCTGATTGACAACAACATATTGTCTGCTTTAAAAGCCAATTATCTAGTCATAAAAATAATAATACCTCCCCCTCTATGTCATCATCTTCATCTAACCGAGACAAAGACAAACTTGCCAAAGCTTTGAAATCACTCCTTTTTCTTACCCTTCTCGATTTCTCTCTCTTGGGTTATATATATATTTAAAGTTGAAGAAATTAGTGAATAGAAAAAATCAAAAGAAGAAAGACAATTCTCCCTCCACCTAAAGCAAACAAATTTCTTGAAGACAAACCCATTTCACCAAACACCTATTAAACAAACAAAACTAATACTCCATTTGTAAGTTTCTTAAAGCTTTATGTTTTTATGCTATTTCTCTATATTTTCATTTCCTTCTCATCTTCTAATCTCTCACCTTCTGCATTGTCTTTCATGAAGCCAAATAGCCGCAATACTCCTCTGTTCCCTTCCGAAATGAAGGGTCGAAAGAACAACAACTTCTCTATTTTTGCTGTGGTGTTTTCGATATTTTTATTTGGTATTTTTATGTATAATGAAGATGTAAAATCCATAGCGGAGTTTCCATTTTCAAGGCCTACAGGTGAAGAAATCCCAAATGAAAAATCAAAACAGGGCACCCCTGTTATAGGAATTCAGCAAGAATTCACAAAACAGAGTATCTCCGTTCAAGCGACCCAGCATAATGAAGACGAAGAAAACACAGTAATGTCAGTAAATGCAAGAACTAAGCTGGAAGATACACAGGTGGAGGATTCTGAGGAAACCCAAGAACATGTTAATTTGGAATCTATAGAAACCAAAGAGGAGGAGCAGAAAATTGAGTTGCCTATTGTTGAAGAAGAAAAAGAAGAAGATGATGATGATGATGTAGAGGTTGAATTACCTCCAGAAGAATGTGATTTGTTTACTGGTGAATGGGTTTTTGATAATGTTACCCACCCTTTGTACAAAGAAGATGAATGTGAATTTCTCACAGCTCAAGTGACTTGTATGAGAAATGGAAGAAAAGATTCTCTTTACCAAAATTGGAGATGGAAGCCCAGAGACTGTTCTTTGCCAAAGTAATTTTTTTTAAGCCTTTTTTTTTTGTTCTGGGTTATTTTTTCCCCTTCATGTTTATCACTGTTTCTGTGTTTTTCTTATTTAAGGTTCAAACCAAAACTGTTGTTGGAGAAACTGAGGAATAAGAGACTTATGTTTGTTGGAGACTCATTGAATAGAAATCAATGGGAATCTATGGTTTGCTTGGCTCAATCTATAGTTCCTCCTGGCAGGAAGAGCTTGAACAAGTTTGGCTCTCTTTCTGTTTTCAGAATTGAGGTATCTATTATTCTTTCTTTCTCATATATTGGATTTTTTTATTTTTTATTTTTGCTTAATTTTAACTTGAATGATATGATTTTGTAGCGAGTCTAATTGTTTTATTGTGTTTTCATAATGTTTGA
This sequence comes from Hippophae gyantsensis, assembly GCA_030763125.1. Taxonomy (NCBI): domain Eukaryota; kingdom Viridiplantae; phylum Streptophyta; class Magnoliopsida; order Rosales; family Elaeagnaceae; genus Hippophae; species Hippophae gyantsensis. Next base: position 53,937,704 of record CM061033.1, read on the forward strand.
TGATAATGGGAACACAATGTTCATGTTCTTTTTCTAAGAATTAGAATGAAAAATACAATCCATATTATAAAATATTTAAAAAAAAAATGCACACACAATGGTAAATTATTTTCTTTGGTACTCGTGAGACCACCAAGAGGAATCATTAATTCTTTATACATATTTTCTTCTTTTTGAGATACATCTGCATATTTTATATTTCATTAGAAACTTTTATATGAGTAAGTTATCATGAATAGATTTAGAATTCCATTAATATATATATATAATATTTTTTAAAATCATAAAAAATATATTATATGCATATTCACCTTGCTCAATTAAACACCAACGTCTTATTAGTTAGATCCCTATATCTATATCTGCAATTTTTTATATCTGTTTAGAACGTTTAGAAAGATATTATTATTATAAACATGACCGTCAAATTCTATGGCCAGTTGAACGCCAAATTCTATGGCCACTTGAATAAACGTGTGACTGTGTGAGCATTTGTCGGCTAAGAATTATTACATCAGAAACTCAAACCCAATATATAATATTCTCATCTGATTATAATTAGGAGAGACAATTATAATATTCAATAATATACTACCATATTATTTGAATTATATTTATATTTTTCCTTAAGTATTGGAATATAACGTGACATATGTTGCTTTGCGAATTTCCTAACTAAATATTTTGTTTATTTTTATTAATGTACGTGAATTTAGGATTATAATGCTACAATAGAATTCTACTGGGCTCCATTTCTAGTAGAGTCAAACTCAGATGATCCAAAAATGCACAGCATACTAAATCGAATCATCATGCCAAACTCAATCAAGAAGCATGGTGATAATTGGAAGGATGCGAACTACCTTATTTTCAACACTTACATTTGGTGGATGAACACTTTTACCATGAAAGTTCTGTGAGTAACACATCTAATTCTATCTCCATAACTTTTTTATATCAAAATTAATTAATACAAATACATGAATAATAAACTATATTTAATTGGTTTAATAAAAAAAAAGGCGAGGATCATTCGACGAAGGATCAACGGAATACGATGAGATTGATCGGCCGGTAGCTTATAGAAGAGTGATGAAAACATGGGCTAAATGGATGGAGGAAAACGTCGACCCTAATCGTACCACTGTCTTTTTTACGAGCACTTCTCCTCTTCATATCAAGTAATTCCCAAATTCTTACCGTATACACTCCTAATTCATATTAAAATATATATTCTAAGATATGTTAGCATATTTAATATGCCTTATGGTTACTAACCGAAAGTTCGCATGCTTTATATTTTTTATTCTAATTGAAATTTCGAAGTATTATTTCTAATAACATATAGCCCCTACATTTTTTGAGATGTAGACTTTATTGGAATAGAGCACGTATTAGTTATGACTGTAGGACCAATAATTTAAAGGAGAACTTATAGTACTATTCTGCGATTAGAATAAAATATGTCACCAATAATGTGATATATATATATATTGCATTGGTCAGCCAATTGTGTTTAGATGCATGTGGTTCGGTTAGGGGTGAAAGATCCTCTCGTCTAATTTCCTGTAACAAGTTCAAATTATCACAAATTACGATTTGATGATTGTATTATTTCATTTTGATTCTAATGACTTTTATTATTATTTTTATTTTATTTTATTAAAATGGGTTTTATTTGTCTCATTAATTCTAAATTAAACTATTTTCATCTTATATAAATAGTATATATCTATCGAGCTCATTTTATACATAATATCCGGACTTTTTTTAAAATTAAATCTTACCTATTTTTTTTACTTGTCCTGTTTATACTCATTTAAAAAAATAAATAATTTTTATTACATTTTATAATAAAATAATTTATATTCCAAATTATATTATAATATTAACTGATTTAACGTATAATTATTAATTAAAATAATATATAAATATTTTTTTATAATATCATCCCAAACCAATAACCCATCACAAAATTACTTCCTAAAAAATGAAAAGATACTTTTCTTTTTTTTTAAGTATGATTATAAATATATTTTCTTTATAATATGATCCCAACCCAATAACCCATCACAATTAAATGGGAAAAAATGAAAAGATGCCTTTTTTTTAACTAAGATTTAATTTTACATCACATTCTAATTCAAACCTCCCTCCAACATAATTAATTAAGACGGGAACCATGATTTATTCAATATATCGATGTATTATTACAATGATATTCCAATTATATTAACTAAATTAAACATTGAAAACCATTTTCTGTTTCCACGAAACATAGTGTTTAGCTAGGATTCTCTTTCTCTATTAAACATACCATTAGTTGAACCAAACTATTGGTAGTTGATACTAGCTAGTTGACCTATATAAAACCATTATTTAACCTCAATTAGTTTTTGATTGGTAAGCTTAATATTTCTAAATGAAAATAGTATATTATATATGCGTTTATTATGATTTGTTATTTTAAAAAAATCAGCCTTAAATTAACTGATTTTCGAATGTTAATACAAATAAAACAGGAGTTTGGATTGGAACAACCCAGATGGCATAAAATGTGCTAAAGAGACTATGCCAGTTTTGAACATGACGACTCCATTGGATGTTGGCACAGATCGTAGGCTCTTCGTGATCGCAAACAATATAACAAAATCAATTAAAGTGCCAACTGTTCACTTTATTAATATCACAACTTTGTCTGAATATCGTAAAGATGCACATACATCTGTCCATACCATTCGTCAAGGCAAGATATTAACACCTGAACAACAAGCAGATCCAGCTACTTATGCTGATTGTATTCATTGGTGCCTCCCAGGATTGCCTGACACGTGGAATGAGCTCATCTACACACGTATCATTTCTAGCTCTTGACACGTTGGAATTCGCTTGTGTCATTTTCTCTCTCTTTTATTTTCCCTCTTGATCTCATGTTATTATAATTTCTTTTTGGGTTTCAATATTAATTTACTCACCAAGTTCATATAGCTAGTTCCCCTAAATCTCTTGTTTTTAGTTTCGTATAGGTTGGTATAGGGTTATTGTATCTTTATGTATTTTTGGTTCTTTCTTCAGCAAATTTCACTGAGGTGGGAGCTCAGTAAGTCAGACTAGAATAATTTTCTTGCCAAAAAAAAAGGGGCAATTTCTTTTCTTACATCTACTTTATCGGTTGTACGTCCAACATAATAAAGCAGTTCGAAATTGTAAGTAAAACGCAACTTCATTCAAAAAAATATGTTCTTATTTTTTTTATTTTTTTTAATCTATATACCTCAAATGATTGTTGAATTACCAAACACTAATTCTTTTAGAAATTTAAGTTTATAAAAAATAAATTTAATAAGTCATTTATATTTTTTAACATTTTCTTTTAAACATGGACTATTTATATTTTTTAAGACTCTTTATTTGAACTTTTTAATAATACACTTCCTTTTCTTCTAGTAAAAACTTATTGCTTTAATACTATATAAAAATGTAGACTTAAACTTGTAAAAAATAGAATAAATAATTTATTTATATTCTTTAATATATGTGTTATTTGTGGTTGTAATTATTTTTAAATAATGGAGATATTAACAACTTAAATTATTATTATTTCTACAATAATAATTAATTCATTAATAACATCTTATCTAATACTAAAAAGTAGATATGACTAGTCATTTTCATGGACCAAGACGTGGAAATTATCTAACAGCCCCCGGGGCCACGCTAAGAAAAATAGTAGTTCAGCTATATATTTCTTCATTTCTTGTTGAAGGGCTGTCTTCCATGCAAATAACTATCATTAATTATAGAAAAACTAGTGCAATTAACTATCAATCATTCGAGCCCACGGTATGAAGAGAAACTGCATGTGTCATATATATTTGTGATTATCAATTAATAAATATTTTAAAAACTAACCCTAATATTTAGATTATTTTTGGCAAATGATTTGTAACTTCAATTAAACCTAATTTATCATTAAACAGATATAAATCATCTTAATTGAAATAATTAAAAAAATAAAAGTACTACTTTCAATAATAAAAAAATAAAAGTAGATTTTTTTTTTTCTTCTTTACATGAAATAATAAACTCATAAATTAAATCCCGCTATAGTATAAAGATATAACATGCTGGGAACGTTCGATTGTAATTTTGTACTTTTTTAACCTTCGCTATAATAAAGGATACATGCATATTTTTTCTTGTTGCACATAGAATTGATGTAAACTTTTAACTTGTTTAACTGTGCATATTTGACACATTGCATATGTGACCACGTACGCACTAAGAAGTGCGTACTCTAGTAGCGAGGTAGAAGTGACGAAGCAAATTAGCGCATTCCCAAGTTCCCTATCAACCCAAAACGAAAAAGAAACTGAGAATATATACATTAGTAACTTTAACTAGACAGACGTTTGACACATAAGTAAACTTAAAGCCTAAGACAGTTCATTTATTCTGCTACGGACGTTTATCTAACTACAAACACAAGGCAGGCTGCTGCACTTTAGCAGATGCAGAGAGCAGCCTAACCGGTATTTCCAGTACGGTACTTGGACTCGTCCAGATCGATACCCTCCCGAGCAGCACGTTCTCCACCAGACTCATCCGTGGTGCTCAGTCCACCCTTGCGTCCCAGTTCCTGGTACCCCTCTCTCCCCAGTTGCTCCCTTCTAGCTTGACCTCCTCGGCTCCTCCCTATATATATATATATTTATATTTATTTAATTTCCAATATATATAAAAAAGAGAATATAAATCAGTTATAAAAAAGTAATCGAATAAAAAAATACAATTTTATTAACTTTAAGAGATAAACTTTATACAACCATTTTTTTAAAAGATATTAGACTTATGTTCAACAATTTTTTTATAAAATTATTGCTTCATCCAATAGAACGTTTATCCTATATATTCACAGAGCTGATCATTAATTAATAAAATTAAGCAACATAAATAAAAGTACCTTCAGCAAGGTGTTCCTGAGCTTCAAGGCTTTTACCGCCAGTTCCTCCGGGAATAACAGTTTCTCCTTGCCTAGCTCTTGCGTCCATCTTGCTCCTGTCTTCTTGTTTTGATGCCATAATTTCTTCTTTTTTATTCTTTTGTTCAGAAAATTATAGTATATATTGTGAAAAGGCTAGCTATCCAACGATGATAAACACTTTGTGTGGATTTGGTGGGGTTGTTCAATCACGGAGTACGATTTATAGGAAAAAAATGAAAGGACACAAGAATCGACTGTAGCTAGGATAAAGCCACACGTGGAAGTGAAGAATCGAGTGGGGGGATAGTATGGACTGTGTACGTTACACGTAAGTTTGTTTTCAACGAGAATGACACGTGCCTGATGATGAAGAGATACAGCTTTGTTAGAATGACACGTACGTCTCTTTCTTCATGCCTAAATCACTCACAAATTTATATTAAACCAATTTGAAATACACAGTTGAAACCCAACCTAAATAGTTAAGTTTTGATTGGTTCTATATTAGTAGTTTGGTTGGGCCCTATACTACTAGTTTGGGTAGGTTCTAATGGTTTTAAGAAACCAATTAGAATAAATTCAATTCATGTTTTGCTTCCAAACTAATCCATTATTTTTAGGGAGACGATGCGGAAGTTCCTCATATTCAAAACTTTGTGTGGTAAAATATTCGGGTTATAAAAATTATGCAAAGGTGTCAAGACAAAATGCATATCGAACAAATTACATCATATCACGTTTTTGTGTAATTTTATATTTTTTTATCGTAAATTAGTTATAAGTATTACCTCAAAATGATTTTGATAACAATGAAATTTGTATATTGTCGTGCTAATAGTTATCAAGATAAAAAATTATCTTATTATAACAATAAAACCTTACATGGTAGCTATTTTAGTAAAAAAAATAAAATATAATTAAATGCTCTATTAATTTAATAAATTATTCATACATATTTTAATAAATATTTTAATATTTTTTATTAACTTAAGAGTGTTGAAAAATAAATCATGCAAGTTATTTATACGGAAAAGTTTGTGTCGACTAAATTGCTTTCCCTACTCATCCCTTATCTTTGTTTTTATCGTTATGTTTCATATTTATTTATGATAAAATGTTATTCATTTGGGGTTTTGATTTTTCATTAAAAACCCATCAATTTTCTTCTTTATTTATGACTTTTGTGTTAAAACTAGAAATGTTGGTCAACTAATGTGGGTCAGAAGATTGAAGAAATAATGGATTGGTGTCGAAAGAAAGAAGAGAAAAAAATGTGGAAAAGAAACATTCAAAGATGGTGGCATCGAAAGAAGAAAAAAAAGTCAAAAATTGTTAACTTCGTGAAAGATTCATTTCCTTCTATAAAAGGCCTTAGCCTTAATCTCAATTCACAAAATCAGAAGCGGAGGAAAAGAAAACAGAGAGAGATTTTGAGAAAAAAATTAAGAGAGCTAATTTGTGAAGTTTTACTCACAAATTGAAGATACATATTTGTTGTATTTTTGTAAGAGATCCACCTGAAGGTGAAGTGTGTAATCACATATTATTATAGTGAAAGTTTAAGTGACTTACGGGTCCCGTGGTTGTTACTTTCATTTTGAAAAGTTTTTCCATGTTAAATTCTTGGTGTTATTTTTGTTTTATTTTGATTTGGAAAATTATCCTGGGTGTGTGAAATTTATTTCTTTACAACCATCTATTTTTCTCAACAAAGTGATATCAAAGCCCTGATTTTATTCAAAAAAGGTACTATTCACAAAGTACTATTTTGTCAACGGGTACTATTCATAGGTACTATTCATAAACCAAGCTCGGCGAAACTAGTTGACTGACGATTCAAATGGAGGAGAGCACAGGTAATATGATAAAATTAACCGCATTTAATTATGTAATTTGGAAGCCGAAGATGGAGGATCTTTTATACATTAAATATCTATGAAGGCCAATTATAATGCCAAAGGAGAAAGAAGAAACTAGTGTAGACATTGAATGGTCCGTTCTGAACCGAAAGTGTGCTGCTCAAATCAGACAATGGATCGACAAAAGTATTTTTCAAAATTTTGCTAATGAACACGATGCTTACGTTCTTTGGCAAAAGTTGGAGAAAATGTATGCGAGGACAACCGCACAGAATAAAGTTAATATGATGCGACGATTAGTCAATTTGAAGCATAAAGATGGAAGCAGCGTATCAGAACATATGAGTGAGTTCCAAGACATTGTAGATCAACTCAACTCTATGAAAATGACTGTAGATGATGAGCTACAAGCATTGTTGATGTTGAATTCTCTACCAAAAAGTTGGGATACTCTAGTTGTGTCAGTTAGCAACTCAGCTCCTGACGGTAAGCTTACCATGAATATGGTAAAAGACAGAATGTTAAATGAAGAGTCTCGACGAAAAGATGAAGGATATACTCCTGACACTGAAGCGCTTGTCATACAGAAACAAGGCAAGCAAGAATGGCACGTGAGAAGTAAAAATAGAAATCCCCGTAACCAAAGTCAACAAAGAGGACGGTCGAAGTCTAGATCAAGGTATGACAAGAAGTGTCATCATTGTGGCAAGCATGGACACTTCATTTGAGAATGTAGATGGTTAAAGGCGGAACAATCTAGAAATTAGGAAGCAGAAACCCGAACAAATGACACCATAACTGTCACTAAAGAAGTTGTCATTATTCGAGATGCTAATTATGTAAATCTTGCATGCCAAGACACTACTTGGGTAGTTGACTCAGGCGCTTCCTATCATGTCACCTCACGACAAGAATTCTTCTCAACCTACACTCAAGGTGATTTTGGACGTGTGAGGATGGGAAATGATAATGCATCAAAAATTGTCGGCATTGGCAATATTTATCTAGAGACTAATCTTGGATGCAGATTACTTCTGAAAGATGTGAGGAATGTTCCTGATATTCGCCTCAATTTGATCTCTATTGGTATACTTGATGATGATGGATACAATAATTATTTTGGTGAAGGAAAGTGGAAGCTCACCAAAGGCAATCTGGTAATAGCTAAAGGCAAGAAAGATACATCACTTTACATCACAGAAGCCAGACTGTGTAGAGGAGAGTAAATACCACAAGGAAAGAAGTTCCTACTAAGCTATGGCATAAGCGACTCGACCACATGAGTGAAAAAGGTCTCAGAATTCTTTCCAAAAATGAGCTCTTGCTAGGAATGAAAGGTACACCCTTGCAAACTTGTGTTGATTGTATTATGGGAAAACAACATAGAGTTGTATTTCGTAGTCTCGCACCATCTAGAAAGGAAAATATTCTAGATTTAATACACACAGATGTTTGTACAATGAGTTGTAAGTCATTAGGAGGTGCTCACTATTTTGTGACCTTTATTGATGACCATTCAAGAAAATTATGGACTTTTGCTTTGAAAACTAAAGATCAAGTGCATGAAGTTTTCAAGCAGTTTCATGTAAAAGTGGAAAGAGAAACTGGTAGACGTCTGAAGTATGTACGTGCAGATAATGGTGGTGAGTATCGTGGACCATTCGAGGAGTACTGTAGAAGTTTTGGCGTCAGGTTGGAAAAATCAGTACCAAAGACACCTCAACACAACGGTATCGCAGAGAGAATGAACAGAACCATCTATGAAAGAGTCAGATGTATGCTCTCAAATGCAAAACTGCCAAACACTTTTTGGGGGGAGGCAATGAGGACAACAGTTGATTTAATCAACCTTTCTTCATCAGTTCCACTAAACTACGACGTACCGAAAAGAGTTTGGATGGGGAAGGACGTTTCTTACAAACACTTGAAAGTATTTGGCTGTAGAACATTTGTTCAAATCCCAAGAGATGAGCGATTCAAGTTGGATGGAAAAGAGAAATAGTGTATCTTTATGGGATATGCCCATGAAGAATTTGGCTACAAACTTTGGGATCCTATTAGCAAAAGGATTGTCAGAAGTAGAGATGTGGTATTTCTTGAAGACCAAACAATCGAGGATTTTGAGAAATATGAGAAACCACAGTCAGATGAAATTCCAGTTAATCTGGACCCAATCTCTCTACCAATAAATCCTGATAAAGGGGGAGTTACACCAGATACAGATGGTGTCAATCTACCAACTGACAGTTCAGAACCAGAACAAGTCCAACCAAAAGTACAGACAAGGAGATCCACCCGAGTACGACAACCTAGTCGTATATATTCTCCTAATGAGTATGTGATGCTCACTGAAGTGGGAAAACCAGAGAGTTATAACGAAGCTATCACTGACCAGCATAAGATTGGGTGGTTAAAAGCCATGCAGGAAGAAATGAAATCTCTGCATGAGAACCACACATTTAACCTAATGAAACTACCACAAGGAAGAAAATCTCTCAAGAATAAGTGAGCGTACATAATCAAAAGTGAAGAAGGCAGCTCCAACCACGCTACAAAGCAAGATTGGTTGTGAAAGGATTCGAGCAGAAGAAAGGCGTTGATTTCGATGAAATATTCTCACCAGTAGTTAAAATGTCTTCAATCCGAGTTGTTCTTGGTTTGGCAGCTAGTCTTAATTTGGAGGTTGAACAACTTGATGTAAAGACTGCATTCTTACATGGTGATCTTGATGAGGAAATCTATATGGAGCAAGCCGAAGGTTTCCAAGTCAAAAGCAAAGAGAAGTTGGTATGCAGACTAAAAAAAGCTTGTATGGTCTGAAGCAAGCACCAAGGCAGTGGTACAAAAAGTTCGACTCATTCATGAAGAAAAATGAATATAGTAGAACGACGGTTGATCACTGCGTCTTCATCAAGAAATTCTCTGATGGTGAATTTATTATTCTTTTGCTTTATGTTGATGATATGTTAATTGTGGGTCAAAATATTGACAAGATTAACAAGTTAAAGAAGTAGTTGAGCAAGTCTTTTGCAATGAAGGACTTAGGACCTGCCAAGTAAATTCTTGGCATGACGATTACCCGCAATAGGCAAAAGCAAAAGATCTGGCTTTCCCAAAAACGGTATGTTGAAAAAGTTCTTGAAAGATTCAACATGAGCAAAGCTAAACCTGTTAGTTGTCCACTTGCAAGCCATTTCAAACTTAATGTGAGTCAATGTCCCTCAAGTGAGGAGGAAAAATCATAGATGAGCAAGGTGTCTTATGCATCGACAGTTGGCAGTCTAATGTATGCAATGATATGCACCAGACCAGACATTGCACATGTTGTTGGCATTGTGAGCTGATTCCTATCAAATCCTGGAAAGGAACATTGGGCAGCTTTCAAATGGATACTCAGGTATCTCAGAGGAACCTCCAATCATTGTTTATGCTTTGGTAATAATAAACTTGTATTAGAAGGATATACAGATTCAGATATGATTGGCGACATAGATACGAGAAAATCTATATCTGGGTACCTAATAACATTTGGAGGGGGAGTTGTTTCATGGCAATCACGTTTACAAAAGTGTATTGCTTTAAGTACCACAGAAGCAGAGTACATTGCAATCACTGAAGGTTGTAAGGAGATCCTGTGGATGAAAAAGTTCCTACAAGAATTGCATCAGAACCAAGAAAACTATGTTCTTTATTACGACAGTCAGAGTGCAATTCATCTTAATAAGAACCCAACCTTCCACTCAAGGTCCAAACACATCGACATAAGGTATCATTGGATTTGTGATGTGTTGGAACATAAACTACTGCAATTTGAGAAGGTTCACACCAATGATAACAGGACAGATATGATGACAAAGACTGTGACTAGAGAAAAACTTGTTATCTGCAAAAAGATTGCAAGTGTGGAAGAGCCCTGTCCCACATAAGGTGGAGGGGGAGATTTGTTGGTCAACTAATGTGGGCCAGAAGATTGAAGAAATAATGGGTTGGTGCCGAAAGAAAGAAAAGAAAAAAAAAAGTGGAAAAGAAACATTCAAAGATGGTGGCACCGAAAGAAGAAAAAAAAAGTCAAAAATTGTTAGCTGCGTGAAGGATTCATTTCCTTCTATAAAAAGCCTTAGTCTTAATCTCAATTCACAAAATCAGAAGCGGAGGAAAAGAAAGATTTTGAGAGAAAAATTAAGAGAGCCAATTTGTGAAGTTTTACCCATAAATTGAAGATACATATTTGTTGTATTTTTGTGAGAGATCCACATGAAGGTGAAGTGTGTAATCACATATTATTATAGTGAAAGTTTAAGTAGCTTACGGGTCCCGTGATTGTTACTTTCATTTTGAAAGATTTTTTCACGCTAAATTTTTGGTGTTATTTTTGTTTTATTTTGATTTAGAAAATTATCCTAATTGTGTAGAATTTATTTCTTTACCATCATCTGTTTTTTTCAACAGGAAATGGGTTGTGGAATTTGTAATTAATTTTCGTTCTCAAGCTTTGAATTGTTGGGGTAGTGTTGAATTCTTTAGACCAATTCCAAATTTTGTGTTTTTGGGTTCAATTTTTGGAAATATTGTTATTTTCCTTTTCTGAATACTCAAAAGAATTGACGTTGAATTTCAATTGAAGTCGAAAAAATTTCATTTAATTATTAAACAATTTCAAGTTTCAGAACATACAGCCTACGGGAGGGACCATATGGCACACTTTAAACAAAAGCAACAACAAAACAACAATGATGTTTAAAAAAAAAAGAGTTTAAGAATCTTATTTCCATTTCTCCTTAATAGAAAATTATAATAATATTTGTCCGTTAAGATAGATTAATTTCCTTAACTTGCTTAACCAAATATCAAAGATATTTAAAATTAAATTTTAAAATGATGATTTCCTTCCATTTTGAGAATCCAAGAGATATTTTAGAGAATTAAAATGAAATATTGGCAGCTAATTCATTTAGATGAAACAATAATGGAGTGATGGCGTTTGTCGAGGAAGCTGGGTTTATTTTGAGATTAATTAGGGCTCTTAGTGCCTCTTTGCATGATTGAATGGGTTTATTTATTTTATTTTTTGAAACATTTTATTTAATTTAATTAAGATTAGTATACCATTTTATCCCTAATCATATTTAAATACATTAAAATAATAATTTTATTTTAAGAAGATGTTATTATTTTATTAACCAATTTATTAAAATATTAATTGTTGTCGCATATGTGAGACTTCCTAGACATTTTTCTCTTCTTTTAATAAGTATATTATTTATCTTTTTAATACCGAGAGCCACAGCGTCATAGTCAAGACTAAACCAATTTATATATTATGCACAGTGCACACTTAGGGAGAGCCTGCATTATATATGTCCATATTTGAAGAATATATATTTATTACCTCTCCAAATAAATCACGCAGGCAATCTTTGATAAATATATAGATTAATGTATTGAACAAAATTAGGTCAATTTAAAAACCAGCTTAAGGGTCCATCAGATGTTGACCCTGTTACGTTCAAGTTATAGAAACTTGTTCTAAAAGGTTCTAGAAAAAGTATTTAGATATTTTAGGAAATTAGAATAGTAAGGAATTTTATAATAGTTAATATTTTAATGAAAATTATAGTTGATAAACTTTAGCAGTTAGATGTTAGATTAAAATTGTGTTTGCATGATGTTAGAAGTAGTACTAATATAGTACTAATATTCTACGATAATTTATCAACTGGAAATTTAATATTTAAATTATATAATTATTTTTATAATAATTTAATTTTATTATTAATAAAAAATAAATGCACAAGTAAAATACTATTTTTTTATCTTGTTAAGTACATGAAATATATATTATTTTAACTTTAATAAATTAAAAAAAAACATAAAAGTGTAAATTTATTTTTATAATGTTATTTTTTAATAATAATATAATTAAAATGTTATAAAAAATAACGATTTAAATATTATTTTTATAACAAGTATGATAATTGTATCATCAACTTTTTACACTTTTTTACATACGAATAAAATCGATATTATGAAGTTAACCAAAATTTAAAAGTCAATAAAAAGTCTCATCTTCTATTAACCTATCTTATTTTTTTATTATCTTTTCTAAAACTTCAATCTTTCAACAAATACTTCTCCCCCGGTCCTAATTCTTCCTCAGTCTTCATTCGAAAACTCATTTTCTTTTCCCCCATTCAAATCACATAAGTTATTTTATGATCAATACTTATTCGGCTATCATGATCAAAAAAGAAGAAGCATAAGTTATGATCCCTTTTTATAAAATATTATTTTGATAGTTTACCTTTTAATGTATATTTGGTCCAAATATTCAGAAGATATTCATTTTAATTAGTCCTCAAAATTCTAAATTATTAAGGTTATCTATGAAATTTAATAGTAATTTTTTTTATCATGATCAAAATTTCATTCAAGTTAAACATATTGAACAACTTAACTATTAAATTTTGAAATTAAAATTATCAAATAAAGTTTCATTCAAGTTAAGCATATTGAACAACTTAACTATTAAATTTTAAAATTAAAATTATCAAATAAAGGTAATTAAGGAACTTAAACAACTAATATGACAAAAATATATATGATCAAATTGTTCGTTTATTAAAAATATATACTAGGCTTGTACGTGCATGTTAAACTATCAAATTAAAGAGGTTTTTGTCTATAAAAGTCAATTCCTATACAATAGTTTAAAAATAGGCATAAGTATGATTTTTTAAAAAAATAGGCAAAATCTTACCTTAAACTTGAAATCAAAATTTTTAATCAATTTTATTTAAAAATTCTATTTTACAAAACATAATTATTATAAACATAAAATAATATTAATATCTTATAAATTTATAATTAATTTTAAATACATAAATTTTTTTATCATATTATATATTAAAAAATTTATTTTTTAAAATAAAAAATAATTTATTTTACAATAAAATAAATATAAATTTATACATATATTGAAAATGATATGCTAAATATTTTGATAATTCATAAATAATATAATACATTATTATTATTAAATATAATTATAATTATATTTAATAAATAATCATAATATTAATTATAATTATCATATAAAAAATAATATTCATAAAAATAATTAAATTATAAAGCCTCGATCTATATCCAATTTTTTACAATTTTTTATGAGATATAATACAAATATAGAACATTATATCACAAATTTTGTGAAAAAATATTATATAATATAATATGATTATAATTATTTTTATTATTAATATAATAAAATATATAAATTATATTGAATTACTTATATTTTAATACTTAAATATAATTATTGTTAATAGATATTTGTTATCTTAGTAATAATTAAAATTATAATAATATTAGAGATATTTGTTACAATGTAATCTATTTTTTAATTTTTTTAATCTTAAATAATTTAGTTTTTAAAAATGTCAATAATTTTTATGAAAAATTATTGTAACTATTTAGTAAAGTTTTTGATAATTTAAAATTTTATAATTTATTATTATTATTATTATTATTTTAAATATTTTATTATAAAATTTTGATAAGTTATTTATTATAAAAAATATTTTTTTATTATATAAATATAAATTATTTTATTATCTTTTATTTATAATAAAAATAAATTGTTATTTATTAAAAATTGATGAATGGATATATTTTAAAAAAATAAGATTCTCAAAATTAGTGAAAAAGAGAGAAGAAAAAGACAAAAATATTTATGTTTAAAAAAAAATGATTGATAGGCTTTTAATTAAAAAAAGGAGAGAGAAAATGTTATGGAAGTTAGAAAAAACAAATGAAAAAAGAGAGAAAAAATGTATTGAGAGTTTGAAAAAACAAATGACCTACAAATTGTTTAGGAGGTTTGATTTTGGTCATTTTTAAACTAAATACTAATTAAGCTCATTTTTAAATTATTGTATATTAATAGCCTTTTATATACAAAAATCTCAAATTAAACCATCTTTTTATTTCCATATATACCTAAAATATATAAATTATATATTGTATTTCTATAATTAATTACATTTTAATATTATTTGATAAAAAAATTATTTATAAATAATGATTGTTAAAATCATAATCTAGGGCCTATGGAATATCTACACATCTAATCAATTTACACTACTACAAAAAGGGGCATTAAAGTCGGTTAAAAATCGACTTTAAATCAATTTAAAGTCGGTTCAACGAACCGATTTTATATGAAACGACTTAAAGTTTAAAGTCGGTTCACGGGATGAACTGACTTTAAATTTTTTTTTTAATTTATTCATTTTTTATTTTACTCAAATAAAAACCTGTATTTGAGTAGAAAAAAAAAACAAAATCAGTTTAGCAAATAGTTCAAATAATACAAATATTTGAAAAATAAAATATTAATTAATACTAGAAAAATTACCATGATTTTGTTCTATTTTATTCAAGATAATCATATTCTTCTTCTTATGTTATAATACAAACCTACATATATAATACAAAAATTTATACACATAATAACATAAAAAAATATGAATAATAGGGGATTTAAAAGATTAGTTAAAGAGGAAGAAAACTCACTAACCGGTGTTAGAAATGGTAGTCGTAGGTGGTCGGAAAATGAGAAAGAGTGGAGGAGGTTTTCGGTTTTTTAGAGTTCTACAACGCTGAAAATAGTTTTTGTCTGGGAAGAACGAAGAGAAAAGAATTTATCCACGTGTATAGCGTCGGTTCCACGTGTCAACCGACGTTATCTTACGTGGATAGCATCGGTTCACCACACGTCAACCGACGCTATCCACGTAGCGTAGCGTCGATTGACGTGGTGAACCGACGCTACGTCCATGCATAGCGTCGGTTCGACACGTCAACCGACTCTACATTCTACGTGGATAGCGTCGGTTCTACACCGAATCGACTTTAAACCAATTTAAAGTTAATTTTTTCTAAAAATCGACTTTACGTATCGACTTAAATACCCATTTTTGTAGTAGTATTAAAAGTATTTTTAGTTATAATAAAAATTGAAACTAATTTAAGTACCTTAACCATATTTATTCTCTATTTTAACATTAAGCAATAGATGTTTAAGACGATGTATGCCGTGTGGATTAATGTACAGAGATGAAATTATGGAGGTGCCTTGCAAGTTTAAAGAAAAAATTGATTCCTAATATTAAATATGCCGATAAGAATGTACTTCTTGTAAAGAAATATTCCCGCATCTTCGTTACCTTTTCTTTTAAGTTTATTACTTTAATGATACTTTTATTAAATAAATATATTTATTTAAATTAATTAATATATTAATAGTTTTCTAGTTAATTAACAAAATATAGAATAATAATTTAATTTTTTTTAAATAAATTTATATTTATGAAAATTTATTATTTTATTATTCTCTTATTTTTTCTATTTCAATAAGAAAACATCTCATATCATCCTGATAATTAATGTTGATCTCTATAATTATTTTCTTACTATTAATGATATCACTTTATTCATATCTAAGTTAACTATTTTTTACTATTTAATTCAAAATAATTTAAAATTATATTTTTTATTAAATATATAATTAAACAACCATCAAATTATTTATAAAACTTATTTTTATCCATGATTACCTTTATCATTAGCTCATTCTTTTTTATCTTAATGATTCTTTCAACATTTTGACCACTTTTTATTCTATCATATCAAGTAAAAATAATTTTAATCAAAAATAAGATTATCGAAAAATGATAAAGGCGTTACAAAGATAGGATAGAATAAATTTACAATAATCATAATCGTCGATAAATATAATAATTCAAATGAGTTGATGGTTTTATGACTCTAGTTTCGATAACATTTGTATATTTAGATTGTTTTCCATAAAACAATAAAAAATGATAACGGTGACATGAGTAAATAGACATGGTTGTTAAGATAAATATTAGTATATTCATAGCGATGAAATAGATTAAAAATATGAAATAATATATAAAATAATAAATATTTACATAAAAATTAAATTATCTTTCTATAAAATATTTAAAAAAAAAATTGAATCATTATTATATTTTTATTATAAAATGAGAGTTTTAAATGTATACATTTTATTTAACAATGATACAATTAAATTACTAGATTCCATCCTATCTGTAACTCCAATAAGTTCCGTGAGAGTACATATTATTGATTAATAAATTTCATAAATTCATGATATTTAATCAAAACTAATTTTTACAAGAATTTTAGGGCCTGTTTGTCATGTTTATTTAAAAATTATTTTAAAATCATAATTAAAAATATTTTTTTATAATTTTTAAAAATAATGAATTGTTTAGTTATTATTTTAATAAAATTTTAAAAAATTAAAAAATTAAAAATGATTATGTTGTTTAAATTAATTTAATAGATAATTAATGATATCTATTATGTTTCAAGAAAAGATGTTTTAAAAACACTAAAAATACCTCTTGGTTATTTTCTAAATTTTAAGTTTTAAAAATAATTTATTTTTAAAAATATGGTCAAATATTTTCATTTGTTTTTAAGAACAATTTTTTGTTTTATAAACTATAAAACTGTTTTTGAATTGATTCACCAAACAAACTCTTATATTTTTTACTTTTTCACTTTTAAAAATATTTGTTATCCAAATTTAGTGATAAAATTCATTTTTATCAAAAATATTTTCCTCTTAACTTTATCTTCTTTTTCTCCGAATTTATGAATCTACCATTCTATCTTTTTTTATTCACTTTTAATTAATTTTTATATCTGAATTCTTCTACGTCTTGATTTTATTTTAATATTTCTATTTATTCTTTCGGTCGGTTGTCTCATCGTATATTACCAAGCTTCACAAATCACAAATACAATGTGTACGATTCATACTATGCTCAATTTCAACTTAATTTTTTTTCTTTCTCACAGAAGCTAAATAATTAGTTCTCTATGACTAATAAACGACATTATTATTTTTAAAGTCGATTTTTGCGTTTTTTACATTTAAAACGTTCCATTAACTCAATCCGGAATGGCTGAAAAGAATCAACAAACATTGAAAATAAAGAAATGAAAATATAATATTAAATCTACTTTAATATTTAATTAATTAAAATAATTAAAAATATATCTTATAATTATAATATAAAATTATTTATCAAGATTAAATTGATAAAGATAAACTCGATATATTTAAATATCTTAATATTTAATATTATTTATTTTATTATTAAATAATTATTTTAAAAAATATACTTGATATATTTATATGTTTGAATTTAAATTTATTTATTAGCTATAATTTGTGATAATACATTGACTTTACTTTTTTGACCGATCAAAAATAAAATGAATCAAGAATATCAATTTTATTTACCTTCAATGCTATCTTATTAAATAAATAATGTTTAATTGGCTCCAAATCATTTATATTGTTAAGAGTCATATAGGTCAAGAGTTAGTCACCAATGTTGCTTGTAAGTCTTGATAACCCTTTAATTAACAAGTTAATTTTTGGGTTTAGAGTTAAACATAGATTTCTAAGATGGTATCAGAGCTAGGCTCTTGACTTTTTCATCCCTATTCGCACTCAAGTGCCTGGCAGTGCACTCAGGGCTAAGGTCCGCTCATTCCGTGTCGACCAGGACTCACTCCAGTATAGAGAGGGGTATGTTAAGTCCCACATTGATCAAAAATTATACAACAGTAATACTTATAAATCTGAATAACCCTCTAACTCTCAAGTTTATTTTTAAGTTGAAAGTTAAGTCTTAATTTCTAAAATATATCTTGACAAATGCATGTAATTTTTTATTAACATACTTCAAATTAACTAGTTTTTATTATTAGGAGAATATAAATGAATTGTAAATATTAATATTTTCAAATACAAAATAGCTAATTGCATTAAGGGGAATACTATATATATATATATAGTCAAAATATAAATAAATTGTGATGCATATCATATATAAATTATAATTTGTGAGTTAATAGAAAAGAGCTTTGAGATAATGTAAATGGATTATTAAACCTCTTACACATAAAATTTGGGTTTTTGAAAAATTGTTGTTTCATCCTCTTTATTTACTTTTATATGATAGTGTGAGTTAAATTAAAGACAATTTTTGTTGAAAAATTGAGTGAGTATTATATTAATTAATTGTGATGACGTCCTAGTAAAATTGACAAGTAATATATGTCTCGTACGTTGGATCATATAGAATCATTTTTACGCTGAAAGAGAGAAAGTCAACAAATGAGGCGAGGAAGGATCAAAGAAAATGCGAGGCAGCGCAGTGTGCAGCACATGTCAACTATTTCAGACCATATCAAACTATCATGTATAGCTGGACTTTAGCGAATAAATGTAACCTCCGACCACCGACGCCAACCAACCATGATCTTCCCTGTATGATATTCCATATCTATAATATTTCATCATTTTATAATCTATTCCCATCCAAAATAAGCTGAATACTTATTAAATTAGCATAAAATTACACTTATATTAATTATAATATAACATATAATTAAATAATTTTAAAAATAAAAAAATTTATCTAAAATTTAATCATATCATACAATAAATAATTAATATGCATAACTACAAATTTACGTACCAATAATATTTTTAATACATAGATTAAGGTGGCGTTTGGTTCATGAAATGGAATCCGAATGGAATGGAATGGAAAGAAAACAATTTTGTTTGGTTTTACCATTGTAATCAAGCTCGGAATCAGGATTACAGTGTTTGATTTGTCACTGAATGAAATGAAAAAAACTATAAATGACCTTAATACCCCTACATGTTGTAAAGTTCAAATAATGTCATTTAATTATTATTTTTTCGTCAAACAAAATACATTATTGAAATCATTATTTTTCTAAATAATTATTATTTAATTAAAAATAAATATATTATTAAAATTATTATTTTTCTAAATAGGATTTAGGGTTTTGAGGTTTAGGATGTGGGATTTAGGGTTTAGGGATTTAGGATTTGGGGTTATATTTGTAGGTTAAGGTTTAGGGTTAAAATTATTATTTTTCTAAAAATGGTTTAGAGTTTTAGAAATTTGGATTTTGAGTTTAGGGTTTTAGGATTTGGAATTTGGGGTTTAGAGTTTTGGGATTTATGATTTAGGGTTTTGGGTTTTGTGATTTATGTTTTAAGGTTTAGGGTTTAGGGTTTAGGGATTTAGGGATTTGGGTTTTGGGGTTTAGGGTTTTAGGATTTTAAATTTGGGGTTTAGGGTTTAAGGTTTTAGGATTTATGTTTTAGGGTTTTGGGATTTATGTTTTAAGATTTAGGGTTTTGGAATTTTGGGTTTGGGGATTTGGGGTTTAGGGTTTAAGGTTTAGGGTTTTAGGGTTTAAGGTTTAGGGTTTAGGGATTTAGGGTTTAAGGTTTTATGGTTTAGGGTTTTAGGATTTGGAATTTGGGATTTAGGGTTTACGGTTTAGGGATTTAGGGTTTTGAAATTTTGGGTTTTGGAATTTTGGGTTTGAGAATTTAGTATTTAGGGTTTTAGGGTTTAGGGTTTAGGATTTGGAATTTGGGGTTTATGGTTTTAGGATTTGGAATTTGGGGTTTAGGGTTTTAGGATTTGGAATTTGGGGTTTGGGGTTTAGGGTTTAGGGTTTAGGGGTTTAGGGTTTTAGGATTTGGATTTAGGGTTTTGAAATTTTGGATTTAGGGTTTAGGGTTTTAGGATTTGAATTTAGGGCTTTAGGGTTTAGGATTTGGAATTTGGAATTTGGGGTTTAGGGTTTAGGAATTTAGGGTTTAGGGTTTTAGGATTTGGATTTAGGGTTTAGGGTTTTGAAATTTTGGGTTTAAGAATTTGGGATTTGAGTTTATGGTTATATTTTAGGTGAGGATAAAATTGGAAAAAAAAAGTTTAGATGAGAATGGAATTATGATTCCTTCTTTTTTAGTAATCTGATTCTATTCCGTCCAACCAAACACATAAAATAGAAGGAATCAATTCTGATTCTATTCCGTCCAACCAAACACATAAAATAGAAGGAATCAATTTTGATTCCATTTCATTCCCTCCAATTAAACATGGGGTAAGTTCGAGAGCTAACCTTAAAATTCAGAAGGATCGGGGGCACTAACTGTTAAGCTTGTTTTCATACCATTAATAAATTTAATTGGTATTTTTTTATATAATCAAGTATAATGTTAATTTTTAGAAAGAAAAAAAATCACTTTCTTAAAAGTGGACGTAAACAAAAAAACATGTTTTTTAAGTAGCTATAATCCTAAAGTAATTTTTAATAAAATTTATATGTTTAAAAATACTTAATTAATAAATTATTAAGTTATATATTTAATTTTTTTTATAAAAATTACAACTTTTTTCTATTTTATTGAAGTAGTGCATGTGCATCAGAAAAAAGTACACCACATCAGCAGCGCATTTATTTAATGGAAGATTAATTATAAAATTACATAAATTTACAATTAAATATATTTATGATATGTTATTAAATAATTTAAAAATATAAAAAAATTAATTTTTTTAAAAATTCAATCACTCATCGTATCATAATTATTATAAGTATAAATATATATAAATTTAAAAAATTACATATCTTCCTAGTGGGAATAATATTTGGTCTTATATGATATATGATCATCTTTTATTAATAATTTTATCGTCATTAATTTATTTTAAAATATATGCCGTGAAATAAACAGAATAAATGAGATGTAAAAATAATCAGTGTTTATATAACAATGTTTAAATTCACGTGAAGCATTACTCTTTAATACAAATATACAATACTGCGTTACTTAAGCGCCAGCAGCAAGTTATATTACATAATACTTTTTAAATAAAGTTATACTTGTGTGGTTGTGACGGGCCATTACTGGCAATTTTTTGCTCAAAATATTATAATTATTATATTTAATAATAATAAAAATAATTATACCATCATCATTTTTCATTTTAAATGATTAGATACAGTTTATAAATAAATAAAATAATTAATATTTATATTAAAAATAATATAACTAATAAATAAAAATAATTAAAGTACATAATATATATATATATATATTAGAAAGATTAAAATAATTTTAATTTTAATCGATTTAAAACATAACTTTAAAATTTAAGATTTATAGTTTAAATTTTAGTATTTAAGTTTTATGATTTAGAATTTAAGATTTAATAAATAAGAAGAAAAATTATTAGTAAAAAATAATTTTATTTTATTTAAAATATAGTTTTAATTATAAATTATTTTCATTAATCTTTACTATTAGTTATCAATAATATTTTTATCATTCTAAATTGTATATAAACGGTGTAAATTAGAATAACCACAAAACGAAAGAGCAAATTCGAATCGAAAGCCCGATTTTTTGTTTCAATATAAATTTAAATAATCGGAAGCCGGGATCAAAAAAAGGAAAAATCCATGTGTCAGTCATTCACTAGTCTTTGAATACGATGACGTTTTAACCCTAGGCATTCATATAAAGCATGGTGTGCGGTCTGAAGCTGCTCTCCAAATTTCGTAAACGAAAACCGAACCTGAGAGAAAACGAAAGAAAAATGCCTGGCGCGGTGGTAGTGCCAAACTCTCCTATATTCTCACCTTCAAAAGTTTCTCATATATTTCACAAATCTTTATCACCATCTACTTCAGCTTGTTCTTCTCCTAGATTCGTCAATGTCTACTCCCATGTTCCAACCTTATCACGATCACCATCGTCATCGCCATTAACTTCTAGGTTCCGGAGACAGATAACGGCGTATTGTAATTCCGAGAAGGATATTTTGGATTTGGATCTTTGTTCGAGTTCAAGTGCGGTTCTGAAAAGGAAGCGACCGGCGAGAATTGATATTCCTATATCGTCTTTGAGTTATACCGTCAATTCGCCGAAGGTCGCGGAGAAGATGGACGTGGTAGCGATCGAAGAAGAAGAGTATTCGACTTATTGTAAGAGAGGGAAGAGAGCTACCATGGAGGACCGTTACTCGGCTTTTGTTGATCAGCAAGCAAAGCCTAGACAGGTAATTACTTGTTTAATTTCTCAATCCCCTGTTTTGTGTTGGACCTATTGTTTTTTTTAATAACTCTTTTTCTATCCGCTTCATGTCTGTGTTTAACTAACCACAAGCCTAACCTAGTTTAATATCCCCTTGTTTCATAAAAGAACATCAATTCATAGTTGCAGCTTGCAACTTGGAGTAATCAGTTTCCTTTATTTATCATATAATCAATTTCATGTATTTAGCTTATAATGTATCCAACTAAATTTGTGCCAAATTGACACGAAGGTTAAAACGACTTGAAATCAAACAGACATATTGAAAAATTAAAAATCGGTGGACATTCTCTTAATCTAAGCTCTCTTCAACAAAATAGACGTAAAAGAACTAATGGAGTTTTAACACTGGGGTATGCAAATAGTGGTGATATGGTAGATTACTAGACTACTAGATATACAAATATGACCTGAATTGAATGCGCTTAGTTTTTTTTTATATAAATAAATTCCCCCCCTTAGTTCTAATTAACTGTTAGAGCCTTTTGCTGATTATAATCTGTAATACAGGCATTTTTTGGTGTTTTTGATGGACATGGAGGGGCAAAAGCTGCTGAATTTGCGGCCAAGAACATGGATAAGAACATGATGGATCAATTAACAAGAGGAGGAGGAAGCAAAGAGGAAATCGTGGAAGCTGTCAGAAAGGGATATCTCACTACTGATGCTGACTTTTTAAAAGAGGGTGTCAGTGGTGGAACATGCTGTGTGACTGCAATGATAATAAATCATGATCTATTGATTTCAAATGTTGGCGATTGTCGTGCCGTGATGAGCCATGGGGGAACTGCAGAGGCTCTCACTTCTGATCATCGGCCTTCAAGAAAGGATGAAAGAGAGAGAATTGAAACTCTGGTAAGCATTTTCCTAGCTAAAATTCTATGGAGAAATTAATGTTCTCTTCCTGAAATATTTAAGTTGGAAATGAAGACCATATACATACATGATAGCTGATTGGTTTTTGCAATTAATGTACGTAGGGTGGTTATGTGGATTGTTGCCGTGGTGTTTGGAGACTTCATGGCTCTCTTGGTGTGTCAAGAGCAATTGGCGATCAGCATCTTAAACAATATGTAATAGCTGAACCGGAGACAAGAATCTTGAAGATAACTTCTGATTGTGAATTCTTGATATTAGGCTCTGATGGCCTGTGGGATAAGGTAAATGTCAAATGAATTTGGGCTGTTTTACTTTTCATTTTTTACAGCATTGAGCATTCCATAATGAAGGTGAAATGTTCTTATGCAAGTTCCTCGCACCTTTCAGGTTTCAAATCAAGAGGCAGTAGACATAGCTCGCCCTTTATGCACTGATATGGATAAACCAGACCCTTTTTCTGCGTGTAAGAAACTTGTTGATCTTTCGACAAGAAGAGGTTCTACTGATGATACAAGTGTAATGATTATCCAATTAGGTCATTTTGTTTCTTAATTTGGTTCAAACTAGAAAAGAACTTCAGATAAAAGTGTAAGATGTTAGCTTCTCCAGCAAGTGTTTGTTTTTTCTTAAAGAAACTTACCACCTTTGAAGCCAGAAAATTCTTCTAAATGGCGACGAGTTTTGATTTCAGTCTGATTTTCTTTTGAGCAGTTTTCATTATTGACCCCTTGTAACTACTTTCTATTTTTGACACCTAATCAATGTACACTCAAAACTAAACATGTACAAAAAGGAAATATTTTTGAACATGTCTTCAAAATAATAAGAGATTGAAAATAAAAGCACATCTTAAGGAGAAGACATCATGTCACACAATATTCTCTTTTTGATTTTGGATTTTGTCTCGTGGGGAAGCTAGGGAATAAATCATTCATAGTGTAATTTTTTGCTCCCTATTATTAAAGGCATTTTCGACCAATTCAATTCATCATAATGAAGTTATATTGCACGAGCTTGTTCTTCTCTTTCTTGAAGTGTCAATTTGTTTGTCTTTTGTTACTTATTTTTATCCTATTGGATATTGCAATAGCATGCTATTGGTTTAATAGATGTTGACTGAGAAGTTGAAAAAGGGAACTTGATGTTGGTTCTACCTTTGAATATTCTTGATGCTATTTCGAATTAATAATATCAGGAAAGTGACAACTTTTATACTATGAAGTCAAAGATGGCATTGCATACTTTGGCCTTGCTGGTTGAACTAGTCAGTCTCTTCTGACACAGCTCCTTTGTTATTATTCAAGTCATGATGTGTGGTTTCTAGATGCATGATAGAGCCTCAAATCATGTTGTATTGTCCTTCATGCACAACACGTGAAATTGTGGATATTGATTTGTTAGTCAAATATTCCATACATCCCAACTCCTTATACAATACCAACATGCTTCAAAATCTCTCAATCTTATTCAGATTAACCTCATTCTCATATCCAAGATTATGCATACGTAAGTGGTTTTGCATCCTCACTGCCAATGAAATGTGTTGTGAACCAATTTTAGCTATTTAATTTCGGTGGAAAGGATACTTTTTTCCCTCTTTAGCTACATAAGACTCATCTCCTATATGCCAGATTAAAAGTCACCAAGTTCTATACCAATTTATCATGGTGTAGTTACTATTCCTTATAGCATAGGCATATTCACGCATATGCCGTAAGTTGAGCCATATATGTGGACATTTGAATTATTTTGAAAAATTAAGAATTTTTTCATTTTTTAAATAAATTTTATCATGTGTCACCGTATAAATAATTTGTTGTAAAATTATTTTTAAATTTATGTGTCTTTAAGATTTATTTTGTCAACTTAAGATTTGTTTAAAAAGATTACTCTTTTTCTCTTTTTCTCTTTTGATTGAAAGTAGTTTTTATATATCAAAGTTATTCTTAACTTGTTTGATATATTTAAAATTTTTAAAAGTATTAATAATGTTTTTAGTTTATATTAAGTAATTCTGATTTTTGAGAAAAATAATTTTGCATACGTGTTTCATTCATAATATAATATTAGTAAAGTAACGTTCAAAATCACAATGTAAGTAATTGTGGTCATATCCAACTCACCAATGTAAATATAATAGGAATGTTATCGTGTAATGAAATTTAATTGAATAGAAAAGATATAATAGTATGTTTGGTTTGAAGTTTGAACAATAAAATCAAAATGAGTTTAAATTTATAATAAATTTTTATTGTACCTTAAAATAGAGTAACTGGAAATAATATTAATTATTTTTTCAAACGAAAAATTGTGTCAAAGGTTTAAAAAAATAAAACGTAAATATAAATAAGCAATATATATATATATATATATATTATTTTAATGTATTTTGTTGACTGGTAGATGAAAAGTGTATTACATTAACTAATGTAATTAATAAAAAAAAATTCCCATCTTAGAACACAAACCAACAATCCCAATTATATTATATTACATATTTGCATGGCTACTGATTAAACACGATACAAATATTTTTATTAAAAGCACTTTTAACACAACTACTTCTAAAAGAAGTAATTAAAACGAATCCACACTCATGCAACCGCAATGTAGTGCAATTTGCAGTTTGAAATTCAATGAGATTTGCAAGGGTAACGTGACTATAGGTTGGTTTTTTCTTTTTTCCTTCCCAAAACTATACGCGACTATACTTAATGTTACGCGAGGTACGAAAATAATGTTTGATATAATTATTAAATATATATTTGAAATTCTTCCACAATCGTTACAGTTTAGTAATGCATTTTATTCACATATATCAAGACAATGCGTGATGATGTAATACTCAAATTAAAATTATTTTTTCAGGACAATGCGTGATGAATATAATATCAAATTAAAACTATTTTTTCAAATTTATTAAAAAAAATCTATTTAAATTGATACAACCAAAACACTACTTCTAATTTAACATAATAAATTTAAAATTTAACTTTCCACACACATATAAAAAAAGCATACAAAATTACAATTATAATATTCAAGTTCATATAGATTTTAAAAAATAACAACATATATTTAAGAAAATTAACAATTATAATAAAACAAAAATTCTTTCTTTTAATTATTCTTCAACAATATGAATATTATACAAAAATCAATCATATAAAATCATTATTATAAACCAAAAAATAAATTGATTAACTAATAATGTAAAAAATTTACCTCATCATCATCTTATGCAATAATAATAATAGAACAGAATGAACCATAAACTAATATATCTAAATAAATTATAAATTATTTGAGGACACAATTAAATAATTAATTTATAATACATATAAGAAGTTTTAATAGAATATAACATGTATATGTATTAAATATATAGACTTATATATATTTATAGATATTAGCCCATAACAAATCTTGGACACACAATAAAGCTTTTAATATGTTTTCATTGAGTCTATTATGACAGTTACTCATCATTCTAACACTTGTACTAAATGTAGATTCTGAAACATATATGGTCAACAGAATAACCAAAATATTTCTAACTATGTCATGCATGATTAGATACTTATATTTGTTGCACTTTTACTAAGATAATATATCAAATTCATTATCTAAAAAATTTATATAAATTTTCTTTAATTAAGAGTCTAACTTATATCTTAAAGAGTCAAGTTTATTTTGCATTAATTTATGTTGTTTATACTTAATTATACCATTATGATTTAAAACATTAGTACCTTTTGAATGTTGAGACATATTAGAACATGTTGAAAACTCTATTTGTTAACTTTCATATTTTATAATTCATTTCCTTTGATATATATTTACCAAATTATAATATTTTTCTCACCTTTTTAATTTCAAAAGTGACATTCTCTTCATATATTCTTACAAAATAGAATTCAAGATAATTCATCTTAAATCTAGGATTTAAAACAACTTTTACAATCATTACATTGTTAACTTCTTGCCAATACTTATTGAATTTTTCAAACATATTTTTAACCATTCTCTTGATCAAATTATTATCATCATTAACCTATTGATATAATGTCAATTTAATATCACAAATGTAAGGAAAACATACTTATAGTGGGATAGTAGGAACTAAAAAATAATTCAATAACTTTATAAAATACCACTTACTTATCACAAAAATTTCTTACCATTTTTTTCAATCCAAATTATCAAGGAGAGTTTTATAATTCTTATCTAATTGTTTCAAATGAGGAAACACTTTTTGGTAAAATAATGCATATTTAAGTATTAAAAAATATAATTATAACAAGTTTGAAAATTAAGAGATAAATTATTACACGAAAAATTTCTCTTAATATGCATTTTTTTCAAAATTTCATCCTTTTGTGTTATTATCCAATATATAACACTATCTTTAACTTTAATAATACATTCAGAAATTATATTAACCCATCTTTTACTATCAGGTTTAATACGTGAGCAAAACAAATGCATGTGAAAAATATTTTTATCTAATAATATTGAAGTTTTATCTAATTAATCTAACAAATTAGACAACATTAATTCATTAGTAGAACAATTATCAAACATTATAGTTGAAATCTTATGATCAATATTTCAATCCAAAAACAAACCATTAATTCCTGATCAATAACTTCAGCAGTGTATACAAGAAGAAAATATGTGTTTCTAAATTTTTTTAAAAATAATCATTAAAATATTTAATTATAAGAATTATTAATAATACTACAATAAATATTAATAATATTTAATATAAACTTCACGTTACTTATACATTGTGAATTACCAAAAAGTGTTCAAGATAGTCGATAGGCTTTAGATGCAGTCTTGTCGTCATTGATCGTAGGCTTCCGAGTTTGGGCTTGTAACTCTCATCAAGTTGGACCATCAAATCGATTGGCCCGAAATCCTTGATTTCTAATTGCTGCATGATCCTATTCCGCAAACAGTACAATTTTTAATAAAAATATAAATTGTTAAATAAGATGACAGTTTTAAAGAATGAACTAAACAGAAAATACAAAATACAATAATTGAATTTCTAACGGAATGGAAAAGTAAATAAAAATTAGACTTTGATTACCGAAGCTATAATCTAGTCAACAGTCTACAGTCTACACTCTACACCTACAGTAAAAACTGGAGCAGAAATGTCAGGTTTGAGCTCGAACAGCGTCAATAAAATCTAGAACACGAAAAAATCGACAATATTATATGGATGATGAGTGGTGATGATTATGTAGGTTTTTACGTGAGTTAAAAAATTATAATTTTTAAATAATTTGAGTTGGTCCTGGAAATCAAACTAATTTTGTCTGGTTCTAGTCGATAGAACTCTCTGACAAGAATAATCCAAATTTCATAAATTCCCTCATTGTTTTCCGCAACCTTAATAGCCAATTTCCAAACTTGTCAATATTACATTTGATGTAATTATATAAATACAATTTTACTTACTAACAACAACACTGTATCTAGTATCTTATTAACATATCACGTTTACGTTTGATGCAATTATATAAGTGTAATTGTAATTATTATCTGTATCTTATTAACATATAGACTTTTCACTTTTATAGTTTCTAATTCTCAGTCTTTTATTAATATGACTATAATATATTAAAAAGATTATCTAAGTTTCTACTTATTATATATTAAAAATAATATTTTAAGTAATACATAATATTTTATTAATAAAAAATTAAAACAAACACAAAATTACCAAATTATACTTTTTCATGATTAATTGCACCAAGCACATTTTAACTCGTATTGTTGCTCAGGTGAGTAAAAATCTATACATTCTAAGAGTGTTATATATATTAATATATAAATATATATATATATTAATGTTACCGTATATCTATTAAATATTTTTAATAATTAAAAATCTTTATTTTTAATATATTAATATCTTTAATAGTTTATATTATTAAAATATTTTATTTTAATACATCAATTCAAATATTAATATCTTTTATATATTTTTTTAAATATTAAACAATTTTTTATCCAAAATACTTTTTTGACATTTTTATAAAATAATTTTTGGTAATTGATTATAGTTAAAAAATTTAAAAATTTATTAATTTATAAGAATTTTTTTCTGATAACATTAATAATACAAATATTTTCATTATTATCATTATTATTCAACCATAAAAAAATATTTGCATTATACTTCAATGAAAATTTTAAAATGTTATAATTTTTAATACTTATTTATATCGTTTATTTTTGAAAGACATAAATTTAATTGAATCAAACTTTTAATAAAAATAATAATTTTTCAGTTTTATTTAATTTTTATATAAAAAAATTATCACTAAAAAATCAAAAGGTATTTTAGATAAAAAATTAATTATTATTGAAAAATGATAAAAAATTATTTCTACTTAAATTATATCTAATAATGAGCACGAGTATCGACGTGGACGGTCATTGATATAAATATTTCTAAAATCAAATTATAAAATTTATATTTAAAATCGTTCAAATATCGTTACAATTTAAGAACAGTTTTTTACTCACGGATAATCGTTCGAGATAGTTATTAAAAAATATTTAAAAAAATTATTTTTTTTATTTTTTAATTTTTTTTTATATTTATTCGGAAAATCAATAAACCACAATCCAAATTCCCT
This sequence comes from Hippophae gyantsensis, assembly GCA_030763125.1. NCBI lineage: Eukaryota > Viridiplantae > Streptophyta > Magnoliopsida > Rosales > Elaeagnaceae > Hippophae > Hippophae gyantsensis. The sequence goes on from CM061033.1 coordinate 53,968,142, forward strand.
GTTACTTCGTATTCAATTTTTAACTATCTTCGAAATTTATATCATAAAAATGGAATCAATAATAGGAATAAGTGTACCGAACACACGTTTTTTTCTTCTTCTTATTTCTCACTAAAATATAATGGTTTAATAACATAAACATATATTTATGATGCGAATGTATTAATTAAGATAATTTAAGATAACATCCCCGATTAACTATCTTGGATGAGACCTCTATGCTGTATTTTAATTCGGTGGAATTACCATTTCCTCTCAAATTTTAACTCTTGGACCTCACATCTTTGTTCTTTCTTGCTCTCTTCCTTTAGATCTCTACCTCTGCTGTTGGGAGGTTCTACGAGTCTTCTCGTTTCTTCAGATCCCGAAGCGATTCGAATCCTTCACTTATCAGAAGGGTTCGATCTCGCGATTTAACGGTTCGATTGAATCAGTAGATTCAAGACTTCCAAGCACTCGATTCGGAGCTCTTGATTTTAGTAACCATGGCGGCGGCGGCTAGTGCTCCGATCGCCATGAAGGAAGTCTTAACGGTTCGTTCTCTCTCACTCACAGAATTTATCTCTTATCTTTGTCTCGATGTTCAGTTAGCTCAATTTCGAAGTATAACTTTGCCCTCAGCTAATATACGTTGGCTTAGTGAATCTTGTACTTACTGTCTTGTTTTCAATTTTAGCATTGCGCTATAGCTATTCTCGATTTGTCATTTTTAATGCGTTTTATTCACTTCCTTCTATCACTGTTCCACTTAGATCTAATAATCTTTATTGCTTGGGATGTCCCTTTAGATCCTTGTTGATGTCTTATTCGTAATTGCTAATTATATGCATACTGAGTAAGAGTTTTGTTGGGTTTTAGGCTGTAAAACTCAGAATTTACTTTTATTTCTTTTCATTCAAGAAACTACATATTTATATACAAAACTAGTTACACTCTTAGTTGACATACACCTAATACACAACTAATATTTCTAACACTCTTCTTTAAGTTGGAATATAGATATTAATCATGCCTAACTTGTTACAGATATTAATCATGCCTAACTTGTTACAAAGATAATCAACCCGAACCCTACTTAAATCTTTCGTGAAGATATCTCCTAATTGTTCTCCAGTCTTCATATATCCTGTAGAAATCAAACCTTGCTGAATTTTCTCGCGAACAAAATGACAATCAATTTCAATGTGTTTAGTTCGCTCATGAAACACAGGATTAGAAGCAATATGAAGAGCAGTTTGGTTATCACACCACAATTTTGCTGGTACTGAAGTTTTAAGACCTACTTCATCCAAAAGCTGATATATCCATATTATCTCAGACGTAGATTGTGCCATAACCCTATATTCTGACTCTGCACTCGATCGTGACACAACATTCTGCTTCTTGCTTTTGTATAAGACTAAATTTCCTCTAATGAAAATACAATAGCCTGGTCTGGATCTTCTATCTATTTTGAAACCTGCCCAATTTACATCTGAAAAACATTCAATATGAGTGTGTCTATGATTTGCATACAAGATACCACGTTCAGGTGCTCCTTTCAAGTAACACAAAATTTGTTCTAATGTTGCCCAATGATGAATTGTTGGGGATGACATAAATTGGCTAACAACACTGACCGAATATGCAATATCTAGACGAGTCACGGTAAGGTAATTCAGCTTTTCAATCACACTTCGATATCTCTCAGAATCTTTAAAGAGTTCCCCATCTCCTGTAAGGTGGATGTTTGGAGTATTTGCAGCACTACAAGGTTTTGCTCCTAATTTTCCTGTCTCAGTTAATAAGTCCAGGACATATTTTCTCTGAGATAGAAAGATACATTTTTAACTCCTTATGACTTCAACACCCAAAGAAATACTTTAGCATATCCCCAAATCTTTCGTGTGAAACTGAGTATGTAGGAAAGACTTAAGAAATGAAATTCTCGTAGTATCACTTCCAGTAATAACAATGTCATCTACATACACAACTAAAAGAATGATATCAGCTTCTGATTGTTTGTAGAACACAGAATGGTCAGACTTGCTTTTCATCATACCAAACGTTTCTATAGCTTGACTAAATTTTCCAAACCAAGCACGAGGACTCTGTTTCAAACCATACAAAGATTTGTGGAGACGACAAACTTGCCTAGACTCTCCCTGCGCAACAAAACCAGGAGGTTGTTCCATAAACACCTCCTCTTGAAGATCATCATGAAGAAAAACATTCTTGATATCTAGTTGATGCAAAGGCCAATGGTGAGTATGTCATAAAAATAAACAACCGAACAGAGGTCAATTTAACAATAAGAGAGAAAGTGTCAGAATAGTCCACTCTATAGGTTTGAGCATATCCCTTAACAACAAGACGGGTCTTTAATCGAGCAATTGAAATTCACTCTTATTTCTTTTCATTCAAGACACTACATAATTATATACAAAGCTAGGGACATTCTTAAGTGACATACACTTAATATACAATTAAGACACCTAATACACAACTAATACAACTAATATATTCAACTAGTGGTAGACACCTAATACACACCTAATATCTCTAACATAGGCTAAATTTAAGAACTTATCGATGGCTTTTTCTGTGATCCGATGTATTTGCAGCTTCCAAGCATTGGAGTCAGTCCACAGTTCATCACATTTACGCATGTGACTATGGAGTCTGATAAGTATATATGTGTTCGGGAAACATCGCCTCAGAATAGTATTGTCATCATTGATATGAATATGCCAAATCAGCCTTTGAGAAGGCCCATTACTGCAGACTCAGCTCTTATGAATCCAAATTCTAAAATCCTTGCGTTAAAAGGTACGTAATGCTATATAAGCTTCCATGCAGAAACAGTGACCTAAATTTTGAATAAGAATCTGTGCTCGACACTTTGGTTTCAATACATGTGCTTCTATGTCAAGTCTATGCTCGAATTTTAAAAATGTTTTCTTTACTTGTATCATTAATAAGAACTTTACTTCTGGTAAAAGAGCAGATACTAATAACTGTTCATTTACAAATTGAGGCTCTTTGTTAATTATATAGAGTATACCTATTCACGTGGAAATTTAACAACGTCATGCTTCTGTTATAATTTCTTTAGTTGTCTTGCTTCCTGCTAATGTACTTTTATTTTATTGTAAAAGCGCAAGTCCAGGGAACTAATCAGGATCACCTACAAATATTTAACATTGAGATGAAAGCCAAATTGAAATCGCATATGATGCCTGAGCAGGTGGGATTCTTTTTAATTCAAGAGGTTCTATTTTGATTTGGTGGCGTGCCTTTTATCTTTCCTTGCAAATATGAAACTAATTTTTTTTACCTGGCCTCCATGCCTTGTATGCAGGTTGTATTTTGGAAGTGGATTACCCCGAAGATGTTGGGCCTAGTCACTCAGTCCTCCGTATATCATTGGTCAATTGAAGGTATAAACCCTCTCTTATGCTTTTGATTTGTAGTTGCTTCTAATTAGTGGAAATTATGTGGTTTTGGTTTTTTCCCCTCTTCTTTTTGGTCTTATAATTGATTCCCATTTGACTTATATTTAGGTGAATCTGAACCTGTAAAGATGTTTGAGAGAACTGCTAATTTGGTAAATAATCAGATAATAAACTATCGCTCTGACCCTTCTGAGAAGTGGCTGGTCTTGATTGGGATTGCCCCTGGTGCACCTGAGGTATTTTCCTCCATATGTAATACCCGTCTTTATATCTTACCTTCATGCTGTAATCATCTAGAGAAACTTGAACCTTTGCTCTTCTGTGAATTTGTTATTTGCTAAAAATATAGGATGGTACACAGTAATAGGGAGTTTGTGACTCTCTCTGTCCTAAAAGAGTATATGTATCATAGTTGTTGCCTGTTGCGTACTTTACAGTCTTACTTTTCGAATAATCCATTTTATGAGCAAGTGATGAATTTGAATTTCCGAGCGACTCGGTTTAATCTTCCTCCTGGTTAATAATTGTGGCTTAAGTTGCCTCAATTGTCATCTTTTCAGTCATATGGTGACAAGAATAGATCATTTCAAGGATTTTAATTTCTAGGAACCTGTACTATTGAATTCATCTGATATTCTTTTTTCCTTCCCCTTCCTTGTCTTGCTTTCTTTTTAGAGGCCCCAACTGGTCAAAGGGAACATGCAACTCTTCTCAGTGGATCAGCAGCGTAGTCAAGCATTGGAATCACATGCTGCTGCATTTGCTCAACTTAAAGTACATTAGATTGCTTGCCTCTGTTTTCCTATCTCTCATGCATAGATATTGTGGAATTGTGTCTTTGTTACCTTACCTGGCTGTTAGTTAATTTACGTGTTTTGAACAGGTTTCTGGGAATGAAAATCCTTCTACTCTAATTTCATTCGCAACAAAGAGTGTTAACGCAGGGCAGATCACATCAAAATTACACGTGATTGAGCTTGGTGCCCAGCCAGGTATATTATACCTATACGACCTATCTTTCTTGCAGTTAAAGACTTTTAATTAAGGGATATGTTAAATATACATTTGTGGTTTTTACTAGAAAATGGATAACTGTTCAGACTTAAGGTTTAACATTTATCACGTGCATATGCCATTGTGGAAGTTTGGTTATGACGTCTAATCTTTGTTGTCAGCTTTAGATTCTTTTCTCAACAGTGAATTTATTGGCCAATGATATTTCTTTAAATATTCATTGTGTTTTAACTTTGCATCCTTATTGGCAGGAAAGCCTTCTTTCACGAAGAAACAAGCAGATCTGTTCTTTCCTCCTGATTTTGCTGATGACTTTCCAGTTGCGATGCAGGTGCTGGCAATACTAATACTATAATTCTAATACTTTTATGATACAGGAATCTGATGTGGAGTTCTTAATTGTCAATTCCTTTTATTGTAGATATCCCACAAGTACAGTTTAATTTACGTAATCACCAAGCTTGGCCTGCTATTTGTTTATGATCTGGAGACGGCTAGTGCAGTTTATAGAAATAGAATTAGTCCAGATCCAATATTTTTGACTGCAGAGGCTACATCAGTGGGTGGTTTTTATGCAATCAATAGACGAGGCCAAGTATTGTTGGCTAATGTAAATGAGCAAACGATTGTGCCTTTTGTTAGTGGCCAGGTTCGTGAATGAAACCAAAATGCTTAGGTTTTATGATATTTCATAATTCAGATGATTGAACAATTTTAAAATATTATTTTGTAAATTTCAGTTAAACAATTTGGAGCTTGCGGTCAATTTGGCCCAGAGAGGAAATCTTCCAGGTGCTGAGAACCTGGTAAGCTTTGTGATGCTTTGTGCATTGGACTGAAATTTTGGTAAACTGTTAGTATCTTCAATCTGAATATTAGGATAGTATTAATGTTCAAATTCAGCTATACATATAGTATATGTGATGATGAGAGGTACTTTCATGTTTGTGCTGTAGCAAACACGACAAGAAGTTTGCTGTTGTCATGATTTTAGGATATTGTGGAAAGAACTATCAAATTTTTGATTTCCCATGTGCATGATTTTCAGACTGTGTCTTTATACATCCATTTTTCCCTACTACCCTATGTCGTGATGGATCTCTGGATTGTAAGAGGCTGATTTGGTGGATGCCTGAACAACTCACACCTATACTTGCAAACTGACTTCTACTAGCGTGGGCAGTTGGCTAATTGAAAATTAATTTGTGTGTGCTTCACAGTTCACATGCACACATCTATATTAATTGCTTTCTTATTAGGACCTAGAATCTCATCAATTTAAGGACGGTCATTGTTGATTATAGTGGCAGTTACTAATTATTATTTATTGTTGACTGAACCATCTGTCCTTTGTTTGTTTTTTCTACTTGCTTTCTGTTGGATGTTGAGAATAATTTCGTAAATGTTTCAGGTAGTCCAGCGTTTTCAAGAGCTGTTTGCTCAAACAAAGTATAAAGAAGCAGCTGAGCTTGCTGCTGAGTCTCCTCAGGGAATACTTCGTACACCTGACACTGTTGCCAAGTTCCAGGTTTGTATCTTGATATTACTGTACCTCTACCTGGCGAATCGAACTATTCTCAGGTATTTCCTTGGAAGTGATGCTTAGTATAAGGAATGGTAGTTTTGTTAACGAGATACTGAGGGCATACAATTGAACTCACCTTTTGGTAGTCATTTCTCTACATGGAAGAAGGGTAATTTGTGACTTATGATGTCTTTTGGACGGGCATCCATGTTTTATCTTGAATGATAGCAAAGCAGCTAAATGAAGTAATTATTCCAAGATAAAAATATTTGAGATACAAATTACTGGACATTAACTGATTTTGTGAAGACTGGTTGCTTTTCATTAATTGAAAGATATTCGTGTTTCTTTTCCGTATCTAAGTTTGAAGTTTTGAACTAAACTTCACATTATGTAATAACATTAGGCAATCACGGTTAACTCCTAAATGCCACCGGCTCTCTAGAAGAGATGGCTTGGTGATTTTTGTGTTAATTCCCATGTTTAGAGTTCGAGCCTTGCCCCTATAAACTCTTGGTGGTTTGTGGAACCCTTCCCCATTTCCCCTTATAGGCTAGATGTTTCAATTTTTTGGAAGAAAAAAGGCAATGGCGGTTTTGTTTCTGGTTTTGTAGAGTGTTCCTGTCCAAGCTGGGCAAACACCACCACTGTTGCAGTATTTTGGCACCCTCTTGACAAAAGGAAAGCTGAATGCTTTTGAGTCCTTGGAATTGTCACGTCTGGTTGTGAATCAAAACAAGAAGAATTTATTGGAAAATTGGTTGGCAGAGGACAAACTGGAATGCAGTGAAGAACTCGGAGACCTAGTGAAGGTTCAATTCTTCTTCTTATTCATCTTTTTTTTATTGGCAAGTTTGATAAGTTTTGCTTTTATTGTCAACTTCACTACTGGGTGTAGAGAATGCATATGCTGTGCTGTCCATGTCTAACATCATTTTTTTAACTATAGACTGTGGATAATGATCTAGCGCTGAAAATATATATCAAAGCAAGAGCAACTCCAAAAGTTGTTGCTGCTTTCGCTGAACGAAGGGAGTTTGATAAGATTCTAATATATTCAAAGCAGGTACGAATATTTTCTCAAATTGATGTTTCCTATGATATTATTATTATTATTATGACATGTTCTCAAGTATATGGATAGGGGTCTAAGCATAACTACTTATTTCCTGTAATAGGTTGGGTACACACCAGATTATTTATTTCTTCTGCAAACGATTCTCCGAACAGATCCTCAGGTAGAAACTATTCATCAATTATTTTTAACCATTATACCTTGTGAATGCATGGGGAAACTTTACAAAACATATATGAGAAAATCTGTAGCAGATAATGTGTCATTTATGTCAAGTTTATCTATATTATCTTCACTTGCTTGTTTCCAAAATGAAGAGCAAATATGAATGGTGTTCAATATTTTGATGTTGCCCTTGAATTTTTCCTTTAGTTTTATAATTCTAAACTAAAAGGAGTTTCACTTTAATTTGGATTCTAGGGTGCAGTTAACTTCGCGTTAATGATGTCTCAAATGGAGGGAGGTTGTCCAGTGGATTACAATACGATAACAGATCTCTTTCTTCAGGTTTGTCGGCTTTCTTTGTTATTGTTGTGGCAATTAATAGTAGGGAGGGTAACTGTATATGTCTTATTCTAAAATTAAGTACTTATTTTTTTGTGATAGTTAAGTTTTGTTGTTATGAAAAAGTGACTACATAAGGATAAATTATCATTTTTTTAGGTTTTTATTTATTTATTTTCTCCTTTTATTTAATTTTTTTAGATGATTTTAGTTACAATTTATTTAAGTTGAAACAATCTTTATCTAATGTAGTTGAAAAAAAATAAAAAAATGTAATGAAAAAAATTTACTTTGTCCTTGTGCTGTTACTTTTTAATAATAATAGGACTAAATTATTACAAAAAATAAGTATAAGACCTAAGGATCATTTTTGTAATAAGTATAGGAACCTGATGTTATTTATCTCTTAGTAGTATTTATGTTTCAGGGGTTCCTTGCTTTATTTTTCCTTTTATTTTTGGGTTCATATTTGCATCATTCTCAGGCTAGGCACTAAATCAATTTTACGGGTTATGCACTATGCGTTAAACACTCACATTATTATTATTTTTGGTCATGTAGAACACTTGCATTGTCAAGCACCAAATACATACTCATTCTTATAATCTCAGCAATTATTAGATGAAGTCACATATTGGTCTCTGTTTTAATTGGCTTCTTTCAGAGGAATTTGATCCGTGAGGCAACAGCTTTCCTTTTGGACGTTTTAAAGCCAAATTTACCCGAGCATGGTTTCCTGCAAACTAAGGTTGGCGTCCTTTTCCTTAAGACCACAAGTTTTTGTCTTGTCATTGTTAGTCCATTTTGGCTCCAAGAATTTTCATCTGTGTACAGGTTCTTGAAATAAATTTGGTAACTTTTCCTAATGTGGCTGATGCTATTCTAGCCAATGGAATGTTTAGCCATTATGATCGCCCTCGTATTGCTCAACTATGTGAAAAAGCTGGTCTGTATGTTCGAGCTCTGCAGGTAATATATCTTCCATTTTTATGTATTTGTCTTGGTCTTAATGTCCTTTAGATTTGTCTGATAATTTGATTAAAATATTCCACTTATGCAACAGCATTACGCAGAGTTGCCGGACATTAAACGCGTTATTGTGAATACCCATGCAATAGAGCCACAGGTAGACCTTGTTCAGTATTTCCCCTCTACCTTTTGGTAGATTTTATAAGATTTTTCCTAAAAGTCTGGTTCTTTACAGTCTCTTGTAGAATTTTTTGGTACTCTGTCACGAGAATGGGCATTAGAATGCATGAAGGATCTTTTATTGGTCAATTTGAGGGGCAATCTTCAGATAATTGTACAGGTATTATTTTCACTTTTTTTCTTTAGTTGAATACCATAAATTTGTGACATCAGTATGGCTTACTCATGTCCGTATGTGTATGTGCAGACTGCCAAGGAATATTGTGAGCAGCTGGGTGTTGATGCATGCATAAAGCTTTTCGAGCAGTTTAAGTCATATGAAGGGCTTTACTTTTTCCTAGGGTCATATTTGAGCTCGAGGTAATATTTTTATTGAATATGCAAATTTCTTCTATTTTGAGTCTTACACGGCGATGAACCTCTTTTCTGGGACAGTGAGGATCCTGATATCCACTTTAAGTACATTGAGGCAGCTGCTAGAACTGGACAAATCAAAGAGGTTGAACGTGTAACTAGGGAATCAAATTTCTATGACCCTGAGAAAACAAAGAACTTTTTGATGGAAGTTAAGCTCCCAGATGCACGGCCTCTGATTAATGTTTGTGATCGGTTTGGATTTGTTCCAGATCTCACACACTACTTGTACACAAGCAACATGCTCCGATACATTGAAGGTTATGTTCAAAAGGTATTATTTTTTTTATGCTTTTAACCCTACCAAATCACATAGTGAGCGTCTGTGCATTGACTGTTGTGTAATAATGGTAATTTCCTCCTCCTTATAGGTAAACCCTGGGAATGCTCCACTAGTTGTAGGTCAACTTTTGGATGATGAGTGTCCAGAAGACTTCATTAAAGGCTTGATTCTTTCAGTCCGTTCATTGCTTCCAGTGGAGCCCCTTGTGGAGGAATGTGAGAAAAGGTGGTGTTCCTGTCCCTTTATGGTTCTTGTTATCACCATTAATATGATGTGATTCTCATTTCTGTTATGCTATTCTAGGAATCGACTACGTTTACTCACTCAGTTCTTGGAGCATCTTGTAAGTGAGGGAAGCCAAGACGTACATGTGCACAATGCTCTTGGTAAAATCATCATTGATAGCAATAACAACCCGGAGCACTTCCTTACCACAAACCCATACTATGATTCACGTGTTGTGGGCAAGTACTGTGAGAAACGTGATCCTACCCTGGCAGTTGTTGCTTACCAGCGTGGAGAGTGTGATGAAGAACTTATCAATGTCACAAATAAGAACTCGTTGTTTAAATTGCAAGCAAGGTCTGATATTTCTAGTGTTTTTCTGTTCTTATGTAATCACTTGGTGCTCTTAGTTGAGGTCTGAAAACAATTTTTTTTTTGTCAGATATGTGGTTGAGAGGATGGATGGTGATCTTTGGGCAAAAGTTCTTGATCCTGACAATAGCTATAGAAGACAGCTCATTGATCAAGTTGTGTCTACAGCTCTTCCTGAGAGCAAGAGCCCGGAACAAGTTTCTGCAGCTGTTAAGGCTTTCATGACGGCTGACTTGCCCCATGAATTGATTGAGCTTCTCGAGAAGATCGTGCTTCAGAACTCTGCCTTCAGTGGGAACTTTAATTTGCAAAACTTGCTTGTTTTGACAGCCATTAAGGCAGATCCATCTAGAGTCATGGACTACATTAATAGATTAGATAACTTTGATGGACCAGCTGTTGGGGAAGTAGCTGTGGAGGCACAACTATATGAGGAAGCATTTGCAATTTTCAAGAAGTTCAACTTGAATGTCCAAGCTGTCAATGTCTTATTGGACAACATCAGAAGCATTGAGCGAGCTGTAGAGTTTGCATTTCGTGTTGAAGAAGATGCTGTTTGGAGTCAGGTGGCAAAGGCCCAACTACGTGAAGGACTGGTGAGTGATGCAATCGAGTCATTTATTCGTGCAGATGACGTCACTCAGTTCCTGGATGTGATTCGTGCTGCCGAGCAAGCAGATGTCTACCACGACTTGGTGAAATACCTTCTGATGGTGAGACAAAAGACAAAAGAGCCTAAGGTCGATAGCGAGCTTATTTATGCATATGCAAAGATTGATAGGCTGGCTGACATTGAAGAATTCATTCTTATGCCAAATGTGGCTAATCTCCAAAACGTTGGCGACCGCTTGTATGATGAAGCCCTTTATGAGGCTGCAAAAATAATATTTGCTTTTATATCTAACTGGTCGAAGTTGGCTAGCACCCTTGTGAAGTTGAAACAATTCCAAGGTGCTGTAGATGCAGCAAGGAAAGCCAATAGTGCAAAGACATGGAAAGAAGTTTGTTTTGCTTGTGTTGATGCAGAGGAGTTCCGTTTAGCTCAGATTTGTGGTCTTAATATTATTATTCAGGTAACAGTTTGTATGCATGAATTTTCCAATTTCCTTCTTCTGTCCTTTTCTGTAAATGGTTCTTTTCGTTGAAGTTATCTATCAGAGTTTGATTGTGTAGACTCTTGGTATTTGGTTGTCTATGTGGTATGCTAAAAAATCCCCGTGTTTTCTTGCTAGATTCTATATCTGTATCATTTGCTACAAAATCCAATTTATTTATTGATGTGTTCAATTCATGCATTTCTATGCACATTTCCAGTGTTACAGTGTTTTAATTCTTCCATAGGTGGATGACTTGGAGGAAGTCAGTGAATATTACCAGAACAGAGGGTGCTTCAGTGAATTGATCTCTCTGATGGAGAGTGGTCTAGGGTTGGAACGTGCACATATGGGTATCTTCACAGAATTGGGTGTTCTATATGCTAGATATCGTCCCGAGAAGCTTATGGAGCATATAAAATTGTTCTCAACTCGTCTCAATATTCCCAAGCTTATACGTGCTTGTGATGAGCAACAGCATTGGAAAGAACTCACCTATTTGTATGTCCAGTATGATGAGTTTGACAATGCTGCAACTACCATCATGAATCATTCTCCTGAAGCTTGGGATCACATGCAGTTTAAAGATATTGTTGTTAAAGTTGCTAATGTGGAACTATATTACAAGGCTGTGCACTTCTACTTGCAAGAGCATCCAGATCTTCTTAATGATCTTCTCAATGTGCTTGCACTTCGTGTAGACCATACGCGTGTTGTTGATATAATGCGAAAGGTAATTAATTTAACAGCATTTTCATCTTTTAAATTAAATTATGATATCCTCTTTATGGCTATTTCCTTCATTATACTAATTTTCTTTCCTTTTTTCCCTTAAATTTCCCTCTATGAATATTAGGCTGGTCATCTGCGTCTTGTCAAGCCATACATGGTTGCAGTTCAGAGTAGCAATGTATGGGCTGTGAATGAAGCTTTGAATGAGATATATGTCGAGGAAGAAGACTATGACAGATTGCGTGAATCCATTGATCTGCATGATAATTTCGATCAAATTGGCCTTGCACAAAGAGTGAGTTAATATTTTTGTACTTGGTGGTTCTCATTTAATAACTTTGAAAGCATGAAGCCTCATTATTACGCGTGCTCTTTAGATTGAGAAACACGAGCTTCTGGAAATGAGACGTGTTGCTGCTTATATTTACAAAAAAGCTGGGCGCTGGAAGCAGTCCATTGCATTGTCAAAGAAAGACAAGTTGTACAAAGATGCCATGGAGACAGCTTCGCAGTCTGGTGATCGTGAACTTGCAGAGGAGTTGCTGGTTTATTTTATTGAGCAGGTTTATATAAACTTTTTCTCCTTTCAGATGTTAATTAATGAGTAACGACTTAAAAAATATATGTTTCTCCTGTGACTTTAAAACGTAAAACCTCTCCTTTACATCAATAAAAACTTGAATTGAGCATAATTGTCAGTTAGCACTTTTTTTCCTTTTGTCTTGTACCTATTGGACACACTTGAAAGTAACAAAATGTATTTTGGTTCGAATTGCAGGGTAAGAAGGAGTGTTTTGCTTCGTGTCTCTTTGTTTGTTATGATTTGATTCGACCAGATGTTGTTCTTGAGCTTGCCTGGATGAACAATATGATCGATTTTGCTTTCCCTTATATGTTACAGGTGATTCTTACTTTTCTGTGCTTTTATTCAGGGTTGTTTTCTGTATATTTATGGGGCATGCCTGATGATTATATGCCTTACAATTTATATTTGTACCCATTAGTATTTTTATCTATCTTCCTGCTGCATAGGTTCTGCCAGTAAGTATCAATGTCTAGCTTGAGCTGGATTCTATAAATTATGCTGAGTGAATATATTATTTGGGTTTCTGGAACTCATGAATACCTCTTTCTCAACCAATGCTTAACTGATTCTCACTTTTTCCCATTTTGCAGTTCATCCGTGAATACACAGGCAAAGTGGATGAACTTGTCAAGGACAAAATTGAGGCTCTCAAAGAGGTCAAGTCTAAAGAAAAGGAAGAAAAAGAAGTTATTGCACAGCAGGTAATGATCTTAACTTGTTAATATCATTTTACAGAACTATCGGCTTATTATTAGTGATCTCAACCTAAACCTTCTATTATAGACGACTTCTTATTATTGATGACATGTTCCTATTGACAATCAGCTCTTTTTTTTTATTTGGGGAATTTAAATATTTGCAGAACATGTATGCTCAGTTGTTGCCTCTTGCCTTGCCTGCCCCACCAATGCCTGGTGTCTCAGGGGGTTTTGCGCCACCACCACCTATGGGGGGAGTTGGGATGCCCCCAATGCCACCTTTTGGCATGCCCCCAATGGGTGGGTATTAAGATGTATCAAAACTTTCTTTTTGGGAGCAAGGTGGCAATGGATTCTTGTGCTTTAGTGGGGGGAGCTTTCTGGTAGATGAAAACTTCCCAGTGTAATTGCAGCAGGCTTCCGAGCCATCTTATCTTTTGTTTTGTTTTTTTTTTTAATGGGTTGAACGAAGCGTGTAGTTGGAATGATATTTTTTTGGTCACAGGGGTGTGGATATTTTATGTAATATTCTTTTGGTAGGAGAGGTTATTGTTCCCTTTTTTGACTGCTGATGATGATCTTGTTGGAATTTTCTTCACTATCACTTCCTCCTTGCTCCATCACTTGCGGGTATGTATGGTAGGAATGATAACGTTAGATACCCAGGTCAACAGCATTGTGGTTTGTTTCCCCTTTATGATATACAAGTTGCTTGATTTGCCTTTGATTACTCTGCTTCCTCCCTTTTCTTCCCCTGCTCTTCCAGTTGCTATCTTCTCCATCAATAGATTCTTCCACTCACTTCTCAGCTTCCCATTTCTGACAGTGCTTCTGATGAAAGTGCGTGTCATTTTGGCATATCAAATCCTTTTTTTTTTAAGTTTGGATGTCATAAATAAAGATTATGTAAAATTACATTCATAAAATTTATACCAATAAAAATAGCATCCAATAATATATAATGGGTGAAATTGGATAAGTTTAAATGAATGGGTTTAAATGGTTTTAATTTAACTTGAATGTGCTTAAATTTAAAATGATAGGTTGAATTTTTTAATCATAAAAATATGAGTTAGTATGTAACTGTGTTATTTTTATGGTAACAAGTTTTAAGAGTTAATTTGATTGTTTTTTTTAAATAAAAGCTGTCTAGGATGTGAATTGTTAGTAACTCGTTGTCCTTATTAGGGTGGTGCTATTTTTAGTTGAAAAGCAGGCAAAAAAATGAACCACAATAAGTTAAAATTAAAAGATTTCATTTGTCACTTTGACTGTTGTGTGCCGCGTGCATATATATATATATGAACTTTCAAATGTAACATGACCAAGTTAATAGATCTTAAATTTAATATATGAACTTTCAAATGTATGATGACCAAGTTAATAGATCTTTAAATTTTGTAAATAGATTTACTTAACTTTGGTCCTATTTGTCAAGTTTTGTACACGCGTACACATATGTATGTAAATTTTTAAATCATATTATAATCAAGTTAATAATTCTTAAATTTTGTAAATAGTTTCAGTTAACTTTAGTACTTAATTATAGGTCTTAAACTTTAAATTACAAATTTATATTTTAGTTATTAAATTGTGATATATATGTATTAACTACTTATTTATGAGATAATATACGCACAAACTTGTTTACTTATGGACAGATTACAAACTAAAAAAAAAAAAGCTTATGCTTCTTCAACAACTAAGAGAAAATGGCAAGTCTAAAGGTCGAGTTTACAACAGGCAAGCCTACTTCTTAGTCTTTACCCGTAAAAACTTGGGATACATGTGGTTTGATTTTTGCGTAAAGTGCTAATGGAATCAACACATATAAGTTTCTTAGATTGTTTTACCGTTGACACTTACATATTGTCATGTGAATTAGATTTTCACTAATTTTAAAGTAACCAATAACTCCATAAATGCATATTGTGATAGTAAATTCAATAATAAAATATAATCCAAAAAATAATGAAAATAATATCTTTTAAAATATGAAACAATAAAAATAATACCGTTATATCTATTTCATATATTTTACTATTAAAGAGAGTTATCGTTATAATAAACGTCATTTAAATTAAACTATAATTATATTAGACATGTCTAAAACCAATGATAAGATAGAATGAATTTTCTTAGAGTTTGTACTCATTAAGTTTGGATTTACGGAGGAGTAACCGTGCGAAGAATGTCTCATATTCACTTATGATCAATGCATTGAAATTGGATGCTTTCAAGCCACAACGTGGTTTAAGAGAAGAATATTATTTATCATCTTATTTGTTTATTATGTATGTGAAAGGTTTAATTGAGTTGCTTAAGAATGCTGAAAGTCGTTGTGCTATAAAAGATGTTGCAATTGCTAGAAATAGTCCAAGAGTTACGTATTTTTTTCTCTCTCATATGATAGCTTTCATCTTCATCCTTATGGAGGTGAATGTGGAAAGTTGTTGCTTACTTATGGAAAGCCTCTGGTCAGAAAGTAAATGTGACTAAGTTAGTTGTGTGCCTTAGCCGTAATACATTTAAGATTATAGAGAAAATCTCTTAAGATATTTTGGAGATTCTAACGATGAATTTTCATAAAAAGTACTTAAGGTTGCATGTAACAATTAGTAGAAACATTATGAGATTTTTTGGGCAATTGAAAGACAGATTATGAAGGAAATTAAAAAATTAGAAGAAGAAAACTCTATCAAATGTAGGGAAGGAAGTACTCTTGAAGTCTATAGTACAAGTTATTCTTACATATTCTATGAGCTGCTATAAATACTAATTGGACTTTGCACATTGCAACACCTTATGCTAAAATTTTGGTGAGAATATGACTTAGATGGAATGAGACAAGCTTTGCAAACTAAAGCCTTTAGGAGGCCTTAGATTCCGAAACTTGGTTTCTTTTAACCAAGTTTTTGTTTCAAAGTATAGTTGGAGGTTGTTACACGATAAAGATTCAATGGCGTGAAAGGTTCTTAAAATTTTCTAATACTTCTTTTATTGTTGCTAGTGTACCTATTTTTGCTTCCTACCTTTGGAGGAGTTCAATTTGGGATAGAAAATTATGCTAACAAGGTTTAAGATGGAGATCTGGTAATGGTAGAAGTATAATTATCTACAAGGATTGATGGTTGTAGTATGTTGGTTTTGGTAAGGTTTTTTCTTTCCCTATACTAAGTCCTTATGCTAAGGTTTCTAAACTTATTAATGATGCTAGAATGTGGAAGGATTATCCTATTAAAAGCTTTTTCTTAGATATAGAAGCTCCGAAAATCTTGAAAATTCCTTTGTGTGATTCTTCATTTGAGGATAAACTAATTTGGGATAAAACCCAAAATGAGTTTTTTTTTCTTTTTCAATCACGAGTTATTACTAATTGGTAGAACAATTGATGAGGTCTTTAATTAGGAATGATTAGGGGGCTGAGTCTAGTCATTCTGCATAACAAACTTAGTGGAAAAGGATTTGAAGCCTTTGGGTACCAAACAAATTTAAGATGTTCGTTTGGAGAGTTTGTAAAGGTATTCTACCTGTGCTAACTCAACTATGATCGAGGAACCTTGGTGCTTCTTTTGTAATGTTATGTTTGAGGATACTACTCATGTCTTTTGAGGTTGTAAGGTGACTAGAAAAATCTAAAAACTTTTTAATTTTGATTTGCATATCAAAATGGAACTAATTGGTCTTTCGTTGATACGTGGAATCATATTTGGCTAAGCCATTAAAAGGAAAAGGTTTGTGGTTTTAGGTATCTATCTTAGGCTTTATAGTATAACATAAATGAGCTTAAAATGAGAAAGTTTGAAGAAAGGCTAAAGAGAGGCTAGCATGGGCTAATATGTTGTTTGTTGAGTTCATGAAGAGTAATTATTCGGCTAGTTATAGCCCTAGTAATATGAGGAATTTACTTGATAGAACTATTAGTTGGAAAAAGTCTTGTCTAGGTAGGATTAAAATCAACACAGATGTTGTTATATTCACCACTATAAATGGAATTAGATGGGAGATTGTGGCACGAAATAAGGATGGCAAGTTATTA
The DNA here is from genome assembly GCA_030763125.1 of Hippophae gyantsensis. NCBI lineage: Eukaryota > Viridiplantae > Streptophyta > Magnoliopsida > Rosales > Elaeagnaceae > Hippophae > Hippophae gyantsensis. Next base: position 53,985,286 of record CM061033.1, read on the forward strand.
AGCATGATGTTTGTTTGTAAACAAGGTATGTTTTCTATACTTCTGTGCTAAATTGCAAGCCATGAGCTTGTCAAATTACTATAGAAAGGAATTAGATCTTGTTATATTTGTATCTGATTCATGCCAAGCCATTTTCTTAATTAATAGTAAGGATGATTCTTTTGCTCCTAATGGTGTTCTAGTAGAAGATATTTGGAGACATGTTAAAGGAAAGAATTTTAGTTTTACTTTTAAGTTAAGGGAGTAAAACAAAGTTGCTCATTTTGAGGCTAGTATGGTTTTTGCTAGCTTTCAACTGTTAGGTCTCACTACTGGTTTTCCTAATGTTATTAAGAAAATTTTCATTTCAAATGTAAGTAGTAAGGAAGAAGAAGAGGATAAGAATGTACCTTTTGATCTTAATTAGGGATGACAATAAATCGAACTTGATTAGATCCGCTAGTGATCCAACCCGATCTATTAGTGACATTAATCTTACTCTAAATTAATACATGGATTAATAAATAAGATCATGAGTTTCATTCATAGTTCATAAATATTCATGATCTGATCTATTAATCCCTTTTTTTACACAAAACTTTCTATATTTATAATGTATTTTATTTAAAATTTCTTATATCAAAACTTTTGTATTTGTTACAAAATAATTTTAAATATCAAATGCAAATAGAATGTTAAGTTTACATTATCTATGAAAGTTTATAAATTATGGACCTAATTAACCTAGAGGGGGGTGAATAAGTTATTTTTAATTCTTACTAATTTATAATTTAATAACCTAAATAAAGCAACCAGACATGCAATTGTGTGTAAAAATAAATGAGGAAATAAAATAATAACACACGATATTTTTAGGTGGAAACAACCTAGGCCATAACAATGACCTAAGAGGAAAACCACCGGTCCACCGGACCACCTAACTTTCCACTATGAAAATCAAATGTTCAAGTACAAACTCGGTCTTATGCTACCTTCCCTAGGATACTGCCCTAATGTACTTTACTTACGAGCCCTTGCTTTGTTTTCACAATTTCCAATATTAGCGTGAGCGGTTTCCAGACCAACGTTCCAATAAGCTTCTCGTCAATCAGATATGTTCCCGAAGTAACTGCAAAATAGTTAGCACAAAAATACAAGTGCCCGTGTGTGTTCTAGAATAGATTTAATAATTAATAATCCTAACTAGATGATTCAAAACATGTCATTTAAATTAAATCAACTAGTAAATCCTAGACCAAAAAGATCAAATATAAGTTAAATAAAAATAACTTCTTTAAAGATTAATAATCAAATCAAATAATTATGATATGACAAAAACAATTATTTGATCTAACAATTTAAGAACAAAAATAAAGAAGAAGCCATAAGAATATAATATCAAAATATCATAAAAATAATTAGGCTTATTAATAAATCAAATATAACCACCAATATTTGATAGATTAACTAAATAAAGAAACCTAAAGAATTATGATCTTATATTTGTAAAACAAGAGAAAGAAATTAAAAAGATTAGAAGAATGCTCTTGTATGGTTGATTGAAACAATGAGCAATGGGTTTTATTTATAGGAAAAATTAAAACCCTTAATCCTATGTAATTGATAAATATCTTTTCTATTATAAATAGGATTAGTAATTCTCATTAATTAAGATAACTCTTATTTAAAATAGATTTATTTTAAAATAGATTTTATGTTATCTTTTATAATAAAGATTTCAATTATAATTTAAAATATATCTTATCTAATATCTTTTAGCATATCTTATTTTAGAGTATATATATCTTATCTAATATCTTTTAACATATCTTATTTTAGAGTATATATTATTTAATATCTTTTAGCATATCTTATTCCATATTTTAGCATTAAAAATAATTTTAGATTTATAAACATGTGCTATTAAATGCATAAATATAATCCTATGTGTCAAGTTATCAAAGATATACCTGAAGTACAATTATCTAGAACTTGAGCATTTGTTTGGCTTTTCTTGATAAACTTGATAGCAGGCCTAAAAACAAATTTACAGATAAATATTTTGTCCACGAAAATAGCCAACACTCATAGTCCTTACAATCTAGATTTACTACCCCATGTATACAAAATAATCATTATTATTTTTTGTTCTTAGAGTACCTTTTATGAACTTATTAATGTGGCAAAAAGACAAAAAATGTTATAAAATCACATGAATATATAGGCATCAAAATTGTTCTTATGTATGCTTAATAATTTCTCATAGTTCATATATTTCACATTTTACATAAAATTAAAAAATATACTTGATAATTTATCATAGTTTATATATATTTATAACTTTTACATATCATATTTTAGAGTTAATGAGACTATACACGATAAACAATCTGCCCCAAGATGAGGTAATGATCCATAAAAAGTTTCATCGTTATTGTCAAAACATGGTGGATAATCATGTAAAGGTGATGACGAATTATCAAATAGATCATCCATGTCAAAACCTACAATATATATATATATATACTACATATAACAAAGAAAACCTTTTAATATATTTTTATGGATTAATTATATTTTATGCCACATATGTTACAATTTGTAAAAATATCAAACACGTTTACTTTGTTATAATTATGCTCATAATATATGGGTAACAATAAAAATATGTCTAACATTAAACATATTTAAAGTTTTAATTATGCCCACAACGTAAGGATAATAATAAAAACATACCCAAAGTTGGATATATTTTTATCACTATCAATACATTGTAGGTATAATTGCAACAAAGTAAACGTTTGGATATTTTTATAAATTATTTCATATATTGTGGGCATAAAATGTAATTAATCCTAGATAAGCTCAAGATCCTCGTAACCAAAACACATAGTAATTATCCAATGGTAAACTATGAATGTATAGCCACATCTCCACCATAATTTTAGAAATAATTATAATTGTAACACTAATGAAACTAAACAAAATCACGCATAAATATTGAAATTTTTATAAAATATGGACCTAATTAATTTGTAGGGAGTGAATAAGTTATTTTTAATTTTTATTAATATATCATTTAATAACCTAAACAAAGCGATCAGACATACAATCACGTGTAAGAATAAAGTGTGAAAATGAAAGAATAACACATGATATTTTTAGGTGGAAACAATTTAGGCTACAACCATGACTTAAGAGGAAAACCATCGGTTCACTGGACCACCTAACTTTTTACTATAAAAAATAAATGTTCAAGTACAAACTTGGTCTTATATTATCCTTTCTAAGATACTGTCTGAATGTACCTTACGAGCTCTTATTATGTTTTCATAGTTTCTAATATTAGTATAAGCGGTATCAATGTTCCAATAAGTTTTTCGCCAATCAAATACGTTCACAAATCAAATGCAGGGTTAGCACAAAAGCACAAGTGTCCGTGTGTGTTCTTTAATAGATTTAATAATGAATAACCCTAAATAGATAATTTAATAACCATATCAGATAAATCAAAATCAACTATCAATCTTAGAACAATTAGTTTAAGCACAAGATTATTAATGATAGTTTCTTTGAAGATTAATAATCAAATCAAATAATTATTATATGACACACACAATTATTTGATATAATATTTCAAGAACAAAAATAAAGAAGAAGGTATAAGAACACATTAATTATTCAAACACAACCATTAATGTTTGATAGATTAACCAAATAAAGAAGTCTAAAGAATTATGACATTATATTTGCCAAACAAGAGAGAGATTAAGAAGAAGAGAATAATACTCTTATGTGGTTGATTGAAACAATGAGGAATATGTTTTATTTATAGGAAAAATTAAAACTCTTAATCTTATGTAATTGATAAATATATTTTCTATTATAAGTAGGATTAATAATACTCATTAATCAAGAATATTCTTATTTAAAAAATAGTTATTTTAAAGTAGACTCATTAATCAAGAAGAATTTTATTTAAATAAGAGTTATTGTTAAAGTATATTTTAAGCTATTTTTAGGCTAATATTTAACCTATAATTTAAGCTATTACTTATCTAATATTTTAGCATATATCTTATTCTATATTTTACCCTATATTTTATCATACATTTTAGCTTAACATTTAGGATATATATTCATAATAATGACATGTTAAAGAATATGTTAAGGGATAATTTCATAAATTGATTCAAGTTTAAATAAATATTTTAGCAGTAAAAATAATTCAAGTTTTATAAACATGTGTTATTAAATGCATGAGTGCAATTCTATACATCATAATTATAATAGATATACCTGAAGTATGACTATCTAGAATTCAAACGTTTTTTCGACTTTACTTTATAGACTTGATAGTAAGCTTAAAAAAAATTTACAAACAAATACTTTGTCTATGAAAATAAAAAACACTTATAATCCTTATAAATATAATTTTAGATCGTTGTTGTATTGCATTATTCTTGCTTTCTTGACCATATAAAGCAAGATAATGCTAAAGAAGAGATAACATAAGCCAATAAGCATAACTTCAAGTGAAATGCAAATAAAAGAGCACAAACATATGAAAGAAACCACCTAGCCACATATATGGCTTTATTTTCCAATCAAGGTAAAGATATCTTTGGTTCTTATGTCAGTAAAGTCGAACATATAAACTTCCCATACCTAAGTCAAAAACCACTTATTTTAACTAGAGAAGGCAAGCCAATACGTAACCAAGAAAAAGCTTAAATTAATATAATGATTGTTGGAAACAGTAGAGCCAAGAAAAGAAACAACAAGGTGTTATGCAACATTCGGTTTTTTATGTTAACTATATGCCCATGTAACACTAATGAGTGCATAGAAATTATTGATTTAAAAACTCAAAATCAATTCCTTTGGACAAAAAATCAAATATTTGAACAAAGGTGATGATGCACTAATATGACATGTAGATCTCATAAAGCTAGGTAATATACTCATACTTTGAAAGATTTCACTAAGAAGCCTTTTCAAAACCTTAAACCAAACAAAAGAGTTTTTGAAATGCTAACCCATCATAACCAAAAAATTGCATGATATCAGACCATAATAAAATAAAATATTAGAGGAGCAATTACTTAAACCTAGACATCGAAGCATGCAAATGTTTGGGCATCTTTTCTTACATGAACTTGTTACCTATGATAAGGTACCAACTGATTTTTTATTTAAATTCAATTTTTGGAACTTTGAATTCCTCGCATATTATTGAAATCGAAACCAGCCTTTATATAAGTTTTTTGGATTACAGAGAAGTCACCACGTTTTAACTACTCCTAGATGTGGTTTTGAGGCCTAAAGCCTCGGTGAAACATTCAAACTAAAGCAAATAGCTAGCACATACCACTGGCTACACTCCCCTTAAATTGGGAAGATTTATTCAAAGTAGAAACTAACAGAAATTCCTAAAAAATAACTTTGAAAATAACTAGGTTAATTTTGATACTTACATTTCCTCCCTTAAACTACATTACATAATGATGCAATCAATTTACTTTATCTTGAACACACTCCCATCTTGTATTTGAGCTTCAAGAATGTTTCAAACTTCAGTGGCTTTGTTATGATATTAGATATTTGCTCTTGAGTAGGGAAATATATCAACTCCATAGTTCCTTCATTTGATAGCTCACGTAAAAAATGATATCTTACATGTATATGTTTGCTTCTTCCATACAAGATCATATTTTTTGATAGTTTAATTGTAGAGTTATTATCATAATAAATGGTAATGCACTTACGTTGAACATGCCAGGTTTGTTCAAGAACTTTTCTCAGCCGTACTCTTTGGCAAGCACAATATGTTGGTGTAATAAACTCAGTTTCAATTGTTGAAAGGGTTACAACAGACTGTTTCTTGGATGCCCAAGACACAACTCCATTACCCAGCATGTAGACAAACCTTGAAGTGCTTCTTCTATCATCTAAATCACTTGCATAGTTACTGTCTGCATATCCTACCAAGTCTTCATCTCCTTCCTTCCTATATGAATCTCTTAATTTTACAATGCCCTTCACATATCTAAGAATCCTTTTAGCAACTAGAAAATGCTCTTCAGTGGGATGCTTCATGTATCCGTTGACCAAATTTACAGAGAACAACAAGTCTGGTCTGGTAGTTGTGAAGTACCTCAAACTTCCAACCAACTACTTAAATAATGTAGCATCCACAACGATACCACCACTATTTTTTGTCAATCTGCAATCAGGGACAATTGGATTGCAATCTTCATGCCAAAATGAGCCAATACCTCATTTGCATACTTGATTTGGTTAATGAAAATCCCATTTTCTCCTTACACAAATTCTACTCCAAGGAAGTATTTCATCTTGCCAAGATCGATCATGGAAAACTCATTCATTATAGACCCTTTAAACTTTATAAACATAGTTTTATTATTCCTAGTAAAAATAAGGTTATATACATAAAGAATTACAATGAGAATGCTTCCTTCACTTCTTTTTTTTCACAAACAATGCGTGCTTATAGTAGCATTTCTCAAACCCTTCCTTACTAAAGTACTTATCGATCCTACTATACCAAGCCCGAGGGGCTTGTTTGAGTCCATATAGAGCCTTTATGAGTTTGTACACTTTGTCTTCTTCACCCTTTTTCACAAAACCTCTCGATTGATTCATATAAACATTTTCACTTAATTCTCCATGCAAGAATGCACCTTTGACATCCAATTGAGACACATTCCATCCCTTTTGAGCTGTTAGGGCTAATATAATGCAAATCGTGTCCCACCTAGCAACAGGTGCAAACACTTCATTAAAATCAACTCCTTGCTTTTGTGTGTAATCTTTTGCCACAAGTCGAGCTTTAAACTTGTCAATCTCTCCCTTCTCATTGAGTTTCATCTTGAACACCCATTTTATACCTATTCTCTTTACTTATGTTGGTAGAGTTATCAGTTCCCATGTTTCAATGTCTTCAATAACTTCTATCTCCTTTTTCATAGCTTTCTTCCACTTGGGACATTTCATAACTTCTTCATATGTCTCTGGATCTTTAGAGGCTGTGAACATTACAAACCATTGCTCTTCATGTTCTCCTTCAAACAACCTTTCTCCTGTCACATAATCTTGCATCCATAATGGTTCACGTCTATTCCTTCCTTGAACTGAACTCTCATTCTTTTCACTACTTGTTGTGTCTTGTGATGAATTTACTGCTGCTTCAATGTGGGTATCTTCATCAAGGATTTGACTTTCATTCTCGTTTTCATCTGTTGGCATTGGTTGGCTTTCTTTCCACTCCAGCACATCACTTTTTTCTTCTTCATTCTTCTTCCAATTCCATTCCTCACTTTCTGCAAATGTTACATATCTAATGATTAGGATTTTTTTGTTTTGAGATTGTAGAGTCGATATGCCTTTGATTCTCCACTTAATCCTAACAAGATACACTTCATGCTTTTCTTATCTAGCTTTGTCCTCTTCACATCTGGCAGATGGATGTAATTGATGCCTCCAAAGATTTTGAGATGGTCAACCGAGGGCTTGTGACCACTCCAAGCCACCTCTAGAGTTACCTTCTTTAATACCACCGATGGACTCTGATTTAGAATGTGAATTGCATAGTTTACTGATTTTGGCCAAAATTCCCTTTGAATAGATTTTTCAATCAGTATACACCGTACCATGTTCATAATTGTACAGCTCTTTCTTTCAACCACACCATTTTGATGAGGCATATAGGCAGTAGTGAGTCGCCTTGCTATTCCATACTTACTGCAAAAACTTTGAAATTCTTTCGAGGTATACTCACCACCTCTATCCGTGCATAGACATGCAATTGATTCTCCACATTCCTTCTTTATTTTAGCTTAAAACTTTTCGAACACATTTAGAGCGTCTGAGTTTTCTGTTACGAAATAGGTCCAAGTTTTACAACTGACGTCATCAATGAAGTTAATCAAGTACCTTTTCCCATTGTGAGATACTGGTGTTATAGGTCCACAGATATCACTATGCATAAGTTGTAGTCGACGAGTTGCTCTCCAAATGCTCCTTTTTGGAATGACTTCTCTATGATGCTTTCCTTTCATGCATACCTCACACACCCTTGTTAAAACACTAGGTTTTGGAATTCCAAGTACCATATTCTTATAATAGAGAGTTCTCATACTTTTTGGATTGATATGACCAAATCTGTGGTGCCACAATTGCATTGGATCTTCTGTGATAGCTTGTAGGCATGTAGTATTGTCTACAGTTTGTGTTTTAACCAATGCTAATACAATAAATTTTGTTTGTTGTCATGATTGACTTCATAATCAGCCCTTTCACCGAATGATAAATCTTACAGACATCATCCTTTATGACAATGGTTAACCCTTTATGTTGCAACTGTCTTACACTAAACAAATTGTTTTTTTAATTCTGGCACGTAGTAAACAAAGGTGATTACCTATGCCAAGCCATCAATTTCAAGTTTGATGTTGCCTTTCCATTTCACCATCATCCTCGAATTATCTCCAAGCCTCACTAATTATCGAAAGTCACCATCAAAATCAGAGAACCATTCTTTTATGCCACACATATGGTTACTGCATCTTAAATCCAAAAGCCACACACGCTCTCTGCTTGATTTATTCATTGTGACATAGGACATCAGCAACATCTCATTGTCTTTATCTAGCTCTGCGTAGTTTGCACCTTTTTTCCAACTAGGACATTTATACTTTAAATGACCCAGCTGGTGACACTTGAAGCATTCCATAAGAGCTTTGTCAGGTCTTCTTCCTTGGTATCCTCTTATACCTCGTCCTTTGTCACTTTTGCCTCCCTTGACACCAACTGTAGCCTTCAATGCTTACTCTTCCCTATTATGCTTTCAAAGTTTCTGTTCATACACTAGGAGAAAGCTTTGTAGTGCATCTATCAAAAGTGTGTAGATGTCTTTCAACTCTTCAATTGAACACACAATATAATTGTATGTCTCATGAAATGTTCCTAGGAATTTTTCCACAACATTGGAGTATGACATATCTTCTCCAAGGGTTTGCATGTTATTTGCTACCATCATCACCCTTGGAAAGTAGTTAGTCATTGACTCTTCTTCCTTCATTTCTAGCATTTCAAAGTCTCTTCGTAGGCGTTGCAAGTGCGCATATTGAACTCGCTTGTTCCCTTGATACTTGCGCTTCATAAAATCCCACAATCCCTTTACCGTGTTCTTCTAGAGGATAGTCTTTAGAATGGATTTCTCAATTGCAATAAATCGATAGTTCTTTACCTTAAGGTCTTTTAACCTTAAATTAGCTAACTCTATGCGCCATATTCCATTCACCACATCTACTTTCATTGGTTCTGTGTACTTTGACTCCACCAAGTGCCACCATTCTTTAGAGCGTGACAAATTCTTCATGAGCATTGCTCAATGTTCATAATCCCCGTCAAACTTAGGAATGCACAACTGCCCATATTTGTCGCTTGACATTCTTTACAATCAGTGCCTATGATCGTGGCTCTGATACCACTTAATAAGGTACCAATTGATTCTTAATTTTAATTCAGTTTTTGGAACTCTGAATTACTCGTATATTATTGAAATAAAACCAGCCGTTATATAGGCTTTTTGGATTATAGAGAAATCACCACGTTTTAGCTACTCTTAGACGTGGTTTTGAGGCCTAAAGCCTCGGTGAAACATTCAAACTAAAGCAAATAACCAATACGTATCACTGGCTGCACTCCCCTTAAATCGAGGAGATTTATTTGAAGTAGAAACTAACATAAATTCTTAAAAATCAACTTCGAAAATAACTAGGTTAATTTTGACACTTTCAATCTACGTATGAAAAGGATGAACTCATAGGTACAACTTGAAAGGAAATAGTCGCATAAATCAGATGTCGAAACAAGAAATTGTGACAATGGTGAACAACAGGAACTAGTTTACAGTCACAATCACTATCGCAATTAGAGTAAGAAATGATGGCGATGGGCGATGGCGAACATGGAACTGAAGATTAGGTTTTGAATTTTTGAATTTAATTTTTTATTTTCTTAAATATTTTTTAACTTAATGGATATATTAGATTGATCTATAAAAATATTTAATTCAAACTTAACTATTAAAATCTAAATCAAATCATGATTTTATTTGTTAGTGATTTACACTAATTCGATCTGATCTGATCCGATCCTATTAAATCATGGATCAAATTGACCCACAGAGCTCCAATATTTTTTTTACCATCCCTAATCATAAAGATCTTGTTTAAATGAGAATGAGCTTTCACAGCAAAAAAAAAAAACTCTTATTGTTGCACAGGTCATGAAAAATCTTTACCTTCTAAATTTTCTGTTTTTTAAAGTATATTAACTATCTTGGATGAGACCTCTAATGCTGTATTTTAATTCGGTGGAATTACCATTTCCTCTCAAATTTTTAACTCTTGGACCTCATATCTTTGCTCTTTCTTGCTCTCTTCCTGTAGATCTCTACCTCTGCTGTTGGGAGGTTCTACGAGTCTTCTCGTTTCTTCAGATCCCGAAGCGATTCGAATCCTTCACTAATCAGAAGGGTTCGATCTCGCGATTTAACGGTTCGATTGAATCAGTAGATTCAAGACTTCCAAGCACTCGATTTGGAGCTCTTGATTTTAGTAACCATGGCGGCGGCGGCTAGTGCTCCGATCGCCATGAAGGAAGTCCTAACGGTTAGTTCTCTCTCACTCACAGAATTTATCTCTTATTTTTTTCTCGATGTTCAGTTAGCTCAGTTTCGAAGTATAACTTTGCCCTCAGCTAATATATGTTGGCTTAGTGAATCTTGTACTTACTGTCTTGTTTTCAATTTTAGCATTGCGCTATAGCTATTCTCGATTTGTCATTTTTAATGCGTTTTATTCACTTCCTTCCATCACTGTTCCACTTAGATCTAATAATCTTTATTGCTTGGGATGTCCCTTTAGATCCTTGTTGATGTCTTATTCGTAATTGCTAATTATATGCATATTGAGTAATAGTTTTGTTGGGTTTTAGGCTAAATTTAAGAACTTATCGATGGGTTTTTCTGTGATCCGATGTATTTGCAGCTTCCAAGCATTGGAATCAGTCCACAGTTCATCACATTTACGCATGTGACTATGGAGTCTGATAAATACATATGTGTTCGGGAAACATCGCCTCAGAATAGTATTGTCATCATTGATATGAATATGCCAAATCAGCCTTTGAGAAGGCCTATTACTGCGGACTCAGCTCTTATGAATCCAAATTCTAAAATCCTTGCGTTAAAAGGTACGTTATGCCATATAAGCTTCCATGAAGAAACAGTGACCTAAATTTTGAATAAGAATCTGTACTTGACACTTTGGTTTCAATACATGTGCTTCTATGACAAGTCTATGCTCTGATGTTAAAAATGTTTTCTTAACTTGTATCATTAATAAGTACTTTACTTCTGGAAAAAGACCAGATCCTAAATAATTGTTCATTTGCAAATTGAGGCTCTTTGTTAATTATAGAGTATACCTATTTATGTTATAATTTCTTTAGTTGTCTTGCTTCCTGCTAATGTACTTTTATTTTATTGTAAAAGCGCAAGTCCAGGGAACTAATCAGGATCACCTACAAATATTTAACATTGAGATGAAAGCCAAATTGAAATCACATATGATGCCTGAGCAGGTGGGATTCTTTTTAATTCAAGAGGTTCTATTTTGATTTGGTGGCGTGCCTTTTATCTTTCCTTGCAAATATGAAACTAATTTTTTTTACCTGGCCTGCATGCCTTGTATGCAGGTTGTATTTTGGAAGTGGATTACCCCGAAGATGTTGGGCCTAGTCACTCAGTCCTCCGTATATCATTGGTCAATTGAAGGTATAAACCCTCTCTTATGCTTTTGATTTGTAGTTGCTTCTAATTAGTGGAAATTATGTGGTTTTGGTTTTTTCCCCTCTTCTTTTTGGTCTTATAATTGATTCCCATTTGACTTATATTTAGGTGAATCTGAACCTGTAAAGATGTTTGAGAGAACTGCTAATTTGGTAAATAATCAGATAATAAACTATCGCTCTGACCCTTCTGAGAAGTGGCTGGTCTTGATTGGGATTGCCCCTGGTGCACCCGAGGTATTTTCCTCCATATGTAATACCCGTCTTTATATCTTACCTTCATGCTGTAATCATCTAGAGAAACTTGAACCTTTGCTCTTCTGTGAATTTGTTATTTGCTAAAAATATAGGATGGTGCACAGTAATAGGGAGTTTGGGACTCTCTCTGTCCTAAAAGAGTATATGTATCATAGTTGTTGCCTGTTGCGTACTTTACAGTCTTACTTTTCGAATAATCCATTTTATGAGCAAGTGATGAATTTGAATTTCCGAGCGACTCGGTTTAATCTTCCTCCTGGTTAATAATTGTGGCTTAAGTTGCCTCAATTGTCATCTTTTCAGTCATATGGTGACAAGAATAGATCATTTCAAGGATTTTAATTTCTAGGAACCTGTACTATTGAATTCATCTGATATTCTTTTTTCCTTCCCCTTCCTTGTCTTGCTTTCTTTTTAGAGGCCCCAACTGGTCAAAGGGAACATGCAACTCTTCTCAGTGGATCAGCAGCGTAGTCAAGCATTGGAATCACATGCTGCTGCATTTGCTCAACTTAAAGTACATTAGATTGCTTGCCTCTGTTTTCCTATCTCTCATGCATAGATATTGTGGAATTGTGTCTTTGTTACCTTACCTGGCTGTTAGTTAATTTACGTGTTTTGAACAGGTTTCTGGGAATGAAAATCCTTCTACTCTAATTTCATTCGCAACAAAGAGTGTTAACGCAGGGCAGATCACATCAAAATTACACGTGATTGAGCTTGGTGCCCAGCCAGGTATATTATACCTATACGACCTATCTTTCTTGCAGTTAAAGACTTTTAATTAAGGGATATGTTAAATATACATTTGTGGTTTTTACTAGAAAATGGATAACTGTTCAGACTTAAGGTTTAACGTTTTCTGTCAAAGATTCCCCCCCCCCCCTCTTTCTTCTATGAATACCAGACCTTTAAAAGTATCACGTGCATATGCCATTGTGGAAGTTTGGTTATGACGTCTAATCTTTGTTGTCAGCTTTAGATTCTTTTCTCAACAGTGAATTTATTGGCCAATGATATTTCTTTAAATATTCATTGTGTTTTAACTTTGCATCCTTATTGGCAGGAAAGCCTTCTTTCACGAAGAAACAAGCAGATCTGTTCTTTCCTCCTGATTTTGCTGATGACTTTCCAGTTGCGATGCAGGTGCTGGCAATACTAATACGATAATTCTAATACTTTTATGGTACAGGAATCTGATGTGGAGTTCTTAATTGTCAATTCCTTTTATTGTAGATATCCCACAAGTACAGTTTAATTTACGTAATCACCAAGCTTGGCCTGCTATTTGTTTATGATCTGGAGACGGCTAGCGCAGTTTATAGAAATAGAATTAGTCCAGATCCAATATTTTTGACTGCAGAGGCTACATCAGTGGGTGGTTTTTATGCAATCAATAGACGAGGCCAAGTATTGTTGGCTAATGTAAATGAGCAGACGATTGTGCCTTTTGTTAGTGGCCAGGTTCGTGAATGAAACCAAAATGCTTAGGTTTTATGATATTTCATAATTCAGATGATTGAACAATTTTAAAATATTATTTTGTAAATTTCAGTTAAACAATTTGGAGCTTGCGGTCAATTTGGCCCAGAGAGGAAATCTTCCAGGTGCTGAGAACCTGGTAAGCTTTGTGCATTGGACTGAAATTTTGGTAAACTGTTAGTATCTTCAATCTGAATATTAGGATAGTATTAATGTTCAAATTCAGCTATACATATAGTATATGTGATGATGAGAGGTACTTTCATGTTTGTGCTGTAGCAAACACGACAAGAAGTTTGCTGTTGTCATGATTTTAGGATATTGTGGAAAGAACTATCAAATTTTTGATTTCCCATGTGCATGATTTTCAGACTGTGTCTTTATACATCCATTTTTCCCTACTACCCTATGTCGTGATGGATCTCTGGATTGTAAGAGGCTGATTTGGTGGATGCCTGAACAACTCACACCTATACTTGCAAACTGACTTCTACTAGCGTGGGCAGTTGGCTAATTGAAAAATTAATTTGTGTGTGCTTCACAGTTCACATGCACACATCTATATTAATTGCTTTCTTATTAGGACCTAGAATCTCATCAATTTAAGGACGGTCATTGTTGATTATAGTGGCAGTTACTAATTATTATTTATTGTTGACTGAACCATCTGTCCTTTGTTTGTTTTTTCTACTTGCTTTCTGTTGGATGTTGAGAATAATTTCGTAAATGTTTCAGGTAGTCCAGCGTTTTCAAGAGCTGTTTGCTCAAACAAAGTATAAAGAAGCAGCTGAGCTTGCTGCTGAGTCTCCTCAGGGAATACTTCGTACACCTGACACTGTTGCCAAGTTCCAGGTTTGTATCTTGATATTACTGTACCTCTACCTGGCGAATCGAACTATTCTCAGGTATTTCCTTGGAAGTGATGCTTAGTATAAGGAATGGTAGTTTTGTTAACGAGATACTGAGGGCATACAATTGAACTCACCTTTTGGTAGTCATTTCTCTACATGGAAGAAGGGTAATTTGTGACTTATGATGTCTTTTGGACGGGCATCCATGTTTTATCTTGAATGATAGCAAAGCAGCTAAATGAAGTAATTATTCCAAGATAAAAATATTTGAGATACAAATTACTGGACATTAACTGATTTTGTGAAGACTGGTTGCTTTTCATTAATTGAAAGATATTCGTGTTTCTTTTCCGTATCTAAGTTTGAAGTTTTGAACTAAACTTCACATTATATAATAACATTAGGCAATCACGGTTAACTCCTAAATGCCACCGGCTCTCTAGAAGAGATGGCTTGGTGATTTTTGTGTTAATTCCCATGTTTAGAGTTCGAGCCTTGCCCCTATAAACTCTTGGTGGTTTGTGGAACCCTTCCCCATTTCCCCTTATAGGCTAGATGTTTCAATTTTTTGGAAGAAAAAAAGGCAATGGCGGTTTTGTTTCTGGTTTTTGTAGAGTGTTCCTGTCCAAGCTGGGCAAACACCACCACTGTTGCAGTATTTTGGCACCCTCTTGACAAAAGGAAAGCTGAATGCTTTTGAGTCCTTGGAATTGTCACGTCTGGTTGTGAATCAAAACAAGAAGAATTTATTGGAAAATTGGTTGGCAGAGGACAAACTGGAATGCAGTGAAGAACTCGGAGACCTAGTGAAGGTTCAATTCTTCTTCTTATTCATCTTTTTTTTATTGGCAAGTTTGATAAGTTTTGCTTTTATTGTCAACTTCACTACTGGGTGTAGAGAATGCATATGCTGTGCTGTCCATGTCTAACATCATTTTTTTAACTATAGACTGTGGATAATGATCTAGCGCTGAAAATATATATCAAAGCAAGAGCAACTCCAAAAGTTGTTGCTGCTTTCGCTGAACGAAGGGAGTTTGATAAGATTCTAATATATTCAAAGCAGGTACGAATATTTTCTCAAATTGATGTTTCCTATGATATTATTATTATTATTATGACATGTTCTCAAGTATATGGATAGGGGTCTAAGCATAACTACTTATTTCCTGTAATAGGTTGGGTACACACCAGATTATTTATTTCTTCTGCAAACGATTCTCCGAACAGATCCTCAGGTAGAAACTATTCATCAATTATTTTTAACTATTATACCTTGTGAATGCATGGGAAACTTTACAAAACATATATGAGAAAATCTGTAGCAGATAATGTGTCATTTATGTCAAGTTTATCTATATTATCTTCACTTGCTTGCTTCCAAAATGAAGAGCAAATATGAATGGTGTTCAATATTTTGATGTTGCCCTTGAATTTTTCCTTTAGTTTTATAATTCTAAACTAAAAGGAGTTTCACTTTAATTTGGATTCTAGGGTGCAGTTAACTTCGCGTTAATGATGTCTCAAATGGAGGGAGGTTGTCCAGTGGATTACAATACGATAACAGATCTCTTTCTTCAGGTTTGTCGGCTTTCTTTGTTATTGTTGTGGCAATTAATAGTAGGGAGGGTAACTGTATATGTCTTATTCTAAAATTAAGTACTTATTTTTTTGTGATAGTTAAGTTTTGTTGTTATGAAAAAGTGACTACATAAGGATAAATTATCATTTTTTTAGGTTTTTATTTATTTATTTTCTCCTTTTATTTAATTTTTTTAGATGATTTTAGTTACAATTTATTTAAGTTGAAACAATCTTTATCTAATGTAGTTGAAAAAAAATAAAAAAATGTAATGAAAAAAATTTACTTTGTCCTTGTGCTGTTACTTTTTAATAATAATAGGACTAAATTATTACAAAAAATAAGTATAAGACCTAAGGATCATTTTTGTAATAAGTATAGGACCCTGATGTTATTTATCTCTTAGTAGTATTTATGTTTCAGGGGTTCCTTGCTTTATTTTTTCTTTTATTTTTGGGTTCATATTTGCATCATTCTCAGGCTAGGCACTAAATCAATTTTACGGGTTATGCACTATGCGTTAAACACTCACATTATTATTATTTTTGGTCATGTAGAACACTTGCATTGTCAAGCGCCAAATACATACTCATTCTTATAATCTCAGCAATTATTAGATGAAGTCACATATTGGTCTCTGTTTTAATTGGCTTCTTTCAGAGGAATTTGATCCGTGAGGCAACAGCTTTCCTTTTGGACGTTTTAAAGCCAAATTTACCCGAGCATGGTTTCCTGCAAACTAAGGTTGGCGTCCTTTTCCTTAAGACCACAAGTTTTTGTCTTGTCATTGTTAGTCCATTTTGGCTCCAAGAATTTTCATCTGTGTACAGGTTCTTGAAATAAATTTGGTAACTTTTCCTAATGTGGCTGATGCTATTCTAGCCAATGGAATGTTTAGCCATTATGATCGCCCTCGTATTGCTCAACTATGTGAAAAAGCTGGTCTGTATGTTCGAGCTCTGCAGGTAATATATCTTCCATTTTTATGTATTTGTCTTGGTCTTAATGTCCTTTAGATTTGTCTGATAATTTGATTAAAATATTCCACTTATGCAACAGCATTACGCAGAGTTGCCGGACATTAAACGCGTTATTGTGAATACCCATGCAATAGAGCCACAGGTAGACCTTGTTCAGTATTTCCCCTCTACCTTTTGGTAGATTTTATAAGATTTTTCCTAAAAGTCTGGTTCTTTACAGTCTCTTGTAGAATTTTTTGGTACTCTGTCACGAGAATGGGCATTAGAATGCATGAAGGATCTTTTATTGGTCAATTTGAGGGGCAATCTTCAGATAATTGTACAGGTATTATTTTCACTTTTTTTCTTTAGTTGAATACCATAAATTTGTGACATCAGTATGGCTTACTCATGTCCGTATGTGTATGTGCAGACTGCCAAGGAATATTGTGAGCAGCTGGGTGTTGATGCATGCATAAAGCTTTTCGAGCAGTTTAAGTCATATGAAGGGCTTTACTTTTTCCTAGGGTCATATTTGAGCTCGAGGTAATATTTTTATTGAATATGAAAATTTCTTCTATTTTGAGTCTTACACGGCGATGAACCTCTTTTCTGGGACAGTGAGGATCCTGATATCCACTTTAAGTACATTGAGGCAGCTGCTAGAACTGGACAAATCAAAGAGGTTGAACGTGTAACTAGGGAATCAAATTTCTATGACCCTGAGAAAACAAAGAACTTTTTGATGGAAGTTAAGCTCCCAGATGCACGGCCTCTGATTAATGTTTGTGATCGGTTTGGATTTGTTCCAGATCTCACACACTACTTGTACACAAGCAACATGCTCCGATACATTGAAGGTTATGTTCAAAAGGTATTATTTTTTTTATACTTTTAACCCTACCAAATCACATAGTGAGCGTCTGTGCATTGACTGTTGTGTAATAATGGTAATTTCCTCCTCCTTATAGGTAAACCCTGGGAATGCTCCACTAGTTGTAGGTCAACTTTTGGATGATGAGTGTCCAGAAGACTTCATTAAAGGCTTGATTCTTTCAGTCCGTTCATTGCTTCCAGTGGAGCCCCTTGTGGAGGAATGTGAGAAAAGGTGGTGTTCCTGTCCCTTTATGGTTCTTGTTATCACCATTAATATGATGTGATTCTCATTTCTGTTATGCTATTCTAGGAATCGACTACGTTTACTCACTCAGTTCTTGGAGCATCTTGTAAGTGAGGGAAGCCAAGACGTACATGTGCACAATGCTCTTGGTAAAATCATCATTGATAGCAATAACAACCCGGAGCACTTCCTTACCACAAACCCATACTATGATTCACGTGTTGTGGGCAAGTACTGTGAGAAACGTGATCCTACCCTGGCAGTTGTTGCTTACCAGCGTGGACAGTGTGATGAAGAACTTATCAATGTCACAAATAAGAACTCGTTGTTTAAATTGCAAGCAAGGTCTGATATTTCTAGTGTTTTTCTGTTCTTATGTAATCACTTGGTGCTCTTAGTTGAGGTCTGAAAACAAAATTTTTTTTTTGTCAGATATGTGGTTGAGAGGATGGATGGTGATCTTTGGGCAAAAGTTCTTGATCCTGACAATAGCTATAGAAGACAGCTCATTGATCAAGTTGTGTCTACAGCTCTTCCTGAGAGCAAGAGCCCGGAACAAGTTTCTGCAGCTGTTAAGGCTTTCATGACGGCTGACTTGCCCCATGAATTGATTGAGCTTCTCGAGAAGATCGTGCTTCAGAACTCTGCCTTCAGTGGGAACTTTAATTTGCAAAACTTGCTTGTTTTGACAGCCATTAAGGCAGATCCATCTAGAGTCATGGACTACATTAATAGATTAGATAACTTTGATGGACCAGCTGTTGGGGAAGTAGCTGTGGAGGCACAACTATATGAGGAAGCATTTGCAATTTTCAAGAAGTTCAACTTGAATGTCCAAGCTGTCAATGTCTTATTGGACAACATCAGAAGCATTGAGCGAGCTGTAGAGTTTGCATTTCGTGTTGAAGAAGATGCTGTTTGGAGTCAGGTGGCAAAGGCCCAACTACGTGAAGGACTGGTGAGTGATGCAATCGAGTCATTTATTCGTGCAGATGACGTCACTCAGTTCCTGGATGTGATTCGTGCTGCCGAGCAAGCAGATGTCTACCACGACTTGGTGAAATACCTTCTGATGGTGAGACAAAAGACAAAAGAGCCTAAGGTCGATAGCGAGCTTATTTATGCATATGCAAAGATTGATAGGCTGGCTGACATTGAAGAATTCATTCTTATGCCAAATGTGGCTAATCTCCAAAACGTTGGCGACCGCTTGTATGATGAAGCCCTTTATGAGGCTGCAAAAATAATATTTGCTTTTATATCTAACTGGTCGAAGTTGGCTAGCACCCTTGTGAAGTTGAAACAATTCCAAGGTGCTGTAGATGCAGCAAGGAAAGCCAATAGTGCAAAGACATGGAAAGAAGTTTGTTTTGCTTGTGTTGATGCAGAGGAGTTCCGTTTAGCTCAGATTTGTGGTCTTAATATTATTATTCAGGTAACAGTTTGTATGCATGAATTTTCCAATTTCCTTCTTCTGTCCTTTTCTGTAAATGGTTCTTTTCGTTGAAGTTATCTATCAGAGTTTGATTGTGTAGACTCTTGGTATTTGGTTGTCTATGTGGTATGCTAAAAAATCCCCGTGTTTTCTTGCTAGATTCTATATCTGTATCATTTGCTACAAAATCCAATTTATTTATTGATGTGTTCAATTCATGCATTTCTATGCACATTTCCAGTGTTACAGTGTTTTAATTCTTCCATAGGTGGATGACTTGGAGGAAGTCAGTGAATATTACCAGAACAGAGGGTGCTTCAGTGAATTGATCTCTCTGATGGAGAGTGGTCTAGGGTTGGAACGTGCACATATGGGTATCTTCACAGAATTGGGTGTTCTATATGCTAGATATCGTCCCGAGAAGCTTATGGAGCATATAAAATTGTTCTCAACTCGTCTCAATATTCCCAAGCTTATACGTGCTTGTGATGAGCAACAGCATTGGAAAGAACTCACCTATTTGTATGTCCAGTATGATGAGTTTGACAATGCTGCAACTACCATCATGAATCATTCTCCTGAAGCTTGGGATCACATGCAGTTTAAAGATATTGTTGTTAAAGTTGCTAATGTGGAACTATATTACAAGGCTGTGCACTTCTACTTGCAAGAGCATCCAGATCTTCTTAATGATCTTCTCAATGTGCTTGCACTTCGTGTAGACCATACGCGTGTTGTTGATATAATGCGAAAGGTAATTAATTTAACAGCATTTTCATCTTTTAAATTAAATTATGATATCCTCTTTATGGCTATTTCCTTCATTATACTAATTTTCTTTCCTTTTTTCCCTTAAATTTCCCTCTATGAATATTAGGCTGGTCATCTGCGTCTTGTCAAGCCATACATGGTTGCAGTTCAGAGTAGCAATGTATGGGCTGTGAATGAAGCTTTGAATGAGATATATGTCGAGGAAGAAGACTATGACAGATTGCGTGAATCCATTGATCTGCATGATAATTTCGATCAAATTGGCCTTGCACAAAGAGTGAGTTAATATTTTTGTACTTGGTGGTTCTCATTTAATAACTTTGAAAGCATGAAGCCTCATTATTACGTGTGCTCTTTAGATTGAGAAACACGAGCTTCTGGAAATGAGACGTGTTGCTGCTTATATTTACAAAAAAGCTGGGCGCTGGAAGCAGTCCATTGCATTGTCAAAGAAAGACAAGTTGTACAAAGATGCCATGGAGACAGCTTCGCAGTCTGGTGATCGTGAACTTGCAGAGGAGTTGCTGGTTTATTTTATTGAGCAGGTTTATATAAACTTTTTCTCCTTTCAGATGTTAATTAATGAGTAACGACTTCAAAAATATATGTTTCTCCTGTGACTTTAAAACGTAAAACCTCTCCTTTACATCAATAAAAACTCTAATTGAGCATAATTGTCAGTTAGCACTTTTTTTCCTTTTGTCTTGTACCTATTGGGCACACTTGAAAGTAACAAAATGTATTTTGGTTCGAATTGCAGGGTAAGAAGGAGTGTTTTGCTTCGTGTCTCTTTGTTTGTTATGATTTGATTCGACCAGATGTTGTTCTTGAGCTTGCCTGGATGAACAATATGATCGATTTTGCTTTCCCTTATATGTTACAGGTGATTCTTACTTTTCTGTGCTTTTATTCAGGGTTGTTTTCTGTATATTTATGGGGCATGCCTGATGATTATATGCCTTACAATTTATATTTGTACCCATTAGTATTTTTATCTATCTTCCTGCTGCATAGGTTCTGCCAGTAAGTATCAATGTCTAGCTTGAGCTGGATTCTATAAATTATGCTGAGTGAATATATTATTTGGGTTTCTGGAACTCATGAATACCTCTTTCTCAACCAATGCTTAACTGATTCTCACTTTTTCCCATTTTGCAGTTCATCCGTGAATACACAGGCAAAGTGGATGAACTTGTCAAGGACAAAATTGAGGCTCTCAAAGAGGTCAAGTCTAAAGAAAAGGAAGAAAAAGAAGTTATTGCACAGCAGGTAATGATCTTAACTTGTTAATATCATTTTACAGAACTATCGGCTTATTATTAGTGATCTCAACCTAAACCTTCTATTATAGACGACTTCTTATTATTGATGACATGTTCCTATTGACAATCAGCTCTTTTTTTTTATTTGGGGAATTTAAATATTTGCAGAACATGTATGCTCAGTTGTTGCCTCTTGCCTTGCCTGCCCCACCAATGCCTGGTGTCTCAGGGGGTTTTGTGCCACCACCACCTATGGGGGGAGTTGGGATGCCCCCAATGCCACCTTTTGGCATGCCCCCAATGGGTGGGTATTAAGATGGATCAAAACTTTCTTTTTGGGAGCAAGGTGGCAATGGATTCTTGTGCTTTAGTGGGGGTAGCTTTCTGGTAGATGAAAACTTCCCAGTGTAATTGCAGCAGGCTTCCGAGCCATCTTATCTTTTGTTTTGTTTTTTTTTTTAATGGGTTGAACGAAGCGTGTAGTTGGAATGATATTTTTTTGGTCACAGGGTTGTGGATATTTTATGTAATATTCTTTTGGTAGGAGAGGTTATTGTTCCCTTTTTTGACTGCTGATGATGATCTTGTTGGAATTTTCTTCACTATCACTTCCTCCTTGCTCCATCACTTGCGGGTATGTATGGTAGGAATAATAACGTTAGATACCCAGGTCAACAGCATTGTGGTTTGTTTCCCCTTTATGATATACAAGTTGCTTGATTTGCCTTTGATTACTCTGCTTCCTCCCTTTCTCTTCTAATTGTTATCTTCTTCCTCCATACATTCTTCCACTTACATCTCAGCATTCCTTGTCTGATGGTGCTTCCGATGAAACTGCCTTTCTTTTTGGCATATCAAATCCAATGTTTTTTATTTTTTATATATCTTTTTTTAAATTTTTTAATAGGTTGGATGTCAAAAAATAAGGAATGTTATATAAAATAATATTTTTAAAATTTATAATAATAAAAATTGTACCAAATTGGATAGAGTTTACTTGAATGAGTCTAAATGTTTGTAATTTAACTTGAAAGGGATATAGTGTGGAAGGATGATGGATTGAATTTTTTTAATAAATATAAATTATGTTATTTTTATAGTTATATTTTAATTTTGTTGTTTTTTTTAAACAAAAAAGCTTTCTAGTATATGAATAGTTAAGAAACTAACTCATTGTCCATATTTGGAAGTGATATTTTAGTTCAATCATAAGCAAAAAATTTAACCAAAAAAAGTTAAAATTAAAAGGTTTATTTGTCACTTTGACTAGTTTTGTGAGCACGTATATAATTTTAAATCATTTGATAATCAAGTTATCAGTTATTTCTTAAATTTAGTAAATCAATTTAGTTAACTTTGGTACTTAATTTCATGTCTTAAACTTTAAATTACGAATCTATATTTTAATTATTAAATTGTGATAAAAAATTTAAGATAATATAGATACAAATTTGTATACTCAGGGAGGAAAAAAAAAGAACAATGCTCCTTAGACAATTAAGAGAAAAAGTCATGCTTAAAACTCAAGTTTACAAATAAGCAAGCCTACCCCTTGGTCTTCAGCAAAAAAAACTTCGGATATGTGCGGTTTGATGTAATGTAATAATTAGGGATGGATATGGGTACTAAGGAGATGATTTTTGATATAAGTATCCCTAAATCGAATTATAAAATTTATACTCAAAATTGCTCGAAAATTATTACGATTTAGGGATGATTTTTTAGCCACAGTAACGGTTTAGAACGATTATCAAAAAATACTAAAAAAAAACCATTTTTTAAAACTCTTTTAAAAATTTCTTAATAAACCATAATTATTAATTAGTATATAATTTAATTTAATAAATATAATTAATTTTATTTACGGATGGTTATGATTATCAGTATAGTCGTGCCTGTCCTTAAATCTATAAGATAAAAATCAAATAAATGGTACAGATAATCGCAGATAACCCACAATTTTTTTTTGCCCATTTCTAATACTAATAAAAAGTAATTTAAAAAACAATAAAAACATTATCCTTTAAAATACATAATAATAAAGATAATTTTTTTATATTCAATGTTAAATTTCATTCAATTGAATATTAATTCAATTTTATTTAGTGTTATTTTTGTTATTATAAGTTTTAATGATATTATTTTATTACGTAATTTTAAAAAATAATTAAATATTTTATTAATTAAAATAAAATTTTTAAAAAATAATATAAGTTATTTTATCTTATTAATTTGACATAAACCTATATAGAATATGTACTCTAAAAAATAAGAAGTAGGTATTATTCGAACAAAAATACGTATGAATATAATGTGTTTTTAATATAAAAATAAATTTAAAATTAATAAAAAATATTTAAACGGTAAAAATATAAAAATCTATAAATATGAATATGAGTTATTTAATTTTAAAAAATATATCATTAAAAATATAATAATAATATATATATTAATAAAAATATTAAGTTATTATTTGATTTTTCGTAATAATATAAAACATGAAGATTATATATCATAATAGAAGATAATTTAGCTTCTATCATTAATCTTAATTCAACTTTAACATGATTCATTTAATATTTTGATAAATAAAGTTGATTTCGTTTATTTTAAATCAAAATTTTTAATTGCATCAATTATTATTATTTGACCTTAAGATTCATTTTTAATACTTTTTTTGGTAATTTGTAGTTTTATTATTAAATATTTAGTTTATATATTTAAATTTAATTAGTTATAGATGGTTCATTTAGTTAGTTATAGATGTTTTTTGGTTTGTACACGTGTAGTGTAGCTATAGGATCTGTTAAAAATTCTATTATATGCATGTATATGATGATCATCAATAATATCAACATTCATTACAGTGTCTTCTTCTTCCTTGTGTGCTTGCATGCATAGTGCTTGCATTGTATGGTATCAGAGCTTCATTCTTGACCAAAGGCAACTATGGTAAACCTACTTACAGGGACATCTTGTTTTCATCTCCTCCACCCGAGAAATGTTTTGCGCAATAACTCATCTCCATTAAGCAATCAAGGTGTGCAGTTTAATAACACAAATCCTTCTGATCAAGGTCAGAATTATTTAATTGGCTCCTCAATTTTATGATTTAATTACGCAAATCCTCCTATTGGTATGTCAGCTGTGTTAAACTTGACGATGACAATAATTTGATTTGGTGTGAGCAAATGCTCAGCTACATAATTCGTTTGGACTCGAGAGTTATATTGATGGATCTATAATAAAACCTCAAATTTTTTTGCCTAGTGGTGCTTTAAATTCTAGTGTCACTAATTGAACTCTATTAAACTCATGCTCAAAGATTGGATGTATAGCTCAGTTACCATAAGTGCTTCTGGTCTTGAAGATTAATCTTTTTCTTCATCTTCTCTCAAGCTGTCATAATGGACTTGAGATCTCAACTGCAAACTATTTACAAAGATGGATTATCTGTCTCAAATTATGTCTTGCAAGCTAAAACTCTTGTTTATATTGGTAGCTATAAATATTGACTTTCTAGATAAATTTCAGTTTCTACCTCCCTCTTGTTTTTCTTCATTTTTCTCTTCGTTATATAAAAAAGCTTTCTTTCGTTTGGAAATTTTTTTTTTTCCAGAAATAATAGTTCCAATGAGAATCGCATTTTTTTGGACGAACAAAAATGGCATTTTGACTTGTGGAATTGAGGCCATGTGAAGGAGAGAAAGAAGAAATTTAAAAGGTACGTAGAATTCTTTTGCACATAAAGAATTTGGGTAATAATGTTTCAAAAATCTAAAATTGTTTGATAATTTGTCAATTATGTTAATAGGTAAATAGCGGAGTTGGTGAATTTAAATTATCCTTAATTTTATTTTAATATCATTTTGTTAATTTTAAATTATCTTTATTTAGTATTATTTTAATTCTTATTTTTAATCATAATACATGAAATATTTTTATTTAAATTATTGATACATATATATTTAATTTAACATTAATTTTAATAAATTTAGATAGTTTAGAGGTATTGTTATTGTTAAAATTGATCAAAATATATATTAATAATATAAATATAATATTTTAAATGTTTCATTTAAAAATAAAAATAAAAAATACTAAAATAAGAATAGTGACATTTTATAATTAACAACCCTTGCAAATAGCCATCAAAACTTAATTTAACATTGATTAATTTTTATTAAAATATAAAAAACCTTTAAATTTATGATAAATACTTGTTATTGGATGGTATAGTTGTGCTATTAAGGGTTTTTCATGCTACTATTACTTACTTTTACACTCATATATTTGAGAGAAAAATATATTAAATGTCTCTTATATTAAATTGAAACAGACATTTAATCCCTTATAAAAAAGTATTGTTTGATTTTTTTTTCAAGAAATATAAAAAAATAAACTATTTTTATTAATATTTTTAATAAAATATATTATTTTCTTAATATTTTATTTTATTCGTTAATAATGAAAAAAATAATTTTTTACTATAATATTTTATCATAAAAATTGAATAAAGAGTTAAATTTTTATCATAAAACTATTAAAATATTGAATTAATAGTGAAATTTATCATTATTTATTACATTTTACAAATGTAAGGGATTAAATGATACTTTTTGTTTAGTCTATTTGTCTAAAAAATGTGTCAAATAAGAACAAAATTAACTTTTCACTTAATATTTTGTTAAATATAACGGAATAACACATATGATACATACATATTTTTTTTCGATAGATATATATCAGATAAAATAATTTTTAATTAAAAAATTAGTTAAATTTTTAAAAAATATTTTGATCAAATATAAATTAAATTTTCATTATCTAATGTATGACTTTAGATATTAGACAATAATTAACTTTTCATTTAATGTTTCATTAAATATAATGAAATAACACATATGACACATACATGTTTTTATTTTTCGATAGATATATTTCTAATAAAATAATTTTTAATTAAAAAATTAATCATATTTTTTAAAAATATTTTGATCAAATATAAATTAAATTTTCATTATTCAAGATGAATTTAGATAAAATCACACGTCTAAACTATGTAGAAAGGAGAGAGACATGAAGATAAACATGTAAAGAGAGACTAGTGTAGAAAAAGAATTGTGATTTTTTCAATAAAGAGATGGAGAAATATTTTTTAATTAAAATTTAGTTGTATTTTTAAAAAAATTATTCTTTTAAAGATTTAAATTAAATTAATTCTATTTTAAAATTCATGAATTAAATATTTTTTTAACATAATTACTCATTTAATTAAACTCAAATCTTAAACTTTTTATATACTTGACTACACTACATGTTATTGTGTCACAGGACAAGGATAAAAATTATTAATAGTATGCTTATTAATCTATAATACAAATCAATCGAAATTGAAATAATAAGAAATCTAAATACATGAAATGATTATTTTTTAAGTGTCTACTAACACTTTTCAAGAATTTAAATAACCAAAAAATATATTATCTTTAAAATTGAAGTAAATATCTAAAATAAATGAAAATAAAAATTACACTTTACAAACTACCTTTATAAATAAATTATTATTTATATTTAATTTATAATTAATATATTATTTTTATTTTTAAAAAATAATTAATATAATAATATCTTTAATTTTAATTAAATCATCGTTATTATCTATGAAAATTAAATAATAAAAACTTTGTTAAATAAATTTTTGAATATTTAATTAAATATGAATGAATATATAATTTTATTGTCATACCTCAAGTTTAAAAAGTATTCTTAAAATATTATATTTTTTTGAAATTAAGGTTATCTTAAAATTTTTATTAAAAAAAAAACCAAAAAGTTGAAATAATCGTGGAGTTGGAAATCAAATTTGAAGAAATTTTGAAATGATACCTAAATTTGAGAGCAATTCTCCTTACCGCTCTTATATATTTTTTACCAAATAAACATTTAAAAAAAATTATCTACTTTCTTTGATTTTATTTTCTTACACCGTAAAGTAGATATTTAAGAGTAACACTAGTAAAAATCCTATTTGAGCATTTAGATCCTTTTTATCGATTACGGGATACCCACCTTATTGCCACACACTCAGACACCGTGGCAGCAAGGCAAGACTCTCTCTCGTCTCTCCCTTGGTCTAGCTCTTCTTCATGGTTGGACTTTAGGCCACCATAAAAATGGCTACATCTTTCAACTCCGTCGTCAATTTCAATTCAACGGTAATCCTATGTCCTCCGTATCTCTTGTCCAACTTCTTTAAACTGTAATATGCTTAATTTCGTTTGCTTGCGTCTAAAAGCTTGTATTTTACATACGGATGCTCTTGCCGAACTACGCTTTCTCTTTTGCCTTCTTAGACTTTTTGTTTTTTCCTATATGCTATTATTTCCTTATTTGTTCATGAATTTTTTTCTTCAAAGTACTGAATTTCTTTCCAGTTTTTTATGTTAAGAGTAATTTTTTATATTAATTCGATTTTGTAAGTAATATAGTTGTCTTCATCCACTGAGTTAAACTCATAGGATTCAAAGATTTACAATTCTAACTTTAACATAATATCAAAACGTCATTCGATTAGATCAAAATTTTGACATAATTAATTATAATATTATGGCAGATTTTAAAAAGAGTATAGTTTTCTCTATCTATTGGATTAATTTATTGAAATTAGAAGATTGATAGTTGTTATAGACTTGAATATTTTTAAGTCAAGGTAAGAATTTCAAATGAGATAAGGCAATAAGCCATACTTGATAGCTCAGGAGTCATAGCTCCAGGACTCTGTAATGGGTTTTCAGCTTTGCTTTATTTGTTTCACCCTTGTCATTTGGTTATATCTTTGATTAGGAGGTTGCTTTAATGTCTTTTTTGGTATCAACTAAACATCGTTTAATTTGACTAAATTTGTTAAAGTCCCACATAAACAAAGACAATCCTTCATCTCACAACCTGGGTTTTGAGATGGAGTTAGGCCCAAATTTAACAAAATTGATTAAGTTTGCCATGTTTGAAATTTTGGATGGCTGAGTTAATTTGAGCTGGGGCCTCCAGGATGATCTGAGAGGGGTTTTTCAGTGTATCATTAGTAATTTGAGTACTTTTTATTTATGTCATGAATTATGGTACAATCACAATTAATGTGAAACTTTAAAACGGTAACACTTCTTTTTTTTTTTTTCAGCTTATAATCAAACTTGTCATAGATAAACTTTTTCCTGTTATTTTCTCTATATATATTGACTATTATTACTCCGTGACATTTACGAGTGTTTCTTCATTAGAAGTTGTGGGACAAGCATCAGATTGGTTCAAGATCTTTTTCTGGAGTATCAATATTAAAGGTCAGCCAATTCAAATCCTCCTCAGGAGCTTTTGGGTCAAGGAAACTTATAAAGGGTAGAGACTTGGGCTTCTATCGTCTGTCTGCCAACATTGATCGGCTTACTACAAAAACCAGTGAGAAGGATCCTGAAAATTCTAAAATATCATTTCCATTTGATCAAAATTCTACTGAAAATCTTAAAGTCCAGAGTACTGGCCTTGACGAATCAATCCCTCAATCCTCCGAGGCTTGTAATGAATCAACACTCGAATTAAATCCAAAGGAGACATCATCTTCTGCTAAGCCAAAAAGATCATCCTTAACAGCAAGGGAGAGACTAAGAGCAGCCCGAGTTCTGAGTCGTTACAATGAGACAAAACCATCTAGATCAGATATGGGGAAAGTGTTAGATGCTATTAAAGAAAGTGAACGTGGGAAGAAAAAAGGACTACCAGAAGCACCAGGAAACCTCTTTGATGACAGCAACCGAGGACTGTCAAAGCCGGGTTTCAATTTTGAGTTCCCTGGGGGTAATGACTTATTTATCGTCGTTTTCTCATTTGTGTTTATTAGTACAGTGATGTTTGCTACGACATACATTGTCTGGAAAGTCGGTGCCATCCATTTTAATGAATACTAAGGTGAATTGTACAGATTTGAACTAGTCACCTCTTTTATGATGATCAGTGTCATTGATAATCTTTGCTGTACTAGGATGTCTTTTTGTTTATGGAAACAATGATATATACTTAAATCTACAAAGGTTGCTCAAGATTTTGTATTTAACCGTTCAAATTACTCTTTGTCATGCTTGGACAGACTCACTTAAGTGAAATCGTCAGGATAAAAGGTCATTCGGATACTTGATCAAATTTATGTTCTCTAGCAGTTTGCAAATGAGCAAGTAGATTACTTATTACGTATTTCAGATGCTTGTGTTTGGCCTTGTACGTTGATGTTTAAGACTTCCTTCTCCCTCCCCAATTTAAGTCTGAGTTTGAATTGCACCCGAAACATTTGACTATGTACAGAGGGGTTGTGCATAAATGTGTAACAATATTCTATTTCCGTTTATATAATCCACCAACTAAACAAGGAGTTTTTCATTAATTTAAAGATGATAAATAGTTTGCTCGTGGGACTTGAAGTCTGTAGAAATATTATACATTAATTTTATTAAAAAATCAAGGTAGATCTAATAATTTATATTCTATAATTTTTTTTATTTGAGTGTGTAAGCTAATTTATCTTTGTAAAGGTTTATTATTTGAACTTATTTTGAAAATAATTTTTCTTTTCTCTTAGTAAGTTTCATAAAAATTAGAAATTATCATAAAATTTTATTACTTTAATACTATATAAAAATATAAAAATGTAAAAAGTACTAAGTATTAGTATTTGAAACTTCTTTATGATATAAAAGCAATAAAGTATGAAGATCGAATCTCTATAATAATTTCGATCAATTAAAAATTTTAATTTTGATATAATTTCGTAAAAAAACAAAGATAAAGAAGAAAAAAAATTAAGTAATAGAAATTTATAAAAATAAATTAAATCAATTGAAAATGTTAAGAATTATACATGGTTAGATTCAACTATCAGTAACTTTTGAAAGGATGTTACTGATACTCGTACAACTATCTAGTAATTTGGCATGAAGTTAGTTACCTTGCAAATGACAGATTTAATTTTGTCCAATTCTATATCAGTATATATATAGCCACTAATATAAATGTGTATCATTGAGTACTCCTCAGCATCATTATTTGTTAGTGGTAACATTGAAATGACAGAAGATAAAGCCAAAAACCATTTTATCATTTAATAAATTAAAAAAAAAGTGTCACCAATCAGCACCGGGTAGTGAAAAACAGTTGTTATGATGTGAAATGAATAGCATATAGAGCTAGCTAGGAGTGAGACCATTTCACTCTGATGATGGACAATGGAGAATCTTTATCGTTCTAATTGGTCTAAAAGGAGCAAATATTGAGCCTTTTAAACCCAACAGGATCCCAACCGTGCAAATCCTGTATTATACAGTTTTTTGTTATTCATTTTTTTGACTTCCTCTTCAAGAAAATTGCGTTCCATTCCACCTTTTAAACAGATAGCCGGTACACCCTCTTTTGTGCATGTCACCTCACTCATATGGTAATTATTACGAAAATCAGTTAGAATAAATTGTTACTTCACCCATATTACATAGAGAAACAAAAAAAAAATTAGATTAATAGAATGTACGATTATTACAATAATTTTTTTAAAATACAAATAACGGATTATAAAATGAAAGAATTTAATTGTTGGGATTATATTACTCAAATAATAAATAACTCTTTTTTGATAAATTACTCTATTATTAAGTTTCATTCCCGCCCTGCATACTAGTCACTATTCTATTATTAAAATAAACATCATAAACACCGCTAATACATAAAGTTAATTACTTCCCATATTACACAATTATTTAATTTTCGTAATTTAAAAAAAGAAGATAAATATGCTTACGGATAACTCACGCTGTTAACCAGAAGAAACAGAGCGGTAAAGAGAAGAGGAAGGTAGTAAGGTGAGAGTCGTTATATTAAAAATAACGGTTTTTCAGTTCATGCCTAACTATCGTCTTCTCATCAAACGGTTAAAATTTCCTTTTATATAAATTATATAATAATAATAATAATAATCCTCTCTCACAATCTATCAAACCACACACACACTTTAATCTTCTAGTTCTAACACTCTATTTCCTATATTCATCATTCATCATGACGATTGTTATGGCTTCGAACAACGAATCAATTGATGATAGAGTTAAGGGATCGTGGAGCCCACAAGAGGATGCCGCTCTTATCAAGCTGGTGGAACAACACGGTCCTAGAAACTGGTCTTTAATCAG
Source organism: Hippophae gyantsensis (assembly GCA_030763125.1). Taxonomy (NCBI): domain Eukaryota; kingdom Viridiplantae; phylum Streptophyta; class Magnoliopsida; order Rosales; family Elaeagnaceae; genus Hippophae; species Hippophae gyantsensis. The sequence goes on from CM061033.1 coordinate 54,017,088, forward strand.
CACAGGCATTCCTGGTCGCTCCGGCAAGTCTTGCCGACTCCGATGGTGCAACCAGCTCAGCCCGAAGGTGCAGCACAGACCTTTTACACCTGCGGAGGACTCTATCATTATCAGGGCACATGTAATTCACGGAAACAAGTGGGCCACCATTGCCAGACTTTTACACGGTCGTACTGACAATGCCATCAAAAACCATTGGAACTCTACGCTCCATCGTCAACGAATGAAGGACATGTCGTCCACATCGTCCGAGTCCAATTCCACACTGATGAAGCGTCTGGGAAGAAACGAGATTCACGCGTTTTCTTCGGCGTCAGAATCTAAACGGCAAAGATTAGTTACGTCGCCGGAACGTCAGAGCTCCGATGGGAACGTGGGCTTCGGAGGGATCGAGACGTCTCTGACATTGTCGCCACCTGGAGATACAGTCATATCGACGCCGACGGGTGAGAAATTTGTTACCGGTATCAGTTTGAATAAGGAAACTGACGGTCAAGGCACGGTGGAGGTGGAGGTGGAGGTGGAGACGAAATGTAAAGTGGAAACTGAGGAGACGAGTTTGATCTCGATCATGCAGCGGATGATCGCGGAGGAAGTCAGGAATTACATAGATGGCTTACGGGCTCAGGATGGGTTTGGGCTTGGGTTTCATCCTGAAGCCCAAAAGAGTTTGTAGAATTAGTTTTTAATTTTTATCCCGTTTCTTGTCTTGTTGAATAAATTAAAAAAAAAATCTCGCCTTTCCAAATCCCAATTGTGAATTATTATTATATTATTATTTTTTTCTATGGAAAACAAATTCTACCTTGAATTTTCTCTTATATTTATATTTTTTTCCCTTGTGATTCATTATTCGATCAAAGACTCAAAACTGATAAGCTCTAATAATTAAGCAAATTAAGTTTAAACTTGACACTTTCTTTAAAAGCACCAACTTAAGAATATTAACGGTTCATTTATAATGAATTCTATTTTTAAGTTTTATTTTCTGGTATTCAAAATTAATTTTTGTTTCCTATTTCATTTAGAAAAATAAAAAAAAGTCGTTTTTTCAAAAAATTTCTTTTAAAGTTTCAAAGATAATAAAAATTGTGTAAAAATATAACTGAATTATAATTAAATTTTAATATTGAAAGATGAAATTAAAGACTCATTTTGAAAATTTGAGTTTAAAAACTAAAACTTAAAAACAGAATTGGTTACAAAGTCTCTAAACTTAACCATATTATACAAGTACCACTAATGTTTATTGAATTTATATTTGTTAAGCCAGATTTGGTCCATAAAATAAAAACATAAAGAGAATGAAAATGATAACATGAATGAAATTTCATAAAAATAATATAATTATTATTATATTTGTTAAAACAGTATAATTAAAATGAATAATAATAAACATTAAAGAATATAAATGAATAATAATAAACATTAAAGAATATAAATGAATAATAATAATAATAATAATAATAATAATAACAAATATACACAAGGATTTGACAAGCAATAAACGTAATGAAAACAATAATATTGTTACATGGAATCAAAAAAAATAAAAATTTATAAAATTATAAATTAAATTAAATTAAAAAATAATTTTTTATTTTTAAATGAAATATGATATGAAAAAATAATAGAAAATTAACTAAATGTATGAAAAATATAAAATATTCTAATGTACTAGGAGGCTGGGAGGAAGTTAGAATACTTTCTATTACATTCTAAATTAACGAATTAACAATCAAATCAAATAAACCAAACATAAAAATATCTAAAACATTATAGTTATCATTCCTATCATTACCAACTAAACAGCATCTAATTTCTATTTTAGACGCAAATATAGCAAACTCGGAAATTGAAATTGACAAGTTACTATCTCAATAACACAGTATTATAGTCCAGAGTTTCATCGTTCAACAGAATAAACTCCGAGAAAATCAAATATGCCTCTCCCATCGATAATAATTATGCATTAATATAATATAATTAAAAAACCGAAAAAACATCTAAAAGTGAAAGAAGCCAACTTGAAACTTAAAATAACTACTTGGATCTCTGTCTCATCTTTCGACGCTTCCTCTTCAATCTCCTCATGCGCTTCTTCTTCCACTGCAGCACAAGGATTAGTAGTTAAATATTAAGAACGACGGAAACGCACTCGAGTAAATAAGCCGTGAACGTTAAGTAAATAGGGAGAGTTCGAACAAACCTTGGCTCGCATAGTGTCGATATGTCAAAGATCGCTCACAAAATTTTAGCTTCCAGATGAAGTGGCAGGTATGCCAATCCAAGGACCCCAATAATCTAGAAATAGGTTCCAATGGATATTTATAATAAAGTAAGGAAACCCTAACTATGGTGCTCATGGATTGACTTGAATTTAGATCATAGAGAATGGGCCTATTGGCCGTTGCATTACAACGGTGCGTGATCTAGAATGTAGATTTACAAACATAAATTAACATTATTGGGCTACATGTTTGGGCCTGCTTATAAAAATTTCCGTACCATACACGAAGAAGGCGAATAGCAGTACTAATAACCCACCCTCTTTTTTCTCATAGTATAGATTGGATTAGTTTGATGGGTTATTTATTTATTTTATAAGATAATTTTATTTTATTATTTTTGGTAGTAAAATTTTTTAAAATTAACTTTTAAGTCGAAATATAATATCAGTTTAAGAACGGTAAATTTGATAGGTTTAGATTCATTATTTTTTATCAAAATTTGTTTTTACAAAAACATAACTTAGAAATTAAAAAATATATATTATACTATATCTTCTCTTGTGTTACTATCTAAAAATATTTAACTTTGTCAAAAATTAAAATTATTTAAAAAATATTTAAAAGTATGTACTATATTTCAAATAAATATGAATTAAAATAAAACAATAAAAATTATTAAAGCCATTAAAACATAGGAATAAATAAGAAATGAACTTTGAAGTAAAACATGCGAATAAAGATTGTCAAAATAATTTAAATTTGAAAAAATAAAAAATAAATCTCATATATGACTGCTAAGAAAAGTTTGCTTAAATATGTTTATCTACCCAAAAAAAAACTAAATAAATATTTTACATGTACATAATTAAGTTTAAAAATTAGAATTTATAAAAATGATAATTATATTAATTAATATATATATATATATATATTATAAATAATACAATTAAATTATATCTATAATATATATAAATCTACTTCGTTTTTGTAAATTTTATAAAATAAAAACTTTTATAAGATCCAACGATATTTATTTTTTAAATTTTAATAACTAAGTTGAAATATATCGATCTTATAAGAAAATTATAATTTCGATATAGTCTTAAATTTTGTAGAAATTATAGTTTTGAAATAATATATCCAAATCTCACACTTATGATGAGTGTCACACATCGACCAAAAAAATTAGTTAAGTGCTGGTTATAAGTTTATAATAACACTTCTTCTTAAAAAATTCTTTTGTAAGAAGTTTAGGTCATAACTTTCTACAATTTCATCAAATAGAAACTTGATATTCAATTTTGTCATTTCAATGAAGGTGTATCTATGTGATGTTAACATAACAGGGTCGAGAAAAAGGATAACCAAAATTAATTAAATTAATCTAAATTAATGAATAGTAATTAATTTAATCTAATTTTATTAATTTTAAAGATTTATCAGTTTCATTTGATTTTAATTACCAAAAAGTTTTCTCAGTTTTTGAATTTTAAAAGTAAATTAAAATCTTAAATCTGTTTTCTTGCGATTATATTTATATGTATGGAATAAATATAAATAATTAAGTATATATATATATATATATAGATTTTATACTCTAGTTTATTTTATAAGTTTAAAATTATCTAATTTAAGTATTAATTAATAATTATAATATTAATTAACAATTATAATATGATATAGGTAATATAAGTTAATAAATTAAATTTTGTATAATCAAATTTGTTTTCAAACAACAAAAATTTATATTTATATTCTAAAGAGAGAAAAAATTCAAAAATGGATCATTAAATTAGCTTGATTTAAATTGGTTGTACACATTAAATTAGTTTGATTTGCTTTTACACATTAAAAAATAAGTAGGTATCTTAAATTATCTGTCATATTAGTGTATATTCAACCGAAAATTATCTGTTTTTAAGAATAATTAGTACTCTATAATTTTACTTCTTCTTAACTAAGAGATGTTCAAGAAAATGTGTAACATGTTAATGGATAAGAAATAAAAAAACAAGTGCCAAATTAACTTATCATCTTCTGGCCGTCAATTCAAACTCCATTGTTAAACAGAATTATGAGGATACCTATGAATCCATGATATTATTGAAGACTTGGCATATTAAGGATATTCATTACACACTTTAAATGGCTACCACAAATTAATTAAAAGATCCAGAGATTTATGTACTCTCGAAATACATCATTAGTATTTAATATGAGATTGAAAGCATTCAAATCGTTTGAGATTAACATAGCACACTCCCTACAATTTCTCTCTTAATTTTTTTTTTTTTTTTTTGCTCGTTGATTCATGATTGACACTCCAAATTCCAAAGTTTCTGATTGAAAATGTAATATTGTATATTAAAGAAAAAATTCTTAGTGATATATATAACTTTTTAATAAGAATTTTTCTTTAAAAACTAAATTGAAAATTAAATAAATCTTACTTTTATAGTCTATTACCCAAAATCAAACATTAGATAATGAAAAATTAATTTAAATTTGTGAATTTTTTTGAGTAATTTTTAATTAAAAGTTACTTCATTGGATATATATCCTTATATTTTCATTAGATACATAATCTATTTCCTTATATTTAAAGAAAAAATTAGATAAAAATAACTTTTTCATTACCTACACATTTTTCAAAAATAAACGGAAAAATAAATTTTTTTAGACAAATAGACTAAATAACGTGAATATTTAAATAAAGGAATAGACCCTTTTTCTTGTATTAGATAGATGAGTAGCACAAAATCTGTAATTTTTACAAAATGAACATTTTAGTTATTTTTAATTGTAACATTTTTGTCTCATAATTTTTAAAAAGTATATATTTTGATATTATAAAAATCTAAAATTATAAGACTTATATACACTATTTTGAGATTAAAATGTAAATGTACAGTTCATCACGTTATTTATCCAAAAAAATGTGTATTTTTAAAAAAAAATTATAGAATTAAATTAGTACTCCAATTAAAAGATAAAAGTAGCAAGATGTTTCTTTACTTAAATCTACAATGCCACTAATGCCATTCTCCCATATTAATTAATGTAAATATGAATGGAACAATGCCAGGAGTGTCATTCTCCCGTATATTTTTCCTTATATTAAGTCATTAAATTTTTGGTCCTTTTTCCCTAAAACTTTTCTCAAATTATGTATCTTATTGTCATATTTACTATCACTATTGCTTTAATTATGCAAAGATGTAAAATTAAGAAGAAGAAAAATAAAAATGGTTGAAATGATTGATACACAATAGAGATGTAAAGTGTGATGTCTTATCTCATATTATGTCTCATTTAATTTTTAATTATACAATATTATCTTATTTTATTAAAATATCATCTAATCTCATTTAAATTATAACTAGGTTTAACTTAAAATATACCGTACAATTTTTTCTTACTAAACTTACACAATAAATTATAAATTATCATATTTTATAAATATTTTTGTATCTTTATTTATCTTATTTAAAGTTATTAAAGATAAATAAGATATATTAATTAATATCGTTTCATTTTTATTAATAAATTAAGGTAATACCAAATTGGATTTTTTTCTCCTATATATGGCTAGTACATATACAACTATTTAGGGTATAAGTTCACTTAATTTCTAAAGTTACAAAACAACTAACTCTAACTTATTCGATGATGATCACATATTAACTCTATTTAAAATAATTTTGGTTTATTAGGTGATTAGCGCTATATTATTGGAATATACAATACATTTTTTGAGTGAATTAAAAAAAAGCCATAAAACTCATCAAAAGACGATAAATTAAGTCAATTTAGACAGGAAAACTAACATATTATTACATGTTATGATTTTATTGTATTTAAACATCTCAATTCAATTCAATGAATGACACTAATAAAGTTTGTTGTAAGCTTTATAGCCAACTAACAATGTCTTGCTGTAATAAAAAGTCGAGCGATATGATTTTTCTTACAAATTGCTTCTGGAACAAATTAAACATCCACAATCCACAACATTAAATAATTTCTCTCCTTAAGAAATGTTTATATAAGTGCATTATAATAACAAAAGAAATTGATTTATTTTTATGCGGATATGTGTCATGCAAGAGTCATTTCTGACTCTAATTAAGCAATAACAAGTTCTCGATCGATCTTGACTTAATATAGAAAATCAAAGATTATATCATGTAGTATTTTATCTATGGTATCTACTATACTGGTGTGTATTTGAACACCTAATTAAGATCAAAAGACTTGTTCTAATTTGTAATTTCCATCTTAATATCAATAAAATGTCATTAATTTTACTTCGAAAAAACTACTTATGGAGGGATTTTTATATATATAATTTTATTTAATTATAAAATTATGCTTTCGATTTTTTCTCCTCTTAATTTTTCTTAAAAAAGTGAGAAGAATCATAGTCTCATACACAATATTAATAAGAAAGAATCTACAATATCCAAATTAAAACACCATAAAACTAATTAAATTCTTCATTGCCCTAATTAATCTCATAATATCAACTTACCTTGAGGCACTTACTGTCTTCTATCTTTGAAATGAATAACCAATATTCAACCAAGTGTATTGATCTTCTTCTTCATCATCATCTCTAATTATTAAATCTTCCTATAATTAATGGAAATTCCAACTTCGATCGAATCTGATATAAGAAACCAAGACCTCCTTGAGAACTTGCATGCAACCATATATAATATATAAAATCCAACACTGTCTATATATCCTCATGCAGAATCAAAGTAGTTCAGTACATCAATCAAATCCTTTGAAATCGAATAAGAGAGGATCACCATAGTCCCAAATACTAGGTGCACCATCTTCATCATTTAACAAAGGCCACACTGCTGGAGACACTGGTCCAACCAATCCAACCGGATCCGGAACCACCGGTCCAATCATTCCTTGTGAATCAGCCGAACCCACCCGTGTATTTATATCTTCATCAAACAAACTATTCTGATTCTGAATGTTCTGCTGTTGATTTGGATTTTGATATTCAAGATTATTAGGGTTTTCAAAATAAGTTGTGGCGGTGGGTTCACTTACTCCACAAACAACTTCATTTGCATGAAACTGTGGATTATACTGATGGAACTGTTGTAGCATATCATTATTCTGCTGTTGTATTGGGTTAGGGAACTGTACGGCTGATGCATTGATATTATTATTATTATTAGGGCAAACCCCAAAATGAAAAGGCATGAAATTTGAAGAACAACTAGCCGCCATAGCCAAGAAAGGAAGTTGTTGAGCCGTAGAAGCTGAGTATGTGAGGCCAAATCCAGATGGACGAGGAAGTAAAGGACGGAGGGTTTGAGTAGAAGAGGAAGAAGAAGAAGAAGAAGAAGATCCATTAGATGCCAGAGATGAAGAAGAAACGGACGATTGGAGATTAAGCTGAGCTCTAGAGCCATATAAAATGATGGCGGCTCGGTCATAAGCTCGAGCGGCGTCTTCAGCTGTGGAAAAAGTGCCAAGCCATTTACGGGTACGCTTACGGGGCTCTCGGATCTCAGCAACCCATTTGCCCCAACTGCGTTGTCTTACACCACGGTATCTGAACTTGTTATTGTCAGGACCTCCTTTGCCTTTTCCTTTTCTATTTCCATCCTTGGAGGTAACGGTGTGGTTTGGAGACGTGGAGTTGGGAAAAGAGGAAGGGTCTTTGTCGTTTGGACTAGGGTTAGTGTTATTATCTTGAAGAAGGTGAGGAGGTGCGGCTGATGATGCTGAAACGTCGTTCATAGGATAGAAAAAGCTTTAAAAGGTTGAGGAAACGACTGTGGGAAAGAGGGAGACCACACCTCGTTCAGTGTAGAGGATTAGTAGAAAGAGAGCAAGTGTAGAGCTTGGTTTCAATGTCATATCTGTTAATGGTGGACTAGGGCGGTGCTCTCTTATATATGCACTTGCTTTATTCTCAATTTAAGTTAGTTTTTTTTTTAAAAAAAGATAAAGAAAACAGTGGGATTTATTGCTGCCTTGTGAAATAACAAACTGCGTCTCAGTTCGAGGTACTGGTTTTGGAATTTTTAACCATTTTATTTTATTTTAAATTTTTAAAATATATAATTTAATTAAAAAAAATTAAAACTTTATACACAATTTTCTTCGATTTTTAAAATTTTATAAATAAATCTTAAATTTTTTACTTTATTTTAATAACAAAATTAAAATTTATATATAAAATTTTATAAATTTAAAATTTAATTATAGAATTTAAAAGTTTAAAAAAATATTTACTCGGTTTTAAAAATTTAAAAACAAAATTGTAAGTTTTAAAAGTTTATAAATATATATTTTAATTTAGTTAAATTTTGGAAATTAATAATTTATTTTAATATATTTTTTAATTTCAAGTACCGATATTAACACTCTAATCATAGTATTAATTTTGATTATTTATTTAATAATAACACTAAGATGTAAATAATATTCATGATAAAATTAATATTTTATATATTTTTATTGTTATAATAAAAAAAATAATTATGATAATATCATATCTTTAATTTACTTGAATTCTCAATTTAAATTTTGATCAAAACATGCATTGATATCATGATAAAAAAAATTAATATTTTTTTAGTAGTAATGTACCATTTTTGATAGAATGAACATTGTGTTCAAGAATTTATTTTAGCTCCAGTAAAAATTGATTTTAGCTACAATATTTCTGTCTTAAAATAACTTGGAAATCTTAATTTGTAGCTAGCATTAATTAACTGTTTTGGCAAGTTACATGCTTTAGTAAGATTTTTGCGACTTAAAAATATGAAAATTGAAAGTAGTAAGATTTCTGATTGATTTTTCTCTCTACGAATTGTAATGTTAGAAAATTATTTTTGTTTAAGTTATACTAATGCATTACTTCATTTGTCAAGTGGTTGTAAATGTAAGTGGCATACAACAATCCATATAACTTTGCTCAATTATCGTATAATATTTTATCAGAAATATATAATATTTCACTAGTAGTATGAATGGATAAAAGATCCACCATATTAGTTTGTGGATATTTATTTTATGTTTTCTATTCTAAATTGGATTAAAATGAATTAATTTCGAATTAAATTAGAGAATTTTTTTAAAAAAGACATATATTTTATAATAGTTTAAAAAAAGATTAATATTATTTTTAGTTTAAAAAAAATAAATTTAAACATATTCAACAATTTGTCGGTAATTATATTTTTTTCTCTATCTTCCTCTCTTTCTTCGTCACTTTTCTTTTCTCTTCTTGAAAAAACCAAACTATACACATTTTTTTTCTCTTTTCTTCCCTATTTTTTAGTCATATCTTTTTTCTCTTCTTATCTTCTTAAAAAAAACCAAAAATAAAATATCTCTATTTACTAACTTTTAATAAATAATAATTTATTTTTATTATGAATAAAAATAAATTATATTTATATAATAAAAAATATATAATTTTTTATAACAAATAACTTATCAAAATTTTATTATAAAATAATTTAAAATAATAATAATAAATTATAAAATTTTAAATTATTAAAAATTTTACTAAATAGTTACAACCATTTTTATGAAAAATTATTGATATTTTTTTAAAACTAAATTATTTAAGATTAAAAAATTAAAAAATAGATTACATTATAACACATATCTCTAATATTATTATAATTTTTATTTTTATTAAGACAACAAATATTTATTAACAATAATTTTATTTAAATAGTAAAATATAATTAATTAGATATATTTTATATATTTTATTATATTAATAATAAAAATAATTATAATATTATTATATTAGATAATATTTTGACACAAAGTTTGCGTCAAAATGTTCTATATTTGTATTTATATCTCGTAGAAAGTTGGATATAGAGACTTTCAATCTTTTTAATAATTTAATTATTTATATGAATATTATTTTTTATATCATAATTATAATTAATATTATAATTTTTATTAAATATAATTATAACTATATTTAATAATAATAATAATAATGTATTATATTATTTATAAATTATCAAAATTCTTAACATATCATTTTCGTATAAATTTATATTTATTTTATTATAAAATAAATTATTTTTATTTTTTAAAATAAAACTTTAATATATAATATGATAAAAGAGAATTGTGTATTTAAAATTAATTATAAATTTATAAAGTGTTAATATTTTTTTATGTTTATAATAATTATGTTTTGTAAAATAGAGTAGATATATTTTTTTATTTTTTTAAAATAAAATTGATTAATATATATGTTTTCAAATTTAAGGTTAAAATGTGCCCTTTTTAAAACTAAAAACAATCTTAACCCTTTTTTAAACTATTATAAAAAATATGTCTTTTTTAGACAAATTCCCATTAAATTATATCATGATCCATATATAAGATCAACTTATCGAATCAAATCATAACAGATCAAGACATATAAATCTATGCATTAGGTCGGATGGATTCGTATATCTATCCAAATCTAAATTTTTTTAAACAATAATTTTAGATCTAAAAATCACATATTTTTAACATAATTTCTTAATTTTTACAACTATTTATTTGAAAAAATTTATATTACAAATAATCATATTTAAAATTTACCTCATTTACATTTTTATAAATCTAACTTTATTTCTCTTAAAATTTTCATAAATCTATCTATTATTGTTTGAAATTTGTTAAATTAAAATTCAAAACTCATAATATTAATAATTATTATTTCTTCGTATATTTATTATAAATAATGTTATTTTTTAATTTATCATAATTTGTTTAAAATAAGTACGAGAGTTTAAAAAAAAGAAAAAAAATGTTTTCTTATAATATATATTATTCTCTTATTATTTTTTATATTATCAATCTAAAATAAATAATGTAACACTTCAAATAATTTTTTAATTTTATGAAGAAAAAAATAGATTATTTTAGATCAAATCATGGATATTTATTGATCTACGGATCAAGACATGGTCTAATCCATCTAATTCACGAATCAAAACAAATCAAATCAAACTAAATTTTTTAAACAAAATATCGAATCAGATTATCATCAAATCAAATTGAATTGGATCCTATCCATTGTCATGTCTAACTATCATGCTTCAACATGATTATCTTCGTATGTAATTAAAGTTTTTTTTTTAATATATATCTATACTTTGACGGGAGACACACTTTAAGTCCCATTTTTCAGCATCTAATCATTTTTTTAAAGAACATAAGTTCATTATTTAACAAAAAAAAAACACCACTTTTGGTTCGCTTTTTAACAAAATATAAGCATTTTGATACAATTTACAAAGTGTTTTTATTTTAATAAAGATAGACATAAGAGCTTTTAAAAAAATTTACTTCAGTTCATTTTAAAGAAAATGAAATTAATTGATAATTTTTATTGAAAAGATACTTAAGTTTTTTTTTTTCCTAACAAGGGGACTTAAACGAAATTTTTATTAAAAGAGGAATGAGCCTTATTTCTATTTTCATAAAATTTATGCTAAATAGTTTATCTATTGTATTGGGTACAACAATAGCTCAAAAAATAAACCTAAAAATAAACACATAGAAAAATTAAATAGTTTTGATAAATTAGTCTAATATATACTAAATGTCAAAAATAAATCCACTAATATCAATTCTTGATACAAGAATTTTAATCTATGATATATAATACATCATGTATCTTCACAATAATATTACGAATCTAAAGTAATACTCAAACTCAAAGCTCCATTATACTAAAAAAAAACTTACATAGAACAAACCTAAAACAACACTACTACAAAATAGATTATTAAAGTCGGTTAAAAACCAACTTTAAATTAAATTACTTAAAATTTAAAGTTGGTTCAACGCGTGAAACCACTTTACGTTTAAAGTCGGTTCAACACGTGAACCCACTTTACGTTTAAAGTCGGTTTAACGCGTGAACCCACTTTACGTTTAAAGTCACTTCACGCGTTAAATCGACTTTAAATTTTTAATTTTTTTTTTTTACAAAATTTACTCATTTTCTATTGTACTCAAATTAAATCTTTTATTTGATCACTACATAATAGTAGAAAAAAACAAAAATCTGTTTAACAAATAGTTTAAATAATTAAAAAATTAAATATTAGTAGTAGAAAAATTACCATGGTGTTGTCTTATGCTATTCGAGATTATCATATTCTTTTCTTGATGTTATAATTCAAAACCTACATATATAATATAAAAAATTATACACATAAATAATAATACATAATAGTAGAAAAAATATAAATAATAAGTGCATAGGATTAATAGAAATACTTACAAGAATAAATGAAGAAAAAATGGTGTTTTATAAGTGAAAAATTGATATAAATTTTGAGTATTTTGCTAAAAAAAATAGAGGATCTAAAAGATAAGTTAGAGAGGAAGAAAACCCACTAACCGGTACTGGAATTAGTGGTCGTAGGTGGTTGAAAAATGAGAAAGATTGGAGGAGGTTTTGGGTTTTTGAGAGTCATGTAGTGTTTGAAATAGTTTTTGCCTAGGGAAGAAAGAAAAGAAAAGGAAATATCCACGTGTGTAGCGTCGATTCTACGTGTCAACCGATGCTATTCACGTAGTTCGTAACGTCGGTTGATGTGTCGAACCGATACTATGTGTAGCGTCGGTTTTACACCGAATCGATTTTAAATTCATTATAAGTCAATTTTTGGACTTAAATGACACATTTTGTAGTAGTACAAAGAATCTAAAACATCATAATGTTTTGTTTTTTGTTTTTAGCCTTAACCATGGAAGTAACCACTCACGTACTCATAAACTTAAAATGAAGAATCCAAAATCTCCATAATATTTTTTGTTTTTAGCTTTATCCATGCAGCCAACCTTTGACATAACTTATGTGTTTGCAACTCCTTATGGTCATCTAATATCACACATATATAAGAATAGGTCATTAATTTAAGGCAACTCAAAAATCACATTTTATCAACTATTACATATTATGGGAGTTAATATGTTATAAGAGCTAGGTACAATAAATTTTCATTTATCTTCTTTCAAAAGACATCAAAAATCACCATTAATCAACATGAATTTTACTCTTTAACTTTCAAAAACCATTTTTTTTTATTTTCAATATGATTTTTGAGATATCAATCTTAACATTTTGTCACGGTAGTTTTCGTTGTAAGATCACAATGTTTATATTTTTAAAAAAATTACTATTTTATTGAATTATAATTTAATTGTTATGTTACGTCGTAGTCGATTTTGCTCTAAAAACCTAATAAAAATTAAAAATAATAATTGTATTATGCATGAATACGTGAAATTTTCTGCCTTCAGAGTTTAGCGTCATTGAGAGCCAGAATCAAATAAATAGGTTGGTCTTTAATTATGATTATTTGCAGTAATTATTAAATTTGGCCATTTATCAATCAACTAAGTCAATAAGGTAACTCTGCTTATGATATCCAAGATACTGCAAGAAAGTAGTGAATTACAAGAAGGTATAATCCATATTGTTAATCAAACTTATTGAAATTAGCAGGAAAATCCTATTCGTACAGTTCCTCAGATAAATAACTATTCCCGTGTTATTTAGATAGTTAATTAAATAATATATCGTTTTAATTTTATCGGCTGCAATCAAATTAAAGAAAAAACCAAGAAGAAGAAATAAAGTTAATATAGCTTGCGTGAAAAACCATAAGTGCATGGAGAGGTAGGGGAATTTTTTATGTACTCCGAGGGAGACGGGAAGGGAAAAAAATATGGAAACAGTGAGAAGTGGTAGTGTTGGGCAATATATGAGTAAGTTTGTATTTATGATTTTATATCTCTACTAGAGTATTTACTTTTCCGTACTCTAGTATTGAAAAAAAAATTTGAGAGATGGGATGACTGCGGAAACGGGCGGGATGATTACGTTAATAAACACAATTATCCTATGCCGATTTTGATTAGTTTCGAGTAAAATCATTAATTATAAGTTAATAATAATTTTTTTACTGTTAAATTAATACTCTTATTTTTCAATATTTATTTAAAAATATATTTAATTAACTTAAAAATTAAATATAATACTTATTCTATTAAATTAAATAAAATAAAGAATATATATGTAAAGAAAACTCAATCTTATTGTTCAATATATTATGTGTTTAATATTAAAAATTTATATATAAATATATGTTTAATTTTAATTAACCACGATTTTAAAAATATTTAATCGATTATTGTTAATATTTTAAGATATTTGTATACAATGACCACAGTTTTAGTTAGGGGTGGACTTAGTCGAATTAGTGGGTTATTTATTCATATTGAGAATTACGATTATTTTAATAATTTAATTTAAAAAAAATTAAAATCTTAATTGACACGACAAAAAAAAAAGATTTTTGAGACGATCTACAAGATAAGTTTGATAATTTTTAACTTATAATTATACTATGAAAATATAAAAAAAAGAATTGCTAATCAATAACATTACCACGTATTTCATTTTACTCTAAATTGTAAATGACCAAAGATCGACATTCAAAACGTATCCATGTCACACAACATTCCATTGTTGCTATAAGAGAATGGAGCAAGATTTTAGATGTAGATGAAGATCAAAATATCCATAACAAATTTTTATAAAAATGTTAGATATTGATGATGAAAATTTTAAAAGCATTTACAGAAATTAAGAAAACTTTATTAAAATTATGAATTTTTTCGTAAAAATTCATAAAATATTAAAAAAGTCAATTATTTTATTAGTTTTCTTATTTAATACATATATTTATAAAATATTTATGGTGTTTATTTTTATCACTAAGTCAGAAAAACTAATCAAAAAGTTACCTAACGAGTAGTTAAAATATTAAATAATTATTTAGATTATAATTATAAAGTATTAGAAATAGATAAATCTTGATTATATACTGTATAATTTGAGTTACGAAAAATAAAAGCTATATGTGTACTAACAAATTAAATGTGATAATGATATTATATATATATGAAAAAAATACAAAATATTGTTTTCAATTTAAAGAAATAATGGTTTGATCAAAGATATAAAAACTATAAATACATAAATTTAAAGATAAATTATTTAGAAAGAAAAATATAAAATATTTTTTTAATAAGAAACAATATTTGTTGACAATGTTACGATAATATCTATAATATTCATGATATTTTGATATAAAAAAATGATACTTTTTAAATAATGTCATTTTATCTATATTATTGTGGCATTCTCAACATTTGATATTTTTGACCAATAAGATGGATATCACGTAGGGTCTAAAATCTTGATAATTTCAATCCTTGGAGGGAAGCTAATATCTCTTCATGACATAGAATTTACCTGTTAATGATACTGTTTTTCTAGTTAGAAATAGAAAAATGAAACAAAAATAAGATGATAACAAATAAAAGGAAAGTAAAATAAGATGATACGTAACAGATAGTATGCACCCCATTTTCTTCTTTCTTTTTTATTTTGTAAAAGAGCCGGGTCCATTTGCCATTGCTCCCTTGCATGCAATGTTCCTCATGCTCGGGAACCTTTGCACGGCTGAAGATGACGTCGAAGATTGAAATGTATCTTCATGAGTTGAGACGATGTCTTCTTGCACACTTTTTTCTATAATAATTTATAATAGGTTAAAACTTATTTACTCATTCATTTGGATAATATCATTTAATAATAAAAATTATAATATATATATATAAATAAATAATAAATAATATTTTAAAAATCAATATATATTAATAATATAAGTCATTTTAATTTTTTTAAAACCTACGAGTATACAATCGAACCAACTACGTTAGTTGTCATATTTTGTTAGATCTACTTCTTAGACTCTATTAGTTAAGCGTTTTTTTGGAAAGAAACAAAAAAATACCCAAATTATTTATGATTAAAGTGTACATCTTAAAAAAAATGTGTTATTTGTTATTTTTTAAATATACTCTATATCAATCACGTTACTTACTCATTGTTAGACATACATATATTACTATTTTCTTAGTTCTTGATGTTTATGGCATGCTCCACTATATGATTTCCAGTTTTACATTCTTTCACATTTCCTCATTTCATTAACATACATGGTACATATAACCTTAGTTCCAAGGAATAAGTAGCTAGAGATTAATTATGGAGATGATATAAGACTCTAGATCGACTCCATATCAAGTATTTTTTGACTTGCTTATAAATCTAATCACATAACGAAAATGATGAATAAACACAAATTTTTATATATATTTGCATTTAAATTAATCATAGGTTTACACTCCAAAAGTACGCTTTTTTGGTTTCCCATCCTCTTTTTCTTATTTACCAAACAACCATCAAATACATTCTAATTGTTTGAGTGTTGCAAGTAAGTCTTCTATTTCATGATTCTTGTATATTTTCATGATTTTATTAATTTGTTGTTTATTTTCGATTTATTTTATGTATTATCCGAATGTATGTTTTTAGCTAATAAAAAATTAGAAAATATTTTTTCTATATATTTTCAATTTGTGAAGTTCCTCTAACAAATTATTAGTTAAAGTTTTAAGTTAAAGATGTTTTTTCATTATAATATTTCATTTTCACAAATCAAATAAAGAAATATATATTTTATAATTTTACATGTTATATTAATTGTTATATATGCGTATTGTTGTTGTTTACATTTATATACATAATTAATTATTAATGTATGTACATACTTATAGATATTGATTCTATTACTTACGTCATAAAAAAATGGATATCGAACATTTTGTACTTTTCACTCCTCAAACAATATTAGAAGAGTTGATTATATATTATTTATGTTAGAATGCAAGTAGAGTTTATAATTTTGCATTCATAGAATATATATATATATATATATATTATGCATGTTAATTAGTTGCACTTCATTTTTTACCATAAGTTTTTACTACAATAATTAGCATTAAAATCAACATTTAAGGTCGATTTTAAATAAAATTTTATTTATAATGAATTTTAAGTCGATAAGTTTAAAAATCAACTTTTAATGTAGAGTTAATTTTAGTAAAAAAAATCTTTAAATGGTCTTAAAATTTAAAATATATTAAAAAAATGACCTACTATAAGTTTACACGTTGGATTAACGTATAATTTGATTATTTTTGGTTGTTATCTATTCGTGTAAAACATGTCGTGGAAAGCGTGGCACAACCAAATTGGATATATTTGAGGGTTTAAATTTTTTAGTCATTCAACGACATATTGACTCAAAAATTTGAATCGTCTCATGTTGATTTGGTTACTTTTAGTCGATTAAGAACCAACCCAAAAAGCCTTCTTTTATTGTGTTTTAAGTTTATGGATGAAATGGTTTCTTAAATAGACTTATATGTATTATCTTCTATCGCAATTATTGTTCAATTGTTTAAAATGTATTAATATGTAGAGAAAATTGTTATAGAAGTCTTTTAGATTATGTTATTTATGTCGTTTAGTTTAAATTATATTATTTAGTCCATTAATTCTCTAAAAATAATCAATTAAAAATAAATTATATTATTTTAATATTTTTATTAAAATATTATTATTTTTCTATCAAGTGATTAAAAACATAAAACATAAGCTAATTAAATATATTACTTTAATGATTTTTCTATTAAAATATTGTTATATTTTTATCAAGTGATTAAACATGTAAAACACAAATTTTTAATAATGATAAAGTCACAATTAATATAAAAAATTCACAAAATATTAATTTTTTGGTATTTGTTAATTATCACTATTTTATTTTAATTTGTTATTAATTTTAATTTTTTTTAAAAAATAAAAATATGTATTTAAACAACTTTTGGTTTGAATTTTATTATTATTTATTTATTCATATTAAATTTCACTTTATTCTTATTAAAGACACATATTTTAATTATATTTTAATTACTTGATAGAAAAAAATCAATAAAATAATACAATTTATCTTAAATGGACTCTTTTTTTTATAAAGTTAAAAAACTAAATAACATATTTTTTAATTTAAGAAATAAACAACATAAATGATTTAATTTAATGAACTTTTATGATATCTTATCCTAATAGATAATACTTCACTAACTCGATAGTACATTCATCGTTGCTATATTGAGCCCACTCGATACCAATAACTCACCCAATAATAACAATATCGTTATAAGCATAAAGATTATATTCTTGGTTTTAGATTCACAATTATATTCTTAGTTTTAGATTCACAATTCAAACAGTTAGTTTAAATCTAAATTTTCTTAAAGAAAAATTACTTCTTTTAGATTTTTAAAAATCATTCTTAAAAGTTTTTTTGTTAGAGACTTTTTTTAATTGTCTACGTAATAATATTAATCAAAGAATTATTATTAGATACTTTTTGTCCTCTTTGTCATTCTAATAGAAACTATCAACCATATTTTCACTTCATGTCAATTTATTATTTCTCTCTAGTCTTCTTATATCCAACCTCTTTTTGGTTAATTTAAATATATTTTTTTAGACCCTCCTTCAATTAATCTTTGATAAACATAATTCTTTAATATTTTTCTTGTTAACTTATCTTGAGTTCATTTTATCTATGTGCATCTTTTTTAAACAATTTTGAAAAATCAAAATGATATTATCTTTAATTCTACGTATCTAAATCTTAAATTTTGTTGTTTATAAATTAAATTTCAAATTTCAACAAATTACTAGGATTATTCTTTTATTCAAGACTTTTATCATCTCTAGAGATTCAACTTAGAGAAAACTACCTTAAAGGTTATATCAAAATCAACTTTAATGCAATTGTACATAATCATAATATTACTTTTGCATTTGTTATTGGAGATTCTTATGGTAATATTCTTTTGTTGGGTAAAATTCTATAAAGAAAATGCTGATTAAGAATGAGAAGCTTTTGCACTATTATTTTCTCTTCACTTGACTTTGCAATTTAATTTCAAAATTACCTATGTGTAAGGTGACAATGGAAATGTTGTAAAAATTGTTATGCATGGTAATTTGATCTTTTTTTATGAAGTTTAAAATATCATCAATCAAGTATAACTTTTTTTTGCCTTGTTTTAGTATAATTCATACTGCTTGAATTCCCATAAATTTAAATAAAGATGTTCATAACTTATTTTATTAGTCTTTTTATAATCATATTGAGGATTTTATTCATAATTATGTTTTATCCTTATTATTTTTTTCTATTATTTATAATGAATATTAATATATATTTCTTCGTTTACAAGGGAAAAAAAAGTGGGCGTGAATTTATTTTTTCTTCCGAAATACTGTGAATTTGAATCCACGTTATTTTCAACATGTATGAATATCAAGACATATTTACTCTTTACAAGCAAACCAGATATGGTGCACTTGAGAGAGAGAGAGAGAACTTGTTTGCGCATACACTCAAAAAGTGCATGAAATACAAATAAAATTTACCCTTTTTAATAAACGTGGGTAGTTTTTTTAAGCCGCAAAGAATGTAAATAAACATAATGCTAATTAAGGGTGTTTAACGGTCCGGTTCGATTTTGGTCAAAAAAATTTAACTGAATCGAACCGGACTGTTTGAAACGGTTTTAAGTAATAAAAACCGAATCAGATCGTTTAATTTATAAAACAGTTTGATCTGATTTGGTTCGATTTTTTATACATTTAATGAAAAATAATGTAAAATTTTTAATATATTATTAAACCAGTCCGGTCCGATCCGAACGGTTTAAAATTAGTACAAATCTGACCAGATCGTTTGATTTATAAAACCGTTCGATTTAGTCCGATCCAGTCCAGTTTTACGGTTTGGTCTGATATGATCCGGTTTATGGACACCCCTAATGCTAATATCATAAAAATATGTATTTTTTTATATTAATATCTTTTATATTATATTATATGTTAAAATTATTTTAAAATTTAAGAATGATTTATTTTTTTATAATAATAAAATGTGACAAATATAAAAAATATATAAATGTAAAAGTATAAATTTATTTACTTATTATTTCTCTCAACACTAAATTAAGATTAAAATATAAGAAGTTGTGGTTTTATTTTTTCTTTTCAGAAAAAATATCCTTATCTTCTTGAACTCATCAAACTGAGAGATGGAAAGAAAGTGCATTAATTAAATATTGTATTTAACTATTTTTTTCTTCTTCTTTATAATGTAATTTAACTAATTAAGATCAAGCAATTCATTCACATGACATTGCGAAGAGAAAGTGTGAAGGAGAAAATTGCACGAAGGGAGGACGTGTCTGCCTACAAGAGGCACCGCAATGGTAGTGGAATTATTTTCATGAGGAGTTAGCGGTTAGCATGTGGAGTCCAGCACACTTTATCTTGGAACTCACAAAGGCAGCTAGTAAACAGAGAACGCCACCAAAGACAGAGGAAAGAGAAACAGCAAAAAAGAAATAAAGAAACACGGATAATTTCTGATAAGATGACTCTATTAAAATAATAAAAAAATTTAAGTTAATTTTTATTAAAGCATTCATAATTTGTTATTTGCTTTTTCTTTGTTTTTGTAAACTTAAAAAGTATCACTCATATTTGATATTTTTTTGTTTTTAATGTAATTTAAAAAATTATAAAAAATATATTTCTAAAATTTATAACAAGAAAAATAATATAACTTATATGGTTTATATGTATTAGTTTATTAAGATTTTAAGTTTTTAATTTTTTTCTTTCTAAATTAAAGGTATGTTTTCTTTTATTGTTTTTCATATAAAAAATATTTAGTAAAGTAGTAAAGAAGTTTCCTTCTATTGTTAATATTAGAGATGATAAAATACTTATATGTTAGTTATAGTAGGTTCGTACTTAATACAAATAATCAATTTTTTTTTATAATTTTATTTAGATTTATTTAAGATAAATATAATATCTTATCTAAATTAATACATCTAATTAATATCATCCTAAATCACAATTTTGAAGCAAACAAAATTACTTTTAGAGGGATATTATAAGTTTATTAAGGAATAAAAGACTCATCACAAGAAAAAATTCTTTTGAAAGAAAGCATAAAAGTTTTGGACGGTGGCACTGTCACAGACTGACAGATCATTCGTTAACAATTTATACACCTACTTTTGACAAATCGTTCGGAACAACCAAAAAATATATATAAAAATACGTGTGTATCATATTTAATATTTTAATATTAATTAATTATAAAAAATATTATTTTAAATTAATAGTTATTTATATTATAATTATATATTATTTTAATTAATAATCATATATTACGTAAATTATAATTATCGATAACAAATATCACAAAATATAGATAAAACTTATGTGAGGATATTGGGTATTATTAGTAAAAGTTGGGTAAAGGAAATACTTGATTTGAATGGAAGGACGGCATACTACAATCACAACCGCACGTAGATATATCAAGATTTTAGCCCAATTATTTTATTTTGGAGCTAGAAATGTGTTTTCAATTTATGAAAATTTTAACAATTTATTTTTAATTTTTAATAAAAATTTACTAATATCTTATATATATATTAGAAACACTTATATTAATTTAAAAATTTTAAAAATTATTTTTAAATAATAGTAATATTTCTTAAAAGTTACTAAAGTTTATTTTTTCTATTAAATAAATACAATATTAGAAAGTTTGCTTGGAATATAGATTCGTGGCGATACTTCAGTTTATTTTTTCTATTAAATAAATACAATATTAGAAAGTTTGCTTGGAATATAGATTCGTGGCGATACTTCAGCTTATTTTTTCTATTAAATAAATACAATATTACAAAATTGGCTTCGAATATAGAATAATGATTATAACGATAGTAAGTCAAATCAGCTCAAATACAAGTAAATCTTAACATAATAATAATAATAATAATGCTCGTGAACTTTTAGTATTTTTGCTTTCTAATCAAAACTTTCTATTTTGTTTTTTGAAAAATAAGAATTTCATTCATTTATTAAAATTAAAATATATATAATTTAAATAGATAATTATTTATAACATGTATACGTAGTATTAATTGAATGTTATGAATTAAATTTTAATATTTTTAATATCTTTACCATTATTTGATATTTAAAAAAAAAAGAGAATTTATGCTTTTGTAATAATTCGGGCCGATTCATAGTCATTTATAGTTTCAATTACGAAGTAATAAGGTATAGTTTTCAGTTAAAAGAGAGTATATTTTCAATCGAAGGTCAAGTCAAAAGAGTTGACTGATTAAAAACATAAACAGAGAGTAATTTGAAATTTTGGTTTGATTATTTAAGGGGAAAAAAACTGAAGTGCACTATTTATTTTGAAATTTTTAAATTTTTAAAATATATAATTTGATTACTCAAATTTTTAAACTTAACTTATTAATTCTTAAATTTTTAAATCTTATTATTTAATTTTAAATTTATGAAATTTTATTATATATAGATCTTTTATAAAATAGAATAAAATTTATTTATAAAATTTTAAAAAATTTAGTAATTAAATTATTAAATATATAAATTTATTTGTAATATTTTTAAAATATAATAATTAAGTGAATTTATTTAAAATTTAGTAATTAATGGTATGTTTTAGCCGGAAAAAAATATAGTAATTGACTTTCCGCGTTCAGGGTCGTATTAGTTATGTACTTCTGACATTTTTGTCTCTCTTTTTTAACCTTTTTTTTTAAGTTAGATTCAGACTTTGTGGTTAATTATTAAAAAAAAAATTGTGGTTAATTGATAGGAGAGGATGAAAATAAGACTTGTATTATTTTTAAGTGATTTACATACGTCATATATCACTAAAATCTTGTATGATTTTTTTACAAGATTTTCAATTTTTAAAAAGTATAATTGAAATAACATATTTTACTAACTAATAAAAGATTTTTTTATAACTAAATTTAATTAACTAATAAAATGTTATTTTAATTTTATTCTTCAAAATTTAGGAATTTTAAAAAAATTGAATGAAATGTCAATCCATGATTTAGTGATACTTTTATGAAAATTACAAAACTTATATTTTTATTTAAAAATTATAAAACTAAAATATTTATTTAGCTAAAAATATAATATCTCTAGTGACCTTTACTGTTACATAGATGTGCTACATAGAATTATTTTTGTTTTTAAAATTTTTAATTTAAGAATCTAATTCACTTATATTATTTTTAATTTATGATAGTAATACACAACAAAATAGATAAACAAAAGTAATTGTTAGTTATTAGTTTCCCAAAAGTAACACACAAAGATAAAATAAGTAAATTAAGTTTACAATTTAATTGCTTTATTTAAGTTATATTTATTATTTTCTAATGAAAATCAAATGAAAAAGTGGCTATTTATTATTGTTTACTAACCTCGTTACCAATCGAAATGAGTTAGACTTGTATTTGACATAAATATTTTTTATGTTTTATGAATTTATCAATTTTTTTAATTAACAACTTATTTTAAAATTTTCATATTTTTGATATAATTTTTTATCAATTTAGAAAAATTGATAAAAAAAAATTAAAAAAAGTTATATATTATGGCAATATTCTCCCATATATATGAAATAAACATTAATAATTCAAGATGTGTTACGCAGTGGTTTTTACAACAAGAAAGACTAATAATGTTTGAGAGCCGAGTACCCAAATTCAGTAGTCTACACAGCTTGGTATAGGTAACGCTGGAAAGGTTCGAAAAGTTAGCCCACATTTAGTACACTACTTAAGCTTGGGCTAAACAGAAGAAATATGGGCCGAATTCGTATCACTCCGCTCGAAATTGAAACAACGTTGGCGTCATGTTTAATAAAAAAAATTATCTTACTTCATTTTCTCTGATCTAGTGCAAGTAACCAGAAGATAAGCAAAAGCTTAGTTTGTGCTTGATTAATTCAATTTGTATTTAATAATTCATGAACTCAATCAATGTGTTAATTTTGTATTATTTTTTTTAACACCGTTCATACTATTAAATCTTATATGCATTTATCAATTATAGAGTTTTCCAAAGTTGTGAGCATGAAAATAGCTTTAAAACAAGTCAATGGGTTCACCGATCCCTTACCTTTTAAAAGTGTCGCAAATATGTGTGTTTTAATACTATTGAAAAGATTTTGATTCTATCCTCTCAAATAATATCAACCTTTGAGAAATACGAGAATATTGAAAGGAAAAATAAATAAATTATCTTGACGTACCTCTATTTCCTTTTAATCAATTGAAAATTTAACTTTTTTTAAATACAAAAAAAAAAAAAGTCAAGTAATTATACAAGTCATCGAGTGAGAAAATAATCAAGCGGTTCTGATCAGGAGTCAGGTACTCAGGAGTATGGGTTCTTCAGGAAGTACTCGTATTGGTCAACTGCATAAGTGGGAACAGCCACCATCACCTTAACAGCATCCGTCTGATCATGAACAGGCAATAACAAGCAGTACTTATCAACACAAACGGATCCCACGTGAACTGGCCTTCCCAGCCCAAAGTCAACCTTCTCTAGACCCAGCCTTGACCACTGTGAAACGATCAACACCCCTACTAAATCCGGACTCGCCCTCGACTCACTCACCGATTCAATCACCTCTCTCACGTACCCATCATCCACGCTCTCTTTCGCTTTTTTCACTAACCCAGCAGCGTAGTCCAGACCCTTCTCTGTCAAGTCCTTAACGGTTGTTTGGGCGCACCCAAGTACGAAAGCATTGCCATAATAACCACCGGGTAGATTCGGTTGGACTCGGTCACGAACGTTTAAGCTAAAGAGCATCTTTATTATTTGGTTTGAAGGCAGGCTCAATGCTCTAGACCAACTCCTCCATACGTGAGCCGAGAGGACCTCAAACGATGTGAATGATGCTGACACTACAGAACTCGGTTGATTATTACTCCCCAACTTTTTGAGCTCTCGAAGATGTCTTGTTTCAAAAATTATAGATGTCGGGTTGAGTGTATTGGTTAAAAATCGAGATTCGAACCCGCAAAGATCCGGAACTTGGTTGAACACAGGAAGATCAATGGTCGACTTACTTTTCTTTGGGTTTAAATTCAAAAGATGGCGATCCCAAACGGGTTGAGCTTTTAACTCGGCGAGATATTGTTTGCCAGTTGCTAAGTCAGCAAACGAGTTCAAAAACTCGGCGCTTCCAAGCCCATCGATGATACAGTGGTTAAACCCAAAGGCTAAAGCAGCCGCTCCGTCTTTAAGCCACGTAAGCTGGACGATAAGTAGTGGGTCCCCTTTTAGAACGTCCGGCGCGTGTAGCGACAATAGCTCTCTCCATTTAGTGACATAAGCGGGTGCCTTTTCGAAATCTCCGAGAGTTAAGTCCGAGAAGGTTTCCATGAAAAAAGCACCCTGGGCTCGACACACTACCTCAAGGCTCGAACCATCGGGTTTAGACCGGACTTGGCCAGCCAATGGATAATAAGGAACAAGAGCCTCAGCCAATGCGGCTTTAATGCGAGCCGAGACGGTAGTTTGATCTAATTGATGAGGCGGAGGCTTGTAAACCAAGAGGTAGTCGATGCTGAAGCGAAGAAAAAGCTGGGAGTCGAGAGCTGAGAGAGAGAGAACATGAGCTGGGGTTGGTTCTGAAGGGGTGATTAAAGCAAGACCTTTGGCTCGCATTAGGCTGCACATGTTTGATAATATTTGAGATGGTTAGTTAGCTTATGATGTCTGATGAGAATAGAATTGAAGTTATATATTGAAAAATTTGTACGGAGGGTAGAGAAGGGAACAAAGAAATGGTATAAATAATAATAATAATAATAATAATAATAATAATAATAATAATAATAATAATAATGAGTAATATTATGAAGATTGGAAGGTAGTGAAGCATGTGGATGTATTGGGGTGGGGGTATTAACTGTGAAAGATTGTGCAAAGATTCTGCGGGCATCACTTTATAGGAATTTTGAATATCAAAACAAAAAACAATAACAACTTGGTTTTGCTTTCTGTCTGTTAGACGGTGTGATCGTACTGTTACTAATGAGAAATTATTATATATTTAATATTTCAGATTAATTAAATTTATGATTTGTATAGTAATTTTTTTAAAAAATTATAAGTATCTAATATTAATTATAAAAACAAACAACTTGAATTGTAGATAATATATTTAAAAATAATGAATAATTCGTCATTACTTATATTACTCTCATCATCCCTTTTATCACTATTTTTTTCAAACAACACTGCAAATTAATTAATTGAAAGAGAATGGAAAGAAAAAACATTGCGACTCAACGATAGCGATACTTGAGATGATAGAGTAATTAAAAAAAAAATTAAATCAAACTATATCAGTGTGATTGGATTGGTAACATAAAATAAAGTCTTTTTTTTTATTATTATTATCAAAAAGGTAGGTACAGATGGTGGGATTTGACAAGAATAATATAATTGTCTGAAAGAGGCATGAGGATTTTACTGAAAGTGGTGACACTATAAATCTATAACTTAAAAACAGTTTTTTTATTATAAAAAATAAAATAAAAATAATTTTTTTAATTTTTAACTTAAAAAAATTATATAATTTTTTAAAAACTAAATTAATCTAATTAACCTAACTAAAAAAATCTCACATACATTTATTTCTTTTACTGATTGTTAAAAAGTTTTAGAGAAATTACTTAAAATATTACTTAAAAAATAATTAACTGTATTAGTAATATCTTAATATAATTTTTTATTATTATTTATTAGGGGATATTTTAATAGGATAATTAAAAATATATAATTTTAATATAATTTTTATTTATTAGATTTTTTCTTATATAACTAATATATAAACTTGTAACGAAGAATATGTGGAGTACTTTTTTCTCTTCTTGTACCTTAAATATTAACAATTTTTATAAGTTATTTTTTATTTATTAAATATATATTTTAATATTTTTTAGTTATTTTATATAATTTTTAATATTTTTTCTTCTTTGTTATTTTATGTTATCTTTAAACTCACTTACTCATTTTATTTTATTTTGAAGATGAGAAAAAAACCCTATTTATAATCATTTTCTTTATTGTTAGTGCTATTGGTATAAATGCTAATTAGTTGTATATTCAATAATATATGTTGTTATTAAAGGAGAGAGCTATGATAGTTAAAATTATTTGTTTCATTTTTGTAACAAGATTTGAGTGAGATGTTTAATTTTCATCTTTAAAACAAAATAGAAGTGAAAAAGTGAGGTGGAAGATGATATCAAATGACTCCAAAAAATATAGGTTGAAAATGTTATAAAATAAGTTAAAAATAATAGTGTTTTATTGGTGAGTAGAGACTAAAATATCATATATGTCTTTCATTAAAAAGACATGTGGTAGTTACATGTGAAAAATCTCAATAAATAAGAAAAAATTACCAAGTTGTTATATTTTTTAAAACTTAGATATCGTTAAAATAACACATGAAAAATAAGATTATATTTTGTATAAAAAATAAAATAGGGTACTGCATCGAAGGGATTTAAATTATTTAAACTCAACTTAAACAACATCTAATTATACTACGTGTAATATTAAATAATAAATTAATTTTTTTTCTATTAATACAAATATATAAATAAGATAAAAAATGTATTATTTTTATAATTTTAAATTTTAAATTATCTTATAAATTTTATTTTATTGAATTACAAATATTTTTTTCTAATAAATTGAACTACAATTGTAATTATAATTTTTTCAACCAAAAATTTAAATTATTAAAAAAGCTTTAAATATTATTTTTATATATTTATGACATGATATATTTTTTTATCTCATTTGTACCTTACACCATTTTGCAATTTTATTTAATGTGTTAGGTTAAAAACCAATTAATAATTCATCTCACTTTAAATTACGGGAAGTGAATTGAAATCTACATCCAACGCATGATCAATAACACTAAATTTACAACAAAACTACTGGAGGGATGGTGGATTTGTAATTATATTTGACATAAAATAGTTGCAATATTAAACTACATATATGGTATATACTCGTATCTTTTCAGTTTCAACTAAATCTTACTTATTTTAGTTAAACTAAATTAACTTAATAAACTATTGCTTGTCACGTAAATTATGTTTGTTTAATAACAGTGATAGTATGAGACACGCACATTAAATGACGCTACTGTCACACCATATATTATTTTTACGAATACTTGTGCACTTGACATTTTTTAATGATTTATCAATGTTGTTAATAAAATATTAAATAAAGAACTTTTTCATCTGAATTCAAGGAAAAAAGTGTTATGAAAAGAATGCCATCAATATCAGTTTTTTTTTCTTTGTGAATTCACTATTTATTTAGAACCAAGAAGGTTAATGTGAAATTTATACCTTTTTATTAGTAAACATGTCTACTAATTTTAATTTTATATGAATAATATTTAATATAAAATGGTATATTATGTTTTTTTAAATAATAAAAAGATGAGTTATTTTAAATGATATTATTTTTATAGTTATAATTTTTAAATATATTATTTAATTTTATTCTTATTTAAAAATAATCTTGAAAAACATAGAAATAATTCATTTTTACAATAAAAATTTATTATGTATACACTACACTATAATTAGAAAGTGTTATTAAATTTTTGTAAAATTAATATTCTCATTACATTTGAATATATCGTATTAATATTGATTAAATAAAATATTATGGTAAAATTTATAAAGATTATAATTATATTAACTTATTAAGATTTGATTTATCATCTTACTTATATATTATATAAAAATTAATTTAATATGAGACAATTGTTTAAAAAACTTTAGATGGATTTGAAATATGAAAATTGGGTATATAAAACCTAGCTGTGTGGATGAAGATGACGAACAACTTTTAAGGTGGGGGTGGACTTTAAGCAGCTGGTACTACAGGGTTTTATCATTACCTTTTAAAAAAAATAGGACATTCCGTAGAGGGTACCCTTTATATATATATATATATATATATATATATTGATTTGGTCTTTCACAGTAATCACAAATTGGATGACAAAATTATAATGGTTTAAACAATTAAAACCTATGTGATTTTAGCTAGTAGACAATCTTATACAAATACCATGTGAGAAACAGATAAGCATGTCTACCAGTTTGGCATACAAGTTCAATCTAAATATTAAAATTGTATTGGTCACTATATTATTAGACGTACTCAATATCACAATAAGTGATTCTCACGTCCTCATAACTCGACCAATGGTCACACATAACTACAAGATTAATCCAAAGTTAGAAACCAATTTATATAGGATGGAGACAAAGAAAAGTAATATATATATATATATATTTGTAATCATATTAATGATATATTGCATATCATAGCTTATTAACGTGATAATATGGAGTAAAACCTTCTAAGACATTACCAACAATTTATGAAAAAATCTATATAATTTTACTGATAAGTATGTTTTTAATTATATCTAATAAAAAATTAATAATTATATAATTATATTTAATAAAAAATTGATATTTACTTAATTTTATTAAATAAAAAATTGACAATATATTAAGTATTAGATTTTATTGTTGAATTTGCTTTTTTTATTTTTTTACAAATTTGAGGGGTAATGCTGTACTGTGGTTTATTGATTTTGAATAATATGTTTAAATATTTTAATTTTAATTTCACTTATTTTCTTATAAATAAATTTTAATACTAATGTGTAAAATGTGACATGATAATTTTTTTTTGTTAAATTTGTTGATAGAATGTACAAAAATTCTAAAATATGACACAATAATTAAATTAGAAACAAATTTTTGAACAAATGAAAAATTGAGTACAAACTTGATACTCCATAATAAGTAACTTTTCAAAACAAACACCTACCTAACACCGTTTTGCATTATGTTTTTGTTATTGTTTGTTTGGAAATTAATTTTTAATCTGAAATTACAATACTGAAATTGTTTTTACGTATTATATACATAGTGTCACCATATTTGACGTGACGTATGTCAGTTGATAATTATTTTGTTAATAAGATAAAAAAAAGAAATTAAAATAATTTTTTTAAATACAACACAGATCAATAATCTTTTTAAACAAATCAAGGGAGTAAAACTGTAATCAGGAACCTAAAACATAATTTACTACCCAAAACTCGATAACAGTTTATCAGCTTAGACTATTATTAGTTGTTGCTAGCTTCTGCTTGGATTGAAGTATCCTTTGTCGGGTACTTGTAAAGAAGTACGACGAAATGTCTTTGAGATTTGTGGCACGTGTGAATGCGAGATAATGAGAAGGGTTATTTATTATTTTTAAAATATATTTTTAACTAATTAAATTATTATTTCTCACTACTTTTTATTAAATATTAATTTTTTTAAATAATTTATTATTAGATATCTTAGTTTGTCGTGTGAAGTTTAGGACACTTTCTCTAAAAGCATATCCTGATCTATTGCGCACTTTAGGGACAGCACCATCTAATTTCCTTTATTCCATCATTTATCGTTATCCTTCGATAGATACGAACTACTCTGCATCACAGACAATGTAAAACTAGCCCACAGATTTGGTAAATATACAGTGATACGCTAATAGTTTCCTACTAATTTAGCTCGTATTCAATTTTATCTGGCTTTATAAATAAAATACGTGTATGAGTGTATAAATCTCTTAAAAAATATAAATAAATTATGGGATATTTTTTTACAAATTTAAAATTTTAAGAGAATTGATTACGTAACATTTCTTTTGATATCAAAATAATAAGATCATTAGATATGATTCTTATGATAACTTTAATATTAATTAAAAAAAATTAAGTTAGATGGATATTATTAAAAAACAATAAAATAAATTATTAAAAAAAAAATTAATTGGTAAGTTTTGTAAAGATAAAATAGCTTATAATTTAGAAAAATATTAAAAAATATAAATAAATTATTAGATACAAATCTTATAAATTTAAATTTTTGGGAGAATTAATATCTTATATTTTTAAAAATCATGTAAAATTTAAAAAAGGTTCTAACGATTTTAACATATATTCAGTTATTTAATTTCTATCACAATTGAACATGTTTTCTGTTGTTAATGTTTTTCAATAGTATGAATATCATTTATTTTTATATTTATGAAAAAATATTTATTTAAAAAATAATGTTTAAAATATATCAAAATTTGAAATATTTTATAAATATCTATAGGGAAATTAGAAATGAAATGGATTATAAAACTGGATTATACATGAAATAAAATTATGTTTATAAATAGAAAGTAGTGTAGTTTTTATTTTTCACTCCTTCATACAATGTACTTTTCATTTTTAACCTCATACTGATAATTTTTTTTAAAAGTAGTAAAGTGAGTCAAAAATAAAAAATATATCTTGAAAATTGAAAAAGGGTCCATCTAATTCAATAATATCCCAAGTATAGTCATCAAACAAAAGAGTAATTATTTTTACAAGATTAACTAAGCCATTTATATATGTACCAATATTATATCCATCAAAGTCTTAAAGAAATTTAATAATATTTTGGGTAAGTTCTTCCTCATCATTGAGAGATTTGAGGTCGATTTATCAAACCACCGTATCGCAGTTTGTGTATTGTTTATTTCCAGAGGACCAAGACCACCAACATTAATCTTCTATTATTCAATTTCTCTTTTTTTAGTACCTGCCAGGAAATCAGTAGAATCTCGTTATTATTATACTTTTACATATAAACAATGTTAATTACATGCATTATTTGAGGCGGGTTGACTTCTATATTAGTTATTATTTATCTAAATTATTTATATTTAGAATTATATATATGGAGATGATGGTTACGAGATACTTATTCTTAAATTCTTTTTTTTTTCCTTAATTAATTGACGTATGATCTTTTATTTTTTAAAGATTTATTTAAAAAAAATTAATTTCATAATCAAGTGACACATGCATATCAAATAAAGAAGTAAAATAATGTACGAAGAATTACATTCGGTGAGACTGAATTGTATGTTGTATACTAAAATTGATATCATTTTTTATTTATCATTTGACTTTTTCTTAAATTATAATAATTACATAATGATTTATGATAAAAGAAACTAATTAAAATGAAAATTAATATTTTTTTATGGAAATACAACACATAAAATTAACAAAATTAGTTTAGTTTAAACTAGGAGAATAAAATGACAAATCTGTAATTCTCAATTGAATTTTGTTATATTTGAAAATCTGCACTTTAATTTTTGTTGTACTCTTTTTTTACATGATTAAATATTTTTTTTATATTTTTATTAAAAAAGTAAGCTAGGAAAATAGCCCACACATTCAAATGAAAAGGATAAATATAAAGACTAGAAAAGTAGAATTTAGAAATATGATAATTTCTTTTGCTTTGAAAGAAAGAGTAGTTTTAAATTACATTTGACAAATGTAAGTTGAAATTAAACAAATTGCATTTACTCATATCATTTTACACATAAGTAGTAACATAATGTAACCCATGCCATCTTTATAATTAACTAAACTACTTAAATAATGAAATTAATTTCAAGGCTTTGAAGAGGTGATCTTAACCAATTTGAGTAGGAGGATTTGTCTTAAAATTAAGACTATTATTGGCACATGGCATGCAGGAAATACAGGATTCTAAAACTAAACTAAACTAAACCTATATTAATTATATACCTCCTCTTAGTCAATATTATCAAAGTTGTGGAAGTGCATATCTGTCCATGTGATTTGAATGATGTTGTCTAACAAATGCTAAGATCACTGCTAGGCATGTCTTTCATATGTTTGATATTTGATTTTTTATATAACATTTAATTACAATTTATTTAATAACCATCTCATAAATATTTTAATAAAATAATTTATATTTAAAATAATATTTAATTTATTTAATGAGTTTTTCTTCTCTATCAACACAATTTTATTATAAAAACTTATTAAAATAATATATATTTTATATATTTTTATTATAACAGTAATAATTTTTTTTATCTCAATATTATTATAATAAATAAAACAAATTTAGAATGCTACCTAGCTAGCTTAATCAATAGCCTGAAATAAATGCAAAAAGGTAAAAAAGTATAAAGCAAAGTAAATGCATAAATTCAGGAAAACTTTATTTTTTTTTTTGGGAACGACCATCTTATTTCGGGATGATATAAGTAACGATGACAAAGCAAAAAGTCTATGGCAGAGAAAATTATAAATGTACATATTATTATCTAATTTTATTTTATTCTTACTTCAAAATAAATTAATTTTTTATTAACAATACATTTTATTTATAAAAATCAATAAAATAGAGGTATATTGATAAAAATATTGTTCCAATATATATAAATAATGCTATACAAATTTAGAATGCCATATATGTTACTGGAAGTTATCTTGGCATGTTTGTTAGTGGAAGTCACCTTTTTAAGAAGAAAATCTTAAAGTAAAGATAAGTAGCTATGCAAATCAGCTCGATTGGTTGGATTGTATAAAAAATTTCATCCCATTTGATGTTATCGAGTTAAAAAAAATGTTAGATTAAAATTGTCCTATATATATTTAAGTACAACCAAATCCACCCTATTAAATTTGGGTTGAATTTAATTGGATTTGATTAAAAAACCATTTTTGTTATTTTATTATTTTAAAAATGTAAAACTATTTAAGAAATATTTTTATCCATCATTTGAAAAATTCATTATTTTAGTAACACATTAATGTTTTAAAAAAATAACTAGTAATATTTAAAAACATAAATTTTATTGACTTTTTAAAAAAATATAATCAACAAATGTAAATAAATATTGGGCAATTTATTAAAAAATATATCATAAAATATCATATATTATGCATAATTTCAAATTAATGAAGTTTGATGAACAAACTCTAATATAAAATTTTATTTTTAAAAATTATATATTACAGTTAGATTGGATTTCACATGTTACAATTTTTATTACTTGAACTTGATGGACCATATAAGGTCGAATTATGTTCCAAACCAATCCCTAATGTTATAAAATCCAACCAAGTGTAGCTGGATTGGTTTGGTTTCAATATGTTTTGTGAGTTAGTTAGGGTTTTATCCGCCATTAAAAAATGAGATATTAATTAAAGTATCAAAATTTAATTAACTTAAAGAGTAGGGCTTATTTTCACAATCTAGTTATTGTTTACCACCTTAGTTAGAATATTATCTCAACTTGATATTAAAAAAAATTCAACTTTTTTTACTATAAAAAGTCTAATTAGTTAGGATAAGTCTAATAATTTGATAATAATTTTTTTAATTTATTAAATAGTTATATTTATTTGAAAAAAAATTATTGATTCATTTCATAAGTTTTTATCATTCCTAATTTCAAGACATAAATTATAATCATTTACAAACCTTTAAATATTTTCTATTAAAAGAAAATTTTATTTAAAAAAAAACAATTATTTATTGCAAACCAATCATCGCCATTATAACTCCATTATATGAGGTATCATTCAAAAGTGAACACTAATTAATTAAATCATTTATATTACTTAAAAAAAATATTTTAATTCGATGTGTAAAGTCAATTTTTGAAAAAAATCGATTTATAATAAATTTAAAGACGGTGCGTGTAGAACCAATGTTATTCACGTAAGACGTAATGTCGATTAACATGTCTAACCGACGCTACACGTGAACATAACATCGGTTTCAAGTATCAACCGACACTACGTTACGTGGATAACATCGGTTTTAGGTGTCAACCGACGCTATCCACGTAACATAGCGTCGATTGATACATAGAATCGACACTATCCACGTAGCATAGCGTCAAATTGACACATGAAACCGATGTTACGTCCTACGTGGATAGTGTCGGTTGATACGTAGAACCGACGCTACATATGTGGATGAATTATTTTCTCTTTTTTCTTCCCCACACATAAACTATTCCAAACGCTACATAACTCTCAAAAACCCAAAACCTCTTCTACTCTTTCTCATTTTTTGATCACCTACGACCACCAATTTCAGCGCTGGTTAGTGGGTTTTCTTCATCTCTAACTAATCTTTTAGATCCCTTATTTTTTGAGCAAAATACTCAAATTTTTTATACCTATTTCTCACTCACAAAACATCATTTTTTCTTTATTTCTTTCATTTTGTTACTTCCTTTACTCTTGTAAATATTTTTATTAATTTTACGCACTTATTATTCATATTTTTTTGTTATTATGTGTTATTATTTATGTATATAAATTTTTGTATTATATATGTAGGTTTGTATTATAACATCAGGAGAAAAATATGATAATCTTGAATAATATAAAACAACACTATTGTAATTTTTCTGTTATTAATTAATATTTTATTTTTTAATTATTTATATTATTTAAACTATTTATTAAATTAATTTTGATTTTTTTCTACTATAATATTGTGATCGAATACAGATTTTAAAAATCAAACGTCAAATTATACATATTCATATTCGTTTATTTTAGATTTTTGGAGATAATTTGAGCCTTAATCCGTACTAATTTATTTATTTATTAATCAATGGAGATAAGGATTCTTGAAACCACAAACATCTTTTTATTCATCTATGTGAAATTCATGTCAACCTGATTAATTTATGGTAATGATATTCCACTCTTATTCGTTGCGTAGCTAATAATGTATAAATTATATATTTCGTTTGGCAACGAAAATAATAAGATCGATGCTTTTTATTTAATTTTAAATCACATATTTTAATCACATTAAATAATAATTAATTTAAAAATAAATAATTAAAATTTTGTATTATTAATATCGGTTAAAATTAAGATTAAATGAATAATAATTACATAAAAATAATTTAAATTATAACTATATCATTATTCATGACTATAGATCAAAATATCAATATTATGTCCAAGGACCTAACCAAGATTAATGTCAAAAAAGGATACTATGCATAAATTTAATAATAAAAATAATAAAATTTAACACCATTTAAATAATTGTAATAAAATTTATGAATTTTTTAATCGAGTTATTATAAAATAATAAGAAAAAAGGTCATGGTTGCTTGGTTGGTGTTCTAAAAATTTACCAATTTTAATGTTTTTAAATATTACAACACAAATGTTATATATGTCAAATATGTATTTTTATTCAATTAAAATAAAAACTTAAAAAATATATAAATTTAGTTATAAGAAGACTAAATAACATAACTTAATATTTGTGTAAACAGAAAAAATTTAAAGAAATTAAAAAACATAAATTATAATATATATGTAAAAAATTCAATTATGAGAAAGAAACATAAATAAGATCAATATTATATATTATAAATAAAAATAAATATTTATATAATTATATGTTGTGTAACACATAATGGTTAAATTGTATGCGAGATAAAAAATATTATTTTTAAGAAAAGATTAGAAAAACTAAAATAGTAAAAAAAAATTAAAAATAATACTACTTATATCTAGTTCATAATTTTCTTGTATTAAAGAAAAGTCTTACTTATCATTTTATAATGGACGTTCAAGTTGAACTATAGCTATTTAAACTTATTTAATATTGAATTCCGTCCAGTTAAATCTATTAAATATTATTAGGATACTATTTTGTTATTATATATAAATGTTTGATATTATTTGATGTAATTTTTTTAAAATTTATAATAAGATGTTAAACATTTATTATTCTAATAGTATCTAGTTAGTAAAAATTGTATAATAGTAAAACAAAAGTGAAAAATATATGAAAAATATAAATAAATATATAATATAACAAAAGGAAAGAAAAATAATAATATTTAAATGGTAAAGTTGAAGAGATGCTGTTATATATTTTTATAAAATAAAAAAAAACATATATATCAAAAAGTGGAGGGGGTACATGGCACCTCTCATTTGAGTGTGCGTCCTTGGATGATTATGGCCAAGTGTGGAGAAATAAATAAATTAATTTAAAAAATATATATGATAGTTTTATCTATTCATTTAGTCTCTAAATTAACCGCATGAAATAATAAAATTTGGTCTCTAAAATTTAAATTCATATATTATAGTTCTTAATGTTTTCAAACTTTAACACTTTGATATGAAATTAAATTTATGTTAAATTAATTTAATAATATTATATTTATTTAATTATTGAAAATTAAATTATATATTTTAAAATAGATTATATGGATCAAATAAATTAAAATAAAAAATCTTATAATAATTAATTATATTGTTATTAAATCAACTTAACAAAAATTAAAATATTCAAATAAATATATTAAATTTGAATGTATTAGAGATTAAATTATATGAATTTAATATTATGATTAATTTTTTTGCTAATAAAATATCATTAATAAATTATAATATTTTAAATAAATTAAAAAAAATAATCATATTTAATATCATTTAAATATATAATTTAGAATTAACAAATGTTACCTTCAAATTGGTGCGGGAACAACAATGAAAGAAATCAACTTAAAGAAGAGGAGTGAAAGGGCGGATTTAATATTTGTATATAAGAATGGTGTTATATTTTTAGTAAAAAATAATATTAATTATTTATAGAGTAATATTTATTTTAATAAAAATATATTTAAATTATTAAATTTTAGTATTAAAAGATTAAATTTAAAATTTAAATTAAATATAATTTTATTATATATATATAATTTAAGTATAATTTTACGAATATTATATCTAAAAATTTTATTTATTATATTGGAGGTGGGTTAGCTGTATTACTCAATTCAATATATATCATGGCTTCGACTACGTTTTTTTTTTCCTCTACCTATGGGATGAGAATATATGCCTAGCATCATAGAACGTATTTTTTTGGGAATCATAATCCATAATAATACACGCATAGCAGCTGGATAAGGATCGAGTAGCGATGTCATGAAAATATATATTCCCAAAAAAAAAAAAAAGTAAAAGAAAAATGAAAATATAAGATTTTTCAAGAATAATTACCAGAGATCCCATGTCAAAATCCAATCCACCGCCCTATATATGGCCCCTCTTTATATGTGCATTGAAAGATACTTTGACGGAGAAACAAAGATGCTGCTGTACTAGGAGTTACACATTAAATAGGTCAGCTGTTCAAGAGATTGTAAATGCATATGGTTTACAAATAATAGGCTAGCTACTAGGGACCAAAAGATGAAAGCATATATATCTCCTCAATGCATAAATTAAGGTCAAGACACTACAGTTGAGATCTTAAAGATAAGAACAACACAAGAGTTCCAAATCTTGCTTTATTTGATTAGCAATTAAAGATTATAACATTTTTGTTTCGAATATTATAATATATTGAAGATTAAAGATTAAAAAATTTATTATTTCCAAGAAATATTGAGATTTTAACAAAATATTTGTAAAATTTAAAAATCAAAATTACAATATTATAACTTATGGAAGGTTAATTGTTTTTATCAGTATTATGGAAGTTAGTATACAAATGATTATTACATTTAACAAAAGCAAAGTTCTAAATTTTTTGTGTTGTACATAATTTATATCCTATTTATAGTTATCAAAATAAATATTTTTTATCAAATAAAATTTAATATATAAAAGAGATAAATCTTGAAAAATCTAAATAATCAAAGTACATCATCTATGACCCTTAACACAATATTTTTAAACTTTTTAATAATTATTTTCACAAAATTTTAATATCATGTAATTATATATTATGAGAAAATATATATAACTACTTTTCGTATAAATAATTCTATTTTATGAATATATTATAGATATGTTGATAATTTTATCGGTATTTTAATACATGTATGTCATGGACTGTCGACTGCTTCTTCTATACATGTCATTTGAACGAAGCATTGGTTAGAATGAAGAATGAACACATGTTTGATGTTCTTTTTAAACTCTTTTATATATATAATATAAGTATTGGCATATTTTTTAACCATATTCTAATAGTACATATAAATTGCGAATTATGTTATGTGTAAAATAAAAAATAAAAAAGGGTTAGGGTATTAAATCATAAATAAAGAACGAAGTAAAGCTTTCGTTGTTAAAACCAGGTCGGCGGGTACATTATCTCTCTTTCCTTTCTAAATGAGAAAATACATACTTCGTAGGTCTTAGGGTAAATCATAAATACATCTTTTTCACAATCTTTGAAATTGTAAAATGCTTATATTATTTATTGTTACTATTTTTTTTAACTTTCTAAATAAATTATTTGTAATAAAATTAAAAAAAATGTACGAAATCTAAGGGATGATATTATGATAAAACAATAAAAAAATATTTTTGTAATTTTAAAAAATCTCAAGAGGTTCTATATAATTTTCCCTACGTTGTATTTCAACATTCTTGTACAAATTTGGCTACTCAAATTAAAATGCTAGTGGATTCTTACTCTCTCGTTTCTATTTAAAAAAAAATTGAAATTATTTCTTCTAAAAAAATAGGATCTGATTATTAACATATAGACTATATATAAAAAGAAAAAAAATCTCTAACTAAAATGTACCTTGGATTAAATATATACAAGACAAAAGAAAAAAAAACAAATTCTAGTAAAATTTACTTTATACACGAAAAAGAGTTTTTACGATATTTAAAACCCACTGGAATATCGAAGCTTCTGATGAACTTAAGTGATGGATTGATAATTTTTCCAATTTTGCCAAGAGTATAACTGTTAAAATTATATTAAGATTTATATATATTTAAAAAGTTCACAATATGTAGAGTAATAAAAAAAGAAATTAGCTGTTTTTCTTGTCAACTATGTGAACAGTTCTAAAAGTTAAAAGGCAGTAGCCAATGTGTTATTTTCAATTTCAGGAAGGATATTTTTTTTCCTTTTTCAATATCTACACTAATTATATACCTCCATTTTTTATTTATTTAGGATAAATATATACAATTTAAATAAAAAATTATTAATTTAAGTACATTAATAATCAAAATTGTTAAACTAAAATTAAAACATTCTTAAACACACAGAACAGCATAAACTTTTATTTTTTGTCCTATTTTAAGTTGATCATTCTTTAAAAAAAAATCTTAATATTATATTGTAATGTTCATGATATTCAATACTACGACCTAAATAAATATTTAAATTGACAATAAAATATAAATTTAAACATACACGTAATATGAATACTTAAATGAAAATAAAATGAGTTAAAATTAAATAAAAAATAACACAAATATATGTTTTTATTTAAAATAACACTAATTATATGAGACTCGAAAACCAAATTTTATGTGTTAAAAGTAAATTATGTAATGTTAAGTAAGAAACTCGTTGGAAATTTAAGAAGGATAATTCATTAATAGGAAGAATATGTATTCAAGTATTTAAAAAACCGGCCGTCAATTCATAATCTCATTTGTTTTCAAGAGATCCGATTATTCTTTTTATGCTCTAAAAATTCTAAGTCACCTAGCTAGCACCTTTAATATTCTTAATTTATTTGCTGATCTTCTTCACATCATTAGTAAAAGAAAAATAGGGAGTTTCACATAGTAGCTTTTCTATAGTTGCAATATTACAAAACGAATCTTTATCACAATGTCATATCCACACTCATATGATCTATTAGCCAAAATAATAAAATAATAAGCATTCTCATATTCAAACCTTAATTGAAAAACATCCCTAAGTACCCTCCCCCCAACACACGCCAAAGCCCCGAGTAACAAACAACTAGTTGTGATTGATAAGTTGTTTGCCTTCTGTTTATTTTTGTTTTTAAATGGGATAAAATTTAAAAATTATATATTTAGTTTGTTTTATATTAAGAAACATGAACAAAAATAAATACATAAATAATTAAAAAGTTAATTCATCGGTAGGGATGGAAAGAGTATTCCACCAATTGATTCCTTGTTTCTCGTTTAAAAGTAGAAACAAACAAAAGAAACCTTAAATTTCAAATATATTCTATTCCTATCAACACAATTTGACATTAAACAAGAAAAAGAATTTACTAAAAGGAAAAAAAATTAAGTCATTTATGGTAGAGAATAGTATTATTTCCTATCAATTATTCATGATAATATAGTTAGATTTTTCATATAATTTAAAAAATGATTATCGAATAGAAACAAAAAAATTGAGTTTAATTCCATAGCATAATCTACTTTCATAAATAAAGTTTTGTTTTTAATATTCTTTAATATCAATGAATCATACACATATGTTTCTTTTTATGTAAAGTAATTATGTATTTTTATATTAAAAATATCATGTATATATTTTTTAATGTAAAAAATTTATATTTTTTTATAAAAGTGTTAAAAATAAAATCATATAAATAATAAAATTATATATAAATATTACTAAAGAAAATCTCTCTTTATCTAATTCTCCATGGCAAGTGACTAATGACGTTTTTGGTAGGCCGTTTAAAATGGCAAAATAGTACAACTTCTATTTTTAAGTTTTTAGAA
The DNA here is from genome assembly GCA_030763125.1 of Hippophae gyantsensis. Taxonomy (NCBI): domain Eukaryota; kingdom Viridiplantae; phylum Streptophyta; class Magnoliopsida; order Rosales; family Elaeagnaceae; genus Hippophae; species Hippophae gyantsensis. Next base: position 54,058,720 of record CM061033.1, read on the forward strand.
ATAACATTTGCACACCAATTTACATTAGACATGATTTGAATCTACATCATTAGAATGTCCACTTTTGGCATATTTCATTGGACGATTGACAACTTTTAGTTTGTTAAATGTTTGATATGGTCGATTAACGTGAAGAAACAATCTTATAATCCTATTACATGCATCCTCTTAAAAATATATAATAAACCCCGGTGGAGGATCACTAGTTTACTATCATATAAATTTTTGCAAGTCTTATAATATAATAATAATAATAATACTTTTGTAAGAAAAAAAATTGGTCATAATTTATTACATAATTCTAATAAGGATAAATTTTATTTACGTATAATTTTTAATCCTTTTCTCACTTAAAAACATTATTTAAATTTGTCTAGTTTCTTAATAAGAATTTGTAGCAAAGTTCCTATTATTTTAATTCACTACATTATATATATATATATATATATATATATATATATATTGTCCTGAAGGCTAGGGAACTTCGTTATGTATCTACGTAAGTAATATCCGAGACCGAGAGGGCCTTCGTTTAAACAGGGTGAGAAAAATTTATGGGTGGATATTATCAATTAACACTTATCTTTTTTTTTATATATAATAATTAATTAGAATTTAATTCAATAAGAATTGAACAATACGAAACAACATACAAACGACGAAATACATGGTACGTATATCTAAAAATAGAATTAAAACTAACAAACTGGTGTAAATTCTTTGATACGACATTGAAAGACAATTGCAAAGATTCACGGAATAAATAAGAAACTCTCATAGAGTTATTTTAACAAACACAGTTAAAAGGACAGAAAATCACACCATAAACGATATCAGCTCCAACAGCTCCAGGCACAATGCAGCGTCCCTCCGAAAAGGACCACAAAACGCATGGTGGCTAAGCAGGCAGGCAGGCAGAGGAGCGACGACCAAATGAAGAAGAAAACTGAAGAAAAGCTGAGGGTGAAAAAACTAAAAATAGAAACAGATCAAGTGGTTGAGAGAAGAGAGCTACCCAGTTGAAAATTAATAAGGATTGAGGCACTTAGGATGAAGAGAAAAAGGATGGAAGCATCGAGGAAAAAGTGGATTTGAAACCATAATAAAGGCGAGAGGGAAATTAATGACTCTCAAAACGACGTGTTTATTATGTTCAATTAACACTTACTTATTAGAGAGGTTCAAGTTTCGAACATTTGTGGGTTCACTTGGTCTTCTATTTATTTATTATTATTTTAAATAAATTAAATATTTGTGATCTTTTATTAACTTTTCTAATCGAATCAATAGTGTCCAAATAAAATAAGTGTAGATAATATCATAGATCATTTCGTTAGGTTAAAAATAATAGTTTAATTTATTTTTTATTTTTAATAATAATTTAATTACTTTATTTTAAAAAATTATAATATAAAAATAAATGATTAATTTTTTTTAACATGTAAGACATATTGGGTACATTTGATTTGAATCTAAAATGTGGACAACAGGGCCAGCCCAAAAATATTGCTAACTTGCTTCCGAACTGTTGGGCTTTACTCGATGAGAGGCGAATGTCATCAAACTTGGTTGGTTCAGTTGATTGATTTGATCCCTCTTAAAGTGAAAGGAACAAAATCGAAAATCATATCACATTCTTAAAGGATTACCACCAAAAAAAAAAAAAAATCACATTCTTAAAGACATGGTGGGTGTTTATCAACTAAATTAAAGAAATCTTATACGTCAAAACAGAAAAAAGGATGGGTCCCCTTTTTGTGGGTTATAAACTTTAGAATAAAGTGAATTTGCATCGTTTTATTACCATAAATAATCATCATATTTTAATCATATTATTATTATATTTATTAATATTTTTTATCATTTTAAATTAATTTTAATAATTTTATAACTTTATTTTTCAATTCTTTATTTTTCAATTTCTATTTTTAAATATCTACCATTTTTTTAAAACAATTAAAAGAAACCAAAATTAATAAAAAATAATTAAAATATTCAAAAATATAATAATAAATTCATACAAATAGACAAATTTTAAAAAATTAATTAATATATCCTATATGTAAAAATAAAGGACAAATATTGGGCTACCATAAACTTTAAAGATTAAAAAAAGTGAACGAAATTTTAATTCAATTATTATTAATTTATTTTTATTATTGAGAAATATTGTACTACCATACCCTAAACTTTAAAGATCAAATCTTAAGAAATTTTAATTTAATTATTATTAATTTATTTTTATTCTAACTTAATAATTTTTATGCTAAAAACATATATATAAAACAAGTTAAAAAAATGTCCAAAACATTTAAATAATTACAATTATATTTACAACGTTATGTATAATAAATATATGTTCAATCGATAATTTTCATTTAATTTTTAACATAATTGTATCACATTCTACGTGTATTTTATATTATGGTAACATATATATAAGACAAATTGAAAAAATGTTTAAAATATTTAAGTAATTATAATTATATCTATATCGTTACGTGTAATAAATATATGTCTAATCGATAATTTTCATTTAATTTTTAATATAATTGTATCACATTTTACGTCTATTTTATTGAAGATATTATGATAAAATCTTGAGTAAATTAACTACGTTTTATACCTATAATGCATATGATAAGTTGCAAAAATACTCAAAACATTTAGGTAATTATAATTATGTTCACAATAAAATACATGTGAAATACATATTATACAATTCGATTAAAAAATTAAATAATAATTATTGATTGTATATGTTTTTATCATTATACATAATGTTATCAACATAGTTATAATTATTTAAATATTTTGAATATTTTTTTAATCCATTTCATATATTGTAAACATAAAATACGATTTAATGTTTGTATAAATAATATACTTTAACTCAAACACCTTATACTATAATTTTGTTTGTAACAGTTGTTAACCCTTACCTTTTATTGAAAATACATTTAAGCATCCAACGTTGTTAAAGGTTAAATCAAATCCAATTACAAATAGACATCAAATTTTCCAGGAAAAATTATGTTCTCATTTACACGTCTTTTGTAGGATAGTCGTTGTCCTTTATTGGCTAAAAATGCATGAAGAAAAATTGCAATCCAGTTTAGTTACCAACATTTTTGCTTGAATAAATAAAGTTTCTATTTGAAAAAAAAGAAAAAGTAAAAAGAAAAGTAATTAGTTCAGTGACCTACATGTATTAAATTTAGGAAAGAAGGTTCCTACAAATTTTATTATTATATGTAAAAATATACCTTAGTTTTATAATTTTTAGATTAAATACTATTAATCTTATTATTAAAATTATATTTTTTGAATAATTATAATACATTAAATATTATTTTTAATAATTATGAGACTAAATATACTATTTTTTTTATAATAATGAGATTAATAGTAACTATTTTAAGAAAGTAAGAATTATACAACTTATATATATATTTTAAAAAAATTGTATTAATAAGGCCCTTGTAATTTAAATTTAGTATGATTTACTTGTATATTAGCTTTCGATGGAGTGCACATTTTTCTTATATAAGCTCATTTTAATTGTATAATTGTATAATTTTTCTTTTGGTATGAATTTATCAAAAGTGTTGGTTCTAGTAAATTTATAGTTTAGTGAAATATATTTTAATTAAATATGTATAAAATATAAAGTTTGACTTTTAAATAAAGTATGTGTAGTATAGTTATTTCGAAAAGATGTGTTGATTCGATTATTAAGAAATAGAAATTTTAATAAAGTAGTTTTTGCATTCATATATATATATATATATTTATATTATGATACGGGATTGAATTAATTTAAGAAATAAAAAATTATTAATATTTTTAAATAACTTTAATATGTGATATAATATGATATAAATTTATAGAATCGTACGGTTATTCTTTAAGAAAAATATTGTACTCAAATATTATAAAATACACTGGAATTTGGAAAAGTCATGTGATTGCATTTTCCTAGAAGGTTTTGACATTGTAGACTATATAGGTGATTGAACTTTATTTTGTCCGGGAGTTCTGGTAATTTTTTTCTTCCGAATGATTGGTAATTAGGTGTGTAATCCATTCCAATATGTTTTCTCTTAAATATTATCAAACATTAATTTAGCAAGCAGATTATATCGGTAATCAACTATGATTGCTGTATTCTTTATTCTTTAACCTAAGCTCTAAATTATAACTAATAAAGGGAGAAAGGTACCGATGATTTAATAACTTTATATAAAAGAATGTATTAATTTTATAATTTTTAATTAGAATATTTTACTTGTATAATTTTTTTAAAAAAATTATACTTTAATCTTAAAAGAGTGTAGATAAATATTATATTTTTAAACTTTTAAGATTAAAGTATACATTTTTTTCAAATTTATGAGATTAAAGTACTTTAATTTTAAATAACAAAACTAAAATCTTATTTTTTAAAACTACGAGAACTTCAATGTGTGTTAAGTTAAAAGAATGTAACTAATGATGTATTTATGTAAAATCCACCGTATATCTACCCTGATTGTATTACATATAGTATTTTTTGATAGACTAATATATATTATGATCTATAACATAACTATAAAGTAATTTATTTTCATCAACATAATTATACATTGTGAATTTAGGAATAACAATTCATGCATGATGAGCCAATTTAAATTAGTTCGAATTAATCTAATCTAAATTGATTATACTCTAACTCAAATCAATTTAAATCGAGTCAATAAAGTTGAACTTGAATCCAAATCAAACCCAAATACTCAAATTAACACACATCGTTACTTTCATATTTTTTTAATTAATTGAATTTTTTTTAAAAATAAAAAAAATATTTTTAATGATATTAAAATTCATTAGTACAAATATCATTATATGAAACAGTAAAAACAAGAAAAATAATGTTACAATGACTAGTTAATCACAAAAAAAATACATTAACAACATCATACTATATTATCATTCAAACATTAAGATTCAAAATAATTTATACCATATTTTAGATTTCAATAATTTCAAGTCATGATATTATACACAATGTTTTAGATATGTATCATAAAATCACAATATTTTAAATTTGATTTTGGATTAACGAGCTAGTTTGAACCTAATTCGATTTTCCTCTAACAATTTAAACTAACCCGAATTTAATTCAATTCATATTCAATTTATGTTTTTTGATTCGGGTTCGAATTAGTTAATTGAGCTACGACATAAATTACCACTCTTAATCATGATATATATGCTATACACCAAATCATGAAAGATGTCTTGCCTTGGCTAATGTTTCGTTTACACACCGATCAAAATTTACTATACAAAAAGGTAAAAAGATCAAACTATTTAAATAGTAAAATAAAATATTGATCCAATGCCTCCTAAACTTGGTGTCACGTTATATTGTCTTAAAGTTGATGTCCAATGTAGAAAAATATACAAGATAAGCTTGAAAGCTTAGTAAGTGTATGAATTTTATAAATATCTATAATTGTAAACTTGAAAATTATGAATAAAATGCTTAGGATTTATTATGAAATAACACGTTGATGAAAATAATTTGTGTTAAATCTTTAGAATATAAAAATGTATTATCTTATAAGTTATTATGAAATAACATTATAATAAAAATGATTTATATTTGATATTTAAAATATAATAATATGTTATTATAAGTATGCAAATAAAAAATTATAACCATAAAAAATATATTTTGAATTTGTTATGCAAAAGACACTTGAAGATCTGGTTACATATAGAGGATATGTTTAACATTGATGCAAGCTCTCAATTACACGTATAGGGGGAATTATGTGAGGTAACCATTAAGATGAGTCAGTTGGCTTTACTGATATATGTCATGTGCACACTAAATTTGAATTAGTAAACACTATATAGAATTGGATTGATAAATATCATATTGATCTAGTAACATTATATTGAATTAGACTGATAAATATTATACCAATATGATAACATCATGATGAGCTTAGTTGGATCAAATTTATTGGTCATGATGTCTTACCAAATAAAATTGAATATTATGAATATTTAGTAAAGTCAATTATCCTTGAAAACCAAAGGAAAGTACTTTAGTATTTCTAAAATAATAAATTAAAACATCAATTGGTCTACTTCGAGTTGCGAGATCTATTTGCATATAATTTTATAACTATATTGAGATAAAATAATCTCAATCGAACCTTAAATTTATTTATGGCCTTGAAGGAGTCATATGAGATGAAAATCTCATGTACAATTATGTAATAGGAATGATATCACTAATTATGATTATCTAAATAGTTCAAGTACATAAATTTTACATGAACCAATGCATTTATTCTTGCATGAATTGCTTTTTGGTGTTGGTTTTGTTATATAAGGTAGAGAGATATGAATATATCCATTTCATATTAAAACATATTATTTTTCTCTTTTTATTTATTTGTACATTTAGTTTTTTAGATTTATATAGATTTTTTTCAAAAGATCATCCTTATTTTTATTTATGTCTTAGATCAGAACAAATTACTATAATTTGCAATTAAGTCCAAAAGTTCGAGATAAACGGATTTGAGTTGTTAACATTTACCATAGGATAAACCACGGTCTCTTAGGTTTTCGAATGATCCTATCATAAAGACTCACGATAGACAATAACTCTCCTCGAATACAACTTATAATTTTTTATAACTGTGTTAGAAAACTTTAAATAACAAACTGTAAAAATCTTTAAAATTAAACATTTTAAGATTAAAACAATATATATCTTGCTTATTTTCAATAAATAAAAACATTTCAAAACACAAAAATATAGATCAAACCATAACATAAATTTTATCTCTTTATTCCATATAACACACTTTATTAAAATAAATATAATTTTTTTTAGAAAACTCCAAATAACATAACATAAAATCCATAATAAACTAGACATTCACGCTTTTTCACTAGATATGGTTAGAATTATTAATCATTCTGGATGGATGTTTCTCAGTTTTTATTTGAAGTGATTGAAAACATTTTTTTTTTAAATTACAAACCTCACAAGTAACTTATAAGTGTATTCTCAGTACTGATTTATTTGGGTAAAAAAAAAAAATCAAATACAAGAAAGCATAATCTAAAGGAAGAAAAACATACCAAAATCATTTTAATAATAGTTTGAATTGCAAGATTGAATTTAACGAAGAACTCTACTTTCAAATTTTAAAAGTCTCTCCTTAGCAAAAGTGAAGAAAGAAAAACTAAACAGCTCAAGCATGTTTTGCACCTCATGACTGGAACAAGTCTTCTAAGTGAGGAGATCTCATTTAAGGACAAGTGTCTTCTAGTAGCTAGACAAGGTGTAGTGTCAAATATAATAATTATATGCTTAATATAATGATAAAAGCTGCATGGCTCATCTAAATGTTTAATTCGTATTTTTTTTATTATAAATGACCGAAATACTCTTGCTCTATAACTTAAAATATTATAAGAGTTATGAACATTTTGATAATCTCATTCAATTATCCAAATAAATAAATATTTTAATAATTTAAAATAAAATAAACAAATTTCAACTTATATTATTTAAATAAATAAAATTAAAAATAAAATTATAATAAAAATTAAATTAATACTTAATAATAATATTTCTATTTCTATGCGAGGTAGTACAATTTACTAATTCCTAATATAATTTAAAAGTAATTGAAAATATATAAAATCTTAAAATGATAGAATTGAAAGTAATAAAAAAAACATTTTTATAATGTGTTTATTATTATTTTGGAAACAAAAATTTTCAAAAAAAGATAAAATAAAAAATTTAAGTTTGTTATTTTTAATAAAAAATACACTTTAGTCTCTTATCTATTTGATAGGATAGAAAAAATTCAATACCTTTACAAAAAGGTCATAAAAATCTATTTTATAAATGTAATAATTTTTTTTTTTTTACTTTTTTTCCCAAATTAAGACAACATAAATTCATTATCTTTAGAAAATGAATTTTTATATATTTTTTTATAAAAATAACAAATTTGTGATATATTCTAAGTATATATCTAAAATAATTTTTGTTAAAGAAAACAAATTTAAATTAAATTTCATCATGTTTAATTGAATTTCACGAAACCATCCTCAAATGTGAGGATGACTAATGTAATTGTGAGATATTTGATTAGGATAATATTTTTGTATGATCCACAAGCAACTTTCTAATATAGTTAACATTTTTAGTAAAGAATTAACATTTTTTTAGAGAGTTATTATCTAGTTCAAATTCCTACCCCATCATACATTAAAAAGAAAAGTTTATAATAAATGTTAAATATAAATTAGATATCTCGTTAACTAATAATGATAATAATAATACATCTCATCTTTCCAAGTTTTTGACTAAAGTTATAGTTTTTTCAGAGACTAAAATCCAAGAACGAAGAACCAAGAAGCTTCTATTCAGAGACTAGACACCCATAATAGGGTAAAAAAATATAAAACCCATGGTAACCTTTGTTAATCACGACAATCAACATTTTTTAAAACTTAATATCCAAGTCAAAATTTTGGAATATAAATTAATAGTGATAAAATTATTTTAGAAAAAACTCAATTTGATAAGGGTCGGATTAGATGGGAGATAGAGATTGTAACTACTTCTGATTTGGTGGCCATCATTATTCGTAGTTGCTAATGGAGATAAAGCGATTGGGAGGTAGAAAGAATACAAGTACATGAGAGGTAGAGATAAAATATCTTATGAGATATCAATTAAAAAATAGATATAAAATAATTCCTTTTTAGATAAAAATGTAATTAATTTGCAAACTTTTACTTATATATAAAAAAATTACAAAATTGCCCTTAAATTAGAGTTAGTTCTAACCTCTCTAAAAAATGAATGGCATCTCTGATATTTTCCAAAGGTAAGAAGATATATTCATGGTTATAAGCGAAATCCTAAGGATATGAATGAAAATTTCCAGCTATATCCATTTAACCAACTTGAAAATTCTAAATTTAATTACGAATTGCACTATTGACCCATTGCCTAGAAATTTACGTTTGATACTCCTTGAAAAGTCATTGCCTAGAAATTTAAGTTTTATACTTCTTGAAACGTCATTTTGTCTAAGTTTTGTATAAATCATATCTATAAACATGTGAGCATCTTATTAGTTTCAAGAATATACTATTAAATCTTTATATAAAAATAGATCATTTAATACATACTTATAAAATAATAAATTAAGAGTTTTTTTTAACTCATACATGAAACTAGTGTATGTAAAATTTCTAGCTATTTTCCTTTGCTAGTATCCTTAAAATGTATATTTATGTGATGATTTGCCTACTGGAGGTGCGTTGTGTTGAGGGTTTCTGATAAGACAAACAATGAAAACAAAACTGTGAGCCCTTAAAACTAACTAGGAGGCACCGTTTGACAAAGCTCGTTCAACTTCTTCAAATATTTCAATATATTGCTGACGGTGAATATAACAATCCTTGCAAGGCCGGACCTTCCTCCACGTGGCAGAAACCCACAAAACCAGCCTTACTTCCTCCTACCATCTTTCCTATTGTCTCTAGTGTCAACTAAACACGAAGAAGCAGTCAAGAGTTCATGCAATTAATAAATGTTCTTCATTTTGGCTTTATTTGATTGGTCAAAAGATTTGTCCTCCTAAATGATGAAGTAAATCTTGACAAAAGGAAGAAACTCCTTAAGAGCCCCATGGATGAAACCTATCCTCCTACTACCATGATGGTTTGCTCTGGCTTTTTGCCAACTGGGTCTCTATTAGAGTCATTAATTCATATATCCAATGTAGTTTTTTCAATGGACAAACTTCCTTCAATTCATGTTAAGAACATCACTTCAATGATAAGAAGGATCAAACTTCTCTCTTCATTGTTTGAAGAGATTCAAGAGAGAAATAGTCCACTTCCTCCATCTTCAATTCTCTGTCTCACTGAACTTTTTTCAGTCATTCGAAGTGTTAAGCGTCTTATTCAAGATTGTATAGATGGAAGCTCTTTATGGGGACTTATGCAAACAGAGGTTATTTCAAATCAATTTTATGCTCTAGTCAAAGAGTTTGGGAGGGCTCTTGACATTTTGCCTATGAGTTTGCTTAATATCACAGCAGATATAAAAGAACAAGTAGAGCTTCTTCACAAACAAACAAAAAGGGCAGAGTTGTTTATTGATCTAAAGGAGCTTCAAAACAGAGAAGAGCTTTTGCAATTAATGGCTAGAAACAATGAAAATAATGGTAAGAAAAAAGCTACTGTTATGGATTTTGGAAAGTTAAAAGAGATTTTTAGCAGCATTGGTCTCAGAAGTTCATTGGATTATGAACAAGAAATGTTGAAGCTTGAAACGGAAGCTAAGAAACAAGCAGGAACTGGTGGAGTTATTGTGGTATCTAATATTAATAATCTTATATCACTTGTTTCATATTGCAAATCCATCATTTTTAGTAATATTGACTGTCAGAAAATTAAAGAAGAATTTAGACAAATGTCTTCATCTTCTAGTTGGAGTTATGATCACTCTTCTTCTTCTTCTCAATCTTTAATTCCAAACATCCCAGATGAATTTCGTTGCCCTATTTTATTAGATTTGATGAGAGACCCTGTAATTGTAGCATCTGGGCACACCTATGATAGAAATTCAATTGCACAGTGGATTAACTCAGGACACAATACATGTCCAAAAAGTGGACAAAAGCTAATACACATGGCACTTATACCAAACTATGCACTAAAGAGTCTTATGCAACAGTGGTGTCAGGACAACAATGTTCCAATATTAGACTCCAATTCATCAAATTTCTTAGTAGAGAGAAGCAATAGCAAGAGAAAAGAATGTGAGAGCTCTATTGATCATATTTCTGCTACAAAAGTTGCGTCAGATGCTGTTAAAATGACATCCGAATTTTTGGTTGGGAAATTAGCAACTGGCTCACCAGATATCCAAAGGCAAGCAGCTTATGAGCTTCGATTACTCGCGAAAACCGGGATGGATAATCGAAGAATGATTGCAGAAGCTGGAGCTATTCCATTTCTAGTGACATTACTTCGTTCTGTTGATCCAAGAATTCAAGAAAACGCAGTCACTGCGTTACTAAACCTTTCAATTTTTAACAACAACAAGATCTTGATAATGGCTGCTGGAGCACTTGATTATATAATAGATGTGTTAGAGACAGGTAAGACAATGGAAGCTAGAGAAAATGCAGCAGCAGCAATCTTCAGCTTGTCTATGATAGATGATTGCAAAGTAGCTATCGGGGCAAGACCGAGAGCCATACCTGCACTTGTGAGACTTTTGAAAGAAGGCACCCCAGTTGGTAAAAGAGATGCTTCAACTGCGCTTTTAAACCTTGCAGTTTATAGTGCTAATAAGGCAAGTGTTGTTGTTTCTGGGGCTGTTCCTTTGTTAATTGACATGTTGATGGATGATAAGGCTGGGATTACAGATGATGCTTTGGCTGTTCTTGCCTTGCTATTGAGTTGTTCTGAGGGTTTAGAGGAGATAAGGAAGAGTAGAGTTCTTGTACCTGTTCTTATTGATCTTTTGAGATTTGGTTCTCCAAAGGGGAAGGAGAATTCAATAACTCTTCTTTTGGGGCTTTGCAAAGATGGTGGAGAAGAGGTTGCAAGACGCCTACTGTTAAACCCACAAAGTATTCCTTCTCTTCAAAGCTTTGCTGCTGATGGCTCCTTGAAAGCTCGCAGAAAAGCTGATGCACTGCTGAGATTACTAAATAGGTTCTGCTTTCAATCGCATACTCAGATTTGATAATAATGTGAGCACATAATACAAATGGGAAAAGTATATATTTATAGAAAGCTTATTGATGATTTTTTGTTTTTGTTACTGTGGTTGGATTGAATTCTTGATTCGTTGAGCTTACGCCTTTTGACCATTTGGTCAGGAGCAATCCTTACTCTTTTTCAGTAGCATACTATCTCAAGCTTCAATTAGCGCAATCCTCTGAGAAATATACGTACAATCACTTTCCATATCATTAAATATTGCCTTTGATAAATCTATAAATAGCTAGAGATACATTGACCAGTGACAAGTGATTGTCATAACAGGATGGAATTGTACATACTAAAAACAATAGACGTTGGAATAAATGAACACATACTAATTGCTAAAGCTCTTTTCATACATAAGCTACAACCGAGGCTCCAACACATCTCCCCCCTCTGTGCCCAATTCCGGGGAAAAAGCATAATGAATCACAGCTGGTAAATTATTCCGGTAGGATAGTGGTTCAACTTGTGTAAAACGAGAAGATATGAACAAGTAAATGATATTAGAGTGAGCTTCACACCATATGTGAACCAGGATTCACGTCTGGTAAGCCTAGAGATTGGAGAAATGGGGTAGTGTTACAACTCTACCAATTCCAACTCAATGTTTATGCCCTTTCTTTTGTAGTTCCTGGACCAGCTTCCACTGTCCATCATATTCTGTTCAATTGGATGTAACCGGATTTCAATACCTGTATTCCACATGAATAATGGTGTAATTATGATAAATGTATGCAACTGTTTCTTTGGCTTATTTGAGATGAAGTAGGAGAGAATGGAAAGCGGGGTCAATTCTGGAAGTTTTTAGCAGATATGGCAATCAGTCATCATATACGGGTCACAGAAGTCCAACAAAACCTGAATCTTCTGCTGTGATCTTCATTTTGTAGCCATTTGGAACTTCAAATACATGATTTCCCTGTGACAATCAGAAACCAGCCAAAATATTATATTAATGATTAATACTTACTATCAAATAAAAAATATATATATTAATCATAAAACATTAGTTCAACAAAAAACTAATAGATTCAACTTTGCCTTCACTATTTGACAAATTGAATACTATATCCATTAAGTGAGAAATTTAAAAGATTGAAAAATGATTGTCACTGGACCTACTTATGTGCATTTGTCTTGGTATTTCTTTAATATCTAAAGATACCATTCAACCAAACACAACATTCAAGATGTCATTAAAAAAAATTCAAAACATAGATCTAACATTAAGATATAATGTCATGTTTGGTGGATAGGAATGAAATTGATTCCTTACAATTTTTTTTTATTGTGCTATAAATTGGGAAGGGAATCAATTCCCAAAAAAGAAGGAATAAGAATTTCATCCTCCCCTTAGTAATCATGATTCCATTCTCATGCTAATGTTTGATTTCAATTTTATCCTAACCCACAAATATAATCCTAAATTCATACCCCCAACCATATTTAAAAAATGATAATTTTAATAATATATTTTATTTTTAAGTAATACTTATTTTAAAAAATAATAATTTCAATAATATATTTTATCTGATAAAAAAAATAACAATTAAATGACATTATTTAAACTTTATTAAATATAAAAATATTAAAATAATATACAATGTTTTTTATTCCATTCCAATTATAAATCAAACACTATAATACTAATTCTTTTTTTAATTCCAATGATCAAATCAAACAATGTAATAATAATACTGTTTTCTTTCCATTCTCATTCCTTTTCCATTATGTGAACCAAATGTTACCTAATTGAAAAGAAGAAGAAGAAGAAAAAAGAGGGGGATCTAGCCTGCAAAGTAACATCAGTTGCCTGAAATTCAGCATTTCATGCAATATGATTTTACATGCCTCAAATCGTTGCACTTGGTGCTTCCAGTATATGTCGTCTATAGAATGCTAATTGATTCTCTTAGGTGACATTTGGTTCACAAAATGGAAAAAGAATAAAAATGGGAATGAAAAAAAAACACTATTACTATTATATTATTTGGTTTGATCACTGAAATCAAAGAAAGAATTAAGTATTATAATATTTGGTTTACAACTGAATTAGAATAAAAAACACTATATATTACTTTAATACCCTTATATTCAACCAAGTTTAAATAATTTCATTTAATTGTTATTTTTTCATCAAACAAAATAAATTATTGAAATCATTATTTTTTAAAATAATTATTACTTAAAATCTAATATATTATTAAAATTATTATTTTTCTAAATAAGATTTAGGGTTTAGGGTTATATTTGTGGGTTTTTATTATTTTTCTAAATAGATTTTAGGATTTAGGGTTAAAATTATTATTTTTCTAAATATGTTTTAAGGTTTTAGATTGAGGATTTTGGGATTTGGGATTTAGAGTTATATTTGTGAATTATGATAAAATTGGAACCCAAAATTAGTATGGGAATAGAATCATAATTCTTAAGAGGCATGGATTCCTTATTCTTTCTTTTTTAGAAATTAATTTCATTCCATTCGCAATATATAACACAATTAAACATAAAATTGTATGAAATCAATTTCATTTTCATTCTAACCAACTAAACATAACATTATTGAATACATTGACGTTATGTACCCTACATCTCGAACACCTATTCAAATGAACTCAATTAAAACATGATTGTCAATGCTTCCTTGAAGGAAGTTTCAAATGGAAGCAAGCTTGTTACCTATGTCCATAACGTAAGATGGATTGGCCAGCGTCATCAATGCTGGTTGAGCCCAAAGCACTATCAGCTTCTATGATCAAGCTACCATCAACCTATAAAATAAATCAGATCACTCACCAATAACAAATTAATTAATTAACAAGCTAATCATCTTCCCTGGCTATTAACCTGCACATTCTTCCAGAGGAACTCTGCAACCTCTACTTGTAGCTCAGAGCATTGGGATATAGAACCACTAGAGAACTGAAGAGGAAAAAAAATATCATCATCAGCTGTTCAGCTCTTTAAATTACTAAAAGGGAAAAACATAACAAAGAACAAAAACATATATAGTTGACCTTCGCCAACTTTAGATTTCATAAACTCTTTTATTCCAGTTATGAAGTTAAGTAAGCATAATTTGTATATGAAAGTGTAAAAACTTCTATAAGATTTATGTGAGTATTGATGATATATGTAAACAAAACATATAATTATAATTTTAGTTTCTAGGTGTGTCTTAGAAGAATATTTTTAAACCGAAGAAACTATCGAACCTCAATGATCACATCTCATGTATATCTCTGCTCTTGTGCACGTTAGATTGCATATTAAACACATAGAAACAAAATGAAAATAAGCTATTCGATCAATTGAGTAGTAACTAGATTGATCAAGCTATATTACATATTGAATTAATTATTTATATGACTAGATCGATCAAGATTAATGACTAGATCGATCAATTTTTTTAGAATTAATTAACTAATATATTGGATCGATCGATCGGCTCAAACCATGTACTGGATTGAGCACTTGATAAGATTGATTGAATGGGCCAGACTTTGATTTTAAAACCTATTTTTAATACGAATTGGATTGATTTTTTACTATATTGTCTTTATTCTCTAAAACTCATTTAATTGATTTTTTGGACAAGATGTAATTTTATTTTAACCTAAAGTACTTCAAAATATTCTATAAATGTAAACTTGAATACACAATTGAAACCAATCACACAAGAACTTAATTGTACTTATTCTCTCTTATTTTACTAAAACTATTGAAGTATGCCTCTTCATTAAGTTAATTTATCTAACATTTGTGGTTGTGTTTGTTGTTTAACAAGCCTACGATAATTGAGAGATTGTGCTTTTAAACTAATTATTCTAGAGTTATTAGTTATTTTTGATTTATCTGATATATTGTTTAAATTAACTATTTAAGGTTGTTCATTGTTGAATCTACCCTAGGACATACACTTGCACTTGTATTTATGTACTAACTTTTCAAGTGATAGCGTTACGGGTTTGATTAACTCGTATGACTTGAGTTTGTCGGAACATTGGTCCAGATCCAAATATCTTTCTTGTAGAGACTACGATAAAAACAACGGTTTGTAAGTAAATTACTTGGTGGGCGTTACCTTAGTGAGTAGTTTGAGTCCTAATCTTATAATTAGATACTTATTTTTCATAATAGATGATTTGATGGTTCGGTGGTTTTTCTCTTAAATCATTAGCGTGGTTTAGGTTGTTTCCATCTAAAAATCTCGTGTTTCAATCTTTATATTTCTACATTACTATATTTACACGCGATTGCATATCTAACCGTTTTACGAATTTTTAATTTGTTATACTTCCACTAATCTTCTATTCAATTCACCTTCTAGTTAGATAATTTGATCCATAAGTAAGTAAACGAATTTTCAACTTCCAATGAAATTTTGTAAAAAAAGCCCCCAGGTTACCATAAGTTTTACCTTTTGCTTCATCACCTCCCAGAGTGGGCCAAGAGCAGGATGTAGAAATATAAGAAATGTGGTTCAGAATAAAGATATTTTTCATTACTTTCAATCTGCAGAGTATGATTTCCACCCAACAAGTACCCCCCAAAATAAAACCTGTTCGAAAAGTTGAAAACTTGATTGACCTCTTCCAAACCATTTGAGTCTTTCACATAGAGAAGTGATGCGTTTGTGGTTGTTCTTTGCAGCACTTGTCATGATTGCAACAGGAGTAATGCATTGTCTCCCATAGATCTTGAAGTACAAGAACTCTCTTGTCTTGCAATTGAAATGCACAAACATATTATTCATCTGTTTTTATAATCAAGAATTGGTCATAATTTTTTTTGTCAAGCATCGGTATAAATCATATCTTCAGGCTTGACAGAGAGAGAGAGATCTAATACCTGGAGATCTCTTATAAGACCTTCCAATAAAGTCCTCCCACAAAAAGGAAGCATTGCAGCAGGAAGACATTCACCTGTGTCAGGATCAACAAGACCAAGCCGGTCCACGGAGCCTCCCAAAGGATAAACTTCACCAAGGTCTGGCAAACCCTAAGAAAACACCACCTTATATTTGAAGACATTTTATGAAGCATACTTAATATTATTTGAAAGAAAGTCAAGACACTAACCTCAATTCCCCCCATAAGGCAGCTTAGGATGCATATTCTGTATTTTGAGAAAGGTCAAGTCCACTTGGAACATGAATTTCCAAAAAGTGGCAAGTCTATCTCTCAGGTTTAGACTTTGTCGTAAGCTCCATAACTTTGATCTGATATCTGCAGCATGTGCGCTATTAGACTTACCTCCACTCTGTATCAACATGTTCCTGACCAGCAGCAACCAAACACTTGAGCAAGAACAACTCATAAGGTGTCAAATTCAGCGAAGCCAAAACCCTAAAGAAGACTTTTTTTTTGCAATTTTAAAAGAAGTGCTTCACTCTGAAATCTCTGTCAATCACTCTGAGCTTGTTGTTGAGAGTATTAGCATCAGATAGGCTGGAACGAAGAGCTTTAAGACGGGAGAGCTCTTGGTTGAAATCGAAGTCCGGAAGTGGCGGTGCGTATTGTACCGGCGCGGTGGAGACGCGCGTAATATGAGACGGAGAAGAAGAGCACTAGGAAGAGGAAGGGAGAGAAAGAGGGAGTTTAGAGAGGCTGAGATATAATTGAAGAGAGGGAGAGTTGTAGAAGAGAGAAGTGAAGGAGTTGGATGAGAAAGAAAAGATAAAGTGAATGTTGTGATTGAGAATTTGAGTTGTTGAGTGTGCCATTGTTCAAAGAATGGCTTAGAAGAGAAGAGAGGTTATGGAAGGAAGAAGGAGAAGGCATAGAGAGGTAGATTCTGGAAGCATATACCCAAGTAAGAGGAAGACATAGATAGATAGTAGATAGTGGGCGTATGTGTATTTTTTCTTAACCTCATCCTATTTCTGCATTCCAACTGGGACATTTCCGTTTATTTACATGTATTTTTTTCCTTCCCTCTTGTGAATTCATACACATTGCGCCCTTGAACTTTTTTCTCGTGCTTTGTTTTTTTTTTCTTATGATTTTATATTATTAGAATTCGTTTGCAAAATATATATCAATTAAATAATATATAAATTAGCAGTTTTAATCATATTTTTATTTTTATTTTATTTTTCAATTTTACCACACATCTATTTTATAGAGTAAATTCAACTTCAATGATATTTTAAGGAAAATATTGAATAAGATTTTTTATTTTTTAATTCTCTAAGTTTTTCAAACGTATTGAATAAGATATTTCTCGCTGATATGTATCTTAATAAAATTTAATTAATAATTACATGTGTGTTTATTTCAGTAGTGTTCCTACCCTCCTACTGGAAATATATAAAATTTAACTAACCGATGTGAACTCAGGTGGCGTTTGGTTCGTAGAATAGAATCGGAATCGGAATCGGAATCGGAATGGAATGGAATGGAAAGGAAACAATTTTGTTTGGTTTGACCACTGGAATCAAGCTCAGAATCAGGATTATAGTGTTTGGTTTGCCACTGGAATAGAATGAAAAAAGTTGTAAATGACCTTAATACCCCTACATGCTGTAAAGTTCAAATAATGTCATTTAATTACTATTTTTTCGTCACACAAAATACATTATTGAAATCATTATTTTTTTAAATAAGTATTACTTAATTAAAAGGAAATATATTATTAAAATTATTATTTTTCTAAATAGGGTTTAGGGTTTTGAGGTTTGGGATGTGTGATTTAGGGTTTAGGGATTTAGGATTTGGGGTTATATTTGTTGGTTAAGGTTTAGGGTTAAAATTATTATTTTTCTAAAAATAGTTTAGGGTTTTAGAATTTTGGATTTAGGGTTTAGGGTTTTAGGGTTTTAAGGTTTAAGGTTTAGGGTTTTGGGATTTATGTTTTAGGGTTTTGGGTTTTGGGATTTATGTTTTAAGGTTTAGGGTTTAGGGTTTAGAGATTTGGGGATTTGGGGTTTAGGGTTTTAGGATTTAAGGTTTAGTGTTTAGGGATTTGGGGTTTAGGGTTTTAGGATTTGGAATTTGGGGTTTAGGGTTTAGGGATTTATGTTTTAGGGTTTGGGTTTTGGGATTTATGTTTTAAGGTTTTGGGTTTTAGGGTTTAGGGTTTAGGGATTTAGGGTTTATGGTTTAGGGATTTGGGGATTTGGGGTTTAGGATTTAGGGGTTTAGGATTTGGAATTTGGGATTTAGGGTTTAGGGTTTAGGGATTTGAGATTTATGTTTTAGGGTTTTGGGATTTATGTTTTAAGGTTTAGGGTTTTAAGGTTTAGGGTTTAGGGATTTGAGGTTTAGGGTTTAAGGTTTTAGGATTTTAGGATTTGGATTTAGGGTTTAGGGTTTAGGGTTTTGAAATTTTGGGTTTAGGGTTTAGGGTTTTGAAATTTTGGGTTTGAGAATTTGAGATTTGAATTTAAGGTTATATTTTAGGTGAGGGTAAAATTGAAAAAAAAAAAAGTTTAGATGAGAATGGAATAATGATTACCAAAGGTGAGAGAATAAATTGTGATTCCTTCTCTTTTAGTAATCGGATTCCATTCCGCCCTCCATTCCATCCAACCAAACACACAAAATGGAAGGAATCAATTCTGATTCTATTTCATTCCCTCCAACCAAACGTGGGGTCAGTTCAATTGGAAATAACACTAACATCTAAATAAATGTGAGTTCAAGTATTTGAATTTTCCCGTATCTTAATAAAATATAATGTATCATTTTTTTATTATTTAATTTATATTATAAATTATTATTTATCATATTTTTTATTATTAATTGTCTCATTTAGATTTATTAAAAAAAATTAGATATATCAATTAGTATTCTTTAATTACCATCTCATTTAATTAAAAATTATGAGTTTTAAAAATAAATAAATTATTTCATAAATTTTATTAATATCTAATCTTAACTTTTATTTTTAATTGAAATTCGTTTTAAAAAAAAATAAACTGCACCTATATTGTACTAAGGTACAACGACTCAGAACATGGACCGGCCTATGAGTAATTTATTCACGACATTTCTTGTACAGAAAAGAGGAAGCTAATTCTCAATATATTTTTTTTCTCAAATGGGAAGAAGCTAATTCTCATTTGAATGCTACTAAATTAGCTACCTATTACAATAGAATATTATTATTATAATTATATCATATAATAGAATTCTAATTAGAATTTTATTAGATATATTTATATAAACCATAGTTACCATACTATATTATTTACTAATAATATTATAAGTATTATTTAAATTTAAAATATATAGATTTTTTCATTATAATATATTTTGAAAACGATTTTTTACAGTTGTTCAGTTACAATACACGGTATCTTTTGATCTTCAAAACCATGCATGGGTAGATGGGTTTTATCTTCATAAGACCTTAATTAAGGGAACCATGGGTAGATGGGTTTTATCTTCATAGGACCTTAATTAAGGGAACAATGGGTAGATGAGTTTAATCTTCATATGACCTTAATTAAGGGAGGTATAATAAGATTTGAATTGATAGAGGAGAAGTATTAAATTATGGAAAATATTTTTAGCATTTTGAAATGAGATTGAACGGGAAAAAATCCTTGGGAGTAATGCTTGCTCATCTAAATGCGTATTCACATTGTGTGTGGTTAAATTTTTTTGAATAATGAATAACATTTTTCATTTTTAAAATTATCTTAACATATATCACGATCTAATACGAGTGAGTGTAAATTTATATAATCTTAATATTATTTAAATATTTAGTATATCAAATACACAGTTTTTTTTTTCCTTCGTGTGTATTGGCTTTTGGCCACCAAAGAGTAGAGATCTGGTGGCATGAACTGTCGAAGAAAGATATCGGAATGAGATTTTTCTTTATCAAAATTCTCAGACATTACAAGTTATTATGTTTGTCTCATGAGTTCTCTGAGCAATTTCACTGCAAACTAAACTGTGGGAATAATCATGTGCTTATTTGAATTTTGGTTATAAAAATGTACGAAGACTAAAAGTAGGCTAACTTTGTGAAAAATTGAGCTAATTTAAAACTTAAAAGCTCTCTTCTCAATTTTTGTATAGCCCATGTAATTTATTTATTATCTTTGTATTACATAATGTTTAAAATTATCTATACTTCACTTATTTAAATTCGATTCAAATTCGACTTTAAATTAGATAAAATATATAAATGTTTGATGATTTTGAACTGATTAATTTTTACTTCTTAATATAATAAAAATTGTAACATGTATGCGATACTACGAGGATATCGGGTATTAGAGCCTTACATAAACATGCACTTTTACAAAGTAAATAGTTTCGAAAGTTAATTAGTGAGTTTAGAGTAAGTTCACTCTATGTAATCAAGATTCCCTTCTAGCTATTACGTGCATATAAGCAGTGCAAATATGTTGAATGTGGATAGACTTGAAAAAGAGAGTTATCAACTAGATAAGAACAAAAAATCTAGTGTGTGTTTGAGAAATGCATGAGTTGTAAACACTATATATTGAAGATTCTAGTGAAATTGTTGGCAAATCCTTCACGTACATTAGGTTCACAATTTATGTAACGAATTACATTAAATATTATATGTTATCTTTTTTATGCTTTTAGTTTTCATTGTTGTAAATTGTTTTGATCATCGAATGCCAAATATTGTGTGAGTTTGCCTATGTAATCTTCATCGAGTGTTATTGTTTTAACAATTATAATATTGTTCAGGCTTAAGAGTGTCAAATTAATGGATGAACATGATTATAATCAGATAATTTGAACATTTTGATCTAAAAAAAGAAAAGAAAAGAAGAATTGATCACTATTTTCTTACGTTAAAAGCTTATACTATTCCATATTCTTGAAAACAAAAATTAGAGCAAAAAATGAAGAAAAAACAAAAAATAGATTATTTCTCAAAATTAAAAGCAAATTTTAGCATAATGCAACAATATGGAAATATTTGAATGAAAAAATTGATAATTAATATGATGTCAAATTTGAAGTGCTTTGTAATGCATGTAACAATATTTCCTCCATATGGGTAAATTTGAGCTTCGTCCTTGTACAAATATAGTATTTGTCCATTACAAGAACTTGAGTGACTTAGATTCCACTCAAGTAAGCGTGTATAAGAAAATAATTAGGTATTATTTATAAAGAAATCAAACACTTTAATTTTATAAAAACAAATATTTATGTAAAACTTATTAAGAAAATAATACGAGTAAAACTTATGCAAAATAATGTATCATAAAAAATTGTTGAAACAAAGATTTATGTAAAACTTATGCCAAATAATGTTATTTTGACTATAGATATAGGTCGAAATATTTTGAGAGAACAAACAGATATTTTGTCAAATGAAAACGAAATGAGAAAGTAGAACACGTGTTAATTAACCACACATTCTACTGTACTAATAACATTCTACAAACTCTAAATATACAAGACGGATAAATAATGATGATGCAACTACAAGAAAAATTAAATAATTCGTTATTCTCACATCAAAGATTTTATATCATAAAAATTAATCACTTGATAACAAAATTAAAATTTATATGAATAATTATATTAAGGTTTTTTTCTAAAATAATTATACTATTCATATACTTATGACTGAGACTTGAACATCATACATTTTAACTTCTTTAAAAATATACCAGTAAAGCATACTCGAAACTTCTCTTCGTGGATGCAGCTCTAATTAAGTAATTTTATCCAATACAAACAAAAATTTCATACTAGTTAGAAAGTGATGTAATATTTTAAGGGGATTATTATTTAGAGATTAAAAACCATTGATATTATAACAGTTAAAATTTTAAGTAACAATTTAATATTTTAAGTTTTAAATAAAATGCATTGTTTTGACATTAGCAAAAGAATGCTCTGACAAAAAAACTACTATATTTTAAAAGCGAAAGATAGTAAATATGCTTGCAATGAGCTCTAGTAACAAAGTTTCAGATTATTTTTATTTTTATTTTATAATAAGTTCAAATTTCAAAGAAAAAAATTGTGATCATTTGAGCAGTTCAAGAAATACAGTTTTTAATCAAATTAATATAGAAGATATTTTTTTTTTGTTAGGATAGCTACCAAACAAAAGCTTACCATACCAGCTGGACAAATATATATACATGAGAAATACCATAAATGCTCAATAACTTACACTCATATAAATTATAGTGTGTTACATATGACGAAATTTTCTTAAAAAAAGTTTTATTTTTATTTTTATTTCAACATATATTGTATCATAATTAATATTAATATAAATATGTATAAAAAATTATATATACTTAACCTTTTTCTTATAAACATACAGAAACTGGAATCTCTCAAAACTATGGAAAAGCACGCCAAAAAAAATGATCAAAAATGCATGCATATGTCTAGGGATATACTAAAAAATAGTCACATATATGTTTTCTTGGTATTCAACAAAACGTGATATGATCATTTACCTTATGTGCTGGCTATTACATGACAGTACACATGATCAAATATGATCATGTTGAAATGACACTTAACAAGTACCTCAAGATCTCACTTAGAATATATTAAATGTCTCATATATATTCACAAAGTCAGATCCAGAGTACTTGCCATATTGATATTAGTGCTCCCATTATTGTTCCTCTCTTGATCAATTCCTTTTTTCAACTTACAGCTTAGTTTTGAAGATGAAGAAGACAAAGAAAGGGACAAATTATTATCATTGACTTCATCATCATTGCCCTTCAAGAATACTTGATGATGATCATGGTCTTCATCATAAGGTGTTATTTTCAAGGACAAATTCAAATCTAAGTCAGTAATAGAATAATCCCAAGTAGTAGGATCAAAATTAGCTTTCCTTTTGAGTGCATTAATTTGGCCTTGTTGAATTACTGAATTAGTACCCCAAATTGAAGAAAGAGAACAAGTAGAGTTAATTTTGGGTAGATTGGCTTCCATTAATGAGCTATTTCCAAGTTGGCTACTTTCTAATGATTTCTGAAACAAGTCATCAAACCTGTACTGGGTTTGTCTTCTCCAATCTGATGAAAAGCTGTTTAAATGTAACATGTTATTGTAATGTGCTGTACGAGTCGATCTATTAATATTATTTATCATCAACTCATGATCCTGACGCCCAAACTCTGAACTGTAGACTCCATGTTTGTATGTACTAGTATAAATCTGCTTGGAATCATGATCACCAAATCTTCATGAAAATTAATGAATGAGACATTAATTATTATATTTATTATAAAATAATTATTTAATTACTAATTGTAGAATATAATCCCCTTAGTAAGTATAGATAGGCTTTCAAATTGTACTAGTACTTCTTACCTTATAGCAGTAGAATTAGGCCATTCATGATTATTGGAACTTTGTAGCATGGGAATTTGGCTTAGATTGTAAATATTATGGTCTCCACCATATTCTGTGAAAAACCCACGACCTGATGATCATAAAAACAAAATTAGATTAATTATATTATTATATATGATGATCAAGACACAAACAGTACTTAACCTCAAATTATGTTAGAGAAGACTAAATTAGAAACTTACGCTATGATGCTATGTTCGAGAAGAATTATTTAGAAATCAATTCTCTTTAAAAAAAAAAAAACTCAAGGTATGATCGGTTACCTTGATTTGGATCTTCAATTTTCTTGCTCCTGTACATCTAGTCAAATAAAACATAGAAAAAAAATCAGAGAGATTATGAAAATTGGGTTTTATGTACATATTATTGTACACATAAATCTTTATTAAGAATTGAATAAAATTATGAAATAACCTGAAGATGGCTTTTGACATGAGCTATGCTAAGACCCTTTATATTCATGAGTTGAAGAACCAATTTAGGTGTGGCTCCTACACCCACCCAGTAAATATATATATGATACATAGTTAAAACACATGACACATAAATAATAATGAATTAATTAAGAAACTTACTATCTTGGCCTCCTAATCTCTCAATTGCACGAACAAAGCAAAGATGTAGCTCAGGAGTCCAACGAAGCCTCGGCGTCTTGGATCGAACATATTGCCTTACAGATCCACCTGAATTAGTATTATTACCTTCTCCTCCTCCTCCTCCTCCTCTGCCTAATTTTCTTTGATTCTCTAATTCTACTGTGCTGTTGCTTGTCTGGCTATCATTTATTACATCTTCAGAATTAGGGTTTGTTTTGGACATTTCAGAAGTACTAGTCTTTCCACCTGCTTTCTCCATTAGTTTTCTAATCCAATTCTACAGTGATCATATAACCATCGATCTTCGGCAGAGAGACAGATCCCAACAGCTAGTATATATCAATAAGAGGTAAGCTAAAGCAGTTGAGGACTTACTACAGATAATTAATTCACTCACAACTTGTAAACTTCAAAATGGATATATTCACATATACTTTATAAACGCCTCTCTCTCATCTTTCTCTCTCTAACTACCCTTTAAAAAAAACCATGCATGAGAATATTAATTAATGTTAATATATATACACATTTTTTAGGGTCAATATTGGTGTGATATTAATTGATATACAATTATACTATATATTCATTGAACTAATTTAAAATGTACAATTACAATATAACAAAAGCTAACCAAAACTAATTAATGTATATTTAATTTATGGAGGAGTTTAGAAATAAAACCATTAAAAATAATGGGTAATATATTAAAGCATGAGGCTTATAGTTTTGAAGAATAATAATATATCACTTTTAAAATATTTTATAATTTCGACCAAAAAAAAATAATTGATATGGAAAATTATAAATATAAAAAACAATTCTTCATGAGATAATAAATAAATTTTCTTGAAGACTATTCAAAGAAAGTTACTACAGAAGGGTACAAACTAAGTAGTCAATTTTTGAACTAAAAAAAATTAGTTTTCACACAAGTACTGGGCTGTGTGGAACAAGAATCTTGTGGGTTTAATATAAAAGGAGATATAAAAAGGCAAGATGCTCTCCTGCTCGTGACTGGTGAGTAGAAAAGACAGCTTACTTGTATAAAAAAAGAATAGACCGATAGATAGATAGATATTAGAGAATAGGGAGAATAATTAAGTATAAAATTTTGGGTACCCTTTAATCTTATAAATTTAACATATTAGTAGTCTTTTATAAAATTAATATATTTTAATAAAATTACTATTAATTTTTTTAGATATTTTAATTATTTATTAACAATTTTTATCTATTTAGATCTTTTTTTTATTATCAAAAAACTTAGATTGAATCAAATTAAAACCTTAATGTTTGATAAAAAAATGTTTCAAAGTAAAAAAAAAAGTGATTAAAATTATCAAAATTAAACTAAAATGATTATTCATAAATATACATATAAGTTAATTAAATTACATTAATTTAAAATAAAGTGATCAGTTCAATTAATTTATAAAATTAAAGTTATCATTTTTCTTAAAAATTTAATGGGTCTTGTAATTGATCAAGAAAAAAATATTTTAATATTTTATCTTTTAAGATATATGCTTAAAATCTTTTTTTTATTTCAATGAATTTTAAATGAATTTTTAAAGGCAATCTCCAAATTTTGAAAGGAAAAAAAAGTTAAAAAAAATATTTAAAACAAAAAAACTAATTTGAAATGAAGAAATCTAAAAATTTGTAATTTTGAAGAAAAAATTATAAAAACTATAATTTCTTTTTAAAAAAATTGATGTAATACTTTCTATCAAAAAATTTCATTATTAAATATGTTTTTTAATTTTTACTTTTTAGCGCTTTTTAAAAAATATTTTTAAAGATTTTGAATGCTTTTATTTGAGCCGTTTTGTCTCAAAATGTTTGCACATCTCTTTTCCTTTCTGGCTATAATATATATATGTTCGAGGTCAATAAGAAAGTCTAACGATTTATGGGTAGTAAACAGGATGAGTAACGTAAAAAACAATATAAGTGACAATCTTTGATTAAAATGAGAAAGATGCATGAGACATAAAATTAGAACATATATAATACGAATTATCCTTCAAAAAAAATATTTAAAGTTAATTAAAACTTATAAAAAAATAGATATCACATATCTTAAAATATAGATAATTAAAATATATTTTTTAATATGTGATAGGAATTCATACAAACACTAACCCATAATTAAACATGCGTAGTTATTAGCTAGAGAGGGTTTAGGAATACATCACTTATCACTTGTTTCAGTTTTATTATTTGATCCAATTTTCATTTAAACGTGCTGGGTTGGCACTCCATCACAGTTTTATTAGAAAATTTGCCGCGATTGTAGGTATAGAGAATCATACATATGTGGATTAATTTGTCTCTTACTATGTAAGTGACCGTCTTGTCCTTAATTTATACACACAGAATATTGTCGTTAATTTATTCTAAGTCAACCATTCTTTCTTTAACTCTAAGGGTAGAGCTCTATTTCTATATTTATAAATATAAGTGTAGTTAAACTCTAGCTAGCTAGCGGAATTAATATATATGATTATTATTCATTATACTTAAAATAATTATAGATATTAACTTAATTATTCTCATTCATTGGATATACATGTCTAATCGTGAATATATAATATCGAAAAATAATTGTGAGATATTTAGGTAAAGCTTAGAGAGAGATATTATGTTATGTTAAATTTGGACCTAATTTCATTTCAAAAACCAAGTTATGAGATGAATGATTGCCATTGTTTATATGCGCAACGTGGGTACGATCTTCGGTCGATGTGTGATTTTAACACTCCCCCTTACATTGGCAAAGGTCTGTCCCCTTGAGACCGACGGGGATGTTGAGCTTATGAAACCCAAGTGGCGGAATGCATCACTCACCAGTAACGAAACAACTGTACCGACAGAATAAGCTTACCTTGATACCATATTAAATTTGTGCCTAACTCCATCTCAAAACTCAGGTTATGAGATAGAGGATTCCTCTTGTTTATATGCGTAGCGTGGATGCAATCTCCAATCGATGTAGGACTTTAACACTCCCCCTCACATCGGCAAGAGTCTGTACCTTTGAGACCGACGAGGATGTTGAGCTTATGGAACCCAAGTGGCGGAATGTATCACTCACTAATAACGAAATAACTACACCGATCGGATAAACTCGATGAGATGTGTGACTTTAACATGTTAAGCAAACCTTAAGTAAGACTTGAATGTTGCAAATTTGATTAATTATTGAGACTAATGGCACTAGACTTAGAGGAACAATATATTTATGACTTAAATATATATATTCGAGCAAGGTCGGACATTAAGGCTTATAAGTCATAGAGTCATACCCACCCAGTATCAAACTAATGTCGAAGTAACTAATTAATACAAATCAGAGTAATAATTAATTAATCAATCAATTTTGACTAATCTCATCGATCCCCAACTCTTTTTTAAATAACCTTTAACCATATCTAAATACAACATGAATATTGTTACGTACCGAATTAAAGGTTCTTTTTTAAAGCTAGCTAGCTAGCTATATATAATATTTGATCAACATTAATTCGATAAGTTTTCAATTATAAAAAAAAAACTTTGGAGTAAAGTTTGAAGATGATTAATGAAGAATGAAGGGTTTGATGTTATAATATATATGTACAATATTTTAGAACAAGTCAATATTCTGCACACGTGTATTTTCAACCTCAGCATTAATTGGGTTTACACTTTACAGCGTGATGAAATCATACACGACATACAACCACTAAAGTCTCTTCATAATTTTACCAATCCGATGCATCACGGATTTCCTGAGATTAATCTCTCAGCCGTCCAAGAAATTCCATCTATAAATAATAAAAGGCACAAAATTACCTCTTTTATACTTAAAACTCTATTTCTAACTCTTGTTAAGTGTTAAACATATTCAAGTTTTTATAATACTAGTCATAACCACGTTCACTTAATTTATTAAAATGTTCAATAATATTTGCCACTAAATTTTAATAACATCTAAAAGTATCAAGCATATAGCTAATATTTTAAAATACTTTTAAGATAATGATAAATATTTTAAGTATTAAATATTTATTATTTAATTCATAAAAAAAATCTAAAATAAACTGATTAAAAACTATAAATAATAATCATTCCAACAAAATATGTGAACATTTTTATCGAAAATATAAAGCATTTTGAATATAAGTTCAATCAAGTTGATAACTTTACATTTTGTGTTATAATATGAACATTTATATAACTTATATATTTTAAATTTTAAACGATAAAATAAATTATAAAAATCAACAGAACTTGTTTCTAGCACAGGCAGTCAGGTTATTGCTCTAGGTCGTTAAGTCAGTGTCACTTAACCAAGAAGCCAGCCTAGTTAAACAAATTAAATAATTTAACTAATCTCTAGTGGTTCATGCGCTCTTTTCTTAAGTTAGTTATTATATACTTTATTATTGGTTTAATTATTTTACAAACTTCACCAAGACTGTTTATTATATAGGATTAATTCTGAAGAATCATGATGTTTCGATCGGCAAGTGAATTAACCTTTCTTGATATTATTACGAAATAAATAAAGATTTTTTTTTTTTGGTCTCTGACTGACATGTTAATAAAGAATTAAAGCAACCCAATTTTCTAAAGATCTTTATATCTATGATTCTGTATTTCTATAAATCATCATCATCAAACCCTATAAGAGAAATGAGAAATCGATTAACACAAAAGTACACAATTAACTACGCATAACATTTACGTGAGCAAGCCTGGTTAAGCCTGTGAAAACTATTAAAATATAGATTGGTCCAAAAGATTCTGCAGCTCCCAAAATGTAAAGTCAACCCCAAAGAAGACCTCTGTTTTTGTTTTTGAAAATGTGTTTTTGTTATAATTACATCACTTAATATTAATTAAATGTTAAAATCTCACAAATTTTCTCTCGTTATATTATACATGTTAAATATTTATTTAAGTGTAAAATCATGTCACTGTTATTATATACCACTACTTTTTTATTACTTTTTTGTTGATGTAATTTTATTTTATTTTTATATTTACATGCATGGAAATACGTGATCCTATTAATGCGGATCTATGTCCAAAATTGGGAAAGAGTATGTCTGTCGTTATATACATATTACAAACACATACAATATTACTCTAACATCTTCATCATATATATATATATATATATATATATATATTACAGGCTCATACAGCATATACTCTACTATGCATCATCACATTACTTGTCTATTTGTTCATTATCCTTGGGATACGATATCATTTTCGGTAAAAAAGCAACTTTAAATGAGATTGTTGAACCGATCTTTAAAAGGTTAAAGCTTCCTCAATTTTCACATTTGACCCTATAATTCTATAATATATATAATTTAGTTTCCTTACTTTTTAGTTTTTACATTTTCACCCTTTTTTCGTTTTTATATTTAATCTCTTTATTTTTAAATTTTTTTAAATTATACTTTAATCCCTTACATTTTATATTTTTGAATTTTAATTTTAAATTTATTTTAAATTTTGAATTGAATTTGTGTAAGTGTCAAATCATTGAAAAAAAAGAACAATAAAATAAAAAATACACATAAATTTAAATAGCATTCATGTGATTCATCCATATATAAATCGTTGAGTTAAAACACAATTTATGGCATGATTGTATTGAGTTAATGAATTCTAACATTCTGATTGCATCGTTAGATCATGAGGTTTGTCCCCAATTGTTAAGCGGTACGTATTACCTACCCTACCATTACAATCCCATCTTGTCCAATGATTCTACTAGAATAATTGAACATCAAGTAATGTTATAAGTCCCATATTAGGACTCATTCCAAGTTTATGACTTCAAAGTAATTGGTATTAATAATAGGAATATTATAGCTACACTTAGGACTGTTCATCGGATCGAAATCGCTGATTTTACTGTCATCCGATCTGATCCGACCATCCGCTCGAATTGAAACATCCTAATCCGCATTCGATCCGATCACCTCTTATATCCGCTCAATCCGATCCGTAAATTATTCGGATGACATCCGATCAATCCGACCAATAAATTTAATTAACTCTATTTTTTTGTATTTTTAAATAAATTTTTTAAATTTTTACATAAATCATAACATAAAATTATTTGACTTAAAAAAACATTAAAAAATTAAATAAATATATATTATTTATATATATATATATATATTTAATTTAATAAATATATATTAATTAAATATATATATATAATTAATTTCGGTCGGATCGGATGAATCGTAGTGAAATCCGTCATCCGATCCGCATTTAACGGATGGAAAAAATCTCCATCCGATCTGATCCGACCATCGGATTGGATCGGATTGGATAAAAAATCAACGGATCGGATCGGATGATCGGATTTTTTGTACACCCCTAGCTACATAGTCCTCCATCCATCTTTTTATCCAACTTTATTCTCAATACCTTTGCTTATTTACCCGAGTCCAAATTACTTTGTCTTCCATTATATTAAAATCTTATTATTATTACTTTTATTGAAAAGTATCAAGTTTTATGTAAATATAATCTTATTTATTGTAAGTATCTTAATAATTTATTATTAAAAATGAAATAGAGTTACCAATGAAATTAAAATAGCTCAACGACATAAACATTTTACAATATTTATGTGAGTTGAAGTCTTGATTATGTCTTTCGTACCTAATCTTTAAGCACTTTAATACTAATTTAGATGGTATTGGTTAATGTTCTAATAAAATATTTAAGGGTTAATTATTGGTTTCTAAAGTATGAAAGAAAAACATATATGATAAATGAATAATTGTATTAGCTCTCAAAATCTACATTTTTGTCATTTTATCTTTTCGATCTTTATTGCCAACAAAGAGTTGATAAGGTTAATATTTTTTAATAGGTATTGAACTTGTACAAAATAACAAGGAAACGACAGAGAGGGAAAATAGAGTGGACAAGGAAATACAGATGGATGAGACCTGAGACATTAGACTTGAAAAGGAGGAGGATTCCAAACTATAAAACGGCTGGTGACGTAAATTTCAAGCTAAAAAAAATAAACAAACGGCAATTTCTCTGACATTAGATGTGCTTATCGTGATATTAACGGTTGAGGTTCATAGCTCAACAAAGCTTAGCAAATTTCTTTGATCAACAATGGATCCAATCCCAGCATTTTCCTAGTATTAATTTCCTAGTAAATAATGTAATGGACTTTGCACAAAATAAATCAGTCTTATTCATTTCCTTTCCTTCCTAGTTTCGTTTATGTCATTTTTCATTCTATTAACATTTCTAAATGTTGCAAAGGATAACAAGGAGTCCCAATTTAGGTCACATAACATTATTCTTTCTAATATCTACTAGACACGTCGTTCATATTAAAATAATAAAAATAATAAAAAGTTATTCTTTTATGTGAGGGAAAACGAAATACTTTCAAAAATAACACGAAAAAACTTATATTAAATACAACATAAGTATAAACAACATCGACAATCCAACTATATATCAACGTAGAAAAAATGGATTATTTCAAAATATTTAGTTACAATCCTTTGTAAATCAGATTATGTGAGGAACAAATACGAGTAATTATTGTTGTATAAAAAGAATGTACTAAGATATTAATTCAATGTTTATAAGAATTATGAAAATTATTTTTCTTTGAGGTTAACCTTATATGATTTGATGCCCCATATTATTTATACATTATAATTTTTTTATAAATAACTCATATTATTTATACATTATAATTTTTTTATAAATAACTCATATTATTTATACATTATATTTAAACTTTAATTAATCAATAAATTAACACGTTAAAACAAGTGATCTAATAAAATTAAAATATAATAAAATAGATTAAAAGTATAAATTATTAGGTCAAACAATACACACGTTGTGAGAGATGTTGATAGGTTGGTGCATAAAAACAATGTTTCACATTGATTAAGAAAGATATTAATGTAATATTTATAAATAGCATGAGACTCACGTTACTTTGAATTTAATTTTTAAGATTGGATGATTCATGTTTTCTATATAGTATACAAGTTATACATTACAAACATTTTGATGGTTATGTGTAATAGAGAAGGCAGCCGAATATTCAATCATCTAAGAGACATGTTATTCTTCATTTTTATGCCATTATAATATCATAATTTCTGAAATTCCAGCTTAATGTTTGAAAATTAAGAAAAATTGGAACATCATCTAAAGCTGAAATGCTCCATAAAGAAGCAGAAAGACAAACAATTAAAAATTCCACCTCGATTACCTGAAGTGATAAGTTTGTTGTGCCACCGCATAGTTTCCAAATAAAATATTGATACAGAATTTCCAAATCCTAACTTGAAGCTGAGATGCTAAAGCGAAAACCTGTCTTCCCACGGTCGCCGTTACACTACTTCAATATGTAGTAGTAATTGCAGTGCAATCAAAACTACAATGACAATAACCAAAGACATCGTTCTGCAAATTTTAGGAGTCCGATAAAAAGCAATAACCATATAAATAATCATAAGAGCATGATCCTATTTAAACGTCCAATTATACAAAAACATCAAGAGGGAATGATGCTATTCTTTACCATTTCATAGGATTTGTTAAAAACCGAACCTGAGAAGTTTATAAAACCCACAGTGTATGAGTTGCAGAATTAGGCATTAAATGGCAGAAAGCACCATGAGGACCACGTATTACAGAAAACATGGCATTTGAAAAACCTTAAGACAAGTCTTTCCTCATCCTGTCGTCCATAATTCAAGATAATTGTTTCCCTATTGTTAAATCAATTTCAATATTTTTTTCCCATCACACCATCTCAGAAATGCTACCAACATTCTATTATGGAATAGCTTACCAAATTTTTCTTTTTGCAATCTAGGATGGTGAAAGAATATCATGTTAAAATCCTTTACATAATCACAATTCCATTTCTCACTTAACTGATCTTCTTGATAAGTAAAAATCTTATCATGTAACATGACTCTTTGTAAAGGTATAAATTAATACTAAAATTATACACCATTACTTTTTATTAAAAGTTTACGTTGATTAAATTATTTTAAACTAAATTGTATCTTTAAAAACTAGGAGTATTTATGGTCCGGTCAGGTCTTGTTTTGTCTAAAAAAAAATTAACCAAATCGGACCGTTTATATTACTCGGACCGAACTGGACCGTTTGAAACGGTTTTAAGAAATAAAAACCGGACCGGACCGTTTGGTCCGATTTTTTTATAATTTAATGAAGAATAATATGAAATTTTTAATATATTATTAAACCGGTCCGGTCCGGTTCGAACGGTTTAAAATTAATACAAACCGAATCAAATCGTTTGATTAGTAAAACCATTCGATTTGATCCGGTTCGATCCGGTTTTACGATTTAGTTCAATCCGATCCATTTTATGGACACCCCTATTAAAAACTGTAACACTTCTAATATACTCCTAAAAAACAGTATTTTGTGTAATTTTTTTATTAAAGCTATGGTAACACTCGTACCTAAACTCATTTTTTTTATTTGGTAGGTTGGTACAGTTACTGAAGTCCATTCATAACAATTCCTCCCTCACAAAGTGTAACATTTTGGTCCTAAAGAATATTTGGGTAGTAGAAAAGCGAAAAATATTTCCTGAGAACTGCCCTTTTTTCAGCCACAGACACGATACAAATCCACTCTCAATAAAAATTACTATACAAGACACTGTTCAATTGTATCAACATACACAAAGAAAGAGTTTTGTGGGCACAACAATCCCAGTCCCAACAGAGGTCCGAAAAGAGCCAAAGAATTTCCGAGAAGAAAAGTTCCGAAACTCTTTCTCGGTCAATTTTGCCATGTTTCCAGAACCTGCAAAAATGTGTCTATGAACTCCATGCTCTTATTAACAGGCAAATTGGAGGATCAAAAGAAAGGTCTGCAAATGCAGTAACAGCAAGGTCTCCTCCAATCACATGCCTTTCAGAAGAGTCTGAATTTGCATCATCAATTTTATCTTTAATTTGTCTTCCTGGCTCTATAGGGCCTATTCCTCTTGTTTTAAAGCCTGATACTGTTGTTGGGCCTCCCAATGTGCAAACTGAAGATATATTACCACCCAAGAAGAATCTTTCTGGAAGAGATGATGGCTTACTCAAGAAACCACTTCCCAATGGAAAAACACCACCAGATATCCCAATGTTCACAGCAGCATTAAAAAATCGAAAAGGAATAGCAAAACGAAGACCGAACTCCTGTTTTAAATTTCATGGTAATAAATTATTCCTACAGCAAAAAGAAATGAAGGATGAAGTATACATGATGTAAGAGAAAGAAAAAGGAGGGAAGGGGGGTTGGAGTAGAGAAGGGTATCAGTATAATGAGACATGTGAAAGGTGTAAAAATTGATTCTGAGGGTACATTATAAATAAATGCTTCTTCATGTGAGGAGAAAAAAAAAACTGATTTCTTGCCTTCTTTTAGCCTAAAGTGTCTTCGGGCCCTTTTTGATGTGCTTTATTTTAAAGTGGTTTCAATGGAAGTTGTTTGAGATAAAGCAGTTAGGTCAAAACTGGTTTAAAGAGAAGTATCTAGATGTTTGACATAAAATTATTAGAAGTGGTTTTGAGTGACAATTTAGTAACTATTTAACTACTTTATGGTGAAAGCATGTATTCAAAATTACTTCTCCCAAAAATAAGTTTTACTTCTATTAAAAGCACAATAATGCTCCTCTTTAAAGACTTCTCATGGAGATTACCAAACATCTTAAAAGTGCTTGAATTCATTTGAAAACACTTTCAATCAAAAAGATAAGTGGTTCCTAACGGATCCTTCATGTTGCAACTCATTTCTCTTCACCTCAAAAAAACAAGAATTGCTGAAAATAAATTTCAGGAATAAATCCCCATACGAATTGTTTTCAAATATAGATGTGGCTTGAAGATGTGATTCACTTTTTGTTTATTAATCCAATTTTTACATGTGTATAATCAAATATATGGACATGCCTAAGGCACCATAGGGTGTTTGGGTAAAACTGATTTCCTGCAACTTTTTAAGTAATTTGGAAGTAACAAGTGATTGAATAAGTAAGAGGGTAGCAGCTTCTCAAAAATTGACTTACAAAAACAGGCACTTTTAAAAAGGAATCTTGGGCTTCACTCATTTCAGTTTACTAGCATATGAAAAACACTACGTCTATTTTAACCATTAGATCCTAGAAGAAAATTTTAAGCTGACCGGTTAAAAAATGATTTTATTCTTACAGCTCACCATACTTATCTAATAATTTTTATTAGAGCTAGTATTTCTCTCACATCTAACTCTAACACAACTTTTTTGATAAGCCACATCCATCGATGGCTCCAAAGCTTTTGTATGTGTGTGCGCGTGCATGCTCTTGGAAGTGGTATATATATATGAATCTACAACAATAGCATTAACCATATTATCATAGTGGTCTAAAAGAAGCAAAAGTTAAAATAAAGGATAAGTAGTGAATCTGACATAAAAACCGCAAGCTGCAATGATCAGGTGCAAGGCCACCAATCTGACTACAAAAAACAAACGCATAACCATGAGTTGGCCTCACTAATGAATTTCTTCTATCAATCTTAAATGTCTACTTAAGAGATGAAAGTAGGCCAAGTCCAAGCTGCCTTCTAATTGACCTAGACTCCTAGAGGCCATCTAAGAGGGGTCTGTTAAGGTTCTCCCTCCAAGATAATATGCCAAATCATGATGCTCGGATGAAATTAAGCCAAGAGAGAGACCCAATGTTCGCTCTTTCTAAGAGGAGAGTTCAAGCCAATCTTGGGAAAGCAAGAAAACTCGTGCCACCACAGGACATAAAAATCCTTTTAGTCTGGGCAAATACACTCCAGCACTTACCTCAGATGTTTGGTTGGGGGCCATCCCATAAATCCCCATATCCAAGTCAGTTTTTATACTTCACTGAACCTTCAAGCATCAAAGAACTAGCCTATAAAATCACCACATAATTTCATAAGACATGAAATGGTTATGCCATGCACAATAGTTTAGCATCTTTACCCCAAGCAGGATGAAAATCATACACTATAACTCTAATTAACTTTTCTTTTAGGATTATATGTGCAACACCCAAAAGTAAACAATGAACAAGTGAGCTTGGCACCCCAGCATACCCTAATGCCTAAACTTTGTATGAGATGACCATACTACAGCAAATTAAAGGATGTTATTATAATCAAGCATATCAGTGCACAAAATATTACATATGCAGTAAATTTGAAAAACATTGTGTAACTCATTTCCTTCTGGATGTGCATTATTTAGAAATCGTTGAGGGTACATGACATGAGCAACAAAGTAACACTTAGTCTTTCACTTCATTTTACTACATGCATAAAGCTTTATGCATTACTGAAGGGGAAAAGGAAAATGAAGCTACTAAAATACGTAGAAGTAGCACTGCCATGTTATTAAGGAAATGCACTATTTATCTCACACCTCTGATCTGAATAGATACTATTCTGTAAATCCAAGCACATTTCAAAGGTTCTATCAATACTATCTACAAAATCTATACATATTATGCCTGCACTTTTTCAATTATCTTTTGATACTATCCTTATACTGAACTATTCATATTCCACCTATAAAGTCAATGAACCCATTAAAGCTTGCAGCAAGCCCATACCAACCACGATAGAACGCCCATCATACAGATGAAAAGGTTTGTCCTATCCAGTCTACTTAATTTTCTATCAATGCAGCAACCAAACACGGCAAGAACACATAGTTAATTCCAAGTAAAGAACCCTAGTTTCACCATTTTCATGCCAAAGAAGTTGACATCAAAGTAAACCAAGTATAAATTAAGAGGCTTAAGAAAAAGTAACGCTGACTTAGGGCAAGCGCCACGACAATGACATTCTCTGTTTCAGGAAACTCGAGCGGAACCGAATCGAGAGTGATCCGAACCGAGTCAGAAATCTCAAGTAGCTGAAGCTTTGCAATGGCAACCCCAGACGCGTCGAGAAATTAGGTGGAATTCAACAATGACTCCAATTCAGTCTTGATCAGATGCTCTTAAGTCTTGCTACTGCCCTTGATAATAACATCATGGGCTCTCACAGGGATTTTCTCCTTCCTCATTCGGATGACCAGATTCTCTAGCCTAGATCTATTCTCACGCAATTGGAACTCTGTAGATATGAGCTTCCATGGTTGTGCTTGTCCTTGGTGATCGTTGTCTTCCTC
Source organism: Hippophae gyantsensis (assembly GCA_030763125.1). Lineage (NCBI taxonomy): Eukaryota > Viridiplantae > Streptophyta > Magnoliopsida > Rosales > Elaeagnaceae > Hippophae > Hippophae gyantsensis. The sequence continues at coordinate 54,096,716 of CM061033.1, forward strand.
TTCTTCTTCTTCTTCTTCATTTTCTTTGTCGCGGTCTTCATCATCCACAATGCCGTTGATATTGGAAGGCACTTTGAACTCGGGGAACTTGTTAGGGCTTTGATTGACAACGTCTAAGTTCGCCGTGACAACCAATACCGCGAGAGAGAGATGATGGGGAAGAAATGGTAGGAGCAGCGGGATGGTCAGTTTGGTATGCGATTCTGATTTTTTATTTTTTTTCCTAACTCCTCCTGCGTTTGGTTCTTTTGCAGTGTGACCAGCTTCTGTTTCATTTGAATCATTTGCATTGTCCCATTATATTACAAATTGTTTTGATTATTCCGAATTATTATTCTTTTATTTTCCTAACTTATAAAATTCATATAAAAATAATAATTTTTTTATGTTATAAGTTATTGCAAAATTTTAATTAATTAGATAAATAATTATTAGTTAAAATAATATAATTTATTTTTCTAAAATTTATAATATTTGTGATAAAAAAAACTTTAAAAAATAAAAAAAAACAGCTTCAAGTAAGCTAGCAATTGAATCCAAATTTTGTCTATTTATGGTTACCCGATTTTTTAGCATTTGTTTTTGTAGTGCACTGGTACTAAAATTTAATTGAAACGCCCAAATTTAAAGTTAGGGATTTGTAGTTTGGTGCATGTTAAGTGGTCTATGTTATTTGAAAGAAAAAAGTTTACTCGATTTTATAAGTAAGGATCAAGTTTATAAGTGTTTTATATTTTTAAATATTTATTTTATCCATATTAATTATAATATTATTTTTATATTGTATTAAATACAAGTAAAAGAGTTCAAATCTAATTTTTAATTAATATGAAATTATGTAAACATATAATTAAAAAAATTAAATATATAGATAAATAAATAGATTTTTTTACCTCTTAATCTTGGGATTGTTGTAAAAATAATATTGAATTTTGATTTTTTACTTTCATAACATTAAATTTCATAAATATTATAAAAATATTATTGATTTTTTTTTTACTTTTCATACCATTAAACTTTATAAATGTAAAAAAAATATTATCCACGTATGTGTAACTTATTGTTAACTCATGTTAACTAATTAACATCGATTTTATTTCTATAATATTTTATAAAATTTAATGTTATAAAAATAACAAAAAAATTGATATTTTTAAAACATCTCTCAAATTTTAATAGTAGAAAAATCTATTTAATTTATATATAAGAAAATAATTTTGATGAGTTTGTTTTTTTCTTTTTTGTCTTTTTAGAGGTGTCAATAATAATTTTAGATTATCTAATTTTTAAATGTATTTTTTAAAACTCATATTTATTTGAGTTGATTTTGATTACTCATGAACATCTCAATTAATTTTTTTATTAAATTCATTTAATAAAATATGTATAAAGTTTAACCAAAATTATATGTTTACAAAAAAAAATGATTAAATGAATTATTTGTCTGCTCATGACTCAAATAAACTTTATTTTTTCATTTCATGAGCTAATTGAACCATTTTAAATAAGATGAGTTAGAATAATAAAACTTATTTGATATATCTATATTTTTCATATTTTACTTTAAGATAATAAAATAAAATAAAAAGTGAATTAAATGTGAGAATATTTTTTTAAAGAATGATTGGTTTGTGATCTCCATGCCTCTCACACCAAATCCCCATAAATTTAAATTTGAATCTTATACACATAATATTTTATTTATTTAATAAAAAAAAGTAATTTAAGTGCCATTTCGTAAAAAAAAATATTCGTTTGAACTCTTTTTCCGGAGAATTACAAGTTTCAATCGAAGGCTTTGACTTTATTGCCATGCACTTGAGATTTAAGATTAAGATCGTGTCCTTATTTCGTCTTATGTTCATCTTTCTGAAATAGCTAGCAAAATTTTGGAAGAATAATTTTCATCTACTCTAAATGAAAATATTAGTTATTTTCAACACTAAGTTTTCTTTTCTCTTATAAATTAATTTCCTCATTATTTGAGCAACGCGTCTTGTTCTTTGGCAAGTAAAATGCAAGGGAATATTGTCCTAAAAATGGTGAAGTTTTAGAATATTGTCCTAAAAATGGTGAAGTTTTAGAATATTGTCGAGAATGCAAATACTAATACAACTGCCATAAGGACCTTGACGCCTATTTTTCCTTCAGTAGAGTTTGACAGAGCTGAAACATTAAAGGAATCAAAGGGGTTGCGAATAAATTGATTTTAGAGTGAACACGAAGAGAGAAAAGTTCATTGACACTTTTCTTCCATAGAAGCCTCAAAATTGAATCCTCCAAATTCGGAGCTAAAGAAGAAGAATAAATGGACTCTAAAAAAAATTTCTGTTAAAAGCTTGTTTAAAGAATAAAGTCTTTATGAAAGAAGTATCTGTTAAGATGCACAAAATGTGTTTTCTTGGCACTAAAAGCACTTCTGTCAAAAAAAATTGGTTCGAAAGAACTTTTTTTGATGTCAAAAGAACTTCTCTGTGGTTTTCTGGACATAGTATATTTATTGTGTAAGTGTACCCCCACGAGAGGGAAAAAGAATCAGAAAAGATTATAGGATATTTTCCCATATTTCCGTTATGTACAAGTCACTTTCATCACCCTGCGATGGTTATAAGTAGCATCAATCTAATGAAATTAGTTTAAAGCCTCCGGTTAGAGGAGATTTGAAAACCCTTTTACTCTCTTGGTCATAGGAGTTGCAATTTTAGCTTGCATCAGTAGATATAATTTCAAGCTCTGCCCACCAAAGTGGAGAAAGCCTTGGTGTTGCTCCATCAGGACTTATTCCAGTTATTTCTCTCAGCCTGTCACTCACTTCTTTCATTGGTGGTCTTTGTTTTAGGTCAGGTTGGACACAAGATTTCATGACTTCTCCAATTAGCTCCAGTTGTTCCTCTTGATAAGAGCATAGAGTTGGATCCACCATTTCTTTGAAGGGTTGCTCTCCTTTCAAATACTCTGATGCCCAGTTCCCAAATGAGACATTATCCACCGAGTAAGGGAGCCTCCCCGTTACCATTTCAAACAATATTACACCAAAGTCATAAACATTACTTTCTAGGCTTGCTGAAGGAGTCTTATGTTTTGTACCCAAGGATTTAGCTTCCACCGCTGCTATCTCATTCCAGAAACTGAATTCAGCTACCTTGCATGCATAGTCCTCACTTAGACGGACCGATGAAGAGTTCAAGTTGTTGTGATATGTGGGTGGCTTTAGCTGATGCATGTGTTCTAGGCAGTAAGCCATGCCCATTGCGATTCTGAGTCGCATATTCCAGTCCAAGTGCTCAGCTTCTTTTACTGCACAACTCGGTAATGTTAGACTTCATGAAATATATGCCAGAAAACAAACAGCTAAAAATGATGTAGCCAGGAACTCACTGTGTATGTGCTCAAACAGGGTCCCATTTGGAGCATACTCAAAGACCATCATTCGAGTGAAAGGTTCCTCTTCCTCACAAAATCCAATAAGGCTTACAAAATTCTTGTGGCTCACCTTTGACAATGTATCAATCTGAAGCATAACCAAAAAATATTAGAGGCCATAAAAATTCATAATTCAGTAGAGTTGTGATTGGTGCCTACCTTCTTTCTGAATTGCACCTCCGAGGTCTTTGACCAATCCTGAATAGATGTTGCTGCAACAGAAGCCACTGCTATCTCCACTCCACTAGACAATGTCCCTTTGTACAAAGTACCAATTGGAGAAGAGCCTATTACATTACTGAAATCTTCACAAGCTGCTTCAAGTTCTGATCTCTTAAGTTTTGGTACACCTGAAATTAAACCCATAATCAGTATATAAATAGCTTTAATAAAACTTCCCATATGATCATAACACATATTACAAACAAGGAAGCAGAGAAAATGGGGTGAAGTAAAGCAATTTACACTTGCTTTCTCAGCATGATACGCTGGTAGTAAGAGAAACAGTTAAACTACAAGTGCTCAAAGAAAATTACTTGATTTATTTGATTTGTGGAGGAGAAAATTTTCTGTTTCAAGAAACAATTCTAATTTTTATATAGAAGACTCGGAAATATGCAGGAACATATCTATGCACGTCATGTAACTTTCTAGATTCTCCATTAAGGAAGAGAATTACCGGTTACAAATGCCTTTTGAAGCTGTCCACTTAAGCCTGTGGCCCAAGGCCTGACAGTGACTACTTTGTTGTTTCTGTAGATGCATATTCCAATGACTGAAATTGCCAACACTGCACCTCCCATGGTCCCAGCCACTATGGCAACTTTATAATGATTTTTGGAGGAGGAACGCTGCGGGGCAAGAACTGGAGATGGTGACATAGTAGGCACAGGAGTCAAATTTGTTTGAGGCTTATGCGGTGATGCAACAAAAGCCTTTGTGGAAGACGATGGGGGCTTTGATGAAGGAGATGGCGCAGAGGAAGGTTCTGAGCCTGAAGGAGATCGTAAAACAGAAGGTATCTTTCTTCCACGGGGAAGGCTTGATTCAGCAGGAAACCTTATTCTTTTAGTAGGCAGAGGAGAAGCTGCAACCTGCTGCAGTAATTCATGTACAAATTTTGTATCTTGGGAGAGCTTCCTGGAAAAGAATAAAAACAACATTTGGAAATGAAAGCAGAACATGCACCCTACGAGGTTATAAGAAAGAATCCAGTAAGGACAATGCTAAAAAGGAATATATATATATATATGAAACAAAAGTTGTCAATGTTATGGAATTATAATAACTTTCACTTCAAACCCATTGAATCACATACCGTGAAATTGATCTTTTGTTGCAAGGTCGATCCTTGGAAACACTGGATAGCCAGTCATTATCGACTTGAAATTCAGGAAGCATTTTTATGTCACAAACTTCAGGAGATAAGTTGCTGAGAAGGCAATTGTTGTCTAGCAGACTGTAGTGGGGGCAGAAAAGCCAGTCAAATAAAGGGCAAGATTAACTAAAAATCGAAATTGAGGCAATAAAGAAATTCTACATACAGGATTTCAAGTGACAATATGCGCCCAAGGTCAGCAGGAAGTGGTCCACTGAAGTTATTGTGTCCTAAATCCAGCACCTTCAACTCCTCTAATTCTCCAATCTCATCAGGAATGATTCCAGTGAAGGAGTTGTTGCGCAATATACTGCATAGAGTGATCAAGTGAAACTGTTACAGTGGAGAAAGCTACAGACAGGGAAAGCATAAAGAAAATATAGATAGTTGATTATGAAATAAAGAAATTACATTCAAACAAAATGCGTACATCGACTTTATGTGAACAAGGTTTTTAAGTTCAGGCGGTAAAGTTCCTCCAAGACGAAGATCTTTCAAGTTCCTGTGCATATTGTACATTTACCAAATTCAGATCAATTGGATATAAGATGAAATGTAGAATTATGTTTTGTGTACAACAAATGATTGAATGGAATGAAACTATCCAATTTAAAAATGATCTAATTGGTGCAAGAATCCATGGATATAACGAAATATCATAAAACAAAAGGGGAAGACAATTTAACAAAGCTTCATTCACATAAATCATGTGATAAATAGCTTCTAGTCTTTAAAGAAGGGCAAAATAAATCGTTGGAGGCAATTTCATACATCTCACTTAGCAATCAAAGAATGATCCTAATCAACAAATAGCCTTATGGACCAAGCCTAATAAGTATCTAATCACCGTACAAGTGTGAAAGCAATACAATTATTCTAAGGAAATAAGGGTCCATAATTATCCTTTAATTATCTTAAATAGACAAAGGCCCAAAAACTATCCTTTTTTATTTAAAGGATAATCTAACAAATAATTATCTACAATAAATAACTTATTACAACAACTTAATCCTAATCATACAAGGATAAGATACCAGATTTATTCTTTGTACTATATATAGTTACATATGCATTACATAATATTATATTTAATATCATTAGATTATACATCTCATAACAGAGAATTACAATTAAACATTCTATTTCCATATGATTATTAGAGTGAGGCTCAGATCTCCTCTATCTTTCATATTAAAGTTACTGACTTAAGGATTGTAAGACTGGAGTTTATTCCCACGAGATGGTCCAAGGTTCTAACAGTTTGTTCATCTTGTAGATTCTACGGAGAACAATCCTACCTGGTGTTGACAGAAATCGATATCAACATCTGACGTCGTCTGTGAAAAACTCAAAAATATTCATTGTGTTATTTGCTCTGTTTGTCCCGTTCTTCATTCATTTTTTCTTTTAACAACGCGTTACATCCAAAAATCACTAGAATGAGCTCCCAATATGTTTCTAATGTTATAGCACTTCACCAAGAGGTTCATAACTAGGCTACCCACAATATGCTCCTTGATAGTAAGAACACTCAAAAAGAGCTTTGTTGTCCTGATCCTCAGTTGCTACCTCAAGCACATTAGATCTGAATCAAACAACAGATAATGAGGAGTTCCCAAGAGCATTTGAGCAGGAGATGGACCTCAGACTCAATCACACCCCAATCATGGAACCAATTGAAGAGACCAGACTATTCACCTGGTTAGACAATGGACCTCATAAGACTGTCAAAGTTGACACCTCTTTACCTTAAGAAGTATAAGAAACACTGGATGTTTTCCTAAGACAGAGCATTAACGTGTTTGCATGGTCACATGAAGAAAAGTAATTAAGAGAAATCAATGAACAAGATCACTTAGCTAATCCTACAAATATTAGTTTTAGGATTTAAATTTTGAGCATCCAACGAAAATAAGTGAAGGCTTCACTTCCTTGATAAAAACGTTAACTTCAATATAACTTTCTAATCGAAAGTCTGATTGAAAATTCAAAGACATCGTTGGCATCAGAACATCGTCATGCACATTTCGAATGGCCAGAGATGATGCAAAGTTTTCTACTTAGGTGGGTAAAACTTCTCTTAAGTGAAAGTTCTTAATCGTCAACAAAATTGGAAGAAATAGTTAATACAAGTATTGATATAAATTACAATTAGACCTTTTAGTCTAAGAGCCAAAAAATTTAGAGGCTTAATGTTAGGGGTAATTTAGTACGTCCCACGTGGTAGTAAAATAGTGGTCCTAATCAACAAATAATTTTATGAGCCAAATCCAATAAGTGTCTAATCATCATACAAGTGTGAAAACAATATAATTATCCTAAGAAGATAAAAGTCCAATAAATATCATTTAGTTATATTACAGAGATAAAGGTTCAAATATTATCCTTATCTATTTTAAATGATAATCTAGCAGATAACTGTCATCTATCTACAATACTACAATAACTTAATCCTAATCAGACAACAATATATTATCAAGTTTATTTTTTTCCTATATATAGTCACATATGCATAATATAATATCATATCTAATATCATAAGATCATACATCTCATAACTAAACACCATATTTTCATATAATTACTAAAGCGAGACTGAAATCTCCTCTGATCTTTATCTTAAAATTAATGACTTAAGGATTGAAAGGTTAAAGACCACCCGTCAAGATACTCTAAGGTCCTAACAATTTGTTCATCTTGTAAATTCTAAGAAAAACAATCTTATCTAGTGTTGACACAAATCCGTATCAACATAAACCAATGACCAAAATCAGAGTCAAAACCCAAATTTCGTATCGTTATTCTCTGGTAACTCAGAATGTTAGATGTAACAAAGAAATCAAAACCTTTTCAGCCAACTGAAATCTATATCTACCCACCAACGACGACCATTAATTTGGTTGGGGGAAGAGCATAAAGTTTCGAATTTTAGAAGTTACGTCGTCGTAATTTTTAAGTAAGCAAGTAACTTAGTAGATCAGAACACATAGTTATCTCTATTTTTCTAGTGAGAACAATTCCTACAGTATTTGAAAGAAGAAAAGAATCACTTACAAGACTACAACTTTTCCATCGGAACACTCAACCCCGAACCACGAGCAAGGATCAACTTCCCCATCATAATCCTTCCAATTAGACAAAGCACCAAAAGGGTCACTAACAACCCTCTCCTTGAACCTTAACAATGCTAAACCTGCATCAAAAACACCATTTGTTGAGCATTTTTACTTCAGCTTTCACAACTAACTAACTAGAGTATTAACGAAATAACAGCAAATAAATTTTCCATTGCTCAAGTCTCAACATACCTTCATAGTTCAAAGACCAACAAAACCCCAGATTTTGAAACCAAAAGCATGCTACGAATAAAACCAACACCCTAAAACGATCCCTTAACCGATCGAATCTCCAATCCTGATCCATTTCTGCCACCATCAACGCAAACCAAGAACGAACAAATTGAAAAAAAATACTGTTTCTCTCAACGATATTATCCAAGAACCGAGTTGACTCGGAGAAAAATCAAACTTAAAATTTATCAATGATATGGAAGCATAAGATTCTGGATTGAACAAGCAAAAGGGTAAAGATCAAAAACCATGTTCGCTTCTAAGCGAGCTAGCTAATTTAGACCCATTGAAATATTTGAAAACGCGTCCAAGAGAAGTATATTTAATTGGAAATATTATGAAAACAGTTCAATAATTTTGCTGATTTAATTGACTGGAAGTGAAAAAAGGAAACAGCCCTGTAGGGAACGAAAGGACATTGAAACAGGGAATGAACCTGAAAGGGCGGAAGGAAGAACCAAAGCACAAGGCAACTTATGGCATTGGTTAGCTTCAAAATTCAAATGGTAAGGCCAACGCGTTTGGACATTGATCGAGGGGTTTTGGTAACATTTGGAGCTTTTTAGCAGTTGCCTGCAAAAGACTTTTTAGTATTATATACTGAAAGAAACACTTTGTCTTAAACTCTTAATTGACTCAGTAAAACACCTTTATTGGATTTATTTGCAAAATAATTTAGTTCTGGGTTCATAAAAGAAAAAATTATATTACAAAACTAAAAATCATTATCATGAAAAAGAAATGCAAAATTCCTAATAATATATTCGGAATCAGCCTGTTCGGTTTTGGATACTATAATCGTTTTCTTCCTATTAATAATATACTAGTAATATCTTTTTTCCGAGTATTATTGTATGTGGTTTTAATATTTGATAAATATGTACGTAAAATGATGTTCACTTTTTAAATTATTTTTATCAATATATATTATTAAATATTGGTAGTAGACGGACAGATGAACTGGACTCTTATGTAAAAGCCATTTTTTATGGAAAATTATTAATTAAAATCTAAATACATATTGGAACCTAATAGGTGTTACTCTTTAGATGGTAGTTAGGCAGTTTCTAGGAAATTTCCTAAGGATATTGTGAAAACAAAGTAATATGAATGACTACAAATTAATACACACTAACACCAAAAAAGCATATATATTTTTATATACACGGAAGATTAATCTATAGTCTATAAGTTTTTTAAAAGAAGAAAAGAAAAAACAAAGGAAGGGTGACGGCATGTTGTGTATAGCAAGTTTTACCAACTCAAATCTTACATCAAATGTAAAACTATTAATAGTGATGTATTAAATTTGATACGATATTATTTATTGTATTATGATTGTTAACTTTACATGTTTTTTTAACTTTAAAAATATTATTAAATTTTTTATTAGATATAATAATTAGAATTAAAAATATGATATAATATAATTAAAAAAATTATTAACACAACATAAAGTGAAAGTTTTGGATTGAGGAGTAATATATATTTTTAATGTAATATTTATTGTTGTGAATTGAAGATAAATAAAATCTTGGTATAATTTTTTATGTAAGATTTAGTATAAAATCAATAAAGAATCGGAGACTTGGGGATGCACTTAGATGTGAACATTGTGGAACGGTGCTTTCTAACTTTGCCGCTGATCAACATATGACGAAAGGAATTGAGAAAATACATACAGCTGGTAAATAGAATTTGTACCAATTGGCTAAAACAATCCAATTTGCAGACTCATTTTGAAGAAATGACAAAGTTGCTGGCATGAAGCCCTTTTGTTGTCTTGTTCAAACACCGTATTCATATATTTATGATATGATTTAAAATCTAATAAGTAAATTAATAAATATATCATCAAAATTATTATATTAAAAATAATATTTAAATATTAATAATGGTATAAATTTATTAGTGATATAACTTTATACAATTAAAAATAAAATAGTTATATATTTATATTATTATTATAATTTAATGTTATTTTTATTTATAATTTTTAAAATGATTAAATAATATATTTATTAATTTATTCTAATGTAATATTTATGTGGGTTTGGTCGAATTTACTCAATAACATTTGATGCTTATATATATCATAAATGGACCCCAATTAATTATCAATGTAAATTATTATTGTTATTATTATTAAATAATATATATATATAAAAACGAGAATAGTTGGTCGTCTACCCATTTGCCCTTTTTTTTTTCCTTGCGTACGTTTCCTTTGCACTTTTTTTTTAAGTTAAACTTTATTTTACCTTATATAAATATCAAAAAAATTATAATAAAAAATAACTATATAATTTAAATTTAATAATTTTATTATATATTTTTTAAATTTTAATCTTTAATTATTATTTCAATATTTATAATTATGTTGAATTAATCATATCTTTTCATATCAAAATGATGTTATATCTAATATCAATTAATAAATAATTTTTTATATTACTTTTAAGTAAAAAAATATTCATAAAAATACTTATTAAGTTTTATCAAGATTTATTTATTGTGTTAAGTTAATAAATATTGTTATATTATATTTGATTTATTTATTAAATAAAATATCATTTATATCAAGTATGTGTGTTGCTATCATCAAATACCATACATCTCATAAAATTATTCTTATTATATATTTTTTATTAAGTAATAAATTAATTAATTTTTTGTTAATAAAATTATTATTATTATATTTTTATTTTTTATTAAATTAATTAATTATTAATTTTAAGAGTATTTTTTGTACCTTTGTATAAAATTTTGACATTAATTTTCATTTTATCATAATTAAAAAAATTATATTTTAAAATAATAATTAATATTATTATTAATTAATTAATGTTATTATATATTTATTAAATTTAAATCATAACACATGGGTAAAAAAATAATATATATATATATATATATATATATATATAAAAGAGATGATAAAATAAATAATAGATTTTGGTTTATTATATATATATATATATATATATTAAGTATGAATTTAATTATTTTTATCTCTTATATATTAATAAATATCAAAATATTTTTAATAAATAATAATTAAATAATTTGAGTTTGATTATTTTATTTATATTAATTTTATATTATAAAATTTGAATTATTATTTTACGAATAATAATTATGTTAAATTATCTAATATTAATTAAAAAATAGTCATTAATATACAATATTTTTAAGAAAAAATATTTATAAAAATACTTATTAAGTATCATCAAATTTTGTTTATCGTGTTATAATTAAAAATAAATTATATAATTTTAATAATTTTTTATTAAAATATTATTATTTTTTATCAAGTGATTAAACTATAAATATTTAATAATAGTAAATTACAATTAATATAACAAAAACTACAAAAAAAAATTTATACATTTGTTAATTTTTCATATTTTATTTTAAAAAAATAAAATATATATTTAAATAATTTTTTTTAAATTTTTTTATTTTTTAAACTATTTCATATTAAATTTTACTTTTATTTCTGTTAAAAATTTGTATTTTAATCGTGTTTTAATTAACTAAGAGAACATAATAATATATTAAATAAAAAATTATTAAAATATTATATTTTATCATTAATTAATCATTTTTACAATATTAATATTAATAGACTAAATGACATCATCTTTAATATAACACACTAAATTATACAAATAATTTAATCTAATAAATTTTTAGAACATATCACCATAAATAATGTATCCCTCTTCAAATAGATTATTTTTATGAAAGACAAATATTAAATGCATATAAATTCATACTAACATTAATTATAATGTTTTAGGTTATAGAATTTTCTTAAAAAGTAAATACTTTATTATTTATAAATTTATTTTGACATATAATGTATTATAATGAATGTGCATAAAAATTCATATATATTTTAAAAAATTGAAAATTAAAGTTTTAATTTTCTCACGATAGATAAAATTTTAAGTATAATATATTATATGTTTTATATTAATATCAATTATTTATTTCCGTACACTTGTAATACATTTTTTAAAAATATAAAAAAAATAAAATGATTTTGTTTCACACTGAGTAAGATTTTCTCGATAGAATGATACTTAAGTTTCATGATATTATAAGTGTATCTATTAGTAAGTAATATTAGTAAGTAATGAGAATAAATAAAAATTAAATTTGAGGGAAAATAAAATGTAATTTTTTTTTAATGTTTATTAATTTAAAAATTGAAATAAAAATATTAATTTATATAAATATTATTTTAAAAATAAAAATAAAAAATAAAAAAATAAAAATAATAGATAATAGATAATTTTATAATTATATATTATATTTGTTGAAAAAAAATATGAAAACAATTATTTTTAAATTATAAAGTTTTCAATTTTTTCATTATCCTTTTAAAAGGTATACAATAAAAATAAAAAATAAAAACTTATTTCATCTCATTCTCTTTCCTTCCCACTTTCCTTCCCACCTTCCTTCCCACCAAGCATTTATGGACCCTTTATTAGTTCACCGACCAATTAGATTACCATCAACGCACTGGTTGGTGGGTGATTTTTTTTAAAGCAATTAATTTTTTTGTAATGAATTGTATTAAGAATAAGTTTGTATTACCTTTTTATTAATACTATTTATATTTTGTCACTAGTAAATATTGCTTAAAAAATAATTATTTCTCTAATTTTTAAAAAATCAAGTACACTAGAAAGATACTTTAGTTAGGTTTAAAGAGGTAATAGCCACCTATAAATGAAATATCATAAGTAACGGTTCTTATTAAGTGTATATAGAAACTTTAATTAGATTAGTATCTTTGTATCATCATCTTGGTCTAATTTATTATCTACTAATAATATTAGTTAAAGAAAAAATAAATATAAAAATTATAAATATATTTCTTCTTAACATTTAAATAAACGAACCAAATATTAAATGATAACGCATTTTATCATCAAATTGTGATATAAATAATAAAAATTCTATACATTATATTATTAGTTATAACATTATCTTTTTATAGATATAAACTTATTTAATTTTCATAAAAAAATCTTCTCTAATTAGACAATTCAAGCATAAATACTATATCCACGGCCTTGATAATAACCAAATTAAAAAAAAAAAGACAACATAAAAAAAGTATGGCTCGAATTAAAATCTTCACCACCTAAAGATGATAGCACACATCCTCGCATGAAAAAGTACCTACGAGTTGTACCTAAAAAGCTTTACTAGTAAACAGGAGGAGCCATCCCTCATATTTGAAGAAAATTATTTAGATTAATTATATTTTTTGTTCAATAATTTGTAAAAAAAATTAAAACATTTACTTTGTTGTATCTTTAAATATGTTCAGTGTTGAGCGTAAAATTATAAAAAAATATATTTTAAACATTTTTTTAAACTATCACATACATTGTGAACAGAAAAAACATAATTAACACAAATTATTTAATATATTATATTCATATATAAAAGTAAGATAAAAGGGTATAATTGTCATCGGTCCTCTTAGTTTTACTTCCCCTCGTCTCATGCACTCGTGGCTTATTGAAATTAAATTATTATTTTTAAATAATCATGCTATTGATATATTTACAATTTAAATTCAAATTTCAATCATTATATTTACAATTATATGGGATTGAAACACAAATTTACTAATAGATTTATTTTTCTTTAAGATTAAAAGATCAATAAATTTATTTGCATTTAACATAATACACAAAATTCATTGAATATTTTAGCTAATTTTTAAATTAAAATATATAAAATATTATATAATTATATTGCTTTCAGATTGAAAGACGTCATATAAATTACCAAAAGTTCACGGTGCAAATTTTACTAAAATATTTTTTACGTGGCTATTTTGTTCCTGACCAATATCTTAAAAAAAAGTAGTGATATTAACATTTTTTTTTTCCTTAGCCAATCCCTTTTTTATATAAATTTATAATCATATTAATAATGATATATTATGTGTAAAAATAGTTTTAAAAATAAAATAAAATAATTTATTTTTAAAAAATTGTACTACATTCATGCTATAATAAATGGAGTGTAGTTATATGTATAAATTTATGTTTATATAATATTTATCGTAAAATATTTTACAATTTAGTATGTTCAAGACGTTAAATAAAAAAAAGGTCTGGTCGAGACAGAGTCACACCTAACTCAGTTAGTCACGTGCCCCCTCAGTTTTAATAAAATCTTGTCAAATATTATCCATAAATATGTTTCTTTTAACGTACAGTGTTACATCTTAAATTTATTATTTGATTTGATTTGATTTTGCTTTAATCTTATATATTTTTTACTAAAAAGACTATGTCAGTAAAGATTTTATGTATTCTCGTAAATTTTACAACTGTAATTTCTCTTAATATCATTTCATAAAAATAATAATTTTTTATCTCATTTATAATTTAACATTATTTTTTTACATCATATATAATTATTTAATATTATTATATTTATCATTTAATATTATTTATATCTATTTTTTCTTTCGTATTTTTATATGATTATTATTATAGTTTGTGTTTTTTAATTTCTTTAGTTTTTATTTATCAATTAATTTACATAAAATTTCGGACATGTTATCTCGGTTAATTATAATTTAATTTATATAATTATATATTTTTTATTTAAAAAATTAATTAAATAATATATTTATAATATTAATATTCTAATAATTAGAGATATTAAAATTTATTAAAAAGAATTTCATATAATTATTTAAAAATATTATTCCAAAAAAATATAACAAAATTATTTTATTAATATTACAAAAAAAAAGATAAATTATTTATTTTACTCATATTATTAATAAATAATTTAAAGTTACTGTTATTGTATAAATTAGTTATTAATGTATTATTATTATTATCACAATAACACCCCATAATAAACTATAAAAAATTGCTAAATAAAAATGTAACAAATAATTTATTTTTTTTAAGAAAACTACAAATTAATATTTTTAAAATTTATAATAATAAAAATAATAATTCAAATATTAATTCTTATATTTTTTAATTTAAAATAAAAATACTATTTTTATTATTATAAATTTATTATTTTAAATAATTTTTTTATTTTTTTTAAACAGTTACAACTCACAACCTACACTTAATCAATTTTAAAAAGCTTTTTAAAAAGCGGATGAAGGGCTCATTAAGTGTTTTTTTAATAATAATATTTCATCTAGTCAAAAGTAAGTGGTGCAGTGAAAGTAGTTTATTTTTTTCTAAAATATTTTAATTCATTTATTTTTAAATATTGGACAAGAAATCATTTTAATTCTTTGCTTTTAAATTAAGTATTACAAGCATTTTATTTTTTTAAAGAAAATAAATTAAAGAAATCTTTAAATAACTTTTTGGACTTTATTTTAAAAAATTAGTTAACTTTTAACATATTACATAAAAAATTAAATAATTTTTATTACATTACTTAAAAGTAAATAGATTCAAATATTTATTAAAAAAAGCTTAAAAAGTCCTTTTAGGTAAAAATAAATAAATTACCTAGCCAAATTCTTCTAATTTATAGTCTTGTTGTGATGGATAGTTATATTATAAGTTTTTTCAAACTTGTATTAAATTAAAATTTTAAAATATAATTTAATATTTGATTTTATAAAACTAATTTACACATCTATCAATTTTTTAAAATTTCACAAGTTTAAGTATTATATTTTAAAAGTTTATAAGATTTTGATCAAACTTGTCAAAAAAATATGTGTATTCTCATTATAATTACATCTTTATTATATTATTATTCAAAATTAAATTATATAATTTATAAATATTTATGGGTTTCATGAGGGGTTTGTGTCTACCCACCACCAAAAAAATCAACATGTAATTAATATCTTTTCTCCTTAATACAAGTAAAATTACTCAATAATGGAACTCCGAAGGCAATGTAGCAAATTTAGTTGGCAACACCAAATGACATCATACCCTTCAAAATCTATCTGCCACTAAAAAAATAATAAAACATCAAATTTGGTTTAAATCCATCTGATTACTTGAACAAATCCTCAAAAAGTTTATTAGAAAGAAAAATCCTCCAAAAGTTAAAATTTGATTGGATATTATTTAAATTTTAAACAAAATACATAAGAAGTTTTATCTATCGTGATTTTTTTGAGTCAAACCAAGTTTTTAGTATATAACTTTTATAGAAGTGAGGTGTATAAATGACAAAATCTCTCAATTTATTATTTAATATTAATATATTAATTTTATATAAAAAGAATCATATTATATATATATATTAATAATATTTTTTAAAAAAATTATCAATATATATTACATACACCTGTATGTATCATTAAAAAAGTTTATAGAGAGATGGAGAAAGGGAAGGGTTACACAATTCACTTTAATATGCTTACGTGTCACTAGAACACTCATCTGTCTGTCTCACATGTTTGCCAGCTAATAGGCAGAGCTGTTATTATGCTTCACCTAAATGCTAAATCAACTCTTAGATACAATTGGTTGTTTGATCCCTTTAATAGCACATTATCTATAATATAATTTATTTATTTTGAGAAAATGAAATCTAATTAGTACTTATCATAATAACTATATAATTTTATTTTTTATTTTTTGCTTTTGAATCTATGATTACAAAGATGTTCAGTTATTAATATACACCTTATGGCTACTAAACCCAGTTTTATTAATATACACCTTATGGCTACCGTCACGTACATTACACACTACGTATCTCACCCCTCCACAGAAATAACAACCCTTTGATCAATCTCGTCAACTCCCCTGTTTCATATAGCCGCTTGATCTCTTCGGCCCCACCAATGTATCTCCGTCCGATGAAAACCAAAGACAAATTCATATTTTTACCTCCAATTATCCCCTGTAGCTCGTGCAAGTACTGAGCGTCTAACGATACATCTCGTTCATCCATCGGACTGCTTTACAGTCCTCCAAGGTCCTGCAAACCACACGGAGGCTAGTAAAGTAAACGGCAATGCGTTGATCGCCATCTGGAAGAGTCGACGGGGTGGAGTTTTGTTGTGTTGGGCACACAAGCTGGTGATGGAATTGAAAGTTCGGAACCCGTGGAAGATAGAAGCGGTTCTGGGGCTGAGATTTCCGTAATGGGAATCGGGTTCTTCATTAAAGAGTGTGAATGTCTTTGAATGAAGAGCAATAAAAGTTTGTTAAGCATGATTTTGATTATGGACTCTGATTGGTGATCTCAACAACCATGGTGCCCACATGCCTATCGGATTTGAAAATTAACATCATTTAAAAATGAAATTTAATGTCAGGTTTAATTAATCTTTCGTCTTTTATGCATCTTTTTTTACTTTTTTTCCTTAATATTATTATAAATAAACATGTATACAAAAGATTGTAATAATTATTATTCATAATAAGAAGGTGATATTTTTTGAAAATAAAGACAAATATAAAAAAGGTATTTCAAGCATTTGCATAAAAAGAAATATCACTTTAAAAGAATTAAAATATATATATATATATATATATGATATATTACATATAGTTAGAGATATCGATATCAAAATAAAATATACACATATTCACGTAACCTTAAACTTAAAATATGATAAATATGTAAAATATTTTATCAATACAAAAATTAGAAAATATAATGAATAGTACAATATAATTGTATTTAACTTATACACTTCAATAAAATGCACTTGAAAAAATTAACCTAACCTTCAAATTCTCATGATATTGTTGAGTCCCACATCGCTCAGGGAAGCCATCAATGTGCTGGTTATAAGTTTGGGTGGCCCTTTCCTGATAAGCGCGTTTCGAGGGAAACATTGGGCTGCCCAGCT
Organism: Hippophae gyantsensis; assembly: GCA_030763125.1. Lineage (NCBI taxonomy): Eukaryota > Viridiplantae > Streptophyta > Magnoliopsida > Rosales > Elaeagnaceae > Hippophae > Hippophae gyantsensis. The sequence goes on from CM061033.1 coordinate 54,114,714, forward strand.
TTCAATTTGGTATCAAAGTTGATCCTGGGGGTCTCGATGTGCACGCTCTCTGCTCGGCTCCGTGTCCGTTGGTTACTTGGCGCGGGTAGGCAGTTCGCGGTAGATCCCCGTCCGATGTGAGGAGTGTTGAGTCCCACATCGCCCAAGGAAGCCAGCAATGTGCTGGTTATAAGTCTGGGTGGCCCCTTTCCTGATAAGCGCGTTTCGAGGGAAACATTGCCGCTTCTTCAATTTGGTATCGAGCCGATCCGGGGTCTCGACAGACGCTTCTGCTTTCCCACGTGTCCGTTGGTTACTGGCGCGGGTAGGCGGTCGGTCTGCGGTATCCCCGTCCGATGTGAGGGGAGTGTTGAGTCCCACATCGCCCGGGAAGCCAAGAATGTGTCGGTTATAAATCGGGTGGCCCTGCGATGGCGCGTTTCGAGGAAACATTGGTCGCTTCAGCCAATTTGGTATCAAAGGCGATCCTGGGTCTCGATGCAGACGCTCGCCCCGTGTCGTTGGTTACTTGGCGCGGGTAGGCGGTCGCTGGTATCCCCGTCAGATGTGGGCGGCCCGATGTTTCCCTCGAAACGCGCTTATCGAGAAAGGGCCACCCAAACTTATAACCAAGACATTCTGCTTCCCGGGCGATGTGGGACTCAACACTCCCCCTCACATCGGACGGGGATACCGCAAAGACCGACTGCCTACCCGCGCCAAGTAACCAACGGACACGGAGCCGAGCAGGGAGCGTGCACATCGAGACCCCCAGGATCAGCTCTGATACCAAATTGAAAGCTGGGCAGCCCAATATTTCCCTCGAAACGCGCTTATAAGGAAAGGGGCCACCCAGACTTATAACCAGCACATTGCTGGCTTCCGTGCGCGATGTGGGACTCAACAGATATAACAATAAGTATTGATAGTAAAGTATTTTCCTAACATGAAAAAGACATTAACTTAGTGTGTAAAAACTTGACTTAATTTGAGAAAATTTACTATTAACTTTTAATACTGTGGTAAGGCGTAGTAAGATACGTTAATGTCTTATTGTAAAAGTTATAATACTTATTTTTTTGTAATGATTTTGATAAAAAATGTTATTTATAACAAGATATTTAACTAATGTAAGAAGGCATCCAATGTCTTAATAAGTTTTATCTAAGAATGATTTTAATAAAAAAAAATATTTAACACAAATATGTTAATAATTTGATAAATTATTTTATATTTTTTTATCATTGCTATTATTAGAGTTTTCCTTATTTCTTTGAAATAGATTCATTTGAATAACTTTCAAATAAGATTTACAAATTTTTTAAAAGCTATCAAATAAAATTTAAGAGAAAAATATTATTAGTCTTTTAATTATTATAAAAATAACATTTAAATTATGTATTTATTTATTTTTGTAACATTTTAAATTTATTATTATAAAAAAGTGATAAAAATATAATTTATTTTATTTTTTCAATTGTTTTAGATATAGATTCTTATAATTAAAATAAACTATAAGTGAAAGTATGGAAGAAAATAAATTATAACACTAAAAGTGGTTATTGTTTTAGATATAGTATTTATTTTTTAAATTATTCACTATTTTAGAAATTCAATTTTTCACTAGGAGGTGATTTAAAAGATGATTCAAATTTATTCTCATCTTATAATAAAGTTAAAATTAATATATCAATAATTTATGTTAAGATTTATAGAAATATAATGAATTTTTATTTTTATAAATTTTATGATTTTTTTCAAGTTAAATATTTTAGTTCAAAATATTTTACAATTTTGATATAATTTAATTGATCTATTATTTAAAACATGATCTTTCCTATGAAATTGATCTTATTTGATCACTATATGTAATTGATGTTTTTTTTGCCTTTGTCTTTAAGTCTACAAAAATAAAACTTGAAGTTTTTTACATATTTTTCTCAAAACAATGTTTATTCTATATGATTTAAACTTGTCGAAATATGTTTTTTAAACCTACGTTTGCAAAAATTTCATTAAATAAATAAATGAATTATAAAAAATAAGACAGTTATGAAATACTTGATGAGACTTTTTATCTTACTTATATCTATCATCTAATAAAATTTTGAAGATATGAATGAACTAAACTTGCAAGCTTAATATTGAAATGTTTGTTTTTGTAATAATAATTTTTCTTTATATATCTATATATGTTTTTATTTATTTTTTAAGTCTATGAATATTATATAATTAAATTAAGAGTTTTATGTTTTATGATATTTTATTTTAATAAGTGATTATTAACTTTTATAATGTATTTTATAATTAATAGATCAAAGTTTAAAGAGTAAGGAAAAAAAATCAGAACAGTTGAAATTGAATTTCATTAAAAAAATAATATAATAATAACCCCTGCTTTAGTTCACATGTACGTGAGACCCGCAACTTGAGGCTTTTCATTCTCCTGGGCATGATCTGTCTTACTATTGTTGCCATTTTTCTCCCTCCATCTGTCCACTTTCATACTCGACCTAGATTGAAGCTGGAGTTTTTTTTTCATTTGCTACTTGTCTGGCAATAATAGATTGTTATTTATTTATTTTTGCTAAAACAAAGAGTACGCGAAGATGGCTACTAAAAAAGGGAAGTGAAAGTGTTTCACGTATAATTATTTTGAGTCACTCGATAAAAAAAAAACTGATTTATCAAGTGCAATAAGATTATAGGTTACTATATTCAACTTTCCATAAATCCAACAGATTGAGATTAAATTGAAAAGATATAACTTGTCCTCTCCTTGTAAAATTAGTCGAGATTGAAATTCACTTATCTCCCGTAATTACATCGACGGTAAATTATGCATCCTCTTATAGATAGACTTCTTTGAATTTTATTACGAGTGCATTATCTATTACAGTAAAATTTAATAATAGATTGTTATTTAATTTAATTGTGTGATATTATTTTTTTATAATGTAAAAAATATATTATATTATATTTTAAGAATAGATAAAAGTAAAAATAAATAGGTAATACTTAATATGGAATGTTATTTGATAAAAAATATATTATATTATATGTGTTAATTTTGTACGTATCTTAATCTTTTGATTAAATTGTTACAAAAATATCTATAATATTATTAAAATATCTATTTTAGTTAAAACATCATGAATATTGTGGATATTTTTACTAAAATGTCATAATATGTTGTTAAAACGTTTAATAAAATATCAAAAATATAAATTTTTGATTTATTTTTTTCTTTTTTTCTTTTACTTTTGAAGTAATCATTTTCATTAAATTTTTTTCACTTTTATAATAGATAATATATTTTTTCTCCTTTTTAACATATTTTCTATATATATATATATAATTATTTTAAAAATAAATAATCGATAAAATTTATTTTGATATTTTTGAGATTTATTTATTTATATTAATTATAATTAAATAGTATTTTAAATTATTTCAAATATTTTAACTATTTATTTTATAATATATTAATAAATTATTATATAATATTTTAATTAATTAATTTATTAGTTAATATAAATATTTTATGTATTTAAAAATATATGTATTAAATAAAAAATGAATTTTTTTATATTTCAGTTAAATAAAAAAAGGAAGAGAGAAATAGTAAACGGTCAGAGAAATAATTCTATAACATATACTATAATAATAACACATTATTTAATATATATAATATTATTCTGTATAAAGAGAAAAAAAAATTGTAACATGAGCATAGGAAACGGAAATGTTGTTCAAAAAATAATAATAAAAATAAAGGAATGGAAATGGCGGCTAGATATGATAAAATGACAAGTCACCCAAAATCATAAAAATATTATCTTTTACTATTTGTTATAAGGGTAACTATACGAATGGATTAAATTTTATTAATATTAAAATAATAATTTTATTTTTATTTTTAAAAATATAAAATTATTAAATTATAAGATAAAATATCTATTTATTTTAAGATTAATGTTTTTAAAAATATAAATTTTTTTATAAAATATAATAAAATAATACTTGTATTTTATTCATTAGATTTAATATAATTATAATTAATTAATAAAAAAATATATCTTATTTTTTAAAAAATATTTATTATTTTATATTTTATAATAATGTAATATATTAAATAATAAAATTCAATATTAATCTAATTTTTTTAAAAAATAAAAAAATAATTCAATTAATAAATAATATACTTCAAAACTTCCACATTTTTTAGTATAATATTGCTCGGAGACTGACTTTATTAAATTATTAAATGCATATGTTTGTTTATCATAAATGCAGATAGGTGAGGACTGAGTCAGTGAGACAAGAACCTCTCACAGGTGAGTGATTGGTAAATATGTTCTGTACCTTTGTACGAACAAGATGATCATAATTGAAAGGTCATGAAATGCACTACCCATCTCCCGTAATAATGTGGGGTTCTATTATGCAATAGCAGAAACAAAAACAAGTGAACCTCAAAATTACACTGCCCTTCTTCTCCTCCTGTAGATCATAAGATACCCCATCTTGCCTTTATATTCAACTTTGTGTTGTAAGAATTATCTTCATCTTCATTATCAAAGCTGTCCCCCAAAAAAGACAAAGAAAGAGAGAAGCAAAAATGAGTACCTTTTGGTTCATCTTCCTCTTCTTTCTTCACTCTCGTACCAAACCAGTCTCGTCTCATCTTCAAAACTCATCCAGTGAATACTTCGAAGTCGGTCTTCCACTACCTTCTGATAGTCTGACTCCATCATGCACCGTCGAAGCTCTCCGCCATTCATTTGCCACCACTCTCAGGACCCCTCCATTCACTACCATTTACTCTCCACCGTCCGCTTGTCCTTCTCCCTGGTCTAACGTCGTCCTCGAGTTCCGCGGGAATTGCACAGGCGAACAGAACCATCGTATCGCTGGCATATGGCTTAACGGCTCTGAACTCCTCCGAACCAGCACGCCTGAGCCGACAGTCTCCGGGATCAGCTGGAAATTTCGTAAGGATATCACCAGGTACTCCTCTATCCTCTCTCAGTCCAACATCAGTCTAGCCATGATGCTCGAAAACGTCGTTAACCGTAAGTACACCGGCGTTTACCATATCGAGGTAGACTTCCTCTTCTACAACAATACCGCAGCTACAAATAACGACGTTAGACCGTTATCGTTCATTCATGAACAGAACATCGCAAGAAATTTTGAATTTAGAAGGGAAAGCGCGGGGTTGGAATCTGAGAAAGTTGAGGAAAATTTGGGTGTTATAGGTGAAGGGCCTGCGGATTTGATAATTCCAGTATCGGATACCGGCAAAAAAGGTTTCTGGTTCAAAATCGAAAGCGAAGCAGATTTGCATTCAAAGGAAATCCAAATTCCGAAGAACACTCGCCGAGCTGTACTCGAACTGTATGTTTCGTTCCACGATAACGAAGAATCTTGGTACTCAAACGTGCCAAATTCATACATAGTGATGAACAATTTGACAACCGGTCGCACCAATGGACCTTATAGAGAAATTTTTGTTACCATCGACAATGAATTGGTGGGATCTGAAGTCCCATTTCCAGTGATCTATTCTGACGGGATCAACCCGTTGTTTTGGCAACCAGTGGTGGCTTTGGGAGCCTTTAATCTTCCCTCCATCACTATAGAATTGACGCCATATCTAGGTATGCTCTTGGACGGCAAAAACCACACGTTTTCAATTGGTGTGTCAGAGGCAATTTCATATTGGCTTGTTGATGCTAATCTGCACCTTTGGTTGGACCAAAATTCAGAGGAAGTTGAAGCCAATTATTACGTTACTCGTAGAACACCTTCCCTTGAGATAGAGGAGGAATCGCAATTCAGAAAGCTGGACGGACAATTCAAGATTGAAGCAGAGAGGGAGATTAAATCTGTTGGGTGGGTTAAGTGGAGTGGAGGCAATTATACAACCACTTTGTATCAGTCATACAAGTTCAAGAACAAGATCGAATTCACACAAAGTGGGGCTCGCAAAGAAGTTGAACAGAAGATCAAGACAAGGATTGAACTGACGATTGAGAATGCGGAGAGTAGATTAGTTTCAAAGACACAGGTTGAGAGAGAGTACCCTCTCAAGGCCGTCACTGAGGTGAAGCCTGGGTCATATAACACCACTTCCCTCATCACTACCAAAGTTTCTCATAGCTATAAGGAGGAAAGTTCTCAAGGCAACCAACAGACCAAGATCGATAACTCGCAGGATTGCGATGGATGGATAGTGGTGCAGGACAATTCTGTTGTTGACGGGAAAGCAAATACTAAACAGAGTTATCTTTACCAGAATGGCTCAACTTGCTATTCTAGGAATGTTGAGACCAGGGATGGCTTGCTTACTAAAGATGATAACGCCCTTGCCTGCCTGTCATCTTCCTTCGAGTAATCTCATAATCCCTTAGGAGATGAACTAGTTCTCGTTATCCTTTTACTCACGTGTTCTCTAGCTTTTCTCCCCTTTGTAGTATAATCATGAAAATGCATGAAGCTTGTATTTTTCTTTTTGCATTTGTGTTGCAGAAAGTACTCCCTTGGCATATCCAATGGGTCTTTTTCTGGGTTCTTTTTTTTCTGTAATAATGCATAAATATGTCTTTGTGTGTGATTTAGACATCCTGCAATGGTTAGCGAAACTTGAACCAGCTCAAGTAAATTAGCCAAGTTGACAATATTCAATATAGCACACTCCTATGGCGAGCTATTTTCCCTTAGATTTGAAGTTTATGCCCGTAACCATAACATCCCATTAAATGCTAAACGTTTCTTATTAATTTACCGAGCCAAATCTGAAAATATTGAGAATATATCAATAAATTGTTCCGTATATTTCAATACATGGTTTGCTTCAAATAAAATACTAAAAGTGAAAGAATATATAATGTCAAATTATGTAAATTAACTCGTGAGTCGGGAAAGATAGATCAACAAAATTAATATTAGCAAAGATAGATCAACAGCGGGCTAGTAGGCTACAATAAAAAGACCACAGGTATACACCACGTGAAACAGGGAGAACAAAGCCTCTGACCACCTTGAATAACTCTCAAGCTCAACTAATAATATTCGCAAATTTCTTCGGTAATAAAGGATCTCCAAATCTGTTTTATACAACCGTAACAATGAAAATGAAATAAATAAATAAAAATGGCATTTATCTGTGACATTTCATTCAGTAATTCCAGGACCATTTTCCACATCAACTTCACCCATTCCTGTATCTTCCTCTTCTTCAGTGTCTTCATCACCGCTGATCTCCTCATTATCTTGACGTAGCTTAGCCATGTGTTCTGCCAGTAATTTATCATCCCGTTCACTCACCTATATTGATGCATCATAACATATCAGACCCGCAAAACCAGTGTTTTACACCAAGGGCATTAGTAAACTCAAAATGTAACCAAATAAGTTAGAACATGTCCATAATGGCAACCTCAACGATCCTTGAATTAATAAAATGATATGGAACCTAATTCCCACATGCACCAAAAGCTGTGTAAAGCCAAGAAAAAAATATAGAAAAACAGTTATACTCACCGCTCTTGCAGCCTCCTTCACAAGAAGTTTTCCCATGTGAACTTCTTCAATGGTTTGGGTGCAAGCAACAATCGCTTTATTTAGAACCAATATCCCTTGTTCCTGCCAGCATGGAATCATAACAAGTTAATCAGAACTACACTACCAGGAGAGACCTAATTGTATGAATTGACAAATATCTATCCATTCTAAATAATTCACTTTCTGGGTGAGCACAAGGTAAATTGTTCTACAGGCATCACATATTGACATGCACCACCAAAAATATAATTACAACAAGATAGTAACTGCTAACAAACTTCTAGCCCATTGATTACCTTCTTGGTTTTGTTTCTGTTCTTTTTTCAGAGGGATAAACAAGAGAGAATTATAGTTAACCAAATGATTTATGCAACTCATCCTATCACAAACATAATTTTTCCATTTCTATTAATTGTTTCACAACTAGATGCAGACTTTCCATTCTCCAATAAACCTGAACACTAAATGTTTAATGAAATTGAAATCATATTTATACTCATGTACTTTGAAGAACTGTCGTATATAAGAACAGGCAGAATTGACATCATCAACCAAATCAAATATATAACCTTGTCAAGAGTCTGAGTGGTAAGAACATATAGCGGAGGAGCAACCAGCTTAATTTTGACAGGACAATCATTGTTGCCGGCAGCTTCTGCTTTTTGCATGGCTTCCTACAATGACAGCAATCACACGCATGAAAGCAAAGCTAAATAGAATTCCTCCTTTTTAATTGAACTTGAGAAAAATAATCCATAATACCTTTAAAAAACATATATGAAAATAATAAAATCTATTAAAGATCTTAAGCTGACCTTGATGTGAAGTACACCATCAAACTGAAAACATTTCATTTCAATATCAGCCCGAATTTTCAAAGGCTGTGGGGTCATTCGTCTCCTGATATTCTTAATTAAAGTGTCTTTCACTTCCTATGTCATTGCAGGAACCACCTTAGTAACCTACTGGATAAGAAAAAAAATGAAATCAATCACCCGAATCAGAGAATTTATCATGTGACTTCCATAAACTACAATACCTCCTGTTCATCAGGGCCAACTTCTTTGATTTCACGAGTAAGCAAATTAAGAACTGAATCAGGATCGGTCACTATTATTTTGAAGGCCTGCAAACAACAGAATTTCAGTGTCCATGCTGATATCTAAAAAGAGAACAACACTTAATAAGTGGTTAACATTCTCACCTCAAAAGCATGACCATACTTTCGGTATAAAGGCCACCCAACATGGATGTACAAATCCTGAAACAGGTAAATTGAAACCATCATTAGCCTATGATAGAAAAACTATTTCACTAAGGCAAGTTAATATCTAAATCATGGTTTAAATTTCAGGACAGCGTTATTTTTAATCAGAGATCAGAAGTGACAGAAAACAATCAAATTTCTATGCATTGGGATGCTCGGTGCAGCAAAAAAAGAACTTTAGAGTAGAGCAAACAGAAATTGTCACTTGCAATTGAAGAACTAGCTTAATTGAAGTTAGAACCATTCTACTTCTTCCCTTAAAAAACTAAACCACACCCTTTTGTATTTCTTCCCCACACACACACCCTCTGGCCCGCTTTCTATTAAAGATTCTTTGGAACTACCGACTATGGGTTATAGCAAGCACCAAACCCGTGCAATTTACAACTGCCATATAACTGTCACCAGAGACCACTCCAGTCGCACATCACATGCAAAAAATTGAGTTTGATGTATTACTCCTCAATTCCCAGCATCCCTAGCAATGAACTTCAATTTCTTTGTCAATACTTTCCTCTTGCTTAAACCAACATGATGTGGCTATATTAGCATATCTGAGGTGGAATTATCAAGTGGCTAGTGAAGTTGGTGCAAGGAAGGAAGAAAGGGAAGCTTAATGTAAGCTGTCCAAATAAAGTGAAGGACCACTGCAAGGTGTTACAACAAGCAGCAGATAATCAAGATTCACACATGCACGTGCCTTCACTCAAGGATCAGTCAAGCAACCACAAAGTTGTTATGATCAGGATGAGCTATTAGTAATGATAGAGCCTGAGCTGTATCAGTTAGTTTCATTTTGTAAAAGCCTATAAATACAAGAAAGTGTGTAAAAGATTCATAGTGCATTTTTACCAACTTGTAAATCATTTTCAAGAAAGATTAATGAAAGCAATATTCCGTATAGTTGAACCATACGCCAAGAAGGAAAGAACTTCGTTTTGATCAATTGCTTTGTTTTCTTCTTTAATCTTAGAAGCTATGAGCCAAGAACTTTTATTAAGCCATCTCACCGATCATTTGAATGTTTCTTTCTTTTATTTGATTCCATGGCATTATTCATCATAGATGTTTCTCCTTCGAAGGTTCTCCACTTCAAAACCACATCAACAACAAACTAGTCAGCCATACTCTCACGATCTCACCTATGCTTTCTTCATCATCTCACAACTAAACTGAGAGCTCCTGCATATCCTTCCATTCACTCATAAACCTTTCAAGAACATGAATAGTTATAATTAAAAAAAGGAAAGAAAAAAAGACTATAACCAATGCAAATATGGGATTAGGGCTCTATCAGTCCTATAACTCCTATATGGGCACTTTGGTCCTATTTCTTTTTAAGTGGGTAGAGTTAGTCCTATAATTCTTAGATAAGATCAATTAAAAACAAAATAAAATAATATATAAAAGCGATATTTACAAAGGGTAAAATCTAATTTCTAAATTCAAAAACTAAAAAAAAAAAAAACTTTTGGTTAATAAATAGCTTATTAACCCACTGTTGCCAAAATAAAAAAATCTGGGTTATGTCCTACCGTTGCAAAACGCTTGAATAAGCAGAAAAATTTTAACTTTTACACTTTCTCTACCATGTTTTGAGAGGCTAGGATAAAAAAAAACATTGCAATAAGAATAGATTATTTTTAATAAAAATCTTTAACAAAAACATAAAAAGCTTGTGCAAATAAGGAGGGGGGTGGATCTGCTGTAGATTATATAAATCATTTTAGTCAAATAAAATAGCTTAAAATCATCACTCACATAAAAAAAAATTAGGGAAAACGAGCTATTTATTAACTAGTGTATATTTTATGAGTTTTTAAATTTACAAAAACCAATTTTACCCTTCATAAATATCATTTTTATAAATTCTTTTAACAATTTTATACTTAATTGATCTTATCTAAGAATTATATGATTAAATCTAACCACTTTAAAATAAATAGAACAAAAAATGCCCGTATAAAAGAGTTATAGGATTAATAGAGCCCTAATCCCTGCAAAACTAGCATTTATAATACAATTGAATAGAAAAAACAAGAAAATGAAAATTAATAAACGGAAAACCTCCAAATCGATTCCCATGGTCTCAGCAACGTGTCGCATAATGGAGTGAACGAGCTTACTCTTATTGTACCTCTCTTCACAAGCAGCAATATCCTCCTCAGAAACTCTCCTCTTACTCAAATCGATATAGCCCTTCTCCTTATCGACCCTGAGAACCATAACGGGCTCGATACGGCCCACCTTGATCAAGCTGCTGACACTTCCAATTCGACGGCGGGAGAGTTCTGAGAAGAGAATCATACCCTCGATGTTGTTGTACTCGAGAAGTGAGACGTACGCCCCCATATCGGCAATAGTCTTTACCTGAATCATCACCGCCACGTCCACGTCTGGGTACTTCGCCTCGTACATGCGACACTCAAGGTTCGGTGTGTGGGATGCCATGTTTACTCGATTGAATGTCTATCTTCTTTAAATTTCTGGCGGAGAAGTTCTCCCGGAGGGTTAGAGGATTGGAGTAAGTCGCACTCAACAGTGTCTGGTGCGCCAGAAAGTAGAGGATTAAGGTTCTTGCAAAGACTGTTTTCTTTCCTTTCGTCCAAATTATTTTATAAATTAAAAATGTAATTTTTTTAAAGATAATATTAACATTTATTATAACATAAAAAGTAAATATGTAAAAAATAATAATTTTTTTTAATATATTTTTAAAATAAAAAAAAATTATTGTGTGATCCACCTAATTTTTTTGCAAAAATCTTGTATGGTAATTAATAGAAAATTGATGCGTTATTGTAATGAATACATCACAAATAAAATTGCAAATAAGATAATTTGCTAATACCACGTTAAGCTTTCTTTTTGGCTTAATTTTTCTTCTTTATAATATTAAAATAAATAAATAAATAAATCTTACAATCTATTAATATTCTTATTTTTATGAGTTAAAAGATGATAATAAAATTATATAAGTTAAAATATAAAAATAAAATAAATAAAGTATAACATATAATAAAATTGGTACATAATAATCTATAATATGAAGTTTGAATAGAAAAAATAATAATAAAATATTTATTTAAAATAATGTAAATTAAGATTATAATTTAAATATGATATAATGTAATTAAATTTATATAAAATAAGATAACTTTAAATTATCAATCAATTAATAATATTAAATAAAATATTAATTTTTTAAAAAAATAACTACCATACTTAATTATTTGTTACTAAAACATAAAACTAAGATATTTTATATTTTTGATATTATTGGCTACAATTTTATTTACAAAATAAGATTCAACAACCACTTTCCATCTCTCATTTTTTTTTTCGGTCAGAGTACCACTTTACAGATACACAGTCACAATTACTCTACGTCAGTTTTAATATATTCAAAAAGTAAAAAATTTAAAACGAAATATTATTTAAAATATTAATATTATTATTTTTAATTATTTATAAAATATTTTTAAATAAAATAATAATAAATATAATTTAATATAATTATTCGAATTATTATATATTTTATTATTAATTATTCGAATTATTATATATTTTATTATTAAAAAATAATTTTATATAATGATATTAATATGTATTTAATATTATTTGTATTTTAAGAAAAAAAATCATCTACCTCTTACTACCGTTAAACACGTTCAGAAATCCAACGTGGGATTGATTGTATATAATATCCAAATTTTTTTTTTACTGGAATGCGTGTTCTCAATCGAAATTTACCAACAAAACGAAATAAGTAAAACTAACGCATGGCCGTCGACAGCAGGATTCGAACCTGCGCAGGCAAAGCCCAACAGATTTCGAGTCTGTCTCCTTAACCACTCGGACATATCGACTGTGCTTCATCTAGATAATTTAAAAATTGAGATATAATTTGGACATAAAATTAACGCAGCATCACTATCGACCTACCATGCATTTTACCGACCAAAGGTTTAGAATTTATCAAATCATACAATATATGCGTTAATTTTTTTATTAGTATAATATATTTTTGAAATAAGTTTAAAAGATTTAGCACACTAATAAGACACGATTTTATTTTGAAATTAAACACTTATAAAATTTGAATTTATACCACTGAATTATTAATGAAGAATATATGTTGTTAAAATAAGAAAAGACTTGAAGCCCTTAAAATACAAAAACATATATTTTTGAAATAAATTTTAAAAGTTTATGCATATTGATAATATATTGTTGAATTAGATGATAAAATTTAGATAAAAATAACATGTGGTATATAATGTTGAGAAAGAAATTTCATTCTACTCTATCATAGGTTTTTTTAATATCAATTTAATACACATTGGACCACTTTTCACACATTTTTTCTTTTGGGAGAATATATGAGTTGTTTGGTATTTTTTGCTATACATCTACTTGGCAGGAATGCAATTTGAAAAGGAGAAATATAATCTTGTAAATTAATTCTCAGCCTATTAATCAAAATTTTAGAGATGATTTTATAAACCTTATATAGGTCTATAATCCAAAATTTTAGAGATGATTTTATAAACCTTATTAGATTGACTGATAGGTCTATAAACACTACAAGAGATGGGGTTGATCAGCTTCGGAACGAGAGTAATAATTATATGATTCCAACCTCCCTTTAAAATACCTGAAATAAAGAACTGTTGCACTTTCTTGATTACGTGATTACTCACAATGTGCCATCATTATTTGAAAAATATAGTTTCCCATCTATCAGGGTCCTGAAGCTTTAAGATAATGTATTTCCCATCAGATAGCTTTAATTTCAGTTTGAAGCAATGACATTTCGATAATCTCTCTTAAAAAAGCTTCAAAAAATCCTAATACGATCTAAGTAAGACCACGTTATATTATAAATATAAATAAATAAATCAATATCTTATTTTTCAATCTATTATATTAAAATATTATATATATATTACAATCATATTAACTTTTAATATATCAATATTAATAAGTCTCCAAAGTATATCTTAATTGGGACTGAATTGTTATCTATGACAATTTCATATATGAGTTAAAGTTAAATTTACTTGATTTCAAATTATTTTACATTGAATATTTAATGGAATCTATTTAGAACTAAAAACTTATAAATATGATTTAAATTGGTAGTTAAAAAAAATTAGTTTCAAACCGTTCATCCGACCTATCATACAGCATGGTCATGGCCGGATACTCTGAGACACCCAAAAGCAAATATAACTAGGAAAACCTTTGTAGCCCTTGGAATCAATTTAAAAAAAATAAAAAATACATAACATAAAATTTTATTTTTAATCTCTTTATTAAATAATTGAATCATATAAAAATAAAAAAATATCCCAAAAATATATAAAAAATATATGTTAAAAATGCTAAATACACAAATTTATACTTGTACTGTTTATGAGATAGCATGACAAAATTTTCTTAAAAATTAATAAATTCATCATTTTTAAAATTATTTTACACCATATCATACTATAAATAATATAAATATAAATTTATTTACATTCTTGTCCCGTAAAATTACCACAAGAATCAAAATTTTTAAAAATGTCAAAACTCCATTCATATCACCTCGTTTTCAATGAAAAAGAAAGATGCAGCCGCACGTTTAAAAGAGTAGTTCTATATTCAAATAAAAAAATTAAAAAAAAGTTCTATATGTATTCATTGGAGTTGCATTATAATAAATGTATCTATATTTTATTAATTATTATAATTCATTATTAAACCAAATAAAATCTATAATAATTAATAAAAAAATTAATTATTTTATGTACCTATTTTTTATTAATTGTCACAAATCAAATCTGCTCTCAAATAAGTTGAAATCTAATAATTAAAAATATTTAATTTATTTTTAAGTGAATAAAATGGAGATAAAATAATAAAAAAACATTTAGACTTCTCCTGTTCAATAACAATATGGACCCAAAAAAAAAAAGTCGAATAAAAAGAAGCAAAGTGTTTAATTAGTTACTATTTATTACTGATCCATCTATATATATATATATTGAAATAATATCTTATTATCTAAAACAACGGTTTGAACATACTTTGACCATTTATCAAAAAACCACATATTCTGATATCTAAGCAAACGACAACCAAAACAGTAAATTGTATAAAACTCCTTCCAAAATGGTGAGAAAATAAACCAAACTCTTCTTCTTATTAGGCAACGACCTTCTCCTCTTGATGGAGCAGCATCTGATCAAAGTGCCAAACCCCTGTAACGAGTAGTACATAGCCATAATTAATAAGTGATTGAAGAATGTTTGGCAAAATGTTCATACCTAATCAAGAACAGAACAGTGGAAGTACTCGTAACAACTGGAAGAGAAGAATTAGATAGAATCACTAACCATGTCCTTTGCCCACTCTCCTCAGTTGAGCAACGTATTCTGATATTTTCTTTATAGCTTCCACCTAATAGAGGAGAGGAAACAAAAATCATGTACCTTAATATATGGATCGAGGACTATTCTAATCAAAAAGAACAAATTCACACAGAAAGACGCTCAAAAGCTCACCTGCTCGGCTAAAAATTCACTTTCAATGAAATCCGACAACTGCACGTCCCCGTTTCTCTCAGCAATCTGTTAAGTCATCAAATGGGCAAAGATTATAGAACAAAAATCAATAGAGTATTTCCTGTAGGAATAGAGTTTAATTTTAAAAAGAATAAGAGCGTAAAAGCATTATATTATTCATGGCTAGTACTTTTTGATCCCAAGGGTGATGGAAAATTTTCACGAGGCTAATGAGGTGAAATTTAATGATAAACTAAGATACCTTAACATCATATAGTAAAAAAAAAAAAGGATCAAAGATAGATGGCTTACCATGTGTAAAAGGAGGAGCTTTTCGTTTACCATCTTCTCCAGAGACAATGCAAGCTCCATTGCTAAAATAAAATTAAAAGATTAGGGTCAAATGTAATTAAACAAATCACATACCTTATCAACACATGACAACAGGAAAAGCAAGATTAGCTCCTTCTGGCTTCGAATCAGGATCATGACATGTGATTTAAAATATTACCCCTAATGTAAAGTTTATAGAAACTGAGGTGGCTTTTTAAACGACGTGCTATAATACTATTAATAAGTCAGAGATTAAAACAAGATTTAAGATAGATAATCCCGACCTGCCCTTTCTCACGAATTTAGATGCAAATTAAGTAGCAAAACAGCACTGAAATGTAAAATTAGCCATTTCTTATGAATTCAGAGGTCTATATGGATAGAAATATATAACTATAAAGTTCATAAGAAACACAGACAGGGAAAACAAAAAGTACGCATATATGCAAGGTTTAGTCGTTACATCAATTGGCTTAGACATTGAATTGGGGGATAGGGGTTGTCTAGAGGTAAGAGTTTGTTCCCTAAGTATGGCAAACATGAATAAACAAATAAAACAAGCCGACTGTTACTAACCGTACAAAGCATCTCCCTTTTGCTCATGATCATACTCAGAAAGAGGCGTAGCTATACGTTGCAGTTTCACTTGTCCACCTCGCTTGTTCTAAGATCACAAAACAAACAAAATTAGAAATAAACCTTTATAGACAACTCAATTAAACTACAAGTTACGAACAACAACAATGCGGAAAAAAAGAAAGCAATCTGTCAAAAACCTGGTATTCCATTAGTTTCTCGGCATGGCCCCTCTCTTCATCACTTGATTCTCGGAAAAACCTGAAGACACGAAAGAGAGAGCAACATTTTTTTATAAAAATATGGTATTAATAAGCATGCAATATAAATAAAAACTCGAAAAGCCCAATAAAATCCAGTCTATTACTTGGCAAGACCCTTGAGCGCAACGTTATCTCTGTCGAAGAAGGCAAACATGGCATGGTAGATGTATGAGACGTAGTATTCTACGCTGGTATTTCACAGAAAAATGCAAAATAATTAGAGGGGAGAGGTAAGAAACGTGAAAAGTACACACAAATGAATACCACAAAAAACTGGAATAAAAAATACATTAAAAAAAGCCAAATTAGATTAAAGAACATCAAAGCAAAACCCACTAGATCTGCTCGTTAACAGCAGCAGCACACTCTTCGGAGTACTTCTGGCGAGCAAGAGAAACATGAGGCGTGGTGGGTACAAGTTTGAGTTCCTTCTTAACCTCTTCGAAGGGCTCAAAAACCACACCGGTAAGAGACGGGTTTTTTTCCTCCGAAACCGCAGAAACCGTAAATCCACTTCCTTTTCTTTCCTGCAAAAATCGGAGTATTGAAGAAATAGGGACCGATGAGTTGGCAGGAGAAAACGAAAAGGAAATGGGGGAAGATGACGAAGAAACAGACGAAAACAGGGAACTCGGATTTTCTCGGCGAGAGCAGAGAGGAGTGAAAGCTATAGAAGCTTTGAGAAGCATGGTGTTTTGAGAAAATACAGAAGCTGTTAACAGAGATAAATTGATGTACGATAGAGAGGAAGAGAACGATATTAAAGATACTAAAATGGGATGAGGAGAAATATACTAAATTGAGGAGAAAGATTACCATTAGATTACCAAGATCGTGGACGGTCAAGATTTGAGTAAATGGGAGGGCGCGTGGAATGCTCGTGGCCTAACTGGGGACGTTATGTATAAATTATAAAGGGTATATGTGTTAATACAATTCTCTTAATTATATTTAAAAAGTAATTTTTAAAAAATATTTAACTTTTTTATTTTAAAAAACTTCTTTGTCTCAGTTTTTTAACTGTAATTAATATATCATTTTTATAAATTATATTTAATAATAAAAAATAATAAATTAAAAATTAAAAATTTTAAACTTTGATCATATATTCTTTTGTTATCAATTAAATTGGTAGAAAAAATAATAAATTAATTAAACTACTCTAAATGACATAATTAGCATACTCATACTGTATTTATCTCAATTGTAAATTGATCTGATCAATATTTAGTGTTGTCAATATAACGTGACATGATTAGAAAACATTTTCCTGTTTTTCATCTGTAATTTAAAATTTATCTTCATCTACACTTTAAATCCTTATATGTCATTTTTAGTCCTTGTATGAAAATATTTAAAAAATTTAATGAAAACATAGACCCAATAAAAATATTTAGAATTTTTAATGAAAACATAGACCCAAATCCATATAATATAATAAATATTATTTATTTTTTAAAACTTTTTTATTTTTATTATAACTTTATTATAAAGGAAAAAGTTATAATAAAAATAACTTAATAATAAATATATTTTGTAAAGGGAAAATAAAATTTTAATACAATAAATAATAATAATATATTTATAGGAAAAATAAAAATAAAAATAAAATATATGTAACAATAAAAACATAACTTTTAATATTAAACATTATTGATATAATCTTGTTATAAATTACTTTAGAATAATCATAATAAATTATAAAATAATTATAAGATTTTAAATTTTTAAAATTTAAATAAATAGTTTAAATAATTTTTATAAATAAAAAATATTGATATTTTAGTAAATAAAAATATAACCTAAGGATAAAATATAAAATATATAACACATTACTTATAATTAGTTTGAGTTTAATTATAATTAAATCTATTAAAAATATAATATATATTTTTATATATTTAAGTAGAATATATGATTTCGAGAACGAGACATGAAATGTAATCTTCATCCTCACCCTACTTCATATTATAAAATGTAAATTATTTTTTTTCATTTTTTATTTTATTTTTTTTATTTTGACCTCCAAGTAAATAGTTCTCTCATAAATTTATAGTGTTTGAAAAAATCAACAATCCTAACGATTGATGTGTTTGTAGTTTGTACGCGTAAAAAATAATTTAAAAATATAAATATGTAACAAAAAGAAAAAAAATGTGATCATCTTTTAATTTTATTATTCTCTATCATAATTATGATATGTTATTGATTTGGATATATTGGATCATTGATACAATACCAACAAAACTAAGAGTAAATTAATTTGAGAGATAAATGGATACTTACAGGACTGTATGCAATTAGGATGTAATAAGATTTAGATACATTTTAAGTTTTAAAATTTTTACATATTTTAATGTATTTTTATATATTTTAATGTATAACTATTAAATTTTTAAAAATTTAATTAAGATTTAGAAAGATTAATATATTTTAAATTCTGAAAAATTTATAAATTTTAATATACTTTTAAAGATTTTAATAGATATTTCATTAAACTTATAAAATTCAATATAAGTTTGAATAGATTTGTATGACTTTTTCATAAAATTTTATTGTCTTTTAAATCTTTTTATGATTTTTAATAAATTTTTATTACACTTACATTTTTCACTCTATTTTATAATTATAAAAAATATTTAATATATTATTATGTATTTTATTTAAAAATTTAATAAAATCTAGATTCTTTGTAAAAATATTTAAATTTTTCACAAAAACAAAAGTTGGCTGATATTTATTAAAAAATGTCACTTATCTCTTTTAACTTATGATAAAAGTTTTCATTGTGAGATCATTATTACTAATAGCTATTAAAAGAAAAATTATATTAAAAAAAATATTACTTTTATTACGTATGAAATATAAAAAGGAAGTAAGAGTAAAGGAAAAGGAGAAAAAAAGAAAATAACGAAATGAAAATAATTAATTGAAAAAAAAGTCTTCAAAAATCTCATAGAATAAGATGTTATTAGTGATAAATTTTATTTATACATAAAAAAAATTAAAATTCTAAAAAAGTTTGTGATTAAGTAATTTTTTTTAAAATCGTTAATAATTTATATACCCTAATATTTTTACCAAATTTTAAAAAATAGTAATAAAATATACTTAAATTTATATAGATTATAAAAAATTTAAATTTATTAATCAAATACAATTAAAAATTTATAAATTCTTAAACATCTTAAATGAATATATCTAAAAGTTAAAATTCATTAAATTCTAAAAAAAAAAAATTGAATACATTAAGTTCACTTTAGTATAGTAAATTATATATATTTATTACTTTATTTGAAATTATTATATTAAAGTCATATTAATTCTAAATAAATATTAATTATAAATAAGTGATGCATTTTATTCATATTTTAGTATATTTTAGTCACTTTTTTATATAATTAAAATTTTAAAAAATTATTTAATTATACTACTTATTAATTATTATAATAATTTTAAATAAAATGATTAATATTCTTAACTTATAAAATAAAAATGAACATTTAAAAGGTGAATAATTATATTTATATGTTAGATCATGTTAATAACACGAGAAAGAGAGTATGGGATAGTATAAAAATATAAAAATATAAAAATATAAAAATATAAAAATATATAAAAATAAAAATTTATTTTTTTCTCTCGATTTTTTCTTATTGCTCCGTATCAATAATGATGTGTTTGTGCATATTAAACATAATTTAAAAAGCTAAATTTAAATATATAAGAATATAATCATTTTAATTATTTTATTTTTTCATCGTAATTGTAATATATGTTATTGGCTTAGATTATATTAATGCAATACCAATGTATACTAATTGGTGGGATGAATCATTAATAGACAAAATTAACATGTTGGATGAACTTAATAGCATGTGTGAGATAAGGTAGTGAAAGGAGACCATTTTTTTACACTTAAATAACTATTATTTATTTGTATTGATGTCTATCAATATATAAATAAATTATTTTTCTTCCCTGGATAGTTCATATTAATATGTTTACGTTATATCAAAATTTATAATTTAATTTAAATTAATTATATTTTATAAAATATTTTAATCACTTTTTATTTTCATTACATTGTTTATAAATTTTTTTCATTGCGACATATTCATGTAAAAAATTTAATTCACTAATAACATATTATAAATATGTATAAAAATTGCATACATTTGCATTAGTTTTTTTTTCATTTCCCACGTTTAAAATAAAAAGTTAAACTATAAATTCTATTATTGTGTTTTTATTAATTTTTTGGGTTCGTAATTATTTTGATACCAGAATTATAACTTTTATATATTTTTATTATATATATTCAACAAATTCCTTTAATTATATAATTTAAAAATATTTTTTAAGCTAAAATTTTAAAAAATTAGATTTATTTATTATATTAATTAAAAATAAATAAAAAATCAATATCTCCCCCTTTCTGTAACTTATTATTTCTCTCCATTTTTTCTCTTTAATATTTTTATTAATAAAAAAATTTAAAAATTGAAAGAGTGAGCATTAAAGGAGTATCACGCCCCAAAAATTTAAAAATTTAAATACATGATTAAAATAAATAAATAATAATTAATAACACGTAGATAATATAAAAATATGATAAAATCAGATAAAAATTAAATAATTATAACATGTATAGAGACTTATAACAATATGAATATAAATAGAATATTACAAAATTGATTCAATTAAATAACAAAAATTCACTAAATATTTAATAGATTATTTAATTGATAAACAATTGAAAAATTAAGCCGGAGAGTCAATAAATTTAAAGAGAATAGTTATGTATAAATAAGGGGTAATAATTAAGCTTATTTTGTGAAGAAAAAAAGAAAAGATAAGTGAGTTCTTATAATTTAACTAAATTGAAGGTCTTCTCGTCAAAAATGATATGAATGAAAATTAAAATAAAAAAAAAACGACAAACTAGAGTAAAGCTTGGCATGAGAAACTATGATGAACTTAAACATGTCACACTATCTCAACATATTTCAAAATAACAATAATAATTATACAATCATTCATAACTTTTTCACAATTTCTCAATTTCTACTAAGTACAAACAAAGGATATCCAGCTTGTGTTAAAATGATATTGTCAAGCTTTAAGGAATATATTACTTGTCGTCTAGAAAGATAGAAAATAAAGAATGAGTTTTCGTCGAGTAAAGTTACTCTATTATATAATTAATACAATCAAACACATGAATACATAATTAGTATTAAAATAAATATATATTTAACTACTTAAATGATCATATCTTAATATGAATATATTGTATTAAAATTTGACTTAAATAAAATAATTTGTAAGATAATAAAAGTCTGTAAAATTATAGTTCATAAATAAATCCAATAACTCATTGTGCAAGAATAAATAACCTTTCTACTATATAAATATTAAATCTCCATGGTAAACCATACCAATAAAAAACACATATGCACGTACTTTTGATTCCTTATCTTATGTCCCATAATGAGTTATCTCATATTTCATGACTATAGCCTATATACTCATTATCATGTGCTCCAAGATAGACCACTTAATGTCTCAAGATATAGTCCTATGTCATAAGACTTTGCACAAACCTTTAGATACAACACTCAATCTTGCCATTAACACATTGATCTTAGGCACGTACATCGTAAAATGCTTACCTTAACATTTACATAGCACGTTATAAAATATCATAACTTTACAATATTTTAAAACTAGCATTCAGAAGTATGCTATCACATATCAATGTTACATATATAAGTTCTAAACTTTATACTTTTAAAAATCATATTACAAAGTAAATATTAACTTTTTAAAACTCGTCAAGATTTTAAAAATCTTTACAAACTTATTATTTCTCAAATATATTCACAAAAATCAAAATTCATATTTTTATCAATTAATATATTTTGTATAGGGTTATACTTAAAGCTTTTCTTATAAGAAATTAATAAAGAAGAGGTAAATAAGTTCTTAATATTTAATTAAGTTGAAGATTTTTCGAAGAAAAATGATATAAATGAAAATTAAAATCAAAAAATCTAATAAAAGAAAATGCCAATTATGATAAGGCCTCGTATGAGAATCTATGAAAGATTCTCTGATGATTTTAGACATGACACTTTATCTCAACATATTTTAAAACAACAATAATAATTATACAATCATGCATGAATCTTTTTCAATTTGTAAAATTCTACTAAAGATATACAGGCTTGTGTCAAAACGATTTTGTTAAGCTCAAAGTTATCTATTACTTATTGTCTAAAAGATAGAAAGCAAAGAAAGAGTTTTCATTAAATAAAGTTACTTTGTTATATAATTTATATAATCATTATCATTAGTATAATCAAACACATGAATGAATATATAAGTAGTTTTAAAATAAATATATATTTAACTATTTAAATAATCATATGAACATCTTATATTAAAATTTAAATTAAATCAAACAGTTTATAAGATAATTAAAGTTTATAAAACTCTAGTTTAAAAATAAATCATATAATTAATTGGATAAGAATAAATAAAATTTCTATTATATAAATATTAAATCTCCATGATAAACTATATTAGTAAAAGCCAACATAAAAAACACATACACGTACTTTTGATCTCTGTGTCTCAAAACGAGTTATCCCATGTTCCAGGACTATGACCCACATACTTATTATCATGTTTCTTAGAATGAATCATCTTGTGTCTCAAGACTATGCATAAATCTTGAGGTATAATACTCGATGTTGCTAATGACACATTGATCTGAGGACTATATACCATAAAATATTTAGCCTAATATTTACACAACACATTACAAAAGATCACAACTTTGCAACATTTTAAAAATGGTATTTAAAAATATGTTATTACATATCAATGTTACATATATAAGCTTTAAACTTTACACTTTTTAAACTCATGTTACAAAGTAAATATTAACTTTTTAAAACCAAACTTCACATCTTTATCAATTAATATATTTAAATATTATGTTAGAATAAATTTTTGGAGTACCTCTACCACAAGAAATTTTCACTTACTCCTGTCACAAATTTTCTTCCTAGATTCCACAAAAGTCTCAATTACTATGGATCACAAATCTATAACATTAATTATTTTATAATTCACCAAATTATTTTCATTATTTATGAAATAGGTAAATTTGGATAATTACCTAATTCACAATTAATATACTTAATAAAGAGTTATAGTTGTTATTCAAAAAGATGATAAACTTTATTTTCAACCCAAACATACCTCTTTTTATTTATTTAATCATAGATAAAAATCAAAGTTAAAAATCTCAAATATAAATATTTGATATTACAATCAAATCTAAGAATAAAAATTTAAGTTTAAAATAAAGTATACACATTAATTTTTAAAACATAATTTATCATTAAATAATATAAGCATGTATGATATAATTAATTATTTTCATTTTATTATTAAGTAAAATAATTAATTTTTTTTAGATTTAACAAAAATTATAATTTTAAGTTTCGAAATAGCTAAAAAATATAGTCAATAAATAATATATTTGTTATATAACTAAATCAAAATCAATTATTTTACGTAAATAAAACCTAAAAAGGTTAGAAATATTATTTTATTAAAATTATTATTATTAATCTGAAAATTATATATAAAAATTATATCTATAATTTGTTTAAACTAACTTATAAATATAAAATTAAAGAGTTATTGAAAATACAACCACATTCATACGAAAAATTTAAAAATACTCTATGAACTTACATGCATGAGTCTTAATACACAAAAATAAGTAAAATAAACAATATTATATGAAAATGTACTTCAATAACAACAAAGATTTGATTTTTAATTTTATCCAAATAAAAAATTTAGGGTTTAAATGGTAAAAGTTTACCTTATCATAAATGACATGGAAGATGGTTAATGGAAAATTTCTCCTATGTTTTGTTTTCTCATCCCATCTCATCCCTTCTCTTCCCTTTTCTCATTCTTTTTAGTTTTTTTACTGTTCTCTCTCTTTCTATTTGTTTTATAATATCACTTAATTAATCATCACAACCCACCCGAAAATTAGTCTATTGAGTAAAATTTAGAATACACAATTCTAAATTTTTTAATATTAGATCCAAACAAGTAAACAAACTATTTGTATTATACTCACTATAACACCTTTCAAAGGCAACTTACAAATTGAAGAGAAATACAAACACTCAAAGAGAAAGCTCTAAACTCACACTCAAACTAAGAATATAAAGACTTATTTATTTTTGATGGAATGATTAAACCAAATGCAAGGTAGACTATTTATAGTCCTTACCATGCAATCTACATCACAGAAATATAAAACTAAGAAATAATTTTAGTAACACAAATTTTATCTACACATTTCTCTTTTCTACAACCTTCAACCAATTCATTTATTTCTACGATCTTCAATCACTTCATTTATTTCTATAATCTTTAATCACTTCGTTTATTTCTACATCTTTCAACTACTTCATTTATTTTTCTACTTCTTTAACTACTTCATTTATTTCTCTACATCTTTAATTATTATGTTGATGTTGATTTTCAATACAGTCCACGATTTTGGTATTCTATTTATATATATTTTTATTTACTTAATCAAATTACCCATTTATCTTTAAAAAATGTAAATAAAATTACAAATTTACTTTTAGATAAATAAATTAATTACATTTTAATATATGGGTTTAGTTTCTTTAATTCAAATAAAAGAAACAAAACAAGTGAGAGAAGAGGGAGAGAGAACAAGTGAAAAGGGAAATGAACAGGGGAGAGACCTGAACAAAGAGGGTGAGGGTGGAAAGATGTGATTTTTTTATTAATAAAATTTATAATTTTATTTTATCTTTAAAAAATTAAAATTTTAAATTTTTTGATTTAATTTACCATATTTTTAAATTAACTAAATAAATTCATATCAATAATTACAAAATAAAGTGTATAAAACTATAGTTACAGTAACATAAAGAACTCAATACTCAATTTTATTAATACTTATTAAACTACATCTTATTCATGTATTTTTCTTTTAATAATTTAAGTGCATAATATAATTTTTGATAGATAGAGTTCTACTTTTAAAGGCACCCGCTAACAATATATTCAATTTTTATAACGCCGGTTAAATGCATATTAATAAACATGTTAAACATATTTTCAATTTTGATAATATTTTAAAAATATATTTATTATATATTTTTAAATTATATTTTTTAATATGAATGTTTATATTTATGATAAAATATGTGTTAAATATATATCTAAAGTGTATAAATATAATAAAAATATATTATGTTTAAAGATGATTAAAAATGAAAATAATTAAATAAGTAATTTATATGTGAAAGAGAATAATTTTTTGTATTTTCATACATGATTCTTGCTATCGATTTACTGGACACCCATAACCAACGAATCTAGCATGTTAATTCATAAAGGATGCTATATAAATAGAAAAATATTACTGTTTGCTTATTATTTTTTATAACGTACAATTTATTAATTATATTAATAATAATTAGTAATAAAAAATTAATATAATTATAAATATTTGTTTTACTTTTATTTAATGAAAATGATTTACATGTATGTTATTAAACCTTAAAATATTAAATATCATCCTAATATGAATTATATATAGGACGTGTGCCACTGATTTGTAAGTTATAGTTTTTTATCACCTAAAAATTTAATAAATTAAACATAAAGTTCTACTTTTAATTCTTGATAAAAAAAATATGTATTATTTTTCTTACCACCTAAAAAATATATTTTGTTTTATGTAGTAAGAAAAACAACATATATGATTTTTAAGAGAATTAAAATTATACAAATAAATTTATATATATATATATATAGAATATTTTTAACCCTTACACTTCCAATTAAAAGAAAAGATGGAAAAGAAAAAAATATTTTTATTTATTATATTTTAACAATATAGCTGTCCTTTAATGTGAGAAAACATTACTATAAAAAGTCCTTTTAAAATTGTTTATTTTTAAAAATAAAAATTTATTCTAATAGTAATAGTTATTTTTCTACCGATCAAAAATTAGTATCTGTTTAATAAAGGATTGAAATGAGGAGAAAAAAGAAACGCACATGTTTATTCATAAACAGAAGTCTCTTTTTTATTTTTATTGTTGACTTGTTTCATAAACAGAAGTCAAGCACACTAATCACTGTAAACAATTAATAAGTACTTTCTTGATTTTGTTAAACAATATTATTGTATAATTTTTATATAATTATAAAATATATACACATATTATATAAAATAAAAATTATAATATTATATAAAAATTTAATATATAAAGTGTATTTGAAAATTTATTAAACTTATCTTTTAAAATTATGTATTTTAATTTTTTTATTTTATCTTAAATTAAAAATAATTTTTATTTTTAAAATATAAGAAAAATAAAAAATAAAATAATTATTAATTTAAATAATTTTTTAAAATAAAATTATTTTTATTGGTAACAAAATTATATAAAATAAATTAAATAATATTTTAAATATACATTATTTTATTAGAATATTTTTATTATTTTTATGTGATTATATTATACAAATTATCATTAAATAAATTATAATATATTTTAACATAATTTAATTTAATATAATTGTATTTAAATTATTTACGAGTAGGAGACACCAAATAAGATGAAAATAGCGAATAAAATGCACCTAATTCATTTTATTTGTAAATGAATTATTTTAATTACTTTCTTTTTACGTGTTTCATTTAAAGTAATTTTGTTTTTAAAAAGAAATAAATTTACGTCATTTTATATTATTATATTTATATTAAAAAAAATATAACATCATAACATTCTTGAAAATCAATTAATCACTTTTAATTTATTTTTTTTAATACAATAACTTTATAATCATAAATATTTTATATTATATGTAAGTTTTTTTTAAAAAAATTCTTCATAAAATTACATGAATCTATTTAAAAAATGGTAGGAAATGAAAAAAATAATTGATTTTCAATATATCTTTTATCCCATGCAATTTTTTTTTTAATTTTTAAATAAACTTTATAAAATTACAAGAATTTGGGTAAAAAATGTCTTAAAAAACTGATAGTAAATTAAAAGAATTAATTGATTTCAGTTAACGTTTATTATTACGTAAATATATTTTTTTAATTTAAATATAATAATATAAATTAAAATAAATTTATTTATTTTTAAAAATAATGTTATTTAAGGTGAGCCAACTGAAAAATGATTAAACTAAGGTGCATTATATTCGAAAATAATTGCTTTTTTTTTCTTCCTTCCTTTCTATTGATTGTTGTATAATTGCCAATGAGGTTTCTTAATTAGGACGACTTTTCAAGCTGTTCTAGCAATCAGTAACTTCTTTGGAGAAGAATGTTAACGTAATATAAATTTATAAATTATATTTATATTTATGTTAGTTATAATATAACGTGCGATAAAGTTTTTTTAAAATTATTTAATTATGTGTTAAATTATAATTAATATAAATAAAACACACATTTTCTTATTTAAAATCGTATTAAAATTATAAATTTAAATTTATTAATTAATCTAAAAAATTGTTTGAATAGATTTTCGTGCCTTATAATAATTGATAGGTAGTTAATTATTTTTATTTATTTAAAAATAATTATACTGCTTACATACATTAATTAAAATTTAAACTCTAATTTTATATATTTAAATAAATTACACCTTTAAATATATTAACTATAAGTTAAATATTACTTATTCAATAGCTATAAGTTAAACATATAAAATAAGGGTAGAGAGTTGCAATAATTCTTTAAATTAAATTATTTATTTCATTTAATTTTATAATTTAGAAATAACATCTTTTAATTATTTTGCTTTTAAGAAAACGGTGAAAGAATGATAAAATTAATTTTTAAATATTTTTTAATAAAATTCATCATGTAACTTACATATAATTTTATTAATATAAATTAAAGTTGACATTTTAATCATTATTTATCCTATTCAGCAACCTCAATAATGACATTTTACCTCAGTTTTATTATTTTTTAATTTTAATCTCCATTCTAATCTTATATAAATAATAATATTTTAATCATGTATTAAAAATAATTTTTATTAAAGATTTTACTAAAATTTAATTTTTTATATTTTTCTTATCGTGATAATAACATAACAAAAACACTTTTTTTTCGTTCTAAAAAAATAATGGTCCCTTGCGAAATAATAACAAATAGAAAATTGAGATGTTTCTCTTACTTTATAGTAAAGAAATAAAATAATAATAATAATAATAACTTGAGTTATAACCTAAGCAACTTTTAATACCCTTTTCCTATAAAATAACACATTTTAAAAAAAATAACTCCACTAAACATGAAAGGTGATCGATTGTATCTATAATTTCTCTAGAGAGAGTAAAAGAACATAGCCCTAATTTGCCAAACAGAGTAGAGTAATGATATGCGTTGATGTCAATACATTTTCATTTAGAAAAATTTGCAAATTTATGGTGTTAATATAAAAACAAGATTAAATAAATACCTCCGAAAGTACTAAAAAAATGTCAGAATATTTCCATAGAAAAATATAAATATATATAAATTTTGATTTATCATCCGTAACATTTTCCTAATGTTCATAGAAATATCTGTGACGAAGTTTTCTATCTGTGACAAAGTATCTTGAAATTTACCAATTGCATTGTACCGAATGATATATGCTATTGTCGACAATGAGAGGGAGTAGGTTTGAAGGTATAAGTATAGATTACGCGTTAGGTAAATAAAATTTAAGATTAATATAATTTTTTTAAAAAAACAAACAAATATTCAATAAAATATAAAGAAAAAAAATAATAAGATTGGTAAAGAATATATTCTAGAAACAATAGATAGTACCTCGTGAGTATCTCGTGAGTATGTAATGTTAAAAAAAATCTACTTAATTAAAAATTTAAAACTTCATAGTTATTGATTAAATTCAGATACTGAAGAATAATAAACTTGTCTAAACATCTTACTGTCATCATATCATAATGCTACAAATTAACTAGCTAAATAGTGGGAAATATGAAATATCCATCCTCAATAAATAGCTCACCAAAAACTAAAAACTGACCAGAGAGTTATCAAGTTTAGCATCCAAATGGAAAAATGGGGATTCCTCAAGTTTCTGGCTACTGCCATCAACGCTGCAGACTTGGATAATGAATTTGAAGCTGGAAGTGCCAGAGGGAACAGTATGGTTGGCAACATAAAAAGCTTTTGTTCGTGCCACTCCGAGGAAGTCCTTTTTCCCACCTGGCTTGCTGCTATCTACTTTCTCAACATAAATATTGTAATATGGGAAATCAGAATAATTTCCATTCTTCAATTTCCAAGTGATCTTAGCACTAATTGTCTTTGAATTCTCAGAATCTGTACTCCATTTTACGTCTTCGCCTTCAACCAGCCATGAAGAAGCAGATGGAAAGTATGATTTCTGTTCAGAAGTTCTAATTGATATATGACCAAGCACTGCATAGTACTCTGATGGATCCTGAGTGGAAGTAGTATCATTGTCATCAGATTTAAGCTCCTCATTGAGTTCACCAAATTGAGGCTTTGACCTGAAGCATACAGCATTTATCCCTCTTAATTCGTATCCATTAATCAAGATACTGCTTTCTTGTATGACCCATCCTGAAGGAGATCCTGTGTTTTCAAGTTGATGAGTAGCTATGACTTCATTAAATTTGCTTCCTAATTCATTCATTTCCTTTGGTGCAAGAAGTACCGACTTTCTTTCATCCACAGTGGACAAGATGTCGAGAGATAAGCCAAGAAGGCAACTGCTCTCTGATTTCACCTGCAAGAATTATAGTATTTGCAGTTGAATTAGGAACCACAATCATCAATTATAAGATTTTGGATATTGATTCAATTTTACCACAGATGTTCTGTTTGTATTAGAATTCTTCTCAAGTAAAAGAGTTGGATACCATAAACCAAAAAAATAAAAAATAAATAAGAGTTGGATAATATGTAAATAATTATTTTGGATTTATGGAAGAGAGAGCTCACAGAAAATGTAAAAAAGAGAGGTGAGTCCCCCATAAGAAGCTCTGACTGGAAGAGCTTTATTGTAAAATGGGCATTGTTGTCAAGATTTCCTTTAAATGTGATGTTTCCTCCTCCACTATAAGATGCTTCCTTCAAGCTATCATTTGAAAACATACATTTATACACAAGGCATTGCTGCAAGGTGTTAGTCAATGTCTTGCTTAAATTTTTGTCAAATTACATATTGTAACATCCTAAAACTTACGATAACAAAAATAACACTTCAATAATATTGAACATGATTGGTCAAATCAGCCAAACTTCAACATTGATGGTGTTCAATTTAAATTTTTTGAATTGAGTATTATTTTTGTAATAAAAATATATGAGTTGAATATAAGAGGAGCAATTTTTGTGATTACAAGTTTTAAAAGATGTTATAAATGTTGTTTTTCCTAAAAAAAAAATTTAAGAACTTCACAAAAGATTATTGATATCTTCTTGAGAGTTTCCCAAGATAATGATGTAAAGTGAACTACCTCATCTCATCTCATTTCATCTTATCTTATGTTTTATTTAGTGTTTCTAACGAGCTCGTAGTATAATATTGTCTCATTTTATTTAAATTTTATCTCATCTTATTTAGATTGTAACCTTAATGGACTTAACTTTAAACATATATTGTATCATTTTTCTTATTAAACTCACATTATAAATAATTATATATCACATCTTTTATTGTTTTTGTATTTATACTTGTCTCATTTAGGCCTATTAGAAACAAACGAAATATTTCAATTAGTACCGTGTTATCACCATCTCATCTCATTAAAAATTAAGTGAGACAAAGATAATATGAGTTTTGAAAATTATTGAATTGTATCATGAGTTTCATTAACATCTCATCATAAGTATGTGAAAAACAAAAACTTACTCAACAAGAGCTTGAACAGTATTTGAAGAAGAGCCAAAATTGAAGTCAAGAAACGGCTGAAACATATATGCGATTTAGATGGTGATAATAAATGGTTTGCAAAATCAACATTGTATAACATCTATAACTGTAATCAAATAATGACCGTTTGAATTAAGTAAAAGATGTAATTGTAAAACAACGAAGCAATAAACCTATTTGCTGCATACCTGAAAACTCTGGCAAGCTATGTTACACCAAGGAGCATCTAGAATATGCCCTCCATCAGAGGAAAAATGGTCACCACGGCCCTGTACAACAAAAAAATGAATTAAGCATAAAATAATTAACTATAGGATAGTGTCATAATGTACAAACTACCCTCTTGCATCTGCATAATTATTAGTTGCAGACTTAAATGTATCAAGCCTAATTTTCGGAAATCATTTAGGAAACTGGAGTCTCAAGATAGTTGAAACCTGATTGAAATTTGAAAAGAATGGTAGTGCTTTAGGATACTTTTGTGTAATTCCCCATGACTTCTCCACAAGGGACCACCAACTGCAAAACTCAAATTATGTGATTGTAAGAACCTCAAACTTGTATACTAAAATTTGATTCTTCATTCTTCGAAACATTACTTGAACTTAAAAGTGTAACACTATCATCATCCAAGCAAGCCCGATTCTCAATTTATTGGTGGGGATATTATGAACACAAATTGTGATTCTATGTGAACAGAATTTGTAGCAATAAAGCATTTGCGTAAGGAGAATCAATTACTAAGAATCAAGTGTTATAAGTATAAAACAGAGAGAGAGCTGAAAGGTTCCTTAAGAAACAGTGAGACAAGATTTTTTCATGGAAAATTGCTTTTAAGTAGCATAAGGGTACAAGAAAACCAAAGTTTCATGATGCCATCAGAAGTATGACTTAATATGAAAGGAAATTTTTAAGAAAATGTCAAATAGGCACATTAAGTTTCAGAACTACAAGCTAAAATTGAACATGTTCACAACAAAGAACAATTCATAACTGGTTTTGAGCAGTCTGGAAATCTGGTGGTTGTTTAGTCTCATAGACCCATCCAGGAGCAAATATTGCAGCTGATACATCTTCCTTTTTCAGCAAATCAAGTGCACTGCTTGTCTGTTATACATACGATATCAGGAAAATGCTTATTCCATATCGAATGTTTAAAAGTCAAAGATGCAAAAACATATTTTTGACATGTGAAATTTCTACTGATTAAATCAGCTTATCCAACATCCAACCCATGGTTATAATTAAAATATCTAATTCCACTAACTGCTTATTATCTCGAACATTCATTGTAAAATAAACATAACTCGCATTACAAATAAAAGCCGCTTACAACTGCAAGAAATCCCTACCCCCACCCTCCACCCAAAAAAAGGGGGAAAAAGAAGAAGAAAAAAGGGGTAATGCATCTAATTCTGTTGTCAATTTAATGAAATAAAATTATTCTAACTGTCAAAACAACCAATGCATAAATCAAAATAACTCATGGAATAGTAATAAACTACCATTTTATAAATATTATATTAATGTATCAGATAAGGTAAGTAAGAAACATACATTCCACTGCCCACCACCAAAAGTATTCCTCCCAAACACATCAATGCCCGTATAAACATCAAATTTTCTGTCACCAGCAACAGCAGCTGAGAGCTTCGGATAGCTTTCCTGCATAGGAATTAGGTGGATCTCTATGGAAAATCAATTAATAAACATAGACCAAAGTTAAATTGGAGAATAAAGAGAAAAGCGTACCTTCCATGTATAATTCAGAAATATTCCATCACAAATATCAAAGAAATCTTTATTTTTCTCATTCAATTGATCTTGCCAGTCCAGTTTACCATCAATTGTAACACTATCATACCTGCACAACAAACAACAATCAATATAGAACAAGTTCTAATTGGTAGTATATAACATAGATAATTAACTACGAACAAAAACATCTTGTAATCTCACCATATCACTAAAGAGCCAGGTAGTGATGAATGCATGGTCTGGGTTAGATGACTAACGAATGTTTTCATATTAGGGATTTGTTCTAACTCTAGCTTAACCTCCATATTGATCTGTAAGTAAAAGTAGTTAATTATTAAGTTAATTATAAATTTTTTTTTCAAAAAAAAAGTCAAAAAGAATTAGAGTATATAGAATGAAAGATCAATCACGATTGCCAAAAGGAAATGATCAATCTCATAAGAAGTACTTTCTCTATTTCTTCAAACAAAGAAGGAAATGAGAGAAGGAGCAAAAAAATCATCACAGTTTTATCCATGAACATCTAAATGAGCATGTGTGCCAATGAGCATGCATGTTACATTTTTTTCTTCATATTACTTTCCTTCTAACTATTTCCCATTTGAAAATTAAAAATGCATGTCCGAGTTGCTTGGAAATTTGATTTATTGGACCAGCTAAAATGAAACCATCATACATTTGACAAAATAAAGTACACGTCTTTCTGTGTGTATTTGTGCATATTTGCATAATAGGCTGAAATGGCACCATCCATCAGACTAAGTAAAATAATCATAAAATGCATTGAGACCTTAAAAATGGTCAATGATGCTAAATTGAAAATTATGCAGACGGAGTGATTTTTCTACCAGCCATCCATCAAAACCCAAAGCGACAGCCAGCTCAGTCAAACGCTCGGCATACATTTGGCACGATTCCTTTGTGGAGAGTAATTCATTGCAAACAAGTTTTCCTTCCTCCCACTCTGTAATGAAGGTTCCCAACACCTTAAATTCAAGGGTCAGAATTAAAAATAAAATAAAAATCATCTATCAAGATTCTTTGGTCATCACATGAAGCATAAAGGGAAGTATATATTTGGGCATTCATATCTTAGCTCACGAATTAACATAAAGGAAACATATTAATATATTGTCATACTCCTATCCCATGAAGGCTAAATTTGGAGAGAGAACAACAATATGAATTTTTGTTAACCATCCAACTTTTTTCATAAACTCATTAGCATCCTCTCTTGTGCAGAAAAGAACCAGGTAATACATAGATTTATCAGTAGTATCATTATTCTGGATTGATGCTAACCAAACACAAACTAACGCAGGTTAACTATGAAGTTATACCAGATCAAACAAATTTTGAAAGCAAATTTATCTGTTCTCCAGATATCATTTGGCACAAATCTTAAATATGTTCAAACACTGGTAGTTTTGAATTGAGCTGCAATATCTCAGTCCAAAAGCACAATGATTGAAGGATTTGTATATCAATGTGAGAGATCCTCTTTTTAAATAGATTACAAGGTCCTTGGGCGTTACATATGGAGTAATTAAATGAGTAATAAAAGTTTTTTTTAGCTCGTATCTTTCTAGAGACATGGAAAATGGCCCAATCATAAAGCTTTAAGTGGCTTTAGGGTCCATTTGCTGGTATTTTATTATAAGCGATTTATTAATGTCAGAAGTGGTTTTAGAAAAAAAGTAGTTCCATCTATATAGTCTTGAAATTACTTATGCTAATGTTTTTCCTTTTTGGTTCACAAGTACCTTTTACTCAGAAGCTGGAACATGTCTCAAAAGCAGATACAAACATTACATATCTCAGTCAATTAAATCCTCAAAATTGTGAAAGCCGATTTCACAAGTCAAAGGTTAAAACTTAAACAGAAGATGACAATTTAAAATTATACACAACTTGCTATTTAACTTACTTAGGGAAATGAGAAGTTAGTTTTAAAATGCTACGAAGAAATCATATTTGACACGTATAAGCAAAACATTTCTTCAGAGTTGAAAGAGAAAAAAGAAAGTAGCAAAAATTTGAGTACCTTAACGCCGTGCTGGTGAGCAGTATTAGTCCAACAAGGAGGAGGGAGAGTAACAAGACTATGAGAGAAGTAGACAAAAACGTCGATCAAATACCAATGCCATATCGCATACGCATCAGGATTAGTCCCTCCCTGAACCCACTTGTCATCTCCATACCCACCGGCCATATCATGACATACAAGAAGCCTAGGCCTACTGGGCAAAGAAGAAGAAGACCCAGAATGAAGAGGAACTGAGGCTTTGTTAAATGGGTAGTGAAATGATTCAAAGTAGGACCTTGATTCGAGGTCTTTGAGAGTTTTAATAGGGTAAGATATTGGTATTGATGGTTGGATTGGATCAAACGGTGGAGGATTTTCCTCCGCAGAGGATTTTAGTTCTGGGTCAGAGCTGAGTTGGGACATTGGGAGGAAGAAGAAGAAGAGTTGTTTCAGTTTCTGGTCAATAAATCTGAAAAGGTTTCGGAAAAAAATTAAGGTTTGACGATTTATATAGGCGCGAAGAAGAGCAACAATCATGGAAAAGAAACGAAGGGAAGCAATAATCGCAAACGATAGTGAAAAAAATGGATGACTTACAAGTAGTTGACTTAAGTTAATTAATATTACAAAAGGTCGGTCGGGGGATTTTCTCATTATTTTATATATATGTTTTTCTATTGAGAATCAACTTTTTATTTCTTTACAAGTGATTCCTATCTGTAATGTCTACATAAAGTCTCTGATTATTGCGAATCTAAGTACGAAGAATCTGACAAGTGATGCTTACAAAGTAACAAGGGGGGAATGTCTATATTTTCTCATAATTTTATATATATGTTTTTCTATTGAGAATCAACTTTTTATTTCTTTACAAGCTAGTGATTCCTATCTGTAATGTCTATATAAAGTCTCTGATTATTGCGAATCCAAGTAGTTAC
The DNA here is from genome assembly GCA_030763125.1 of Hippophae gyantsensis. Taxonomy (NCBI): domain Eukaryota; kingdom Viridiplantae; phylum Streptophyta; class Magnoliopsida; order Rosales; family Elaeagnaceae; genus Hippophae; species Hippophae gyantsensis. Next base: position 54,151,006 of record CM061033.1, read on the forward strand.
ATTAACATGTGTCGTTTGCTGACAAGGCTTCAACTTTAAGATAATGGTAGGACCAGAGATTTTCATTTAACAAGTCCGAGATAGAAAATAGCAAAACAACTACGAGATAGATTTGTGTTATCATAGTCTCATAGAAGACATTGAGAACAAGTTTCTCATAACGTGATCATTAAATGATACTAACATGGTTTTGAACTTTTGATCATTCAAAGCAAAATTAAGATACAACTCAGCCCTGATGATGCTTCTTTTATATAGTCAATAATATACCACTGAGTTGTATAAATCAAAGTGGTGCAACGTTAGTGAACCGTGGTGACGATTCGGTTTCGTCGGAACCGTATGTCGGTTCCGAAACCGAACAAGGTTCTTGATGGAAGAACCTTAATAAAGTCTCGGGTCCTCTCACTATTATTAGCATATGAATTGAGATCTCACCATCAATGTGAGAGAATAAGTGTGAGAAACCGGTGAAAGCATCGAACGTAAAATCCATTGGAATTCCGTGTAAGTGTTGAAAATTGATCAATGGCGGGAGGTATGTTTTCAATCCAATTTTGTTTCATTTGCATTTAAATTAGGAGTTCATATGGTTTTATGAAGGTTTAGGGATTGAATTGAGACTCTAACATTTGGTATCAGAGCCATTTGAAAACAACTCTGTTTTTCTCTATTGTTTCACGAGAACTGAAATTTTGGATTTTTTGTATTGATTGTTTTTGATGCATATGAAAATTATAAAGTGTTTTAATATTGATTTTTGAATGATTCTGTAAAATTAAACTTGAAAAACAATGAAGAAAATAAATCCAATTTGTCGTGGGTATTAATTTCCTTCATTAATTAACTTTTTATTTAAAATGAAGTTTTTACTTAAAATTAATATTATGAATCACTCGGAAATTGAATTCTGAGAATTTTGATAAAAAGAACGCTGGATTTCGTCGCCGGAATAGAAAGATACGGCCGGGTATCCGCTAGTGTAAAAACGGGTCGGATTGACCCGGCTAGAGGTTGAAGATGAAGTTTTATTAAAAAAAAAAAAAAAAAATAAAAAAATATTGCTTTGCCTGGGAATCGAACCCAGATTACACTGCAAAGTTTTCAATGAACTGTCCACTTGACCACTGAGCCCGTTCTGTTATGTTATGTAACAGAATATATTTATATAGAATCAGAAGTTAGTTTTATTAAAAAATCTCACATTTGGATTGTCTGAGACTTGAACCTTGATCTCAAGACAATGAATTCAAGAGTCAAACCAACAGGCTACAGCACGTTATGTGTTTTCAATGTATAATATTTTATATATATTAAATATTTAATTTTATTAAAACAAAATAAATATATATATATAAAATAATTCTGAATATAATTTTAATTTATGTTTATCACATGTATAATATTTATTATACATGTTATATTTATTTAAATAATTTTTGGGCACATTAAAATTTTATTTAAATACATTATGCTTAAATTATTTGTTTTGGGTATTTATATGTATAAATTTTGTAATTAATTATACATATAAAATTGAGTTAAATAATTTATGCATAATGAAATTAATTTTTAATGACTCTTATGGATTTAATTAGTGCTTATATTATTTAATTTTGCTTGTATAATTTATTGTCATATATGCAATTTAAGATAAATAATATTTGCACATTTGAAATTAAATTAATATTGCTTATGGTTTTATGCAATAATTGAGTATAAGGATTTAATTAATATTTAAGTGATTCATATAGTTTAATTAATTAGGGAGTAGCCACAACATCTTTAATTAATTAAAACTATAATAAAGTTTATTTAGGATCACATTTAGAAAATAAATATTAATTGTAATTAATCATATGTGATATAATAGATATTATCCCACAGGAATTTTTATTATATTTTTGTGTGATTAATTAGGATATAATATCAAATTATATTTTCTAATTTACCCACAGGGATTAGGAAAAGGAACATAATTTGATAGTTTTATCGTAAAGTTAGGATGAATTTAATTGAATTAAAACTTTAGCCCACAGGTAAGTTTTATGTCACTAGATTCATATTATTCATGATTTACATTGGTAAAGAATGACTATAGTTTAGGCCTCAAATTTTAATAAGCATATAATCTTTAATTGCAGCTTCTCAACCTGTAAATTTCTCTGATATCCGCTATGATATTCCCGATCTGAAAGGGGATAACTATAAAATATGGAAGGAAAGAATTCTCCTTCAATTAGGGTGGATGGATATTGATTATGCTATTAGGAAAAACGAACCACCTAAAATTACTCAAACCGATTACTCAGAGAATATCATGCTTTATGAACAATGGAACGATCTAATCGCCTTAGTATGATGTTTATTAAGACTAAAATCTCTATTTGGTATTCGTGGTTCCGGATTGATCAAGATACCAATGTTCAAGACTTGCTAAAGGCCATTGATGATCAATTCGTCACTTCAGATAAGGCTTTAGCAAGCACCCTTATTATGAAGTTCTCTTCTTTAAGACTCACCAGTGTGAAAGGTGTGCGCGAGCACATTATGCAAATGAGGGACATTGCGGCTCAACTTAAGCATCTCGAGGTTGAAATGTCGGAATCCTTCCTGGTGCACTATATTCTTAACACTCTCCCACATCAGTGTGCGCAATTCAAAATCTCGTACAATACACATAAAGATAAATGGTCAATCAATGAACTAATCACCATGTGTGTGCAAGAGGAAGGGAGGCTTGTTATGTAATTTGGTGAAAGTGCAATGTTGGCTACAACGTAGCAGAAAGGAAAATCTCAATACAAGCGTAAAGGAAAAGGGATAATTCCACCTCAAGTGATATTAAGAAAGAATCCAAGTGTTTCTTTTGTAAAAAGAAGGGACACATGAAGAAGGATTGTATCAGATTCCAGAAATGGCTTGAGAATAAAGGTAATCCAACCTCGTTTGTTTGTTATGAATCTAATATGGTTAATGTTAATATTAACACCTGGTGGATTGATTACGGATCTACAATCCATGTTGCAAACTCGCTACAGGGTATGCAAAATCTAAGGAAGCCGGTGGGAAGTGAAGCAATACATCTTATCAGGTAACAAGATGGGCTCACACGCATGTCGCAAGGGACATGTAGTTTGATTTTAAGTAGTGGTTTTATTTTAAAATTAGAAAAGACCTTTTATGTTCCAAGTTTCTCTAGAAACTTGATTTCAATTTCAAGACTTGTACCTTATGGTTATTCCTTTCACTTTTCAGAAACATCTTTCAATTTATTTAATAAATCTGATTGTGTTGGGAATGGTATTTTGTCTGATGGTCTTTACTGCATTAATTTACGAAATAATGCCACTCATAACGCTTATCGCATGTTCAAGCTGGCACTAAAAGGTGTATTATTGACGATGACTCTTCTACGTTATGGCATAGGAGATTAGGACATATCTCCGTAGAAAGAATTAAAAGATTAGTGAAAGATGGGGTACTTAGTACTCACAGATTTTCTTGATTTTGAGACATGTGTGGTGCGTTAAGGAAAGCGGACTAACAAGTCAAAGAAAGGTGCCAATAGGAGGTCAAACATATTATAAATCATAGATGCGGATATATGTTGTCCAGGGATGCACATCCAAGGTCAGAAATATTTTATCACCTTTATTGATGATTTTTCTCGATATATGTATGTCTATATGCTTCATAATAAGAAATGAAGCATTGGATGCCTTCAAAAGCTTTAAGGTTGAAGTAGAGAAACAATGTGGAAAGCAAATAAAGATTGTGAGATCAGATAGAGGTGGTGAATATTATGGTAGATACACTGAGAATGGACAATGACGCTGGTCCGTTTGCTAAGTTTCTTCAAGAAACGTGGGATAGTTGCCCAATACACTATGCCTGGTTCACTGCACAGAATGGTATAGCGAGAAAGAAGAAACCGAACACTTTTGGACATGGTGCGGAGTATGCTTAGCAACTCAATCTTCCTAAATCCTTGTGGATTGAAGCTTTAAAGGCAGTGTGTATATATTAAACCGAGTTCCAACCAAGGTCGTCTCAAAGACACCATTTGAATTATGGAAAGGTTGGAAACCGAGTTTGCAACATACGGCGTTTGGGGATGCCGTCTGAAGTGAGGATTTATAATCCACAAGAGAAAAGCTGGACCTAAGGACCATTAGTGGGTATTTCATTGGATATGCCGAACGATTAAAGGTTATAGATTTTATTGTCCATCTCACAACACTAGGTTTGTGGAATCAAGAAATGCAAAATTTCTTGAGAATTACTTGATTAGTGGGAGCGATCGATCCCAGAGCATTGGTTCTGAGAAAGATCATTCAGATGCTCAATATGCCACTTCAAGTAATGGACTGATCGTTATTGTTAACAACATGCCTCGAGTACAAATGCATGTTGAAGAACCAGTCTTAGAAGTACCACAAGCTGTTGATCCTGATCTAGTAGATGTTGAAGTTCAACAGATGCCTACAACTGTTGAACAACCAGTTGAACAACATGATCTTGCTCCTCAGGAGAATGTTGATGCAACATTAAGAAGATCTACTAGAGTAAGGAAATCAGCGATTCCTAATGATTATGTTGTGTATCTACAAGAATGTGACTATAATGTTGGAGCCGAAAATGATCCTGAGACATTTTCACAGGCCATGAGTTACGAGGTTTCGAACTTATGGTACAATGCCGTGAAAGAAGAGATGGATTCTATGGTGTCTAGCAAGTGCGGGATCTCGTCAAGTTGCTCGATGGTGTGAAAGCCATTGGATGTAAATGGGTCTTCAAAACAAAGAAAGACTCAAAAGGCAACATTGAGAGACATAAGGCAAGACTTCGTTGCACAAAGGATTCACTCAAAAGGAAAGAATCGACTACACGGAGACATTTTCTCCTGTATCTAAGAAAGATTCACCGTGTGGTCATGGCATTGGTTGCCCATTTTGATTTGGATTTGCAACAAATGGATGTGAAAACGGCTTTCCTTAATGGTAACCTAGAGGAAGAGGTTTATATGAAACAACCCGAAGGATTCTTCTAGTGATGGTGAGCATTTGGTTTGTAAGCTTAATAAATCCATATATGGATTAAAGCAAGCTTCCCGTCAATGGTATTTGAAATTCCATAACGTCATCACTTCATTTGGTTTTGAAGAGAACGTTATGGATCAATGTATATACCAGAAAGTTAGTGGGAGTAAGATTTGTTTTTTTGGTGCTATATGTGGATGATATTTTGCTTACATGACGATGATAGGGGTTTGCTACACGAGGTAAAACAATTCCTCTCTAAAAATTTTGATATGAAGGATATGGGTGAGGCATCTTATGTCATTGGCATTAAGATCCATAGAGATAGACTTCGAGGTGTCTTGGGTTTATCTCAAGAAACCTATATCAACAAAGTTTTAGAGAGATTTCGGATGAAGGATTGTTCACCAAGTGTTGCTCCCATTGTGAAGGGTGATAAGTTCAATTTGGACCAATGCCGAAAGAATGATTTTGAAAGAGAACAAATGAAAACCATTCCATATGCTTCAGTTGTTGGAAGCCTGATGTATGCTCAGGTCTGCACCAGACCTGACATTGCATTTGTTGTTGGGATGCTAGGGAGATATCAGAGTAATCCAGGTGTTGACCATTGGAAAGGTGCAAAGAAAGTGATGAGGTACCTACAAGGAACCAAGGATTATATGCTCATGTATAGACGAACCGATGAATTGGAAGTAATTGGCTACTCCGATGCGGACTTTGCTGGCTGTATTGATTCACGAAAATCAACATCTGGTTACATTTTCATGCTTGCTGGTGGAGCTGTGTCTTGGAGGAGTGCGAAACAGTCCTTGACTGCTACTTCCACTGTGGAGGCTGAGTTCGTATCATGTTTTGAGGCCACATCGCATGGTGTATGGTTGAAGAGTTTCATTTCTGGGCTTAGAGTAGTTGACTCTATTTCTAGGCCATTAAGATTGTACTATGACAACTCAGTTGTTATATTTATGGCTAAGAACAACAAAAATGGTAGTCGTAGTAAGCACATCGACATTAAATACTTGGCCATAAAATAGCGTGTTAAGGAAAAGAAAGTGGTCATTGAGCACGTAAGCACTGAGTTGATGATTATTGATCCTTTGACTAAAGGCATGCCACCAATGAAATTCAAGGATCATATAGAGAAAATGAGAATTGGTTCCACTTTGTAAATGTATATATACAATTTATTAATGAAACTCTTATATATTGTGATATTTTCTCATATTCATGTGCACCTTAATTTATTTGAGAAAATATATATCTTTTATTGGACCAAGAATAAATATAGGATTTATTCATTAAGTTTAGTTACCACATAAAGTATAGTACTTGAGAAACTAAATACATTGTAATACATGCAAGGTAATACTACATTTCTTAGAGGACCTATCGCTATGATTCATGTGTTTTGTTACTCAAGAGAATTTCGCTTAACGTTTGCACCAAGTGGGAGAATGTAAATCAAAGTGGTGCAACGTTAGTGAACCGTGGTGACGATTCGGTTTCGTCGGAACCGTATGTCGGTTCCGAAACCGAACAAGGTTCTTGATGGAAGAACCTTAATAAAGTCTCGGGTCCTCTCACTATTAACTGCATAACAATTCAGATACACCATCAATACGCAGAGAATAAGTGTGAGAAACCAGTGAAAGCATCGAACAGAAAATCCATTGGAATTCCCGTGTAAGTGCTGAAAATTGATCAATGGCAGGAGGTATGTTTTCAATCCAATTTTGTTTCCGCTGCATTTAAATTATGAGTTCATATGATTTTATGAATGTTTCTGGATTGAATTGAGACTCTAACAAGTTGTACAAAGATTAAACATTTCTATTAAAAAAACTGAACAAGTTCGAAACTAAATGCAAACAATTTCGACTAAACCATTCATTACTAAACGTAGTTACAAAGTTGGCAGAGCCAAAAGGCTTTTACCATCCATCACCATGCAAAAATGCTCCCCTTCAACTGTTTGCTTCGTTCCTTCGCTTCTTAATCTTCAAAGCAAGCCCAAAATTGACATCCAGCAAGTGTGCTCACATAGAATTACGGCTGTGACTTTAAGACCACTATTCAAACCCCAAGACTCTTTCAGGCTCGACAGTGATCGATCCATGGTCACTAAATCCCTGAACTTCATTATTATGAACTTTCAAAGCAACTCCTCAGTTCCTGTTAATTTTGTAAACTCGCTTTCATCAATGGGTCCCTTTTTAAGCTTTTTCAATATATGGTATACTAGTGCCAACTCATCTTCATCTTCACATGTCTGGGCAGCACGTCTTTGTTTTTCTGTTTTCTCTCATTACAGTATCTGCAGGAGTTCTGCTAGGTATTTGAAGTTTTGGTTCTTGCTCTTCAGCTTCCTTTTTTTGCTTCCAATTTCTTCTCTTTGTTTCTCACCAGACTTATCCCTAGATTATCATATTGTTCCTTTAAAATCAGCATCATTGAGAAAAAGTGGTCACAATATTTATCACGAGCTTAACACAAGTATAGAAAACCATTGGAGTTAAACGTCAAAGTACCTACCATCCAATGATTAAGAGACAAGCAAATTGTCTTTTTTAATATTTAAACTTGTGGAAAAAAACTCCTAATTTATATGAAACCCTCATTTTTAAATTGGAATGCATAATCTAAATTTTACTCCCAAAAGAGCATTATATCTACTGCCATTACTATGCTATTGGAAGATGAAAGATCTTACTTGATTTTGATGTCCTCCACTTTGATGTATTCAGCAGGGACGAACCCTTCAGTGGAAAGCTTATGGAGCTTTACCTCAGGCATGGAAGGAAGCTGCAATAAGCCCATATCCCATAGCCAACTTTCCAACTGCATTAGAAATCAGAAAAAAATAAATCACTAAGAAAATAAATTTGAAACTTGGGAGATCATCTGATCGCTAAAATTGTGATGTACAGAATACCTGAAAATGTAAGAGCAGTGATGTTCTTTGTAGGCATGGAAATAAGAAACAAATGCCCAAAGACCCTTTTGCATGACATGACGGTCCTTTTTTGCAGCAGAACGTATCTGAGTAGAAGTATAATAGAAAGTTAGGAGTGACCTATAGAAAAGAAAAAAGAACACAACCTAGCACTATATACATAATAAAAAGAAGGTTCAGTCCCAGTAGATGAAGAAATCAATGTTTGAAGAAATAATCAGAAGAAGAAATAAACGTTTCATTAATATAATTTCTTGATTTGTATCGGATATTTACATTGTTTATATAGACAAATACTAATTACTATTTCACCAACCATCATGATTGAATTGTATGATTTACAGCTTGATTGGTAGGCGCCGTGTATATTGGAAAAAAAAAATGTTTGGCGTCGGTGCAGTGATTGTTGAATTGTGTTTGCAGTGTTTGTTGAATTCAACACTCCCCCTCAAGTTGGTGCATAGATGTCTTTCATGCCCAACTTGACTGAAACTTCTGTGAATACTCGATATGAGACTGCTTTAGTGAGGATGTCAGCCAATTGATCTTCTGACTTAATTTTTGGCAATTCCAATGAATTTTCTTCTAACTTTTCTTTAATAAAAAATCTGTCAACTTCAACATGTTTTGTACGATCGTGTTGAACTGGATTATCTTGATATCACATCTTTGCTTTATTGTCACAAAATAACTTAATTGATTCTTTCGTAGGATATGTCAAATCTTTTAAGAGAGATTGTAACCACAAGGCCTCACAAAGCCCAAGTGCCATTCCTCTGTATTCAGCCTCTGCGCTTGAACGGGCCACAACATGTTGTTTCTTACTTCTCCATGTTACAAGATTTCCCTACAAAAGTGAAGTAACTTTGATGTAGATCGTCTATCATTTATTGATCCAAATTTCAATCAAAGATCAAGATATACTTCAATTCTAGAAAACTCGAAGTTCTTAGTGAACAATACTCCTTTTCCAGGAAGCAGACTTTAAATATCTCAAAATACGAATAAGCTGCATTCATATGTTGTTCTCGAGGATTATGCATAAATTGGTGACAATACTTAAGGCATGGCGAGGTCACGGTCTTGTGTGTGCCAAATACATCAACCTTCCAACAAGCCTTTGGTATCTTTCTTTATTTGTTGGAACTTGATCAACCTTGATACATAACTTTAATCCTTCCTCTCTTGGTGTATTAGGCGGTTGACATCTTTGACATCTGGGTTTCTTTTAATAAATCTAAAGCATAATTTCTTTGAGATAAGAAGATTCCTTCTGTTGATCGAGAAACCTCAATCCCAAGAAAATATTTTAAGGAACCAAGGTCTTTCATTTCAAATTCTTTGGACAAGTAAGTTTGTAGCGCTTTCCTTTCTTCAAGATCATTTCCTGTTACTATCATATCATCAACATATACAATAAGTGCAGTGATCTTACCATACCCTTTTTTTAGAAATAAAGTATGGTCTGAATTGCTTTGTTTGTAGCCAAATGCCTTCATTGACCTTGTGAACCTGCCAAACCATGCTCTTGGGGATTGTTTCAATCCATACAGTGATTTTTTTAATTTGCACACCTTTTCTCCATGGATTGTGGATTTCTTGATTCCTGGTGGTAAATCCATGTAGACTTCTTCAATTAAATCTCCATGTAGAAAGGCATTTTTTACATCAAACTGATATAATGGCCAATCTAAATTTGCAGCTAGAGATACCAAGACCCGAACAGTGTTAATTTTGGCTACAGGTGCAAATGTTTCTGTATAGTCGATCCCATATGTTTGAGTGTATCCTTTTGCCACCAATCTTGCTTTATATCGTTCAATCGTACCATCTGCTTGATATTTTACTGAAAAAATCCATCGACATCCAACAATTTTCTTTGTTGGTGGACGATCGACAAGCTCCCAAGTTCTATTTATTTCTAAAGATCTTAGTTCTTCATTCATAGCATCTTTCCATTTTTGTCGGCTAAAGCTTCGCATTGTATTGTTAGGAATAGATACAGCAGATAATTGATTCACAAATGATACGTTTGATTTTGACAAACGATGTTTAGACATATAGTTACTCATGGGATATTTGACTTTACTAGAAATCTCAGGTTCATACATGGCTTTAGGAATACCTCTGTTAGGACGTGATGGAAGTATTTTTCTGGTTGGTTCAATAGTTGGAACATCCTCTGCAAACGATTGGTTAGGTATATCAGCAGCTTGTGGAGAAGGAATCTCGTACTCATTTAGTGGTAGTAAGGAACTTCCTTGATGATCTTGAAGTTGATGAGGACTTGATTCCATTTCCCTTGAGTCTTTTCTATATTGAGGGTTATTACCATCTGAATTCAAGTTATTTGTATTTTCCTCACATATAATTTGTCTTTCTTCATAAGGAAGCAATTTATATGTAAGGGTCTGAATTTCAGCATGGTTGTACTCCCCCTGAAATTCAGATGTAGAGGAGAAATACATTGTATCTTCATGAAAAATAACATCCATAGTAGTAATCATTTGTTTTGTAGGAGGATGATAACACCGATACCCTTTTTTTTTGTATGGCATATCCCATAAAAACACAACGTATTGCTCGTGGATCCAACTTGCTACGTTGTTGTTTATGTAGGTGTACAAATGCCACACAACCAAAGACACGAAGAGGTAAATTGGGAACATTTGGTGCAACAATTGCTTCAGTGATGGCTTGTAGTGGTGTTTGGAAGTTAATAAATTTGGAAGGTACCCGATTGATTAAATATGCAGCAGAAGTAATTGCTTCTCCCCAATAAGATAATGGCATATTAGCTTCAATCAATGAGGCACGGACAACTTCCAACAAGTGTCGATTTTTTCTTTCTGCAACTCCATTTTGTTGAGGTGTATCAACACAAGTAGTTTGATGAATAATGCCTTCTGATTGAAGATATTCTTGAAGCTCAGAACTTTTATATTCTCCTCCATTGTCACTTCTTAGAACTTGGATCTGTGTTTTATATTGAGTACGAACCATTTTATGAAATTTTCTAAATAAGAAGTTTACCTCACTTTTAGATTTCATTAAACAGACCCAAGTCATTCTACTAAAATCATCGATAAATGTAACAAACCAACGTGATCCTCCCAACGTAGAGACTTTGGAAGGACCCCATACATCGAGAATGTATAACCATAAACGGAGATGGACTTTTATTTAAGGTTACAGGAAATGAGGAGCGATGACTTTTGCTAGTTCACAGACATCACACTTTAAAGTAGAAAGATCTAAGCTCAAAAATAAACTTGGAAATAATTTTTTCAAATATCCAAAAGAAGCGTGACCAATCTCCTATGCCATAGCCATATATTTGATTCATCCTTGTTAGATCCGATTGCTATCAATGCATGATTTGTTGAATCCAAGTCCAAATAATCTGAGTTTCCTCGCCTAACACCACGACCAATCGTTTGCTTTGTTTGAATGTCCTTGAACACACAAAAGTCGGGCCAAAAAATAACAAAACAAGATAAAGCGGTGGTTATTTGAGAAATAGATATAAGGTTATACTCTAAAGAGGGAACAACTAATCTTGAGTCTAAATTCAAAGTACTAGTGAGACATAGATCTTTCCCGATAGTAGGGTTGTGTTACCATTGGCGGTGCAAAGCGGTTTTGTGTGAGGATGGTTTTGAGATTTGTCTAGAATCGAATGTCATATGATCAGTTGCACTGAATCAATTATCCATGTATTATTAAAAACAGGAGAAAAAACTTTAAGCATCTTACCAACGTGTCTTTGAGGAGGTTGCAACATGATCCTTTGTTGTTTCAACAATGGTGGCGATGAACATCGTCGTGGATTTTTCTTGAGAGTCACGGTTGTGATCCCTTGATCAGGATATCCCAGTTCAAAACATCGTTCTTTTGTATGACCCTTTTGATGACAATGGGTACATTTAAATGATGATTTATCAGTCACCTTTCGTTCTTGCTGATTGGAAAAAGAACGATTTTTAGATATCATGGCGGAAGCGTCAACATCTCTAGATTTTTCCTTCAATGAGATTCGACGTACTACCTCCCGTCGAATCAAGGAATAACAACCTTCTAAATCTGGGAGAGTTTCTTTTCGCAAAATTTCGCCACGAACCTGCTCAAACTCATCATCTAATCCAGCAAGGAAAATATGTATCCTTAGTCTTTCAACAGACTCTTGATATGATATTAGATCATGAGGGTCTTTCATGACCACCTTATCACGATGGTCTAGCTCTTGGAAAATTTCAGTTAACTCTCCATAATACTCTGAAAGTGATTTTCCATTTTGTCTAGAAGTAAAGGCTTTTTGGTTTAAGACAAATACCTGTAATTCATCACTTCCATCATAGAATGCTTTCGCCAAAGCACCCCAAATTTCAAGAGCAGTAGGTATGCGTAAATAATAAACCGTGATTCTGGACTCGTTGACATAAGTAGCCATCTCTTCACTTTTTGATTTTACTGCATACCACTTGTTATAATTGTTTGATGTTTTTTCGGGTTGCAAATTTTTGTCATGAATATAAGAGAGTTTTCTCTCTACGCAATATGCATTTCTATTATTTGAGACCAAACATCATAATTAGTCTCATTAAGAACAATTCGGCATTAAACACACCTTCGGTGAGCAGTTGTACAACAATCGGATTTGATTGCTCATAGGTAATGAAATTATACCCTCTGTCATGATATTATGGTAACCAAACTAGAAAATGGTGTAATAATTTTAGGACTAAATTTTTTTTTGTGTTTTTAATATATATTTATACTAAGCAGGATAAAAACCATAAAAATAGGTTCAAATTTGGTTTAAAAACTTGAAAAAATGAGCAGGACGGGTGTTAGAAATCCAGCAGGAAAAAAAACAGGGTTCGGACCTTTAAAATAGACGCAGAGCCAAAAATATGGAAAGCGTGGCAAAGCAGGGTTCATGCAAACCGTGGCGGACCAACTGAGCCGGCAAGGTGACTGGCCAGAAGGCGCGACAGGAAGCTACGCCCTCGGCCCGGACCGAGCCGCGCTGCGCCAGCCGGGCCGGGCCAGCCGGCAAGCCGGATGACACGTCATCATCTTCAACCTCCAGATGGCGCGTGGGGCGCGTGGGGCGCGTGGAAAATTTACCCTCCACTTCAGGCGGCGCGTGAGGGCGCGTGGGAGGTTTTTCTCTTACTCTATTTTTACCAAAATGTTCAGAATTGTGTTTAGAGTAATCTGGTAAAATTAGGTGGGAGAAATACTGCTTAAAAATTGATGTTTGTAATTAATATTTGTAAGGGTGTTTGAATGAAAATTTTTTTCACGAGAAAAAAATATTTTAAGAGAAAGAAATCTCTGTTTTAGAGAACAAGAGTTTCAAATTTGTATAAAGCAACGACTTGGCTCTGATACCATGAAGAAATCAATGTTTGAAGAAATAATCAGAAGAAGAAATAAATGTTTGAAGAAATAATCAATGTTTGAAGAAATATCCGATACAAATCAAGAAATTATATTAATGAAACGTTTATTTCTTCTTCTGATTATTTCTTCAAACATTGATTTCTTCATGGTATCAGAGCCAAGTCGTTGCTTTATACAAATTTGAAACTCTTGTTCTCTAAAACAGAGATTTCTTTCTCTTAAAATATTTTTTTCTCGTGAAAAAAATTTTCATTCAAACACCCTTACAAATATTAATTACAAACATCAATTTTTAAGCAGTATTTCTCCCACCTAATTTTACCAGATTACTCTAAACACAATTCTGAACATTTTGGTAAAAATAGAGTAAGAGAAAAACCTCCCACGCTTCACGCGCACTTTGAAGTGGAGGGTAAATTTTCCACGCGCCCCACGCGCCCACGCGCCATCTGAGGTCAAGATGATGACGTGTCATCCTGATTCTCGGTATTGCCGGCCGGTATACAACAGCGGCTCGGGTCCGGCCGAGTGGCGTAGCCGGTCGCGCCTTGGCTCGGCTCAGTCACCTTGGTTCGGCTCAGTTGGTCGGCCAATGGTTCATTGAACCCTGGTTTTCTCGATTTGCTTCATATTTTTGGCGATTGCCTATTTTAAAAGTCCGAACCCGGTTTTTTTCCTGCTCTGGATTTCTAACACGTCGATTCATTTTTCAAGTTTTTTAAACCAAATTTGAACCGGTTTTATGGTTTTTATCCGGTTTAGTATAAATATATATTAAAAACACAAAAAAAAAAAATTTAGTCCTAAAATTATTACACCATTTTCTAGTTTGGTTACCATAATATCATGACAGAGGGTATAATTTCATTACCTATGGAGCAATCAAATCCAGTTGTTGTACAATCTGTTCAGTCTGAAGGTGTGTTTAATGCTGGAATTGTTCTTAATGAGACTAATTATGATGTTTGGTCTCAAATAATAGAAATGCATATTGCAGAGAGAGAAAAACTCTCTTATATTCATGACAAAAATTTGCAACCCGAAAAACATCAAACAATTATAACAAGTGGTATGCTTGAAAATCAAAAAGTGAAGAGATGGCTACTTATGTCAATGAGTCCGTAAATCATGAAGCGATATTTACGCATACCTCGCTTCTTGAAATTTGGGGTGCTTTGGCGAAAGCATTCTATGATGGAAGTGATGAATTACAGGTATTTGTCTTAAACCAAAAAGCCTTTACTTCTAGACAAAAGGGAAAATCACTTTCAGAATATTATGGAGAGTTAACTGAAATTTTCCAAGAGCTAGACCATCGTGATAAGGTGGTCATGAAAAGCCCTCATGATCTAATATGATATCAAGAGTCTGTTGAAAGAGTAAGGATACATATTTTCCTTCTTTGGATTAGATGATGAGTTTGGCAGTTCGTGGCGAAATTTTGCGAAAAGAAACTCTCCCATTTAGAAGGTTGTTATTCCTTGATTCGACGAGGTAGTACGTCGAATCTCATTGAAGGAAAAATCTAGAGATGTTGACGCCCGCCATGATATCTAAAAATCGTTCTTTTTCCAATCAACAAGAACGAAGGTGATCGATAAATCATCATTTAAATGTACCCATTGTCATCAAAAGGGTCATACAAAAGAACGATGTTTTGAACTGGTGGGATATCCTGACTGGTGGGATCACAACCGTGACTCTCGGAAGAAAAATCCACGACAGATGTCTACTGCCACCATTGCTGAAACAACAAAGGATCATGTTGCAACCTCCTCAGCACATGTTGGTAAGATGCTTAAAGTTTTTTCTCCTGTTTTTAATAATACATGGATAATTGATTCAGGTGCAACTGATCATATGACATTCGATTCTAGACAAATCTCAAAACCATCCTCACACAAAACTGTTTGCACTGCCAATGGTAACACAACCCCAGTCATTGGGGAAAGATCTATGTCTCTCACTAGTACTTTGAATTTAGACTCAGTACTAGTTGTTCCCTCTTTAGAGTATAACCTTATATCTATTTCTCAAATAACCACTGCTTTATCTTGTTTTGTTATTTTTTGGCCTGACTTTTGTGTGTTCAAGGACATTCAAACAAAGCAAACGATTGGTCGTGGTGTTAGGCGAGGAAACCTGTATTATTTGGACTTGAATTCAACAGTAGAGAGGCAAGTAGTATACCTTTGGCAATAGAAAGACAATTGCACTTCCTTGCCTACCTATCCGAGCAGTTCGTCCAACCCCATGTACAAATACATTTGGATCTTGAGGAGGATCGTACTGGAATGACATAGAAAAAAAGTCAATAAATTATGGTTCCGTTTTATTTCTAACCCCTTTTTGTAAGGGATTTCACTTTTGACCCCCTACTTGTATGCATGACAGTGTTGTACATATGTGCAACAGTTTTGTAAATATCCATAATAGTATTGCATATAGTGAATAAATATTCTACAATGTTTTATACGTACAAAGAGAGAGAAAGAGAATAAAGAAAGCTTAGACTAGAAAGACTAGGAATATATGAGAGATTGTGTGTAAGAAAAAAAATTTAAATAGAAAAACACAAGTTAAAATATGGGGGTCATAAATGAAACTCAATAGTCAAATAAATGGGAAATAATGGAAATGCAAGTGCATAAACACAAAAACTAACAAGCTGAATGGGAAATAATGGAAATGCAATGACAACATCTTCCAAAGGCCACATGAATCCTGCTATTCTAGTAATAAATGAGTTTACCTAAATTATACAATCGACACCTGGGATGTCCAGTCTACATGCTGCAACATCAGTGCACAAAAGAATGCCACTAGAAAGAGATGTGAATGAAGCTAGTGCATTTTGCCTTGCTTTTTACAAGGAACAAAATATTTAAAGGATAAATGATGTAGGTAAATTAAAAAGCCAAATTCGTTTTCCAAACATATCTGAATTCTGAAATTGCACCTGCTTCATGCTCCAACGTAAAGGAAAAAATGATAAACCATATGAAGGAGAAAGGTGTGGAAGAACAAGACCCCAGTAGTCCATAGAAGCACAGGTTATGAAGTATCTACAAAATAAAATAAATTATCCGTTGCAGTTGATTTATTGCCCATGCAAACAATATCCCAAAGATCATCATCCGGTGGAATATGAATGTTACTTACATTATAATTTTTCTAGACTTATTCTTAACAAGAAGATCCACAAGGTGTGATGATTTCTTATCCGCTTCACACTAAAAATACTGCAGAAAGAGAAATGAAATATTAAGAAAACGATGACTGCATCAAGTTTTAGAACACTGCACTAAAAAATGTATAAAAGATGGAAAAATGTCCAATCTTTTCTACTAGAAACTAAAGTTCTATTAATCCAAAAGGCGAATTACAAAGGACACTAACCATGGCATAAAGCAACTAAATAAACAAAACACAACAGTAACAACATAGTAGAACTACTAAAAATTGCTCTTTAAATATTAAGCAGCTTTCCCCTCCTCAGTTTGCACCTTAGAAAAAAGCTTTTATATAATGAACCGACATATATGAGGTACCCTTTTAAAATTTAATATGCCATAGATTCAGCAGAATCATAAGCCACCTTCAAACAAAGGTTGAAGCAATTGGACATAAGATACAGGCATCATAACTCAAGGTAAAGGCCAAAAGATGTTTTTGAAGAGACTGATTTTTACGATATCTTGGAACCATTCACTGATTTGGCTTCTGCCTGGACTGGACCCTGGCAGGATCTCAATACAGCTTTGGATAGCTCTTCAACTGCTTCAGTTTAAGTAGCAGAAAAGAGACCAGCTCTAAGTTGCTTTAGTAAGAGTGATGATGGAAGATATCTACTTACGGAATCCCATATCCTACAGTCTATCAGCCTCATCTAGAATCAAAACCTGTAACCAGCAGATTAACTAGTACGGCACATAACATTAATGAGCATTATAGTGCAATTTTCTTATAAACATACACAAAAATCAAGGCTCTTCTTAGTCAACTTCAAGAAGAAGTTCAATGAGATCCTCTGCAACAAAAGTAGTAGACACTAGACACAATAAAAATTTATACATACTGAAAGATTGAAAGATTAAATATATCTAATTAATCTAGAAGGAAGTAAATAGGTAATTTTGTTAATTATAATTAATTAAAAACTATCAAACGATCAGACACGAAATCGTGTAAACAATAAAACGCATAAATAAATATAAATACAATACACAATATTTTAGGTATAAATAACTTAAACCACAACTATAGACTTAAGAGGAAAACTGTCGATCCACCAGACCACCTAATCATTTACTATGAAAATCAATGTCAAATTATAAGGACAGGTCTTAAGCTTACAGATAAAACCACCAGTGTAATCTACTTACATGTCGTTGCTTTTTTCAGTCTCCACAATGTAAGTGTACGGATCCAGACCAAAGTTTCGATATCTCAAACCTTACGAGCAATTGAACCCGTTTAATAAGCCTATGAAAAATTAGTACAAATAGTATAAGTATAAGGTGTGACTTATAGCATATTTAACAATGAAAAATCCTAGTTAGAAGATTCAAGAACATAAATAAGATAAATTAAATCAACTAATAAAACCTAGAACATTAATCAAAAACAAAATATCATAAAAATAATTAAATATATGAATCAATCAAACATAACCACACAATATGTTTGAAAGATTAATTCAAGAAAACGCCTAAAAAAATATGATACAGTCAAAAACTATGTCATTTCTTCGGCTTTGAATAACGATCGTAATAATGCGTTTAGAAATTGGTTTATACTTAACTGTTTTAGTCGTTTAGAAATTGGTTTATACTTGACTGTTTTAGTCACGAATAACGCTAATATTCATAAATCTTAATATATTCTCCTTCGGGTAACAAAATTTCTAAATCACTACGTAACACTCGTAGGATTAAAATAAAATTATATTTATTGTCTTAACTTCAATAGTGGTACTATCCTATGGGCATCCACGGTCCGGTCCGAATATGAGTAAATTTTTTTTAAACAAATCGAACCGTTCATATTGCTTTTAACCAAACCGGACCGTTATTCGTATCTGCTTTCGCTTCAGTGCCACCGACTAAAAGCATAAAGTTCAAATTCGGTAAGGTCGATATGAATGGCTGTGCAACGTTGTATATTTGCGACGAAAGTTCCCTTGTCGAAGAAATAATTATGCCCGTTCCCTGCACAGAACAATCAATTTTCTTACTTTTAGTTTTCTCGGCAGCCAAACAGTATGATTACAAAGCGATTGAACACTGATACGAGCGAACCTAGTGAGGTTTCCGAGGAGTTGAGGCTCAGCGGAGGATCTCGACAAGTGGAACCAAGAAAGATAGGGTTTTTCAAGCGCCGGTGGCGGCATCTACGGCTACATCCTTGAAGCTGAACATCATGGGAATTGTAGCGGCTTGAACAGGGGTACAGAACTCGAACTTGGCGTGTGATAAGGCTTCGAGAACCTGATCGGGAAGAGGCGGAGTAAGGTCGGAGAAACGCGTGTTTGTTAGGTCACTGTTTTCGGCACCCATGGTTTCAACTTCCAAGGTTCCACCTCGCTGCAAATTTGGGCAGTGGAACAACTAGTAGTCTGAAATGCAATGTTTTCGTTTCGTTTTCTATAAATTTTAATTTTATTGTTTTACTTTCAATAACAATCTAGGACAGATGAATTCTTTGTGCAATAAAGTATGAGATGTCTATAAATAATATAACAATAAAATTATTTTTTTAATTTATAATTAATTATTATATTTTATAATAAATAATTTTTTAAAAAAAATAACAAAATAATATCTATAAAAAATTTAACCATATAAATAATATTTTTTACATTTATCTTATATATTTTTATTATTAAAAAAATTTAATAATAATTTATTTTAAATATTATCAAATTAAAATACGATAATTTAAATATATTTACTCTTAAACATCATTTAATATAATACTATTTTTATTATTATAAATTTTATTTTATTATTCTTTTAATTTTTTCAACAATTTCAATCACCCTTAATTAAAGAATAAGATTTTAAAAAAAAATATGAATGTGTAAAATTTTATCAAAATTTATTATTTTTAATAAAAGAATAAAGATTACTGTGATAAATTACAACAATTAAAACTTAGATTAATCAAAATAATACATCATTTTTTATTGTCTTTTCTTTTTAAAATTAATACAATTTAATTTCCTTATTATTACATTTTTTTATAATTTATTTACTTCTTATTGTGCAATGATTTTTTATATTGTTTTTTAAAATTTAAATTTGATCGAATTTAATTCTATTAGTAAAAAAATTAATATATATTTGAAGAAAAAAATATCTTAAATTTTTTAAAAATTAAAATAAATTATTAAAATAATTAAAATTGACCTAACAAAAATAATGACCTAATTTCAGAGAATTTCGACCTCTTACGTGTTTTCCTTTTATTCCGATATGTATGTCAGTTTAGAAAAATACTTAGTCTATTTTTTAGTTCATTTGTTTAACGATGTCAAAAGAAGAACCAGTCTACTCTCTATTTTTATGTCGAGATTCAAACGAACAATATTCATATTAAGTAATTTCTTCTTCTTAATAATATTTTTTTAACATGTCTCAAAAGAGAAAAGAGGTGGTTTATCCTATGACGATGTTATATAGGTCGTTAGGTAGCGCACCTGATACTTATATAATACCAAATGTTATATTAACTCCTCTATTTGTGTGGTTATCGAGTTGTTAAGAGTATTTTTATTATTAATTCGAGTTTGAAGGGGTAAACCCTTCAGGCTCTCCTCATGTTTCGTTATTAACTCTAAAATTAGGTCGTTATTTAAGTGCTACCTAATCGTCATATAAACATTGCCTAATCAAGTTGTCATATAAGAGTTATTTGATTAGGTTTTGTATGCATAGGTGACCCAGGTCGTTTACTTTGACCTGAAGATCTTAGTCTTCAGGTCTCGATTCTAGGTCGCTAGATGAATGTTACTATGTCAACCCATTGTTATAGAGGAACAATTAAGTAATCCTTACGAATAAGGAAGGTGGATGACCCTACTATTAGAAGTCATATATCTAAGCCCTTATTTGTCACGTAGCTTGAGAAGCGGGGTTTTTATTACATCGCACTACACTATAATATGGCATTTTTAAACTAGGAGTAAAACATCCCTTATAGCGAAAATATGACTCATATATCCTAACTACCCCCAATGAACCAGGGACCTAAATGCTCTAGATCTTCAATGAAAAATATGCAAATTGCTATGTCTATATTGCTTCTAATACCAAAGTAGTGGGGTGAACTGAGGTCCCTTTCAAAGGAAGTGGTGGAACTTGTCAGAAGAGATTAATAGCCCACATTTAGATACCACATTCCATGGTGAAATATTAACCCATGGTTAGATGCGACATGCGAGGGTGAAATATCCAACCCCCTACATGCGCTTTCATAAGAGGAGTAGTTTGCCTTGGAACTCAAGTCTTTTTCTTAAGACGTACTTCGGATTATGAACGGATCATTTAATAATACCTACACTTTTACCATGTTGAAACACATCTGGCGTCTCAAGTGGGGAGGGGGGTTAAGGGACTCCACCTCCAATCATGAGGCATAGGACGTATCCCGTATCTCAAGTGGGGGGGTCAAGGGATTCCACCTTCAATCATGAGGTATAAGACATATCCCGCATTTCAAATGGGAGAGTTAAGGGACTCCACCTCCAATCATGAGGCATAAGACGTGTCTCGCATCCCAAGCGAGAAGGTCAAATGACATTTCCCAACTTAGGGGCATGAAATAAGTCTCCCAAAGCATGATCGCGAGCATATTTCGCATCTCGAGTGTGGGGCTCCTCCTCCAATCACGAGACACAGGACGTATCCCGCATCCCAAGTGGGGGGTCAGGGGACTCCTCCAATCACGGGGCATAAGACATGCTGCATCTCGAGTGAGGGGGTTAAGGGACTCCTCCTCCAATCATGAGACAATAGGGGGTCTTGCATCTCAAGTGAGAAGGTCAAATGACTTGTCCCCACTTGGGGGCATGAAATAAGACGATCAAAGTATGATTGCGAGCATATTCTGCATCTCAAGTGGGGGGGGCAGGGGACTTCTCCTCCAATCATGAGGCATAGGACGTATCCCGCGTCCTGAGTGGGGGGGTCAGGGGACTCCTCCTCCAATCATGGGGCATAAGACAAGCCACGTGTCGAATGAGGGGATCAGTCTACCCCTCCTTCCATCTTGGGTGGTCATAAATTTTATGAGATAGACGATATGCGAGGGTGAAAACCCTACCCCACATGCGCTCCAAACTTTGAGGAATTTATCGCTTTAATATTTTGCAAGATATGCGACATACGAAGGTGAAAACCCTACCCCACATGCGCTCCAAATTTTTCTTGCACGAAGAAATAGTCAATACTTTGACAAACTCAATAGTTAAATGTTCGAAACATGGGAGTTCATGTATCGACCTTACGCGCCTAAAGAAAACACGGTGCGAACTTCATAATAACTTCATCAATATTTGGATAATGAATTGGTGGTATACACTATATATGGTGTGAATAGTCCCACTTTATAATAATGAATTGATCGTATACGCCATATGTGGTATGAATAGTCCCACTTTATAATAATTTCTAATGTTTCTTGTCGTGATGGGATAAATAATACGACTTGTTAATGGATCTCGTTAAATAGTCTTCAAAGACCAAAATATTGCAATATTTCAACAATTGTTAAATCTTTTATAATTTCTTTTAAAGACGCATGGATCACACAGATCTTAAGGTGCACCAAGTTTTACCTTAGTCACCAATATCAACCCCTACATCATATAAAGAAGAGCATGTAATGATCAACTCATACATCATATAAACTCACCTCGCTTGATGAGTATAAGCTTCCTTTAATTTGTTGGAAACTCCATCCTCCTCATAATCATGGCGATATAGTCACCTTTAGAATGAGGACTTGTTGGTATCCCACGATCCACTTATATCAAAAGATTTTGTCTGTCCCCAATGCGCCATCGTAATCATTTCTCTAGAAATTTCTTGTCCCATAATGTACCTTTCTAGATAAATGAATAAGTCGAGCTTCTCGCGTCTGACAGAAGTTCTTTGATTAAAGTCATCCAACAATTTGAATACACGGCCTCCTTTAGCTTATAAAAGAAATAGAAATGACGATAATAGGCTACCTTGTTATAAACCTATTTAGATTGAAAAATCTAATTTGTTGTCTTTTGATTATTAAAGCTAGAGAGAAAGAGGATACATCTTTCTGATGAAGAAGTGAGTGATGATCAATAACCGGAATAACTCATCCTTCAAGTAATGGGTCCTTCATGAAATATCTAATAACTTTTTGGGTTTACCAATATGAAAATTATTTAGCTCCCTCACATAAATAATTGAGCATTAGGTTTTGCATTCTAAGAAAAAGGTGTCTAATCACAATGTAAAAAACTTGTCCAAGTAAAAGAATACGAAGAAACAGTTCTCCCCAATCTGCTTGAATCAACATCCATATATACGATTGCACTCCCTTTCTCAATGATCAACACCAGCACAAATTGCACAATAACAATCACATCTCCTTCCAGAAGTGTTGATTCACCACAGTCACTAAGGAGACCCCTTAAGTCCTCATAGTAGACTAGAATTTCCAAGACGTGTGATCTAATCTATTTTTCTTTAGGGTATATGAGCCATAACAGCCCACTAGATATCATAACAGACTTTCCACTTTTGATTTTTAGTCCGTTTAAACACTGGCCACCCAAATTTATTGGATGCGCATGAAACTACCCAAATCGCAATTCACCTTTATAGCCCAACCATCCATATCTCTCTAACATCCTCCAGCTTTCTAGTCGTTCACTTAGCTCACAGATTGAGGGTTTAGGGTCAGTTTTAGATTGAAAGTAAATCTACACTCATTAGTTCGCAGCATGTATATCTAGTTCATCGCCATATATATTCGAGAAACTCATCTAAAAAAACATGTTTGACTTTTTCACACCTTACAGATTCGAGAGATCGTAGTATGCTTACAGCTCTATATCTTGCTTGTTCTTTCAATCTCTCTGGGCTACTTATAGCCATTATTATAATTGAAAAAAAGAGTTCGAAGGTACCAGAGAAAATAACGATGTTGTTTTCTATTAATTAGACCGAGCTTGTCACTTAGGCCGAGCTAGGCCGAGTTCGTTCAAGTGAATTTACGCAATTTGTTTCCAGTTCGCTCAAGAGTCCACAAAACCCATAAACTCATCTTCTTAGTCCGTTTCTACAGGTCATTCATAGTGCACTGGTTTGTGGTTGTTCATGGTGGAATTGCTTTCAGATTGGAAGCAAATCCACTCATAGTTCACACCAGGTGTATCTCATTCATCATTTATGAGAACCGATCATCAGTTTTTCTATAGAAATAGAATCAGTTCGCGATCAACACCCAGTGGTCATTCCAAGCCCAATTCGGGAGCAGATAGGTACGGTCCATAACAGTTTATTTGGGTTGAACTAGGCCTAGTTGGGAAAGCCCAGTTCGTTTCTCTCCAGTCCAATTTTACTCGATGTTTATCGAGTTCCACAGCTCGCTGTTTAACTAAGCCATAAAATAGAGGAAACAACTCTCAAATAACCCCAAATGGCATGAAACGAGCTGGGAATGAAACTGGCAGCAGTTAACAGCTTGCCTTCCATTTAAACATCATAATAGATTATCCCTTTTAGCGATCTCATGATTCACTTTTTCAGCCTTAATGACCCATGTCATTCTGTTCAAGCGACGTTGCGCACCTGTTTGTCTCTTTTCAGTTCGCAAGCTCCAGCTGATCAGCATCTAGTCCGTTCTTCCGTAGATCACGATAGTTCAATCGCATAAGTTGTTCATGTTTTTCAGGGATTCGTACTGGGTATTGGATTACTTTATGTTGTTGCTATAACTAAGAGAGTTCGAAAGCTGGTACTAGAGAAAAAATAGAGGGGTTGTTTTTCATTTGGGCCGAGCTAGGCCCAATTCGTTCAAGAGTTTACACAACCTATATCTCCTCAGCCCATTTCCACGGGTCATTCATTACGCATAGATTTACGCAGTCCATTTCCAGTTTGTTCATTGCACAAAGATTTGCGCAATCCATTTCTAGTTCGTTCAAAAGTTCACATCCCACAACCCAGTTCCAGCTCATGGTTTGCTCAATCTGTGTCATGCTACCACTGCCTCGTCTGATAATAACGAACTGAACTAGATAGCTCATCCAACTACTTCACTCCCAATCCTTACCTCATCTCCCACGACACCACCCTACGACATGTTTGTAATTACATCGAGTGAAAAACATCCATTCGTCCAAACAAATCAGTAATCCAATCAGACTGAACTGCTATTCTTTTTTATATCTATGTGACAAGTGGAAGGCAATATAGAGGCCTTATTAAACCGTAATGAAGAAAATTTCTCGCTATGTTTCACATGCTCAAGATGAGTTACAGAGCTTCAGATCCTGTCTGCGTTGCCTGTGTGGATTAGTCAAATAATTGGATGGCAACTCTTTCTTGGTCCATGTTTATTTTGTTTGCGATTGTCGTCCCAGCCATTTCTCATTTCATGTTAGCCTATGAGACCTTGCGATAAAGTGGTATGTTTGTGCTATATTAGACTCATTTGAAGCAAATAACGATGTTGTTTTATGTAAATTGGGCTGAGCTTTTCATTTGGGCCAAACTAGGCCCATTTTGTTCAAGAAAGTTCATATAACCTACATCTCCTCAGCCCGTTTCTTTCGGTCGCTCATAGCGCACTGATCTGTGGTCATTCGTGATGGAGATGAGATCACACAGTAACGTTTATACAGCCTATTCTCAATCTTACTCGGTATGTACTAGTGCCACTTCCAATTTATGTTATTTCCCACTCTATATATTTCCTGGTCGGCCCACGAGCTGTTGATCTGGTTTTGGTTAGGATCAGTTGAGGTAGGCTCAATTGGTGATAGTTCCTGTACGTTCATGGTAGTGTTTCCAATTGATCTGTAACTCTCATTCTCCAACCCGTCCATTAGTTCATGCCAAGTCCAGTCTGTCTTTGGCTCAAAATCATACCAACCTACTAGCTCTTACATGGATCTAAGAACAACCAGCAAGGAACGACCAACACTTGTTAATTTAGCTCGTGATTGGGTGCTTTGGACCAATGCTCTATCATCAGTTCGCTGCTAGTCTGCATTATCCACAGTTCATCGTGGTCAAACTATAGCGATCTACAGGTCACTCTATCTTCAACGTCAAATTCATCAATGCGGATTATGTGAACGCTCATTATTCTAGCTCGTTACCCATTCATGTCCATTTTTTGTGTGCAAGTAAATGTCCCTAAAGCAAGATAATTCTCCTCATGGTTAGACTATAGCGATCTATAGGTCGCCCTGTCTTCAGCGTCAAATCCATCAACGTGGATTATGTGAGCGCTCGTTATTCCAACTCGCTACCCATTCATGTCCATTTTTTGTGTGCAAGTAAATATCCCTAAAGCGAGATAATTCTCTTTGGAATAAAAATGAAGGTCTCAAATGCCAACTATGGACTAGAAATATTTGAGTTTCCACAGACGACGCCAATTGTTTGGAGAGAATTTTATGTTTAGGGATTATAGTGATTTTTAGAGAGAAGTAAAAAATATGGACAAATGAATAGATTCTATATTCTCCTCATTTAAGGGGTATATATATGTATGACATCCTACGCACGTGGCAAGGTACGTATAAGCGACCTGTATACATGGTTACATATGTAGTAAAAAAAACAGAAAGTAGATCTCTACAAGTGTTACATACAAATAAAAGGGAGGTCGTTATATGCAAGTCGCTCACGGAGAGGGAGGATCGTGATCACGTCGAGATATCATAGTTTCACCAGGTCTTGACATTCGATACCTCGTTGTTTGATAACGAGGTACTTTTGGCGACTGGGTTGTACGCTCTATCAAGCTCGTTGAGTCCAGACTATTTGTTAAGCCAGTATTATATCTTCGTTATACCTTAGCAGGGTACGTGTACTTATTAAGTCGTATGTCCGTTACATATTTAATACCAAACAACATGCATTATAATATAAATGAAAAATACTTTCTTAGGTAATAGTTTTATATTAAATATATATTATTATTGTAACGTAATAACATATAATAAAAATAATTATCAATTATATATAAATTATAGCTTTTATACTATATTGAAATATTAAAATTTTGCTTTATCATTTATATAAATAAATCAATTTTTTTTAATATAACTAAATCTAAATTTTTAATAATAAAGTTATTAATTATATAACATATGTTAAAAAATAAAGAAATTAAATAAAGATTTTTAATATCAAATTATAATAATTAATGTATTTTAAACTTTTTACTTGAAATGAGTGAGATAAAACTTATTAATCAAACTATGAGACAAATCACACTAAATTTAGTGTTTGTAACTAAATTATTTTCAATTATGATATATTTATATTAAATATATATTTTATATTATCGAATTTTAATAACATATTTTTTAAAATTAAACGAATTATACTCGTATTTATATATTTTTTATCTTAAATTTTAATATTGTTTGAATAATATATATATTTAAAATTTATAATAATAAAAATAATATTTTAATAATATTAAGTGAGATTTAATTTAAGAATGTTCATACTAATTTATATTTTTTTAATTGTAAAAACATAAAATATTTTTTTCATATAATTATAATAACAACTAATATAACATGTAATAATTAGATAATGAGTTTAACCTAATTTTTTCTAACTAATTTGGCATAAGTTACTAAGCAACAATCTCATGCAAATAGATTTTTTAAAAGATAAATGAGTTAATAATAATAAGTATTATTTTTATCATTTTACTTTAAAAAATAATTTTGAAGTCCAATCGTTAAATTTAAATATTAAACATTTGATTAAGACTTAAATTAAAATGGTGTACAAAATGGTGAGAGAGATAATTTCCATCCGACTATTTAATTATCGAGTTTTTTTTTAATCAAAATTTAAGTACTGTGTTGACTCCAAATGTTAAGATTAATGACCAACAGGCGACCAACAACTACTAATTAGTTTTTAAGTGAGAAACCTAACTTTAGTTGAGATATCAATTTTGTTTAGTTTGAGATTTTTGTTTATTGAGACAGATGTCAGAAGACCACAGCAGAATAGTCCAATGTTGTTGGTGAGTAATTGGAAAATAATCAGGAAAGTGTCAACAACTTTGAAGCTTAAGCTCCACCTAAAACCATAACTCTATTTCTTATACTTGTTAATTAATTAGCTTGTTATTTGGAGAAGAATATACACTACTCATTTAGTTAACTAATTTTATTTTTAATATTAATTAAAAAATATCTTTTATGTTATTAAAAAAAATACATATATTGTACTTTTTAGTACGTAAAAAAATTTAAATTATATAAAAAAACATAGATATATATTAGGTTAAAAAGAAATTTTATGTATAAAATGTTATGGCATGTAATCAAGAGAAAAAGATTTCAATATAATTTAATTATTAATTATAAAAAAAGCTTAAAAATCTATGAAAATGCGTGATTTCCCTCACACATTATATTGTTTTTCAAGTCAATTCACGTTATAACATCGTATGTAATAGTAATTTAATTTTAGAGATATATATTTTAATCGTAAATAGTTAACATAATAATTAAAATTAAAATTATTTATACAAAAATAATCATAATTATTAAGATATACGAAAACATTAATTATTATAATATCAAAATTATATTTAATCAATATCAAATATATATTAATACTATTATTTTTATATACTTATAATTATATCAAAAATATATACTTAAAATAATTATATTGAATTTTATTTATTCTTATTTTTATATATTTTTATTTTATTTAAAAAAATATTAAAAAATAAAAATTAATGGTTAATATTTTAAATAATATAATAAAATAATTAATATTTTAATATTTATTTTTTTAAAATTAAATATATTTTTAAATAAGTATTACAAATATTAAAATATAAAAAAATATTATCAATTTATAATTAATATCTATTAATTAAATATATTTAAAATTAATATAAAATAATTATAATTTTTAGTATAATCTTCCCATTTCACTTCTTTGCCACTACTTTTGTTTTGCTTCTTTGTTAAGTGAACTTTCTTAAAGACAAAAAGCAGTTGTCCTTTCACTGTTATTAGAGGTAGTCAGGTAGACAAAGCCAGAGAAGTGAGGACCAGGCAACTCTTTTCTCTCCCTCTTTTTCCCAAAACAAAAAAACAAAAAAAAAACGCAACTTCTTAAAGTACATATTATCAAGTTCGCCTGTCAATAGCCAGAGGACGATCGAAGTATATTGCAATGACAATATGATACAGCCAATCATTTCTATAATCAATAATTATAAATGTTATAAATCATTAACCTTACTAATTAATTAGTTTTATCCATATTTGTTATTAAAAAAAACTATCCACATTGAATCCATTTCATTATATTAATTTAGTCGGCTTCGAAGTTGTATTAATTAGCATTAAAATTTACGTTATTAAATCACGTATGATTATCAATATAAAAAAATGGATTAAGAATTTTAATGATTTCATTATTAAATAAAAATTATATATTTAAATATATATTATTAAATTAATATATTAATAATATTATATTAAACAAAAAAATAATAATTCATAAAAGAATAATTTTATTTTTACTAAAAAAATTAATTTATACATTCTTTATCATTTTTTTAAAAGAAAATAATTTTATCCATCATCTAACAAGTATGTCCAATTATATTATTTTTTTGTCGAATCATTAACACTATTAACAATTATTAAATTTTTGATGTAAAATAATAATAAAAAATATTTTTTTATCATAAATAAAATTATAAAACTGTCAATTCATGCGTCATCGGTTTTGTTAATGACTTCTATTATTATAGTTCATTTTTTTAATTTTTTTTTTACTATTTATCTTTTTTATTATACTGTATTCGATCAAAGTTACTTTAAATTTAAATTTAATCGAATATAAAGTGATCGAAATGTTAAAAATGTTAACTAAAAAAAGAAAATAAATTGATGTTAGTGACAATAATAAATAGAGATAGATACTATAAATAAATTGGTGATAATATGACTATTTGATAAAAAAAATACAACTTCAAATTGTTATAAAGTAAACAATGAAACTTGTTTAGTTGATAAAAAAATAAAATAATATCAAGGTTAAAAAAAGATGACAATTAAAGTTGATAATAATTATTAGAATGATATGCAATATTTTCCTATTAAAATGAATAACAAAAATAAGTGAATACATAAAAACATAAAAAAAAATTCTAAACATAAAATTATTCTCATTTTTTTCAAAAATTGGAACTATAATGGAGGCTATTAAGGTAAGAGATTATAATATAAGTTTAAATATATACCTTCTATTAAAATGCCATTAAAATATAATATATTAAAAAAATTAAGAAAAATGGCTTGTGTAATGAAGGTCTAATTTGAAGTAATTTTGAATTTAATATTTAAGTGATTATCCTGTCAATTATTTTTACGTTTGATGGAAGGAAAGAAATACTGATGTGACGTAAGCCTATTACAAAAATGTGAAGAAAAAAAACTAGATACTACAATTCACATTTACGATTTAATTATTCTCTATTGGTAATCAATTATATAATTATTTTATCATCTATATTTTAATTTTATATTTAATTATTAATTACCACATTATTTCACACATACAATTCATGTTTAAAAAACTGCTCAAATTTTAACATCATCATCTTTTCGCATGCATGTTAAAAAAAAAAAAAAACTTTCCCCAAGCTATATGTTTATTTCGAAAATAAATGTTTGAGGACTATTTTATTCGATGCTAATGGATCTCTAACTTCTTTAATGATAAATTATTTATCATTAATTTGTTAACTTACGATGTTATATTTTAAATTAATAAAATATAATATTTAAGGAAAAATATAAATATTTAACACTTGATAAAATAAGAAAATAATATAATTGATTTAATAATAACAGCTCCTTCTTCGATAGTTAGCCCAAATTCTTTCTAGTTTGTAATAACTAGTTTTTGATCAAGCGTATATATAAATTCTATAAATATATAACAATGTTAATAGTTAAATAATAATTGTTATTATTTTTAAAAAAATTATTTTATTTTATAAAATAAAAAATGAGTCTCCAAAAATGAAATTTTAAATTATTTTTATTATAAGAATGTAAAAATTAATGTTAAATTTTTTGTAAAATTATTAGTAGAAATATTTATAAAATAAATAAATAAATAAATAAAATATAAATGTTACATAATAATTATTTTATTATTGATCGAACACAAATACAATATTTTTATTATTATTTATAATATTAAAATTATATAAACACTTTAGACATGCAGCATGAAATTTAATAAATATTTTTATAAGTATAATTTATTTACAAATAATTTATATTTATTATTATTTTTTAATTCATGTGAAATCTAAACATAATTTTAACATAAAATTAATTAATTTAATATAAATATAATTAATTTATAAATAAATTTACAGAGTTTTATTTACTAATTAAATAAGTATGAATGTATGAATGGTGTGATTGAAGTAATTATCTAAGAATAAATATAAAGTAATATACAACAAAATTATTAAAATAATTATTTATAATAATATTTTTTATATTTATCGTATAAAAAATAATAATTAAATATTTTAAAATATAAATAATCAAGAGCAATTTTAACGATTACAATACCGTCGAGGCAACGACCAAACAACCTTCCGATAAGTCTCTTATACATTCTGTCATAATAATGCAATGTTTCTTCAAAATAAAAATAAAAAAATTCTAACAATAATTGTATATTAGTACGAGTCCAATTCATTTGTTAGAAATATGTCTCATTAATGTCTTAGAAATATGTGTATAAAAATTGTTACTTTTTATGCAATAATAATTAATTTTTAAATATTTTTTTATTTATTTGTTATATATTAATGATATATAAGTATAATTTATCGTTTTTATTTTTGATATATGTGCATAATTTATACAATAATGGCTACTTTTTGAGCAATTTTTATCCTTGTCAATTGCCCTTGGATATTATATATAGACTGTTTATAATTTTCCCTAATTATTTTTTTAAAAGTGAAGGAGGACTTGTTAGAAGTCACCCAATGTACTCTCTTTCTTCCAAATTTCTAATTTCTAATATCCTAACCAAATAATTATTTTAATTGGATGATCTATAACCACATAAATAGTTTTTTTTTTTTACATTTATTCAACCAAACCACCTACAAAACCACAAGTAAGACCTAATAAAGCTTTAAAAAAATCCAAACTTTTTTCAAGGGGGAATAAAAAAAAACAAGATAGACCAAACTAAGAACAGAGCAGTACATGCAATTGATGCAAATATGAAAGCACCTTCTTTCCCAACCTCTTCCTCATCTTCCTCAGTTCTTAGGAAACCTCGCCAGGTATCTCCCTACCTCATCTCCTTACTAGCTTTCATTCTCTTCGTCTCAATTCTCTATGGTGAGGATTTCATGTGCATCTTCGGTCACCAACTCCAGCTCGGACCAAATTCCGACCGATTCGTATCTAAAACCGGTGAGTTAACTCGGCCCTCGACTCAAATTAGGTCAGTCCCTTTTGTATGCAATTTAATGAAAAAGAAAATTGTGGTTGATTGAAGTAGGGTTTTGTTTGTATTATGGGGTTAGAAAAGAAAGAGAAGGTACCATTCGCCATGGGGAGAAGCAGAGAAGGTTGCGACGTGTTTAGGGGTAGATGGGTTAGGGACGAGTCGAATCGGCCGCTTTATGACGAATCGGAGTGTCCATATATACAGCCACAATTGACTTGCCAAGAACATGGACGCCCTGACAGAGAATATCAACACTGGAGATGGCAACCTCATGATTGTGATCTTCCCAGGTCAATTATTATTTTAATTAATTTCTTTCCAAAAACATATCTAGTTAGATTATAGATTATTTATTCATATAAAAATAAGAAGGATTTAATCATAATTCAATTTAGGAAAGTTACCGTAAAATGTTTATATTTATAACATTTAGATAGATTATTTATTTAACAGTTTAATATATTAATAAAAGTGTAATTTCACCGTAACAAATAATTATTTTTTATGCTTTTATTTTTTTTAAATTCTTTCCGTTATAATTTATTTAAGTTATAACAGTTTATATTTAATATAATTAAAAAAATTAAAAATAAATAAATAAAAATTATCTTTGTTCTTATGTGGTTACTTTTTCATAACATTATAAATAAATTGTTACAAAAATAAATACATGATATAAGTGTCATTTTTATAATAAGTAAAGTATTATTGATGTATATTTATCTTTAATCTATATGTTAGAGTTATTAGTACTTGTTTTTAAATCTTAACTCTTTATTTTACGTAATAATTTGAAGTTATTTATAAAAAATATTATTTTAATTATTAGATTAAGAATGTACGTCTTAGATTTAACAAATTGAGAATATTATTACTCAATCTATATGACAAATCTTAATTACAAAGATGGTAAAAAACAATATTTATTTAATTAAATTGTTTCTATTTATGTGTTATTTTAAAAAAATAAGTCTTGATACATTATTTTAAATTAAACGTCATTTAGATTGAATTACAATCGTTTAAATACATTCAATTAGGTTCCATTTAATGTGATTGGAGTGTTATGTTTTTTGAAAAAAATACGAGTCATAGTACATTATTTTGATTTAAACATTATTTAGATTGAATTACGATCATTTAAACTCATTCAATGTTGAACGTCGTTTAATTAAGATCCATTCAATATTACTGTAATATTATTTTTCTTTATAAGTTTTAGTCGGTGATGATTAGTTGAAAGTGAGAAAAAGTGTTTGGTTTTTTCCATATTTGACTTCAACTCAATCATATATTAGTTTAACTCTTGTATACGGAGAACTCATCGTATAATAGTTTAACTGTGAGAACTCATCTATAGGTATTGATGACAATGTTACGACAAGTGTGTATATTTTTATTAAAAAAATATAATATATCATTTCATGTTAAATCAATTCAATTAAATGTTATTAAAATTGAATTACGATCATTTAAATTTATTTAATGTTGAAATCTATCTAATTTAAAATTATTATATATTAATAATGTTATGTTTATTGTTACAAGTTTTAAAAATATTATATAATTTCTCAAATTTGTTTGATGTTTGGCCAATGGCAATATGGTAGTCATTAAGGATGAATAAATAATCTAGTTAATTTGTCTTAATTAAAAAATTTGATTCGATCTCTCATATTTATATCAGATTTAATTGATAAATTTTATAGTTAAATTAGATTCCGATAGAGAAACATACAATCTATTTGGATTTGATTTAGATTTAACATGATAGATTTTGTAATCAGCTTGTAATCTGATTACTATTAAAATTATAAATAAATGAATATTTAATTTTATAATATGTTATATTTAATTATCATACATATCACAAGTACATTAATTTACTATTTAATTTTAAACAATGAAATATAAATATTAAATCTATATATTAATTTATAAGCCTCTAAATATGCTATTTATTCTTGTGTTTTATTTATTTTTAACTATTGGTAATATATTGAATAAATTTAAAATTATATATTTTGTTTCATGTGTAATAATAATTTATAAATAAGTTTTAAGTTCGATCTAAATTTATTATATTTAAAAAAATCTGAAATAATTGGTCTAGATTGATGACTTCATCAAATCGGTTTATAATTGAAAAGATGTTCAAATACATATCGGATTAGATTTGGATAGGTAAAAACATACGGTTTTGATTCCAGGACCTAGCAGAGGTATTGGACTAGCTATTCAAGAAGCTAGAGATCCTTTAGCGTATACTGTAGTACCTACAAGCACTTTCGTGAGCGAGGCCTTGGCAATTAGGAGCCATTCAAGAAGCTAGAGGTCTATCAACTACCAAGAATCAATATCATGACCAAACTCATGTTTTTAATTTTGGATTCTAACTTGTTCCTACTTTTCCTTTTAAATATTCAGTATCCTATGATGTGTAAATTTCAATGCAACTTACCTTCTTGCCTCACATTAAACAGGTTCAATGCTACACTGATGCTTGAGACACTGCGAGGGAAGAGGATGCTTTTTGTTGGAGATTCTCTCAATCGCGGCCAATATGTTTCCATGATTTGCCTTCTTCACTCGCTCATCCCCGAAGATGCCAAATCCATGGAAACCTTCGATTCACTTACTGTCTTCACTGCCAAGGTTAATACGAATTTTTGTGTCGTTAGGATCCTCATATTTTCAGGATTAATATTGCTAATTAATCTTTGTATTTCCTTAATTGGTTTTTTTATTGCCTTCAGGAATACAATGCCACAATCGAGTTCTATTGGGCACCATTCCTTCTGGAATCAAACTCAGATAATGCCATCATTCACAGAGTATCTGATAGGATTGTTAGAAAGGGCTCCATCACTAAGCATGGCAAACATTGGAAAGGCGCTGATATAATTGTATTTAACACCTACTTGTGGTGGATATCAGACATCAAATTTAAAATCTTGTAAAGTCTTTCCCGAATTATTTTTCTCATCAATTTTACTACAATATATTCAGCTTCTTTTGGTCATGAGTTTAGTCTTGCTGATCATAAGATTTTTCAGGCAAGGGTCCTTTGATGACGAAGTCAAAAATATCAAGGAGCTACCTACCGAAGATGCTTACCGAATGGCGATGAGGAGCTTATTGAGATGGGTGAGGAAGAACATGGACCCTAAAAAGACAAGGGTCTTCTTCACTAGCATGTCACCGTCTCATGGAAAGTAAGTAGAACTAGTACTAGGGCCCGTTTGATTGTGTTCTTATGGAAAATAATATTATAAAGTTCATAAAAACAAAAATAACAACCAAATAATATTGAGTGGGATCGAATTAGACATACTTCGACATTAAAAGATTTAAATAATTATAATTTAACTTCGTTGGTATTCATTCAATGTGAAACGGGTTTGTCTTTCTTAATAGCAAAAATATATGAGATTAACATAAGTATTTCATGGAAGAATAAGTAGCAGTGCTTATCTTAAATTCTTTTTCATTTGGCTCAAAATGTCTTTTTGATGTTAAACATATATTTACAGGATATTTAACGGTAAATTATATATAATGTTGAAAAGTTTAATCAAAGTGGCTAAACTTAAGGGTATAATAATAATTTTACAGGAGTACAGATTGGGGGGAGAAAGAAGGAGGCAATTGCTACAATGAAACAAGAGTAATTGAAGATCCAAATTATTGGAGCTCAGATAGCAGGAAAAATATAATGCAAGTGATTGGGGAAGAGTTCAGTAAATCAAAGGTACCAATTTGGTTTCTAAACATAACCCAACTTTCAAGTTACAGAAAAGATGCGCACACATCAATCTACAAGAAGCAGTGGAGTCCATTGACTCCTGAGCAATTAGCAAATCCTGTGAGTTATGCAGACTGTGTGCATTGGTGTTTACCTGGCCTTCAAGATACTTGGAATGAACTTCTTTTTACAAAATTATTTTATCCTTAAAAGACTTTTACAATATAATTGGAACCTTGTAAAATGAATAAAATAGAATTAATCTG
Organism: Hippophae gyantsensis; assembly: GCA_030763125.1. Taxonomy (NCBI): domain Eukaryota; kingdom Viridiplantae; phylum Streptophyta; class Magnoliopsida; order Rosales; family Elaeagnaceae; genus Hippophae; species Hippophae gyantsensis. The sequence continues at coordinate 54,187,197 of CM061033.1, forward strand.
TAAAATTTCCAGAGAAAACTAATAAGATTTAAAAAAAAAAAAAAATTCCCCCTCATTACGTTATTTTGGCATCATATTGGACAAGATTAATGGTTACAACTTTTTACGCAGCCTTATGCCAACGGTTAAGATTCTTAAGAAAGTAGAAATGGAAAATTGCTTCTTTAAATTTCAATTGGGGGAAAATTGTATATCATTTTGATGCTATTGAATATTGATTATATCTCTTATTGTATATGAGAATGAGAATTTTAACTTTCCACTGAATTAATATCACCTGCATCCATGCACTCAGGCACTAACAACATTTAGTCACCATTCTATTATTTCCATACAAAGATATTTCAATGTTCAAGAATTATGTTTTCTGGTCCCTATTTATTGTCTAGCTTGGTTCTAGTGGCAAATTCTCCTTCTTATCTAGATATTTTGTGTACTTCATTGTATTATACTTTTCAGTAGTATAATTCCTATGTAAGTCTTTGTGTTTCAGTTGCCTGGAGTTTCATTTGTTACTTTATTATTAGTAATCATGCTATTGGTTGTTTAGACTATGGCCTGTTACTTAAATGACAATGCTATGCTCATTAGCTGAGGTTATAAAAAGGAGTAAGGGTAAATTTTTTATACGATGAAGTTATTCATATGGTTTTATTTTTAGTATTTTAAAAAATATATTTATACATTTAAATATGTAATAAAATATGTATATTTTTATGATATTATAAAAAAGGGCGTGCTAATGCTCCTAAGTCTTCACGGCCTCACTCGTCATCCTATAATTAACCCGGAGTGCTCCCCATTGGCTACCAATGCGCGCACACACTCAACTGCACAATATTGTTGACCGTGCTCTCTGCAATTTCCCCCAAAATGTGACCAAACTTTTTAATTTAATTTTCAGACTCATATAAATTTAGTTCGATCCTTCTAAAATTTGAATGATTATTTCACTCGGCACAAAGTTAAATTAAGTTTTGTAGAAATCTAGTTAGTTTGAGTTTATGATTAAACATTAAATACTTGTCTAGAAATTGGTTTGAAGTGTGGGACATAAATTTAATTTTTACTAATTATACATGTATTTTTACAATATCATGATATTATTTTATAATTTATTGCATAATTTAAATGGGTATAGTTATTGTTACATCTCATTTTATTATTTCAACAACATATTTATTATTATTTTTAAAAATTATTGAAAATATCTTTAATAAATTTTAATTGATATAGAATAAATATATTAAAAATAAAATGATATTTTTGATAATTTTTAAATTTAATCATAAATAGAATATAGAAACAATAAAATAGGGTGTGATTATAACCTCACCCATTTGAATTTTCCCATTGAATTAAGCCATTCAATTTAAAAAAAAAAAAAGTTACTTACAAATCCAACCAAATAATTTTATAACTAAGCATCGAGTTTCCATTTGATTTTTAAAATTTAGTGCTACTTGTTAGAACTTATGATAGTAAGTTATGTAATGACTAGGATAGTACTGATAAAGGTAATGTAAAGTTTATATATAGTTGCTATTGTAACAAAAATCATTCAGTGAAGTGTATTAGCATTTTTCCTTAAATATCTCCCAATTGTTTCATGTAATTGTGCATGATATCATAGCCTTCTTATTTTAAGATTTGATCATTTTTTTTTCAAGAATTACTCAGGAACTATAGATTAAACTTTAAAGATAATCAATGATCAATTGAACAAGATTAATTTAGATGATCAAGAAAAGAATATTGAATCAAGTAATTCCAAATTTTCTTGTTGAGAAAAGGAGTTGATTTCTAAACAATTGGTTCATCTATTCTTAGTGATTTCACCTATCAATGTATCAATAGGAATCAAACTTGATTAAGAAAAGGGAGAGCAAATAATGAGTTTAATTATTGTTTATGTTGTTGAAGATTATATAAATGGTGATAAAATAAAACCTTACAAGTTTATTCAAGGAATTTATTGTATGAATATTGAGTTTATTCTTTGTACTCGTATGAATGGAATCATGTTTTTAAATTTTATCAAAATGTATATATTTTGTTAGATTTTCAAATTTTTTAAAAAGTTATGGGATATAAAAAGCATTTATGAAAAAAAATTAAGTTTTGTACGAAAAGTTACCGATTAGATATCATGTTTTTAAATTTTTTTAAATTATGTTTTTTTATTAATTATTACGGTTAAGTATTGACTAAGAATAGAGAGATTAAATGTTTTAAAATATTATTAACTAATTTTAATTCTTATTTATTTGTACGTTAATGATGTATTAGTCGGTGTCACTCTTTTCAATTTCATCAAAATATGATGAACAATTTCTTCAACTAATTTCTTTTCCGACCTATATATTTCAATTTTAATAAATAATAATTTATAATTAGCCAAGATTTAAGAAAAAATCAATACGAAGAACTCAGAAAAAGATAATACAATTCAAAAATAATGTATTATATTTAATTAATAATATTTATCATATCTTATTTTCATTTGTAAGTTCTAATTAACTCAAAATATTATTCTTAATTTTTATTATTTATTTATATGTTTATCGTTATTGATATCATATAAATTTTAAATATGTTGTAAAATTTAAAAAAAAATGTATTATAATTCAATACAAAAGATGTGAATTTTTGTCCACTCTAATTTTTTTATTTTGATTGACTTAATTGTTGGAGTTAATGTCATTACCTTTTTGTTTTGAAGAAATTATATCATAGCCTATTTTTAAGAAATATGATTGTATAAGTCTCATATTTATTTTAAAATTATATTTAAATTTAATATTTATTTTTTATAATAATTTAGACATATTATTATTAAAAAATCATTATTAAAAATGCAACGATCATTTTCTTATATTTTTATTTATTGATTTTTAAGTTTTTTTTATACAATAACTTTTTAATAACAATAGGACTATATTATTATAAAAATAAATTTATAACCTAAATTTTAATTTTAAAATAAGTAAAGCACTATAGTAGTATTTTTCTCAAAATTTTAATGCCTTAATTTATTTCAATTTTGTTTCCTTGGAGGTTTAAAGTTGAATGAATATTTAGAATATCTTTAAAGTTTGTATTTTAATACAATTATATATTCATTTGTAAGGAAAAAATTGGATTTAATCTCATAATTATTATAAAATAAGTATTTTATTTCTTTAATCATTGGAATGGGCTTATTATGTCCCATAATATAACAAAAATATTCAAATTAATTCAATTAACATAATATCATCTAAATTTGACATTATATATAACAAAAAATGCATTTGTTAAGCATATTCTTAATTAATTATGACTAACTTAATAATTTCAAATTACAATAAATAAATAAAATTGATATAAAAGATTCATATGTAATAAAACGTTTGAAATCTTTTTTTTTTACGGTGTGAGAAAAAAAACTTCAATATGAAATTAACAGAATGTAAAGATATTATAACTTTATTTGGTATTAAAATGATTAAAATCTATCCAATATTTGTGAAAAAAGAATCATATATCTCTTACATGTATTCTTCTATTTTATTTAAATGAAAAATCAAGATTTAGATTTATTTTGGTACTTCTTTAAAAAAACATGACTAATTAGATGCAACTCAAAAATAATATGATTAAATTGCTTATTTTTAAAAATAATGGTACTAATTTAACACTTTATCCGAAATAATAAAGAGAGTATACATCTAATATTTTACCCTAAACCTAATGTAGTTGGCACGTTTATAAAATATATTACCACATATTCCTAACAACATAAAATATTGATTTAATTGTATGACATAATCTGTCTTTATACATGAAATTTCATTTTTAACTCCTATAAAAAAAATGTTTATTTTTTATATCGAATATATGCTTTTTAACACATTAAAAAAATAAGCATGTTTTTAACATAGTAAAAAATAAACATGAAATTCTATTCACTCAAACCATTTAATTGATAAAGATATATTAACTATAGGGGAGAAATTTTTATACAGATAAAATACATATGTGAAAATTTTGTGTATTTATAATTAATTTATATAAATGTATTCATTTTATCAAAAAAATATGAATGTATTTATTTATATAGAGTAATTTATCTTAATGTAAGTATCAATATATAATATATTTTTGAATTTATTAAAGATATAAAATTAATTATCTCATCTCATTTAATATTTATAATAGACTCATAGTTTAAAACTGTACAATCTCATTTAAATCTTATCATATATGTCATTACATTTTATTTAAAATTGTTAATAATGAATTAGAAGTTAGAGGATAATCATTTTTTATTGTTTTTTGTATTTTAATTATCTCATTTAATTTTATTAAAATAAACAAAATATCATACCATTTATCATTTTCCAATTCATCAAAAATAAATGGGACAATATTCATCAAGAATAAATGGGATAATATATATGAAATTAGCTCATAAAATTAGTAAATTATACTGTTGATCATATCTTGATTTAAACCACTAAAAATACACCACATATTCATGAATCTTACTTATAAAATCCAGGATAATCTCAATCCGTTTGTCATCAACCAATTGGTCTTTTAATCACAATGTTCTAGCCATTGAAAAATTATTGGTTGGTTTAGACTAAGGCGATGCAGTAGTCCATGCAATATTCAACAAAGTAGGGAGGGAACCGGAATAAGAAATTAAAGAGGTCACCAAGCAAAAATAAAAAATAAAAAGATATTAAGGTTATGCTGTTGAATATTAAATACTTAGTAAAATGAATAATAATCGGTTTTAATTTTGCGAATTATTTTATTTAATTAATTTTAATACAAATGTTATAATTTTTGTAATTAAGTGGCCAAATACATATTTTACTATCTAAAAAAACTCACATATATATGTATTTCATATTTAAAATATAATATTCTTAACTTTCTTAAAATGTAAGGTTGCACTCTCTGGCCACAAAGGTAGTCCTTTATGATAGAGATAACACTTAAAAATAAAAATAAAAATAATCTTATTTTGTACCTTTCAATATTTTCACTCGATTTTATTATCTTTTATTATTTTATCTATTTATCTTTTTTTAAAGTATAGTAATAATACCTACTCTTTTATAAAGAAAGATAAAAATAAATATAAAATACAGAAAAAGATGAGAGAATTACATAATAAATAATACATGAATATGTATACTATGATGAGTCAATCTATTTCAAAATTTCCATCCTTGCATTACCTAAACTAAAAGTATACTGTAAACGTAATTACTTACCACATGGATTGAGATAATTATAGCATATATTAGTCTTTTGTAGTCGGTATAATTTAATTTTTTTTTAATAACGGCGTAAAATGTATAAAATTAATATAAATGAGAATTAAGATGTAGTTAGTTAATTACTTGGTCTCCTCAGAATCATATCCAGAAAGGTCGGCTATAAAATTCTTTATTATTATATAAAAAAAATTAATTTTCCTAATAAAACTTTTTTATTTTCATTTTAGACTAAAACAAATCCACCGACCTACCAGTACCCATGGTCCAATGCAATTCAGCAGTTTTCTAGAATCTAGATACACATTTTTCAGGCTTCGACTGTCGAGCCGAGACGTTTTTCTTTGGATAAAATTGATCATAATTTTAGCGGTATTTGTTTTGTCGGTGATACTATGACGTAGGTAATTATTAATCAAAATAAAATAATAAGATGTAGTTTTTAATTTATAATTATCTATTATATTATTACATTATAAATAATTTATTTTAATTTTAACAAGTTGATCACATTGCTCCGATCATAAACTTATTTAAGTACATTAAGTTTAATATGAATTATATAAATTAATGATATTATCGTTAATTAATAATAATTAATTATAAAAATATTTAATTAATAATAATTTTATCTAAAAATAATATAATTAAGATATAACTAATATTATAATTAAAATAAATATTTTATATATTAAAATAATACTAATAATATTATTAATTATATTTTTTATTTGTATCATTCTTCAATTAATATATATAAATTTTATTTAATTAACATATTTTTTTACTAATAATTTATTTTTATTATAATAATAACAAAAATTATTAATAAATATCATGATAAATTATTTATTAATAAGATTATGTAATAAATTTTGTTAATATAATTTAAGATTAATATAATAACTTTTTCATAAAATCAAAAATAATTAATAATTAATTATAAAAATAATTAATTTTATTTATTAAATTTATATTTAAAAATAATAAATAACTCCTCATAATATTACCCTTAAAAAATTTTAAAAGTAATTTTATTAATCTTAAAAAATAATAAAGATAAAAAATATTTGATTTTTAAAATTTATATTAAATATAATGTAAAAGTTTTGTTATTTTTATATCATAAAATATTAATATCAAAATAATTTAAATTTTTTAGTAATAATTTAATATTTGATTTTTTTTATAAATAAAAATATTATTCTAAAAATTAGATTATTGCTGTTAAAAATATTAATAACAAAAAAAATTATATATTTTTTATAAAAATTAATTATAACACGTGATACGTTTCTAAAAAAATAAAAAATAAAAAATATAATTTTTAACTTATTTCAATACGTATAATAATACAATTAATATATATAATTGAAAATTTGTCTCACAAACATTCCTCTTTAATATTAATAAAGTGTATATAATATATCTCCACGTACAAAATTAACCTTTTCAGTTTTATATAATTTAAATATTTATATAATTTTATTTTTAATATTATTTGAAGAATTATATATTTTTTATATTATATAAATATATATATATATACACCATATTTTTATACATATAAAAATATATATTTTATCATATATGAAAATAAATATGTGCATTGTATGAAGTGGTTCCAATAAAATTTCATCAAAAATTAATTCACGTGTCTCATGGACAACGCTACGAGAAGAGGCACGTGCTCAGTAAACTTTTTAAAAAAGATTTTTTATTTATTATATTTCTAGATATATATATATTTATTTTACGAAAATATATAAGACTGTTATCTTTAAAGTTTATTATTTAAATATTATATTTTTTATTTTATTATATTATATATTTATTTACATTCCTTATATACTTTTCATTTTTATTATATTATTATACAATTTTTATTAACTATATTTTAGTAAAGTGATAAATGTTTAACATCTTTTCATAATCTTTTTAGAAAAATTACATCAAATAACACTTAAAACTTATATATAATAACAAAAATTATCCCTAATTATAATTAATTAGATGAAATTTAATATTTAATGAGTTTAAATAATCGTAGTTCGACTTTAACGTCATCTAATTGGACAAATTTTAATGTGAAATGATAGATCATATTTTTTTTAATAGTAAAAATATATGAACTTGACATAATAAGTGTTATTTTAATAGTTATAAGTTTTAATGATATAATTGTATTATTTTTCTTAAATTTTACTAGTTTAATTTTCCAAACATTTTTTTAAAAAATAATACATTTTGTTCCTATACAATTTAACCATTACGTGTTACACCATATATAATTATATAAATATTTATTGTTATTTATACTATGTAATACAATCTTATCTATTTTTTTTTCACATAATTAATTTTTTTTACATATTTATTATAATTTATGTTATTTAATTTTTTTTCATATATATATATATATATTAATTCATGTCATTTATTATTGTTACGACTTAATTTATGTAATTTTTAAGTTTTTATTTTAATTAAATAAAAATATATATTTAATATATAATACATGTGGTATAATATTTAAAAACATTGAAATTAATAAATTTTTGAAATATCAATTATAATAATTTAAATGGTAATAAAATTTTTGATTTTTGATTATTAAATTTATACTTAATATCCCTTCAAAATATTAATTCTAGTTACGTTACGTGACTGTAATATCAGATACATTATTGAGAACATTTTTTTATTCATACCATATACTCATCATCACGTAATACTTCGTAGATCACATTTGTCAGCATCTCATTTTATGAGAGATGAGATGAATTTTCGGTTAGTTGAATATTAGTATAATTTGATAGTTTATGATAACCAAAGCGATGGATAAAGTACTGATAGCCTGAAAGGTACATAAATACCGCCCTTTTTTTATTCTCGTAGCTTTTACCAATCTGATAAAAAAATTATTTTATCTTTATTATAATTTTAATATTTTTCTAAAATTTTAATTAATCTAAATTCTCACTTATTATTGTTTTAGACTAATCAATTAATTATAAATCATTTTATTTTCTTAATTTTTATTTAATTTTATTTTAATATTCCCTTAAAAGGATATTTTTATCTTATATAAAAAATATACGTATAAAATATAAAAAAACGATTTAAAATAAAATTTAATTCATAAGAGATCTATCGGTAAAACTTTTCCGTTTATAAAAACTTTCAATGTAAACTAGTAACAAATAGTCTAATAACTGAAATGGCATAAAAAGTTTTATAATAAAGTAAAAGAAATAAATGCAAGTTTTATTTCTGATTGAAAAATTATAAAGTAGTGGACTTTTGGCTGATAGGAATCACCATGTTATCCTTAACAAACTAATAATTTCTATAATCTTATGTATATGGGACCCATGTTAAGCAAATATGATTTAGAAAGTGTTATGTGAACGAGAGTTAATGTAGGAGGAGTAGTACATGAAGTGTTATTAACAATGTGTCAGATATTATACATAAAAATTAAACTTTTTGTGTGGAGAAATGTTGTATAAGTTTGAAAGTTAATGATATAAATTTTCATATTATATTTATATTAATTATGTTAATAATATCAAAATATTTTTTAAAATAATATATTTGTTGAATTTTAAGAAAAAGTGATATATTATCACATGTAACGTTATATTTAAATTAAAAAATATATATATATATATATTTATTTATTTATATTCACGAATAATTGTATATTTTTTAATAATCTCTAACAATAATAGCTTTTTTCTACTTTAAGTATTTTAAAAAGAAACAAATTAGCTTGAAAGACTATACGTAACAGCTCCCCGCCGTGTTTTTTTTTCTTACCACTGTATGGACAAGAGGAATGTTATAATTTATAAATTTATATTTATTATTTAATTTTTATCACATATTAATATTATTTTTCTACTTTCTAAAATATTATAACATATGAAAAGTATACATATAATTCAACACACAGTCATTTTTTATGTTGTTTGTTCGATCAGCTGTTTTGCTTTTTACTAATACAAGTAATATCTCTAAATTTATGTTATATTTTACTATAATTTCTCTAATAAAATAAATTGCTGACGGGAAATGAAATATGTTGAAGAAATTAATGCATGTTATTATTGCATTGGGATTGGAGATCTGGTCCCGAATTCCTCACCACCGCCCAAAACACGTACAAGAGTAGTAAGAGGTCAAGAGATATCTGATAAATATAAGAATAATAGATTTTTATTTTTATTAATGTTATAAAAATATTATTTAATTTTAATTATTATTAAATTTTATAAATATTGTTAATTTATCATTAATTTTTATTATCTAATTGATGTTAATTGTATTTTTTTATATTTTATAAAATTTAATTGTATGAAAATAATAAAAAAATTAATAATATTTTTATAATACTTATAAAATTTAATATTATAAAAATAATAAATTAAAATTTGATGTAATTTGAGGTTAAAAAGTTACTTACTTTTCTTTCTTATAGTTTTTAATGTTCTTTATTATATTTTAATGAACTTAAACTACTATGTCAACATGGTTTAATAAATACATTATTCAGTATGAGAGGATGATTATTACAGTGGGAAACTGAAAATAGGATATGTGATATAAAAATTTCTATATTTAATCATTTTTCTCATAATTTATTAATAATATTTTTATGTGTATATTTACTAAATATTATTGATATATATTGATAATATATGAATATATGCATATAAAAACTTAAATGTAATATATTATTATAAATAAAATATTATTTAATATTAAAAATATACATTTAATTAATTAAATTTTTTTTTCTAGAGTAGTCGGAATGATATTCAGCCCTGTAGCTGGTGCAACTAGTAGTTGGAAAAAAAATGAAGTTTGTGCTGTTAGTTCCATGCCTCCATTAATTAAAAAAAAGGGACATTAAAGTATTTTTTTTATCAAAATAAATAAAATAATATATGAATGATATTAGAACCTAGATTTATAATAATTATGTAGGAAGTCATACTTTCTAGACCTAGGGACGAAGCTTTGTGAGGGTTGGATTGAACTATAGTTCTGGTAAAAAAATTAACAAAAATTTAATTAATGTATATTTTTAATATTAAATAATTATTTTACTTGTAATGATATTGTGTATATATTTTGATATATCATTATATATATTAATAATTTAGTATACATGTAGACAAAAATAATATAAATGAATCATAAGTAAAATTTTTAAACATATGTATTTTTATTAATATATTTGTTAAATATTAATTAGTTGCACTAAAAATTATAATAATATATGTTATATAAAATTATTTTTTAAGTTTATATAGTGTATCCAAAAATATTTAATATATTTAACTTTAATTTATGATAATAAAATGTCAATATCAAATATTATAAAAATATAAATAAAAACGAAACATTATAATAAACTTAAAACTAAAACTATTAGGGTTTTTCACTAATATATTCAAAGTTTTTTGTATTTTATTTGGTTCTAAATTTTTATTTTTCTAATATTATATTATTTCATGTTTTATTTTATTAGAATTTTTTAATATGAAAATTTTAATATTTTTCCATACTTTTTATTTCATTTTTATCATTACTATAAAACCAGTTCATTGTCGGTTAAAGAAAATAGATACAAAGGCATAGACAAGGAAATATTTATATTTATGATTAGTATTTTATTTTTTAATAATATATTTTTAAATATAATCTCAAGTTTAAAATTTTAAATCAAATCTTATTCTTTATATTTTAAGACATTTTTTTTAGTTTTAGTTTTTAACATTTAACATGTATGATATTAATACTTATTAAATTATTTTATTTTATTTATGTTAAATAATTTTTGCTATAAGTTATAATATGCTAACTATTTCTCTTGTAACATAAAGCAAAAATTTTATCTTTAATTGAAAAGAGTTTACTATAACTCTTAACTTTTTACTAAATTTATATCATGATATAATTTTTACTCATAAATATTTAAATATAATTTTCTATTTTATTTAAAAAAAATTATACTTCAATCCCTTTGTAATGTTTTTCTGGCCCCGCCCTGCCTGGACCACATGATAAACCTAAAACGACACTCAACATGAGAATTTTTTAGGAGGTAACCATATTGTGGAGTTCTAATTGGATATAGTATATTAGTGTTTGTATGATGCGTACCCAAAATTATATTTTTGTATGATCTAATATGTATGTTATTTACATTAACTTAATGTTAGATAATCTTAAAAATATGTAAAAAGTTAGAGGCAAATTATTGAAATATCCATTACAAAATTATGACAAAAAGTATTGAAACAAATATAGGGTTCGTTTATAAGGTATTTTTTTTATAGTTGTGAGTTTTAATAGTTTTAAATTTATTATTTTTTCAACTTTAAAATACTATTTATCTAAAAATATATTTGTCTCTTATATATAATTCAGACCAGCTGACCAATTGCAATAAATATTATGATATTATACACTCGCGTAAAAGTGGCATATACATATATTCCTTAATTTTAATTAAATAAATAGACACTGCCGCCGATCCTTCATGTAGTATTACAAATATTTCTTCCCATGCCCCCACTTCAAATAAAGAAGAAGAAAGAAGAAGAAGAAAAATTGATATTGTGCGGCGGATTGTCTTACATGTGAAAAACATTTCCTCGAAAGAATAACAATTACTTCAAAACAGCAAATTAGAAATTTCAATGCTTCCGATGCTACGTACCTTTTTTTTATTTCGATCGGCTATCGATGAACTCAAATAATAAGTATTATATATCAAATGTTCAATTTGACAATTTTGTATTAAGGTTATTAATTTGCAAGTAATTATTACAGAAAATTAGAGCATGTTAATTATTAAATTCATTATAAATTTAATAATTTTAATATATTTATATTATTATGAAATATATGTAATATATATTTTTAATTTAAAATAAATAATAATCGATAAATAAATATTTTATTTATGTCCGTCCCAAAATCAAATCCTAGATAGGCTTGTATGCATTATTTAAAAAGGCAGTGATTATTTAAGGAAGTAATTTCCTAGATCTGCTTGGATGCATTATTTAAAAAGGTAGTGATTATTTGAGGAAGTAATTAATTTCTCTGACATTACGGTTATAAAAAAAAAGTTACGTGTTTGCAAAAAAATAAAAAAACTCCGATACTATTTATAATATTGTGATAAGATTAATAAAAATAGATAAAAGAGTAATTAATGAATTAGGTGGGTTTTATTATTAAAGAAGTAGTATTTTTCTAAAGTAATGCAAGTTTACTTAAAAAAAAGAAAACTTAAAGTTACTTAAATATGGAACTAAGATTCTTAAAAGCACTTTATTTTTAATTCATTAAAATATTATCGTTCATTATAAAGGCGCTTTCGGATAGAATATTCAAACGCGTTATTACTAATTACTATATGTTGGTAGCTGGCTTGTTTGGGACTTTGGATCACATTATTTCTATTGCAAACAAGGTGAGATGGACAAAAAGCATCCTTGTCAAGTTGCATAACAGGTTGCAATACCCAGGCAAATTTAACCAACTTGCCTTTCATTTCCTTTTTCCATAGCCAACTTGCATACGTAGATTGGTCGGCAGCTATAAGAGAAATATAAATGAAATAAACTAATAACGCAAGTTGCAAATGAAAACTTATCCATTGTTATATGAATATACGATAAGTTGTTATTATAAATTAATAAAATTTAAAATTATGTGATTAATAAAAAATATATTTTAGAAATAATAAATAATAACAGAATGTAGATATGGTGTAATAATATTCCTGCATTTTATTCAAATTGACCTACCGTGCATGAGAAATCACGGATAATTCCAAAACCCTCTTGTACGTTTTCAATTCAAACAGGTTTTGAGATATTCGTGGTTTTTCATTTATTTATAATAATTCACTGCATACAAAATTAACTCACAAATTATTATTATTTTATTTTAGATAATTTAACATGCATAATTGAATTCAAAATAAAAACTAATCGTTTGATTCAATCAAAATTATGGGAAAATAAACAAGGTGATTTTTCATTGAATATCCTTGTTATTGGTTTTAGATCTAATACAAAAAATTAAGATAAATGAATTCATTTCAAAATTCATAGACAATAAAACAGACGAGAAAATGATAAAAAAGAAAGCATTCACTTCCCTTCTATTACTTGCATCTATAGTATTTTTGTCTTGGTGGATCCCCTTCTCATTTAAGAAAAGTTTAGAATCTTGGGTTACTAATCGGTGGAATAGTAAACATTCTTAAATTTTTTTTGTTCATTTCAATTATATATTTAACTTTTTTTTTATATTATCTCAACACAACTAGTTCACACACCAGTAATTATCTCAAATAAGAACCCATTGTCTTCGTTCAAAACATGCTCCTGTATCAAGGACCAGTCATATATATAAATATTTATATATTTATTTTCTATAATTAGATATTCATATTTCATCGAGTATATCAACGTGATAAAAAATAATTAAAAAATTAACGTTAAATTAATGATATGTTGAAAAACCCTTTGAATTTGGGATAATATTGAAGAATTTTTATCACAAACTAACAAAAGTTACACTATTTATTCAAATTTAAACCACATACGTAACCTATTTAGATTTACTTTCATATTGAGATCCATTTTGTATGTACTTACATAATACAAATTAAATCTCCACTCTGATACCACTTATCGGATGAATTAACACATTTTAACTATATATTAAATTTACTTTTCATAGTTTCTCAATATACACGACTCATTTGTATATCTAATATTTATCTTCGAATAAATAAAAACGATAAGTTAAATTGTAAAAATTGATTTGTAGGAATATTATTTTTTACTCATAAATTAATTAAAGAAAAAATCCTTTTAGATCAATTTATATTTGGTGTGTTTTAAAAGTATAATTTAAAGTAAGTGAGGAGATGAGAGTAATATTTTGAATAAACCACGTTAATGTGAACCATTATAATCTAAAAATGTCACTTGATAATGAAATAATAAAATTATCAAAGTTCAACTTATTTAATTAAAGCATATTGCATTCTACAATTAAGGAAAACTCTAAGCGTACCGACTTAAAAAAAAATCCTGATTGAAGTTTAAATTAATATACACAATAAATATTTGAGGTAGGTCTCATATGATAAGTAGCCGAATTCACATCTCAACACCAATGAAAGATTGCCACGTTTGTTGGTATGTTTGATGGCCATGTAAAATGATTGGACCACTGAAATAATTAATACATCAGTCATGTGTCATACATTTACTAGTTCTATGTAATTTTATAAAATATAATTAATAATTATATTTGTATCCATGTCAATGGTGGTGTTATTTTACTAACGATGATTTCATATAAAATTATTCCATTTATATATATATATATTGAATTATTGTGTAATATATTGGAGAGTTGTTATATTTAGAAAAATAAATATTATTTTTATAATAAATTATCTACTTTTATATATATTTATATATTTATTTTTAAAGTAAAAATTTCTCTTACAATATAATGATTACTGTTGTGGAAATAAAACTACTCTACAATTAATGCATGCATAGTGTTAAACAACACTTAATTAATTATTAATACGTCGACTTGCTAGTGCGTTGCAATTTACAAATTGTGGATGTTTATAAAAACCTTTTTGCTTTCGAGCGAATTTATTGAATATTTATCAGTTTAATTTTTCCAAATGAAAATTAGAATTTATAAGGAGAAGTATGGTTAGTTAACATTTCAATGAACTTCGTATAGACTAACTCGGACTACTAGGGCTTGTGGTATCAAATGAAGAATTTGTATTAAGCGATGATAATAATGAATAACTAAAAGGGAAAAGAAATCATCTTGTATCTTTTCTTTTCTTAGGATCTTTTGAGGAAGGTTTCCACTTGATATATATATATATATAAGCATTTAAAATACCATTCATTTGTTCTAAATGGAATCACTGCAATAATGTATTAATAAATTAAGTACTATCAATTCCTTATATGTTCTTTAAAATACATTTAATGCAAATGATTAATCCCTTGAATGCAACTTTAGATTTATTTAAATTTATAAAATAAAAAATTCAAATAATATCACTAAAATTGGTAATAAAAAAAAATAAAACTCTTCTTTTGAAGAGCGACGAGTATGAGTTAGCTAGTATTAAGAATGATTTTGTTTTTATTGTAAGGAGTTTTAAAAATTTTAAATTTGTTATTAAAAAAATAAATTAACTAACAAATAAGGGTAGATATTGTTTGAATTTTGTAAAATTTAAACAAAATGAAATAAATTATTTATATATATTAAATTAGACAGAATTAATAATCAAGTATTACATTATTTGTTTTTTTATTTGATTATTATTTTTAAATTGTTTAAAATTAAACCTTAAATAATAACTGATTTAAACAAAGAGATACATTTATTATTATATTAATAAAATATAAATTATGGATCGGTTCCACGTGGTTTTAACAATTTAATATTTTTATAAATTAAATCTTAATGAATTAACTACCAAACCTAATTGCATTTTTCAAAATAATCCAATTTTTTAAACTGTTTAAAAATTTTCATTTTTTTTTTCCAATCTTACTAGCAAGGTTAGTAGAAATATGCGAGTTAGAATTGTCCCCAATATTGTCATTAATTAATTCTCTTGGAATATAATCCTTGAATCCTTTCTATAGGGAGTACGCACAAGCTCACCAATTCCAGAGCAACGAATAATAGGTACGAAATTATTGAGGAAAAAAATTAACCTTGAGAAATTAATAGAATAGATGGAAGAATAAGGTAAACTAAATCTATCAAAGCAAGAATTATTTATTAGACTACAACATTAATTCTTAAGCATACATAAGCTAAACCCACTAGGGGGTAAATAAAATAAAATAAAATACAAAAACATAAAAAGAAAGGTATAATTAAATTAGGGATTATACCACAAACATGAAAATTAATTCTTTAATTATGATGGTGATACAAGCTGCAATCTTCAGAAGCCATGGTAAAGAAGATAACAAAGTAAAAACATTTACACAAGTATCATACTCTGTCAACGTACCTTCATGCATCCATTGCAAATTTAATTTCTACCTCATCGAACACTACCACCATCATCTTCTTAGAGGCCTAACAAAAATTCTACCAAATTCCCAACACGTACGGGTCAAGACCAACGATCCAACATCCATCTATAAACCCAGATGGAAACAAAAAAAAGATTTAAAGTAATTATTAATAACCAAATCATTACTTCTTCTTTTAATGAACTCATGACCTTTGGGGGTTCTTGTTAGCCATATTCTCAGCGATCTGAGCTAGTGATTGTAAATTGAACCGTACAATGGTATCCACAAAAACACAAGTCTCTTCTTTAGTATTACCAGACGGTACATCCACCTCGTACGATTCAACGACAATCGTTCCATTGCCGTTTGGGGAAGCGTGGAGAGTTGTAACGGATTTGTAATTTCTCAACCGATGATCTCCTCCAACGACACTGAAGCTGAGTACATGACGTTCGTCGTCTAGGATTTCCAATCTCTCGGTGCTAGAACCAGCGGGGAGACCAGAGATGACATGGACTTGACGGAGACTGCCGACGTTACCATCGCCGTCGATGACTTGGCAACTCCTGAGAAAATGTTTGTAAGCTTGGGGGTTATCGAAACGGCGAACAAGGGACCAAACGGTGGTAATTGGAGCGTTAATGGATTGGACAACGGCTGAACAGCACTGATTGGGGTCCACCATGTGGGTGTGGTGGTGAGACTGTGAGTCAGGAACTGAAATGTCGGAAGGTAATAAAGGGACGATGTTGGAAAAGGAGGAGTGCTTTGGGCAATTCGGCGTCGTTATGAAGTTGGGATTGATGGGGTTGACTCTGTGAAGTTGAAGAGAAGAAGGCATATTTTTTATTTTGCTGATTTCTGATTGTTAAGCTCTTCCTTTTCCTCCTTTCCTTCTTGCTTCCTTTGTTTTGGTTTTTCGTTTCTGTGTTGTGTGTGTCCCAGAGTTTATGACGAGGTTTGGGGTTGGGTTCACGAGGTGATATTTAAGGGGGGTATTATTATGTTTGAGCCGAGAAAATAATGATTCATTTATTTTTATAAATTACGTATATTGTTCGTAATTTTTTAAAATTAATGCATTTTATTAATCTCACTATTACATTTTCATATACTTTACTTACTATTTGTTAATTTAATTTTCTCGTAGTATTATTTGTTGTAAAAAGTTAAATTTAAGTTAATTAAATATTATTAATTAGTACTATAGATGTTTAAAAAAAAATATTTAATAAAATTAAAAAATAAATTGATCAAAATTAGATGACTAATATTCTTTTTTCAAAATCAACATTTTATTTTTATAATTTATATATTAAGCAGCACTACAAATGTATCATGGAATCAACATGATAACTTACTATTATATGTGTTGCGATAACCACCAGAACACACTACAAATTCTCAAATTATTTGAATAATTAATGTATTTATGTTTTTTTCTTTGTACAAAAAATAATTTTAACGACGATCTCATCCGATTTGATACAATAGTTTAACTAGTATAAACAATCTAATTTAATTTTTTTTTAATTTTTTTAAAAATTAGTTCAGATTAGATAACATCTACCCCTAATCAATACGTTCAATTTGTTAAAAATAAATAAAAAATAATACTGTAATAATAAAAATAGTATCTAGTAATATTAAATAATATTTATTTAAATAGTGTTTAAAATTAAATAAATTTAAATAATTATATTTTAATTTTAATTATGTTAAAAATTTAAAAAAAATTAATAATAAAAATAGATAAAATAAATATAAAATATATTATTTTTATTATTTTTCCTGACAAATAACCCAGTGTTATTTCTTATGTTTTTTAACGTGGGAATCAAGTTGTTGGATTAGTTGTGTAAATTGTAATGTAATGCAACTTTGCCTCTTTATTAGGAAAGAAAGGGTTTCATTGAAAATGGGGTGATGTTTATCACAGAGCTTACGCCGGACTCGCAAGTGGATCCTCAACTTGCAACTTCTTTGAACTTTGTTTGCTTTAATTTTATCTTATGCTCTTTTTCCATTTTACTTATTTATTTTAATAAAACAAGTAGTATGCAATCTAATTTTTTTATTTAATTTATTATTTAATTGGTGTACTCTGTGATTTTTTATTTGCGTTGAAAGGTTGGCTTCTTTTGGGTTTTTGGCTTTATAAGTTGTATCATTCTACCTTGTAGATTCCATAATACACACTCAATCTTTGTAAAAACCCTTGATATTAACGGAAATCACCAAATTTAAGATTCAATTTTAACATATTTTATTAAAATATGATATATATTAATTACTCTTAATTACAATTGATATACTATAATTATTACTAAGAGAAAAATGTTTTTAATGGACGCTTAATAGAATCTTATATTTTATTTTATTTAGAAAAATTAATCTTTTTTATTTATCAACTTTTAAATCTCAATAAAATATATTTTCTTTATTTTCAATTTACAATAATATATAAATCCAATTTTTTTTACACTTATATTAAATACATTTATCATAAGCTCAATTATCTAATTGTCAGATGAATTCCCACCTTCATTCAGATGATGGAGTGTGATTTTATGAAACTTCATCTTAACAATGTCATGTTGAAAAAATGAAACTCACTTTCATTTAGTGGCCATCAACTAATTTAAATTATATAATTTTTAAGCTTCGTAGAAAACTTTATTTTTATTTATTAAATTTAAATTATATATTTTTAATCTAAAATTTAAGATATTATTTTTCATTTAAAACTTTAAATCAAGCAAATCATCTTAGTCTCATTCAAACCTTAAAAGACAGGGAGTGCAGATTGGCAGCCGCCTTCCAGTTTGTACACCACTTGCAACTGTTGAGGTTTTGGCGAGTGAAGAGATTTTATGTAAGTAGATATTTTAGTAATTTATGGGAAAATTTTATTCACGCATTTGAGGTTTTAATTATCTTCAATAATATTCTCAAGCATTAAAAAATGAGTTCGTGATATCATCAATTTATAATAAATCTTCAAAAGTAACTCTCGTTTGTAATGAATTTCAATAAATCCATTAAATACATAATATTTTAAAAGAAACTGACAATTTTTTTTTGAAATAAAAATATATTATGGGTAGCGATATAGTTATTACATCGGTATAAAAATATTTAATTAATAATAATTTTATTTAAAAAAATCAATACTTAAATATAAGATGTAATTAATATTAAAAATAAAATGAATATTTTATTTATTTTTATTATGATGGTGATATTATTAATATATGTTATATGTTATTTTTACCGACTGTACATATGTCGAATTTTTAGGTATAAAAGTCAATTTTTTTGAAATTTCCATTCAACCAGAATTTCCGTAACTTTCATCCCTGCTGTTTGCATTACAAGAGTAATTTTGTAGGTACAATGTATGCATGATCGTCGTATTAACTGTTCTTATAATTAATAAAAAAGTTAAAAGTTATCTAATGGTATTTAAAAAACAACAAAACAATTTTAAGTATAATACAATTAATTTGACATCGGTAGATTAAATTTATAAGAACAATGGCCAACCCAGTTAAATTAAATTTATTAACAATCATTTATGTGAAATTGTATACTTAATGTTAATGGACATATGCGAATAATATTGTGTTTTGTTAAATAAGAAAGCACCTTTTTTCCTTTGTATACTTAATCATATATGAATTACACGTAAGAATAGAAATACATGCCAATGCCTATGCGAATACGCCTATATTGAAGTAAAAAACAAATTTGATTAAATTAGCAGGCATACTTATCATAGCTAATTGCTTGCATTTCCAATATGCCCTGTTCTTGTCCCCAAAAACAAGACAGAAACATCATTTATTGTTATCAATCTTCTTTCACGTCTCGTCTGATTGTCTCCTTGGCTTCTTCGAACTTCTCTCATCCCTCCTCCATTTAAATTCATGTATTTGTGTTTGGATGTGCAACTATACTTCTTTCCCAGTAGTTTTTGAGAAAAAATTGAGAAGATTTTTTTATTTTTTCATTTTTTACTATGAGAGATTTTATTTAAATTGTATCAATAGATAGAAAGATTTTTACATAAGTTAAATTCAAATACGTGTCTTTGTGTGTGGATATGCTACTATACTTCTTTCTTATTAGTTTTTGAGAAAGAGATTTTCTTTATTTTTTGATACGAGGGATTTTATTAATTGGTATCAATAAATAAAAAGACTTTTACATAAATAAGATTCATAAATGACGTAAAAAAACACTATTGATTATTTTACATTGATATATTTATTTACATGTAGAAAACTTTATGTAAGTATTAATAACATTTTCTTAAAATTATCAAATACCCATTCACTTAGCTCATAAATTTTTAGTTGTATAAAATTATTTCGATTCACATAACATTGTTGGCGTGTGTAGTGGACCAGAGAAGTATGAGTGTATAACAACACCCATATTGACACAAGGAAGTATGAGTGTGTTGCAGTACCTATGTGTGCAACACTGTTAGGGTTAGTTTGTCTCCGGTTCTTAATGTAGAAATACAATAATCATTGTATAGAAATTGAGAATAAAAAATACATGAATATATTGATAATTACCAGATTTCATAATATTTGTCATGCTATCAAAACAAGTTATTATTGATTAATGGAATAAGATAGCTACCTACCATCTGATTTCTGATTTCTGTTTTCTGACCACACTTTTTTCCTAAAACATTGATTGAGAAAAATAACAGTCCTTATAGTCTATATAGACAACATAATCATTATAGAGGATGATAAAAAAAGAATCTCTAGGCTTCAAGAACAACTGTCAAATGAGTTTGAAATGAAGAACTTGGGAGGACTTAAATATTTCTTAGGCATTGAGGTAACAAGATCAAAACAAGGCATATGTATTTCCCAAAGGAAATATACTCTAGACCTACTGGCAGAGGTAGGATTACTAGATTATAAACCTATCAATATTCCAATGGTCCAAAATCATAAACTTGAAGAATATGTGGACCAAGTAGCAACAGATAAATAGAGATATCAACGGTTAGTGGGTAAACTCATATATTTGTCTCATACTCGACCTGATATTGCTTATGCTATGAGTATCGTGAGTCAGTTCATGCACTGCCCAATTGAAGACCATATGGATGCCGTCATACGAATACTTCATTATTTAAAATCCTTCCCTGAGAAAGGACTTATGTTTTCAAAGAATGGTCAATTGGAAGTCATTAGATGTACAGATTCAGACTAGGCAAGAAATATCAAGGATAGGAAATCTACTATTGGGTACTTTACTCTTGTGGGAGACAATCTTGTTACATGGAGGAGCAAGAAACAAAAGGTAGTTGTCTTGTCTAACACTGAAGCTGAATTTCGAGGAATGGTCAAGGGAATATGTGAGTTCTTTTGGTTGAAAAAACTTCTAACTGAGATTGGTGTTACTCGTAATTCTAAAATGAACTTATTTTGTGATAACAAGGCAACCATTGTCATCTCCCACAATCCATTTCAACATGATCGCACGAAGCATGTTGAAGTAGATCGAAACTTCATCAAACAGAATCTTGAAAAGAAAATTATTAAGCTTTCGTTTGTTAAATCAGAAGATCTATTGGTTGATATACTCACAAAATTTGTATCTGCAAAGAACTTTTACAACTCATTTGACAAGTTGATCATAAAAGACATATATGCACTAACTTGAGGGAGAATATTAACGTGTGTAGTGGAGCAGAGAAATATAGGTAATAGAGCAAGAAAGTATGGATGTGCAGCATCATCCATATTGACACAAGGAAATATGGGTGTTGCAACACACACAAGGAAATATAGGTAATGTACAACACTGTTAGGGTTAGTTTGTCTTCGGTTCTTAGTGTACAAATATAATAACCATTGTATAAAAATTGAGAACAGAAAATACATGAATATATTGATAATTACCAGATTTCACAATATTTATCAAACATTTCTAGCTGTACAAAACTGTTTCGATTCACACAACATTTCTAGCTGTCCATAACTCAATCTTAAAACATCATTCCACTCGCAAAAAAATCCAGACCTAAAATAGCATAAAATTGATTTCCTCTGTTTATCGTAATAGGAAAATTGATAAACCTACATATTTCAACATAAAATTTTAGGCAGTCTGCAATGCGTGTGAATAAGAATCAAGTTTTACATGAAATCCATGTATTGACTCAAGTGTATGATCAGTCTTGTGACACAAGTCACATTTTTTCCAAATAGCCAATACAATGATACATGAACTTCATATTAATTGGTTGAAGCCTTCTCATTCTTCATAATCATATGAAATGATTTACTTTGGTCTTCCTCCACCATCTCTCGCAATATCTCATCTTCTATCTTTTGTGCTTGCCATTTAGAAGGGTCCTCCACACATTCCTCATCGAATATCATACTTGAAACCCATTCCTTCCAAGTTGTCCTTTTATACTTGTCTAATTCCAAACTGCCGGTTGACAATAGTTGATACACATAAACTACCTTTTGTTGACCAGGCCTGAATGCTCTTGCAATAGCCTGCTTTGTTTTTGAAGGATTCCATTCAGAATCCAATAAAATAACCCGAGAAGCTGCTGTCAAACTGATTCCTTCACCACAAGCTGTAATTGAAGCAAGGAGAACCTTTGATTCTCCACCTGGTTCTTCAAATGTATCCATCACCCTACCTCGTTCAAATAAATCGAGATCCCCCGTAAGAACCAAAACTTCTTTACCTCTTTGCCATTTGAAAACTCGTTCGAACAATTCTACTAACAACTTAACAGGTGCAATGTTGTGACAAAAAATCAATACCTTCTCATTGCTGACAACACGATACATAAGGTTCAAAACAAACTTCACTTTTGACCCTTTCCTTGTATCATACTTGTGTTGCTCAAGTTCCATGATTTCTTGACTTGTAAGGAACTTATTAGCGCATACGGACGTCTTAACTAACCAAGGATGTATTGACCCAAGGGTAATCAAAAGTTCTAGTTCCAGGGGAAACCCATTGCATTTTTCCATTGCTTTTTGCAGTTTCACCAAAATCTTATGTTGTATGTCAGTTGAATTCATCAACAAAGTGTAAATTTGTAGACCTGGAAGACCATCAGAACCGCCGGATTCAAAAACATCTATAAATCCATTTGTCATCTTTCTCAACATGCTAAGACCCTGCTTCCTATCTTTAGGTACACCTGAATTGATTTTCTTCTCAATATTATCTAAAAAGTACTTTCTTGCACGGTATTCCAGCAAATGACGTGCTTTTTCTGCAATTTTCTTTTTCCTTTTGTACTTAGGGTCTAATGCTACAAGGACTTCATGGACAAACTTTGGTCTAGCTAAACATAAGGTATTGAAATATTCACAGAAATTGTTCTGGAACAGTGTACCTGAAAGCAATATTCTGAGGTCTGTTTGAACCTTCATCAACCCTTTCCTCAACCTTGATTTAGTACTTCTAGGGTTGTGTCCTTCATCTAGGATCAGGAGCCCCGGACTTTCGCGCAAAACTTTAGCCATAAATCTTCTGTGAACAAATTTTGAGTCGTCTCGCATCAATGCAATGAATGAAGTGTAGCCCATAACAAGTACACTGGGTTGTGCATGCCATTTCTGGATCTTTTCCATGCAATCCAGAATATGCTTAACATCATCAGTAGGCTTGGGAAACCCTGGAATGTGCATGGATTTATTCCTGAAGACTCTGTACGTACGACGTCCATGTATCAGATGAACTGGTATTGGGATTTGCCACTTGATAAATTCCTTGTACCATGTATAGAGTGTAGTCTTTGGAGCAAGGACCAAAGGCCTTTTTCCCGGGAATAACTTCAAGTAGCTAACGAGGAATGCAATAATCAGAAAAGTTTTCCCTGCTCCAGGAGAATGAGATATAACACAACCACCTGTTCCCTTGGACTCTTGCTCCATAAGTGCTGGTTCCAAAGACCCTGCTATGTTTCGCCAGAGAAACTCAAAAGCTCTTCTTTGGTGAGCGTGCAGTTTCCTCTTCAGCTTAGGAATTAAGGCCCAAACATTTTCACTTCCTTCTTCTGGTGTAGGTTCCTCAGGAGAATCATGATTGAACTCGACATTTATTTGGTCACAATCATCTGATTTCCTCCCCAAATCTTCCTCAGGTTTCTTATTGTCTTTATTCCAGCTAGGGTTTTGCACCTAATGAAAACAAACAAGCAATTATTTATCTTAAACAATAATAGTATTGTCCATAATGTCACAAGCTGAATGCAAATTAAGGTTTTTAAAAACCATCATCCACAACTGGGTTAAATGATCACAGATCAAAATAACTAAATGACTGGAATATCATATTGAAGTTGAAAATGCCCTTTTTTCTCTCATGCTGCACATCAGCACATATAACAGCATAAAGAGATTGAAATATATCCTTTAATCGTCTAGAATTCATGCTAGAAAACCAAGTCAATAAACAATTCTTGCCCTTTCGAGTCAATTTTTTTTTAAATCCAAGAATAATTAGTGTGGTTCGAACTAGGAGGGGAATCTACAATGTACTTGAACCACAATTTTAAAATATCACTTACAAAGGGAGGTGAAACGTATCTAATTTCTGTTTTAACAAAACCACATTTATTGCAGAAAATCCCAATTTCATCGTCCTCTTTGTACTCATGCTGGCAACTTGAAGTTGATGTTCCACCAGTCCCACTTGACACACCTGAACTTGAAACCTAGAAAAATGCATCAAATTGAATTAGAATTCAAGACCATAAATACAAATCTTAGTTTTGTTTCAATTCAGACCTCATTTTCATCAAGAATGTAAGCTGATGCTAAGGCTAGTTCCATTTCTTTCCACAACTTATTAATCTCTGACATTTCTTCCTCATTGTCATTTGGTGGAATCTCAGTTTTGTTCCTTTGGTCCAAGTATTTATTGGATTTAACTTCTTTCCACTGCTCAACTACATTTGGTTCTTCCTTAGATGTGCAATCCATGTTTTTCAAAAAATCATTTATCATTTCATCATATGCACCTTCACCTAAAGTTCTCTTCCGATGACTTCTTTCTCCTCTATGACTCTTGAAGCTACAATGAGAACTATATTTTTTATACTGATATGTTCTATTGGTTACTTTTTCTTTCCACATATCAACAAGTTCTACATCTTCTAGGTCCGGAACATATTTTTTCCCTCCTTTAGGATTACTTTTAGTATGATAACTCACTGAAGGAATTTCACTGCTTTGTTTTGCATGAGCTGGAGGACTCCTTGGTTTGAGTGTCTGAGGTTCAATAGTTATCATCTCTATGTTCTTTTGAAAAGGAACAACAGATTTACGTTGTTTTCTGATTTTTGAACCTAATTTTCTCTTCCTTTTTTTATTCTTGCTATTGAACTCGGGGGAATAGTCAGAGGAAAGCTCTTCCTCAGAATGAACATTAGGATCTGTCTCATCATGCACCATGTAACTACTTTTACCAAGAAGGTATGACAGTGGTAATGACATTTCATCATCTTCATTTGGATCTATTCTCATTGGCCTTTCTAGAATAAGTCCAATTTCAATCTCTGATGGAGTATCACATCCAAGGAAACGTTCAGGTTGCATATTTCTACGTTTAGAACGTCGCAAGGGCATCATCTCAGAAAATGGTTCTAATTCATCTGCATGTGGCTCACAAGAAGGATTGACCTCAATACAATCGGTCAGAACAAACTGAACCACAGCTGGTACCAACATACCAGTGACGTCTGATTTAAAGTTCAGAGCATATATAAAACCATTGGAGTTCAAAGAATGGTAGTCATCATCACCTTCCAAAATTTGGTATACTATTTTTTTCTGCACTGATCTTACAGCAAATGTGATTTGCTTTAAACGTGATGCAACAAGTAACCAAGAGATATCGGATAAAATCTTCCCTAAAAGCAATTTAGTTCTTGGTAGCACAGAGCAGTCTTCAGAGAAATCCCAACGGTAGTGCTGATCTTCACAAGAAAATTTACCAAGCTTTTGGAGAATAGAAATATCACTGATTCCTAGTGCTATGCTCTCTCTATTGAGTCTTGCTATTTCTGACCCAAGAGGACCTTGGTTAACGTATAAGTTAACATAAAACTGACATGTGCATCCAGATTCATGAGGCCTCCTCTTTATGGAACTTATTCTAGCATCAAGCCACACCTATAATAGCAGAAACTTATCAAACAAAGAAGCAAATGCAAGTAACAAGATATAAAGAACATTCCTTGTTCTATACCCATTTATGAACTGAATGAGAATGGAAAATCCTTTGAAACTTACCATATGAACGATTGAATTAATAACAAACTACAAAATAAAATCAACCACGACAAACAAAAAATGAAGTAATTGTATGCACACAAACAGATGCAAGCAATGAGCACACTAGTATCTAAATAATAAAAAAAGATGAAACACTTGAAATAACTAATGACTAGTGAGAATGATCAGAAATTCCAAGCTAAAAGGCCTGATATAATCTCAATATAATCTCACTTACAGGATGTTTGATTTCATCACTTGTACTGTCTGTTTGCTGGGGGGTCGAAAACACACAGATATCAACACCAGGTCGCAGAAAACAGGTACAGTCAGATAATGTCGCTCGTCTGGACCTTAATCGGACATTTGGGTAAGGAACTTTGTACTTAATCATGTATTGATTGTCCACAAAATTCATGATCATAGTCCCATTCTTAATCATTATGGATTTCACTGCTTGCCAAGAGCCACTGAAGAGAACTTCAAAAGCTGCCAGACATATTATCAGTATAAAAAGACACATTTTTTCTTCCCAAACATAGTAAAAATGAAATCAATTTAGTCAAGTAACAGAAGGTTCTTACCATTCTAATAAGCAATCAAGAAAAAAAAAAGGTTCTGTAACAGTTCTAGTTACTACCTGTTTGTTAAATGGTAGGTTTAGCTCAATCTGATAAATTGCAGATAAAGAAAATTCAATTCACTCCCAAACCATTTCTTTTCATTTTTCAAAAAAAATTAAAAATAAATAAATAAATTACTTTTATGTATAATTTGTATAACATGCTGCATGAGAAGTGCTTTTCATGCCTCTATGTCATGTATCATAAGTTGTTGATCAACTAATCAGTTATTTCGAAAAACTAATCATGTGATCCCGCATAATCATTTGCATACCAAATTAACAGCCACATTCTAAAACGAATCACCAAGAAAAGAGATGGAAAAACGCAAAAAGTAAGGACAAAATACTTACGATAAGCATCAAATGGATGCTTTGATTGATATAAATGCCTTTTCGTCACCATCCTTAGCTAGGCAATAGTTGAGTCTCTCTATTGATAATGGTATTCACTACAATGTGTATCTCAGCTAGAAATGCCTTTTCGTCACCATATGTGGTTTATGAAGACCAAGCAAATACTGCAATTGCTAGAAAAACAGAACGTGTCTTGCATCAGTATCATCACCAGGGGGGGGTGAAGGTTCAATCAACTGGAGGAAAGTTGCTTTCTTCTTTTTCTTTCTTTCTTTTCTTTTTTCTTTGGGAATTTTCTTTTCTTTTATACAATTTTTCGGTCCAATAAAAAATGGGAAATTGGATAAAAGAGGAATGTATCTCAGCTATTTTACTTTTATGGACAACAAAATATATCTCAGAATGAAGCAGAATAATGAAAATATTTCGTATTGAGATGTGTTGAAATTTAGTAGCAAATGCAATTAAAAAGGAAGAGAGCTATAAAGTTTAGAGCATTACGGTTTTGAAATATGCAACCTTTAAGATGATGACCTTCAAACTTTAACAAATCCATATAACCGTTGAATTAATCTCATACTAAAGGTAGATCCTGACACGTCATCTTTAATTTCTAGCTCTGATAATATATATTTATAATTAATTAAGATTTTCTCTTGAATGTAATCTACAATATCTTATACTAATTATCTTTGATACACTTTGTGCGTCTTTTATTTATTGCTTTGAAGGAGTCAATAACCATTATTGAATATCTGACCAGGTGATAAATGCATCTTTAAAGTCGAAATCCAAATACTTATGCTGGAAATAATGGACCATATCTACCTGCAGGCCTATAAATACTCTATTAATCAATGGGAGAAGATGTAAGTTCCTTGAGTTCCAACACTAGTAATTTTGACAAAACCGGCAATTAGGAATGATAAGAACATATGAATTTATACCCACGTGTTGGTATTATTTAAAAAAATGATTTTTTTAATATTTAAAATAATATTGACCGTGCAAAACCTCTACTTTGAATAAGTAAAGATCTCGCTTTAAATGGCAGATGATTAATGTTATAAACAAATTCCCAAAATGAAAAAGAAAAACAGAGTATCAATCTCAAAACAAGAATAATAAAATAATAAAGCGGTGATCCCATTCATAACTTTGTTGTCTACTCCAAACAGACCAAACTCATGATCATCAACATACAGATAAAACGAGTAGAGAAAAAAGAAAAACAAAAAACGAAGTAAGAGATATGTAAGATAATTTACCGGAAACCATCTTCCGGGTCGGTGAAGAGAAAATGAGCTTTATGAGATTCAGATTCCAGCGTATAACTCTTGGGCACAGGAGATAAATAGAAACTGTCTGAAAGCTGGAGAAAAGGAGTGGCCCAGTAGTGTGAGCTAAAAGAAGAGAGAGAGAGTGAAATGAAAGTCAGAGTCTTGCGAAAGAGAGAGTGAGAATGTAAGGACAGAATCTGAAGAAGGTAAAAAAAAAGCCTTCGATTTCGGGCCTCTGCTTGCATGAGCGAGCAATAAGAGGTCGTTGTTGGGAAACCCAATTAATGGTATCGTCAAAAAGGCTTAAAGGCAGTGCAGAAAACTGGGGTCATCTTGGGATTTGAGTGACGTATTATTGAACGGTTCTGATTTGATTAATGGGAATGGCTGGACTTACTCAGACACGATACATAAGTAGGAATGTTCGTTTTAAACGATTTTTTAAAAAATAATCGAAATTTTAATTAACTAATAATATTATTTTATTTAAGTATAATTATATTTAAAATATATATAATTTTAATAATAAAACATATCATATTTTATATAATTATATTAAATTTTATTTATTTTTATTTTATATTTTTTTTATTTTATTTAATATGTTACGTAATTAAAAAATAAAAATTAATATTAATATTTAAAATAATATATTAAAATAATAATTAAGTTAAAATTTAATTTTTTTAATTAAATATATTTTTAAATAAATATTAAAAAATAAAAAATATAATTAAATTATAAAAAAGTACCATGATATATAATTAATAATTATTAACTGATTATAACAAAAGATAATACAAAATATTTATAATTATTAAAATATCCGTTTTCACACCTATTCGTATACATGAATACATTACTTCAACTGCAGCCGGTCATGACGTGTTTTCTCAAAGTTGATAGCTGGTGGAAGAAAATATAATGGTGAACTTGAAACGTGAGTAAATAAGTTTTATAAATATTTATACTTACTTAAGAGTTTTAAAACTTTGAATGAAATGTATAAAAATTATTTATGATTGATTTTTAAAATATAATAATATAATATTTATAAATTATAATAAAATAATATTACGATAAAAATAATTTATGTTTAATCTTTAAAATATAATAACGTATTAATTATGAGTTATTATCAAATAATATTATGTTAAAACATGATTTATGTTTGATTTTTAAAATAAAATAACATATTAATTTATTAATTTTCATAAAATTATATATTATTATGAGTGTGTAAATAAAAAAAATATAACAATGAGATATATATTTTGAATTTATTATATAAAGATTAATTAGTGATCTCATCAACTACACATATTGATAATCAATATACAAATAAGAATATAAACATAATATATATATTTTGAATTTATTATGTCAAAAGTAATTGAAGAATTGGTCGCACATAGAGTAAATATTTAATATTGACATTATCTCTTAACTATAAATGTGAATAACCTATTTGATACAATTATTAAAATGGTATAAATAGTTGTCATATGCATACCTATTTAACTAATTTCATATATATCATAATGACTTATAACATTATATTGAATTAAACTAATAAATAATTTATTAATTTAGAACATTATACTGAATTGATCTAATGTATGAACACAATTGACCTAATCTATATATCATAATATCTTATCAAGTAGAACTAAATGTTATGAATATTAAATAAAGTCAATTATCATTCAATACTTAAAAGAAAAATACACAAATATTTCTAAAACATTTACTTAACTTATAAACTTATATAAAAATATATATAATAAAATTGACTTATCTTAAACTGAAATCACCAGCAATTATCTTGTTTTAGCTTGGTAGTTAAGATAATAAAATATATGATATTGATAATTTCAAATAAAAAATGCATATAAACTAATATATAATATGTTTTTTTAAATTATTGTTAAAATAAATGGATACAATTTGAATTTTAATGCTCAAAAACATACAAATAAAACTAGCTAAATTTATTTGAATGTAAATGATGTTCTTGCTATAAAATATTTAGAAAAACAAACTTAATATCACTTTACAAATTTAAATTTAAAATAAATGTACTTTTTAAAAAATAATTCTATCATTTTGATGATGCTACATATGTACAAGTTAATTCGAATATCAAAAGGTAAATATGTTTTCATAACATGGCTTGATGATAGGTAC
This sequence comes from Hippophae gyantsensis, assembly GCA_030763125.1. Taxonomy (NCBI): domain Eukaryota; kingdom Viridiplantae; phylum Streptophyta; class Magnoliopsida; order Rosales; family Elaeagnaceae; genus Hippophae; species Hippophae gyantsensis. Next base: position 54,218,322 of record CM061033.1, read on the forward strand.
ATAAAATATATTGACATGAAATATGTATTTTTAATTTGGATATGGTTAATTAGGGTAACAAAGTTTTGGCATGAAAATCGTACTATTAGAAATAACTAATATGTTATTTTAAAAATATATTTTAATTGTATTAAAAATGTCATATCTGTATGAATGAATTTTATTAAATATTTGAATAAGTTATTTATCGAAATTAAATAATCAAGTAAGAATGTAAAATCGTGTGATCTAATTTTAAAATTGAGTAATTTTAACTCACAGTACTATATCAATGTTATTATTGTAGTTGTATTGAGACGTATTTTAGATCAATCCATCCTATATGATCATACTTGTGTTTAAAACAAGAATAATTATGCATATCTATATGCATGAACTTCATTAAATATTTAAATGAATTAACTATTGAAGCTAAGTAGTAAGTAATAATGTAGAATCATGTGATCTAGTTTTAAAATTAATTAATGTAACTCACAATAATATATTAACACTATTACTCTAGTTGCATCAAAATGTTTTTTGGATCAATCTATCCTATGTGACCATGCTTGTATCTAAAACAAGAATAATACTAGAACTAGCTTGGCCAATCTAAAATTAAACGATACTCTAAAAATATTAAAATATGAGTTGTTAACATGTAACTCAATATTCTCTTCAATAATTAGGTAAAAATTAAAGTGTTATTAATAATTTCAATATTATTACGCTCCTAATTCTAAATCAAAAAAACATATTATGAAATCCATTAAACTTATAAATAAAATAATCCAAAACTATTTAAAAACATCATTGAAATATAAAACTTAAATTTAACTATTTGGTTATGAGAATATGTGAAATATATTTTGAAATCATCAAAAAGAATTTTATCGTTCATTAATACATAACTCCAAGTAAAAATGTTCAAATTATAATCTATTAAAACTCTTAACATTTTTATCTTTATAGACAAGATCATATTTATTCATTTTTAATTTTCAAGTATTTTTTTAATTTTTTTAATTTATAGTACATTTTGATTATCTTAATTTTTAATATGAATTTGTATCTTATTCAGTTGTCATAATTCGTTTGTTGACGTACAATACACTTATAAATTGGTTTATATTTGAACTAAATACGAAGTTATAATAATGTAAGTTTTTAAAAAATAAGAATGATATATGATCCAATAAAATCTATAAAATCAATTATAATTGAATTTTTTAAATTAAGTTGGATTAGATTTTATGTTTTAGTATTTTTTTTAACCAATAATTTTTTTAAAATATTTATTTTTAATAACTAAAAATTATGACTCAAAAGAATTTTAATTTTTTACAAACAATAAATAAAATTTTAAAGATCATGAAATCAATTTTAAATTTTATAAATATTATTTTATTCAAAAATTTGTTTTGTAAATCTTAGATCGAGAGGATACAATGAAGCTAAATAAATATCATATAGATTTCTCTATTGTTAACCAGCCAAAACTCATAACTTCCTGTACTATGACTAAATAAATTATTAAAAGATATCATTTGGTAGATGAAATCAAACCTTAAAAGATGAAATCTTGAAGCTTAAAGATTAGGACTTAAAGAAGATGAAGCACAAGTGATAACTGACTATTAAGGGTTGAGGGAATGATGTATGGTGGTTCGAATGATTGATGATTGAGATGGTTATGGGTAGAGATGGGTAAAAAAACTGTGGGTTCGGTTATTCGTGGATAACCGCACCGATGATTTGGTTTTTAACCGTGTAATTTTTGGGGCGGGTTCGATTTCGGGTTAAAATCGAACATAAAGGAGCAGGTACGGTTCGGTTACAATTATACTCAAAACCGTACCTACCCGTACTCGAAATTAATTATATATTAATTAAAATTTATTTATTTTTAACCTAATATATAAACCTAATTTATTCCCTACTCTCTCAAGTCTCAACGCCTCCTTTTTTTTCTTAATCTCTCATTTTCTCTCATTTTTCTTCCATCTGCAGATCAGCCCAGTTCTCTTACAGCATCGCGTCATCGCCAGCCGCAATCGCCAGTTGCTGCGTCTTCTCCAATCGCCAGTCGCCAGATGATGTGTCTTATCCAGTCGCCAGTCGCTGCGTTTTCTCCAATCGTCAATCATTGCGTCTTCTCCAGTCGCCAGTCGTCAGTCGTCACCAGTCCATTCATAGTGTCGCGTCGTGGAGAAGACGAGAAAGGTAACATAAATAATAAAAACCTTGTGTATGGAGAATAAACTTGTATTATGATTTATGTAATGTTAAAAAATGAGTTATAAAATATTTATAAAATTCTCAATTGATTTGGGAGTTTATTTCTTTTCCTTAAAGTTTTATTATAGAGTTCTAAGAGTATGGGATGATTACGTGAAATAATAGGAGATGAAACTGTTAGAATGTTAGTTTACTACTTACCAATAAATTATTTCAAGACCATCAACATTTATGTTGTTGAGGAAAAAGAGATTATTGATGAACTTGGGTGAAATGTGTGTGCACAAAAAATGTGTAAAAGTGAAATGATGTGTAAATGTGTAAAAGTGAAATGATGTGTACTGTGTAAACTATGAACCAATGTGTAAATGTGTAAAAGTGTGCATGTTATGTGTGTGGACAAAAAATATGTGTTGGTAGCTGTGACAGTGCGTGTGCAATGTGTGTTGTGGAAGTGTATGTGTTGTGTGCTCACAGAAAGTGTGTAAAAGTGTAGTGACATGTGCTGTGTAAATTGTGAACCAATGTGTAAAAGTGTGTGTGCTATTTAGTGTGCTAAAACTGTGTGTGCTGGTAGGTGTGACAATACGTGTGTAATATGTGTGATGTGGAAGGCAATGTGTGTTGTTTAAGTGTATGTGTTGTGTGCTCACAGAAAGTGTGTAAAAGTGTAGTGACATGTGTTGTGTAAATTGTGAACCAATGTGTAAAAGTGTGTGTGCTATTTAGTGTGCTAAAACTGTGTGTGCTGGTAGGTGTGACAATGCATGTGTAATATGTGTGATGTGGAAGTGTGTGTACTTTGTGTGCACAGAAAGTGTATAAAAGTGCTATTGTTATGGTGGAAGCCTGGAAGGCTTTGCAGAACATGTAAAAAACTATGCTTTTTTCATTTCAGTATTGTTTCTGAAACATGAACATCTATTTGTAGATGTTGAAATATGGTTAACTTATAAATGATTGCTGAAGTAATTATTGATATTGCTTTTCCATTGATAATCACTTTACTGATATATTCTTTTATATATTATGCACCATCATGTATTTTAGAATTTAAGCTTGTTAGGTAGCTTTACTTGCTGCATGGTAACATTATCTTTCTTCTGTAGGTTCAAAACTTGGTTCATCTATTTTCATGGAGTACTTCTTTTACAGAATGCATATTTTACAAAACAGAACTTATGACTTCTCACATAAAACATGAAAAAATTGTAATTTACAGTTAGCTGTGTATCATCATAGTAATGAAGGTTTAAAGTTTTAGGTTTTTAGCTTTAAACATCTCCACATATGTCGTCTAGTCCTGCTTCTTATGATTTAGTTTGGTAATGATTATGATCCAATCATGCAGCCACGTACCAGGATAAGGATCACTGGCATTAGAGGTTATCATATCAAGACTATCCAGAGACTTTAAATATCATGACAAATGAATATATTGAAAAGGTAACGTGAGATAATAGAAAATATAAGTATATATATTTTTTATATCAATTTAAATTTTGAAAGTTATTTTTTTAGAATTTTTTACCACAATCATCTCAAGAAGTAACAAGTGGTGGAACTTCAAGTGCCGATCAACATACAAATGTTCCTCTCTTTACATCAACCTTTTCACCTGAAAATACACAAAGTCAACCATCAAATGAATGTAGTGAGAAAGAAGATGGAAAGGCTAAATTAAAGTCTGAAGCATGGGTTCATTTTGATAGGAAGAAAATTAATGGGATATGGAAGGCAATATGTAATTATTGCGGAAAATGGTTAGGAGGTGATACAAGGAATATGACATCTCATTTGAAAGCACATACAAAAGGTTGTCTATTCAAACGTCAAGAAAGGGATATCGGTCAATCATTGTTAAATCTTAACAAGAAAAATGATAGAATTGAATTAGGACATTGGAATTTTAATTCTCAAGTTTCTCGTGATAAATGTGCAAAGATGATAATTTTACACAAGTATCCTCTTAGTATTGTAAAGCATCATAGATTTAGGGAGTATTCACATTCATTACAACCAATATGAAAGCCTTTTTCTCGGGCGACAATTAAGAGAGACATTATAAAGATTTATGATGTTGAGAAAAAAATGATGGATATGTTGGAGAACAACAAAAGTCGTGTTGCAATCACGAGTGATACGTGAAAGTTTGGAAATCATAACAAATGATTCATGGCTGTAACTTGCTATTTCATTGATGACAATTGGTATTTACATAGTAAAATAATAAGGTAATTTTTAAGTGATTGTATATAACAATTTTATTGTTACTATATAATTTTTTGTAGGTTTATATATGTTCCTCCTCCATACAATACTGCAGTTATTGGTCAAAAATTAATGAGTTGCTTTTTGGATTGGAACATTGATCGTAAGATTTCAACCTTAACTTTAGATAATTGTTCTACTAATGATTCAATGCTACATGATCTGTTAGATTCATTAGATAGAACTTCAATATTATTGTATGGAGATATTTTTCACATGCGTTGTGCTGCTCACATATTAAACTTGGTAGTGAAAGATGGGTTAAATCTAATTTCTCAATGCATTGTTAAAGTTAGAGATAGTGTTGCATATTGGACAGCAACACAAAAGAGGGAGGAAAAATTTAAAAAAATTGCATCTCAAGAGATAAAGTCTTCTTGTAAGAATTTATCTCTTGATTGTCAAACTCTTTGGAATTATACTTTTTTAATGCTTAAAAATGCATTGTTTTATGAGAAAGTGTTTCCTCGTTTAAAACAATTGGATAAGAATTATAATAGTCTTCCTGATGCATTAGATTGGAAAATGGCAAGTACAATTTGTGATAAGTTAGAAGTATTTTACAAGGTTACTGAATTGATTTATGATTCCAACTATCCCACCATAAACATGTTATTTTCTCATATTTATGACATCAAATTGTCATTATATAATTGGATTAATGATGAGGATGATTTGGTCAAGGGAATGACGTTAAACATGCTTCTAAAATTTGATAAGTATTGGCAAGAAGTTAATATTGTCATGGTTATAGGAGTTGTTTTGGATCTTAGATTTAAGATGAATTATCTCGAATTCTATTTTCTAAGAATATATGGAGAGAATGCCATTTTTGAAATTGAAAAGGTGAGAACAAAATGTTATGATTTGATAAATATGTATCGAAATAAACGAATTTTAGAAGAGACAAATGAAATTTTCAACACGTTCCAATACATCTCAAAGTTCAAAAGGTACTAGTGTTCTTAATCCTAGTGGTATAAATGAGTATAAACAATGAAAATTAATGCAAAATAAAGCTGAATCTTTGAAATCTGAGTTAGACTCTTATTTAGAGGAGACTGATGTAAAAATTTCGGATGAAGAGTTTGATATATTGTCTTGGTGGAAGTGTAATAAACATATATATCCAATAATGCATGATATGGCTAGAGATATCTTGGCTATTCTGGTCACCACAGTTGCTTCAGAATCTGCATTTAGTACAAGTGGTAGAGTAGTGAGCAAACATCGTAGTAGACTAAAAAAAAACACATTGGAAGCTTTGATGTGTACTCAAGATTGGTTATGAGCTAATATTCATAAACAAGGTATAGGTTTATATATTTAATACTTGTACATATTATATTTTATTAACACTTGTTTTATGTATTATATATTAATTATTTAATTATGTATTTAAATATTTTATAATTTATTCAGATATGTTATCTCTTGGTTCATCCGCTTCCACTATTAATATTACAGAAGATGATGTTAAGGTAAAAAATTTACATTATTTATTAATCAATTTATTATTTTGGTTTATAAAAGTGATTTTATATGTTTGATTTTTGCAAGAAACGTGTACAGTTGATGAATAATTAGAAGAAAGAAGTTTTGATTTATTATAATTGAAATTTTCTTAAATTTATTTAATTAGATTTCAATATTTGTATTAGTTTATAATATTTTATTTATATCTTGTGTTTCTTGTTGATATGTATTTAATCTTATCTAGATTCATAGAAATATATATTATTAAATGTTAATTTTTTTTTATCATAAATTCAAAATAACAAATTGAGATAACAAATTCAATATCGACCATTTGTTTTAGGTGGATTGTATTGCTAAAAGGAGCTCAATTGAATAGGATTTTAAAAAATAATTTTTTTCGGGTTTTTTTTCAATAATTATCCTGAATTGTTAATCGTGGGTAAAAAACTGTCCCCAAATTGTAACAGTTTTTGAGCAATTTCGAGGATAGATTTTATAATTCAGGTCGGGGACGATTACATTCAAATCCGTCCCCGTGTCCATCCCTAGTTATAGGACTAGATGAGTGATGACTAACGAGGGAGATGAGATTAGGGTTATTCACTTTACTTATTTGTTAGACTTATCACAATTATGAAAGCCAAAATTTCCACCATAGAAAGTTGTAATGCATTAATACGAAATGGGTAGAGAAATTTTTTAATTTTATTATATCTTTTTAATTTTTTATTAAATAAAATTATTATATTAAAAAATAATAATAATATAATTTAAGAACAAATTTGATCGATTCTTATGAAAATTTTAAATTAAAAAATATCCATTAATCTATAATGAATTAATTATATAATTTTTAAATTCAAATCAATCTAATTAAAACTAAAAAAACATATAACTTATATTGGATTAAGCTGAACAAATAGATATATTTTTAAACACACATAATAATTTATTAAGTATTTGTATTAGTTTTTGATATTTATTTTTGTATAATTATTTTTATTAGTACTTAAAAGTGAACAAATTCTAAAAATATTCTTTTGAAACATAAGATACATAAATTTATATTTATTTTTAAGTTCATATTATTTAAATTTTTTCAAAATATATAACATAATATAAAATTTATAAGTATTAAATTATGTTATAGTTTATATAAAAAATGTGTATGATAAGTTGAGAAATATTTTAATTTTTAAAATTTTTATATGGTAAATATATATTATTACATTTGTTTTGAATATAACATCAAATTAAAATTTATTCAATTTTATCATTAAATTTTTAAAAAAATTATTGGATTTTTAATATTCATTCCTACGAGGAAAACAATACAGAAATAATGGCTATCATTTAGTCGATCCAAATTATGCTCTATTATTTCTTAATAATTTTTAGGTAGGTTACATGTCACGATAATCAGGTACCTCACTCCATTAGTCACACATAATTTATATTTATTAGTTGTTATTTATTATTGTTAGAAATATATTTTATTAATCAAATTATTTTTCTCATTAAATATTTTTTTTAAAGTTTAAATTAATTTTAAATTTTATTAATTTAAAATATCAAGTTATCATGTAATCTAGATAAAATTTACAGTTTCTCCTTAGTCCTTCTCCGTCTATTTATGTAAAAGTCTAAAAATTTCTAAATCATCTACCAATGCGATACATGGTCTAAGGATTTGTAGCCCAATGACGAAATCTGTAGGCACAACACAAGAGGTATTTTTTTAAAGGAAGATCCTTTTACCTATGCACTACCTGTGATCTTTACCCGAATCCTCCTCGTGTCTTTGGCTTACCGGTTTACCGACTTTTTCTCAAGCCTTTGTATCAACCCTTTCTTTTATGCAATATATTGGTATGTACATATCTATTTTTCCTTATTTTTCTTTCATTAAATTTAAGCACGTAAATCAATGCATCATACTATAATTTTCTTTGTGCCTCCCAGCTTTCTCGGTTTGTTTTAGTATTCAATCTTATGTTTCCTAAAAATGCATATATCTTGTTTGATAATATTCCCCTGTACGAAATGCAATAATCGTCTCTGTACATACAAATGAGATTTTGGGTCAATGTATCCCCTACAGGTTTTCTAATAACAGGGTGGGATAATTTTAGGACCTTCTGTGATAGGACAGAGCCAACCTATCTTGATGAAATTATTCCCACTCTCATATGTCGACGTTTTGAATACAATGGCCGCTCTCTCTATATAAAGGTACCTTAGATTTGATCCCTTAAATTTTAAGTAGTTTTATTTAATCAGTTTTAGAAAAATTGATTAATTAAAGATAAATTACATTATTTTAATATTTTTTTTATAAATATTACTTTAAAAATAATATTTTAATTAAAAACTTATTAAAATAATATGTTTTGTTCTTAATTTATTCTTTTTTATTAAGTTAAAGGATTAAATGACACTGCATATAATCTAAGTTATCTCTATGTCCTGTCCATATTTAATATATCATGTTTCTTATTGGAGTCAGAACAGAACCAACAATGGTCATGAGGACTGCAATGCTTGGAGGATATGTGTGGTTTTAAAATATTACTCTGAATTTCAAATGAACACCTTCTCCAGCATGGTTTTTAATGTGGCCATGTTTTTGTCATTTACTTACTTCCTCGTCATTGCCCAAGCTTTGGAGGAAATCGGCCTTGTCAATTCTGAATTGGTTCAGCTTGCTATGTCATGGGCTGATGGGCATAATAATAAATCTTCAGAAAAAAAGGCATTATAATGTTTCCAGACACATAATCATAGCAATATATTATCATCAGGTACAATGTTGAAAGGCATGAATAATTTGGTCAGGGACATTTCCATCAATGTCAAAAGAGGATTTTAGCACTAATCATTATTACAATGTTGGGACTTGGGATTTTAGTGCCAACTTTGTATTATGCGGTATAGCTTTAGGTGAAAAATAAATTTGTTTAGACATAACTGAGAGGAAAAATAATTCCTCCTGGCTGGTTGACATATGAATATATGTCATATGACATATCAGTCCAATACCTATTGGCTAATTGTTTTTGCAAATTCTGTTTCTTTTTTCTTTCTTTCATTACTTGCAATTGTTCTCCGATTTAATGTGGTGTGAGAGAGTTTCAACTTTCAAGTGTGATGTTTGAGTGACTTTATTACAAAATCCCAACATTGTATTCACCCAATTGAGTGCCAGTTTCACTAACCCTTTTCCTCTTTGATATGTTATTATTATATACCCACATTTTACTATTATATCAATATTTACTGTAATTCGAACTTGTGTGCTGTAAACATTCTTTCTATGATAACAAAATACAATCAAAATCAAGGTACAAGGCGGGTCTATTAAAAATTAGATGGCACATTGTTGCGATCATGGCAGCATTTTAAACCTGCTTTATCTATCAAAAAGAAAAATGGAAACAGAACTACAAGCAAAACCCCAAATGCAGGGAACTTAAAAACAAAACCCCAGCTTATTTTTCTGATTATTCTGATAATGAATTCTTTTTATGGTGGCTAACTTCAAATATTTGTTTTTTTCTTTTTCTTTTGATAATACTAACACAGAGGTAGATCTTCTGGAGGTGGCTCTACTGATTGAAGTGCTCCAACTCCATTGTCTACCAAGAACACCATAGCTAAACCCCATCTTATATGTGCATCCAAGTGACAGTGCATTATCCAAGCACCTAATAGTTAATCATTTAAAACATATTAGTTTAAACGCCAAAGTTTTACATTCATTAATTACTTGAAATTTATTTGATTAAACTTAGAGGTCAACCAGTAATGCTTACCTGGGTTATCAGCAACGAATCTAATGACAGCCCAACCATTAACAGGCACAGCCACAGTGTTCCTCATAGGTGGATCAACAAGGTTAAACTTTTTAGTATCAGTCTTGGGATTAAAATTTCCAAACCCCTCAGCAATTATGTAAAAATCATAGCCATGAAGATGAACTGGGTGGTTCTCAGAGGTGACAATACTTGTGTCCTGTAACACAACTTGTACTCTTGAACCGTATTTCAACTTGTAAGCCTTAGTACCCTTAATAGGTTGCCAAAGAGATCGGCTAACATTTCCAGTATAATCAAATTGTAAAGGTGGGTTTGCTGGAAAATCAGTAGTGAAAACTCCTTGAATTCTCTGTTGATGAGCTTGCAAGATTGAAATGTTGTTTGGTAGTACAAATGACACATTGTTCATGCTAGAAGTAAATCTTGTTCCATTGGGACCTTGACATCTACTTGAATTGAAGTTTTTAGGGCAGTTGTTGAGTCCCAAACCAATAGTGATGAAAAGGTTGTCGTCTATTTGTGTGGGGACTTGAGCTTTTTCTCTGCTTCTAAAACTTGAAGTAAAGGCAGTTACTTTAGCTGTGTCATTAAAACGTGGTAATGCTGGCATAACTGGTTTTGTTTTTGTACAATTGACAGGGCATGGCGCAGACTTGTAATGTAGGATAGCAGTGGTGGTGGTGTTATCAAACGGTGCATTTTGAGCACTTTGGTAAGCACGTGCTGCCATGTAGTAACGGGACGGAGGCTGGTTGCCGGTGATCAAGACGTCGGTTGTTTGTCCGGGTCCGAGCATAAGGATTGAAGTAGTGAAGGGCTTAACGTAGGAGGCATCGGCACCTACTACAGTGAATTTGTGGTTGGCCAAAGTGAAAAAAAGTGGTTGGTTGAGTGCAGCGTTGATTACTCTTAGAAGGTTGTTCTCTCCAACATCAATTGGAACAACAAAAGTATCTGCAATTGGCAATTCATTAACTCTACATGTGTCTCCGACACTCTTTTATAGGAGATATACAATCAACTGTGTTTGAGGAATGGTAGGGACACGTAAATTTGTAAGTACTCATACCAATATTTATAATATATCACGTGATAAAACTTTGAAAATAGAGAACTTGCTTTTAAGAATTTTTTTTTACTAATAGCACTGTAATTGGGGTGAGAGAAACGTGTATTCAAATTGGTGCACATTTAGCATTTTTCATAGAATAAACTAACCTTTACTTGAGCAGTTATAGAAGTCACCAGGTTGACCATTAATGGTGTAGGCATCAGAAACATTTGGAGCTCCTCCTGTTCGGGTTGCTTCTTTGGCTACCTCAATAGGGTTTGCATCCCACCATTCACCTGATTATGGATCTTATATTATTTATTAAGTAGATTAATTCAAAAAAATCTATATCGTAAACTAATTAAATAACAATGGTAAATCAATATTAGTTAATTATATATAAATATATACCAATAAGAATAGGTGTTTCACGCTTTGGTTTAGTAAAAGGATAAGAATCTCCATCTCTAGGTCGAATAATAAGAGCTCCATAAACGGTAGCTCTAAGCCAAGAACTATGAGCATGCCACCAAAGAGTTCCTTCTTGACCTTGAACCGTGAACTTATAAGTGTAACTTTTTCCAGGTCTTATTGGACATTGTGTTATAAATTCAGGTCCATCTGCCCATCCTGTTCTTATCTGTCTAATTCCATGCCTTTAAATTTATGAAAAACAAAAGAGCTAATATTTTAGCAATATGACCAATAATAATCTCTCATCAACATGCATAATATTAAGTAAAATTAATAAAAGAATTAAATATATTACCAGTGAATTGTAACATTGTATTGAGCTTTATTAGTAACCTTAACAACAAGAGTGTCACCATTGTTGATTTCCAAGGTTGGTCCTGGGAATTGTCCATTTACTGTAATGCTATTATGAGTTTTGCACAGTCTATGCACTGGTGTTGCTTCAATCTATTTCATTAATTCGTAGTTAATTAATTAGCATTTGATATAATATTTAAGAAAGAAAGAAATTAATTAAGGAGCTGACAACAAAATATAACTTAGTATATATAGGACATGTATATAAGTACTTACGAGAAATTCATGATGGTGGGTCTTGTGTGTTGCTAAGGAAAATGTGGAAGCAAAGAGAAGCCAAAAGGCGAAAAACAATATTAGAGAACAAAATCTAGTGTTGAAGAAAGTGTTGTTTAGGAACTCCATCGATATATGTTCACTAATAATTTTGAAGTATTAACCTTTTTAAGTAAATGAAACTGGAAAGTGAGAGCTCTGATGTAAGTGAAGGAGAGGACCCTGGTATTTATAATTGAAGAAGATAAAGAGAGATAATGATAGTAGTTGTAGGCAGAAGCCAGGTTTTGATTTGGCAAAATGGTCTGATTCTCATACATAGCAAACTTAGTTCCACCCTATACAAGTTGTTGCACCCACTGACTAGGCCACTCGACCAAATTTTATGGAACAAGATCGTTGTAGGAACTAATTAATAAAAATATGTTTCAAATATCCCAAATTTGTCCTTATTTGAACTTATGTTTGCAGAAAATAAAAATTCTCCCATTAGTTGGTCCAAATTAAATGCCCTTTGCTTTAAATGGTTGAAATGGCCTAAGGCTTATTAGTGAAGATAGGTAATTCACATCAACTCAATTAGTTTACTCTTAAGAAATATTCTCACGTGATGAAGTTTCCCCGATTCTAAAAGGTAGAAATATTATATTTGTATTTTTTAATAACTACACCATTTATAAGTTTATAATTAAGATTGAAAATTTAAATCTTTTACATATTTGAATAAATTAAATACGATTTATCTAAGTCTTAACAAATGTTAGATTAATACGAAAATCCTAGTCTAAGTTACTCTCAACTTATCAAATTATAAATAAATAAATAAATTATTTTTTTATATTATAATAGCAATGACTTAATTTTCACTTTTAATCTTCTTACACAATATATATATATATATATATTACATATATTTTTAAAATAATTAAAAAATATTATAGAGGTTAAAAATAATTTATACAAATAACTAAATAATATAAAATTTAAAAAATTATCTAACAATAATGCTACTTAATATATTTATATATATGTGTATATTACCGATAAATAAAATTGTTGGAATAACAAGACTGCTCACTGATCGTCATGATAATGATCATTTGGTTTAACAAAGTGTAGTCGTACAATAGAATGCAACGGTAGGTATTAATTAATGTCAAAATTTTGTACTAAATCTTATATGAACCGAATCTCTTCTCTCTCTATACTTTTGAAAAGAAAAAAAATATAAAAATATTTTTAAAATTTATAATAATAAAAATATCATTTTAATAATTATAATTATAATTTAAATAATTATTAATTAAACAGTGTTAAATGAAAACGATGTATTAAAATGTTTTTAATAGTCAAAATAAAAATGATAGGTATAAAATATATTATTTTTTAGTTAAAAGTTTTTAACTGTTCTATTTTTTATGTTTAAAAAAAAACTTTCTTCTGAAAATAGAATATCTTAGAAAGTCATCCCTTTTCTTAATATATTTTTTCTGAGCTTTCTCTTCGGTGATGGGTAAATATTGTATTTAAACTTTTAAGGCATGTGATATTTGATTGGGTCCAACAGCAATTCAGTTATGAGACAAATTTTATATATAATCCACCAAGATTAAGTGTATATTATTAGGTAGCTTGTTGTCTTTGAAGAATGCCACTGGATCATTTTAACATTATTAGTTAATTAAAAATCATAAGTGATTATTTTGTGCGTAGTTTAACTAAAAAAATTAAAATTCCCACATTATTAAAGTGTAATATTTTGAAAGAATATATAAATATCTTCCCATCTTTACTAGTTATTTATTAAAATTGATTTATTTTACTCATACCTTTTATTAATACTTTGCAGGAGAAAAAAGGTGAAAAATATTAAAACAAAGAATAATAAGAGTTACAACATTGATTAGTGTAGAAGTAATAGTTTTGTCAATATTCAAAATGCATCTATAAAACAAATTGGTAACTCATGTGATAGATAGTGACAGATAATTAGTAACTAACATCTCTTTTTATGATGTCAACTGTTATATATATGTTTGTTTTTTTTAACGTCTTTAACGTGGGTTCGAGCATTATCCATACCAAATGTATTTAAGGAAATAAACTAAGATAATTCCTATTATTAATTTTAATTTATTATGAACATCTCATTTTGTATTTTTTATATAAATGTAATCACTTTGGAATAAAAATAATAAAAGGGGATTAAGTTATCTTGCATTTTTATGTATTTATTGGCTTATTGTAAATTTGTATGAGCATGTAATTATTTATTATAAAAACACTCTCTTCAAAATTACAGATTGTGTTGCTTATAATAATATTAAATAGATTATTGTGAAATTAAAAAACAATGAATAATTTTGAACAAATTCAAATTTGTAATGTGGAAACCGTACGTTATGTCTTTGAAAGGAAGCATGTTCAACAACAAGAAGATTAGATAGTTAAACAAGAATCAGCAAAGAAATTGACAAGAGTTGGTTACTGATTTTAGTTGATATATTAAAAAATTAGAGGAAAATAATTCATTAGGTTGATTAATGCAAATAGAGCAGAAAATGATAATAATATTGATATAATTATTTTTATTATTATCATGAAAAATGTGTATGAAAGGCGTTTATAACTTAATCTTATTATTATTAAATAAAAATATTATTATTTAAATAACAATTCAATTGTGATAATAACACTACTTAGGAAAAAAAATTAAAAAAAATTTCTATCGATGCTTTTTCTATGTTATTTTTGATAGTGTAATTTGGCTCTTTCGTTTTCTTGGGTAATTTTCTTTTTCATAGGTAGTTATATTTATAGGTAGGTGCGAACTTGTGCAGGGTTATTGCACTGCAAACAATATCAAAATGAATGTTATAAAGTTCTTACTCATGAGTGAAAATGTGCCACCAAAGGTTTTTTTCTTTTTACAAGGCTATTCTCAATTATGATCAAAGTATATTCCTGTACTCCTCCTCCTTACCACATATACATTAGAAATCAAGAAAATCATTAACAAAAGATACAAGTTCAAAGTAGCAAAGCAAGAGCTGCAACATGAGCAACCATATTTTGCTTAAAAAAATTTGTATGAACTAAGTGCATATGCGTTTTGATAATTTCAAAAAAATATTTTAATACTTATATAAAATAATATTCTTTATATATAAGTAAATACATTTATATAAAATAAATAATTGTTTGAGAAGTTATATGTAACATTTATAAAAATTATTCATATAAAAGTTTTTATATAGAGATAAATGTTATAGGAGTTTTATTATTATGTAAAATGTATCAATTTTATTCCGTTATATAATGACATGTTAATTTTGTCTTTTTATTTATAAAAATAATCCATTTTTTGTGTAAAAAAATATACTTTAATAATAAAATTAAAGTACATAATTTTAAGTAATTGTGAGATTTAAATGTTTATTTTTAATGATTATTGAACGAAATGTACTCAATTTTCATTATAGCAAGACTTAAAATATCTTATATAAGAATAACAAAAATAAATTGATTTATTTAGCATAAAAATGTGAACATTGTTATCCTTTACTCGTTTTATATTAAAAAAAACTAAAATCTTTATCTTCGTTAATCCAATTAATTTTATTGTATCTATTAATTATGAGACATGTTTGTAAGTTAAAAGCCCAATAAAACTTTTGTCACTTAGTTGGGACTTATATGAAAGCCAATACATTTAGGTCTTTATTCATCTAGGGTTAAGCCATACTTTCTCTTTCTTATGCATATCAAGGGAAGAATCTAACTATTCAAAAGAAAGAAAGATTTTTGAAACCAAAATGCTTAAATGAGTAGATGAGACAGAAAAAGAATATAAAAATGTTTATGTGGTCTATAATGACCCAAGACCAAAAATTTATAATAAGTAGATAGAAGTTAGTAAATCTATTTTATGAGTTAGTAGAGTAACTCATATAGCCTTTAACGTAAATTATTCAATAGTAAAGTCATCATCATTTCTCACAACAACATGGCTCTATCAGAAGAAGATAATGAATTTTTTTTTCAAATATGAAGTCAATTTTAACAACTTGGAAATTGGTCAAGAAACAAAAAAGGTATTTTGCTTCTATGCCAAAAAAGCCACCAAAGATCACAAATTCATACTATGTATCAAGAATCAAGAAGATGAAGATGTGTTATCAAAAGAATTATCGACATAAAATGCCAAAAAAGAATAAAAAAGGAACTATCAGCGGAAGACGACAAAAAAAAATAAAGATGTAGAACTCATATCTTGATCGTCAGCATGTGCCAAGAAAAAAAGTAGTGGCTATCCTTTAACGTAAAAAAAATATATGAATTATTAAAATAAGAGTAAAATAATAATTTTAGTTTTATAAACAGAGATTCCTAGTACTATAAAAGGAATCGCTATTCTCATTTCAAAACACACAGAAAACCAGAGCACTCTACTCTGAAAAACACATAAACTCCAGCATAAAAATCCTCTCTATCTAGACATCCCAAAACTAGTAATGATATACATAGTAAGTATGAGCGGTTAAGAATCCTTTTAAGATTCTTAGTTGATCTTAAGTTTATAATAATTATTATATTATGAATAAAATGAAGTTCAATTACTATTCTCTAGTAAGTAAAAAATTAGATATTATCTATGTACAAATGCAGAAGATTCATCGTTGTAAGAATGACGTCGAAGTTTGAACAAGTTAAGACATAACTAGTGTAACAAAAAAAGACGAATAGAAGGGAAAATCGTGGTAGATCCATTAAATTCAAGCATAATAATTATAAATTTAAGCCAATTCAGAATCTTGAATGTTAAATATTTTGTTGACATTAAGTTATAATACTGATAAACAGGGAAATAAAAACTGTTTTTAAAAATAAACAATTAATTCCAAATGAAATTAAAGATAAAAATATAATTATATTATAAAAATTTGATAAAAGGCTATCTCTATTATTTAAACGAATATTTTAAAGATGAATATTATGAAACTTGTTTTGAAAATTTTAAAAGATTTAACATTTTGTTATATATCTATGCAGATTATATTAAAACTATCACAAACATTATAGACCATACTGTTTCAAGAACATTAAAAGACTATTTTCGTCAAAAATATGTAAGAATAAAGGAAGAAGAATTCAACAACTTAATATATAGATACTACTTCTTTGAAGATTACAAATACACTGTATGTATACAAAAAAAACCTATTTGTATATTACAAATATGACAAAATAATGTGTATTCAATACATAACACTCATCAAGATAATACCTTATGAATATCGAATAATTAATACATAAATTAGAATTATTAGATTTAACAAACGAAAGAATAATTTTAAATTTTAAAAAATAATTAATAGATACATGATTAGAAATAATTAATCAACCCAATGAAAAACATAATATCCTTTGTAATTGTAATGAATATAAAAAAAATTAGATTTGTACCAATAAATAATAAAAATTTTAAAAATATTATTACATTTCGTAAATAGACAAATACTATCAAATATGTTAACTCAATCAATATTAACCTCCAAATAAAAATAGCGTAAAAAATGACATAATATGATCTAAAAATTGGTATCATAAGTAAATAATAGATAAAAAAATTAACAACGTTAAATTTAAGAATATCTATGATATTAATCCAAAAATCTACAAGTATTATAGATATTTTTTTAAAACTCGAGGATATAGTATTCCTTCCGTACAATATATTTGTATCCCTTCCGTACAATATATTTTTAATCCTCACAAAGGCAATACTATCCTACGACATGCCGTATTTGATAACGAGCTGGAGCACCAGTTAGGTGACACGTCAAATAGAAACATACCGGCGCAGGTTAGCAAGCTCCAGCAACGGAGAAATTGATGAAAGAGGCGGACATTACGAAGACAATATCCAACTCTGCCCACTAAACCAAATTGATAGACTAATACTCCAATAGGAATCATACCATTCTCGTTAGTTGTCGCTCTTTATTCAATTTCTGTTTCTCTCGATTTTTCCTCAAATTTCTGCATAAATTCCTGTTCGTATCGACTCCTACATTTCTGGAGTGTTAAATCCAACAAATCTCCATATCATCTCCATTTGGTTCCATTTGATTTGCTTCGCTCCTTCCTTCTTACATGGAGTCATCAGCTGTTCTCCGATCTTTTAATTGTAAAACTCTCTCTCTCCATCTTCTTTATCTAACTATACGTACTTATATTTCTCTATGTGTGTGGATGCGTGTCTACAATTGTAGTTAAGTTGCTGTATAGATTGTTTATTTGAGCTTTCTTCCTTTCTTGTTCATTTTATGGAAGAAAATTGAGACATTAAGGAGTGATCTGGATTTTCCGTATTGAAAGTCTCACATTTTGTTCCGGGAGAACTAGTCGGAGCTACTTCTCTCCTTAATTTGGAGGATTAAGTAAATGCTAATTGAGTACAATTTTCAGATCATGATATGAAACCTAAGCTTGAGTGTAATAGGATCTATATATTTTAATTTGTTTCATGTTTGAGCTGTTCAAGTGTGAATAACAAAGCCTCATGTATTTATGGAAAGTAGTTTTATTTACCTTAGCTCATGTAATCTCTCTTTTTTTTCCCTCCCCTTTTGTGTATCTTTGGTATTCGAATTTTGTTGAATGACGAAGCTAAAGGCCTAAAGCCTATACGAGACTTTTAGATGAGACAGGTGCATGGATGTCTTGGACAACTATTCCATTCACAAATTGACTAGTTTGCATATAAGCGTCATTTTGATTGAAGCACAAATATCTTGAAAATATCAAGATACACCACCTATATACGAACCTGCCTCATATAATTTTTTTTTCAACCTATACATATTCGATGGCTGACTGGCTGTGCTCCTCTATAGTTTTTTGTCCTGCCTTGTTTTTCTAATTTTCTATATCCTTTTTAATTTATACATAAGGTTAAAATAAGAGGCGTGCCCGGTTCTCATGCGAATTGTGTTATCTACTAAATTAGTACTTAGTCTTTGAAGGCTTTTCAAATGTTTACTAATTAATATTCTAATACAGAGAATTTCAGCATCTGTGGCCTTGATGGATCTTTCTTAGGAATTCGTTAACATTTTCGTATGCTGTAACAAGGAAGTCAGTTTTTGTTAATTTTTTTTAAAATAAAATAAATCAGCTACAATGAAAGGTAACTGCTGCCCCTTTGTCGTGTAATCATCAAATAAAGTTATTTTCCATCACTGCTATAAGTCAATGAGCATTTGTATTGCTAAAATTTTGGTAACGTATTTTATGTTCCATTTAATTTTTTTAACATTTGAAAAGCCAATCAGTTAAAAATGTTGCTGAGCACTATGACAATGCATATATATCTATATGTCTGCTTATGGCCTTTCACTTATCTTACATGCACATGCAAATTTGAAATAAAGCTTGATATCGGTAATTATGCAATATTGTATATTTCCAGGCTCAGTGGGCACTCTGTCATATGCACGGTCCTTACTTGAAAAGCCCGGTATGCTTCCAATGTTCAACCCAAGCCTGTCCACCCAAAACAGATCTTACAATCAAGGCTTGACAGTCAGTAGGAAGTTCATTTCTAAACCAATGCTGGCATCTTGTCTAAAAACACCTGAAGCCAACATGACAGCTACATCCAATGGTGAGCTTATTTTTACTTTAAATTGCTTTGGTTTCGTAGAAGTATGTTTTTACATGGTCCTTTACCATTACCTTTCTATTTGGGTCTGCATAGAGGAGCTGTTTGACCACTGATACAAGGAAACTATCATAAGGAATTTGCTTTTCTCCAAATATGGAAGTTCTCTCTGTATTGGCGATGGAAGGCCTTGAAAATAATGTTTTTGAAGAATCTTGAAGACAAGTTTATGCACATTAATATACAAAATCTCTTTTACTAGAGTAAACTGTTAGTTATCTATCCTAAGCCTTGATATTCTTAATCGATCTTATTCATCAGATTGTGTTCCGCAAAGCTCTCAGGAGAAAAATCGACGAAGTGCAACTTTTCCTAGTGGATTTGAGGTGAGCATTTTTACTTTTATTTTCTTGTTTCTGTATCATTGTATTTAAAAAGATATATTCAGCTATCAATGATTTTATTAAGGTGGTTTGATCAATGCATATGTTTAACTACATTCAAGTCTATAACCCCTTTCTGTATTTTCCCTCTAATTATATTTTGAACAAAAATATCTAGATCATTATTATTTCTTGTATCCTGCAATGGTATAACTAGTTAACTATTTCCTAGAACTCCTAGTTTGGTTCATGTCAAAGTTTGTGAACTGAGAGACTTGTAAGATTGGGGCAAGATATACAATAAAATCATGTGGAATCATGACGCAGTTAAGAGAAGATTTTGTTTGTGGCCAACTTTTCCAACAGCAGGGCTACTTGTTGCTGACTTGCTGTGAGCATGGCTTAATGCTCTGGGTAGTCTTCTATCATGTGATGATGGTTTCTCTTTAGATTATATTAGATTTGTTTTTACTTACAAGTTCTATGAAACTTTTAATTTCATTTTGGATGGTAATATCTTAGCATTTTGTTTGTATTATTAATTGTGCTTCTTTCTACTTAGTTTTATTCTCTATGCCTTAATTCATCTTTGTACTTAGTTTTATTCTTTATCCCTTAATTCATAATTGAGTTTTCTTTCTACTAATATTTTTAGGCATTGGTGCAAGAGGTTTGTGATGAAACAGAGGTTGCTGAACTGAAACTAAAGGTACTTCCATATCATGTCAAGGAGGTTTTTCTTGAGAATATTCTTTTTCATGATCAGCACAGACAAGTTGCCTTCGTGAGAAATTAGGCAGATATTCTTTGAGAACCAAAATTTCCCTTGCAACTCTCTATCTATTAGAACTTTGTTTTACAATGTAGCTGAAAGCATGTGTTATAAGCAAAGGACATGGTATGCATTATCGATAGACTAGGCATGCAAATTGAAGCATATAGGAGACAATAAAGATACATGTCAGATGCATTGTCATTTCATCAACATATAACAAGATGCTAAAACATTATGTAATGTTTATAAAAAAAACTAAAAACAATTTTTTGTATTTGGAGGAAGCTTAATCTATGTGGAAGTTAAATTGTAAAGAAATTTCAAGAGTTAGCCCTGTATGACTGATGGGTATTTTGGATTCTCTAAGACATTCACAGTTCACTTATACATAAATTAATAAACTATTTTTGGTAGTTAACAGTTTGGTGCTTCTTGTCATTTATACTGGAGCTGACAATGCATGTGGATCTAGTGCTATTTGCAGTTGTTTTTTTAGGTAAATCTGCCAGCATAAACAATTAAAGAAGCACAGTCCTGGATATCATCTAGTTAAAATTTAGATTGCTATGAGGAAGGCTGCTAACTATGGTAAATTATGATATTGGCTGCTTATCTGTTCTCTTATTGGACTATTGTATGTTTTGTGATAGGTGGGAGACTTTGAAATGCATTTGAAGCGGAATGTTGGAGCTACTAAAGCGCCCATGTCTAGCATCTCACCAATGACCCCACCGCCCATTCCAAGTGAACCCATGGTTGAAACAGCTTCTGCTTCCCCACCACCATCAGCACCAAAATCATCTGTTGAAAGTACCAACCCATTCAAAAATACGCTCTCGGAGAAGTCATCAAAGCTAGCAGCATTGGAGGCTTCTGGATCTAGTGCACATGTTCTTGTATCTTCTCCAACAGTATGTGCTACACCACTTGACTAACCTATTTTTCTACTTTTTCTTCTCTCTGTACAATGTTTAAAACAAAGCATCTTCAATCACATTTACCAGGTTGGCTCATTCCGAAAGGGGAGAACTCTGAAAGGGAAGAAACAAGCACCCATATGTAAAGAGGTACCTGCTTAAAGTAAATTCTGTACTTTTTGTGACCATTTTAGTTTTAGATTCTTATATTCCTCAGAAAGAAAAGGCCTAATATTAACAATTCACTGCTATGTGCTCTTACATTTGAATTTGAATTTGAATTTGAATGAAATTTCTTGTGCTTGAACCTATGCAGTTAATTACAAAATGGAGTATTCTATTTCTTGGAAAAAGTACTCTAGAAGTTACTTTGTTTGTGTCATTTAGACACTTTGATCACATGGTTTTTACAAGGGACACACAAGTAACTTGATTTTTAAAATTGGGACACTTTAGTCACATAACTTTGTCCATTTTTTAAGGAAAAAGGGACACTTTTATAATTATGTGACTAAAATGTCTCAATTTTAAAAATCGAGTGATTTACGTGGCCATGAAAGTATCCTAATGACATGAGCAAAATGACTTGAAGAACTAGTCATCCCCATTTCTCTGTGTTTGTTTCTTTATCCCCTTATCTCCCACTAAAAAAGTCAGAGAACTTTGACATGCGTTGGTATCATGTAAGATTTTAATTTAGGATAATAAATCCATCAACTAGACTTGATTTTAATGATAGACTCCTCCTCTAACTTACATGTGCAAAACACATCTAGCGTATCTTACTTGCCACTTATATAAGTCACCACTCACCTGTCATTCTACATTTGCCTATAGTAGATTGCAGAACTTGCTATATAGTTTCCTTATTAAAATACTGGATCAGATAAACTGGCTAGAATTTTGCTAAGTTTGGGTTCAAATGGTTCATAAATATACAGGGCGATTTGATTAAAGAGGGACAAGTTATTGGATACGTGGATCAATTTGGTACCGAACTTCCTGTGAAGGTGAGACTTCTGGGCCAATGCATTCTAAATATGGATGCTATTTATATGTATATATTATGATTCTTTTTCTTGATGTGTTGAGCAGTCGGATGTTGGTGGAGAAGTTTTAAAGGTCCTCTTCGATGAAGGAGGTAAGTACCTATGATCATATCACAGCAAATTTGATATCTTGAATTTCCTCATATGTAGGATGTCCAAAATTAATTTGATACAGTAGGGAGTGCATGTAGTGGAATTCAAACTTCAAAATACATAAATCATGATTCATAGCTAAAGTCATTCGACAAAGTGGCTTTCAAAGTGTAGTAACTATAAATAGATTATGAGGTATGTGTTCAGACAAAATATAGTGAAACATACAAAAAGTTTTACATCACATCAAAATAATTATTTTAGTGGATGAAGAGTAGGACTACTTAGGATATGTTTGATAATCATTTTAATTTATGTTTTCTAATTCCTTAATTTTGTAATTAGATTTTCAATTTTTAATTTTTTTGGGAAAAAATAAAAAGTAGGTTAACCAATTTCTAGTTTCAAACATAACTAATATCAATAAATTCCTTGTCATCACAAGGTGTCTTATTTTTTGATCAAGTTTGACATGAATCTCTTTCTTAATCAAAATATTGAAGTACAAAAGCATTTTTAATTGTTACCCTTTATTGCTCCTTATGATTTTTTTGTACGTACTCTTCCAATGAACCGCTTATTGACTTTAGGAGAAGGGAGTTCTTGGCCAAATTGTTTTGAGATTTGTGGTCATACTAAGAATAGTATATATGCTTTGACCATTGTACTTACATCATACTTGAGTTACATATATCAATAAGTGAGCTTTATAAGAAAATGGCCTTGGTGGTAATACTCATTATTGTGCATGGTTTGCAGAGCCTGTTGGTTACGGAGATCCACTCGTTGCTGTCTTGCCATCGTTTCACGGTATCAACTAAGGTTTCTCCCTTGTCAACTATAGACACCGGAGAAGTCTAGGTTGTAACCAATTCTGAGGTTCCAGCCTTTTATATTTCTTGAGTAATTTCATTCAGCCTAGTTATGCCTATTTGCATGAAACGTCAGACACAAGTGCAGTTCGTGACATGTATTTTATGTATTTCTCATGATCGGTAAAGATGAGCGCTGATTTAGAAAGGATTTATTAAAGCATTATAGACTTGTAGTGATGAGGAAGAAGTTATTTATTGTACCAGACGATTTTTGTATCCATTATTTGTACTAATTGTACTTTGGTTATTTTTTTATGAATATTGAATGAACACCTCCGCACCTGAAAATGCACGAGGGTGCATCATCTTATTATCTTATTAGGGTATGTATTTTTGCTGATTATCAACTTGCCATAAAAAAAATGATGTTTCCTATCTATCAATTGCTTAAGACTTTAAAAATTATCAAAGAGACCCAATCATTATTAAAAATATTATATTTTAAGTATCAATTTACACTTAAAATGATATTAATTTATTCTTTAATGATATTATTTTCAATTTTGGGGTGGATATCAAATTACGTTTTGTAAGGTCTTATAAAAACGTCCGTAAACTTGCTTTTTTTCTTCTTAGAAAACATATTATAGACAAGTAAAGAGGATGTAGAAGACATATATTCTTCTACTCACCCAAATAGCAATGACATTTTAAAAAATTGTCTATCTGTACCATTGTACTAAACCTTTTCCAACACATTCTCTAATTTTTATTTTATAAACTTAAGTGATCTTTAAGATTTACAAATTTCCAATAAATGATTGATGAGATCACATCAATTGAAAGCTACATAATATGAAAAACTTCAAATTTTACCATTTTAAATTTTTTATTTACAAAAAAAACTTGTCATTGATATCGATCTTTATATGTTTCAATATTCTTGTAAAAAACTATTCTTATTCGGTTATTTGATTTTCCTTTATTCAAAGCTCAATTTGTGTAGATGATAGCTTAATATAATAATTTTGCACTTATATTATTGTCATAACTTATATTATTTTTATAAGTAAAAATGTTTTTATCTTATTTACAAATTTTACTTACAACGTAATGTAGAAAGCTATGGTCTAACTCTCTTCAAAAGAGTTCTCAAAGAGGAAGAGTTGTCATAACCTTATAACCAACACTATGCTGACATTCGTGGTCGATGTGATACTCAACACCCCATTTCACATCGGACAGGGACACAACAAGACCGATTGAGAGACAAGTGGGCGAGATGGGACTCATCAGTTGACCCAGGGACCTGCTCTGATACCATGTAGAAAGTCATGGCTTAACCTCTTTCCAGAAGAGTTCTCAAAGAAAAGGGTTATCATAACCTTATAATCAACACTATGCTGACATCCCTGGTCAATGTGGAACTCAACACACACTTATTAGTATAACGAAATTGATGACATCTTGCATTGTTCTACAATTTTTATGTACGCGGGGTTGTAAACGGGCCGAAATGAGATCGAGGAGTGTAACTTTTTTGTTTTTTGTCAACCATTTAAAATTTATTTTTATTTTTACTTAAAAACATTATGTGAACGAATCAAGACCCTCAATAATAAACGAGTACGTTTCAAATGGAGAGTAGGATTCAAATAATATTTTAAATATTATTTTTTATTTTTTATTTTAATTATAAAAAAATTATAAAAAGAATAAGCTAAAAATAAATATTTTATAATGAGATAATGAAATTTTAAGTAAATAGATAATAAAAAATAAATAATATTTATGTGAAAAGAATAATAATAAAATATAGGATGGAAGTTTAATTTAAACTCTTTATTTATATAAAATATGTTATTTAACCTTACAAAATATATTAATTTAATATAATTTTCACATTTAATTATTATTATACTTTAAGTTTTAAATCGGTATTAATTTAATATAATTTTTATATTAAATTGAAAAAATTATATCAAATTAATATCTATTTTTGAATAAAAATATCATTAAAATACTACCTAAATAATAAAGGTAAATAAAGTTACCAAACATTCAATTTTGATATTATTAAAAAAAATCATACATGCTATAAAAAAATACAATTTTTCAAAAAAAATAAAACAACAAGGTGCAGTAAGATGTGACCATGTTTTTAACAACTCAAAGGTAGATAGTGTATTTGCTATCAGTATTAAACATTTATAGATTTTATAGATTAAATGATATTGAAGTTGGTTTGAGTTAGTGAATTAAAATTTAAAATGAATAAATGTTACTGATAAATTACTAGTTAAATTACATTCTTTTAAAAAATATCTTTAAAAAGAAAGAAAATTTGCACTCTCGCAAGATATAAGTAAAATAATGACAAAAAGTTAGGAGTAAAAAGAGAAGAAATTAGAGACAAAAATATCATCATTTTAAGAAGGAATATGAAGATGATGATATCAATGAAATGCAAGTTTTATTATCTTTTAATATCGATTGTATTAATAAAGATGTAAATAAAAAAAATGATATTAATCGTGAATAGTCTAGATTTTTTATGTATTCTAACTAAAAGTACAACTACACATTTTTGTTTAATTAAAGATTTTTAAATAATTGTTGCATTAGTTGATTAAGCACCAAGACTAAACAAAATGAATAACAAACAAAGAAGACTTAAGTGTATATAGTAAATCATCTATTAATTACACCATTTGATCTGTTTTTTTAATTATAATTTTGATGTATTTAAAAAACTATATTTTATATCATTTTGATGTATTTTTTATTCAAATTTAAATAAAATCAGATAACTAGACCATACAGGTTATTCATTTTTTTATATGATCAAACATTGCTAACAATTTTCCAAAAGAAAAATAAAGATGGACAGCTGATTTTAATTTTATTTAATTTTATTAGACTTTTGTTGAAACTGAGTTCACTTAAAATAAATTGAATTCCGTTGATAACTAATCTATTTCGTAAATAGACACTAAACTTCATGTAGTAGAGAAATCTTATTAGTTTGGATAAAATTATTTTTCACAAATTAAAAATTATTTATCATAAATTATTAATAATATAACTAATTATTATTAATAATTATAATTATATTTAATAAAAAATTAAAACGCAAATTATTATCTATATATATGAATCGTCTTTACACAAAAGCACTTTCTAGCTTTGACTATGTTGAGATTGTTGTTATAAAGCTCCTTAATTTAAGGAGCAAATTAAGGAGCAAAACATGAAGCAAAACATGGAGTAAAACATGGAACAAAACAAGGAGTAAAACATGGAGCTTAATTCAAGGAGCAATTCAAGGAACCATTAATTTAAGGAGTAATTCAAGGAGTGAATTTTCCTATAAATAGATGTGTAATTATAATGAATTAACCATCCAAAGTGTTCATTCCAATTGAGAGAAAAGCTTAGAGAGCAAAGCTTTTGTGAGAGAAAATTGAGAGTAATTTTTTTGGGTGTAATTGTCAGGTCAGTGAGTGTTGTAAACACTCAGGTAATTTCTCCTCTTCAAGAAAAGATCCGCAAGCAGAACCGAGACGTAAGCAAGATCGCCGAACTCCGTTATCAAATTTGTGTGTTATTTTCTATTCTTGCTTTCATAAGTTTAGTTTATCGGGAATTTGCGTTATTTCTCAACAATTGGTATCGAGTTTCGTGGTGATTGGCTCACACTTTCAGAATGTTACTATTCACGTGAATAGTGAATTACGTGAATAGTGAAATTTTGTTGACGATATTTGTTCGTGGACGAGGTGTTCTAATACACGGTGGTTTATAGAAATAGTCGAAACGATCCTGAGAAAGTCAGATTTGAGTGAGCACGGCCGTAGATGAAGGAAGGGTGAAACTCGAGAAATTCGATGGCACAGATTTTGGTTTTGGAAAATGCAGATAGAGGATTATTTGTATCAAAGAAATCTATATCAACCTCTCTCGTGGAAGAAGCCACACATGGTTAGCGAAGAAGATTGGAATCTTCTAGACACAAGCCCCTGAGTTATTCGATTGACGTTATCCCGTAATGTTGCTTTCAACATAGCAAAGGAAAAGACCACGGCGGGTCTTTATGGCAGCTCTCTCCAATATGTACGAGAAGCCATCACCTCAAACAAAGTGCACTTGATGAGCGCTTTGTCTTCAATTTGCGATGACGGAATATGAGTAGCTCAACATCTCAATGAACTCAACATACCACAACCCCGAAGTTCAAGGGAAATTGAATTCATGAAGAAGTACGAGCATTGATACTTTTGTCTTCTACCGTAGTCGGAATGCTACTGTCACTACCGCGTGAGTAGTTCATCGGGAAGCAATAAGTTAAAATTTGACGATGTTCGTGATTTGGTTCTCAAGGAAGAGATCCGACGAGACATTGCGTGAATCGTCAACTCCTTCGCTTTGCAGACAGAGTCAAGAGGAAGAAATTCAACCAAAGGAAATGGACGTATGTAACGTACTACCGAGGTAGATCAAAGCGACGAGGTCCAAATCTAGGAATCCTAATAATTCCCATAGCTCAAGACTATCGAGTGTTGGAATCAGGAAGAACCAGCACTACAAAAATCGTGCAAGAGTTGCACCGAAGCGACAAACAAGTGAAGGCAGAGGAAAATGTTACTTCCACCTCAGGAGGAGATGATGCATTGATATGCTCTTTGGATAGCAAGGAAGAATCTTCGTGTTAGACTGGAGACATCGCTCCACGCTACTCATTTAAAAAATTCTTCGAGAAATATGTCCCCGGAAACCTTGGAAAGGTATATCTGGGCGATGATCAACCATGGTTATTATAGGCAGGTAGTGAAGATTAAGTTAAACTGTCCGTTTGGGAGTTTCAAGGATGTCGCATATTCCTAATTTCGAAGGAACTTAATCTCACAAGGGCCGCTGAAGGCTACACTACGATCTTCCACGGCGATGATTGGAAGATTTCAAAGTGTGCAACGACAATTGCTCGAGGCAAGAAAAGTGGCACTTTTACATGACAGGTTAACGTTGTTCAATCACAATTGCGCACAGTAATGAAACACCAAACCTGTGGCACCGTAGATTAGCCACATGAGTGAGAAGGGATGAAGATTATGACCAAAAGGAAAACTTCCAGTGTCTACACCAGAGATGGACATTTGCGAAGATTGCATACTTGGAAAGCAAAAGAGAGGCCGCCGTACAAGTGGTGTAATCCCCAAAGAAGGAAAGGCTAGAGCTTATTCACTCGTATGCTCGGGGACCAACAACCGTCTCATCCATTAAGGGAAACAATACTTCGTGACTTTCATCGATGATCATTCTCAAGGTATGCGGGTTTACAATCTAAAGCTTAAGTCTCGAAGTATTCGAGGCTTTCAAGAGGGAAAGCTACGGTGGAAAATGAGACGGGCTCAAGATCAAAAGCTCGATCCGATAATGGGTGAATATGAAGACACCATATTCAAAAATTTTGCTATGAGACGGATCGAATGGAAAGAACCGGCTGTGCACGCTCAACACAATGGTGTACTGAAACATGAACCGAACATTGAGAAAGAGCGAAGCATTCGTTCAGATACAAATGTCTATCGAAGCCAGCTTCGAGCGTACCAACACAGCCACTTACTTGATCAACCGAGGCCCATCTCGTTCCATTGGAGCATAGAATACCGTAGAGGTATGAGCGGAAAAGAGGTGAAATTATCACATCTAAAAGTTTTTGGCCGTGTAGCATTTCAGGCATATCGTTGATCAAGGCAGAATAAGCTTGATCCCAAATCCAAGAAATGCACATTCATCGGTACAGGCGAGGATTTAGTTTGGCTACCGTACATTGGGATGACGAAAAGAAGAAAGTTATCCGAAGCAGGATGTGATTTTCAACGAAAGGGTGATGTATAAAGATATGCATAAAATAGATGCCAACGACTCGTAACGACGAGTCAAGATTTGCAGATGCAAATGATGTCCCGTATAGTTCCAAGCAATAGAACTAATTGTAACAAGTCCTCAACCGTAGGAACTTGTTGACAGAGCAAGACACAAAGATTTCGACACATCACAACCTCTTTACTCCAGCTCTCGTATTATAAGGTCTTCTCGACAGCGTGCCCACTGCGAGATACATGAACTATATGTTGCTTTAACTGAATGAGGAGCCCGAATGCTAGCGATGAAGCTTGTTAGACTCGAGATTCCAAAGTAGTTGGTTCTTGCTATGAAAGAAGAAATGAAATCTCTCATCTCCAACTAGACATGTGGAACTACCAGTTACCATGCGGGAAAGAAGGCACTTCACAACAAACGGTGTACGGTGAAAGAAGAGTACGACGGTTCCAAGAGATACAAAGCACGCCTAGTTGTTAAAGGGTTTCAAATGTATGAGGAGTTGACTACACCGACATTTTCACTCCCACAGAAGCTCAATACTATCGATCGTGTTGCCGAGTATTGTAGCATATCAAGATCTTCATCCGGAACAATTGACGTGAAGACCGCATTCCTTCATGGAGATTTAGATGAAAGAGATATACATGTACCAACCGTAAGGTTTCTCAAAAAGAGGGAAGAAGAATAGTATGCGCGTACTTAAGAAGAGTTTGTATGGCCTAAAACAAGCCCCGAGGCAATGGTACGTAAAGTTTGACAACTTTACGCACAAGGAAGGTTTCCTATGCAATGCCGACCATTGTTGCTACTTCAAGAGATATAGGTCCGCTTATATCATTTTACTACTTTACGTCATGATACGTTAAGAAGCAGTTCAGATATGAATGATATTAAAAGGTTGAAGTAGCAATTGTCAAATGAGTTTGACATGAAAGACTTGGGTCCAAAAGAAAGAAGATTCTTGGAATGCAAATCACAAGAAATAAGAAGAAAAGATCCTCGCAGCTTATCTCGTAAAGACATCAATCGTGTTTCAGAGATTCAACACGGGCGATGCTGCCGCTAGCACACCCTTGGTCACTATTTTTGCCTATCCAAGGATCAGTCACTTTAGACAGAGGAAGAGAGAGAATTCATGGCTAAGGTTCCTTATGCCTCAGCCATTGGAAGTTTGATGTACGCAATGGTCTGTACGAGACCAGACATTGGCTACGCAGAGTTGTTAGCAAGCATTTATGTCAAATCCAGAAAAACTCATCGGGAAGCAAATGTGGATTTTGAGGTATCCGCGAGGCACCACGAAAAGTGCTTGTACTTTAGTAAAGGAGAATTAAAAGTACAAGGGTACGTAGACAGCAGACTTTGGTGTGAAGTTGATCACTGAAGAAGTACCACCAGCTTATATTTATCCGGTTGAACTACATCCGTTGTCGATGTCACAAATACGTAAAATTGTCACTCTATCCACTACGAGGTGAGTATGTAGCAAGAATCAAGCTAGTAAAGAGATGATATGGCTTCAAGGTTTGTTAACTGAAATGCCGATTCAAACAGAGAAGAACGTTCGCATAAGGATAGTTAAAGGCAATACACTTGCAAAGAATTCAAAGATTTCATTCTAACCAAGCATATCGGACTTCATTATCACTTCATCGCATCTCTATTGGAAGATGCATGTTAATACCGAGTAAGATTAAAATCCAAACAGATATGTTAACAAAGGTGGTGATTATTGACAAATCAAGTCAGGCTCAACTTCACTGTCCAGAGTAACAAAGACTATTCAGAAAAGCTTGCATTGATCGAGGTGCTAAGATGCATTAAAATCGCCTTCGTTGGGAGAATGTCGAGATTGTCATATAAAGCTCCTTAATTTAAGGAGCAAATTAAGGAGTAAAACATGGAGCAAAACAAGGAGTAAAACATGGAGCTTAACAAGGAGCAAAACATGGAGCTTAATTCAAGGAGCAATTCAAGGAACCATTAATTTAAGGAGTAATTCAAGGAGTGAATTTTCTTATAAATAGATGTGTAATTGTAATGAATTAACCATCCAAAGTGTTCATTCCAATCTGAGAGAAAAGCTTAGAAAAGCGCTTTAAGTAGAGAAAATCGAGAGTAATTTTTCAGTGTAATCAAGCCATGGGTCATGAGCGCCAGAAACACCTGTAATTTCTCCTTCAAGAAAAGATCACAGGTCCCTGAGACGTAAGTTGTAAGATCGATCAACTCCGTTTATCAAATCTCATGTGTTATTTTCTATTCTTGTTTTCTCATAAATTTAATTTATCGGGAATTTGCGTTATTTTCCAACAGACTAAACTGAAACTAGAACCTAAGTTGTAGCCCATTAGACCACTATACTCAGGTGATTCCATCATATACAAGAAACTCTCATGGTAACTTGTAAGCATATATTGAACACAAATTTATAATATTTTAAAATATAATATTTCTTTAGTATTTGGCAAGAAATTACAATGGAACTCATCTAATGTATTTGAATTTTTTGTTTTCCTGCTTTGCTTTGCTAAACGTCCTAATACTTTATTTATTCAACGTATGATGATGCAGCAACAAAGTTATCATGTTTTCTTTATTCGAAAAATAATAAAAATAATAAATTTTATATCCAACTTATATGATTTTTTTTATTTAAATCTATTAAAAATCTAATTAAATACATTTCAATGTTATTAAAATATTATTTTTATTATTATAAATTTTAAAATATTATTTTTTAATAATTTTTTTATTTTTATTTTTAAATTAATAATTTATCTAAATTAAAACAACATCAATTCTAATATCAGTTTGAAGTAGATCCTAATCATAGCACGTAGAAAGAGGTTACGTTTTGATCTCTTCTATACTTGTTAACAAAAATTAAATAATATTATTTTAAATAATAATTTAACCATTGTATAAATTATAATTATATTATAAATTATCTTATAAAAAATACTGTATTTTATCCAAACTTTCCTTAGCATCCAGTTGAACGAAATGAAAAATATATTTTATTTTTATTCAATATTATTTAAATATCAAAATATTACAAAGTTTTTCTATTTATTATATTAACCTCATTAATGTAAATATGACAAATTTTTTGTAAACGGTTAACGTAGGTATGAGCTGTCGGCTAGTCATCGCTCAAATCTTCTGCGTACGTGGCAGATAAAAATCCACCACTTGTGTGAAATCCTGACCTACCAAAATCGGATCAGACATTGTATAAAAAAATATGGGATCAGACAAAATAAGGACTTAATTAATTATTTTTAATAAATTAATATATAAATTGAAATATGATGTTATTTTTTAAATTTTATCATATATAATATATTGATTTTTTTTAATTTTTATCGAGATAAATATCTTGAAATTTATTTTTTTAATAAAAATATTATCTAGTTATTTAAATTAAAAAATTCATTAACCTTTCCATTTATAAAAAATAAATTATATAATTTTTTTAATAATATTAATAAATAATTTATTAATATAATATTTTAAATATTATTAAAGAGTGAAATGACGAAGATATTTCTAATATATTTTTTTATAAAATAATTTTAAAATTATTAAATATCTTTTTAATATATTTTGAAACAAAAAAAATACAATTTTTGAAGAAGTTTAGCTATATTGGAGATTTAATTGAGATTATTTTTTTAAGGTGATTTATTAACTTTTATTTTATATATAAATCATCTTTTTTTTATTTTTAATAAAATTTAAACACAATTCATTAAAAAATAAACATTTAATGTCATTTTAATTTCATAAATTTAATATATTGATTACTTTATTTGCTTTATTTTTATAATACTTTAGTTATTTTGAATAAAATTTGATGATTTTTATTTACAGAGCTATCACGTTTCATTTTGATCAAAGTGTATTAAGTTTAAAAAATGTATATAATGTTTTCAATTTATAAAAATAAATTATCAAAGTTTTATGCTATATATTTATTAGGTAGTAAACAATTATAACTTATTTTTTGTAATATTTAAAAATTAGAAAGTGATTACTCACATTTTACAACAAAATTAATTTTTAATATAAAATGATTTGACATATTTTTATTTTATTGATTTAATTATTTTAATATTTTTTATTGAAATGAATAAAATATATATATTTTTAAAATAAATTCATATATGTGTAAATAAAACTTAAACTCTAAAATTTTAATATATTTAAATGAGTTACATGTTATTGAGATACAATTCTTATTTAATTTATAAATATTATATTTAATATTTACTACATCAAAACATGCATGATTTAACTTAGTCTAAATTTTTACCGGGTATGTCACTGTTTTCTAAAGATTAAATGATATATTTTGTATAAATAAATAGACCAAATTAACATTCAATCTTTTTTAATATTATGTTTAATATTTTTTTAAATTTAATAATTTTAATCTAAATTTAAAAATAATAAATTAAATAGGTTAAATTTTAAAAATTATTAATAATAATAATTTTTTAATTAATATATTATGTTATTGAGATTTTAAATTGAAAATATCTTTTTAAATTTATAATTTGTATAATAGTTTGGTTATAAAATTTATTTATTTTTTATTTAAAATCATAATATCTAATCATATAAAAATATTATTTAATCTTTATTTTTTTTTTTTCAAAATATCCGAAGTTTTTCTATTATGATCAACTATAGTCTGTTAAAAAGGAACTGAATTTTGAGTTTTATCCGTTGAGGCTGGCGAAATTTCACGTTCACAAACTCACAAACACAAAGGCCGAAGCATAAATATTAATACCATTTCATTATAAAATAAAAAAGGAAAAACAGTTTAAACCTTGACTCTCTTTTTTTAATGTTTTTAAACTGGTACTTTGATGCCGGCTATTCACGGTCTCTCTTTCAAAATGAGGTACTGACAACCTAACATTCTGGCCGCGAAATGAAGCCCAACACTCACAGGGGCTGCGTCACTGGTTCGCCTCTATATAGTACTTCTTCTACGTTCCGAACATCACCATCAAACCAATTCCGGAGGAGCCAACTTCCCCGTCGGTGTTCCTCCGGAAAGCGCCAGCAATTCATCCTATCAGTCGTTTGCAGCCGGAATCTCCCAGAAAATTATAGACGTTCTGAGAAAAGGATCGGTAATTCACCTGATATTGAAGAATGTTCCAACGAAACTCGCCAGAGTCAAGTCCATAAGAGGCGACATGTACTTCTCGCGCCATCTCTAGCACTTGGCGCATGGTTTTTACAATCGGCGGTGGCGTCTGGGGAAGACGCGCCGTCGCAGGCACCTATGACGGTTGAGGAACCGGTTCCTAAAGTTGAGCAGAAGATTGAGGATATTATAACTTCGAGGGTTTACGACTCCTCGGTGATTGGAGAACCATTAGCGATGGGGAAGGACAAGTCTAAGGTGTGGGAGAAGCTAATGAATGCGCGGATTGTGTATTTAGGGGAAGCCGAACAGGTTCCGATTCGTGATGACAAGGAATTGGAGCTTGAAATTGTTAAGAGTTTGAAGAGAAGGTGTGAGGAGATTGACCGCCCTTTATCTTTGGCCTTGGAAGCATTTCCTTCTAATTTTCAGGAACAGCTAAATCAGTATATGGATAAGAGGTTCTCTTTCTCCAAAACAATAATTACATCTCTCTATCTCCATCTATCTATATCCATGTATGTGTCCATGTGCACTGACATATATTTCTAGCTTAACATGTGACTACTGAATTCTGATGATTGGTAGAGGACTCCAAGAGTAGATTACGACTTAATGCTATTGATTTGAAAATTTTAATTGGGACCTTGTAGTTTGTTGACAGAGAACAAGAATTATGTAAATTTAGCCTAACAGGAAACTTCAATTTTCTGCAAGTATGTTTGAAGCTTTTCTTTAATTGTTCATAGAAGGCGCTTAATATATATGCTGCAGAAGTTTAGGATGAATGCAAATCGAAATAAGCAAATTACTATCCCCCCCTGAATTGCTATCCTGATACTAAACTTTCAATAATATTTATGTACGCCTTTACTGATTTCTGTAAGATGATGACAGGATAGATGGAGAAACCTTGAAATCTTATACATCACATTGGACACCTGAGCGCTGGCAAGAATATGAGCCCCTTCTTAGTTATTGTCGTGATGATGGAGTCCGGCTTGTTGCTTGTGGAACTCCCCTAAAGGTACTAAATATAAAATCCACATAAACAATCACCCTAGAATAAGGTTTTTTTGACCTATGGTGTATAGACATTAATTAACATGATCAAGAAGGGGAAAAGCATCTAGTAATTGTCAAACATGAAACTTTATTAGCACCTTGCTATGATATCTATTGTATTTTTTCTTTTCCATGGGTTTTCCCCTCCAGATTCAAATCTTGCAACTCGCTTCTGTCTTTTGATGGAAAAATACATAGAAGCTATGAAACCCAAAGTAATGACTCCAAATTAATAGGTTTTAAGGACAGTTCAAGCAGAAGGTATCCGTGGACTTTCTAAGGAGGATCGTAAAATATACACTCCTCCAGCTGGTTCGGGTTTTATATCAGGATTCCCTTCAATCTCCCGCAGAACACCAGTTGACATAAATTTTCCTAATCAATCTGTTACGTTTGGTCCAAGCTCATATCTATCTGCCCAAGCGAGAGTAGTTGAAGAATATACTATGTCGCAAATTATCTTGCAAGCCATAGCGGGTGGAGGATCCACAGGTATGATAGTAGTGGTGACAGGTGCTAGCCATGTTACTTATGGATCTAGAGGGACTGGGCTGCCAGCAAGAATTTCAAACAAGATGCAAAAGAAAAACCAAGTGGTTATATTACTTGATCCTGAAAGACAACAAATAAGAAGAGAGGGTGAAGTACCAGTGGCGGATTTCTTATGGTATTCTGCTGCTAGGCCGTGCAGTCGGAATTGTTTTGATCGTGCTGAAATTGCTAGAGTTATGAATGCAGCTGGCAGGAAGCGGGATGCCCTTCCTCAGGTTACTTGATTTTACTATTTTAATGAATCCCTTATGCTTGATCTCCTTGATTGACGTTATTGTTGTGCTTATACGATGCAATTTGCAGTTATTACAATTTAATACAGGGTTTGAATTGTAATATTAATATGCATTTTCAATTTAATAAATGACTTCAGATCTTTAGGTGTTCAAATAGAGCTTGTTTACTTAGCAAATCATGTTTAGATACACTACAACACTTGCACAATTTTTTTCCAGTAAAAGTTGTACGTTATCTAGTAGATTGGTGAGTGCTATGGTTTAATTTAATTCCGAACTTTTATTCTTTTAAAATTTGTTTAGGGGTAATGATGGAGACAAGTAACATTTTAATGGTAGTTAGTTATGTTTGCAAGTTATTGCCTCCCCAATGATGAATTTCTTGTTCATAAAGATGATATGATGAAATATTTTGCAGGATCTTCAGAAAGGACTTGATCTTGGTTTGGTATCACCAGAGGTCTTACAGAACTTTTTTGATCTGGAGAAGTATCCTATAATTTCAGAACTCACTCATCGTTTCCAAGTAAGCTTGGATATGAAGATTAGTATTATTAGTGCTTGATCATGAAAAGATTGCATGTTTTTCGTAGAAAACTTACACATTTTGCATATATGATAATAACTCTTAGCTTTTATATCATGATACCATAAAGAAAAAAAAAATGCTGATGATGAAGTGTGGCTCATGTTGATGCAGGGTTTCAGGGAACGATTGCTGGCAGATCCTAAATTCTTGCACAGATTGGCCATAGAGGAGACTATATCAATAACTACTACTCTCTTGGCACAGTATGAGAGGCGTAAAGAGAATTTTTTTGAGGAGCTTGATTATGTTATTACAGATTCATTGAGGGGAGTTGTTGTTGATTTCTTCACTGTGTGGCTTCCAGCTCCAACTCTGTCATTCCTTTCATATGCAGATGAGATAAATGGCCCTGACAGCATGGATGGTATAAAAGATTTCCTTGGGGCCATTCCAGATAATGCATTTCAAAAGAATACTGTGGGAAGGGAGTTGAACCTCAATCTTAGACTTGCTTCAGTCCTTTTTGGTGGGTTGAAACTTGCTAGTGTTGGATTTATTTCTAGTATTGGGGCGGTTGCTGCCTCGGACATTATCTTTGCAATTCGCAAATTCCTAAATTCCGCACTTTCTGATGATCAACAAAACAAGAGATCTCCACTACTTAAAACGGCTGTTGTCTATGCATTATTTCTTGGAACATCAGCAAACCTTCGCTATCAGGTAGAAAGTGCTTACTAAGCAATTTTACATTAATTTGTAGATTTGCTTTAGAAAAGTCTCCAAGAAATTTGTTTTTATTCTGTTATGGAAGCATTTGACTATCATAGTTTAAGCAATTCAATGATGGCTATCACATAACATAAGAGGCATTCAGAACGATTCAGCTTTCTTTTTGTCTGTAAAGGCCTCTTTCGATATAATGTAATATGCTTGGAGAAGTTTTGGATGACATGTTTGCTCAATAAATGGTTAAGTAGAGGGGATGAATGCAGTGTGAAATGTTGAATAAATAGGATCATCTGATTTAACCAATGTCGTTCATGTGTTTACTCTTTTACAAGTATAATGAAGAATGCCAGACACTGTCTAGATAATGATAGCTTAAGTTAAAGTTCAAAAAAGCTTAAAAATCTTAAAATGTTAATACTCGTATACATCTTACTCTTGTCTCGATATTGGTTTCTCTATGCAGATTATTGCTGGAATTGTGGAGCATCGGATTTCTGATGAATTTTCATCACAAACATTTTTAGTAAACATGTTATCATTTGTTGTGCGTACAATCAACTCTTACTGGGCAACTCAGGTTTGAATAATCTTATTCACTCTTTTGATTCAAGAAATTTGCTTCGATTTCTAAATCAATAATCGAGACAAGCTGTTCTCACTCTTATCTAAAAGAAAGCAAGCTATGCTCATAATAATATATTGATTGGATCTCATTGGTGGTTAGAGACTTCGAGGAATATATACTTTTGAAAAAGAGGTGGCAATTGCAATGACTATACTGCACCACTTTTTGTGCTAAGCTTTCATAAATTTCATAAATAGTTAGGATTTGTTTCTTGCCCATACAATATGGAACTGACTTTATGCACTAAATTATTGTAAATCTTGATCAATCCACTGAATCGGTGTCACCATAACGTGATTGGATTATTTGTAATACTTAAATTTTGATCTTATCTCATCCTGCAGCAATGGATTGATCTGGCACGGTTTACTGGATTACAAACTCGCAAGAGTGAATCACCCTCTTATCAAAAGCCAGATTCTTCTAATCATGCAGCTTTGGAGTGTAACAACATAGAAGAGACGAGTATAGATGAAATAAAAAATCAATGAGGTATTTTAACTTTACCAAGTTAAAAATATTTCTTTAATATAAGCTGAAGAGAACCGGGAAGGAGAAGAAATACAGTTACAGTTCTTGATATATTGAATGTTTTCAATTCTTTCAATTTTGAGGAGGAGGCAAGATAGAGATTAGAGTGTACCGTTGATATCTCATGTGATCTTGGAATTTCTTGAGAAAAATGTAAGCTTAAATAATATCATAAAAGGATGAGCCGTTCACTCTTTAGTACTGATGACTAAAATCCTTTCAGTAACTCAGTTTTGCTTCCAAGTACATGGGTTGACCTTTTGCTTCTTGCTTGAGCTCAGGCTACAACGATTTTTTCTTGGGAAATTATAAAAAATATAACCCCTAAAAACTTATAGCAACAATAATAGCACCTTAGTATTATTGAACGACGTTTAAAATAAAATGATGTGTTACTTTTTTTTTATAAATGAAATGTATTAGGTGAACATAAGTACTATTTTTATTGTTACAAGTTTTAAGTGTGTTATTTTTGTTGTTTTTCTTGACTTTTTTTCTTCAATTAAAATAAGGTCTTGCATCTGTTAAAATCAAATGCCGTAAACCTTGGCTTTGAACTATAAATATGAATTTTTATATTAAAAAAAAACTATAAATATGAAAATAAAATCCCAAAGTTTTTCTAATATACAAAGTTAATTACAAAATAATTCTGGAAAGAATATGAAAGAGAAAAGGGACTATAAAAGATGAATAAGAATGAAATTTCTAATGACTCCAATGCTTATCATTTCTGTCCACTGTAATAGACCATGATGATCTTGCAGCTTCCTCATGTGGAATCTCATGCTTGATCCTTTCCTTATTCATGGCTTACAAGCCCTTAGTGACTTGCTTATGGCCTAATCTATGTTGTTGAATTACTAATACAGAAGCTGAACCTTTTATGTCTGAAGAAGAAAGCATGTCACCGATGACACCAAGCTCAGGGCATTCATTCCACTCAGCCAGTCCTCTAAGAATTGGGGACTCATCGTGTTGGCTCCCGACCAAAATCAAATCAAAATTTTCCACCATTTCTTTTAGAGCCATAGACAAACCCCATGCATCTCTGACCACCTTATCCACAATCCCAAATCTGTCATTCTCTATATTTGTTTGCCTGTACTCATTTAGCAAGGCAGAATCTTGTTTCCTTTCTTTGCTATTCTCAGTTCCAAATAGAAGGAATCTATCTTTCATGAGTTGCCATACGTGATCCATAAGCGAGTGACTGTGCATCATCTGGACCTCCAATGAATATCACAGCAACATGGTGCATGTACCTGGTTGTTAAAAGTG
This sequence comes from Hippophae gyantsensis, assembly GCA_030763125.1. Taxonomy (NCBI): domain Eukaryota; kingdom Viridiplantae; phylum Streptophyta; class Magnoliopsida; order Rosales; family Elaeagnaceae; genus Hippophae; species Hippophae gyantsensis. The sequence continues at coordinate 54,258,501 of CM061033.1, forward strand.
TTGATGTCCTGGCCATAATTCCACAATCTATAAGAATTCCGACTGAGCAAGGTGTCCTATTGAGGTCAAGAAGGTTCATATTTCGAATGCCTCTATTCACCAACCCAATAGATCCGTCTATAGTCCATCTCTTATGAAAAGGCATGATCACAATGTGTGATAGACACTTCAGTGCTGCCCTACAAACATCATCGTGCATTGTTTCATAACGTGAGACAAAGGTATATGAATAGACTGAAACTAGACCTTCATTTTGGAGTTCGTATTGCCTCAAGGCGTTTAAGATTTGGATAGAGACTGATGTGCTTTCATTTGGGTTCTCATTTGGTTTGTAAGCAGCAGTGAGCATAGTGTTAACAGTGCTAAAAAGCTCAATGAGAATTAGTGCTGTTACGGCATTGAGATTCTCTTCTGTGGCATGAGATGCTTCTAATAGGTTTATGATTGTTGGAACACTATCAGGAGATTGAATGCCGACCAAAATTTTGAACTATGCATCTTGCTTTATATGTTGGATGGTACTTCTTCTAAGAACCAAATACTGCTTTGAGGAATCGTAAGAAATTTAATCGATGGTGCTATGAGTGCCGTTATCATTATTCCAGAGATAACTGCCAACGAAAATGTTTGGTCTGATAGTAACTGAGAAGATAGAAAATCAATCATTAGCGAATGAATTAATTCAAAAAAAAAAAGAATATGAGGATGATGGTAATTTGTTGATCATGTACCTTGTTTTGCTTTCATATATTGTAAATATTAAGCTCCATTATGCCTTTAGTGTTTAGAATCAACCCAAGAACGAGAGAGTCATTCCTCTGTATTTGAGAGCATCGAGCTATTAACATTACTGCTCCAATCTTAACCATAAAAGAACATAAAGTAATGGACCCAACAACCAATAATTCCATCAAAGAAATACCCAAGAAATTAGCTATGAGACCAACTATTGACATGTAAATTGGATAGAGCAATCCTGAAGCAATAAGATCGAGTTTTGTAACCAATGCTGTACCTAAAGGCGGTCCATCAGGTACAACTAGACCAAAAATTATTGGTCCTAAAACAAAAATGCTGACCTACAAATTCACTAAGGAACCCACTAACCAAAACAACAAGCAAAATCTAAAAAACTTATTTCTCTTTAATTTGTTTCCTTCCCAAAGAATGATTTCTCATCAATTTCATAATAGGACGCAATATACAAGCAATAACGCAAAAAAGTGCAACTGCTGATGAAACTGCCAAACCAGGGATTAGATTAGTATCGCTCTTATTTCCTAAAAATGCTAAAGCAATTGCAGTCAAAGACATGCCAATAATATCACAGAACATTGAACAAGAAAGAACCAATCGACCAATTTCGGTGTTTTGAATCTTGAGTTCTGTAAGAAGAGAGGCCACTACTGGAAAAGATGATATAGCCTGGGAGGCAGCAAAAAGTGGGAGAGACTTAGTAAAGCTTTTTTCTAAGGGAAGAGAATTTGATATATAGAGCTAAAGAAAATGCAGAAGGGATTATTAATGTGAAGAAAGAGATTGAGAATCCAATTGTCATTGCTTTTCTTTCTGGTTGTAACATGGCTGCAATATCCATCTTCACCCCTATTGCAAATAAGAAATACATGACCCCAAACGTTGTTATCGTTTCAATTACTATTGCACCAGTGAAAGGAAACAACATTTTTTGATATTTGCATTTTGTATCCCAGAAGTGATCGCCCGAATACCATACCACCCTATTTCCATGTAGTCACATCAAACGAATTAATGCTTTTGTCAGATTAACGTTCACAAATTTACAGACTCACGTATAATTATGTCCAATGTACATGATTCGTATGCAAACTATGTTATACCTACAGTTTAATTTGAAACATTTTTTTTTTTGCCAAACCTTTAAAAAAAATGTGTTATTTAAGACCGGCCAAACCGTAATTTATTTGATGTTTCTTAAACATATATTTATACGCAACGTGGTTTGGGTGCATATTATATATATATATATATATATATATATATACACACATACATACATGTGTTTGTGTAAAAGGGGAAAGAAAAATCTGGGAAACAGTTAGGGATTGACCGAAAGGTTTGAGGCATAAATGGATAAGTTGTGTGACGACAGAAATAAGATACATTTGAAGTAGAAGAAGAGAGGTAGGAGTAGAACCCATTGTTCGAAATGAATTTGTCCCAACACCCATGCTATTGCTAAATTTCCAGAAACCCCTTGGAGGTATGCATGTGTATTACGACATAATGTCCTTTACCATTTGAGTTTGTTCCTTCTCCATGCTTTATTAATTCAATTTTTACTCTTAATTTCTTTGAATGATTAAACACATGCAAGGAGATGTAGAGATTGGAAAGGATATAGAGATAAATGAAAGGTAAACCTCATCTTTTGGAATTTATTAGATATATTTCAAGAGTATTGTTGGTTTTAATTCACTTCGATCACTAATTAGAATACTATTGTATTCTGATACACAATGTTGCCACTTACTCTTATATTAGGAGCCCCATTTTGTAGAACAATCCCTAGATGTAATTCTTTTTTTTATTTTTTTTTAAATATTACTTTCGATCAGCTACAAAACCATATCCGTTTTGCTTTGGATAGAATTTGGACTTTGAAATATAATCTTTATCCTAACTTATTACATGCATTAATAAATAATTACCGTAATTAATTAACACATTATTATTAATGTAATCTTACATTAATTACCGTAATATTTTACCCTTTAATTTAACATCCACACTTTACTTTACATATGTATATATATCAACATCTTTCATTGTACCAAAGTTTTACATGTCATTATTATATATACGAGTGTATAAGGTGTTACTCATGGTTAATTGAGAGTTCACTATGTGTGTTAAGTCACTGAATTGTTTATGAAATTTTCAATATGTCACATCATGTTATTTAATAATTATTACATTATAAAAGTTTTAATAAAATATTAAAAGAGTTGAAGATATTGAATTAATCAGTAGGTTCTGTCATTTGATTGACATGGTTGGGATGGTATATTAAGTTTTAAAAAAATACCACACCAAAAATGTCCACTCAAAGGTTTTACTATTGTTGATCAATGTTTGATGATATCGACTTTATTGAAAGAGTGGTAGCGACAAATAAAATGCCAAATGTTGGCCATCACCACCCTTGGGGCAGTCATTAGAAGACTCATTTGTCATCAATCCCACAACTTGCACAAACATTTTTCTTAATTGAATAAAATACACTACACCATAAATAATTAAAAACTTAAATCTATTAAATTTTAGATGATATATTAAAAGTTTATTAAATTTAAAAATATTATATTAAAATTCTATATATATTTCTAATATTTTAATTTTTAAACCTAATGTTTTATATGACTTGTGGTACATAAGATTTGAAAAATGAAACACTCTCGTCCATCAAGATTTATGTTATCCTAATTTACAAACTTAGTGGATCTTTAAGATATTGCCTACAAACTAATATATTGAAATATATAATTTGTCAAAAATAATAGACTATTTAGACAACATCTTCTTTTTAATTTTCTTTTTTATAATAAAAATAAAAGATTTTATTTAAATATGAAACAAAAATCAAATAATATAAAGTTAAATTTTCAAATACATTAAAATTATAATTAAAAAAATAAAAGATTGACCGATGGTTGTAATACATTAGTTACAAGGAAATATTGATGAGCTTTCTTTGTTTGCAATACATTCATTCATCTTAGTGTTTGCCTTAAACAAAAATATATGATCATACCTCTACTAGGTGAATATCATATATAAACTATTTATTTTTGATCTATTTAAATTAGATTTAAATTTTTTTAATTTGAATCTGATGATTAATCATTCTGAATCAATTTTAATACGAATAAATAAGATTTTTTTAAATCAGATAATATTATATTAATATTAAAATTTATTTAAGATTATTGTCATATATGAAACACGATATACATAATATTTAAATATTTAGATTTATGTATTTATAGAAAAATTAGTTTATTATTTATAGTTATAATTAAAAAAAATCAAAATAATAAGAAATATATTTGTAAAATTATTAAATTATTATAAAAATTTATATTTATTTTTAAATTAAAATATTAATATAATATAATTATGATATTTATAATATTTAAATATAATATATTATATAATAAAATATTTATTTATTTGTAATTTTATAGTAATTTAATTATGATCAGATATAATAAATTATAAATCTTATCAATCGAAATATAATTCAAATAGAATGAATTAATTGAATTATTATTAGTAAAATATATCATGAATCTTTTACGAGTGACCGATTATTTATTACTAATATTATTTACGTTTTTATAAACCGAATCAACTTTAAAAATACTAAAATTCGTTTTCTATTAATATCATGATATTTATCTTTCCTTGAATTATAGTACAATTATTGTAATCTTGGAAGAAAAGTTTGATGGGATATGTTTAAAAGGATTTTTGTAAATTAATAAAAGAAACTTAAAATAAAAGATCAAATAGAGAAGAAGATTGGGATCTCATGCAAAGAACTAAAATTAAGTCACGAAAGATGAAGATTCAAAAGATATTATCTTACTCTAAACCCCTCCATCTAACGAGAAGAGTTGGTATAGCTGCTGCACAAACAACTTGATGCATGTAATTATAACGAAACTTATAGAATGAAATAAACACCGCAATTGCAATTGAAATAACTTCCGACCTATTAAATCTAGTTAGCTAATAAATAACTTTTCATAAATCTCAAAATTCAAAATTATTGTTCTTACAATTTTTTCTTTTTCTTTTTACAAATAACACTTAATATAATAAGTATCACTTGAGAACAAAACTCATTATTACATATGAGAAAAGTTTAATTTATTATAAAAGAGAATAAAGATAAATATGTAACACATAAAAGTAAAATAATCACGATATTAATTAACACAGAGATTGTTGGTAGGAATAAGTATAACCATAACATAAAATAAAAAAAAAATTATGCATTCAAAAGCTAAATACCCTTACCCTCCTTTACCTATTATATTAATAAAAGAATAATTATCCCAAGCACCAATAAAAGTGTCCAGCGCTGATTTGCACACGTCATGAGTTGCATGAAATGGTTGTTAAAGGTGTGTCGTAGCTTATAAACATTTTAAAGGATGAGAACAATTACGTGTTAATGGATGAGTGTGACACACTGTATCTGACCCACCACCATCCTCATCCCTTTTTCCCTTTACAATTTTTAATAAATAAACTTAATCCTTATTCCTGTGGGCAATACCGCCCACTGTAATACGTATACAAACAAAGTATTCACCTTTCACCCAAATTGTTAAAAAAATATACACGTTTTACTGTTTTTAATATAAATATATCTCTAACGCCTACGATATTTCATCTTTCACTTTCATATCCTTTGAACTTTCTTCTCTATTTATTCTAGAATATTTTGTTTCGACGTTTTACGGTGTTTCAAACTTAGTGTAGAGTGAATGGTAATGGAGGTAATTTCCCATAGCAAGTCCTCTTCGCCGACCTCGTCGTCGTTGAATCCCAACGCTCCGATGTTCGTGCCTTTGGCGTATCGGACGGTTGACGATTTCTCAGACGAATGGTGGGCTCTCGTGCAATCCTCCCCTTCCTTCCGCGACTATTGGCTACAGGAACGATTCCATGATTCCCAGAATGATTCCGATTTTCTTGATATTTACGATTCTTCATCCTTTGACGTCGACGCCCTCTTCCACGACGATCTTGTTGACGACAAAAATGGTGAGTTGAACCTTAATTTCCACTTCCGAGTACGCTGAGCTCTCTCATACGAGTCTCTGATCCAACTCGTTTGCTTACTTTTGTTCATATTATTTAACAGAGGAAGTAGAAGAGCAAGACTATGCCAAGCATTTGATTAGTCTGGGCGGTCTGAAATGGCGGAAAGGTCGGGCTTTGTCGGAATCTCCGAGGTTTGTTGCTAAGGCCCCAAAGATTGTGAATGTCAAAGTGAGTCCGCGGACGATTCAACAGCCAAGGTAGAGCGAGTTAGGATATGTATATCTGGCTACTATTGCCGTATTCCCAAGCAAGATGGTGGTAATCCCAATTTCAATTTCAAGCTCTTTTGACTGTATTTGGAACTGTTGTCAATTCCGTTTTCTTTGTAATTTTTTGTAAAATTAGGACCCATGTATGTTTCCTAGGATTACTGTACTTCCTCTTTGGAAAAAAAAAAAAGAGAAATAAACTAATTTAACATTTAGCCAGATAATTTAATCTAATCTTCTGCTTAAGGTCACATGAGATTTAGATAAAGTGAAATTTTATTTTCTTATTTTATAATGAGTTTAAAATGACAAAATGTGTTTGCAGCCAACTACAAGGCAAAATTGATGTGTGTAGCGTAACCCTAAGCCCTAGAGTTTGTTAAACTCCAATTTATGCCCTTCTGTTTAATAATACAGTTAGTCAATCACATAGTTTTACTTTCAATCCTTCTGAAAAAATATAGATTTTTTATATTATTTAATAAAACATGTTCATGTGTACATGTCATAGATTGAGTAAAAATAGAAGTCAATTTGTGAGGGGTTATGTTATATTTGTCCAAATAGCTAACTGAGCAGAAATGGATTATTGAATGTATTGTTGGTCCTTCTATAGTAAGTTTTGTTTACAATTTTTGTGGGAGAGTTTCATTTCTCAAAAAAAAAAAAAAATTTGTATCACATTACATTGTATGTGATAGTGATTAAATATATAAAACCAATGTTCACTAGTTTCTAACGTTGATTTCCCAGCTTCCAACAATGAGAAAGTTGTTACGGATCTGATTACTTTTAATCTCTTCAATTAGGCGCAACTACCATAAAATATAAAAATATTTTCTGTTACTCTCTTCGTCCTTGATTGGTTGCCTAAGGATATGAAAGAAGCTTTATTTTGGTCCAATTAAGCTCTTGTGCTAGTAATGGAGTTGATCTTCTGTTCAGGGTTTGGCTGTTTGGTTAACATTTTGTATCAACACTCTTATGTTTCAATATCTCTAGCCAACAGGAAGCAAACCCCCTGTTAAATCCAAAAACTTTACAATTAATAGATGGGTTTTGTTTTTCAATTTGAAATATTTTGCTGCATTGAAAGTTTTTCCTTGGAACTTTCGTGATGGCCTTCAGAATGTTCTTGATGCATTCATCACAATGCAAACCCATTTTCAACTCAAACATAAAACAAAAACACATAATCCGTCAATACAATTAATTGAGCAGGAATTGAATTTAGTTTTTTCAAAGTGTTGTTATAGAACTCACTGACGTTGGCCGTTCAACTTGGTGTGAAACCAACTAGGCCCGTCGTATAAGCGGAAAAGATGGTAGTTTTGTGAACCTCTAAACGAAAAGAAAACAAATAGTGAAGGCTTGGTTTCCCAAATAGCCTCCACTATCAGAACAGGCCCTGCTTGGTTTTGACTGGATTTGGGACTTCGTGTTAACTCTTCAGCGAGGATCCATGTAATTGAATTATGGATGAAGTGCTATGATAGTCATTTTCTTTATAAATGAATAACTTTAATTATTTTGTTTTTAAGTGTTTTATTTTAAATCATTTTCTTTTTAATAGGAGCAAGTTGGAGGAAATTGAGAAAAAATATTACATGATGTCTTACATGTTATAATTTGTTCCTAAATCTCTTTCTTTTTTATATATATATATTATTATTACAAGTGCTTTAATTTTATTTCTTACCATTATTGAAATAATGATAATAAATAACTATATGATTTTTTAACAAAGAAAAATTATATGCTAAAAAGTATATCTACGTCAGTTTTATGGAATTTGTTTTTTATTTATAAAAAGATATTACAAGTGTTTGATTTTTAACCCTGGTCATGTATGTTTTTTCCACTAATTTAAATTAAATAGTATAAACCGAAATAAATTTAATATTAAAAATTAAAGTGATCCATTTATATAAAAAAAATTACTATTAGAGCACTTGATTCATTGAATTATGTCATTCGATGTACATTTCAATGAAGATTGAGGGTAGAATTTATAATTTAAAGCTCTACCAGCAACTGAAAGAAATAAAATCCAGAATAAGAAACATAAATTGAAGAATTAATAGATGCATGATTATGTTTTGTAATTTGATAATTTTAAAGGTTTTATTGATATCAATATAGAATGCGGCGAAATGCGTTCGTGTTAAAAAAATTAGTGGAAGAATTTTCTACGTAATCAATTAACCTAACTTATATAAATGTCTCTCTAGAATTATATTAAAAATTATCTTATTTAAAAAGAGAGGAATTATTGTTACATCTCATTTGTTGTTTCTATAATCTATTTCTTGTTAAATTTAAAAATTATTAAAAATGTTATTTTTTTAATATATTTATTTTATATCAATTAAAATTTATTAGGAATATTTTCAATAATTTTTAAAATTGAGAGTAAACATATGAAAACAAAAAAAAACATACATGACAATAACTACCTTTTAGAAAGGTGCATATTGTAATAATTCAATGTTATTGCCCTATCAATAATGATAATGTATGGTAACATAATGCCATAATAAAATTGGTATTATCACGCACATGTATTATTTACATTTTATTTATAAAATATTATTATGATATTAATAATTTAAATTAGTGATAATACCACTAGCACTATCTAATATTGGTGATAATTAAATATAACTAATTATAAAAATATAATAAATATTTTACAAATTTTTATTACAATATCATTATCATTAATCATTTCTTTATTGATATTATAAAAGTGAAAAAGTTAATAAGAATTTTGAGTTATTTCATTTTAAAATATTATTTTAATATATAAAGATACTCATATTTTTTATAAGTTATACCATAATATCTAATTGATAGCATTGCCTAATCTCCAATAATATTTATTTAATTGCTCTAAAAATTAACTCCAGTTAAGGTCTTCTTAAGTTCTATAATTTTTTAAAATATACATTTAAAATCATGTTATTCATGAAAATGTATATTGTAATCTATTTTTTAAAGGTATTTACTTAGGATTAAGTAATTCATCAAAATATATATTTTAGTTATTCATATTTGAATTTATACATTTATGGTTCTCTAATTTTTTAAAATTTAAAAAAAATTTAAAGGATAAATTTAAATTTTGAAAAATCAAAATCAAAATTTGAATTAATAAAAAATTAGTTTTGAAAAAAATACTAAAAAGTAAAATATGAAAAATAAAAAATATTTTCAATTATTATTTAGAATAAAAAATTGAAAAACAAATTATGTAGAATATATTTTTTAACAATTTGTATTTCTTCTTTTATCACATTTCCTATTTTTTTTTTTAATTTTAGTTTTTTAAACGCATTTTAAAAAAAATTAATACTTTTGTTCCATTTCAAATTTAAGTTATTATTATTTTTTATTTTTGTATTTTAAAAATTAAAATTTTAACATCATTTTACATTTTAAAAAAATGATTATTTAAAATTGATTGAAACTTTTAAAGAATTATAAAACTCTAGTTATATACTTTAAAATATTAAAAGCTAAAATGTATAATTTTTAAAAATTACATAATTCTAAGTGTATACCTTAAAAGATAAATGACTGAGGTTTAGTTAAAAAATTATAAGACTTATAAAGACATCAATTCAAAAAAAATTAAAAAAATAATAAAAAATATCATTTTTAAAATTTATAACTATAAAAATAATATTATTTATGTTCACCTTAAATATTTTTACCATTAAAAAGAGTTTAATATATTATTTCATTTTAAATATCGTTTAATTAGATGAAATTATAAATCTAATTATGATTATTATATATATTTCATATTTAATATTTTTAATTAAAATATATTTGATGTTATTGTGTTATTATTTTAAAGGTATTATTTTTTTATTTTCCAAATTATTTATTATACACTGATTTTGTCATTTCATTTAAGATGGAGTGATGTTATTAGGAAAATTTCCACAAAAACTAATAAAACAGTAAACATCTACCTGCAATTATCAACTAATCTCCATGATGGCTTTTTAGGGGACTGATTGAACGACACAATAAAGATGTGGCAGTAGCTCGTTTAAAGCTGAAACGCACATATCCATATGAATTTCAAATAGGAAATCAGATTTTTCATAATTTGATTAACAAAAAAAAGATAATTCATAAGAAGGGAAAAAAGAAGAAGAAAGCAAATAAGATAAATAAAAGTATTGGAAAACTGGAATCAGTATTTCCATAACATTACTTGGTTGGACAGAACATTCTCCAAGACCACACTTGATTTTCCAAGAACCTTGCTTGCTTTGTTTTCCCACTTTCCCTATCCTCTGTTCGTATAGTCGTATGACAACCTTTTGTATCCCGGCCTTTAAGAGCACACTACATAAATCATGAAATACGTACGGCAATGAATCTGAAAATTCAGAATAATTATTCAAGGAATCCAATTAGCTATGGTGTTTTCAAGCATTGAATACCTGAAATTGAAATTCTCGTGCACCTAGCACATTGAAACGTGACCCTTTCCAAAACGAGAACCATATGTTAATCGTTTCTTCCTTATTACATAATTATTTTCACTTAAATAAATTATAATTTAAAAAATTTAAATAAAAAATATATAAAATGATTATTTATATTTATATGATCATTTTTTAATAATAATAATAATAAAGGTAAATTATTGTGAAAATAAATATATAATCTATATATTATTTTTAAAATTAGTGTAACGATTATGCAATCATCTTTCTTATAAAATGTGCTTTTTTTTTCTTTTCAATCCTTTCAAACTAGTATTATAGTATGAAATTGATTTATAAATAAATAATGTTAAAAATTATTAAAAAATTACTTTATTATACATATATATATATATCATTTTTTAATAAGTATCGATTAAATGCATTAAACACTTTTAATTGAATAATTAAAATTATGTTCGGAATTAAACATATATAATTATTGCATTTAAGAGTTATAATAGTATATTTGTACCGATCTCATTACTTACTCGGTATTTGTGTTTTTGTTAAAACAAAAAAACAATTAAAAGAATTTTATATTCATTGTTATAATGCAATATTATATCATAGTTTATTCTGGAAAGAATGAATAATTTCACATTTTCCTTCATGCTTCGTTGTATGTCCCTTATAGCAGCACATTACTTTTCCTTTTAACATACGTAACGATATTAGATACAAATCTAAACGTCACAATCTACGTTGACACAATTAAGTTTCCCCTAATTTCAATCTATACTTAGCTCAAATTACCAAATTGACAACATTTATCTACTAATAATAATCATCTCTTTTTGTTGAAAGATAGCGTTGCCTGGATCGTAAAACTCGTAACATTATTAAAAAGACATGTTTTTATTGCCAATTGAGACGACCACATTACAGACGCATCAGGATATGACCAATAGGATCTCATTCCCACGGTTACACCCAAACACAAAATATTTGACTCTGACTAGCTATTCAATAATCACAACAAAACAAACTCACGAACCCCAAAACAAAACAATAAGCAACACGACACAACAAACCTTATGATCTTAGTAACTTACTTACATCTCCCTCGGCACAATAATTTGACACGTAATCTCAGCCCATAAGTTAGCAGCCAAGCAGATGCGAACACGTAAGCTCATCATTTTTATTTTCTATATTATTTTATACTAGTCATGGCTGCAGACAATTACAGAGATAGAGATCAAGATCAAATTGCGAGGACTAGACCCGGAACTGACTTTCCGACCCGGTTAGAGACACTGCTTTCCCAAACGGAAAGACAATGGGACGAAGATATCTCAGCAGATTTTCCAAGGCAAGTCACGGTGAGTGAGGTGTTGAGGTACTCTCTGACATGAGTGATTATCCCATGAGTAACGGTCCAGGCGTGGATCCAAGAAATGGAACGAGTGTTGTCGCAGCCTTCGACGAGTACAGTGGAGCCAAAGGAGGTGATGGATTGGGGAACGAAATGGAAAACGTCGTCGGATTTAGCACCGGTCAGCAATTTCATCAAGAATTGGTGGGATGGAGGACCATGGAACCACCAATCGAGGTCTAGGGACACAATTTTGTGCACCGTGTCCACGTCGTGTGAGCTTAAAGCTTCATATAGGGCGAGTACCACCCTTTGATTACTGGAATCACTTTCTTCCAGAGTTTCCTGAAAGTTAGCCAGTTCTGGACGAAGTTGAAGTTGAAGTTGGTAATTAAAAAGAGAGAGTACGATAAAAAGAAAATGAGTTTTCCTAGCAAGAGAAACAGATCGGAGAAAATAAAACCAGAGGAAAATGGCTGTGAGGATTTAATAAGGAGATGAGGGGTATTATATAGATTGGGAAAAGTACGTGGGTTATGATAATTTACCAACGTTTAGGGGATTGGTATCAATACTTGTTAAATGTTTTATTATTAAAATATTTCGTATTAGTAAATTAATTTAAGTATATACAACCTCCTGTATTTTCTTAATAGTAATTAATTTATTTTTGTAATGAAGGTTTTTTTTTTTTTTTTTGCTAACTAGAGGTTTGATGATTAATTTAAACATTTTTTAATAAAAAATTATGAAAAAAATAGTTTTTTATTTTTAAAAAAATAAATAATATAAATAAATATTAAAAATCACAAAGTTTTAATTATTTTATATGATAAATTTTTTATAATGATTATTGATAAATACAAATTTTGTAATTTTTATTCATTAATTTTTCTTAATTTATAAAATATCATCTATAATTAATTTATTTATTAATAAAAAATGTTGAAATTTATTTTTTAGAATGTCAAAATTCAATTATGTATAAATAAATTATAAACGAATTATATCTACAATGTATTAATAATATTATTAAAAAAAGAGTCCCTAAAAATTAAAATAAAATTATTTGATCAAAAGAATATTTTAAATTAAAAAAATTGCTATTATTTAAAAAAAATTATAAAAGATATCAACACTTAAATTTGTGTATTAAATTTAAATTTTTTAATAATATAAAATAATTGATATAAAAATATATTAACTTAATAACTATTGGTACATGCAAGGATGAAAATATCAACAGTGTCATCGATATTGTTACGATAATCTCTTTTTACATATAGACATTCGAATGTAATGTCTATATCTTTTACTCAAATTGTCGCAAAATTATCAAGAATATTTTTAAAATATCACTTAAATATCGTTGTCGTTTAAATATTTTTTTAGTTAAAATGTTATGAATATTGTAGATATTATCTCTAAACTATCATTAAAATATCACTCAAATACCGAACAAAATATTAAAATATCAATTCTTAATTTATTTTTTTTATTTTTTATTTTCTTTATGAACAACCATTTCAATTCAATTCAACTTTTTGTTAGTTTTTCAAAATAGAATATATTATATTTTTTTATTATTTATAACATGTTTATATACATATGAGTAGGATTGTTCAACGGATCGAAACCGTTGATTTTATACTCATCCGATCCGATCTGATCTGACAATTTGTTCGGATTGAAACATCCTAATCCGCAATCAATCTGATCACCTTTCACATCCGATCAATCTGATCACCTTTCACATCCGATCAATCTGATCACCTTTCACATCCGATCAATCTGATCACCTTTCACATCCGATCAATCTGATCGATAGACTATTCGGATGACATTCGATCCGCTCAACCCGATCAATAAACTTAATTAACTCTATTTTTTATATTTTTAAATAAAAATTTTAAATTTTCACATAAATCATAACATAAAATTATTTTACTTAAAAAAATAAATAAATATATATATATATATAATTAATTTTGGTTGGATCGGATAAGATTGGATCGAATCGGATGAATCGTAGTGAAATTCATCGTCCGATCCGCACTGATCGAATGATCGGATTTTTTGCACACCCCTACGTATGAGTATTTTTAAGAATAAATAATTATTAAAATTTATTTTTATAATATTTTTATTTTTAATATTTAATACAATTAGTTAACTAATATAATTATTTCAAACATTTTAATTATTTATTTTATAATATTTTAAAAATATATTTTTTATTATATAATATTTTAATTAATTGATCAATCTATTAATTAATATAAATATTTTAAGTATTTAAAATAAATATATTAAATAAAAAATTAATTTAAAATATAAATAATTGATTATTTTAATATTAAATTTTTATTTTTGATAAAATTTTATAATTTCACGATTTTTAAAAATTTTTATTATCAATAATAATATTTTTGATTTATTTATAATAATTATATTTAAATATTTTTTTATGTCGATATTTTAAACTATTGTAGAACCCACCGTTTAGTGTCAAGTTCGGGATCTGGCCAATAGTTGGTATGATTAGGCATGGTTGGGCAGGGGTAGTTTTGAACTTTTGAATGTGGATGATTCCTTTTTTTTTTTCATTCTTAAAATGTGAATGGTCTTGTATTGCAGCAAACAGTGAATATCTTGATAAGTATCGATTTAAATGACGTGGCGTTACTTGGGTGGTATGATATATGTGATGCAGTTGAGCCTGGGTAAATCTTGACAATTTCATAAAACTAGAAAACATATAAAGAATGATTTTAAAGTTTATCTTTTCTTCACAGATATTTTTAATATTTAAAAAAATTTACGACATTGAATTAGAATTATTATTAAAGATAATTTAATTAATAATAGCATTAATATTTTATCTACATATATTTTCATTTTTTTTAAATTATTGAAATATTTTTTAAAAATTATAAAATAAAAATAATTATTTTTTTATTATGTTTATTTTAATTAAAAATAGAAATCTATGATAATTAAAAAAACACATAACAAATTAAAAATAATCATCAAATAAACTTATATTATTGATTCAGTTCTTATATAAATTACTAAATCATATCATTTATTATATATGTTAATTTTTTTAAAAATTATTTTTTTGATATATTATATAATTTCATTATTATTGATATTTACTAATTAAAAATAATTAATCAATTAACTAGATAGAAAAAAATTTAAAATTTTGAAAATAACTAATTAAAAATTAAAAATCCTTTTTGATTTACATAAAACAACTAAAAAATTAATTATTATTCATATAATTAAAAAATTAAGTCTCATTCAATAAATAAACTACTATTTAAAATAATTGAATAATTTATTATAAAATGAGATAATTATAATTTATCCACAATAATTTATATAAAATTTGTATATTTCTTAAATTAACATATATAAATTCTTAAATAATCTCTATTTATTTTATATATTAATTGAGGTTATTTAAATAGACTTTGTAGAAACATATATTTTAATATATTTTTTTAAAAAAATATCTCTCTTTTTTTATATGTCTTTTATTTTTCTTAAAGTTTAATTTTAATTTTAATTTATATTTTAAAGAAAAAAATATAGTCTTGTAAACAACTTCAATTTTTTTTTCTTTTATTTCAAAGTTCCTTAAAATATGAATTATTTTTTTTTGCTTTTAACCCTTTTATCCAAGCATTTTTGACTCGATCCGTAAATATGAACATGTATTCAAGATTTAACACTTATCTTTTAAGGTGTAGGATGGTATTTTGCTCATTTGACGACCGTTTTTCATTAGATTTACCGAAACTTACACAAAATTTGTAATTTTAAATGTATATATAAAATTAAATATTTTTAAATATGTGTACAGAACCATAAAGAAGTCAAAAATAAGAAAACTCCTTAATATTCCAAAAACATTTCGTTAAGTTCATCATCCCTACTCTAAAAAAGTAACTTTTACCTCAGTTAATTACTTATTCAATTTTTAATTTATTATTTGCATTTGATAAAAATATTTAATGTCATAAATTAAGTCTTATTTATCGATGAATTTTTTGGTTATAAAAAAAATATTTAAGAACTTATTTTATATTTCGGTTTAATTATACTAAAACCCTCCTCCGTCTCTCTGCCATCAAGATGTGATGGTGTATGTCAATATATATATATGAACAAAATTTACAGTAATATTCTGATAATTTAAAATATATTATTAATTATTACATTAAAATATAACAGTAAATGAATGAAATATATTTTTACTTTCATTCATGACTTCGACCGATGCAAAAATTATTCCATTAACAAAATGTTTATTTTTATACAACGATATTTACTTTTATCCGCTTATGTGCCCTACGTTAAGCGTGCATGCAATAAAATAAAACAGCCAAATTAGATGAGATTGGATTGACTTAGACATGGTAAAAGGCAAAAATCACCCTGCCCACTTGCTCATGTCATTTTAGTTTTGTATTTTTGTAAGTCAGTAAGGATGTGAGAGACAACATGCATGGAAGTGCAAAAGAATGACAAAACTTGTAAGCTTATTTATTTGTTATTATTTTTCTATTATGGTGATCGGTTCTTAGGATCGTTAATGGGACAGTTAGTGCTAGAGATTACTAATAACGAATGAAGAACGAAAATTTAAATATTATTTTATTTTTATTATAAATAATAAAACTATAATTAATCTATCTATCAACCCAAACTAAACAATAGACGCAGAGGACAAAAAAAAACCTCGAGATCCAGATGTAGTTGAGCTTTAATGCAGTCATTTGTGGATCAGCCTGGCTAGTTGTTATAGTGCACTCGTGTATTGTAATGCATCTTATTTTATGAATTTTTTATTGATTTATGTCCGTAATAATGAAACAGAAAAATATAATAAAAATAAAAGTCTTTTATAAAATTTTACAAGTCTTCCGAAATTGAGAGATATATAATGTAGGGAAATTTTCATTCATTAAATGGAGACCTTATTTTAAAGCAAGACAAATTGATTTTGTCTGGTACAATAGAGGACCATAATAAGTAATGCTAGACTGGATACAGACCATGATGATCTGTCACCACTAGTACCAAAACCTGCCCATTTATGCCATATGATAGATATCGATCGGCTATATTAATTGATCCTAGAATATTATTTAATTAAATGTAAAAAATGAGTTTGGATTTTTTTTTTCAAACTTTTTTGCTTCAATTAGAAACTATATTTTTCTTTTCTACATCAGACAATTATATCTTCTCTCTATAAAACTTGTTACGCGTTTTTATTAAACATTAATTAGTTAGAAAGAAAAATAAATAAATAAATAAATATATGAAAAAAAATTGAACTCTTTTAATTAATAGATTTTGAGTTTTATAAGAAGGTATAGTGATTTGATTAGTAAGAATAATTGTAGGGAAAAAAACTGATTTTTAATTTAATAAACAGAGTAATTATAGATAATTTGGGAGATCATATTAGGATGAGAGTGGAAACTTGAATTGAAACTTAAATGTGAAGTTCATTCATCTTCAAAGAGGACTCCCAACATTGATAGCATTATTCTGTAATAAAAGAAATTGATTTCGACAGGCAATATATACCTTTATGTAACATGCATGTATTAAAAGTGGATATGGATATTATTCTATTATATTCTTGTCACTACTCTTCCACTAGACTAATAATGGCATAAAAAAAATTTAAAATCCTATCTGGTTTTAAAATTGAAACAAAAAGTACCTTAAATCAATTAAATATATACTTTTTTGGTAAATATTGATAAAGTTTCGAGGTTTCTCAAAAATTAAAAGATGTCCTTGTTAATTTGCTTTAAATCAATTAAGTACAGATATGACTTAATATATATATATCTTAAGTCTAAAGAGTATCAATGTAAAAAAAATAAAATAATACAAAAATAATGAGTAAAAATAAAAAATATTTATAAATATATAAAATATAATTTAAAAATAAGAAATGTAAAATAATTTAAAGAAAAAGATAAAGCATTAAATGTTGATATTCATAATAAGGATTATTATTTTCTTTACTAACGTAGTTAAAAAATTAAAAATATAATAGCAAAAAGTTAAAAATACAAGAAAATCCATAAAATTATGAATTTTCTTAGTAAAATACCAAATATACTTGTAACAATGATAATAATTAATTCATGATAATAGCCACAAATAATGAATTAACATATAGCAATTTAAAGGAGAGAAAAGTGTTATGATTTAAACCTTTAATTTATTAATTAACTAAATTTGATATATTTATTTAAATTGGGTTTAAGTTCTTGAAGTTTAGGGGTTTTTGGTTTAGATATCAAGATAAAATTAGCATAGAAATAAAATCATAATTCTTAATATGAGGATGAAATTTTTATTCCTTATATTTTAGAATTTGATTTGATTTCATTATCAATTTATAACATAAATAAATATAAAAATTATAAACAATTAATTTTATTCTCATTTATATTCGTATCAAACAAACATGACAGAATATGCATAACATCATTGTGATATAGAAGTATAGGAGATAAAATTAAGGAGTGTTAACTTCTTAATTCAAGGAGTAAATCAAGAACCTTAATTCGATGAGTAAATTGAGGAGTAAATCAAGGAGTTATCATCCTTAATTTAAGGATTATTTCAAGGAAAAAAACAATAAATCCTTAATTCAAGGAGTAAAACAAGAAATCTTTAATTCAAAGAGTAAATCAAGGAATATTTAATTCAAAGAGTAATTCAAGGAGTAAATCTCCTTATATATAACTATAGAATTATAATGAAAATATGAAAGAAACAATAAAACTTTGAGAGAGCTTGTTTTATTTGGTTAGGCCTTGGCCTTTGGCCTTGGTGTTTTCAACACAAATTTTCAACATGGTATCAGAGCAAGTTAATCTTCTTGGAAAAGAAAAAAAAATTGTTATTCCTCTACTCAAAATGCGTTTGGTACTCTATCAGAGCGATTTCTTATTCTATTTGTTTTTTTTTCAAACCAAATCTCTTGGCGATGATGGATTAAATCTCTTCTGCAGCTTCTACTGACTTGATGTGGAGGAGGAGTATTGTGGTAAAAGGAAAGGTCACATATTGAAACCAAGCTCTTGGCGATGATAGATTAAATCTCTCCTGCAGCTTCTACCTACCTGATGTGGAGGAGGAGTATTGTGGTAAAAGGAAAGGTCCCACATTGAAACCAAGCTCTTGGCAATGATGGATTAAATCTTTCTTGCAGCTCCTACCTGTCCGATGTGGAGGGGAAGTATTGTGGTAAAAGGAAAGGTCCTATATCGACAACAATAATATTTTTTTTGCTATCGTAATCAGCATTTTTTGTTAGTTTTACATTTGCTACCATGGTTTCTCATCAATTTCAACGACTTTTGTGCAAGCTTAGATCCATAAACCTTATGGATCCAGCTTGAGGGGGAGTATAGGAGATAAAATTAAGGATTGTTAACTTCTTAATTCAAGGAGTAAATTGAGGAGTAAATCAAGGAGTTATCATCCGGAATTTAAGGATTAATTCAAGGAAAAAAAACAAGAAATCTTTAATTCAAGGAGTAAAACAAGAAATCCTTAATTTAAAGAGTAAATCAAGGAATGTTTAATTCAAAGAGTAATTAAAGGAATAAATCTCCTTATATATAACTATAGAATTATAATGAAAATATGAAAGAAATAATACAACTTTGAGAGAACTTGTTTTATTTGACAAGACCTTTAAGGCCTTGGCCTTTGACCTTGGCGTTTTCAACACAAATTTTCAACAAGAAGGGACAAGTTGATATTTACGTGTGTAATTTTTATTTTATTATATTATTTAAAATATTAATATTAATTTTATTTTTAACTATTAAAAATATTTATAAATAAAATATAAAATAAAAATCAATATAATTATTTTAATTATTATATATTTTATTATTAAAACATATTTTTATGAAATTATATATATGTAAAAAATAATATTAATATATATTTTATTTCAAGTAATCCAAATTTTAATATTTTAATAATTATCATCATCTTAAGTTTTATTAATTATAATAATGTTTAAAAAAATTATTAAATTTTTACATATTTTAATTAAAATGTTCATGTGCATGGTCTTGGGCGGTTGATGGTCGTGGATATATTAGACATTTTCAATAATCAGTATTAGTTAACTCCCTTCACTATTTACGGCATTTTCCTTTCTTTTCACAAAGTAAAAGCTTTTCCTTCCACAACGGGGTAGACAATTTTGAGTATAATATAATATTTTTTATTAATATTTATCTTTAAATTTGTTACTATTTTTAACATTTTTTTTATAAAAAAAAGAGTAAAAATAATTTTATTTTACGACATATGTATACTCATTTTATGCAATATTTCCACCACAAATCTAACCAACATTTACTTGTATTGAACAAAAATATCATAGGCATTTGTATATTGTACATATTTTATTTAAAGCAATTGATATTTCATGTCAATGACATGCATTTTTATAACTTTTAGGATTAAAATATACAATTTTAATATTATTGTTATAATATTTTGAAATCGAAACATAATATATATTATTTAGTTAAAATGCTAAGAAATCGACAATAATGTCATTAAAATATTGTCATCGCTTAAATACCGTTTGAATATTTTTGGCAAAAAATGTCATAACTATTATGAATATTAAAACTAAAATATAGTTATAATATTGTTAAAATATTAAAAATATCAATCCTTAATTTTTTTTTTAAATTATTTTAATTCATTTTTTTTTCAATTTTACAAAAGAGAATATATATTTTTTATCTTATTTGTAGCATGTTTGTTAATACTATTTTTAAAATTAATTAATTAATTAATCTTATTTTTATACTGTCGAAATTTATTTATTTATAATAGTTATAATTAAATATTATATCTAATTATTTTAAATTTATTCTACAATGTTTTAATTAATTTATCAATTTATTGATCAATATAAATATTTTATGTATTTAAAAATACATGTATTAAATAAAATAATTAGTTTAAATATACGTAATTGATTTTTTTTAATGTTTTATAAAATTTTATAATTTTTTACTTTTGATAAAGTTTTTACAGTTTTTTTTTTAAGTTTTCGCCAACAATGATAATATATTCAATATTTTTGTAAATTTTTGTATCTTAATATCTTCACTAACATCAATATTTCAAATATTGATTACAATTTTCTACTATATTATTATAAATTTTTGCTAAAATCACATAAATATAATATTTTTTATTGAATAAAAATATTATATTTAAAATTTATAATTATAAAAATAATATTTTTACATCTAATTCATATTCTTTTATAATTAGAAAAAAATTGATATTTATAATATATTATTTAATTATATACTGTTTAAATTACATTATAATTACATTAATTTATTTTATATTTAATATATTTTAAAATATTATTTTTATAATTATAAATTTTTAAAATGTTATTTTTTATAATTTATTGAATAAATTTTAGTGCTCTGTTATGTTTTTTTAAATATTGGAAACGATGACTCTGCTTTGTAAATCAACACATGGCAGCCTACGAAACGACTATTGGGTAAACGTGGAGGACAACAGACTGTTCCATTTGTCTTTCCATAAATGATTTCAATTAAAGGCAGCCTTTGGCATCTCTAACAAGATCAGCATGACAGCTAGAAATTTTGATTTGTTAATCTGTTTGTCAAGCGTAGCGTAATGGTAGACACTATCCGGCTCAATATTTAAAAAATTATTAAAACAAGCTAAATTATTTATGTTTTAATATGATAAAATTATAGTTAAATTATTAATGATAATTAAATAATTATTTACTTAATAAATATATCATCGATATTATACTTTTATTGTTTGATTTTATTTTTACATCAAATGCATTCTTAATTATATACTTACTAAGTGTAATTTTTTTATTTTTGCTTCAATCAAATAATAAAAAAATAAACATAATATCTAAGAACAAAATATTGTGTATGATTTTTTTTTCAATAAGTTAGATATCAAATAAGAATTATTATATATATATTTATTATAACTATCTGTCTCGTTTAGTTTAAATAATTTTTAAATTTTATAAATTGAATCAAACTAAAATCATTACAAAATGAGATGGGGTTTTCTTGTACAATTTAGTTTTTCAATTCCATCTTATTTAACAATTTATTTGATGAAGGGTTTAATTGTTGATTTTTGAATTTTTAAAATAAATTTTGAATTATATATATTCGATAAAAAAAATTTATCTTTATATTTTAAAAAAAATCATTATTAAAATATAAAATGGTTCATAAATTTTTTAAAAGAAATTATTTTAATCATATTTTTAATTTTTTAGAATTAATAAATTCTTATAATATTATATGTACAAATATTGTATAAAATAATTAAAATTTAAAAAAATTGTAAATAAAAACCCAAAAATTTCTTAAGTTTTTTTTTAAATAAACATAAAACATGATCAAATAGTTTTTTAATAATTTTGATTTTTTAAAATCACTAAATATAAACCATTATTAAATATATTTATTTTACCAAAATATGAAAAATTAAAAATTAAAAAAAATTATTAATTGTATGACATTTGAGTTAGATTTTAATTTTCATCCAAATCGCTCCAGTACTATTATAATAAGGTGAGCATTGGATCTAAGATTGTTTTTATTGATCAATTTAAATTCGATTTATTTTTCTTCAATCTTAATTTAATTTAATGATATAATTAATTAAAACTAGTTTGAATACAAACATATCATATCTATTTATAAATTATTATTATATATAAAACACGTATGTACAACATTTAAATTTTAAATTAATATATTTGTAATAAAATTTATTATTTATTTATATTTATTTTTAACAAAAATATTAATATAATATAATTATAATATGTAAAATATTTAAATATATTACATTATAACATAAAATATATATTTTTTATAATGTATTAGTAATTTAATCTGGATTGGATATAGTAAATTATAAAATCTATATATCTAAATCAGATCAGATATAAATCTGAATAGATTATATATTTTTAAATTTAAATATAATGTGATTATAAAATTTATTAATTTAATACGATTTAAATATGATGAATTAGATTATATTTTTTAATTTAATTAAATTGATTGAATTATTTTATCATCCTAAAGTTTGTAATTAATAAACCTTGTTAAATTAGATCAATATCTTAATTCTATTTTTAAATAAAAAATATGCTAGATAAGATATTATAAATCAGATAAATTTTACTGTTAAATATTAATAATAATTTTTTTAAAATTAAATAAATATGATTTTATTTTTTACCTCAACAGATTTTAGGTATTTTTTTCTTAATATACGAGCCTATGTTGGCAACTCCTGCAACCAATAAAATAACACCTTAATTTTTTTTAGGTCCAACAAACACGTCATGCAACGTCTTTCTGTGTGTGTAGGTGCAACAGACACATCATGCAACTTCCAAAACAAAATGGTGGAATGTGAGAAGAAATGGATTGAAAATATTACTTGATCAAACATGACGACATCGTATTGATACTATATATACTTCACAGACTAAAATATTTCAAGTGTAAAAAATAACAGAATTTAATAAATGGGTATATGCGGATCGATCCTTTTTACCCACAATATACTTCAACCTATCTAAAGCTTCGAGTTTCGTGTCGGAAATGGACTGCTCTAATAAATACCATTTGATTTATTATTAGTTAGAAACAACATCTTGAACACCTTTTCTTTCTTATAGTTACATCATTTTAGTAAGACGGTTAAAAAAAAATCGACCTATTATCAGAATTATACTTATAAAAGCAAAAAAAATATTTATTTATTTTTTTAAATTGAGTGTTAAATTGTTAAGTTGAGATTTCACATGTTCATTTTTATCGTGCAAATAGTAATTCTTTTATACTAGAATATGAAACAAAACTAGACTTCATTGGTTAGCTCTAGATTGCACAATGTGACCACCATCTTTATGCTTGAATTTAAAAGATGTTTCATAATCTTGAATCGTTCAATTTAGTCTGTAAATTTGTACTAAATTACTTTGATTAATCTAATTAATAAAATTTTAATTAAAATTTAATTTAATTCATGTTATACATTATTAATTCTAATTTAAATCATAAAAATTTAGATCGATCTAAAATAATCAAAATTAATTTAAAATTTTATTTATATGTATCAACTAAACTTTTTTACATTTTTAACCTGATTTTAATTAAAATTATTATAAATTTTCGTGTAATTGTTAATTTAATTAGAATAATAAAAGACTTCTATCAAACTTAATGCATTTTGAAACATTAAACATACAAATAAAATTTTTATTCTTTTACAAAATCAAATAATAAAAGATTCAAAGCTTAAATATATTAAAAAATAACTCAAGAAACATTACTTAAAATTATAATAAGTGATAACATGATATATTTGCTCACCTAGTTAAAGATAATAAAATGATAGATCAATTTGACAAATTCACAAATAAATAAATAAACTCTTTATAAATATTTTATATAAAATAATTCATGAATTAAAAAATATTCATATAATTAATCAGTTTATTGTTGATAAGATATTGTATAATTCTTGTGAATAAATGAATTATGAAAATGAAAAAAAATATAATAAAAACACAAAAAATACAGCAAATTTTTCATGATATAAATTAACAAACTTAACATATATAAAAAATTATAATAATAATATATAATTATTATTATAATTATTTTTTATTTTGGTTTATTCAACCTTATATTTTTTCGTATTATTTGTAATGGTTTAAATTAGACCCAAATTTAATCCATTAGTATTCTATTTGAACAACAAGTTATAAATACTCCTAATCCAGCCCAAACTTCAAGACCTAGCCACGTAGTTGTAGCGTAGGTATGGATCCTAGAGACACTCAAGCTCATGGACAATTCAAATGAATTGGAGAATGCATGATGTATCTCTAATAGAAGCCACCAATTAAATCCTATAACCACGCCCATCAAATTGCTCGTTCACGTTCCCCACAAAATAAAAAAGTTGCACCTTTAAGTCAATGATAAAAGTGTTCGCTCAAATCACTATAACAACATACAAAAGAATTACAAGAAAGAAAATTTGACAAAAATAATAAAAAGGAACCTCTTAATGAGTCTAAAAGCTAATCAAATTTGTATCAAAGTATATGGAAATTGCTGTTCTCATGAACCAAAAATCTTGGGAGGAAAAAAGAAGAATGAAACTTAATACAGACATGTAAATGTTACAAATTGATACTTACAGCTTGATATACCATCAAAATGCTATTTAGCTATATGTCTTCTTTTTGTATCATTGTCGGAGCAACAGGTGGCCTCATAACTTCATCCTTGCCTCTTTCACTAGACTCTTCTTTCACAGTGGAAAGTGACCTATCTGGACTATAATATTCAGTTGAAACTCTCAGGGAATTTGGAGATGAAGTAAGATCAGTTTTTGTTGGGCTGAAATTGTTTCCCAATGGAGAACTTGGACCAGATTTGAACCGAACCGCTCCATCTTCACGAGGCAAAGGTGAAATAGGTGGCTGATTACCATTGTCAATCTCTTTTCTGCAGAGTTTATTTTCTACAATGTTGTAAAAGTTCCCAGTTCGGACTTCCTGAGCCAGAGCACACCAGCAACAGAAAAGCCACAAAGTGCAGTCGCCTAATGCCGGTTGACCAAAACAGAAGTTATAAGTAGGCAATTTAAATCTCTTTCTCATTTGAATCCTCCAAAAACCACCATAGAGCAAACCAAATGCACAAAGAACTATACCAGTAACGCTCAAAGCTTCTCGAACCATCTCGTTGTCAATATTAACAGCAGCCAAGTTAAAAATCCAGAAAGGAGCCATACAGAATAGGATAAAAGTTGCAATATGAACATACATATTTCCGAAACCAAGTTTCTCCATATTCCATCCAAATACACAGAAGCTACAAAAAAGTGAGAGGTAAGCAAGAGAAATATCATCCCATATATTAAGTATACCACCACTCCACACTGGACTGTTCTCAATGATCCGCTGCTCATTCCTTAATGCAAAGGAGTACCTTTTCTCGAAGGATTTCAAACTTAACTTTTCTGTTATTTCACTCGAGTCAATTTGAACCTGTGCTTCCTCGTCAATTCCAGAATCATATTCTTTACCAAGGGGACTAACAATTGTGTACACACCAGCGACTGCAGGTGCACCAAATGATATAGAAATACATATTGCCACTCCTATAGCAGGTCGCTCAGATCTCCTATATCCCAAGTTTAGACCACAAAGGGCATATTGAGCAAAACAGTTCAGATTAAGTAGAATAACAACCACCATCATGTGTGCCCATTCGTGAGGCTTATAAGTCCCGTTCTTGCAGTAAATCTGTCTAAGTCTAGGAACGTCTTCAGGTTTCCATCTAAATAGAAGAATAAGGTGGTAAAAACGCTTGGGATGTTGGTATAAGCACATGAGAGTAAAGAGTGCATTGAGAATTTGGTTATTGACTTCAAACCATGTATCCCTCTGCGACTTCTTGGGAAGCACATGGTTTAGCATACCAGTCATAACAAGGAACAAAATTGCACCTGAAACAGCAACACAGAAGATCCACAGAAAAAGAGCCATGTTCATTGGGTCCTTAATCCATTCTCTACACATTTTCTTCAGTGAAACCCAATCAATTTTCCTAGAAAATACACCACCAACACGTTCTCTGAAACCATGATTACTTGAAGAAGTCACAGATCTTGAAACCTCGTCTTTCTCTTCAGCTACCCGTTTGAACTTTGCAGAAGCAGAACCAAATTTGAGGAACCTAAACCTATCAGAAAAAGGACCGAAGGTACTCTTGGGACTTCCTTGGGATTTTCCATCGACTAATAGAGTCCTGCGTGACATTGAAATGTTAAGGGGAAGTTGAGCCTTCTCTTTACTAACACTACATTCCTCAATCTCCTCTTTGAGATTTCCATTGTCAGTTAAGACCATTCTCGTATTAAGCTAAAGCTTTCTTATTCAATATCACAACAGTAATGCGATAAGACTTTCAAGTCTCAGGTTCAAACCAAAAAGTATAGTCTGATCTTGAAAAATACTTCAGAAGAATAATTTGATGCTACAAAGCCAAGAAGCTGTAGACAGAACAAAATTAGAAACAGAGGTTGCAATTCGGAACATCAAAAGTTCAAAACCTACCCAACCACCCACTTGACATATCTAATAAAAATCAAAATCTCAGGTAAGGCAATAATAGGATACTGATGTAGAAACCCTTTTGCAAAAAATACAAGCTTTCACAATTCATCAACAATTTTAGTATATGCTTCATGAAAAAATAGGAGCAAGCGGGTTGGAAGGGTAAGTAAAAAAGAAAAGTGGAGCAAACAAAAAATATCGAGAAACAAAATTGCATATTTCGATTAAAATTACTAAATTAAGATAAAAGTATACAGAAAACAAAATCGAAACTTGGAGCACGATTTGTGAAAATAATTATGAATATATAGACACAATAGAGAGGGGGGGGAGTAAGGCTTCTCATACCTAGAGGATGACGAAGAATCATGAAAAAGTTGTAGAAATCATGGAGGTTATAGATTACTTCTGAACTCAAAATTTCCAAGCTTTTAATCCATTCATCAAGTTTTTTTTCTTCATTTTTTGTGGATTTTTGTCAAATACAAGAGAATTGGATCATTGATGAGATTAGGAGGTTGGTACCTGGTTGGTTGGATTAACCCAGAGTCAAAGCGAGTGGTGGAAGGGACACGTCCTAATTGGAAACTTGGAAAAGAAACTCAAAACGCTGTCGCTTCAATTATTCCAAGCGCATAGAAACCAACTATTTTTTCTTTTTTCTTTAAAAAGAAAAAAATTGATGATTCGATGATACTATAGGAAACCTAAATTACCATTCCGGTATATTTGATAGTAAAGTTAAGGTCCTATTTTTTTCTGTAGGTTTGAATAATTTAAAACAATTAATTATTAAGTGTGTTTTATATAATTATAAATTAAAAAATAGTTATTGTTAAGTTATATTTATTTCACATCTTCTGGCGTCTTATTTCATTTGTCTATAACATTCTGCTACTATAAATAGAATTCTCCATGTATATTCTAAGACACACCAATACAACATTAAATCATTCTTTCTTTTTATCTCTCTATACTCTTCACATGGTATCAGAGTCTCTCATATACCTCTAAAATTTCTATCAAAATTTCGCCTCTCTTCATCACAGCCAACCCGGCTCACCCTAACTCGGTTCACTCTCAACCCGGCTCACCTCAACTCGGCTCACTCCAACCCGGCTCACTCCAACCCGGCTCATCTCAACTCGGCTCATTCCAACCCGGCTCACCTCAACCCGATTCCAGGCTTGTTTTCAACTCCTCTTTTTATTTTTAAGGATATCTCCTTTATACTGTTTCTATATATTTGCTTTACATTTCCTCCATTATTTCGTTAAAATGGACCGAAATGATGTCCCAAAACCAATCTCTACCACCCTTGATGATACTAACTACCTAGCCTGGGCACAAGCAATGAAAAGTTTCTTAAAAGGACGCAAGTTATGGCGTTTCATAACTGGTGATATCTCTATACCCATCCAAGAAACCACTGAAAACAACTCCTTATTCTTTGACCGCCTTGAAGGCGAGAGTAAACACCATCAAATTATTACCTGGTTTTGTAACACCACCTTACCCTCCATCCATGGTGAATTTGGGCATTTTGACACTGCCAAAAAAGTTTGGGAATTTCTTGAGGCTCGCTTCACTACAACAGATTTGGCCAACCAATATCAACTTCTAACAACTCTTCATACCAGACGCCAAAGGGCTGATCAAACCATTAACCAATTTCTCTTTGAAATGCATACTATTTGGGATCAACTCGCTCTTTCTGAACCAACTTAGATGAACAAGATTGATGTTTGAGATGTTTGCAACTTATCGTAATCACCGGCGTCTTGTTATTTTTCTCATGGCTCTCCATGATCGATTTGAACACATTCGGGCTTCCTTACTCCATCGGAGTTCTTTTCCATCCTTAGATATCGTCAGAATCGAGCTTCGCTCTGAAGAAACTTGGATGGGGTTTTCAAAGTACATCATCTGATTACATGTTCTTGCCACCCCCTTTTATCGCCCTAAAGGAGGTTCAAAAGAGGACTTCAAACATCAAGGTCGCACCCATCGTCACAACCCCAATCATGAGCTTCTTACATGTCCCATTCGGGTATGTATATATTGTCACAAGAAGGGTCCAGGACACTTTAACAGAGATTGCTTTCGGAATCCCTCTCAGCATTCTTCACGGAATCCCTCTCAGCATTCCTCACGGAATCCCTCTCAACATTTCTCACGGAATCTCTCTCGGAATCCCTCTCAACATGCTTCAGGTAACAATAGTAACTCATCTATCATTGCTGCTGTTTCTGAGGATAATCATGACAAATTTACCTTCTCTACTCAAGAACTTGAAGGTCTTCTTAAACATGTTCTCTCACAATCTAGTAATCCTCCTTCTACTGCCTTGTCTCTCACATCAGGTAAATCTTTATGGTATTTTGATTCTGCTTGTTGTAACCATATGACTCATGATACTCACATCTTCTCTCCCACACAATCTTCCATCTCCAAACCTTTAATTCAAGCATCAATGGTTCACATATGCATGTTAATGCTGTAGGACAAGTTTCCACATCTTCTATATCACTTTCTGACACCTTTCATATTCCCAACCTTACTCTAAATCTTATCTCTGTTGGTCAATTATGTGAACTTGGTCTTACTATTACTTTTTCCTCTTCTGGTTATCATGCGGGATCCACGTACGTGACAGATCCTTGGGATTGGCCGTAAGGTTGGACGATTATTTGAACTTATCGACCTTCATCTACCCAATTCTCCTCATACTTCCGTTGCTGCTCCTACTACTCCTATAAACCTATGGCATGCTCGTCTAGGCCATACGTCTATAGGACGTCTTCGTCCCATAGCATCTTCTGGTAAATTAGGATCT
The DNA here is from genome assembly GCA_030763125.1 of Hippophae gyantsensis. Classification (NCBI taxonomy): domain Eukaryota; kingdom Viridiplantae; phylum Streptophyta; class Magnoliopsida; order Rosales; family Elaeagnaceae; genus Hippophae; species Hippophae gyantsensis. The sequence continues at coordinate 54,288,508 of CM061033.1, forward strand.
GTTTCTATTTCTGATAATGTAAATTGTTTGCATTGTCAATTGGGAAAACAACCTGCTTTATGTTTTAATAAAAGTGATTCTACTTGTGTCTCCCCTTTTGACTTAATTCATTCTGATGTTTGGGGTACATCCCCATATCCTACTATGGGGGGATGTGTTTACTTTGTCATTTTTATTGATGATTATTCAAGATTCACATGGATTTTTCTCATGAAACATAGATCTGAATTACCCAAAATTTATTATGATTTTGCCCAAATGCTTAAAACCCAATTTTCTCAAAATATCAAAGTACTTAGAGCTGATAATGCTATGGAATATAAAACAACAAAGTTTTTAAATTTTCTTCGACAAAATGGGACTGTTTCTCAATATTCTTGTCCTGGCACATCTCAACAAAATGGAAGAGCTGAGCGAAAACACAGACATATTCTTAATACTGTTCGCACTCTCCTCATTTCTAGTTCTTGTCCTGAACGCTTTTGGGGTGAAGCGACTCTTCTGTTGTTTATACCATCAATCGTGTTCCTATGCCTATTATTCACAATCAATCCCCTTATGAGCGTCTCTATAGTACTTCTCCATCTTATGAACTGCTCAAAGTGTTTGGTTGTGCCTGTTTTGTTCTTCTTCACCCTCATGAACGCAATAAATTAGAACCTTGTGCTCGCCTTTGTTGTTTCTTAGGGTATGGAATAGAACACAAAGGCTATCGTTGTTGGGACCCTATCTCTAAACGATTGCGCATCTCTCGTCATGTCATCTTTTGGGAACATAAAATGTTTTCCTCTATTTCCTCATTTCATGTCTCATCTCCTACCTCACTCTCATTTTTTAATGACCCAACTATTGATTTATTTCCTCCTGATATTGCTCCATTACCCTCACCATCGTCTACTACGGCTTCTCCTGATGTGTCTGCTCCTTCTGCTGATCCTACCATAACAACATCTTCTGAAGACCAACTACCTGATTGTCCAGAGTCATCACTTCGTCGTTCTACTCGTGTAAGTAGTCTTCCTTTTCATCTTCGTGATTATCAATGTTTCTCTACTATTTTGTCTCATCATGAACCCCAAAACTATAGAAAAGCTATTTCTAATCCTCATTGGCAGCAAGCTATGACAGATGAATTACAGGCATTAACAAAAGCATATACATGAGATCTAGTTGATCTTCCATCTAATAAATCTTTGATTGGTTGTAAGTGGATTTTCAAAATCAAAACTCATTCAGATGGGTCTGTGGAACGATATAAAGCTCGTCTGGTTGCAAAGGGTTTTACACAGGAATATGGAATCGACTATGAAGAAACTTTTACACCTATAGCTCGCCTTACCTGCATTCAAGTATCATTCTTGTTGTTCTTTGCCCGAAATTGGAACATGTTTCAAATGGATGTCAAAAATGCTTTTCTCAATGGAGAAATAACTGAGGAAGTTTATATGAAACCTCCTCCTGGATACACTCATTCACCTCATCAAGTATGCAGACTTCGTCGTGCTCTCTATGGCCTCAAACAAGCTCATCGGGCTTGGTTTGCCAAATTCAGCACTACACTTACTGACTTTGGTTTCACTTCTAGTTCTTATGACTCCGGTCTCTTTATTCGGAAGACTCCCACTGGTGTAACACTTCTACTCCTTTATGTAGATGATATGATCATAACAGGAAATGACTCTAATGAAATTATTGATCTCAAGCAGTTTCTGAGCCATCAATTTGAAATGAAAGACCTTGGTCGTCTCCACTACTTCTTGGGCCTAGAAATCTCATCTGATTCTCAAGGATATTATCTCTCTCAAGCAAAGTACTCTTCTGATATTCTTAATCGGGCTGGCCTTACTGATTGTAAAACTGCATCAACACCTCTAGAAACCAATGTCAAACTTACTCCATTAGATGGTACTATTCTCTCAGATGCTACATTATACAGACAACTAATAGGCAGTCTTGTTTATCTCACAGTCACTCGTCATGACATTGCCTATGTTGTTCATCTGGTTAGTCAATTCATGTCTGCTCCACGATCTACCCATTATGCTGCGGTTCTTCGCATTCTCCGCTATATCAAAGGCACCATGTTTCACGGTCTCCACTTCTCCAACAAGTCTAATCTTCTTCTTTCCGCCTACTCTGATGCTGATTGGGCAGGTGACCCAACTGATCGTCGTTCTACTACTGGATATTGTTTCTTTCTTGGAAACTCTCTCATATCTTGGCGAAGTAAGAAACAATCCCTCACTTCTCGATCCAGCACTGAAGCTGAATATCGTGCTCTTGCTGACACCACTCAAGAACTTCTTTGGCTCCGTTGGTTACTTGCTGATATGGGTGTTCTCCAATCAAATGCAACTATCCTATATTGTGACAATCAGAGTGCTATTCAGATTGCTCACAATAATGTATTTCATGAACGAACAAAACATATCGAGATTGATTGTCATTTTGTTCGTCAACATGTTCTTCAAGATACTGTTTGTCTCAAATCAATATCCTCTACAGATCAAACAGCTGATGTCTTCACCAAATCTCATCTACCAGGCAGATTTCAAGAATTAGTTTCCAAACTCAAGTTGATTGTTTCTCTTCCTCCTTGAGTTTGAGGGGGGATGTTAAGTTATATTTATTTCACTTGTACTACACTTCCACTATTTCACTTGTACTACACTTGTACTATTTCACTTGTACTACACGTACTATTTCACTTGTACTACACTTGTACTACATTTGTACTACACTTGTTACAACTCTATAAATAGAGTTCTCCATGTATATTCTAAGACACACCAATACAACATTAAATCATTCTTTCTTCTTATCTCTCTATACTCTTCACAGTTATAATATATATTTTTATATATAATAGATTAATGCAAAAAATTAACAACTAAAAATGAATCAGGGTAGTATGTAAAGGCTCATCATAAAATCACTATGTTTTTAAATAAATAATCTGAATATTTTATTTTTTAATTAATAATTTTTGTTTTTTTAACAAAAAAATTTAAGATAATTTTTTTAAGTATTACGTTTATGTTATGGTTGATAAATTTGGTATATTATATTATGAACTCGGTTATACTTCTTAGTAGTTTAAAGTTTATTTTTTTTATTTAAATAATAAATGAAATTATCATGTTTTTTATGATAAGATTTTGTTAAAAAGAAAAAAAATTATATTAATAATATTTTAATAAATAATTTATTTGTAAAAATTATTTTAAAGAGTAGGACTTTTAATAATATAAAATTTGATACAAGTTTAGAGTTATATTGAGATAAAAATATTTAAAAAATAGTACATCCGATTATCTTATACTTTATATTTTATAATATCTACATTAATAATATTTATAATAAATAATTTGGTGCACGAGTTAAAGAGTGAGTTTTAATACCATGGAATTTAACACGAGGTTTAAAATTATATTGAGATAAAAAGTATTTTCTTTTAATATTATACATTGGTTCAGCGGTCAACTATTCTGCTAAATACTTTTCTAAATTGGGGCCATGTTAACAATGTTAGAATGTTACTATTGATAAGTCGGCCAAGATATCTTATCCTAGAAGATACTGAAATTTTCTTTAGTTTTTCTTTTTCTTTGAAGTCCAACAATTATACACGAGACAATATATAATAATAATAATAATATTATATAAATATAAACACAAAATAAAGTAAACAGTAATTCATGGAGTAAATTAAATTTTAATCTATATGAAATGTCCCATAAGAAACAGGGTAGAGAGATCTCACCCGCCTCCTATTTCCAATTATTTGATAATATATTTTATGTTTATAATATTTTAAAGTTAAATTACATAAATTAATTAAAAAAATAATATTTTAATTATAAAAATTTAACAATAATTATTATAACGACGATTAAATAAAAATAAATAAACAAATTGACATCCGTAATATTTCACTATTTATTGATTAAGTTTAAAAATCGAAAAAAGTTGACTGTGGGTGTGAAAACCGTCTAAATGTGGTCGGTTTGTTGGGCGAACAGTGGTACAATAAAATAAAATAATGAAAAAAATGCCGTGAAGGATTTTTTAAATATTATTTAATTTTTTAATTTTAAAAAATATTTATTAAAATATTTATTTATTAATAATTTCACTTATAAAATATACTTATTAATCTTTTTATTTATAGAAATAAGCCATAAAAAATTTTATGGATAAAAAATTTTAAATAAATATTAATTATGATAAAAAAAATTAAATAAATACTGATTATGATATTTTTGTAATGTATCCATATTCTATCAAATAAAAAAAATTACAAACATAATTAATGATATTATTCATTATTTTTATTTATTTTTAAATAAATTTAAAATTATTAAATATTTTTTATTTACCATTTTATAAATAAAATGATTAAATATTATTAACTTTGGTCCTTTCCTTCCGCTTAAGTTCCGTCAGCTTCTGTTCAACTTATTCTCTGTTAAGGTTTCTCGAAGGATAACAAAGGAAATGTTACAAATTGTAAATACTTATTGTCCCCTAATTAAGAATTTTATGATCATCTAGCTGTTCTAAAATAGACATGACAGGTTGTTCTAGCTCACTGTTTTAGTGTGAAGGTGGGAATTAGTAATTAACTTTTTTTTTTTTGGTATATATTACTATTAATGATGAATCCATTTTATTTATTAAGATATATTAATTTATTAAAAATATGTGATTAATATTGTTTTAATCAATTTGTATTAACATAAATTTTTATTTTATTTTTTAATTTAATCTTTTAAGTTATTATTTTACAACGAAAGTATTTATTAGTAGGATATTTGTGATTGAAATTGGTAACAAGTTTTACATATACGAGGATAGGATAGAATATGTCGATTCATGTTTGAAAAAAAAATGTGATTATAAAAATCATTTTGTCTCCCTTTAGCTTTAATCTTGTTATAAATTAATATTCATAAAGTCATATGTTATTATTCAATGTTACTATTCTCAATAAGTGACTAAACGGGTTATTTTTTAAAGAATGGTGTATATGTTCTTTACGAAAATAAAATGATATTAAAGTTTCCACCTTCCACAAGCACATCCAATATTTTACATATCCAGTTTTTATGAGTCCAATTTTACGCATAAAACTTTTCCCTACGAATTTCAAGCGTTTAATTTGAATATCAAAATTATTTATCCAATTTTTTTCGTTAACTTATGTCTAAATTTATCCATCCAAGCTTACCAACTCAACCTTTTTTTTTTTTTTTACAATTATAAACTCAACTTTAATCCAACTTTGCCGGTCTAATTTCTTATGTCAACTTTGTCTATTTTTATAATTTTGATATAATACTAATAACATTTTCTCTTTGAATCATAATAACAATAATAAAACTTTGCCCATTTTTATTGATTATCTAATTAGATTTTTTTTTGTATCTTCAATTTAAATGAATGAATTTTTTTATTTTCTTAAAAATAAAAATTACCTGTTCATAATTTCTTGTCCGATTTCAGCCGTCCAATTTCTCCCATTTAGTACTACTCATCCAATGATTACAAAAAACAAAAACAAAAAATAGTACTCATCCAGTTTATCTGCTGAAGAAGAACATCAGGCAAAAAATTAGATGTGCAACTGTCATGATTACAATTCAACTTTGTAAACTAATTAAAAGCAAAAACATATTTGTTCAAATAATCGAGCAAAAAGATTAATTTGAAATAACTTTTGATTATATTCACATATGAAAATTTGAAATAAAAAATAAAAAAATATATCAAATATCCAATATATAAAAATGTGTAAAGACGGTGTGAAAAGCAGAGAGATTTGTTAGAGGATGATGCAATCATTGTCGCCTCTACTACCGGCGCTATCGTCAACTGAACCCAAATTAGCCAAATAAAATACAATCATCTATATCAAGCCAAAAACAACAGGGACATGCATAAACAAATTTAAGTAAGGTCATCCTCCTCTAGTTCCCTTGCTTTCAGTTTTTCCTTCACCCTCAAAAGTAAGGTTGTCTTCCACGAATCCTGTATAACATACCACAAAATGGAATGATTTAATACAGGAGAGATTCATGAAGCACGTGAAATGATAAAAAATATTTATTTTTGCAAGGTAAAAAAACATTTCAAGATAAAAGCTAGAAAAGGAATGTTAGAAGATGAACGCTTTCTTAGTTGTCCTTTTTACTGGAAGTTTTGTACTTTATTCCACAGATACAGCCTAAAACATTCCTATAATCTACAAAAGCTTTTAAAAAGGATAACTAAGAAAGGAAAAATTAAAATATCAAAATTGACAAGGAACATACCAATGGTGTCATGCTATCGAATTCCTTGAGGACATCAGTGAACTTTGCAACATCGTCCTCATCCATTGAAGCAGCAATGTTCTGGAAATGCCACAAACAAAAAGAAAAGGAGAGAAAAAAACTTATACTGATGTTCTGTTTTCTCAAAAATTACAAATAGTAAAAAGAGCATGTTGAATGTAACAAATAAAGAGAGAGTTGAGTCCAAATACAAGTATATCTTGAAAAAAGAAAAAAAAAATTTATACAGTAAAATAACACTAAAGATGTTATTTTTTTAGCACCATCCATCACCCTGTTAGTTCTAGTTCAGTTAAGACGAGAAATGTGAATAAGTCAATCTAATACACAAAGAAACCAACAGTTCATTTAAAATAAGAGTAACCCACCGCTAATAATCTGTACTCCCTCGTTCCAGAAAAAGTCGGATCTAGATCCTGCAGAAGAAAATATAATATTTGCTTTCAGAAAACTAACACATAAAATACTGTCATGCTGGAAAAAGGCCAAATTTATACCTGATATCGCTCTAAAGCATTGGTTATTGCAACAACATCTCCTTTACAAAGTTGGCAAATTCCAGCATTAAGAAGATGTCCTTTAACTCCATACTTTAGCAGGTTGTTGTTTAGTGATTGACGTGCTATCTGTTCATAAATCTCAATAGCTTTCTGATATCTGCATAAGTATCACAAGAAAATATCAACATATTTTAACCAATAAAAAATTCATTACTATTGTGTGAATCCATAACATGCTATATAATCCCCCCTCCCCAAAGATGCACTAGGGTTGTAAGCTGAATGCAACATATGGAAACCAACAAAAATAATATTTCTTCTCAACTCATAAACTAAACAGCATTTACAAGTAAGATAGACTTACAGTTCAAGCTGAGCAGCAAACTGTGCAACTTTTTGCTTGCACTGGTTGGCAGAAGTTGTCACCTCCTCCCCTTCAAAGAATTCAGCTGCTTTTTCATAGTATTCTATAGCTTTTTCAATATTTTGATCAGTCTCATGTAACTCACCCATTTCCTGCACAGCAAAAGTAATTCACATCTCGTAATATCTTCCAAGGATTTCCAAACATTATCTCCCACAAATTCGTAGTGAACTGTAAGGACAGGAGCTAAAAACTGGAAGCCCAATTTTCTCTCTTTATCCTGTAAAAGCTGGAAGTCTGCTTTTATTGCATATGCACTACGGTTGGTAAAAAGGAAATGCCTAAGGAGAAGTCAAACCTTGGGCGGGCAGGGGTGGTTGTTTTTTTGGGGTGCGAGAAAGCAATAAGTCTAAAAATAACATTGTATTATAGACATTTATCCCTACACAAGTACATGCCTTATAGTATCTTGCAGCCATACTGAGTCTTCCAATATCACAATACAAGGTGACTGCCTGCTCTAAGCAAGATATGGCCTCTGCATCAGAATAAGCAAGTACATATATTACAAACTTACAATATTCAACCCTACTATGAAAGAGAGAAATCTTTATGAGATTCTTAAATTTATGTTCCTTCAGAAACTCAATCTCGGTTTCAATTAAAATAATGAAAATCAACTTCCTGATATGGAGAAACCAACAAATTGCCTAGGACATTTGTAAATATTGAGACAAATTGGACATTAATCCACGTTACATACCATTCACAGATGTTTTCTTGTAGCAATGAGCAGCTTCAATATAAGCTTGAGCAGCTTCATGCTGGCTATCCAACTAAATAAAGAGGAAAATTCACCAGATTTATTTAACAATTGATTTTCATATAATTCAGAAAGTAAGCAATATATCGAAACTCAGAAATCTGAGCACACTGACCTTCAAATGACAATTTGCCAATTTCACATATGTTGCTGCGGCTCTATCCCCTGAAGCATCAATCATGGATAGATAAGCAAGAAATAGAATCAAGATACAGTATCTCAATATCTTGTTATACTTAACAAGATAAACCACAGATCGGATAACTGTACATAACGGATATTATTCTTGATGCTATTGGACAGAAGGAAGATCTTCAAGCAATAACATTAATACTGAAAATAGTTTTGGAGAGGTTGTCAATGAACATGTACATACTCAAGGGGAATAACATCAGCCGAAACATGCAGAGTTAATTAACAGATGTGCGTGAGGAATTCATTTCACATTAGTCTTATCTTATTAAACTTGTCCAGAAATTTCCATAAGATAATACAGCTTGTGTTTGTAATTAACATTCGCAAGCCCATTTCGGCGGATCAATCATTTGCTACAAAGATCGTCCAAAGCAATCATCATTTATCGCTCAACCCCTCTAGTTGAGAACGAAATGCAAGCATTTCAATTAAAAATGCATTATATTAAAGAAATTTCAAATGTCATAGAAATATTCCGCGATCGCATCTAAATCAGGACCAAATTTCCCGCCGATCGTCGAGATGGCGCAACGAAATATAGTCTTCGGAAAATCAGAATCAGGAAAACCCTCCTTTCTATTTGATCACACACGTATCCATGTAAAAAATGAAACAATAAAACGCTTGACATTGGAAAAAGAACAATGGAAGCATTAATATTTTATCGGTAAAGAAAATAGAACATGGAAAAAAAAATGAGAAAGAGGGGGAGATAGTTACAAGATTTGGCGAGTTTGAATGAATTAGCAGCTTTTTCATAGAGATCAGAAGCGTCTTCATATTTGGAGCCAAACAAGCCCCAGCTGTTGAGTTTTTTCTCCGCTTGATTTGCAAAATACTCTGCCCTTGCTAGTTGATCCCCCATTCCTTTTGGGGGGGCTGCTTTCTTTTGGAGTCTCTGAGTTGCTAAATTTGATGTTATTAATTAAGCCAAAGGAGATACTGAGGACGATGAGGGTGAGAAGCTGAGACGATCTGATATCTAGACCGATATGTGAATTGATTATGTCAAGTTTGGGTTTCAACATTCAGATTTTTCCAACCTTCCTTTGCCTTCATTCAATGGGTCAGGATGTTCCAGTTTCGGTGATAACACGCGGTTTGAAAGGAAGTTTAGATGTGATCACAATATACAATTGCATCTGGTCATATCTCCACGTTTAATATTTTTAATAAATTCATGTATAAAAACTATTTCATTTAAGATTTTTAATAAATTTATTTTATTTTATTTAATTCTTATCATATCATATCTCATTTTAAATTATTCATAATAAATTCATTATTATTATAGATATTAATACTATAATCTAAATTATTATTTTTCATTATTGTATAATTTTACTTATGTAATTTAAATCTATTTAAATTCATTTAAAATAAATAAAATATATTATTATATATAATTTAAATATTATCACAACTTATTAAAAAAACATGAACTTATAAAAATTAAGATTACACCTTGTCATAATATTAGATGTATATCACTTATAAAACCCAACTAGTATAAGTAGTTTTTGGTCTCAATAGCTCTATTTTTTATTAATTAGTTAATTTTTTTAATTATTAATAATTTATCCTAATATTTAAAATTATATAATAAAAAAATTAAAATATTATCTTTAATAAAATAAAATCAATGTCATACTATTATATAACTATAATTATTTAACTCAAGATTTCATAAAAGTTATTAGTGATCTAATTAAAGCTTGAGTAAAATAATGTTATATAAAAATATATATAGATGTAATATGTTATATTTGTTAGATTATTATAATTATGATAGATGTAATAAATTATGTATAAAAATATATTTAAATATAATATTTTATATATTAAATTAACAAGTATATACGTAGGTATAATATGTGATTGATCAAAATTCATAGCCGGCGCCAAAGTCAAGTCGAGAGAATGTGCGTGTGAAAAAGTAGCTAAGGAGAGAGAAAGTAGATTTGAGATTTCTGCGGGAGAGAAAACGTGAAAATTAAGAGCTCTTGTGATGGCGAAAACATAAAATTGTTCGCTTAAACGAAACCGTTTAGCAATTTAAGTTAAAATGTTCAAAATGCATAATATGCATCTATATTATTATGTAATATGCTCGACGTTTAATACTCCAATATATCATCCATTTCAACTTATCCCACACGAGTAAGAATTTATGACATATTTCGATTTTAATAACAGTAAGGAAACAAATACTAAATGGGGTGGGATTTAGGGTCATTGCCGTCCATTTTCTAATTATTAAAAATACACCATTATATTATATAAAATAATTATTATTTTAATTATTATTAAAATAATAGGTTAATTTTTAAAGTCAACCACTATAATTTAAATTTTATATTTATTTAAACTAATTCAATTTTACATTAATTTAACTACTTATATTTAAGTTTATATTATTTAAGTTATAAAATAAGAAGTATTATCTTATTTTATTTTCATTTAATATCTTTAATAAATTTGTAGTATAATATTATCTTACTTTATTTAAATATCAATTTATATTATTTAAATTATAATCTTAATAAAACGAACATTAAATATATATTATATTATTTTTTTATTTAATTTAAATTATAAATTTTTATTTATCATATTTTTTATTATTTTTAATATTTTTTTATCTTTTTAAAAATTAAATAAGATAAAATAAAATTGATTTTAAAAATTAATAAATTATTTCATAAATCTCGTTAATATCTATCTCAATTTATACTTCTCGAACGATGCATGCCAATAGCACCCAACCCTGTTAACATCTCTGATCAAAAGCAACTCTTTGGATAGTTACAAAAGAGTTATGGATTTTGACCTAGAAAAGCTAACAGAATCCATAAAAGGAGAACTTAGCCAAGACTAGGCGAGCAGTTTGATTGACACTCTTATTATATATCTATATTTTATTTTTTAAATCTTGAAAAGAAGCATGCAAAGAAGATAGATTAGACAGAAGGAAGAGAATAGGAAAAAAAAATTGTCTTCAGTTGCATGAACAAATGATTTCCTTCCCAACATTCGCTATCCAAGTCAAAAAAATTAACTACTACGGAAAATTTCAGAAAACCATCCCAGTAAATTAGCACAAATTTAAGGTTTCTAGCCTTTGAATTCTTTTAGCTGTTTTGCAAGCTTGCTACCTCATCCTAATTAAAACAAAAATACATAGTAAACAAAAAATATACTATTACAACTCATGATGATATATCATAACTCAACTCATGGAATCTCTTCAACAAGCTTGACTTGTACTTCTCAACTTCTATATCGTTTAAGGAATCTGGAGTTGAGTTGATAATTGAGATTGCTCCAGCATGATATAAAGCTTCAACTGCATCTTCTGCAGTAAGGAAACTTCAAGATTAACATCAACTCTAGCATCACCGTGGTTAAATCCTGATAATGCACTAAGAAGATTTTTAAAAAGTGCTTAAAAAATATGTTTGATTGACAACAGTGTACACTAACACTTGTCTGTCCCAGTTAGTTAAAACTTGAGAAATGACACTAACCTGTTGAAATATTTAAATGCTATCAAATATCCCTACCCGATAGATGGCATCTTATTTTGTACAAATTTAAAACGCATGCTCTTCTAACAATTGCATGGATAAATGGCAAAGCTCCATATAGATGACATGTTTATCATGTGTATTTGGCTCGTGTATATAATATTTCATCCCTTAAAACCCAGAGCAATAGTAGTTTTTGTGCAAAAGGTAAAGCAAAACACATACATTTCATACATCTCTAAGTATTTAGGGCTAAGTTCAAACTAATGGAATCAATTATTCCATTCTCCACAATTTGATACCAAGAAGAGTAAGAAATCAGTCTCCCAGAAGCCTCTGGTGTTTGAATTAATCATTCACACAGAAGTTAAAGACCATTGCTTTTTTTTTTGTGTGTGTATAGTAAAGTTGTGATCAGTCCACTGCCAAAATATACTAGTACGCCTAAATATGGTGTAAAACCGTGACTGCACATTGGTATTGCTTATCCTTTCCTTTTGACATTGTTTGTTGTCATAAAGAGGCAGTAGTTCCATCCAGGAGTAACAGACCCCTAAATTTTAGTATAGTATTAAGTCACTATAAGACAAAATTCAAAACCACATTGACTCTGAAAAGGACACGATCATATTGATACAAACATTCTAAATATTACCTAAATAACCACTAAAGGATATAGGTGCCTGATCGAGAGAACATAAGTCTAACCTGATAGCGAGATGGCTGAAAGCGCCTTCAATGCCTCCTTCCTTGTGCTGTCATCTTTAGCAGCTCCTAGCATATTTATAAGTTCTTGAGCTCCACCCATCTCCACAATTTTCATTCTTCTTTCGTCTATACATTATAGGTACAGAAGATTTTGTTTACAACATACTAGACTTATATCAACTCATATGCCGCACTTTAACCACTGCAAGCACTACGGAACAAAGCAAATCATAGCTAGAATTAAGAATATCGGATGCCCTAATTAGTTGTACTCTTAAAGATTATGCAGCTCAAGCACAGAGTACTTTCTTAAACAAAATTACCAACCAAATATCAAACCCCTGTATACCCAATATTTCAAGATTGAGTATTAGATTTATTAGAGAAACGTGGATGAAAGCATTACCATCTATTGCAAAGCGGGCTAATCTAGAGGCTCCCATTCTTTTAAACCATGGATCCTTAACATGCAAAAGTTGCACAGACTGTTGCATCAAATTATCTCCTGGGAAATATAAAGGTAATAATCATATCAAGCAAGAAAATGAATGAACGAAATTCTAAAAAGCATAAGCTCAAAAAAAAAAAAACTAAACAAATAAAATCAGACCCATATAAGGGAGGAATTGGTAAGCAACAGCCGTGGCAGTCCCAGCAAAAAATAGCTTCAACAGCCATCCGATTTTTCTTTCGGCATCTTTTTCGAGGGCAAGCTCATCTGCAATTGAAATGTAGGAAAAACACAAAAAATTTCTTCAACGAATAAAATTAACTCCTATACCCTTTCAGCATCACGTATCACCCTTAGTTCATCCCCGCCAAATTTCAACTTTATTATCTTATATTGTGTAGAAATATGTTTACTTCTTTGGGATAAATTTCTTCAGCAAGCCAACGGAGCCTAATGGCAAATCAAAGCATTCTTGAAATTAATTGAAAACCAAACCAGTAAGTGATCGGAGAGAGAAAAAGTGGCAATGACCTTTTTCGCTGAATGATGAGAAACTGCGTGTCCGGAAATTACTAGAGAGATTTCTTCTGGAATAATACTGCAAAGTGCAAACACGTAGCAAAACTTGCATCGCATAAATCTTACAAAGAAAAAGTAAATTTTAGGAATAAAAATCTTAAATTTAGGTAATAGAAAAAATAATAAAGGGATTGGGAGCTTACGGAGGTGAGCTCGACTGCCTGGAAAGCCAACCTACGCATGGTAGCTACAAAGACGATCGCCTGTAGAGCTTGCCCGCTAGTCTTCGCCGGTTCGCGACTTAGCAAGCCAACTTCAACCACAGTCCAAATTCCGAAGGCACGAGATCTCATACTCTTGGACTTGGAGTGGCCTTTTTTTGTATCCATCCATACTCTTTAAAACCCTTTTGAGAAATGGGTATGCATTTTTAAAAAATTATATTTCTTACCATTACCACAAGTCCACAATTATAGATTGGAAAGAAATATATATACTTTTTTAATAAATAATTATATGTGACATATATCACAATTTCTCACCCCAAGAATTATTCTGCATCTTTGAGCATCTACAGTTCAAAAGGTATCCGCAATTCAGCTTCGCATTGTTGTTTTTTATCCTCCCACTCGGCAAGTTTAGGAAGGGCCGAAAATAACAAAAAGAAGAAGAAAAAAAATAGCATATTACCCTATTTTTTGAAGAGAGCCTCAAAATTCAAATGTCAAAATTTTATTGGATTAATTTGGTCCAAATGTGAGCCGTTGAGACTCGAGACTGCATTCAGTGACACAAGGATTGAAATAGTTTTGAATCGAGACATGACATGTTTGGTCTTATGAAGTTCAATTTCTGGTACATATGGTTCAAACCTGATGCTGTGAGATTGAAAACCTAACTTTCGACGCAGATCATGTATACTCACTTGGAAAATTATTGGTTCAACAAATTTTTAAAATTTACAACGTCGTTTACATTTTTCACAAAGGTTTTGGACCCAAGTACAAATTCAACGTTGAAGACTAAAATGCTTATTACGAGAAGAAAAATATATATTTTTATCGAACTGTAAGGATTAATTTTTACGAATAGAGGAGAGTGGCTAGTCTGGTAGCTAAGATCCAAAATAAAAATAGCATTTCGTTTTACAAGCATCAGCTTCAAATTTATATAACTCGTAAATAAGATTAATTGCTGAATATAGAACATGAATTATCATCAAAGCGTTACAAAACTGAATAGCGATTATCAAAATGCAGATAAAAGGTGGGTTAGTATCAAGACAACCAAGTAATTCACTTAAGTTGACACTTAACCCAACTAACAACAAAAGGGGATCATAAGCTGGGAACAAATAGAACGTTAAAACAACAAAGAAAAAGGTAAGTTAGCAATAATGCATACAAAAATGTTGGAATCAATACAGGTGTAAGAGTTGACCCTCCAAGGACACCGTTTCTACTTCCTCGCCGTAACTAATGTGTCATTAATACAAAGAGATGTGATGCATGTTGATATGTCGACCGACTATTTCCTGTCAAAAAATTCTATCCACATACACACAACTTAGCAAAGACACAATATTCCAATTCAAATGTGAGTATAACTAGTGTAAGATGATTTTTGTTTAGCCAAAAAATAAATAAATCCATTGAAGACAACAAAACAACCAACCTTCTGCTCTTGGCTGTTGGTGCAATTAGTCCTCGTTTCTCCAAGCTTTTGAGACGATCCTTGGGAAGGGTGCAACATTCCTTCGTGCAAAATAATATGTCAGAATTCAACGCCACAGGCAGATAAAATAAACTCAATTATTACATTGACATTTCTGAAAATCTTGCAACTCGTTATACCTTAATCTTACGCAGGGAACCATTTATTTATTCAGATAATAATACTTGCATTCGTGCAGGTTCAAATCTGGAATGCAAAATAATTATTTTTATGGTCAATCAACCATATATTTATCATTAACAAACAAGGACTTGAAAACATAAGGAACAATAGGTACATTATATGTAAAGAAAGTGTTCGTACGTCCTAGTGACTGAATATATGATGATTTATAGAAAAAATATGTTCCAGATTTTGAAACAAAAAGTACATACTTGTAGTTTCCTAAACGTGGTGTACATGATTTTAATCTTTCTTGTTTAGCTACAACTTGACATACTGAATATATGATGATTTATAGCCAAAATATGTTAGAGATTTTGAAACACAAAGTACATCTTGTACTTTCCCAAACTTAGTGAACATGATTTTAATCTTTTCTTGCTCATGCCCAGTGTCTTTTTTGCTTCTCTTCATCCTCTCTGGCAATTTCTTGCATGATATCTGGTAAACTGTCAAAAAGGTCAAAATAATAAATAAAATCTTCTCTATTGATACTATGTTCACTCAGAAAAAGAAAGGGTCATATTACCTGTCAATTTCTCTATTTAGTTCCTCCATCTTTTCGGATTGTTGTTCTTTTTTAAGCTCTTCTTTACGTCTGGCACTCCTATTTAACTCCACTCTGGTCACCTGCTTTGTTTTAGGTGTCCTGAACCATGGTTATTGCAAAAATACTTATCTTGGTCGTAGAATCAGACGACAAGTCAAAATTCATAAATTTCACGCTTTTGCAAATGTTACACAATTGAATCAAATAAAAATAAAATATCTACCTTTTCTCAGCCTCATTACCACCAGTGTTCTCTTGACCCATATCATTGTCGCTCTCATCATCTGCCTCAATAAAGTACCTCTGAAAAAACTCAAGAGCATGTTATTGTTAATAATTTATAATGAATTACCTTTATTACTAAGCTACCTAAAACATATACTCACACTTACATTATTCAAGATATTAAAGCTTCGAGCAAATGCAGTAAGATATGATCTGTAGCGATCATTTATGGAAAGAATAATGGACTCACATCTTCATAATCAATAGCTTCTCCAGGAACTGTCAATGGAACTGGTTCAGGTCCCAGGTCCTTTTTGTAGAATTTCTGCATTTCTTCTGCTACAGCACAGGCTAAGACATCCTACAGTGACAAAGGATGAGCAACTGTTAACTCCACATGACCAATGAAATCCCACTAAAAATATGTAAACATTGGATCTGAAGAGAATTACTTGATGACTTTCAGAGAATGGATTACATGAGCAACCAGGAGGATCAACCTCAACAGCAGGAATAAGTGAAAGCTTTGATTTCAGTAGAGAGTCAATGGCAGGTGAAGGTCTACCACAATGTAATGCACTACTGATGTTTCAGAATTAATACCTGTTATAAATTAGCACTTGCGGAAGCGAAAATCTGGTCTAATTTTGATTGCACAAATATATAATAATGAGTAACAATAAAATAATAAGTAATGAGAAAAATAAATGACACACAATAATTTAAATGGTTCAACTTTTTAATGTAAAAAGTCTACTACACTTACGACGGCACACAAAGAAATTTCTACTAATAATCAATTGAAAATACAAACAACAATTTTTGAAAGTTTCACAAATTATATCAAAATCTAAAATCAGCCCACAAAATATCCCCTCTGATTTACTGGTAATATATTACAAGATAAATTAACAAACTTGCTATTAAATTAAAATATTACCGAATAAATGAGAGAAATACCACAAATGACAGCTGAAATTGACAGTTTGTCCTTGAGTTGATTTCCCCTATTTTCTATTCTTTTCTGTTTTCAACTTCAATGCAGCGAAGAGAAATATTTTGGCAGTAGGTAAATCACAAATGAAGAGTGCCACTAAAGAGATGATTATTAATAGCTCTTTGTTTTTTTTTTCTTTTTGAATTTCAATAGCTGCCAATTGTTGCTATGTTCTTACTATCGCTGCTCTTTTTTTTTTCAGCTCTCAAATTTATTCTCCAACGGTTGCATTCTTATGGAGAGAACTAAGTTAATATATATATATAATAAACAAAGAGGCTGAGGGTTTTGTTTGGATCTTAATGTTTTGGGTCATTATTTAAACAATCTCCACCTTGTCTCAAAATAGAAAACAAATTCTTCAAACATGAAATTCCTCGGATTACCAAATAACTATCATCCAAAGCCCCAAAGAGTGATTATCTTCTGCAAACACCAATGGTTAACATATCAGCTGGATTCTCTGTAGTGATTATCTTATTGACAACAATAGCACCCTAAGAGACAATATCACGAACGAAGTGGTATCTGACATCAATGTGTTTGGTTCTTTCATGATACATAGTATTTTTAATCAAGTACATCGCACTATGACTATCACAAAATACAACAGAAGTATCCTATAAATCCAAATCACATACCAAACCTCTAAGCCAAATGGCTTCTTTCACTGCTTTTGCTGCTGCCATATATTCTGCCTTTGTCGTAGACAAAGCAACTGCAGATTGTAAAGTAGCCTTCCAACTAATGGCACAATAAGAAAGAGTGAAGACATAATTTGTCAAAGATCTTTTTCTATCCAAATCACCAGCATAATTGGAGTCCACATAACTAATAACACTGCAACTGGTATTAGAACTTCCATCATATACCAAACCAAAATTAGATGTATCTCTCAAATACCGAAGTATCAATTTCATTGCTTACCAATGACCCTTACCAGGATTACCCATATATCTACTAACAACACTAACTGCATGTGAAATGTCTGGACGAGTACAAACCATGGCATACATCAAACTACCAACGACACTAGCATATGAAACCTGAGATATGTACCGCTCTTTTTCTTCTCACTGTGGTAACAAATCCAAAGAAAGCCTAAAATGCGCAACTAACGGCGTACTCACAGGTTTATAATTTTTCATACCAAAGCATTCAAGAACTTTTTCATTATAACTTTTCTGAGTCAAATAAAATTTGCCCGCTTGTCTATCCTTGTAAATTTTCATGTCCAAAATTTTTTTCCCTACACCCAAATCTTTCATCTCAAACTCACCATTAAGTTGAGACTTTAATTTCTAAATCTTAGACTTATTCTTAGAAGCAATAAACATGTCATCAATATAAAACAACAAATAAATGGATGAACCATCATGAAATCTTTTATGATAAACACAACTATCATAATCACTCCTAGAATAACCTGGATTAATCATAAAAGAATCAAACCATTTATACCACTGCTTAGGAGATTGCTTCAGCCTATATAAAGACTTTTTTAATAAACAAACATGATTTTCCTTACCTAGAACAACAAACCCCTCTGGTTGATGCATATATATTTGTTCTTCAAGCTCACCATGTAAGAAGGTTGTCTTGACATCAAGTTGTTCTAATTCCATATCAAACAATGTAACCATAGCAAGCAACACAAATAGAGTTATGTTTCACAACAAGAGAAAATATTTCACTGAAGTCAATACCTTTCTTCTGACAATAACCCTTTGCAACAACGCGTGCCTTTAACCTAGCTACTTCAACCTTAGGTATACCTTCCTTTTTCTTGAAGACTTATTTGTTTCCAACAATCTTCTAACCCTTAGGCGGTTTCACCAATTCTCAAGTATGATTCTTATGAAGTGATTTAATCTCTTCATTCATAGCAACCAACCATTGAACAGACTCATCACAAGTGATAGCTTCATGATAACTAGAAGGTTCATACACCTCAATAGACCTACCACAGATAATGCAAAAGAAACTAAGTCTACATCTACGTACCTCTGAGGGTGTCAAATCTCTCTTATTCCTTTACCCTTAGCGATACTATATGGTTGCTCTTCTGCTACATCATGAGTAGAATCATCTATCTCATCCACAGATGGTTGATCTGAAGTGCCTTCTTACACTTGACTAGAAGCTCCACCTGTTCACTAACACCATGGTCTTTATCTGCAACAATAGACTCTTTTTTTCTTTTCCAACATGAAAAACTCATCAAACTTAACATCTCTGCTAATTAAAAATTTAGGTGACTTGGGTTCAACACACCATAATCTATAACCCTTCACCCATAAGAATACCCCAAAAATATGCATTTCAATACCCTAGGCTCAAGTTTACCATCATTAACATGAGCATAAACAGAACAACCAAAAACTTTCAAATCAGAATAATTAGCAAGACTACCAAAGAATACCTCAAACAGAGTCTTCAACTCAATTGCAGTTGATGGAGACTGATTCACCAAATAGCAGGCATTGTTCCAAGCTTCAGCCTAAAAGGATTTATCCAAGTTATAGCTTGAAAGAGCATACAACGAGCTCTTTCTAAGAGAATCCTATTTATACGTTCTGCTACTCCATTTTGCTGTGGTGTATGACACACAGTATGGTATCTCACTATGCCATTTTTTTCACAAAACTCATTAAACTGACTATCATAAAATTTCAAACCATTATCAGTTCTCAAATGTTTAATTTTCTTGCCTGTTTGATTTTCTATACAAGCCTTGAATTTCACAAATTTAGAGAACGTATCATTTTTATTCTTCAGAAAATACACCCAAATATGACGAGAGAAATCATCAATAAAAATCAACATATATCGGGCACTACCCTTAGACACAACACGAAAAGAACCCCAAAGATCTGAATGAATATAATTAACAGTACCTTTCGTTTTATGGATGGCTGTACTGAACTTAACCCTACGATGCTTTCCATAGACACAATGATCACAGAAATCAAGCTTTCCGGTTTTCTAACCACAGAGCAAATCCCATTTGCTCAAAATAGACATCCCTGCCTCACTCATATGCCCAAACCGTATATGCCATAATTGAGTAGTGTCTGAATGTTGATCTGATGAGGAAGAAACTGCAACACTGCCAATAACAGTGCTACCCTGAAGCATATAGAGACCACGCGACAATTACCCTTTAATAACAACGAGAACACCTTTACTAACTTTTAAAACTTCACCTTCAATTACATACTTATAGCCTTGTGAATCAAGAGTACCTAAAGATATCAAATTCGTTTTCAAATCTAGAACATGACGAACATCTTCCAAAGTCCTAACAATACCATCATGCATCTTAATTCGAACAATACCAATACCAACAACCTTACAGGACATATTGTTTCCCATCAAGACAACACCCCATCAATAAACTGATAAGAAGCAAACCAATCTCTACTGGGGCACATATGATAAGTGCAACCCGAATCAAGAATCCAAACATCTCCAGGAGAACCAATAAATATTGATAGAACATTTTCACCATAGGAACCAGAACTATCTGAAACACTAGCAACATCGTTAGTTACAGAAGACGTTGTGGTAGATTTTCCTTTACCTTTGAGTTTCTGAAATTTTACTTTCTAATGCCCTTCCTAACAGCAATAATTGCACTTATCTTTTCTTTTTCTAAATTTGGATCTAGACTTGCCTATATTATTGCTTGTACTTTTTTCTTGATTTCTATCTCTGACAAATAAACCACAACTATTATCATTATTGCTTGTAGACACATTTTTCTTCAACTCTTTAGAATTCAAAGTTGCTTTGACATCCTCCAAAGAAATAATGTCTCGCCCATATAGCATGGTATCAACAAAATGTTCAAATGAATGAGGTAAAGAACATAATAGAACTAAGACATGATCCTCATTATTAATCTTAACACCACTATTTTTCATATCACCAATAATTTTAATAAATTCATCAAGGTGATTGTGTAAAAGTATACCTTCTAACATTCTGAATGTATACAAACGTTGTTTCAAATATAACCGACTTGATACCAATTTGTTATAAATTAGCACTTGTAAAAGCGAAGATCAAGTCCAATTTTGATTACACAAATATATAATAATAAGTAATAGCAAAATAATAAGCAATGAGACAAATAAATAACATACAATGATTTAAGTGGTTCAACTTTTCAATGTAAAAAATCTACTCTATTGACGACGACACACCCAAAAATTTGCACTAATAATCAAATGGAAATACAAACACTAATTTTTGAAAACTTCACAAATTATACCAAAATCCAAAATCAGCACACAAAATATCCCCTCTGATTTAATGATAATATATAACAAGATAAATTAACAAACTTACTATTAAATTAAAATATTACTGTACAAACGAGAAAAACGCTACAAATGGTAGCTGAAATGAACAGTTTGTCCTTGAGCTGATTTCCTTTTTTTTCTATTCTTCTCTGTTTTCCATTTCAATGCAGCGAAGAGAATTACTTCGGCGGCAGGTAAATCACAAATGAAGAGTGCTACTAAAGAGGTGATTATCAATAGCCCTCTGTCTTTTTTTTTCTTTTTGGATTTCAGCAGCTACCAGCTGCTGCTCTGTTCTTACTGCCGCTGCTCCTTTTTTTTTCAGCTCTCAAATTTATTCTCCAGCGGCTGCATTCTTATGCAGAGAACTAAGTTAATATATATATATAATAAACAAAGAGGCTGAGGGTTTTGTTTGGGCCTTAATGTTTTGGGCAATTATTTAACAATACCAAACTATCAAGAAGCAGATTAGGACCAGGATCTTGGCAGGCCATTTAACATCCTTGACAGTAAAAAATGGAGATGAATGGGGAAATTTATTGCTATTGTTATCACCTTCAACGGTGCCAAAAATTCAAACTATGTGATAAATGTCATTGATGACAGTAAACCGATAAAAGAGCAAATAAGGCAGGAGAAACATTTACCATCCCATATGTCAACCATGTCAGAAGATGCAATAGAATCCTGGGATATAATAGAGGACAAAAACGTAAGCACTCATTCAAAATTAAAAATAAAACAATTAGTATAAGAAATAATTAACATACTTTTACTTTAAACAGTCAAATTTTTCACCTTGCAACCATCTTTGGCTGCATCCTTGGCTTTTTTGAGCCTCTTTACATTTTTTCTTGAATTTCTTTGGTATTGAAGATGACACAAAGCAAGCTATCACAACGAAGCACTTTATCTCGATGATTTCAATCTTGCGTTTTACTAAAATATCTGTATGATAATCATCCAAATATTTTCAAAATCTTTAAATATAATAAACATTATGAGAAACATAAGAAAACATTGCACGAGCTTTGCTGCACCAAAAAAACGTAGTTCCCTCCCAATCAGAAGTTTTATTTATCAGAGAACATATTTGTTATCCATCAGAAATTGCATAAAGTCATTCAAAACTCATTCATGATTTCAAAAAAGAGCCTGATGTAGGCCAAATAACAAGTAGTAGTATGGAATAGTCTAAAATAGTCTAGTTGGTTATTTCCTTATTTTTATAGTTATTTTTATTATAATGTCATATTTGTTAGAAGTCTTCGTATAAGTGATGGGTAGTATTGTATTAGGTAGTATTTGAAAATATATTTTAACAACCGAGTTTTTCTCTTCATTGCCATGGATTTTGCTTCACTCTTTCAATCCTCTGCATCAAATTGGTATTAGAACTCTCGGTTGTTTTCCAGGGAGGTACCATAGCCATGGATGGCGATTGGAGCCGCTTCACTGTTGAATAGCGGGTACAGGCCTTTAAGAGAATCTAAAGCTTAGCGAAAATGGAACTGGAGATTCATTCGACCGGAGAAACGAACATCAGAGATGGAGTGCCCACCAACGAACGTCTCCTCCGCCCACATTTCACAGATACCACACCCACATCCATTACCCATCTTCTCGGTATCATCGTCATCCACCCAACACCCACAATACCCAATCCATTGTTCGTGAACCATATACAGAAACTGATATAGCATAAACCCATCATCATTCCCTTCATAGTACCTCTAGTGAGGTATCCAACACCAATCCACAAAACCATCGTGAACTCGCATGCGACCATCACACACAAAATCATCGTGCATTTGTGTGCAACTTCTATCCTCAACACCAACACGAGTCCATGCAAACCTTTCTTCCTCAACATACCCAACATATATCCTCCAAAGTACCTACACAGAAAAATCAGATTTCACAGAAAGAAGAATCAATTGTGGAGGCTATGCGAAATTTGTTTTTGGAACGAGAACAAAGGTTAGATGTCAAATTTAATCAGTTTTCTGGGGAATTGAAACACGCTCTGAAGCAGCTCCGTTGTGAAAATGAAATATTTAGAGACAAAACCCAACCACATATTTTCACTACCTCGCTCGAAAATGAAGAACAACAAATATTAGAAATAATAAATTCGAGCTTCAACAAGGTGGATGATTTAGGCGCTCGGGAACCACCAATAACGGCAGCCAAGACCCCTACAGAAGCGATTGAGTATAACCCACAGTTGGTGGCAGTGGTAGTCCCCATTTGCGCTGGCGAGCATGGCGACTTGATTTCGGAACTTGGCCTTCTGGGATTGCCATTATCGGATCAACATAGATTCCATTTAGGCGAAGGGGGCAGACCGAACACCCATCCGTGAACTAAGAAAATAGTGGCGAAAATTGCCGTTGAAGGAGGCGGTGCTGATTGTTCTCTCCAAGCAGCAGCCACCGTGGAAGCTTCGAGTTGTTGCTCTTCTCTTCACAAAGGAAAAGTGGTGCATCAAATTGCTTCAGAAATGGTGGGGGAAAATTAAACTAGGTTTGTAACTTCCATTGTGGGGGGAAATAGTCTCAAAACTCTTTAGAATGAGGCTTACCTTTAATGCCGCATCGAGGCTTCTGGCTCACCTCATGCGAGAAAAACGACTTAAGGCATAAACATGCCTTTTAAAACCTTAAACATGATAAGCCATATACACAGTATCAGGTTGTGCAGATAATCGACACTACTTTGAAACATCGTTCGAGAAACAGAAATTTCTCGTACACTAAATAACCAGAACGATCAATAAAAAAGGGAACCAAATAGCCAAGAGACAGAAACAAAGAGGAACCAAACTGAGCTTATTCGACTTCAACCCCTTATTGCACAAGTATAATTAATGAAATCGAAAATTTAAAATAAAATACACAAATTGGGGCACTAATCCATTCATGAACCCATAAAAGCGACCTCGTTGGATAACAACCAAGGGTAAGACTTACAAGAGGGAAGGGAGAAGAAAATAGAGCAAAAATATAATGAAAAATTAAGATATATAGAATGTAAGAAAGTAGGTACCTCTGATCTTGTCGATGATGAAAAGGGATTCAGAGGGAAGAGAGGAGAGAGAACCATCGGTATTAGCCTATTTGGTGGACTCCTCGAAAAAATAGTGAATGTCTTCGGTACTGATATTGGCCAGCCATGCCTTCTTACCCTTTCTCGAGCACTTCGGCTTCTTCCCCGTCTCTCTCGCTGGTTTGGGATTCACCAAGAGCAAAGAAATGTGGCTCTAATGGCGGTAGGTGGTTTGTTTCCCCTACTTTGAATAATGGCGGCAGCTTGGTTTATGAAAACCTAACAATGTACTGGTGAACCATTTAGATAGCGTCGCCTTTTTTTTCTTTTTTTTCTTTTTCATTCTAATCTCCAAATTTATTGAACTCAGTCCTTAATCTATATTCAAAGTTATTTTTATTATTATCAATTTAATTTACACATTTTAATTCATAATATTTTCTCTTTTTTTAACGAAAATTTATAATATTTCCAAAGTTTACAAAGCAAGCTGTTTTTAATTTAACTTAGGGTTGTGAAGTGGTGCAACTTATATACATAACTTAGATGTTTGACGTTTTCATCGTCATTTTTTTTTTCTTTTTTCTATTGTACTTTTTTTTGTACTTAGCTTAATTATTCTATAATGCATACCTTATACAAATATATCTATTTATAATATAAAAATATATAAATAATAATATCAAAATATCTAATTACATGTTTATTTTTATTTATTTTGAATGTACTTGAATTATTTTATAATTTATCATATATAAATATATCAATTTTTATAAACACTCTATTAACACTTTATTATAGATTATAATTATGTATTTTTTTAACTTATTACAAATAAAATTATATCTAAATAAATTTTAATGATTTATTTATTTATTATCATTTTTTTTATTATATAAATGGAGGATTGAATTTTTTTATCTATTTTATTTTAATTCAATTATACTATAAATTAGATAAACATACATGTTTGTAATAAAAAAATGATGTATAATGACTTAATTTATTACCACTGAACTTTTGCATATGCACCCTTTTATTATGGATAATGAACATGTTCGGACCAACTTATGTATAATTCAAATTACATAAAATAGGTTTTTATTTGGTGAATATCTAAATAAATTTTATTTTTATTATCTAGATAAGTAACATAATTTGAAAGAAAAATATTTATAATTATATTTACTTTATTATTAACTACTTAATAAATTTTATTTTTATTAGTTAATAAAAATATAATCATTAGAAAATATAATACTTACAAAACAATATTTACTTGAATTCAAATCTTATTCTTGTATTACAAATATTGATTTATTATTAAAGAAATTACATATTCATCTTATTACTTAAAAAGAATTATCAAACATGAATTAGTTCATGTAGAATGGATAATTCATTTTTTTTATTTTTGTCTTAAGTTCACAAACATTGAAAATGTTATTAAAAAGATACATAATAAATAAAAATATTTTTCAAAAATTTAAATTTAACATCATGGTTATTAGGGATAAGTACGGGTATGGATGGAAACAATTATATCAAAAACTGTTTTTGAACCGAATTATAAAATTTATATTTAAAATCGTCAAAAATCCGTTACGATTTAAGAACGATTTTTTATCTACGAGTAACAATTTAGGACGATTATGCATTGAAAACTAATGAATTTTTACATAATAAATTATTTTTTTAATTTTTTAATTTTTTTAATATATTATATAATATAATGTTGTTTACGTCATCATTGAAAACTCAATAATTCACTCTCTTTTATCTTTCACTCGTATGCATTTATCAAGTTATTATTATTATATTTTGTCGAGATGCACTTATCATTCAACTTTATACTTTTATTGATTTTTGTTTTTGTATTCACATTGCACGTGAATGTACTTTCCCGAAATGCAGCTCACGTGAGTTTCCCCGTAGCAACTGGAACACAGAATCATTAATTAACACTTCTGCATATTTTGCATTGATTAAAACAAACGAATAGGCGAGTAATTCAACTTACTAAAAATAGGTTTATGATTAATTTATTTATCCAGTTTACAAATAACTAAAAACGAGTATTAATACTAATTGCATCAGTTTTGTTTGTTAGATTTGGTAAGGGAATAAATGCATGCGTTTATTTTAACTAATTGAATAAACAATGTTAAATTTGGAATGTTAAATATTAAAATAATTGTGTAATTATTTAGATGAATTAATTAATTATATTAAGATTATAGTTCTATGCAACTAGAAATATATTTTGAACCAAAATGCAGTATAATTTTTTTATATGCAAAATAGATAATTCTATTTAGATATTTAAGAGTGAAAAATATATCAAAATGTTATATCTGTTAAGAATTTAATAACTACAATTAACTATTCTTAAGAAAAAAAAACTTTAACTTCGTGTTACAATAAATACATAAAATTAATACATTAATTATAAATTATAATAAAAATTATTTAACATAAATGAAATTTAATAATTTAATAAGTATTAATATCATACGTATAAAAGTTTTAAAAATTAAAACTAAATAAACATATTAAAATATAAAAAATAAGACAAGATTTAAGACTTTAAATTTGAGAGAGATATATAGCATCTAGATAAATGTACACGTTATATGGGTAGAAGTTCTCATACAAGTAACTAAAATAAATTCAATACAATTTTTACTAATTAGATAGATTATGTGAAACTTCGAAATTAGTCACCTAGGTCGCTCTATGTTATAGAGCTCTAAACTCATCGGGTCTTGATCTTCAATAGATTTTCATCTTTATCACCTCGTTATATATCGAGATTATTCTATGATATAAAACTTTAGATTTATGAAGTTTTTATCTTCATAACATTGCTATATAGTAGTAAGAAATTATAATTTGTTAGGTCAGATACCTGTTACATATATAATATTAAATATTATTGATTTAAAAATATTTTTATATAACATATAGTATTATAATTTTATGTACGTAACTAATTAACGTTTCTTAAATATATGAAAAAATGTTTACGTTTAATCATTTTATTTATAATTTATTTATGTAATTTTTTTCATATATTTATTAAGTATTAAGTAGTAGTAATAAATATAAAAATGGGCAAAAAAAATTAAACTCAATATATTATTACAAATAAAATATTTATTTAATTTTATAAAATTAATTTTTTATAAATTTTTTTATCAGGATAACAGTCGGATATAACCCAAATGATGTTTGGCACTTGTGTACTTATGCATGCATTAAATTATAATTAAAATATTTCCTTAGAATTGTTTTGATTGTGTATTGGATTCTCGTCTTGATACTGAAAAGTTTTAAATATAATTTTAGGAAAACTCAAATTTATATATACCTTATTTATTTATACTTTATTTAATTTTAACTCTTAAAAAAATATATTATTGAAATTTAACGAGGATGATATTTTTTTATGAAAAATATATATTTTTTAACTTGTAAAAAAATTAATATATATATATATATATTTATTAGTTAACATAAATGAGATTTAAATCTAAGGCTATGATAAAAAAAAATTGGAGAGTTATATCACTTAATCACGAACCAATCTTACTATAACATATAATTAAATCTTTTAATGTCGCGAGAAACATTTCTGAAATTGGCGTTGCTTTCGTTATAGCATGATTGGGCCCTAAAATTATGTCCCTTCTTTTTTTGTTGTTTTGTCTTTTTATTTTTTTATTTTTTATCTTGATCTTATTTTGTCACATGTTTGCATAAATGGGCACAAAAATAACGCGTACAGATAAGCAAGGCAATCAATTTCTCCATGGAATTATTTCCAATAAACAAATAATAATATATATATATATATATGTCCAGCAAGGACCAGAAATACGACATAAATTTAGGGTTTATAGCATATATGTCATGACTGAGTGTGAAATAAAGAATATAAAGCAAAAATGCATATGTTTTACTTCTTAATTATATGATAAGAAATTTAAAAGTGACCGATCATAAAATATCATATCAAAGTATTAATTAATTAAAACAATAAAAATACAACCTTTGCACTCTTACCCAATTATTAAATATCAAATATATTGATTCACTTCTTAATTATATGATAAGAAAGGGATTGCAACAAACAATATTCTAGATGGTATGACAAAAAAAAAACTCTACGTGGACAAAAATTGCTTATATGTTGATTTTGTATTTTTCTAACACATTATGATATCAAAACGTGATATCCATATATTTTGATTAAATTATCGTAAAATTGTTGAAAATGTTGTTTAAATATCGTTGTCATTTAAATATTGTTTAAATATCATTGTCATTTAAATATTGTTTAAATATATAATTTTTTGTTAAAATATTCAAGATATTGTAGATATTATCCGTAAAATGTTGTTACAATCAATTTTTAATTTATTTTTCTCTTTTTTCTTCTTCTTTTTCAGCAATCATTTCAATATTTTTTTCTCACTTTTACAGAAGATAATATATATTTTTTTGTAGCATGTTTATTATACATATAAGTACTTTTTAAAATAAATAATTAATTAAATTTATTTTTATACTATAGATGTTTATCTATTTATAATAGTTACAATTAAATAGTTTACTTAATTATTTCAAACATTTTAACTACTTATTCTATAATATTTTAGAAAAAATAATATATTTTTTATTAAATAATATTGTAATTAATTGATTAAAATATGGATTAATATAAATCTTATATATATTGAAAAATACATGTATTAAATAAAAAAATTAGGTTAAAATATAATTAATTGATTTTTTTGATATTTTATAAAGTTTTATAATTTTTTTCATATTTTTGATAGAGTTTTTATAATTTTAATAATTTTTTCAAAGTTTAAAAATTATATTTTGATGCACATATATATATATATATATAGAGATGCTACAAGTTCTCTTACATTAATTTAAATAAATCATTTAGTTCCTTATATAAAAAAATGTTAATTGGTTTGTACATGAGGAAAAAAAAGGATAACTATTTTTTTATTAATATTTTAAATAAAATAATAATATTTTTTAATACTTTATTTTATTGAAAAAGGATAAAAAAGATTTTTTGTTATGTATTTTAAAATAAAAACTATTGAAATATTAACGAATAGTTAAATTTATCATGTAATTATTAAAATATCATGTAAATAGTAAAATTTATATTTTTTTGATATTTTTTACAAAATATAAGTAATTAAATGAAATCTTTTAAAATGTAAAAAATTAGTTGATATAAATCTTTTAATATAAAATATCTTTACGTCATCTCATCTTATATAATTTAAGGAGATATATTTTCTTAAATACATGTATAATAAAATATACTACTGAACAAGATAATGAGGTGTGTGTGAGAGCCTCGAGGCTATCTACGTATATAATACAAACATTAATGCTCAACCTCCCTTTGGTTTTTCCTTTTTTTTTTTATAAAAAAAAACTTCCGTTTGGCCGAAAGAAAAAAATAATAATAACAACACCCCCTTTGGCTGGGAGAATGCTTTGTTCTCTCTAAGAAACATGAAAACAGGATTTTGAAAACCTCTACGATCACCAAAAAGCAAAAGTACAATAATATAAGCAGACAAACAAAAATTTGCCTATGGCAAAAGGTAACTTGCTCGCCTAGCTTGTAGATAAAACGGTGGTGAAAATTATATTTTAATTTTAATTATATTTAATTATATTATATAATCTTTTATAAATAAAATTTTATTTTAAACCCTCCTCTAAATTCACATATATTTTTTCTATACTTTAAAAATATATATTAATATATATTTAAAAATGTAATGCACGTATATATTTTATAACATACTAGCTAGTCAAAGCTCCCTTGATTATTACATGTTAATTTATTACTTAATTTAGAAGTAAAGACTTAAGATAATTAATAAATAAAAAATTATTTATGTTATTTAAAATAAATAATATTCTATAAAAATTAAATGTAATATAAATAATTATTAACATTTTATTTATTAATAATTTATTATTTAACTTATATTACTTAAATGATAAAAATAAGATTTAAGATAATTATTTAAAAAAATGATAATTGTTTATGTTAATGAAGTTTAATAATCTTGTATAAAAAATAACTATAATTTAGATAATTATAAATATTTTATATATTAATAATTTATTGTTTAATTGATAAAAATCTTAAATAAATTATGCAACAACTAAAAGTAATAATAGTCTATTCTAAATTACTTAGACAATTTTATCCAAAAAATTTATAAGGATTAATTTAAATTTTTATATATACCAGTAATATTTTGCACATGACTTTTAGCTTTTATTATATTAAATTTTTTAATTATAAGGTATCTATTTTTTTATTTTAAAATACCTTTAAATAGTAGATAATTAGTTAAAAATCATATTCTATATAACTTTAAAAATAAAAAAATTTAAACCAATATAATAGAGCTTTAAAAGACAGCTAATGATAATAACTTAAAATGTAAGGATATATCACTATTACAAAACTAGTATATTGTTCCTATTAAAAATAGGTGCAAAATAGGTGCAAACAGGCAGTTTAGATGGGGCGCGCAAAATACTGCGCCAGTTTTTATAATATGCGTAATAATTTGCGCGTGTTCTTCAAAAATTGTGTATATTCTTACAAAAACAAGCACAATAATATGTACTTGTCCCTACGAAAATAGGTACAATAATTTGTACATAATCTTACAAAAATAGTTACAGAAACATTATCACTAATTTATCCAAAATAGAGCATAATTTTTTTAATATTAAAATCATCAATTATCATATTATATTTAATTTATCCAAATAATTTTAACTGTATCACCTGTAATTTATATATATATATAGATAGATAATGACAGTTTTGATTATCTGCTAAATAAATAATATTTTTCAATATAGTGATAGTTTTGTATGTTACTTCTTCGGTTCTAGGAAGGTCCAATTCGATCTCTTGACATATTTTGATGATTTGATATTTTATGGGTCATTAGTCATCGAAATGCATTAATACACGTGGAAGGAGATTGATGTGAAAACTGGGACATCGCAAAACTGAAATGATATGTATGTCTCATATTCTTTTAGTCGTGTCACATACAATAATACATTTAAAAACTATAAAACATAGACAGAAGAGATACAATTAGAGATAAAGAAGCAACTAGGATGTGAGTCACGTATATGGTGAGTATATTGTTTTGTTGTGATGATTAATGGATACACATGTGAATAGAGAAGGTGGGTACTTGATTTGTCCTCATGGAATGGAGACAATAACGCTGCAAGCAATAAACAGAGCTAGCTTAGCTTATTGGCTCTAGCTGCTCCGGCCATTACTTATTTGTCTCCCATAACTTTTTTTTTATTTTAAATAATTAATTTACATGTAGGTAGTACTCTTTGATACACATATGTCGTTTGCATGTAAATTTAATTACATATTTATGTAAGAATATATTTAGTGTGTATTGCTTTATACCCGTGATGCACACATATAACAAAATACAGTACAAGAAAATGGCAATTGTCAGAATTTCGTTTGGTGCCCAGCTGGGTTTTTCTCTTAGCAATATTGCATTGGGATGGACTGTGTGACCTGATAAATTGAAGAATGAAGATTATTGCGTGTTAGTTTTGGTTGAGCCATCAAGCTATAAGGATGTCAATTGTACTGTTTGGATCTTATTCTGATATAATCAAACTAACCCGTAAATCAAACATTTTAAGTGATTTTGGGTTAGGTTAAGTTTTAATGTTACAAACGGGTTAGTAATTCAAATTGTTAATCAGTTTAGATGTATTTTAATTATAAAATATAAAACTAATCCAAAGAAAAAGTAAAAAATGGATAAAATTTGCGATCCAAATCGTAATAGAAATAACAAGAGATGCAATAAATTATTTAAATATGATTTGATTTTCTATGAACCAACCTAAACGTGACGAGTGAAGATGTCCAAAAATTAGATTGAATAGAATCGAATTAAATCAGATCGGATCGAACCGATTCGAATATTTTTATAAATCAAATAGATTGATCCAATTTGTATTAACAAAAATAATTTTTCAAACGATTCGATCCGATTATATTAATTTTTAAACCGATCGGATCAAACCTATTTTAATAATATATTAAAATTTTCATATTATTTATTACAAATCGTTGATTAAATTTTTTATATTTTAATCAAATATATATCATTAGATGTATCATAATTATGTATTATTAATCGGATTAAACAGTTAAAAAATGTTAATCAAATTGTTTGATTACAACATTTTTAATAACAAAACGATTTAATTCGATCTGATTTGATTAATATAAATGATTAAGTCTAATTAATTTTTTTTATTTACAATCGGACTGAGCAGAATCGTGGACATCCTTAATTACGCGTACACGTACATTTTAGGTCAACTCTTATGCTCCTAATCTACAGCAGACCTTCTTTTTTTCACACCATGGATGTTAATTTAGAATAAATCTTGCTGAGAGTTCCAAGTAGAACTTAAACTCATGCTAAGAATTATGTGGTGATCGCTAAACCATTGGAGAATTTCATAGTAATGTATCCAACAGTACTGTGTCAAGTAAATTGTATCCATGTATAGAATGGCTTTTCAGTCTTCATACATCCAAAAAAAAATTTGTATCTTGGTAAATAATAATTAGTTCTGGTAATTAATTTATATATATATTAAGTTCTTGAGTTTGGTAATAACAAATAATATGGCAATCGGAATGTTTTATCACCAAAGGTGAGTATGTTAATAACCAGCATTGATACTGTTTATGCTAATTAGTAAACTATAACTAATTACTCTCAAATTGGTGTGTGGTATATTTTTATTGTCAAAGACAACGTGATATAACCAAGGGGAGGGGTGGCCCAACATTTGGGAAAAATAAAAAAATAGTAATCCCACTATTTTTGTTTATCGAATATTACCACTAATTAAAGTAATATATAATGTAAATATTAAGATTGTTTTTTCATCTCAAGTTGATATTTCAAAATTTAATTAAATTATGGAATCAAATATTTTAATCAATTAATTTCTATCACTTCATTTTTGACATAATTTTTTTTTCAAGACATTAATGCAAATATGACACCTATAAATTAAATTTTTTGAATCCGTCTATCAAAACTAGTCTTTTTTTTTTCTTTTTTTTTCAAGTGTATTCACTAACGGCAGAAAAAAGTGATTAATTTTTTATTCCATTATTAAATTTTTATAAATATGATAAAAAATAATAAAAATTTATAAATTTAAAAATAATTTTTATTATTATTTCCTACTCGTCCATTAGTATCGGTTTACCTTCTTAAATCCACTACATCGAACCAAATGCAAAATAATACATATTTTATATTAGTTAATTATACGATATTTGTTTTTTTCATAAATAAATTTTTATTTTTAATCTCTTCATGTATACATATATTATTTTTTATATAATGTAAAAAAATATATGTTTTTGTATGTTCAAAAATAAATAGCATGTATATGTATTTTTTATGATGCATGCAAAGATATTTTTTTAGAGTAGAGAAGGTAAGAATAAAACCGTTTGAATATCTATCAAATAAAAACCTGAAGATTTTATATTTTATTATTTTTATATTATTATTATTATTTTTACAATAACATTTAAGTAAATTAATATTTTTTTTATTTCTTATAAATTTTTTGTAAACACAAAGAAAATGAATAAATTTTACCTGCACCTTATATTCTCTCTAATTTAATTCATGTTTATTCTCAATTCAATGATTGATTAGAATAAAAACACAGAAGTTTAAAATAAATCCTGTGATATATCAAACAATGATTTTAATTCCCAAATTAATGGGTTATATTAAAAAAAAGTATCCACTATATATATACATACTTCTGTACATAAAATATGAATCCCAATTGTGATTAAAAAATTAATACTGACATAATTAATTGGATCATTATATATATGAAAAGAATTGTGTTGAGGCAAGCATATATATAAATCATAATTTGTTTTTGGATGGTAGATATTTACATCAATTTCCCAGAGAGAGAGAAAAAAAACAGTAGCATCAATTAATTTGATGATGAGAAAAGAAAAGCAACTAAGAAACTAAGAAAGGATGCAAAGACAGGTATATATGGGAGATAGAGAGAGAAAGAGAGACGACAAAAGGTGACGGCTGGCTATAGAGAAGAATGCCAGAAAGGAGGTGGGGAGAGAGAGGGCCTTAAAAAAAAAAACAAAAACAAAACCCCGTGAGGAGTATTTGGAGGCATTGAAAAATCACATACTAAACATGAAACATATTTTGTTGCTTCCTCTATTTCACTTCTTTCGATGCCCATTTCACTTATTCCCTATCACGAGCTCATTATTCCCGGTCTTTCCCTCTAATCGTCAATATATCCCTTTAATTTCCCTGTTTGCCCTTCATATATCCGTATCTCCGTTATGTTTTTTTTCTCTTTTCTACTAAAATAACATCTATTATATTTATCTCATATGTTTTTTTTACTAAAATAAACTAACTTATCATTCATATCAAACACTTTATTAATTTAGTTAAAGTTAAACTATGGCTATTAAGTTCACTTAATGTTATATTTCATTCAATTACATCCCTTCTATATTATTAATTACTATTTTTTGTTATTTTAGGTAATTTTCTTTTTTTTCTCTCTCAATAATATATTTTTTCATTTTATTTATAATTTTAATTTTCTTTTCTCCGATAATAAAATAGAAAAGTCTATATATCACAACCAATGTGCTAGTTGATTATAGGCTTAAAAGTATTGTAACTGTACTATAACTTGTGACAAAAAGTATTCAATTGATGTAGAACAACGATTATTCGTTAAAATAATAAAACAAAAATCTTTATTTAATTGACGTAGAATAACAATTATTCACTAAAATAATAAAACAAAAATCTTTATTCAATTGATGTAAAATAACAAAGCTTAGGGTATTTAAGAGTTACTTCTACTGTGTCTTCTCAAGTAGATGGTTTCGGATATCAGCCAATCTTCACTTGGCATCGGGGCTTATGGTCTTGATAAGGGAACCCATGTTCCTTAACACGAGCTTGGTGGCAGCTTAAGTACTCCTTATCAACCTTGCATTACTATCTCAAGTTCTCATCGACTAGATATATAGATAAAGTATTTTTTCCAATTATTCTCATTCTCGAGAAGGATCATATTTTTCCTCCATCCTGTTTGACTGACATATAGACTCTCCTCGTGTCTATGTATTTTGCTTCAATAAATATGCCTTATTAAACTTAGGCATCTCCAACTCGATCTTGAGTTCTCTATATATCAATGTAAGGTAGAGTAGGTACCTTCACCCATTCGATATTAGTTGGCCTAATACAAGTTGAGCTGTGGCCAAGAACCTTTTTATAAAGGGATACAGTGAAAACCTAACCCCTAGCCACAATGCTTCATCATGAAAATCTATTCATCCAGTTAGAGGTAGATCACTATCAAGAACACTCAGCTTAACGAACATTATATGATTGAGGAGAAAACATTGTTCATTTTCCTTATCCTCTCCTCTTCCTAAGGAGATAACCCACTAGATTTGAACTTGGACACATAACCTTTGGTACGACCTGTGAGTTAACTGATGTCTCTCTTCCTCTATGATCTTGAGACCTATATTTGGGTATGAGGCACATTCAACCTAATTGTAGGTGTGCCATATTGACGAGATGTAGAGGTGATAGGAGAAGGCTTAGACATCTCCTCTTCACTCGTGATGCTCATTTCATTAGTAGACCCTAGGGTGTCACATTCTACTTGGCTTAAGAAGTTGGGATGTTACGGGCTCTCCTAAAAGGAGGATCCCAAAGTTCATTCTTTATGCATGTTTTCTACAAAATATTACAAAACATAAAAAGTTAAGGTACAAGAAATAAAAGTTACCAAAGGTCGAGTTTTGAAAGTAAAATGGAGAATGAATTTATAGGCCGATCTGAAAAGAAAGTAGAAAACTGTTAAATTCGAGGAGATTCCCTTTAAAACTCAAGCAATAATGAACTACGTGCTGATCTAATTTCCTTACTACCGAGTTGAGAACTTTTATGGCGATGGGTGAGATGATAAAGCATTTTTGTTCCAATTTTTGTTTTACGTATAGGAAATGTTGAAATGAAGAAAGGTTCAGGCTCCTTGTTATATAGAGGTGTATATTTTTCCTCTTTAATTAACTGACAATAGGGAGAGTTGAACATTTCAAATTCATTGGTTGGTTACTACTTAAGGTTTGAATATATGAATCGACCCAAAACCCGATTTAACGAACAATCTGAGCTATCAAACGAGTCAACTTAGGGGGCCAGTATGTGTCTGCACCCACAATGACACTCGTAAGGGTGAGCCTGTCTCTTATGTAATCAAAACATGCATGTGTAATGCTCTATATATATATATGTACCTTATAAGAAATCCACACATTTATTCATTATTCAAAAATTCTACAACTTATCTCTAGTTTCTCTCTTTGCAAATTGGACCATCCCAATACACACTTTTACAAGAAATTTATTCTTTTCTTCCAATAATATATAAATCTTATCAATAAAATATATGATTAATTTATATATCAACATTTTCACAAAATATACATTTTTACGTATATTAAATTGGAAATTTTTATAACTAGTTGTATAATACATACATATATATATATATATATATACATTTTCACAAAATACGTATTTTTTACAATATATATATATATTTGTGTGTGAAATGAAATAATAAGGCATAGAGAGAAGAAAGATGAAAGGAGTTTGAGAGAGAATCGAGCAATTAATTTTTTGATCTTTTGTAAGGTGGATAGTGCTGTTATTTATACAATTGCATCATATAAAATTTAGTTACAAGTAATTTCATTTCACATGGCATATTGTATGAAAGAAATTAATTACATACTACTACAAGCAGTGCACCTACACATATTCTCTCTCACACACATATATACTATTCATCATCCTCTAATAAGCTCAAGTTGTCTCAAGAACTATAAACTTTATTTTCAAGATCTTGAATTGCTAAGAATTGAAGGATTTTTTCATTATGTTAGCTATCTGTTCTTCACTAAAAACATGCTTAACCACTAATTCATCAGCTTGAACTTTTTCTCTCACAAAGCAAAATTGATTTTCATATGCTTGGATCTTGAGTGAAAGATGGGATTTTTAGCAAGATATCAAGTACTAATTTTGTCACATAAAAGAACTGAAGGCCTAAGTAAATTAATATGAATTTTTTTAATAGTTTTACCCGTCATGCTACCTCAGTTGCTACCTACACCAATGATCAAAATATAGCCTCAATAGAGGACTTGGATGTCACATGTTGTTTACCAAATGACCATGACACCAATGAATGACCAAAAATACACAAAATCCACTAGTGTTTCTTCTATCGTCTGGAGAAAAAGCCCAATTTGCATCACTATTGGCACTATGTTGTAGAAGGCATAAAGAGAAGAAAAATGAAGGAGGTTTGAGAGCGAATTGAACAATTCATTTCTTGATCCTTTGTGAAGGCACAATATTGTTATTTATATAATTACAACACATGGAAATCAATTACAACTAAATGTATTTCACATGGTATATTGCATGGAAGTAATCAGCTACATACTACTACAAGCAACGCACCTACACTCACGCACACACATTGTTCATCAATATATAGTTGAATAAAAAGTTTACATTTAAAAATCATATTAGTTTTAAAAAATAAAGTATTTTTGTGTGTATATATATATACACACACTATTTGTATTTATTTTTCTTATTAACATACTTATATATTAACTCGTGAATTGGTCTAAAAAGAAGGATTCCATTGAATTAAAATTTGGTCCATCTTATTGAAAGGTGTTTAAATTTTTTCTTTATAGAAAAGTACTAAAATTTTATTTTATTTACACATATATATTTTTTTGTGATTAGGTTCTGTCGCACCATCTAATTATTTAACATGTTATTTAATTAATTAATGTGATAATTAATTAAGTTTTACTACATCAGTTAATTAAAATTAATTAGAAAATTTAATTATAAAAAATATTTATGTATAAAAAATATGAGAATATAAAGAAAAAATTCATACACTTTTCTATAAAATGGAGAGAAATTTGGTACGTCTTAAGTTATTTACCCTTTAATTAACCAACATCACTATTCATCATTCGAAAGTTTGGTGGTACTAGAGAATATCTAATTTTAATTGTTAGCTTAAATTTTAAGAGGAATATTAGTGACCTAGCTAACACATTAAAAACATCTCTGTGCCACGATCTTAGGAAATCTTGGAAGCATTTAACAAGAACTAATCCTAAGGGGTGTAATCAACCTAGTTTTAAGTATATTCTAATCACACTATGGCAAAATTAAAAGTTTATTATCACATTCCCCAAGTTCATGAAATTTTGCTAACCTATTGTTCCGGGGAATTAGGAATGTGATTGTGATGTTTCTTTAATATGTAGGAGATATTTGCTTGGTAAATTTATGCCTTTTTGTAAGACTAAAAGATATTATTTAGGCTGAACTGTCGTGGCGATGGTGATGAAATGTAAAAAACGAATATAATGATTAATTCGTATAAAATTATTAGTTGCTAGAAGGGTATTTTTGTAAGTTTACGTAATTAAATAAAAAAAAAGGAGTAAAATTTGAAACGGAAATTGAAACAGAGGTAGAGTAGTCATGTGGGAAGGTAGCAAACAGGGAGATGACATAGATTTGAGAGCTCATCCCCTTGTTATAAACAGCTTCAGCTTCAAAGAAGTTGAGGGAGATGTAAGGAAGAGAAAGAAAGAGATAGAGAAAGAAATAGTAAAAGCTGAGGGGAATAAAAGGCAAGAGATCGAGAAAGGGGCAGTGAATTGAAATAAAGCAGAGAGAATGGTTTCTAGGGAGCAAAAGAGAGCAGCAGCAGCAGTACTGCAGGAGAAACTCCAGCTACTTGGTTCTATTACTAACTCTCATGCTGTACGTAATTCCCCTGCATTCTCTTCTTCAATTGGATAATCACCACTTTTCTTAATGCTTCTCTAGCTTTAATATGTTACTATCAATTGATCTTGCTGGATTTTCCACCTAACAAAAACATTATATTTTTTTGTTGATATATATTTTACTTTTTGAATGTTAAAAAGATGTTAGCTAGGCAACAAACTATTCTAAAAGCATAAGTTACGAGAAAATTATCAACAATACTTGTATATATTTATCATGAATTTCTTGTTTTCAGTTCAATATAGTTACTAATGTATTATAAATATTTAGATTTATATATTACATATTGTTGTAAGTTGTTAAAAATTATTTGATTGACATTTGTAAATTAATGAATTAAGCTTTATATATATGTTCATCTTGAGAGCTGAAAAGAATAGCATTTGGTATATTATTTACATCGCTCTGTTTAATTAAGAGACCTGAAATTTATAAACTGAATTTAGAAATTAATGGGATATTTGTGGTTGGTGGTTGCAGATGAGCAAAACGTCGATCATAGTGGACGCATCCGAGTATACTGAAGAGCTAAAACAAAAAGTAGAAAGAGTGAATAGAGATATGGTACTAAATGCACAATCTACTTCAACAATCCAAAATACCTTGCCTGTGGTATATATATATATATATATATTAGTTTTAACTTAATTCATATATATTTTCTACCTATTTTACGTGTTTGGTTTTGTTCCTGAACAGGTTAACGTAGAAACCCTAGAAAAGGGATTCGAAATAAGTGTGTATTCGGGAAAGAATTGTCGAGGATTGCTTGTGTTCATATTGGAAGCCTTTGAAGAGTTGGGCCTTAATGTGCTTGAAGCTAGGGTTTCTTGTAAAGATAGTTTCCGATTACAAGCAGTTGGAGAAGAAGTAAGACAGACACTAATTCAAATAATTACATGCATGATGTGCCTTAGTACTTTCTCTTTGTGATCATCAATCACCATTATTTCGGATCTACATTTTTTTTCTTTCTGTTATTGCTAAATTCCAATCTACATTGAAATAAAATTACTAATAAATGCATAACATACATAACAAGATAAATATATGTTTAATACATCTTCATAAATATGTTAAGCATTTCTTTTTCTTTTCTTTTTTTGTTAAAAAAATAAAATTAATTGAATTTGTAGGTTATATAAAAAAAAGGGAAGGATATAAAATTAATTCTCAACTATTCAAATTGTTTTGCTCATATATACTTTTATTATTTCTATTGCTAAGGTTATATATATGCTACCATGTTAATTAATTTCCAACTTAAGGAGGTTTGTATATATGTATATAGCTACGTTCATTTATGATTATGATATTAATCAGCTATATATAAATATTTCATTAATTACATACAAAGGAACAAATTAAAGCATGATCATAATGGTGTTTAATTATTAATGTGTTTTTGTAGAATGAAGAACAAAGGGAAGGTGTTCATGCTGAAACAGTGAAGCAAGCCGTGCTGCTG
This sequence comes from Hippophae gyantsensis, assembly GCA_030763125.1. Taxonomy (NCBI): domain Eukaryota; kingdom Viridiplantae; phylum Streptophyta; class Magnoliopsida; order Rosales; family Elaeagnaceae; genus Hippophae; species Hippophae gyantsensis. Next base: position 54,329,510 of record CM061033.1, read on the forward strand.
GCTGTTAAAAACTGGGGTGAAACTAACGACGTCCAAGATTAGAACTGCATTGTACTTTATCAACAACGTATATGCTTTGTTATATATATATTTTCTTCTTCTTAATTTCCAACTTAGAAGTACTGCCATGCCCCTTTTGTTTGTAGGTTGGCAATGTTTTTTTTTTTTTTTTGGTAGGTTGGCAATGTTCGTATTAATGAAAGGAATTAACATTTCAAGTCTTCTACATTAGTAATTAAAACTAGATCGATCTTTTGAGGAAATGGCCAAAACATATATTATATATATTCTTGACACAAATTATTTGATGGCAATCAGAAAAAGAAAAAAAAACTAACGTAAAGTGCGTTTTTTAAATTAAAGAAATACATTGAACTGACTGATAAGATCAGCTAGCTCTTCTTTAGTCTCAATTTTTTTGTAATCAGACAGGGGTTAATTTGGTCATGCAAGTTGCATTAAGACTTATATTATTTGTTCAATTACCGTTTGGCATTAATTGTTGTAAAAGATTATGGGTACGTGAGAAAGGTAAATAATGTAAAAAAATATATCTTTATAAATTTTATATATTTATTTTAAAAATAATTTTTAAATTTTATATTTTTTTTGTAACATATTAATCCTATTATTATAAAAAAATTAACTTCATATAAAGAATAATTATTTTTTATGTTTTTATTTTTTTAATTTTTTTAATTTTTTTGTTACAATTTTTTTAATTTTATTTTAAAAAAAATAAAAATGAAATTTTTATAAAAAATAAGTAAAAATTTAAATATTATTTAAATAAAGAATCATGAAGTTATTTTTTTCTATACGTACTACTTGAGATTAATAGTAGTCTTGGCTCCCGTTAGAAGCATAGGCCTAGGTTGACAGCAATTATTTACGATCTAATTCATAGAAAACCCATGAGTGTCCTACAGGGACACATTTTAAGTATATTTTTCCAATCAAATATTGTCTGTAAACAATGTTCGAATTTTTTTTAATTACCTATAATAATTTTTTTCATACATTGAATATATTTTTTATTACATAAAAAACATATATTATTTATGTATTTAAAAATATGTATATATATTTTTTATAAGTTAAAAAAATAATATAAAAAGTAAAATTTATTGTATAATTAGATAATATAAAATTTTAAAATGTATAAATTAAATTTGCTACATAATAAACGTTTGACGATTTCAATCATTTTTAAGGTAATTATTTGACAGACAGTTAATAAACAATTAATTAATTTTATTCTAAATATATATCTATGTGACATGTGAGTATATTAATGTCTATATATTAAAAGTTGAGGGAATTACGAGAATCTTAGAAGACCAATTAGACAAGGTTCAGATGTTATTAGTTTGATTAATAAAAAGCTAAAAGATTTAAGATAATAATATTAAGAAAGTAATTCATTTATCTAATATGTATGCCTAAAATATTTTTATCCATATATTTATAACATATTGTTGATATATATAATGATGTATTAAACACAAAAATTAAACTTTAATATTAATTATCACATTGATAAATAATTATCATATTTATATTTATCATTATTATAATAATAAATAAATAAAAATAATATGAGATTTAATTATTAAATGAGTTTAAATAACTATAATATAACATGAGATAATGCGATAATTTTTTTAATTATAAGTATATAAAATGAAATAAGAGTTATTATTTTTATAATTATAAGTATATAAAATGAAATAAGAGTTATTATTTTTATAATTATAAATTATAAATATATTATTTTTATTAATTTATTTAAAATACATTATTAATATTTTTTAATTAATTATATATTAATGTTGTTAATAAATATATATTTATATTAAAAAAATTATTATTATAATAGTTAAAAATAAAATATAGAAGATAAAAATAATTAATATGAGAGTTTTGTGAATGTCGAGGGAGCCATTCCACAAAACATGGATTTGGAACGAGACACGACGTGTGAATCATAGGATATTAGTCAAAGTAGGTTTAACGTACAGCTGTATTAATCTTAGCTATAGGGGTAGATTTAAAGTATAGGTTAGTTTTGATATATAATAAGAGAAGAGTGATTAATATTATTAAATTTTTGTACATATTTTGATACTTGTATTTTTTATATCATGATATATATTATAATTATTTTAAAAATTAAAAAATAAATTTTTGAATAATATTAATATAAAATAAAATTTAAATAATTTAAATATAAAAATAAATTAAATTTGTTTATAAAAATACTTTTCAAAATAATTAGAAAGGAGAAAATGGCGATTTCGGGTATAATTTTTTTTTTTTAGTCAACATTGTCGGAAGTATAATTTCCTCTTCTTTTCTTATTTTTATTTTTTATTTTTTATTTTTTTACTTTTTACTTTTTTGTACAGAATCGGACGTGATGGCCAACAAACTCAGTACAATAACAATATATGATATAAAAGTAGCGACTTTCTCATATATGGGGATATATAGTTATACACTCGTCAAAATTATTTATTTATTAAATATAAGAAATGAAAACAAGTCATTCATGCGGGGAAGGTACATAAGGAGAGTTTTTCTTACCTCAATTCAATGTATGATATAATAATAATAATATATAATATTATAAAATATATTATCATACACCAAAATGATATCATCCATATAACCGATTTAAAAAGGAAATAAATAAAAGACGTAGAGAAAAGTATCAAAAATTATAAATTTTTATATATATATATATAATTATATAATTTTTATCCAATTAAAAATCTCTTATTTATTTTTCAATTAATTTACTTTATTAAATATCATTATTTTACATCAATTAGTATTAAAATTATGACTTCAATAAAATTTGATAGAAAAAAACTAAAAAATTTATATATGATAAAATATATGCATAATCGCATATGTTTGAAGAAATAATTATATAGTATCCAGAATCAAAAAGAATAATATATTTAAATTTAATCAAACTATCTTAATTCAAAAAAATATTAATGTTACGATAAAATAACTAGGATCAAACTATTATTCTTTCTTATGTCTATATTGAGATATTATGATAATTTAACATATACCTTAATTTGTAGGAGTCAAAGAAGAAAATAAGTCTTTACAATTTTGAGAATTAATATTCATATGATAGGAGTAGTTTTGTCGTGGGTTTGTTAGTTTGAAGTATAACAGAAGAAAGAAAAAAACTATCAAATAATTTTGTTTAAATCATGCAATAAATTCAAAAAAATAAGCCATAATTATCAAAAGAAAGGACATTGGAAGAGAAACTGTCTAGAGTTCAAGAAAGACAAAGCGAGTACTTCGGAGTTCAGTCGAGCAACTCAAAAGAGTGAAGCATTAAAATGTCCTCTTTGTCTCATCGAATGATATTGATTGGATTTTTGATTCGACGTGTGCTTTTCACACGATGTCCAATTAAAGATTGGTTTATTACATTCTAATAAGTTGACAATGGAAATTTTTTAATAGAGAATGATGGAACTTGTAGCATAACAGGTAAGGGTACGATACAAATCCTAATGAACAACGATATTGTGAAAACGTTAACAATGTGACATATGTGCTAGAACTTTACGATAACTTCATTTCATTGAGTATTTTAGATATAATTGGTTGTTCATATCGAGTAGAATATGATGTCTTAAAAGTTTCTAGAGATGTCTTCACATTTATGTAAATGAAACTGAAAAATAGATTTTATATCCTACTAGGTAGCACGATGGTAGATGTAACTTCAATTTATTCTATTTTTGGTTCTGACCAAACCCATTTATGGTATATGAGATTAGATCATATAAATGAGTTTGGATTAGATGAGCTTAACAATAGAGACTTGTCTTGTTAGGCACCAAATTAAAAAACTTGATTTTTGTGAGTATTGTATTTATTGGAAACAAAGTAGAGTAAAATTTAACATTGGAGTTCACACAACACAAAAAATACTCTTAATTACATCTATTTAGACTTATGTGATCCGTCAAATATTCTTTCTTATAGTGGAGCAAGGTACATATTGATTTTCATATGATTATTCAAAAAGTTTAAATATTTGTGTGTTATTTTATATAATTTTATTTTTTTCTCTCTCGATAATATATAATTTCTTCTTTTTTTTCACAATAATAAATTAAAAAAAATTATTTATCATAAATAATACATTATATATTAATATTTTAACAAATTAGTATCACGTAGGTAAACATTTTAACCTTACTTTCAAATCAATTGTTTGTAAACAATGCTCCCGATGGAATTTATTTTTATGCAATTGGACGACATAACTTCCATCCATGTATTATATATACTCTATATTTTGTTATAACGTAAAGAAATTATTATTTTTTCATATTTATAAATACAATACATAAATATTTTTTATAAGTTAAAAGATAAATATTTTTTGTGACTAAAAGTAAAATTTATTATATAACTATATCATATAAAATTTTAAAATATATTAATTAAATTTGATACATAAAGAAAAATACATGTTATACAATTTCAAACATTTTTAAGGTAATTATTTGATAAGATGATAGTTAATAAACACTTAATTAATTTGATTCTAAATATATACCTATACGACATGTGAGTACATTAATGCCTATATATGGAATATTAGGGGAATTATGAGAGTCTGAAGACCAATTAGTCAAGGTTAAGATTTTGTTAGTTTAGTTAATTATCATAACTATATTTTTCATTATTCAATAATAAATTATTAAAAAATTATAAAAAATAATATTCTTAAAATTTATAACAAAAATAATATTTTAATAAAACTGAATGAGATTTAATATTTAACATTAAATTAATTTAAATAATTATAATTTAATGTAAAATAATGTGATAAATATTTTTTTATAGTAAGAATTTATGAGTTGAACATAAGTTGTAATATTTTTGTTATTATAAGTTTTAATAATATTATTTATATTATTATTTTTAAATTAATGCATAAATTATATATTTATTATTTTATAATTAATTATATTTAATATTATTAAAAAATATAAATGCTAAGATTAAAATAGCTCTCAATAAAAAAAAGTTTAAAATAGTTAATATAAGAATTTTGTTAATGTCGAGGGAGCGGTTCCATAAAACACATATTGAATTGGAATGAGAGCCGACGTGTGAATCGTTGTAAATAAGTCAAAAGAAGCTTTAACGTACCGCTGTATTAATCTTAGTTATAAGGGTAGATTTAACGTAATCATTTTTTAAGATGAAAATGGCTATTATGATTTAATTTTTATACATATTTTTGAAACCATATCTTTTATATTATAAAAATTTTAAAAATAATTTAATTTTTAGTATAATATTAATATATGATAAAATCAATATAAAAATATGTAAAAATTTACGTGTAAATAATATTTTTCAGTATAATTAGTCAGGAGAAAATGGGGATGTCTTTTTGTTTTTGGTCAACATTGTCGGAGGCATAATTTCGTTTTTATTTATTTATTAATAGAATCGGAGGCATAATCTGATAGCCAACAAACTCATATACAATATATAAAAGTAGCAGCTTTCTCACATATGAAGACATATAGTTTATATACTTATCAAAATTATTTACATATTATTTATTTATAATATAAGCAAGAAAGAAAAAAGGAAAAAGGAAATAAGGAAAATTAATATGGATTCTTTTTGAATGATGCCCTCATAATCTGTACACTCAAATGTGGATTCTTGTAAGTAAAATCATCAAATGCAGAGGAAAATACAACGTCTTCAATGTTATTAACAATAAATTTGATGGCTGACTCCTTCAATATTTGGTAGGAACAAACACTGTTTGCCATATCTAAAAAATCAAAAACATTGGAGGAAATCATTGATTTGAGCATGTGACGTTCGCATATGTTTTGTAAGTATGTGATGTGGTACTTATCAGCTGCAAGTGACAAACAAATTATATGTTTCTTCATTTTTTCTTCAGACAAACTACCTTCGTAAAGAAATTCTAACAAAGTCTCAAGTTCTTCGTAGTTAAATTCTCCAAGTGTTATGATATTATCGTTTGGTGAAGCTTTGCATCCATCAGAATCTAGCATATTTTTAAATATTTCTGATCTTATTGCCTACAAAACAACATATTAATATATATAATGCAATAAAAATATATTATAATTATTTCAAGTGTGTGAATATTTTTTTGTAGTGCTTACTACTAAACAACTAAGAGAGAGAGAGAGTTGCATTGAGAAAGAGTGTAATTGAATTAATTAACAAAGATTAATTACAGCATGATATATATAGAGCTCAAGTAGACTTAATGACTAAGTCAACTAAATAATAATTATATGAAAGCAATATATGTAAGCATTACACTAAAGCTAAAGTGTCATGTAAAGATTACATAACGTTAACCAACAAAACTGTCTACACTTAGACTACAAGAACTGTTTGTGCTTACAGGCTCTAAGATTTCATTCCATGGTATTTGATTTATACTTAAATTTTGAATTTATTTTTTGTGATAATTTTATTTTATTATTATTAAAAAATGATCGAAAAAGACATAAATTTTTTAACGTATAAGAAAATGAACATATATTTTTTACTAACACGTTAAAAGTGAAATCAGTTAATTAATTGAATCATTTATATACCAAATGGTAATAATTTTTGGTTTCATCTCTAATGATTCTTATTTATAAAAAGATTGGGTGATATTAAGGTCAATAAACTTATATCTTTTTAACATTTTAATCTATAAATTTTTAACTAATACACTTTGTTCTGTTTTTAAAAAGAAAAAAAATACATTTTACTCATATTTTAGGAACTCGGGTATTCATTTTTATTAAAATTTAAGAACTAAAATGTCCTAAATATATAAGTTTAAAGATCCTTTTTATGTATATAATATTCTAAATGTATGGTTATTAAAGTGTAATATTTGAAAATTTAGCTATTAAATTATAACAGTTAAAAACTTAAGAATAAAAGTTTAAAGGGACCGTAGGTATACTTTTCCCTTATATAAGAAATTAATAAAAATGGGAAGGAAGAGAGAAAGATCACTAACTAATTACCAATAATGCTTTGTGAGCAAGTAGTGGACGGCCGTCGTTCCCTGGCTTAAAAAACATATCAGTGTGAATTTGATCTTTAAATGCAACAACGAACTCGCTCAGAAATTTGATCTTCATATTTTGTTGGTCTAATTCATCTTTCATATCACATACCCTCGTCCAAATATTACTTATTTTGCTTTGCTGGTACAGAAACAAAAACAAATTACTAGGGCTGCTCCGTACTTGGTTTTTGACATCTCATCTCAAAAATGATATATATATATATATATTTTGAATCAACATCTCACTAAATTTTTACACAAGACGAGGATACTGCCATAAACAAAACTTAAAAGGGAGAATAGATATCACGAATAAAAGTATTGGTAGTCTTTATTTTAATATTTTCAGTTTTTTAAAGAGTTTAACTTGTAACGTGATCTTAAAGTATGATATTAAAGTTTGAGGTGACATATTCAAAATTCAATAATTTTAATTATTGAATTATAAGTATTTAATTTATATGATATATATAATAATACTTGTAGGGAATAATTATTGGATAAAAATATTATTCATTATTCTCTAAATAATTTATATTTTTAAAAGAGTTTGTTTTCTGGTAACTTATAAATAAATAGGAGGGAATATAAGTTTAACATTAATGATCAATTAATGCTTATTTTCATTTTTTCTGGCAAAATAAAATAAAATAAAACTTTATTTAGGAAGTTTGCTTGAGCCGGTAAAAAACAATTTTGAGTAGAAATTTTAACAAATATTCTTTTGAAAGAATTGCTTCCTAATAACTTATGAATAAATAGGAGGGAAAATAAGTTTAACATTAACGATCAATTAATGTTTATTTTCTTTTTTTCTAACCAAAAATAAATAAAACTTTATTTAAGAAGTTTGCATAAGCAGGTAAAAAACAATTTTGAGGAGATATTTTGACAAATATAAATTTTACTTTCTTGAGGCCCAACCACTTCAAGATTTCAAGTGATTTGTTATCGATATCGGTAATGAACCTGAAGCATCTTTCTAACCCTCGCATATGTGTTGGGCCTATAAAATATCATACTGATCCAATGATCTCTCAGTGGACCACTTCTAAGCTTGGGTTCAATGGATCAATATGGCCTTTTTTTTTAGCTCTTGGTACTTAAAATTTTTGGTGGATGCGCTCAAGATTGGTTATAACAAAAACAATGAACTTTTATTTGTTTAAGGAAAAAAAAAGGAACTTTTATTTTGCCATCTTTCTAAGTGTTTTTTTGTTTGTTAGAACCTTTATCTAAGTATGTGATTAACAATTATCAATTAACAAATTTAAGATTATAGTTTTGATTGCAAAGATGACGGGTGGTTCACAGTTTCTATTCACAACTTATTTAATAATAATAACAACAAAATATAATTAGTTATATAGATAAAATGAAAATAAAATTAATAAGATTCACAAAACTAGTATTCTGGGGACAGACAACAGGCAAAATAGATTAAAATATATATAAACTTGAAAAGTAGAGCTTACCGTAAGCCTATTTGGGTGAGAATCGGTGGATTTTTCGATTGGGTTTTCAGTTTTGTGTGGTTGGTTTAGAAGGGAGATCATGTTCTTGGCACCCTTAAAGCAAGTCTCGCATATTGTATTCCTTGGTAGCCTTAAATTTGGCAATGAAGTACAAATACAGCAGTCCATCTCCAACTCTTTATGTGTATCAGCAACTCTTAACTATAAAATGAGGTACTTAGCAACAAAAAAAAAAAATCTAATTAATAAGAACCTGCAAATAAAGGAAGATGAACAAGAAAGAAGAAAAAGTAAAGGGTAAAGGATAAGACTTATTTCTTCATATGAAACTGGATATAAAATAATGGTATGCTAAAGGTTTGTTAGAAATTAATTATTCCATCCATTATTTTTAAAATTATAATTATATATTTTTGATTAAAAATATGCAACAGCTATGATTGCCTAATGTAGAATATTGCAGTTTTTAATTCATAGAACTGGCCAAACCAACCTCCAAAGGCGTCTTTCATGATCAAAACTCAGCTATCAAATTGATTTATGAAAACGTAAAAAAATGAATAAAAGAATAAATATACTAAATATTTATTTCTAACAGTAAAAATGATAAAAATATCATATTTAATAATTAAAAATTACATTTAAAAAATATAAAAACATATATATATATTAAAAAAATTAAAATAACTAAATATAATCTTCACTACATCATTACAAGCCTCCAACAATTAATAAAGATTTATATTATTAATAAGTTAATATTTTTTTATTTTTTTAATTTTATGCTCACAAAAAATTTATATAAAAATAATAAAAATATGAATATTTTTATATTTTAACAAAAATGATATGATAAATTATTGTTAGTTAATATAATTAGATTTATTTTTTATTAACCTATAATAAAATGTCATATTCATTTTACCATAACTTATGCAAAAATACTTTATATATAAAAATAGTTGTGACTAACGTAAAACTCGATTTCCTCCGGTGGAAGTAATCATTTATAACTAACAGCTTTTATCATGGTTATCTATTCATCAATATACGTTTAATATTGTTTATGTGAGCGGAGAAATAGAAAGACAAGTTTATCCTTAACCAAACTCGAAATAAGTAATTTGATATTATGTTATACTATAATAATAGTATAATACTAACAGGAGGGCATAATGGTCAAGTAAAGAAAACAGGGGATTCGGTTGGTCATGTCCTTAGAGTGCGTTCTAAACAATACACAGAAGATGAATCAAAGATTGGAAAGAAGAAAAGGACTTCCCAACCTCATAATGACAATAAGTAGAAAGGCTAATTAAGCACTTACCACATAACCACTTCCTTATCATTAAGATCGAATTAACAAAATATATATATATATATATATATATATATATATATATAAAATAAAATAAAACAGCCCCGATCTATTTGCCAGCCTTTCTTTGCTGCTTTGATAACATTATTGCCCTAATTATCTAGCCTCTTTATTATTCATGGAGTCTTAGTATTTCGGATGTAGTTGGTGTGTTGTGGATGTAATTAGTCATTGTAGTAGGTTCAGTTAGTAATACTAGAAGATCAATTTGGTAAACTAGTACATATCCAAAATCTGCACACATCCGCTTAAATTGCATGTGAAGGATATCTACAGGTCCAAGGAGTGCTATTTTTTACAAGTCTCTTTTTCTTGTAAAGTTCCCACTTAGAATTCCAATAATAATAATAAAAATAATAATAATAAAAATATCCTGATTCAAACTTCCGTATTCAAAAACAATGGTAGCTTGGTTAAAGATTTTGCCTCTTTAGAATTTCCCAAAAAAACGAGATTACATTACATACCATAAGCGTCCTTTTTGTGTCCTGTTAAATATGAAAACAAAGGAAACATAAATGCTCATTCAAAAAAATTGTTGGTAAATAATTGTATGTTTGATAAAGATTTTGATTTTTGATTTTTGATTATTTTTAATTAAATATATTTGATAATAATTTTTTATTTTAATTTTTATGCTTTTAAATAATCATCATCAAAAAATTTCGGTGGTGGTTCATGAATTATTAAAAAATTAATTTTTTAATCAGATTTTAGATTTATTGTTTTAACTTATTGAAAGGAATGATTAAAACTCAATTTTTTTAAATAATAACAAAAAAAATTCTCAATTTTTAAGTTAAAAAAAACAGAAAGCATAAAGTTATTAGACGTTGTTTGATAACAATTATTATTTATATTTTATAATTAAATAATAAATTTTGTGATTTATGATTTTTTTAAATAATTAGACATATATTTAATGATAATTTTTACTTAATAATTTATAAGAAAAAAAAATCAAAAATTAGTCTCAAATTGTCTGTTAATGCATTATGTTTTTATTTTTATTTTTTAGTTATTATTTATAAATTTTATATTTTTAATCATTTTTTAAATATTTATAAATATAAAAATTTATAGATTTTAAAAATTAAGTAATTTATATATCTCTTATAAAATTAATCAAATGACTAATTTTTCCCCTAAAATAAATGTCATTTTCTTTCCCGTGAAAATATTTGTTTACGGCAAGTCGTACAAGAAGACGATTCCTGGTTGTTGGATTGCTACGTCGGCTTCAGCTCGGGCCTATCTTTGCTAATGGGCCAAGAAGTTGCTGAAACATGGCAAAATGAATTTTGTGTGTATAGTTGAAATGGGAATAAAATATCAAATATAATTAATATTTATATGTAACATATAATATATTTATTAAATAAAAGACATAATTTGAATATATACATTTACAAAGTAGAACCAATTTCATTTTCTCTATATGATCCTTGAATTTCATTGATAGCATGCCGTTAGTCAAATGATCAACAATTATCAATTCAATTCTTACGTGCTTAATGATCACTTTATTTTCCTTAACACGTTCTCTTATGACCAAGTATTTAATGTCGATGTGCTAACTACGACTACCACTTTTGTTGTTCTTAGCCATAAACACAATAACTGATTTGTCACAGTACAATCTTAATGACCTAGAAATAGAGTTAACTACTCTAAGCCTAGAAATGAAACTCTTCAACCACACACCATGCGATGTGGCCTCAAAACATGACACGAACTAAACCTCCATAGTGGAAGTAGTAGTCAAGGACTATTTCGCACTCCTCCAAGACATGGCTCCACCAACAAGCATGAAAATATAACTAGATGTTGATTTTCGTGAATCAACAAAACCAGCGAAGTCTGCATCAGAGTAGCCAATTACTTCTAGTTCATCAGTTCGTCTATACATGAGCATATAATCCTTAGTTCCTTGTAGGTACCTCATCACTTTCTTTGCAACTTTCCAATGGTCAACACCTGAGTTACTCTAATATCTCCCTAGCATCCCAACAACAAATGCAATGTCAGGTCTGGTGCAGACCTGAGCATATATCAGGGTTCCAATGGCTGAAGCATATGGAATGATTTTCATCTATTTTCTTTCAAAATCATTCTTTGGGCATTGGTCTAAATTGAACTTATCGCCCTTCACAATTGGTGCAACACTTGGTGAACAATCTTTCATCTGAAATCTCTCTAAAACTTTGTTGATATAGGTTTCCTGAGATAAACCCAAGATGCCACGAAGTATATCTCAATGGATCTTAATGCCAATGACATAAGATGCCTCACCCATATCCTTCATATCAAAATTTTTAGAGAGAAATTGTTTTACCTCGTGTAGCAAACCCTTATCATTGACTGCAAGCAAAATATCATCCATATATAGCACCAAAAAACAAATCTTACTCCCACTAACCTTCTGGTATATACATTGATCCATGACGTTCTCTTCAAAACCAAATGAAGTGATGACATTATGGAATTTTAAATACCATTGATGGGAAGCTTGTTTTAATCCATATATGGATTTATTAAGCTTACAAACCAAATGCTCACCATCACTAGAGAAGAATCCTCCAGGTTGTTTCATATAAACCTCTTCCTGTAGGTTACCATTAAGGAAAGCTGTTTTCACATCAATTTGATGAAAATCCAAATCAAAATGGGCAACCAATGTCATGACCACACGAAGTGAATCTTTCTTAGATACAGGATAAAATGTCTCTGTGTAATCGATTCCTTCCCTTTGAGTGAATACTTTGGCAATGAGTCTTGCCTTATGTCTCTCAATGTTTCCTTATGAGTCTTTATTTGTTTTAAAGACCCATTTACATCTAATGACTTTCACACCATCAGGCAACTTGACGAGATCCGAGACTCAATATAGAATCCATCTCTTCTTTCATGGCATTGTACCATAAGTTCGAAACCTCATAACTCATGGCCTATGAAAACGTCTCAGGATCATTTTTGGCTCCAACATTATAGTCACATTCTTATAGATACACGACATAATCACTAGGAATCGTTGATTTTTTTTACTCTAGTAAATCTTCTTAATGCTGCATCAACATTCTCCTGAGGAGCAGGATCATGTTTTTTAACTAGTTATTCAACAGCTACAGGAATCTATTGAACTTCAACATCTACTTGATCAAGATCAATAGCTTGTGGTACTTTCAGGACTAATTCTTCAACATGCGTTTGTACTCGAGGCGTGTTGTTAAAAATAATGATCAATCCATTACCTAAAGTGGCACAATGAGTATCTGAATGATCTTTCTCAAGACCAATGCCCTGGGATCGATTGCTCCCACTTATTAAGTAATTATCAAGAAATTTTACATTTCTTGATTCCATAAATCTAGTACTATGAGATGGATATTAAAATCTATAACCTTTAGATCGTTCGACATATCTAATGAAATTCCCACTAATGGTCCTTGGGTCTAGCTTCTTCTCTTGTGGATTATAAATCCTCACTTTAGATGGGCATCCTTAAATGCGCATATGTTGCAAACTCAGTTTCTAACCCTTCCATAATTCAAATGGCATCTTTGAAACAACCTTGGTTGGAACTATATTTAATATATACACAATCGTCTTTAAAGCTTCAATTCACAAGGATTTAGGAAGATTGGAGTTGCTAAGCATACTCCACACCATGTCCAATAGTGTTCGGTTTCTCCTTTATACTACACCATTTTATTCTGGTGAACCAAGCATAGTGTATTGAGAAACTATCCCATGTTCTTGAAGAAACTTAGCAAATGGATCAGATGCTTGTCCATTCTCAGTGTATCTACCATAATATTCACCACCTCTATCTGATCTGACGATCTTTATTTGTTTTTTACATTGTTTCTCTATTTCAACCTTAAAGCTCTTGAAGGCATCTAATGCTTCGCTCTTATTATGAAGCATGTAAAGATATATATATCGAGAAAAATCATCAATAAAGGTGATAAAATATTTCTGACCTTGGATGTCCATGTCTAGACAGCATATATCCATATGTATAATTTCTAATATGCTTTAACTTCTATTGACACCTTTCTTTGACTTGTTAGTCTGTTTTTCCTTAATGCAGTCCACACATATCTCAAAGTTAGTAAAATATAGAGTACTAAGTACCCTATCTTTCAATAATATTTAATTTTTTTCTATGGAGATATGTCCTAATCTCCTATGCGAGAATGCAGAAGAGTCATAATCAATAATACACCTTTTAGTGCCAACTTTAACATGCATAGCGTTATGAGTGACATTATTTCGTAAATTAATGCAGTAAAGACCATAAAACAAAATACCATTCCCAACACAATCAAATTTATTAAATAAACTGAAAGATGTTACTGAAAAGTGAAAGAAATAACCAAAAGGTACAAGTCTTGAAATTGTATTCAAGTTTCAAGAGAAACTTGGAACATAAAAAGGTCTTTTCTAGTTCTAAAATAAAACCACTACTTAAAATCAAACTACATGTCCCTACAGCCTCCATATGTGAGCCCATCTTGTTACCTGGTAAGATGTATTACTCACTTCCCACTAGCTTCCTTAGATTTCCATTACCCTGTAAGGAGTTTGCAACATGGATTGTAGATCCAGAATCAATCCACCAGGTGTTAATATTAACATTAACCATATTAGATTCATAACAAACAAACGAGGTTGGATTACCTTTATTCTCAAGCCATTTTTGGAATTTGATACAATCCTTCTTCATGTGTCTCTTCTTTTTATAGAAGAAACATTTGGATTCTTTCTTAATATCAGCCTGAGGTGGAACTATCCCTTTTCCTTTACATTTGTATTGAGATTTTCTTTTTCGGTACGTTGTAGCCAACATTGTACTTTCACCAAATTCCATAACAAGTCTCCCTTCCTCTTGAATGCACATGGTCATTAGTTCATTGATTGACCATTTATCCTTATGTGTATTGTACGATATTTGGAATAGCCCGTACTGATGTGAGAGAATGTTAAAAATATAGTACACCAGGAAGGATTCTGACATCTTAACCTCAAGATGCTTAAGTTGAGCCCTAATGTCCCTCATTTGCATAATGTGCTTGCGCACACCTTTCACACTAATGAGTCTTAAAAAAGAGAACTTCATAATAAGGGTGCTTGCTAAAGCCTTATCTGAAGTGATGAATTGATCATCAATGACCTTTAGCAAGTCTTGAACATTGTTATGCTGATCAACAGAACCACGAATAATGGCAGAGATTTTAGTCTTAATGAACATCATGTTAAGGCGATTAGATCGCTCCTATTGTTCATAAAGCATGATATTCTCTGGAGTATTTGTTTGAGTAATTTTAGGTGGTTCGTTTTTCCTAATAGCATAATCAATATCCATTCATCCTAGTTGAAGGATAATTCATTTCTTTTATATTTTATAATTATCCCCTTTCAGATCGGAAATATCACAACGAATATCATAGAAATTTACAGGTTAAAAAACTGTAATTAAAAATTATAGGTTTATTAAAATTTGAGACCTAAATTATAGTAATTCTTTATCAACGTAAATCATGAAAAATATGATTATAGTTACATAAGGTTCACCATTATGTTGTACCACTATGATGTTACATAAGGTTCATAGTTAATATCATTAATATCTTCGAAGGATTAATAATAATATATTTTTCTTTTATATAGTTCTGATAACAAATTGTGAGTAATTGTTTTATAACGTTAATTGTTATTTATCGTACTTTATTATTTAAAGATAAATATTTATATTTTTTATTAAAACATTGTTTTAACTTTATAATTTACTTATGTTTATTTTCATACAGATTTGTGGTTAGTTTTTTTGTCTCATTTTCTTATTTATTATTTTTATAAATATTATAAATAAATATTTAATCATTCAAGATACTTAATTGATTTAGAATTATAATTATTATACATGAATTTAATAAATCTATCATAGTGTTTTTTTCAATTATTTATTTCATTTTGTTACATCGGATATGTCTTAGCTTGCTCAACTTTAATACCTTCCTAATAATGATGAAGTTTTACATTCATACATGATATGTTGTCCAAAATAAACTTACGAAAGAATAAAAAAACTGTTTTTATAATGGTACAAAAATATTTTTAATTTTTTTCAATAAACGTAGAGTTATTGTTGGAAAAACAACTATTATTGGTGGTTGGAGAAATAAAGAATTAAGAGAATGAGATTGAGTCGATTGGTAATTAAAAAGAAATGTAATTTTTTAATTTAAGTTTCTAATATAGCGTGTAAGTCGTAACATTTATGTGTTAAAACTTAAAAAAAAATATTTCAAACTAATGAGCTGGTTCGAATATAGGTCTATTTTTTTAAATTTATTCGAGCTGTCTCAAACTTAATTCGATGCATACATAAAAAATGATAATTTATTATTATCTAATTACTTTATTATAACAATAGAATTAAAATAAGCATAAGATAATTTTTATTTTTAAAATAAATATAAAATTTTTACAATTGTTCTCTATATTAATAAATAGAGTGAGATCTATATCTAATGATAAACTAAATTATCATATCAGATATGATTGTGATATAATTGTGATATATAAAAATGTTACACATATAAGATTTTTTTTAAATAACAATTGATATGATAATTGATTATTGGTTAAGATAATTATATTTTATTTTTCTTAACCTATAATAAATTATAACATCAATTATTATTTTACAACTATAAAAATAAATATCATATTTAGTCCATAATAATATGAAAAATAATGAGAATAATTCATAAATTTCAACCTGAAATTTCCCGCCACTTCCCACAGTAGATTTCTTCAGACAGATTTAATCTCCCCCATTCCCTCTCTGAAGAGTGAAGACTTGATTCCCTTGTGTTATAAATATATAAAATAGCGAAAATCTCTGTTGCCACTGAAAATGGAAACCAGGCAGTGGAATAGAAGAACCAACAGCTCCCGGAAACCCCTTTCCGATTGCACCAACACTGTTAACTCTTCCCAATCGTCTTCAGCCTCCACCTCCACGCTTCTCAATCCCCAAAAGACATTCCTCTCCTCCCTTATTCCCAAGCTTCTATCTCATCCCACTTCCAATTCCACCTCTACAGTCTCCACTACCTCTGCTTCCACTTCTCTAAACGAAGACGCTTCCAACACTAGCGATCTTCTCATCCCATCTCTTACAACCACTCCATTGCGCCCTCCTGGTTTGTTCATCCCATTCTTTCTTTTTAATCTTGTCCCTCTAGTATGTTACCTTGTGATTACTTTGGATTGTATATCTAGGGTTTGCATTTCAGTTTTGTTATTGCATTTCGTCTGAATTCTTCTACCTGATGTATTTATGATTCAGTGTTGTATGTGTATTGCATTAATTTGGATGGGGGCTTAGGGTTGTGATTACGTTTACGGTTATTGCATTTTTAGGGAACTGTTGGTGCTCCAATTTTCGCTGCGTTTATTTTAGAATTATTGTACGGATATGAATCAAAGTAATATTTGCTTTGGGAACTGATTGTCAGGTTTAATGTTGTGGTTTCAGGTTCTCGTGATTGTGAGGCTTCAGAGACACGTTCAGTTTACAGCCGAAGAACGATTTCGCAGAAAAGGAAGAAACGCGGACCTGCAGAACAGATTTCCATTGTTTCGTAAGTCTCTTCTTTATTTTAATTGGTATATTTTATTTCAGGAATTATATAAGTGTATTTTGTCTATATTGCAAAATGAATAAAAATAGTGATAAGTAATTAAAAGATATATTTTAAATAAAAAAAAAATTTACTTACAAGGAATACCTATTTATTTGTTGCTAAATATTAAACCTTAAAACATAAAGTATAAATTGTATTTTTTAATTATTAAATATGTCATTTTTTTTTTCTATGAAGTATAAATATCTATTATATTTAATTTTTTATTCATTTGTTCTCTTTTATCTTATCCTTTAATTTTACATTTATCAGGATGAGGGGTTTTCTTATTCATTTTGTCTATATCAAATAAATATTAAAATTATTTTGATTTTATAAGTGATATTTATAGTTTAATTACTTATAAAATAGTATTATATTATCTTATTAAAAAAAAATTAAAAATAAATTTAATTACGATAAAATTATTATTTTATTTTAACAATTTAAAATTGAATATTAACACCACAATATATTTTTCTTTTGTCAAATATTTTTTAAATTTTTTTATATTTTTTGGGATCACTTTTCTATATTGAATTTTTCAATACAAATACGATACTTACAAAGAACTCTATACGTAAAAGTGTTTAAAAAAATACAAAAAAAAATTATAAAATATAAATATTAAAAACAGTTGACAAAAAAAAAATTATCATAAATAACTCCTAACACTATTTTTAATCTATGATAGACCCAACTGGTATTTTTAATATTATTTCAGTTATACCACTAATACATTTTCACGTACTCAACCTCCAAAAAGCTCACTCACGCAACTATCCTAACTCACAATCACTCACGCTACTTTACCCTAACTCACTTAGACTCAACCTCCATTCTCATCACAATTTTTCTCTCTCATCCACCATTTTCCTTCCATTTTCTCATCGCGATCTCCCTTAGTTTTTTTCCTTGCAATTCCCCTTAACCTTTCTCTGGTTTTTTCTTTTCTTAGACGACCACCACTTTAACTTTATTTATCAACAACATTTTAATCGATTCTTATATCGATAGTTTAATTAGTTTAACTTCCAAGTTTGAAATTAGTTTAATTTCATTAGATAATGATATTTAGTTAATTAATTTTTTGGTGGTTTGAACATATGTTCAATTAAAAACCAAAAAATCTTATTTTGAGCTGAATATATATCCAACTCGATTAGTAGGATTAACGATGGATCAAATTCTGATCAATTAGACATCCAACTTGGTTTAGCAAGTAGGGTGATCGGCTGACTAAACTTCGATTAGTTAGACAATCGTCTAATTTTGACCTGTCAAATTAGATAAATATCTAGTTAAAATTAAATTATAGGTGATCATTGAAAAGTAAGGATATTTTTGTTATTTTGTATAGAAAGTCAAGTGAGAGAGGATTATATTTGATTTTTGACTAATATAAGATCATTGTAGCATATAACCCAAGAAAAAAGTGTACTGTTTAAATCTAGTTTTAAATTATTATAACAAAATGGAAATTTTACCCCAATTGAATTCATTTTCAGAATTTTTTATTAATAAAATAATTTTACTATTTATAAAAATGACTAAGATATCTCATTTATATAGAAAAAATGACTTAAGTATCCTGATAAACAAAATGGCTCCTAGACACTTAATCTTATTTATGATATATCTTCGTTCCCCAAGGGTTTTGGAAGAGAAAAAATAGTTTACTACTATGCTATTGGACTATTGGATCAATACAATTGATTATGAGGTCTTTTATGAGTATTAATCTTTATATTAATAGCCATAATGGCAGGTTGTAGAAATTGTAGAGTGGATTATAATGTGTATCTCTGTTATAAATAGCTAAGCGTCTAATGAATTACAGTAGCATTCCTTACAGAACTTGTTTTCAATCGTTGGTTTGGGATTGTACATCTTGAGCTGTGGGCTTGAGTAATTTTGTCCAGTGATGGTCCTAATTTTTTTTTTATGGTTTTTTATGTCATTACCCTTGCGTTCTACTTTTGTAAATGAATCTTGAGATATTCTTGCACAATCTATTATTTCCCTTTTTTTCCTCATTAAAACTACATTACTTTGAGTACGAGGGTACTCAAACTTATGCAGAACGTCAAAACTTTCACCTATTTTGTGAGTATTGATGCTTAGAACCCTGATGACTGAATTTTTGTCTGCATGCATTGCACGATAATGGCATGTTTTTCTTAAATTTTCTTTTCTAATTTTCGACTGCTACAAATCACGTGATGTTTACCTCCATGTTTTATTAATTTTCTCCCATTTTACCTCCATGTTGTCATGTTGGTATGCTCTCATTGATGGCCGTATCTGTGTTTTTTTTTAAAATCCAAACCGTACATATCATTTTATTGTTCACTTTTATTCATTTAACTGATGATGGGTTTTATATCTCGTCGTTCTTAATAGAGGCAAAGCTAAGGAAGATGGAGATAAAAATCTACCCAAGGCATCTACAGCTCCTCGTAAAAAGGTTAGCTGAAGTAACTTTTAGTCTATTATCTTTCTTGTTTCTTGCACATCGTGTAATGAAATAGTACTCATTATTTCTGGCTTTCAGCCTTTTTTCTTCAATCAATCAGTCAACTCTTGTTTGTTAAAGAATTTTTGATTTATGAGAAGGAATTTTGTTTGACCTGTATCACTTGATCATTTGAAATCCTGTTGATTGATAAAATCCCAGTTTAGTTATTCAGCTAAAAGTTTGATCTGTCGGTGGTTTTTCAGCCAAAGCAGCGCCACGAATCTTCTGGAACAGATGTGTACAAAACTCCTAAAACAGATGTTTCCAAGAGTGCATTGTCGCAAAAATTTATTGAGCAGCAGAGAGCATACTATGCAGAGATCGATGCATTTGAACTACCAGAAGAAGAGATCGAGTCAATTCATGATTTAGAATAGCTTGAACAGATAAAATGAGCAGTTAAGATAGCACAATAACCCCAGATTCTCTGCATAGTTAAAAATAGATTGTAGTTGCCCATGATGGATTAATTGCTGACCCCATAAGCCAATTACAGTGGAACCCATGAGAATTTGTATTGTAGTGCACCGCAATGTGAGTGATCTTGTATATATTCGGTGGTAATATTCTTCACTTGGTGCAAAATCAAACACCATTTTGATGTCTTTTGACTCGTAAATTTTTGTTGAGGACCTAAGACGGAGTTTGATAGTATGAAGTTTCGTTTGTTTGTTTTTAAAACTGCAATTGAGTTACCTTGATTGAGTCTTTTCCAAGGTGTGAAGATCCTTGTAGTTGTAACTGATCTCATAATCATTTGGACCGATGGGGTTTGGCATGAGTAAGGGCCTTCTGTGTTATTTTGTACAAACTCTCGGGTAATTTTTTTTACGAAACATGAATCTGATGCCTGCGTGGCGCCCCAAATTATCAGATCCCGTTCGACAAGCATATAAAGGAAAATAATGGGATTTTTTTTGTACAAAATGACCATATCCTATATAATATTTTAAAAAAATAAATATTTGTGTTATAGTTTAAAAAGAGGTCAAAGTTAACTTGTAACTTGAGAATTAATTTTTGTGTAGATTTTTTAACTTTTAATATTTTTAAATTTATTTACCAACTTGAATAATATAGTTTCATATCTATATAAATTGATAAAATAATTTAAAAATTAAACAATATAAATTAATAAATACATAAAAAAATAGATTATAACAATATTAAGTATATAATATGTATAATAATGAATATTTATATATTTATGCATGGTATAATAAAGAATAACTAAATTACATAAAATATAAAAACTATAATTTTTTTAATAAACTATAACTTATATAACTATTTTGTAAAATTTTATAAACATTAATTTTTTATCTTATTATAATAAAAACAACTTAAAAATTTATATTTAAAATGTTATATTATCGTATAATAATTTACACAACTCATATAATTAATATAATTTTTTAATTAAAAATCTCATTAAATAACCCCAAATTAGTTTCGGAGAAAAAAAATCATCCAAATAGTTGAAAAATTTTCAAAAATTTCTCAACCTAACAACTCTCCAAAGGTTTATAAATCTGGATTTTTTTTTAATATTTACATGCTAATAAAACCAATAATAATTTACACAACTCATATAATTAATATCACTAATCTTATTTTGAAAATATTCTACTTGAAATGAAGAAATAGATAAAAAATCAGAGAACATAAATGAAAGGAGTATAAATGAAAGGAATATAAAAGATGGGTTTTTGAGTGTGGAGAAGGAGAAAAAAGAAAAAAATGGAAAAGAAGAAGAAGGAGAAGAAAATAGACAAAGAGAAAAAAGAAGGGTTTTACAAGTGGGAAGGAAATAGAAAATGAAAAGAAAAGAAAAAAATAGAAGTGGGAACGTGAAGGAGGAGAGAGAAAAATTGACATAATTGGATACCAATACCATCAGTTTTCTTTTGTTTTTTTTTAAATTAAATTTTAAATACGTCTCTTTTTAAACTATTATAATTAATATGACCATTTTAGACAAAAACTCAAAATAATGTCGGTCCTAATAATGTAAAATCTGTAATGATAGTTCACGAAGGAAAAATAACTTAGCTAGTCCAAGTTTCCAAAACTTACTAATGTCTAATTTGGTATTGGCTATTTATGATGTCATGGTCATGGATTTCTTTTCATCAATAAAGTGAGTCCTGGTGTGCACAAAACTTGCATGCCAAACTTCAAAAATACTCTTCAAAATTATTTACTTGTCGAGAACCGGATATTACCTTCTTATTTATAGTCGAGTTTGTTCATATTGGGTCCATTTTGATCAAAATGATCAATTTTGTTGAGAACTTGTATGATATTCCATCTTTGACGTTGACTTGAAATTTAGAACAAGCAATCTAGTTGATAGTTGTAGCTACTTGGTATGAACAAGGTGGTGTTAATTGATATAGCCAACAGTTCTTTTATTTAATGGGCAGTAAGTTTGACATCTATTTAAAAAGTTCTACACCAATAATTTATTAGGAAAAAGTACAATTATGATAGCTTTGTTTTCGTAAATTGAACACATTAATTAATTTACTTTAAATTGATGTATTTTAATTATTTTACTGTTACATTTATGGATATTTTAGTTATTTTAGGTCAGTTTTGATGATTTTAACTACTTTTTTTTCATTTCTTTTAATTTTTCATACATTTTCCTCTTCAACATATATCGATATCTACTTGTAAGATTCAATTTGATCAAATTTAAAGTTTTTATTAATTTTTCTAGTTTCAATTAACAAATTATTTCTAGTAACTTTTATTAATTACTATACTTGAATTACTTGAACTTCATTGTTAATAAACAAAAGTGATGTGTTTGCTATGTTAAAGGAGTTCCACAAAATGGTTTCTACTCAGTATCAACAACCCATCAAGGCCTTTCAATTTGACAATAGTAGAGGATTTGTTAATGATCCTATAATAGAGTTTTTATGTTCTTATGGAATTCGTCATTAGACCTCCTGCTCATCTCAAAAAAACGGATTGGTAAAACTGAAAAATAAATAATTGTTAAAAATTGTTCTCGAGTAATTGAGTTTCAAAATCCTCAACAAAAACACCAACAAGTTAATTTGGATGTATAGTTTATGTCCATATTTCCCAATATTAACATAGTAAGCTTGATTTGTGTGCCCAAAAGTGTATTTTTGTTGGTTATCCAGAGTTTCAAAAGGGTTATCGTTATTATGATACGCTCATGGCTACAGTTCATGTGTCTCTTGATGTTTCCTTCTGTGAATCAGAACTTTATCATTCAAGAGGAGTTTTCTAGTTTTTCCTTCAAGGAGAGAAAGGATGTGAAGGGAATCCTCAGTCTATCTTTAAGCCTCAACCTATCTTTAAGTTTGAAGAATTTTAAAAAATAGAGAATTTAAAGGTTCATTTTAGAGGACAAGACAATGGAAACATGTCTTAACGTTGACAGATGAGTCTGAAAGGGTTGTAACTGATTAGAATGAAGTTATTGTATTAAGGGATGATCGATCTCAAGAAATAGTAAGACCAATCTCAGGCACTAAGGATACTGTGATTCCTACATCTAATGAAGACTAAACAACTTAGGATATGAGATTATTTTTCGTGATTCCTACATCTAATGAAGACCAAACAACTCAGGATATGAGATTATTTTTCAACGCATCTGAGGATGGTACACAAAACATCCCCCTTCTACATCACCAATCGAAGAGTTCACTCAAAATGATCCACCTCAGGTATATCCCAATTTAGATGAGTTTTTCACAGTAGAAATTGTAGAACCTAAGAGGTCATATAGGGTTATTAAGGATCTTCCAAAAAAAGTATGAACTAGACAGAAAAACCAAAGCTAAATATCTTATTACTAGTTTTATGTCTAGCTATAGCATATCCAAGTCACCTGCACTTGTTATTGATCAATTATACACTGCATATATTCCTAATAATGTACAAGATGCTTTGAAGAATACAAATTGGACAAAAGCAATGAATAAAGATTTGAAAGCTTTACGAAAGAACTCAATATGGAATATTATGTTCATGCCCGCTAAAAAAAGACTGTAGGATGTCAATGGATGTTCACACTAAGGCCCAAGGCTGATGGGAGAATTGATAGATGCAAAGGCAGATTAGTTGTCAAGGGTTATACATAGCACAATAGGATTGATTATGAAGAAACCTTTGCATTGGTAGCAATAATCAATACTATTCAAATTCTTATTTCACTTATTGTTAATAAAGATTTACTCTTACACCAATTTGATGTAAAAAATGTTTTTCTCAATGAAAATTTATAAGAAGAAGTGTATATGGATGTGTCACCAAGATTTAAGTGTAAACCATGCAATGTTAGAAAAGTGGTAAATTGATGAAGTCTTTGTATAGACTGTAATAGTCATCGAGAGCCTAGTTTGGAAGATAATCCAAAATAACGAGAATTTTTAGATACAGACAAAGTAACTCTAATCATATATTGTTTATAAAGCACAACAATAATAAGATTATAAGTCTAATAATGTATGTTGATGATATGATTGTCATAAGAGATTAACCAAGAGAAATGGAAGATCTACATAGATATATTTTAAAAAACTTTGAGATGAATGACTTAAGGTTGTTGAATTTTTTTAGGTATTGAAGTCATAAAATTAAATAGAGGAATTTCATTGTCACAAAGGAAGTATATTATAGATTTATTAACTAAATTGGGATACTCGACTGCAAATCAATTGTGACACCAATTGAGATGAACCACAAGCTTGCGATTATTTATCCTAGTCAAATGTTGACTGATAAAAAGAGATACCAACAACATTTAGTAGGAAGACTAATTTATCTCTCTCATACTAGACCTAATATTGTTTATGTTGTTGGTATAGTTAGTCAATGTGTGCATTGTCTTAGCGAAGAGCATGTAGATACAATGTATACTTTTCTAAGGTACTTGAAGATGGTACTAGGTAAAGGCTTGTTGTTTATGGAAAATAATGAGATGGAAGTTACATGATACACTAATACAGATTGAGTGTGTGATAAGACCAATCAGAGGTCACATTTGAGAATTTCACCTTTGTTGGGGGGAATTTTGTTACTTGACAGAATGAGAAGGGAAAAAGTTGTTACAAAGTCAAGTGCAGAGGCAAAATTTCGAGATATGACACATGAAGTATGTGAAATGTTGTAGATTCGTAATACTATAAAAGAACTAGGCTTTTAACTTTAAAAACCTATAGACTTACATTGTGATAATATAACTACTATTGAGATCGTTCATAATCCAAAACAGCATGACAGGACTAAGCATATGGAAGTTGATCGTCACTTCATTAAGGAGAATTTGGATATGAGGATTATCCATTTTTGGTTTATATTCTCAAAAAAACAATTAACATATGTCTTTACCAAAGGAGTATCGATGGAAGTGTTTGATAACTCAATTGAAAAGTTGGATATGATTGATATCTATGCTCTAATTTAAGAATGAATGTTGAATTTTTATAAAGATAATTTCCTTATTCATTAATTGTTCTTCCTTATTTATATAATTGATCTATTAATTGTGATCATTTATTGGGGAGATGTTTGTCTTATATATATATAATTGATATGTTATATAGTTATGGTCATTTATACCCTAAAATTAGTAGGAATTTTTTTCTTATTTAGAATAATGCTTGTATCAATATATATACCTCTAATTAGAGAATGATAACATATCGAAGTATTCTCGAATTCTCTTATTCTACTTTATATATATATACAAATATCGCCTGTCATTATGGAAAATTTTCTATAATGGTTAGAAAAATAACAAAAGTATCAAGAAGTTGTATTTTCTCCTTTGGTAATTAAACAATGGATCGGTTTTAAAGGAGAGATCCATTTTACTATCAAGGCATTAATGCTTCCTTATTGGTGAGGTATATCATTTGGTACGGATCGTAGTCGTAAAAGATTGAGATCTATGAAGGGAAAAATGAGAAAAATTTCCCTTTTAATCAAATCACAAAACATAATCCTTCCATTGAAAAGAACAAATTGAAGTATATAAATATGTTAAAAGGAAGAGAGAGAGGAAAAGAGGAAAAAAAGAAAAAAAGGTTGGTTTTTGAGGTGTTTTATATAATTTTAAAACATAAACTTGTCCTTGTATTTTGTTTGCTAGTGGATAAGATTATTATTTTTTTAACAAAAAAATGGATAAAAATGATTATTTTACGTGATAAAAAATATAGAAAAACTTACACAAAGAACTCATGGATTGACATGCTTATAACATAGCTTAGAAGAAGGAAAAAATGCTTATTATTTGTCACCTCTTATGTTTATTTTAACAATTATGAAAGGAAAAAAGAAAAGAAAAAAAGAAGAAGAGTAGTTTTGTATTTGTTTTGCCTCGTAGACATGATTTTAGTTAACTTTTCTACAATTGATTCTGATCTCTCCTTTCCTTCCCGTAAGAGTTCTGATGTTTCCCATTTTAACCATAGACTTAGCAAAGTCCTTGAAGAATTTAGACTTGTTGCTTGCGTATATTTTAACCAAAAAATCAGCAGAACCTCCATTGAAGAGCTGTTGGTCTGAATGAAGAAGACCTTTTTTCTTGAGCAAGTTCTTGTAATATAAATTATCAAAATGAGTTGGGGTTTGGAGATCAAGCTGTCGAAGATTGTTGTCATTGCCATTTCTTGGGCATTCATCTCTTAATGACTTGGCAAAGGAAGCATCCACGTTGGTGTCATTGTATATGCGGGTTCGAAATGATATGCATCTAGCAAATCCAATGGTGTGTCCACCTGCCATTCAACACATAGATTCACTAATCATAACGTGACATCATGGTCACTTTGTGCTCAATTTTTCTTTTTAACTTTTGCAATAAAAGGTTAAGAATTTAAAAGTTTGCAGCATCTGAGCAAATTAATTACCTGAGAGAGCAACCAAGTTTTTTAAAGACAGCCCTTCTTTAGCATAACTTGATAAAAGAGTACGTAACTTAGAAGTTGGTGGAGGAATAGAAGTATTGGCAGCAGTCTTGTTAGCTGTAGTAGAGTCTCTTCTTCCTAAATGAACTTTCCATGAAGGACCTCCTAACTGTAAACATATTATATGCCAAGAAATGAATGAAAAATGAAAACCATTGGATTGAGAATTAAGATACATTTAAAATTCTTAAACTATTTTACTAAATTAAAGACAGTTTTGAATGATGTGAAAGTGGGAAAAAAAAAGAACGAAGAAGCTTACATATGCCACAGAGTCACGAGCAGCAAGAGCAAGAATATCAGCACAAGAAACGACTCTAGGGCATGCTTTCTCTAGCTTTGCTTTGATCTTATCAACTACTTCAAACCCTCTAACTGAATTATTGTTAGGATTAGCTGTTTTCTCGCCTATAAAAGTAGCGTTATCATCCAATAGGATTGAGGCATCACAACCCTGCGTTTCAATCATACAAATTGATACATTGCTCAGTACTCTTTAAAAAGAACTTGATGAACAAATGCAAGTAAATGTAGACTTACATTTACAAAGCAATCATGAAAATGGAGGCGAAGTAAAGAAGCACCGACTCGAGTTTCGTTTTGGATGGCTGCAACAACTTCAGCCTTAACTATAGACTCTGCTTTTGGGCATGTACGTGAGTAATGCTCAGGAGAGAGTGAGCCATTTGCTGTATGAATGGCAGTGGAAGCAAATAATAACATAAGCAGAACAAAGTTGTAATAGGAAGCCATATCTACACTTCTCTTGTACCGTTGTACATATTTCTCTTGCTCACAATAGACGTATATATATAAACTCATGAATCACATTAACATAAATAAAATATATATGGTTTAGTTTTTGGAAATTATTTGTTACTTACCACACATCATTCTTGTCCTACAAATTAAACAAAAGCTTTGGTTTGAGACAGTACACATGTACATCTGTTAAATCGATCACATGTCATTTTTGTACCAGAAACCAAAAATATGTACATTTCACACTAATAGTTAGTTACAATTTTACTATTTTTCTTTAAACCAAATATCACAAGATTTAGAATCTATTTGCTTGCAATTTTGATAAAAATGGTTTAAGAAATGGTGATCTTTGGAAGCAATGTGTTTTAGGAGGCTTTAAAAAACTTATAATAATTAACAAAATTTATAATAACACTAAAACTTGTAATCACAAAACAACATTATTTATTGTAAAGTAAAAAAAAACCCATAAAATTTACATTAAATACAAATGTATTTATACATCGTTTAAATTGAACTCAAATTAATTAGATATATTTAATGATTAATTTCGGTCCATGAACTTTGTTTAATATTATTACATTATTATTTTTATTGTTATAAATTTTAGTAAAAGTATTTTTAATAATTTTTTTTTAAAAAATGGTTTGGTCCTAAAGTGTCTCTTTATTGTCTTAGTCACCGAAAAAGAAAAGAACCTACGACCTAACACAGTTTACTAATCCTTTACGTGGAATTATGAATACCTATGAATTGGAGAGAACTGAGTTTGGAAACAAATCAAGCAAAGCAGAAAGAAACATTGTCGATCATTAAACTGGTTAGGTTGAATTAACTTTTTTTTGAGGGGGGGGGGGGGGGGGGGGGGTCGAGGCGCTAGTGAACTATTTTGAAATGCTATGAATTTTTGGTAATGTTACTTTCAAACAGTATTTGAATGGCATCCTTATGCAACACAACTGCTATGAACTTTTTTTTTTAATTATTATATATATATTTTTGGGTTAAAGAGCACAATTTCTACAATTGGTCAAAAAAAAAGTTGTTATATTTGTAAGTTTTTGAACTCCAACTATCTTTTGTGTAGAATTTTACCATTCTTATTTTTAAAGTATACATATTCTTATTTTAATTTTTTTTTTCAGATGTGAAACATTGAATATTTATATTAAAGTTATTAATATTAATTTTTATCAAATTTAACGATACATTTTAAAAAATTTAGATACTTTAGAAATATTAATACTATTAAAATTTATCAAAATAACTATCATTAACATAAATACGAGTATTTTATGTGTCACATTTAAGGGAGATAAAAAAAATATCAAAATAAAAATAAAGATACTATTATTGAAATTTTTGCTACTCTGCAAAGATTTAGGGCGAGCCCATTCATTTTTTACAAATTTATTTATTTAGTTTTTGGGGGCGATGCCATGCCACGAAATAATTGGCAACCCCATGAAACAACGCAACAGATTGAAACAGTATTAACTATAAAACCGTGCATGTTCTCATAATTGTCTAAGTCATAATTACAGAGAAGAATAGTGGAGCTACTTCATTCGAACATGATACGTCTGCCTTGGTGTTTTTTTTTTTCCCTTCATTATTAAGTAGGTAGCAGCCATATTTAAGAGACTCGCAGAAATTTTCAACTATTTTGGTACCAACTCCAAAGCCGGTGGTAACAAAGACAACCCATCAAAATGTCAATTTAGTACTGGTTGTGAAAGGAGCTTGCTCAGTTGCTCGTACATGGACCATGGAAGTTCCAAGCTAGCGATTACAGCCCATTACAATTTCTTTTATTTGAGAGATTACGAGAAATTGCTTTTTACAAAAGCTACGTACGTTCCTCCATTGCTTTCTACTCATCTATAACAAAAAAATATTGGTTTAAATGTATTACATATTTCCCTTCATTGCATATTATTTTATACAGTATACCTATTTTTTTTTATAACATAAAAAAAATATTATTAATGTATATATTCAAAAGTATGATGGATATATATTTTTTATAATAAATAAAGCATATGTTTTTTTAAAAGTTAAATAAGTATATAAATATAGGAAGGGACAATGATAGTAATTAGACACAAATTACATTAACTATTTTCTCAAAAATAATAGATTTTAATAATAAAATTTTTATTTTTATAAAAATATATCAAGTTATATGAAGTTTAGTTTTAATAGATCTCCTCCATCCTTGTGTTTATTAAACAAGGTTTACGGAACATAAGGCTGATCGAATATTAATTATAATTAAATAAATATTGACTTATTATTATTATTGATTATGGTTGTATAACAATTGACTCTTTATCTATAATTAAATGAAATGTAAATTATTTGGTGGAAATCGTGTTTAAATAACATCTGAGAACTGAGTTATAGGCCGACACATATTTCCCCCGACATATATATATGTCGTATGGCAGTGGATCAATTATTGAGAACTGAGTTACAGGCTTGTTGAGATTTAATGCATCCAATAACTATTGTGGGCTTATTTACAACCTCAAATAAAATGGAATTTTGACACAAATAGGCCCAGCGAATATTAGACCATCAAAACCTAAAAATTACGAGGGTTTGATTTTAAGAGATTGCAAAAGTGTTTTTGATGATTTTAATATAAAAGAAGAAAAATATTTTTAAAAAATATATTTTGTATTTGTTCACGGAATTACATATATATGTTAATTTTTTTAAATAATACTTTTAAAATTTATAGTTAAAAATAACATCTATTATATTCACACTATTAAAAAAATCTAGTATATTATTTAACGTTTAATATTTTTCAATTATATGATATTTAAATTTAACTGTTATATTAAAATTATACAATATTATCATATTATTTTTATTATTATATATTTTTATAAATAATTTTTCTTTAATATCACTTTTAATAAAAACACAACCAACACCAGTTTAATTGAGACCTTGCCCAGAATATCTCAAAATTGACCTTGACCCAATTGAATTTTAGTCCCAACTTCCAACACGATTTCTTTAATCTTTATGTTTAGAAAAACTAACTGAATAGCAAGAATGATATGATAAAAAAAATAGCTTACTCATCATAGCTCTCACATTTTGATATCTGTTTTTTTAAATTTAACATTTAAATTATTTTTTACAAAGTTTAGGAATAAAATGATATAACACGTATTAATTTAGCAGCAACAAAAATAAAAATAAAAAAAAAATAAAAAAATGAAGTAAGACTGGATGCTCAGTTTCATAAGAAGCATAAAAAAATTTAATCATTTGCTTTTTAATTCACGTTGTATATTTTCAAAAGAAATTTATTTTCACAATAATAAAGTATCATTAATGCATTTTTTTTAAAATGAATATAAAGAAATATAATGTCGATAGAATGGAGGAGTCGCAAGTCATTTGGAGATATTTGTTGGCAAAATTCTATCCGATTTTTGGCGCATGCGCACTCGTCAATTCATTGTGGGCCTTCTAAACCGTCAATTGTTTAAATTTTCTTAGCGATGGGTTAGTGTCTGTGTATTATCTCTATTTTTTTTTTTTAGTCATATTTTTAGTTAAAATACATAATATATTTTTATTTAATTTATTGATATATATTTTGATTAATTAAATAATAATAATATTTTTAAATTATCTTAATTAAATAAAATTATTGTTAAATTTTGATAAAAAAAATATATCATTAATTTAAATAAAGTTTTTTTTTTCTTTTACTTTAAGTCGGAATATGAGTACTTGATTTTCTTGTCACAAATAAAGATGCAATTCCCCAAGTATTGGGAAATTGATTGCGGGGCTACTACTGACTGGTCTAATATCTTGGCATTTATATACTCAATAACTCGTGATGTATGATTGGTTTGTCATTCTTTGGAAGGGCTATTATAAATCTGACAATCTTTTAAATTACCTATTGCAACCATGAGAAATATCAAGGAGACACATATTTATACTTATATTTATGATGTTATAATTTATAAAAATAATTTTAAAATTGAGAAGTTTTTCTATTTTTTTAAAAATATTTATTACAAAACACATTATAAATAATATAAACTTAAATATATATATACACCGTTTATACAAATAATAATATTTTATGATTTTATTTATCTATTTAATTTTATTATGATTAAATAAATTTCAATTAATCATCTTAAAATTATTATTTTTATGTTGTTGAAAAATAAAAGTAATTAATGAAACTTTTTTAAAGTAACAAGTGTTCCTTAAGAAAATAATTAAAAAAAATAAATAAATGGTATTACTCCAATAAAAATATACATTAGTTTTTTATTTATTAGGTGGTTGGTATAAGTATTTTTACTTTATAAAAAATATCATAAAATTTTATTTTATAAAGATAATAAATTTATGTTTTTTCATTAAAATAAGATATAACAAGTTTAGTGATTTTTTTATCACAAATAATTTAAAATTATTGAAGTATTGTTCATTTAGGAACTAAATTGTGATTTATATATGTCATTTCCATGACAATTAGAGGTTTAACAAATGATATTATTAAAACATTATAAGAGTATAATTATCTAAATCAATGATTTTAATGCTATTAAATTTTAAATTTGAATTTAATAATTAGTATTGCTTAAAATTAAAAAAAAATCAAATGAAACAAATCATAAATTCAAGATTAGATTGACTTCTTAAATAAGTAGTTAGTGATGATTATATATGTTTGTATTAAAAAAAAATAAAACAAAAATGAAGGCCATGCTAACTAAAATTATAAGAATAACTTTTTTTTTGTCCTCAGTTCGACTTTAACTACTAGTTTATAATAATAATTTTTAATTAAAAAAATATATTTGATAAATATGTTGATCACCTTGGCATAGAGGGAAATCGATCTGGACTTGTATTTCTGTTAAAAGTTTAATTGCGATTGCCATTTTTATTATTGTCTTCACCCTTCCAAGTTGCAATGGAGCCAGTCCCAATCAAAACTGGACAAGTCATTGGTTTATTTATTGAATATAATCATAAATATTTGACAGTTCAATGACTTATATATAGGCTTAATAGCAAGCCTAGCTTTGTACTACGTGACATTAACGCAGGGAACTAACTATTATATGGGCGTGAGGTGGCTATGAATATTCCCTGCTCATTAAAATGAAAATAAAAGAATTAATTGTATTTTAAAATTTTCTTCACAGCATTTCATTTTTATCAGAAAACATTTTTTTTTTGTTTTTTAAATATTTAAGTTATATATATTTTAGTGAAGGGACAGTATAAATTCCTCCTATAATAAAGTTTGTATAATTTATTTCATTTAATTTTAAAATATATTTTTTATTCATCATATTTAAAAATATATATCAATAAAAAATAAATAATATTATTTTAATAATTTATTTTATTAAAATATTATTTTTTAATATCAAATAATTAGAATAGATAAAATACGAGTTATTATTGAAAGTAAAAATAAATTTAATATAAAATTATTTTAAAAAATAAATAATAATAATAATAATAATATAAGATAAGATTATTTAAACATATATTTTTTATTTTTATTTTTAAAATAAAAATTAATAAGATATTAAAATAAAAATAGTGATAATAATTAAATATTTTGTAAAAATAAATTTATGTTAATTGTAATTTTACAATAATAAAATTTTAATTAATTATAATTATTTGATAGAAAAAATAAAATTTTATTAAAAAATTATTAAAATAATATTATTTATTTTTAATTTTTTTAAAATTAGAGATTAAAAAATATCTTTTTAAATCTGAGAAATTAAATGTACACTAATACTTAACGAAGAAATCGATTGATATTTTTTTATTATTATTTATAATGTTAAAAATATATGTTTATTTAGATGGTATTAAAAGTAAAATTATTTAAATAATAAGATAATATTAAAACAAAACAAAAATGCTTTTTTCCCTTGATAACTATATAAAATGTTAGAATTAGAGGACAAGGTCACAGGATGGAATTCCGGCCCCCACTTCGTACATTTTTTTGCTTCTTCTAATCTACATTTATGATTCATTTTAATACAAAAGTTAAGACATGTTTCACTATTAATTAATTAAATCAATGATAAAAGAACAAGAAAATTTTTAAAGTAATTAAATTTGTGTTTCAAATTATTGTAATGTTAACCGTAACCCAATAGAATCAAATATTAAATACTGATATAATTAATTTTATGTTACTTTTTTGTATTTAAGGAACATAGATATTGATTATTAAATATTTTTAGTAAAGAGTAATTCAAGAATCACTTCTCCAAACAGTAGTAAAAAATATATTTTTTATAATTTAAATATAATTTTATTCAATAATTAAACAATAAATTAAATGTAGATTATATTGGATCAAATTTTAAAATAAGATAAAATAATAAGAAAACAATATTATACATAACACTTTATTTTATATGTATATATAATTTAAAATATTTATTATATTATTTATTTAACGTATTGAAAAATATATTGTAACTGGCTTCACCCTGTAAGGTTTAAATTCTAATTACGTCCCAGCATGAATGGGACTCCAATACTTGTCTAACGTATCATTATCAAGCCCTAGGTCTTATTAATTATTAAATTTCGTTTAACTTGATATATATAATGAAAAATTATAAATTGAATTTGGAATAATGTTGATATAATAATCCAAATCAATAATAATCTAAAAATATAAATTTAAACATGTAAAAAATAAAAATAAAAATATTTTTAGATTATGGCATGTTATTAGTGTGGATTATTAATTCACCATAAATTAAATATAATCAAAATTGAGTATCTCTTTTAAATATTTTGAGAATTTAAGAGCATATTAAGCAGATTTATTTAAGTATTTTCAAAATATGAGAGATATCAAAATAATACAGACATATGAGTAATAATATAGTTATTTAAAAATAATTATTTATGAAACTTCAAAATGATGGTTTAGTTAGTTGGTTTGGTGGTAAGATTTAACCTCTTTTAATTTAAAATAGATATTCAAATCATATTAACTACTATTTTATTAAAAAATTTAAAATGTATAAATAATTATTAATTTATGAAATTAATAATTGATATTTTATGCTTAAAGTCGCAACCTCCGTCATATTTCATATTTACTGTTATTTTATCTAAAAGTATATATTAATTGACAAAAAACCTATGTAGATACTCTGTATTTTTTAAATAAGAATTTACTCACCCACAAATATACGTAGACTAGCAAATATGCACGTGATTTGCACGTGAAACATACACATTTTTAAAAGAAAATTATAAGTAATTAACGATTTACATATTTAAATTATTATGTGAAAGTTGAGTAGTTTAAGCATCAATAACATTAAAATTTTAAAACTTTAAAATAGTATTTATTATAACTTTTTCATTCTAATACTACAAATATTTCACAAATATTGTAAGTGATAAATTTTTATATGTTGGTTAGATAATACTTGAAGCACTTATAATGACACTAATTAACTTTATACAATAAGATAATACTTTGTGAGTTTTGCTTTTAAGGTTAATAAACTAATAAAATAAAATAAGACCAATATAATTTTATAGGGTTATATGCCCTTGATTGAAGTTCAAATAATAATAATTTCATTTTCTAAAATTTTAATACATAAGATAATAACTAAATTATATAATTAAATGAATAAGAATATAAATAAGTAACAATTTAATTAGTTAGTATTGCATCAAAAGCTAAGTCAAAGTTACATATTTACATAATAAAAATATATATAATGTTTGGTTTAAGTTTAAGTCTATATATTCTCAAGTTCTTAGTTAAAAGTCTTCAAAATAAAGAATGCATTATATTAAACATTATTATCCATCCGATAAATAAAAAATTATCAAAATCTTAATTTTAAATTTGACAATCAAAATTTTTCATTATTAAAAAAAAATAAATAGTCCATTTAAAATGTAAAAAATAAAAAGTAAAGTAAATTAGTACATACAACTAACATTTTAGACTACTTAATATATAGTTGTGCATAAAAACAGGGTGTTGGTAATTTAAGAGATAAATGGAAAATAAAAAAATCATATATCAAATTTCATTGATTGGCATTTTATATGTATTATTTTCACTAACCCTATATTTCTATTCAATTCAATTATTAAAGGAAGTAGTTGCTTTTCAATAAATCACTAAGAAATATAAAAATATTAGTAACAATTAATAGTTTATTATACATACAAAAAGATATAAAAAATGAAAATATATGTTAAGATTAGAAAATATTGAACAATATAGAATCATAAAAATAACAAGATATTAAGATAAAATAGAACATTAAAGCTGAAATAGTAAAACTAAAATGAGAGAAATAAAAAACATGAAAATAGAAGAGTTAGAGACTTAGAGAATAATTATTTACCCATATTCTTTTATTAATATTTAGAGAGTTATAGTTCATAATAATTTTTTCCTTTAAATACAATAGATATTTTTTTTTTTGGATAAATATCATGTATAAATAAATAGAATGTAATTATTTATGGTGATAATATATGATAGATAATAAATAATTGATATTATATTAGGATCACGGTAACATATACATAAATTTATTAATGATTAACTTAAAAACCTAAGTGTTTTGAAAATTAGAGTAGCTTGTGTAATAAAAATTTAAATACAGTAAAATTCTATTTAATCTTTATATTCAATTTAATTAAAATATAAAAATATATTGAATTATTCTAAGCTTGTTTTATTTTTTCTTAAAGTCAAAAATAACCTTTAAAAATGAAAAATAATATAGTAAATTCACGTTAGATTCAAAGTCTTGATATATTTATTGAAGTAAATAAATCAAAATCAAAATAGTGACTAAACTTATATCAAATTTTCTCGTCATGATATATTTCTTGGTAAACTCTTGTGAAATTCATCAAACAGAAAATTTGAGCAGTGGCTGCAAAAAGAAAGTAATAAAAAATAATGTAAAATAACACCATGGAATTTGTAGAGCAAAAGAGATGAAGCAAAAAGAAAAGGAAATTGTCATCTAACTCCATCTTAAACTTTATTTTTATTTTTAAGCTCCAATGACCAAATACTTATTAAGCATTAATGTAATATTGAAAGCACAAATTGATTATTTATCTCATTATTTTATTTTTATTAAATTCATTCTAAATGAATACTAAAAGAACATAATTTTTTAATAAATATTTTGAATTACATTTATCAAAGGCTTTTAGGTATCCATCGTATGACTTAATGTGAGCAGGAAGAAAAATAATTATGGAGTACTCTAAACGATATTGATAATTTAAATTTTAGTTTTTTTAATTTATTAAAGGTAAATACAATTAAACTGAATTAATAACTTTAAAAAATAATGATTCGCAAGTTATATAAAAACTACTACATATATATCAAATCATTTAATTGACATTTAAATATAACATAAAAGAAAAATTTTATTTATTATTACTAAAGACTAAAGCCACAAGATATACAGAGCTGTAGAAGCCAAAGATTTTTTTTTAAAATTGAAGAATTAAATAATTATTTGTTACATGAATTAAATATTAAAACTCAAAGAGTACACAATTTAAACAAGTTATAAGTAGATAAATTTTTTTTCTAATAGAAGAATTAAATAATTATATATTATATGAAGTAGCTATATATTAAGACTCAAAGAGCTCACAAATTAATTAATTTTTTTATTGTAAGAATTTTAAGATTAAAATTCAAACTAATTTGTTGTAGCCTTAATTAATATAATTTGATAATTTATTTAAATATTAAATTAAAAATATAACCAATGAGAACATAACAAATAATCTTCATTAATGCTTATAATGTCTATTATAAAAGTTTGAGGGTAGTGTTGTAATATCTTTTTAAAATGTAAATTCATTCTTTTATAATAATTATTATAACCTTAATTAATACAATTTAATAATTTATTTAAATGTGAAATTAAAAACATAACCGATACAAATAATCTTTCCTAGGATTAATAATGTCTACTATAAAAAAAGTTTGAGAGTAAGGTTGTAATATCTTTTTTTTTAAATATAAATTCGTACATTTATAATATATATAATAATATGGTTCGAAACTAATTTCTTTAGTATTTACCAAATAAAACTATATTTTTATATTACAAAC
The DNA here is from genome assembly GCA_030763125.1 of Hippophae gyantsensis. Taxonomy (NCBI): domain Eukaryota; kingdom Viridiplantae; phylum Streptophyta; class Magnoliopsida; order Rosales; family Elaeagnaceae; genus Hippophae; species Hippophae gyantsensis. The sequence continues at coordinate 54,367,608 of CM061033.1, forward strand.
CAATTAGTCCACACAATTCGTATTGAGAATTTAATTCACAATTGGTGTTAAGGTTTTAGCTTTGTTTGGAGATGCATATAGCTGAATAATTAAACTTTATTTTATTTTTTATAGTTTAGGTTATAGGTAATCAAATAATAATATAAATCTATTTAAATTAAAAAAATTAATTAGATTTTTCGAATTCTAATTTAAATTGTAATAATAGATTTTGAATTCGAATCAATTTAAATAGGAAAGTATATTATTTGTTTGAATTAGGATCAAATTCATATTAATAGATTTTATAATATGTTATAACTTGATCTGAATTAAATTATTATTTTAATTTAAAAAATAAATATAAATATAAAATATTTATAATAATTTAATAATTATCCAAACATACTTCTTATTTTTTAAATTTTCTTATTTGTTATTATAAATAATAAATTTTGTTAGAAATGTATTATTTTAAAATTTAAAGTAATATACATATTTATATCATTTTTTATATATGATAATAATTTTTCCAAAAAAATTTAATCTATTCGAATTTATATTGATTTAGATTGATTATATTATCGAATCAGATTTGGATTAAAAAATTTTAAAACGAAATTAGATAGGATGAAATTCATATTTGTTAAAAAAATACAGTTTGATATACTAATCATCCTTACTTTAGATGAATAAGTTGAAAAATCTAAGCTAACAATGAATTGAGATGTTGCTTTCTTTTTTCTATATTGTCAGTCATGCCTGTAAGCACAGAAGCAAGGTAACTAATTAACTTGCCTAGGGATTGGACCAACCTATATGCAACATACAATGAGCGTAGCATATTCGGGTTTGGATTTAAACTTTTGTATATTTGTCAAATACCATCACAGTCTCAACACATGGATCGTGGGCATGCACCTCAAATAAAAATTATTGATTAGTCATGAATTAAGTTAAAATATATAACTTTATAAGACATAAATTCGAATGGAACTAAGTATCATTTACTAAAAAATTAAAAATGAAGTTAACATATATAGCTTTACAACAAGTTTAAAGTGGTGCAATTAGGTATATATATATAAAATAAGGACATGATGGTAATTTTAAATAAATAAGTTATATAAAAATATTGTTAACTGTAAAATAAAATCATAACACGCACGAAACAATATTGTATTTGTTTTATGTAATTGAAGATGAATTTTTTTATATTAATTTATGATAATTTTAAAAATATATTATTAATATTTACTTAGAGATATATTTATATAAAATAATTAATTTAAAGGTACTCTATGTCATGAGTCATGAGTCATAATCATATAAAATTCCTTGAATTGAAGATATATAGGTAGCTTGAGATTTATTTAGAAAACTATGTCAAAGTGACCTCTGATCGATCTAATTAAGCTGTACTGACAATGCTCTCACACTAGGATTAAATATTAATCAATTAATTCGAAAACCCAGAAGAAAAATAAAAACCAACTAATAACGGTAATCTGGCCGAAACATGCATGTTGCAATTAGCAAATTAAGCTATATAAATGTAGGGATATTAGATATATATATATATATACTCCAACAACTCGTCCGTCCGTCGTACAGGCGCGATTAATGTTGTCTTATTATTTTGAACAGACTCAAGAAAATGACTACACTCCACAATTAATAGATACTAATTTTGTTAGCACTATTAAAATTAAATATGATCGTTCCCAGATAATACCTTTCAACTTCTTGGTGTCTTTTTAACGTGCAATGACGTTGAAATTAATACAATGATAATTGTGATCGCTTAATTTGCCTTGAACCTTTTAGCAACACCTCTTGGCCGGTGCCATACATAGGATTCTTGTACGATCCAATTGTTTTAAAGATTCTAAATGGTTCAACATCCATCGATCATTTCGACTTCTGTACAAATCTAGTATGTTTCGTCCATTTCAAGTTACCTCCTTAATTGAGGATGTCGTTAGTTTCAACTTTCTACTAAATGGCAAAGGTTTCTCGACTAGTCTTATTAGATGAGTGAAAGTAGCTGTTGATTTGGACAAAAGATTGATCAAAGAGAGCAGATCAATCAAAAGATGTAGTTAATTATTAGCTATATATATGGTTATGGTCCCAAATTATTCGGATTATTATTCTTTTCATCTGAATATTACATCGTAGAAAGAAAAGAGTAAAACTTAATGGATAAAAAAAAACACAAAGATTAACTAAATCATAGAATTAATTAATAATTATAAATTTATATATATATTTCTTTATATTTTATAGTTAATTATTGGTAATACAATTTTACTAAGTTATTTTTTAAGTGATGGTTTTTATCGAATGCTATTTTGTTCTGATACATGTATCTTCTAAGTAATTTTTTTGTGTTTTTACTGTTAATTCTATTTGGTTTCTTGTGTTGGGTTTTTATAGTCGGTTTAATTTGACCGGGGTTTTCTCTTTCTTTTTGGTTCTTGTTTGCTCCTAGTTTTAGTTTAAATCTTACACTATTTTGTGGGTTTTGGTTGTATTTGTTATTGAATTTGATTTGTTTTTTCTCATTCCATGTTGTATAACGCTCGTGAATTATGAATCTAATTATATGCATCGTCTATTAGCTTTTCTGCTATAAATTTTAAACTATATATGCATGTCTAGTCGTAGGCTTGTTGAAGATGGATTTCCCTTTAGTGTAGAGTATTTGGTTTGTATTGTTACTTTTTTATTTCTTGTATATATGTTGCTATAATTTGGAGTCTTTTATTTTAGGTGATTTGGCTATTAAGCTTGCATTATTATTTTCAATTTTCTTTAAATGAAATTTTATCTCTTACTTGACAAAAAAAAAATTACCTCCTTAAAATAAAAAGATATATTTATAAATATAATAAAAAAAAATTATCAAAAAATTGAGAGACACCTATCCCCTCTCAGATATGTGGCTCCCTCACTGATACTAGTGATAGATACAAATGAATTGAAATGAAAAAGAAAAGAAAAAAAAAACACTTTCTATGACAAGTTGTAAAAATCTAAAGTGATTAATTGACTTTTTGTAAACAAGGGTCTCACTTTATGTGCATCGCATTATAAAATATATTCCAATCAGTAGGGAAGCTATATAAACAGTTTTTTTTTTGTTTTTTGTTTTCCACCTAGATAGGCTAAGATTTTTATAATGTACACTATGTGAAGAGAGTATTGGACCCTTTATAAGATGGGAATAATTATACTATATCACTGGACTTGGATTATCCCAGCTAGTTGTGTTTTTTTTTTTTTTTAAATTATTCCAATTTATTGTTTATAGCATATTGTTAGTTAGGGCCTAGGAGGTAGTTAGACATGGCCGAGACATTCTAAGTTTGAACACAAGTAGGGATTGATCGACAGATGTTGAACCATGCATTTAGAATCTTTCAAACGATTGGGTGGGTACAAGAATCTTTTGACTCCATTAATATACTTAGCACCAATAACTGTTACATTTATCATTGTGTTTCATTATTGCATGTTCAGAAAAACCCTGCAAGTTAAAAGGCATTATCTGGGAACGATCCTATTTAAACAATATTGTTTACCAAAATGAAATAGTTGATACCCTATGTAACCAGATCACATTTATCCTGCAAGTTAAAAGGCATAATCTTTCTAGCGTCAGCTGTCCCGAGTAACCAGATCACATTTATCCTAGCCCATATATATATATATGGACAGAAAAGTTATTCGAGAATTAATTGTAAATGAAGAGTAAGTCATTATTTTACAAGACAAGTATATATATATATATGTAAAATAATGTTTACTTAAGTTCATAGACAAAGAAGATATTAAAGTTTGAGATCAAATAAAGTTTAAAAATTTATCTTAATTTTATTCTCAATTTATTCGGTATATTGATGAATCATTAAATAGTTGATACCCTATGTCCTGATATTTTACAAAATGATCAATAGGTTTTAGAAAGAGACGTCACAATCTTGAGATATTTAACATATATGTGATATGTATTTATACTTTTCCTAGTCAAAATTGGGGGATTGATGATTTAAAAATATCATAGTTAATGCATTGCATTGTTATATTTTTAATTTTTTATATTATTAAATTTTTTTTATTTTAATATTCTAATTTAAATATTTTCATCTTATTTTAGTATCATCCTATTTATATTTTTGATATCCATTTTTATTTTTATTATTAATTAATACTTTATTAATATTTAAATAAAAAAATGTTTTAATTTGATGTAATTTTTAATATAACTAGCACATGCAATTTTGATGAAGGTTTTTTTGTATCTTTTATAGAAACAATTTTTTTTTATCATTTTTGGGTTCTTAATTACAAATTTTGATGTTTTTTTACTCAATTTATCTCATCTTTAATTCTTCTTTTAAAAATTTCTCGCATATATTATTTTTGATTTACCAACCTTTTTTACAACAGATAATGTCAATATTTTAAAATAATAATTATTATACGATCTATGTATATCTAAATTAAATAAATAAGACATAACTAATATAGAAGCACAATTAAGTATAACATCTATAAAATTTGTTTGTATGGAAGAGAATTACTTTCATCTTATGAAAGAGAGATAAATAAGAGAAAAAGAGAAAAAAATTGCATGAAATAGAGGTCGATGAAGAGAGAGGAGAGAAGAGATAAAAAAATATTAAAAGACAAAAATATCATTTAAAAATTTTATATTTTGTGCACATGACAAATTTTTAATAGAATTTCATCTTTGCAATAAAAGCGTACATTTCTTTAAATGTATGTATCATTAAAGTATTAATACATAATATAGAATAAAAATATACCAAAAATGAAATTATAGTGAATCATTATAATTTTATCAATTTTGAATAATATTTTCTCGGTTTTGATCAAAGTTAGTCACATATGTCATAGATGACAAATTAAGCTATGACATTTATGAAAATTTAAGAAAAAAGGTGAAAAAATTTATCATTATATTTTCCATAAGATAAAAAAAATTAATGTAATGATTTTTTTATTTTAAATTTTATGTTATTTTTGAAACTCTCGATATTAATGATAATAGCATATCGACAAAAAAAATAACATATTTAAATTATTTTAACTATTGTTATATGGAGTTCGATATATTAATTAATATATTCGTATATTTCATCATGAATTATACATCTTTTAGCTATTAGATTATTATGTTTTATTATTAATCTTTTTTATTTTTATTTTCACAAAGCTCATGTCCCTTCACTGACGTATAAGATATGTGTCAAATTTTAACCAAAAATAGATGCATATATTATTAAAAGAAATACCAAATTAAGTTAATAAAAACTAGCCTGATATGCTATATATTTCAATTTTCAACTTTGTAGCGCTGTCGGTAATTATGGTTTAGAAAAATTATACATTTTTGAAATTGACACGCAATAAATTTGAGAATGTGATGTATATAGTAATACTAATCATTCCATAGTTGAACTTCGATCTATCAAAATACAAAGAATCGTGCTTTTCAAAAATAATAATAATAATAATAATAATAATCATTCCATCGTTGAATTCCTTAGAGAGGAGGATAATATAGAGAGATGCATTTTCCTCGTCTTTTTGTACCGAGCGTGCTTCACATGTTCAGAAGTATTAATGGAAAGACTGGTTTAGACATTCGAGAGCTGATATTTGCATTCATGTTATGTATAGTTAAAATTAGACCGATAGACTGATGATTTTTTTGGCCATTAATTTCATATCTGATAAATTTTTTAACTTTTTTCACTAATCACTACTATTATCTGTTAGTACGTATATGCAAGAATGTCGTACACATGTGCAAAATTGTAATTATGTATAATATTGTTGGAATTTTTAAATAAGATAATATAACATTTTGGTTAAAAGGTTTTAATGATTGAGCAAATGTATTTTTTGCCTACAAAAAAAAAAACCTTGACTGATAACAACTTTTGGAAATGAAATCTCATGTTTTTTTGTTTTGTTGAAATATTGTAATTTTTTAGTAAAAGACACTATAAAATGATGATAAATGTGACAAAATTGATGCATAAAATGACATTAAAATGTGAAAATAGCATATTAAAGTTGTTGTATGTCTCAAAGCTAAGAATAAATCTAAATGTCATATTATTTCGTGTAATTTGTAGTATTAAAGTTGAATTCTTTAGAGAATTGACTTGAAAAATAACAAATTTTAGAATTTTTCCTAATATATAGTTGTGTGTATATATATAATTTTTTTATACATGTTGATAAAAAGAAATACTAAAGAGACCTTGAATAAAGGAGATAGTGCAAGCATAAAAAGAGAGAAAACATGTACAGGAGTTAAAATAAATAAATAAGAATTTAATCATAAATAACTTTATCGATGACATAATTTTTTTAAACTATATTTGAGGTTGGCTTTTTATATTATTATAAACAATATATATGATTATTATATTATTCACTATTTGTGTTGAATTTTTAAATGTCGATTATTAATATGGTATTCGGGAAGTCAGTGAGTGTAGAAACGATGGTAAACTAATTAATATGGAAAAAAAAGTCTTATTGATAAAATAATAATGATAGCATCTGTTATATGTAGATGAATCAGTTTTAATAAATGATTTAAACTTTTAGGGATTGAGATTCCATTATATTATGAAAATACATGTAAGATATTAGGCGTCATAGCTAGTCATAGGTCATATATATGGGAGCTCATTGCATGAAAAAAAAAATTAATAGAAATTTTCCAACCTGAGTTGGTACTTAATGTTTTTATTATTTTTATGTTATAGATAAAATATTACATGATATATTTGAATATATTATTTGAAAATTAAAAATTATAGCCATTTATCTTTATTTGATAAATTAGGAAATAAGTTAGATTTTTCAACAAAAACATTTAGTGCCATTGCTTTACCTTTAAGACACTTACTCTACGGCAATGTGGAATTTCGTTTTCTATGGCTTAAATATATACACGCATATTGTACACAATATTTAGCTACTCTACACTCTGGTGCATGCTCTCCATTTGTGTTTTCTCAACATTATATACGTAGCCAATAAAATAAAACCCTTTTTTAAAAATTAAAAAAAAAAACTGAAGGATTGAATCCAACTAAAGCCTTTTCTATTATACCTTTACTAAATTAATAAAGACAATTGGCTAAAAAACAAAAGTTCTATTTTTAGGGGAATTTAGACCATGAATTGTTTCCAGTACTCCTTTTCAGCTTTGCTTATAAATTTGTTCTCACTTACACTACGTAACTTAAGTAATCTTCTAGCTTGGTTCATATTCCTCTGTAGCTGATAATAAAAATATAGGTCTTGTTATTATTAATTTGAAGCTGAAAAATATCTAGGATGGAAGCCAAAGCTATCTACACCCAAGATGGCACTGTTGATCTCCAGGGACGTCCTGTTCTTGCTTCTAACACTGGCAAATGGAAAGCTTGTGCTTTTCTTGTTGGTATGTCCAGTAGCTCTTTAATTTCTTGTGTACATAAATATATCAAAACTAGCTCTTGCTTCCATCATCTCCATTGCGTGCTTTTTTTAATTGATGAAGGCAAACAATAGTCCCACATAGAAAGCATATGATAATCTAAATGGATATATTCACTTATTATATCACTAAGGTTATTTTTTCAGTACGAACCTCATAGCACTTATGGGCTTTCAATCTACCTATCAGTACTTACTATTCAGAAGATCATCGATCGCTTATTCATATATATAATCATTTACAAGTTATTGATCCTTTCAAATATTATTATATTGATTTTCAAGACATTCAAATAACTTGCAGGTTATGAAGCGTTTGAGAGGATGGCCTTTTATGGGGTAGCTTCAAATTTAGTAAACTACTTGACAACTCAACTTCATGAAGACACAGTTTCTTCAGTTAGGAATGTGAATAACTGGTCTGGTTCTGTCTGGATTACACCAATTCTTGGAGCTTACATTGCTGATTCTTACTTTGGTCGTTTCTGGACTTTCACTCTCTCCTCTCTTATTTATGTCATGGTACGTAATTATTTATTTTCCTCTATACTCTATACTATACATGTATGGTGAATATTCTTTCAAGTACTGATAAATAATAGCTTCTTTTTTTTTATTCCTTCTATTTATTAAAATCACTATTTCCTTATCTTCCAAACAAATTTCCACACCTGTATGGACTATCTTTGGCATCACCTAATCTCAAACGCCAATAATTATATCGACTATATTTGATTTATTTAGTTCGTCACCAACCCAGCTATCTAATTAAAGCATATGTACATTATCAATTTCAAACTAAATATGATGGAAATTAAAGTATGGTCATAGCACAACTTGCTATGTCAAGTCCATTTTCAATGTATAATATCGTAATTTTCATCCTTTTTTTTTTAAAACAAATATTATTTTTATAATATGCAATTAAAGGGTCAAATTTGTCATAAACTTTGCTACTTTATTCATAACTTCTTTTATTTTTTCCTCCCCAATTAAATTATGTGAACTGCAATATTGATATGACCAGGTAATTAACGAATTAAACTGAGAAAGAGTATTTTGAACAGGGAATGGCATTTCTGACAATGGCAGTTTCACTGAAAAGAATGAAGCCTACATGTATAAATGGAATTTGCAGTAAGGCTACCAATTCCCAAATAGCATTTTTCTATATATCTCTGTATATCATAGCAATTGGATCAGGTGGAACAAAACCCAATATATCTACCTTTGGGGCAGACCAATTTGATGATTTTAACCCAAATGAGAGGCAGATCAAGGTGTCCTTCTTCAATTGGTGGATGTTTAGTACTTTCTTAGGCTCATTATGTGCCTCTTTAGGTCTTGTTTATATTCAAGAAAATTTGGGTTGGGGTTTAGGATATGGTATCCCAACAGTTGGTCTTGTCCTATCTCTGTTTATCTTCTATATGGGCACCCCAATTTACAGGCACAAAGTTAGAAAGACCAAAAACCCTGCAAGAGATTTGATTGAAATCCCATTTGCTGCCTTCAAGAATAGAAAGTTTCAGCTCCCTAACAACCCCTCTGACCTTCATGAGTTTGATCTTCAACATTACATTAACAATGGAAAGCGCAAGATTCATCACACCTCGAAATTCAGGTAATATCTTTTAAGTCATTTTCCTTCAAACTATAGTTTCCATTTTTTACAATATTGGTATCGTACATAAATAGCAACAAAAATGTAAAGCCGGGGATGGGATTTTAATCGAGAAAGTTGACATATTAAGAACAAGAATACTAGTTCATTATAAACATAGGCTCAATTTATCTTTATTTTTTTTCAAATATAAGATATTAGTTCTTACATTCAATAATTCGTATAAAATGAGAACACATTACTTCCTTGTATTTAAATTATATCCGTATATCAAAAATTAGTTATTTAATTATATTTTTATTAATCAAATCTATACTTTAAATAAACAAATGTGCTAAAAAATATTAAAAATTTACCTTAATTTAATCATACATCGAGAATTCAATGATTCTAGAACAATGTCAAAGAATTTTCTATACCATACAATAAAGAGTTTATTATTTGTTTAGATTTAAACTAGGTACACAACTCACACAAATCCACTATCATTTTAAAAATCCATCTCGTAGATACTCATTCATGTAATACAAATTGAAGCTAAATTTTAATAATATTTATAATATGTCTCAATTATATACTTAATTTATTTTTTATATCTTTTTAATATATTACTCTATTAAATTTAGAAGTTTTATATGTTAATTATTTAGTTTTTTTTAGTTTATATTTTTCCGTATAATACTTAATTTTGCTTTTTATATATTAAATTATAATTATTTTATTGAGACGTTAATAAAAAGGAAGTAGGTGTGCGGTTTTATTGAAAAAAGAATTCTTAAAATAAGATTTGATTTGAAAACATATTTTTTTTTAATTCTAAAATTAAACTAAAAACTATAACTTAATTCTAATTAAAATAAAAATGAAAAATAAAATTACTAATCAAACAACATTAAATTAAAAAACTCAAATTTAAACATAAAAAACATAATACTATTATAGAAGGAGCCCAAAATCATCACTTGGCTTTTATCAACGACATAAATAAACAAAGTGTGGTGATCAATTTGACCTCAAAAAGTTCCAGACTCGTTATTGGTGCCAGAGTTGAGATGCGAAGGCACTCCTCCTCCACTGTTTATGAGATTTTACTAAATATAACTATTTTTATGAAATGTGTAAAAATTATAACTATTTTTAATTTTTTATATACATAATTTGAAATTATTAAAACAAATCATGAAGACTAAAATTGATTTTTTATTATTTAGACATTATATTTGTCACTCAACTATAACATAAAATATTAATGCTATCATATTATGATTAAAATTATATTTGTTTGAAGACAAAATAACTTCTTCTTTTTTAATTTCATGATATAAACTAAAGAAAAAGATGTAAAAAATACTATTATAAAATTATTTTAAAAATAAGAATTAAAAAAAGAAAATAACATAAGATAAGAAGGGAATAAAATTCATGTAGCATATGTGATTTATCACAATCTAATGAGTTATAATCAAAATCATAGAAAAACTAAAATACATATTACGACAATATCGAATAATTTTGATATTTTTCTACATTTTCATAGAAATATTGAGAAAGATATTTTGAAAAAAAAAAGAGAAGCATTTTCGTATTAATTTATGGAAATTTGGATGAAAATATCGGATATTTTTATCTATTGATGGGACTTCCACAAGGCTATTTTGATCATTAATTCCTACAAATTCTTCTATTTCCATTGTTCACTGTACTTCTATGGGACATCTTAGTGAACGATTAAAATTATTTCCCATTGTTATTCAATGATATAACAATGAACAGTAAACCCATTTGATAGGCATGTTTTCAAATGCCCCACTATAGTCTCCATCCCAAACAAAATTCATTATCTAAAGATTGAAAAATTATCCATTAATCTTCCATTATTAATATTAATGTATTGATTTAAATTCATATTATAAATTTTATTAAATATTATTTTTAGCTTTTTTTTTATAATAATATCATATTATTAGTTGAAAATAGTGATATAAGATAAATAAATAATTCTTCCGTACTATTAAATAGGTCGTGTATATACAAAGGTGGGGATCTTTGGTTTGGATTAGTTAAATGAGAAGGATTATGAATTCATTATTGGATAAACCCTGTTACGAATCATTACAAAATTCCACTAAAATTTTCCAACCTTTTACCGACATGAGACTTTTAAATATACTAGGCACAATTTATACCAGTTTCAGATCACCAAGGTTCAAATCAAATAAAAATAAATTGTTTAATCTAAAAAAAGTATTAAAACTAATTTAATATTAAATTCTTATTTAATTAAAATTATAATATCATTATTATTATTATTATAATGAGTATTGTACATTGCACGTAATTTTTTAAATATTAAAAATTTGTTACTACTAAATTTTATTCTTAATTAAACTTAAATAGCAAGGCCTTGGATGTTCTCTGTATTATATTATTAGTATTGTTTAATAACTTATATTAAATGTTATGTAATTTAATTTTATTGTTTTATAAAAAATAGATTAATTAAAGATAAAATATATTATTTAAATATTTTTTTTATAATATTTTAATATAAATTATTAAAATAATAAAATTTATCCTTAATTAATATTCTTTTTAAAAATTAAATGAAAAAATCATAAGACTCATAAATAACGTAATCTAATACATTTTTATCTTACTATTTTAGTCTGAAAAATTAAGCATATACTAATTTGAGACCGCATCTAACCCAAACACTAATTTGAGACCTTAGCGAAGACATATGAATAAAGTATATAAACCAAGTCTAACGTCTCTAGCGAGTTACTTTAAAGAGTGACTGTTAAAGAACACAGCAATGGAACTAATTATGAAATCATTAATTTTTGTTTTTATTTTATTTCAGGTTGTTGGACAAGGCTGCAATAAAAGAGGACAGCTCAAGGCGACCATGCACAATAACTCAAGTGGAAGGAGTCAAACTTGTAATAGGGATGATTCTAATATGGCTGGTAACTCTAATTCCAAGCACAATTTGGGCTCAAATTAATACCCTTTTTGTGAAACAAGGAACTACCTTAGATAGAAGCATCGGATCAAACTTCAAAATCCCAGCAGCCTCACTAGGAAGCTTTGTGACACTTTCAATGCTTCTCTCAGTGCCTATGTATGATCGTTACTTTGTTCCTTTAATGCGTCAAAAAACTGGAAACCCAAGAGGAATCACAATGCTTCAAAGACTTGGCATTGGATTTGCCATCCAAATTATAGCCATTGGAATTGCTTATATTGTTGAAGTTAGAAGAATGCATATCATAAAGACAAACCAAGTTTTAGATCCTAAAGGGATTGTGCCCATGAGTATATTTTGGCTATTACCTCAATATGTGCTTCTGGGTGTAGCAGATGTTTTCAATGCTATTGGATTGTTGGAGTTTTTCTATGATCAATCTCCAGAAGAAATGCAGAGTTTGGGTACTACTTTCTTCACAAGTGGGATTGGTGTTGGGAATTTCTTGAACAGTTTTTTAGTGACAATGGTTGGTAAATTCACAGGCAAGAATGGGAAAAATAGTTGGATTAGCAATAATTTGAATGAGTGCCACTTGGACTATTACTATGGATTCCTTATGGTTTTATCCACTATCAACCTAGGAATATTCATTTGGGCATCAAGTAAGTACATCTACAAGAAGGAATTCATAGAATTGAAGGAAGGTTATGGTCAAGTTGAAGTCAAAGCTTCAGAGACATGTCCTCTGAGTTTACAAGTATAAATTAAATATTATTACTTAGACTGACTTATAAAGCTTAATTAATTAGCATTGGGTGCTTATATTATTGGGGAAGAAAACACGTAAACATGAGGTTATATTATACACCTTTAGATCAGGCAAATGGATAGCAAGGTGATCTTTGCTTTTTCTGTTTTGCTAGACTCTATCGTAGAATAAATTTGCGTATGTATCTCTTCATTGTGTTAATTAGATGTTTCAATTATTAGTAGACGTTGGTTGTAAGTTAATCCAAGTAACTAGGGGGTGGTGCTGTTGAATTTCTTAAGCTTATTTAACTGCTATATATGCCTAGTCTGTTTGTCTATTCCTCTTCTTCGATTAATAGAATTTGGTCTTACCATTGTATAGTTGTTATTTATGTATTTTAATCACTAGAAGCATAGATATATGTTCATCTTTTGTTTGTCCACAGTCACCACTTGGAATTTTCAGCCAAATTCTGGAACTAAATGCTGATGCACACATGTGCCTTCTAGATGGAAGATCCAACCAAGGATCGAATTTTGTAATTTCTCTAACCTTTTTGGGCTGAACTTCTGATGCATTAATTAATGATGGGCTTGTAATCTAAAAAAAGAAATTGGGGTTTGTCTGTGTTCCAGACTCCGCCTACACCTTTTTCTTTAAAAAAAAAACGAAAAAGAAAAACTAAATGAAGCAGTGGTGTCCCAATCTAAAACGGTATATTGTTTCTATAAAAACAAACAAGATATGGTTTTGTCAAATTAAAAATTTTAAAGAAGAAACCATGGCATGAAATTGATAACTAATTCTTGTCGTCCAAAAAGTCGGCGGTAGCTTACCTGCTTAGGGTGTATCGGACCCAGTAACTGTGACATCTACATATTCAGAAAACAATGCGGAAAAAATGTCGTTTGCTTTAATTTACTGCATTTAAACTGGCCGACAGATGCAAGCAATCTTGAAATTATTATTCAAACGGGAGAAGATCTAGAAACTTTGATATACAGTGATCAACTAATATAAATGTGTTTAAATTAAAAAATTCGATATTAGATTTAAATCAGACTGTATTAACAAATTTTTCAATCACATCATATTCGCATTCGGATAGAAAAGTTTTAATTCTAATTTGATTTATACGAAAGATTTTATAATTCAGATCAAATTATTTTAAAATTAATATATTTAATTTTATAATATATTATATAAAATATAATTAAATATATTATTATTTTAATTTATAAATAAATTTAAATATTAATTTGATTTATTTGTCAAATCGATTATATTGTCGAATTAAATTTTTTTAAATATAACTCGGAGCAGATGGGCTAAAAAAAATAAAGTTTTGATCTGATGCTTATCTTTACATTATAAATTTGTTTCAGTAGAAAAAAAAGTTAAAGAAGAAGGTTTGCGCAATAAAAAAAATGTAAAAACGTATAGTTAAGAGAGAGAGAGAGAGAGAAACAATCACGATAAATTAAAAATTGAAAGAACTAAGTAGAGGAATGTTGGTACTATAGACAGTGAGGCATGGCATACTAGTTTTTGTTCGTCTATTTTTAGTGAAATTGTAATTACATCCTACAAGGTCAAAAGGCTCTGGACCATTAATCACGGTAAAATAAAGGAAAACGATCTTAGTGCCTTATATTTACTAATGGTGGATAATAATTTTTATATTGTTTAATAGTATTTTTTATTTTTTAATATTATTTAAAAATGTATTAATTTTAAAAAATTAAATTTTAATATAAATTTTACTACTACATTAATTAAAATATTATTATTGATTTTAATTGTAACTATCTAGCATATATTTTTAAATAAAATATAAATATAAAAATAATGATAAATAAAATTTAATCTAATTATTTTAAATATCATGTCTTTTATTATTAAAAATATATTTTTTATTTCATTATATGTATATAAAAAATATTTATATATATTCAATTTTAATTAATTATATTTTTGATATTATAATGAGCATCACATCTCATGTTCTATTGATTATGTTTATTTTCCAACAAAATCATCTTTTTGTTCAAATTATTCATAATTAACATCTTAATCTTATTTTACTATCTATCATATCTTAGTATATATTGTATAAAGATAAATAATTATTATTTTATATTTTCTTCTATGTTAATTTATATCGATCTAAAAAATAAAAAATAAATTATATTTATTTTTAAACGATAATTTTTTATAATAATAAGATTAAATTGTTATAAAATATAAATATAAAATTTAAATATTATTTTTATAATAAAAAATAACCTTTTAAGTATTTTTTTCATTATATTAATGAAATTATTTTAATGTTATAAGTTATAATATAATTAAAAGTAAAATTATTTTTTTTAAATTCAAGTGTATAAATAGATTTTTTTATATTAATAGAGCATCAACTCAACAAAATGACAAGAGGTGATGTTATTGAACAGATTTTTAGTCAAATTCTTAATTTGTCTTATCCGTCATTGCCGATTGGTAATTTGGGGCGGGAATATTGGTCGGTGCGGGCCAATTAACATTTGGAAAGAGAAATATATATATACTCATTTTCTTTCTTTTTTATATCTGTCATTTCTTTATATTCTCTTTTTTAATTTACCTGATCAACATGTATTTAGGATTAATAAATAATTTATCTAACTTCCCGACAAGTGCTTTCATCGATAAATATCCTAGCAGAAATAAAAAAAAATATTTAACCATTATTATTAAAATAAACATCATACCGATTTTTATTAACATTTTATAAAATTATTTTTCTTATAATTTATAAGATTAATAAACGTGAAAAATATTTCAATCTCCCTTTATTAATTAAAAAAAATGCTTACTTATAATTTTAGTAATTATATATAAAAAAAAATGTTTATTTATTATTTTATAATATCAAATTTATAATATTACATAATTATATTATATTATACATATATGATTATATAAATAAAAAATAATAAATGTTTAATTTTGATTAATTTATTATAATTTTATGAATAATTATTTATTGTAACATTTATCAATTTAGAGATACATATTTTTTATTATCAATTAGATTAATTTTTAATTTATATAAGTATAATATTTAATTATTTATTGAAAAAAAATAATTATTATATTAATATCTTTTAAGATAATTATATTATTTTCGTAATTATTAGATGATTATATATTTATTATATTCATACATAAAATTCTTTATTTATTATAATTATTCTTTAATTGTTACTGTAAGAAATTATCCTAATAAAAAAAAATTAAACAAATAAATAAAGTAAAGAAGGCGGGCGATATTAGCGGCTTCTCTTCTTTTTTTCCCTAAAATTGAATCTTTTTGTGTGCTCATTTTAACACAATTATAACCCTAACGAATCTATTTTATCCTTTTTAATATTACAAATTTTATTATTATTATAAAAAATGCTAAATATTACAAACTTAATATAATTTCAATTTAAATATTCATTTATTTTATTTTAAATTAAAAATTTGAATATATTCAAATATTATTTGATAAAAAAAATATAAATGTACAAATTTTCTCTTACATAAACAGTGTCAACACGTATTGAAGATTTCGATAAACAATTTTACTCGTAGTCTTAAAAGTATCCTATTTACTATCTTATTATCTTAATTGAAACAACAAACTCATTTAATTTGGTGATTTTACATGTGCATTTCACGAAAACATGATGGATACTTTTGTCATTTCAATTTTTTAATTTTTTTTTCTTATTCTTCCCTATCGTTTCTTCTTCTTCTTCCTCGTCTTCCCTGTTAAAAGAATAACCATTACCATATATTGAACGCTATCATGTGGAAAGCTGTGGTGAATAGATTTTTTCTTTTCCTTAATACTGTAATTTTTGCAAGTAATAAACTGATTACACAGCCTCAACCACTCAAGCTCTCAGTCGCATTTTCGCCATTCATTCTTTTTCATGCTTTAAAACAGAGCATACTAATGCAACTTAGTCGCTTTAACTTTTACGAAAGTACTCAAAAGATTATCAAATATTGGAGCTAATTTTGTTAATTTCTCCCCACTACAGATACTCAAACTCAAACCTTATATGGTTATACCTAGCTATATTAAAGCTTGTCGCCAAAAAATGAAAGCAAGGCAACCTAATTATTTAACTTAGTTAATTTGATTCTATAATTATTGGATTCATCACTTAAAGATTATAATTTTAAAAAAAAGTCACAATAACTTCGTAATTACGTGCAAAATAATATTTTTTTTCAATAATTTTATTATTTATTAAGATTATACGTTATAATATAAAAATTATCAAACTACAGTTATTCAATTTTAATAATTTTAATAGATTCAAAATATTCATTTTAATAATTATAGTATTAAAATAATACATGACTTATAAATTATAAAATTATAAGATTTATTTTAAAAAATTATAAAATATTATATATTTAATCTAATAATTATAAAATAATATATTCATTTTTAAAAAATTATAATAACTCAAAAACCTTTTACATTACTTTTAAACCTTGGTATTTGCACCGATTTAAAATAGAAAGTAAAATTTAATTTGAGAAATTATATAAAATAATAATTTAAAATTTATAAAAATAAATATTACATTCTTAATATTAGTAAAAAAGATTTTAATTGATTTTAATTTAACATTCATTATATTTAAATATTTTCAACTTGAAATATATTAAACTTGATGATATTATTTTTATGACTATAAGTATAATAAAAATATGTGTTAGATATAATAATATTATTTTATAATTATAAATTTTAAATAATTTTATAAATAATAGAAACAATTGTATGTGTGATAACTTTAATTTTATAAATTAAATATATTGATTACTCTATTTTAAATTAATAAGCTTTAGTTATATTGTTATTACATATATTATTATTTTAATTATTTTAGATAAATTTTAATGATTTTAATCATTTTTTTAACCTTTTAAAACTTTTTCATCTTTAAACATCTATTAATCCTATGCTAATAAAGTACAATTTGATAAAACTTAATTTTTTTCACTAAAAATTATCAAAAAAATTAAACTTGATAAAAAATGATTAAAGTGTTCAAATATGTAACAATAAGATAACTAAATTGCATAAATTTTAATAAATATAACTAATACATTCGATTTGTGAAAATTAAATGATTTAAGTTTTATGCTATTTTAAAAATTATTATCAATTTAGTTTATACATGATCAATTTATTTAAAAAAATTAGAGTTTTGAAATTTAAGATTTAAAAAAGAAACTATTTTTTTAAGTCGTAAAAAAAGAAAAGAAAACATGTTATTTACTTTTTTCAAGTAATTTTTGAAGAAAAAGAATGTAAAAACTTTACAATGATACCAATCTGACTTCGTATGCACACACGTAGAATTTTAGCCATCTAGGACTCCTCGAATGGTGACTTTGTAGTGGATGCATGCGCTGTTTTGAAAAAGAAGAGATATTTGTTTATGGAAATATTTTATTTTACTTCTCTACCAGATACGTTGAACTTGTCACAAACTATCATGAAAACCTTACTTAGTTTACTCGGTAGTGGAAATTTTTAAATATAATAAATGCCGTGTGATTTAATATTTCAAATGAAATTTTGTTATGATATTGCAATTATTGGAAATTTATAATAAGATTGGATGTGATGCAGCTATATGATCTTATTTTTACGTATAGACGTCACATTTTGATGCCATAGTAACACCAATTATATTAACTATTTTAGATTAAATATTTTTTTATTTTTTAGTTATAAAATAATCTATTCACTATGTTTTTAAATAAAATAATTTAAATTATATTCTATTACCTATAAAACAATTTAATTTTTATTTATTTAAAATAATAATAACTAAATTGTTTTATGACTAGCTGAATAGAAATTAAAAATGTATTTAACTGAGAGATATAGCAAAAAGAGTTTTTAAAAAATCGGAAGAATATTTACATGATCCTAGGTAATTAGTGTCACATATATTGATGATTTGTTAATTAAAAAAAATTTATAATTAAATTTTTTTTTATTCCAATCAACTCCGTATAACTTATACATATAATATTAACGCCAAAATATTTTTACATTATAAAGTTATAAACTGCGATCACACGTGAACGTGTAAAAATGTTGATATAATATGTAAGGAATCTAATATTATAATAAAATTTATCAATATAAAAAAATATCTTACCATAATGTCGTATTAATGTTTATTATGATAAAACAATAACTTATCATAATATTAATAAACTTTTCTTATAAATGATTTTGATAAAAAATGAAATATATAAAAAAATATTAGCTAAATATAAAAAGATACTAAGAAATTAGGTTAGTTTTATAGTAATAATATTTATTATGATAATATAATATTTTAATATAAGAGTGATAAGTTTAATAATTTTGATTTAAAATAAAATTTGGTTCAAAATAAAACGATTTTGATTAATTTGTACGAGATAACAAAAGTGTTACTCGTGAGTTATTTCCTTTTTTTTTCCTTTTCTTTTCCGGATAAGAAAAGAAAAGAAAAGAAAAAACACTGACGTGTTCCAATGATAGTCAGGCAAATAACGGTCACTTTTTTGCTAGACAAAGTAGCCTTGAAGATGATATATGTGAATAACTTAATACCACAATTATCTGAAACAGAATAATTATAGGTGATAGAAATGTAAAATTAATGTTTATGCTTAAATTTTTAAAAATATTGGTAATTAATTAACTTATAATATGTGGTAAAGTTGAAGGTTAATTGTTTAAGTTTTAATAATCATAATTATTATATTATGAGTATTTAATTTGTACGAAATAAATCGTATTATAAGTAATAAAAAAATACAAATTTAACTATCGATTAAAATTATAAAAAATACTTAAATGATTAATACATAGCTGATATTAACTAATTGTATATAATATTATCAAACATTCTCTATTAGTTAATGGTATGTTTTTGACGAAGGGGTCTGGATAGATCTGTTGCCTAATAATCTATGTTAAAAGATGTGTAGTCTTCCCATTTTATGCTGTTCACATTCAAAGATTGAAATTTATCTGAAGCTTCTGGAGTGCAAAATGTCCCAAATAAATTAAAAGTACATAAACACGCGTATTCCAATTTCCAAGTACAAACACTCCATCTCCTAAACTCGCAAACTTTACCAAAACAAATTAAAGGTTTCATCTAAGAATTCTTAACTCTGAAGTTGTTTTATGCAAAAGTCAAATGTTGGCTTTGTGTCGGTTTCAATGAGAACCCAACTCTTTTTGACAAATAGTTCACCAAACTTGTAAAATTCTTTGACAAATTGATATACATATTATTTAAAATACATTATAAATTTTAATTTGTGATATAATTAGCATTTTGACCAATTGTTCAAAACTAAAACGCGTAAGTAAACTCTGTTTTTCTTATGAAAAGGTACTTGTCTGTAGTACTTAAGTCTGGCGCCACTGATTATTAAACTTAAATTTAACGAAATGGAATATAGTGATCTTTAAATCTTTGCATAATTTTCAATCCAACATAATAAAGCTGCATGCACTAATATTCTACGTGTTAGGTGACCTGCCGACCCTAGTCACCTTGAGTAACTCTTATATAAATGGCACTTGGTTTCAACTCCAACATAGCAATTGCGACTTGAACTAGTACTAGCTATAAGTTGTTAATTACCAAAATGGCTTGCCCTTCTTTTGCTTCTATTGTCACCTTTGCTCTGTTTGTGCTCTTCATTGGGAGCACAAATGCTCAACTTTCAACCAATTTTTACTCAAAATCATGTCCAAATCTCTTCTCCACGGTTAAACTTACTGTAGATTCTGCAATTCAAAAAGAAGCTCGCATGGGTGCATCTCTCTTGCGCTTGTTCTTCCATGACTGTTTTGTTAATGTAATTTTTCTCCTACGTTTTGCATCATTTATTTTAACTTTAGTTACTGCTTGATCGTTGCAATTACAAAACAATTACGTGTGATTATTTTAAAGAAGATTTTGATTTTTTATTTTTTCGAGTACATTTGATAATAATATTTAATTTTAATTTTAATATTTTTAAGGAATTATTATCAAAACATTTATAAATCTTTAAAAATATAATTTTTGAATTAAAATTTTGATTTTTTTTATTTTGACTTAATGTTTTTTTTTAAAAGCAAATGAAGGTGTAAGTAGGAAAAAATTATTAAAAATTTAAAATTTAAAACTAATAATCAATTTTTTCTTTATTTTTAAGTTATGACAAAAAAAACATAAAATGTTTCCAAATAATTTGTAGGTGATTTTTAATTTTTTCTTAAAAATCACTAAGTATAAATTATTATCGAAGTCATAGATGATTATTTAAAAATAAATAAAAATTATATAATCAATTATTTAATAATAAATCATAAATTACATATTCTAAAAACTGTTTTAACTTCAAATTAATTCTCTTAAAATTATGATGATAGGGATGTGATGGGTCAATACTACTAGACGATACGGCAAGCTTCACTGGAGAGAAAAATGCAGCGCCTAATAGAAACTCTGCTAGAGGTTTCGATGTCATTGACAACATTAAGTCCGCTGTTGAAAAGGCGTGTCCAAGCTTGGTTTCTTGTGCTGATATTTTGGCTATTGCTGCTAGAGACTCTGTTCAAATTGTAAATTCATTTTTAACTCACTTATTTTGGCTTTTAAACTTGTCTATTTATTGACTACACTGAGTTTCCCCACAATTAATTAATTAAATATTAATTGCAGCTTGGAGGACCAAACTGGAATGTCAAACTGGGAAGGAGGGACGCTATGACAACAAGTCAGGCTGCTGCAAATAACGGCATTCCTCCTCCAACTTCTAACTTAAACCAACTCATTTCTAGATTCAGCAATCTTGGCCTTTCCACCAGAGACTTGGTTGCTTTATCTGGTATATATTGTACCTCTCGTTTTTTATTTTTATTTTATTTAATTATTCAATTAGTTTCATTTTTAAGTCTTTTAGAAAACATATTTTTCTTTTACTATGTTTTTTATATTGTAAATATATATATATATATATACTAGGTGGAGTAGGTTAAAAATGAAAATCAATTTATAATATGGGATTAAAACTATATTTTACCTTACCACTTCTTTCTATTTCTATTGAATCCATGAATTGTTTTGTTTTTAATGAAGGATCGCACACAATTGGGCAAGCAAGATGTACATCTTTCAGGGCACGCATATATAACGAGACCAACAACTTAGAAAGTTCATTTGCCAGCACAAGGCAATCTAACTGTCCCAGAGTCAACGGTACAGGGGATAACAATTTGGCACCTCTTGATTTACAGTCTCCGACATCTTTTGACAACAACTACTTTAAAAATCTTGTGCAAAAGAAGGGACTTCTTCATTCTGATCAGCAACTATTCAATGGTGGTTCCACTGATTCTATTGTCAATACTTACAGCAACAATCAGAAAGCTTTTGGATCTGATTTTGTGTCTGCTATGATCAAGATGGGAGATATTAACCCTCTTACTGGATCTAAAGGAGAGATTAGGAAGAATTGTAGAAGGACCAATTAGAAAGCATTTGCTTTGTGTTAATTTCAAGTTTAAAAATAAGTAAACTAGTTTCAAAGCTTATTTTGTTTAGTTCTGCTTTTGGCTTAATTACCAGTCTAAGATAATAGGGCTTTAGAAGAATACTTTTCTAGCCAACTATGCTCTGTTGAATTGTTTTGTTTGAGATTACTTTTATAAATTTGAAGGTTTTTGGTTTTGTGTTGAGATCTTCCTCTCTCACCTATTCTTGTTTAACAAAAAAAAAAGGCCGTAATAAGAACCTCTATAATTGAGATTGTATTTGAAGGAGTAAACAATTTATGTAGCCTCATTTTTTTATTTCATCCAAGTTTGACTTTTTTAAATCAAAATTTAATAGTTATAAACATAACTTAATTTTTTAATAGAATTTTGAGAATAGTGCCTTGGGGTGGACCACGCAGGGCCTCTGTCCTGGCCAAACTCGATATATAGGATAAATGAAATTGAACAAGTTTAGCAAAATATGGGCTGATTTTATAACTAGTGTGTGGTGTGTAGTGTGTATT
Source organism: Hippophae gyantsensis (assembly GCA_030763125.1). Taxonomy (NCBI): domain Eukaryota; kingdom Viridiplantae; phylum Streptophyta; class Magnoliopsida; order Rosales; family Elaeagnaceae; genus Hippophae; species Hippophae gyantsensis. The sequence goes on from CM061033.1 coordinate 54,390,588, forward strand.
GTGGAATGTAAAAGACCCAGTGGTGCTAGACCAATTAGTTCCCACTTCAATCTCTTACATTAATGGCAGTATGCCTATGGTAAACCTCTTACATTAATGGCAGCATGTGGTTTATGCAGTGCAATCACTGTGGAATATTTTGCTGTTATATAACCTCTTCTTACTTAAATTCTACCTACTAGGGAGTCCAAAATCGGACCAAATTAGTTTAAATTGGAAAATTAGTTTGATTCGATCTGTATTAAATAAAATTAATTTTAAAATAATCTGATTCAATTATAAAAATTATAAATCAATCAAACCAAATCGGGACGATTTTATTAAATAATTAAATTTTTTATACGAAACGATCGCATAACTTTATATATATATATATATATATATATTCTTTTTGCGTTAAGACATTAACTCTAACCCTACTAATATTTCTCATTTTCTCTGCCATTCTACGTTTGGGTTCTGGGTCTGGCCGTTTACGTCTCTCCGAGCCACCGTCGCCTCCAACAACACCTAACCACCTAGTTATCCTCGCATTGTGTCGTGTCATTACATCCATGGACGAAAAACCATGAAATAGATATGTGGTCTACTGGTAGGAGGTTTTTTTTTCCTTAATTAGGATCCAATGCATAAACAACTTTTGTGAGAGGATCAGAGGACTATAAGTGCATAATCTGTAGATTATCTTACAAAAAATCATATATTTTATTCATGAGTTAAATATGTTGAAATAAATTTATTTTTTACACGAAAAAAAGTCTTATCAGGAAAGATAATGATGGATTATACTCTCAATCAAGAATAATTAGTAGATATAATAACTAAGCTCTTACCACTTTATGTTTTCAAAGGATAAAAATTAAGTTTAGTAAGCTCAAGGAAGGATGTTAAGTAATAAATAAAGAATATAATAGTATATTATTATGAATTAGTCAATATTTGTGTTATGTACAGAACACATATTTTCTTCAACTTGTTTCAATATGCTTTCTTTCTAAATAATCTTTTAGATTCTATTTTAAGAATTTTATATAAATGAGATATTTGAAATTCATTTCTTCATGTCTAATTTTTTTTTATTTTAGATTTTGATAACAGCTTATGTATTTATGTATTTAACAATAATATTTATCTATGTATGAAGATTAATGATCATTACATTTGATTGTATCCTATTAGATTATATCATATTAAACTAAATCATATTTGTGAATTATTAATTATTTAAAATCGTTAACCAAACCTGATTAAACCGGACCAAAATGTTCAATTATAACATTTTGGATAATCAAATGGTCTGATCCGATCTAGAGTCAAGAATAGATACAAAAGGCAACTCAAAATCTCTCCTCATTTTGTACCAAATTTTGCATCATTTTATATCAAAAATTACATTAAATTTTTATTTTTTTTAATCAAAAATACCAAAAATTATATTAAAAAATATTTTTTTTTAATTTTTATTTTACAAATTATTATATTTAACCAATTATACAATTATATATTATTATTAGTTATGTCTGCCTGAAATTATGTGTAAGTAATTAATAATAATTAATTTAAAAATTATATTATTAAAAAAATAAAAAAATTTATTAAATAAAATATTATATTTATTATATGAAGTAATTTTTTTTATTTTAATATATATTATATTTTTTAGTTCTACTTTATGTCAGTCATTTTTTTAATCATTTTCTATTATATATTTAATTTTAATTTATTATATTTAATAAAATAAATTTAAAATATATTTTTTAAAATGACTCAGCATAAATAATACTGTATAATGAACAATATCGTATTAATTTTAAATATTTGATGCACTATTGTAGTTGGTTTAAGACATTTAAAAATAAAAATTTGCTTCTTAATTAATATATATCTAACTAATTAAATGAGCAATTCAGTTCTATCAGTTTTCGTATGTAATTAATTACCCTCCTAATCTTTCTGCATTTTTATGATAAATATTCAAACAAAAAATTTATTAGACTAAAATCTACAAATTAATGATGCTTCTTTCATGAAACTGGTAATCAGACAAAACCGTTACATGCAAAAAAAAGTCCAAATGTAGAGTTATTAAAAGTTATTAATATTATCATAAGATATTACAATATGACACTGAATAATGACAACAATAAGAGTAGAGTTAGTCTGATTGTAATTTCCACTGGGTAAAGGGACATCTGACTCTTCCACTCAGCTATGGAGATATGGAAGGACAAAAATATTTAGATACATGAAATGGAATTTTTCAAACTTTAATGGCATATTTAGATGGTGATAATAAATAAATGAATTGAAAAACTATTTATTTTCATTTGTTCATTTCTAAGATTAAAATTACAATTTTGTAAGAATTCTAATTCTTTTATGGGAACTAATTATATGAATTCATTGAACATGAGAAATAACTATTTCTTATGATTATAATATGTTTTACTAAAAATAATCTCTTAAATACTAATAAAATCATATTTTAAAAAGAAAAAAAAATATTTATTCTCCTTATTCAATATTAAGGGAAAAAATACATTTTATATTTTTTATTTTTTATTCATCATAATCGAACAATAATTATAATTATGAGAATAAAAATATTTAACATATTTTAAAATTTAAAAGATATTTAAATATCTAAGTGATAATTAAAAAATCTAATAAAAAGAGAGACATTTAGTACATATTTATTCAACAACCAAATTAAACACACAAAATGTAATACATATTTATTTAACAACCAAAAACACAAAGTGTAGTATTGTTAAATTAATCACTTATCATCATCTTCTCATCGTTGTCATTGTTTCTTAAATTGAACCATTTCTTACATATACGATAGAGTTTTATGTGTTAGTATTTCTCATAATCGTTGTTTATACTTCTTATGGTTGGAAAAAAGGTCACGTAGAGATAAATGGGGTCAAAGGTGTCATAGGGACATATAATATCAAGACGTAGAGATGGTTTTTTGTATAGATAATATTCTATTATAAAAATATAATTAGATATATTGTTCAATTTATTTTAAGTTATACAATTTACTCATTTTATTAATATATTTATAGATATTTTAATTATTTTAGGTTAAATTTAATTATTTTAATAATTTTTTTTAATATTTTTTAATGTTTAATGTTCAAACATATAGGTAAGTTTCAATTCAATAAAATTTAATTTTTTATAAAAAAAATTTAAATAAATTAAAATTAGCAAAAAATTAAATAAAATGTTCAAAAATGTGATAATAATATAACTAAAATTTATTAATTTTAAAAAACATAATTAATATATTAAATTTATAAAATTTATAAAATTTATAAAATTAAAATAACTAAATAACATATTATTCATTAATTTAATATTATTTTCCTGACTTTTTACTGGCCCAAAATTCATAGAACTAATAACACGGTTTTGCCGATGTTTATTCCGTACATAAAACTCCGAGCCCATCGAGCAAGAAATGCATAAAACTCTATGAACAATAAATAAAACCCATCACAACAGCCGCACCATAAGATAAGATATTGGCGCCATTTTCAAATGAATATGATATTCTACTTTTTTGCCTTTTTCTAAATAATTATTAAAAAAAATTTATTAAATAAAAAAATATTATACTAATAAGAATCCAACTTGAATTTTTAAAAATAAGAATAAAAAATTATATTACCTGAATCATCCAACAAATCTCATATATGATATTTTACTTATTTTTAATTTTTAATTATTAAATTTAAATTATATATTTTTAATTTTATGATTAAAATATTATATTTTTTAATATCTTTAATTTATAATATATAAAATGAATAATTAAAATTTAAAAATAAAAGGACGATCCTATCCCATCTCACAAGTCACGCCAGTCACATCTATGTTTATTATTTTCAAAACAATCTAATAACAATTGATAATTTAATTTTCAAATGAATAACATCTCTATATTACAAATGCAGAAAAAAAAATTCAAATAAATGTAATTGGAAAAATATTAAATGCATTCAAACCTATCTTAAGCGTAAGGTATGATAAATATTTAAAAAAAATTGAAAGTTACATCCTATTAATTTTTAAAGTTATTTTATCATGTAATATATTATAATTAATATGAGTATATATATTTATATAAATTTATGATTTATTATTTTATTTTTATTGCAATATAATATAAAAAATATTAATATCATACAAATTTATATAAATTGATGCACACTTTTGTATCATGTAAAATTTTAAAATTATTTTAAAAATTAAAAAATACTTTTTAAAAATAATATTAACATATAGTATAATATGAAGAATGTTATTTTTGTAAATATAAATACAAGTTTAAAATTTATATGAATTTTAAAAGAATTTACACATTTTTATTTATCAAGATAAATCAATACATATAATTGATAATAAAAAATTATTATATATTTATAATATAATATTATAATGTATGAATTTTTTTCTTATTATATAAAACGATTTAACATAATTGAATGAAATAACAGGGCCATTTATGCGATTCAATTGAAATCTCTTACGGCAGTGACAGCATATGAAGTTTATTTATATATTAATGAGTGATAGCATGTGTTATTGCATTAGCATTCAATCACTTGATTACGAGAGGGTAAACGTACTCTTTTAGTTAATGTGTCGATCTTACAGAAAAGACTATAAGGAATATAATAATGAATAATCATGATCCGTATGCTATGATTATTAACCATATGCTATTATAATTTGCGATATTACTATTTGTGGCAGGAAATTTTGGATGGGCTAGTACAGTGATTATATCTTTAACGATAATCAATATTACATACCATAATGGTTTATTAATGATTTTCCAAATTCTTGGATCAAAGATTTAAAAATTTTCTACAAGATTTTATAACGTTTAAGTAGAAGAAATTATTTATAACTCTTTAAATATGTGATAATATAGTATTTTAGATTAATTAAATTTAAAATTAATGTAATTTTTTTAAAATAAATATCTAATAAGAAATTTAATTAAGAGATAAAATAATATATTAATAAAATATATACTTATTCGCCAATTTTTTTTTAATAAAATAAATATTTTAATTCTGTAATTTATGAATTATGTATTATTTATCATAATATTATGAAAAATAAATGTATATAGTATCATAATTATTAAAAACTATAATATTACGTTCCATATTTATTTAAAAATAAATACTTATAATCCCATTAGAGATTAAATAAATTAATTTTTACACTAAAATATTAAACTTTCATAATAACAAGATTAACAATGTCATATCTATGAATTGCAAAAATAAAGCATATTTTTATATATAATAACAAAATTATATTTTTCTTCTAATTTATCTCATAAATTACTTTTCAAAACAAAACAACCAGACTACTAGTTAGTCTAAGTTGAACATATAATAGGTTGTTTACGGCTTAATTCAATTCATTTTATTTAAATTGATATCATTTAACTTGTTAGATAAAATTAACTTATTCACTTAATCTTTGAATTAGTTTAAACATCTTAATTCAATTCATCTTATTTAAATTAATATCATTTAACTTGTTAGATAAAAATAACTTATTCACTTAATCTCTGAATTAGTTTAAATATCTTAATTCAATTCATCTTATTTAAATTGATATCATTAAATTGTTAGATAAAATTAACTTATTCACTTAATTTTTGAATTCGTTTAACAAAATATTATTATAAAAAAATAATTATCATAATTTCATTTTAAAAAACACACTTAAAAAAATAATATATTTTTTCTTGATTTACAAAAATGTAATCAAAGGTTTATACTTATATTAATATTTTGTACTTAAATAATTTTTTTTATTTTTTAATTATATAAATGACCCTAATAAATGCTTAACAAAACTAATTTAAAAGTAAACATGAATTAAACTTAAATTATATAAAATTTAAAATGAACCAAACTACTCGCATCAAATAAGCTGAATTCGGTCTATATCAAACTCTTTTTGAGTTTTGGGTTGTAGATTGTAATCTTAAAATGAACTACACATGTGTGGATGCTTTGTTGCATACTATTAAGTTTTTCAGAAAATTAACATTTTCCGGAAAACCCTCTTTATGAATCTGCTCTCTTTTGACACCTTCTCTGATTTTGAATAGGCGTTGGTTAACACTGCATTAAATTATATATGTTTGTGAATGTCTTCCTCATTTTACATAAACGCGAAGACGTGTTCAAATCGATGGACATTAACTCCATTTGTAATATGATTTATATATTAACATATTATATTAAAAAAAAAATGCTAACTCGTTGTATAATTTGTGTTTGAAATGATATTACTATTTTTTGATGTGATTAAACATAATTAAAATACATATTTTTAATAATGATAAAGTTATAATTAATATGAAAAAAGTTTATAAAATATTAATTTTAATATTTTATTAACTTTTAATTTTTATTAAAAATTAAAATATATTTTTAAATAAATTATGTTTAAATATTAGTATTTTAATAATATTTTAATTATTTAATATAAAATAAAAATATTATGATAAAAATAATTAAAATAATATAATTTATTTTTTATTAATTATTTTTTCATAAATAAAAAATTAAATAAAATTATTTTTATTATAGATAATTAAAAATACAAATAAATTGAAGTAAAAGATGCTTATCACACCTCAACTTATTATATATTAACTTGTCCTCCAATTTTGTAAAACATTGTCTCATATATTTACTTTTTTAGTTTAGTTAATCGTAGTCTTTCGTTTAGTATAGCCTACTAGACTTTTTAAAAACAGCACACATATCTAGCTAGGGGATGAATTACACGCTGCATAAGTTTTATCACCAAATATCTGACTGACTGATTGATTTATTTTTTACCCCTATGATTTAACCGATTGTTTTTTATTTGAATTTATTAAACCAATTGATATATTAATAATGAAATTAAATTTACTCTTTTTATTCTTCTAAATTATGTGTTATATTTAATTATATATATTTTTTAAAATATATACTTTTTAATATAATGTCGTGTATGATTAACCGTAAAATAAGATATTAAAAATTGTAGATTTAAACAAATTCAAAGACACATGATAATAAAAATGTCTAAAAATTAAATTAAATTAAAAAATTAGATCGAATAAAACTAAATAGTTTTATAAATCAAACACAACAATTTGATTTATATTAATTAAAATTATTGATTAAATTTTTTATATTTTAATCAAATATATATTATTAAGTGTGTCATATTTATGTATTATTAACTAGATTAAATTGTTAAAAATTATTTATCAAATCGAATTAAATCATTAAGTTATAACATTTTTAATAACAAAACAATCTAATTTAAATAATATAAGTTTTTTTTAATTTAAAATTGTATCGAACCGTATCATGATACCGTACATGACAGTATCTTTCTTTTATGTTTAAATGTATGCATTAAAAATTAACATTAATGTTTGAGAATGAAATAAATATATGTGAATTGTATAGAGATGTAACAGGAAATGATTTGGCCTTCTGCTCAAGGAAGAAAAACGGAAGACATGATATTAAGTCGTTCCAGATTTCAGTTTAAATAAATCATACAGTATTCCTGAATAACTTTTATCAAAATTGATTTAATTAAGTATTAAAGTAAAAAATAATAATACACCACGAATTTAAAAAAAAATATTCTTTTATAGATAAAGTAATACATTCCATTATCAAACTTGATTTTATAATTAAAATTTTATTGTATTTGAAAAAAATATATTAAATTATTGCATAAGAATATAAATAAAATAAATTAATTTTCCTTGTTATTTCTTGATTGCTTTTATTTTACTTTCCCTTTTTATTTGTCTAAAATTGAGCACCTTTTACTTTTACAACTAAAGCAAAAGTAAACGCCATCACTTCCTCAAAATCAAAAAAGAATGAGTAAAGAAAAATATAAAGTTTCATCAAACGATATCCTCAGCTTTGCCGTGTCTTTTCAAAAGCCAATCATAGCGGCAACTCGGAGGGGCAAGCGCTTTTCATAGTCCGCAATTTCCGCAAAAAATTAGCGGTAAGGTTTAATTTTTTTTAATACGATTTAAACTTTAAAGTGCATGGTTAATACTTTATTCGATAAATTTTGATTATTTTTTAAAATAACTATAATATTTATATATCCATACATATGTTCTTCCTCTTTAGATTAAAAATATGTAATTATATTTAAAGTTTTATAATTTTCATAAATATTTATTACATTTAACACATAATTTTCCATTAAAGTTTTATTTTAAATTTATATTCTAAATATAAAATATTATACACTTATAGGTAAACTCAATTATTATTTTAAGTTAAACTTGAAGTTTAATTTATTTTTTTTATAACTTTTTGTATGAAATTTATATAATTAATTATTAGTCACTGTCTCATATAAGATTGAGTAGATTCAGTATTAGGTCTGTTACTACTCAAATCTAAACTTTTTATATATTTAAATAAGTTTTATATTATTTAGATATTTATTTTTAAATATTTTGTTTAAATTTTTATAGGATATTATATTCATAAATATGTTTTTTGAGAATTTGAATATGTGTTTATCATATATTTTTTATATTTATTATATTTTAATAATTATTTTTGTTAATATATATAATTTTTTTAATTAATTCTTATAAAATTATAATTTTGTGCTAGTTAATAACATTATTATGGCATTATTTAATAACACCAATATTTGTTTTTCTATTTATAAATATTAATAATAATAATATTATAAGTATTTATTTGACATAATAATAATGTAATAATTTTCTATTATATTTATATATAAATATATTTTAATATTATTATTATAACAATAATTTAAATTGTAGTATTATTATCACGGTGACCCTTACATAGAAATGATTTTATGAGATTTTTTAAGATCATTAATTTAAGTCTATTTAGTGGTAAATATTTTGTTTTGTTTTGATTTTTCTTAATTTAATAATTATTTATTAAATCTAAATTTTAAAATACATTAGTATCTAAGTCATCAATATATATTATTATATAATAAAGATGATTTATTAATATCAATATAATCATCATTTATAAATATATTATAAAGAAAAATTCAACTCATATTTGAAAATTTACTAAAATTTTAAGGCGTGTTCCAAGCATTTGAAATATTCAAAAATGAAACAAGAAAAAATAGAATTATATTTTAAACTGCGAACATAAAATTTTATCCGGATGGTTTATTATTTTAAATAAATAAAACTTAAAATTAATATATTTATTTTTTAAAAAATAAATAATTAATATAAAATGAAAACAACAATCTTATCAATAAAAAATATACCCAAACTGATAAATTGGTAACGATCTCAAACTGATATGTTTAAACTGATTGGCTGGATTAACAGTGAGAACCATGTTTTAAAAATGTGGATTCTAACTATAAGTAATATTAAAAATCAAATCCGTATAAAACATAACCATATCACGATAAACATATTTAGTCCATGGGTTAAATTAAACTTATAAGATTATTATATTATTATTTAGTAAAATTTAATCATATTTTCATTTTAAATAAAATTATTAAATTTAAGTATTTTATTCAAAATAAATATATCTAAAATTAAACACACTTAATAAACAAATTTAATTAATTTATTATCGATAAATAAAATTTAAAACTCTATAGAAAGTTTAATCTTTACATTATATATAATTGATATTCTAATAATTAAGAATTTGAATTTAAATTAATTAAGAATATATATATATATATTTTTTTAAATACAAATTGTTTCGATTCAATTTAAATAGTTTTTTGTAAACTTATTAAACCAACAAACACCATCCTAGAAGATTCGGCTTATGCCCAATCTAGTTTGGACAATTTTCTACTCTTTATGTCCATCATAACGTGAGTTATAATTTTTTTATATTTAAATTAAGAATATTTCAAATATAAATGTTTAGTGCTTGTTTTATATACACCTGATATATTTTATGTTTTATATGTTTAAACTCTAAGGTTTTAAGTATAATGTTGTTTAGTAATTAATTATGTTTATAGTTTTCATTTTTTTAAAATTAGTTTTACATTGTACCCTAATTTTTTTGTAAATATTTATTTTATATGATATAATTATTTTTATTATATTAAAGATGATAATTCATATAATTTATGATATTTATTTAATAAATATTCGATAAATTCACTTGTGAATAAATTTTTTTTTACACCAATAAATATTAAATTTTTTGATATAATAAATTTATTTTTACTCTTTTTTTGTTATTTTTTTCATCAATAAATATTAAAATGTTCATATAATAAATATTTTTTATAAATAGTTATTTTGGATAATCAAATTTTTTTATTACATAAAATGTGATAATTCATATAGTTTATGGTTAACAATATAAATATATTATATTTTTATTGAACTAATAGTTTTTATTTCGAGATCATATAATATATCATATATATTAAAAAATAGTCAATTAATATATATTATTTTAAAATAAAAAATACTTATTAAATTCAATTAAATTATATATATCATTCATGTAAGATTAACTCCTCAAATGATAAATATATTAATTAAATAAGTTATATTTAATTTTTTTGTAATATCTATATTTCATCAAAAAATTTACAAATTGACTACTTTTTGAAAAGATTCATGTTTAATATTCATAATATAAAAAAATTTCATTTAGTATCCATAATGTTTAAAATGTTATAATTTAATCCATTTTTATGAGTAATATGTATAAAAATTTATTTTGAAAATTTTTGGTAGGAATAAAATAAGAATTATCCATTTATCAAGGATCTAATGACAATAATGTATCAAAATTTTCAAAAATGTTTTAAAATAATTACTGTTTAATACCCATAATATAAAAATAGTTTCCATATAATATTCACAATGTTGAAAAAAATTATGATTTAATCCATTTTTATCAATAATGGGCATAAAAATCCCATTTGAATTGTTTTGGTAGGGATAAAATAAGAATTGTCCATTTATCAAGGATCTAAAAACAATAACGTATCAAATTTTTCAGAAACATTTTTAAAGGATCATTATTTAATACCCATAATATGAAAATAGTTTCCATTTAATATTCATAATGTTGAAAAAATTTCAATTTAATCCATTTTCATCGTTACTAGCATAAAAATCCCATTTTGAACTATTTTGGTAGGGATAAAATAAGAATTGTTCATTTATCAAGGATCTAAAGATAAAAATGTGATGAAAAGAGACACATTCTGAGTATTAAACGAAAATTGTTTTAAAATATAATCAATTTATATAATTTTTGATGAAATATGATTACTACAAAAATAATAATTCCGATATTTTTATATTATATTTAATTTATTTATTAAATAAAGTTACGTGATTATTATCAATATATTAATAAATTATTAATGTTTATATTAATTTTATATTATCTTTAGATTATCTTGTTTATAAAATAATTACTATTATATATTTATTCATAATTAATGTAATAAATTAATTAAATATTTATTTTAAGAGTATTTTTACAAACCATTTTATAAAACATTTTAACATTAATTTTTAATTATAATAAAAATAACTTAAAAATTTACATTTAAAAACTTATTTTATAAATTTTTTTTAAATAATAATAATAATAATTAATATTAATAAATATTTACCAAATTTAAATCAACAACTCAAAAACTAATTTATCTTAAAATTCGTTTAGGTTTATGGAAATGAAGGTTAGGATTTAGTAATATTACAATTTATTTATATTATTATTACGCGTGCAATTCAGGCTGTAAAATATAATCTGAAATTCTGAAGAGGAAAATGATATATTAGAAAAGCGCTTACCCTGACCGACCGGCTATTTACTTTACACTAGTTGAGTGGACCCGGTTATACCAGACGATTACTCTTTTGCCCAACTGAGTCGAAACTCGTCCCCAGTCCCCTTCAAACAGTCAACACTCAACCCCATCATCACAAATCCCCACCATCATCCTCGGTATCACATAAATTCTCGAAGCTCTTTCCGTTTCAGATGATGGGTTTGTCCCAAAACTTAAAGCCTCCTTCCTTATTTAGGGAATTTGGCAGTGAACAGTTGCCCAATCTCTGTTTTATCAATGGCGGAAGCAATGCCGGACTCGCCAGTCCAACCAATTCCAGTAACGCCGGGCATCAAGGAAATAAGGTTCTCCCAACTATCTAACCCGGTTCATGGTGCCGGCGAAACCCCAAGTCCGGTTCAGGATATAAGGAAGGTGAATTCGAGAGCTGAAATTGACACATCCCCACCATTCGCGTCTGTCATGGAGGCCGTGACCCGTTTTGGAGGCCATGGTCCTTGGATACCATATTACAAGCTTGCAGAAACTTACGTAAGTTCAGTATATATATTTTTTTATTTTTCCTTTTTGGAAGAAACTTTAGAGTCTAAATTAAAAACAAGTAATATTTTAAAGCTTCTACTTATTGTTTATTTTCACAATTTTATAATGGACAGTAGCTAAATTAACTTAAATGTTTCTGGAAAAAATACGCGTTAAGGGAGTTTCTGGAGCAAAAATGTTCCTCTTTTTTTTCGTCTCCTCCAAAGTTTGTTGTTGATAACTTAGACATTTTAGTTTTAGCAATGTTATTGTTACCAAGTTTTGGTTTACAAAATTTCGAGTCCTTATACAGCTTACAAAATTGCAGTTCGATGATAATTCTCTGGCTGTACTTTTGTTTACAATGTTGTTTTGCGTCCATGAAATTTCAAAGGCACTATTTTTTTTGGCTTTTTAACAAAAGAAGATTAATCCCACATTAGGCTTTGAAACATGTCTGAATTATTTTAGACGACTGTTGGAGCTGCCTGTGAATCTTATCTTGCTCATGTTTTAAATGAAAGTTGCAAATGTTCATAATCAAAATGGATTCCTATAGACGACTGGTTGTCTTGGTTGTTTAATCTCCAAGACATTGATTAATTGCAACATTTATATTATAAATGAAACTTTTCTCTTTAGGCAAAGTTATACATATATAAAAAGTGGAAACCATTGATCATAAACTATAGAAGCTATAAGAGCCTTCGCTTCTTTTTTGTTTTTAGTTTCCACTGCAATCAATTGACTAAATATGGTAAAATAAAAGTAGGAAATGTTAAGGGGCTAGATATATTAGCTTTTGGAAAATACCGGACTTTTCTCATTCACATTAAAATTGAAATAGTTATTTGTAAATTTGGTATTTTTGTTTCTTTCTCCTTTCTCTGTTACTCTGTTAGTTTCCTGATTCACATACGAAATATCATAAAACAGAATGGTAATGAGGAGTTTGACCTAAAGAAAGTGGAGGAACAGGCAGCAGAGCTAGAGAAGGATCTTATTGTCAAAGAACTCGAGACACTTGATGTTCTTGAAGAACTAGCGACAACAAAACGGACTGTGGAAGAGTTAAAGAGGCAGATACAAAGAGAGGCATTGAAATGCTTGACTGTGCCATCAGACTTCCATTCAGATGAACACATGCCACTTCCTGCTATCAAAGAAATGGATAGGGAACACAAGTGCAATCCAGTTACCGAATACAAACTTATGATGGGAAATTCAAGTCCCTGTCCCACTTCTCCGGATTTGATCCTGATGGAGTTGAAACAAGCAAAGTTGAATCTTGGCAAAACTATAGGTGATCTTGGGATGATTCAAAATTCAGTTGATTCTCTAAATAAGAAAATGAAAAAAGAGAAAAATATAATTGAAAAGAACCAGGAGAGGCTAACATTAAAGTTTCCAGGGGTTTTGTCTATGGAGGAGGAACCGGAAAGTATAAAACTGAAGCCACAAATAACTGTTGATCATGCTGAAATGAACTATGGATTTGAGAGATGTAACAATGGCTCAAGGGAGTATCATCAGTTATTAAATGTGGATCAAGTTGCAAAATCTGAAGTTTCAAGAGCAATGTTAGCTAATGAACAGCACAAGACCAGCATACACACTGCCGAAATGAGGTTGGTTGCAGCCAAAAAGATGGAGGAAGCAGCTAAGGCAGCAGAAGCTGTTGCCCTTGCTGAAATCAAGGCTTTAACGGGCATTAAGCATTCAGATGGGTTTCCCCTGCCGGAACCTGAGAGAATGAGTTTTGCTTTTAAAGTACAATCTCCTCTGAACCTGAGAGCTCCTGAAGCTGCAGGGTGGTCCAATAAGAAGTTGGTAGATGCCATGCAGCAAATGAGTGAAGCCAATGCTTCTAAAATGTCTATCCTAAAGAGGATGAAGGAGGCAACTGAAGAAGTTAAATGTAGCAAACAAGCCTTAGCCGATGCTCTAACCAGAATTGAACTTGCGAACCGGAAGCAATTTGCTGCTGAAAACGCTTTGCATAGATGGATACCTGAGCATGATGAGAGCGAAAAAGTGAATTATAGCTCTACCAATTTAAGCATTTTATATCCATCTGAGCGGGACTCTCCTCTGAATGAGGCGAAAAAATCTGGTCCAAAGCCTGTTCTAAAGACAACAGTGTCAATGCGGGATGTACTAAGCAGGAAACCTGTTCAATCTGAAGATGACTATGTTGCACACAAGGAGGTTAATGGACACAATGAAAAACATAAAGTCGCTTTGAGCGAAATGCTTCATGCATTGAGGGAGGACTTGGCATTTCCTGCAAAACCTGAGAAGGATAGAAGCGACCAAAAACAATTTCTACCACAGAGGAAGAAGTTTGGGTTCATCCATATATCACTTCCTATGCCTAAGCCAAGCAAGAAAAAGATGCAGGCTTTGAATGCAATCTAACAAAGCTTTCAGTTGCATTCCCTGCTTTGCTGCCTATGATTTCTTTCTCTTTTTTAGATTTCATTGACTTGAGCTTGTGCTTTTCAATAATACAGTAAAGATTGTTGTATTAAATTGCGTGCATACATTTATAATTATATGGTTCAAAGGTTTTATTTTAACACTCTAAGTTATTGAACTCGGGAGTGAAGCTCTCTTTAAGAGCATGATTCAATATTATTGCACCTTCTTTATTTGAGCAGCGTTATCATGGTTACATTTCTATTTTAAAAGTTCCATTCTTCTTGTTTATTTTAATCCTTTTCTTGTACGATGTTTAGTGGTTATTTGACAAATATGTCCATTTGAGTCTCAGCCTAAATTATTTGAATTTTGAAGTTGACTACCCAGGTTTTTTTTCTTCTTTTCCCTTTTAATCTGTTGTTTTATTATTAGTACACTCTCCCACTACGATTTCCCATTCTCACTGTCGTTTTAATGGAAATTTGCTATTGCCAAGTAGACTATGAGCCTTTCAATTTTTCTCTCTTTCTCTCTTAATTTAACGCTACAATTTGATAAAAGCCTTGTTATTTGTGCTGGTGCGCAATGTATCCGTAATAATTTATTTGCAAAGTTACATCTAAATTTCTGCTGATGATTTATATTCCAAGTACAAAACAGTAGCTTTTAAGAGAGAATATTGTATATAAATGTGGTCACGGATATGTCATAAAATGAAATTATAATTATAAAAAGGAAAATATATAAAAAATAGAGAGAAAATTAACGAGTAAAATCAATACATATATTTTTAGCTATAGCTCTTACGTTATCAAGGACAGATATACTTAATCAATGGTCATGATAATAGTTATTAACAGATAAAAAAAAGCATTGCATTTTTTAAAATAAAATAAAATTTAAATTTATCATCATAAAAATAATATTTTTTATAGATAATTCATTGATTATTATTTTTAATATAAATTTTAATCTTTAAGGTATATATTTTTTATATCTAATTCATTTATTATTATTATTATTAAAATAAAGTTCAAACGGTTAATGTATATAAAATTGCTCAACGTTGATTAAAAAAATATGTTTATATATAAGATTTACTTTAACTGCGATCGATTATGAAGATTATTCAACGTTAAACTTTATCAGGTTGAACTCACGCTCTATTAACGGATATTCAGAATTTTTTTCCCTTCAGAATTTTTTTGTGAAAATAAATAATAAAATCCAAATTGAATTCGAACACACGATTGTGGTGCTCGTTTCTCTCTCTCTCTGATGGAATATGCTTGTAGCCATCTCAGAAGCTCTTCCCTACATATTCCATGGCCACCCTCTTGTGGGTTTTCACACACTCTAACTTCTTCCAAGCTCAAATTATCCCCAAACGTAATCGTTTGTTACTATTTCTCTTTCTTCTTTTTCCCCCGCGATATTACCCTATAACTAATAACTCGATTACTGATTGTTCTTATTTCGCAGAGATTAAAGAGTCTGAACTTGATTAAGCATCATCTAGTTGTCAGAAACGCTTGTGGGTTCGACGAAAATGGCTCGGTAAATGGGTTTTCTATTACACCAAACAAGCTTTTCATGCAAGAGGTACTCATACCTTTTTGCCCATTTAATATTTATCCATTTATGTATAATGTTAATGTATATCTAGTAATAAATTAATGAATATTTATTTATTTTAGATATATTTATATCTAGTTTACTTATAACTCTTATATAAAATCACAATATATATTCCTTTAAACATAGAATATAATACAATCAATAAGTATTTTTAACATGGTATCAGAGTCACTGCTCTTATCTTTCTAGTAGTATTTTTTTTTCCTAGTGTTATTCCACCCTTATAACTTCCGCTGTCACAACAGTCGCTGCAACCACTCATCGTTGAAACTTCGACGTCTTTTAGTCGTTATCCTTAGGTTCCGGGCCTACAGTCACTGTTATTAAGGAGTCCTGTACCACACAAACAACTGCAATCATCGTCGTCGTCGTGCATCTTGCTCCGATAACCGTTCAATTCTTGTAACCATCGGAGTCCGCATGCTCCCTCACGTGTCGCTAAAAGGAACTGCACGTCTTTTCACGTGCCACCACTTAAACCAAACGCCGCCGTGCATCTTGCTATGACAACTTTTCTGTAGATACCACTGTGATCAGATCTGCTAGATCTACACAACTGTGGAAGTATCGTAATCATCGGACCCCACACGCGTCACCAATAGAAACCGCGCATCAGATTCACGCACCTCACACGCCTCACTCTGGTCTGGTGACATCATCAGTGACACATCCCTAGGGTTGACGTCATCATATCCTTCAACTGACATCACAATGACCGTGCTCACCGTTGACTTTTATAGTTCGGGTCCTATTTGTCCATTTTTTCGCGTAGACCTCGTTTTTATAGTCCGTTTTTGCATATTGTGTTTCCAAATGTATAAAAATGATGTTTTTCTTCCTTGCCCCATTAATATTATACTGGAAGGGACCAAGAATTACTTATCATGGTCTCAAACTATGCGCAGTTTTCTTAAGGGTTGTATGCTCTGACATTATTGTACTGGTGTAATTATCATTCCTGTCAAAGGAGCAAGTGAAAAAGATGCTACCTTCCTTAGTCATATGATTGAATGGGATAGTCACAATCACATGATCCTCACATAGATTCGAAATACTTCCATTTTCTCCATCTCCAATCTATTGGGCAGTTTTGATGATGCCAAATCAGCATGGGATATGTTGGTCAAAAGGTACTCCACTACTCACGAATCTATGAAATATTAGTTAATAGTTGAATTGCATCAACTTCAACAGGAACCAGGGCAATCCATCAATGACTACTTTGATCAACTTCGCTTCCTTTGGGACCACATTGACCTTTGTGATCCAATTTTGGCATGCTTAATGGATGCTCAGCAATGTGCTACAGTTAGGGATGAATTTTGTCTCTATAAGTTCTTGATGTCACTTCACAAGGACTTTGAGCCCATCCGAGGTCAGCTTCTTAATCGCAGTCCTTCTCCCTCTCTTGATACTGCTGTAAACGAGTTGGTTAGAGAAGAAGCTCGGTTTCCAACCTTTCAAGCCCAGAATAAATTCAATGTTTTGACTATTACTCCTCTTGCTTCTGCCATTGAGCAACCTCAGCAATCAGATGATTCTATGGCTTTAACAATCGTCGCAGGCAGAACAACAAAAGGTTCTGCAATTATTGCAAGCGTCATGACCACACCATTGAAACTTGTTACCGTTGCAACAAATCTACTGCTGTTATTGCTAATACTGAACCTACTTCGTTGATGCTTTCTAGTTCAGCAGAGTCCCAGTCTTCTGGATCCACTATCAACCTTTCCTCCACTGAACTACAGGAGATCATAACTCAGGCTGTTCAAATGGTTGGTAATGCATCTCTTTCCACTACTTTCTTAGTTCTGCCCGATAAGTCTTAAACTTGGCTTTTTGACTCTACATGTTGTAATCACATGACACCTCGCTCATCTTTATTCTCCAATCTTGACCATGCACCACATCCTTTTAATATTCATATAACTGATGGTTCCATTATTCATGGGAATAGTCTAGGTTTGTTTCGACCTCTACCCTCTCTGTTCCTGGGGTTTTCCATGTACCTGACCTATCCTATAATTTATGCTGTGTGGGACAATTAGCTGAACTAGGATATCGTCTTATTTTTTACTATTCTGGGTATATTGTGTAGGATCTGAGGACCGGACAAGAACTTGGAACCGGTCCTAGGGTCAGGCGTATGTTTCCCATGAACAATCTTCATCTTCCACTTGTTGCTTCTACCTCTGTTGTTGCTGCAGCTGCTGTAGTTTCTTCCTTACCTTCTCTCGCACTTTGGCATTCTCGTCTTGGTCATGTCCCATCTTCTCGGGTATAACAGTTAGCTTCTAAAGGTCTGTTGGGTTCTGTGTCCAAAGATAATTTTGATTGTACTTCATGCCAGTTAGGAAAACAGCCAACTTTACCTTTCAATAATAGTAAATCCATCTCTAATAGTATTTTTGAGTTAATTTATTCTGATGTTTGGGGATCTTCTCCTGTTACTAGCCAGCTTGTGAGTTAGAGGGTTGCCCAGACTTATAAGTAGCACTGTTGTCTTACTCTTGGCCAATGTGAGACTTAACATCCCCCCTCCACATCGACTAGAGTCTGGATTTATGGCACAAGGACCGATGGGGGGTGAAGAAGCCAAGAACCTAGCTTTGATACCAACTTATTCTAACATATAGTTTGCCTTGTGAATTCAAATTTTTAATTTTGACATATGGGCTTGCCGTAGTTTGCATTTTTTCGAAGATTTTGATGGAGTTTGTAGTAGCAAGGGACTCAAAGTTCCTCTCTAAAGGGAATAAGTCATTTGAATTCTTTGTAATCAGTTTAATAGTTTGATTAGTTCAATACTACACCTTTTGTTTCCTACAGGCTATTGGAGCTGAATATGGAGAAGGTTTTGAGACTTTCAGATCAGACGGACCTTTTAAAGTCGATGTGGTAAGTAATTAATGTCTGGATTTATTATAGATAATAATGAAGTTGGCCCTACTATATGATTTTATTGAATTCTTTTTAATCTGCTGTACTGCTGGAATTTGTGGGTGTAGCTCAAACTGTTAATCCTTCCCGAAAATAGGACTTTTTGAACGATAAACTTCAGGAAGGTTTTCTTCCGCGCATTCGGTATGCAATGAAGCCAGATGAAGCTTATGGTCTTAATTTCTCTTTTGATAATGTCGTGGTAAGTTCTTGAATATAGTGAATATATTTGGGAAACTGGAATCACGTATGGTGGGTGGTTAACACAAGCCTACTTGTTTCACATGCTCCACAGTTTGAAAAAGAAATTGTAGCTTGTAAACAATATCATGGTTTACTTATTTGCAATATAAACGATTGAGATGTGATGACAATGATTCATCTCTTTTAACTCAGAAAACCTTAATTTTGTTACAAAATATGTGAAGAGACAATAATGTTATAAATATAAATATAACAAGAAACATGGAAGATAGGAGTATAACTCTTGAGCTTCACCTTAAACGTGGTATGATAGAAGTACATGATAAAGACTTTATTCTTGGTTCTTGAATTTTTCCATCTCCTCCCTCGGTCTGATACATGCATAAATTAGAAACTCAATTATATATTACCCTTCTATGTGGTGTCTAATGCATTTCAGACAGACATTCGTGCCATAAAGTTGACTGCATGGAAGCAGCTTGCCACTGAATAGGTTACGTAGCGAAATCACCCTTCCACTGCAACTTCTAAAGTTGTTTCTTTTGTTGATGTTGGAGATGAGTGAGTGGGTATGTTTGATGAAATAATGTCCTTATGGGCCTGTAGATCAACCAATGTGTAGAGTACATGCACAGATAGAATAGCTTAATTATTTTTTCCCCCTTTTTTCAGATTTTAAAAATTTCCAACTCTTAGATGGTCACCAAGTTAACATTCAACACCGCATCAGGAATTGGTGATCTGGTTAAATACATTCTCTTTCCTGTCATGATAGAGTTGTTAGGGAAGCTGAGTTAGGATTCTGTTATTATATATCCATACACTGGGATGGCAGTGCACAGGTAGCCAAAGCTTCAAATGTAGAATTGATTTGTGACCTATTGAAGGAAAGTATAGAGATATTATATTGAATAATCCACCAAAAGTATCATATATGTCCATTGATTTGATTGGGGAATAACTTCAAGCAAAATCCTCCCGAGTTAATTTATAATATATTATTATCATGTGAAGTCTGAAGACATGATTCTTCATTCAGGAAAGGAGATTCCTGAAGATCGCCACATTCAGAGACTTATGCTACATGCAGGTGCTGGTCATGTGTTGCGTAAGGTTTGGTCATTTGTTCTTATAATATTTGCATATTAGTACAATTATATAATATAGAGCTTTTTTCTATGTATCTCTTTTTACATGATGGGATTTATTTTACTTTTTGTTGAATGCCCAATAATTCTTTGTTAGCAAAGAATAACTGTGAGAGGAGATTAAAGAACTGCGATTTTAAGTCGAGGTTTTAGCTGTTCTGTTTATTTAAAAATGATATCAGTTCATCAGTGCATAGAGAACTATAATGGTATGGTTTAGATCAAAGATGTAGGTAGGCTTCTGTTGTAACATGATCACCATAATTCTTTTTTGTTATGAACAGCCTGGCTCATACTACTGTCTGAAATCCTTTTGAATAATGGATAACATAAGTCAATGTTTTTGAACAATAAGAGAAGACGATGTCATCATGTATTGGTTTAGGATTATATTTTTCTAAAAGTTAGGAGTTATGCAGTATTTAAGCTGAATTTGATCCAATTTTTAGCCAGATAAGAATGTCGTTAGCTTAAGGATGTGCATCATTTATTCTTCCTCTCTCTACAATTGACGGGGTTTTGGAGTAATGTTATAAAAGTTTTCAAATGATTTGGAAGGTAGACCATGTTTTACTAATTTGCCAAAGAAATTTATAAGTGCTTTGGTTCTTGATTGTGCTTGAAAAGCCATAGGTGTGAGGAAAGAGAGTTACTTTATGGGGTTTAATGCCCTTTTAGTGTATATCTAATGGCTGAAGAAATCTTTGTATTTCATATGTGGCAAGAAAGAAAGTGAAAGAGAAAGCAAAAGTTATTAGTTGCTGTTATTTCTAGCCACTTCAATCTGGGGGACTAGTTATTGCAGAAATGAATGTTTCGTCTGACGTTTTGGTTTCATTGTTACTTTGTAACTATTTTTTGTCTGGAAACCGTGTTGATTTACCCATGTTTATCCATATGATAGTAAATTATAGAAGTGCTCTATCCCTCTTCTTCTATAAAATGTTTTAATCAATCTTTAAAATTCTCAGCTTTTAATCTGGGATGAAATGGATAGCGAACTAGACAGAGTGATGATAAGATTTTCCCAGTTGTATTATGAGAATCTTATTAATGTGAGTGCTTCATCTAGCATAGTTTTTTTAGTTGTTTTCTCATGGTTGCAGCAGTTGCTGTTACTCACTTCTGTAACTTCTCCATAGCTTGAAAAACCCATGGATGGGCTCAAAGAACGGCTGGATGCTGTGTCTTCTGCTCGTATCCCTTGTGCTATTGTTTCAAGTCTTGATCGTAGAAACATGTTGCAAGCCCTAGAGCGGTTGGGACTCCACAAGTGTTTTCAGGTTTGTCCTTTCAATTTGACAAGACACTTCCATGGCTGTGGTCTAGCATAATATGCAGTATTTTATTCATAGAGATGACCACTCAGTTGTCAGAAATGATTTTCTTTGTCTGTCCTGTGGTTTCTCTTTAACATGAATATTTCCCCCCCCTATTACGCTACCATGCTATGCAGTATGCAACCATGCACCGATTTCATTGTCTGTTGGGGCATGTAAAAAAGTGCCACAGTTTTTTTTTTTTTTAATTTATAGCAGTATTATCTAAGAAAATTATTATAAGAATACTTATTTTTGTAAAAAAAGCTAAAGAAGGACAAACTATTATTTTATTCGTGCCCCAAAGAAAATAATAATATAGAGGGATCACATGTTTTCTGTATGGTAAATGTAAAATGGATTTTTCACAAGGGTTTTTCACTGGGGAATGGTGGCCAGAGGTTGGACTGGTGACTGTATGGGTGGGGTCTGGCTGGGGCTGCTGCTAGTAAAGATGATGCAATGTGAAAAACAAGCATACCCCTTCCCCTTATAAAGACTTCATTTTGCCGCCAAAAAAATAGTTGGGAGGGAAAAAAATTAATGAAACTAGCTACCCCTTGTTCATTTTAATAAAATTTATTAAAATATTGAATAAATTGTAGAATTTGTCTTCATTTGGTATTTTTTATAAAATGTAGGACTAAATGACACATTTTATATAGTAAAGAATTAACTATCACAAACCTTTTAATGTAAAGGATCTATATGACACCTCATCTTATGGTATAATTTATGTTCCATGACAGACAGTAGTAGATTTCTGTTGATTAAATGCATGTAACATGCACAGAGCAGCCTCATCTGGTTTCTAACTTCTTTGTTGTGCAGGCAATCGTGATGGAGGAAGATGGCATGAAATCGACAGCTCACAGATTCTTTTCTGCTGCTGTGAAGGTACACTAATTGTTAGATAGATATGGCTGATGCCACCTCTGGAAGGTTTATTGCTTGTACTCACCCCTACAGTATTACCCCATTTTGCAAGTTTCTGAAACTGGCGAAACAAGTCCTATGAAAAAGAAATTAAGAAACTAGCTAAGTTATTTTGCTTTTTTTTTTCAAGAAACTAGCTAAAATATATTTTTGATTTTCAGAAAAATTGGCTAATTGGTTCTTAAAAAACCAGCAAAAAGGCAAAAAGTTTATGCCGGTTTTAGAATAATTGCTGGTTTTCCAGAACTGTGGAAATTTTTTAGCCGGTTTAGAATAATTGAATTTGCCTTTTTTTTAATATGTCGTAATAGCAAAAAATTGATTTGAAATTCAAATTGATATTGTGGTTAACAATTTACAAATATATATATGCCAAATAACATTTCCCTTCATAAAATACATCTATCTAAAAGCACTATATTTAATCAAATTAGTAGTTGTTTGTCAAGTAATATTGTAGTAATATAATTCGCTTATTCAAAATTCAGTAAACATGAATTTGCTCTTTGACTGTCATAGTTGGGAGCTATATTTTATTCTGATGGCTTAGTTTTACGGATGTAACTCTTGGAATCATCCCTGTTTGTATATAGCTACACACAAGTGGGGAATGCATTTTATGTGAAACAACCTAAAATTTGTTTTCACTGTAGTTGTTTCCTAATTACTTTTATATATTTCTTGCAACTAGATAGAAAACAGTATGTGGTGTTTGAGGATGATCCAAAAGGCATAACTGCTGCCCACAACTATGCGATGATGACTGTTGTAATAATTGGCGCTCACTGTGTTAGTATTGTTATAGAAACAAATAATTCTACTGGATTAACACTATTAGGATCAACCATCAAGCACACGAAAATTCAGGCTTGCATGTACATGTACATATGCAGAATGAGATTCATGAGATCACATTAAATCTCAATTCTGCTAGATGCATAAATATTTTTTTGTGTAATGCTAATTGGATGGGTTAACTTGAAAAATGTCTATTCAAATCCTAACATCTTGTGTTTTGTGACTGTCTGAATATGCATATATGAATTGTAGCATGCTGGTTCTTGTTTCAGGGATCCACAAAAGTAGATAAATGAGAAATTACCTCCTAATAGGAAAGCTGAGAATTGATACCATTTAGTGATATGGCTTTTCTTCTTGCTAATAGCAATTGTTATTATTATTATTATTATTTGACTTGTTAGCAAGTGCATTGATATTATTATTTGATTTGTTAGCTAGTGCATTGATTTGTCCTAGTTAAGTTTGTTATTTTTATGTGTATGTACTTGTTACGACGAGATATACGTAAAAAAAAGGTTAATTCTTTTTAAAGTTCAATTTTCTCAGATGTTACTTTTCATTTTCGAAGGCTGCAGAGATTTACATTCCACTTAGTTTGTCCATTGTCTAAGTTTTAAATAAAAAATAGGTAAATTGATGATGCTTGTGTAAAGCTGTTACACCCAATGCGGATACTGAAAACGATATCCATAGTCGGTGTTATGAAAACCTCAATAATAACGAAGAAGCTACTTCATTTCCACTTAGGCAATGTTAGAAACTCACCTGAGTTTCTAACAGGCAATATATGTTTTCTAGAAGTTCCAAAAGGTTGTGAACATCCAGTCAATTGCTGTCTAGTTTTGCTAAGATCAAAATTACTCATTTCAAGACTTTGCAGCAAATTAAGACAGCTCATACATACACTGAAGTCTTTTTACAAACATTCATTCGATCACTGACATAAGGACACCAGCCTGCAAGGTTTTGATAACGTAGCTTGACACTAATTAGGGGATCACCTCTTCAATCCGCATATACACCTAAATTAATTTCCAGGACTAAATAGAAACTAGTAAAGTGCACTGTGGGATTTATCCACTCGTTTTAATAAGTTGGATATTTTAGTACACTTTTTTCTTCTT
Organism: Hippophae gyantsensis; assembly: GCA_030763125.1. Classification (NCBI taxonomy): domain Eukaryota; kingdom Viridiplantae; phylum Streptophyta; class Magnoliopsida; order Rosales; family Elaeagnaceae; genus Hippophae; species Hippophae gyantsensis. The sequence goes on from CM061033.1 coordinate 54,415,536, forward strand.
CGTATTATCCTAAAAGTCCATTAAATTAGCCAAAAAATCCCTAGAAGTGCATATGGTATTTGATTGATGTTGATGTTTTATATGACGTTGGAAAGCTTTCTATAAGAATTTAGTGATACTCAACTATTTGTAAATAGTTGACACATAACATAAGCACGAATGTACCAATAATATTAAAACATTTAAGAAATAAGAAAAATATGAACAAAGTTTAGACTAATCAAACTCACTCTCTAATAAAAAATTCTTGTATTTGTGTTATAAAATAAACAAAAGGAAAATATTATCTAGACAATCACTCTAATAAATCTAGAATAAGACAAACCTAGTTACGTTATATATCTTTAAATGAGTACTCTAGTAATTATAGAGTATGACTAGGTTAAAGAAATTATTCTATCTTACAAATAAGAGTACTTCAACTTTCAAACGGAAGGAAGAAGAACTATTCCTAAAAATTAGGAACAAGAGAAAAAAAAATTTATTTAATAATACTAAGTTAATTATTTTCTAGAATGTCTTGTATTTATAAGACCTAACTATTTATAGTTGAAAAATTCTTAAAATATTTCATAAAGTTTCTATGTGAAATTGTAGTAATACACACAAAAAAAAACTCTAAATAAAAGTTTTTATGTGAGATTCTAATAATACATAAAAATTAGAACTCTAAAGAAAATTTTTAAATAAAATAAATTATTTTCTCTTTTTTAATCTTATCTCATATTATTTTCCTTCACTTATTTAAAACTCGTCCTCGAGTTTTCTTGAAATGAGAATGATAATACTTGTAGCATTTATGGATCGTCAAAATTGATTTTTTTTGTTCCACTTCCTTGAATAATATTAGTCAAATATTGTTTATATGCTCATATTTAAAATTAATATTTTCAACAAGTTCTACAATAATGAAATATGGTTCAATATCTTGAAGATTATTTGACAACTCTTGTTACTTTGGAAAATAATTTATTGTGATGTCAAATAATTGATTGCATTTGAAAGTAGTAAAGACACTTGATTATTTAATTTTAAAAACATCTACAAGTACCATTATATTTGAATATTCTTTTGTGGAGATAATTTTGAGATCTGGAACTAACTTATCTTGTAAAGATATTTCTTTTTTAAATTCTTTCTTTTGAATTTGTATGATCTCTAATATATGTTTGTTGGCCTCAATAATATGATCATTTTGTCTTTGATCAAAATTATATCAAGAATCTTATTTTCAAAAGATTGATTTTCTACTTTTAAAGCTTTAGGCGAGTCTTCATTTTTGATGGCTCATATTTAGTGCCTTGTTCATCTTTTCCATTCTAACAAGATCTTGATTTTGAGTGTTTTTCATAATCTTTTTAAACAAGAGCTTGATTCTTATTTCTATTTAATAACGTTAGTTATGCAAACAATTTATTAAAAGCTTGGTTAACCTCTTAATGAATTTCTTCAAATTCTTTTTAGGAAATACCTTTATTATGCTCTATTGGTCTTAGATGAATCTCGCTCTAAAGCACAAATGAACACATCAATAGTATGGAAGCATTTAGGAAATAAGAAATAAACACAAGGAAACTATTATCTAGGAGAATACTATGGAAAATCTAGAATATGATAAGCTTAGCTATACTATATATCTTTAGACGAGTACTCTGACAACTATATAGTAAGATTAGCTTAAAAATATTCCTCTATCTTATGAATAAGATGTTTCAAATGGAAGAAAGAAGAGTTATTCTTAAAAATTAGGAATAAGAGAAAAAAAAATAAAAAAGATTTCGGATTGACAGATTTTATAATCTGTTATATCCGATCCAAACTAAATTACTATTAAATTATAAATAAATACATATTTTATTTTATAATGTGTTATTTTTAAATATTATATATACTATAATTACATTAGATTAATAATTTTACTTTAAAATAAATATAAATATTTATAATAATTTAATAATTGTATAAACACACTTCTTATTATTTTAATTTTCTTAGTTATGATTATAAATAATAATTTTTCTTATAAATACATTAATTTAAAATTTAAATATTATATATGTCGTGTTTTATATATAATAATAATTTATAAATAAATTTAAATATCAATCTGAATTTATCTGATACAAAAAAATCTGATTTGTTTAAACCTAGATTAATTTAGATGGATTAAATCATCGGATTAGATTTAGATTTAGATTGAGATCTTTAAATCTAATTTAGATCAAATCGAATTTAAATCGATTAAAAAGATATATTTTTAATGGGTAGTTAATTCTACTTCTAATCAAATGCTAAACGCAACAACTATGTTACATACATTGGATTAATGGTTCAAGCTTAATCCACGTCTTTATTAATTCATGATTAATACTCACAGTATATGATTGATGATCAAAATGGACTTGATCGTCACCGTTTAGGGCTTTCACCTAGAAAGTTTTTTTTATGAAAAAAAGAAAAAGAAAAAAGAGAGGGTATTAGGTACCGTATCTTCTGTTAGTATGAGATCTGGACGAACGACGTGTCATTCTGATGGGGCGAGTTCAGCAGGTAATGTCGTTGACGTGGCAAAAATCAGAGTCGTTGAAAAATTCTAACACAAAAGATTAGAACCGTTAGATTAGATCACTTGCTGACATTTCTTATCTCCTTATCATCGTCTGTCTCCTATATTTATTTTTTTCCATTCCCTTCTTCAACCTGAGTAAAACTGTGAAAAATCAGATAGACCTTGTTTTCTGTGATAGAGAAAGATGTCAAGATCTTTGTGATAAAAGAGACTAGAGCTTCGTTCTTTCTCTAGAATTTGCATCCAAACATGTCGTGCATATACAGTAACAGCTCCTTACCTTTTTCTTCCGCTCTCTCCTCGGTTTCCTCTACGAGATCCCGACTCGCTTCCAGACCTAAACTCCATTGTTCCCTCGGAGGTAATTCCTATTTACGACTTACCATTTTTGTTTTCTCTCTTCATGGTGGAAATTATAATATTATATTAATGCGTCGTTTGGGTCTTTCTTTATTCTAGAAGGCTTGGTCATTTCACACATTTGTTACTGAACCGTAAACATTTCCATTTGGGTTAGTTTATGTTCAATTGCGATTAGTGGTGTAACCAGAAAAAAATTTAGATGGGCTAAATCGTCCATATTTTATTATACTAAATATTAAATATAACAGCATAAATTACTCTAACTCAAAAATATGAAATTTATCTGAACGTATTGAAGTTTTTGGGTTCAATTCTTATTTACGGGTGTATTAGTTTTTTTTGAAAAAAAATTATATTTCATTCATTTAAATAAAGAATACAAGAATAATTAAATCAATAAAATAAAAATATGTCAAATCATTTTACATTAAAAATTAATTTTATTGAAAAAGGAAAATATTTACTTTTTAATTTTTAAACATTATAAAAAATAAATTGTGGTTGTTTCCTATATAATAAATAGGTAGCATGATACTTTGATAATTTTTCTTTCACAAATTTAATACATTAATTTTTTTTAAAATTAGTATACTTTAATCCCAATATTGTTACATTTTGGACGCTTTAATTATTTCTTGTCAATTTGATTTTTATGATATTTTTTTATTATAAAAACTTAAGTTTAATTTAAATGAATATTACTAGTAGGGTCCTGAAAGTAGATGTTTAAATATAAAAATGTCGAAAAAAGTTTTAAAAAAATGAAATCTATAATAAATTAAAATGATCTAAATTTAACTAAAATGATTAAAATGTTAACAAATGTAAAAGTAATGTGATTAAAGTGTATCAATTTAAAGTGAAGTTATAAATGTATCTAATTTGTGAAACTAAATTGAGTTTAAGTATATTTTTTTAAATGAATTACCTTTAAATTTTAATAGAAATAAAGAAATAAATATTACTTATATATGGGTTAGAAGCTAATAAATTTTTGACAAAATATTGACCAAAACTGAAGCCCAACATTGCCCTCAACGTGGCTATGCCACTGACTGTAGTGCTCTTGATTACACTAATTGGTCTTGAACCTCTTGAAAAATGCACTGAAGTTCTTTGTTTGCACACAAAGGATAAGAATATGATCTTTCCTAATCCACGTTATTTATTTTTAGGGGGAAAAAATTGATAGTGCATTTAAATTTGTTGCACATATCTTAATTGTTTAGGAAGTTAAGTGGTGAGGTATCCACGAGGGATGTGTTCTCTTTAATGATATGATACGTTTTGGGTTTACTCTATTAGTAAAATTATGAGGGTCCGTTGAATTAGTGAGTTATGGTTATGGACCCGTTGAACTCACAGTTATGGTCTGAAGCGAACAATATCATACTATAGAGTAGTGCCTTCTTGCATTAGGTGGTATCAAAGTCATGACCTAAATGGACCATGTGGGCTTGCATCCTTACAAGGACGTAAGACTCTGATACAAAATGGTTAATCTGTCTGCTTACATTGGGGTAGGACCTACTTCGTGTGGCACGAGATTGTCCGCTTTGATAAATAACTGCAAGTTCAGCAGGTCCACGACCATAACTTGACAGTTCAACGGGACCTCACGGTTTTGCTTATAGGGAGAAACCCCAAAACGTGTCATATAATTTAGAGAATATTCACCCCTTATAAGTACATCATCACTTAGCTTCCTAAGCAATGTGAGACATTTGTAGGCACACTGCATTATACAGCCCCACTTAGGGAGCTTTACGTTCTCGTAAGAACGCAAGCCCACATGGCCTAGTAAGGTCATGACTCTAATATCGACTGATATAGAATGGTTAATCCGTCTGCTTACAGCGGGGTGGGACACATTCTGTGTGGCACGGGATTGTTCATTTTGGTCCACCATAATTGCAAGTTCAGTGGGCCCACAACCATACCTTGACAGTTCAACGGGACCTCATGGCTTTGCTTCTACGAAGAAACTTCAAAACGTGTCATGCCATTTAGAGAGTACTTATCCTTTATAAGTACATCACCACTTATTTTCCTAAGCAATGTGAGACATTTACAGACACACTGCATTTAGCTCTCTAATGGGGGTTGTATGACGCTGTCAAAGTCTATACACATATCTTACATCACTTAAGAAGCTAAATAATGAGGTATTCATAAGGGATGTGTCATTTCTAATGGTATGATGCGTTTTGGGTTTATTCCAGAAAGAAAGCTGTGAGAGTCCATTGAATTGATAAATCATGACCGTGTACTTGTAAAGCTCGTAGTTATGGTCTAAAGCGGACAATATCGTATCGTGGAGTAGGGTCTCCATGCATCTATTTAACTGTATTTGTTGAGTGAAAAGTACTCAAGTTTAACTTTTGATCTCAATTTTTATTTTATAGCTCTCCAAGTGAGTTATAATAAGATTATGAGCTTTCTAATTTACAAAATTGTCCTTCAGGGACTGTGGTGGAACCCCAATTAACAACCTCTATTGCAGAACCACTTCTGCTTAATGCTGTTAGAGGTGAAGATGTTGAAAGACCTCCAGTTTGGCTCATGAGGCAAGCAGGGAGATACATGAAGGCTGGTTTATATTCATTTAATTTGAATACCATTTTGGGCATTTGATTGATAAATTTCATTTTGATTCTTATTTATTGAGGGCTTTTCGTATTCCAGAGTTATCAAGTTATCTGTGAGAAGTATCCTTCATTTCGTGAAAGATCAGAAAATGTTGACCTTGTTGTGGAAATTTCATTACAGCCATGGAATGTTTTTAGACCTGATGGGGTATGATTTTTTTCTGATATTCAATTCTATTTCTTTGCGACTTCATTATCCTTTTTTTTCTGTTCACTTGTAATATTTTTTGTTATTGTGCATTTTTTTGTTTTGTGACAGGTTATATTATTTTCAGACATTCTAACCCCTCTTTCTGGGATGAATATTCCCTTCGACATTGTGAAAGGGAAGGGTCCAGTCATATTCAATCCTTTACTAACAGATGCTGATGTTGATCAAGTGAGAGAATTTGTTCCTGAAGATTCAGTTCCATATGTAGGGGAAGCATTGACAATCTTGCGGAAAGAGGTCCAACTCAGCACCTTTGCTTCTTAACCTAATTGTTATTCATTGTGAAATAAATTGTTTTACTAGTTTGGTTACGTGTTATTTACATGGTTACTAGTGTAGAATCCAGCAGTGTGATGATAAGACCGGATAAGAAAAACAACAGATAGGTTATTATTGCTATGGTTTTTAAGGGATTTGGTACTTTAGTGGTATCTTATTAAACAAAACAAAAGGTACACATTTGAACCCATATTATCAAACTAGTATACTAGTAGTCCCTCCATTTAATAAAAGGTACATCAATGGACCAATTTTGAGAAAAAAACCTAATTTATAGAAATAATTTTTTTAATTAAAATATTTATTATTTGATGCATTCTTTCATTTTTTTTTCATTTCATTACGAAAACAATAATATCCACCCTAACAACTATGGTCAACTCCACCGTCCTTTTTGTCCTAGTGATGGTACCACCTTACTTTTTTGTTCACCAATCACCCTTTACTATTTTCTGCAAAACAATCTAAAAATATAATATTTAGTGAAACTAAAGTTGGCAAGCCACCAACTCGTTTGAAATATTATATCTGTCAATGATCGCGACTATCTTCAATCTATTTCTTCCGATCTTCTTTACTCTTTTATTCTTTTTCGATCACCTTGTGTTTGATCAAACCTATTTTCACGTTAAGTTTGATCGAATATAAAATAATCAAAAAAAGATGAAATGCTTAGTGAGATAAAAAAGAATGAGCTGATGGTAATAACCATCAGGGACAGAGATAGTTATTGCAAATAAATTGTTAGTGACCTAACTATAGATTCGATAAAAAATACAACTTTTATTGTTCTACGATAAATAGTGAAAGTTGATTGACCAACAAATTAATAAAGTGATATTAGAGGTAGAAATAGAGGATGATGGATGTTGATAGTAATTATTAGGGTGGTATGAGATATTTTTGTATTTAAATGAACAAAAAAATATGAGAGAATATATAAAATAATAAATATTTTCATAAAGATAAAATTACCTTTCTATAAATTAGGTTTTTTTCTTTCAAAATTGGACCATTGTTATAACTTTTATTAAATGGGGGAATTATTAGTGCACTAATTTGATAATATGTGAAAAAATATATACTTTTTATTTAATAAGAGTACACTAAATTACAAAACATATAGCAGAACCAGTACAGAGAGAACTAGTGGTTTTTAAGATTCCTTTGTATATATAGCTTATGCTATATTTATTTTTATCACAAAGTTTTCCTAGAATCCTTGAAATTCATTTGAAGTACATGTTTTCTATAATATTCAGCTGTGTGGACCATGGTGATTGCGGCACTTGAAATACACTGATACTATAAATAATCCACCACTTGTTAACATATTAATTAATGTCTGCTAGTAGTTTGCCTTTTTTTACCTCGCCTTATCGAAGGAATGTTGCATATGTAGTTGGATATGTGGCTTTATGTAGAACCCTGTTATTTATTCATTTTGTAATCATATAAAATGGCCATTCCTAGCCCAAGACTCTTTTTGCTACATTCATAGCCTTAGACTTTGTTATTCTTACTCCATATCTTACCTTGCCAGGTAGACAATAAGGCGGCAGTGTTAGGTTTTGTTGGAGCTCCTTTCACCCTAGCATCGTACGTGGTTGAAGGTGGCTCATCTAAGCACTTTTCGAAGATAAAGAGATTAGCATTCTCCCAACCTAAGGTAGTTTTTGTGCAATTCATTCCTCTAACTTACTGAACTATGAAACAGCTTAATAACAGTGTCAATTGTACACAGCCTAATGTTAAATGCTAATTACCGTATTGTGTGTTGTTTGGTCCCTAGAATAATTTCTTCCTCTTGTTTTTTTTTTTTATTTTCTATTTGCCAATAGAAACCAAGTCTATTTTTGTTTTGTTCATTGTTCAGGTCCTTCATTCATTACTTCAAAAATTTGCTACTTCCATGGCAAAATATATTAAGTATCAAGCTGACAGTGGAGCCCAAGCCGTTCAGATTTTTGACTCATGGGCCACAGAATTAAGTCCTGTGGATTTTGAAGAGTTCAGTCTGCCATACTTGAAGCAAATCGTGGAAGCCGTAAAACAAACACACCCAGATCTTCCCATCATCTTATATGCCAGTGGATCTGGTGGCTTGCTTGAAAGATTGGCTTTAACAGGAGTTGATGTAGTTAGCTTGGATTGGACTGTGGATATGGCTGAAGGTAGGAGACGACTAGGACCAAATATAGCAGTTCAGGGTAACGTGGATCCTGGTGTTTTGTTTGGTTCAAAGGAATTCATAACGAGCCGTATAAACGATACTGTGAAGAAGGCAGGCAGAAGGAAACATATTTTAAACCTTGGCCATGGAATAGTAGTTGGTACACCTGAGGAGAACGTTGCACATTTCTTTGAAGTAGCTAAAGGAATCAGATACTGAAAACAGATTCCAGATTGATTTTTAAATTTTTGCTTATTTTCTTTTAAATTTTAGCTCATTCATCTTCTGCATAAATTTGTTCTGATTGTAGCAATAACATAGTTGTGTCTCAGAACTATATGTGAAGGGCCTGGAAGCCTAGTGAAAAAACAAGGGAAATCATGCTCCTATCCTTTTTTCTACACCGAATTGAGTATCAAAATTAGTAGAAAGCTCTCAATACATCTGTTCCTAGTAGGTTGTATCATCCAAATTCTCTAAACCATCAAATTAGCCAAATGGAATTCTATTTACCAAATCGGTTTCATGGGGGCATCAATGTATATAGTGTGCCTCTTCTTCTGGGAAACTTGTCAATTCAGACTTCATCGACATTAAATCTAACATTAACCTTATAAAAATTAGGGCCCCACCTTAATAAATTATGATAAAGAGTAAATCCTAACATTCTAACACCCCAATTCAAGTATCAACTTGGCTCTTTAGTAGCGTGTTTTCCTCTATAGCTTTCTTTGGGTAATTATTTGGTTTTCATTCTAGTTGAATACAACAATCCACGATTGTGGTTTTTTTTTTTAATCTAGATTTTAGATTTTGGGTGACTTATTCTCATACATATTTATTTTAGTGCAATTTAGACATGTTCTTCGTTTTTTTAGTGGCATTTTTTATAGATCTAATTATATATATATATAGTTGATGCGAATTCACTTATTGAAACAATCAATGCAAAAGGAAAGTAATTTATAATGATATAAAAATATCGCATTCATTTTGTTAATAATCTATTGCAAATGAAACCTATGAGCAGTAGATTTTGATATCCAGACTTGCACCTTTTCTCAGAACACCTAAACTCAATGAAAATATTACTTCTTTAAAACGTGTTCCCATTCCCAAAATATAATATGAGAGATTCACATTCACTAATATATTTAAAACTTCAACATATGACAAAAGTTATTAGAATACTATATTTTCAGCATCTTAGAGTAACGTGATTTTAGTGTTTGAAACTATCAAAGTCATGAATCAAATCATATTTTGACTTACTGAAGAGGAAACAGTGAAATGTTTTATTGTAAGAGCTGTAGGACACCATTTTCATGGCCTGATATATTATAAAGCTAAAAAAGCTTGTAACTTGGTAGGGCCTTTCTGGATGCTACTATTTTTGAGAAATGGATCCAATGTCAACAATATCACAAGCACAAAACTGTTTAGACTAACCCATCAATGATTTGCAGTTTTGTCTCCTCTCCACATCGCTGTTTCTTGCTGTTGTCTGTCTCTTCTTCTTAAGGTCCCAAAAAAATCCTCCTTCGTGTTTCTTTTATGCTAGCAAATCGTATTTTGTTATTTGGTTAAAATAAGATATGATAACGATTTTTATTTATGCTTTATAATTTATGATTAAATTAATGGTTTTTAAGAAAAAAAATCAAAAATAATTTGCAATTTATTTAATAATACTTTATGTCTTTTGATTTTTTTTAAAGAATACAAAATTGTATGAAAATTCTTTCTCTCCTTAAAGATACCATACTTTTATTTTATTTATATATAATTACCTTTTTATAATTAAGTTCTAATGCATTAATTAATTAAACAGAATTTAATCATAAAAATATATTTATTTTAAATAAAATAACAGTTTAAATAACTTTCCACGAATAAAAAAATCCACTCACATTTATGTAAAATGTATCAAATTTTAGTTAACTTAAAAAATGTTTACCCATATTAGAGGAAAATAATTAAAACCTTAAAAATAAATAAAATTTTTTTTTTTAAGTTTTTAAAAATTACTAACTAAAAATTGTTATAAAACACGTTAATAATTACTTTGTAAAAAAAAATAAAAAATTATAAATCAAAATTCTCATCTTACTTGTGGGAGGATGTTATTGAAAAAAAATTAAGGAGAAAATCACATCAAAAACTTACATTTTTTTTTAAAATTAGTAATATATGCAAACCTGTGTTTTCAATCTTGCCCACTCGAAGTCAAAAACTTCATGTTAAAGTGAATTATATGACATTGAACTACAATTTCGTTGCGAATCATGCTAAAATTTTCTATGATTCCTTCGGATTTAGTATCAATTATTCATATTTTTCACTTTTAATATTTATTTTAAAAAAATTATATAATTAAAAATATATGTATATTGTATTTTTTTTATTATTAGGAGAAATTTCATTAAACAAAATTAAAACATTACAAACATAGTTCATATCCAACAAACATTACTAAACAAACTAAAAAAAATAAAAAAATAACTGAAACAAGAACAAACAAGTACTCCATGAACAAGATTTTTAACAATAAAAAATAATAACAAAAGCTTTGAAAGAAGTTAATAAAATAAAAACTTTACAAACATAGTTCATATCCAACAAACATTACTAAACAAACAAAAATAAATAAAAATTAAAATTAAAACAAAAAACAAACTAAATACTCTATGAATAAGATTTTTAACGATAAGAGATAATAGTAAAAACTTTAAAAGAAGTTAATAAAATTAAACATTATAATTCATTATAATATAAAACATAAATAAATAAGATTTAAAAACTTCAATGTTAATACAACTATTATCATTCAAAGTGTTTTCCTAAAAAATATCACAACTAATACACTAATCTAACTTGATCCAACTATAGTTACATATGGGATTTATCACATACTAAACTAACTTCTTTATCATGTCTAATTAGCCTTGCGTTGTTTAGAGATTCTATCAATGCATCAAAAATTATAGAATCCATAAGTAAAGCTCTAATTTTCTTCTTAGAACCTATCACAAATAGTTCATAAGTTATTTCAATTATGAAATTAAAAGCATAATTGGATTTTCTTATCCCTCTATTAATAACTAAATATTTTACTTTTTCAAACACCTTATTTAATTTGTATATTATTAAATAGAAATGAGATCTTTGTGTTAATTTCTAGAGCGTAGAACAAAACATCAGGACAACACAATTACTCAGCGTCAACTAGTGCATTCATAGTATGTTGGAAAAGATGAAATTTATAAAAAAAATGATTGTTGGAAAAGATGAAGTTAATAAAAAATTGTAAAGCTTTGTCTCACATTATTTTTTTACATTATTTAAATGAGGTATAAATAGTGAAAAATTTGCAATTGGGATTAGGCCCCAAGGGGCACCCACTTTGTAGAAGGGGAGAGGACCTAGGCAAATGTGATACCACACACGCGCGCGCGCCGCCGTCCGTCCGAACGGCTGTGCTGAGTCCGTGTGCGTGTGCGTGTGCGTGTGCGTGTGCGTGTGCGTGTGGTGATATTTTATTTTTTGAAAAAACATTTTTTTCTTTTTAAGGAAAACTTTTCCACTTAGAAAAATGGTTGTTCTGTCATGTCTACTGAAATGCTAACTACTGATCTAAACAAATCATTCTGTTTTGAGGGATTACACTTTAAAAGATGGAGACAAAAAATGTTGTTTTTCTTAACCATGAAAAAAGTCGTTTTTGCTCTTACTACTGAAAAACCAATACAGTCCAATCCTCCTACTGAAGCTGTAACTAAGGATTTAGACACTTGGATGGAAAATGATTTTCTATGCAAAAATTATATTCTTAACGGTTTAGCTGATGACTTGTATGATTATTATAACTGTGATAAGTCTACTAAGGAAATTTGGGAAGCACTTCAAAAGAAATACGACACTGAGGAAGCTGGAACTAAGAAGTATGATGTTAGTAGATACATGAAGTTTCAAATGATTGATGGCAAATCAGTGGAAGCTCAATCACACGAACTGCAGAAGATAGCACACGAAATAACTTCTGAAGGTATGACTTTAGATGAACAATTTCAAGTAGCTGTTATAATAGATAAATTACCCCCTGCTTGGAAAGATTTTAAGAATACACTTAGGCATAAAACTAAGGAATTTTCTTTAGAAAGTCTTATAACCCGTTTAAGAATAGAAGAAGAAGCTCGAAAGCAAGACCAAAGAGATGAAGTACTCGTAGTCTCAAATAACAGTACCAATAAGAAACCCTCCCCTACAAATCTGAAACCTAAAGGTAGAAATATGAAAACCCAGAATCGTAATAATAACCAAAACCGTAACCACCAAAATAGAAATAGAAACTATCCTCCCCAGAATGGATCTCAACCCCCTTAAGGAATAACACATTCATGTGTTATAGTTGTAACAGACCTGGCCACTTGGCTAGGAACTGTCGGAAGAGGAATCATCTTGCCCCACAGGCGAACCTTACCGAAGATCAACTTATTACTATGATATCTGAAGTCAATTTTGTTGGTGGATCCGAGGGGTGGTGGGTGGACACTGGTGCTTCTCGCCATGTTTGCTATAATCGAGACATGTTCAAATCCTACTCTGATTCTAAGGATAAGAAAGTGCTACTGGGTGACTCCCACTCCAATAAAGTTGCTAGTACTGGTGAGGTGGTTTTGAAGTTTACCTCTGGAAAGACTGTCATCTTCAAGGATGTCCTGCATACTCCAGAGATGAGAAAGAACTTAATTTCAGGCTATCTTCTTAACAAAGCTGGGTTTACTCAAACTATAGGAGCTGATTTATATACTATAACTAAAAATAATATATTTGTTGGGAAAGGGTACGCCATTGATGGCATGTTTAAATTAAATGTTGAAATCAATAAAACCTCTTCTTTTGCTTACATGTTGAGTTCTTTTAATATTTGGCATGCTAGATTTTGTCATGTTAACAAACTCATAATCAAGAACATGAGTAGCTTAGAACTAATTCCTATACTATCTTTAAATGATTTTGAAAAATGTGATTTTTGTAGTCAAGCTAAAATAACCAAAACTTCACATAAATTAGTATTTAGAGAAACTGCACCTTTAGAATTAATTCATTCTGATATATGTGAACTTGATGGAAATTTAACAAGAAATGGAAAATGCTATTTTATAACTTTTATAGATGACTGTTCAGATTACACTTATGTATATCTAATGAAAAATAAAAGTGAAGCGTTTGACATGTTTAAAATATTTATGATTGAGATTGAGAATCAACTTAACAGAAAAATAAAAAGGTTTCGAAGTGATAGAGGCACCGAATATGATTCCAATATCTTCAATGATTTTTATAAAACTCATGCAATCATTCATGAAAAAACTGCACCTTATTCTCCTGAAATGAATGGCAAAGCTGAAAGAAAAAATAGAACTTTTACTGAATCAATTGTTACAATTTTATTAAACTCTGGTGTTGCTTCCCATTGGTGGGGAGAAATTTTATTAACTATTTGCTATGTACTAAATAGAGTGCCTAAATCTACAAATAAAATTTCACCATATAAAATTTTGAAAAATAAGAAACCTAATTTAACTTATTTTAAAACTTGGGGTTGTTTAGCCTATGTTAGGATCCCTGATCCTAAAAGAAATAAACTTGCTAGTAGAGCATATGAATGTGTATTCATAGGATACGCTGTGAATAGTAAAACTTATAAATTCTATGACTTAAAAGATCATGTAGTTATAGAATCAAATGATGCTGACTTCTATGAACATAGGTTCCCCTTTAAATTTAAAAATAGTGGGGGCTCGTCTTCTAGTAGTTTACCCATAACTAGAACTAGTGAACAAAATGAAGAATTAAACACTAAAATTAGAAGAAGTAAACGAGCTCGAACCCTTAAGGATTTTGGGTCTAATTTTTATGCTTATACCTTAAAGGAAGATCCCCAAACTCTTAAAGAAGCATTATCTTCTTTAGATGCCAACTTATGGGAAGAAGCCATAAATGATGAAATGGACTCTCTTGAGTATAATAGAACTTGGCATTTAGTTGACTTACCTTCTGGTTACAAAACCATAGGATGTAAATGGATACTAAAGAAGAAATTAAAACCCGATGGTACTATTGAAAAATACAAAGCTCATCTTGTAGTCAAATGGTATAGGCAAAGAGAAAATGTAGATTTCTTTGATACCTTTTCACCAGTCACACGAATAACTTCCATATGTGTACTTTTCTCTCTCGCTGCTATCCATAATTTAGTAGTACATCAAATGGATGTTAAAACTGCTTTCTTAAATGGTGATTTAGAAGAAGAAATTTATATGGATCAACCTGAAGGTTTTGTTATCCCAGGTCAAGAAAATAAAGTTTGTAAATTAGATAAATCTCTTTATGGTCTAAAACAAGCACCTAAGCAATGACATGAAAAATTTGATAATCTAGTTATCTCATATGGATTCAAAATAAATGAAAGTGACAAATGCATTTATTATAAATTAGAAGATAATATTTGCACTATTATATGTTTATATGTGGATGACATGCTTATTTTTGGATCAAATATTTATGTTGTGAATAATGTGAAAACGTTGTTAAGAGCTAATTTTGATATGAAAGATCTTGGAGAAGCGAGTGTAATCCTTGGTATAAAAATAACTAGGTCTGAAAAGGGAATTTCTCTAGATCAATCTCACTACATTGAGAAGATCTTAAAGAAATATAATTACTTTAACTGTAAACCTGCATGTATTCCTTATGATCTTAGTGTAAAGTTGTTCAAGAACACCGGAGACGGTGTTAAACAAACTGAGTATGCGAGCATCATTGGTAGCTTACGTTATGCTACTGATTGCACTAGATCAGACATAGCTTATGTTGTGGGACTACTATGTAGGTTTACCAGTAGACTTAGTGTAGAGCATTGGAATGCTATTGAAAGGGTTATGAGATACCTTAAGAGAACTATGAACCTTGGATTACATTATAAAAAGTTTCCCGTTGTTCTAGAAGGATACATCGATGTAGATTGGAACATTTTATCAGAAGACTCCAAAGCAACTAGTGGTTATATTTTTAACATATCTGGTGGAGCTGTTTCTTGGAAGTCTAAGAAACAAACAATATTGGCTCAATCTACAATGGAGTCTGAAATGATAGCACTAGCCACTGCTAGTGAAGAAGCAGGCAGGCTAAGAAGTCTGTTAGCTGAGATCCCTTTATGGGAAAGACCGATATCAGCTGTCTTGATCCACATCGATAGTACCGCGACTATTGCAAAGATTCAGAACCGTTACTACAATGGAAAGAGACCACAAATACGTCGTAAGCATAGTACTATTAGAGAATTTTTCTCTACGGGAGCTGTAAGAGTGGATCATGTACGTTCTGATGAAAATTTGGCAGATCCTTTGACGAAAGGACTACCGAGAGATAAGGTTTTCAAAACCTCAAAAGGAATGAGATTAATGCCCTTAGAATGAAGAGTCACTGGTGATGGTAACCCAACTTATAGACTAGAGATCCAAAGAAATAAGTTCAAAGGGTAATAACAAGTCATGAAGTGATATGAGATGTATCATGCTATTTTTCAAATCCCATTCTATATTGTTAGAAGCATGAAGTCCTGAAGCGATAGAAAAGGATGAGTTAATTGTTAAACTCTTAATGAGTTCTATACTCTATGTGGAGTGGAGTACATAGCTACATGAGTACTCTTGATAGACTCACCTATGTGAATGTGAAAGTGTGGCCGCTTCCTATGGAAATTTTTGGGGCAAAATTTACTAGAGCGTTCACTATACTAGGATACACGTGCATGGCCGTAAAGCACAGACTTTTTAAACTACACCTTGGAAAGGTTGTGTGTGTGATGAATGTTAGAGATAGAGTTCAAAACTACGAGTTACTCTAGTATATTCTAAAACATCAACACTATGCAAAGGTTTAAGTTGATAGACACCTTTTCTCTTATGCACAATCTTATAATTGATCAGTTGCTTGATGAAACTTATTTTTATATAAAATTCAAGTGGGGGATTGTTGGAAAAGATGAAATTTATAAAAAAAAATGATTGTTGGAAAAGATGAAGTTAATAAAAAATTGTAAAGCCTTGTCCCACATTGCTTTTTTACATTATTTAAATAAGGTATAAATAGTGAAAAGTTTGCAATTGGGATTAGGCCCCAAGGGGTACCCACTTTTGTGAAAGGGGAGAGAACCTAAGCAAATGTGATACCACACGCGCGCGCGTGTCGTCACCGTTCGTCTGATCGACCGACTGTGCCGTGCCGAGCCAAGTCCGAGTGCGTGTGTGTGAGGTGATATTTTATTTTTTGAAAAAACATTTTTTTCTTTTTAAGGAAAACTTTTCCACTTAGAAAAATGGTTGTTATATATATATTTTTTTTCTTTCTTAGAAAAACAACCGTTATATTCTTTTATAATATGACCGTTATGGCCACTCGTCTTCTTTATTCAGTAAAAGAGCTGTTGCTCGTATTTACTCACAAAAATGTCCGTTACTCGTCTTTAATCTGAAAATGACCGTTACTCTTTATTACTCAGAATGACCGTTACGCTCTAAATTCCCAGACATTACCGTTTTATCATAATTTCCACATGGTTTCTAAAACCTATAAAAAGAGTGTTTCAGCTCTCAGTTTCAACATAACAATCTGCAATCTCATCTCCTTACGAAAAACAATTCTCTCTACAATTTCTAAGTTTTTTTTAGTTTTCCGAGCAACAAATTTTCAGGTGTAGCATTCTAGTCTTTATCAGTGCAGTGAAGTTTTGAGACAGAGATTAAGATGCAAATTTGTTTTATCCTGGGACGACGGCAATTTGTATTTGCTTGCACAAATTGGACAGAACTGCGAAACGTTTTAAAGAGAACGACCTAGTCTACGACTCAACCCAAGCAGTTACTTTCAAGTTATCGGTAATATTGTTCCTACACTATTATTATAAACTTGCTTCAACATAGTATCAACTACAATAATTTCACCACAAATATCAGCACATGAAGCGAGAAAAAACCTCACAAAACCAGCAAAAGCAAATTGTGTTCCACCAAATCGACAGTGAGATCAAAACTTATGGAGAAAGATAATTTTATTGAGATCAAAGCTCATGGAGAAAGATTATTCCAGTGAGATCTCACAGAAAAAAATGAGACAATACAAAGAAATTAGTAGAGGAAAGATATTCAAAGCTCAATGGTACAGTAAAGAGATGATAGATTTGCAAAAAGATGCAAAGTTCGATGATGATGAATTAGCTAGTAGAGGAAATGATACAAGACAATGGAGACATACCTTGAAGAAATTTACTGAAATAGAAGCAAAGAAACAATAATGGAGACAAACCTTGAGGAAAATTGATTGAAACAAGAACAAAGAAGACAATACAGAGAGCAAATGTCGAAGGGCAATGGTAATGACAATGATGGAGAGGGTGAAGGGTTGGCGACAATGGAGTGGTGAGAAGGGTGGAGGCAATGGAGCAAAAAAAAAGTATTAAGGTTAGGGCTCTTTGTCAGTTTGCGATTTAGGAGGCCTTATTTCTACTAAGTTGTATTTCTATATATTCCTGATACTTTAGGTTCCACACTATTCTGGAGAAGTTTTTGGGATCAAAGAAAGTTGGGGAAATTGAAAGGAGGAAGAATGATGAATAGTATTATTATGTATATTGTATTTTTGAACGTAAAAAAAAATATTTTGTATATTATAAAAAATATATAAAATTAATAATAAAATTTTATTTACAAATGAAGTTATTATATGCATTAATTTTTTTTTATATTAAGTTGTTCCATATGAGATGGTAGATTGGTCCCGACTTGTCTGAATTTCATTATACTAAGTGTTTTATTTAGCTGAATCAATCCTAAGAGTTATTCCATTGTGTTTTTCCTACATTAACTCATAATCATCCAAAGACAAATTTGACATCACCTATCACGTAATGGTACTTCTTTAAAATACTATAAAAATTGATAAAATTATTATCTTACTCAAAATAATTCACTCTTACTTCATCCATCATACTTAATCAAATGAAGTCAGCCTTATCGGTAAGAAAAAATTCATTTATTTAACATAGATTGTAATATTATTAAAATTAATTTATGATTTAATTATAAATTTTAAAAAATAAATTATATCATTTTAATATATGATTATTTAATACAACATTTTACAATTATAACATAATTTATCACGATGAAAAATGCTCATCTCCATGCGACTTCATTTGATGCAAGTGGCGTTGACTTCATTAATTATATTTAACTAAATGAAGTCACTTCAACTAAACTCAACTGAATGAAAATAATCAAACTACATTTATATTTTAATAATCTGTAACGTTGACCAACTTTATTCTATTTTATTGATTTGAAATTTATTTAATTATCAACGATAGTATTAAGTGAATAATCTTTTTAACAAGTAAATAAATGTCTCACCGTACTTATTATCATTTTAAAAAAGAAGAGAGCAATGAATTATTTATTGCCCCCTCAAATGCCAGACAACACCACTCAATATATTAAGTTCGAATGAGATATAATTAACTTAATTTATACTTCTGAAAAATAATTTTTATAAATTTATGATATATTAGTTGATGACTCAAAAAAAAAAAAAAAATAAGAAAGGAAAAAAAAGGGGGGGGAGGAGGAGAAACAGCAGCTTGTGATATTGGTTAAAACGTAAAATCCAATTATTCATTGCATTCGTATTTGCTTTTGCTTGGGCTTGCAGGTTAGCCCGACATGATTTCTCAGTGGAAATTCCACACCCGCGCGTACATATATGGGGATCCGCGGAGTCATAAATTATTTTTTAAGGGGCAAGTAATTGGATTAAATATTTTAAGGGGTATTTGATTTATATGATTAAATTATTGTATTTGATTTATTTTTAAGAGATATTTAGGTTAATCTTTTTATAAAAATTAAACATTTTAGTTATTTTTAAAAATAATAAAATTATTTTATAATAAATTTAATGGGATAAAATTATTATGTTATTTTAATAATTTAAAACTAAATTTAAACATTATAATTTTTATTTTTTGGTCAATTTTTTTTTAAATTTTAAATTTTATGATTTTTTTTAAATATTTTTTGATATTTTTATGTATCGTATTTTTATAAGTATCGTGTTTAGATAAAAAAACTTAATACATAAAAGTGTCTAAAAATACAATTTTTTTTATAAAATATAAAATTTTAAAAATAATTGAAATAAAATATATTATACTATTCGAATTCATTTTTTAAATTGTTAAAATAAAATAAAAATTTTACTCTTGTTAAATTCATTTTCAAACTTTTTATTAATAAAATAATATGAAACTATTTTATAAATAATTAAACCATATTTTTCTTAAAGTGACCTAAATAATCATTGTAAAAGCAAAATGAAGAAAATGTCAAATTGTATATTTTTTAAATTTAAAAGAGAATTGATAGAATTAGTGTTTTCTCAAATTTGGTGTCATCTTTTCCAAAAGCTATTGTTCTTCATTTGCTAAAATTCATCTATGATCATCATCTAATTCTTCTAAACTTCAATGGTTTTAAGGAGTTTTACAGACAAAGACCACATGCAAATGTGATTTAGAGATAATTCATGTCTCAAGCTCATCAAGATCAATGGAAGAAGAAATTGAATGCTAAAGAATTTAATCTTACTTAAAATCTTGAAAATATAACAAGGTTACTCACTCTATAGAACATAAATTAATTTGGGTTCATTCATGAAAATAATCAAAATTAAAGTTTATCTAATTTTG
Organism: Hippophae gyantsensis; assembly: GCA_030763125.1. NCBI lineage: Eukaryota > Viridiplantae > Streptophyta > Magnoliopsida > Rosales > Elaeagnaceae > Hippophae > Hippophae gyantsensis. The sequence continues at coordinate 54,435,585 of CM061033.1, forward strand.
TAGGAATAAATCAATGAACAACTTAAAAGACAAAGGATTATGTGAAAACAAAAGTCTGGAGAATTATGACTTCATAAAGGTAACAAGAATATAAAAAATTTTCACACTTCAACCATTATAAAAATAAGAACAACCTAATTCTTATGTTAAAGATAGATGATAGATTGACTCATTCGAATAAATATATTATTGAAAAAAAAATTGAAGAACAGAATGTTGCAAGTATCACATCCTCAAATGAAATTAAAGAAGCGATTTAAAAAATTTTAAAACTTATGGACCAAATGATTTTATTGTCATTTTTTACAAAAAAAACAAATGACATATAATAGGAGATCAAGTAATCTATAAAATTCAAATTTTTATTATTATTGAGGAGTTACAACCTAGTTAGAACCACAATTCCATCACTTTTGATCTTAAAAGTTAATATCTTTTAAGGTATTTCTCATTACAAACTAATAATTTTATGCAATGTTCGTTACAATATTATAGGCAAAATTTTAGTCAAAAGATTAAGAAATTATTTGAAAGATCATATCTCTCCTTATTAAGCAACTTTCGTACTTGGAAGATAGATAGTAGAGAATACTTTAATTGCTCAAAAAACTACTTTGATTAACTCCAAGAAAACAAGAGTTAAAGGTGGAATGGTGGGGATTAAATTGAATATAAGGAAAACTTATGATATAATATAATGAATTTTTTTTAATGAAGATCCAAGCTGTGTGGATTTTTCAAAGAAGGTATGCAACTTAATCTACCAATGTATTTCCACTATATCTTTCTCATTCTTGATTAATGGATTTCCTTTTGGTAATTTATGTATACAATAAGGATTAAAATAAGGTGATCCTCTATCTTTTTATTTCTTCTTAGTAGTTTCTAAATATCTTTAAAGACTTATTTTCAAAGAAAAAAATAACAATCAGATACATGGAATTAAAGTGTCTAGAGAAACCCATCTTATTCTCATATCTTGTATGCGAATGGCTATGTTCTTTGTCTTAAAGCCAATATTCAAGAATCAGTTGCTATCAAAGATATATTGGTTAAGTATCGTGATTGGTCTAGTCAGTATATAAATTTATAAAAATCTATAATATTCTTTACCAAAAATATCTTTTTGAATTACCAAGCTCAAATTTTCACAAACATACAAATAAAAGTTCATCAGTTGATATCAAATACTTGGAAAAATTTGGTAGAAGGAAAAAAGTGAAATTTAATCATCTTTTGGAAAAGATTAAATACAAATTAAACAACTAAAAATCTAAATTGTTATTGCAGTCTAGTAGGCATACAATGATCAACTTTGTTTTGCAAATTATACCAATTTACTTTATGAGCACTTTTAAACTATCAACCAATTTTTGTGATGTTACAAACTCATTAATGAAAAATTTATGATAAAAAGGTAACACAACTCTCAAAACTTTTTTAATCTTTGAATTTGAAGACTCAAAATTATAGAGATTTAAGCTTTTTTAAAATTAAAGATTTTAATAAAGAAATATTATCTAAAGCTACTTGTAAATTAGTAATTCAATCAAATAAACTTTAGTTCAAAGTTTTCAATCAAAAATATACATAGTATAATTCATTTCTTAATGTTATCAAGAAATCAAATTATTTAAACATCTGAAAATGTCTGCTTTGGACACAAGATCTGTTTCAAAAAGATAACTACTGGAAGATAGATATAAGAAACATTAATATGTGGTATGATCCTCAGGTACCTGGTCTCTTATAACAAAAAATTCCCAAATATTTGATCGAAAGAAGAACGTTTTACTTCACCTTATAACATGTATATTCTATATTCGATCTTTCCTTTTAGAATAACTACTGGTTTTGAGATTTTCAAAAAAGAGTTTCACTTTTTTAAGATAATATCATATCTTATGTTATGAAACTTAAACCTCTTAACTCTTTCATTGCTGACTAAATTCGTTAATATGGTAAAGTAAAATAATAATTTTTTGTCAAAAATATTTATAAAGTTCTTATTCAGATTAAAGTCTAAAATATTCATATTAATCTTCGGAGAAAAATTTAAAAAATCATTATTTATTAAAAACATAAAATTATATTATGAAAAATTACTAATAACTATTTAAGCATAAAAAAAATAAATTGTCTGTATAACTTTTGAAGATCTAAATTGCACTTCATATGAAAAAATACGAAGTAGAATATGTAAAACATCTTTTTATAAGATTTGATATACTCAAATCTTGGTGGTTTAATAAATCATATTTATTTTTTATTCTAACTCCTCCTAAACCCTAAACCCTAAATAGTGGACTAGAGAGATGGATCAAGAAACATTCACATTTATTGCAGTTATTATGATAAAATAGATATGGTGATTATAGAATGAAGTAGTTTATAATGACAAGACAACTCTTTTACGACAAAAATAATATAATAAAACTTTTTTGACCGAAGACTCCTATATCATTCTAAAATAATGAAAACCTCGTCCCAAAATTAAGTTAAAATAAAATTTGATTATGAGTTGCCACAAGACAAATTAATTTTAAGATTCATATTCGCGTATCACTGTGAAAGAGTTATATACTTTTGTATCGAAACGTTCAAAAAATAAAGACATCAACTACTCGAACAACTCTCTGAGTGTTCATTTACTGCTTATATTTGAAAAATTAATAAGCAATATTTGTAACGTAAACACCAACAAGTCACGTGTTTTGTTCCCAACTTGTCTCCGTAAGTAGATGAAACATTTAATACTACAACTCTTATTAGCTAGTGAATTTGTCACCCAATGCCATAGCTAGGGTAAATTGAACGATGGACTATTTCTGATTGGTTTCGGATACTTGAATCAATTAACGAGTGATAATTACGAGCTTATTTGGCATTTGATGTTAGAGAATAACGTGGAGTCCCACTTCAGAGATCCATTATAATTTGTGAGTATTTAAATAATCTCTAATCCTAATTGCTACTTAAAGACAAAAGTCAAGCTAATTACTAATTAAGCTCAGTACGTCTTAATTACCAGTGGTTTTGCTTTTATTTGGATAAATGAACACTTTGGGACGGTAGGGTCAAAATATCAATAATATTCTTTCCTTTGTTATAAAATAGGGTGAAGTGTTAAATTAGTGAATTTGTTTTAGCAAAAATTATTATCTAATCAGATTAGAAAATGTGATTTTTAATGATTTTGCATGTTTATAAAAAATGTGTTAAAGAAGAATATATGAAATTTTATGAATATTATTTTATTATTAAATTTTTTTATTAAAAATCCTTAAAAAGTTATTTTTTCATAAGAAAATGACATCAAAATGAACATATTTTTGTAATATCTACAGAACTAAACACTATTTTTCATAAAATTTAAAGTATTTTGTAACCTTTTTTCCTATAAAATAATACAAATTATATTACAGTAACATTTTATACGTTAGATAATTAAAGCTTTTCTTTTAAACTTATAATTAAATTACATATATAACATGTGTTAAACATATTTTTTTGATCGTAAAATCCAAAGAGTTATTTTTCTTGTAAGAAGTTTCCTTCTACAAGAATTTATTTCATCACTAAAAACCAAATGCGTCTCGGCTGTACTGTCTCAATTAGAGTTTCTTCTACGTTAGGATTTCTTTGGTTTTGTTTTACCTGGTACAGTCCCACTTTGTTTTTATTCCCATGCTTACAGTTTTAGTTACAATGATATATATCGACAATATTTTTTATTTTTTATTTTTTTGGATGCTTTGATAATCCAATTCAGTTATTTCGAAGAGTTCAAATAATCCCTGACATAGCTAGCCTACCATTACAGAATTAAATGTAAAATAATTTGAATTAACTTCCTACAACTAACGATTTTTTTGGAAAGCTTAAGCCATATGAAATAGACCCATCAACCTGATGTTGCCATGCTTGAGGAAGAGCTCACAGAGCAGAGATATTATGGAGTGGAATATAGAAGGCTTCAAGCTAGTTTGAAACGAGACTGCCTGGACGAGAAAAGGTATTGGAGAGGGAAAAAAAAGAAGCAGAATTACATTGCTACGGGAGGGGATGCTAACATTGAATTTTGTCATGCAAAGGTGCGCCAACGCTGGCGTAGAGTGACCATTTTTGGTTTGGAAGATTCTGAAGGGGTTTGGCGCATAAAGAAAAGGGATTTGATTTTGAAGAAATTTTACCCCTTATTTAGCCTAGAGTTGGTTGGGTTGAGAATGTGTCACTTTCTAGATTTGAGTTAGAAATTTGAATTCCATTTTTCTAAATCCACCATTGAAAATTACTTAATTTGGAATATAAATTTACATTTATTTTTATATCTATATTACTTCAATTTTATCGTATCTACATATTATATTAAAATTATATTATTATTTTTTTATTTTTAAAACAATTATATAAAAAATGAGGAAATAATATGTATACAATTAAATAATATTAATATATTTCTTTCGTATAATATTAAACTTTACATTTGGCCTATGCTGGTAAAGATTCCAAATATTTTACTAATATAATAGTATTTACCTCTTAATTAGTTCTTAATATAATGAAATATATTAGGTAATTAATTTTTAAAATAAAAATAAAAGGAATATTTTAAAAAATTTACTCATAAAAATAATATTTTTATATTAAAAAATTATTTACCATATTATTTTATTTTAATTTTTTATTAAATTACTTATTTAATATTAATTATAATTGGATTAAAATTCTTTTAATATTAATAAATATTATTTTTATATTTATATTATTTATTTTTAATTTCTCATAAAAAAAATAAGAATCATAATCCTACTTACTTGTAAACGTATTATGAACAACGACGATCCCCTCGTTATTAGAATCTATCCTTTAATTAGAACACAAATCCGAATTTGCCATTAATCTCCAGAACTACTGTATTATATATCAGACAAATACCTTAAACACAATCGTAACCATATGTTGACGCACCTCAGTTCAGTATATCATCTAGTTACACTGCACGATTTCAAATCAACTATATCACATATTTAGATTTTTCCTTAATCTCATACTTTATCCAACCAAACGTCTCTTTTTCCTCTAATGCATATATATATATATATATATACACACAACCTTCAAATTAACATGATGGCCCCGTCCCAATTAAACACAAATTTACTGTTCTTTCATTTCTACTTTCTGCGTACTCCAACATCAACACAAATCATATATTTCTCTAAATAACCCATATTCACAGTTTTTTCAGAGGACAAAGAAAAGAGAGAGAGAGAGAAACAGATCAGTTGTCTTCATTCCAAAAAGGTTGGATGAACATGGAAACAGAGCAACCCCAACCGCGAAAGCCAAAGCCTTTTACTCGACTAAACACATACGTAGCCAAAACTCGAGTCGGCAAACACTTCAAAATCGCCGAACGAAACACAACCTTCACAACTGAACTCCGAGCAGGCACAACTACGTTTCTCACCATGGCTTACATCTTAGCTGTCAATGCTTCGATTCTCACCGACTCTGGTGGCACGTGCAGTGTCTCCGACTGTGTCCCTCTCTGTTCCGACCCGACCATCTCTGTCTCCAATTGTACTGGGTCGAATCTTCGAGTCATTCAACCTGACCAATCCTGTAAGTTCGACCCGGTTAACCTGGGGTATGCGGCTTGTCTTGACAAAGTTCGTAAAGACCTCATCGTAGCCACAATAGCTTCGTCTCTTTTTGGGTGTTTGATAATGGGTATTTTCGCTAATCTTCCTTTGGGTTTAGCTCCGGGTATGGGGACTAATGCTTACTTTGCCTACACGGTTGTCGGGTTTCACGGCTCGGGTAATATGTCGTACCAGAACGCCTTAGCCGCAGTTTTCATTGAAGGTTTGATTTTTTTACTGATATCTGCAATTGGGTTACGAGCAAAACTCGCAAAACTCGTACCAAAACCAGTACGAATTAGTTCCTCCGCAGGAATTGGACTCTTACTCGCCTTTATCGGGTTACAGAAAAACCAAGGAATCGGGCTTATCGGGTACAGTTCATCGACGCTACTCACACTCGGAGGCTGTCCGGCTTCTTCTCGTGTCTCACTCGCTCCAGTCATGACGTTAGCTAACGGCACTGTCAGTTTAATTCCTGGTGGTTCCGTTTCGGGAGATATTTTGTGTCTCCGAGATAGAATGGAAAGTCCAACGCTTTGGCTTGGAATCGTCGGTTTCATCATCATTGCTTACTGTTTAATGAAAAACATCAAAGGTGCCATAATTTATGGTATCGTCTTTGTCACAGCCGTTTCTTGGTTACGTAACACCAAAGTAACGGCATTTCCGAAAACAGAGTCCGGTGACTCGGCGTATCGGTATTTTAAGAAGGTAGTTGACGTACATGCGATACAGAGTACAGCTGGAGCATTGAGCTTTTCAAGTATACGAAAAAATTACTTCTGGGAGGCTATGGTTTCTTTTTTGTATGTAGACATACTCGATACAACTGGTACCTTGTATTCAATGGCTGGATTCGCCGGCTTTTTGGATGAGAAGGGAGATTTTGAAGGCCAATATTTTGCTTTTATGTCGGATGCCACGTCAATTTTGGTGGGGTGTTTATTGGGCACGTCATCAGTAACAGTTTTTCTCGAATCATCGACGGGAATAAGGGAGGGTGGAAGAACGGGTTTGACAGCGTTGACAGTAGGAGTGTGCTTCTTTTTGGCATTCTTCTTCACGCCGCTACTGGCTTCAATACCAACGTGGGCAGTGGGACCACCGTTGATTTTGGTTGGAGTGTTGATGATGAAATCAGTGGTGGAGATTAAATGGAACGATATGAGACAAGCAATACCAGCATTTCTCACAATGATATTGACGCCTTTGACGTATTCAATAGCATATGGACTTATTGGAGGGATAAGTAGTTTTATTGTGCTGCACTTGTGGGATTGGGGTGGAGCACTTTTGGTTAAGTGGGGAATTGTAAAGGGACCCATTGTTGGTGGTGAAATCCATGGAGCTCATGAAATTGAAGTTTAGAGCTTTTAGGAAATGTCTACGTTGGATAATTTGACTTATGCATGCTCGTTTTGTTGATGTCCTAAACTAAGTGAAATTATTCTTTTGTTTTTAGAATAGTTAATGATATGATAATTTAGATTAAATATGTAAAATTAGTATAATATTTTATTAAAAAAATAATAAAAATAACACGTTTTAATGTTATAATTATAAAAATAATATTATATTTTACCATTAAAAAATTTAATATATTATTTCATATTAAATATCATTCAATTGTTTGAATTCAAATTAAGAGAGATTGTATGTAGTGGTAAGAAGAGATACAGTTCTGTGTTAATTTTTTAAAAATAAATTTTTCGATGTAATATTTATAAAATTATATATAAATTAATGCATAAAATAAAATTGTGTTTTATTTGAATTTTAAATTTTAAGTTTTTAACACTCATTATATGGATGAAACTCAATAGTTTGACATATTTTTACCAAAATAAGATAAATAAAATAATTTTTTTTATTAAAATAAGTAATAATTGAAAAATAACAATATTATTTATTGTGCATGTTTGGTATTATATATATAGCAGGTATGCAACCCTAGTGACCTGAGGTGCCTCGCTTATGTGATGAATGTAACGTTGTCGTTTAACATCTCATATATAGTGATTTGGTTCTCGAAAGCAATTGATATAATTCTGATCAAAAGATACGATAACTAAGACCTAATAATTAAGATTTGATAACAAAGATATGATGACTACGACTTGAACAAAACTTGGCCTAAGTATAAATGGCATGATAGTAACGGCCTACCAATTGTTTGTAATCTTATCATATAGGGTCTGTATTGACACATCTAAAAAAAGCACCCATTCTTGCAATAGTGAATCATATTCTCTTATGTATCTATATATACCCTCTTAATATCAATAGAAAAGAGGTGATTTTGGGATCTTTTTAAAAACTCTAACAGTATCAATTCTCCAAGAAATTGGTGCCCATTGGGATCTTAAATCTTTCAATCCTTAGTTAGCATTTAAGACTTTATATTTCACACATCTAAGGATAATCAGCCCGTGTCGTAGGAAAATTCACAACTATCAACATAACTAGCTACTACACAATCTCTGTTTCAAAAAGAAATAACCATTAGGAACATCCTATGTATCAAGTTCCTAGAATTAGACCTAATGAACATGTACTTTTCCATGTAGCTCATCTCAAATCACATTATGAATTAGGGTATAACCCTATTCAATCTTCATCTTGATAAGTCAAAAAGTCAAAGGTTATAAAGACGATATCATGTATTGCTAGTTTAACAAACTTCTTTTTACAAATAAAAAGATTTCATTGTAGGTACCATTCCCAACTATGTATCTCTTATCTATAAGATACCTTTTATCAATAAAACATCTCTTAAAAGTACCATTCTCAACGAGATATATCTTATCTATAAGGTGTTGTCATATTAAGTATTATTGGATTATAATTAGGGGTGATAATTTAAATTTTGATCCTAACATCAACCCAACACAACATAATACGAAATAAATTATTTTTTAATTAAAATTAATTATTTATTTTTTATGTTCGTAAAAATATTAATTTTTTTATTATTATAAATAAATAAATTTATTAAAAATAATTTAATTTTTTATAATAATAAAAATAAATATATGAATTTGAATGGAAAGATACGAATACAAACACATACAACACGACACAAATATATATAATACACATAAATTTGCATCCCTAATCATAATTGATGTAAAAAAAAGTACTATTTTTCTGAAAATATATATGTTGACGGTACGGAGACGTTGATATAGATATATAACTAAGTTTGCCAACTTTGGGTAGATTCATATCCCTTATTACAAATGTATTCGTTTTGTTAAAATATGAAAAGGCAATGAGATGAAAGTATAGAATTTAATAGCATAAATTTAAACATAAAAAAAGAGATTATAATTTATAATTAAAAAAATTAAGGTTTTATTATTTAACAACAAAATAAGAGTTAATATAATTTTACTATTAAAAGAATATAATATCTTCAATAAAATTAACAAAGATAATAAAATAAAGTAATTACTTGTCATTTCTTTGCTTTATATCGCTATAGCCTCTATAAACTTGTAAAGGAATAAATATCGTTGTTATATATGTTACTAGACAACGTTTATCAAAGTACATATACTACAACGCAACTCCTCAAGACATTAGTTTTACTAGACCACAACTTCACATGACTTTACATTCAATCGGGTAAATTTTGATGAATAAATATTTAAATGTTTCTAATTTGATATTATGTTTTTTCTCTTTTATATATCTCCAAACCTCTCTCTTCTTTATTTTTTATTTTCTTAAATTCCTTTCTTGCTATATTTTTATTATCTCCTCTATTATATTTAAAAGAAATAGAGTATACTTTTTTCAATAATATATATAAATCAATTCAAGTATTTTATTATTATAGTATGACTTTAAGTGTTATTGATAAATATTTAAATAAATTTAATGCAACAAGAACTCATATTTTTAGTTATTTTTATTTATGTATTTATATTTTTAAAAAAATTATAAAGATTTTTACGGGACAAGAAGGCCAAATCAAACCAAGTTCAGATTCGGCATTGCAGGTGATAATAGAGAAAATGTTAGTATTCTTTGTTAATACACCAGTTCATTTTGTTCATATTTTTTATTTTTACGAAAATAAATAATCAAGTTTCTACCATACAAAATTCTCTGGGTTCATTATTTTTTTTTTAATGTCGATTAGGACCCAAAAGACAGTATTTAGTGGGGAATTAAGATGACAAGCAGAAGACCAAACACCTGTTCTTTTGTAATCTATTCAGCACATCGAAGCACCATCTTTAACTTCCACTCGATAGTCTAGATATTTTAGGCATAAAGATTTTTAATTTAGAATTTTTTATAAACATTAATATGTAATAATAATTAAAAAAATATATAATTTATAATTATAAAAATATTATTTTATATTTTTGTTTAATTCATATATATTTTTTATTATAAAAATATTTATTATTATTATTATTATTATAAAAAAAATCTAACATATTATTTTATATTAAATAATATCTAATTAATCGTCATTTGAATTAAAAGATTATAATTTTTATTCTTTTAATATTAATATTATTCTTTTAAATATAGTTAAATATTTATAAAATAATATTTTTACGAAAATAAATAATATTATTCTCTTAAATATAGTTTCATCGTTAATTTAGACTTGTATTAGTTTGTACGAAAATACTTGGACAAATGAGGATTCGATTAACATAATGCACAAATTTTAAAATATTCTTGGCGATTGAGCTGATATTTGGTAGCAAAACATGAACAATATTGACAGATCATGTATTATTATTATTTTCTCTCGTTACAAAATATGGTGAAAAGCCATAATTCTAATTCTACTTTTATTCTCAAAGGAAATGAAAAAGTTAATTAATCAGTTAGAGAACATATTCTGAAACATTATTATTAGTGTGCCAATGTTTCTTCTAATCATAAAGGCCTAGTTTTGGAGAACATCTTTAAGCCATAGATAACTACATAAGTAGATAGGCAACTTTTTAGTACAAGAATTTTACCAATCAATCCAACTTCATTTTCTTTGGGACACGTATGTCATGAGGTTCTCATGTGAAATTGTAGCAAATTTTGACATACACGTGGCATTCAGACGATTGAACCACCAAAAAAATTAATTATAAAATGTACTCATTCTTAAAGAGATAGAAAATTGATGGATTCCTTGAGTACAATATGATGTAAACCTTGTATGGTTCTTTCTAAGTTCTTTTTCTTTAATTTTATAGAAATCTCATTTAGAGCAAACATTAATGAATTAATAAACCCAATACAAGTCAAAAATCTCAAAATCTATTACAAGGTTTTCAAAATAATTGAAAAAAATTATGCTATAAATAAATCACAAGAAAAATATAATGAAAAATTTAAATTGATTAAAATAAAAACACAAATTGATGTAAACACAAATCTCTATTTTAAAAAATATCCGAGTAAAAAGATGTTGAAATACTATACCAAATGATAAATCCAAAAGATTGAAGAATTTAAATTTAAATGATATTTTAAGATTAATATGACGATGTAAGTTGAGATTAATATTGATAATTTTTATGAATCATATGTTTGATTGGATATTAATTAAACTAATAAATTTAGACCTTATAATTATAAAATGAAAATAAATTATATTATATCATGATTTTATATGTGAAATTTGGATAAAAATCATATTCTTATTACGGAGTGAGTTATTATTTTTCTTGATTTTTTTAGTTAAATAAAAAGATAGTTACCATTTGTAGTGTTTTCGATAGAGTTGTATTTTTTCATAAATTTTAAGTAGTGTAATTTTGGGGTATGTTTTTGCTATTATTTAAGTATTTTTTTTATTTAGATATAATATTAAATATAGATTTATCATTTTGAGTTCAATATTATGGAATCAATTAAGTTTATTGAAAAAATTAATGCAATCTTTGTATGCACACTTAAATAAAAACCATTAAATAAGTTAAATGTTATTACTAATGCTAAAGGGTCTAAAATGATATTTGTATTGTATGTATATACATTTTAACGAAACATGTAATTAAAATCTTTCTATATTTTTAATTTCAAGGAATGAATTTTTATATTCTAAATGAAAAAATTAAAACTGAAACGAACACTTTAGTTAAATAAACTTTAGTTAACATGTATTTTAATATATATTATAAATATAGGATATATTTATTATTTATTATAACTATAATACAACAATAAATCTTTATCATTTTATTTTAAAAATAAAATTAAAATGAAAATTTTTATAATTATATTATATTTATAACATGCAATAAACTTATATTACATTTATATTGATAGATATTCCGAGATAATTTCCCAACGTTCATCTACATGTAATACTTTCTAGATATTATCAATCTCTAATTAGCAATACGAGGGAACAAATGGAAGCCGTTGGTAAAAGCTGCTTGAGTTCAATCGTGATAGCTCCTCTTGATAATTATTTATCTTCGAAGAACAGAATCTATGCAATCAATAATTTCAGGGTTTCAAAAAAGAAGAATTTCAATTCGAACAGAGTGTGCTGCAAATTGCCTGAGAGTGAAATTGGGGAGAAATCGACCATTAACAGACCTCTCAATTCAAAGAACAAAATGGAAGATTACAATACAGCGATGAAGAAGATGATGAGGAATCCCTACGAGTATCATCACGATCTAGGTCAGTCTCTTTTTACTTCCCTTTTGGAATTTCAGAGCCAGTTCCAGCATTTATTGATTTTTTTATTTTATTTTTGTGGTAATTATTTAATCTTTGATGGAAACTCTTTAGCCTTTAATTTATGGAGCTTTTTGGCTTAACTTTCCCGTAAAAGCATGAGATGCAGGTACCGTAAAATTACCCATTTCCATAACTTTTATACTCTTTTTCCCTTTCGTTTTAATATCTTTTTGGACCTTAATTATTAGAATTTTTCGGAGATAAAAGTAAGTCGTTTGGATTTTATAAATTATATTTTACCCTTCTTTGATCTGAAATACATGATCAAATTCATTCCCAAAAAGTAATAAGGGATTCATTCACGAAAACTATTTGTTGTACCTTTTTGTGTTTTGGGACGAATCTGAATCAGAATGGCATATTTCTCTACTTAATTTTTGATGCTTTATCCTTAAAACCTTTAAAGGTGCTTTCTTTTGTGAATTGGACAACGATTTTAGCGACTATTATGAGAGGATATTATTCTTTAATGCACAAGTGCATCACCATGGAAAATTTGAATTCTGCTATCAAAACCTATGTTGAAACCAGTGACCTTATCAGTAAGTATGATAAGCTAAGCCTGAATTAAAATTGAGTTCATGTACGTATGATGAAGAAACCCCACTAGTAAATATTTAACGAAGGAAAATAACGTAATAGTTTCGATTGTTCAGGCATGAACTACACGCTGATAACAGATAAATTGATAGTGGGGTCTCAGCCTCAGAAACCTGAAGATATAGATCACCTAAAACAGGAAGAGAATGTGGCTTACATTCTCAACTTGCAACAGGACAGTGATGTTGAGTATTGGGGAATTGACTTGCAATTGATAATAAAAAGATGTCAACAACTTGGAGTTCGTCACATGAGAAGGCCTGTAAGTTATTTACTTTCCTCTGATGTTATTGTCATGAGCTATTCCCAAACATTGTCAATGTATTTGGGAATATAATTTATGCATGAAGTTGAGCACCTTTTGTTTGTTGGTTTCTTAAATAAGTTTTTTGCGTTCTCTTCTGCAGCTTTGTCTTACTGTATTTGTAATATTGACAGGCAAGAGATTTTGATCCAGATTCATTGCGAAATGGCTTACCAAAAGCTGTTTCATCATTAGAATGGGCCATTTCTGAGGGAAAGGGGAAAGCATACGTGCATTGCACTGCTGGACTTGGAAGGGCACCAGCTGTTGCGATTGCTTATATGTTCTGGTTTTGTGGAATGAATGTGAGTTTCCTTAATATCTTCTTTTAGCTCGCTCTTTTTAACTCTTTTATTGACTAACATTCAAAATGTTGAGATTGTTTTACTTCCGTATCAAATGAATTCTTGAGAGTTTTTAAGGGCTGTTTGGCAATGTCCTTTTGTAGCTGAACACAGCATATGATAAGCTGATTTCAAAAAGACCGTGTGGACCAAATAAAAGAGCTATATGCGGAGCTACTTATGATCTTGCCAAGGATGATCCCTGGAAGCAGCCCTTTGAGAATCTTTCAGATAATGCTTTTGAGGACATAGCAAACTGGGAGAGGAGCTTGATTCAAGAGAGGGTCCGATCCCTCCGTGGAACTTGATATCGTCAGTCACCATTTTCTCATTTTATTAAACAACATTTTAGCTGCTAATTATTATCCCAAAATCATTTATGTTATTGTATTCTTATTGATAGTGAATGCTTGTTTTGAGTTTGATCATTTTGATACTCAACAGGTTTCATGTTATCAGAAATCTAAACATCACTATTGAAGATCAACACTATCATCCTGCTACTATCAAAGCTGGGACATTGACCCCAAAGGCAAAGCCCAAACAATGCTGAGCTTTTCTTGCAGCCTCTTGAAGGATTTAAATATATGTATTCATCAACATATGATAAGAAAAATGGTTTCAATTACAAATAGATGTATTATTTTTTTGTCATGAAATGTGAATCACTATGTTGAGGAGCTTGGATTGCTAGCTACGCTTTATATTTTTTGTAATTAAGCTTCGACAATTGTCAGTAGTGATTTATAGTTCGAGTAACTGCAAGGACGGCCAAGGTGAAGGAACATCTTAAACTAGCATTGACAATCAGTTCATATGCTTAGATTTAGAAGCTAATTACAGTCAAACGTATTTAGGAATGCAAGACACGTTGATTAATCCATCTAGTTAGCTAAGATGCTCTATTACAATGTCAATCTGCATGTTGAGAGGAATAACTAGCAGCAATTCTCCCGTGGAACAAAGAAGCGAAGCTAGTGTCCCAAAAATTCATTCATTCTGAATGGAACAGAATGGTTCTTTGCAAGTTGTGTTTGGCGGCAGCCTAGGTGGAATGCTGTCACTATCCACAGTTGAGAAACCTGGAGAACCGCAAAGCAAAATGAATGCTCAGAAACAATGTTGTCAAACTAGTATATAAAAAGTACAGATAATGCCCCCCCACGTATAAAGGGAAGGTTCAGGTGTCTGAAGAATGCCTACCACCTACGGGTTCTTGGCGCATATATTTTTTTTGCCTAAAACCACATACAGGCAAGGCATACAAAGAAACCGTTGACATTATCTGTACATTCCTGCCGCTGCAGCATCTCCAAGTCCCTGAACAAGTACATCTATGCATACCTACAATAGCACATAGCCAGTTCAGTTGGAGTATCTTATAAGAAAATTGTCAATTCGGTAATAAAATCATGTAGCTAAACAGCAAATAACCCTTGACATGGTATTATATCTAGAATAATGGCACGACATATGACTGCCATGTTATGGTCACGTTAGACTTCATGCATGCTCTAAAACAAGCTTGCCATTTTTTTCTGCTCTATGAGACTAGAAAACTTAGGAGTTTCATATTTCAAGATGTATGATAATGTCCAAGTGAATATGATAATGTAAACTCATACATTAGCCTTGTATTTTTACTCTTCCAGGCCTGATCACAACATAAGTAACAACCTATATAGCAATAAAAGTGCAATTTGTAAGGGTTGTTCTTCAATATCTTGCACAACTGCCCTATCATAAGCCTTCTATCTGACAAAATTCAACAAAATTAAGAAAACGAGTGACTGTTGTATGAATTATTTAAGGAAAAATATAGACCTAATGTGTAAAGGAAAAGGAAAACCTTTCACAGGGCACAAAAAAAGAAACAAAATCTGAGAAAGCAACAACTGGAGCAGAGCAAATAGTTACAGTAATCCCAACAACAGTGAGAATAACATCTAGCACGATGTAAAAACTAATCCAACAACAGTGACATAGTCCATTTACCTTGCTAAAACATCTAGCACGATGCAAAAACTAATCCAATGAACAGTTTACTGTCATTGTAAGTTGTCCAGTAAGGATAAAAATTGCTATGAAACTGTTTATTAGGGCAAACAATCTTCTTCTTCCGTCTGAGCTAGAAACGATAGTCGCATTTACGTTCACTTTCTGTGGTCATAGAAAGAAGAGAAATATTTTGATCATGAACCGAGAGATAGAAAAATCCATTCATTAGGAGGAAAAAAAGACAGATAATTTGGAGAAACAAAAAGAACCCACATCATTTTGTAAACTTGAGCACATAGACGAAGTGAAGAAATGAACATGATGAAGCATTAATCTAGCAATAATGATATACCAAAATCAAGATTTCTAAAATAAACGTGACTGAAGAGCCCGCACACCTTGTTGCTGGTGCATACACTAATAAGTTTCCCATGAAACACACCACTCCTCACGTCAAGTACAAACAACTATATGAATAGCTTTTAAAGTTTCAAGTAATAAATAGCTAATGGCCTGGTCAGAATCTTACAGAAAAAAAAATATGAGACCTTGTAGTCAGTTGACTTGTATGATCCTTCAGAAACGAAAATATCTGGGAACAGAGGAACTGTCATTCTACCAACAAAATGTTCACAAAGTTAATTTTTAATTCACTCAACAGTAGATCAGACATGAACTATAATATTACATGGATATCACAATGATATCATGTTCTGTATATTAGACACTATTTTCTCTATTCTCCATGCATGATTGCAAATTGAACTTATCAGTTACTACTTCTATTGGTCAAAAGATGATTGCTGCAGTCGTACTATTTACACAGGATCTTTTACTCAAATTACAAAGCCAAGATTACAAACTGGTTTCAACTGAAATGCTTCCCACTGAGGGAGGGGGAGTTTCAATACCTGAAAGTAGAAGAAAGAAGAGACAACTGCGCTCAGCCAAAGGAACAAGGAAACATGCAACAAGTAAGTTGATGACATAATGAGCTGGAGTCCATCTAAGATTTGCCCAAAGCTGAGGCTTCAATGCCAAATTGGGGGACTTGGGAGAAACTCCTTTTACAGTCTGTACAATCTGTCCATCAGCTTCAATTTTTTTTTATAAGACTATCAGCTTCATTTCGTGGACAAGAATCACCTTCTCTGAAAAATAAGATCGTTAGGGTGAAAAATACAACAAAGAAATAAATCAACCATTCTACCAACAAATAAAAACCACTTATTGGCTCCTTTATAGAATAAACACCAAGACATGTAAGTATCTTAGTAATCCATAGAAGTGGGAGTTATCTAACAATCCACAACAGATGCAAGGTAACTCTAAAATTTCATTTAAAGAGAATATAGATATCATGATTCCAAAGCCTAAAAAAATAAAATGGTAAATATCAATCACCTCCACCAAGTTTGGCTATATCAATTTGTCCCCAAAAATATTGTTCTATATAAATCACAAACTTAACGTTTCACAACTTATCAACAAAACCCCATCACCATTGACAATATTATGTTTCAAGTATCAATCAACCCCAAAATAATACTATTTTTTCCTTCAATGATATTATTCTCAATTTGGGGGCATAATTGATAACTGACAATCTGAGGGAGTAAGCTAAATAAAAAGTATCGATGCATATAGATTTGTTACTTGAATAGAAATTTTTCAGCAGAAAATATAATCTTCTACACATTTTTAACTTTTTTTATTGAAAACATTTTAGCTTTCAAATACATTAAGAATCTGGGGAAAATTCAAAGCTTATAATTGAACTCATGTAAATTCAAGATATAGGTGGCCTGATGGGATAATGTTCCTCAGGGAGATGGGATGCACCCTGTCTTATCCCTTTTAATGACTGTGCACCAAATCCCATCGATAGAGAAGCAAATAAAAGTAGAAATGCCACAGGGTCAAGCCACAGTTAAGAACCCAGCTGGTAGTTTTATATAGCAAGTATACATACAGGGCTCTAGCCAAGCCATTCCTGTAGCAAACAATGATCCAAAAAGCTGGCCAAGGGTGGTTCCAGCTCCAATGAACCCAAATGGTCTTGAACCCGACTGAATACAAGTCACTTTAGATGCACACCAAAATTTCCATAGTCGTGATTTGTGAAATATTGTACGGCAGCATCCAGATTCCAAACCTCAGTATTCTTCACGTCAATCACTCTAGCCCAAGGTCGAAGAAATAGTAATTAGATTGAATAGAAGCCTATCAGAACAATTACTTTGAAATTGTTATACTTGATATAAACATAAAAGTTCAAGTAGGTTCTGTGAAAAATCTAAAGAATTTCCATACCCAAAGAAGGAGTCCAATCCTTACAGAAACATAAAACCATCCATGATTCTCCCAACTAGCCGAATGCCCAGGAATTCTTTGGTTAGTTTTAGTCTCCTCTGAAGTCGATGATGTACTGACAGAGCCCTGGATGTGATCGGTAAAAGATTAAAATAAGAGTCAATATTCATGCAGTAAATATCAGAAATAATCGTCAAATGAGTTCTCATCTTACCTTTGTTGGTCACGGCGATTAAAAACAAAATGAATTCAACGTAATAGAATAATGATATCGAAAATTTAACATGATTCATCCTTTAATTTGGGTTAAGTTTACGGGATAAACTCTGAAATTATTTCTTCCACTAATAAAATTAATGGATACAAAATAATAGGTAATACAACAAATTGAAATAAATCCAAAATAATGTCACAGAAGTGTTTTCCAAACTCACTATTTTGTCACTCCTCTTTCTCACTTTCTTATACACAACACTATTTTTCTTCAAAGGAACTTGTTTTTTTGGCTTTGCTTTGATTCTCTTCTTGTTTTGGTGTGTTGTTGTATCTCTAAGACAAAGACATTGCCTATTTATAGGCAAAATTGCATATCAATGTTAGATGCACCTGCTAATTGTGGTTGCACCTACCATTTGTGGTTGTACCTAACATTTGTGGTTATACCTAACAATTGTGGTTGCACCTACTATTTATGGTTGCACCTAACATTGTGTTTCATTCCTCTTAAATGTAGGAAGAACTTGCAAATCTCCCCCTTCCGACTACATAGAGGGTTCCACCAATCCAGCAGCTAAACGACAGTATTCAAAATTTTGTCTTGGGAGAATTTTCGTCAACATTTCTGATCCATTCTCTTCTGTATGGATCTTCTCAAGTTGTAATAGCTTCTTCTCCATTACATCCTTAATCCAGTGATATCTCACATCAATATGTTTTGATCTCGAATGAAATGAGGCATTCTTTCCAAGATGAATAGCACTCTGACTATCACAAAATAACTTATAATTGTCTTGTTGTAACCCAAGTTCTTTCAATAAATTTTTCATCCATAGCAACTCTTTACATGCTTCCGTTGCTGCTATAAACTCTGCTTCGGTAGTGGACAGTGTAACACATTTTTGTAACTTTGACTATCATGACATAGCTTCCCCTGCAAATGTAATCAGGTAACCTGAAGTAGATTTTCTGAAATCTACATCACCAGCCATATTTGCATCTGTGTATCCAACTAATACAGGTTTGTCATTTCCAAAACATAGACATATTTTGGAAGAACCTCGAAGATACCTAAAAGTCCATTTCACTGCAATCCAATGTTCTTTTCCAGGATTTGAAAGGAATCTACTCACAATTCCAACTGCATGAGTGATATCTGGCCGTGTACAAACCATGGCATACATTAGACTTCCAACTGTTGAAGCATATGGAACCTCTTCCATCTCTTCCATCTCTTCCTTCTCTTTGTCTATAGAAGGGCTCTGCTTAGAACTTAGCTTAAAATGATTAGCAAGAGGACAACTAATCGCTTTAGCCTTATCCATATGAAATCTTTGAAGTACTTTCTCAATGTACTTCTCCTGTAACAACCATAATTTCTTGGCGCCTCTGTCTCTAATAATAGTCATGCCAAGAATTTGATTTGCTGGCCCCAAGTCTTTCATGGCAAAATACTTACTCAACTGCGTTTTCAAGTTGTTGATTCTATAAATATTTCGGCCAACAATCAACATATCATCCACATAAAGCAAAAGAATAATGAAATCATCATCAGAGAATTTCTACACAAAAACACAATGATCTGAAGTAGTCTTTTTGTAGTCTTGCTCCCTCATAACAGACTCAAACTTCTTGTACCATTGTCTTAGTGCCTGCTTTAAGCCGTATAGACTTTTCTTCAATTTGCAGACATAATCTTCTTTTCTCTTTTGCTAAAAACCCTCTGATTGCTCCATGTATATCTCTTCTTCTAAGTCACCATGTAGAAAGGCAGTTTTGACATCCATTTGCTCAACTTCCAAGTCAATACTTGATGCTAACCCTAGCACAGTACAAATGGATGTCATTTTCACAACTGGAGAGAAAATCTCATCAAAGTCAACACCTTTTCTTTGGCTGAATCCTTTGACAACGAGTCTGGCTTTGTGTCACGGATTGGAACTGTGTCCTTCATACTTCATCCTGAAAACCCATTTATTTTTCAAGGCTTTCTTCCCTTTGGGCAGTTTCATTAGCTCAAAGGTTTTGTTCTCATGCAAGGACTTCATCTCATCTTGCATGGCTTCAATCCATTTTTGTTTGGATTCGTCATCCATGGCCTCTTCATAACTCTCAGGTTCTCCCCCATCAGTGAAAGTTACATACTTATCTGGAGGATATGAGATAAAAGGTCGTCTCACTCTATCACTTCTTCTCAGTGGAACAGGAGAAGCCGCAGGTGTTGGTACTGGATAATGAACATCATCATTTCCCTCATCTTCAGAACCAACTTCTATAGAGGCATCATCTTCACCAGGTGGATAAACCAGGTCTTCATCTCCAACTTGTCTTGGCACTGATGTTGGAGGAATTAATTCTAAATCTGATGAATCACCATTGGAATTAGGAACATCTTTCTTCATTTTGATAATATCTTCAATGGTCTCATCTTCAACAAATACAGCATCACAGCTCCTAACAAGTCTCTTTGCAACTGGATCGTAAAATCTATAACCAAATTGATCTTGACTATAGCCAATAAAAATACACTGTCTTGTTTTGGCATCAAGTTTGGATCTCTCATCCTTAGGGATATGAACAAATGCTTTGCAACCAAACACTCGCAGATGATCATAGGAAATAAAATTTAACGTGGTTCACCCTTTAATTTGGGCTAAGTTCACGGGACAAACTCCGAAATTATTTCTTCCACTAATAAAATTAATGGGTACAAAGTGAGAGGCAATATAACAAATTGAGATAAACCCAAAAGAGTGTCACACAAGTGTTTTCCAAACTCACTATTTTGTCACTCCCCTTTTAGAAAAATATCCCAATATTTTTCTAAGATATTCTTTCTCACTTTCTTCAAAGAAAATTGTTCTTTTGGCTTTGTTTTGCTTCTCTTCTTCTTTTAGTGTGTTGTTGTATCTCTAAGGCAAAGACATTACCTATTTATAAGCAAAATTGCATATCAATGTTAGATACACCTACCATTTATGATTGTACCTACCATTTGTGGTTGTATCTACCATTTATGATTATACCTACCAATTGTGATTGCACCTACCATTTGTGTTTTCTTCCTCTTAAATGTAAGAGAGACTTACAACCTTCAGTTCTAACGGTGAATATACCGTCGAGAAATAACATAGAATGAAGAATATAAAAAGTGATACACTAAAAAACCTGTGTATCAAAACCAAAGCCTGGAAGTTCAAGAAGCACAATTACAAAAGATTGAGAGGAAGTCCCCATGTGGATGGCCAAGAGTTAATATCTTCCCTTCGATGGTTTCAACTTGTACTGTACATTCCTGGCTCACAGCCCCAACACAAATGCAAGATGAAAATAAATAAATTGAAACTCAAATCAGCTTCATCCAATACGGTTATGTTTTATTATCGATTAAATAGTTACCATTTCATATTCTTATCGATTAAATAGATAGCCAAGTACTTGTAGGGATATTATATTAGTACGTTTTAACTTGAGGGTTCCAACTTCCAACTTACTTTCAAGTGTGTGGAGTGTAAATGGTTGATTTTGAATATATGAGTTCTAATCATGTTTGATATAAATGTGTAATATGTTATTAAAAAAAACATATAAAAGATGATCCATCTATAATGGGAAGGAATAATGCTTTTTAAAGTCCGACAAGAACAAAAATTTACAAGTAGCATGCTTAATTTCAATCCTAATCTCACTTAAGAGGACAAGAATGATAATTTATAGTCACTATGCATATGCATGTTCCACTATGATTTAAATTTTTGATTTAAAATAAAAAAATAAGTTTTATCACAAAACTATTAAATAAAACACATATAGAGAACTGTTATATTTTGTCTTTTTAAACTAGAACTTTAAATATGAGACCTTTCTTCTGATATTGTCATAGGAGTGGATAACTGTAGTAAAAATTAATTTTTTTCATCCACGAAGAAAATGATTTTATGGAGTGCGTTATGGGTAAAATCCCCAAACCCAATTTTTTATCATTCTATGTAACTTTTTGTATATTTATTTTTAAAAAATACAATATTATAATTAAAAATATATTTTATTTTGACTTTTTAATAACCATCAAAATATATAATTTATACATTATATCTGATATATATTAAACATAATTTTAAAATTTTTAATTTTTAAATATATATTATTCATTAATAAAAAATAACTCATCTTCTTCACCTATTTTTCAAAAATGTTAAGAGAGAATATCTATCCTGCTCCCATACACAATAAGCAGAAGAATGGGATGTCCGGTCCGCTCCGCCCTGACACTACTTTCTTCTACTAACCTAAGTAACTAAGAAATTGGGATCGCATTAATTTATTTTATTTTATTTAAAAGTGACATTATAGTTGACACTAATTTCCTAAACATTTTTTTTACGATCATATATTATAATTAATGGAATGATTTATTTACATAATTAAATTACGTTTAAAAATTGAATTTAATTCATTATGGTATGACAAACTTACCGTAGATTTATAATGAAATAACACTGCAGAATCAAGATGCACAAACTGTAGTGGTAGTGCCTTAGAGATACAATAAGGATAATGAACCAACAAGGTAATGCTATTGCTGTGGTGTAGTATAGAAAATTTGTTTTTCTTATTTCCTTAGTGTGTGTATATATATATATATATATATAATCATTCTTTTGCATTGATAAGAGAATATATGAAATTCTTTACCTTTTGATATTTTTCACTGAAAATTGAATGGTTAAAAAAAGTAATAATTTATGTAATAAAAGGAAGTTAACGAAAATGACATGGTTTTAATTTGCTTATACCTTAAAATTAAATCAAAATTGGAATTGAGACGTGAGACGTGAGACGTGAGACGTGAGACGTGAGACAATATCTTAATGTAAGGATATTTTAAACAGAAAGTAATTTTAATATTTATAATAATAAAAATAATAACATTTTTTAAATTAAAAAATATAAGTTTTACTCTTATAAACTCATGATTATTATTTTTATTATAATTTTTTTAAAAAATAATGATAGAATATCTTATTTGTTATAAAAATAATATTTAAATTTTATAATAATATTACTGTTAAAAAATAACTATAAAAAAATAAATATAATTTTAAACCCTGTGTTAAAATGGTCAAATAATTTTAACAAGTTATATATTTTAATTTATTAATTTTAAAATATTATCTTAAAAATCTATTAAGTTTATAAATTAAGACAACATAAATCCTATTAGACTTATTGTATCTTGTTTTATAATCTCAATGATTAATGTACATTATAAATCTATTAAATTTGAAAAATTAGACATAAAAAATATATTAAGTTTAAAAATTAAAACATCAAAAATATTATGTAATTTAATATTTGTTTAGAAAGTAATTCAAAAATTATTTTTTATGTTAAAAACAATTAAAATATTCGGCCGTAATTTTTAAGTTATAATTTTTAAAAATTATATTAACTTAAAAACAAAAAATTGAAAGCATCTAATACCTGTTTTTACCTTTTTAAAAGAGCACTGAAATTTTTTCCAAAGAGACAAAGACAGTCTAGTGTAGTTACATTGCTTTAGGTTCCTTTTGAAAATTTGTTTTAATATGTTGTAATATATATTAATTGGTTTTTATTTTAATGAATAATAATATTACTATAATGTAAATTATTATTTTATAAAAATAATTTATTAAATTTTATCTCCTAATAATATTATTAAAATATAATTAATATTTAAAATAAAATAAATATTTCATATACGTGACAATAACAAAAATTATTGGGATAAAATTATTTTTCATTTTAATTTAACATGATTTTAAAAATCTTCATTTTTATCCTAAATTTTATTATTTTATTATTTTTTTAAGAATTATACACATATATATAATTATAAAATTTAAATTCACCTGTCTTATTAAAATATTAATTTAACATTTAATATTATTTTAATAATTTATTAAAATATTATTTAATTTATTAATAAATATTTAAAATTATGATAAAAATCATTGACTAAAAAAAATATAATGAAAAATATTTTCTATTTAAAACAATTTTTGAAAAGAATTTTACCAAACACAATATAAAATATGTTTTTATATTTTTTATTCTTTAAAATATTTTAAAAAAAATAATAATTAACAATTGATTATTTTTTAAAATTATAAAAAAAAATTTGGTAATGATTTAAAATTAATTTTAATTTAAACTATCAAATAAACAATTAGTATCATACTTTTTAAATTTAACATACTCAAAATTAATAAATTTAAATATTTAATTTATTAATTAAATTAGTGAAATTTTAAGATATTTTTTACTTTTGGAATAAGACATTCACTCTCACCCTCTCAATTATGTATATTTTTTTAATTGAGTTTCAGCTTTGAAAGTGAAAAGAGAGAAAGAAAACGCTTCTCAGTGAGCGTGAGACTAGCTCTTTGTTGTTCTTGACACAATTGTAAGGTGTAAATGCATAATGCTCGAATCATAATACGCATCAAAATCCTAATCGTAACTTTACCATATTAAATGTCAAATTCATTGTGACCCCCCAACGATCAATTATTTGGTCTTTAAAATCCTTCTCACTTTCAGTCACTTAATTTCCGTTCATTATCAGATCTAGCTGTTATATGCTCTTCAATTCTCAAATTTAGCAATGCCTTTGTTACTGCTTTAATTTCTATTCTGAATTTAGCCACTTCCTTTTTTCTGTATCTCGCTTACTCATTTCATTTGGAATTTTTCATTACCGGTACATATCTGTTGGGATTGTTTGATCTTCGGGTGTGATTGGCTGGTGATTTGAGCAGAGAGATAAGCGATGGGTGTAGGCGAGCAGTTTCAGTTGGGGACGATTGGAGCTTTGACTCTGTCGGTGGTTTCGTCAGTTTCCATTGTGATTTGCAACAAGGCGCTCATGAGCACATTGGGTTTCCAATTCGGTTAGTCTAAGAGCTTGATATTATTGTGAGAATTATTTATTTTGTTTCCTCTATTTTTCTCTAATATTCGGACAATGTGTTCCATTTTAGTTTTATGTGTACGAGTTGCCTTACTTCCCAGACATTTATGGATATGATGAAATCTTTTAAGGTTTAGTAGATAATAGTAGTTTGACGAGATTGCTATAATTTTTCGAGGTTGATAATCACTAAAAGGATTTTTTGAGAAACAAGGGAACCGATGAAATTGTTACAACTAACTGACGTATTAAAAGGAAATTCCGAATTGTGGGTTATAGAATGAGAATTAAGAGCCCACATTTATTTTCTTCGTTTGAAACTTTGACGTTGTCTTATTGCTTGTGTCGGTTGGCACTCGCATGCACTGTACGTCGGGGGGAAAAAATCAAAGAAATATTTCTAGAGAATTTGGGACTGTTTCTATAGTGTAAATGTGGTTTGTAGTTTATCTAATATGATTTAGTATGGGGTTTGAACTGGTCAGTAAAGCTAAATATACGTATTTTTTTTTAGTTTTATGCCAAAATTGAATCCTCCATTGGGCTTTATAGGATAACAAATCAGGGATGGGAATGTTGTTGTGAAAGAGAAATTATGCATTTTGCAGATATCTCATCAATTGAGATGGAACAAGAAAAAAAAAGCAGTTTTGACAGTTTAAAATGTTTGGATATTATTACATCAAATATCACAATTATGTTGTAGTCATTATACTTTGACAAGTTTGACAAGATGGATCTGTAAAATGTCGTCTCTTGGTTGTTAGGAGTAATAAAACCATCTTTACTATTCTTGATGACATTGCTGTCTTGATTTAATCCGAATAACTACTTTTACTAGAAGTACTTTCTGTAGCATGGTATGCTAAGCATGAAAGCACCTTGTGCCGTTTAGTATCGCAATATGGAAGAATTTGCAGGCTTGAATTATTAGTCTCACATAGGGATGGATACATAATTTCATTGTTGATAGTGTAGTTTGAGTAGCCTTACTCTCTTGTATCATTTTTTGCTTTATAAAACATCAATCATTTGCATAAAGCAAGGATACATAATTTCATCATTGATATTGTAGTTTGAGTAGCCTTGCTTATCATTTTATTGCTTTCTAAAACATCAATCATAGCAGGCATGGTCCAGCAATGATTGGTCAATAGAATTCTGAGGCAGTAATACAGTAATAATGCATGTGCTAATATGGATGTTTTTGTGATTGCATGGTCCTTAGGTTCTTGAGAAATTTAATTGGGTGTGTCCTGATAAAGACACTCTAGATGTTTCCTTCCAATCATAATAATGGAAAAGTAAAGAATAATGTTTTATATTCATATCATTTCATTATATTAACTGGACTTGCTTTATGAGAATTTCCTGGACTGACATCTCTTACCTGGTATTTGTTTAGCTACAACGTTGACAAGCTGGCATCTTCTTGTCACTTTTTGTTCTCTGCATGTGGCGCTGAGAATGAAATTCTTTGAACACAAACCCTTTGATCGAAAAGCTAATATGGGCTTTGGCATATTAAATGGAATCTCAATTGGCCTTTTAAATCTTAGCCTGGGGTTCAATTCTGTTGGTTTCTATCAGGTGTACTTGGTTGTTCTATTTGATTTATTCGTTTCTTTTTTAGCTTTTGACATTTCAGGGGTTTTTACTCTGATTAGAATCTGAAAGGTTCTAATGCTTTTGTATTCCAGATGACTAAGCTGGCGATTATCCCTTGTACTGTACTCTTGGAGACCCTTTTCCTCACAAAAAGATTCAGGTTTCTCTCAATAGATTATTAACCTTCTTTGAGTATTGTGCTGAAGAGGCATCTTTTGAACTGGGGTGTATTCTTTGTGCCCTTTAATCTAAATTTTTCTTATTAGAGTAGAATATCTTGCAAGTAGATATCACAACCTATATAAGATGACTCTGACATCCTTTGGTACATTCCTAATATTGGAGTCCATAGAGTGGGGGTACAAAAACAATACTAAAACAGTAAATGATTTAGACTTGGTTCAAAGTTATATGTTTGGCTTAGCAAAAAATAAATTTGTATATGTTTGTTTAAATAATATTACTTAAATACACACATAGATAAAGCAAGTGTGCACATGAACTGTTTGTGTCTCTTTGTAAGCATTATAACAATTGTAAACTATTTATCTCTGGATATTAATAAGTTGAATATGCTCATTTCCAAATTTTTATCAAAATCATACTATTATTGGCATGATATTCATTATGGCTTTGAATTAAACCATTTATCTCTCCCTCTCTTAAAATTGTACTGATGCACTTTTAATGTTATTGCAGTAGAAGCATTCAGCTATCTCTTCTTATCCTTCTCTTTGGTGTTGGGATTGCAACAGTCACTGATGTTCAACTCAACATGCTAGGCAGTATCTTGTCTCTACTTGCAGTTGTCACTACATGCGTTGCTCAGATTGTATCCTTTCAAAGTGCCTTATGTAGGGGTCTGGGGTTGCATGCTTATTTAAAATTTATTGACTTTTTAGGTTAAAAATGTACAATAGTGTCTTGCCTTCTCAACTGGGGGATGTTACATATGCCTTTTCATTTAGTGGTGAATGGATTGAACTAGGATGTTTCTGTTTTTTATGTGAAGTACACAAACATTTTCTGTGTCTCAGATGCCAATTGAACGCCGAAAAACTTTTGTATGAGTTAGGTTTATATATATGTGCTTGCTGTGTGTTCTGATAGTAATTTTTCTGTGGCAGCTTTTATTTGTGCCCTCTGTTTTAGGCCTTAATGGTTCTTTGCAGATGACCAACACCATACAGAAGAAACATAAGGTTTCCTCAACCCAACTTTTATATCAATCATGTCCATATCAATCGGGGACATTGTTAATAACTGGCCCATTTCTGGATTGGTATTTGACTAATCAAAATGTGTTCTCTTTCAAATATACGAATGAAGTGCTGGTGAGAACTGATAGGATCTGCAAACAACTAAATTTATTTTCCTTTGCTGTCCTTTAACGTTTTACTGATGCTATATTTAATTATTTTTCTCTTAACGTTTTACTGATGCTATCTGTACTTTCTCCTTTCCAGATTTTCATCATTATGTCCTGCCTGATCTCTGTCTCAGTAAATTTTAGCACGTTTCTTGTTATTGGAAAGACATCACCAGTCACCTACCAGGTTCTTGGACATCTGAAGACATGTCTAGTACTTGCATTTGGTTATATATTACTTCGTGATCCTTTTAACTGGAGGAACATCTTGGGGATTGGAATTGCACTTTTTGGAATGATTCTTTATTCTTACTTTTGCACCCATGAGAGTCAAAAGAAAACTGCCGAAGTAGCAATTCAGCCATTCCAGGTCCCATGTCCATTTCTGTCAATTACCTATTTACATCTATTATCCTGTTTATATTTTCATATATTTTAGGGAATTTCAATCACCAGAGCAACAATAACTTTGCCCAAAGCAATTTAACATTGAAAGTAAAAAGTTATAGATTTTAAATTGCTATGGAGCAACTTATTCTTGCTTTGGCAATAGAGTCACTGTATTTTCCATTCATATTCATAAAAAAAATTGCAACATAACAGCTTGATGGATTGTCTGTTTGGTTTTGAACAATTTCAGGCGGGAGAAGATGAAGCCGATCCTCTAGTTACTGTGGAAAAAGGAAGTGCAGTAGTAACTGATGCCGTTGGCCCAAGAGACCCTGGGTGGAACTCTAACAAAGATTTGCATGCTTGATTTCAATTTCTGTTAGTTCAGCCATATGAAAGCAGAAATATAGAACTGTTGAAGAAATTACTATGATAGGCATATAAGATTCCTTTCTTCTTACATCTCCAAAGATATGACCCACAGGTCCGTCTTTTAGAATATTATTAAGGTGATAATATCAACTAGTAATTCAAGTGAGGAGCAATACACACAATTGATTGTTGATCCTGGGGGATAAGACAATAAGTTTCAGGCTTTCGACACATCTATATGAAATCTTTCCTGAGTTTCATATAGGGTAATAAGTGGTCTGCATTGCTGCTATACGTATAAACTTCTATAGGTACGTATAAACTTCAATTTTTTTCTTCCTGTTTTTAATATGTATATGTATATGTACGTATATATTTTGATGAATTTGAGGTATTGCAAAAATGAACGTCTAGGATGAGCAAGATGGCTCTTTTTATCTGTGTTTTACAGTGTAAAAATTCAATTGACATGGGAAAGATATGGTTGTACTGCTACTGCAGCAGTAAAGCTTGTAAATGTGTAAGTTCCTTTAGACTTTAGAGGCAATCCCACTATAAAGGGGGGGTATTTGTGGCTAGGAGAGCCCATTGATATTTTTATAGTACACATAGTATATTCAAAAATAATTTTGTTATTAAGAAATATATTTCACTAAAATTAATATTTAGTGATTATTTATTTACACATTTGATAATATAATAGATTAATTATCTTCTTCGTGATTATTTTTAATGTTTAATTTATTTTTAAGGATATTTATAACAATTTATACCTAATTACTTTAAAAGGTTTTGCTTCCTTTACAAATTTACTTTAATAATTTAAGTTTAATAGAATCGAATTTTATTAGCAGGTATTGTTAGATGTTCGAAGAAAAAAGTATCAAAAAGTTAAAAAAATGAGTAGAAAATAGTATAAAATAATTAAAATATCTATAAATATAAAGTTATATTTATTAGAACTATTTTTTAATATGAAATAGGAAAATCTTATAATCCGAGCTTATTTTGTACATGAATAATGTTAAGATATATAAATTTATTTTTATATTAATTATGTTGTATTATATAACAAAATAATTTTAAATATAAGAAATTATTTATTTTTTAATAAAATTTTAAAACGCGTTCACTATAATACATATCTATATATATATATATATATATATATTCCCACAGGAAGGCCTACGGTATACCATTCTCAATCCATTTAGGAAAGACGAAAGAGTGAAATGCAGGCGCTTTTATTTATTTATTTATTTATTTATTTTATCCCGAGCGAGCAACCGAGTAATTCTTTTTGGCCAAACTAATATAAAAATATACTAGTGATTTAATTTATTTATTTTTTAGTTTAAGTTATATGTTTTAATTACATTAAAAATTAATTTTTAACAAAAAATTAATATAAAAAACTAAGTTAAACCATCTCACACAATACAACATAGATAAAAAAAATTAATTAAAGTTGATTGATAATTTTTTTCATTTTCTTTAACGTCTTGCTATTTTAAGGAGATTTTTTCATATATCAATTAATAAATAAACGTGAAATGATTAATTTTTTAAATACGACAAACAATTATTAGAAAAATAAATGACATAAACACACAATTAGGACATGCTATTCTTAATAAAAAATCTCTTTAAACTAATATGTAAAGTTGTAAATATTTATTGAATAATAGGGACAAATTTTTTTGTTCAAAAGTATAAGGAGTAATCCCATTGAATATTAATGGCATGTATCCTTCCGATCATACCTTGCCTAACTCAGTGGAGGGTATAAAATATTTTGAGATATTTACGTGAAATTCAAGGGTCAGGTGTTGATGCTCAAATTATATGATTAGTAGACAGGGTGATCCTTCCTGATACGTGTCTGTTTTACTCTTCATAACTCTCGAACCCAGGACCTAACCTTTAAGTAGACCTTAGGAAGCAAGCTAAAGGTTAGGTCCTGGGTTCAAAAGTTAAAAAAAGTGAAACAAAAACGTGTTAGGAAGGGTCGTCCTGTCTATTAATCATGTAGCTTAAGCATCAACGTCTGACCCCTAGCTCCACGTAAATATCTCAAGATGTCTTGTGTCTTCCGCTAAGCTAGGTAAGGTTCAAACAGTACCCATGAAGAGTTAGCGGTATAGATTGAAAACAGTCTATAATGGAGTCGTACGGGCACTAAAGTTTTAATTGTAAAACTTTCATCTAGTAAATCTCATCTCCAAATTCGTATGCAATTCAAATTCTTTCATTCAAAATTGTGCCTCAATCGGAAAGAAGGACTTATAATTACTCTCGGTGAGTTGGAGAACATTTCATTACCCATACTCTCTATGACACCACGTTATATGACACCACGTTATTCATTCTGTTTTCAAAGGAGAAAATAGATGTTAGAGATAATGTATTTTAATCCTAATTGTATGGTAAATTCTTCGCTTAATTTTAGGTTGTATATAAGTTATTTTTTTAATTTAACTATTATATAAATATGTAAAAATTATATTCATTACGATGAGAGATAAATTTATCAATATATAATTACTTATTTTTCTTTTAAAAATTAACATTTTATTTTTTTATTTTTATTGATAACAAATAAACTTCTCAAATATGTTATATAAAGTTTAAAAGATATTCAAATTAAAATAATTAACTTAATATAATCTTTAAAATAAACTTACAATCATTAGAGTTATTCGTTTAAAAAATATGGGTAGATGACAATAAAATCTTTTGATTAGGGTAAAAGAAAAATAATAATTTAATCATTTTGTTAATTTTTATAATATTTTAATTATTTTATTTTCATAAAATGACAATAGGTGTGTCTATAAAATTATTAAAAAAAATTTGATGATGAATTTTAAATAACAAAACTAAATAAATTATTATAAAAAATAATAAAAGACCAAACCACTATAATTTATCGTTTTCATTGAAAGAGTATATCTCACTTTTTCTTCTTTCTCCTTTTGCATTAGATCTTGCTATCTAACATTTATCATTTGTGGCTCTATGAGCTCTGTTGCGTGTTGATCAAGATAATCAAAGGATTAGGGTTTCAGATCGAAGCCAACTTAGAATCTCGAGGCTTACAGACCTTCACTCTTCTTGACCTTGCGTATGATTATGGTACCTTCGAGCCCACCATTAGCAACAAAATCATGTAGTTACATCACCAAAAGCATCGCCAAACTTACATTAACAACTTCAACAAAACTCTCGAGCAACTTCATGAAGCCATAATAAAGTGTCATTGTTGTTTAATAAAAATAGATATGATTCAGTTAGCATTCACTATTTCTATTCGTAAGTAGAACTTGATTTAGTCTTGATATTGTTCATTTGAATCTGTACACATAAAGGTTGTTCCTATATAGAGTAAAGGTTGATGCATGATACAGAATTTTTGGGTGATATTATCCTAAGAATTTTATAATTTATGTTATTAAAAGTTTGCAAGTAGAGAAAACTCTAATTTTTGCTACTATATGTGCCATCATGTAGATTTATCCATCATTCAGGCCATAACTTGAATTATCATTTATGATAAACCTATTTGTAAGGACTATGAGTATTGATTATTTTCGTGAACAAGATATTTACTTGTAAATTTGTTTTTAAACCTGTTATCAAGTTTATCAAAAAAAAACTGAATAAATGTTCAAGTTTCAAATATTCGTACTTCATATATGTTTTTTATAATTACGACACATAGGATTGCATTCATGAATTTAATAGCACATTTTCATAAATTTGAAATTATATTTTGTGTTAAAATATTTATTCAAACTTTAATTAATTTATGAAATTATTAATTATATATTTTTATAATGTATCTTAAGAAATGATTTTTTTATAATATTAAGTTTTTGTTTTTAATGAACTTTGAAAAATTAAGACAAAAATACATTTAACTCTAATAATATTAAATATTATTATTATCTATATATATATACATTAGGGTTAGAGTTGTCTGGCAAAATAGAAAGTGAATACACTAAAACGTTAAAAGCTATCGAAATAAAACAAATTTTGAGGTAGCTGAAGAAGAATTGTCACATTGTCGAAATAAAAAAAACAAAAAATTGAAAATAGCATCAATCAGGGTTGAGCACCTATTGATATGAAGTTTATATATAATAATATATATAATTGGTGTTAAGCACAAGTAACAAGTTAATATATATATATTAAGAATTGAGCGATAAAAGTCAGCAAAACAAAGACACGTAATATAAAGGTAATTAATATATATTAATTTGTATTAATTAATTTAATTCTTTTTAATTAGATTTTTAAATATTTAGATTAAATAATTTCATGGACAATCATAATTATTTAATTTGATTATTAAATTTTAAAGAAGTTATTTTTATTAAATTTATGTTTAATCTTTTTATTCTAGAATTTACTAGTTGATTTGATTTAAATGATGTTTTAAATCATCTAGTTAAGATTAATAATTGTTAAATCCGTTCTAGAATACACACGGACACTTGTGTTTTTTTTTTGTGCTAACTTTTTTGCAATTCATTTGTAAACGATCTGATTAGCGGGGAGTTTATTGGAACGTTGGTCTGTAAACCGTTCACGCTAACATTAAAAACTGTGAAAACAGCGTAGGAGTTCGTAAGTAAAGTACATTAAGACAGTATCCTAAAGAGGGTAACATAAGACCAAGTTTGTACTTGAACATTTAATTTTTATAGTGGAAAGTTAGGTGATCCGATAGATCGGTGGTTTTCCTCTTAGGTCATGGTTGTAACTTATGTTGTTTCTACCTAAAAATATTGTGTTATTATTTTATTTTCGCACTTTATTCTTATATACGATTGTATATCTAACCGATTTGTTTAGGTTATTAAGTTATAAATTCGTAAAAATTAAAAATAACCTATTCATTCCTTCTAGGTCAATAGGTCCATAATCTTATAAGGATGTCACGTTCTAACTTAAATAAGTATAATGTCTACTAATATATTCAATACTTTAACTTTAGAAATGTGATTATTTATTATCTTGTAAAATAATGATATATGTTCATCATAAACACCATTAAGATGATAGATTCTATCATATCAATGTAGATGGGTGTGTAAATATAATTTAAAAAAAAAAACTAGAAATGGGACTTTAAAGTTTTTGAAATTGGAGTAATTGAACCGGGTTTGAGATGCCATGTTTACACGACTATAGAAATGAGATTTTGTTCTCATAGTTGTGGATACTTTCGATCTAAATTTGATGGTTTATAATTTTTTTCCCTCTTGCCCTCTCTCGCACCATTTCTCAACAAGTAACTCTTTCTTGAATTTTCGTTTGTGTGTCACATAAAAGCTTGAAAGAAATAAAAACTTATTCTGATTTAGCAGTACAAGAATGTCAGACCAAATTATCTGAAGAACATATGGAAAGTCATCAAGTGGACATATGCCAGTGAAATATATTAGAAAGAATGTGAAATGAGTGAGAATGATGAGTTCGACAATCTAATAAAATTTTGAAAATGGAATAAATTGAAACTGCTATAATCAAGTCATTTTTATACAAGCTATTTGTTTAGTGTCTACTCATATCTCATATACGAAAATGAGGGTAGTGTAGACACTTATAATATGTGTTATTGTCAACTTATTGCATTTATTTCAACATGAATTTATTACCATTAGAAAATGAAAATATAGCGACTACTGACTACATGGATTTAGGTGGAAGGATGAATTCATTACCATATGACTTTACATTAGAATCAGACCCTTGGCTTTTTAGGTCTTCCTTCCCGATGTCGCTCCTATCTTTAACAAGATAAGACCTAAAAAAAAATTTGCATGTTAGTTTAAGGTCTCTTAGGTTTGTGTATTTTACTCTTAACTTTGTTATCAACAACTCAATTCCTTCTGGTGGGGTAGTAATGTAGGATGCCAACGAGTGTGTCAAGTTTTAACCCAGATAAAGCCCCAAGTCTAGATGGATTCAATGCTCTCTTTTTTTCAGGAGAACCATCAAACATGATGTATGCAAAGCTGTATAGAGCATCTTTCAAAGTAGAAAACTGTTAAAACAAAAACTCAACTTACTTTCCTTGAGCTATTCCCTAAGGTGGATAACCCGGAACTCTTTGAGAAATTCAGACCTATTTCATTGTACAACATACTCAATAAAGAAAATCTCAAGATTTTTGGCAAATCGTCTTAAGGAAGTGCTTGATGAGAGACAAACAAATATTGTATTCAACTATTTTTTCAAATCAAACCAATAATGTATTTAACTATTTCAAGAAAATCGGAAGCTTATTAGCCAAAAAAAAAGACCTTTCAAAAACAAATCCTCGTATCTTCATAGACTTGGTTGAGTTTGAGTCCCCTCTCCTAGAGTCATAGTCATTAGTTTACTCCAATGTGGATCATATCGTTTGAAAAACACACCTTAACACGGATAGGTTCAAACAATATCCAAATACAAGTCAACGTTGGCACTGCAAAATTTTAATTTACTTATCCATAGAGCATGAGCTGCTAACATCTTCATTGTATGCCATTAAAATTGATTACGACCAGTGCCTTAGCCGTCTAAATTTTCAGCACCACAGCACTCCTTTAGTTCCTTGGCAATTCTAATGCACACTTCCATAGGACAGTCCGTTTTAATTGCATTGGAGGCAATGTGTGACCTACT
This sequence comes from Hippophae gyantsensis, assembly GCA_030763125.1. NCBI lineage: Eukaryota > Viridiplantae > Streptophyta > Magnoliopsida > Rosales > Elaeagnaceae > Hippophae > Hippophae gyantsensis. The sequence continues at coordinate 54,471,106 of CM061033.1, forward strand.
AGCAACATACCCTTCCTACAAAATATTCAAGTAATCAAATAACCAGTCTTCTGTAAGTTCATAAAATTTCAGCTTTACTAGTAATTATGATCGGCAGCCGAAGCATTCATGGTTGATTCTAGAAACTTATCCACTCTAAAGAAAAGAAAAATGAATAGTTCCCAACCATTCAGTCAAGTTGGTAGATGGAGTAACCCACACCAAAGAGATTGTGGGTTAAGGCACAATTTGTAATTTGTATCACTTCCCAAAATTATGTTATTTTGAGGTGATTTAAGTAATGACTTTAAAAATCCCCTAGCCAGTTCCCAGTGCGTAACTATGATTGAAAAAAATAAATATTTTGTCGGCATAAAGAAACTTCCAACAAGTGATTCAAGATCAAAATTCATTACCAAAGAAATGTAAATTTAAATTTCTTGAGCACAAATAAAGAAGTCACTTCCTTCTAAATTTCTAATAGAAACCATCTGAATATCCATTTTAGTGATTTCCCAAATCTGAACTTTTACTTGCATGATGGAAAACCCAGCTCAATTTGAAGGTTAAACCTTTTAGTACTTAAGAGCTCTTGAAGTAAAGTGTTTGGCATGAGCTATGCCTTTTACACTACATTGACACTTGTTTATACCTTTCTCATAGTGCTGATAATGGTCCTTAGGGGTGGAGAATTTATTTTTGCACGGCTTGCCACCTGAAACACATGAAAACAAGTGCAACCTACAAAATCAATAGTTCCATTTATTGTAGGAAGCAATCGGCAGATTAAGCAAATCAATCAAATGATAAGTTCAGGGGATATATCATATTTATAATTGCACAAGGACCTCATCTAACTTGATGAATCCAAATGGCAATTGAGGGTCACTTTCATCCACCATTTGCTTCAAAAGTTTCTCTAGAGCAGTTTCCGTGTCTCTGCCTGCCCAACCCCATTCCTCGGCCAAATGTAACATTTCTGTGACATAATTAGCATCATGGAGAGGTCCTGTCCAAAGGGGCCCTGATACAACAACTGACCCAGAAACCTGAAATAGCTAGCAGAAATGAGAACGTCCTCCAGTTGTAGAGGGTAGTAAGTAGTGATTATCTGTACTAGTCATAAAAAGAAATTAAACTACATAAGAATAAGAACTTCCCAATTTTCATAATTATCTATACACTTTGAAAGGTCTTATGATTGGGAGAAGGGACATAAAATGAATTTTGGAATATAAATATTATAAATTAGGTTTACAAGGGTCGCTACTTAAACAGTGGGGGCTACAAACAATCACAGTTGAATAAAATTAAAGTGCCAACACTAAAATTAGTATATCATTGTCAGAACTTCACACTCAAGCTGAATTAGTAAACAGTAGAAGTCCTCGTATTGATGAAAAACTAACAGAAGAATGAGCAGCCAACCAGAATATGAATCCCATGGATCCTCTATTTCCTCTTGCCATACTGCGTCAAGAGGACATGGCACAGAAAACGGGATGGCCACTTGGCTCCCTATAAATTGTTGAAAACCATTGGAAATTAAGTAGTCTAGTAGTTGTTTACCTACCTGCATGCATCCAATAAAATAGGAGGGTTCTTCTAAGAAAAAACCAAAACTGAGAAGAAAGTAGACTATAAGTTTGAAAAGATCAAGTAGAGCTAACCCTTAAATACAGGAGGGTTCAAAAGGAATCCATCACCACACCTTTGAGTTACTGCAGGGGCAACTGATCTGACCAAGTTCATCCCATGAAAATGCTTGAGAATTTCCACAATCTTCGCAGTAGCTAATGAAACCATTATACCTGTTATGAATATTAATACATTTTAGAAGCATTGAAATTATATATGGTCACATTCACTAAACAACAATGGAAATAGAGACGTACGATCCACCTGTTATTCTGAAGCTTCACACGACTTACTCTGAGCATGACTCTGAAAACCGGGCCATGATATGAATAGTATGAAAATAAGGGAGTAACCCGATAGCCCAAAACAGAAGCTTCCCTCACAGCACCCCCTATAAGCATTCGCAGACCAACCTCATTGGAATAAGGCATGGGACGAACAAATGCTCCATATGCAGCTAAAGTGCTAGAGCAGAGAAGAAGAAGTAAAAAGAAATGGTTAAACTCGTCCTAGTGGCACACCGAACCAACGTGCGCAATGTACAATCCAAAAATACCCAGAATCCTATGAACACAACAGGAAAGCAGCACCCAGAAACTTACACCAAAACATATATATTAATGGAAGGTTTTGAACGAACAGAGAGAATGTGTTGACTGATACTAACAGAAAAAACTTTGTTTCTTGACCAAAAGGCAAGAATAACCTTTTAGATGAAACACTACATACAAACTCATTATTAGTCTTTCTTGATAAATATTCACTATCCAACCAGAATATAACAATAATTTTGCAGCAAAAAGTACACATGTTAATATATGGTAAATATAGGCTGCAGGAAGTAAAACAAGAACTTTGCTCATTGGGAACCGATAAGTCGCAATACTCACTGATAAGGTCGATGACCACCAGAAGAGTACCCATCGGTAGACGTGACATAGAGCAAACCATCCAGTTTAACCGCATTCATCGCTGATCTCAAAAAAGAGGAATCACTTCCAAACGAATCGATATCGATGAGATCAAAGAAATCCTTTTGCAAATAACATTCCGTCAAGACCCGGTTTGCATCAAAATGGGTCACCAGCCATCTCCGCTTGTCGCCGGAGCCTCTGGGTACCCGCGACAAATTATCGGTGATAACTTTCCTGATTTCGTCGTTTGCATCATTTGCCAAAACAAAATCGGCTTGGGCCTCGATGAGGTACCGAAGGGAGCGAATTCCACAGCCACACAAAGCATCCAGAACCCTCAATTGGCCTTTCACGCTCTTATAGAGGGACGCCGCAAGAACGCCAAGGTCTCGACCTGTGGCACTCTCATGGCGGAAAAAGGACTCGCCTGTCACAAATTCGATGTCCCTTTCGTTTTGATACTCGGATTTTCCAAGTGCATACACGCATGTAATAGGAAATTTAGGGTTAAGGCCTCGAGTTTGGGGCTTCAATGGAGGGCTGTAGATAAATGGAGAAGACGATAGGGTTGTTGGAGCGGCAACTAGCATGGCGGGAGGGAATGTACAGAATGAGAATTAATTTGGCGGGTTTAAAGAATCAATGCTCACTGTTTTGTACAGGTGTGCATACTTATGAAATGGACGGCTAGGATGCGATATATAATAGATTAGTGGAGTTACCCAGCTGGCTATTGCCACGTTATCATTTTGGGGATTTGAAGGTCCAAGCCTCGTTGGATTCCACCGAATATTTTTCTTTTTAATCTCGAAATATCCAACTTACAATTCCAATCCCTAATTCTAAAAAAAAACTATGTACGTTTGCTAGAAAGAGTAATTTATTTAGGGTAGGATATTTCTATAATTTAATTGTTATTGTTAGAGCAATAACTTATTAATTATAATTTCATTTAATAAAAATATATAAAAATAATTTTTTATATACTTTTACTGCGTTAATAACAAACAATAGTATTATCCTTTATTTACCTTTAAGTGGTATTAAAAATTACTTAAAAAACGCTTAATTTTTTTAAAAAAATGTATTATAATAATTGTACTTTTAAATAATTATGTTACTTAATGCCTCGTTTAAAATAAATAAAATGTTTTTGAGTAATTCCTAATATCTCACTTAAAAAACAAATGAACTATATATAACAAGACTTATTAAAAGTAAATGAACTGAAATACAAGAAAATCAACTTGCAAAGCACTTTGTTGGCTTTTATTTTGTGTCTACCAAAACTTTTTGATCTCCAAATTCCAAGTAATAACTAATCAAAATTGCCTCATGAGTTAGAGTCTATAAAAATCTGGGTAGATAGAACTAATCTCGTTTTTTTGGATTAGGATTTTAAATCTTGTAAGTTAAATAGTAGTAATTATAATAATAAACAGTACTCCAATAGTAATTGATGGTCATTAATGATCTTTTTTTCTCCTTGTTTCAATTTTCAAGACTGATAATGATATGTCCAAACTATAAGTTACAAGACCAATGAGTGTGCTCCACATTTCTTAGTCACACATTAATTACACGAGCAAGCTGAGCACACTTCTAGACTTTGAATGAGAACAGAGAGAGAGAGAGAGCAATGGTCTTTTAGATGACAAATTTTTGCATGAAGTATGAACTAGATTGCTGAGAGAGAGAATGCTGTCTGAGGAGTAAAAGTGTACATCTGACAGCCGTGAGCATCAACACTAGCACTGAATGACGAAACTGCATCTTCTATCACATTCTTGTGCTGCAAACAATTATGCAAGAAAATATATTTTTGTTTTGAAAATCAGACTCATGTTGCACCAATCAAACCCCACTAATAAATTTATGAAGAAAGGATATATAAAGCATTATCTTAATTAATGCATGTAAAATGTCCACGCAGGTCAAGGTCCATACCTGCCATAAATCTCTCACTGAGACGCTAGTGCTGGATTGAAGCCCAAGTGCGTCCCAGTTTGCTGTTATTTTTGCTGCTTTTGAGCAGCGATTCCAAAGAACAACGGCCATCTGATTTCCCGATAAAGGACCTCCCCATACCTGCCAGAATAATCACACCAATGTTCGGCTCGCTTTAATATAAATGTTTGTATGTTTAGGCACACACTTCCATATATCCAAACAATGATAAAGTAAACCGCATCACCCATCAAGTTTTGGGTAGAATAAGATATTTCGTTTTGCTATGATACTAAGTTCATATAATACCAGACCAGATTCACCTGAGGGCTGATTCTTTACGCAATCTTTTCAAAACAAATGTTAATGCAGTCAACTACAAAAAAATATAGAAAATATTTGAAGATCTTAAGATCTTGATCTTCTTTCTACTTCTACCAAATTGAATATGCTAAAAATGGGAGAACATATGGCAAACCTGAAGGCAACCATCTATTCCCGAAGTATTAACTTTCCTACCCTGAACTCCAAGCGGGTCTGCAAAAATAGGATTTAAAAAAATTACTTGATTTAGATAGTTCAGATGTAAAGATATAGGAACAAATAAAATAATGCACACAACCAATCAGACATAAAGATTTAGTATGAGAATTTCACCTTGATTTACAGCAATCACTTCTTTGTTACTCAAAATTTCGTAAGTCTCTGAAGTCATGTTTCTTATATCACAACCAATCAGAAGGGGAGCCTGAACATATGAGCTCAACATTTTCAGTGTGACCATATACTCTAATGTAGCATGAATAAGCTTCTCGTGCATAATTCTAAATTTCTAATCAGGAAGAAGAAGCAAAAACTATGGACCTTCATCAAAGCCCAGATGCTAAAATGAGCACGGTACTCTTGGTAAGTCATGCCTCCATTTCCTACTTCTAACATATCAGGATCTGCCAAAAGTAATATATGATGGAGAATGAGATGATTACCAAACTAATATCCATGCCTTCAAAAACAAAACTATAACCAAAAAACATACCATTCCATCCACCAGGTCCTGCATATGCTGCCCACTTGTCATTTAAATCAGCTATAGTAGTCATACTGAGGAAGAAAAACACACAATCAGTAGGATAATTCGGGCTGTATAAACGCAAAATATTCAAGAAAAAGTATTAATTGGATAGACGAAGTCAACCTATTGGAACGTCATACATGGAAGCCTATAATCTTCAAACACACAAAACTCAATATTATTGGATTCAATCTTGCACACTTTCTGCATGCCTCTATAATAAAGAGATATGGCAACGATGTTTGAGCGCGCAAAATTTGAAAATAAATTATTCTTCTTGTTTATATCAGGGATCCTATGGATCATAAATTATTATTGTTGTCTATATCAGAAACCCCATGCTTTAGATACCATCTACAATATAAGAAACCAAAATACAACCTTGCCCATGTATCATTAATGTCATCTGTCGTACGCCAACTATTTCCCACTTTGCCAGCCCATAGAGCAGGATCGTCTACTCCCCTGTCAAGCCAAAATATGTGGATTAGATTTTAATGAGTTAAGTCGTAAGTAAAAATGATAAATTAAATGGATTACCATTCACAAAGTGAATAGAAAATTGCACTTTTTGTGGCATTTAAAGCATCCCGCATTGGAGGATATCTGTATGGTACCCATAGAGATAAAGTCATCAAGTCAAATTGAAAAAAAAACCATTATTTTCAAGTTGAATAAGAATAGGAAGAAGTGAAACCGTTCTTTTGGTTTAATGCCCAGATTGTAGCAGTTGTCATACTTCAAATAATCGACGCCCTGTATTAAAACATTGAAAAAGTAGCTAAAATTAAAAGATATGTGCCCATTAAATTTTTTACTAAAATCAGGCAAAGGTATTAATTGAAGTGCATCACCCTGACTTAGTGACTTGGCTTCAAATTTTAAGCAAAATGATCAAATTGCATTAGAGAGAAATCTGGACTAGTTTCAAAGGACATTTTCTAAGCAATCCCCTTTTTTTATTGTAAAGACCAATCAAAAGAAGTACATAACTGTGGAAGTATGAGCCAAATTAGGATGTCAAAGATAGAAGCAATTGAGTTTGCACAGTTTTTATGTAAGGCTGTCAAAGGAGTAGCATATCTACCTAAGGGATTCATCAAGTCTTGGTTTTCAATTCAAGAAATCTGAGGAAATAATCAAGTGTGTTAAGGTGCATGGGAACTCAACTTGAAGCCTCTATATATAAAGATTGGGTCATCACTTTAGCGCATGTGAAATCATTGTGTGAATCCTTGTATGTGATATAGCTTTATACGGTTTGCTTGAGAAAGGCTAGTGTACTTCTTGTCATTGCATGAACACTTGAGGTGTTTCAAGGCTTGAGTATAGCAGTGAGTAAATTTATGTACAAACCTTTCTTGTATTCAGATTGCTTTCAATAAAAATGGATTGGAACCTTTTGGTTCCATGTGGATGTAAACTTCGCACATTGTAAAGGAGAACCACTTTAAAACTTTGTGCATATTCTCACTTATTCTTATTTTATCAATTTCTTGAAGTGCTATGATTGATGTTGTGTTAACTGTTTGTCGTTTGATAATCTGGTGATTTGTAATCGAAATCTAACAAAGTGATATTAGAACCATCTCCTCGAACAAAGCAAGATGGATTACTTGGGTTTCTTGGAGCCAATATTCTAGAATTGTAAGTATCAAACACAACGGGGCAGTAACAGATGGCAACAATGAAGTACGAGATCGATAAGTTTGACAGATATGAGGATTATTCATTGTTGAAACATAAAATGAAGAGGATTTTCATCCAACAAGAGTTTGATGGGGAAGACAAACAACTCTTGAGGAAGACTTTATTACTGATATGAAGGAAGATGTCAAAAAAACCAAGATGAAGAAGATTAGTAGTTGTATCGAGTTGTATTTAGTCGATAATGTATTATGGATAATACAAGACCAGGAAGCTACAAAGGAGATTTTGGTAAGATTGAATAAATTGTATGATCAAAAGACACTCTTTAATAAGATTTTCTTGAAGAAATGTTTGTTTGGATTCAAAATGGATCAAACAAAAGCACCAAACTACAATATTGATCAATTTAAGATGATCAATGCGCAGCTTGCAAATCTTGATAAGAAGGTGGAAGTAGAAGATTAAACAATCATCTTGCTAAATGCACTACCAGAATTTTATAGTGAATTAAAGATTGTCATCAAATATGGTAAGGAAGAACTGAAATTAGATTTTATAATATCTTCTTTAAAATCTTGGGAACTTGAGCATAAGAAATGAAAGAAAATTTCATAAGCTTTTGAGGGCTTATATGTCAAAGGCAGGCCTAAAAAAAGAAATAGCAATTACAAGGAAAGAAAACAATCCAGATCTAAGTCAAAGAAAAATAAGAATCTGAGATGTTTTATATGTCACAAGGAAGGCCTCTTTAAATGAGATTGCCACATGAGAAAATGCAAGAACTCTGATGATGATGGTAACAACGCAGATGCTAGTATGGTTTATGAGGATTTTGCAAGTTCATATGTGTTGACGGGAAGTGTATCAAGATTAGAGGATGAACAAGTGATGGATTCAGAGTACTCATTTCACATGTGCCCCAACAAAGGTTGGTTTTAAAAATTGATAGAAGTCGAAAAAGGTAAATTTCTACTAGGCAACAACCACAAGTGCAAGGTGAGAGCTATAGGTGAAGTTAAACTCTCTCAGATGACACAATAAAGACCATGAAAGATGTAAGGTATGTTCTAGACCTTAGAAAAATCTTATTTATTTGAGAGCTTTGGATTTTGCAAGGTGTTCAATTAAATTAGACCAAGATGTAATGAAGGTAATCAAGGGTTCAATGGTTGTGTTAAGAGGAATCAGGTACAGCTTTATTTGCTACGGGGAAAGACAACGTGCAACATTGGAAATTGTACCAATAAACAATATTAACATCTGGCATAAGAGGTTAAGACACATCAATGAGAGAAGATTGTTTGAGTTGTCAATTGATGTATGTTAATATTGTATATATGGAAAGAAAACAAGGGTGAAATTTGGGACTAGAAAACATACAATTAAGGAAATTTTGGATTACATACACGCAGATTTATGGGGATCCTCACCAGTCCCCCACCGTAGGTGATAGCAAGTATTATCTAAGCATAATTGATGATTTTTTAAGGAAGATTTGGACTTGTATCCTTAGAAGTAAGGATGAAATCTTTGAAAAATTTAAGGGTTGGAAAGCATTAGTATAAAATCAAATTGAAAGAAGGATCAAAGTTCTTAAGACTGATAATGGCTTAGAGTTTTGTAACTCTAAATTTGAAAAGCTTTATACGACTTATAAGGTTCAAAGACATAAGACAGTTTCAAGCACTCCTCAACAAAATGGGTTGACAGGGAAAATGAACATAACTTTTATGAACAATGTGAGATGTCTACTGTCTAATTGATGGTTATTAAAAAGTTTCTAAGTTGAAGCTATTCAAACGTCAACTTATCTCATCAACAGATCAACTTCCTCAGTAATCAACTTCAAAACACCAGAGGAAGTTTTGGAAGGAAAACCAACTGATTATAATAATCTCAAGATTTTTGACTATATAGTATATTCTCATATCAATGAAGAAAAGTTAAGATCTCGAACTAAGTGTGTATTTTTGGGATATCTAAATGGAGTTAAAGGGTATAGGCTTTGGGATCCAATGAGTAGAATGTGTTTCAACAGTAGGGATTTGACATTTGTACAAGATGCTACTCTTGATAGTTCAGAGCAAGCAACAATGAAGCAAAGGAAATGAAGGTATTGAAATTGAGATGCTAATTGATGTTGGATCATCTCAAGTCCAAAATGATGGTGATGTAACTGAGAGTGCACCCAAATGTGAAGATCAAAAAGTAACTAACATTAAGCTTGATTTACATAATTATTCACTAATGAAGGATAGAGCAAGAAGGGTTCCAAAACATGTTCTCAATCTAATAGTTATGGCCTTACAAGTAAGTGAAGATGTTTATAACACTAAGCCTTTATAAAGAAGCTATGGCACATGTAGATGCTATGAAATAGCAACAGACAATGACTGAGGAAATGCAGTCATTAATGAAGAACAAAACTTAGGTACTAGTCGTAAAGCCATGGAAGGCTAGGCTTGAGGGCAACAAATGGATGTATAAGGAGAAAGAAGGAATAGAACCTATAAGGCACAAAGCTAGAATTGTTGCTCAAGGGTATTTACAAAAGGAAGGTGCAGACTATAAAGAAGTTTTCTCACTAATGGCCAAATAGATTTCTATAAGAGCATTACTTGCTACATAGTTCAATCTTCATCTAGAGTAAATGGAAGCAAAAACAACTTTTCTTTATGGAATGCTAGAGGAAACAATTTATATGAGACAACTCGAGGGGTTTGAAGTCAAGGGCAAGGAGAATCGTGTGTGTCTAATTAAGAGATCACTTTATGGTTTCAAACAGTCTCCAAGGCAGCGAAATAAGAGGTTTGACATGTTTATACAAAAGCTAAAGTTTCAAAGGGTGAATTTGATTCATGCGTGTACTTTCAAAGAGAACAGAATAAAAAGTGCAACGAAAAGACCGAGAACATGGAAAAATGTTCATCTCACAGTCAAGCTACATTGAGAAAGTCTTGAAAATATTTGGTATGCTTGAATGCAAGTCAGTATCCACTCCTCTAACTGCACATTTCAAATTCTCCACTCAATAGAGCCCAAAAACCGAAGTTTAAAAGGACATGGAAAAAATAACCTATGCAATTGTATGCAATGATAGGGACAAGACCTGATCTAGCTCACTTAGTATGTGTTGTGAGAAAATACATGGCATGCCCGGGAAAACAACACTAGGAGGGTGTGAAACGGATTTTTAGGTACCTTAAGGGAACCATGAAGCTAGGGTTGGTATTAACCAAAGGGCACGAAGAGTCAGAGTATGTACTGGGCTATAATGATACTGATTATGTAGGTGATATTGACAAAAGGAGATTAGTTACTAGGTATACTTTCACTCTATATGGAAATTTGATGAGTTGGAAAATCAATCTTCAAAGTGTTGTGTCACTATCCACAACTAAAATAGAGTACATTGCACATGCAGAAGTTGTTAAGGAAGCATTGTGGGTGAAAAGACTAGTGAAGAAACAGGAAGTGTGTGAAGAGGTAACAAGAGTAATGAGTGACAATCAACGCTCAATCTACCTCACTAAAAATCCAATATTCCATGAGAACAAAGCACATAGACGTACGGTATCACTTTATCATAGATATGATAGTGACAGACTGGTCAACGTGGAGAAGATTGCAACTGAAAATAATCCAATTGACATGTTAACAAAACAGCCACTCTTACCAAGCTTAAGCATTGTCTTGACTTGCTTAGGGTTGCACCTACCTAAGCTCAAGACTATAGTAGAGCTAAACAAATAAACAATCCACATAAGAATCCTAATTCGTCTATGGTGAAGTTTTGTGAAAGTATGAGCCAAATTAGAGTGTCAAAGATAGAAGCAATTGAGTTTGCTCAGTTTTTATGTAAGGTTATCGAAGGAGTAGCACATATACGTAAGGGCTTCATCAAGTCTTTGTTTTCAATTCAAGAAAGCTGAGGAAATAATCAAGTGTGCTAAGGTGCATGGGAACTCAACTTGAAGCCTCTATATATAACGATTGGGTCATCACTTCAGCACATGTGAAATCATTGTGTGAATCCTTGTATGTGATATAGCTTTATACGGTTTGCTTGAGAAAGGCTAGTGTACTTCTTGTCATTGCATGAACACTTGAGGTGTTTCAAGGCTTGAGTATAACAGTGAGTAAGTTGATGTACAAACCTTTCTTGTAATCAGAATGCCTTTCAATAAAAGTGGATTGGAACCTGTTGGTTCCATGTGGGCGTAAACTTCACACATTGTGAAGGAGAACCATGTTAAAACTCTATGCATATTCTCTCTTATTCTTGTTTTATCAGTTTCTTGAAGTGCTATGATTGATGTTGTGTTAACTGTTTGTCGTTTGATAATCTAGTGATTTGTAAATCTAACAATAATACAATAGCGTGTACAACATATGCTAAGTGTCAATGTCAGAGGAAGTGAAAGGGTCTAAATTATCAAGGGAGATATATTGAATGACAGCTCTTACATGGGATTGACTCTATGTATATTTATTTTTCATCTCATTCATAAATATATTGACTCTCCATGTATACCATAAGTGGGAATGAGAAAAAGATCTATTGGTTCCAAGTCAGCCAAATAAAGTATGAGCAAAAATTAAAAAAGAGAATAGAAACTAACCCAAGAAGCGAATAGATATGCATCATCATTTTCATGAAAAAGAGATCCTGGTCGAACTTGACATGTAAAAATCCTGGAAAATGCAGTTTTATAGAACATATAAACATACAGAAAAGTCATGATGGAAAATCTGACATTCAGGAAATAAAAATAAATCCTCATTTTTTGTTTCAAGTTTTAACCTGGATTTGGACATTCATCTTACCCAGCATCAGAATAAATTCCAAGCTTAAGGCCCTTTGAGTGTACATAATCAGCAATGGCTTTAATTCCCGAAGGAAATGCTTTCGAATCAGGGACTAATTGACCCTGAAAAACCAAACATGCATCAAAAGAGTTAAACACATACATCAACTACATAATTCTTCTTCTAAGAAACTGATAGTTGTCACATTTTTAAGCAAAAATGAACTGTCTTTGAAACGAGTTAAAAGATCTAAATGAGCCCACTGACAAAGTTTAGGAACAAAGTGCTTCTTTTCAAAAAGTAAATGGACCACTCAAGCCCTTAATCCTTTCTATCTGTAATTTCCATAACCTGGTTTTTAATAGAGAGGACGAAACAATATGCAGCTATTATACTAAGAATATGATAATTATCACGTTTTTAAGCAAAAATGAACTATCTTTGAAAAGATAGAATGGATTCTCTTCATATATATAGAAGCAGCCATTCCCAATGCAAATTGAAGAGTTGGTGACGTTTATAACTACCACCATAAAATAAAATCACCTCTAAATCTCGAGTTGGAAAAGACCAGCAATCATCTGCAATTGGCTAAATCAAATTAGCCCAAGAACAGGAAAATGTCTGTTTAATGAAAGAAATAAGACCTTGTGGTATAATACCTATATTGACATATACATAACCTAAGTTGGCCAAGCCCGTAGAGATTAGTGCATCAGCTGTCAATCAAATAAGGACCATTGTTATTGCTCTTGCATCAATAAAAATGCAAAGCTTGTTCTAGCTCAAAATAGTGCCCTCCTACAACAAAAATTAAATCTCGTATTTAACTTCATTGCATCTCAGACATGCCAAATAATAGAATTTCAATTGCCAACTGAAACAATTTGACTGAGCATCCCCAAGAATGACAATGATAGCAGCAGCAAGTCGGCAACCACAAAAAAATGAGATTACATCCTTCCTTTCTGGTAAGGGATGAGATCAAAGTCTATTCATCTGAACCATGGAAGATTCCCATAGTTCAATGGTATACTGCATAAAATTATTCATAAACAACACACCATGATATATGACAATTTGACTGCATGGTAGATAATGGGCCCGTGTGGAACTACTAACCTTTAAACCCAAAATGATTTCAAATAGTCCAAACGCACTTCTAGTTACGAGTGCTTTCAAATTTTCAAGTCAATTACTTCCTAAAATAATTACTAAGTGTCACTTAAAACCGTTTTACACAAAATTTTACCAAACACCTACAAATCTTGAAACCACTTTAAACCAAATCACTTCTCTTAAACCACTTCTCCAAGAAGCACATCCAAACAGCCCTATAACACCTAAGCTGGAGCAAGTGAAATAAGAATAAACATAGGAAGCATAAACCTTTTTCACTTCGTAAGAAACCTAGACATTCGTTTATTTGTGATTCCATTAAAAAAATTGTGCCTAATGATCCTTTCAAGTTCTAATCTCAAGAAAATAATAAAGATAAGTCAAATATTATGAACTATCATGTATTCCTAATTATACAGAACCATTGCGATACAAAAGTGGTCCTAACGGAGAAGAAACAAAGGCAAAGAGCCATAAGAGCAGAAAAACAATACCTGTTTCCTTGATGACAGTTTCATTGATATTGCATGCAAAGAAATTCCAGCTATTCCATCTGGCAATAGATATACAAAATCAGATGATGGTAGTCTCAGTCTATTTAGAAAGACCCAGTATACTTACCAGATGAAACTTCTTTCTTTAAAATAAAAATAAAAACAAGGGGAAATTACCCATCAAAATCCAAATTTTACCCAACATCCTCATCATTTCCAGCTCACCGGATAACAAGAAAAATGAAAAGATTTACATGTCCTTTATTATCAATTTTAAGATAAATCTCTAATAGTCGGCAAGGATAAAGCAAATAAACGACAAATTTCAGAAAACCCACATGCGAGAGTGATCCAGAAAGAGAGAAGGAATAAGTAAGAGTAAGAGACGAACCCCATCTGAGGCGTTCGTGCCAAACCATTATTAAGCTGAAGAATACCATAATTGGAAGTATCATAAATGCGACTGAAGTATGGACTATGAAAAGTGTGTTTCTTCTGGTTTTGTAAAAAGGGGTGTACATTCGCTGAAATAGCCACAGAAATAGCAGATAGTAAAAGGAGGAGAGTATTGCCATAGAGAATGGTGGCCTTGGTCGCCTTGGTCGCCATTATGAAATGCTCTGTTTTCTTTGACCCTCCTCTGTTTCGTTAGGTCCGTGAAGGCAATGGAAAATGGTAAGATCTACAAGAGATTAAGAGCAGAGTGTCAATCAAGCAAGACAAGGCATCTTGGACTTTGGATAACATGTCTTATACTGTGAACTCGATAGGATAAATCTATCAGTTTATTCATATAGACAAATGCTATTCCACGATTTGCTTTTAAGATCATAATATTAATATCATTACAATTAAAATTATTATTTTTATGAAAAAACTATTAAATAATATATATAATTAACAATAAAAAATAAAAAAAATAATATCATTTTATATATTTTTATTATAAAATTAATTGTAAAAATATTAACAATGAATCTAAATTTAATTATGTTTATTGTTAATAATAATATGTACGGAGATATCTGTATCATTTAACTCTTTATTTTGTAAAATTATCTAATTAATTTTTTAAAAAATATATTAATAAAATATTTATTAATATTATTAAAAATTATTATATGTATTTTTTATTAGTAGAAAAATAATAAACACATTCATTAATTTAAAGGATTAAAATAAATTTTTACTCAAAAAATAGACCCTAAAGCATTTATTTATTTTTATTATTATTAAATTATTGTGTGATTATTTAAAGATATTTTAATTATCTAAACATATTTATTGATAAAAAAAAGGTGTTTTAAAAATTTTATTATTACTTATTACTGTTTTATATTTTTTTTTTCTATCTTATTTTATCTCCGTCAATTTAGTTTGTAGGTTTATTTATTAATATTTAAAATTTAAAATTTAAATATTATTATAAATATATTACAATAAAAAATATTATAATTTTTAGAATTTAATGTTTAGTATTTAAAATTTATAATTTAGTAATTAAAATTTAAAGTGTATGTTTTAATATAAAAGAAAATGAGAGAATTTTAAGTATACAAATAGATAAAATTGTGAGAAATATAGAAGAGAAGTAAAAAAGATAAACAATCGAAAAAAAAGAGAAAAATATGAAATGAAGTAATAAAAATATTTAAATGAATAAATTATCTTTAAATATTTTTATGCATAGAAATTCTTTCCTTTAATTTACTTATACGATATCCACGGATAAAAAGAGTTAAAAAGGTGTATTAAGATTGATCTTCTTAACTTTATTTTAAAGTAAATAATTCCAATCAATTGAGTTTGTAATTTGCTCACATTCTCTTTTCTATTACTGCACAAACAAGTTGTATTTTAATTTCGTTTGGCAAAAAAAAAATTATATTTTAATTTTGGCTATTTTTATAATAATTTAGAAAGTCATAAAATTTTGAACTTTTTTTCAAAATGACACGTTAATAAATTTCATAATGTGATAACGATAATGATAAAATTTACTTGACATTTCAATTTTAAAAATCATAAAAGACGAAGTATATCTTATCCTACCAAATATAAAATATGAAGTATAAGGTGATGGTCGGAGGTCAATGTCAGCGGCCCTTCAAAGTCCATCACTAGTAGATGACAAAAATATGTGTCCGTATAATACATGTGTTTTACATTTAAAAAAAATTGTAAATATGCAGAGTTATAAAGTGTTGGAAAATGTTTGATTTAATAATTAATGGTATTTTTATATTTAATTTAATTATTATTTTAAAATATAATTAAAATATTTTAATAGTGATAAAAATCTTATTTTTTTACGCATTATTTAAAAATATGTTAAAATATTTGGTTTTCTTTACTTAATAATTTATTTAATTTTTATCAAACATAAAATAAATAATTTTATTTTATTTATAATTTTTAAATTTTTATTTTAATATTTATTATTATATTAACTTTTCTTATATTTAGTTGATATTTATCTTTTTGATTCTGATTAAAGGTTAGAGTCTTAGAGAGCTCTCTCGGTCTCTTCAGCAGTTGACCCTTTTTTCTTTTTTTAGTAAGTTCTGTATATTTAAATTTAGCTAAAAAAAATTGTGACTTTTTTTCATATGTAAAGTTTCTTTTCTTCCTAGATTTTGTTTAATATAGTGTTTCCTCTTGTTTATTTCAAAATTATTTTTCCTTCCATCTAATCTTAAATATAAACGTGTTATTTTAAAATTAAAAATAATCATTCATTCAAGATAAAATTAATTAAATATATAATGTGTTTTTTTAACAATTAATTTATACTTTTAACACTTATTTTAAATCCAATACTTTCTTTAATCTTCATTTGTGTTGATCTTACAATTCATGAAATAAAAATTATTTTAAAAATTAAATTATACTACCTTTCATAAAAAACTTTTCAAAAAAATTAACTTATATCATGAATTAATAATATCAATTAATTATATCACTTATTATTAGACTTAGTATTTAATTAGCCAAATACATCATTATTATATATTTTTTCATGTGTGTGACACAATCAAATCTTAATTGTTTTAAAGTTTTGAATTTTTTATCTTTTTTTAATCGAAATATATAGAAAATTTGCTCTTGACATAATATATATTGTCTATGTAAATATAAGATGTAAAAATATTATTATTCTTAAATCCTCTAGGAAAATTTCTATACAAATAAATTTTTTATTCTATTATTTATTATATATATAATTTTATATATAATAAGAGATTGCAAATGAAAGTATGTTTCTCTAATCTATTTTTCATTATAATATTGTAACAAAAATCAATATTATATGTATTTATAAGGATAAAAAAAGTTGATATATATATATATAAAAGATATATAGATTCATATATAAATTGATCTTATATGTGTGTTTGAATTCAAGAAAAATATTTTAATTATCTCTTGAAAAAAAGGAATATAAATTTATTTATATAGTACATATAAAAATAGTAAGATTAATCAAAAATATAAAGATTTTCACACAATATAGGGATATAAAAAAATGGGGAAAAAATTTAATGTTCTAGTTTAATCTTTAATAAAATTTAATTTTAAAGTGGTAGATACAATTATGATTTAAGTCAATTAATATTTTTTAACTAAAAATGTAGAATTTTAATTTTATTTTATTTTTTATTTTACTTAAATATAATGTAATAAATATTTTTTTATAATTTATTAACTTGTATCACACTACAATGGAAAATGAGTTTTGTAATGAAATATTCATAGATAAAACTTGATAAAAATGGCTTTTAAATTTTTTTTAATAATTCATTTATCATTTATATTACTTTGTTTAGTATATTTTATCATGTAAAATTTACCATCGTTAATATTAAAATCATCTAGAATGATGCTCTTGATATGAATATAATTGATTAGGTAGTAAAATTCTCTTCTAATTTTTAAAATTAATGATTTTTTTTTTTTTTAAAGAGAGACAATGCACCTTAACTTAGAAGAATGTCGTTGGATATTTCTAGCTGTATGGCTTGTATTGATTTGACCAGCAAACCCTGACTTTACCTTATCCCTATAATAATATTATAATAATAGTGTATACGCATTTCGTAATCGGTAATACTGAAAATTGTGGCAATGTAATAGATCTTACCAACCAGCCAAAGGTAACACGTTCTAATTTGACCCGTAATCTTTCCCTAAGTCTTGTTAAAAAATAGTAAGCAATCTAAATCGGAAGAGTTTCAACTTCAGAGGTCAGTGACGTCAATATTAAAAAAAATTCAAATACTAGAAAAGTTTCCAAAATATGTTTCTTAAACTACCACAATCTTCCTCAAAACTTATCCAAAATCAATCAACTTCATTTATATTTAAATAGACAAATATCACTCAACCTAATAAACATAAAAAAGATTCATTTGAATTTAAAATTAATTTTATTTATATTCAATTATATAAATGTTATTTCATTTATATTTCAATTAAGAATGGTTTTCATATAGGGGTTTGTGAGCAATTGTGGTTAAATACATATATATATATTGTGGTATTTTGACATATTTGCAAAAATAATAGTATTTGTCTGCATAATTACATACGCTAATCAGATTTTGGTATTTAGCCAATCCTCCCGGGAACTCCAAAGTCCAAAATAGAATACATTATTACAATACGTTCTCTAATTTTTTTTTTCTCTCACAACAACTCGTCAAAACGGTCTTTAAATTTTGATATCGTTATTTAATTCATTTAGATGAGAAAAGAAAAGGAGAGAATAATTATTGTTGGTGTGTATATTAGTTAAGATTATATACTTTATAATAAAAACTAATAAATAAATAAAAATATTATGTTTAAAGTTTATAATTACAAAAATATCATCATTTATATTAAATTTATATATTTGTATCATTAATTTTTTTTATACGTTATTTTATATAAAAAATTATTTAAATTGAATTACGATTATTTAGATTTATTTAATGTTAAACGTTATTCAATTAGATTTCTTTAAATATTGTTATAGTGTTATTTTTATTGTTATAAATTTTAAAAAATTTATTTTTATATTTTTTCTAAATTTTTTATAACAATAAAGAATAATAACACATTAAAATATATAAAATAATAAAATTATAGAGATTGATATTTATATTATTATTTTGATACTCATTATTTTTGAAAATTCTTTAGTTTTACTTTAAAGTATATATATATTATTTAAAAAAATACTTATTCACCATTAATACATAAATTATAGTATAACTTCAATAATATAACAAAGAAAATGATATCACAAAGAAAAAATAAATAAAGGAAACTAAACCATATAGATCTATCTAACTTTGTAATTCTCTTTATTTAATAAAAAAAATAACTTTAATGACATCTTTTAAAAAAAAATTGAAAAGAAAACATGAGAAAAAGGCAAAAACTCAATATCGAAGGAACTTAATTGAGTAATAATTTTGGAGGCCCATTAACATGAACGTAGGTTGGATATGACTATGGGCCTATGGCTAAGAGTCTAAGACTGATCTTTAGTTGTTAACCTTGTTTGTTCCTCCGCTGGGTCCAGAAGATGCCACTTTTCCTTTGGGAAGCATATTTAGAACCAGTGGCCTGAATTTCCCTCCAATTCTCATTGCTTGAAATCTCATTTCAGCTGCTTTGATTCCATCGGTTTCTATGTTACACGGAAATACTCTCTGAGCTTTCTCCGATTGATTTTCCAGTATATTTTCGGCGATATTATTGTCCATGGGAAGTGCAAGATTTAGAGCTGGTTCAGTGGCTGCTAAGCTCTGCAGAGAAACGTCGTTGTCTAATAGCCTAGCAGCTGACGACGAGGAAGAAATCAATAGTAGGGAAACTATCCAAATTATAATTTGAAAGAAGTAAAAGTTGTGATTTGTGTACGATTTTTCCATGGATTTATTTAGTGAGCCAACTGAAACAATAACAAAACTTGAACTCAAGTACTTTTTGTAATGGCGTTTGGAGGATGGAATCGAATATGGTTCTGTAAAGAAATAGGAAATTGCGCTTATGTGTTGATTTGAAGAGGAGATGCTAATTTTATAGGAAGAGAAAGTGAAGATTCGTAAATTCTCTGAAATTGATAAAGTCAATAGGCTGAACAAATCCGCGAGCCAACTTGGGATGACTCACGCATATCACACTTACAGCAGGCTACTATGACTTGCGTTTCAAGTTCTTGACTACTCGTTGTTTTGTCAAAATATTCTTCAAAGATACTAAAATTAAACAAAAACTACAATTATAAAATAAAATAAAATAAAATAAATGAAAAACTATAGTTTTTGTTAATTTTATAATATGCACATAGTTTAACATATATAAAAGAATTCAATTTATACGCAGAGAGGAACTATTATGGTTTTTTTTTTCCTAACCTTTCAAATAAAAATGCAACAAAAATTGCAATTTTTTGTTAAAAGAATTAAGTTAGTACGGATTATTATTCATTATAATAATATTATTTTTATATTAACATATATTTTTAATTTCAATACCACTTCTCTCTCTTTGTGTATATATATAAACTTTAAAATAAATAATATACAAACAAATATTTTTTTATTTTTTAACATTTGGAGATTTGCTTATGGTATCTCCATATATTTTTTCACCTCGGATGGTATCCATATGGCTAAGTGGCTAAGTTATTTGGGAGTGGTGGAATTTTTATTTAATTTTTTATTAAAACAAGCGTCATGCCCTTTTTTTTCACATATGTCTACTTATGCCTAATCGTAGAATTTTACAACTAGCGTATAGTTGTATAATTAAGCACACATGGACAATAAGTATGCATATAAAGAAAAAAAATGATGTTTTAGTAAAAGGTTAGACATTTAAAGTAATAGAAAAATGTTAGACAACTCTAATTATTATTATATTTAAAATATTTAAGTTTATTAGTGTTTTTTATGATAATTTAGTCAATTATTTAGTCAATTATTTTAATTCAAATTCTTAAATTATATTTTTTAATATGAATATTTAACAAATCACTTTCTTAAAATAAAATATTAAAAAAATAGATAATAAATAAAATATATAAAAATTAATTATTTAAATTTATATTATTACCTTTTTAAAAAATAAAATAACTTTAATAAATATTACTAAACTTAACTAATCTATGACAATAAAACGGTGATAAATTATTAGTGGGTTATGAGGTTCTATATAAATTTATAATGTAGGTCTCAAAGTCGACTTTCAAATAAATGTTGGCTTAGAATATTTATTATTATTAGAAACCTTATATGTGAAATATGCATATTAAATTAAAATATTATTATTATAATTAATTTTTATTATTATTGTAGTAAAAATATATACAATATTAATTTTATCTTTATTATTAATTACATTTTAATATCATTATTATTAAATATAATAATCATCAATTAATTATCATTAAAATAAAAATAAATTAAATTTTCATAATATTATACCTTAAATTAATTATAAATTTTAAAACGTAAAACATGAATTGTATAAACATTTTATCAATTAACATATCTAATATAAATTAATGAAAAATAATTTTATGTTTTTGAATAATTTTTAAACCTAAGTAAAAACTCGAAAGTCTACATGTTAGAACAATTATATATATATATATATATGTAAATTATACTTTTAATTCAAATATACAACTGAGACCTACAAGGATCTAGATACACTAACCTATGAAATATTTTTAAAATGTATTCAAACTCGACCAAACAAGCTTTACAATGTGAATTAACATATAGTATTGTGAAAATACAAAAAATAACATGTTTAAATAAACACATTATAAAAATAACCAGTTGATAAAAATGAGCAATATAAGATAAACACATTAATGACGATATGATTCACAGGTTTCTGTCCAAACTAGTAACATGCATTAACGTGTCAAACAGCACACATTATGTGAATCAAGAAAACATAATAGAAAACTATTAAATTTTTTCAATCACTTATGAACTTACTATATACGAACATATTCAACAAATAGTCATTGTACCTTCACAACATGTGATCATATATAACACAACATGTAACAAGTTAAATTCACATAAGATACAACTCCTATATGGTATCATATTTATGTTACTTAAGACAATTACTTGATAAT
This sequence comes from Hippophae gyantsensis, assembly GCA_030763125.1. Classification (NCBI taxonomy): domain Eukaryota; kingdom Viridiplantae; phylum Streptophyta; class Magnoliopsida; order Rosales; family Elaeagnaceae; genus Hippophae; species Hippophae gyantsensis. The sequence continues at coordinate 54,492,877 of CM061033.1, forward strand.
AAGAAATTTAATAAAAAGTATAAAAGTAAATATTTATGCCAGTTGAGACACATGTTCTCCATCGTTATCGACGTAGTAGCTAGTTAAATAGATCCAAACACGTCCATGAAGCTCCAACATTATGTGATGTGATTGACTACTGAGCTTAACCTTCTAACTTACATACTCATTGTGATCCAATAATATCCATTCGACACGCGACACACAAACACATAAGCTCATCACTTGTGTATTATGTTGTGACCCCATAACACCTAGTTGATACACAACACACTACCGCATAAGCCCTTCACTTATGAAACAGTTACACTATTACAGTTATGAATCGAAACACCGTAACTTAACATTGAGAGATATTCATCGAAATTATGTGACTCTATACTAGGTAATAAGTATTTTAACTCTTAACAAAACTTCGATTAATCTCACATTTTTCATTCAATTCAATGTTTGAGAAATTTGATAAATACTCTTATTTAATGTTTTATGTTTTATAAATTTATACATTATTTCTCGTACTTAACACTCTGAAGAAAAATGAACAAAGAACGAACCAAGAAAATCTAGTATCGAACAGGCAAAGTAACTTCAAATTCTAACAAAGAAAACAAAAAAAAACACATAGGAGAATTTATAAAAAAAAAATCCAACCTCTTAGACCTCGTTGATCTTATTAACCAACTCATCACCTATGGGAAAAGCCCTTATTGCTCACGATGACGAGGATAAAAGCTATCCTTTACAAGAAAAATAGTTATTATAACGCTTCTCACCCATACGTTAAAGGGGTGGCGAACTAAAGAAGAAGTGGTTGACGAGGTATTTCAGACACAAAGACAACAATCCCTGATGCGATAACATAACAAAAACAAACATATAACAAACTATATGTAATATAAGAAAGTAATTATGTACACACAAACACAAAATTATGTCATAAGTGAAAATAAGAAACCAATAATAAACCTTATAAACGATAGATATAAACATAAAATAAAATACAAAACGTGTTTTGTATACAAAAATACCAACAATAAAATGACCAAACTTACATATTTGTACTTTTGAGTTAAAAAATATTATCTATGAATAATATTTTTTTCGTATTATAATAAATAAAAAATACTTTATTCAAAGTAAATTTTTATTAATAAATATGTATATTATTATTATAATCATAATACATAAACATATAATAAAAGTAACAACCTATTATATTTAACTTATGTTTTTTATAATTTATTAAAATGTTAATATTTTTATAAATTCATAAAAATAAATAATAATTTTGTTAATATAAATGAATTAAAGATTTAATAATAAAATTATTAATTTTAAGATACATATTAAAAGGGAAAGATATTAAAGATGAATTTTTAGGATAAGATGATAATAATTGACGTAGTTTAAACTTTTAACTTAAAATGAATAAGATAGATTAAATTTTTCAACCATTCGGTAAACCAGATAAAATTAAACTAAATTTATTTTTTGAATTAAATTTAATATTAACGATTAATATTATTAATGTTTTATATTATTATAAAAACTCAACTAATTTCTCAATATTTTTATTAAAATATATATTGTTAATATATTTTTAATAATATATTTCTTATATAAAATAAATTTTATATTTATTGTTTTTAATGATACTTATATTTATATAATAAATTTTTGATATATTTTATTAAACAATACTCTTAATATATTTTAATACGTAAACAGTTGGTGAGTTCAAACTTTAAGTATGATACTAATAATAAGTGTGCGGATTTATAATAGTACGCATAACGCATACATCTAAAAACACCTTTTAAACTAGTAATAAAAATTTAAGACAAATATTAATAATTTAAAGTAGTGTATTTTTTTTATAATGTTATTTGTTAAAATTATTTTATACCATATTGTCACTTATGTTATCGTTGTTAAGAAATATAAATGATTATTAATTTTATTTTTGATAAGTTTTAACTTTTTTAAGAATTTATGTTTATCATATCTACTTGTAATTATAATAATAAGTTTTTTTACGACAATTCATAAAATTAACTAAAATTTACAAATTTATTGAATATTATAAAAGAAAAGGCCTAGTTTAAAATAAATATTAAAAAATATAAATAAATTGTTAAATTTATATCCAACAAACTTAAACTTAAATTTTTAAAATAATTGATAATCGATACATCAACACCTATAGCATTAAAAAATTAGAAAAAATGGGAGTAAAAATTCATTTGTTTAGAACTTGCTAATATCAACTAATTTTATCTGAATAAAGTCAAACATATTCTGACCATAGAGTGACATCTAAGTGCTTGAGTGATTATCCTTCTCACATGTATAATACCAAAATAGCATTTTCACAATTTAAAAAATATAACTGCTTTATAAATTTTCTTCACTATGATACTAAAATCCAGAAAAGGCTCCTATAATGGATCACAGCCGGATTTGTTGGAAATGGGAACAACAGGAGTGCATCTTGATTTTAATTACTCAGCTGGGTCTGCGCTAGCCAGGACCAGGAGGAAACTCAAATTGAATTTTAGGCTGTTTTTTATTTTTCATAAATATGTTTTTTACTTTTTTGGCTTCTTCACTCAATACTGCTTAATTAATAAACTAAAAGGGTTGTAATTTTAGGTACCCATATTAAGAACCTACTACCAAGAATCAATCACTGAGTGTACGTACATTAGAAATTAACTTAGTATATTGTTTTGAACAAGTTATATAAATAGATTTGATGGGTCCAGTTTGGATCTCATGAAGAAAAATCTGACGTAATCTTTATTTTTATATTTTTATAAAAATAAAAATATATAATAAATGTGTACAAATACTAACCTGAGCATCATTTCTTATATGAGAATTTCTACCCAGAGACGTGGTGAACAAATTTGTTTGACTCGAAGGAAAATACTAATTTGGAAGATATGCGAAAGAGATAGATAGTGGCCCACCTTACCTATAAATTTAGATCGGTCACTGCCAGCCGTTCGATAAACCGCGTTTATCTCATTGTAGATGCGGTCTTACTCTTGATAGTCAAGGTAGAAAAAAAAAGAGTATGCTTAATTTAAGGATTTTTAAATGGATATAATATAATAATAAATTGTATACAATTATTTTAAATAATTATATTTGTTAAGTCTCATGTTAATTAATAGCAATTTAACAATAGTGTTTATAAATATAGGTAACTTTCTAACTCACAAATTGACTTTTAGTTTCAGAGTTAGGTCTGAGTTTTTAAGTTTGTATTAGAGATAGGTTATAGGCTTATTCATCTCATCAATCCTCGTATCATAAATCTGGATTTTAGTTGATGTGGTGGGAAATGTTAAGTCTTACATTAGTTAAATACAAGATAATTTTGCTACTTATAAGTCTGAGTAATCTTTTAAATCACAAGCTGACTCTTGAGTTTAAAGTTAAAACTAATTTTCTAAGTATATTTAAATACAATTTTGATCCAAGAATCGAACATCCATGTTTTGGCTATTAATTAATGTTATATTAGTTATTAGCATTTGATTAATTGAATTGTTCATAACGTTATCTTTTAGGTTTGAATCGTGATATTTTTTATGTTAATTCTTACATTAGTTAAATGTAAGATAATTTTACTGTTTATAAGTCTGGATAATCTTTTAAATCACAAGTTGACTTTTGAGTTTAAAATTAAAACTAATTTTCTAAGTATATTTAAATACAATTCTGATCCAAGAATCGAACATCCATACTTTGGCCATTGATTAATGTTATATTAGTTATTAGCATTTGATTAATTAAATTGTTCATAACGTTACCTTTTAGGTTTGAATTGTGATCTTTCTTAACTTTTTAGTCACTTTCCGATTTAATTCGATGAAAATTAATAATTGTAAAACTTATCACTTTTATTTATTTATAATTTTTTTTTATTTAATATAAATAATCATTCTGTTATAGACGTGGCTCATATAAAAGTTTTTCATGTGTATAGAAAAAGAAAAGTTATTTGATCTTATCTTATTATCGTGTCAAATAACAATTTGGCAGATCAAAGTATTTTAATGATTAATTTGATGAAAAGAGGGAGAGTTTTCTTTTTCCAATTCGTTGATGTCGTTGGGCATTGGGTGGGCCAAGAAGATCGAGTACGTTAATTTAGAAAGTAAATTTTGTATCAAACTCATACCATATGCATAAATGACGTGAGAACACTTTCGATTAAAATTTGATTTACTTGTATATAAAAAGTTATTTTAATTAAAACAAAAATAATAATACTTTAAAATTATCAAAATATATAATTCATGCATGGATTTATCTTTTTTTTTTCTAATTTAACATGAACATACACAGACAGTTTGCTTCTCCGTTCTTCATATTTGTTAAATTTAACTTTATTTTACATTTTTAATTAATTAATTTGGTTTGATTTTTTACTTTTAAAAATTAATTTACCCAAGGAAATAGGACACGGAAACTTAAAGGAGTGAGATAAGAGAATCGTCATATATATATATATATATCACAAACATTCTTGAAATTATTCAAATAATAAAAAGTCTTAACTTTAAAAATAATATCAATTGAATTTCATTTAAATGTTTTTTAACCATAAAAGTGAGAAAAAAATGTAAATAATTGTAATATTACATTCTATATTTTTGAAAAAAAAAAACATAACAAATATTGAAGGTGATAACAATTTTTTAAAAAGAGAAAATAGTTGAATTTAAGATTTTCGTTTAAATTAATATATTTTGTTTTTTTTCAAGGTTGTAAATTTTATATATGGTTAATTCAATTAAGTTGTGAAGTTGAAATTTTTTTTTAAAATAAGTGATACTTTAAGAATACTTATGTTATATAGTTTTTAATATTAATCATTATAATATTCTCTTAATTTGAAATTTATTTTCGGAGGGTGGTGTAGGCCACATGTTTAGCCAAGTGACCGAAAGTGCACGGCATGCGATGGGATTAGTATCTCAACATCTCTCTCTTTAACGAAGAGCTGCCTCAAACTGCAAATAATTAATTTGACATTTTGGTTTTGAATATGCCACGCAACCCTTCAATTTTCTTAGTCTTATCTCATTACGATGTCATACTTCCAAAAGAGTTTTTTTTTTTTTTTTCAAAACAAATTTACTAACGCATGCACTATTTTCTTTTGTTATTCGTTTATCCAATTTTTTTAAATGATATTATGAAATATTTTTTGTTATTATTATAATAAAAATATATAAAATATTTATTTTAATTATAATATTAATAACATCTTAATATTATAATAAAATATTTTTATAATAATAATTTTCCTATAAAATCTGCCGGTAAAATTAATAAGCTTAATTAATTAAGAACATTTAAATAGTAGCTAGGTACTTTTTTTTAATATGAAAAATAGCTACATACTTAATACGTATATATCTTGCTGTGCGAAACATATACAATTACACCATAATGATATTTATCTCCTATCAAGATTGGCTATCTAGTAAATTTTATTTATTTTTTATTTTCTTGAATAAAACCAATTATAATTTGTGGTATTTTTGCCATCTATATATATCTATGGTGACATATTTTTTTGCATAGAATTTTATAAGTGAGATTTTATTTTCGGTATTGTTTATAAATATTTTTTTGTTTGGATATGATGTTAGATATAAATATATATTTTTTATTTGTTATAGATGATATACTATGAAAGTAAGAAGTTATTTAAAGATATTAATGCATTTTTAATAACAATTCAGGTGAATAAAAAACATTAAATATAAATATATATTTTCCCATCTCTTTTTATTATGCAATTTCAATAAATGTTTTTCATTTTCTTTAAAAAAAACATATATAATATTTATGCACCAGAACTGTAATACAGACTTTCTAAACCATCGTAACTACCGCTATATATATTACCTTTTGTTTGTTGATATCTGATCTACTAAGCTACTAATAATAAACAAACATATTTTTTTAAATAACTATATTATTAATACACTTATAATTTAAATTAAAATCTAATTTTTTTTATATACTTAAATAAATTATATATCATTGAACTAAAAAAATAACATATAAGAAATATAGTCAATGATAAAAAACATGCTTACCACTAATATTTGTAACAAAGTGGGGGAGTTTTTACATCGATATATGCTCTCTGACACTCATTAGTAATACCAGCTTTTTCAAAAGATGATCATGAGTAACAACTTGGTGGTGCTAGGCCTATAAATAATTGAGGATGGTTTAGTCTCTTCCAAAGTACTTAATACTTTTATTTATTTCTCAGAGAATGAAATGGGAAAGATCAGATCAGAATCAAACTGGAAAGTACTCTTCTTCATGTTTATTAATGTGGTTCTTATTCTGTCTATGGCATTAATTCAAAGCAAAGCTGAACATACAAGATTCAACAAAGGTTGTGGTCATCCAGCTTGTCGTTTTGGAGTAACCGAAGAATATAAGCCATTGGATATGGAAGATGATCATCATCAAGGAGATGAAGGTGCAGGGAATAACGATTTCTACAGACAGTATGGTGATGTTCCAAGTCCTGGTATTGGTCACTGAATTAATATTGTTATGTTTTTTTTTTTTTTGGGTTCTTTCTTCTGCCTGTACTTGAAGATATATTTTCAGCATATTCTAGTTTCTGTCGGTATATATATATATATAAATGCTATAAATACTATACAAACTAGTTTAGTTTTTTTCTATTGTGGAGTTCTATTTTATACTCTTGTTGGCAGTTTTATTTTGTAATGAACTATAATTTGTTTCAATGTACGCATGTCATGGTTGGTATTCTTAATTTATATGGGTAATCCAAAAATAAGTTTAATTAAACAGGTGTGTAAAAAAAAGTAGTCTGTTTTAAATTGAGAAGTACTTTTACTAATTAATATCTGAGTAAAAATTTATTTTTAGAAATAGTTGGAGATTAAATTGTAAGATTTTTTTTTAAATTATTCTAACATTAGTCTTTATTGTTCTAGAAATATCTAACCTTAAAATTTTTTATTTATTTTTTTAATATTTTTAAGATAAAATTATTTGTGATTCAATCCAAATGTGCCTATTTATGTAAACAAGTCAAATTTTAATTAAATTGAATATATTGTTCTCCATTCTATGCATCTCTTTTAGATAAATTTTGTATTTATGATTGAATATATATAATTTATACTCCTCATACGACGTCACTGTTTATTTGCAGCTTAATTCCACAATTAAAAGAGAATAAATATTTATCAAATCCGTATAATAATTTAAAAATCTTATTGATACTGATTCGTAACCAAATGTTGGAAGAGGCCAGATCGAATTAATGGCACTTTTATCGAGAGTAGATCAAGCAAATTCTTCAATAAATTTGATATATGTTTTTGTTGTCTTTTACGTGTCTTTTTGGCGGGGTTAGGACGTGGGGGACACAATAATTTTGCTTCATTTATCAATTTTTTGATACATTGTTTTTGTTCCCCCAGCCATTTGATTTGAGTTATTCGATCGGCGAGAGTTCTAATGCTACGAACTTATTACGTAGAGTGTTATATCAGCAAAATCAATAAAATAAGATAATTTATTAATTTTTAAAATATATTTTATCTTTTTTATAAACAAGATATCTAAATTTTTACTAATGATATAAATAAGATAATATAAAAATAATAAAAATTATTATAAATGATAATTTATAATTTAAATTTAATAAAAAAATGATATATGTTTAAATTTAGATGATTATAAAATAAATAAGATAAAATAATATTATATTATAAATTTATTAAATATATTTGCTTAGACAGACGAGATAATTTAATTTATATACATAACTGTTTATTGCGAAATTCATGTTTTTGGATTATATAATTTAATTGCCTTTTAGGCCCCTACAATGATAGCTATATGTGAGCAGAGTCTTTAACAGATTCTAAATAAATGCTTAAAAATAATTAGGATTTAAAATATAACCATGTTATATGCGTCAATTATGTGTAATTGCGGATGTTAAATTAATTGAAAGAGTGGGAAGTTTAGCGATATCTTTATTTTTAATTGGTCGTTATACGTGGTTAATTTTATCTTCAAATCTTTAATAAAAACTTTATATTTTAATTTTAAATTTTAGATGAATTTTAATCGATATGTTTCAGTATTAGTTATAAATATAATTAAATTTAACTAATTATATTAAATAAAAAATTAATATATTAATAATAATTTTGATATATATCAATATTTAATCTTTTAACACCCGCACCAATTAATTACTAACGAAAATTTTATACTATCTTCCTTACTCATGATAATTAAAAATAAATTAAATATTATATTAATTATTTTAGCTCCACCAGCTATTATTAATGTGTGAAAACTAAAAAAGAAAGTCACATTGGTATTCGCCTGGGTATAAATAGAATTGCTTAATTTACCCAAAATAAGTAGATCTAAGAGCACTTACAAAACCAGACCACAAGCTACAAGAAGAGCAGAAACTAAACGAAAATGGCGAGAAAATTGGCCAAAACCAAAAAATATGAGAACTTAAAATCAAGGAAGATTGGGGAAAACAACTGTGGTAAGATGTTTATACCACAAAAATGAGTTCAAAATCAAAGAAGATTGGGAAAGATTGGTGGAAGAAATCGAAAATTTGGATGAAGAATCAAAAACCCCAAGCGAGAGCTTGAAGAAAAGCTACTGATACCACTTTGTTTACCTTTTTCCTAGTCATCCTTCTATTAACTTATTTTGCACTTATTAATGCAAATAAATAGTACCACACAATGAAAGGTATAAGAGATTTGAAGTCATAGCCAAACAACCTTAATAAAAGAAATATTCCGAACTTTCCAAACCACAAATTTGAAAAAAAAAAGGGTAAAAAATATTTTTCTTATTAAAATAAAATTGAGATGAGGATGATTCTTATGATTTGGTTAATTAAAAGTTGTACATAAATGCATGCAACTGTATTTATAGGTATATAGGTATAGGATAAAATTAGAAGAATAAACTAAATTATTTTTATTCTTTTTAATTTATATAAATATAATAAGGTATAAAATTTTATTTCATAACTGATATAATAATTAATCGTAGGTTAAAAAAATAAATTATATTATTTTAATTAATAATTATTTATCAAATTAGTTATGATTCTAAACATACATCATTTTAACGTAATAATAAATTTTTTATATAAATAAAAAAATAGTATAATTTAATTTATGGCTTTCAAAGAAAACATAATATTTTGTATTTAGCATTTTCAACACTCTCTTAATAAGACAACTTTGATAAATACGAAATATATTAAATATAATTAGATGTTAAATATTTCGTTGCTAGTAGTTGAAGTTGAAGCATAATGAGTAGTATATTGTTCATATCAATCTTAAAACTATAAGAATATTTTATTGTTAAATACATGTTAATTAATTAAAATAATCATGAAAGAAAGTGCATAACTATTTAGTCAAAAATAATAAATAATTCTTACGGGTTGTGTGACAAACAAATAAAACTCATATAAAATTTGAAGAGAGATGAATAAACTAATAAGTTTTTGGGCACATATAAAATTAAAATTAAAAAAATAAACTACAACTAAAATCAATAATTCCCTGTACTATGAAATACTAACCTCAAACAATAAATAAGATATTTTTATGTGTCAATTCGAACAAAATGGAAGTTGAGCAAACTGGATATACCCAATTTTGAAAAACTATATATTTTTTTCATGCTTCAACGACTATAAGTGAAAGACGAAAGCGTTATTTGAATAGAACGTCATGGTAAAGATAGTTAATAGTGTACATTTTTTAATGGTATATTCTTTTTACACAATTGAACTATTAGGGTACAAAGGAGAATAGAATTGAAATCTGCATCCATATCGAATATCACTTTGATATTACTTAGGGAATCAAAAAAGGTAGAAAAAAAAAACTAAAAAATGAAACAAAGTTATTCTCATTCTCCTTAATTTGATAAAAATATAAAAATACAACTATATTTTTAGAAATGTTACCACATAATTAACCCCTAATATGTTATAATTTATGGCATTATTATTTTGAATGTAACTATTTGAATGGTCACACTTTTCCATTTTGGTGCATCCATGTACATAGTTTATAACAATTAATTAGTGACCTGTCCGAATTGTAATTAAAAAAAAACTAATTATTTGAATAATATTACATAATATTATTTAAAAAAATTAATGTTATATGATTTTTAAACATTCCTAAATTCTATAAAATATCTAAAAATCTTAATTAACTACTAATGTTTTTTAAAACTCTAATTAATATTGAATGCAACTCGATAGTTTCGTGTCATTCAAATTCCTTTATGGAAAAATAATAATAATGATAGCCACGTCCTAATGCTTGCCCTAATCACGTTCACTTTGATACATTTTCTTTCCCACTTCACACAAGATAGTAGCAGTTGTCGGTTAGTGACTACTGCAAGAGCCTTGGGTCTGTTCATTTAATCTTTAACATGTAGCCAAAACCGCAGCTTTAAAAAACTATCATGACCATAAAGCAGAGCTCATCAGATGTTCAGTCTCGTCTATTACTTTCATTAGTGAAATTTTCTATTTAATAAGTCTACGTGATAATGTTGGTCTAATTAGTATCAATTTTCGGAAGGAAAAAAAAACATTGTTCTAAATTCAATCAGAATTACCACGTTTTGCTAGTTTTATTGGTCCATGTAGATCTTGAAGGGCATTATCACAGAGAAAGAGGATAACCCAGAAAATGTTCATGTTTATCGAAACATTGATGGGGAAAATCAAGTTCACAGTGGGATTGATCGTAAGGTACGAAACTCTTTATGTGGGTTTTGTTATTATATTTAAAGATTTTTGAGTTTTTGTTTCTATGGTCTGTGAATTCTGAATCTAAGTGACTTGAACTTTAGTGGTTTTTCTTTTTTTGGCTGATATGAATTAATAAAGTCGAGAATAGACTACAGAGAGTACTATTATGAATTATTAATGGCTAATGGGGTATTGAAGGGTGCTCTTGATCATTCCAGATATTAGTTTTATAGTATGCATATAGGAAGGTCTCTATCTCTATCTTCAAGCTCAGCGAGGTATCATAATGGTGATAATGCAACCTAAAAGATGCCAATCCAAATTGTGGAAACTAAGCACAAAGTGGGCCGGAAAAGCAAGTCCACTAACTGCTCGTAAAAAAGGAAAAAGCTGAACCCCTTCATATTAGTTTAACCTGTCTTTTGAAACCGACCCTTTATTATGGCTCACATGGTGTTGCCTCAGATATTACCGTTTTGAATTAGCTTAAAAGTTTTATTGCACTAATAGAACTAGTCTCAATATCTGTCATTTTCGCCATTTTCTTCACTAAGCTGAAACCCCCATTTACTTGAAGGATACATAAAAATAACAGCTTATCTTTTTTCTTTTTTTAATTCATTATTCATAATTTCAAGCTATAGCATCCAAATAGAGTGAAGGAGTCCAAAGGGTTGGTGGCAATTTGGACTTTAATTATATCATAGTGAGGTGTGAGATTGTGAGGCACGAAAACAAAGTGGCCACGTACAAATGGACCCCGAAATCTACTGTATTTGCGCGGACACAAGTTGGTGTGATTGAGTATGTAATTGCTGTTAATTCACATGATTGGGTCTTTTCTTGCCTATAGTTTTCTTCATCAACATTGGTTCTGTTTTCCTTGTGAAAAATGCCAGTTCTTTTCCTTCTTCATCTTTGGCTTAACTCTTAACATGTACCAGTTTATTCCTGTTTAATAACCATAAAAAGGATCCCGGTGAAAGAAAAGAAATAAATGGAACAGAAAAGGTAGGTCCCTGACCCTCCTCATTTATGAGACTTCACCTAAATATTCTATTGTAGTTATCCTCATCTTTCTTTCTTTGTTGTTAATAATTTTATAAATTTGTGGGATGCCTCATATTGGATTTCCTTTCCTTTTTATTTCTACTTTTGAATAATATAAGTAGCTAGTTTTCTAAGAAGTGGTGGGGAGGTGAACGTGATAAAGGTATGGTTGTCACTTGTCATGTGGGTTTATATTATTAGAAGTGTGTGAGTTTATCTTCTCTGCTTCTGGGTCATTTTCTTGGGAATGTCATTGTTAAATTCTTTTACTCGTATTTAAGAATTTTTTTTAAAATTTTTTTAGGTACTAATAAATGTTATATCGTTTCATGAGCAACAGATCTCAGCTGATTGCTTTCACAGATGAAGTTCAGTTTGAAAATTGAGGGTTGAGAACTATGGATTTCCATAAAATAAAGTGTTGGAGATCTTCAAAGGTTAGTTTTGTTCATTCATATGCTTCAGTTGAATTGATTTACGCTCATAAACTTTTGTCCATTTTAATTTATTTACAGGAAAAAAAATATGGTTTATTAGAACTGGTTAAAGGTTATGTAGTCTAGCAGTTAAATTTGCTTAATATTTACCCGATCTCTTACTAAAGTGCATTTCAGGATTCTTGGAGAACTACCTTGCTCTTAGCTTACCAAAGCCTTGGTGTAGTGTATGGGGATCTCAGCATTTCCCCACTGTATGTTTACAAAAGCACATTTGCTGAAGATATTCAACACTCAGATAGCAATCAAGAAATTTTTGGCGTTCTCTCTTTTGTCTTCTGGACTCTCACCTTGGTCCCACTGTTCAAGTATGTCCTTGTAGTCCTTCGAGCTGATGACAACGGAGAGGGTAAGTCATTGAAAAATTTGACAGTTTCTACATCTTCTAGTCCAATTCTGGCTCTAAATTTGGTCTAAAATGTCCCAAAATTGTGGCTATATTCTGTGTACAACCTGTACATAAGTTGTACTTGTACAGGGCTTGTATATGAATCATGTACAGCCTATGTAGCCGCGCATAGTCTGTATATATAAAGAAAAACGTGATTTTCCATCTTTTTTTAGACAGTAACTCATAGGGCAATTTTCTGCAGGTGGTACATTTGCCCTGTATTCATTGATATGCAGGCATGCAAAAGTCAGCCTTCTACCAAACCGACAACTTGCTGATGAAGCACTCTCTACATATAAATTGGAGCATCCACCAGAAAAGAAAAACAGTTCAAGAATGAAACTGTTACTTGAAAAGCATAGGACCTTGCACACTGCTTTGCTAATTGTGGTGCTTCTTGGCACTTGTATGGTAATTGGTGATGGGCTACTCACTCCATCCATTTCAGGTATATTTCTTCCAGGAAGCATTTTATGCAAGTTTTATGCTTCCTTCTGGTTGCTTGCTAACCGATCTATATGTGGTCTGTAGTATATTCTGCAGTTTCTGGCATTGAGTTATACATGTCTAAAGAGCGCCATGAGTGTAAGTTTCTCAGCTTGTACTCTATATCATATTTAAATTTCTTTTTCAAAATTGTTGGATTTGGACCAATATGAATTGTCAAATAGATATAGAACTGTCTGAATGGAAGGCGCTAAAATGAGATTTGTGCCTATTTAGGAAGCACTATTTGACAAAATCTTTCAGTTAAGATTAAATTGTGAAAATTTATAAATTATGGACCTAATTAACCTAGAATAGGTGAATAGTTTATTTTTAATTTTTACTAATTTATAATTTAATAACCTAAACAAAGTAGCCATGTATGCAATCGTGTGTAAAAATAAGTACGGAAATAAAATAATAACACACGATATTTTTAGGTGGAAACAACCTAGGCCACAACCATGACCTAAGAGAAAAACCACCGGTCCACCGGTCCACCGGACCACCTAACTTTCCACTATGAAAATCAAATGTTTAAGTACAAACTCGGTCTTATGCTACCCTCCCTAAGATACTGTCCCAATGTACTTTACTTACGAGACCCTGCTCTGTTTTCAAAGTTTCCAATATTAGCGTGAGCGGTTTCCAGACCAATGTTCCAATAAGTTTCTCGCCAATCAGATACGTTCCCGAAGTAACTGCAAAATAGTTAGCACAAAAACACAAGTGCCCGTGTGTGTTCTAGAGCAGATTTAATAATGAATAATCCTAACTAGATAATTCAAAACATACGTCATTTAAATTAAATCAACTAGCAAATCCTAGACCAAAAAGATCAAATATAAGTTCAATAAAAATAGATTCTTTAAAGATTAATAATCAAATCAAATAATTATGATATGACAAAAATAATTATTTGATTTAACAATTTAAGAACAAAAATAAAGAAGAAGTCATAAGAATATAATATCAAAATATCATAAAAATAATTAGGCTTATTAATCAATCAAATATAACCACCAATATTTGATAGATTAACTAAATAAAGAAGTCTAAAGAATTATGATCTTATATTTGTAAAACAAGAGAAAGAAATTAAAAAGATTAGAAGAATGCTCTTGTATGGTTAATTGAAACAATGAGCAATGAGTTTTATTTATAGGAAAAATTAAAACCCTTAATCCTATGTAATTGATAAATATTTTTTCTATTACATATAGGATTAGTAATTCTCATTAATTAAGATAACTCTTATTTAAAATAAATTTCTTTTAAAATAGATTTTATGTTATCTTTTATAATAAAGATTTCAATTATAATTTAAAATAGATTTTATGCTTTTTTTTATGCTAAAGATTTTAGCTATAATTTAAAGTATATGTTATCTAATATCTTTTAAAAATAGATTTTATGTTATCTTTTATGATAAGGATGTTAAATATAATTTAATATGTTATCTAAAGTATATGTTAAATATAATTTCAATTTAAAGTATATGTTATCTAATATCTTTTAGCATATCTTATTTTAGAGTATATATATCTTATCTAATATCTTTTAACATATCTTATTTTAGAGTATATATTATTTAATATCTTTTAGCATATCTTATTCCATATTTTAGTACTAAAAATAATTTTAGATTTATAAGCATATGCTATTAAATGCATAAATATAATCATATGTGTCAAGTTATCAAAGATATATCTGAAGTATAATTATCTGGAACTCGAGCATTTGTTTGGCTTTTCTTGATAGACTTGATAGTAGGCCTAAAAACAAATTAACAGATAAATATTTTGTCCACGAAAATAGTCTCGATCGCTTCTTCCTTTGCTGGAATTGCCAACTTTGTTGCTCTCGGTTTCTGTCTGTTAAAGTCAACACTCATAGTTCTTACAAACTGAACCTATATTATGTCACCCTCTGAAAAGCAAGTTTCATTAAGAGGGTGAGAGATTTTGTAGGAAAGGAATGCCTGATAGAGGGATTGGTTATTTATGATTTTGTGGAGGGTAGCTATTGAGACATCATCCAAATTGCTCATGATATGGCCTATAATGTATTGATTTAACAATAGGCTATGCTTTAAAAGTGAAAAAAATCCATTATAATGATCTCTTGGACTATGATCTGAGAGCATAGTAAATCTTTCGTCATTTCCTTCGTTTATCAATGCTTACTCAGAAAGGTAAGTTTCAGGAGCTTGCTTTTAGACTGATTAGGATTATAGAAATCTTCATTATTTGCACTATGTAATAGAAGAGACATTCAAGTATTCCAGTTCTATAATTTTTATGAGTGTTACATTGCATATCCATCTACATAATTTAAATGCATAAAGATCAGTGCTCTCACTTTTATACTATTCTCCAATTGCAGATGCGGTGATTCCAATTACTTGCTTCATAATAGTGTCTCTGTTTGCTCTTCAACATTATGGCACACATCGAGTGGGGTTCTTTTTTGCACCAGTTGTGTTGGCATGGCTTATATGCATCAGTGGCCTTGGCTTGTATAATATAATTCGTTGGAACCCATTTATTTATAAAGCTCTTTCTCCGTATTACATGTTCTCATTCTTGAAGAAGACAAGGATAAGTGGATGGATGTCTTTAGGTGGAATACTGCTGTGCATTACAGGTAAATTTGAAAAGAAAAAAAAAAGAAGAAGAAGAAGAAAAAGATACATAATCTAGTAAACTGTTACAATTATTTTTGTCCTCTGTCCTGGCAGGTATTCAAAGTCTTACAGGTACAAGGTCATATGATGAGAAACTTTTTTTGTAAAAATTGTAAAAAGGACACCCAAAAAGTAGCTTCCACGTTAGTTTAAGGAAAATTATCCTAGAGGTCACTAAAAACATATCATTTGAACATTTTGATTAAGTAGTTTTTACAAAGGATACATAATTCACTCGATTTTTTAAATCGGTACACTTTAGCCACAAAACTTCATAATTATGTGACAAAAAGTTCCTTTTTAATGTAAAAAATGAATACTTTAGTCACATAACATTAATTGAAACAGATGAATTTCTAAAGAACAATGCATGTTGGAATTGTTGCGACAAAAAAAGAAGCATGATAGTAATGTGTTTGCCAATTTATGCAGGCTCAGAAGCCATGTTTGCTGACCTTGGACACTTCTCCTATTCTGCCATTCAGGTAAACTCTTATATAATTTCATTAGATTTATGTAAAACTAGTTTGGCTTTTGTTGTAGACTTTTAGTATGTTCTCCGTGCATTGTAGTGCTGAATATCCTTATTCCCTATCAAGAAGTGGCATTTAAATTCCAATTTTCTTGTCTTACTGTAGATTGCGTTCTCATTTGTGGTCTATCCAGCCCTTATCATAGCATATATGGGTCAAGCTGCTTACTTGTCACAACATCATCATTCCAGCCATCACATCAGTTTCTATGTCTCGGTTCCAGGCATGATTTGATCATATAATACTTGCGTTTATATGAAATGCGTATTATTTATATTTTTATAGTAGGACAGAGTTCCATGCAGTGAAATACAGTATTTAATTGGATATGGTAATAATTCTCTCTCTTTGGAGTTGGCATTGTTGAATATTGGCTTTAAAAGTGATAAATTAGTGGCATAATTTAGAAAAATTAGTGGCATAATTTAGAAAAATTAGTGGCCTAATTTGTGACATGATTTAAGGAAATTAGTGACCTAATTTAAGGCTTAAATTATGGCACAATTTAAAGAAAGGGAACCTTGTTTCATCTATAAATAGGGAAGAATTCTTGCATTAAAGAACAGGGTAAAAAATCAGAAAAATCAGAGAGAGCATAAGCAAACTCAAAGAGAGAAAATACTTAGTGAGTTTGGGAAAACACTTAGAGATATTATTAGTGAGGAAATTTGTATCTGTATTCTGTATATATCCTACTCAGTTCAATAATATCTACTGCCTCCCGTAGACCTAGACGAATTGCCGAACCACGTAAATTTAGTGTGTTTTTTTACTGCTTTGATATATTCATGTATCGCTATTTATTGTTTTCGTTCACAACAAATTGGTATCAGAGCCAAATATAGTAGTATTATATATCAAATCGAAGCTCTCGACGAGACGAACACAACGGTGAAAGAATCCCTCAAATCGGAAGTCAGAATCGTCGCCAGAAGCTGCCGGAGTGATGCTGCCAGCAACTGAGTCAACTCACTGAGTTGGATCGAGTCAACTTAGACACTAGTGATATTTTGACCGAGTTGGTCCGATTTTCATCCGTTTTCAGCTGAGTCGGACCTATTCCTAGCTAATTGGACCATTCTGAAATCAATCGCGGACTCTGTTTTTTCAAATAAGGTATAAAATTTAGAAAAACACTGTTTTAAGTAGTAAGTGCAAAAATTTTGTTATCCGTTTGTATTTATGGCTGATAAAAGAAAGATCGAAGAAGGTGAACAAATTGACCTTAGAATTTTTGGCAAACCAAGTTGTTCTACTCGAAAAATTATGTTATCCAACGTAAAGTTTGAGGTGGAGAAATTCGATGGCACCAATAACTTTGGCATGTGGCAATGTGAAGTATTAGATCTATTGTTCCGAGAAGGATCTAATATAGCCTTGGAGATCAGGCCAGGAGATTATTTAAATGAAGATTGGAATTATGTCAACCGACAAGCTTGTGGCACAATTCGACTGTGCTTAGGAAAAAATCATAAGTACTTTGTCATGAAAGAGAATGTAGCCGTAGTTTTCTGGAAGAAACTAGAGGACAAGTACATGACGAAAAGTATTAAGAACAGACTCTACTTGAAGAAGAAACTTTTCCGTTTCCAGTACAAGAAAGGTACCTCTATGATTGAGCACTTAGATAATTTCAATAAAATTTTGGCCGATCTGTAAAATTTAGATGTTGAAATTATCGATGTAGATAAAGCTTTGTTGTTGCCGAATTCATTACCTGAGAGCTATGAGCATTTAATCACAACCTTGTTATATGGAAAGGGTGAGGTTAAGTTCGTAGATGTTTCAAATGCTTTGGTAAATAACGAGTATCGAAAGAAGGATCAACATAATCACAGAGACTCAATATCAAAAGCATTGACGGCAACCAAAGGTAGGACTAACAACAAAAAATTTGACGGATCAAATAATAGGGGACAATCCAGATCAAAGTCTAGAGGAGAGTCATCCAGAAGATGTCCTGCGAAGGACGAGTGTGCCTATTGTCACCAGAAAGGGTACTGGAAGAAAGATTGTCCAAACAAGAACAAGTCAAATGCAAATGTTGCACAAAAGGTCGATAAAGATGAAGAATCAGTCTTTTCAGTTTCATCATCAGAAACCTACTCAGATAAGTGGATCCTTGATTCTGGATGTTTTTATCATATGTGTCCAAACAAACATTGGTTTTCGAGTTTTAAGGAGCTCGATGGAGGAGTTGTGCTTATAGGCAACGATAATGCCTGTCAAACAAAAAGGATCGGAATAGTACGACTAAAGATGCACGATGGTACAATTAGATAACTTACAAATGTAAGGTATATTCCTGACCTAAAGAAAAACCTTATTTCTTTAGGTGTTCTAGATTTTGATGGTTACAAGGTAACATTGTAAAATGGAGTCTTGGAAGTTGTACGAGATGCATTTGTAGCGATGAAGGGTACTCGGAAGGCGAACTTGTATTTCCTAGATGGGAGTACAGTTACAGGAAGAGCAGCTATCTCAAGTAGTTCTGAAGAAAAGACAAATGATTCTTCCCGCCTGTGGCATATGCACTTAGGATATGTCGGTGAAAAGGCTTTGCAAGGCTTAATGAAGCAAGGTCTTTTGAAAGGTGCCAAGACTAGAAAGTTTGATTTCTACGAGCATTGTGTAATGGGAAAACAAACAAGAGTCAAGTTCGGCACTGTCATTCATCGTACTAAGGGATCTCTTGATTATATTCACACGGATATCTGGGAGCCTTCAAAGAATGCTTCACTTGGAGGTAAACGCTGGTTTATGACTTTTATTGATAATTTCTCTAGATATGTCTGGATATACACCATGAGTCACAAAGATGAAGTTCTGGATATCTTTCTTAAATAGAAGAAAATGATCGAGACTTAGACAGGCAGAAAAATTAAGAGACTCAGATCTGATAATGGTGGTGAGTACAAATCAGATCCCTTCTTTCAAGTTTGTCAAGATGAAGGGATAATCAGACATTTTTCTGTTCCTCGTACACCACAGCAGAATGGAGCTACAGAACAAATGAATCGTACTTTGGTTGAGAAAGTTTGATGTATGTTATCTCAATCCAAATTGAGCAAGGCATTTTGGGCTGAGGTTTTGTCATATGCAACTCATATAGTCAATAGACTTCCTGCGATTGCATTAGATGGGAAAACTCCTAAAGAGGTATGGTCTGGACAACCTACTACTGATTATGATTCATTGCGAATATTTGAATGTCCTGCATATTTTCATGTTAGTGAATCCAAACTGGATCCTAAAGCAAAGAAAGATGTTTTCTTGGGCTTTAAGGAAAGAGTTAAAGGATTTCGACTTTGGTGTGGTGAATCCAAGAAGATCGTCTTAAGTCGAGATGTTACATTCGACAAGTCTATTATGCTGAGATAGACAAATTCAGAGAAAGAGAATGAAAATTCAAATACTCTTTCTAAGGTGATGCTTGAGACTCCGGAAGATCCAGAAAAGATTGCACCGATTATCGATCGTGGTGAAGATGAAATTGATGATCAGGAAGAGATCTCAGTTGAGGTGGAGGTTCTCTCACCATCACCACCAATTAATCAGCAGTCAGAATCTATTGCCACTACTCGACCGAGAATGGAGATTAGGAAGCCTATCAAATACACAGACATGGTAGCATTTGCACTTCCAATAATTGATGATGATGTCCCATGCACTTACAGAGAAGTCGTGCAAAGAGTTGATAGTATGAAGTGGAAGATGGTAATGGATGAAGAGATGAAGTCTCTACATCAAAATCAAACTTGGGAGTTGGTTCAACTTCTCAAAGGAAATAAAACTATTGGTTGCAAATGGGTCTATGCGAAGAAGGAAGGTGTTCCTGGTAAAGACAACATCAGATACAAAGCCAGACTGGTAGCAAAAGGATATGCTCAGAAAGAAGGAATAGACTACAATGAGGTATTCTCACTTGTTGTTAAACATTCTTCTATTCGAATACTGTTGGCTTTGGTAGCACAATTTGATCTCAAGTTAGCTCAACTCGATGTCAAAACAACTTTTCTCCATGGTACTTTGAACGAAGAGATCTACATGTCTCAACCCAATGGCTTCAAAGTTCTAGGACGAGAGAATTGGGCTTGAAAGTTGAGCAAGTCAATTTATGGTTTGAAGCAATCACTGCGACAGTGGTACAAGCGCTTTGATAGCTTCATCAGAGAGCAGAAGTACACACACAATCAGTTTGATCACTGTGTATACTTTCGGAAACTCCAAGACGGTACCTTTATTTATTTGCTCTTATATGTTGATGATATGTTGATTACATCTAAAGAGCAAGGTGGAGATTGACAAATTGAAGGCTTTGTTGAGTTTTGAATTTGAAATGAAAGATCTTGGAGAAGCTAAGAAAATTCTTGGGATAAAAATCACAAGAGATAGAGTTGCAAGCACAGTCTGTCTGATACAGACTCAGTATCTGAAGAAAGTACTACAAAGGTTTGACGTTGATGAAAAAATCAAACCAGTAAGTACAACGCTTGCTCCTCACTTTCAGTTGAGTGCATTGATGTCACCTAGCACCACCGATGAGAAGAAGCAAATGGAGCGTGTTTCATATGCAAATGCCGTTGGTGCCTTGATGTATGCAATGGTTTGCACCAGACCTGATATTTCCCACGCTATTAGTATGGTGAGTCAGTACATGCATAATCCCGGTAAAGGACACTGGCAAGCAGTGAAGTGGATTCTACGGTACATCTATGGTACTGTGGATATTGGTTTGAAGTTTGAGAGAGACAAGACTGAAGGCAATCACTTAGTCGGATATGTGGATTCTAACTATGCTGGAGATTTGGATAAGCGTCGATCTACAACTGGTTATGTGTTCACAATGGCAGGAGGACCAGTTTGTTGGAGATCAACATTACAGTCAACTGTAGCTTTGTCTAATACAGAGGCAAAATATATGGCTGTAACAGAAGCATTCAAAGAAGCTATCTAGCTTCTCGGGTTGACCAAGGATTTGGGTATTATTCAGAAGAACGTGGAGGTTTTCTGCGACAACCAGAGTGCCATTTGTTTGGTAAAGAACCAAGTTTATCATGGTCGCACCAAGCACATCGATGTTCGATTTCATTTTGTTCGAAAAATCGTCGATGAAGGGAATGTTATACTCCAAAAAGTCGAAACTGCAGATAACCTACAGATATGCTTATAAAGGTGGTTACAGGGATCAAGTTTCAACACTGCTTGAATTTGATCAACATTTCTCGAGCTTAGAGCGCCTAGGGTGCATTTGGAGGCAACATTATGAATTTTTTCGCCAAGGTGGAGATTGTTGAATATTGGCTCTAAAAGTGACAAATTAGTGGCATAATTTAGGGAAATTAGTGACCGAATTTATGGCCTAATTTGTGGCATGATTTAAGGAAATTAATGGCATAATTTAAGGAAATTAGTGGTCTAATTTAAAGTTTAAATTATAACACAATTTAGGGAAAGGAAGCCTTGCTTCATCTATAAATAAGAAAGAGTTCATGCATCAAAGAACAAGGCAAAAAATCAGAAAAATCAGAGAGAACATAAGCAAACTCAAAGAGAGAAAATACTTAGTGAGTTTGAGAGTTTTCTGTGAGTTTGGGGAAACACTTGAGAGATATTATTAGTGAAGAAATCTTTATCTGTATTTTGTATATTTCTTACTCAGTTCAATAATATCTACTGACTCCTGTGGACTTAGGCGAATTACCGAACTACGTAAATTTGGTGTCTTTTTACAGTTTTGATATATTCATATATCGTTATTTATTGCTTCCGTTCACAACATGCATTGCTAATATTCAATCCATATTAAACCAAAGTTGATGAAGTCCAAATTTAACAAATCTTTGTTGTGTGTCTGATTCTGTGTGTGTTTTTCCTCTCGTTAATTCAGAATTATTGTCGTGAAGCTGGCTAACATAACAATCTACAATGAATTATATTGTTTACATGTGTTTTGGTACAGAAAGGGTGAGGTGGCCAGTGCTTGTACTAGCAATTCTTGCTTCTGTTGTGGGAAGCCAAGCAATCATCAGTGGAACATTTTCTATCATAAATCAGAGTCAGTCTCTTGGTTGCTTCCCAAGAGTGAAAGTTGTTCACACCTCAGACAAGATACATGGGCAGATTTATATTCCTGAGATAAATTGGATTCTCATGATCCTCTGCATTGCTGTGACCCTTGGATTTAGAGACACAAAACATATAGGGAATGCATCAGGTATTTTTCATATTTTCTTCAATAGATCATAATTCGTATTTATATATATTTTTGTTTCAACATCAAGTTATAACCTCACAATACACGGACACATTGTTCCACCAATTCTAACAGGAAGCCAAAATTACCTCTAAATGTTAGACAGCTAGTGAATTTTATTTCTTTTCTTTTTTCTCGGTGAAAAAATTAGTTTTCACCATGCATGAAACATTACTTAATCATACTGTTTATTTGTTGATTAAAATTAAAGGGGATAAACGCTGCTTGCTTATTAAATGTATCTGTGTTTTGCAGGTTTAGCAGTGATGGCGGTTATGCTTGTGACCACGTGCTTAATGTCCTTGGTGATTGTCCTTTGTTGGAACAAGCATCCCATTATAGCTCTTTCCTTTCTTCTTTTCTTCGGCTCTTTTGAATTGCTTTACTTCTCAGCTTCACTTACCAAGTTCCGGGAAGGTGCCTGGCTACCCATTCTTCTAGCCCTTATTCTCATGGCTATTATGTTTGTTTGGCACTATGCCACCATCAAGAAATATGAATATGACCTACACAACAAGGTTTCTTTAGAATGGCTTTTAGCCTTGGGTCCAAGCCTAGGAATTGCTCGAGTTCCAGGAATTGGACTTGTGTTTACAGATCTCACATCTGGCATCCCAGCTAACTTTTCCCGATTTGTCACCAATCTTCCTGCCTTCCACCGCATCCTTGTCTTTGTATGTGTTAAGTCAGTGCCTGTCCCCTATGTACCTCCTGCTGAGCGATATCTTGTTGGCCGTGTTGGTCCTGCAGCTCATCGGTCTTACAGGTGCATTGTTCGGTATGGATACCGTGATGTACCTCAGGATGTTGACTCCTTTGAAACTGAATTGGTTGATAGGTTAGCTGATTTTATTCGATACGACTGGTGTCAAACTCATGGATCCAGTTCATGCATTGATGATGATGCAAGCCAATCTAATGAATCAAGTGAATGTAGACTGACTGTGATTGGAACACTGGATTTCACTGGAGCTTATGAGTTTGGTAACACTGTACAGCTAGGAAGTGCATCCTCCATCAGTTTTCCAACTGTAGAAAGCATTACAGATGTTATTGAGATGGAGCCAGTAGTTACAAGTGAAAGAAGAGTAAGGTTTGCTATTGATGATGAATCCGAGGTGGATTCAAGGCACGAAAGACATGAAAAGGAAATGCAATTGAGAGAAGAGATGGAAGATTTGTATGAAGCTCAACAAGCTGGGACTGCATTTATATTGGGACATTCACATGTTCAAGCAAAGCAAGGTTCATCAATCTTTAAGAGATTGGCTATCAATTTTGGGTATAATTTTATGAGGCGGAATTGCCGTGGACCAGATGTGGCGCTTAAGGTGCCACCAGTATCTCTTCTTGAGGTTGGCATGGTGTATGTTGTTTAGATCACATAGGTAGCTAGTGTTTTGTTTGCTCATCTGTGTAAGAAACTGAAAGATGTGTGCAAGGAATGATGTAACTATTGACTATGTACTTATTTGTCCTCATTGCAAGTAGCAGCGGCCTTTTTCAACTTATTGAGCTATTTTTTGTCACAACTAATGAGCAATATTTTATCTTAGTAACCACCAAAAGAAGAACGCTCTTGACCTCTTCAGAAAACACAAGTATTTTCTGTTATGAAGCAAAAAATTACAGGAATCGCATTTTCGAACATGTTCTGCAGTTTGGAGGGGGTTAAAAATAAAATTTCAGAATAGGTAAAAAATGAAATTAAATCTATAAACAGATTTTCGTGCACTTAAACCAAGAAAATATCTTTTATTGAAAAAGAAATTTGGAACAATATTGTCTGAACTCTGCTAGTGAAGTTTAGGATTTCTGTTTAAGAACAAAGGGTCTTCAATTAAAATCAATTGTAATTGAAATGAAAATACTGCTAGAAACACTTCTAATTATATTTTTATTTTTATTTATATTATTTTTCCCATAATATGTGTAAATTTTATTTTATACGTTAACTTTAAATTATAAAAACTTAAAAAATGTATGTCAATGATTTAAAGTGCACACGAAAAAACAAAAGTGCAATTTGAGAATATTCTTAGCCCTGACGAAAACCAATGGGATAGAAAAGCAGACTATTCCATTCCATATACAAAAATGAGCAAACCGTATCGGGCAAAACAAAATCTAGACTCTGGAATTGGGCCTTGTAAAATTAATAGAAAGGAAAAAGGCCACGTAGTTGTTGAGTAGACCACCAATTTATGCAAGTAGCACAAAGCACGCATTTAGATGAACGTGGCAGAAAGAGAATGGTCCAAATAGGCAGAAGATTCACGTCCAGGAACCAGTTACACTGTGTTCGGATAAAACCATGTTGCCTCTAAATATAAAACGGAGCAACTTTAATCGTCGCTCAAACAGATATTCTAAGTCAGTTTTGCTGAGTTAGTTAAGATTAGACTAACAGCAAACAATGGTACTCAGAACTCTTCCTCTATCCCCTTCATCACACAGCAATTTCCTTCCAAATATTTCAAGAATTGCAGAAATATCTTGCAACCCAGTTTACAAAAACAAGCAAATCTCTAAATTTAGAGTATCAGCAAAGGAGGAAGAACCCAAAAAAAGCAAGCAATCGTTGTTTGGTAGTATAACAGAAGCACTTGATTTTTCCCAAGTTAGGTCGGAAAAAGATGCAGAGCTTCTTGAAGATGCTAGAGAAGCCACCACTTCAGGAGAAAGAATGAGTAGGGAACAGGTACATATATGTCCTTCAATCTCTTAATTTGCTTTCCTTATTATTTATGCGCTAATTACTTTGCTAAAATGCGACCTTTTCATATTTGTGTAGTACGGTGCTCTCCGTAGGAAAATTGGAGGGACATACAAGGATTTCTTCAAATCTTACGTTGAGGGTATTGTATAATCAATTTCCGTTATATATATTAACCCGTGAAGTATAATTTTATTATTTGTATTGCTTTTAACACTTTAGTTGTCTAGTGAAATTTCTGTAATTTTTAGTTAATTAACTTTTTATATTTAACATAATTAATTAAAATTTAAAAATTAGATTTAATTATCCAACAATTGTTATAATTAATAAGTTAAAAAAAAAATTATTTTTTAATTTTTTAATCATTAATTTTTTAAATTTTTGATATTTTTAAATCTGAATTAAAATTGTTATGCAGTGGATGGGCAGTACGTGGAAGAAGGATGGGTGGACAAAACGTGTAAAGTATGCAAGAAAGATACAAAGGGGGAGGCGAGGAAAGTGGACGGGCTTGGTAGATATGTACACGTAGCTTGTTTGGACAAATCCAAATCTGGCAACTTTTTTACCAGACTCTTCTCAATATGATATCAATTTTAATTTGCTCTTTATATATCCATTATTCATCATGAAAGTGAAACATCCGTCTTTTACATAAGCTTTTGTGTTTTTCATTATCAGATAATAATACCTTAATTAATTTATGCTCAGTGCGCTCAGTGCGCTCAGTAGATTTAGTTTATTTGAGTTAACAAGTTAATTCAGGTTCGACTACCTTTTCTTTTGTCGTAATTGTGAGAGCATATCTGGCTTTTCTCCATAGATGTGAGAGCACATTTGTTACGCTTGAAAAATACCTATGTAGGCTGAATTACGGCCGATTGTTGTTAAATATTATTAGAAAATTATAAAAAAAAACATTAAACACCTTCAATTATAGGATTTTTAAATTAGAATATTTTAAATAATCATAATTTTATTTAACCTAAAATTATGTATCAAAATTTTCTTTCTAATAATAAAAATATACGAATCGATAATAAATAATATTATTTATATGATTAACTTGTTTACTTAAAATTACTCTTATCGATCCACTCTAATAAATTAAAGCTTTATAAGAGCTTTATAAGAAGTAGTGTTTATATTTCTTAATCGTGATATTAATAGTGTTTTAATGTATAATGAGTATTTAAAAGAAAATACATACATAATGAGTATTAGTATTATTATAATTAATTTTCTGAGATTAGTGTAATTTCACGACACATATGGACACTTGGTGTATTTATAGATATGAAAAAAGATAAAGATATATATAAAGATGAATGTTTTAATTGTAAATAATTAAAATTATAAATATTTGTAAAAATTTGATAATTTTTATCAAAAAATTACTGTAATTGATAAGATATGGAGTCAAAATTATTATAATTATTAATATAACCATTCAAGTACGTTCTACACTTATTTTTAGATACACAAATCAAGTTTCATATTATAATTTGTAAGTCTTTCTTAAGTGAAAGAGAAAAAAAATAATTTTTTTATGTGCAATCACATTTGATAAAAACATATAATATTAATAGACAATTTTACTTATAAATAATCAATGTTTTTGCCTTAGAGATGCATCGACACGTCAAAATAAAAAGAGAAGTAAAACAAAACCAAATGAATAATTTCCTTTGAAAAAAAATAGTATTGTGTGTGTAAAAGAATATGAGAAGATATCTTAATCTAAAAAGTGAGTAATAAAATAGTGAGTTTGGAAAACACTTATGTGACATTATTTTAAATTTATCTTAATTTTTTGTATTATTTCTCACTTTGTACCTATTATTTTTATTAGTAGAAAAAATATTTTTCGAACTTTGTCCTATAAACTTAGTCTAAATTGAAGGATAAACCACATTAAATTATCGGTATCATTAATTTACTATTTTGAATTAATTTTATTTTTATCCATGTTTCAAACATAATTAATATACATATAAATATTTATATACTTAGTATTTCTTTTGTTGGCACCACTTATATATTACTTCAAAGTTCAAACATACTAAAAGGAATGATATATACGATTGCGAGTATGATTTACATGCATATAATATTTCTTTTTTTTTTGTGGGCATTCTATATGTCTTGAAACATTCGAAAAGGAACGTCCACGACACAAATTTGTCTTAAAAAAAAGGATAAACTTTTTCTATGGATATTTGCAGTGTCCAAATGAGTGAGTTTGTATCCATTAATCCAATCATTGTATACGTAGAGGGAAAAAAAATCCAAACATTGTGTAAGTTAATATACATATTGAACCGGATATAATATCAAAAGCTCATTTTGTTATACTTATTCATTTAAAAATAATATAAAAACTTTGTAAAAATAATAACACGATAAACAAATAAATATATTATTAAAATATTAGATAAATGAGTTTATTGAATTATAAATATAATACTAAAATATCTATAAATGTTAAAAAAAATTATTTATTTACAAATTATGGTATTTCTGTGTTATATTTATAATCTTAAAAAATACAATTTACATTATATACTATGTTTAAAGATTTCTAATACTTTGATATTATATTTATTAATTTACTTAACGATATTTCAAATCTAAATTTTTTTTTTAAAAAATAAAGTTCATTGTTCCATCGTCCATGAGTAAAATTAGGTCTTACTGGGTTGGACTAAAAGCCCATTTTTATCGAGCCCGAAATGACAGGTCGGTAACGCTCCACCAAACCGTCGTTATAAGTGTATAAATAACATAAGGGGTACATTACTGTATATTATTTGTATACTATCGTGCCCGCAGACTCGGCGGGAGTTTAAGGCCTCAACGTTCAAAATTTGGCGGGAAAAAGCACCTAGGGCTACGACTCTTAGTCTCACTCTCACCTAATTATCCATGTAAGCGCGATACAACCTGCCATAGTCCAAATCACTGAGATAGAGAGCAGAAACAGGAAAATCAGAAATGGCGGGACTAGCGTACGATTTCCTGGCCAACCCTCTTGAAGCCGTACGATCAACTTTCGAGAAGGCTATTGCCTCTGGTTCCAACCCAGCCTCCTTCGACGGCAAAGATTGGGGCGCTATTGATCTCTTCCGCAATTTCCTTTTTGACCAAGCTTACCTCATTAAGGTCCAAACCCTTATCTTTATCGTCATTTACTTTTTCTGGATTATGATCTCTTTTTGATTTTGAGTACATAATTTTGAAAACCAAGAAATTGTTTCTCTACGTTTTATTCCCTTTTCATCGGACTTCGACTGTCTCTTCCGTTCCATATGACCTTTATTGACTAAACTTAATCACGATCTGATATAATGATAAAATAATGCAGGTTCCAATTTTGAATCATACGACTATAAAATGGCTTCAGCCCAACACGCTGGTTCGTTTCCGGGGCATGATACAAGATATGTTGGGAAACGAGTTCTATGTTGGTGCCTATAAGGTTTCGATCCCTTCTTTAATATTTTCCTGTTTACCCATTTTCATCTAATAATACATGTATATAAATCTGTGGGTTTTGTCTGTGTAGGATGAAATGGTTTGGAGAACCAACAAGTTTATGGATACTGCCCAAGGCCCTATGGCCATAGGCTGTTCTCCGGACATGCGAATTTGGCAACGCCGGTTACTATACTGTATCCCTGTGAGTTTTATTTTGCTTACTACACCCACGTGTCTTCTCTTATCATCATAGCATAACAACTTATGAAAAGTTGATTTCTTGCTTTATTTAGGTTCCAGGACAGAATTCATGGACTGAATCTGCTTCCGAATCAGTCAAGATTAGGACTATGGATTGGGCATCTCAGCACGGAGAGAAGCGTCAGAAAATCAATGATGGAGCTATTGGTGGCATGGATCCAATGGTAATACTTGTCTCCATACTTTATAGTCAATTTTACACAAATTCATAAGATTTCATATAGTTTTTTTTAATGATATTAGCTTTTAGTTGAGTACATACATGTGTTGTGTTAGATACAATCTAATTATATTAGTGTCTATAATTGATTTATTCTGTGTAATACTAATCAATAGGGCCTCATTGGTAAGTGCTACAAGATCTCGTACATTGGAACCCATGGTTATGGAGGTTATTTTTTAATGATATTAGCTTTTAGTTGAGTACAGACATGTGTTGTGTTAGATACAATGCAAAGAACTTTGAATCTGATCCAGTTTTCCTTGGGTTTTAAATAAGATTTAGTCCGGAATAACCTTTTGATAAACTATAGCACCCTATCTCTCAGCTTTATCCTAACATGATTTTTTCTGATTTTTTGTTAGTATGAAAATATGTATTTTCGAACATTTGGTTAAACTACTGAAGCTTGTATTATACCCGTTTGACAATACCTCAGCCAAATAACAGGTCTTTAGTAACACCAAAAGGATGATAAGTAGAATGGCCATGTTCCATGATATTCACACATTCTTTGATAGTTGTTTATTTCGCTCTTGAATAATTACATTTTATTGATAGAAAATTTACTTTATTTACTGTTATATAGAGAGAGGATGGGCATGAATCCCAGTTTGCTAAATGTCAGGAGTCATGTACTGAAGGTACCTGCTCTAGGTTAGCTGTAGTATCTGATGCTGGAAGGGATTTTCTTCCTTGTCTCGTCAAGGTATTTTTCATGATACTCAATCTGTACATTCAGTAAGATTTCGTGGGTCAATTATGATTTAAAATTTGTTTTATCCTTTCACTTAATCTGATGGTGTTTTTTCTTGTTCCTTTATCGATTAGATATATGATTCTCCGGAGTCTGACTTGAAACTAAATGAAGTTTTTGAGTTCATTGGAGTTTTTACTTTTGATTTGGAGGACCAAATGGACAAAGATGATTGTGATGAATTCTCAAATGGTTTTAGTGACGATGCTTTGATCCATATTCCTTCCAATAAGGTATTGCGTTTAATTTTGAGCCTTGAACCTTTACGAACTGTTAGAGTAATATCTTTTCATTTGTCTTTCCACATGTTGCTGGTTTCAAACGATAATTTACCCAACATTACACGCACTTGTACATATCTCTTTAGTTATCCCCGATTAATTGTACCACAAGTAAATATGGCTACCTATTACGAGTAATAAATTTTTTTACATTGTTAAAATTAAATTACTTGTCACTATTCTAATGCTTTTTTAATTCTTTCTTGTATATCTTTCCCTTCTTTTTTTTTTGGTCATAGGTACCGCGCTTCCATTGTTTTCTTCACCGGAAACTTTCATTGTATGAATTTCTCCAGGGTCCCTCCATGGAGGTAATTCTTTCCTTAGTTTAATATTCTTATGGATTTTATGAATAAAGGATTTCATTTAGGTCCATATTGTTGTTGCAATACATGATAATTTTTAGGTTTTGTGTTATCTATTAATTCATTATGAAGCTTTTTCAACTAGAAATTTAACATTTTTACTTACAGTTAAAACCCCAATTGATAAGAGATATAAGGAATGATTTGCTAAGGCATCTTACTGCTGTTCTTGGAAATGATGATTTAGCTGCCCATTTCATGTTATTGCATCTTCTTTCCAAGGTAAGTGGTTCTAAAGTACAATGATTGTTGCTTGTTAAGATTATTGTTACATCTTTTGTTGTTGTTCTGGTTTGTTCACTTTATTTCTCAATCATCTGAGGGTTTCCTTTACTCCCCTCACAAAATAACAGCTATCTCTTGACAGGTGCATTCTAGAGTTGACACAGTTGCTGTAGGGAAACTGTCGCTAAATTTAACCTGTTTTAATAAAGAAAGTGTGTCTGTGTTTGGCACACGGATTAGATCTGCTATGAAAAGTCTGGTGCCATTTACTCATTATATACCTCTTACAGTGGAGTATCTCAACACTTCTTCCCTTGCACCAAAGAAGGATTACGAAACAAACAGGTAAAATTTAAATTACAGTATTCATTCAGCAATGAATTTAACCAGTAAATTTTGATGTCTCTTGAATTTGACAAATTTACATGATTGCTTCAGGTTGATATCTGGGGTTCTACAGCTGCCTGAGGGCACACACTTGATAGTGGATGAGAACCAACTGGAAGCAGGGACTCTCAACGAAGTTGGTGTTGAGAATGCAAGATTGCTTAAAAGTTTAACAGAGCTGCAACAGGTGACCTTTCTAAAATTGTCTACCAGTGAATTATTGTCAACAATTTATTGCAGAAGCAGTGGCTTCACAGATTTTTAATGCTTGGAATTCATGCTTAACCCTTTAAACTTCACTGAAGGAACTGGTACATGGTGCTTGTTTTAGGTGGAATATGATTTTAAGTACTATAAAATGGAGGTGGCAGCTGATATCCAGTTGTTAATATTGTCTGAAGGCAAATCCCACATCTTGCCAGCTGATTTAATTTTACCTTTCCAACCCTGTTCTGTGAGTTCCACTGAAGTAGTTCCTAAAGAAGTAGAGGCATGGAGATGGTACTTGAGTACCCATAGATCATTGCCTCATACTATTGATTCAGAAATGCAGAAGGTATGAGTTTGACCTAATCCATGACAATCAGTTCTCTCTCAGTTGTATCCATCTCATTGTTGTAAACAGTTCCTATCTTTATCAGGAGTTCTGAAACATGTTAGTAAAAATATATTCTGATAATTCTTGTGTGCTTAGTCATCATCATACGCAAAAGAGTGGTTTTTGCTGGCTGTATAAAATGATTGAACATTTTTTTTAGTTTGAAAACCATTTTAATGCAGTTGATGTTTTTAGCTGAAAGTTTTGAAGGAGAAACTTGTAAACATTGTGGTAACCATGTGATACTTGACAGATAATAGAAGACGATCTAGTTGAAGCCAGGCAAGCGGATTGCAGCCTGGGTAGCCAAGACTTTAGCAGGTTAGAAACTGACATCTTTTGATGTGCTCTTATTAAAAATAAAAAGGGTTTTGACCTTTTAATGGAATTCCTAGCAAAAATATGTAAATGATTATTATCATCTCACAGGTTGCTGACAATGGGGCGCCTAATGTGTGAGAGTTTTGGTGAGACCTCACTTACACTAGAACATTGGCAAGTGGTCCAGGAACTTGAGCGATTACGAAGAGAGAGGATCAAGTGAAACTACCCAATTAGTGCCTATATGTCTGTTAATTATAATTACATAATTTTATAAAAATATATAAACGTTGTAAATCCCAATTTAGGCTATTTATCAAGATTAGGATTAACGTAAACACTATTTTTGATCCAAAAAAAAAAATGAACACTACATAAATTTATAAACTAAGGTGCAATATGATCTAGGTAGTAGGGTTAACCCCTCTGCGTATAACGGGATATTATTCATTCCACGTGGTACGAGTTTATCTGTTTTGGTTTATAATTACAAGTTTAGTGGATCTACAGTTATGACTCGATAGTTTAACATGCGTACGATAATGACTTAATAGTTTAGCATGTGTACGACTATAACTTGACAATTCATCGAGATTATGGTCATGACTCGATAGTTTAATGGAATTTCACAACTTTACTTTAAAAAAAACCCACAAGACGTATCATACTATGTAAGAGTGTAGACACATTGCATTATACATTTCTACATAAGTCTTATGTTTTCTTAAAAATGTAAGCCTTATATAGCCTAGTAGGGTCATGGTTCTAATATCAATTGATGTAGGAGGGTTAATGCTTATGCGTATAGCTAGATGGGACCTATTTCATGTTGCACGAGTTTGTTTTAGTCCATAACTGCAAGTTCAACGAGTCTATGTCATGACTTGATAGTTCAATGGGATTTTGGTTCTTTCTCGATGTATGCAAAAGGATTGACCTTTTTGCATCGGTTGGTATCATAGTGTCATGTGGTCTTTTGTTCTTAAGAAGACATAAGTCTTTCTATGTCAGGGTGCATGAGGTAGTGTGTCTACACATATCCTATATTATTTAAGAAGCTTAATGATGATGTATTTATAAAGGGTGATCGCTATAATATGGTATGATGTGTTTTGAAGTTTTTTTAGAAGTAAAGTCGTGAGGTCTCAATGAACAATTGAGTCATGGTCGTAGGGTCGTTGGATTTATAGTTATGGATCAAAGTGGGCAAATTTGTGCCACGTTGAGTTGGTCTAGTTCTGTTGTACATAGAAGGATTTATCCTCTTATATCATAACACATATGATCTATAAATATGTACATATCTATAAACTATAACATGTTATTTTAAGAACATTAGAAAGAAAAGGGCAATATAAAAAAGTTATTATATTGGTTTTCCTCGTCGCCTCAATAAGGTTGTGTTTTTTAGTCTTTTGAAGTTTTGTTAAGAAGACGTAGTTAGCAATTTAAGACATTCTTCGGTTCTCTACTTTTTCCAATTGAGTTTTCTATATTTTGCAACATTTTTATTGAGTTGTAATGTTGTGATATTTTCTCAGATGATAGGGAATTCAAAAGGTTGAATTATATCTACGAAAAATGATGTATTGTGTATGCATGAGGCTAAAACCTTGAGGAGATAAAATTGATTACTCTCATTGATTTTAATATTCATATATTTTTGGTCAATCTGTAATGAGCCATGATAGAGCTTTGTTTCTTCAGTAGGGAACAATGACTCGTTTTACAGTAGTTCTTTGGTCAGTCGACTTTTCTTTAAGAATGTTTATTTTTTCTCATAGTATTGACTTGTTTTTTCTTTGAATTATTGATATTTTTGGAGTATCTTTATTCTTGTTTTGATATTATTTTTGACTCATATTCTTAATTTGGACACATCGAATACTTTTATTTAGGTTATTGGTATTCATTTTAGTCAATGTTAACATTGATTTGTACTTTTTAAGGTATTCAATTCTTTGAGATTATTGTAGAATTTTACTAAAATGAGTATCAATAGCCTAAATATGAACATTTAATGCATCTCAGATGAAAATAAAGGTTAAAAAAGGTATCAAAATAAGAATAGGGTAATCTAAAGTAGAGATATCATTTTATTTAAATATTATTTGATGTCGAACATCTCGCAAAAAATAATAATAGTTTAATAGATGCTCTTATTAAAAAAGTAACACCTTTAATTATTTTTATGCTTATAAGAATGGAACATCTTGATATCAAGATTAAGATAAAGAAGAAAAAAAGAGATAAATTATAACTTAAGTTATTATACCTTGAGAAGTTTATTATGGAAATGGGAAACAAGAAGAATTTGATTCTTTAAAATAACTCTTAGAGTCCAAAAGCTCAAAAGAAGAAGAGAGTAATATCTTGGAAATAAAAAAGCTTACTTAGGTGATGAAAAAGGAAAAAATTTATGTGGTTTATAATGACTCAAAATCAAGAATTTATAATAAATTGATAGAAGCAAGTAAATCTATTATAGGATTTAGTGGAGTAATTCATAGAGATTTTACCAATAGAATTGAGTTTGAAGGTAGTTATGTCAATTATAAGATATCAAAACTAATAATTCTAGAAGAGATAATAAGGAAGTACTTTCTATGACTATAACAACAACCAACAACACTACAACAACCGACAATACCAAGCAGGTTGACAACTATAGGAAAAATAATAAGGCTTTTAGCATTATCGAAAGAATCATATCTCTTAGAGACATTAAAGATAATAAGACATTTAGTGTTATTTAGGGAAACATTTCTCAAAAATTCATTAGTTATTGAAGATAAAAAAGACTAATATAGAAATCTCATTAAACCACAACGGTTGAGCTTTTACAACTTAACCTAAAAATTTACCCAAGAACACATTTAAGATATGAAGTTCTACATTACTAAAAAGGAATTTCATGTGGGATTTCTACATTACTAAGAGGTCAAATGTTAAGCCAAATTTACTATGAACTTAAAAAAATTGATAACTCTACTGGGATCAAATAAATTATTTAACCAGTAAAGTCATTATCACTTCTCAAAATAGCATGGTTCTCTCAGAAGATGATGATGATGATGATAAAATCATTAAATATGAGACAAATTTTAACAGTAACAACCTAAAAATTACCTAGAAATTGGTCAAGAAATAAGGAAAATATTTCGCTTTTATGTCAGAAAAGCTACCATAGATCACAAATGTATTTTTTGTATCAAAGATTGAAAAGACGAAGATGCATCATCATCAATGTCATTCAAAGGATTATCGGTAGAAGACAACAAAAAGAAGAAGATGAAGATCCATATCTTTAGTCGACAACATGTGCCAAAGAAAAGCAATGATTGATATTATAAAAAGAACCTTTATTTTCATGTAAGAGACAGAAAAAATTAGAGCACACTCCTAAAAAACACATAATCTTTAGCATAGTAACCTCTTCTATCTAGAAATCTCTATTATGTACTCATAAATTATGAACAACAAAGAATCCATTCAAGATTCTTAGTTGATGTTAAGTTTATAATAATTATTATATTATTAATAAAGTGGAGTTCATTTATTTTTTCTAGTAATTTTAAATTAAATACTATTTATGAATGGATACACAATGCTTATCATTATCAGAAATGTATTCAGGTTTGAGTAAAGTTGAGGTATAATCGATGTACCAAGAGAAGATTGTGGTGGATTTATTAAATTTAGATATAATAAATATAACTTTTAAACTAATTAAGATCTTGAATGTTTAGATATTTACTTATATCAAGTTATAATACTGATAAACAGAAAGATAAAGATATACAATATTATGATGAGGAAAATAAAAAATTAAATAAACTTTAACAATTAAAGGAATTAAAAAAATTATATTATCTTTAATAATTATTAAAAACTAGCGTTAAAATATTAGTTTTTAATTTAGTATTAGAGTCAATAATTTAACATAATATGGATGAAAAAATTAATATTATTAAATTTAGAAACATGATGGTATTAACTACGAAGTTTTGGAAGATTATACCCTTTTAAGTGAAGATATGCTAAAATATGAGAGCATTTTAGATAAATATACTTTGATGCTTTATATTTTCATTTTATTAAGCTACTACCGACACCACCGAGTCACTGCTGTTTTTTTCTTCCCCTTTTTGGGTTGCTATGGACCACCGATCATGATATTGAATGACCGTGAATGGTAAACTACTATGTATGCTTACAAATCGAAGTACAAGTGAAGTGACAGAGCATTCTGTAATAAGATAAATTAACAGGATCATATGTTTTTCCGCAAGATAGCTTATTTCCTCAACATTATATACATTAAAAATGATTGAAAACCTTGCTTGTGTTATTCATTCTCGACTTAAAAAAAATACATTAATACAAAGTCTGCCCAATTGGGTTGTAGAATATCCACTTTGGAGTAAACCTTCTCACTTAAATAAAGGTAACCTTAAAGTGGATTCATTCATCATGTTGTTTCTAAAAAAACTATAATAATTCACAAACCCTCAACGAGGTCACGCGGGTGCAAATTAGCCACCTCTCTGTCTTGGCCTTTCCTCTCTTAGTCTTACCCTTTTTTTTGTCTCTCCAACTCACTTTTTATCGATTCCATATAAAATAAATACACTACACTTCGTTGTCTTTAAATTAAAAAAAAAGTTCTAAAATTGAGCACCCTGAAATGTTTGGCCAAATTGCCAATTAGCAGGTGCAACATTGTAAATAGTCACAGTTCTTCCATCGCTTGCAGTGATTTGGAATGAGAGGGGTTGGCCATTTAGGTAAGAGTTGCTCTGCCAATTCTGACCCCAATTCCTAGACATTGTTTGCCATCCTGTTTTGGAGCCCTTAATTGACACAGAATGAACATCTCCTGCACCTCCTACGTTTGTGATCAGTACCAAGTTGAAGTATGAATGCCCATTTATGGTGAATCTTATTCCTCCTTTCTTCACACATGGTACTCTGTCAAACAGTTACATACCAATCAGTTCTCTAATTGAATTTTGGTTCTTTTTGAATATAATGTATTCTGGATCCGTATTTATTTGTAAGAAATGTTCACTTTAAGACGAAAATTAACATTTTGACATGAATACGAGTTAGAAAATAAAACCTTGATTGTAAAATGGGGTTTTAAAGTTTGTACCTTCTAAAGGAGATGGGGACAATTCCGGCTTTGTATTGGGCAATTTGCAAGAAAGCAGGCTCAGCCAAATCAAAGTGTTGAAGAGGAGGATTGCACCAACCGCCATTGTCATTAGATAAGGCAAAGTTTGGTGGGCAAAAGTTAGTAGCAGTTACAGTTAAGGTACCGGGGAGGCACCATTTAGGGTCACTGTTACACTTCATCTCATAACAAGCTCCACAGCTCAATCCATTGTTGAATAGAGCTGTGCTTAGTGCTGCTGTGTTAGTTCCATACCCTTGGCTGTACAAATTTCCATACCCACAAGCACCTCCTATTATTGTACCAAAATTATTAACCCGTGTTAGAATCAATATTGAGGTTAAGTTCAAACAAGACTATTTACGTGTATAATTGACTTTAATATGAGTATTTACACCTTTAATGTAAAATTGTTCATTGTTATGTGTGATTTGAGTGGTATTTTTTGTAATTATTTTAGGAAGTGGCATTATAAACTACTTAACACTAATAATATTACTATTTTTTTTTAAATCACTTCACTTCATTTAGAGATTATGAAAGCACCGATAAAGGTAGTTTTGTTTTCAAATGTAAAAAAAGAAACAGTTTCAAAAGGACAAAGATAACATTTTCTACTGATGAAAAGTGAGAAGTAGTTGGTTAAACTTACCCATTGTGCCAGAAGCATCACCTCCTCCGTAGAAAGTGGCGTGACCACCTTGCCAGCCACCATAGTCACCATAAGTGCCACTAAGGCATAGATTAATCGTGAAGAATATAAGAGAAATAACAGAGAGAGCAAAAATGGCCATTTTGTATAATGTGTTTTTTTCTATGTGAGAACTAGAGAGACAGAGGTAGATAAAGAGATATGAGTATTAGTAGAAGGGTGAATGGGGCTCGGCTTATATAGAAGAATAAAAAAGGAAAAAGTAGAGAAAAGATATCAGATATGGGCCGGGGGGGAGTTTGTGTCTTAAAATAAATATTAATTTTGTATAATATGTATATATATATACACAATTTACATAATTTATAAAATCATACATAAATTAAATATTTATATATTATGTTAAAATTAAGATATTATTTTATGATTAATATAATTATATATATATAAATTATGGGTGTATTATGTGGCCCAAATCGGTTATGAGTTGTAAAAACGGCAAATTATGAAAGGTCTCTAATCTGATATAGAGAGAAGCAAACCACAAAATTAAAACCATCGAATATTTTGAGGTCTTTCACAAGCACATGGAAATGTTGTTGTTCGATTAGCTACTGCGAAGCCCAATGACCCCACATTTGCACATGCACTTTTACTCTTAATCGTTTTCTTATTTATCGTCTTCGTCATCAATATTAGATTTTCTTTTTTTAATCATTTGTTACAATGTTACGTGTGAAAAAGGCGTACTTTTTTTTATTAGCAATTAGCACCGAAATTTTTGTACGAGAAAAAAAAGTTTAATAACACAGTTTCTTAATTATGTTAAGAAAAATAACTTACTTTTTTTTTGTTATTTTATACTATTTTAATTTATTTATTTTAAAAACATAACTATATAAAAACAAATAATCAATTATTTTTTTTGTATTTTTAGTTGTTATTAAAATTTCAATTTTATAGATATTTTTAATAATGGACAATAATAAATATAAAGATTAATAAAAGTAATAATTATAAAAAATAGATTTTTTAATCATTATATTGTTATTTTTATAATAAAAATTAAATTATTAAAAAAATAATAATAATACTAAATTATTATAATCAATATAAATAAGAATTATGAAAGCATTTAAAAAAAAAAAGAAATCAAAATTTTACAAATCAGTCAACAAATCTTAGAGGGAATTTAATTAAAGTTGTCATCAAAAGTCCAACTTTGTTGGCAGTAAAAGAAAAAAACAAAACTAGTGGAGTGGAGCCCTACTATTTCTTTTATATATATAACTCAAAAGCCAAAGTAATTAAGATATCGATCCATACGTTTAGGTATAATAGCTAATGTCTTTTGGTATTAGATGTGTCAATTATAAAGCATGCTATGCTAGAAGCATTTGCGATAAGGTACCCACGATAGAGAAAAGAAAAAAATATTGTCCAACTTTGTATTGTAGTAGTTTAGGATTTTACGTGATTGTCTAATATTTGTATCTAAGTCTCTTCTTTGTAGTGTCCCAAAGCAAAGAATATATAATCATTTTTTTAGGTTTTTTTGTTTTAGGCATACGTGTGATACATATATAGCAGGTCTCGACTTCTAGTATTATTTTGAGTTTATGATATTATTCTTAGTATATATGATGTATTGAGTATTAGGTAAATATTTTTATATTAAAAAGCAAAATTATTATATTTATTTAAAATTTTAGATGTGTATTAGATTAATATTATGAATCATGTAAATTTTGTGTTATTATTTTTCTTTTTATTAATTTTTGATTTTAATATTTACTTTTTGTTGTTTTTGAAGTTTGTGTTTCTATTATACCTAAAATGTGATATTAGAGTTAATGGTTAAAAGATCTTAATTTAAGAAAGATATAGCTATAAGAAAGTTTAAGAGTCACAAGAACAACATCAAAAATATGTAAGTGGAAAAAACACTTCAAAGTGCACTTAAAGAAGCAATTATATGCCTTAAAAATGGATAAAGATGGTGATGTTAAAATTTATTTTAATAGATTCATATATATGTTTTTGAATTATTATAAGTCGATGTAAAGATACAATATAAAGATTAGACAATAATTTTTTTTATCTACACTGTCTGATTCATGTGATGTATTAGAGAGTCTTCACTTAAGGGAAAGACTAGATTGATGGTGGATGAGGTGTTAATGTCTATTTTGAAAACTAGTAATGAGATACAATTGACAAGTCCTGTATATGGAGATTGTCTTGTTAAGAAGAATGATTCAAGAGTAAGCTCAAGTGATGGAATATCAAATTTAGGAGGAGATATCAAGTAAAGATGAAAACTGGTTAAGCCTCATCAAATATGTGATATTAAGTGTTTCTATTGTTACAAAAAAATGCACATAAAAAATATTGTAAATAAAGATTGAAGGTCATAAAAGATCTTGATGAGAAGAAAAGACAAGGTATTAAAGGAAAAAAAGTGATTAAAACTTGTGATATTAAAAATGATGTAATTTGTGTGACAACTGATGATGGTTCTTGAAGTGACTGGAATTTGGATTTTAATTGCTCATTTTACATGTGTGCAAACAAGAAATTATTAGATAAATATAAACCTTGTGATGCGGGTGACGTTGTGATGGCTAATAGTTCAAAAAGTAAGGTATTGGTTTGGGTAAAATGAAGGTGAAGATGTTTGATAGAGTTATCAAGATATTAGATGATAAGAAAGAACTTGGTATGATTTTTCTTAAAGGAATGGATTTATGGATGTTGGTAAAGATTCTTTAGTTATTATGAAAGAAAAAAAGAGAGAAATAACTTGAATAAATTTATTGGAGATCTTTTTCGAGGTAGAGTTGCAATCATTATTAATGGTAAGATGAATATCGATGATAAGTTAAAATTAAAATTTTGCATTAATGGTTGTTTGAAGAGAATTTCAAGTGTTAGATCCTAGTGATCTTTAGTGAAAAA
Source organism: Hippophae gyantsensis (assembly GCA_030763125.1). Classification (NCBI taxonomy): domain Eukaryota; kingdom Viridiplantae; phylum Streptophyta; class Magnoliopsida; order Rosales; family Elaeagnaceae; genus Hippophae; species Hippophae gyantsensis. The sequence goes on from CM061033.1 coordinate 54,534,034, forward strand.
TAAGAAATTAAACAACTGAATTAGATCAAGTATTCTCCTCATTTAAGAGGTATATATATATATGCATTGCATCCTACGCACATAGAAGGGTACGTATAAGAGACATGAAAGTACTGTCTACATGTAATAAAATGATGTACAAACTAGTATAAATAGAAAGAAGATCGTTGAGTTACATCAGGTGTCGTTATATGCATATAAAGAAGATTGTTACATGTGGGTCATTTTAAGTTCCTAAGCAACTTTCTTCAGGTCGCTAATAGAAAGGAAAAACCATGATCATGTCGTCATAATAGGGTTAGTACATCGAATATTGAATTCTAGGACCTCACATTTGGACAATGAGGTATTTTGTCGACGTGGTAATACATTTTACCAAACCTCTTAAACCTAAATCATTGTTGAATTAGTCTTGTTATCTCGTTACACCATAACGAGGTACCTGCACGTCGTATATCTATTACACATTTAATACCAAATAATTGTGATAATATTAGACAAGAAAAATGAATATCTATATGCATTTATAATACATTTGAACACAATTAGATAATATAATATAATATTGATTTAAATATGAAATAATTTGATAAAATATTGTACTATTTATTTTAAAATATTTATTAAATAAATCAAATACAATACAATATAATAATATAAAATTAATACATTAAATTAATATTATAATGTTATTTTATTCACTTATCTACACTCGACTTAAAAATAAACCTAAGTGATAAAAATATTTTTATTAATCATTGAGAGGACATTATCGCTTATGAAATAGATAGAAACCATTAACAATATTTACAACCCCTTACGAGCGATCAAGATATGATCGGTAATCAGTATAAAAATTTAAACATATATTTTCAATATTAAAAAGGAAATTTCACAAATCTAATTATCATATTTGATAGTGATACAGAACGGAAAAATACGTTATATACGAAGAAAGAAGCGAATAAAAAGGGAAAAACAAAAGAGATTTTAGCTATCTAGCTCCGATCCGACATAGAAAACGAGGAGAATCTTCGTTTAAGAGCTCAAGTTTTCATCTGCACGTGTAAGTTTTGTTCATTTAAAGAAATTAGGAATTTATCATTTCTTGATGAGTAATGCTGGCACTACGAGTAGCTTTATATCTATATAGTAAGATTATATTTCATCTATATTTATATTTTTTTATTGATTGATATAAATAAAATTTATTTTTAAATTAGATATTATTCATATTTTTGATAAAATATTTAGTTTATTTTTAAATGTAAAAATTTATAAATAAGATAATAATAAAATATTTAGATTTTTTCTAACACTATTTAAATGAATAATAACATCTGTCATTATTTATAAGTAAAGTTACAATTTATTAAATTATAAATTACACGATAAATATAGCACATAATTTAATAACATAAACTACCTAAGTGAAAATAAAGTTATTATTTCTGTATGGCATTATAATTAAAACAGCTAATAGATATAGCAGTATAATTAATATATCTAATTCTTATTTATAGGGAAATAAAATCAATGTGATGAGAAAAAATACGTTTTTCTTTTATTTGCTTTTATAAGTGATAGCATGTCAATATTTCAAAGATTTTATTACTTTTTTATTTATTTTAATTTTAAATATGATGCATTGATGTATTTGTAAGAATTATAAATATTAATTATTTTTATGAACAAAATATTTATATATAATTTTATTTTTAAGTTTGTTATCAAGTTTTTTAAAAATATTAAATCTTTTTTAAAAAAATTAAAAAAATATATCTTTTATAATTATCACACATAGAATCGCATACATATTTAAATACATTTTATATAGGTTCTTGATTTGATCAATTCGGATATTGTATGATAAATATATTAGTCTTTTAAAATAGAAGATTTATCCACTTAATAGACAAATCGATCATACTTTGATCCTCTCCTTTCTGCAAAAAAAACTGAACACACTTTCATAGATAGAGGGATCAATCCCCCATGTCATGTAGGCATAACTTATTTTTGAGAGGAATCGATCTCACTATTGAAAATTGACATATTTTGTCCACTATTTGTTATTTGATCTCAATCACCAACCAACTACTTATAGAATTATGCCACATTATATGTGTGACGTTTTAGCTCTTTAGGTTTTCTATAAATAAGTTATTCATCTATCTTATTTAGATACATAACTGTAAAGTGGATTTTTAGGAACACAAAGTTCAACATCGGGTTTCTTTTCTCCTTATTCTTATTTAATTAGGTTGAACTTCAACTCTTTATATATTTATTTATGATTATGTTAGTACAAATATGAGCCTATTTTTTCATATTTTTAATATTCGTATAATTTCTTCTTGATTTATGGTCTTATATATTTAAATCAAATAATTATATGAATGATCATGATTATTTGGATTTAATTGATATATAATTTAAATTATCTAGTTAGTATTATTTATTATTAAATATATTTATTTTTTGTGCTAACCCTGATTATAATGTGTCTGATTGACGAGAAGTTGATTAGAACATTAGTTTGGATACTACTCATACTAATCTTAAAAACTATAAAAATAAAATAGGTCTCGTAATTTAGGTATATTGGGACAATATCCTAAGAAGGGTAGCATAAGATCAAGTTTGTACTTGAACCTTTGGTTTTCATAGTAAAAAGTTTAGTAATTTGGTGAATCCATGGTTTTCCTCTTAAGTCGTGATAATGATATAGATTGTTTCCACCTAAAAATATCATATGTTATTTTTTAATTTTTACACTTTACTATTTACACGTTATTACATGTTTACATGCTTGGTTATGTTATTAAAATATAAATTGATGAAATTTAAAAATAATACATCCATCCCTTATAGGTTAATTAGATTCGTATTATAAACTTTCAATTGATATTAAAACTAACATTAGATATACTTAGTGTTGTTCCTATGATTTTTATTATGAATTATTTTATTGGGGTGATAGCTCAATGATGATAAACTTTAGTCTTCTTTTATCTCTAAATATAATGTTAAAAGTTTTAAAAAATTATTTTCTAAATATTTGAAAGCCATATAAGAGAATAATAGTTTAAATGTAAAAATAGAAAAATTAAATGAACAATTTAAGACACACGAAAGTTTTTCTAATATATTAAAAGAAGAGAATATTTTAATGGACATGTTTCTTTTCTCCCTACTACTCTTTAATTAGATTAAACTTATCTCTTTATATATTTATATATAATTACGTTAGTATAAATATGAGTCTATTTATTTTATATTTTTAATATTCATATAGTTTATTTTTGATTATGGTCTTACATATTTAAATCAAATAATTAAATGAATGATCATGATTATTTGGATTAAATTATTAAATTGTAAAAAAATATTTTTATTGAATTTATGATTAATGTGTTTTCTTTAGGATTTGCTAGTTGATTTAATCTAATTGATACATGATTTGAATCATCGAGTTATGATTATTTATTATTAAATTAATTTTAAGACACACATAAATTCTTGTATTTTTTATGCTAACCCTGATTGTAGTTGTTTCGTAAACGTGTCTGATTGGCAAAGAGTTGATTAAAATGTTGATCTGGATACCGCCTACGTTAATCTTAAAAACTATAAAAATAGAGTAGAGACTCACAAGTTAAGTACATTAAGACAATATTTTACGAAAGGTAACATAAGATCAAGTTTATACTTGAATGTGGTTTTCATAGTGAAAAGTTCGACAGTCCGATAAATTCATGATTTTTCTCTTAAGTTATGGTTGTGGCTTAAGTTATTTTCACCTAAATATATTGTCTATTATTTTTTTTATTTTTGTATTATACTATTTACACACAATTGTATGTTTAATCACTTTATTTATGTTATTAAATTATAAATTAGTAAAATTTGAAAATAATTTATTCTCTCCTCTAGATTAATTAAGTCTGTATTATAAACTTTTAACATTAATACATATATTGTATGAAATTAATCATTATACATATTTTTATGTTATCTTATTTTTAACTCACAATTTGGATTTTCTACTTTTTTTGATATCTAGATGATAAATTATCATAAATTTAATACAATAAAAAATCAATTGAGTACCTATCCAACTATATACATTTTCAAATTAAAATTTTATATATCATTTAAATTTATTGTATCATATCATGATTAATTATAATATTTTAATTAATTTACTTACATAAAAAATACTTTTTATGGACTATTATAAAAAAAACAAGTATAAACTATAAAATATGTCCATAATAGCGTGATAATTCAAATTATAACTTAGAATACTATAATACAAATAAGCACTAGATAAACATGCCCAACACTCATGAATTAACCACCAGTAAGTATGAACCGAAGAAATTAATATTTATTTTAGTTTTCTGCAGTAACTCTTGAAGTCTCGAATACACGAAGTTGTTTCTGATTTGGGATATATAGAAATTTTTATAAATGCATTACTGTACCATTAGGATTTTGAATTAAATAATATTTTTCTTTTTAATAATAGAAAAAAGTTAAAAAATAATAAAAATATCATCTTTAATACTTATAACTATCGATGTTGTAATGAACCGTATTAAATTTAATTTTATTACCTCATATTTTTACTATTATAAATTATAATATACTATTTTATATATATATTTTTTAAATTATAAATATAAAATTATAGATAATATTTATTTATTTATCAAGTTGAAAATTTGGAGACGTCATTGAAATTAGAAGGGTGGAAAATTAGGAAGGACCTACCATGTTAGGAGTGCACATGTAAGGCCCGGCCTTTACGGTCCCTAGTATTCATGCATCAATATCGGATAATCTTTGGCTTTCCATTTTTTGAAGATTAATTTTGAAGTGAAAATCAAATATATATATATATATATACATTATATACTTATACCCACTAACCATTTTAAATTACTAATAAAGGATATATCTAAATTTGGTATCAAATTATTGAAATGATGGACAAAAGATAGAGCATCACTTTTACAACAGAATCAAATATTATATTCAATAATTTAAGAAAATGACATAAAAAAATAAGTTGTAAATTGTGAATTGCAATACACGTCAGCCATTTTTGTTAATTTCTTTTGGATAAGATTTGGAATTTATATTTATTCAGAAAAATAGGTTTTTTTTTCTTCTTCTAACAAATCTTAAAACTTGTCGCGTCTACTGGAGTGATGGATTTGTAGCAATGTTATTTGTTTTATTTCTCTCTATTTTCCTTTTTTAATTTTTGTCTCATTCTTTATCTCTCTTCATAATTTTTTTTTAGAGAGAGAGAGAGAGATGATCAGAATTCAGAAGTGATATGCCTGCAGCAGAATTCGGTGCGTTACGTGCGTAGTCAAGATTTTTGGCTTTACTTCTAGAATTATCTTATCACAGAGAGGCAAAATAAGGCAAAAGAGATAAAAAAAAAAAAAAAAATTATAGGTGACGAAAGACTCATAATCCACCTTAAGCGGTGACTCGTATCTTTTTAAACGAGTGTTTGAATTCTGTATCCATATTTTAAAAAAATAGTTAATGATAGAGGTATATATTTATGCTGAAATTCAATTATTAAAATCATACGTGAATTAAAAACTAAGAATAGAATATAAAAAGAATTAAATTTTAGTTTAATTTAATTCTATTCTAGTATCACAAAAAAATTAAGATTATTATTAAGTTTGAGGTATATAATACATAAATAAAAAATAATTATAATTATAATTATATATTATTAGTACTATTTTTTTTATGTAATAAATATGATGATTTATGTTTTGAAAAATTTATTATATTTTTATTATTATTTTTATAATTTTTTCGTTTTTATATATTGATTATTTACTTATTAACAAAAATTATACAATATTTAATTAACGACGAGCATAACTAGTTATATAAATAATTTTAAATTTTATTTAAAAATAAGATCGGTTATAATTTCCTTTGATTTCATAAATTATTTTATATAAAATACTTATAATGAGTTTATTAATTTATTTGTAGTTCTATCAAATTGATTAATAATTTTATTATTCTTATATATTTTTGTAAATATATTATATTATTATTAATCACAATTATATGAATTTCATAATTTTAAATCTAAAATATTTATTAATTTTAATTTTAAGTAATAATTTATTTATTTATTTTGTAATATACTTACGGTTTTAAAAAAAATTACTTTTAGTTTTGTAAATATTTAACAAAATATTTATTTGTATGTTTCACGTTATTAAAATGCATTAAATTTAGTTAAAAGATTTTATTATTTCAATTAGATTAAAAATTATAAAAAAAATTATAATATTTCAATCAATATTTAAGATAAAAAAAGATTAATTAATACATATAAATAAAAATTTGGATAAATTTGAGTTAGTTTGTACAAGCTTTATTTTTTTTATTTGTATTAGGATTAATAATTCATGACATTAATTAAATTCAATTTAGATTAAAATTGTACTAATTTAAATTAATTTAATTTAAATCAGCTTAAATTATCTCAGTTATTGCGAATTGATATCCTAATTAGTAAGAGTATTGTTTATCATTTTGCAATTCTTTTGAAGATAATTGGCTTAAGGAAGTTCTATCAAAAGCACTTCTATGCTGCTACACCCCTGATAGCAAAAGTATGAAAGAAAATAATAAGAAGATACAAGTATGTCTTACTGTTAAAGCAAAGCATCAGAACGATATGTTTATTCTAATATGATATGATCAAATTTTGTTACTAGTAAAGCTTCAAAAGTTTTTTATTTACCTAGTGATCTAACAGATAGTAAGACTCACCACTCCCGTTATAAATTACAAGTTTGAATCACACAAAAATATTTCACTATTAAAAAAAACAAACTTCAAAAGTTTAACACTGATTTTGAAAAAAGAAAAACAAGATGCTTATCAACGGAGAAAAAGGGTTGATCTAAGATTCTAAGTTGAGATCCATAGAAAGCATGTGGATTTGAATGAAATGTTGCTGGTTAGGACCCAATGAAAATGATTTCCATTAGGGTTGTCTGTTTGTTTAACTATAAGACTCAGAGAGACCTCAGAAATCCAATGGCAAGAGGCTGTTGAACAGTCTCTTTCTGTGGTCGATAATGAGCTGGGCACAAAAATAGCAGCTTAAAACGGCTCCACATGACCTTCTAAGATAGTGCAAATCAACAGTCAACAAACCAAAACCAGGTGCATTTAATTTGGGATCTTGGCCAGTGCCTTGTAAGGTGACATTTGGTTATTTTATGTCTCAAACTCTGTTTTCTGGTAGTTGATGAAATGATGTTTGTTTTGGGTACGTAGAGATACTCCTGTGTTGAAATGTGAAATGCTACAATGTTCCACACCCAAAAACCATATATGAATTATCAATAGCAAAGAAAAGTTTTTTCCCCCCTGCAAGAAAACAAGATATTTGCAAGTTCTATCCACCAATTTCACTAGGAGTAGAAAAATCACGAACTGTTTGAGAACACGCAGTTCAATAGTCCTCTTTCAAATCACATCTTGTATGCCCTACATATCAAAGGTGGGTGCTAGATATTATGTGAGCATGAGAGCACAAGCAACTGTTGTGTAGTAGGTTTTCATGCAACTGTTGTATGTGATGAATGCATTTACAGTGCGGGAGAGATGGAGTTCACCAAGTAATAATAATAAACAGGATGAAAAATATTTCTCCCCAATAATGACATTAAATGGTCACAAATGGACAATACATATAGGAGATGGTTAGAAAGAAAATTGTTGCATCTTTCTATCTTGACAAACGGTTCTTCCCAAGAAACGAATTTGCAGTGGAATAGAAAAAAATTACCGAACAACTTCAATCCTACAAAGCTATCCAAAAATATTTAATCCCAATCCAATATAAAGAATGAAATATAGATACCCTAAACTGTACCTTTTGATCATCAATAAGGGTCAGTTATGAACAAAAACCCAACAAATAAGTGAGGTGAGCAAGATTTGCATCAAAATCTAGTGATGTTTTCTGAGGCAGGAATGGAGGGCCCTTCATTCTTCACTAGATGATAATCTCTGCTATTGATGTCAAGCCCCTGAAATCGCCCAAGAGGATCCTGTTGCAACATATCTGAGCAAGCATGTGAGTGAGCTGCAGTGAGCATCTGCTGATTTGAATTGGGCATATTAGACTGGAAGGGATGAAATTGTGGCATTTGCATGTTTTGAGGGCCACCTGATCCAGGTTGTAGCTGGTTTGGAAAGAATGAAGAATGGGTAAATGGAACTTGGGACATTCCTAAACTAAAATTATCAGCATGTGATAATACTTCTCCAGTGGCAACCTTAAGCCTTTCAACTTCTTTCTTCAGTGCTTCATTTAGAGCTGTAATATAAATCCTTATCATAACAAAGTGGGACATATCACAAGTAAGAAGATGCAAGGAAACTACGGTTGACACTAACTACTAGAACAAGGTAATTAGCCTTTACCAATCAATGAATGAACTTAATCGATGCACTTGCCATCTATCTTTAGTATTGGAAGGAGGAGATTTTTAACTCTATCTTAATCCCCAAACCCCCAAATAAGAAATATAAAAGACAAACACAAGTGTTTACATTATGTTGACAATAACAAAGGTATTGCATGTTTGATTGAAATTAAGCACCACCATGTAGTTGGACCGTATAAGATAGGTTAAGCATAGTCTAAAACTATATATAACATAATCGAATAAAATTAATGATAAATATTTTAATAAAATAATATATATTTAAAATAACATGTAATTTGTTATATGAATTTTCTTACCTATCAAAATAATTTCATTATAACAATTTATTTAAATTAATATTTAATAATTATTTTTATAGTTTTCATACATTCTAAAAATAAAAAAAAATTATTTTTGCATGTGTATATATAATTTTTAATTTGAGATGAAAAAAAAAATCGAGATGTATAATTTTATAATTCAAAATTCAAAAAAATTAAGTTAAATATCCAATATATTTCAGACTCACCCTAGATTGGTTTAAATTTCTATACAACCGTACAATTTTTATTCAATGTAATACGATCTGACTTCACAACCAAACACATGATTGTACATAAATTATACGGTCAACGTTTTTAATATTGTATAACAAATATACCTTCAAATGATAGTTACCCTGCTTAAGTTTACATGTTGGTTTTTTTCTTCTAGGTCAAAAAATGCATTGTGCGTTTAGCATGACAAGAAAAAGAGTTTCTACTGAACACCACTTTCTCAATAAATTCTAAAAACAAGCATATGCCACTATACATACCATCACGCAAATGAGCTTGTTGTTCTATAGATTGTAGCCGCAGCTTAAGGTCTGTGTTTTCAGTAGTAAGGCCTGATGTATCTCTCTAAGAAACAACAGAGTAAAATCAATTACAACAAAATGAAAATGAACTATACATCATGATAGAATCAGCAAAATACAAAAGCACATGACTCCAAGAGGTGGAAATTTAAATGATAAAAAAAGTGTAAGGATATTGACTCCTTACTGACAGTCACAGGGTCTGCAAATAAACCAAATAATAGTAACCATTGATCATATTACGGAAAATCCACCTGCAAGCATAATGTAGGCCTACCTATATCTTGAATACTGAGCTTGAAATAGTGACTTAGAAACAAATTCCAATGCTATGAGACACGATGACACAGTGATAAATAACACTAGTTTTCAGAGAAGAACCATATCTGATACATTAGCATGTTGATATGTTCCTTATTTGTTACCCCCTACCCCCTTCTTTTTCCCAGCATGTTTCTTTTAGATTCATTGTGCGTTATTGTAATTACTTCATTGTCCAAATCGAGGCAATGAAAAATTTGAAATCAGAGCCAGAAGAAATTCTTCAAATTGAAGATATACTAGGATAAAGTGAACAGTGTGTAATGCAGCAAATGAACTTACATAGTAAGCACTGACCATTTTGACTAGCAATATTCACGATACTAAAAGCACCTCATATAAGAATTATAAACACAAGGAGAAAATTACTTAATAACAACACGATCACTGTATATCTCAAAGAAATTAAGTGAGCATTTCTGTAAGAACCTGGAAGAGAGTTAGTTGTGCAGAAAGAGTTGTTGCTTCTGTATGAAGTGTTTGAACTTTCCTCTCGAGTTCTATTATGTAACGGGCCTTCCTTTCTTTTGAACGAGAAGCAGATTGCCGATTTGCCAAAATTCTATAATGGAAAGTAGGGTTACTTTCTCTAAAACTGTCAGCAAAAAATATTGATAAAATACAAATAATAACTAGGCAAAACTCCCTGAGTTCTTTCATCAGCTCTAGCTTGAAAAGGAGTCAAGCGTGAAAAAACTAAAAACTCTTTTGATGTAAATGCATGAAAAACTGATAACTACAAGAGAACAATATCAAGAAATATTAAACTGAATTGTTGCTTGAGAATTGAGATGATGATGTAATCGATAATTCTACATTCATTATCAGAATTATATGAACAGGCCTGCAATTCAGGATTTCTGAACAATGCATTTTATATCGTTCAATACCATGTCAACCTATGTGGTTAGATAGAATAGCTCCAGCCGAAAATGTCTTTTCAAACTGTGGACTTGGGATTAACATCCAACAGATACTATTATTAACTTTTCATTTATTACTTATTTTTTTTATAAAGAGATATTATATTTATCTTATTTTATTAAAAATATATTCAAATTATTAAATACATATTGAGTGTTAAAAGTTCAAAATTTAAATTTGAGATGGGATGCAATTGTATTTCATGCATATAATTTATCTATAATTTTATAAATATTACAATTAAAAATTTATTTAAAGAGAATTAAGGTGTACCATGCTCCTATCCATCCCAGTTTCAAACATTCCTTACAAGTCAAAATATTTGCCTTTCGCCAAATGACAATAACTAAACATTTCTAACAGGATCTGAGCTTCAAAGATTTTAAGAAAGCGCATAAATTGCTCCATCTTATTAAATAGACCAAATTACATTTATGATACAACTAATAACATCCAATGCCTAAAAAAAAAAATTTCCCTCACACTTTCAGGTGCCAATTTTCGTGCTTTGAGATAGCGAAAGGGAAAAATTGCTCATATTAAACCAACAAAAATACAATCCAAGAGACCAATAATTCAAACAAACATAAACGATTCAAAGTTCTTTTTTCTTCTCTTAGCAAAAGGAAAAAAAGTCTTTTTTGTAATTCCTACTCTCACGCTTAAAGTTCGTCATAACATAATAATTAAGAGTGCTACAACGATGACCATTTCATGTTCACATTATTCAAAAAGGAGAGAGAGAGAGAAACAAATGACTAAAAAATGGAAAAAACTCGAAATTAAATTACAATACAATCATCACGTCCACGTAAATTTCTACTTACGAATACACATACCTCTTAGCTCGCTTGGGGTCAACGGCCCAAAGCTCAGCAAGTTTATCAGGAGCCATGGCTTTCTTGGCCTCAACAGATTGCAACATCGAAGACCCGTCCATTGAATTGCTATGCCGATGCCTTGGCCTCATACTTTTCTCTTCACCTCCTCCAGAACCACCGTTCTCCCTTTGTACAACACCTCCACCACCAGATTCACCTGCATTATTGAATTTTGGAGCGGATGACCCGTCATCGGGCATGGATCCCAACTTATCCATGTCCATGTAGGTACAGAATATGTCATCTTCGGATCCGAGCTCTTCGAAGCTCGGAGATCGGCCATCGAACGGATCTGAGAGATCGAGATCGTCGGGAAGACGGAAATGCACTTCGGAATGAGCTCGCCGGTGCCAAGAGCCGCGTAAGGGAACGTCAGATATAGAGTTCTGAAACGACGTCGTGGTGGACATCCTCTGTTGGCCTTGAGGATGAGAGGCCTGATTAACGGAGCTCGGGTTCGAACCAGGACCCGGATTTGACGGATCTTGAATCTCCATGATCTCGAGCTCCGTGCTCGCTATTTCTCTTATTATATTCTGTCTCCGTACTTTTGTGTCCAGAGGTATTCTTTCTCGTCGTCGAGGGTCCTGTTAGCCGTTAGAGGTTTTGGGATTTGCGAGCCGAAAAATAGTGTGATTTTAGTTATGGAACGAGAACTACCTGATACGCTGTCGTTCTCGTACTATTTTAATTCCTTTTTTAACGAAACGTTAACTGGTTCAGCACCAGATCATGTTGTTTTCTCAATTTTCTTTTGTCTGAATATTTAGGAAAATGGTACTTTTTTTTATAGGTTATATGGAATTTTGTGAATTGATTTGTGGCTCCTATAATTTCATAGACTCAAATTTAAATGATAATATTTAATATTTTTTTATTTAATTAAAAAAATTAAATATTTTTAAAAAATTAATAAAATATAAATTTTAATTATGAAACATAGGCTAGTTGATAAACGGGTTAGGAAACCGAAAAATATTATATTCATATAAACACATTTGCAAAAATAGATGACAAAATGAATAATAATAGTTGTGGATTTTATTTGTTACGTTTTTTTTTTTAAATCACAATTTAGGCTTTTGGTTTGCAAAAATTCAATTGCATTTTGGTTAGGTTTATTTTTGTAATGTAATTTTAAGTATACAGTTATACACCAATAACCTGATTATGACTTCATCACTATTTTTCAAAAATTATACTGCAAAGGAGATCTAACTTAAATTACTTTGTATACTTTATTTCTCAAATTTCAAGTATATATTATAATATGTTTATATGAGTACCATCCGTATTATAATAAAATTTTTAGTTATAATATATAGAAATTTATAAATAAATTATATGCATAATATAAATTTTTATCATTTAAATATATTATATATAAAAAATATTCTTTAAATAATATATAAATAATATCATTTCTGTATCAAAATATTAGATCCTCAGTAACATTGGCTTTAAACTTATATATTGTGACTTGATTTTTTTTTTCTTTTTGGCGTCAATATATTGTGACTTGACTTATTATGACATTTCGGTAGGAAAAAAAGGACAAATATTTAATATGAGAATTGAGGAGCGGTGAGATGGATTGGATGGAATAAGAAAACAGGATTAAATTAAATATAAAATAAAAGGATTGCCATTTATTAAGATTAGAAGTAAGATGAGATCGAAGTATTAGGAACTTTACGTAAGAGCTTAAGAGGTGGCCTACACCACATGCAGAGCCTACGGGTGAGTCATTTTATTTTCACATAATGGTCCCACGCATCATTAGACTTTATATATATATATATTTCCTCTTCTTGCGTTCACATCACATGGATGTTAAGATTTTTAAATAAGTTTCTTCTTCACGGCCAATACGAAGTAAGATTCGACAGTTTTATATTAAAATATAGTAAATTTAAAAAAATATAATTTAATTATTATATTTATTTATTTTTATCTATTTAAAATAATTCATCTTATTTTAAATATATTATTTAATTATTTAAATTATTTTAAATATATTACTTAATTATATGAATTGTTTTAAATATATTAATGAAATATGATACCGTTAAATGAATATTTAAATAAATCATATAAATTTTGATAAAAAATAGTTTAATGTTATTAACGAAAAAAATATTAATTTTGTAATATAAATAAATTAAATAAATATAATAATTAAATAAAAAAATAGTTTGATGTTATTAACGGAAAAAAATACTATTTTTGTAATATAAATATCCAGAAGATGACAAAAACCTTACCCTTATGTGTACAAATTTACAGGTAGTGTAGTTGTTCTCTTTACTTTTTTGCTTAGTAGTTGTGCATCACCTTGTTTAACCCAACAACCACAAGCACTCAACTGCTCGAGTCACAAGGGTATAAGCATAAGGACCCAATATTACCTCAAAGCTAAGCTAATAACGGTTCAAGTTAGATCATGAGTCATGACCATTTAAGGTTGAAAACTAGGTCAAAAATTTCCTTAATGGTTCTTGTTTTCTTCACCTACCAAAGCTGATCATTCATTAGGAGGTTAGAAAAGTAGGTATCAAACATTAATATGGGACTATAGGTGATGAAACTTGTATGGACTTGGTTAATCCAGGTATAAACTAGTCAGGTTTTAGTTCAACCATTTTTTTTTTTGTATTTTTTTTTTTGTATTAGCTTAGATAAATTTGACTAGACTTATCTGGACCTAATTATACACTATTTGGGTCCCCTGTCAACGTGGTTTATCAACGTCTTTTTGTCAAAATTTCCAAAGAAATGCATACACCATTGCTGGACAACACAAGTGAATCAACTGTATTATTACTTTTGAGGCGTTACTCTTTTATGTGCACTTTGATAAAATGTGCATATTTTACGTAATAAAGAAGTATATTTTTAATTATTTTTATCTATATATTTATTTTATAAGTATATATCCATCAAAAATATTACTTGAAATTTGGACTCAGTTTTACTACACAAATTTGTGATAAAAACAAATCCCCTGGTAAATTGTAATCGGAAGTGATCGTGTCGGTCCAACTATATTTTTAAATAACACACTCACTGTAACCTTGTTTGTGATCTTTTTTTTTTTAAATAAATTACGAACTTGGAGGAACTATTTAGTAATTCTGCTTGTTATTATCAATAGAGTGGGAGAGTGGGATAGTGGGAAATGGATTTGCTTCTAGGAATAAGCATTTCTTTATATCACTTAATTGCAATTAGATGGGGATCAGGTACCTTAATCAAATCCTGAATAAACTTTAATTTTTTTCTACTTGATTCTCAAAGTTCTAATCTAATAACCATCAGCTAGTGCCATTTATGTCAAAAAGAATCATGTGGAATAGACACCCAACAATTTTTTTTTTCCTTTCCTTTTCTTTTGGCGAAATCCAAGTATTAAAAGGACGACACTTATTTCTCTCATAAGTCATAACCCAAATATGATACAAAACAAATCTTCATTCTCTGTGTAATTCTTGACAATAAAGAAGAAACTATTTCGAATCTCTGGATAATTTTTAGCCAAGTTGCGTATTTGGTAAGGCTTAAAACTCACAGGTACTTATCAACCTTATCCTCACCTTATTTGGATTACTTAACCAAAGAGTTTGGACATTAATTCACAACCTCTTTTCTTATCAACACTTAACTACAATTTAAAGGCCCATATCTATCTCTCACTTGGGAACAAATGAGTTAGAGCCAAAAGATAGAAGAAGCTCAGGCCAAACACGACCTATCCGCACCTAGTCTTACACTAGAAATCCTACTTCATAGGAAAGTGGAACAAATTACAATAAGAAGCTTTCTTCAACATATCAATAAGATGAACTTTCTTTTATCAATTTCTTTTGTGGTTCGATATGGTGCTAAAAAACCATGGAGCAATAATGAACTTAGAAGCCTTTTCCCATAATTTCATCGAATACCCATTTTTCAAAAATCAAAAGGGTACAAGAATCTGAGGTCATACTATGTTATCTTCAACTTCATCGATGGTAAGTAATATTCTCTACCGTCCACACCGCCTAGTACTTCTTGACAAACAAACTAGCACTCCACCCTCAGAAGGTGGAACAAGGCCTCGTGGGTCTTACTCAAATGAAGCCAATTTTGATACCAACATGGTGGTTATCCTCGCAGTTCTGCTTTGTGCATTAATATGTGCATTGGGTTTGAATTCAATAGTGCGCTGTGCCCTAAGATGTAGCAGAAGGTTTGCCTTTGAGACCACAGATGTGACTGCCTCTCGTTTAGCATCCACAGGGCTTAAAAAGAAAGCTCTGCTTCAGATTCCAGTTGCAATTTACGGGTCAGAAATTCATATTCCTTCAACAGATTGCCCAATTTGCCTTGGAGAATTTGAAGATGGTGAGAACTTAAGAGTTCTACCAAAATGTAACCATGGGTTCCATGTACAATGTATAGATACTTGGTTGGTTTGTCACTCGTCTTGTCCAACTTGCCGACAATCATTGCTTGAATTACCCCCAATCTCAGATTCAGCACAAACTGATAGTGGAATTAGAAATGCTTCATCAGGTGGAGGTCAAGCAGATGTTCTTATAATTACGGATGAGGTTAGCTAATTGTTGTTTTTAAAATGGAAAAAGGAAAATTAGAAGATGGTTCTTATTGTATTTTCCTCCTGACTCCAGATTTGCTGATTTAATATATGTAATTATGGATCATATGGGCAGAAAAGGAGATATTAGAGGTAGTTGCTAGTTTACATGTGAGTTAAAGCTTTGAAGGAAAATGGAATTGGCAGATTTTTTTCATCAGCTTACTTGTGTATGGTCAAATTATGCAGAAAATTGATGGAATTGGAGGAAAATGGAAACCCAATCCATTGGATTTTCTCTACTCGATTTTGTCTCCAAATTAAAGAACTTGGGCAGAGTTTCTGTAACAGAAGACTATGTCAATTTGCTAGCATCCATTCCTAAAGCTGTGTGGCAACTTTCCACAGGTCATATGAAAATTTCTCAGCACACAAGGGTGATTTTGGATTTAACAATGTCAGTCGGCATATGTTACTATAATTCCTCATGTCCCTTTTAGTCAAGTGGTTTCCTTCTTTTCTCCATTCACAACAATATTGGAAATTGAACTGATTATTGTAGAAAGTTTAAGATTAAAAAAGATTAAATGAGAATCAATACATCTCTATACCTAATCTGCTTTCCATATATATTTTGATATTGATGGCGTATCAATAGAAGCATAAGGAATCATTTATGTTATTGTTGTGCTCAAAGAATAGAATCCGAAAAAACTCTTTACAGCCTTTCTTTCTTTCTTTCTTTCTTTGTTATTACTTTTATGGCCCACTTTTGAGACATTCAGTCTATTATCACTACCTCAAAAACATTGTATTTGTGGTGAAGATACCTTGTGGTAATAAGATGAGGACACTTTCTTGAGGCATAATTTATAATTGGAATATTGGACCATCTTTTTTTTTTATTTGATTGATCGATGTCTATATCCAAGATTTTCCTTGGATTCGAACTATTGTGGCAGGGAATTTGTTTTTGTGCTAGTTGCGGAACAACTTCAAATCCATCACTAGTGGTCTTATGGAAATGAGTTCATAATGTTTCCATATAATTGCAACCACTTTCTCCATTAGAATCATCATCAACATTATATATTGCCTGTTTGCCACTACGTATGCTGTTCACGGAAAATGGAATGCTATAGATAGAGCATTATGGAATGAAGGAAAAATCTAGAGTTGCGTGTATTATTCCTCTAATATAATCCATATTTTTTGTTTTTAAATAGAGAAGTAAGTCTCATTAACCATCAAAATTCAACAAAGATCAATCTCACTGTACACATCAAAGCATTAGAAAAGCTCCCAAAAATAATTGCCAAGTGTGGAAGAGAATCTATTGACCAAAATCACTTATTGGTGCTGAATAATGAGCTTAGTTTTCTCGTCCTACCAATCCACAACTTTGATAATAATTTATCACATTGATTTAAAGACTTATATTCAAAATTAAATCTCACAAGTCCCATGATAGTTTTCAAAAATTAATCACATTTAAAAACTAACAATTCTTAGAGACCTTTCCAAAAACACTTTTCCTAAAAAGATAACAAACTAACACAACCACACACAACAATTGTTTTTACCAAAAAAACTAAACCACCTACAGGCTCCTTTACAAACAAAACTATCGATTACAAAATACCATAACCAGCGAGAATATGAAACATGCTTTATTTAAAACAAAACAAACAAAAAACACGAAACAAAAATAGAATCGAAGCAGAGGCAAATGAATACCATACTAGCGCTAGAGGAGAAGAGAGAGGAAACGCTGGAAGAAGGCAACGACATGGACCAAAAAGCGCCGGAAAAAGTACCAGGGGATGGAAAGAGCAAGAAGACCAGCGGTGACAGATATCCTACAACAGCAACGAAAGCATTGAAGGGGTGGCAATTCGGTCTACCATTCAAAACACGAACCAAGCACAATTTTTAGTTAATATTACTTACTATTTTTATTTTTTTGTACTTACAGAGATAATGAAATTTGTTAACGTTACCAATAAATAAAATGATTAGAGGTAAAAATTAAAGTTTTTTTTTGTTATATAATTAAATCTAAGTTTAATTTAGAATATAAAATATAATTATAATAAATTTATATTTTGTTAGTTTAATAATTATTATTTTTTATATTATAATATTAAATTTTCATAATTAAATAAATAATTTATTGAGAAATTTTTTTAACCAAAATTCATTTTATTTAACTCTAAAATTTTACAAATATATAATATATTTTAAAAAATAACTATAAGGAAGTGGGGATAAAAAATAAGGAGACAGTAAGTAAGTAAGTATGACTATTAATTCCACCCTATCCCCCACAGTACATTCCCTATTGATGTCAAAAACGATATTTCTCCACAGATTTTAGTTGTTACGGGATAAATTAACATCCCTAATCATTTGAGTTGAAATATATATATATATATATAAAATGACATTAATTTTGAATTAAATATGATATAAAATGTTAAAATAATAGTAAGATTATTTATTATAATGATACGGCATGTTGAATGTCGTATGTCTCAAGTGCTAAAAATAATTTTTGCACAGGTTGCATGGTATCATAGGTAGTATAATTATGTGCAAAAATCAATTTAGTTATAAAATTTGTTGATTGTACATCTCAATAAATCCTATAATTTATAAACAAATGTAATACTATTTATATTTTTAAAATTTCTTTAAAAATTATAAGTAAAAAACATGTGATAAGTATGTAAAAATATATTAGATGTGTTTTACTTAAAACCAAAACAAAAAAATTATATTATATCCAAAAATTAAAATTGAACTCAACAGATATAAATATGTGAAATCGTTATTGGGTAAAGATTATTAATTTAGAGTTAAAAAAATAAATTTGAACTTTTTTTTTAATGAAATTTTAACAAAAAAAAAATCTTTACAAATTAAGAATATAATATGTTATGAAAAACTAGATACTAAAAATATCATAATTATTTAATTTAAACACTTTAATCCCATAAGTATTATATTGAACACTAGATATCTCATAATTTTTGAAAAAAAAATGTCACATCAATTTATGTTATTATGTATAAATGAGAAATTTCGTCTTATTATTTATAAAAAGTAAGTATTATAAATACTTCCTTTTAATATTTTTAATTAACTAAAAGTGATTATTGTAATAAATTATAGGATTAAAAATACATATTTTGCATAATATTAAGTATGATAGTACCTACTCATAAATTATAGAATTAAACTTTAAGCATTTTTATCTCTACGTGTATACAAAAATATATTATTCAACAAAATATAAATTTATAATTTTAAGTATTATATCTGACTATCCCACCCTAAAATCGAAATCAAACCCCAAATATTAGATAAAAAACTAAATCTAAAAATTAAATAAAAAATTATCTTAAAAAGTGAACTCATTTAACTATCATCAATGATTACCCAAAACCATAGAAAATTATGACATTCTTATAAATATGTAATCTTATTCTCAAAGAATATTTGTGAGATAAATAAAAATTATATTATTTCATCATGAATTTTATATTTTTAGTTTTTGAAAATATAATATGTTATGAATATCTATTGAAATTAAATCAATTTAATACAATACCATGGTAGATTGGAAAATTTTTGTTCACCATATATTCAATTTTTTTTCCTTTTGTTATCTTTTTCTAATATCTTTTTATTTCATTTATTTTGTTAGTTAGTTAGGTCTTAAAAAATTAATATTAAAAGCAAAAAAGACATCAAATCTTTTAGTTATCTCACAATTTAATTATTTATGAAATTATCATTATAATTAATAAAATGAGTTAACATGTTAGTTTTTTGATTAATTTGACTCATTCGAAAAATAAGATTTATAATATCTATAACAATAATTAATTCTCAAATAAATTTTCAAATTTTAAAATTAATCCATCACATTTCACTTTTCTTATATATATTTGTTATTTAGATAAAAAAAATATTATAAATTAATCTTGAATTAATGAAGATGTGTTAATCTTATTAATAAGATAAAATATAAATACAATAAATTTATATTTTTATTAAATAATTGATATTTAATATGATAATAATCAAATTTGGATCATAATAACGAGGAATAAAAAATCATACTTATTAAACCATTAAATTTACATATATTGAGAAAAAATGCTTTTAAAATAAAAAAAATATGCTATTTAAACTATCTACTTTTTTTTTTTTAACCCAATCATCAATAAAATTAACAAGGAGATCACATTTATTCAAGTACAGTATAATTTCTCTTGTTTAGCATAGGAAGGACTTAATTTAAGTCTACGTGTACGCTGCAGAGCGCTGACGTGTAAATGAAGACTAAAATCATTGGACTGGCATTAGCGAAGCGCGGGTTAGGCGTTACTTCGTCTGAATATCACGCACTTTCCACAAGTCTCCACACTTTCTACGCTCTTTCAACGAATTCTTACCCGCCAAATGGGACAGCCATCTAATGTCATAAAATATAACCCGTTGAGAAAAAGTCATCAGAATCTACGGCTTAGATTAAAAATTTATTTTGTACGTAATTCACGTTCCCGCGTGTAGAGCTGGTGGATAACCCGATACAGAAACGTTCCAAACATCGTTAAGCTCGTGCCTTATCCTCTGCAACCGATTCTATATAATCAACAATCGTCCACCTTCAGATATGTCTTTTAAACGTAAAATAGCAAAGAGTGGAGGCCTTATTGGTTCTATCATATCTCTACGTATATGCACGTAAGTGAGTCGTACCGTATATAAGAATCTTTACGACAATAAATTAAAAAAAAGGCCAAATTCCGAGTTCCCAGTTGTTTTCCAACTCCCAGTTACATCAGAGAAAAGGAAATTGAATCTTACACGCAAAAACTGGTTTCTATGTATTAGATTAAGACGCTTACACCTTACTCCACCCTATCTATCATTACAGTCTAGATATTTCCGACTCTTGGTGGGAAACAAATTTGATTATAATTTTTTTTTTCTCTTTGGAGCCTATCATCTTCTTCTGCTTCTTGATCTGAGCTCTGCAGATGGCATCTATGAGCATTCGTTGCGGAAGCAAATGTTCTCTTCGAGATCGCTTCTTCGGCAATAATCGGAATGCTTGGCCATGTTGTTTGACGGTGCGAAACCAAACCGGGTCATCCATTGGTCAAATAGGAAAGGTCTCGGCGACGATGGCGAAGACTCCGGCAATGTCGATTTTTGATATGATAGAAGGGGAACACTGTCATCGTCGTGGAAAGGAAGAGACTGCGATAACTTGTGAGAAGTTGGACGAATGGATGAGGCAATCGGTGCTTGAAATCGTCAACAACCTTCATGAAGCACCATTGTTGGTACACGTGTACGGTAAAGATAATGCCATGAGACTGCAGACGAAGAAGAGGACGAGAGAAGAAGATTGGGCTGTGGCAAAAGGAAAATGGAAGACTGGAAAAGCTCCGTCGCCGGAAGGGGTTATATTTGTAGAAGAATTAGTCGGTGATTCGAGAGAAGAAAATCCACAATACAATGAAGAAGATGGAGTTACGAAGATATGGGGAATAGTGATTCAAGGGAAAGGTGTGGAGAGTGGGCCAATTTGTTATTTGTTGAAGACGACTAGTGTTAGAGTGCGATTAGGGGTTGGGTGTGGAATGGGGTGTAGTCATTATTGTTTGATGAGGGTTAAAGATTTTAGGGAGACAGCTGAATCGCAGCTCAGGAATTGTTGGTTGGTTGGTTGATGCTCAACAAAAGGCTGGATGGTATTAAAACTATTAATAGAATATAGATCACTCAAATATAAATATATATTTTTCCTGACAAAAAAAATTATATAAATGTATATTAAAATATCTATATATATATATATATATATATATATATATATAGGGATTACAAATTTATTAACCATTTCAGCGAATTGAAATAATGCGATCCAAAGTTATTGCCTCTATTAATTTGGTTATGTCAGGATATAAATGTTGTTTGAATGATTAAAATTTGGTTTAATTGCATGATGTATTTTATGCACAGATTTTTATTTTTAATTCACTTGATAAAAAAAAAATATTTTTTATTATAATTTAAATGTAAATATATTTTTGAACATTATTAAAAAATTAACATATTTTTTTTATTGATGTGATTTAAAAAATGAAAACATGTGAAATAATTTTTTTTATCATTTCTATGAGCTCTAAGGCAGCTTGGTGTCACGACCTTAAATTTTCAATAGCGATCGTAAGACTTAAGCGTTAGTTCTTATTGCTTTTCCGAACGAATTCTCCAAAGAGATTAACAAGAGAGTTTGCAAAGAATGCTTTGTATTGCTCTAGAGAGAGTTTATGTTACAATTTCCCAAGGTTTCCCAAGTTTGTTAGGAATTTCCAAGTTACTGTCACGACCTTAATCTTTCAAGTATCGATCGTGCGGCACTTAGCACCGTCCGTTGCACTAAGCCTGCCTTTGCAAACTCTCTCTATTCTCTTTGGAGTTACATTTTCGGATTCAAAGACAGGCTTAGTGCAACGGACGGTGCTAAGTGTCGCACGATCGATACTTGAAAGATTAAGGTCGTGACATTGGGGTGGTGGTAATTTTCTATTTTTTTTTTAATTATCCATGGAAGAGGTATTCTAATTAGAGTGAATTGCAGCATGTTTTTATTGTGTTGTATTTTATTATTAGGTGCATGCGTGATGTTAACTAATGCTCTATCGTTATGTTCTTCATGTTCTTGGTCGTTTGTACTGACTTTGTGTCTTGATCACTTTATAATGTAATGTTCTACTAAATTAATGAAGCTTTTATTTATGAATAAGTCATTTAATACAAAACGTATATCTAGTGAACAAAAGAGAATCCAATCAAATTTACATGTTAAAAACCGTAGAATTGTTGTTGCAAGCCTTTAAAGAAACATTAGCTTAAAATAAGAACTTATTACAATCCTCATAAAAACGGCCAAACTTATAAATGTTGTATATCCTTCTAAATATACCATTAATTATTATTTTTTATTGCTACAATGATTACCCACTTATAAAGACAAAAATAAAAAAATATATAAAAAAAGCTACTGCACTATTAAATTCAAAATACCTTTCAAAAAACTAAAAACTTAATATATAAATAACTTTGGTACAACTAGTATCAAAGAAAGCACAAAAATAGGAAACCACTTAATATAACAGCATACAATTGTCCTATTGAATTAAATAAAATATTGAAAAATTATCTTTTATAATACCTTAAAACATATAATAATAAAAATAACATCTTCGCATCTAATCGATAGGTATATAAATTAATATTAAAATTATTATTTTTATTGTTATAAATTTTAATTGAATTTTTTTTTGTGATTTTTTTTCAATAATATTTCAATCCAAGGTGAAGTGAATATAGCTTTAAATTTTAACCGTTAGATTTACTATGTCAATAATTTCTTTAATTAAAATATTATGTAGATTTCAAATGTATATATTTTTTATTTTTAAATAAATGATTATATATTTACATGCAGTTTAAATTTATTAATTTTTTTTTCAAATAAGATAAAATTTCATCCAAAAAAAAAAAACCCAATGTATATAAGTTTACATAACTTGAATATCTAATAAAATCATATGTTATTGGTTTACAGCCCAGCTTAACACGAGTAAATAGTTATTTAAAAAAAGAAGTAATGTTATATAATATTAACATTATTAACCTAAATATAAATATAACCATTAAATAAATTTTTAAAAATTATACAGAATCAGATTATATATATATGACACTGAATAGTATATTGATATTTGTAAGTATTTTCTAAAAAAAGTAAACACGTAAATATTTTGATTATTTGTTTTTGTGTGCCAAAACGAGGAAACATGTATAGACGATTTTCTGGCATGAGAATACTTCAGAAATAAATGATGTGATATATTTTGTTAATTATTATTCTTTGAAAATAATGAATAGTTTTTTTTTATAAATATTATTATATTTATTTTTAACTCCATTAACTTAAAATACTTGGTGATATAGTTTAGTATTAATATAAGTATTGTTTATAAAAAATTAAAATGGATAAATATAAAGAATTAGTATTAGAAGAAATATTTTAAATAAAAAAGAAAAATATTAACTTATTAATAATATTTCTTTATTTATCATTAAATTTTAAAATTTAAAATTTAAATACTAAATTATAAATCTTAAATTGTGAATCAATTAAATTTAAGATTATACATATATTTTTATTTTAAAAAAATTTATACATTTTATTTAGTTATTTTTATTCTAGAGATCCAAATGCATTGTATAAATTTTCTTTATGCCCACAGGCCATATCCGGTCCAGAGTCTAATTTATTTGAATTTGAAAATAGAGACCATGTTGTTACCCTCCAACAGCCTCTACGTAATCTCTTAAAATATACAAGCGTCAGAACTTGAAGAGAGGCAAATACTCTGACAGACAACGTTTTTGAGCGCGCATTATCTATGCAATTCAAATCAATTACCCCAATTATCCCCACAGATCTGCTACGAGCTACGCTCTCCTCAAAACCCTAATCCCCACACTCCAACTCGATATCGTCTCTTTCTTTCATGACATTCCATTCTTATTCGTTTTTTTTTTCATTCTTTTTTATTTTCTACCTTGCCCATGAGCTAGATTTGGTTATTCTTGAACAAGAGTCTGTTTAAGTCTTGTTTTCGACTCGGGTTTAAGCGGTTATGGAAAATCAATGTCATACCGAACACGTTAGGGGCCGACCGAGATCGATTTTAAAGGTTGGTTCTTCATTTTCTTGGGGTTATTTAAAACAGAGAACAATTATCGTCATCTTTTTTATTAATTAATCCGAAATCAACTTTTTTTTTAATAGACGACGGGCGAGAAGCGGCACACTGCTGAATTTCGAATCGAACAGCACTCTGCTCCACGTAAGCGAGTTAAAATGCGACACCTTGAATCTCTAGGCATTTTCGGAGGTGACTCATTTATTCATATCTAATTAATCTCAATTGCTGCGCTAGTCTAATATATCAACCACCCCTGCATAAATTTAATAGGGTAGAGTATTTTCATGTCAACTGATTAATCCCATCTAAAAAAAAGACGAATTTTGATAGCATATTTTATTTTTAAAAATTTTAAAATTTCCTTTTTGGATGAAATTTTGAATGTTTCCTATTTTCATTATTTTTCCCACATAGAGTGGCGCATAAGGTGGTAAGTTAATCAATCATTTTTTCTTATTTCAATTTGATTTATATTTCATATCTGCTGAATGTAATTGTCCTCTCAATCAGTTCAGAATTCAAGAATTACTGTGTACCATTGCCATTAAGAAAAATGTTGTTTTATTTATTCTAAATCTTACTCAAATACTTGAACATCCAAAGAAGAACAACTAATCTCTGTTGAAGGAGTGATGATTCCTCAGAATCTTTTTATGGATTTTCATTTCACTGGTTTGTGCATGTTTATTCTACAGGAAACCATGCCTATCATCCCAAATCTTTGAAAAACAGAGAAGGTAGTTCTGGACATCAGTTTGATCACGAGGAAGTATCTCAAGTTACAGAGGTCCCAGTAACAGTGGATTTGGATACGTCCAATGCAGAACAAACTGGAAAGAACACATTTTGGATGGTGGCTAAACCTACTACATCTAGACATCGGGATCTCAACACTGAAATGTGCATAGCCAAAGACAAGACCTTTAATAACGATGCTCTAGAGAGTAGTCAGAATACTGACAAATTAATCATTTCAAGAGGTATTGATTTGGATCTTAATGCAGCAAGCGATTCTAGACCAATGAATCAAGACCAATTTTCTACTTTCAAGAATCCTAACCATTTGAAGACAAGAGAACTATCCGAGTGTTGTAGCTCCACAGGTCCACTGGAAGAGAACAATTCACTCGAAGTTTGGAAGGAGAAGAAGCAAAATGGTTCTCTCTCATCTTCTCATGGAGGAATACCAATACCAATACCAAAGCAACGTGGAAGGAAGAGCAAAAACGATGTGCTCAAGAAAAAGATGGAGATTGCAAAGAAAGAACAAGTCGACAGGTTCACTAAGATTGCTGCTCCAAGTCGGCTGCTCAATGAACTAAACCCTGGGATAATAAATCATGTTAGGAATAGAAAACAGGTTCATTCTATAATAGAGGCCCTTGTAAAATCTGAAAGACATGAAAACAACCATTTTGGAAACAAAAAAACAACAAATTTGGAAAGTGAGACCACAAAACCCGACCATCTGAAGAAGCAGGAAAATATAAACGTTTCTGGAATGCAGGGACTCTGTTCTTCTTCTCTTGAAGATTGGCCTTCCAATGCATTTCCTGGGTTCAATCTAACTACACAAGGCTTTCCTATGTCAATAAGTGAGCCCTCTATGGTTCCTGAACAAAGAAATCAATCGACTGTGGAGAGGTTTTGTGTTACGAGTGGCGCATCAAATTCCACACTTATAAGGAAGGAAGATACATTAGCTTTGAAGTTGTCTTCATCATTTAAGACATCTGAGAATCAGAGCCCTTTGTATAACAAGGATCCATCATTGTATCTATCCGTTAAAGGTTGGTTTTTTTAACTACTTTTTGAACTTTTGGACGTCATGACGGTTGAAATATATGTTGGGTCTGTTGGTAACTGCTGCTTTTTTGGTTTGAACTTGCTTCCAAATTTGTCAAAGTACTCTTAGTAGTGTAGTAGTGTTTATCAATCCTTAAGAGAGTTAAGAGTATTTTAAAATTTTGAAAAGTATTATTAGTACTATTAGAAGTAATATTACTTAAGTTATTTAAGATACATGCTCCGTTTTTATCTGTGATACTTTTGACCGAAACATTTCATTTGAATCACTTTCCTTGAAAGCACTTAAGGAAAAATACATACAAACAGGCACTTTGAATAATTATGTAATTCAATAAAGATATTACATAGATTTTACCTGTGAATTAAGAAAAGTTTTCTTGCGTGATATGTTTACTCCTCTGTTTTCTTCAGCTGCTACTGTTGCTTCTCAGTGGCTGAAACTTCTACAGCAAGATGCTAAAGGACGTATTTCAGGTAACATTTTTCTTTTTGTCTCTATTTCCTATGGTGAGAGCTTGTTAAGTTGAATAGGTTTTAATATTTTGTTGAATAGGATTTACTTTGCTTTGCAAATGCAGCACTGCGACGTAGTAAGAAGAGAGTTCAAGCTGTAATAAGTACAGAATTGCCTTTCTTGATAGCAAAAGAATTTTCGGTTGATAAGGAGAACAACCAACATTGTGTTATGAACAGCTACGCGGACATGCATAGATCAAGATGGAACTCAATTTTTGATCAAATGAATAAAGCCCTTTGTGAAGAAGAGAAACATCTGGTTAGTATACTGTATCTTTCTAAGAAAGTGCAATACTTACCTTCTATGTCATGTAGCTTCTTTTTTTTCCCTGTCCCATCATATGGTTGGAGACTTAACATCAAGGGCTCTCCTCTGAAAGTATCTTGCTGTGAATGTTTTATGTGGTATTGGAAATTGCAGCAAAGTTGGTCAAACCAAGTAAAAGAAATGCAGTTACACTGCGATAAGGGATTGCAACTGTTTCAATGGAGCACAGCTGGAATTGAACAGATGGGAGCTTTTGTTGCTGACTCCAGGTAAAAAGGCTTTGGCTATTTTCTTATTCTACAAGGAAAAGGTTGAGAGAAAAACCATAACAAATTAACAGTTATATGACAAAGGATAAGAGAAAAATGGTAGAGCTTTTTTCTCAAAAAAAAAAAAAAAAAAAACACAACATTAGTAAAATGTCACGTACTTAAATTTGTTGGGTTGACTAAACTTTATCGATTTCTTTGAAAAAAATTGTTTTTTTTTAACATTAATGCTTATTGTGAAGAATGCGTTGTTATGTAAAAATAATAAGTTGCATGTCTATAATGGTTACTAATATTCTTCTATTTGCATTCTTATCTCTATTATTATTGAATTGCTCCGATCAATAAGCCAATTCATTTCAATTTTATCCAAATTGAAAATTTCTTTTAAAAATTCAGTTATGTACCCTAATCAAATTGGAGGGTAATTTTTTAATTTTTTTTCTCTCTCCTCTTTTCCTTTCTATTTTTCTCTCCTATAATTACGCAGAAAGAGAAGGAGAGATAGGGAAAGAGAATTAAGAAGAAAAAACAATTGTCCTTTAATTTTGGTATTACGTGAGCTGACTAAATTCTCAAATTTAATTCCCTCTAAATTTTATATATATTTCAGTTATTTATTTGATTTCATTTCTAACCTCCTTTTAAAAAAAATATCTTTAAAATAATAATAAAAAACACATATAATGTATTTTTAAAAACATACAAAAAAAATATTTTTTTATTTTATATAAAAATAATATATGCTCGCCATTGAAAATGAAACTTTACTTGTAAAAGAGTGTTTATAATGCAATCAAACTAATTTAATTTTAAATTTAAATAAGTTTTGGTATAACCTAAGTAGTACCATTAGTAATAACTCTTCTCTTTTAACATGCAGATTGAGCACAGAGGAAGAGGCAAAGAAGGAATTAGAACTAAGGGCAGCCGCAGCTTCCATTTATTCAACATTTAACTTTCTTTCTACGGAAAATTTATCCAGTTGCTGATCTATTAATTTGTTTTGTTAACTATGTGCCTCTGCCTTCAATTTTTTGTCTAATTATATTTATATACATGAAAATCTCAACTTTGTAACAGTAACACTAGTAATGGATCGCATTTGTTTTCACTTTCATTATTGATAGGTAAATAGTATTTTCTTGTCCTTTCATAAACATTGCTTCATTTCCAACCTTTTCTTTTATTATTAAATTTTTTTATGAAAAATACTTAAATAGTTTTTAGTCGTGAGAAAAGTATAATTTATTGATTTTTAGTCGTGAGAAAAGTGTAGGGGAATAACCTTTCATATTTTTAAATATTATTTTATTATTAAATTTTTTTATGAAAAATACTTAAATAGTTTTTTTCTTCGTAAGAATGATTTTAAAAAAATAATAAATAATATATTTTATAATTTATACGACCAAATAGCATTAAAAAAATAACACATCTTTTTTCTTTTTTATTATTATATATTATAAATCTTAATTGATATATCAACTTTTTATTTGATAGTGTGACGAATTATTTCTAATGTATCTCAAATTTGAAATTACCTTCTTGTTCTATGAGTTTGGATGAAACTTTATTTTTTAAGTTGCTCACGCTAAATTAAAATAGTCTAGTGGACGAAAAAGCCTAAGCCCTAGTGTACCAGAAGAATTAGCTGATCAGGAAAAAAACTACGCCGTTTTAGTCTCAGCAGTCAAAAGATTTAGCAAAAAAGGCGATACGTATATGTAACCTTTGCCATGATAAATTGTATTTGGAGAATTGGATGTAAAGGAAGTCTCTTGATACTTGGAGACAGCGGACGCACCAAACGAGAAACTATGAGAAAGTGACGGGGACAATGATAGACAGTATTTCATCGTGTTATTAGCACTCGCAGAAGACCTTTGTATTTCGATGTCAATGGTTTTCTCCCTCCTCTCGACCCAAATATTTTTTCAAGATCAAGATTACCGTTTGATTGATATAAAAGAGAGAATGAATCGGAATCTAATTGGGTCATTCCGGTTTTTGGTGTTAGTTTTAGTTGTTTCCATTCTCGCCTCTGGATGTGATTCTTCGTCGTTCTTCACGTTTCGAAAGTTGGCCAAATCTTTTCAACCTACAAACAACAATGGTTATCAACAGGTGAAAATTAACCTTTTCTTTTGTTCCTGATTTTGTTTGTGCTAGATTATTAATTGTTTTTCCCCTTTTCTGTATGTTTTGTTCATCTGATCTCTCCCTCGCCAAGTCCCGATTCGGGTGTGAATCTGGATCAGGGCCAGGTAGATTAATGCAACTAATTTTCTAAAAAGGTGTAAAACGATTAGGTCCGAGAAGTATGGATATTCATTCCTTTGGATGGAATTTCAAGGACACTACAGGTTATAATGTTATATTATATCTTTTGTTTCATAGGTAAAAAGATTTTAGACATAATTGCCAACTCTGCAGTAGCTATGTTCAGTTATTGGGGTAAATGTTTTGGGTAGGTTCTTTTCAATGGGGTTGTTTACCTCTTGGACCCAATGCCTTTGGCTTTTACCAGGAGAATAAACTGAACTTTCAGCTACGAGAAAAAATTGAGCATGGAAAATAAAATATGGGCAAGACTGATCTCCATATTGGCATTACTTCCGTAATGAGCAAATGGAATGTATGTGTACAAATCAAAGTTTATGAGTTTGTTTTTGCTCTTCATATGCCTACCCAGGAATCTTGTCTTCAAAAGTCTTGCAGGAATGCATAAACTGCATGATATGTTTTATCATAGATAAATGAAATGAAAATAAAAAAAGTAATCCCTTGTGGAAGAGTACATCTGAACTCTGAAGGGTTGAAGATTGTTGGGCTTTGTGAAAAGAGTTTTTTTTTTTAATTATTAGTATTATTATTATTTTTCCTTTTCTTCTTTAATAGAAATCTTTTATACCTACAAATTAAATAAATATCTTTTGACACAACGATGTCTCGAGAAATGATTTTAAATATATAAAAAAGGTCTTTCAAAACCGGATTGTCATTAGATCTTTTAAATATATAAATATCTTTTGACACAACGACGTTTCTTCTTCCTATTATTAGGATTCCTCACTGATAAAACGGTATTTATGCAAAATTTCTTCATTTAAGCCTCAGAAATTATTGGATGTATTCAGGTTATGTTGCTATTAAGTTATTTTGTCTTTTGAGTAGCATTGTTTCCGCTGTGAACTTTTTATACACTTCTGGAATAATTTAACTCCATAATATCAAAAAAATTCTCTGAAGAACAGAGATGGCATGTAAAATTCTATCTTCTTGGTGGGATAAAGAAATCTGATGGACATACGTATGGTGATTTTAATAATATGAAGTTGACATATTATTCTCAAGATTACATAAGATTACAGATAGATTTTGTTTGAAATCTTTTGGACAACTGGTGAAATATCAAATCCGGCTGTGTAATTTCCTTGTTATATTCTAATATGTAGCTACCCAAGCATAATGTGATATAAGTTCGTCCTTTGAAATGATCTTTGTGTTGGACTTCTGGTTGCTTGAAATATAGTTTAGGATGTATTACAAATAGGGTGAGTTTTGATGTGTGTGTGTGTGTATATATGCATGCATTTTTTCAGAAAAATTGCTAAGAAAGTAGGCTGCAGGAAATCTATTGCAGAGTATATAAATTTTGCTGTTTACAAATTTTGAATACAAGTGCAACATTTAATTCATACCCTATTAGCAGATCAATAAACTTTTTCTTGAACCTTTTTCTTTTTAAATATATTTTGACGGATTGTATTTTATGTTATAGCTCGTAATTTCTATAGTATTAGTACCACAATGATTGCAACGTTTCTGGTATATATATCATATGATGTGATGTTATTATTTTCTCAATTTTTTTTGTTCGAGAATGTCATTACCTTCTTTGTTCAGGTGATTGATGGGACATTCCAATTTTTTTTTCTTTTACAGTCAACAGTGGGCTCTTTCTTCTCATCCAAAATCACGGAGAGAGTACTCTCAGAGTGAACGTTAAAGGCCTTACTATTCTTACTGAAAGGTAAAATGTGGATCATTTCCATTTTTTATTGTTGATATACAATTTAAGTAGAAAATAGTGTATTAGTGCGTGACCTCTTGGGAAGTCTTGTATTGCATCCCTTTTGTCAATTGTCTTTTAATATAGTTGATAAACAGTTGACATTTTTTTCAAGGAGTTTCTGGTTCGATTTCCCCACTGTGCAATATATTAAAGAAAAATAGAATGGAGGAGAGTTACTCTTAGGAGAAAACGAGGAAATGATGGGACTTGGAATATTTAATCCCATCAGTTATTGAGGATTTGGTTTAAATTTTAAAGCTATCACCTAATTATGATTAGGGATCTCTTCATTCTTGTTTCAGGTTCAAGTCTCAGATGGAGGAAATCCATCAATACTATTGAACGCTGGCAATGGAAAGTGCCTAGTTCAATTGGGGATATTAAGTGTACCTGATACAAACTTCTTCAGGCATTTGCCGTCTTATGCCACAAATACAACTCCCAGACAGAAAGGAACATACTTGTTTGTATTCACCGGCATCGTTGTTGGGGGAATATTGGTTTGCTTTAAGTTCAGGAAAAGGGGGCAACAGGTTAATGAAGTCCCATATAAGGAGCTTGAAATGGCTCAGACTGACTCACCCTCAACAAATCATGATATGGGATGACGACTGGGATGCAACAAAAGCAGTGAAACCACCACAAAAAAATGGAAATGGATCATTTAATAGACCTACTTCCATGTCCTCTGATACAAATGGATGGCAAAACAAGTGGGATGATTAGGGTAGGAATAGGAACAGCTCTTAATTTCCCTCTGAAATTGTTCTGGGAAAAAACAAATAACAGAAAATTCGAAGAGGAATTAAACGTGGAAAAAACAGAGATTTTTTTGGAGTATAAAAGAAGTGTTTATGATTTCATAGAAAAGAATCGAGATGTTAGAAACAGAGGATTAGTTTAAAGTTTTTTTGGTTTTTAAAACTTATTACTTTTTTTCTTTCCCAAAATTTACAGTTCAGTTCATTCTTTGATGCTGTTGTATCTTGCTTGCGATAATGATATATGGTCATTTTTGGGTAAAGTTCGGACTTTGTAATTTGGCGTGAAAAAAGAAGATTAGATTTACGTTGTATGCATTAAACTGCTGTGGATTAAATGGCGATGCTTTAGCCCATCTCAGACAAATGCTCCTGGGTTCTAGTCATTTCATATTTCTGCATACTAGGAGTAGGCTTAGTTTGTGAGAAGGATTTTGAATTATTTTATAAGTTGATTTTTGGTAGTTTTAGAAAATCCAAAATCTTAACCAATTTATTATCTCTAAAAAAATTAACCTTCAAGTCAAATTTATAAAGTCTATTTGATTTTTGACCTATAATCATAACATAAGATTCAATTAAATATAATTATAATATAATGTTCAATAGTGAAATAAAACTTAACTTATCAAAGTTAATTTTTTTTAATATATTCGTTAAATGAAAAACAAACTAAAGTTAAAAGTTTAGTTTTAATCAAATTCTTAACTCTTTTTTTTATCATATTATAATTTCTTCTATCAAAATAAAATAAATTTTTAAAATTTCTACTACTTAAAAGAGAATTATAGTGTTGATAATTATTATTAATACTAGTAATAAAGTGCAAGGGTTCATATCAGAATGAAAACTCAAAGTGAGACTCCACTCTAATAAATTTTGATTAAACATAATTATTATGATAGAAATGCCAAATTACTCACTCATATAATAAGATATCTTAGACAATCTATTTTTTTTTTTTTTTGCCTCATATGAAAATGGTAAGGGAATTACAATTAAAAAATCAAATAAACCTATCATAATTGATGGAGGATAATGTTGGAAGAGAAAACAGTGTTAAAATAAAAGATAATATTGATTAAAGAAGAAGTTGACGATAAAATTGTTGACTGGAGGTGCAATCAACTATGAGAAAGCTAATTAAAGGAGAAGTTAGAGACGTTAATATTTATGCATTAATTATGAGAAGAGAATGAGAGAATGAGAAATGAGAGTAAAAATTAGGTTTAGAAAGGGGATTATATAGAAATAATTAAAAAATATATTTAAAAAATTAATATATATTAAAAGTATTAACTTGATTGGATTTTGAATTTTTATTTTATTTTTGGATTTCAACAACATAATATGATCAATTTTGATAATTTTTAAATCTATTTATACCAACTAATTTCGAATATATATATATATATTACTTAATCAATTTTTATGAAAAAATACACCCTATGTAGTAGTATCCTTGCTTCTTCTTCATATCATTCTTATTTTAATATTTTTTTTTCTTTTATCGTGATTGTTTAAAAAAAATTATTTTAATCAAATTATATTTTCCATTTAATATTATGTTTAAATGTTTTTTTTTAGATAAACTCTCAATTGAGATGTCGTGGTATTTGGTTTCGAATATTTGTAAGTGCATAAATAACATAATTATTTTAAAAATAAACAATATCAGAGTGTGGACTATATTTGTATTGTGATTATGGTCGTGGTATTTCGTCCCAATTTGTCCAATAAATGGCAACGTATCACAAACAAAAAACTTACAATTAAATATTCACAAGAATAATATTCTAGCAAATTATGGGTCTTTCTAGAAAAAAAATCTAAGTACACGTACAATGGAGTCAAAGTACCTATATTTAGGCCCAACTGCATTTTGCCCAAAATAACTTTTATAAGTGAGAATGAAACAAATATAATTTTATAAAATCACCTTTCATCGTAGTAGAATAAAACTGTAATTTATATTTATGTCCTTTTTTTAATACATTATCATCCAATGTTACTCATTTATTTATTTTTTTGATAAAATCCTATATTACTCATCAACTCTATATAATGTAGGATCGATTTTTTCAACGGCCTATATTCATAGGGCTTCCAACTAGCGTTCATGTTCTATTGTTTTGTTCAGGAAGCCCCACATGCATTGAAGGGCTTACATAAGGACTCCATAGCTGAATGGACCTCACTAGGAGTCCGAGAACGGCTTGAATTACTAAACCCTGTGAAAATTCTTCGTGTCTATACTCTAAAATCTAGAGTGAGTGTAGGTCGTCATTGGAGTAGGGTATGGTGGGTCAGAGACCTCCACTTATTTATAGAGATTAGCCATCCATACTTGTTTTAAATTATTGTAGAGACTATTCAAAGATCATACGATGAGAAATGGGGATCTTCATCAAGGAACGTAGACTTTAAATACCTATTTAACCTTCAAAAATATTTTTATATAAATAAAATAAACTAAATCAAACATACAACATAATTAATCTATAATTATGTTAAACCATTTATAATAACACTTTTATGATACACTTGCTCAACATATCATTAAATGAAATCGTAATAAACATAGTTAGAGGATATCTTTGGTCTATTTTATCTTCTGACTTTTGAGTTTTCTTCGCATTAAAAAAAAACAAAACCTTTTGAGTTTGATGACTCTCTCTAACAAAAAAATAAAATAAAATAAAAAAAGATTTTTAAGTTTTGTCTAAACAATGTAACATATTTTTTTAAATTTATTTTAATAAAAAATGTATTTTAATAGCTATAAATGAAAATTAAGATACAAATAATAGACAATAAATTGATGGTACGTGGGTTTCAATTTAAAGCAGAGTTACTTAAATAAGTCTCAAAACAAGGATCAGATAAGCATGAAAAAGGTTTTATTTTCCGTTGCATGTTGTAAAAAGAAAAGCTTTAATGCTTAAACATGCACATGCATACAGATTACTTGTTAATACCTTCGTCAATGTTGCCAATTATCATGATAGATTACTCAGAACCGTCATGTTGTGCTTATTACAAATGTAAAACCTGGAAAACTACGCGATATGGTGTCAGAAGGGCTGGTGATTATCCCTGGCACTGTGATCAATTTAAACATTTTTTTGTTGTCTGATCTGAGTTTGATGCTGTTTGGTGTGTGTGATGCAATAAGGTATTATGTGCTTCAAATGAAGATCACACAGTTGTAGAGCCTTTACGACCTCCCGAAGGAGCCAAAGTTGAGGAGCGCCTTTTGTTTGACGAGTGAGTATCCCATGTTTGCTCATGTTGGCATTTAATTGTTACTATCAGAATTTGTACTGGAAATAAGTTTATTGTATTACATCACTCTTTTGGCATTTCACTTGATGATGAATCTATAAAGGTTCAATTAGATTCATATAATATATTTACATAATATAGCTTGTGAAAGTTCTAATATTCAGCATCACTTAATAAAATGATAGAGAATGATTCGTACTATGTTTGGCTTGCCATACCTTTTAGATGTCACTGTAGCTCATTATTGTTAGTTGTAGCATCGTTTATCTCTCCAGCTCTACCCTTCCTTGTACTGTTGTAATCATGTTTTATTTACTTATTGTTTCTTAATTTATCTACTGGTAACAATTTTATACTGGCTATGTTTATTGCCTAGGCTTTAGGTTTCTTTGACATGTACTGGTTTTAATCAGGATTGATGGGAAGCCGAAAGATGTCCTCAATCAATTCCAAAAAGTAACAGCTGGATAAAATTACACCGGTATGCGTTTCTGTACTGGGAAAAAAGATTTGCATATATGTCTGGCGTGGGAAGTGAGACGTTATTCTGCCATAGATGTAATGCATGCCAGTGCCTAGCTACATAGTTCTATTACCTGGTGTAGATTTATTTAACCAAATTCTGAAAATTCAAGCATCTTTGTCCATAAATGATTCGAGCCATAAGATAGATAGGCTAATTTTTAGTTTTACGTTATATAAAGATCTAGGATAGGTTGATATCAGCAATTGACTATTGAGATAGAGGAATCTCTCTGTCGGACTCTTGTGGCATGTGACAGATGTGAAAATTGAAAAGTACAGACTAGATATGATTATGTTTTTGAGTTTTGCAATCTACTTTCTTTTTTCTAAACAGTAATTCTGTTCAGGTAGACAATTTTAGCATTTGAATCATTTGATTGGATTGCATTTCTAAACTAGTGGAAACGTATTTTTTTCATGTTGCAGATATTAGTTAAAGGTACATGAGTTATATGTCCGTGATGCACCTAAGTTATGTAAGGTTGAACGTATGTTATGTAAATGTTTTATGTTAGCTGAAGACTGTTCATGACATCGGCAGGGCCATGAGCATCATCGATTCCAAAGGCAAGCATCAGAGTCGAGTTTAATGGACCTGGTTTTAAGGAGGAGCTATAGCTCCTAAATTACTACTGTTCCAGCTTTCTATTCTTGTATTCGTTTGAAGTTTCAGTTACTAAATCTCGCATGCAATTAGAGTATAAATATATAATAAAATAAAATCATTTTTTAACTCTTTATTTTTATAAAAATAATGTGTTAAAAGTATAAATAAAACTGATGATTGATATTAATAAAAAAAATATATATATAATAATATTTTAAATGATATAATTGAAGACCTGTTTATAATTAGTGATTTGCTTGCTGTAAACACAAATTAAAAATAGAAATTGTATTTATCGACACTCAGGAAATTGTATTGTTAGTTTTTTTTTTTTTTAAGTAAATTGGTATAAGATTTCTAAAGTTATTACTGTCGAGCGATTTCGGATTGGTAATTATTATTTATTAACAAATGAACAAGCAGACTTAAGTAATTTAAATATAAAAGAAAAAAAATATAAGTATTATGCATTCCGTACAACTATAACAAAATAAAGTCAAACGGAGGTAAAAAAGGGTAGACAAGAAAGTAAGAAAATATATTATCAGAAAACAGTAGTGGTCTTCGAAAAAGATACGATGTGATCATCCAAGGATTTTCTCTGAAAATGTTTTTTTATTAGAACGTATTAAATTTTATGTTATAATGAAATTAATTAAAAATTATTATTTATAATAATTTGTTATAATATCATAAATATTTATTAATTAAAATAATTAAATTTATTTTTTAATTAGTAGAAGATTCTCAAATTAATAATATTTTTGAAATAATTATTTTTTAATTCTATAAATATTCATTAATTCATTGTACATTTTCACAACAGGAATTTTGGGTGGTCGACTTAATGGCCATCAAGATTTCATCTTTGAATTAGTGGAGGTAGATTATTCCACGTTTAATTTCCCATATTACTGTCAGTTTTCAAACAACTATTTTGTTGTCTTGTTAGGATTTATTTATCCAACTTAATAATTGTATCACTTTTAGTCTGTCATCTCGTATTGGGCATCTTACATGCGTATACCTTTTTCACTTTATTACTCACTTTATTTTATAAATTAATTAATTTTTTAAAATTAATATAATTCAACCACGTATAATCTAAATAGGTAGGTTACTTCATCTATTAAATCTTTTAATCTTTTAAATTATTTATTTATTTATTTAAAATAATTTAATTTGATAAAATTAAATCTTACTAATATATATTAAAAGATTAAAATATCTCAAATAATTTTAAAATGATGAAAATAATTAAAAATAATTAAGATATTTATAAATATAAAAATAAAATAATTAATATATTTAATTTATGAAAATTAAAGAAAGATGTGCACTTCCTTCTCACAAGTAGTTGGCAAATTTATTTACACAACGATCGTATTTTTATATAACAACACTTTTTTTTTATGTATTAATATACAGTATATATGTTGAAACAAAAATATCCGACAACAATTATCCTCCTTTTAATAAGTGGTTGTGCCATGACTCATGATTGATGCATGTCGATAAATATAATTCTAATATTAAAATATAATATATTTTAAAAAAAATCCTAAAATTTATAATAATAAAAATAATATTACAGTTAAAAAAGTGTTTACTGTTTTTTAAAATTATTAAAAGTTTTTGAAACTGAACATTCATATAATTTTTCTTAAATTTCTTTTCTTTTTTCACTTCTAATAATTAAAAAATAAATTTTATTTTTAAAATTAATATTTAAATTTTAAAAACTAAACTTAATTAATTATATTTATAAATTAATAAACGAAACATGCTTAACCTACGGTAAAAATAACTAAAAATATTAAATTTTTATATTTTTGAATTGCATATATAATAATTCAATTAATTTAAGTATACTAAGATGAGTGATAGTATAATTGCTTTAGTTATATAAAAAATAATAATTTAATTTTTTTATTTTTATAATAGTTAAGTATTTTTATTTTAAAAAGTGATAATAAAATAATAAATTATGAATTTTTATTTTATTTTTAAAATAATAAATTCATAAATTATTTTTAATAATAGATAAAAATAAAAAAATTTAAAAATTTAATAATTTATCATTGAGTTCTCATCTTTTAAAACAAAATAATTAAGCTACTAAAAAATAATAAATGAATTAAATTAATATGTTTGTAACAAAATACAAAAGATAATAATTATACTATAATTTTTGTATAATCGTATGTTTGGTTATAAAAAGAAATCGTATTATATAGAATAAAATTTGTACAATTACGTAAAATTTTAGTACCAATCGTATGTATATTTTTAAGATATAATGTATATTTTTATTTGATTATATTATATAATTTATCACAAAATATTATATAAAATAATCATAATATAATTTAATTATATTCAATATATTTCTTCGGATGTATTTATTTAAATTTATGTTAAATATTTATATATAAATGAATGTTTGAAATTAGATTATTTGACTCAAATATAATGGATTGTATTTGTTTTATTGAAAACAAATAATATAGTTTATATAGAATTTTTTAAGGATTTTAAGATTAGTATATATATTATTTCTAATTAATAATAAAATAGATAAAAATAAAATATCATATATTTATAATAATTAATAAAATATATAAAAATATAAGGTTTAAATATTTATAGTAAAGAATAAAATGAATAAAAATAAAAAATCACTTTATTAACCATTAAGTCTTAAAACTTAAATTTTAAATTTTAATAATTTATTAAATATTAAATCATAAATCTTAACATTTAAAATTATTTTAATATTATATATATATATATATATTATTTTTTTATATAGTTTAATGATTAAATATTTTTATTATTATTAATGTAAATACCACGGTTTTTTTGAGTAATCAAATCAACTTTTTGGAAAAAAAATAGTATTTTACTGATGCAAATTGGACATCTTTAACGTGAAGGACAAGATACAGAAAAGATAATAGTGTTGATTTAAATAATATATATATAATTAAAACTATGCACTTTATAAGTATTAATTTATTAATTAATTAATAAAAATTAATATTTAATATAAATAATTAAAAAATATAATTATTTATGTTATTTAAAATAAATAATTTTTATTAAAAAATAATTTTAATATATAATTTATAAAAACTAATTTTTTTAAATAAATTATGTGAATAATTTTATTTAAAATAGATTAATATAAATATAAAATAATTTCATCTAATCTAAATTATATAGGATGTGATTTAAATTTTTTATATATAAAATGGATACATCTATGTCTAGAGGTTGGCATAGATATAAAGTAAGTCCATCTAATCTAAATTATAGGGTACCATGGGGAGTATCTCTTGCAGAAATTATGAAGTTTAAAATACTCATGCAGATAGATAGTGACTCACAGATTCTAGATAGAGGGAGACTAGATTTGATGTGTTTGGATTAGAATAAACAGGCAAGGGAAAGAAACCCAAGAAGTATCACAAAATATCTGTGAATTATTTTCGGATTCTTTCTAATATATTCTCCTGGAGAACTCAACCACCTCTCGATTTCTTATAATATTCATATCATTTCACTATATAAATACTAGCTACCACATTACGCTTTCAATATTCATACAAATCTCGTGACCTTGTTTTCTTATTATTTATTTCGCTTTTTCTTTTATTTTCATTGGTGTCTGCATTATAATTAATTCAATTATATACTATTACCAGATTTTTCACTTTATTATTGCTCCTTGTTGCTTTAAATTTCTTTTGAGCCTGGGTTTCTAAAGGATCAATTTAATTAAAAAATGGAGGGTGTTTTTTCTTCATCTTCTTCCTCAAGTGGGTTCTCATTCAATAATAATAATAATGGAGAACAACCCCACGTTTTAGCTGTTGATGATAATCTTGTTGATCGCAAACTAGTTGAGAAACTACTCAAAAATTCATCTTGTAAGGGTATTATTCTACCAAACATTTTATTTTTTATTTTTTTTCTTTCATTTTTTTTTTTGTTAACTTTCCAAGTAATTATAACGGTTGAGATGTGGCTGGTACAGTAACGACTGCAGAAAACGGGATAAGAGCATTAGAGTTTTTGGGGTTGGGAGATCATCAAAACGGTCCCACCTTACAAGCCAATGTGGGTAAAATACATTGATTTCAGCTGGAAATTCCTCACATTTCTCTTTGATATACTTTTTATTATTGTAGGTCTCAAAGGTGAACATGATAATAACAGATTATTGTATGCCAGGAATGACAGGCTACGAACTACTCAAGAAAGTCAAGGTAATATATACTAATTTATTACTTATATGCTCATCGTCAGACTAAATTATAAGATTTGTCTTCAATTTCCAGGTAAAGATTGATAACAATAAGTTTTAAAATCCATGTTCTTTAATTAATATTCTATATATCCCAATTGAGCAGGAATCATCAATCATGAAGGAGGTTCCAGTTGTGATTATGTCATCAGAGAATGTCCCAACACGTATTAATGAGTAATTAATTATTTACATACGTCCCAATTAACTTCATTGTTATGTTTTTCTTTTAAAATTGATCTTAATTATTTTTTTATTAATTTTCTCTCATTGACCTTAATGTACATTAACAATTATATATATATTACTAACTAAATTAAGTTTGTAAATTAATCTGAAGCAGGTGCTTAGAAGAAGGTGCACAAATGTTCATCCAGAAGCCCCTTAAGCAAGCAGACATTAAGAAATTGAGATGCTCTTTGATGAATTGCAGATCCTAATTACCACTACTCATCTATCAATTAATCTTTTGCTATTTTTGCATTTCAGTTTTGGTTTCTTAGATCGATCTTAGCCTCATCTTTTTATGTTCTTTTTAACTTTTTAATTAAGAAAAATTTATTTAATTATCACAGGTTTATAAATCATAATTAATATGTTTTAATATTATATATGAAAAAATCCTATTTAT
The DNA here is from genome assembly GCA_030763125.1 of Hippophae gyantsensis. Classification (NCBI taxonomy): domain Eukaryota; kingdom Viridiplantae; phylum Streptophyta; class Magnoliopsida; order Rosales; family Elaeagnaceae; genus Hippophae; species Hippophae gyantsensis. The sequence continues at coordinate 54,575,964 of CM061033.1, forward strand.
CATGTAAAGTGATGATTATCTAATTCCATCAATTCTATGCGCTTTCGATTACTCGAAATAAGTGTCGATCGATTATGTAGGTACATGAGTCATATTTGGAGGTATTAGTTTTTATTTTATTTTATAAAGTTATTAGGTTTATTTGATACATGTATTTATAGCCTATTTATAACGTAGATTATATATAGCAGCCAGCTTATAAGAATGTGAATGACTTTCTCCAAAACCTCAACAAGGCACAAGCCCAATGGGCCTAGAGTGAAGTTCCAAATTTTGTTAAGAAAAATAAATGGTTTATCTATTCATTTATTTCATAGTTTATTTAAGATATCTAAATTTAATTAATAAATTTTTAATTTACATAATTCAATATCAGTGTTTCTATAGTTAATAAATTACGTCCAATTTTTTTAATTTTTATTAAATTAGTTTAACGGATAACTATTAGATTATCATATTATTAAAAATTTGATAATTAAATTATAAATTATATTATAAATTAGAGATCAAATGATATTTTAAAATAAATTACGATAAAATGAATTAAAAAAATAAAGTTATTTTATAATTAATTATAATAATGTTAAATCAATTTAATAAAAATTAAAATTTTAGAAATTAGATTACAATATTTTAAATATAAATACCTAAATTACAATATTTTAAATATAATAATACCTAAATTATAATATTTTAAATATAATAATACCTAAATTACAATATTTTAAATATAATAATACCTAAATTACAATATTTTAAATATTATTAGATAAATCAAAATAAATAACGCTTAAGCACCTGTTGTTTATGAAATTGGAGGAACTTTTGAAACATAGGAATGAGGTAAGTATGTTAATTGTTGGTTCTTACATTGGGTTTTGGACATCTATAATCGTTCTTTTGGTAAGATTCCGTCGTTCATCGCGAATAGATAGATGGAATGATTCTCAATTACCACAAGTGGTTGTGGTTTTATGTCTGCCATAAAACTAGATTTTGTTCAAGATTACACGTTTTTAATTCAAGGTTTCTAAAGTTCTCACTTGTTAGGTTTCATACAAAGCTAAATCCAATTAAGTCCATTTATGCCGGCTCGAAAGTAAGAAGGAAGTACAAGGCGAGATTCTAGGCGCGCTCATATAACCGCAAGATTACATTCTGAAAGAGCAAACAAAGACTTTTCTCTCTCTCTCTCTCCTACTTCCTTCCGAGTCAAGCTCTATAACATATCATAATAGCAGTGGTGGCTTCCATAGAAGCGAATATGTATCCTCCGCATCCGTTACCATTGGCTCTACTCTTTCCGCTACAACTCCATTATCACCACCTCCAAACACACAAGCAAATCTCATTGCAGATTGAGCTCTGGACCACGCACTTGAGACGGTCCGTTTGTCTGGGAGAGCTGGTTCGATTTCTTTTGTTATTGTACTTTTCTTTTTTATATTAAAGTAGTTCTTTTTTTATTTTTTCCGAATTTCATGATCAAATAATTATGTGCACAAACAAAAAGTTATCATCATCACGTTTTTAGCGCCGATCACCCCTGTTGCCTAGTGATGAAGGTATTGCCGATCACCTTTCTAGTCTGGTGATAAAAGTAGTGCCCCATATTTTCTTGGATGTAGATTCGGATCTCTCTTACTTTAGAATAATTAGTTAGTGATTATGCTCTGTATATTAAGGCGAACCGTATCGATCGGAAAAAAAAATCTTCACGTTCTTGGCCATTTTTAATGACTAGGAAGTAATGGTTGGTTCATAGGTTGCTTTTTAGGCTCTCAAGTTTGAAAATGTAGGATAGCCATCTGAATACAATAGAAAGTAGAATCGGTTAAAGTTGATAACGTATCTACGACACATGACCATCTGCTTTCCATAAATCTCTCTTTGACACAGTTTTCTGTAAATTTTATGGTTCTTTAGCTTGTGCTTGGAGATGGATCTTTAGGTAATGCAATGGCTGCCCATGTTGCAGACACGAAGCTAAGCTCAATTGGGAGTTAACATGTCACTCAAACTACAATAACCAGCAGGTGGCTGAAGGTGTATTAACAGCTGGAGCTGTAGTTGCTCGGATTATTGACAAATGAGCCTGACACCGAATGACCAAAGTAAGTTGTTCTTGAGTTGATAATCCTCCTCCAGGTTATTGATTCTTATCCTATTAAATTCATTAGTCGAGAAAACATAATGAACTACTGGTTAAGACTTGGTTATTTGTTTTGCAACTTGTGTCATGTTTCTGTTGCTTCTTCATTGTTTTAACTGTTAGAGGTATGAAAGCACCGATACATAGAAGTTGCCATTAATTTAGATTTGAGACTTATCAAAACCATTTATCTGTACGTATCTAAACTATATTGGGAATACACACTGTTTTGCCTCACTCATACTTTGATCCCTCTACCTTAAGTGAGAAATTATTAAATATAACACGCTATATACGCGTGTTAATCACAATCGTTGATGTCGTCCACATGTTTAATATTTTTTCATTTTTTATAAAAATGAACGGTGAAATTAATTTGATCCTAGGACCCAAAAAAAAAGAACTATTAATCAGTTTCACCACGTTTCAATACAATTGTTCTTTGCAATAATCTCTCACCTTAAGCAAGATAACAGTTTTGCAAGTAGAGTTTATAAAACTTAAACAAGATGAATAGAAGGAAAATGATGCAATTCAACACTGTTATACCCTTGTGGGCTATGTTAAAAGACTTCACAAAGAAGGAAAATTCTAATCTTTCCAACTTGTGATGACCCCAAGTATATCATTAGCCTCTTGCTAATTAAGTATTATTCTTCAACATTTTGGGCCCTTTATATTAGCTGATTAAAAACCAACATTTGTATTGGGATGATTTCAAGTTGGGGTAGGGCAAGTAGCTTTACTCAACATAGATTATGAGTATCTATGTTTTCTAACTAGTCTTGATCAATGCAACATAAGCCACATACAATTATTCAAACGATGGCTCAAAAGCGAAATCTTCATCTAAGCCAGTTCAAATGATAGCAGGAAAGTAGATACTGTTCCATATGTTGCTATATCAAAATGAATAAGTAAAAGGAAATTCAGACATAGCTTCGTTACTCAATAGTTAGTAAAAACTATTATGTAAACTCCATTAGGCATTTCATAAACAACAATAACTCTGTTGTCAGGGGTCTATAAAGCACAAATTGTCAGACTAATTAATCAAAGCAGATGATAAAATAATTTTAAGCTTCTTATCTTTGTCCCTTGGGTCCATTGGTAAGAGACATTCCATGCTCCCAAGAACGAAGTGCCAGATGCTGCGACTTGAAACAGGTTGTCCCTTGAAGCCGCTGGTTCATTTTCACTGCCTATAGTGGGTGGAACCAGAGTCTCACAACATACTGTCTCCTACAAATTATGCTCAGCTCGTGTAACTGTAAGTTGCCTAAAACTCTTATCTTTAGGGTCATAGGTCATAAATCCGTCTTCTCTAACACCATCTTCTCTAACACACAAAATAAATTCACCAGTCTGTGTGACGCACACAGGCATGTACCTAGGACGCAAAGAGCTCTCAGAAGGATAGGGCACTGGAGACCTTGGGATAGTGGTTAGCTTGGTCCAAGTTTTATCATTCTTTGTTATCCAAATATCAACATCACTCATCTTTCGAGTTAAGCCATGAAGCACACAAAGCGAATCATCCAGAGACCCAACCCATGAAACACTCCTATTGAATTCATCACATTGAGGCCTCAACACGCTGAATTTTTCAGTGACCAAATCAAAACGTAGAATCACGACCCTGGTGTAATCATCTTCCTCAGCAAACCAATACAATCCACCATTTGCATTAGTGGCTTGGAAAATGTCTTCGACGAAATGTGAAGGGTTGTCATGGTATGGGATTTTCCTCCAAGTTTTGGATTTCAGATTCAAGATTTCAACTTGAGGAACGTAACCAGGGACTTTTCTTTGGCAGTAATTGAAAGGGACTCTGACAAGCTTCTAATCGTCAATGGTGGGATCATAGCCGAACCCAATAGCCTCTCCGGTGCTACGGAACTTTTTGGGATAGGCAATTTAGTGTATTCTCGAATTGATGGGTTGTATAGGATAAGAAGACCCTTGTGGTTGGGACCATCGTTCATGACCAAACAAAGTAACCCATCACGGTGGCACTTGACGTAATAGGATAGGTACTTTACCAGAGGAAAATCAAGCTTGACAGCTTCTTGGGAGTCATGATTTTCAGGGTCTATGGACAAAAGGGTGTCATCATATCGAGTAAGAACAAGTCGAGAGGGCATGGAAAGTCCATTTTTGGCTAAGGATTGAATTCGTTTGAGATGGGTTTTAACGATATTGGGATTGGTAAGTAGAGAAATCCAGTACTTAGAAACGCACCTGAAAAGCACCAAGGATTTGACGGGCAGTCCTAAAAGTATGTCCACAATGATTTCCTCCGGAAGTTCCATTTCTTCAATTCTGGCTTCATTTGCTACAGAGTTACACTAGTTACGGATATGAGACTAGGGAACTAGGTATTGGTTAAGTTAGTTGTTCTTTGTCTTTCTCTGTTGTTTTGGGGCTAGGATTGATTCTTTTTTCTTGGTGTTTGGCATCTATAGCCCTTGCTTTGATGGTTTGTGTTTTGAAACTACAGGTGTTCGGGAGAGCATGAAGTAACGCATTCAAGGCTTTCGTTTTAGGAATTTTCATTTTCCTTATTTATTGGTTTAGAATAAGTTAGAGATAAAGAACCGGATGAATTCAAAAGACTTCATGTCTATCCTTTGTCCAAAGGAACAACTGTTAGCTGGGACCCGACCCTTACTTTTTAACTACATGATTGTACAGAATGAAATACCAGAAGTGAAGTAGTCAAGCCCTAAAAGTACAATTCATAGTTGGGGTTTTTGAAAAAGGTATCTTAATAATAGTCTCTGCCTGATTGCACAGAATGAAATACCAGAAGTGAAGTAGTCAAGCTCCAAAAGCACAATTCTTAGTTGGGGTTTTTGAAAAAGGTATCTTAATAAGTTTCTTTATGTGCCCTGGGGATGGTTTCATGAATGTTCTTTCTGGGTTTGTTGAATGAATGTTCTTTCTAGGATCTGTCAACAAACGAGATGATCATTATGAGTCAGACTCAATAGAATTTGAAAAAAATCATTTTTTTATTAAATATAAAAGGTAATGAAAATAGGAATTTATAAAGGTAACACAAGCAAATCTCATGAAAGAAAAGGAAAGAGTATGAGTGACAAAGAGTATGAGTGACTATGTTGTCTATAGGTCATTTGGTTTCGTTTGAGTTGTGAAATTAAAGTAAAAATAAAATTTATTAAATTATAAATGAACAAAAATTAAGAATATATTTTTTACTTTAAAAAAAATGATAAAATAATAATAAAAATATGTTGGTAAATATCATTTAACTTATTTTTAAAGAGTATTAGGATATCTTGCATTAATGTATTAAAATATTAAATTTGGTGTAAATTTTGGTGAAAAATGGTTATATAGTATTAAATTTTGTATTAATTTTAATACGATAAATAATATTATGTTAAATTTGTCGCGATATTGTTCATCATACTAATACAATTCATGCATTAATTTGAAAAATAAATTAATTTTTTTTATCAAATATAATAGATTAAAATTAAAATTAGTAATTTTTTTACTAAGTATCACTATAATATTAGGTGTGATTTTTTTAATAATAAAAGTAATATTGGTGTAATTTTTTGTACAATAAAAATAATATTTTATTTTTTAAGTTTATATTTTTTAACTTAATATTTGATGTTATGGATTAAAAATAAATAAAAAATAAATATTTAATATAAAATAATGTTAATAGTCGAAGTTGTTCTCATGGAATGAGATTTGGAATATTTTTCTATTCACAGCCAAACCAAGCGTAACTAGCCCAATAATCTTTTGCCAATCATGGCATGTGATTGTAGATAGCCACTCACGCTTGTGCTGGTTAATCTAAATTGCAACCTTCCTAATTTATGGGAGGAGTCAATTAGTTCCACTATATTATATTATTATTGATGTTATTTATTTGTTAGATTAAAAATATTACCACTTAATCTCATTGTTTAAAAAAAATTATATAATATTTTAATATAAAAAATATTAAAATAATATAATTTATTTTTAATTGATATTTTTTAAAATTAAAAGATTAAATGATGTTAATTATAAAAATAAAAGTTTAAGATAAATTCAATCTATTACATATCAGTTACTTATCAGTACTTTTATTATATACAAGATTCCTTCGGTACCAAAAAGGCTATAATATCTTTTGTAGTACAGGTGGACCACTTAGTACTATGCACTAACAAAATAACTTGTACTCAAGAAACTAGTGAGGGTTGAATCATTTTGTGGAGAGGAACTTCTCTCTCCGTGCATATGCAGGGATGAAAGTGAAAGTTTGTAGAGTCAACAAGGTGTAATCTTGATTTGATTTACAAGGAAGATCTGCATTTCTGGAATGTTGTTTGTTGTTTTCTTACTGCTATTATTGTCAATTTTGGCATAGGTGCAATAAATTAATATTAAGATAAGTAAATTTAAATTAAGTCACTTATCTCGTGATATATGATATAATTATTTTTAAAAATTAAAAATATTTATATTTTTAGATAATTATGTCACATATATTAATATAAATAAATAATTTGAATGCAAAAATGTATGGAAATTTATAATCTGCTAGAATTCATTATTTAGTGATTTTACTCTCGTGTCAATTTAGACGTGTTTCAATGGAATGAGTCGAGTGACTAACAAGGAAACCCACCAACACATTTCTAAGAGAGCCACAAATTTTGACATGCTTGCTTTGATCACTTCAACGCATTTACTCTACCTTGTTACTACTTACTACTATCCCTTCAAAACAGCCTAGAAAATCTTATCAAAGCAAAAGAGCATTGAAGAAGAAATTTTTTTTTAAAAAACTTGGTCATAGTTTCTAAACCATGAAAATTCTCCATAACTACGAACCCCAAATTCCAAATCAAAAGTTTTCAATGGGACGAGTCTCTTTTTTTAATTAAAGTCTTAATTTTTTTTCTTCTTTATTTTTTACTTCGTACCGTGTTATTAAAGAGAACATTTATATTTTGGTTAAAATTTTACCCTCTTTACTTAATTTAATGTGTTCTTTCTGAACTAGAAAACATAATATATATATATATAAGCAATTTCTTAAAAATAGAACAACATTCAAATCCCACACATGAGCCTGAGAGTTCAACAAGTAAAAAAGAACTACCCAGATATAAACAATGGAAGAGATCACATCTTTGATTCCTAATGGGTGTAAATTAGCTAACACATTGAATTAAACCTCTCCAATTTGGCCAAGCAACCCAATTTGTTCTGTTATTATTGTGAAGAGATTATAAAGGCTTTTTGGTAATGGCAGAGAGAGGTTAACGTTATATAATCGTCAATTTTAACTATGCAAATTTACAAGAATGGCTCATAACATCGTTGAACTGCTTTGACTCAAAAGGCAATCGACATTTTTCAAGCTCAGATTTTAGCAAGTAATAATACTTCTTCTAGATTATTAACGTAGGTGTACAAATTCAGGCTGTTAGAAATCATATTTAATTTAACTCAATAAAATCTCATGAGTTAAGGGTAGTCTAAGTTAATAAACAGTATTTTTGTTTTAAATAGTTCCTCTCCACACGGCAGACAGAGGTGGACATAAGCGTCACGGTGAGACTCTGATAGAGTACAGGATCTAAACACATAGAGATTAGGAGCAGAACTTTGATACCATGTTAAAAACTCAGATTTAACTCAACTTAATAAGATTTCATTAAATTAAAGATTGTTTAGACTTATAAGTAATATTAGTGTTTTACTCCAGGCTAATATGGGGCAAGAATACCTAACATAGACAATTGATGTTATCTAAATCTATAGGCAACACTAAAACTGGTTTGTCCTCACAACAAAGACCAAGCAAGAGGTAATAATTAACTTTTTGGCTTTATTGTTTATGTGTTTGATCATTTTTTGCATGCATTAGTTTAATTATGCTTCTTCTTCTTTCTTACAAATTTGCTCATGATTTGTGTTTTGGACCTAGATAAGTCTAATTATCTATATAAAAATGATTAGTCATATAAAATTGTATACAATGAAATTAAGGACACGGATTGTACAATCCTTATTAATATTTTTAATACTTATTTTCTCTTGTGAGTAAAATAGATGAGTGTGATAGGTTATCCTTTATCGATTGAATAGATAATTCTGAAAGTCAACTAAGTGAAGTTAATAAGAATCTGGTTAATTAAATAGATTCTAAATGATGATAGATTTTCAATAAAGTTGAGGTGAAAAAAAAGATTTATGTAATATTGGTGAAAAGTTTGAAGTTTAGGAGTCTCATTTAATGTTAGAAAAGAGTTAATAATCAATTTTTCTAAAAACTTAATCTCTTAAGAGATGGATTGATTGTTCTTTTATATGTTTTATTTGAGTCTTATGAAAAATTCTGCATAAAGATAAATAATTATTTTTGTTTTATTTTTTTAATTTAATATTTCTTCAATTTATTCATGTTAAAATAATATATATTTAATGTAATTGAAAAATAAATTTATCTTGTTGAGATTATTTTGTTATAAAAAAGAATTACATAACTTAGGTATCACTTTTGCAATGAATAAGTAACCTTATGATGTATTTGTAAACCAAAAAGAAAAAAATAAGAAAATATTACTCCTATATATATCACAAGAATAGTATGGACACAACACACATGACATCATCTTATTGGATAGATTTTATACGTTAAATTAACAAATATATCATCAATTATTATTAAAGTTACAAACATCTCATATAATTATATCAATTAATAAAAATAAAACTCAAAAATAATCAATGGTACTAATGTATCACTATGTTGTTTTTCGATGGTTACATTGTACAATTAATAAAGAATATAATGATAAATTTATACAATTAATAAAAAAATTTATGATAAATGTGTATTAATTATAAGAAGTTTGGTAGTATAATTGTCACAACAATGGTAGATTTATTGCAATTTATCATTTAAAATGTAAGATAAATTTGTGATATGTAAAGTTTTTTCAAATTAAGCAAAAGGGTGAAAACTTAAAAGCATTACGAGTTCTGCTTCCCGTGGAAGTAAAAATATGTTTACAGGATATAATTAATTATTGTTTTAATTAATAATGTGAATAGGAAGGATGATGGCATCAGTTGGACAAGAAGGATGGCTGCTCCTCTGATAGGAAATACAGAAATGCCACCGGAAGATGGCTTTACCTGGAGGAAATACGGCTAGAAGGAGATTTAATTTGGGTTCAAACTTCCCAAGGTATATATAATTAACAAATAATTTAGCTTCGTAAAAATATGCTCTAGTTGTCAATGACACATCAGCAAAAGTTTGTTAAATTGTAATGCTGGCCATGTGCTATTCATGCTGAGTTTGGTTCGCATATAGTAAGCCTATAAATAAGGCATCCAATAGTATTGTTTTTGTAATCAATTAAGTTTCAATGAAAGATATTTTCAGCATTTTCTCTTCCTCATGCTTTCTTCCTTTCTTTCATTTTGTTTCTTCACTGAAAAAACTACTAAGTTTTATCAAAAGCTTTGATGGTATCTGAACAATGAATTCATCACCTAACTATTAAAATCGATATAGTCAAATAACTAATCAAGTTCCTGTCACCACTGTTGCTGTCAACATTGATCAAATTGAAAAGTTACTGATTACTTTTCAGAATCAATTAGTTGCTATTAAGTTGGATAGTAATAATTATGATATAGAAGAAACAATTTTTTAGGATAATGAGAAACTTTGATTTAGAAGAATGTGCTTTGATCAAACAAATATCCTTTAAAATTCTCAAGCGATGAAGAATTAGTGCTGATTATAAGTTTTAGCCAATCAAGAACAAATCATTTGATCTTTATTGATCACTACAATGATCGAAGAACTCATGAAAGAGGTTGTCGTAGATTCTTGATTTTAGGTCAGGATCACATAAGTCTTTTTTATTTCTTTTTATTAGTCTAATTGAGTTTTTTATTTTATTTTAAGATATTATTCTTTTTTGAATTATTAATTTATTACTTTTCATTTTGAATTCTTTCTTTAAAAATTTTACATTCTTTAGATTGAATTTTTAATGAAGATTCATTTTTAAAGTTTTTAGATTTTAAGAATTGTTTTGAATAATCAAACTCTTCTTATTTATTTTCGGTCCCAAAAGAAACCTCTCAAGATATAAAAACTTTAGTTGTTCTTGAAAGATTTTTATCTTCTTTTCTTTTATTTAGATCTTTGTATCAAGATGTTTTATTCCTACAAACATAAAAATAATTAGATGTACTAATTTGTTAGTAAGTACATCTACTAAGTTATTCTTATTTTTTAGGATATATTCGACATCAAAATTATATGATTAAAACATTCTTGTAATGTGATTAATCTGTTTTTTCTTTATAATCATGTGTAATATCAATTCTAAAAGAAATAACTAATTTTTTTTTAGAATACTAAGAAGCTTTGATTTAGAAGAATGTGCTTGGATTAAACAAATATACTTTAAAATTCTAAGCGATGGAAGAATTAGTGCTGATTATAAGTTTTGGACCAATCAAGAACAAATCATTTGATCTTTATTGATCACTACAATGATCGAAGAACTCATGAAAGAGGTTGACGTAGATTCTTGATTTTGGGCCAAGATCACGTAAGTCTTTTTTATTTCTCTTTATTAGTCTAATTGAGTTTTTTATTTTATTTTAAGATATTACTCTTTTTTGAACTATTAGTTTATTATTTTTCATTTTGAATTCTTTCTTTAAAAGTTTTACATTCTTTAGATTGAATTTTTAATGAAGATTCATTTTTAAAGCTTTTAGATTTTAAGAATTATTTTGAACAATCAAATTCTTCCTATTTATTTTCTGTCCCAAAAGAAACCTCTCAAAATATAAAAGCTCGAGTTGTTCTTGAAAGATTTTTATCTTCTTTTTTTATCTAGATCTTTGCATCAAGATGTTTTATTCCTAGAAGCATAAAAATAATTAGATGTACTAATTTTTTAGTAAATACATCTACTAAGTTATTCTTATTTTTTAGGGTATATTCGACATCAAAATTATATGATTAAAACATTCTTGTAATGTGATTAATCTTTTTTTCTTTATAATTATGTGTAATATCAGTTCTAAAACAAATAACTAAAATTCTTGTATCAGTTTTAACAATGAACCTGAAACTTATGATATATATTACAAATTTTTTAATAATTAAGTATTTTTTCTTATTAGTGTGATAATTTAATTCTAAATCATGGAAAGATCATAAAATATATCTACAAATATATTTATCTTTGTCATTTATTTTTCTTTTAATACTTACCCTCAATATTTTTATGAAACATCAATTTCAATTATCATTTTATCATTTAAATTTAGATAGTTAAAGTTATTAAACTTTTTACTTGTGCTTTTACCTTATCCATAGACATAGTATCTTGTTTTGTCCACTTCTAGACATAATATTTTTTCAATTTTTCTAGTAAGGGTTTTCTCATTTCTACATGTTTTTTGATGTATGCTTCAATATATATTAAACATCATTATAATCTTTGTAATTGATTTTTTTCTTTCAATTCACTAGGAAAACCTTAAATATTATTTAATACATGGGATTGTAGATTATGTTTTTCATGTCTTCTCAAATATAAATCATTGGTTTCTCTTATAACCTTGTTAGGGTCTTTTAATTTTATGTTGGTAATTATTTTAGATTCGTTAAGAAAAGAGTTTTGTTTCTCTTCTATGTCTAATGAAATATTTTATAGATAAGTTTTTTCTTACTTTGTGTCTATATCACCATGTTTTCGCTTGTTATATTATTGTATAAAAATTGGGTTTAATAAAATCAATATTTTTCTTATTTTTGATACATAAATGATTTTATTATCTAATATTGTTAGACTTATTTTGTCTAAATATAGTGTAAAAAATAGATATAAGTTTAAAAAATTATTTCTTATTAATGAATCAATTTATGTTTCTTGTTAATATATGGTAGAAATACAAAAAATTTCTCCTCCTAACATTATATCTATGTATTTTAAAACCTTATTAAGATTTATTGTAGTAGTATTATTAGAAATTCTTATAATTAAATCTTTTGATGTTTATTTTCAGTGTTCTTCTAGGAATACATATTTAGTTGCTACACATATACTACCTCTTATATTTATATATGCATGTAGATATAGTCTTTAAATTTCAGTCAAACCTTAATATAGGTATTGTTTGAATTTGTTACTATACAAATAATTCTTCTTATAAATAGTACTCATATTCTGAGTCGGTTATTTCCTTCGTTTTCTCCAATAGATAAATAATGTAAGTATTATTTATATCTGATTCCTCAATTGATTCTAGTTTCATCTTAAAGACTTCTTCTAAGATTTTTTACTTTCTGTGTAAATTCTTTTTTAAATTCTTTCTTATGTTAAAACTTGTTAGGACATTCATTGTTATAATATCATTTTTTATTATAGATCCAACACATACATTTCTTTTTCCCTTAAGGGAAATAAATCTTCTTTTTTTATTTTTAAAAATCTTGTTTTTTGAATTTATATCTTTTAAATACCTTGTATTTTTTATATTTATGTTTGTAGGGTTTTATATTACATTCATATTTTTCTGGCATTTTAAAATCTCTTATATCACAATAGATTTTATCATTTCATTTTTTTTATATTCTTGTCTCTATTAATATTTAATAATTATTAAGTTTTTAAGGCTTTTTATTCTTCATCCTAGTGTGCCTAATATGGTTTCTCTATTTGTTTGATTATATTCTTCTATTAATATTTTATGTAACATTTTAGGTAATTTTTGGAAAAATATTTCTTTATATGTTGCATATATAAATGGTGGTAATTTATAATAATATATTTCATATTCACAAATAAAATAATTTATGTAACACATGTTACAAATTTTCATATTTGTTAAATATCATTTAACTTTATTAAATTTATTTTCACTAGATGAATGAGTAATAAGTCTTCTTTTATATTCTCTAATAAATTTCTTGTATATTTTATTTACTATTATATCTAAATACTCTTTTCCTATGAAAATATTGTATTACATTAATAAATGTCGTTGATCTATTAAATTTGAAAACTCAATTTTAACATTTCATGTCATTTTACGAGCTACAAAAACTCCATAAGTTAAAAGATTTGATTGTATAGTTTTAAGAGGTTTGTATTAGTATACTCAAACTACTAGTTGATTCATCTAAGACTTTTTTCTTATATATTATAAAATCTAGATCTAAAAGATCAAATCTATAATTTTTATGGAGCTTGAATTCTAGTAGAATGTTACCTCTAATTTTTCAATATAATTTTTTTTATTTTGAGTGTTGTTTTCTTCTATTGAAAGTATCAGGTTATCTCTTAACCTTTATTTCTTTCTTTTTTCACTGTGTGGATCGAATGTTACTTTTGGTAAAAAACTCATAATGATATTGATTTTATATGACTTTTTAGAGTCATAATTTCTGGTTCATAATCAATTTCACTGATTATTGTCATATCATCTTCTTCTTTGTTTATACAAAGTTTCTTATTATAATGTTTTTTTCTAATTTTTCATTTGTTAAAGTAAACAGAGTTATTAATTTTTCTTTATCATTTTTTTCGGGGTTCATAAATTGTTCATCTAACTATTTTCTATATTCCATTAAATTAGAGTTATATCTTGTTTTTTGGATTTCTTTTCATTTGTCTTCTCTTATTTCTAGGTATCAAGACGTCTGATCTTTTAGGTGTTTATTTCTTTAATCCTTTTAAGAGATCTTATTTATAACCTATAATATCATTATTTTTATGTATGTTATATACATATCTTCTTAGCTTTATAAATTATATAGGTATATTTTATTGTAATTTATTATAATCACATTCATTTATTTTTTTAATAATTCTTTTTGTTTTATAATTATATCTTATAGATGCTTCGTATTTGATTTTTGGACTAAATCAGTTTCTTCTGTTAAAAGTTTTAAAATCTTCATTAATGTTATTTGATTTGTTACTATACCTATTAGGCTCTCATATATTTCTAATTATATATATTTTTAATTTATATTTAAATATTATTTTCTTCTTAATATGAAATCATGAACTAATGCATTCATTATTTGAACTTCTTATTTTAATTTCGTGATTTGTTTTCTTTATTGGAAGTTTCTTCGGATTCTATAAATATAAATCTTGATATGTTACTATTTCTTATTACATTATTTTTTTATTCCTATTATAAGGGGTTTTTCCTTGATTTCTTAGAACCATTACTATGATATTTCAAATTTTGTCAATATTTTTTGTTTTATTATTTGACCAAGTTTTTGAAATATTTTGTCAATTTATATGGATTCATTTTATTTATATAATACATTATTGTAACTATTTATTAATGAATACTATACTATGTAAAATATTGAAAAATAATGATTTTTTTTATTAAGTATCTTATTTCAAATTCAGAAGTCAGAATTAATACTTTATTTAAATTTTTATCATAAATATTAATAGTGAATCTAGGGTATATTGTGAATTTTAGTTTCTAGTATTCCAAATTACCATGGATCATTTTGTTTAAATTTTTATGATAAATATTAATAGATATATCTAATTTTTTCTTTATCTTTTTGAGAAATTTTTGATAATTTTTTCATAATAGTTTCATTGTCAATTAATAGTTTATTAGACTTTTATTTTATATCTGCAATATTAATGTTCATTTCTTTATCACTTATTCTATAATAAACTATGTATTTTTTAATAATAATTTTTTTAACTATGAAAATTATGAAGGTTTAAATTCATCAATTTCTTAATGATTTAATTTCACCTTTAAAATTTTTTAATTTTTTTTACTAATTATTATTTTTTTTGTTAAAAATATCTTAATATGTTTTTTTATTTTTAATTCTAATATTATTTGATTTCTTATTACTTTTTTGTTATCTATTATTTTTTCATTTATTTTTTTTATAAAAAATTATTGTTTATTTATATTAAATTTAATTTTTGTTATATTTAAAAGATATTTTTAAATATTTTAAAACTTTAAAAATATTTTTAAAAATGCATTAAAATTTGAGTAATTTTTTATGTTCTCCTGCTAATTAATCATTTTCTTCATTATTAGCTAGTTTGTAAGGCCAGAAAGCGCATACAAGTCTTTGGTAATTAGACTAAGTCTCTTAACCAATTACCATGGCAAGTTCTACGAAGACTACTTGACATGACAGAAACTTTTACAAAGTCAAACGATCTAATTAGCTACAGAAAGGGAAGAAAAAAATTGTTTTTATACCCTGGTTACTACTTTTAGTTTTTAACCCTAATTAATTACAATAAAATATAACACGTATTTAAAAATAGATTTACTCGAATATATATTAAAAAATTTATAATATTTAAAAATTTAAAAATTTCTTAAATAATAGTATGATTTTTCTTATTTGAGTGATCTTCTATAATTAAATTTGTGAGAGCTCCAATATATTTTGTATTTTTAAAAACATATATTAAACAAAAATATTTTTATAATTGTTTAAAAATAAAGATAACAATTAAAATTATGACAGAAAATCTACCTTTTAATTAATTTAAACTAAATGTTGAAACTACGTGCTGTTTTTCAGGAGTTACTACAGATGTACCCACCAGAAACTGTATTCATGCCCAGCAAAGAAACAAGTCCAGAGAGACTAAGAAAAGCCAAACATGCATGTTTATTGTGTCATATTGGACCTCTTCAAAGTATACCACAACTAGCACTAATTCAACCAAACTCAATTACGCTAAAGAAGAAGTCGATCAGCTTCCAATGGTTGACAACTTGACATGATATGGCTGATCAAAGCTATGATTAATAGTTCTGGTGATAGGAGTACCAATAGCGCATAGAGTTTTTGTTCCCTTCTGTAGAAGATAAGTGACTGTCAGGTAGTATTAGAAAATTGAATGACTAGTTAACTATTTTTTGTTAGATTAATAAAATATTAGTTCGTGAAATTCAAACATGTATCCTGCTGCTAGACCCCGATTAAAATGACTAGTTGATAGCATTAGATCACAGGATGATGAATTTTTACCTTAAGACCTATTTATTTTAATTTAACTATCTATTTAGACATTTATCAAGGTTTAATTGTATTGATTTAGGTACTATGTTAAAATGTTTCATGTCTCATTCTCTTAGGAGCACTTATATGTATCAATTTCTCGTTAGATATAATTTAATGAATTTAATTATATTTATTCGTAATTTATCTTAAATTTATTATAAATAAATTTTTTTATCCGTTATATATTATTAAAAAATATATTTATATAAATAATATGAAACTTATATTTTTTCATTAACTTTTTAATATTATATATCTCATATTATTTATACATTATATAAAATTTATAATTTTTATTTATTTTAAATTAGATGTTTAAAAGATAGATAAATTTAATAAGCTTGAAAAAAAAGTTTGTATATGCATTAAATTAAGTGAAATGTGAAATTAGGATATAAAATTTTGAACTAATTTATGATACTATTTAATCATAAGAAGTCAACTGTATTGTGATTGGATGCCTATATATCTCAATTATTATTTTTTTTGTTTGTTATTAAACTATATAAATCTCTAACTTAGAACTTTTACTTAAAAAGAAGGTAGATAACACTACTCTTCTACGATCTCGTTGCATATTCATTGATCCATAAACTAGCGAGGCGAAAAATGAGAATTATTCCACGTAATTCGATTGGTTAACATAGGTAGGATTTTTCATTTTTATGAAAATGATTAATATTAACTAAAATTTGTATTTTATAATATAAAATAGGATAATAATATATATATATATATTGTATTCTCTACTTTGCTTTTCGAATTATAATTTATTATTATTATTATTTCAAAATATTTTATAACAATATTTTATTAATATTATTTAATATAAAATTGTTGAAAAAGATAAAAAAAAAATAGAACTTTTACTGAATCAGTTATTTCAATTTTATTAAACTCTGGTGCTGCTTCCCATTAGTAGGGAGAAATTTTATTAACTGTTTGCTATGTGCTAAATAGAGTGCCTAAATTTACAAATAAAATTTCACCATATGAAATTTTAAAAAATAAGAAACCTAATTTAACTTATTTTAAAACTTGGGGTTGTTTAGCCTATGTTAGGATCTCTGATTCTAAAAGAAATAAACTTACTAGTAGAGCATATGAGTGTGTATTCATAGGATACGTTGTGAATAGTAAAGATTATAAATTCTATGACTTAAATGATCATGTAGTTATAGAATCAAATGATGCTAACTTCTATGAACATAGGTTCCCCTTTAAATTTAAAAATAGTGGGGGCTCGTCTTTTAATAGTTTATCCATAACTAGAACTAGTGAACAAAATGAAGAATTAAATACTGAAATTAGAAGAAGTAAACGAGCTCAAACCCTTAAGGATTTTTGGTCTGATTTTTATGCTTATACCTTAGAGGAAGATCCTCAAATTATTAAAGAAGTATTATCTTCTTTAGATGCCAATTTATGGGAAGAAGTTATAAATGATGAAATGGACTCTCTTGAGTATAATAAGACTTGGCATTTAGTTGATTTACCTCCTGGTTGCAAAACCATTGGTTGTAAATGGATACTGAAGAAGAAATTAAAACCCAATGGTACTATTGAAAAGTACAAAGCTTGTCTTGTAGTTAAAGGGTATAGGCAAAGGGAAAATGTAGATTTATTTGATACATTTTCATCAGTCACACGAATAACTTCCATACGTGTACTTTTCTCTCTCGTTGCTATCCATGATTTAGTAGTACATCAAATGGATGTTAAAACTGCTTTCTTAAATGGTGATTTAGAAGAAGAAATTTATATGAATCAACCTGAAGGTTTTGTTATCCTAAGTCAAGAAAATAAAGTTTGTAAATTAGATAAATCTCTTTATGGTCTAAAACAAGCACCTAAGCAATGACATGAAAAATTTGATAATCTAGTTATCTCACATGGATTCAAAATAAATGAAAGTGACAAATGCATTTATTATAAATTAGAAGATAATATTTGCACTATTATATGTTTATATGTGGATGACATGCTTATTTTTGAGTCAAATATTCATGTTGTGAACAATGTGAAAACTTTGTTAAGTGCTAATTTTGATATGGAAGATCTCGGAGAAGCGAATGTAATCCTTGGTATAAAGATAATTAGGTCTGAAAAGGGAATTTCTCTAGATCAGTCTCACTACGTTGAAAAGATCTTAAAGAAATATAATTACTTTAACTACAAACCTGTATGTACTCCTTATGATCCTAGTGTAAAGTTGTTCAAGAACACCAGAGATGGTGTTAGACAAACTGAGTATGCGAGCATCATTGGTAGCTTACGTTATGCTACTGATTGCACTAGATCAGACATAGCTTATGTTGTGGGACTACTATGTAGGTTTACCAGTAGACCTAGTGTAGAGCATTGGAATGCTATTGAAAGGGTTATGAGATACCTTAAGAGAACTATGAACCTTGGATTACATTATAAAAAGTTTCCCGCTATTTTAGAAGGATACAACGATGCAGATTGGAACACTTTATCAGAAGACTCCAAAGCAACTAGTGGCTATATTTTTAACATAGTTGGTGGAACTATTTCCTAGAAGTCTAAGAAACAAGCAATATTGGCTCAATCTACAATGGAGTCTGAAATGATAGCACTAGCCACTGCTAGTGAAGAAGCAGGCTGGCTAAGTAGTTTGTTAGTTGAGATCCCTTTATGGGAAAGACCGATACCAACTGTCTTGATCCACAGCGATAGTACCACGGCTATTGTAAAGATTCAGAACCGTTACTACAACGGCAAGAGACGACAGATACGTCGTAAGCATAGTATTGTTAGAGAATTTCTCTCTACGGTAGCTGTAAGAGTGGATCATGTACGTTCTGATGAAAATTTGATAGATCCTTTGACGAAAGGATTATCGAGAGAGAAGGTTTTCAAAACCTCAAAAGGAATGAGATTAATGCCCTTAGAATGAAGAGTCACTTGTGATGGTAACCCAACTTATAGACTGGAGATCCTAAGAAATAAGTTCAAAGGGTAATAACAAGTCATGAAGTGATATGAGATGTATCATGCTATTTTTCAAATCCCATTCTATATTGTTAGAAGCATGAAGTCCTGAAGCGATAGAAAAAGATGAGTTAATTGTTAAACTCTTAATGAGTTATATACTCTATGTGGAGTGGAGTACATAGCTTCAGGAGTACTCTTGATAGACTCACCTATGTGAATGTGGAAATATGGCCGCTTCCTATGGAAATTTTTGGGGCAAAATTTACTAGAGCCTTCACTATACTGGGATACACGTGCATGGCCGTAAAGCATGGGCTTTTTGAACTACACCTTAGAAAGGTTGTGTGTGTGATAATTGTTAGAGATAGAGTTCAAAACTACGAGTTACTCTAATATATTCTAAAGCATCAACACTATGTAAAGGTTCAAGTCGATAGACACCTTTTCGCTTATGCATAATCTTATCATTTTAATTGATCGGTTGCTCGATGAAAATTATTTTTATATAAAATTCAAGTGGGGGATTGTTGGAAAAGATGAAATTTATTAAAAAATTATTGTTGGAAAAGATGAAGTTAATAAAAAATTGTATAGCCTTGTTCCACATTGTTTTTTTTATATTATTTAAAAGAGGTAT
This sequence comes from Hippophae gyantsensis, assembly GCA_030763125.1. Classification (NCBI taxonomy): domain Eukaryota; kingdom Viridiplantae; phylum Streptophyta; class Magnoliopsida; order Rosales; family Elaeagnaceae; genus Hippophae; species Hippophae gyantsensis. The sequence goes on from CM061033.1 coordinate 54,595,824, forward strand.
AAATAATGAAAAGTTGGCAATTAGGATTGAGCCCCAAGGGGCACCCACTTTTGTGAAAGGGGAAAGGACCTAGGCAAATGTGATACCACATACACGCACGCATCGTCGCTGCCACCGTCCGTCCGTCCGACCGACCGTGCCGAGTCTGAGTGCATGTGCATGTGTGTGAGGTGAGGTGGTATTTTATTTTTTGGAAAAACATTTTTTTCTTTTTTTAAGGAAAACTTTTCCACAAAAATGGTTGTTATATATATATTCTTTCTTTCTCAGAAAAAAAAACAACCGTTATATTCTTTTATAATATGACCGTTATGATCGTTCGTCTTCTTTATTCATAAAAAGAGTTGTTGCTCGTATTTACTCACAAAAATATCTGTTACTCATCTTTAATTTGAAAATGGCCGTTATGTTCTTAATTCACAGATATTATCGTTATTATCATAATTGTCACACGGTTTCTAAAACCTATAAAAAAAAGGTCCTAGCTCTCAATTTCTACACAACAATCTCTACAAACTCATCTCACTACAAACAATTCTCTCTGTAACTCTAAATTATTTTTCAGTTTTTCGAGCAACAAATTTTTTCAGGTGTAGCATTCCGGTCTTCATCAGTGCAGTGAAGTTCCGAGACAGAGAAAAAAGATTCTAGGCTGTTTTATCCTGGGGACGACGGGGCTGTGTTTGCTTACACAAATTTGGGCAGAGCCGCGAAACGTCTTAAAGAGAGCGACCTAGTCCGCGACTCAACCCAAGCAATTACTTTCAAGTTATCGGTAATATTGTTCCTACACTTTTATTACAAACTTGTTTGAACAAAAATAATTATATATTTATTATTTTTATCTCTCTCATATAAATACTATTTGTTCTTTATTTTATATTTACTCAATTTTATTTTTTTATTACAAAATATTTATTATTTGCTTGATTTTATTATAATTTTTCTTTTATAATAAAAAATAAAAATAATATTTAAAATATTTCATAGATTTCCATTTCGAAGGGTTATTTATTTCTCACTAAAAATTTCAATATATCTCTATAAAAAATTTAAGTAGAAATAAGAATAAATTCTAAATTCTTAGACAAAAAATAGGGAGCTAATCTCCAATCCCATCTGATCTCGTTAAAACCCATCTCGTTAAAAGCCCTGAATATATCATTCTGAAAGTGGATCGACTAACAATTGTATTTCATCAATTTTATCTCCTTGCTGCATCCAAAATAGTATTTGTCAAGCTAAAAAAAGCTAGGGAAAAATGTCACAGCTTATATAAAATCACCTTATTTTTATAAATTAGATATATTAATAATATTTTTTAAAAATAATATTTTTTAATTATTTTATTATTATAATTTTATATACTTTAATTATTTATTATAAATTTTAATTCTTTAATATTTTTATTAAAAAACTTATTTAGTGTCAAATTGAACGAAGAGTGATAGATGTTAATGATCAAAATCATCAACGTTAATTTAATTAATTTAATTAAAATATTCATCATTGTATTAATAAATATATTAAATTATTTAATTTTTAAAAATAATGTAAATATAATGCATTTTTCATATACAATTTAGTCCAACATCACATTCAATTTTTTTAAAAATAAAAACTTCATCTGATATTAGTACTTTTTTTCTCGATCATCGAAAACGGATTTTTTCTTATTAAATAATAATAAATAGAAAATTTCTTTCAAAATAAGTGGCTTCTAACAATATTATTATATAAATAATTAAATTATTTAATTAATTATTTAATAAAAAATATTTATTTATTTTTCACAACATTTAAAAACACATATTTATATATATTATAAAAAAATAAATTTTTTTTTGAAAATTCTTAAAAACAAAATTAGGTATATTGATTACCTAGTTTTAGTAAAATGAGTCTAGTAACACTTAACCTATATAATTTTTTAAAAAATATGTATTTTAATCTTAAAATGATACATATAAGTTCTGTATCTTTAAGTTTTTAAGATTCAAATGTATTATTTTTTCAAAATTATATATATAAAACATTTAGAACTACAACATTTATTTTATAAAAACTATAACCAATGAATAATAATTGAGTTATTCAATTGGTTTAATTTTTAACTCTTTATTAAAAAAATATTTATTTATTTTCTTATTACAATAATAAATATATATTTATTTACGTTATAAAAAAATAACATATATTTTTAAAAAAATTAAAAATAAAATTTAATATATAAACAAAATTATATCATACAATAAGTGACGTCCCTATCCCTCAACCGCTACTGTGCTGGGCCAGATACCATATCTTTTGTCCATCAGTATTTATCTGGAAGGCGACTTCAGGACTTTTACTAAAGAAAATGACATGGTCCCTAACTCCCTATCATGATTTAATGCATCGTTGAGGGATATTCACGGAATTACTATTTCTAGGAAAATAATAAATAAATAATTAATTAATGTAAAACAATTTAAATTCTTTTTTTAATAATCTAATGTTATATTGTTTTTAGAATTATTTTTTGACATTAATAAAAATTATTCTGAAAGTAAAATGTTCTTTATTTAACACAATCTAATTTTTTTTCTATCTAAACAAAAATAAAAATCTCCTCTCATTGTATCTCATGCAATAGAAAAACTTTTATAATTTTTTTAAATAACAATATTACTAGTGTATTTATTGAGTTTTACAACTCTTCAATTAAAAAAAAATGAAATATAAGTATCCAAGCATTATAGCTTTTCAAAAATATTAAATATGTTTATTGAGTTTTACACCTCTCCAATTAAAAAAATATATCATTGAAATATACGTGTCCGAGCATTAAAGCTTTCTAAAAGCAATATTTTATCAAATTGTCTCAATTTTTGCTAATATTAAAATAAAATTATATTTTTAAAAACTCATAAATATAAAAGTTTAAAATAAAATATTTAATTACTATAATATTAACTTTTATTATAAAATATATTTTTTCTTTAAAAATAATAATTTTATTTCTCCTAGCTAATGACCCTTAATTGGAATGAATATTCCAAAATTTTCAATAAACAATGTTATTAGCATGAATTTTTTTCTATTTATTTTTTTTCTTTTTTTAATATAACTAACATAATTGTTTCGTGAAAATATTTTATAAACTTAGAATAATAAATAAAATTAAAAAATATATAAATATTATTAGTGTTAGTTAAGTTGTATTTTATTTTAAATTACAAAAACTATTCTGTTTTTTAATATATAGAAATGTTATTTGTTATTTTTTGAATATATTATTGTTTTCTTTGCTATCTTCTATTAAGTATTTGTTTTTTTAAAAAAAAAATTAGATTAATTTTAAATTTTATTGACTTGGAGTACCATATCATCATATATTTTATAAAGATGAATAACAACTAACAAAAATTTATGTGGATTACTTTATGAATATGATGTCATTCAATAATATTTTTTCAGAAAAATGTATTAAAAAAAAGAAAATATAATTTAATAATTCAAAGATCAGTTATACAAAACGTATAGACTAAGTAATAAAGATAAACAAATTACTAGTAAAATAAGTAAAATAATTCAAAAATCATAGGAAACTTTAATTTCCTTTCATAATAATCAAGTTAGATAACTTAAGAAAAAAAAGTCAAACTTAATGAATTTACACAAAGAATGAATAAAAAAAGATTAGATTATATTCATTAAATTAAAGTCTCCAAAAACAAAGTATTAGAAATTTCTTACCTATCAAACTAAAGAAAAAGGAGCAAAATAAATTAGATAAAGGAGACAAATTAGATTTCAAACCGACCTCTTAGTACTAATAATTTGTAACACTACAAATGCTATCAAAACTTTCAAAACCTCATAGCAAAAAGGCATAATAATAATCATCATCTAAAACCTCTTATTCGACAGAGAGGAAACACAAGTGGCACACAATGGCCATAGAAAAAATTCTTCATGTAATTAGTAACTTAGTCAAAATTTATAGAAGAGAGTTGCCAGCATAAAGAGCCCGAGAAGGTGTTTGAATTAAAGGAAAACCAATAGAGAATTATGAAATGATGAATAGTGAATTTCTCTACTCAAAATCCTTGACAGAGAAAAATCAATTAACTTAGGAATGAGTTGAGAATCCATTTTTGGTTGCTCGAACTGATTGAATTGAAGAAAATTGATTGTATTTTGCACCATATTAGCTTCGAAATTGCTTCAATGGTAGTTCCCATGCGATTTCCAGCTTGGAAAGTGATGGCAACTCTATATAGTATGGATAAGGGGGTTTCATAAGAAACTAGTGTCTCTATTTTGCACCAAACTTAATAATTTTTAAAAAATTATTCAAAAATGTGTTTAGTTTAAAAAAAAACTAAATATTAACATAATTCTTATTCAAATACATTATTTAAAATATTAAATTAAATTTTTATATTTTAACTATTTATCACATGCTTTTAAATAAAATAAAAAATAAATAAAATACAATTTAATTATTCTAAATATTTGATATTTTATTATTAAAAATATTATATATATATATATATATATGTATATAATATTAATATATATTCAATTTTAATTAATCATAATTTTTATCTTATATTTTATTAATGATGGTTAATTTTGAAAGAAAAAAATCATCTGCTAATAAAATCACCATCCTCTAGTTTTAATTGTATCCATCAATTATGAAATGATCACTTAATATATACAACCGTTATCCTCGAGGAAAGCAGAGAATCTTCAACAAAGTGCGTGGAGCCAAATTTTGGTTTCATTAGGACATAAGGATAATCGTTTAGTCATTTTCTTCTTGGCAAAAAAATAAAATAAAAAATGTCAGGCGATCAAATCACTTCCACCACTTGTTCTAATTACTTGTTTTTAAATATATATAAGATAGGAAAAATAACCACCAATTTTTATTTTATTTTTATTTTTTAAAAAAAGCATTCGAGCCACACACAGCGATTTACACGAAATATCCTGTATAAATATTGATTGTTACGACATGCATTAAAAATATATATATAGCATTTATTATAGATCGATATAAGGGTGATTAAAGTGAAAATAATTAACATTGCTTTTTTAATTATTTAATTTAAAGGGGAAAATGATACATGGTGAGTTGAAGATGACTTCATATAGTATGCATCAAGTAGTCCCTAGCAGAATACCAATATAGCTAGAGTAACATATCATCAGTAGATCTAGAGGAATTGATCAGGTTCATCAAAACAAAAATCTGCATTAGACTTGTTAGCAACAAAATTCATATTGCCCAAATTGCCATCCGAATTACCAATTATCTCTCGGCATACCACATCCTCATTTTCAGACACCATCTTTGGAAATGACATGAAGATTGTAGGCTCCAGTGCTTCTAATTCTGTCCAGCTCATATAATTATTATTCATCGAGGAAAGATAGTTTTCTGATAGATGATCACTTGGTGCTGATATTATTTCTTCTTTAGTATTAATTGACATGTCTTTTTTTATTACACTCTCTGTAGATGATGGACTCTTCAACTGATTCGTGCCTTCCTCATAATTTGCTATCCTTGTCTGATCAGAAGTAGTAACTATCATGAGACTATTATTGGGTTTCCAAACATGATCAGACTCATTCAGGATCATCAATTGTGCTACTGTCGACTTTTTAAGTATGTTTCTGCAACTGTGTTCACCAATGTATGTGATCTCATACAATATTTGTGGTGTTTCTTGAATTTGTTGTACTTGTTTGTTTGCTTTACAACCTTCATCATATTTTCGAGTACATCTGAAATATGACCTGAACAATTCAAATTATATTTATTAGCTTCTCCCTTTTAATTAACATACATATTATATATGAAAAAGCGTAAAACTTCAAATTTAAAATATTCAATTTTGACCCTTCAAGGTAAGGTTTCCGATTTTTATTCTGTCGGAAGTTAACACTGAAGTTCAAGGTAAAATATTCAAATTTATGACTTGTAGTGGAGTAATTACATCAAAACTTAGTTATCAGATGTAAGTACGTTTTAAAAAAAAATTAATACTAATTATGAAAAAGAAAATTACAATAATTGACCTTGGATATGGTGAATTGAGGATGTTCTTTTGGCCATATTTTCTCCAAGTTTGTCCATCATCTATTGTGGAAATGATCCTTTTCCGTGACTGTGAATTCTTTCTGCACATTCACACATAGATCGAGTTAATTAAATATGGCTTTTTCATACAAGATCTGATTAATTATGTATATAAATGTTTTTTATACGTAGTACATAATCTTTAATTATATATAAACGTTAAATTGATACATATAACACTGTTATTGTATATATCCAAATAATAATTGAAGTAGGCGGCTCATTGTATATGTGTACGTAGCATCAAGGACAAACAACACATCAAAAAAATCAAGTATAGGACAAACAATCGATTTGGATATTTCTTTTTTGTGAAATTAAACGACACGATATATAGCCCAGTAGTCTTTTGATATATATAGCTAGAGCAGTATTAATTAAATTTTTAATTGTAGGTAGCATTTAACAAAGATATAATTAATTACCTTCTCTTATAGCAGCCCCTCCGATCTCTGATGATGGATCTGACCTGTTTATGGCTTTCGCCGGAATCTTCCAAGCTCCGTTCATCCCAGTATGAATTATCTAAATGGGAAACCCCATCACCACCAGTGGACTCATGATCAGGATGAGCAGAGTTAGAGTTAGAATTAGAGTTAGAGTTAGAGTTCAAGACAGAAAGGATCTCAGTAAAAGATGTGAAGATCTTAACAGCGAGATCCACAGTAGTTGAAACTACTGAACCATCATCTTCTTCGTGATCGCCAATCTGCTGGGGCTTTTGTAAAATTTTCCGAAGCTGAATTGCCCATTCTTGGCCTTTAACTAGCTTATTGCTCAGTTGTTTACACTTCTCTTTCGGCCAAAAAGTACCCATTTTTATAATAATAATAATAATATTGCTTGGCGACACTTGTGAGCTTCAATGGTAGATAGTGAGAAAATTAAGCGCAAAAGGATAGGGATTTTAAGAGGAAATATTTAGGAAAGTGGGAAGCAACTCAAAAGAAGATACAAGGAAGGAGGGTTTGATTAAGATGAAAAGCGATTGTGGAAAATTTTCCATTCCATTCATTATAAAGGCCCATTGATGACGCTGGTTACCGAATCGAGCCCTACGTCACTTATTTTGTTTTATTATTTATATACGTATTTAATTTTATACAATACAATTATTTTTATTAATATAATAATTAAATTAATATTTAAATACACTTTATTACTATTATAATTGAATAAATTTATTATTAATAAAAAATAATTATAATAATAATAATTTTAATTATGGTAGTATTATCATCTTATTATTCTACTAATTGTTTATATGGTATTTATTAAATAAAATAAAATTTATTTAAGTATTTTTTTATCTTATATTTTTATTATTTTTAAAAAATAAAACAATTTATTTTTGTATGTGATGAAAACGGGTTTAAATGGTTTTAAAAGAATATTATATGCTTGTCACGTATTTTTTTTTCTTTCTACCCATTTAGACTTTTACATACAAATAAAAATTAATATTATGGTATTTAAATACAATTGTTTAAATAATAAATTTATAATTAAAGTTCATTTTTATGAAAATTCAGGATAAATTAAAAATATATATATCTCATTTTAATAAAATTATGAATTATAATATTATTTTTAAAAACAATTTACAAATATTTATTGAGTTGGATAATTTAATGATATTTTTATTCAATACAATTGTTAACGTAGTTTGACATAGGGATCCTTTTCTTATTCTTTGTATTTTATTTAAAATTTTGTTATGCATGTATATCAGGAATCTCAATCATAAACGTGAATCCTAAATAAAAATTAAGGATTCAAGTGATTTTAAATTTGTTTTTAATAACTTTATTATTATTATTATTATTATAAAGGAAAATTATAAAAAACTAAGAAAATAATAAATACTTATAATGGAAAAAAGAAAATTTTGAACCAATAAATAATAAAAATAAATTATATCTATGTAAAAGAAGAAAAATAAAATATATATAAAAATAAATACATAATCTTTTTACACTAAACAACATTGAAAGAATATTGTTGTAAACTAGTTTGAAATAATAAGAATAAATTACAAAATAATTATAAAATTTAAATAAATAGTTTAAATAATTTTTAAAGAAGAAAATTTATTGATAATTTAATGGAACAAAAACATAATTTAAAGATGAAATACAAAATATATAATACATTATTTATGAATAATTTGAGCTTAAGTATAATTAAATTTATAAAAAATTATATATTTATTAAAGTATGGTATATAATTTTAAGATATTGGATGGGGAATGCAATCTACGTCTTTGTCCTATCTTTTATTATAAATACAAATATCTATTATTTTTTTTATTTTGTTATCTCTATCTTTACCTTCAACCAATGGTAGAAATTTTCAATGTTAAGAAAAATTGACAACTATATTATTGAATAAAGGTACACAAGTAAACTCATATTTTCATAGCATTATACTAATCATTTATATATTTATTTTAGGTATATCAATTCTCACAAATTATGATTTAATTAAAATTTTTAACATGTATCAAATTCATCTTTAAAATAATTAAATGATAAAAAGAGTTTATTTAATCATTATTAACAAAATAATTTGAGTTTAAACCCAAAATGAAACAATATCACTAAAAGTTAAGAAATAATTTAAGAAAAAACTAAAATAATTGAATCTTATTGAAAATGATAGTTTTGGAAGAAAAATAATGAGTAAATGTATGACTTTATGAGAAAAATTGAAAGCTTTTATCTTAAATCAACATCTAATAAAATTTATAACAACTTTAATACTCTTAGAAATAGTGGGTTGAAGATTGAGAGATGTTCAATGATAAGAAACAGTTTAAAAGACGAGCATGTCTTTCATTTTTTGTCAATGTACATGACATATACTAAATTTTTTAATTAAATTTTAATTTTGGATAATAAATATATTTAAAATCAAATGTATAAACTACTATTGTATTATTATAAAAATATGGGTACACATATATACCTTTTGTTAAGTAGAAATACTATTAAAATATATAACTCAATATAATTTATGATAAACAAATAAATATATTATTGAACTATTATGAAAATTATGAATGTATCATCTATCTACATCGAGAAACAAAAATAGCACGTAACTAAAACTAATAGTATATTTGTGGTAGATTTGTACAATTAATAAGAAGTTTGTTAATAAATTTGGGATTTCGTACCTTAGTAATACCCTAATTTCATTTTTGTTAAAAAAAATTACCCTTATTTTTTAGGTGATATTTTAGAGATACTCACATTTAAAAAATATATTCATTTGATATAATTTTTTATTTTATTGAGGATTTAATATTTGTGCAACATATGTGTGTTTAATCAAGGGTATTTATAGTATTTTTATCTCTTTATGTCCTTGAAATATTAACATCTTTTTTCGCACCATTTTTATGTCTTTGAATAAATATTTCAATGTTTTTCTAACTCATTAAAATAGTAAAATAAGGAGTTAAAATGAGTTAAATAATATTAAAATAATTTTTTATGCTAATTTGATATAGAACATGTAATTAAAGATACTCACATTTAAAAAATATACTAATTTGATATAATTTTATTTTATTTTATTGAGGATTTAATATTTGTGCAGTACATTACTTTTAATCAAGGGTATTTGTGATATTTTTATCTCTTTTTATCCCTAAAATATTAACATCTTTTTTGTATCATTTTTTATGTTTTTGAATAAATATTTCAATACTTTTCTAACTTATTAAAATCTTAAAATAAGAAGTTAAAATGAGTTAAATAATATTAAAACATATAAAAATGACTTAAAAATGATGAAACAATGTTAATATTTTAGGGATTGAAAAATATCAAAATATCACAATGATCTTCATTTAAAATGTATGTGGTGGATAAGTGTAAAAAATATTAATAAAATAAAAAATTACATTAAATTTGTATTTTTTTAAATGTGAGTATCACTAAGGTATCACTTAAAAAATAAAGGTAAAAAATGATACAAAAAATAAAATTAGAATATTACTAAGATATCAAAATGTAAATTTATATCATTAATAAGAAATATGATGGTATACTTATACTAATAATAAGGAGTTTTGTTATGGATTTGTATCAATAATAAAGAGTTCCATAATAGATTTGTTATAATAGTAATAATAATTTTATAATATTTTTATCATTTAATGAAATTTAAAAATATATTTATAATTTTTATAATAATTTAATGATGTATTTGTTAATTTACTTTATAATATTTTAATAAGGTAATTTATTTTAAAAAATATATAATTTAATTAAATAAGATTTACATAAGACATTTATTTTTTATATATTAACTTAGGTTGGATTTGACGATTTTTTTGAGCTAACCCAATCAATCTGAAAGACAACACTTGGATTAAAATTGGTCAATTATAGGAGTAAAATCAAGACAACTCAACTCACACTAAATCGGGTTGGTTTGAGTTGATATCTTAATCCAAATTTATTTAATAAATTATAAAATTTATATTAATAATAAGTAATATTATATTATTATAAAATATTGGGTCTATAAAAATATTAATATTGATATGCAGCCACTTATCTTAATGCCCTGTACATTCAAACACATTGAAATTATATATATACATATATTTAATGAAATTGAATGCATATTTTGAGTTTGCTGGGTTTCATATCAATATATCATATACCAAATATATGTGTACGGATTGATTGGGATATAACTCAAATTTACGAAAACAATGTTTGAACCCAATCCGATCCTGATAGATTAGTCAAATTGTTAGCTAGACCATGTTTCACACGGCACACCACGTTAATCATGCTCAAGCTGATTATATTTATATCCATTGTGCGGTAAAGTTATCCCCTTTGATATTCATTACATTATTAAGGTATTAAATTACATTTTTTATATTAATAATTATAATTATTTTGTATTAATATTAGATGCATTTGATTAATAACTATCATTTATAAATTAAAAGTAAGTTTCTTACTATTTAATCACATCTTTTATTTTTTAATATTTATGTAAAAGTATATTTAATTTTAAAAATTAAATATTAATTTAATTATTATTTTATTTAAAAAATTGAGATTAGTTTCTATTTTTTTTAACTATTTAATAAATAATTTTAATTAAAATTAAAATTAAATAAAATTAAATCTAATTATAATTTATTATTAAAATTATATTTTTATATAATTATATGTATATAAAATAATAATATTAATATACATTTGTTTTCAAATAATCACAATTTCGATATCATAATAACCATTCTCATTTCACGTTTTATCATATACAATTATTTTGGAAAAAAAATCATTAGATTTATATAGTGTATTTTTAATTATTTATAATTAAAATGTCTATTTTTATTTGTGGTAAGGTTTATTTTAAAAACAATTATAAATTTAAATTATATTTGATAATGTTTGATAAAAAAAATAATTTTTTCAGATTATTCTATGGTACAAATAATAATATGATGCGCTATCTTCGCTACCTTAAACATATATTTGAATCCAATCTATATTTCATTTTATTTTTTTAATAAAAAATATAAATTTTTGTGTTATTTATAAAAACAATTGTAATAAATATATGAAACAAAGCTTTTTTTAATGAAATAATATTTAGTTTAATTTAATTTTTATTGAAAAAAGTAAAGAAAAAATTGTTAATGGATTGATAAAAGATTCCTAGTTCCTACGTTTGTAGAAAATCCCGATCTGTCACCTTTAATTATTGATTATTGGTCGATGGAAATAATTGTTGAGAAAACTAAAATTAGTATATGTAGAAAGAGATGATCAATTGAGTTATAGTGCATATAAGACAGGGCAATAATATATATAATATATACGTGTAACATAATCTCTTTCATTAGATATAAGTGTTACATAATCTATTATTATTTGGGTCAGTTATTCCCTTTCAAGCCTTAGCTATGAAAAAAGAAGTAATTAATGATAACTATACTATTTTAATAAATTTTCATTAGGAGAAAAGTGTCCTAAATATTTTTTATACTAAAAGATTTATATTAATTACTTTATTATATTATAAAATATGTATTATTTAATCTCTTATATTTTATAAAAATTTTAAAAGAAACAAATTTTTTACTATTTATTCAATATTTTAATATAATTATGATAAAAAATTTATCTACTCAATATTTTAATAGTTTTTATAATAAATATCATATCAATAAAATAAATTACAAGAAAATAATATTATTTTATTAAAAATATTAATAAAAAAAATATCCTTTTTTTACGCAAGTAAAGGAGCATATGTCCTTTTTAAAAAAGATTAAATAACTCAATGTATTAGACATGTGTGATATTTTTTTATTTGTTAAAATATTATTATTTAATATCAAATGATCAAAAAATATATAAAAAAATTAATTATTTAATAAATAATTAATAATGATAATATTCAAGCATAAAATTATATATATAATTTTTAATAAAAATTAAAAAATCAATAAATAATTAAATTAAAATAGTATAAATTAACAAATATTAGAATAAATATTTTTTTATATTAATTATTTCTCGATAAAATTCTAATAATTTTTTAATAAAATAATATTAAAATAATATAATTTATGTTTTATTTATTTATTTTTATATAACGATAATATTTCTAATTTAACGGATTAAATGATACAATTGTTTTAATATAGGAAATTTTTGTGTTTTTTTTTTCTGTGATATATACTCAAATTAAGTTGTAATTCTTGGGGAAAAAAAAAAGAGTAAGTTGTAAGTGTGTACGAAGTTTTTGGAGTGTTGGACTATTCCTAGCTGGCGCACTTCTAGCCAGTTTTATAGCGTGTCAGCTCGAACGTTTAGGAAAATATTATAAAATTCAATTGGTAGATTCAACGCTCAATTTGGCTGTGTTGCTGTTTTCCAGCGATCAGTCTGTACAAGTACTAAGGCAAAAGTTTCGCAAATATGCAATTGTATTTAATTATAGTATCGAAGAGTCTTATCTCACACGTGTTTTATATAATAATCGTATGTTACAAAGTAAGTCATTATTTTTTTCTCCTAAAAAAATGAGTTATTATTTTGAATAGAAATACACGTGATATTATAATAATAAATATTATTATCAAACTAAATTAGATATTTTTGAAAATAAAAACTTTCAGTTTAAAAATAGTGATTATTACTTTAAGAATTAGTGGGCACTGGCCATAGTACTGTATGGTCGTTTTCACTCATTCATTAGCTTCATTAACTCTTCTGGCTACTTTTATGAGTGAAATTATTTGCTACATAGTATATGGAAAGAAGCTATTACCTAAACCAACTCAACTCCCCTGTCTTATGTCAATGGATAAGAACAACATTTTGGCTTATCCTACCCTGTACTATGTGTAGCCCATAATCCATTCTAAATACGTAAATAAACTCATTTACTAAGAGAATGTGTGCTATACTGAATTTGAATTACTTTATTTTCATCATAAGAAATCCTACATTTATTCAATACCTTTCTAACAATCGGCACCATATACCTTTCTAACAATTGGCACCATATAACACAAAGAATCATAAAACTCAAAATATACACCATTATTTTTGAAAAATTTAACAACAATTAACAAATTCTTTATTATATCATGTATATGTAATATATGATTTAGGACTAATTTCCTTTTATCATTCGTTTTAGAAATAAATATAGAAGATTCAATATGAACTATAGAGAGATAATTCTTTCTCTACAATCAATTGATCATTCTCAATGTAAGAAATAAAAACAACAAAGTTTTCTAGATCTACATTCACATAACACAAGACACTTAAGTTAGGGTACCAAAATGGTTTAGAAAAGGCTTTAGGTGCACTTAATATGGATGATAAAATCTATTAAGATTGATCAAATGAAATGAAATAGGAAAAAAAGAAGATTATATCCAAATGCTAGCATAATACTCATTTGAAAACAAGGTAGACATTCGAGAGGTAAGCATATTAGTTAACATAGGGAAATGAAAATTGTTAGGTAACGGTGACTGAGCTTAATGAACAAGTGTTTTGTTTGGTTGATTTTAAACAATAACTTGTATTCTATTAAGATTGAGGTAATAAAGAAGCAAATTAATATTGTGTAAAGTTAGAAAAATCTACATATGATTGAAAATTATTGGTATTATATATAGTTTAAGATTGAAAGTTTTGATCAAATATGTACCCGCATCTATTTACAAAAAGAATTTGTTTTTCACAAAATTAAAAAAATATATATTCCATTGTTGTTTTGATTACGTCATCTTCTTCCATTAGGTCCTCAATGACCTCTTACAAGAAATCCATAAGATAAAGTAGAGTTTAATTGCATACTACAATTAGGCATTAGTAAAATTCATCAAAAGAGGTATTTCTCTTATCATAGGCTGAGAGCTCATATTAAAAAAACTTTCATTTTGCTTATTCACCTCATTTTGAGTAGTACGATCATTTTGCTTACTAGATACTCCTTGGTATACTAGATTAGTTGTAGATAGCATAGAATCTTTAACAATGTTTTAAGAGGTTAATCAACTCTCTTGATTGAGAATAAAATATGTAACTTTAGCTACTGAAATATTTACATTTTGTATTTTTGAGGTGATTAATGATCTTATAGATTCAAATTCTCTATTAAGTTTAATAATAAGATGTAAAAGCTTGTCTCTTCACTCACATCATATCTTGAGGATTCAAACTGGTATGATAATTCTCTGAGTTTAAGAGTATACTTGTTGATGCTCAATCCTCCTTTTATCATCTTGTGTAGTTCTTGTTTTAGTTTAATAATAGTCAACTTTGATCTTGATAAGAAATAGCTATTTAAGCAATTTCATGTCTCTTTTACAGTTTTAAAAGCATAAATTTGGCTCAATACAACTTGACTTATGCAATGTATAAAATAACTATCAATCTTCAAATCTTATTTCTCAAAATTCATCAAAATCATTCGAGGTCCATTACTAGTTAAGTATTGCTCTAGATTTAAACTATACATGATCTTGATAGTTTGTTGTCTCAAAACTAAAAAATTAGATTGATCTAACTTAATAGTTATAACATGATTTTGAAAATTAATTATTTTATGATTAGCTTGATTCATATAAGGAGTTATAACTTCTTTTTCACTAGGTTTTATCATTTCTTTTTTCATGATTGAATCCACACAACTTCAATAACTCTGATACCAATAGCAGAAAAAATATATGAAGAACTAACAATGAACAAAACAAGGACGTATGAATCATGAGTGAAGCTTTTGAAGAATGAAGATGAAGAAAGTTGAGAGAGATAAGAGAAAATTGAGAGTCTATTAGATACGAGTAATTCTTTGTATTTCATATTGTGTAATTGTTCTTACAATAAATTTTTTTTATATCTGTTTCAATACAAGAAGAGCAATGCATTACACTTTTACTTAACATGTAAAATGCTATATTACACCTAACAAACTCTTCGAATTGAACCAATAGAAAATAGCCTAGCATAATAAATTTTTCAACTCCAACTTGGCTCGCATGGTTGGGTTTTCAACCTAGCTCACATGATTGAGTTGCTTGGCTCACATGCGCACACACTCATAGAATTCTACATATGACAATGCAATTAGCATTTTTGTTTACATCAATTAATTGCTTAGACAACTTGACTTCTTCACCATTATGCTTATTTAATTCATAGAATTCTACATATGACAATGCAATTAGCATTTTTGTTTACATCAATTGATTGCTTAGATAATTTGACTTCTTCACCATTATGCTTATTTAATGTATATGATTTATGAACTAACTTTACCACAATTTCCATTAAAACTAATTGTTTTTACATTTTTAGCATATGTTTATTTTAATATTATATGTTGTATAAGGATGAAACTATATAGTTCTTCTTATATCCATGTCACTATTTGATCACAAGCAATGCTTAACTAAAATTTTATGATAATGTCTTCTTGAATGAAATTATATGCATTTTATGAAAAATAAAAATTGTTGTATAAAAATAATATTTTTTCTTATATTCGTTTCACTATTTGACTATATATAATCATTAACTAAAACTTTATGATAATGTCATCTAGAATGAAATCATATACACTTTATAAAAAAATAAAAATTGTTGTATAAAAACCAATGTGTATGAGTGCCAATGTCTCTATATGTTGTTGTTGTTTTTTTAGAGAGATGTATGTATAAATTTTTAACTGCCAAACATGTAACTGTGTCCGAAACTCCTCAGTAATCTTGACACGAGTTAACAAGTTGTGAAGGTTACATAAAAGGACACATTATCTTCTAATTTATGGGATAAAGTTGGTGTAAATTTTGTGCTTTAGTTTTAATTTTTAAGTTTTTTTAAGACTAAAGTATGTAGCAAAATTCCTGAAGTAACTCTCAAGAAAACATTAGTTACGATACTTTCTATATATAGTTATGAGGGAACTAAAACAATCTAATTAAAAACTAAGAGATTCTATTATTTTTTTTAAGTTGCGGTAGCCTCCACGTTGCAACTCGGAAGAAACCGGAGAAGCGGAAGAGGATGAGGAATTAACTAGGCCAATAATAGAACGGCCCAGAGTTATCCTATAAATATGGGCCAAAATTCTTGAGCTATGAGTCCAATCCAGCATGTTACTTTAATAATAGGGTCATTCATAACATTAGACATTGACAGGGTGAGAAACAAAGATTCTTCATTGATTTCGATTGAGATTGAAGCCGACGAGGGTTTGTGATCTAATTTTTGAATTGGTAGAAATGGCCGGTGAAAGGGGCATGTTTAAGTTACTGAAAACAAGGACTCGTATCCAATCCACAGACATCCAAGCCGCTGCTCTATGGGGCGTCGCTGCCACCACCACCGCTCTTTATCTCGTACAGGTTGGTTTGTTTGTTTTTTTTTTCCTCCCTATCCTTCCTCTTTTTTTCCACCCCCTCCCTCTCTTTCCTTCTTTTTTTTTTTTATAAAGTTTCTATTAGATTCGTCTTCTTTTTAAGGACTTGATTTGTTTTCCCCCATAATCTTCAATACTCCATGCGTTGACTCGTTATTGGACGTAGACATTGGTTGTTGTGTTATTGTTACTTGTTTTTGATTGTTGATTTTCTCGTATGGATCCTTAGATCTATTTTTGTGTTGTGGATCTGCACATTTATTGCAACGATTTTTTTTTTCTTCCTTTATGCCAGAACGTAATAATTTCCATTAGATAATCAGAGAGCGAATTACAGAATAAGTCATTAAACATTTGGTCCTGCAAAGGATAAGGTGGCGAGTTCATTCATTCAAATCATACACTCCTGCTTTGAACATGACGCGCAATACGTTCTTCCACCTTGTTAGTTTCCCGAAAACTCTTGATTAGCTGTAGCACCGCTTCTAATCTTGAAAGATTTTTAGCTTAAATATTCAATTAGTCGTCCAATTTATCATTTGGGCAGATCCTATCCCGTGCGGGAAAGCCCTTGATAGATTACACCGGAGTATAATTGAATTGAAAGCTTGTAATACCTAAAAACTCTGCAAGATGAAACAGCACTGCGGACAACTTAACCTTTTGTTAACATTGCTAATGATGAATCAACTACCTCTTCCAACACCACCATTTATCCATCAATATTCAAACATAGCAACCCTGCTGCTGGAGGTGTCCACCTATTAAGATTAATGTAATATCTCCATCTAGATGTATATTTGTTCAGGGTTAAGTCTTTTAGGAAAAGGGATGTCTTCACTTGCTAGATGGATTGTAGTCATTATTCATCTCGACACTCTAGGAAAGTTTTGATTTGAGGTATTATCCTAGTTTACCCTCTTAATCATGCAATATGTTGACTGCAAGCACGGTTTCCACCGGTTGGATGATGGTTGCTGCCACTATAGTCCCAACAGTTGGAGATTGTTTTGAGTTCATTTAATGCCATTGAACTTTCCATTTAATACTTGATAGAGCCATATGCTGAATGCTTTATAGGTTGTGAATAAAAGGATTCATAAAGATTATGTTCTTGATTTATCCATAACTTTTCCTAAGAAACTTTGAAGTTTTACGTATTTGTTTATTTACTTCTAATAGTGTTTGTTATTAATGTACTCAATTGGATGCATTATAGTTTTTTAAAATAAGTTCTTATAAGCCTCATACTTTTTCTAGTTTTTATTTAATTTTGGGTAGCAATTAGCATTGCACAGACATAGACACAAGTTTAAGAGGGATAAGTGGGGGATCTCTGTGTGTGACTTAACTATTTTTGAAATTTTGGCACTTTTGTTGTCTCTAATTGATGACGTATTGCATGTTTATACTGTTATACATTTTGTGATTTTCTAATGTTTGTTCCTTACTGTTTTTTTATAATCTTATATTTGTAACTATTGATAAATATTGGCAGCCATTTGATTGGATAAGGAAGACCTTTTTTGAGAAGCAAGAGGAGGAGAAATGAACAGGGATTTCAACGTTTTATTAGAACTTTCTTATGTATGTTGTGGGTTGCTGACAAGATAGCCATGTAAAGTATTGTTGAATCAACGAGACGAGACATGTAAAGAAGAATTGAATAACGAGGGTTTGAATAAGGGTTGGCTACTTTAATAGTATTACAATTCTAATTTTGTTATCCTCTTTTACCCATAGTTTTGAGTTCGTAACTTAGTGGTATTCCATTTTTAAAAAAATGGTATCAATTTGATGCAATTAATTGAGAATTTTTACTACACATGTGCTATGCATCCAAACTCCGAATCTTCATAATCTTGTATTCAGGTATAGGATGGTTGAGGAACACCAAGTCTTTTGCTTCTTGCTTCATGGAGTTCAACTGCAGATGTGGTTAGATTTACATTTCACCCCTTAAAACATAACTTCATTAGCCCTTTCAGTTTCAACTCTCTTCGCCTTCCCGATCTAATTAAAGTTTTTCTACTATAATCCTCTCTAATATCGTAATACTGTTTCACTTCTTTAATCACCGTTTTGAGAAGGCTGTATACGCTAACCGTAAATTATCAGATGCTATTGTTGTCTTAAATTGCAGAAAGCGAACTGGAACACAACTGCAAACTATCTGGGCCTTTTGGGGAAATAACTTGGAAAGATTTGGTATAAATAAAAAGAAAAAATAAGTATTAAAATATACAGCTTTAAAAAAATAAGTATATATTGTTAAAGAGATTAAAATAATATTAAATTTAATCTGTTTAGAGTTTAATATTTATTTTAAGTTACAGTAAAATTAATATTAAATTTAATCTGTTTAGAGTTTAATATTTATTCTAAGTATGAAAATATTACTATGAATATTAAGTTACATAATAATATAAGAAATTGGTATGTTATTTTGAAAGATAATTAAAATATATTAAATAAATATAAAATTAATATAAGTTGAAAAAATTAATGAATAATAAAATATTTACTAAAGTTTGCATTTACTTTAAGTAATATATAAAAAAAGTTGATTCTACATGTGTCTTTCTTGCTTTTTATCAAAAAATTTAAAGATTTATTTCATTAAAATATTTCCTTTTTCTTCCTGAATCGAGTCAATCAACTTTATTTTACTGCAAAATACTGATGGCTCATGTTACAGTAAATAAGTATATATTCTTTTACACAATAAAAATAATTAAGCTCTTTGAAACGTCCCGGCCTTACCTTTTTGCCATCATACCTTGGACTTCCACTTTAATTATGGTTATAGTTATATCATCACTAAAAAATATATTATTAATATTTTAAAATAATAAATTAACGACCTTGCAAAAAGGTATAAAAAGAAAGAAGAAGAATGAAAAATAAATCAATACACAATTTTTTATTGTTATTCGTGAACTATTATTTTTATTATTTATAAAAAAATTAATGCTTTGATTCATTTCTCATAGTAAGGGTTGTTTGTAAAAAATAAATTAAAACTAATATTAATAAAGCAAATTTAGAGATTGAAAATACTAATATAATTAAATGAGATAAAATTATAATATTGAGATAACATATTTTAGCTAAAGTAAAAAACTTCAATGCTATGCTATGAACCTAACATGTTGAGAGATAAACACAAAATTTAAATAAGATGGCTTCTGTGATAATGCTAAGTAAATTAAAAGTAATAATAATTCAATAATATGTACGGCAAAAGTTGGATTGTAGTTCCCACCCTTACAAATTGGTTCATCTAAAACAATTCAATTTTAAATTCCAAAAAAAGGGGGTTACTTAGAGATAAACAATACAGATGGCATTTTTGTAATGTTTGTAAATTATATGGGGCAAATTTGAAAAAAAATCAATCTGGTCATTTTATGCTTATATATATTTTCCAGTAAAGATCACGCAATACCTAATAATTTATTATTTAATTATTAAAAAAATAAATTATTTATATTACTTAAAATAATTAATAATGTGTAAAAAGAAAAATAATTATCGTATAAAAAATTAATATTTCAACTATTAATAATTTATTATTTAATCGATACAAATAAAACTTAAAAATATTATTTAAACTTTTCACAAGGAAATTAAACATGACATAAACTTATTCATAGTATTGATTAAGGCCATTTCACGATCTCTGAATATGATTCACAATGAGATCTAAAAATTTAGTAACGTGAAAAAAGAATTGAAATCTGTCAAGAAATTGTTAAATATAACCACAGACAAGCGAGAAGAAAAGAATAAGACTTATGTGAATAAATGTCATATTTTTTCTCGTTTTAAACCAATGATTATGCCTAGAGAAGACTTGGAGCGTGGGGGGAAGAGCATTATCTCTTTTCAAAGGTCTCACATAGAGTGTCTCTTTGGTTGAGGTGGTACAACACACGAAAAATATTAATCATCTAAACTAATTACAACTTATAAAAGCTATGGTTAAGGACCCAATAAATATTACACACTCTAGTTTATTGAATTAAGGATCGTCGACATCTCAAATATTACTCAAAATAATATTGTATAGAAAAAATATAATCTAAATAATAATTAATTGATTAATTGGTTAAAAATAAAAATTTAAATATATTATCATTAAGATAATAATAATCATTACCTTAAAATATATTAATATTTTATCTAAAAATTTATAAACGTTATTTAAATTTATATATATAATAATTGTTAATAATAATAAAATGATATTACTTACTACTGAAAAATGGTTACAGGAATATGGTAAATATAAACCTAGTTATGCTGACCTGCCACACACGTCAAACATACAGTATTTACAAAATAAGAATAATAAATAATATTATAATTAAATTTCAAAATTTTAGAGTGAAGGGTAATTTATTAATGTTATCAGTAATTCAAGTATATGTTTATTTGCAAAATATCGATCACAAGAAATTCCAATAGGGGTTTATTGATTTAACTTATTTTTTCTCAATTTAGGACTCTCTTTCGTGCCCAAAAAAAATAATTACATGACATAATAATAATCGACTTGAATGATATGCTAAAATTTTATAATTGTATTTTTTAATCTATAATCAATTTTTTTCAACTGGATTGAACTAATCATTAAAATTAATTAATTTACTTAAATTATTTTTTTATTAGTTTAATAATCATTTTTTTCAGTCATTGAAAATAAGTGATGCTATAATTAAAAAAATTACCTTAAAACTATTATAAATTGATCTTATTGTATTTAGAATAATAAAATTCGATGTTTGTAAAATATTACTAACATAACCCTTTCAAATATTTTTTTAAAATAGCATAAGAAAAAAAAAGTTTATTTATTCACATCACACACGTATTTATACAAATATTAGTATTATTTAATCACAAATATAAGGGCTTTTACCTTTTTTTTTTTTTTGTCAAATTCACTGCCACAACACTATACTTACCAGAAGATAGAAACGAATTCGAATTCCTCTTGTTTTGGCATATAGATCTCTTAAAGTATTTCTCCCTTTCAATTCTGGCCATTTTCAAATTAGGATTGAAAAAATGAAGAGACACTTGGTGGAGTTGTTTGAGGCTGCGAAGAAATCCGCAGATGCAGCGACTGAGGATGACGGAGGTGCCCAGGAAAGCAGGTGTCTTGATGCGTTGGACCAACTCAAGAACTTTCCAATCTCTTATCAACTTCTTGTCTCCACTCAGGTACATAATTCCAATGGTTATTTTTGTTTCTATTAAATTTTGTCTTTCAGAATTGTCTAAGAATATTATTATTAGGTTTATATTGAGCGCTATTGGTTTATTATTAAAGCCCTCCCAACACCGTTGCACCAAAACCATGCAACTTTTGATGCAAAAGTTGATCAAATCTATTACCCAGATATAACGGGACGAACATTATCATCTCAAATTTGATGCACAATTTACAGTACTATCCATGCATTATTTTTTTAAATAAAAAATTCTAAAAATATTGTTAAAATTATATTTTCTTATTATTTGATAATATTTTTTTAATTTTTATTTTATATAATAAATTAAAATTAATTATATGATATAAAATTAGTAAAACAATTAACATAAATATGTACTTTTAATTGTTTTTAAAATTAAATGTAATGTTTAATTCATATAATAAATATAATATTTTAGTTAGTTGATTTATAAAAAAAAAGTTAAACTATAATTTTTAAATTTATTATTATTAATTAACTAATAGTAATATATAATTAATTAGTTCAATGTTATAATTGTTAAAGAATTAATTAAAAAAATTTATTTTATAAATTAATATAAATTTGAGTGTAATATTTGGTGTTATGAATCGAGAAAGAAATATAATATAACTTTTGTACCACCAAAATGGTGCAAGTGCAAAAGGACACAGTAGGTTGGAGATGCTCTTAGGTTTCTATGGAGCGCTATTAAATCTTTGATTTCTTTTGTTGAAGTCTTCTTTGGTATAATTCTTTCTGTCCTTTTGTTTTTATATTTTGATAAATTTTAGAGTAAATTTCATCTTGATGAGAATGATGAGAACTGATTCTTTTTGGGTAAACAGAGTATGAACTTTGCTCCATGCAACAATACCACAACCATTAATGTGCAAAACTACTATCAACGTGATTCTAATAGATAAAGTCACGTGAAGTGTTTAGAACATTTTTTTTTCTCAAAATTCTGCACCATTTTATGCCAACCAAAACGAGCTTTAACTAAAATTTGGAGCAAAATAGCATTGACCTAATCCCTATTTCTTCACTAAATCTCATTTGATCTACCCGAAAATGGTAAATTTTTGGGGGAAAATGTTTCTTAATGTTTCACGCGTGTACTTGATGTTTTTCTGTTAGGATCCTTGGTGGCAGTTTAATTTGTAAAATTTGAAAGTTCAATGGTAGTTTTGTGGTAAAAAAAAAAAATGTTTATCCATTATTGAAAAGAAAATGAAACAATGTGTCTAGATTTTCTGAACCAACTCTGACATTTGAATGGACATGATCCGATAGACTTAATAGAAATTTTGAAAATATTGAGAAAGGAAAGAAACTTTTTAATCAACTTGATTACACAAATTCCATTATTGATTTATGCTGGTATAGATCATTGTTTAATTAAACATAGGGCAATAGGGGCCTGAAATGTTAGGCTCACTTAACTTTTATTTATGTAGTTATGTTATTTTTCTCTCTTGGTGCAGCGTCTTTAAATTCTCATAAGATGTTGCATTTCATAGTACTGCGATCAGGGTTTGATGCATTGCATTCTCTTTGGCTTGATTTCCTGCAAACTAGAGCTATAAACTTTTGTTGATCTTTTTTATGTTGGAAATTATTAGGTTTTTCACATGCAATCTTTCAGGTCGGAAAGCGTCTTCGACCTCTTACAAAACATCCCGGAAAGAAAATCCAGACTTCTGCTTCCAACTTGATTAATATATGGAAAGACGTTGTTTTAAGGAAACAAGCAAAGAAAATAATGGCAAGTTGGAAGAGAAAAATTCCATTAAAGTTGAGACTGTCAAATCTGAGAAACTTCAAAGAAATTCCTTTGCTGTGAAGGTTGAGAAGGCTACCCAGACAGAAAATGTTAAGGTGCACAAAGTTGAGAAAACTCCAGCACATAGTGTTAAAGTTGAAAAAGTTTCCAAGGAAGTGAAAAATCCAGGAAATTGCACATCAGGTCCACCAAAGCTAACATCTACGATAAAATGTAACGATTCCTCACGTGATAAAGTGCGAGAGATGCTTTACCAAGCCTTGTCCAAAGTGTCTGGTGAGGCCAAGGATGGCATGATTGATGAAGTGAATGCATGTGACCCTATTCGTGTTGCTGTTACTGTGGAATCCGTCTTGTTCGAAAATTGGGGTGGTGCTACTGGTGCCCAGAAGGTCAAGTACAGATCCTTGATGTTCAACCTTAAGGATTCAAATAACCCTGATTTCCGGTGAAGAGTTCTTCTTGGACATGTACAGGCAGAGGGGATTCTGAACATGAGTACAGCAGAAATGGCAAGTGATGAGAGGCAACGGGAGAACAAAAAGTTTGAAGAGAAAGCTTTATTTGAGTGTGAGAGGGGTGGTGCCCTAAAAGCTACAACAGATCAGTTCAAGCGTGGCAGATGTGGGCATCGGAAGACCACTTACCATCAAATGCAGACAAGGAGTGCAGATGAACCTATGACAACATATGTAACATGTGTTAACTGCAATAATCATTGGAAGTTCTGTTAGTGAGTTTCACAAAGGTTGGCTGCTGTTGTTTGTAGCCAGTTGACATGGTAAGATAAAGTTGTTAAGCTGCCTGATTTTTATTGTTTCTTGACAATGTCTCTTCATTTAAGGATCTTTTGTAGGTAGAATTTTTATGCTTTCTTATATAGGCATTTCAAGGATAATTCATTTAGAGTATTATTTTTTTTAAAGATGAACTACTGAACATTTGGATTACTTTTAGCATTTGAGATTTCTTTTCCACTAATAATTTCATAATATTGTTTATTCGTTTTGAGTTTTGTTTGTCATGTTATTGTATTGTTTACTTTTCGAATCCATAGCTGACCGACTTTCCGATGCGTTGTCATGTTGTGTTGTGGATAGTTCAAGAGTAATAAAATCATTATGGGAAAAGGATCGTAATAGTCTTTTGATTAAGATTTATATACGAAATTTAGTTGATTTGCCTTTAAACACTGATTTATTTATTTTAATTAAATGGTGTTGATTAATAATAATGAAAACATTAAAATAATTATAATACCGTGAGATTTATTCTTGTATGATTCTTTTTCTATAACAAAATTACTAAATAAAGGGAAAAAAAAAATCAACAAATGAATAAAATGACACCACACTCAACTATCTTTTTAATAGTCATCTGTCATGAAATTTTACCTTTTGTTAGGACTGAGAATTCAATATCTGTAAAGTGTTTTTCAGTGCTTGCTCATCTGATATTCTGGTGGAATTTAATCTATCATTTTTATATTACTATTGGATTTTGTTCACTTCTGGGATGGAGACTACAATAAAAGACCACGTTACTTTATGACTCTGTTCAGAGTGGCAGTTCTTGCTTCTGTCTATAAGCTCCACATGTAAAAATAATCTATATTACTAGCACAAGATTAAGAAGCCATAACCCATTAATGCATCAAAAAAGGAGCTTTGGCAGACTTGGAATCAAGTTGAACTTTACATATTTAGCTTCAATTACAGAAGGCTTCAAAGCTCATAAATTACGAGCAATTACAAAACTGAACGTTTGAGTGTGATGTGATTAACGTTGATATATATAGGTTAGGAGTTGGGAGAGATCAATTGGAACGTTCCTTGAGAGTTTGGAAAACTCTAGAACTCTTATCAAAGATCTGAGCTCTTCTATTGTAATCATTAGGTTCTTTTCCTTGATCTTCCCCCATAATAGCTTCACGTTCCAAGCATTCAAGTGTATCCACAAAATTTGTCTTTTCTCCACACTTTTCTCTCAAAATTTCAGAACTCATCCATTGTGCTCTCTCTTCTGGGTTCATCTCATCTTTTAGTGCTCCTTCCAATTCAACGATAGGCCCAGAACCCAAACACTCTACTGCTATTGGTAATGGTAATCCTCTTCTCTTTGAAAATAACCTCAACCCATGATTCCAACTAGGTCTTAGTTTCAACCTTTGACATTTAGCTGATGGGCCTTGCACCATATAAATGGGGAGAGAAGAGAAAAGGATTCGCGTATTTTTATGGTTTAGAGAAATTTCCATGGCTAATCCTGTTTCTGACTCTGGTTTTGGGTTTCTATATAAGGTCATTGGGGGTTGAGGTAAAGGCCATCTATACAGATCCACGTGGCACTAGAAGATTCAAGATGCACGCATGTCACGCACGAGGGTACGTGTAAAACATGGAGAGAGCTTTCGAGATTAGATTGTGCTGGTTTCTCAGCATTCAGACCCAGTTGCCAAGACAGCACACACTTCAAAGGGATTTAGTTCTTTGTTATCCATTGTTTTTGGGAGAAATACGGTAGTTGTTATCCATTGTTTTCAAAATATATATATATTTTTTTTAATATTTGATTTTAAATAAAAAATTACAGTATGTTTTATTTATCCGGAGATTAATCTATGTCATTACAATTTCTCTATGGGGAGTGGAAGTTTGTCCTGTACGTAATTCCATAATAACTGCTTTCTAGCTAAAGTAAACACAGCCTTTATCTTTTTTTTTTATAATAAATTATTAGAGTAATAAAAAATATAATATAATTTAATTTCAAACTTATAATTATAAATACATATAGCATGTATAATAACTATTTAATTATTACAATAAAAATTAAACTTTTTTCAATTCTTTATTATTGATATTACAATCATTTTTAACTTTATTTTTTAATACTCATACCATTTGTTCGTCTCACCAATAAGAATACTTATCTTTTTAATTCGAAACTCTTCATAAATGTTGAAGCAAATACAATTTTTACACATTAAATTGATAAAAAATAACTACATTAAAAAAGAAAATAAAATTTATAGTATATTCTTGTCAAAAAATTAGACAAAGCCAGTTACAACAACTTAAAAAATTAGCTTACAAGCGAAAAAAGATACCAAACATTAAACGAATATATCATAAAATCTAAGAAAAAAGAAGAAAACATTCAAACGCATAGTAATTATTCTTCCGTAATATCTTTAAAGATTAATTACATACCTCTAAAACAATCATATTAAATCAGCATCATCTTTACCATATTCGATCATATTTATCGTAACAAAACTCAACTTACTAAACTTAGAAAATGAGTTTTTTTTTTGTGAACAAATTAAAATCATATTAGTAAAAGAAATGATGAGGAATTAACACATCAAATTTTTTTAATGATCCACACTAATTAAGACCTCCATGCAAGGCACAAAAGCCTGAAGAAGCTAAGTTTTTATTTTTGATAAAATATATTTTCTTTTAACTTTTACAGTAAAATCTTTCTTTTTTAGTTTTTATTCATTATTTATGGAGTATATTAATAAGATAATTTTTTTTTTATATTTTTATTAACTATTTATTTTTAAAAAAAAATTATATTAATCTTAAATTTTATTAGTTTAAAATACCACGTCATTATATACTCTAATAACATCTAACAATTTCTCGTCTCATTATTTAGGAAAAACAACAACAAAATTATTTACTTGTTCCACTCTTGTTATTTGGTCACAATTCACTATCTATTTGAATATTTTTTTGTTTTTGGTCATGAACTTATTGAATACTTGTTATCATTATACTTAGAAATTCATATCTACTTCAATCTAATAAAACCTTATAGAATTAAGAATTACATATATTTATAAATTATTCAGGATCTTAATTTTTGGTCGATGTGAGACTTTCGTTCTTTAACACTCTCCTTTTATATTGGCAAAGAAGAGCGGGTAGAGTGTGTTATGAGTGTCGACGTGGATAAGCTTCAAGAGTGTTCGAAAACCAAACGCACAGTTCTGATATCAACTTAAAAATATATATCTAATTCAACCCAATAAAACCTTACAGAATTAAGAATTATATAGAACATCTTTTGGATTCTAAGTTAATCGAATTAAATTTAGAAAGATCAAGGTGCTCGTCTGAAACCCAACAAGATCGATCAACCTCCACAAAATATGGTTCATCTTCAGAAGATTCATTGTTTTGTTCTTCCTCAGCTTCTGATAATCCAATTCTGCCTAATTAAAAGTGTCATGACTATCTAATATTATGCCACCAGATCGATGCGGTCTATTTTGTTTTCTTCTACCCGTTACTACATATGAAACAAACAATTTCATATCGGTATAAGATTTCAAATTGGCCACTATAACAACCTTTATGAATTGTAAAGTTCAAAATGCAGCAACAAGAGAGTCAAAAGAGGGGGGAAAATAGTTCTTTTTCCACCCAAATCATAAAGCATACAACGAATGGAGCTAAAATACGGATCCCGAGTTCTTAATAGAATAAAAACAAGAAAGATCTAAAGAACTGCCGTTTAAAGACTAAAATTCAAGGACTTTACATAGAAGGAAGAGGAAAAAAAAAGGTGGTTTAAAGGATGTTGGAGACAATCCTACAATTTTGCGACAAGTTAGTACTACAATCATTAGAGTTTAAGTTTCTTTCTTGAAAGAAACAGGAAGGAATTTCGTCACAGGAACCTGAAAATTGGAACCGCTTTTGTCAGCTCCAATCAATTTCCATGAATAGCCAACCTCTGGAAACTGAAACTCACGTGCAAGTTCGAGTTGTCGCAGATTGTAAGTTGAGAACTCGTCTCATAGATTTCAGGAAACTCCTCGATA
The DNA here is from genome assembly GCA_030763125.1 of Hippophae gyantsensis. Classification (NCBI taxonomy): domain Eukaryota; kingdom Viridiplantae; phylum Streptophyta; class Magnoliopsida; order Rosales; family Elaeagnaceae; genus Hippophae; species Hippophae gyantsensis. The sequence goes on from CM061033.1 coordinate 54,624,756, forward strand.
GCTATTAGATTATCTCGTGCAGAACAGTGCAAACCAAAACAGTCAAACGTAATTATAAAAAGGTCAAAACTTTTGAAAAAATTTGAAATTTGTTCTTATCAGAGGATTCTCATTTGCCGGTCATATCTAAAACCTCAATGATGGAGACAAAGTCGGTTCATTAATATTTAATTTGTTTTTACCACCTTCTGTCCTTTTTCTTATATTATGTAATGGCATCGTAAAATAACCTAGTGCCAAAGTGCAAAGATATACCCAACTCCCTCTACGAATTCTTAATCACCATCGGCATCGATTGTCTACTTCATTTGACCGAGCTCATTTTTAGTAATTTCGTAGAAACAAAATTGGGGGATTTTTTGTTCTACGATTTATGTCATCAGATTTTTTGATACTATAATATTTTGGTACGAAGGAATGAGAAAATCTATAAATACTCTTTTTATTTCTCATTTTAAACTCAATGTTCAATCATTTCCGAAAAATGATGTAGAATGAGAATATATGTCAAATGTACCGTATGCAAATACGGTTGATAGTTTGATGTATACAATGGTGTATATGAAACATGATATTTCACATGTGGTTGGTGTTGTAAACAGATACATGCATGATCCTAGTAAAGAACATTGATTGGCTGTGAAATGGATTTTACAGTATATTTTAAATATTGTAAATGTTGGTTTAGTATTTTATCCGGATAATAGTGTTGGTCAATGTGCAGTCGGATATTATGATTTGACTATGCAGGAGATTTAGATAAGCGTCGGTCAACTACTAGTTATGTGTTTACTCTTACTAGAGCACCAGTCAATTGGGAAGTCTATTTTACAGTCCACAGTTGCTTTGTCTATTATAGAGACAAAGTATATGACAGTTATAGAGACTGTAAAGGAAGCTATTTGATTACGAGGTTTTCTTGAAGACTTGGAAGTTAGTTAAAAAAATATTAAGGTGTTTTGTGACAGTCAAAATGATATTCATTTAACAAATAATCAAGTCTATCATGCACGTACAAAGCATATTAATGTTCGTTACCATTTCGTGCAAGAGATTATTGAAGAAGATAGAGTATTAGTTCAGAAGATTAATACTACAGAGAATCCCGAAGATATGATGACCAAGGTGGTAACAACAATCAAGTTTAAACATTGTTTGGACTTAATTAACATCCTATTAATTTTAATTGACAATGATATCGTTGATCTAGAGATTGAAAAAATCATTTAAGAATCACTAAGTCGCTAAGGTGTAGATTTATCGTATAGTTCCTTAATGGATAAATAAAAAAAGTCTCATATTGATTAGTAATGAAGGTAAGTGTTTTGGCCTATAAATAAAACCTCATCTATTTCTAAAATATCCTAAAATTTGTAAATCTTCTTCTTTTTTGTAAGGGTAATTGATTAGCTCAATTTTACATATTAGTTTTAATTTTGAAGTTTATCGGATATAGTGAAAGTGATCAACGACGTCCGAGGAATAGGTAACATTTATACTGAATCTCGTTAAATTTTTGATATTTTATATTTCTGTTTTAGTTTCTCTTATTATTATATTTTCAATAACATTATTTTATCATATTAGTTTGAGTTGTATTTATTTAAATAAAAAAAATTATATTTGATTTTTCTAACATTAATCTTTTAATAAATAGCTAGGTTGAAATTGACTAACATGACTAAAAGGAAAAATAAAAAGGGTAACCAAGTATTGAAAAAGGATAAATAAAATACTAATTGAATTAAAAAAAAAAAAAGGGAAAACCACCACAACCGCTGATGAACTATGCCACGTGGTTTGATATATTTCACGCATAATTTTATGTTTGCTTCTTTAAAGGAGAAAAAATAAGTAGATATTTTCGCAGGGGATGATAGCTAAAATCCAACGCGGCAAATCAATATACAAGACTGAGACTGAGAGGTGAAGTTGGCAGCTGCCGGCAACCAAATCTTGTAAGTAGACGTCGTCGTTTCGACCTAAACGACAGTCGCCTTCTATATTGTTAGGCTTTCTCAAGACTCAAAGTCATCTTTGATTATTTTATTTTTCTTCGATTTTCTGTTGAAGGTGAGAACAGGAAGAAATGGTCATAGTGTCAGCTTTGCGAGGCGGTCGTTTGCCTCTATTCAATCACCATACTCACCATACTCATCGTCAAATGAGTGAGAATATATCATCATTATCCTCATCAATAGGTGGTTTGAATTCGTTTAAATTTAGGAAACGGCTGAATTGTCGCTCGAGCTCAAAGATATTTATTCCTCTTGCCCTTTATTCTCAAACTCAAGACCTTTTCTCATCCTCTCGTCTCCAAGGTACGTTCTTTGTGGATTTTGTGTTCAAGTTCTATCTCTTATGCAGTTAGAACCTTTTTTTCATTGAGTTGTAGAATCTGTGTTTTCTTTTATGTTCCTCTTATTTCCTTATAATTAAGGAGGCCCATCTTCAATTAAGATGAAAATTTATGCTTCATACTTCTGGGTATTCTTCTTGTATTTGTTCCTGCTACTTCATAGGTTCGACTATGTTTAATTTTCTTATTACAATTCTGTTACCGTGAAATGAGTAAGGTTTCTTCTTTAAGCGTTTTTGGTAGTCAAACTCTTTTCAGTCTATGCTCAAGCTTAAGTTAAAGCTGGATTTTTGTTGGCTCTTTTGTTTGTTTTCTTTTCAGATAGTATTGAGAAGCTGCCTAAACTGGTAGAAGATATAGTTCAGACATCATTAGATACAGGTCCTCGTGGTCCTTTAAGGATGGCTCAAGGAATTCAAGCGGTTATTGGCGTTGGAGGAGAGTGGCTAGCAGAAGTATCAAGGGTACCATGCGTTTTGTTCTTTTTTTATTTTAAAGTTGTAGTGAGAGACTTCGATGTTCAATGTTTTGTTAATAAGGAATTAAATTGAATTATATAGGATAACGCTGATCAATGGGTACTTAAAGACTTGACGCCTATGCAGTTGATGTGGTTAACATCCATTACTTGATCTGCTTTTAGAAAATGAAAAGAACTATAAACACTAGTGATGATGCTTTTCTTTTTTGTAGTCAAGAAATTCTTATCCTCCTGGATTGTCAACTCAAATGCAGCTTGGATTGCTTTCACCCCTCTATTTGAGGAGATTGTTTGAACGCATGGGAGCAACATATATCAAATTAGGTCAGGTAATGATATCTGGCTTAAATACATATAGTGAAGATGCTTTGCAAGACCACGACTATGATCATTAACTGTAGATTGGTTTCTCCTTTGTAGTTCATTGCATCGGCACCTACACTATTTCCCTCGGAATATGTTGAAGAATTCCAGAACTGCTTTGATAGAGCACCTGCAGTTCCTTTTGAGGAGATCCAGAAAATCTTGCGCAAGGAATTGGGGAGACCATTAGAGAGTGTTTATGAATACATTGACCCCACTCCAATTGCTTCAGCCTCAATAGCTCAGGTTTATAATCATCTTTCCTTTTCCTTTTCTTCCCCCTCCTCCCCTTCCGTTTACTAAGTGTAATATTATGATTAGGTTCATGGTGCAAGGCTTAGAGGTTCACAAGAGGACGTGGTGATAAAGGTCTTGAAACCTGGAATAGAAGATATACTAGTTGCAGATCTGAATTTTATTTACGTTGTTGCTCGTCTTTTTGAGTTCTTAAATCCTGAGTTGAGTCGTGCATCACTGGTAAGTTGTAAATAAGGGAACTTTATACCTAACTTTATTAGGATAAGCAACTTTCATGCTAGCTTCAAAGCATATGCAGTAAACACCAAAATAGATCTAGATCTAAGCTTCGAATAGCTCTATCGTTTTATGAAATGAAATCTTTTTTTTTCTTTCTATTTTCCTAGCTACAATTTTTTTTATTCGGCAATCTTTTTCCTTCATATTTTGAGATGATTATAGCTAGAAGTTTTGTTTGTAATCTTTGCATCCTTCCAGTAGGTTGCGATTGTAAAAGACATCAGAACTTCAATGCTTGAAGAAGTGGACTTTCAGAAGGAGGCTGCAAATATTGAGTCCTTTAGGAGATATTTAGTATCCATGGGTCTCACAGGTCAGGCTACAGCTCCAAAAGTGTACTATCCATGCAGCACCAGACAAGTTTTGACAATGGAGAGACTGTATGGAGTTCCTCTTACTGACTTGGACACTATAAGCTCTCTTGTTTCTAGTCCAGAAACTAGTCTCATTACTGCCCTCAATGTGTGGTAAGATTAACGTATTTCCAAAAATCCAGTTTGTGGTCTTATTTCTTTTTAACATTTTAGAATCCTTCTTTTTCTATGAAAAATTGTGCAGGTTTGGCAGTTTACTTGCCTGTGAAACCTTCCATGCAGATGTACACGCGGGAAATTTGTGGCTGTTACGGGATGGTCGTATAGGGTTTCTTGATTTTGGTATGCATTAATCTTTTGCATGCTGATTTTAAAAAAATAAATTTGAATCGAGATTTCAGGAACAATTTATTTGTGATATTTTCATGATTATGTTTCCTTATTTTTTTAGTTTCCTGTAGTATATGGAAAATTGAGGGAGGAGTTGTCACTGTAGTCTGTAGAGATTGTAGTCAACTGGGTATTTTGTTACTGAAAGTACTCTTGCATAAGACTCCAACTGATTTTTTTTTCCAAGGAATTGTTGGGCGAATATCACCAAAAACATGGGCGGCTATGGAAGTATTTTTGGCATCAATTGCAACTGAAGAATATCAATCAATGGCATCTGCCTTGACTGAAATGGGTGCCACAAATACAGATGTTGATGTTACAGCCTTTGCAAGAGACTTGGGAAAGATATTTTCATCTATAAAGGCAAGCATTACTAACTTACATAAAATTGAAGTTTGGTTATTATGCTTCCTTGTGGTGAAAACTTCATATTCCAACTGTTGTGCAGGACTTGGATACAGAGATAGTCATAGGAACAGCAAGGGGACCAATTACAGACGCAACAGCTGTCTCTGCTAATCTTGTACTTGATGAACGGCAGATGAATGCACTTTTCCTTGATGTGGTGAGCTCTTCTTTCTATATTGTTCCTCACAATTGCTACTTGCTGATGAATTTTTCAGGCATCTGGATGATCAATCTGCATTATAGTACGTTGTTCTGAGTGTACTGGGAGAAAATTATGGGAGAATAAAGAAAATAATGGAGATCAAAGATCCTAATATTACTCTGAAACTTGCCGCTGAACTAATATTTGCAATAATTATTCTTTAACGAATTACTGGAAAATTTGCATATACTATATGATAGAAGTATAGAGATCAGTTTGTTGTTACTGACACCATGAAGTGTCACACTAAAGTTGAAAAGGGTTGATTTTTCAAAAAAGTAATCCTATTAGGATCTGCCTAAAACTGATCATTTGACATCCTGCTTTAATTTTATTTTCTTTCCTGCAGATCCGGGTCAGTGAATCTTATGGTTTGAAATTTCCGCGGGAGTTTGCACTTCTCATGAAGCAGCTATTGTATTTTGATCGGTACACCAGATTGTTAGCACCAAATATGAACATGCTTCAGGACCAGAGGATTTCTATTGTTTCAAATCGAAGAAGCAACTACAGGGACAGTTATAGATGAAGCTTTCAAGTTATGTATTTACTTGTTATGTAAACATAAATAAAAGCAGCCCTATAGCTGGAATTTTTTTTTGGGACATATTTATGAGTAAAGCATCCTCATATCACACATTTATATGAGAATTTTTGTGTGACGTTTCTGTTCTGATACATAAGAAATTGGTAGCGATAAATTTTAATTTCATTATGCTGAACATATCAATACTAAAGAGTAGAGTCAAATGAGAATTTCTCAAGAATGTGTCTATACAAAAGTGGATCGCTTGAACTCTACACGTATAATAACTCAAATTTCAAGATAAAAAAAATAAAAAAAACTGGAAGCAAGTTCCTGCAAAAACTTGCTGCTATGTCTAGCCACACCAACGAGCAACAGAAGATAAATCAAATCAATCTTCTACCTACTTGTTAAGAGTATATTTCATCATGCTCCACAAGGTGTTTTTACACATTCCATTTCAGACGTTATCCAGAAGAATAGTTACCAAATCATTCGTCTTTCAGTGCCTGCAATCTTGTTTCCACAGGCTGTTCAGTTGTCTCTTGACCTAGCCTAGACACGTACAAGAGATCACTTGGTGAAGAATAGCCCAAGAGCCGATGAAGTGGTGAACTTGATCTCTGTGGCAGATCCTCTATTTCAGAGGATAATTTATCTAGTCTCTGTGCACCAGAGGAAGCCTCAGCAGATTCATATCTTGGATCTGGCTGCCTATAATTATGTTGAGGTTGTCTAGACTCTCTTCTATTTTTTGCGGGATCAAAAGAACTGTATTTAACCTTTCTTTCATCCATACTACCTTGAAGATCATGAGAAGGTGTGAAAGAAGCAGGATCTCCTTCTGTTGAGCGGCTTTTGTAGTAAGATTGACCATAGTCATCAGAATATGACCCCAGATCTGCATGTGAATAATCGTTAGCTTCATATGAGAAAGCCAAACTATCAGCAGCCTCATTATAGTCCTCGACTAGATTCTCTGGCAGATCTGTGGCTCTCAAAGTGTACGGAACAATATGATACTGGTTTTGAAGTGAAAACTTAAGTACCTCAGAACAAGCACCACACCTCAATTTATGGATTTTCCTTTTGAAGAGAAGAAAATCTACAGGTAACTGAAGCAGATAGAAGCAATTATAACAAGTTATGAAAGGAGCTGCCCCAGCTAAAGGCCGAAAATGTCGCTTAACCAAATTATAATTTCTCATTTCTTGGCTTTTCCGACTCATCCTATCATCAAACTTTGTTTCACGTCCCCAGTAGGGCAACTCAGAGTCCAAACTCTGTTGAGGGCTTGAAGGACAAGAGCTAAAGGATGTGTAATAACTTTGATCAGGGTGGTTCTTATATAATTTGTCATTTTTGTGAGGTACATAGGGAGGCAACTGAGCTGAGAATGGTTGGTCTTGGGGACAACAATGCAAACAAGAACTGTTCAGTTGGTGACTTCTACTTGTCTCACAAGAAAAAGGCATCTGCGTATATCTTCTCTGCTCAGAGCAACTATTCCCAACCCCACATCTTCCAAGATGCCCTGGATAATTCAGTGGAGGAAAAGCTTCCTCCTCGAAAGCTTGGTAGTTATGGTATCTAGGATTTTGTGCTACCTTCCTTGAGACTCCTGGAACTCCACTATTTCCATTTCCTTGCAGGAAGAGAGTTTTGTTAACTTGATCCTGCAGTTCAAAAATCATCCTCATCAGTTTCATCGTATCCTGCTCAGAGTCCTCAGGCCAGTCAGGTGACTGATAGCTTGGATGGCGATGAAACCTCTCATGCAATTGATTGGAAGGGCTACCATTTTCGCAATGAGATCTGGTACCCAGTGGACGGGAGGCCATTCGAGGTTGATATTCATCTCTCTCTGAACCTGACCAATTTGGAGACACAAGGCTCTGTCTTGTGGATTGTATATATTTATCTGGAGCCCATTTGCTTTTGTTCATTGCATACTTCTTCTCTGACCAAGAATTCTGTGGTTGATGTTGCATTTCAGAATCTGTACTCATTGTGCTCTTCACCAGGACTTTGTCCTTTCTAGGTTTTTCTTCGGAATGAACAGAATGTGTTACCTTATAAGCATCCTGAAATGAGTGATCATCCATCTCTTCGAAAGAAGAAACACTGCCATCATAAGCATGAGCGCTTCTAGTTGTGGGAGACTTGATCATATTTTTGACAGTACCAATTAGCTGACTACTAGGGTCAATTTCTGAACTGCGTGAAGATACAAGAAGATCAGTTGTGGGAGAATTGTTCATACTTTTGACAGCATCACTGAGCTCAGAACTAGGATCAAATTCTGTATGTTCCCATGCCTCTACAGTCCTCATATGGCCTGAATCATGGTTTACACTTTGAGTTTGCAGCAGTTGTTCACTAGAAGAAGGTACAACAAAATTAGTTGAAATGCTTTCCCTCACAGGCTTCTGATCATCAGAAGCAGTTGGACCATTTGCTACTGTAACTACTAAGTCAACAGCACTTGAACTCCTGAAATCAGAATCACACTTTTCACTCATTTCTGCTGTATTTACATCGGACAATGGTGCACTTTCATCCTTCTCTGCTTCTTCCAAACACATTCGTCCAGAAGGTAATGATTCCTCAATCATGCCATGAAAAAATTCTCCATTCCCCTTATAAGCAGTTTCCACCACCTCAATTGGACTAATTTCATTATGATTATCAGCTATCTCCTCATTCTTATCATGAGCAAACTCAGCTGATGAACAAGCTTGATTGGTAACTTCAGGCCTATCAGTCTTACAATCTGAGAAATTATTCTTTTGATCACCTCCATTGTCTTGGTCCTTGTCTTTCCTGGATGAAATTATACCACCTAGCTGCTCATCAGCATCACCATCCCCAGAAGATACATGTTGATCTCTCCTATTGTTTTCATGAAGAGAGCATTCTCCTGTGTCTGAAAGAGTGTCCTTGTTACTTGAGCTTGTGGATTCCCTCTCTTCAGAAGCAGGGACAGGATGATTAATCTTGTCAGCATCCATGTCACTTAAGGTAGATGCTCTGGTTCTGTCATCCTTTACTCGTCTTTTTGCTGGATGTAGAAAAAAAAGTGTTAAAAAGCAATAATAGCAACAATCTACCTGTAAAAGCCATTTAAAAATCAAGAGCTACGCCATATAGATTAAGAGGTTTATAATACAGTACAGTAGTACAACAGGAGTCTCCAAACTATTTGAGCAAGACACTGTTCAATTATTGCTGCATAATTTCGAACCGATTAAACAACAATAAACTATTTGTAGTAGTTTATTACTATAATACTAAGATTTTCTAAAATTAAAAGCATCACCCGCTCACATTTTATCACCCAAAATAACTGCATAACTTTTCCCTTTTCACCCAAAATAAATAAACAAGTAACTGCATAACTGGTTTTAAACGTATTAATTCTGAAAAATTGGTACCTTGGAGGGTTGTACCACAACCACCGCACTTGTATACATTAAATTCTGGCAACTCGGGAAGAAGTTTGTGGCATTTAGGACATCTAACTAGTCGAACCTTAGTGGTCGATTCAGTGCCCATTATCTCCCAAATATGTGTTCTTTATCAACAAAAAACTGCCTTCTGACTGCAAAATTAAGTACAACCATAAGAAACTATGAGAATCACAAGATTACAACCATAAGAAACTATGAGAATCACAAGATTCGTAAAGATATAACTTATAAGGGAATAGACGCTTGAAAAGGGTATAAATATGTATTCCTACTAAAACATCCATATTCAAGAATATTTAAACAAATCGTAAAACATAAAACATTAACATGAAGGAGAATTTCGTTTGTTTAGTGAAATAAATAAATATATGTACTTAAAACAAGGGATCGAAGTCCCGAAATATTTTATTTATCTATCTGATCAATACATCATGTTCAAGCAGAAGACACAGGTGCTCAATCTATGGCATCATGTACTCCATTAGATTCTATGAAGAGAATGAGAGAATAATATGAATAAAACAAATCTACCACTGATTGTGTATTTGTCATAGAATGTTGGAACATCACCCTATTCAGAAACTCAACCAATTATTAACATCCATGAGCGAAGAAATTTAAATAAAATCAAAAACGCAAGAACACCGACAGAAGCAAAAGAGAAAAATAAAATGGGTAAGAACAAGAACAGAATTGGAATACTACATGAGAGAAATTGACGGAAAATAATACTTTTGAAATTATAAATTGAGAGAAAAACCTGAGAAATATGATCCACAGAAATCAAAAACTTAGATATAGATTCGAAAGAATCGAAGCACAAGTAGTAAAATAGGAAACCGAACCCGGGCTGAGAACTAGTAAGAGAGCATCACATCAAACTCAAGCACATGGTCATAGAGGAAATTCCCGATGAGAAAATTATTTTCTTTGTCGCAAAATTTACGACCACTATAACCTAGCTACCAACTTCGATTCCTTTTCTTCTTAATTTGTTCGCACATCAAAACACGAGTCCTCTCTATCGTCTAGAGCAAGCAAAATATCACAAAATTAAAATTCAAAACTCTCCGATTTTTCTCTTATTTGTACCCGCAGTCAGGGCTCAACTCTAGGATTCCCATTTTCCAGTCACAGGGGCAAACAAAGAAAAAAAATCACGAAACGTGGAAATACAAAGAACGAAAGACAGGGAGAAGAAGAAGACGACGACGACTAAGACTGAGACTAAGACGGCGCTGGTGCTAATTAAAACTTTGTAATGGAGTGCCGTCCAATATATTTTCCTATTTCAAACTGTTTTTTTTTTTATTCGCGCATTCACAACTTTCCAGCACAATCGATCTGTACTAGCTTTAAGAGAAATTATTAATTATTATTAAAACATGTAATAAAATTTAACATTAATATAATTTAAAAAATAAATATTTAATAAAATATAAAAAAATTAATTAGATTAATAAAAAGAACTCTAATTTAATTCTTCGCTGCCCTTGATATGAATCACTACGTTTATTTTATTTTTTTTACAACACAATACTCTCATCGAAATAAGTGAAGTTATAAATGTATTTTAGGGAAGGAAAAAAAAGTTATAAATGAAAGTACATATTAAAAAGTCTTAAATACATGTTGTTTTTTTACAAAAAAAAATCTAAACATTTAAATTGTAACATACTTTAATTTCATATAATATTTATATTATTATGATAACTTTTATTAAAATATTAACATTTAAATGTTATATTAAAAAATTAATTTTTTAAACAAAAATTAACAAAAATATAAACTAAACGAGCTACAACTAATTAAACTTTAAATATATTTTATTTTCGAACATAAAAAATTTAATATTTTATAAGTATTTTAATTAATTTATTAGTATCTTCAATATTATATATTATTAAAAAAATTATTTTAATAACTAAATTCAAATGTTGGTGTAGTTTTTATCATTTTTAACTAACAATTAATTTTTTTTTTCAAATTATCATTTTGGTCTTTTAATAAAGGTTTTTCTTTTTTAAAAAAAAATTAATTAGAATTTAAAATATATATATTAATTTTTTAAACACTCTTTTTTTCTAACAATATTATTTATACAAATTGATGCTTTTATATGGTATATATACTATAGATATGATTTGTTTACTTGCAATTAGATTTTGATATTTTTTACTAAAAAATTAATAAATCTTATATGATACACTTTGTAAAAAGAAAAAAATTAATAAACAAAAATTATATATTTGTGTGCTTTTCTAATTTATTACTAATCATGAAAAATATTTTCATAGTTTTCTAATAAAATTGATAGAATTTATAGTTTTTAATACTTATTTGTATATATATTTTTTAAAGGAAGAAAGTTAACTATATTTATTTTTTTCATAACTTTTAATCAAACTGATAAACACAGCTTATAGCAAGCAAAAAAATTCATTTTTCAACTCTATTTAATTTTAAAAAAAAACTTAACTTAAAGTGTCAAAATGTATTTTAGATAAAAAAAATAGTTGTTATTTAAAAATAATAAAAATAATTTTAATACAGTATTAAAATATATTTAATAACAAAATATTTTATATATTAATATATTAATTGTGTACTTCTCAAATATCATATCAATATCAATTACAAATATTAGCAAAATACAACATATTTAAGCCAATTACAAATAATACATGAAAGTTTGATTTGACTTTATTGGAATTAGAAGGCCAAAACCTAGACGTAGTCTTACGAGCAAAAGTTACTACCGTCGATTGAGGGAACTTTAAAACACTACTGTGAGGAAGACCGTATAGGAGTTTCGCTTCCCTCCAAAAGTCAACAGCCGATATTCCTGGGCTGCGATTGCGAACGAAAGCGCGGTTTTCCTGCCACTAAATAACAAATTCAAATGCAGATCAAATCATCAAACCACTAATGCTCAACCAGTTGGCTTTTCGATTAGCATTATTATATTTCTCGACGACTTTAGTTTGTAATGACATGACGTATTGAATTTTAAAACGAATTGATATTATAATTATTCGAATTTTAATGGTATTTTTGAGTCTTGAGTCATGTTTTCTTAAAAAGTTTGAAAAGATCGAAATAAAAGAGTGTTTGTAGATGAAGTTATTTGCGTGTGTAAAATTATTATTTTTTTTTTATTTATTTACAATATATTATCAAAAAAATTAATTTATAATTTATTGTTCTCCTTCTATGAGTATCATTTCTAATGTTACTTACTTATTTTTTTATTATCATTTTTTAAGTTCCATTAAAAATAATTATTTAAAAAATTTATCTTCTAATCACTTATAATTATAATTATTGTGGAAAAAAAAAGAGAATTTACTTCCATTTTCAGAGAAACACCACCTCCATTACAGGCTAAAGTCGAGAGAAATAATACTCGTTCAACAAATAAAAATACATATAATAAGAAAGAAAAAAAAGTTACTGTCAATTTTCTTACTACTGATTTTGGTTTTACGTAATGATGTATTAAACATAAGTGTGGTATGTATAATTAATTATTAATAAAAAGAATTGATTTTTCAACAGGAAAAAGACCAAGATAAAACAAAAATCATATGCGTAAATACAATAAGTTTCATATTTACATATATTATTATTGTTATTTTCGTGATATGTTCTCTTATTGGAAAAAATGAGAATGCTACTTATATTACAACTTCTATTAATGAATGTAAAAATGTATAAAACCCAGTTACTCATAACTAATTTTAAAAAAACAAGAAATTTATGCAATAGATATGAATTAATTAAAATATTTATTGTGATTAGTTGTAAGGTTGTAAAATCTCTTTTTATTTTAATGATAAAATAAATCTTATTAATATCAAAATAAACAAATATCTATAGAGCTACAAACAACATAATTATTGAAAGGTATAATCTTTCTTAAAAGAAATGAAAAAATTCACTAACATGATAAAAATAAATGCATTTTTAATGTTAAACATTATTTTCTCTTATTTTTTGCTTTTGCATTACATTTTATTTTAATAATATGTATTAATTCATATGTTATAATATAATTAATTTTGTTAGTAATTTATTTTATAGTTATGTCGATATCTTATGTTTACTATTAACATCTAATCAAACACTTACGTAAATTGAGGTTGATAATTAATGAATATAACATTAATTTTTGTTTTAAGGTGATAATATTAATACATTTTAAATTATTACTATAACAATAACAATTCATTAATATTAGTTTTATCTAACAATAATTATACTAAAATCAATTAATTATATGATTATAATGGATAATTTATATAATTGTATTGTATTATTATCCTTATTTTTGTTATAAATACATCCTTTTATTTTTAGATTTTTTTATATTTTATTTTATACATTATTTATATTAAAATTTGGTGACACACTTTTTCTCGTTTGGATTTTATTATGATTTTTAATTTTTTTAACTCACTTTATTTTGTTCCATAAAAAAAATTAAAATTATCAAACATAAATGAATACTTATGATAACAACTCCATTTTTTATAAAAGAGTATAGACAAGAAATTCTTCCATACCCAATTTGGTCAAAACTCATATCTTCTTCGTGTCCTTTTTTTAATTTTATTTTTTTCGTTCCTCTTTTGCTTTACTTCTTCACTTTTTTTTTTATTTATTATCTGCAGACTTTGAGGCAGCTTTATTTGTTATTTATCGTAAGTCGCAAATATGCTATATAATTCCGTGAAAGCAATTAAAAAATCTACCCCTAATCGATAAAGACATGAAACTCATACCTTGATTTTAAGCGAGAAAAGAGCTAGGGTCCATTTAAAAATATAAACTTTAGCGTCAAAGTGCACGGTGAGTCCATTATTAATTTTTTAATGTACACGTAATTAAATTAATTGTTTTAATTACATTATTATTTAAAATAAACATCTTTCAAATAAGTAATAGATTTAAACATTTTTAAGAGCCGAATATAAAAACTATTTTCTTAATTTTAACCCTCATTTCCTTTGTAAAGTTGAGCTAAAATTGACATTTGATTTTTATATATACAACAAAAGATGAAAATACTCTTGATATCGTAGACATTATTGTGATAATATTTTCACATCTATATATCAAGATGTGATATTCTTATATTTTGATTAAATTATCTTTACATTATTAAAAATATTAATAAATCATGGCTTAAAATATTGTTATCATTAAATAATCGTTTAAATAATTTTTTACAAAAATATCATAAATATTGTGAATATTATTGTAAAAATATCAATTATTAATTTATTTTTTTCTTTTTCAAACGTCATATGTATGATTAATAACTATAGATAATATTAACTTTACTTAAAAACATGTCATAATTATTGTGTTTTTGTAAATAATAATACTTCATATTTAATCATTGAAGTTTTGATTAAAGTGAATTTAATGTTTAATAATTATTTTTATTTTTAATGAGTTTGATATTTAGTAATTATTATAATTATTGCATGTATATATATTTTATTTTTTATTATTTTCTATTAATGTTACAATATGAAGATTACATTGAAGGATAAGTTTCATTATGAATACTTTTAAAAATAAATAATCAATGAATTTTTTTCATAATATCAAAATTTATTTATTTATAATAATTAATAATATTAGATAATCTATTTAATTATTTTAAATATTTTAACTATTTATTCTATAATTTTTGTAAAAAATAATATATATTTTATTATATAATATTTTAATCAATTAGTTAATTTATTGATTAATATATATATTATAAGAATATATTAAATAATTAATTTGAAATATAATTAATTATTGTTTTTGATGTTTTATAAAAAAATTCATATTTTTAATATAATTTTTTTGATTTTTTTTCAAAATTTTTGTCAACAAAAATAATATATTTGATATTTTGATAAAAAATTATATATAAACACGTTAACCGAATATATCAAACCTTAAATACAAATATCTAAGGAATACGAGTTGTTTTTGCATTTAGCATATTCAAACTCAGACGTGTCGGGGGGAAAAAAATGTTAGACTTTTATTATTATTTTGCTATGGAAAATGTTAGAGACTTGAGATTCGTATCAACAAGGACATTACTTTTAAGAGAAAGCGGGCATTCAAGAATCTTTGAAAATTTAAAATCCTAAAGATACAGTTCCGTGAAAATGTGAACCTACCCTAATTTCCCTACGTAATATTGAACCCAAAGATGACGGAAGCAAAGTGTAATTTAGACATTACAATTCATAACATCGAGGGTAAAAAAAAAGAGAGAGAGAAACTACATGTAAATTTCAAATTTCAAATTTCAAAGTTAGAAGCAAAAAAATTCCAATACTACATTTACCAATACAATATTTGAAAAATTGATATATGATAAATTAATAAATTAGTATTACATTATGGTAATGCAATGATCAAATACAAATTAACACAATCCAATAAAGAGATGTATTAATATGTGATAAGATTAAAAAATAAAGATTATTTTATTTTATTTAGATTTTTATTAAAGTAATAATTTATTTTGTTTAGAGTTTTAATTTGTATGTCTTATTAGAATCTTATATAGAAACATTTATTTAAAGTTTTTTTGTGTATGTATTACTATAATTCTACATAGAAATTTTATGAATTATTTTGAAGACTTTTCAATTATAAATAGTTAGTTCCTATGTTTATATAAAATATCCTAAAAAATAATCAACTTATTAATATTAAATAATTTCTCTTTTTTTCAGTTCTCTCTTGTTCTTAATTTTTAAAAATAACTTTTATTTTTTTCGTTTAGAAGTTGCAATCCTCTTATTTATGAAATATAAAAATATTTTTAGGCTAATACTACTTTAGAGTTGCTATAATGGTTGTTTAAATATAGATAATATAATTAAGTTTGTTCTATTCTAAATTTGCTATAGTGCTTATGAAATATAAAAATATTTTTAGGCTAATACTACTTTAGAGTTGCTATAATGCTTGTTTAAATATAGATAATATAATTAGGTTTGTTCTATTCTAAATTTGATATAGTACTTACCTAGATAATAATCTCATTGTGTTTGTTTCATGACATAAATACGTTGATCTCTTATCAAAGAGTGAGTCGGATTAATTTAAATTTTACTCATATTTTTTTTTATTTTTTAGTGCTTTCATATTATTAGTGTATTTGTATTTCTATCATGTTTCAATTGGTATGAGAGTCATAACCCTATTGGGTCACTTGAGCTTGCATTTTACGAAAACATAAAACTCCATAAGTGAGGGTGTATGATATAATGTACTTACACATATTCCACATTGTTTAGAAAACTAAGTGGTGATGTGCTTATAAATGGTACTCTCTAAATATCATGACACATTTTGGATTTTCTCCCTAAAAATAAAGTCGTAAGATCCCGTTGAACTATCAAATCATGGTCGTAGATCCGTTGAACTTACTCTTATAGACCAAAGAGGGCAATATCATATCACGTGAAGTAGATCTCATCTTATCGTAAACGGATGGATTAACTATCCTATATCACTTATAAACTCATATTTTTTTTCTCCTTTTTACCTCATTAATTCTCACCATTTTCCCTTTAGTTTGATTATCCTAATCACTATGTCGATTTAATTCAATAGTAACTAATATTGAAATGGAGACATCTTATCCACCATACCACAATGTAAAACACTAGCTTCCTTTAATAACTCTCTTGATAGAAAAGTGATTACAATACCCATAACTTGTTTATTTAATTATTTTTGGATGGGAGTCAAAATCCATCGGATCATGACTCTGTCCAAATAAGTGCCAGTTACCTTTCTACTCCAATGGGCAACAAAACTAGAATTTTATGTCCTTAAAGAAAAATAAATAAATAAATATATATAATTATAGGAGTGAGAATACGAAGAGATCAGGAATATGGGTCCATATATCTTTTCAAAAATACTCTCCTTTGGATACTCTAAAAGAAAATTTTACATTAATCCAAGAATAAGTTATATGCATAAAGTTTATATATTGTATAAGCAACGCAAGTCATTCAATCTTAAAAGATTAATCTCAAAGCAATAAAAATATCATATTACTTATAAATACTAAACTAATATATTTACTTATCAATGTGACACTTATTTTGTACACCAACATCCCTCTCAAAATGTGGATCGTTTAATCCAAACACTTTGTATTTTAATATTTTTTTTTTACGTAAAAGACCTATTAATTATGTTTTTCTTAACTCATTGGTGAAACTTTGATAGCATGTACAGTTTGTATAATATATAAACAACATTAGTCATCCAATCTTAAAATATTAACCACAAAAGAAAATAAATCTTATATTATTTATAAATACTATAATAATATATTTATTTATTAATATGAGTCATTCATTTTATATATTAACATGATATATTTCACTAATTGTATTGGTAATTGTATTGGTTGTTGTTTTACTAGTATAGTGAGCACACGTGTCTTTCAAAAAACATTATTAAACTTATATTTCACTTCATTGGTCTATAACACTACATCATCAAATATTCTTGGACTAATGTATGGTTTTTCCCCAAGAGTACTTCAAAAAATTTCCCATAGCAGATGATTGGTGCACATTTGCCTCGTTGTTAAAGTGAATGCTTTAGAAACTAAAGGATAATATAGGCCTTCGATAAAGTCCTTTTTAAGAAAATAGTTATCAAAAATGGAAACTCCGTGACATTTGAGGTGTAAAAGAAGAATAAGGATAATTCAATCTGCCTCTATGGCTCTGTTTGATAGTTGACAATTGACACCCAACAACAAGAGGATACAAGCATCCACTAGGACCACTACTATGTCGCCTATAAAACTATATGCTACTGATCTCTCTCATTGATCATGGCCGAATTAAAAAAAAAGTTCATACAACCCAGACATATGATATAACATGACCAATGTGACACGTGTAAAATGCACCAACACATAGAGGTACAACTACCTTGCAAAATAAAAGAGCCAATAGACAAACCTGCTATAAAACTGAAGCAAACTTACGTAGCAATAACAGCTTGCCTTTTGTGACCTACAATGACTTGACGAAGTTCTTGATATCCACTCCTATAGTGCTCTATTGCAAAACAAAGTTGCCGTATCGCCTCTCTTTTCTCCTCGGCACACTCAGATATTTCAACTCTCTGTCTATCAACCTCCTTCTGCAGCTTCTCTACTCTCATTTTCAATTCATTTTCTAACCTATGAGCCGTTGCAGATTTAGCAATCAGTTCTTCATGCCTTTTATGCAATTGATTAAAACGCTCCTCCATTTGGTTAACCTGATCATCTCGAGAGTTAACATTTGCCATGAGCATCTGATCTTTAGCACTAAGTTCATCTTTCTCAGAAATAAGCATGTCATATTTCTGTTTAAATCTATCAAAATCTTTATTCAAAGTTTCCAAATGTTCTCTTCTTTCAGTAAGCACTAGCTTCAGCTGATTGATCTCACTTTGCAAAGCCACCTCCTGTTCAATGCGCATCTTTTCCAGTTCTTTCTTTTCAGTTTCACACAGCTGTACTTTGTCTTCTAACTTCTTGCTTCTTAATTCCAATTCTTCAAATTTTGTACCTAAGAGGGCATTTTTCTCTGACAAACTTAAAACATCGTACCAAAGTTGTGTTTTCTCCTGAGTGTATTGTTCTTGCGTAGTATACAATGCAACCCTCAATTCTCTGACCTGAAGATCGCGGTCAAGTGCATCAACATTGTAGGTTTCAATCCTCTCCTGCAGCTCCAGGACTTGTCTTCTCTTTGAGTCAAGTTGGCCTTCCAACCTCAATATCTGTTCACGAGCCACTTCAAGTTGACCTTGCAATTGAAGAGCACCTTCAGAATTTTCATCAATAAGTTCATGCCTCAACTTTTCAATCTCTTCCTCTGATCCCCTGAGTCGTTCTCCAGTCACTTTCAACTCTTCCATCAACATTCCATTTTTGTAATCTGCATCTGAAACATTAGCTTCCAATTGAGCACAATCCTTTTGCAGCTCTAACACCTGTCTTTTCTCCAGTTCAAGATCGGCCTCTCTGGTCTCGAGCTTTTCTTCTAAACTAGGAAGTTCAGTTTCAATCTCAATGACTTTCTGATGCAGTACCTTTCCATCACTGTCAAGAGGTGTACTAAAGTGACAGTAGGCAGGGGTATTAAAACATTCTGACTCAGAGTCAGATGAGGAGGACATGTCATTGCCTTCCTTTGAAGAAAGAGTAGAACCAGTAGTGTCACACCTAGGAGATGTATCTAAACCAACAACCTCAAAGCCAGATTTGGGCAAATCCAACTTTCCATCAGGAGTTTGCAGCAAAGAGTCCTGATCGGGGCTAAATTCAGAACTTCCAGTACCCTGCAATTGTATATCTGATATTGTACTCTTACAAGATTCTTTTGTCAAATGATCATATTCACAGTACTTAGCTAGAGACCGATACATTTCATGGAACCCCTCAATATTAGCAATAAGTTCTGGCTTCATCTGACCGTAAATGTCAGCACCGTTGGTCAAACAATCACCATGTTCTTCAATCAGCTCGAGCATTCGCTTAATACTCTGATTCATCTCTGTCAACCCAAAAAATTCAGTTGTCGCAGATCAATGGGTCAACGGATAAATAAAGTGAAACGATATCAGAAAGTGCA
Source organism: Hippophae gyantsensis (assembly GCA_030763125.1). Lineage (NCBI taxonomy): Eukaryota > Viridiplantae > Streptophyta > Magnoliopsida > Rosales > Elaeagnaceae > Hippophae > Hippophae gyantsensis. The sequence goes on from CM061033.1 coordinate 54,644,491, forward strand.
TTGCATTAAACTGGAAGGAAAACAATTTTTTCACTGAATGCATAGTACTAGCATAGGATGGTCTTCAATTCTGAACAAGTAATTGCATATTTGCATGGGTAAAACAGAAGAAGCAGAGATGCTAAAATGTAGCAGCTTACCTTGAAGATTTCTTTCCAGCCATTTAGAACCATTTGGACCACCAAGACTGCTCCCATGAAATAAGCATGAAGGGCGTGACTCCATCCTTGCCATATCAACTTACACCTGACTTCAACAATCAAAAACTGTACTAGATATGAACTCAATTGAGACCACAAACCAAAGTCGTAGTTCAGACTCATTTTGAAACCCTAGATTACTGAAAAATTTGGATTCTGACCAGATAATTGGTAATTCAACCGAACATTTAAACAAATGCAGAGACTGTTAGAGCAACTAAACCATTAAAGTGAAATCAAATGAGACGAGATGGCCAAAAAAGGAGCAAAAATATAGATTTGTTAACATTGCAACAAAAAACTCTATATGGTAAAAGCAAACATAGCACCAAACTAAACTATCATGTAAATATTTTCCCGCCAGGTGCCACTTTATCACATAACTATCACATTACGAACTGCATCATGTCATGTGTCACTCTTTACTGACTTAGGACAAAATTTCTAATAGCACTCGGTAAACATTCCCTATCTCAACAATAAACTTTCAAGCCATGGATTTCGGTACTTATATTTAAGGTATAGTTAGCTAATATGTATTTCAAGGTTGAAATTTCATGTGTGATTAAATACACACATTTTCTAGCAAAATTTTAATTTTTTCAACAAGTACATTTTATATCAAGTTGTACAGATTTGTATGGTGAGGGTATATTGTTTGTTATGCAACTGGACAAAGAGGAAAAAATCGTGTTTGTAGTAAAGGCGGGTATACAGAGTAATTTTCTCAAATGACAAATTTTAGTAGTAAATTACTTGTATATTAATAACTTTTTGCATATGACGCATCATCTTCTGACTCACCCATCAAATACTCAACCAGCATAGGGGAAAACACTTATCTAAGAAAAGAAAGAAAGAAAAGGCCATTATGAATCTCGTATATACTCTTCTTTGCTGTTGCTTCTGGAAGAAAAATTTACCCATGAACTAAAACCTAACCATACCCTCAGCTGCAACAAGTTTATCTAAACCAGGGAATAATAAATTAATAATCATGTAAAAAACCACAGTCAGTCTCACAGATTTGTTTGTCTAGTAAACAACCAAGTATCTTTTAAATCCTAAGTGATGTTAATTTGCTAACCACAAGTCCAATAAATACTGCATAAACAAACATCAAATTTTCTCTCTTTTTTCCCATAATTTTTCAGGAGAACTCAACTAATCCACACGACGATCTTGTGTAATTCAACCGACAAACCTAGCAATATAATCGACTGTATGTAGTAATCGAGTAAGCAAAAACAAAAGATGGGCTCGATCATTCATAGGATAAACAGCTAGAATGAACCAACCTTTGAAATTTGATAATGGAATATTGCGACAGATTTTCCGACCCAAATCCCGAAATGGAGAAAAAATGCAAGGCTGGGTAAAGCAAGTTGATAAAGTGGCCTCTTTCTAGACTAAGACAAGTTTCGATCGGCTCGAGACAACGAGAAAAGGCTGAAAAATGGAGGGAATACTATGCTTCTTGCGTTTGTTCCTTTGCTTTGATTTTTGATAATTTGATGGGACTATAGAGAGTGCCTTTACTAGTTTATTTCTACATTCTACGACTGGTAAGTTTTCTCTGTTTTCCTAAATTGCCCTCTCCGTTACATTTTGAAAATTTTAATGTTTTATCAAACTTTCATTTTATTTCTTATTTTAATAAACAGGTAAGCTCCTAATTTTAAAAAGTTTATTTATTTAATAATATTATTATTAAATATAATTATATCCATATAAATTTATCTAATTAAAAATTAGAATGAATATAATTATAATATATAAAAATATTAGGATTGTTTATGTTATTGACATTTAAATTGTATTAAAGTTTAAAAGAAAATTGAAACAAACTTTAAAAAAATAGGTTTAATAATTATTTGAGATGGATCCATTAGCTCATGTAATTTAGCAAAAAAAAATTAGACTGATTAATTTAACATAAAATTATTGAAATTAACCATTATATATAGCAAAAAAATGAATTTATTAATCACATATTTAATTAACTAACTATAACTTAATAATTTTAAATTAAAATAATAAAAAAATTGAAAAAAATACTTATATATAACAAAAAAAATTAAAATATCTTTTTCTCACTATACAAAGTAAAAACCTTAATTTATAAATGATAAATATTATAACTTTATTTAGTATTAAAATAGTTAAAATATATCAGATATCCATGAAGAATAATAACATGTATCTCTCGTATTTATTATTTATTTTTATTTAAACAATAAATCATAATTTAAATTTATTTAATTATTTCTTAAAACAATTGAAATCAATTGAATCCTACTCAAAAATAAAAGAATTAAATTGTTTAATTTTAAAAATAATTCAGCCGCTCACCGAAAATTTTACTATGAAACAATCTTTCATTTTAAAATAGCTTAAATATTAAATTTCTCATGAATTAAAGATTTTTATTATTTTTTTGAAAGATAGAGATTTGTACTGTAAAATTGACATTTTTAACGACTCTGCATTATTTTTGAGTTGCAATATTCTCCAAGGTCGTTTTCTATTTAATAAAGTACGAAATCAAAACTTAATCTTTCGAATGACCTGTTTGTTTAATACCATATTTTCAAATATGTCCAAAAGGCACAAGCTACCTACCTGTTTTGTTCAATATTTACACAGCAAAGTGTCACGACCTTAAATTTTCAATAGCGATCGTGCGGCACTTAGCACGTTCCGTTGCACTAAGCCTGCCTTTCTCGAACGAATTCTCCAAAGAGATTAACAAGAGAGTTTGCAAAGAATGCTTTGTATTGTTCTAGAGAGAGTTTATGTTACAATTTCCCAAGATGAATGCAAATGAAGACCAAGTGGTCTATTTATAGTGTGGCTCTAAGCTTAAGAGCATGCCACCACTTTCTAGAGTCTTCCTAGTCTAGAATGTACATGAGTCTTCTAGTATTATGTACAACATGCCACAAGGTTCTAGGACCTACTAGCCAACTCTAGAGTCTTCTAGGTTTGTCTAGCGCCTTCATGCACCTTCCGGGATGTTCCGCAAGCTTCCAGCAGCTTCTACAACCTTCCCGAACCATCCGGCACGTTCTAGAATATTCCAACCCATTCTAGCACTCTCCAGCGTGCTCTAGAACATTCTAGGGTCTTCAAGCTTGAGTTGAGTCCGTCCAACTCTAGCCCTTTCTAGACTTCTCTAGGCAACTCTAGAACTTTCCATATGTCTAGATCCTTTAGGCAGCCAACATTTGGATTTTTAGGGACATTTTGAGCGGGACGTGACACCCTCCCCCACTCAAGTTCACGACGCCCTCGTCGCGCCTTCAAGCTTGAACCTCTCGATGTCATCTTTGAATTGCCACAAAGAATCTTCAGGTTCCCAGCTTGTTTCTTCATTCGGAGCGTTCTTCCATTTGACCAAGTATTCCCGATAACTTGGTACACCTCTACGCCGGATCAGGCGATCCGCCAAGATTGAGTCCACTTTCTTGTCAAAGGAGGTTACCACTGCGGTGGGTGCCCTCTTGGATTCCCCTCGACTCATATCTTCCTTGTCTTCATGATAAGGTTTTAGCATGCTTACATGAAAAACAGGATATATTTTAAGCTTCGGAGGGAGTTGCAGCTTGTATGACACCTTACCGACTTGTTTAAGGACTGGAAATGGTCCCTCATATTTCTACACCAACCCTTTATGAACCTTCCGCAAGCTCTTGAACTGTTGGGGCAATAGTTTAACCAGGACCAAATCTCCTTCCTAAAACTCCACCATCCTCCTCTTCTTGTCAGCCCATTTCTTCATCTTTTTAGACGCCTTGTTCAGATAAGCTTGGGCCAACTCCGCCTGTTCATGCCACGCCTTGACAAACTTGAAGGCAGCAGGGCTCTTCCCTTCATAACTCGTGGCCAAGGCATGAGGAGTCATAGGTTGCTGTCCCATGACGATCTCAAATGGACTCTTCGAGGTAGACTCGCTCCGTTGTAAGTTATAAGAGAATTGGGCTACATCCAACAGCTTCGCCCAATCGTGTTGGTTGGCACTAACAAAGTGCCTAAGATATAACTCCAACAATGCGTTGGCACGCTCTGTTTGTCCGTCGCTTTGAGGGTGAAAGCTTGTGGAGAAATTCAAGTCTGACCCTAACATCTTGAATAGTTCTGTCCAAAACTTCCCCGTGAATCGTGGGTCTCGATCACTCACGATGTTAGAAGGGATTCCCCAATGCTTCACAACATTCCGGAGGAACAAACGTGCCGTCTCATCTGCCGTGCAGTCCGTTGAGGTAGGTATGAATGTCGCATATTTGCTGAAGCGATCAATCACCACAATAATGCTGCCAAAGCCTTCAGATTTTGGCAAGCAAGTGATGAAGTCCATAGAGACACTTTCCCATGGTCTCTCTGGAATAGGCAGCGGTTCTAGCAAGCCTCCGGGTGCATGCTGCTCTATCTTGTCTTGTTGGCATACGAGACAAGTCTTCACATAAGCTTCTACATCGTCCCGAAGTTGAGGCCAATAGTAGATAGGCTTGATCAAAGCAAGGGTGCGTCTCATTCCTGGGTGTCCAGCCCATAACAAATCATGGCACTCCTTGATAAGCTCTTTCCTTAAGCTCCCCCATTTTGGCACGAAGATTCGATTCTGCTTGGCATAGAGTAGTCCGTCACTCAGCCAAAATCGTCTCGTCTTTCCTTCCTTGATGAGGGCAAGGAGGTTTTGAGCAAGGGTATCATGCTCCAACCCTTCTTTGATCCTTTCTAGCAAAGGACTACTTGGCCTACTCAAGGCTGCTAGCTTTGCCATTCGACTTGTTGGGTCAACCACCATGCTTCCGTTACGCGCCTCTGATTTTTCCACCTGATCAGGGCTCATTGTTGGTGGTCTTGTGTCGAGCTCCAACTCGACTTCATGGTCCACCTCCTTCCTTGGAGGTAACCGTTTGGGCGAGGCCTCATGCATCATCCCATGGGACTTATCTAGGGTAGCTTGCACTTCCGTTGGCAAGCTTGACTTTGGTGACGCCTCAAACATCACCTCATGGGACTTATCTGAGACAACTTGCTCGTCCATCGGCAAGCTTGGCTTTAGCGACTCCTCCTCGTTGTACTCTTTTGAGATGGTCTGGTAACTCTCTTCGTCCCTCTTCAATCCCCTTTTGAATTGAAGTGCCGAGAGAGCTTGGGTTGTGCGTTTGGTGGTCCTGTCCGTCGGTACCACGCAAGCCTTCGAACCATCCATAATGCACATAGAGTTTGAACATGGCACCAAGAAAGCTCTTACCTGGTCCAAGAACTCCATGCCGAATACCATCGAGTAGTCATCCATGGGCGCAACTGATAAGTCCACTTGGCCAGTCCAAGCACCAAGACTGACCTTAACTCCTCGAGTGACTCCATGTAATGGCAGTGCTGCTGAGTTAACTGCTTTGAGAGAACCCCCTCCATTGACAACCTTCAGGCCAAGTCGCTTTGCTTCCTCCAATGAAACAAAGTTGTGAGATGCACCTGTGTCGACCAAAGCCTTGGTGACCTTTCCGTTGATGGCTGCATCTACATACATTAAGCCTTTAGGGGTCTTCGGGGCACTCTGCAATGCACCAAGTAGGCGCAAAGAACCCATCTTTGTACCTTCGTCCGACTCGCCTCCATCCTGCTCATGAGTGGAAGCAACTAAGGCACTCAAGGCCTTCCTCTTCGGACATTCTCGTGCCCAATGCGGTCCGTCGCATATGAAGCACGTCACACGGGGCTTTGAGGCATGCCGATCCTCCTTCTCCTTCCCCTTGTCCCGTGGCTTGAATGAGGAGCTGTCTTTGTGGTTCTTAGGTCCCTGAATTTTACCATGGCTTCCTCCACTCTTTCCTCCAACAAACTTCTTATCTGTGGCTATGGAGCTCTCTTTGTTTGTGGAGTAGTCAATAAAGCTTTCTGCTGTTGCGATGGCCGAAGACAAGTCTTGGACACCACGTCGCTTGAGCTCAAGGTTAGCCCATGATTGAAGCCCATCCATGAACAAGAATAGGGCATCCTTGTCGGATGTGTCAGGAACTTCAAGCAGCAGGGTTGTGAACTCTTTCACGTAGTCCCTTATACTACCCGTTTGCTTTAACCGTCGCAATCGTCCTCTAGCTTCCTCTTCAGCATTTACGGGGAAGAACTGCATCTTGAACTCCCTTTTGAATTCATCAAAGGTATCAATTGTGCAAACCCCTCGTTGCACGTCTCCATGCCTCCGTCTCCACCACAACATCGCAGTGTCGGATAAATACATGGTTGCAGTTCGGATCTTGCTGGCATGGTCCGTTATGCCAGTAGCCTCAAAGTATTGTTCCAACCCCCATAGGAAGTTCTCAACTTCCCTAGCGTTCCTAACGCCATTGAAGGTCTTGGGCTTGGGAACATCTACCCTCTTAGCCTCAATGACGGTGGCTGTGTTAGTTCCCGCGGCCATAGCCCGCTTACATAGAGCTAGATCGCCACTCATGTCCTCCATTCTAAGCAAAACATTAGCAAGTTCTCTTTGGACAAGATCCCTTACCTTGGCAAGTTCAGTTTTTAGCCCATCAATCTCTTGCCTTAGTCCACCGTCTAGCTCGTTGAGGGACATCTTAACCACTGCATGGATCTCCACATCCTCGGCCTCCAAGCCATTGCAACGCTCCTCTAAGTTGTCCACCCGGTCGAACAGCTCCCCTAAGCTGTCCTGTGCACTTCCCACTCGTGCTTCCAAGCTAGAAAGCATGTCTTTCGACTTAGCTCGAGATTCCTTCGATGGTTTCCGAACTTCCTCACGTCCACGTTCCATAGGTGGAACATCAACGCTTGGTGTAGATGGAGCAACGTTCTTCATTATGCCAAGAGTAAGATTGCTTCAACCAAAAGCTCTGATACCAACTGTCACGACCTTAAATTTTCAATAGCGATCGTGCGGCACTTAGCACGTTCCGTTGCACTAAGCCTGCCTTTCCCGAACGAATTCTCCAAAGAGATTAACAAGAGAGTTTGCAAAGAATGCTTTGTATTGCTCTAGAGAGAGTTTATGTTACAATTTCCCAAGATGAATGCAAATGAAGACCAAGTGGTCTATTTATAGTGTGGCTCTAAGCTTAAGAGCATGCCACCACTTTCTAGAGTCTTCCTAGTCTAGAATGTACATGAGTCTTCTAGTATTATGTACAACATGCCACAAGGTTCTAGGACCTACTAGCCAACTCTAGAGTCTTCTAGGTTTGTCTAGCGCTTTCATGCACCTTCCGGGATGTTCTGCAAGCTTCCAGCAGCTTCTACAACCTTCCCGAACCATCCGGCACGTTCTAGAATATTCCAGCCCATTCTAGCACTCTCCAGCGTGCTCTAGAACATTCTAGGGTCTTCAAGCTTGAGTTAAGTCCGTCCAACTCTAGCTCTTTCTAGACTTCTCTAAGCAACTCTAGAACTTTCCATGTGTCTAGATCCTTTAGGCAGCCAACATTTGGATTTTTAGGGACATTTTGAGCGGGACGTGACACAAGGGACTCTTACAACTAAATTAATATTTAAAGCGGAAAAATAGGAGATACTGGGAGGGAAGAGAGAGTTCTTTGTAGCTTAAACGACTTTTATTTTAGTGGAGAGGGTAGAGCAATGTACAGCTTACACATACTCTTACCGTTAAATTATAGTCATTCTCATGAATGACATTTAACGTTGTATTAATGAAGTCGCATTATTGTACTGCAATAATGACTTTTTTATTATTATTTATAAACATTGAATTTATAAACAACTCAAAATCAAATGAGATATACCATAGTAAAATAGTTTCTTGAAAATATAATAAAAATAATATTTTTATATTTATTTTATATATTTTTATTATTAAAACAATTTTAATATATTATTTTATTTTATACAATATTTAAATTAAATTACAATCATTTAATTATTTAATATTAAATAACATTCAATTAAATCTTATTCTCCGTTATAATATATTATTTTTATTATTATAAACTTTAAAAATATGATTTTTATAATTTTACTAATTTTTTTTAATAAAATTCCTTTTAATTATATTAGTTTATACCTTCTATCTTAAATACTGGACACATATCCATTGATTTATTTTTTTAAATAATGAGAGGTATCCTAACTAACATTTAAAAAAAATAAAATGAAACACTGCATTCACCACCTGTCATGTAAAGATCTCTAATGATAAACGAGAATCATAAATGAGGAATAATATTTTAAATATTATTTTTATTTTTTAAATTTTAAATTTTTATTATAAATAAAAATTATAAAAATAATAAGTTGATAATAAATATTTTATATTAAAAAAATTAAAATTTTAAATTAATAAATGATATTTATACAAAATGGAGAAAAATAAAATATATGTAACAAGAAATCCTTAATACTTTTATTTTAAATAATATTGATAGTATCTTGTTATAAATTAATTAAAAATAATAACAATAAATTATAATATAATTATAAGATTTAGGATTTTAGAATTTAAAGAAAAATTTTGAATAATTTTTATAAATATAAAAATTATTCATGTTTTAATAGAATAAAAATAAAGAAATATAAAATATATAATGTATTAATTATGATTAATTTAAATTTAAATATAATTAAATTTATAAAAATTAAAAATATTAAATTTTTATATATATATTAAAATATGATATAGAATTTAAGAAAATAAACTCAAGAATACGATCTCTATTCTTGCCCCGACTTATATTATAAATAAGGATCTTTGTTCTTCATTTTTTATTATTTATTTTATTGTCCACGGATTTACATTCAATAATATAATTTTTGTAGAGATTTATCTAATAAAAAAAATTAACAACCCTTTAATAGAACGTTTGATTTTTTTTAGCTTACACTACAACTAAAGAGTTGATAAATAAATTTATTTAAAAAAAATAAAAATTATCAACGATATTTCATTCATAAAATGAGGATAAAAAATGATAATACCATCACCATTGATATTTTTACTAAAAAAAAAAAAGAATACATGTGATATTTTTTTCCTGACTTAAATTCCTTTGTATTTATATAATACCTAGTTTTAAACATGTCCATATAATTAGGTTAATAATTTTTTTTATTTTTAAAAAATTATTTAATTTATAAATAATTTATTAAGTAATATATTTACTTTAATGTTATATTTTGTGCCAATACTTATTTAAAATACTCATATTATTTCTAATAAATGTAATTTTATTTAAATTTAATAACTATATAATAGTATTAATTATTGAATAATAATTGATATTGTTTCGAATTTCTTGATTTAAAAATATCTTTAAATACAAATTTTTAAATTTGATAAACACATATTAACATTTTGATATTTATCCGTGAAAAATACATAAAAATTAAAAAAAGTAAAATATAATTAAAATGACACACAATAAAACTAACAAAATAGTTGTTTATAAAGGTATATTTATTTTAAGAATATTTTGATATTGATTTATGTTATAAATAAAAAGTGTATTTATTTTAAAAATATTTTGATATTTATTTATGTGTAAAAAATAGTAGAATAATAGAGCAGAAGAATGACCAATATACCATTCATTGGTTATTTTTTTATTTTATTTATAATTATAAAAATGTATTTATTTTAAATATATTTTGGTATTTATTTGTGTATATAAATATAAAATATATTTATTTAAAAAAATAATCGCAAAAAAGAGAAAAGAACGAAGAACTAATTAAACTATAGAGAATTTTTGTATATAAAGATAAAGATGAAAATAAAAATGAAAAAAATAATAAATAATAAAATGGTACATAATAAAATTAACAAAATAATTAGTTGTATATATAAATAAAAAGTTTATTTGTTTTAAGGATATTTTGATGTTTATTTATTTATAAAAAAATAATGGAATAGTAGAGTAGGAGAATAACAAATCTTAAAATGACATTTGGGTATTTATTTATAATTATAAAAAAAAATGTATATATTTTAAAAATATTTTCGTATTTATTTGTGTGTATAAATAAAAAGTGTATTTATTTTATAAATATTTTGATATTTTGTATAAAAAATAGTGAAATAGAAGAATAACAAATGAACTTTTTTACTTAAAATTATAAAAATATATTTGTTTTAATAATATTTTGATATTTATTTGTATATATAAATAAAAAGTATATATATTTTAAGAATAAAAAATATATTTATTTATGTGTATAAATGAAAAGTGTATTTATTCTAGAAATATTTTGATATAAAATTGTATTTATTTTAGAAATATTTTGACATTTATTTATGTGTTGAAATAAAAAATATATTTATTTAAAAAAACAAAAAAAAAGTATAAAAAAGCAACGGAACATTGCAATGGGATAATAACTAATGAATTTCAGTTTTTTATTTATAGTTATAAAAATGTATTTATTTGAAGGACATTTGGATATTTATTTTTATGTATAAATAAAAAATATATTTATTTTTAAGAATATTTTGGTATTATTTGTGTGTATAAATAAAATGTGTATTTATTTTATGATCATTTTGATATTTATTTGTGTGTATAAATAAAAACATATTTATTTTAAAGATATTTTAATATTTATTTATGTGTATAAATAAAAAAGTATATTTATTTTTTAAAAAATATTTTAAAAAAAGTAATTATGAGGAAAAAAAAGTATAAAAAAATAAGAGAATAACCAATATATTATTCATTAGTTGTTCTAACTTTTTATTTATTATTATAAAAATGTATTTGTTTTAAAGACATCTTGATATTTGTTTGTTTTATTTATTATAGATTGATATATTATTCTTTTAATTTAAAAATAAAACATGTTAACTTAATAGATTTGAATTTTTTGAATAATTAGTGTGAAATTTATTATCCAATCAATTAAAGATATAATTTTTAATGAGTTAAAATGATAATTTTATTATTATTATTTATGGTTCAAGTCAAATTATGAGAAGTTTAGGTGAGTAAAACATGATTGTCTAAAACTTCTACTTTTAAACTAGGCCTCTTGTTTAGGGCAAGTAAACTCGTGGGCTTTAGTGCCAAGTGAATTGACTTTTTGTGCTAAGAAAATTCCGATAAAACGTGGAATATACAAATACCATCATTTTCTCTATAGGGTTTCATTTTATTTTTCTAAACGTCATTTCCCTCCCTTGTTTTCTCTACTACACTTTCTTTTGTCTCTTGGTTTTATGTTTAGGTTTCTTTTGGTTGTTTAATGAAGTTTTTGTATTGTTCTTGAAGTCTCTATCTTAAAGGATTGAAGGCTTGGTTCAATAATTTTAATAATTTTAGTTTTTTAAAGAAAGACATTGATTTTCTCATATTATAATCTTGTATTTAAATTTGTGTTATTTTAACGATGATTATTTGATTTTTTTTTAATTTAGGAAAACAAACAAGTCTCTAATATTTTTGTTTCGGTTGTTAAATACGTTTTAATCTTCGTTATTATACTTATTTTAATGAAGTGTTCAAAATCTATATATACATTCAACTATTCTTTTAACATGTGATTTAACTATTGAGTTAATAATTTAGATATATGTGTTATTAATATAGTTTTAAGTTATAGAATTAAATCATATTAAAAATATGTGTAATATTCCTCGAGTAAAAAGCGTACTTGGTTAGGTTTTGTTTATAATTTAAAAATGATTTCTTGGTTAGGCTTGGTTTATAATTTAAAAATAATTTCTTTAAAAACAATGGTATAATTTGAAAACCATTTAAATGTATGATTTGTACGTGAAATTTTTTAAATTAAGTTTAAAGTAATTTGTAAACTGATCTAAATCTTGAATTAATAATAAAAAATAAAAATAATTTGATTAATAATTAAAAAATAATTTAATATATATTAAAAAATTTAAAACAATCATTTACAGTTTTAGAATATAGATTTAAAATTTAAAATTTAAAATTTAAAGTTAAATGATTAATTAAAAAATATTATTAATAAATAGATATTTTTCTTTTCCTAATTATGAAACCTATTTTTGTCCGTCTTTTTTTAACAGTAAATACAAAGTCTATATCTCTAATCGCCAAATAGCCCCGAATCCGATACCATCCGTCTTAATTCTTTTCTCTTCAAAACGTCACGCGGCGCCTTATTCCCAGTTCAAACCCCAATTAGCTCAGAACCGTATCTGCCTGAAAGGAGTTGGAATGATTCCTATGCTGGCACTGCAGTGCAACAATTGAGACCTTCACCGTTAGATCATCCCTTCGTCATCTTGAAAGCCTCTCCTAAAGACACTCCTGCTCTTCGCTAGATTTGTTAAGGATCTGTTTACATTCAATGACTTCGCGCTGCTTTTGAACATACACTGTTGCTTCGTGTGATGATTCAATATTAAAGATGTTTCTGTTTGTTCTGAAAAAAGACCATAAAGAAGAGGTGTTTTTAGTGGGTTTTTTGTGATTGAAATATAAAATTATTGTCAGTTATTTTTATAATAGCTATAACAATTTTAAATGGTATTAAAATCTAGTATTATCGATTTGAATTGCAAATGTTTTGTTTGATTATTGAATAAATTAGTAATAAATATATAAAAGTATTGTTTATATTTTGTAATAATTTTTTATTTTTATTTTGATTTTTTTTAAAAACATTATCAAAATACGTGATAATTCATAAATATTTAAAAATAATTTTTTTTTGGTTTTTGGTTTTATATTTTGTAACAATTTTAAATAATAGAGGCGAAATTTATGAAGATGAGAAACAAGGGAAAGTTCAGTAGGTTCACTTATGATCCATTTAACCAACAAATAACCCAATGCATCAACATATGACCCAGGCGTAAGTCAAGAAGCGAAATTTGATGATCGTTTCAAATTTCATTTAAAAGTGTCACTTATTAGCACATCTAAAACCCTGCAACATACTATTAAAACGGCACAAAATTTGGCATAAAAATTGTTCCAATTCAAGATCAAATTTCACATAAAAAAATGGAACGATTAACAGTATTTTAGTAAATTTGGCATTATATTTTCTATGCATTTTTTAGTAAAGTTTTTTAAAAATATTGTTAAATTTGTTATTATATATAATAAATTAAAATTAAATATATAATACAAAATCATTAAAAAAATTTATTAAATATATATTTTATAAAAAAGTAAAAGTAACATTCTATTTTATAAAAGAATATAATTTTTAATATATATTTAATAACGTGGGTTAGAAACCACTAAAAATCTAGCCCAAATTTTGCAACAAAATGGTGAGAAAAAGTCAAATAGAATTGAACCAAGTAACATTACAAAGGCATAATGATAATAGGATTGAGATATCCCCCAAGGGTTGGAGTTTGCCTTAGTCTTCAGCCCGATATTTTAAAAAATATTAAAATTGTTATAAATTTTATTAGCTGATAATTGGAGTTAAAAGTTTAAGTTTTTATAACAAAATCATTCATCCCCTCTTGTTTTTATTGTAAAATTTCTTTAAGGTATTTTTTAGGCTTTATTTTAAAATTTTGTGATATTGTTTCATTTTGATTATAAAATGAAAAAATTTATTGGGTCAATAATAATTAAATAAATATTTTTATTCTTTAATTATTTTAAAGTTGAATTTATCTTTTATTTATTTTTTTGGCATGTGACTAACCATTGATAAAATTCTAATAAATCATAATTTTTATTATTGATATATTTTAAATTAAATATAATAACTAATAAGATAAGAGTATCTGTGATATTATTAAATTACTTGCTTTGTTACCGGAATATTTACTCATTGCGCATCTGATGTAACACATGATATGCAGTACTACAAATATGTGCTTGAGACCCCAGATGCTCTGACGGGTGCACACAATCTTGGGAAGGCAACAGCTAAAGGTAAGTAGGTAACAGTGACAAGCATCTCAGAAAGTTTTCAAAATCTTGCTTGATTCTTTCCGGGTGTAATTTTTTTTTCCCCAAAATATATTCACAATTGATTGATCTTTGCTAGCATTTTGTTCTTCAAAAATATTCTGTTAAATTTGAACATAATTTTATCTCAAAATTCAGGTTGTGAGATTAAAGATTGTCTTTATTTACATGCGTAATGTGGACGCGATCTTTAATCGATGTGAGATTTTAACACTCTTCTCACATCGACAAGGATCTATCCCTTTGAGATCGATAAGGATGTTGAGTTTATGAAACTCAAGTGACGGAATGCATCATTCATTAGTGACGAAATAACTACACCGATCGGATAACCTTGTTTTGTTGTAATGTTAAATTTGGACCTAATTTTATTTTAAAATCCAAATTGTGAGATGGAAGACTGTCCTTATTTATATGCACAACGTGAATACGATCTATAATCAATGTGAGATTTTAACATATTTTACACTGAATCGACAATAATATGCTTCATTTAATTCTGGGCCTCTCACTAAAAAGTTAGAATTGGAATTGGAGATTGTATAACCGTGTTATTTGTGAAGTTGAAATACTCGCTTTGGAAGGCTGAAATATCTTCAAGTATATATAGTTAGTTCTGTGTTTGATTTTGATCTTGAATTGTTACGTTTTGTTGCATTCAATGTTCTATAAAAAGAGAAAGATGAGTCATAAAGCTTAGGTTTACACAGATGTAGATTTTTTAGAAGAGATGGTATTAAAAGTAAACTAGAATAGAATAATTTAGATATAACATTTTTAAAACACAACCTCAACTGTGGATTATTGGAAACTTGTAGGGAATGCAATACACTCTGTCACGCACTCATGGAGCCAACAAAACGTGGAGTCACCGTCTCTTCTAGGAAAGAACTCTAGTGCTACAATAATCCCATTCTCCATCTCTATCCTATTCACTGGCAGCTCCATAACTCTTTAAACTTTATCATGTAACGTCAATAGATCATGCACTGAGTCTCTCTTGCTGTTGCAATACTTTTTTTTTTGTTTCCAACTTCAACCATTTGGTTTTGCCTAGAAGAACAAGCTTCTCAGCGTTTTACGCTTTCGGCTATTCACCAAATAAGAAAGCTAGTCAAAGATTTTAGTTTTGAATGTCTCAACTTGTAGCTCAGACTTTGAGTAAGCGCAATTTCGTCTTTGAGGGTGACGAATCCATAAATTTAGTTAATATAAAACGGTATATAAATAATAAAAAATAATATTATTTATTTTTTATTTAAAGATATTATATATATCTCATATCAATATAAATATTTTCAAATTATTTAATTTTTAGTTTATTTTTGAGTAATAAAAATTTAAAAATAAAATTTTAAAAGAAACATAAAGTATACAATTATATATATATGGAATCAAAAGTTGAGATGTGACCACCAGTCTCCTTCTTTGTTCTTACATAATTCCGTGGATGATCTTGAAGGTCCACATTGTCGATAACTATGAAAGAAAATACCCTAACATAAGAATGCAGTGGATGTGGGCATTTTTCACATGCAATTAAGCACTGATAAGAGATAATAACCTCTTTTTTCCTTTAATAATAAAAAATAATAAATCAGGTGTTGACTTTGGAAAACTTTTAAACAATTTTGTAATTAATATTTTGGATTAAGATAATAATCACGACCTTTTAAAAATAAAAAGCATAATTTTAACAAAGATAATGGAGGGAATAGATTATACATTGGCTGAATTTATCACTCTCAAAATAAAGCGATGAGATCGAATCCTACTAATCTTGTCCAGTAAATAAGATTATTAAAATGTATTAGTAGTTTCTTTCCACCTTTTGTCACAATGCATCATAAATTTTAAGCTTGTTTATGAGATCTTTACATTATTTAAGAAAAGTTGTTCTTACATGATATTGTTTTTTTTTATTATGAAATGATAATCAGTGTATTTTAAACCACTGATTTAATGAGAAAAGCTATTTATGCTTAATTTTGGCACACTTAGTGCTTTCCAGTTTTTCATTTGGAATAGATATTTCAAAATCAGACTGGACTGACATAAGGCAAAACAACTCAATTAAATTAAATCCTCTTTTAATTTTTTTTTTCATCTCATATACTTCTACTTTAACCATCAATTAATCAATAATTATAAGCATCCAATTTAAATGACAATACTAAAAGTGTATATTATTAGGAGGAAAAGGTAAAAGAATCCAAATAGATTAACAGGCTAATCAAATCAATAAGACAAGAAATCTTCTACTTCTGAAAGCAACAACTCACCTAAAACGTATCTTCCTCACCTTTCCGTATATATATTCATTAATTACACATTAATTTTTTATATTTTAGCTTTGGGATTATACAAGAATCAAGAACCATTGGATGGTGAATTAGTGTCTTTTAATCCAAAGGTTGTCTTCACAAAGTAATTAGTAATTGCAGCCAGCTGCTCTTTATTCACAAATGGTAGTACCTTTTCTGAACATGAAAATGTTCAGACATGGCCCTACTTCTTTAGTCTTGTCCCATCCCATAAGAAAACCCCAAACTTTTAGGAAGCTTTTTTTTTTAATATCAAAATAACAACTCTCCTCGTTTAATATTAATTTAATAAATTTATAAATTAAAAAAAATCGTTCTAAAATAATTTAATAGGAGAGTTCATAATCAATAAATAATTTACAAGTTATTTAACAATAAAATAATTAAATAGATAAAATTTTAATATTTAAATATAATTTTATTACTATAAGTAAGAATAATAATAAGTATATATATTTTTCTTATAAATATTCATTATTACTTACTATTAAACATAATTATTTCTATATATAATTTGTTTCTCAAATATAAATACTGATATCTATAATCTCTCATTAAATATTTCGTTCTATCTCTAAGCATTACAAAGAGAGTTGTTAGTCTTTTCTTTCACCTTGTTACCTAATCTTAAATATTAGAAAGTCAAAAACTATCACATCTTATGGTAGACAAAGTTCTTAACGTTATATTCTTTATTGTCAGGTACACGAGAAATAAGAGATACATCAATCATTAATGTTAATAAAAATGACATCAATACCTAACTTAGTAGCTCACGAGTTTATTTAACATAATTTCTTTGTTAATAAACAATTTTTTATAATTACAATAATGTCATGAAAATTTACAATTAATAAATATTATTTTTTTGTTTTATAAAAATATAATCGAAGTTAATTTTTATACTAATATTTTTAATTTTAAACAAAATTATAAATTTTTTAAGTGAGCTAAGTTAGCTATAATTTACTTAAAATGAATTGAATCTAAGCGAGTTGAATATGTTAAACTCATTTGACACATTTAACCTCTAGTGAGCTTAATCCTTTCACTAGTTACAAGCCAAACCAAAACTAGTGTCTAATATAATAATATCAGTTGAATTATAAAATTGAATTAATTTCATCTAATGTATTTTATTCAAAAAATTATGAATTCAGTCTCCACAAAGAAGATAATTTGTTATTTATTCGATTTCTCTCTTATGTTACTAATCAATGATCTTGCATATCATCGTATGGAATTGAATAGAAGACATAATATCTTTTTATTAAAGGAAAAAAGGGATAAGAGGAATCAAATATTACCTTATTTTGATGAATTTCAAACAGGATGTTAGGATTTTATACTCACCAATTCAAATAAGAAATCAAGAACAAGGGGATTTAAGTGATTCTGTTCCAATATTATAAGGACTAATCTATTGAAAAAGAAAATTGAATATTCATTATATGAAAAATAAAATACAAATAAAATACAGTACATTAACAACATATTATAGAGGGAACCTAACACATTTAGAGGATTGAACACCTTAGAATGCATTATTCTTTGATGAACATACATACAAGAACACAAAGAGACATAGAGAAGCCACACATGGTCTAAGAGAGAAGAGGAAAGAAGAGAAAGTTGTCTAGAAAAAAACCTTTATATATATAATGCCCATGAGTTTTTAGCCCATAAACAATAATGTTTAACCAATGGATTCATAGCTCAACTTAATTCCAACATGTAAAGTTTAATTTTCATATACATGAAATAATATTATAAGCCATTTATCTATACACTCAACATAATGTATATATTTTCATATACATGAAATAATATTATAAGCCACTTATCTATACACTCAACATAATGTATATATGCATGAAAACTATAACTCATTTAATTATAAATATAATTAGTATCACAAATTAATATAGGATGATAATTAAAATGTGGATATTGTTACTCATAGAATCTAAAACCCAAAAAAAAAAACAAGAAGGAGAAGTACTCATAAACAAAGAAAGAAAATATATATACATGAATAAACAAATCAATGTCAAATACCAGACAAATTCAGTTTTATAATCAAATATTGTTAAACCATTAAATTAATTAATAAAGAAGTTAAGACAGCTGAAACAGGAGGACAAAAAAATCCATTTCCAAAGATGACTTCTTTGTTACAAATGCAGATTATTTAATAGAAAATTTTGTAACATATGATTGTATCACACTGAATTCTATATGCCAAGTGGGTATCTCTGACCTCAGAACTAATTGATCCATTGATGGTACTTCGACTCATAAGTTTACCTTTCTCATATAAAAGGATTCAACTTTATTATGATAGAAATGAACCCACTTGGGAATTATTCTTGGATATTTCAAAAATGATTAGATTAAAAGCTATAATCATGACTCACAAAGACTATTCCTACTTCAGGCATGTATATATAAACATGTGGTAAAAAAGAAAGAAAAAGATCTAAAAGAGAGAGAGAGAGAGAGAGAGATATTAAAGAAGTAGAGAGAAGCAATTATGATGAAACCACACTTTGTGCTGGTTCATGGCATAGGTGGAGGAAGTTGGTGCTGGTACAAAGTTAGATGCCTTCTGGAAAATTGTGGCTACAAGGTTTCTTGTATTGACCTTAAAGGATCTGGTATTGATCAATCGGATTCTAATTCAATTATTTCTTTTGATGATTACAACAAACCCTTATTGGACTTCATGTCTGCTTTGCCTGAAACAGAACAGGTTTTATTTTTTATTTCTTTGAATATTAAATTAATAATTAGACCATGCAAAAAAAGAGTAGTTTCATAATCTTTATTATGATCTTGTTAACAGGTGATATTAGTGGGTCACAGTGCTGGAGGACTCAGTGTAACTCAGGCCACTCTCAAATTTGCAAAGAAAATCAGCTTAACAGTCTATATAGCAGCTACAATGCTAAAACTTGGGATGAAGACAGATCAAGATATCAAAGATGTAACCTTTTTACTCTCTTTTTCTCTTTCAAGTTCTCTGATGCTTTTGTGTTATAAGTTTATATGGTTTATTTTCATGTTTCAGATTTGTATATGTGTGATGCTTTAAGCATATAGATGCTTGAAATGATCTGACTTAAAATTTCTTCAAGCCCGTTTAGTGTTGGGAATAATAGGGTCCCAATGCTGATTATATTTTACATATTTTAGGGCTCAAATAAAATGCATGATTTCCAACTGTGTTCACAAAATGAATTGGCTAATTGTTAGGCAATTAAAGTCCACCCAGTCTTAAATTTGCTCGTTAAAAAAAAGTAGTTTTAACATTAAAAGAATAGCTTATTGGTCAAGAATTTCTATATGGTGGCAAGAAAATAGTGGAAAAGATTTTGAAAATGGAAATAGCTTCATCAATAATTCCATATAAGATTGTAGATAAGATTGGAGATGGGAGGCTATAATATAATATATCTGGCTAAGAGGGATGGCCCATAGATTATTTTGACATTTTTTTATACGTGTAAAACTCATTTTGATTCATCTAACTTTCAAAGAATACACCAAGTTGGATCCAGAAGTTTAGTTCAAGAGTTACACTATATAAACAGTAAAAATAATTGAGTTTTTAATGTGTTTTTGAGTAATAAAACCTTAAAAATAAAGTTTCACAAGGGATATAGAACTATTTTATGCATCTAATTTTTCTAGAATTTTATAAATATTATTACTAAAATACACGCTATTAAGAGGTTATTAGTCCCCCTCCTGGTTTTGCCGGTGAATATGAATGTTGCTTCGGGTTTTCAACTTGCAAAAGCAGGGTATGCAAAAAAAAAAAAAAAATTAGGACTGGAGCTTTTTATTTATATTATATATTTTATAGTTATTTAATTTAATCTCCGAAATGCATGGAAGATGAAAAGAGATTGTGTGCATTGGAATGCACTTTTGTCACTTAAAATATAAATGACAGTAAATTAATATAATTATTATCTAATTATCATTGGAAAAAAGATCATGGTTAACGTCATTCTTTTGAAACAGGGGGTACCCGATTTATCCGAATTCGGCGACATATACGAGTTAGGATTTGGTTTAGGAGCTGATCAACCTCCAACAAGTGCTATGATCAAGAAAGAGTTCCAACGCAAAATCATCTACCACATGAGTCCTCAAGAGGTAATTCTATCACAAAAGCATTTTTAAAGATTTGACCGAAAATGATCCACAATCACTGGTATATCTGTGTTCAAATTTTGTAAATGAGTCATATATATCACAAGGTTTGAACAAAGACTAGCATAGGTTGTTAAGAAGTTATGTAGGTGTGCTACATGTAATTATACTAATGGAAGAAACGTAACAAACCAAGCTATCAATGTAGCTTTATGTAATCAGTTTATGATTATGAATGATAGTACACTTTCTTGCTAAACCTTCTTCTCTCTTCTATTCTCATCTTCTTTCACTTGTATGGTATCAGAGCAAGTTTTGAGTGTGTGAAGTTTTTGGGTTTTCATTCGGTTTCTTCATCAATTTCTGCATTTTCATCAGCTCTATCATTCATCTCCATCTGCATTTGTTTTTCTTCAATCAGCTTTCATTCCTTTTCTTGTTTTTTCCTTTCTTGATCTGTAAATCTTTAAGATTTTCAGAAAAAGTTCAGAAGAATTCAAGAAACAATGGAAGACAATATAGATAGCTCTGGAAGAGAATAATCCATGATGAATAATTCAGGAGTGCAATCAGCACTTCTACCTCCAATTAACATCAATTTTTCTATCAAATTCAATCGATCCAATTTCCTGATTTGAAAGGAGCAGCTGTTATGTATGATTACAACATATGGAGTTGAAGAATTCATTGATGGTTCTGGTTTGATACCATATAAGTACTTGCCTTGAACAACAAAGATTTCTCCTTAATTTTCTCTATGTAATCGTACAAATGGAACAATAAGGAACTAGATCTATGGCTCAGTTTCATATGAGGTTCCAGGTTACCTCACTGGACACAAAACTGCTCGTGAATTGTGGCAGACTTATGAGCATGTTTTTGCCTCCTCTGCTCAATCTAGGGTCATGGAGTTAGGCTTCAACTACAAACAATCAAGAAAGACAATCTATTTGTCGATGATTTTATATGAAGATTAAGGAACTTGTTGTTGTACATCTCATATGGACCAACAACAAATAAAATAAAAAGGATTCAACAAAGAAAGCTGAGCATGCAATAAGAAAAAAGAGAGTTAAAAATGGGTGTGAAAGGAGAAGGAGAGGCTGCACCGATTATGGACTCTGGTTGGTTTAGTCGGCTGTTTGTCTCCTCAATCTTTGACTTAAAGGGTGAAAGGAATGGAATTTTGGCTCAATAAATAGAGTCTTGCCTCAATCTTGAAAAAAAAAACTAGGTGAGAGAAAGAAAAACAGAGAGCCTCAACAATATAGTTTTCTAAGAAGGAAAATTGAGAACTAATTTGTGAAGTTTTACCCACAAATTGAATATATATAGTTATTATATTTTTATGAGAGATCCATCTCAAGGTGAAGTTTGTAATCCCATTTTATTATAATGGTAGTTTTAAGTGGTCTACGGGTCTCGAGGTTTTTACTTTCATTTTGGAGGGTTTTTCATGCTAAAAAACCTTTGGTGTTATTTTGTTCTATCTTGGTTTGAAAAATTATCCTGAATTTGTGGAATTTATTTTTTTACAATCATAAATTTTTCTCAACACTTGTTGATAGTTTATCTCTTATTTGTGAGTTTATTTTATCGCAAAACCTAATCTTGTATGATATTGGAGGGCTCAATTTTAGATACAGTGCTTTTGTTTGCAGCATCACTGAACATTTCAGCATTGTGATGCTAGAAGAGTTTCGTAGTAGGTTACTTACGTTTGAACATTGCTTAAAGCAACAATATAAAGTGGAAGAACAACAGGTATTTCAAGCTAATGTTGCTAGAATCAGTACAGCTAACTTGAACAATGCAAGTGGATCTTCTAAACATAATTATAATTCTTCAAAACTTGGTACTCAGAATCATGATCAATCTTTCGTTTCTTGAGACAGAGATAGAAATCAAGGTAGAGGTCATGATAAAGGTGTTCAATGTGAGAAAAATGAACATGTAGTTTTTAATTGCTACAAGTTATAAAAATTACTTTCTAGAAAATCCAACTCTTAATCAAACAACAACAAATATTCTCCAATAGCTTATATAGCAAGTAATGATTCTAACCCAATTCATAGTGATAATGTATAGGTATTAGACACTAGAGCTACACATCAACTCACAAATGATTCCTCTCATCTTGGTAATCTTATATCTTTTCCTGGACATGATAGAGTAACATTAGGTAATGGTGTTTTTGTTCCTTTTTTTAATTTTGGTCATGCTAGATTAGATTTGTCACATAGCACTCTTTTTCTTAAAAATGTCCTATATACTTAAGTTACCACAAATTTTGTTTCTATTTGTAAGCTTTGTGAAGACGATAACATTTTTATTGAGTTTCGTTCACATTCCTTTTTTATAAAGGACAAGATCACGAGAAAAAATCTCTTAGAACCAATTGACAAGGGCCTATACAAGTTTGTTTGTGATAATGGAATGGTTAAGGATCAAGTCTTCTCTGAGAATCTTTTGGCTATGGTTGCCTTAACAACAAGCTTTGTGTGGCATGAGAGCATGTTTTTGATCCAATGGTTCATCATATATTAGCTACTAATAACATCAATGTATTAAATTCTCCTAGCAAATTAGTGTGCAAGTCATGTGAACTTGCTAAATCACATAAACAACTCTTTCCTTTTGAATTGCATGTTGTCTCTAGCTCACCTTTGGATTTACTATATAAGAATATTTGGAAACTGTCTCCAGTACATGTTGTATATGGTGAGAAATATTTTTTGTTGATTGTAAATGATTACTCTCATTTCAATGGATTTTCTTTTTACATTCTAAAGAACAAGTCATGTCAATTTTTCTAATTGTACATCTATGGTTAAATTTCAATATAATGCAAATATTAAAGTTGTTCAATGTGATGGTGTTGGGGAGTTTACTCCTCTTGGAAATTTTTTGTCCAATTTAGGAATCAATTATAGACGTATTTATCCCCATACTTCTGAGAAAAATGGTATAATGGAGAGTCGTCACAGAAGAATTGTAGAAACTGGTCTTACTTTTCTTCTTAAATCAAATGTTCTTAAATAATACTAACTCTATGCCTTTCGTACTACATCATATCTGTTGAATAGAGTTCCTTCTTCTGTTTTTTTCTAATCACTCTCCTCATTTCATGTTGTATGGTCATAATCCCAATTACATGCTTCTCAAAGTGTTTGGTAGTTTTTGTTTTCCCCTGTCTACGATCTTACAAATAACAAAAATTAGATGTCAAATCTGCTAGTGGTGTATTCTTGGACTATACACCTAGCCAACGTGGTTACCAATGTTTAGGAAAAGCCATCGGAAAAGTTCATGTTTGCAAGTATGTTGTTTTTGTTGAACATATTTTTCCTTTTTAGGCATCTGTTTCTTCTCATTAGTCTCTTTCTCTCATTGTTCCCATTGCCTTGAATCCTTCTATTCTTGTGCTTTTACCTTCTATCCTTGTATTTGTTCCTTTGGCTTAAGAGCTTGTAAGATGTGACTTTATTAACCTTATGGTGGTTCAGAGTTTTGAGTTTTCTTAGCCTTTTCAGTCACCTATAGTTATACTTATTTCTCATATTCTGTCACAATTACCTTCACTTATTTCATCTATTCCAGTGCTTAATGTGCATCCTATGTAAACCAGAGGTAAATCAGGTATAGTTAAATCTAAAGTTTACACTGTACCTTAAAAACCTAGGAATTGTAGAAAACAATGCAATTTCTAGAATGTAAGGCATCTATGCAGATAAAATATGATGCTTTGCTAAGAAACAACACATGGGACTTGGTTCTTAAACCTAAACATCAAAAGTTTATTGGCTATCGTTGGCTCCACAAAACTAAGACATTGGCTTCTTGTGCTATTGATAAGAGCTAGGCTTGTTGCTTAGAGGTTTCTTCAAACTCAAGGCTTAGATTGCACTGAGACATTCAATCCAATTGTGAAAGCCACTACCATTAACTGTGCATTGTGGTTGAGATATTAGGTAGCTAGATATTAATAATGCTTTCTTAAATGGAGATCGGAAGAATCTACCTACATGATTCAATCCCTGACTTTGCTAGTCTGTCTCAACTTGATTTTGTGTACAAATTGAAGAAGTCTCTATATAGATTAAAGCAGGCACTCGTGCTTGGTATCACAAGCTCAATGCTTGTATTATTTCCTGGGGTTTTATTAATGCTCTCACTGATACCAGCCTGTTCATTCAGAGGAAAGACTTTGATGTGTTAACTGGGAATAGTCATACTATGATTCAATCTTTTATTCAGTAGTTGCATAATATTTTTCCTTTCAAAGACTTAGGCAAGTTGAACTATTTTTTGGACATTCAGGTTGTAAGGGATGCTTTTAGTATGCTTTTTTTGGACATTCAGGTTGTAAGGGATGCTTTTAGTATGCTTCTCAACCAGCAAAAATATATTCAAAGTCTCATTGGCAAGGCTAGTTTTGCAAATTGTCAACCACTCTTTACTCCAATGATCTTAGGGGGAGTACTGTCCAAGATAGGTGAAGATCCATTGGATATTGATAATGCAATATAGTTTAGATGTCTTATTGGTGGTTTGTTACATTACAAGGCCTGAGCTTGCCTTCTCAGTAGGTAAGTTATGCTAGATTCTTTCTTGCACCACAAATGTGCATTTTCAAGCTATAAAATGTGTACTTATGTATCTGTAAGGGACTGCTATACTTATGGCTTGTAAAAATCCAGCACTCTTGATGTCATTGCATTTTTAGATGTAGATTGGGATGATTGTGTCGATGACAGAAGGAGTGTAAGTGCTTACTGTGTTTTCATCGGAGAGAATTTGATCTCATGGTCATCTATTAAGCAAAATATGGTTGCACACTCATCAGCTGAGTCAGAATATCGTGCATTGGCCTCTGTAGCAACTGGAATCAAACGGATCAGTTTGTTGATGATTGAACTGGGTGTTAAACAACAACAATCTTCACTGGTTTATTATGATAAAGTTAGTGCCAAGTACTTAGCTCAAAATCCTATTATGCATCCAAGTACTAATCACATATATATTCATTTCATTAGAGGGTAAGTCCTAAGAAAGCAGATGATAATTGATTATTGTCCTATTGGACATCAACTATCTGATCTTTTAACTAAGCCGTTACTGAGATAAAGATTTATAGAAATAAAAATCAAATTTATGGTGCATCAGCCATCTTAAGTTTGAGGAAGAATATCACAAGTCTTGCATAAAGACTAGCATAGGTTGTTGGGAAGTTATGTAAGGGTGCCACATATAATTATACTATTGGAAAAAATGTAACTAATCAAACTATAAATATAGTTTTACGTAATCAGTTTATGATTATGAATGATAGTTCACTTTTTTTCCTAAACCTTCTTTTCTCTTCTATTCTCATCTTCTTTCACTTGTAATATACTGCTTTTTCCATAGTATGTAAATATTTTTTTTGGGGAGGGGATGCTATTTTGGGCCAATTTTCGCACAAACTCAAAACACTCCAATGATTTTAGGGCCTCAATACCTCCTATGCTTCTGGTAGCAATGTAGTTGTTATAAATGGTTTTTTCTTTTAGTTTTAATGAGTATCTTTTTGTGAATTAGTTTTTAATAATGTACATAAGTAGTTACTGAACTTATATGAAATTACTTAAAACATATAGTTGGTTTTACACAGGATTCAACTTTAGCTTCAATGCTTTTGAGGCCAGGACCAATCTTAGCACTTACAACAGCCCGGTTTGACGAGGAATCTGAAGTGGAAAAAGTTCCTCGTGTCTACATCAAGACATTACACGATAGAGTGATCAAGCCAGAACAACAAGATGCTATGTTAAAGAGATGGGCTCCTTCTCATGTATATGTTGTGGACACTGATCATAGCCCATTTTTCTCAAACCCATTTCTGCTCTCTGGTTTGCTTGTAAAAGCTGCAGCCTCATTTGGATTCAACTAGACTAAATTTTTTATAGTTTTTTATTGATTCATTGAGATTGGTTAATTTGTTCCATCAAAACAGATATATCAAACGTTCAATTGTGAACATTGGAAATAACAGTAAATGTTGCATAATGTATTTGCAATATTTGTTTCTGTTTTGAACTTGTCTTTTTGGTCCGTTTGCTTATGCTTTTGAGACACTGTAATATAGAAAAATGACATTTTTTTAACTAAAGAGTAAGAAATTTACCATAAGTGATTTCAAACACACATTTTGTGCTTCCTGATGTAAACATAAGTTATGTGCTTTCTTCCTATAACACTTTCTCCTTAAATCACTTTTTTCAAAAAAGGAACTTGAATATCTTAGAGATAATTGAACCCAAAGTGTGCGCACAAGAAATTTAGCTACAAGTTGCTTAGTTTTTTAAGTGAAGAAAAGAAATGAGGATACAAACTGTAAAACCAGCAACACCTTGTGTCTATATTTATAATTTGTTTCTTCACATGAGAAACTGGACAAGGATTTGCACTCTCAAAATAACAAACATAGTGCTACATTTATTGCTTATCTTTATTATTGTTCTTTGTCAGAAACTTTATTACACACAATGACACACTCATTAAATATAATTGAAGAAAAACATAACATATGATTTTAATTTTAGAACTAGACCACTGCATCTTGTGGAAGGTTATCAATATTTGATTTCATTGCCTTCTCATTTGGTATTGTTGTAACTACATTGCCTCCAACACTCTTATCCTCTCCAGAAATTTCCTCAAGAGATCTTCCCTTTGTCTCGGGCACCAAGAAAGTGAAGAAGAATCCACAAAAGTTCACAACAGAAAGTACTATTATTGCCTTTTGAGTCTCTTTAGTGTCCTGAGTAAAACTCTGAACCACAAATGCACCAAATATAGCTCCTGCTTTTCCTGCAGCTGCTGATATACCATGACAGGTAGAACGAAACCTTGCAGGAAAAATCTCTGCAGGCACTATGAAAGTTGTGCTGTTGGGTCCAAAGTTTGCAAAAAACAAGGTAAGTCCTAACAGAACAATGAACATTACAGGGTTACCACCACAAAAATCTTTAGTTGAATTTGTGCTACAAAGATCCTTCTCTCCTCTGAGCTTTCCATATTTAATTCCGAGAATTGCCATAAAAAGAGACATAAGAAAAAACCCAACAAGCTGGATTTTGAATCTTCCAATCTTATCAATGAAGAATACTGTAAACCAATAACCAGGTACAGTTGCTGCTAGTGCTATCAAGAACATTGCGTTAGAAAGTTTGAAGACTTCTTCTATTGCGTTCATTGTTGATGCCTTTGGTAATAGTCCACTAGCTGGATAAATATCTTTTTGTGCCAGCTGAAGACTATAAAAAGCAATGTCTAGCAATAACCAAGTACTAGTTGTTCCCAATAGGTGAAGCCCATGTCTCCTTGCAAATTCCCTCGAAAAGAGACCATATGAAGAGTTTGGAGCTTGAGGAAGATTGGCATTTGGTTCTTTTTCATTAGAAACTATGCCATGTTCAAGGACTTTTGCCATATCTTCTGCAGCTTTCTTATGGTTTCCTTCAACCAAGGCAGTGTATCGTGCGGTTTCAGGCATTTGTGATCGCCAATAGTAAGTTAGAGCTGCAGGAACTGCACCAAACATGAGCACAATTCTCCAAACAAAATCCCCTTGTGGCTGAGTAGACAGCAAATTGCTTTGTTGAAAGTCGCCAGCTGGAAAAGCTACCCAAAATAGCTTAGAGACAATCATTGCTACAAGTCCTGCAAATAATATACCAACTCCTTGCATAGCAAAAACAACAGCAATAAACCCACCTCTTGTCTTTTGGTTAGCATACTCAGACATTATAACAGCAGAGAGGGGATAATCACCTCCAATACCAAACCCAAGCCAAAATCGAAAGAAGCATAGAGTTGTTATTACACTTTGAGTTGTAGAACCAAAAGAAAGACCAGAAGCTAAAGCACAACCTACCATAGTGACTAAAGTGATTCCATAGACTTTCTTTCTACCAAGTTTGTCTCCGAGCCAGCCAAAGAAGAGTTGCCCTGCCAGGGTTCCACATAGAGCAGCCCCGGTTATGGCATTGTTAACATTTTTAGGAAGAGCCCCAGGGTCATCCGTGGAGGGATAGTAGAGGCGACCGATGAGCTTTGTGACTGCAGTGATACAGAACAGGTCATAAGCATCTGTGAAGAATCCCATACCAGCTATGACAATGGTCTTGAAATGGTATGCTTGTGCCTTAGCATTATCAAGAACTGAAAATATTGTTTTACTTCCATCTTCCATTGCTTGTTCAGGCCGGGAAGTTGAAAATGAAAAATCTGGAAGTATTTATAAGGAAAAATGATTTGAGAATATGTTTAAAATAATAGGTTCCTCTGTTTGGATCTTGGAATACTAAGTTGGTAACAAGAAATTCCCATTGTGTATAACGACTTTTTAGAAAAGTCGTTGGTTTCAAGAGTGCTCTAATACATTTAATTTGGCACGTTTATCTTTCTTTTTTAACTCTCATTTCAGGGCTTTTCTTTTTTGGAATTATGGTTTCTTTTTGAATATGGCTTTTAATCACAAACAGAGATAAAAATCACCACCGTCGTTATACAAAACAAGAAGATGGATTTGAAATAAAAATATATAATTACCTCAGGAATGCGAACATTTGATATCTTTTACATCTCATCTTTGCAATTAAAAAGAGAAAATATAAACACTGAAATATAAACAGAAAAGAGAACATTTGTTTCGATTGACTAAAAAAGAGAAACGTCCTGCAAATGAGGGAATCAACACTAAAATATAAACAGAAAAGAGAAAATTGCATATAATTAGAGTTCTAATCATTCCATAAAGATTTTTTTTTAAGAAAATTTCCATAGAGTCCAACGTACAAAGCACGTGTATGAAAATTCCCTTTGCCAACCAAATAAAAAAAAGCGTCTTTCATGAGTTATCGTTGATAATTCCTATAAAATCATAATCCATAATACACGTCATCTTCCTAAGAATTATAGAAATGGATTTTTTTGCAGTATTGTTCCCTAATCATCCCCGCAACTTGCTAAAAAAACTCAGGAACTTTTCCACAAGGGCACTATTATATATAATAAATTTATAACAAACTTAATTGAGTGATGTGAGGCTGGAATTATAAATACCAATGATACGTTGACACATGATCTAAGATATATATCAAATCGATAATACACTGCATTTTTCTTTCCACAGTTAAGTTTATTGTCCAACATCATGAAAATAATTATAAACAGAACAAAACATAAAGTTGTACTCTAAGTATAAGCTTTATTCCAAAGGACCTTCTTGACTGGAAGTTTCCAAAGATTGTCTATTTGTAGCATAAGGTAAGCCTGCCTTGCAAAGACAACTCTGAAGCAGGGGTTAAGTTTAAGTGTGTTTTTTTTAATGCAGGTCTTAAGTTATTAACAAAAAATTGGTTCTACATGAGATAATCAATGTCTGAAGCATTTCACTTGAAAACTTCCTTCAAAAAAAGAAGAGAAGGAAAGAAGAATCTTGAAAACAATCACCGCTGGCCACTTTTCTCAGATTCTCGAACTTCATCGAGGTGTTTTTTTCTCTGCCTCTTGTAGTCCTCTCTAGCTTCTTCAGCTTCTTCAATTTAATCAAGATTCTCAAATTCTTTGGTTGCTGCCATTGCTTTCAGTACAGGATCTCTCAACTGAGATATCAATCCACCACCAACCTTATATTCTTCTTCATCCCCAATCGGGAACAACCGCTGTTCAGGTCCTGATGCCATGGTAATGTCAACAGCCAGTAGCTTCATATCACGTCATGCTGCCAATATAAAAATGACAGTTTGCTCAAATGAAAAATAGAAGACAATTTAAGTAGCTAATGGATACATTTTCTTACGATTTGAAAGTTAATATTATATAAACCTGATTAACTTAAAAATGTGAATAAATTATATTTAATTTTTTATTAATTTATAATTTGATAATTTAAATAAAACAACCACGCATGCTATCAAGTGTAAAAATAAAATAATAACACACGATATTTTTAGATAGAAATAACCTAAACTACAACTATGATCTAAAAGGAAAACTATCAATCTACCGAACCATTTAATTTTCTACTATGAAACCCAAATGTTTAAGTACAAACTCGGTCTTATGCTACCTTCTCTAGGATACTACCTCAATATACCTTACTTACGAACCCATGCTCTGTTTTTATAGTTTCTAATATTAGCGTAAGCGGTTTTTAGACCAACGTTTCAATAAACTTTCCGTTAATCAGATACGTTCACGAATCAACTGCAAAAGGGTTAGTACAAAAAAAATACCAAGTACCAATGTGTGTCCTAGAATAGATTTAATAATGAATAATCATAACTACATGATTCAAAACATATGACACTTAAATAAAATCAACTAAAATATCTTAGAACAAAAGGATTAAGAAGAAGTTTAATAAAAATAACTTCTTTGAAATTTAATAATCAAATCAAATAATTATGATCACGTATAAAATTATTTAATCTAAATATGTAAATATCTAATCAAGAAGAAGCTATACAAAAATAAAAATATCAAACAAATTTATCAATAAATACCTTTGGTAGGACATCAATTTGATATTGACCAACCCATTTAATCCCTTGTTCTAATAACTTTTTCTTGTGGTCTATTTTTCAATGAATTGCCGCCATTCCTCTTTATCTTCTGTACACCTATTTTCTTTTTGATGCTTCCCTTTTTCCGAAGTGCTGAATGAAGATATTGAGTAATAAACAAACTCAAATTCAGAACATGGCCAAGGGTAAGGATGAGTGATGTTCGGTTCAATTTTCTTTCTTTCTTCAATAGCGCTCCATCAATTTTCAGCAAATTGGCAGATTTCGACAGATTGGCTGCGTCTTTTTTTTTCAGCAATTCAGCCAATACATACCCTTGATGTTTATATATATAGATAATAATAATAACCTAATAGTATTAAGATTAAATATTTTTTAGACTTAATTTTTCAAAACCCATTAAAAGTCTTAATATTATAAAAAATCATTTTTAAAACACATCCTAAAAACATTGAAACACATATAAGAAATAGCTAATTGATAATTTCATAAATTGATTCAAGTTTAAATAAATATTTTAACAACAAAGATAATTCCAGATTTATAAACATGTGGTATTAAATGCATTAGTGCAATCCTATGTGTCATAGTTATAAAAAATATACCTAAAATACGACTATTTAAAATTCAGACGTTTTTTCGACTTTAATTGATAGACTTGATAGCGAGTTTAAAAACAAATTTACAAGCAAATATTTTGTTCACGAAAATAATCAATACTTATAATGTTTACACAATTAAAGACAATGTTGCACCGCACGAATCCTTGCGTGCAACTTTCCCATAAAAATTGTGAGATTTTCATGTGGCATATGAGTATTGGAGTGAGTACAATATCGTATGCAATTACCATTACTCAAAAAAAAAAATATAACAAGTTTTCTTTCCATAATCTTGCTCCAGTATTCTCTTTCCATAATCCAAGGGGTTTCAATAAACCCATCACCTCTGCGCATAAATATCATGCAAGTTATCAACTATCAATCTACTCATGGACCAAGACATTGCTTCTAAAAAGCCACAGACTGCTTGCTTTGAATTTTCCCCATCTCTCTCAAAATGAGTTAGATGGGTAAGATTTGAAAAGACTTAACAAGAACCATGATGCGTTTTAATAACAATCCTGTAACAAGGAATGTATTAGTCACTAAATAATATCCAATTCCTACTTAATTTAAAGGAAATTAAGGCGGTTATTCAAATTATGAATCATATTGCTAGATCATAACGAATAAAGGGAAGCTTAACACAAAGAACAACCTGGCCTTTATTCTTCTTTACTTCGACACTAACTAGTCCCTTTCTCTCAGCACCTCGTATTGGGAAGATGAGAAAACACCGGTTGCTCCTTACAGTAGGCTTGAAGTTCTTCAGTTTCAGCCCACCTCCTGACATGCTGTAGGCTCTTAGATCTGAACCTACGAGAGGGGCACCCATAACCTCAAGAATCCCAGCAGATGTATTAAGCTTCCTCATGGACATCCTATAGACTTTATCATGATTAATCGTGAATCTGGAGCGGATATAGAATCCCTAATTGTAATCAGAAAGGACTAATTTCTCAAATTCTAACAAGTGATGCAAAGAATGATTCTCAAAAAACTATCAATCCCCGTGAATACAGTACCCAAAAAATTATCCTATAAATTGACTGCCAGAGTTGTGACACATCTGTGATAATTAAAAAAAAATGGGGAAAAGGGGAAGAACGACATACGATGTGAAACTAAAGTTCTGAATCATACTTTAATAATTACATATATTTGAAATATATCAGATATTCAGACCCTGCTCAACATGATAACTTAAAAACAGAACCACACAATTTCCCTTCAGAACATTCTGCTTCTCCAAGCTGCAGGAAATAACAATACAGTTACAGAGCACATAAATTCCCTTAATAAGCACATTCCAATAGATAACAGCAAACGGTCCAGAACTCAAAGGAGACAAAGCTGAGCAAGCTAAATAGGAGGCAATTGACTTAAACAAAGTAGTGTTGTTATGAATATTGAATGTCAATTGGTACTAATTTCACTATTATCACCATTTCTCAACCTAGTTTAAAGTAGAAAGTGTGTTTGCATTGTAAAGTAAACGCATCATATGTACCAACTCCAAATTCAGAAAGACCAGAAGCAGAACAAATTTCATGGATGAATACTTTGTAAATAGATAAACGAAAGAGCGGAACTTACAGTAAATGCAATGGCAGAGGAAAAGGCGAGAAACCCATACTTAGCCATGCCTTCAGAAAGCTCAACAAAGGTATTAGCAACCCCAAACATGAACCTCCATAGCAAAGCACACATCAAAACCCCTCCAGCCTCCAATAGGAAGAGATAGTTTCTCTTACAGAAGGCCTCAATCTGCAATCCAATGGCCTCTCGGTAGCGCAAGAAAGCGGAAGCAATAGCCAAGATGGGATTGTCAAAAAAGACATTCTTGGTGAAATTCTCATTGAAAGCTTTTCCAAAACCCGAAGGCTTGAAGTAAAAGAACCTGAGGTCGATGCCCAATCTATAATCTGAGGAGTTACCACCTAATTTGTTAAGTCCCAAGCCGCTAGGAGAAAAGGGCAATCTGGGCTAAGGCACCTTGGAGGAAATGTGCGTTCGGAATTGAAACCCATTTACAGGAGGCGGTGGAGGATTGGAATGATAGGTTCTGGTGATCAAATCACGAAATGAAGAGGAGGGTTTTTGTGATTGATTGTAATGAAGTCTGGTCAGACCACGAAAGACTGGTTGAGGCTTTTGACATTTTATTTCAATCAGTGTACTGAAATTAGATTGCAAAGCACAAACTCAGGTCAATTACAGGTAAGAGAATTGAAAGACAAGGATGTAATGATAGTGGGAATTAAGTATAATTACTGATTATGAGAAATTGAAAACTGGGTTTCTCAATTGAGCTGCTTAACAAAATATATATTTGAAACACACTTCTTGGAAATAGAAAGAAAGCTTTCCCTCCCTCGGAGTTCTACCTGTGGATCAGCCTGAGCCAATCTCAGTTATTGTAAAAAGTCTTCAAACGAATTACAAAAATCAAAACAAAAGTGGACTGGAGGTGGAGCACTAGGAAAATGTCAAACGATCATCCAGATTACCATTTCGTTCATATTCGACCTTCAAAAGCTTCATTCAAAAGTTCAGACGAAGTTTGTAAAACTGAACTGACTAATATATATCATCTCTCAATCTCTAAATTAGCATTAAGTACCAAAAAAATTGTGATAAATTAGAATCACAAATGGCACGTAACTACTTTATTTGATGAAATTTAGCTTTCAGATAATTGTCTTCGTAAAAATAATTTATTGGACTTAAATCAAGCTAATGTAGCGGTCGAACTAATCGGGAAAAAAAATTATTCAATCGTTTATCTTGCTCGGGAGGAAAATAATAAATGCAACAAAGATACTCTATTTTCTCACTATAAGGACGAGGTCAGGTGTAGTTTTAGAATAATGTCAGTTGTTAATGATATAAGCACAAGTTCAGGTATAGCTTTAGCAGACAGACAGTTGTTAAAGATGCCACAATAAAAATAGTATCTCATAACTAGCCAATACGACACTTACATTCTTCATAGGATACTGCTCGATGATGATGATGATAATAGAGTAAATATCGAAAACAATACTAGAATAAAAATATGTCGTAATTCTTTAAAAGTTAAAAAAAATGCACTTATTTAAAACAATTTAATTCCTTTATTATTTTTCATACTAATTTAATTTTTTTATTATGAAAAAATAAAAATACAGAAATAAATAATCAAATTTTAAATTTATTTTATTATCAATTTCATAAAAAAAATGTCTTATTAAAAACAATCCATAAAAATAATAACTCAATAACAGATAAAAAATATAAAATAAAAATAAAAAAATTAATCACTTATCTTTATACTATTAATTTTTCAAAACAAAATAACTAAATTACTATAAAAAATAAAAAATAAAAACAATGTCTCCTTCTTATAACATAACTAGAGTCTCTTATACTATCCCCACCCAAATAAACAATTTTTTTTGGCAAAGAAAACTCTCATGCTATATGAATGAGAGCCCTTCATTTTGGGGAGAAGAAAATTGCCTTAGAAAAAAAAAACTACCTACGTTCAATCATGGGATAACATAACACCGTAAAATTACTAGGTTGAATGACTAACCATGAACAAGAGTCATAATTATTATTTCAAAAGCGGGAACGCTTAGCTGATTTAGAACATTTGACGAGGCTGGTTTCATGCCAGCGTCAATTTAACCAACTGCTAAATGCTCATGATCGGCATAGAAACACTTTCATGGTGTTGGCCAAAACCTTATCTGTCTCCATTAAGAAGTAAACTTAAAATTGGAAATCAACAAACACAGGAAGAATAAATATATATAAAAGATACAAATAATCCGTAAAAAGTTTCATTCGACAAAGGTAGGGAGTAATACTTTCTGAAAACAAACAAAAAAGACTGCAATTTAGATTGTCCTGCATAGAAATTTATCAAAAGCAAAATACTATTCCTGAACAATTGCTTCTGATAGAAAAGCTCTCCCAGCTTGACGATTAGCCAATGGTCCATGACATCCAAGAAGCTGCATAATTAAAAACAGCAATAATAATAATGATATAACATTAACCTCAACCATGATATGAAAGTTTTTTATACACAACTTCAGTTGAATGGTGATGCAACAGAATCAGTTCTATTCAAGATCAATATTTTAAAATACATTTGATAATAAAAAAATGGACAAACTCAAAATCTACAGCTTATATCAGGTCACTTCCATAAAAATTAATACCTTGGCATTAACACCATCTGGAACAATCCTGCTCTCTGACCGATACTTCAAGTAATCAGCACGACTGAACTTGGTGAAACCCCTGAGAGAAAGAAAAAGATTAATGATATCGAAGGACAAGGGTCATATAACAATACTTGGTGTATCCAACTTCCAAGTATTGTATCATAGCAACATAATTGTTCCAGTCAAATGACACCAATACCAAAAGATCACATGTCTTGTTTTATTTATATGAACTAGGGTATAACTCTAACTAATCCTTGTCAACAATCATCACCAAGTAAAGGGTATAAAACTAACGGGGATGAGAAAGAATCACTTACCACTTCCTACTAACAATGATCTTTTGACGACCGGGGAATTTGAACTTAGCACGGCGAAGAGCCTCCTGGGCATGGTGGCTGTTATTGTCTTTGCAACGAACAGAAAGGAGAACCTGACCAATTGCCACTCTTGCGCAAGTGCCTAGTGGTTTGCCAAAGGCACCCCTCATTCCAGTTTGGAGTCTATCAGCTCCGGCACAAGAAAGCATCTTGTTGATACGGAGCACATGGAAAGGATGCACTCTCACTCTCAAGTGGAAGGCATCCTTACCTGCGAACTTGGACATGTACTTGTTGCAGGCAATACGAGCTGCTTCCAATGCTTCGCTTGAAACATTTTCCTTCTCCCAACTCACAAGATGAACGCAGAATGGGAACTCGTCAACACCTTTCTTTTTCATCCCAACATCATAAATCCTGATCTTCGGATCAGGAACTCCACGGCAAAACCTTGATTTTGGGTAAGGCTTGTTCTTAATCTGACGGTAACACCTTGCAGGTCCTATTACACAGAAAATATACAAAATTAATATAAGAACAAAAACTTAAATAAATCTATCCATTATATAAATTTCTATTATCACAATTTTTTATTCAATTTAGCACGAAGACAACTTCGTAGTTTCTTTAAAATTTACTTAATTTGTTTAACCTGTGCATTATTTAAAAGTGAATCAAAATTTTATGCTTCCAACCTTAGCGTCATAACCATATAATTATACTAACCTAGATCCAAACTTGTCCAAATTATTACATATAAAGGGAAAGGGGGGAGGAGAATAAGAAACATGTATAAATACCAAATTGAATCGATCTACGGATTTCGTATTTCAAAAAAAAACATCCAGAATCAAGAAGCCATAACGATACCATCCACGAATTTGAATGCAAAAGAAAGAACAAATGCAAGAGAGAGATATGTCAGCAGTACTCACTCCTTCCCATGGTGAGCGTTTGGAATCAGTCGATGCTCCTTCTAGTCCGGGAATGGAACCAAACTTTACAAAACCCTAAAACGAATTATATAATCGGGTATTGGAAGTACCAAAATGAAGTTTAAAACCCTAACAAAATTGCGGTCGGCCCACTTTGGCTAACCTGTATCCCGTAGACAAGTACCTTTCAAGTATAATGGGCTGAAACGAAGTGACCCCAAACTCAAAAGTTTTTTTCAAGGGTCTCTTGTGAAAAATTACCAGTTTACCACATTAAAAATATATATATTCATTCGCTCCCACTCTCACAAAATTAAACACTATTTTAATTGAAAAATAAAAATAACAGATGTTATATATATCATTAGTACTCTATATTGCTAATGAAAGAATAAATGATCCAATTAATAAAAACTTACACTTGTTCACAAACAAATCTTATCCTCACTTCACAATGTATTAAAAAAATAAGTTAATTAAACTTTAAAATTTATTAACATAAAAAAAAAACTCTGAAACTCAAAAATAAAGGATGGTTATTTTTCATTGTTAATACCCTCACTGACTAATATATATTTGTCCTTTCGATAATCTGAATAAAATTCTTAAATAATCTAAAATATGTTATACAGACAATAATTTATTTTGTACCTCTCTATAGTTTGAGGCTTTTGTGGATGTGTATTGGCATATGGGAGGTAAAGATTTGATAATGTTATCCTTTTGATATCCGTAAAAATCTAAACTATTCTTGTGATTTGTTGTCCATCTCACCATATTTAGAAAATACATTAGAGATATTACTCATATAAATATATATATACATATATAAATTGACATATCAACGCAATAAAAATATATAAATATAAATATTTTTTTAATTTTAAAAAATAAATTATTAATATGTATATATTTTAATATATAATATAAAATATCAATAATAGGTTTAATATAAATGATTCTAACTAATATTAAATCTAATTTGTTGTTTGAATTGAATAGTTTTTCAAGAAAAAAGGCATACTTTGCTTGTCATTCAAGCAAGAAATTGTTTTCAACACAACTTGGTCTACGAGTACTTATGATGCAAAAATTAGTTGCATTTTTTATTACGTTAAGAAAAAAATATATATATATGCGCATATAATGAAAGAATTAGAAGAAAATCAATTTTTTTATATAGAATCAAATTTGTTTATTAAGAGCAAGATAATAAAAGAAAATATATGAGTATAATATATTATTTAAAAATAAAAATAAAACAACTGATAAAGAAAGCAAAAATTCACTTGCATTTTAGCTTAAGAAATAGTTTATCTCTATTATTTTTAAATATTATTATGAAATGCTAATTAAGTATTTTTTTAATTCAGTTTATAAATAAGGTTTTATATTTAAAAATCTCCAAATATCACTTTTTTAATCATATAGTATTGATTTTTTTTATTTTTTTTAAGATTATGCTATAGAATAAAAAAATTTATAAATTTATTGATAATTACGAATAGATAAAAAAACTATAGGTTTGATTATTCATGATTTTTTATCATCGGTTTGATTTTTATCAAATAAATTTTAAGATATGTACAATTTCAGATAAAAATAGAACATAAAATAACAGGTGTAATTATCAATATTATAATGATAATCGTATCTATCTGTATTTAAAATTAATTATATGTATTTAATAAATTAAATTATATATTAATTAATAATTAAGATTTATTAAAAAAAATTTAAAAATAATTTTTTTAGATATTTTTTAATAATCATTCTGAAACATAATTATTTTTGGACAATTTCGAATACATATTTTATAATTTTATCATTAGATAGTATATTAAAAATCGACATCTGTATTCGTGTTCATTTTTACTCGTGATTTATATATTAAAAATATAATATAAATTAAATTTAATAAAATATTATTATTATTATTATTATTGATTGTTATAATAATTGAATAAAAACAATTATAATATATATAAAATTAAAGAATTAGTTTTTTAAATTAAAATAAAAAATAATTATATAAATATACCACAAAACAAATATATATATATATATATATATATTTCAACGCATTACAATTTACATTCAAACTAAACAAAAGAAGATATTCAATTTGAACTTCGATTACGAAAAACCTTCCACTTGCATCTCTTTATCAAAACTCGGTGCGCGCAATATTTTTTTGACTTCTCCAAATTCAAAGGTAGCTTCGCATCTCTTTATCTTATTGAATGAGAATTAACTTCAGTTTCAGGTTAGAAGACATTAACGTTAACAACTACTGTTCTGAGATAAAGTCTAAATTCCCCTGTTTAAACCAAAAACTGTCTCTTGTATGACTGATCAAAGGATCTAAAACTTTCATTGCAATTGTCGTTTTGTCCCTGAAAATCGGTAACTATAAAGCTCTCT
Source organism: Hippophae gyantsensis (assembly GCA_030763125.1). Lineage (NCBI taxonomy): Eukaryota > Viridiplantae > Streptophyta > Magnoliopsida > Rosales > Elaeagnaceae > Hippophae > Hippophae gyantsensis. Next base: position 54,684,140 of record CM061033.1, read on the forward strand.
CTATCTTTTTTCCAATTTGTGACTTTCCTTTAGTTTACCCTTCTGTTCAAATTACAAAGAAGCCAATAAATTTAGGGTATTGGCGTTTTTGGAGGTGAAAACATCAATGGAGACGTCAGGTAACGCTTCTGAGTCTGACCTGTACGTAAATTATTCTTCGTCGGAGAGTTCAAGTAGTAATATTACCAATTTTCGCGTTGGCGGTGTTGCTGGGAATGAAAACAATTCAATGCAAGGGGATTTTGGAATGTTGCGTATGCCAAGCCTAAATTTCTTTCAATCCCCACTTTCGTTTGTTTTGGATTACTCTGGAATTCTTCGATCAGAGTCCGGTCACCGCGAAATCGAGGCTTTGGCAGCAATCAACGATGGCGAGTTGATTTCCGGTTCACAAGGACAGTCAAACTCTGACTCTTGCGTTGAAACTAGTGGAAATACCATTTCCAGCGAGATTTCAATTCGGATAACCAGCTCTGGAGAATCAGAAGAGCATTCTGTTCAGTCTCAACGACAAGAGTTGGATGTAGATGATGTTCTCGATGAGAATGTAGGGTCCGTAGGTCGTGGCGGTGGAATGGAGGCTTTGGATGATCAGCTCAGTGGTCGTGGTGATGTCGGTGGTGCAGGCGAGAGAGTTCCTTTGGTGACTTCTTCGCCTTTGTCTATTCGGCGCGGGACCGAGCGAGAGAGTGATGGTAATTCGGATTCTTCTTATCGATCATCATATGATATTCAACAGGTTGCCAGATGGATTGAGCAGCTTCTTCCTTTTTCGTTGCTCCTGTTGGTGGTGTTCATTCGTCAACATTTGCAAGGTATGTGAGTGTATTCTGTTATTCACTTTTTTTTCATTTTTAATTATCTTCGGATTTTTCTTCTGGTTTATGTTAACGAATGAATAATTCCGATTCCATGTCCTTTAAAGGAACTTCATTTTGTAGTCTGCAAATTGTGCTTTTGTGGTCTCTTGCTGTTGCGAAACTAATGCTCTTTCCTAACGTTGTGATAGTAGCTAGATGCGATCATGCGAATAGAGTAACTTGACTATTAATGTAGACTAAATTATGACGTTAATGGATCTGATAACTACGGACTGGCGAGGACTTGGTCATTTCCCGACGAAAAGTAGTTTTAATCTTTTCCGGAAGGATGGGCTTATATTAGATTTAGCTGAAGCTGGAAGATGAACATGGGCATTCAAGTTCAATGATTTATTGTTTTCATGTGTGTACTAACATTATTTCAAATGTGAAATAAACCATTTGTAAGGATGGTAGTTTCTGGTAGAAAGACTAGTCTTGTAGTAGCTTGAAATTTAATATGCTTATCATTGCAACTAGTGGTTAAGAGTTTGCGGTTTAGACTTGGTTTATACAAGACATATCCATTGTTGAACCTTCCCACTTTGTTGAGATGATATAGACAGTATAGGCAAGAGGAATTGCTAATTCATCCATGTAAAGTAAATTGCTGCATTATCTGTTCTTTTATGTGAATGCACTAGCACGATATTCTTTCATCTTGTGTTATATTTATCTAAATGTTATTGATTTCTTTTCTATTATATGTGTGTTCTTGTTATACACTTTTCGGGAACTTTCAGGTTTTTTCATCACGATATGGATATCAGCTGTCATGTTTAAGTCGAATGATATTGTTCGGAAGCAAACAGCTCTTAAGGTGTGCATTTGACTGTAGACCTTTGGTGACAACTAATGCACCCTAAATGCCCCTCAAAGCATAGAAAAACTGAAATACTGTCAATTTTACTACAGGGAGAAAGGAAAGTCTCTGTACTTGGTGCCATTTCCATTGTTTTTATGCTTCAAGTAGTTGATATTTACTGGTGGTGTCGAAATGATGATCTTTTATACCCCTTGTTTATGCTTCCTCCAAAAGATATACTGCCTTTTTGGCACGCTATATTCATCATTTTGGTAAATGGTATGAGTTTGATCATTCTTTATCTATACTTATATTACTAGAAAGCATTGTTTCACCAGCAGAATATAATAGTTATTGAAGATTGAAATTTCAAAAAGGATAAAGCTCACTATTCTAGCAGAACTCCTAACTATATCAGCATGATTATATTGTAGTTCCGCATATGGATAATTGTGGTTGGTGTATATATCTTTTGTTCTATGATATCAGTTTTATTCCTTTGCATTTATTGTTGTAAAGTTAACTTGGGGAATGGTAATATGAAATTAGCAATCTTGTTGCATGGTTTTGGATGCAGACTTATGTTTCAGGTTTTGCAGATTTATGCAATTGTTGTCCTTTGTTTCAGATACAATGATGAGGCAGGCAGCAATGGCTTTCAAGTGTTTTCTGCTTATATATTACAAGAATGGGAAAGACCATAATTTCCGTCGGCAGGTGGTATTTATATAGAGCATAAGCAAATTCTGTAAAATTTTATGCAAGTATAGCTCCTAATATTCAATAAGTAGCTGACAGCTATATCTCATTTGAAGAGTCAAATGTTAACTCTGTTGGAATATGCACTGCTGTTGTACCGTGCTTTATTACCAACTCCTGTCTGGTACCGATTCTTCCTGAACAATGGTTATGGGAACCTTTTCTCATCACTGACTACTGGATTATATTTGACGTTTAAGCTAATGTTTACTGTTAAGAAGGTACTGTTTCTAAGTTATGATGTTATGGCTTCGTTTGCTGTTAGTTGTTAACTATTGTCGTATACAAAACTACTTATGCTGTCTTTTAGCTTTTACCTTGTTGTTCAGGTCCAATGCTTCCTAACTGCCATAAGGGCATTATCCCAAAAGGAAGTTCATTATGGGGTTAATGCCACATTGGAACAAGTAAGATGAGTAATTTTTTTTTTCTAGTGGGTCTAACAAGGATAAAAATGAGTTTTTTTTTTTAGTTAAGATCTGCTTTTATAATGAAGGGAAATCTGTTAGATTAGGAAATTTCTAAATTCAATCGTGATTGATGGCTGCTTCCTGCCTGCTTTTAGTTCAGAAATTTTATTATAAGATTGCCAAGTTCTCTGTAGATTTTAGTGCTTAATCTGTTTGCTGAGATGCTTCTTTCCTAGACAAGCTTTATTTTCTTAGCTGAAAAGTGAAAATTGGGTATTCTGTACATGTTAGCTATTCAGCATTGCCAATTTGTAATTTTCTGAAAAGAGCATGTATGATTGTAGATCTTTGCTAATCGTCTGTCTGGACTCTGGACACAGAAAACCGTTACAAGAGTGGGAAGTTGTTAAAACTCTACTTGAAAAATGATAATAACTTTCACTAGTTTCACTGTTTTAACCATACTATTTATTGTTGTAATCGTTTCTGATGCCCATTGAGGCTTAAAATTTGAAAAATGAAACTTGGAATTTATCTTCTAGTTTTTCTTGGAGATCAGTTAGTATTGCTTGCTGTCTTTTCTTTTCTAGCTTTTTAGTCTAGTCTCGAGGTTGTGAATTAAAATGATCTTTTTGGCAGGATGACTAGTAGAATTTTTTAAAGGACGACAAGTTACACATATCTGTTTCTGGTCTTTCTCTTTGATTTATACTTTGAACTACTCCATTATATCAAACTTTCTTGAACTAATTCTGGAACTCTGCAAGAGTTATGCAGGGCTACTCAAGCTCTTCATAATTTAATGTCTGTGTATATATATTGGTTCGGAGCTTGGCACTTGTATTAAATATGGTTAATAGTGTTGATTCTTTGTAATTATTTATGCATTCTAAAGATATAAGCACTCCAATGTAGGTAAATGCTGCAGGAGACCTTTGTGCTATTTGCCAGGAGAAAATGCATGCCCCAGTCCTGCTGCACTGTAAACACATCTTCTGTGAGGACTGTGTTTCAGAGTGGTTAGTTTATTTTGTTCCTTGTTTTATTTTGCATTTGTACTGTGGTATGCTCATTCTGTTCTTTACCCAATTGCCAGAAGGGTTGATTATGGATCAAGTATGTACATTTTTGGGTTAAGAATCCTATGGAATTGCCCAAGAATTCTCACATTTGATGTGTACTGTGTGTAGTGTAGTGATTAAATTTTTGTTTTTATCTTCTGAATGACTGACGGTTACTTGTTTTTCAGGTTTGAAAGGGAAAGGACTTGCCCTTTATGCAGGGCGCTGGTTAAACCCGCAGGTCTACCAACATTTGGGGATGGGTCAACCAGTCTATTCTTTCAGCTGTTCTGAAATTTAGGGTCTCTGTTCAACATTCTACAGAAGATGACATTTTGTTTTATACATGGCCATATCTCATAGGGAATGTAGTTTTGTTTGCCACCAAAAACTCAATGGAAGACACATTAAGAGTCTAATACTAATGCGAATTTTGAGATCCATATATCCACAATAAATAAGATTATTAATGAAATCCTAGCTCTCATGCATTCAGATCTGACAGATTCATAATTGACATGCTGTTACCAATTAACCTACAACTGTTAATGCTTGATATTCCTCGCTTGCTTTGCTTATATGTTGTAAACAGATCATTTCAATCGTCTCAAAGTGCAAATAGGCTCCCGTTCAAATTGGAGGACTAGCGAAGATTTATTTACGTATATATTGATGTGTATATAGTTCTTAGTGTCTTTGAACACTGATCAGAATAGAACAACAATAGAGCAATTGCTTGCTAACGAACTGGTTACTTCTGACCCATAATGGTATAGCCATTGTGAAGATCATCTCTCTCCCCCAATCCTATACAGATTCCAATATTAAAAAAGCTCAAATTGCTGCTGATATTTATACATGAGCCTGGGGAATGTAAACTTGTTTGTTGTTTTCATGCATGACTACACTGTCCTTTTTCTTTGTGGTGTACCAATGCCAACCCGTGGATTAGTTTGGTTGAACTATGCAAGTGGTAAGATCTTTTCGAGAGGGATAATTATCTTTTCTACTACTGTTTTTATGCTTGCATTATGGTTATGATCCTATTATAGTCTAGCTTTGGTAATGTGGAGTATGCCACTTGTACCTAAATTTTAGTTAATTATTCCTTTTGAGTTAAATTAAAAAATATATTTTTAATCAATTTAATTTTTTGCAAAATAAAATCGATTCACCCATTATAAAAGCGAATTTTTTTTTTGTCATTCACATTTATAATATTCTTATTAATTTTTTTACAAATAAGTTTTTTTAATTTGAAAAAATTGTTTTAAATTCTTAAAAGATATTTTTTAAGCTATTTAGGTTAAAAACAATTTATCATATCATAACATTCTGACCATGCTGTTCATTTCAGTTTTCTCATTCCATTTAACTCCAGTTTAATTATCATTAGCCAAAAAAAAAAAAGAACTAATGATAGCTTAACTAGATCTCTTAAAATAATTAAAAAAATTTGTTAGTAAAAGAAATTAATAAATGTGTAATAAATTAAGTAGACAAAAATATCCATTTAAAATAAGTGAATTGATATTATCTTTGTAAAAAAAATTAACTAATTAAAAAATAGAAAAAATAGCATAAAAATCTCTTATATTAAATTATTTGTATCATTTTTATCTCTTAATTAAAAATTGTGTTATTTAATCCATTAATTTTATAAAAATGATCGATTAAAGATAATTTTTTATTTTTCTGTGAAGTAATTAAATACAATTAAAATAAAAATTTAACAGTAATAAAATTATAATTATTATAAAAAATTCATAAAATATTTGTTTTAAATATATTTTTATTTGAATTTTATTATTATTAATTTTTATCTTGAATAATTTCATATTGAATATCAATTTTATCTTTAATTGGTTATTTTTATCAAGTTAAGAACTAAATTACATCATTTTTTAATTTTATTAAAAAATTAAATAACATATATAAACTAATTAATTTTTTTTTTTGGGTAACATCTCATCTTAAAAAATTAAAACTAACTTAAATTTTAATAGGCTAAATTTTGAGTATATGAAAAATCACATTTAAAATTAAAGTAATTTGAGGTATTATATTAAAATTGTTACTAAAAGGTATTAAACCCAATCTGCCCAATTAGTTTATTTCCCACGAGTTAGAAAAGATAAATAAATAAATAAAGCGACGATTGAGAAGAGGATAAATCCGTGATAAACATCTGCACGAAAATTGGGAATCTATACAGGACTTTGATAAAAGCGGACAAGAATGGGTTTTGACCGGACTTAGAAAAAAAATTATATATTACTCTATGAGTAATTAATATGACACTGGAACGTGATAAACGAACGACTCACCATCCTATTATTATAAATCAAGTTTCATTTTTACTTCTTATAATTTTTTTATTAAATAAAAAAAATTATTTCTCTCTAAAAATATAACATTTTTTATTAATTTTAACGAGTGTTGTTTATAAAAGTAATAAACTATTAAACTTTTTATTATATATTTTTTTAACTTAATCTTTAAAATAATTATATCATTGGTGTTTCATTACGAACGTATAATTATTCTTTAAAAATTATGTTAAAAATTAATTTTTATTTTTATTAAAAATATAATAAATAGTGAATTGATTGGTTTGAACCCTCACAATAACTCGAATATATTATATATAATTAAATTTATTTAAAATTAATCTCATAATTTATAAATATGTATATGTATAGTATGCATAATATGTGATATATATACATATTATGTATAATTAAACGTGTTATTTTAAGGTTAATTTTATTATATATAATTTGTACATAGGAATGAATGGACATGAGAAGGATTAAAATAGTTCTTGATATAAGTATCCTAAAAATCAAAATGTTAAATACGTATTTAAAATTGTCCAAAAACTATTACAATTTTAAGACGTTAGTTATCTATGAGTAACGAGACAAGATGAGTAATAAACAATATTCGGAATCAAACTGATTTTTTTAAACTCATTAAAAAGATTTAATATAAAATTAATAAACAAGATATAAAGGTGTATTAATGATATTAAGTATTAATTACATGGTATGTATAACTAACGTGGTATTTAGTATTCAAATTTTATTAATTTAATAAATATAATATATATTGAGTATGAATGGTGACAAATATAATATAATTGTACCCATTACGTAATTATTATTTCATAATTGAGTAATATCTGAAATTATTTTCATCATTGAAATTAATCGAACAAAAATTAAATCAATAGTGCGGATGCCTAAACCCACACTTAAAATGACCATTCCTGCTTGTATATGCTATTGAAGACACTAATGGTACAAAATTGAGAGGTGGCGCAAATAGATGTTGTTGTGAAAATAGAGGTATTCTTTAATTTAGGGGATTTTTTCCATGATAATGATGGTTTTGGAACGCCAATAGGGTGTTGAGTGTATCAGTAATGTGGTTGGTAATTATTGGACAAAATTGGGATATGTTGATGGAAAGAATCTTGCATATAATGAAGTCTTTGGATACCTGTTAAAACGGAGTTATATTGATTATTTATTTTTTATTTTTTATAAAAAAAATTAAAAGAAAATGCGTTAGAAGTAAAAAACGAAATCAACAAATTATATTAATAAAAAACATAAAATACAATGTAAGTATGATTTTTTTTGTGATAACGATGGTGACAATGGTAGTGATGGTGCAGTATTGAGAGTGAGTGAGGAAAATAGGGAATACGGGTTGGGAGAATTTTTTATTTTTATTTTTTTAATAAAATATTAAATTTTCAAGACTAAAAAATACATTTTTTAAAATTTTTTAACAACATTTACATTATTTTTAAATTATATTCTAAATACGATTTATATGTCACTCGTCTATATTTGGAATAAGATTTACGTGCAAGCGACTTAGATTAAGCTATATATATATATATATATATTCTTTTTGTTGTCGTTCAATTAGAATAAGCATATTTTAGGTACATAGAAAATGCAATGCTTATTATGTTCCCCATTGTTGATCTGGCTACACCAATGTCGTCCCTTTAATGTGCACGTCGAGTAAGTCCTCCAATGTTATCAAAAACTCAAGCATTTTGTTTCCCTTTTAGTACCCAATTACTGGTCAGAACTCCACTTCTATTTATTTAAATTTATTTAAATTTATTATTCTTCCACTCGGATTGTATCACGCATCGCTTTCCTTAGAGTTGACTCTGATAGTTGCATTGCAAGAGTTGAATAAAAAAAAATCTTATTTAAAAAATAATGAATATCTATATCTGCTTTGAAACTGAATTTCACTTCTTTTTTTCTGGAATTTGATAGACGTTACATTCTGTAGACATCTGATACAGTGTCTGTGTGACTCTAAGCCCGCTAATGTTGTCTGCACTGACATTTATCAGAGACTACTGTATATGTAATGGTATGATAATGATGGTAAATTTGACAGCCAAACGCACGGAAAAAGCACTATCCTTTGCTTTTTAATGGCTACTGCCACGTTCATTTCTTTAAAGAAAAAAAAATATTATTTGTGTGTAAGAAGCTAGGTAGGATAAGAAACTCATTAAAATAAAATCAAAATCCCAAGTGAAAAAAATTAAATTTTTATTATAAATATTATGGACGTGATACTAAACGTATTTCGTAAATAAAGATTACCCATACGACCATATGAACAATACACAAAATTAAATTATTAATAAGTAATTCAATAATATTTAACAAAAATAAATTATCACGTATAAAAAGTGTTATTCTTTAAAATAAAATAAAGCGCTATTGCTTTGATTTTCATAAACACAAATAATTTTTAAATATTCAAAAAAGTTTAAAATAAAAATTATTTAATAATATTTTTTTAATATTTTAAAACTAAAATATATCCTTAATTCTAAATTAAAATAAAAATTAAAATATTATTTTTTTATTTTATTTAAATATTATAAAACATAAAATTAAAATATATATATATATACACTCTTTATTAATTAAAAATTAAATTAAAATACATACAAAAAATAAATTTTTATTTTAAATTACATGTAGTAAATTGATTGTTTTAATTTTTTATTATATATATATATATAAGGTCCAATTTTAATTAAATTTAAAAATAAATTACTCAAGAATAATTTTAAAAATAACATAATATTTTACTAAATTTAAAAAATAATATTTATGAATTATTGATTTGGAAATCAACTAGTTTAGAATTTTTTAAGATTTTTTTTTAATTTCCATATGCTTTTATATTTTTATGTAATTATTTAGTTTAGATTTTTATTTTTTAATCATAATAAATAAAGTAAATATTTAAATATATTTTTACTTTTATTTTTATTTTTGAATAGTATTTAAGTTATTTAATAAAAATATAATATGAGAGATAATATATGAGTAAGTTCACGGTGATATTGATAATTTTTATTTGTAATAATATGTTTAATATCGATATCATTTTCGAGATATTTTCAAACGTTAAAAACATTAATAAAGAAGAGATAAATCTTAGAGTTATAAATATTTTTTTTCCGAATAAAATGGATATTCAGCAACTAAGATTAATTAACACCTCCCTATATATGAAATAATAATTTTATGGGTTAACGGGAACACTTGTTTTTTAGTTATATTAAGAAGTGTATTTTAGTTTTATTTTTTAAACAATTTAGTATTTTTATTTTGAAAAATTGGTATTAAAATGAAAAATAATTAATTTTTTTTATTTTTTTAACTCGTATTAAGATATTAATTTTATAAGTTGTGTTTAACAAAAAATAATAACTATAAATTAAAAAATTTAAATAAAATAAAATTTTAATTATATTACTAATTTTTAATAACATATAATTAAAATATTATAAAAATAATTAAAAACCAAAGTATTAGATGTTATATTTATTTCTTTTATAGTAGATAAGGTATAATGGAAGGTTTTTGTGATTTAAGGTTAAATAGAAAAGGATACTTTAAATATTTATTATATATATAAATTAATTAATAATATATAATGTTTATTTTTCAAAATTATTAAATTAAAGTTTAATTAAATAATAAAAAGTTAAATATAAATAAGTAAATAAAATTTTATATATTTGTCAAGAAATTTGATCATGAAATAACTTATATGGAACCTTATAGAATTAAAATTATTTAAAAATTTAAAAAAATAATATTCTTAAAAATTATAACAATAAAATTAGCACATAATATTTAATGGAAACTAATGTAACGACGTTTAAACATCGTTCAGTTATAAAAAATTTAAAATAAAATGATATTTGAAATTATTTTTAACAAAAAAAATATAAATTAAATATAAGAGTTTTGTTATTATAATTATAAATTTAAAAAATATTATTTTTATTATTTTATAAAATTTTGAAATAGTATAAAAAATTTTAAATTATTTACAAAACAATAATATTTAAATTTAAAATATGAATAAAATAAAAATAAATAATTTAAGTTTTGAAATTTAAAAACTAAGAGAAACATACAAAAAATGTTAAAATATATATTTTTAGCATATTATTTATTATTATATTGTAAAATCTTAATTAATTGAAAAATTATTTAAAGATTATTAAGGATTGATATATATATATATATATTCATTTAGTAATTTATGATTTTTCTTACTTATATAATAAAATTAAAGGTCTTAATTTTCTTAATATTGTGTAATAATAAGTAAATTTTTTTAACTTATATTCTTTAATAAAAAATTTATTTAATTATAATAATATTAAAATATGATATAAATATATAAATAAAATAATTCATGCATTATATTTTATTACCATCAAATTTAATTTGATTGATAAATAAGGTAGGATGTAGGAAGAAACTTGATAGATTTTGAGTAATCTTTAAATATCATGATGTAAAATAAGAAATCCCATCAACTTGTTTGGATCTAGGCTTAACTATTGAGAAACGAAATAAGACTTTAATCTCTAAGTTTAATTCAAATGTAACTCATTTTTTTTATATAAAGCAATATTAAAGAAAAATATCCAATAAATATTAACTCTTCTTGAAAAGGAAGTGATCTAACCACACCTTGGTTATCTTGTTACGACTTCACAAGAAGTGAATAAAAATATGTTTGCTTATCGTCTTGTTCTCTATCACGAGTTAGAATCGCTCACCAACTAGATAAAATTAGAGTAACTTTTTGAAAACATATTACCCATATTTGGGAACAAATAATAGAACAATCTATCGATCTATTTACTATAACCTAAGAATGAAAACGTCTATTGTTGCTCTGATCTCCCTTACATCTAGGATGTTGTCTCAACCAAGAGTTACTATTAATTATTGTTTCTCTTTTTTATACCAACAAAATTTAAATAGTCAAAAATTAGGACCTCATAATCACCGATCAATAAAATTTTATCTCATATCTTTTTACGTTTATGTTTCAATATTTTGTTGTCTTAAGTGTAAAGAAATCATACCAATCCATCTCAAATTTGGTGGTTAAATTTGAATATCTTGATGATATTTTAAGGAGATTTTGTGAAAATATAGTTGATGTCATATATCAATATTATTGAATTAAATACATAAAAAAATTAAAATTCATATCTTTATAAAAATGTATTTAATATATTAATGTTTTTTTGTGTACAAAATTTGAATATATTAATTATTAAATAAAATATAAATTACTGTTTTGAAAAACGAGTTCTCTTGTGTGACATTATTATTTAGAGTAGCAATATTGATATAATTTTCACTAATTAAAATTTATTTCCTAATAATAATATCAATATTTATTTATTTTAAATATACTATAGATATTTTATAATTATTATCATAAAATAATGAAAATAATTATGATAATATAATAATAGATATTATTTAAAATATATGTCAAATATAAAAGTTTATTTATCATAATTTTATGAAAAATTATAAGTGATATATTTTAAAAACAATGTCTAATATTTATTAAATATAATACTATGATAAATTTTATAAATATTACTAGTATATTTAATTAATTAATATCTTAATATTAAAATTTATATAATTTTTATAGAATTTAATATTTTATTAAAATATTAATAGTTTGGGTTAAAAAGTTTAAACCATATCTATAAAATGAAAAAAGAAAAATACATTAAAAGAAATAAAAAATTTAAATAAAATGTAATGTAATATGATAAGTTAAAAATATAAATTTTTTACTATAATATTAATAAATATCCTAAAATTTAGGAAATTATATTTAATAAAAAATATTACATTAATTTTAATATAGTTAAGATACGTAAAATTTATCGATTTGAATTCGAAGATATTTATATTTTCTCAACGAATACTGTGCTCATTTATACGAATGAGAAGACGCGAGAGAGAGAGAGAGAAACAAAGAGGTGGCTTAATCTTCTCAAATAAATTTCTTATCGGCGACTTGAGGGCAGAAATCAGACATGTTCTAACTCGACCCCCAATTCTTTCCTTGGCTTTTGCCTCTCAGTCTCAACCTCCTCTCTCTCTCTCTTTTTCTTCAGTTTGTGTGAGGGTCTCTCTCTCTCTTTTCTTCAGTTTGTATGAGGGTCTCTCTCTTTCTTCAGTTTGTGAGAGGGAGAAAGAGATAGATCTCTTGAGATATTTGGGTCGCTTTCTTCTGTTTCCCTGACTCTCATGGGGACAGTGACCCATCATTTTCTCTTATTTTCGCAAATTTTTAGATTTCCAATTAACTTCTCCTTTCTGATTTTCTTCAAATTGTTCAAACTAGGGTTTCACCAAATGTGTATATATATATATATATATGCTCACTTCATATATTATTATTATTTATAGGTTTTTCACTTAAAATTATTAACATGTCTCTCCTTCATTCTTTTCGTATTTCTGGTTTATAGTGTTAAAAAGTAATTATTTTGTAAAGAAGTATTTTCTACTCATAACTTTCCTGTAGATGATGAGATATGTTGAATATTGTGTTCAAGTTTCTACTTTCCAGGTAAATAAAATTTTCTCTTGAGATATTTTATTTGTTTAGGTTAGTTTTATAATTTTCTTTTTGGAAGTGTATATTATAATTTTATTTCATCTACGTCGTCTACGATCTTCTATGTGATTTGATTTGGTTGGAATCAATATTTAGATTTAGAAGTTCTCTTGTTTCATCCTTAAAAAAAAAACCGTTTCATATCATTTTATTTTTTGTTATTTATAAAACTAAGTTATATTTATTATTATTACTATATATATATATATATATATATATATATATGTACTCTTTGTAAATAAGTTATGTCATATAATTAAAACATAAATCATTATACTCACTCTCTTTGTTGGGAATTTTAATTTCGAGGTCATGTGGTGTCGGTCATATCTATGTCGATCTTACGATTTTGATTGCTTTTATTATGTGCTTGTAAATTATAATTGGTTTGTTGATGCATCCAATGAGAAAAGCATAGTAAATACCCAGGTTCAATTTAATTAGTAATTTAAATTATTATTATTATTATTATTATTATTATATATATACGTATATATAGTCTGAGCTCCTTAATTTTGAAATATAAAAATATAAATATAAGTTGAATGAAGAAATAGGGATAGAGAGCTTCCTTCAGCCCACTCATAGATAGGAGTTGTTGAAGTAGCTGCCGACTCATTCATTCAAGCACTCAGTAAACACAACAAGTACTACTACTAGTCTTACTGGTGTATGCGTGAATGATGCGGGAGCTATTTTACATCCCTCTTTCTCTATACTTGGACTGAAGGGAGCTCCTCCTTCCTATTTTCCTCCTTTTTCTCTTATTTATTTATTCCAATCTCTAGTTATTATTACTTTTTTCTATTTGACGACAAGATCATCACAACTTTAATTTGTCATGCTCTTATTTATTCGCACATTATAAATGACTTTCTAATTTATTTATTTTTGGGTCCACTTGACTATTATATGCGTATGATGTGTATGTTGAGATGATAAATGTTTAAAATAGGTTAGTTTTTACCCATAATTTTTAAGATGTGACACGTCAAAATAATGTTTGGGATTAAAAATTTATAAATTTTTAAATCAATTTTCATAAAACTTTTGACAAATGTCACTTAACCAATAAGTTTTAGTGTAAATTTATCTTGATTTAGTAAAAAAAAATTATCCACATTAATCCCAATTTAGGAAGTTGAAAGTTAACATTAATCCCAATTTAATTGTTGGGTTTGTATGGTGATAGTGTATACCACCTGCTTGTTTGGAGCATTATATCTAGAAATTGATTATTGGTTGTTATTATATTAGTTTAAATTTTTAGACATTTTGGGGCTAAACAACTTTATCAAAATGTAGTCTTTATTTTTATTTTTGTTAATATTAAATGTTAAATTATAATTGAATTATAGGTATTTGATAATTATTTTTTATCATTCTCATAGATCATTATTGGGATGTCAAGATTGTATTGGCTAAAATAAAAAAAACTTACCTATGAGCTATGGCCTCTTTACTTAAGTTAATGGTAAATGGCATCATGTCAACACACATATGATATCACAAATCACCATTACTTCCTCTTATCTTTTGCCTTACTCTTCTTAGCTTTTCTAGCTGTGAAACATTACTTGAAGCATATATAGCTACTAGCTACTGCTCAACTATAATATTATCTATAGCTATTTTGTCATTTCAGTCTCTCACTTTCTTTTTTGCACCAACTTCTGAGAACATTTCAGTGCCATAAGTATTATTGATAGCTATGGTGTCATATCAGTATCTCACTATCTTTTTTGCACCAAGCTCTGAGAACATTTCAGTGCCTCAAGTATTATTGAAAGTCTCGCACCTTGCTGAGTTGTTGGCCACTCACCTACGTAGATATGATTATATTCCATGTCCATAAAGTATAAAACAAATCTATTTACTACAAAAATTATTCTTATTCTTAATATTATTATAATTTAATTATAAATTAAATAAATAAATTTTATTATTTGAATTAATAATTAACTATGATGGTTTGTACAACTTCTGATCCAAAGAATTACTTTAATGTATATAAACGTCAAACACCATGTTGGGCGTAGGGCATTGCCAGTTTACTACCTAGTTTCTAAGTGTTGCTCATAGATTAATTTAGGTCATGAAATAGACCCACTTGTATAACCACCGCTTGCCTTTACTTCTGATTCAGAAATAAAGCCTGCCATCACTTTCACTATAATTTTCAGAACATGATTACACTTCACTGCCATTTTTATGAATCATCAAACACTTGAACATTGGAGCTTGGGAAAATACTGGCCTTTAAATGTTCATTGCAGAAAAGTTATACAATATAACTTCTGAATTTATATTTTTTTTCTTGCTAAATAGTACAAGGGTCTGTAAAGTGTTCACTTGAACATGACAGTTTTTTGTTTTAAGAACAAAAAATTGATTTTAAAAATGAATAGAAGTGTTTGGTATAAAGTGTTCTTCAAACTTAAAATTAAGAGAATAAATTTTTTCCTCATTTTTTTTGTAAATTACAAAAGTTATCACTTTAAAATTTATGACAATATCTAATAATATTTAGTTTGTTTTAATTAGATATTGTTTAGTATGGAAGAAATCTAAATAATGGTAATTTAATTTGATTATCATTCAAAAATGTATTTAAAATAAAATAAGGTATCGGATTCATTTAATAGTTAAAACATAATTAAATATAAATTTGTTATTTTTGTTATAAATTTTGAGGTTTTTTATTTTTATTATTTTTTCAGCAGTTTTTCTTCTAAATTTTATATTTATTATGCCTTCATTTTTTTGTTGTTTTTGTTTGTCTTATCCTAGTCTTATTTTTGTGCAAGCACTTTCTTTTTACGAGGATTACACTAATCACTTTATCAAACCACTTTTTTTCTTCTTCGAATTTACTTCATTGTTTTGTTAAACGGGAAAATATTAAATATTAAATTTCAAATTTATTTAGTATGAAATTTTTTTTTACTAAATCAATTTTCAAAAGTAATTTAACCAAACATGTTTTGTTTTTATTTTTAAAAACAATTGTTAAAAATAATGGTTAAATAATTAATTATTTTTCAAAATTTAATCCATATTGAAGTGTTGATCAAGTTGATATTTTCAAGCATTGATCATGTTGATGTTTCTAAGTGTCTGATTAATATTCATAAGATTTTACAAATATTCATAAGATTTTACAAATATTTTTAATATTTTACACAAGTGATATATTTAAAATAATGAAGTAATTTTGTTATTTAAGTTAATCATGTGTTTTTAGTAATTTTTGTTTTAGTAAATTATGAATTTTTTTTGTCTTATTTATCACGTTACAATTGTTAAAAATAATAGTTAAATAATTAATTATTTTTCAAAATTTAATCCATATTGAAGTGTCGATCAATTGATATTTTCAAGCATTGATCAAGTTGATGTTTCTAAGTGTGATTAATATTCATAAGATTTTACAAATATTCATAAGATTTTATAAATATTTTTAATATTTTACACAAGTGATATATTTAAAATAATGAAGCAATTTTGTTATTTAAGTTAATCATGTGTTTTTAGTAATTTTTGTTTTAATGAATTATGAATTTTTTGTCTTATTTATCACGTTTTTTTTAGTCTTTTGAGACAATAACGTATATTATTAATGAAAAGTATACTTTTTAAAGTTTTTATTTTTTCTTTTTAGGTTATTAATTAAATGTTTGAACTCGACTTATCAAAAAGATAAATTGTTTTTTTGTGTCATCTCAAGATTGAGGTTTTAAGAACTTTCTTTGCTTAGGGTTATAATATTATTGTTTTTAACACGCTTTTAACAAACTAATCGTTTTTATTCTTTTGAGTTTATGGGTTTTTAGGATTGTTCGCTTAGTGGGTCTGTATTTTTTAGTATTTGAGTCTTGTTGTTGAAAATAAGTTATCTTTCTTTATTTTGAATTCTTTATTTTAAAAAAAAATCATGTAAATTTTAGTCTTTTTTTGCATTTTTGAGTTACAAATTAAAAAAAAATTATCCTTTAAATATTGTGTTTTCTTTTAATTTTGTTGTTGTTATTTTCATTTTTGAATTTCGTTTTTTAGTTCTCTTTAAATTCTTGTATCTTTTATTGGTCTTTTTAGAGTACTATTTGAACTTTATTTCTATCATCCTTTGAAATTAAGTTTTTAAAATTCTGTTTTCAAGATTTTGGAAAAAATTTCTTTTTTGGGTTTTTACAATCTTATTTAGATTTTCTTTCGATCATCCTTTGTAATTAAGTTTTTAAAATTATGATTTTTTTAGATTGTCAACAAACCGATTACTTCTTTAAATTAGTTAAATTATTTGATTTTAATAAGAACATAAAAGGATGTTGGCTTATGCTTTGAGTGACAAAGACGAGTGATAAAAATGAGGTTGAAATAGTGATAAAAAGAGATCGAAATAGTAAAATAAAGGAGGACAAAATAGTGAAAAAAGAGAGATAACATTATGATTTGAGAGCAAACACATGAGGAATTGTGTGAGAAAGACTACATTTTGTTTTATTTTATAAGTTGAAAACACGATTAAAGAAGGAAATTAATCACAAGAGCTTGACTTAAAATTCCTCTTCAAGATTTTTAAAGATAAATTTAAGAAGCTAAATACAAGGTTGGATGAATTAGAGTCATTTAATGGTTTTAAATTACATAAAAGACATTGTTTAGACAAAAAAGAAACTGATTTTAATGTGTAAGAGAGAACAAGTTATAAATGAAACAAAAAAGTTATGATTGTATATACAAATGGGGAAATCGCAAGTGCAAGTTCTAATGTTAAAATGGAAGAACTTATGCATATAGATTAACTTGTCGTAAAAAGAGTCCTAAATATACTGTCTATAGATGAAGGATATGAGAAATATTGTGATCATATTTTCACACGAGATGTCACGTGAAGGATAAAATATGCACGTTAATTATTAAGAGTGGGAGCTGTACTAATATTATTAGTACCTTGTTGGTAGAAAATTAAATTTGAAGTAGCAGAAACATCTCAAACTGTACAAGCTATACTAAATGAAGAAGTGGAGGTTAACAAATAAGTTTTGTTTTTTTTTAATTGGTAAATATAAAGATGAATTTCTTTGTGATGTGACACTAGGGGTATCCAACGGTCCAGTCCGATCCGGTTTTGGGAAAAAATATCGGACCGTACCAGACCGTTTATATTACTCGGATCAAACCAGACTAGACCGTTTGAAATGGTTTTTATTATTATAAACCAGACCGGATCAGACCATTTGATTTATAAAACCGTTTGGTCTGATCCGGTCCGATTCGGTTTTTTTGACATCTTTAATGAAAAATAATGTGAAAATTCTAATATATTTATTAAACCGATCCGGTCCGGTTCAACCGATTTAAACTAGACCGAACCGTTTGAAATTTTTTTTTAATAAATACAAACCGGATCAGACCGTTTGATTTATAAAACCGTCTGTTCTAGTTCGGTTCGGTCTGGTTTTATGATTTGGTGCGGTCTGGGCCGGTTTTTGGACACCCCTATGTGACATCGATGTATACTGGTCATATAATGTTAGACTGATTGTGGTAGTTTGATTGGAGGGTGTCACATGAAAGGTACAAAAATCACTATTATTTTGAAATGAACAACTAAAAAGTGGTATTAGTCCCTCTAAAACCTTTACAAGCTTATGAAGAGCAAATTAAGATAGCATGAGAGTGCAAGATGTAGGAAAAACAAAAGTGTGAGTAAGAGAAAAATAAAAAAAGAGTAAATTGGATAAAGAAATAAGCATAATGGAGGAAAAAGTGAGCACAAAAGAGAGAAGAGTGAGAAAATAGGAGAGAAAATGAGCAAAAAAGGGAAAAAATGCATTTGCTAAAAAATAATAGATTAAGAGTGCAATGTTGACAAGGCAATAAGTACTTAAATATAAGTACAAGGATGTTTATCTTTCTACTAACGATATTTACTCATTTTTACTTAGTATTTTTGTATATTTATTGTAGGACTCTGGGGATCAACTTACTGAAGAGATTCTCCATGGATTACCTCTTTTAAGAGGAATTGAGCATCAAATAGACTTCATACATGAATCTGTTATATCAAATTAATTTGATTATAGAGCTACGATTCAAGGACAAATCTTTTCAAAGAGGAGAGGAATAATGGAGATTGAGGTGTTGATCAAGTTGATGTTCCTAAGTATTGACCAATATTCTCAAGATCCTACACATATTCTCAAGATCTTACACGAGGGATACATTTGAAATATCAAATTGGATATAAGAAATAATTTAGGAAACAATTTTGTTATTTTAGTTAATTATGTGTTTTTTATCTTTAACAATTTTTATTTTAGTGAATTGTGTGTTTTTTTATGTATTATTTATAATAAATCTTTTTAGTATTTTATTTTTAAGGATAGATTAAGTCTGATCTACCACTAAATAAGACTATTAGTTTTTTATCTCTTAAATTTACACCTAGGGTTTTCTTTAGACTTGAATTTGCGTCTATAATTTTTATGAGAGTTTGTTATTATAAAAACGTAAAAGCTATGTAATTTGGAGGCAACAACGAATATAATTAATGAAAAGTATATTTTAGATAATTTTAACTTTTATTTCTTGTGTTTTTGATTGAATATTTGAATTCGATTTATCAAAAAGTGTAATCATTATTTGTGATGTCTGAAGATTGAAATCTTAAAGATTTTATTTATTTAGGATTCTAATCTGATTATTTTCAACACATTCTTATTAAATTAACCTTTTATATTCCTTTGAGTTCACGAGTACCTAGGGTACCTAGGGTTGTTCGCGTAAAGGATATGCATCAAAATTATTGAAATTTGTTTTTTAATTATGATTCAAAAACTGTTTTTTTTAATTTATTTTTAAGTTAAATGGCTAAACGTCCTCTTATATTTATCAAAAACACATGGTAATATTTTTTAATGCATACACTAACATGTGTAGAACATATTTTCACTTTTTATGCGATAAAATTTATTTTTGTTATGCACTTTTGTTCTTGGTTTTTTACATGTTTTATAGCCGACCGTGATTCAAGACTTTTAATTTCCATAATAAGGTTACAGCGCAATTAGTTTGTTATTATCGTTTCTTTGTTAAAAATAAATGTTTTTTCTCCCACTGAACTAACATATGAACTTCTTTCAACTTTGGAAATTAATATATAGCACTACACATTAATGTCAAATTAACTCACATTTTTTATGTTTTACTACCAAGGCTAACTTAAAATATGTGTTCGAATTTAGTAGCACACGTTAAATTAAAGTCTCTTTATAAGTCAAAGTGAGGAGGACAAAGTCATGGATGAACCGAATGTATTTAGCATTCCTATTTTCCTAAAGGAAAATGCATCCGAGCAGTAAAACACTAATTCATTTAAGTGTTATAAATTTAAATCTATTGTATATTAATATATTCTAAACAAATATCGTAAATTTATTTATTTGATTAGTTTTGAAATTCTATTGATATTGATTAACTAAAATAAAATAGAATTAAAATTAATTATTTTTAATTTTATGTTTGATTGGACTAAAAAATAATAATTGAATGAAATCGATTCTTAAAGAAAGAATTAAATTTTTTTCACCCTTTAAGAAATCATGATTCTATTCTTATCTTAATTTTTTTCCAATTTTATCCAAACTCTAAATATAACCCTAATCCCTAAGCATTAACTCCTAAACCTTAAATCCTAAATTGTAAATCTCAAATCTCAAATCTCAAATCCCAAAACTCTATTTAAAAAAACAATAATTTTAACCCTAATCCTTTACCCACAAATATAACCCCAAATCTCAAACTCCAAATTTCAAAATCCAAAATCATATTTAGAAAAATAATAATTTTAATCCCAAATCTTAACCCACAAATATAACCCTAAATCCTAAATCCTAAATCCCAAATCCCTAAACCCTAAACCTTAACCCACAAATATAACCCTAAACCTTATTTAAAAAATAATAGTTTTAACTCTAAACCTTAAACCCAAAATCACAAATCTCGAAACTCTAAACCCTATTTAGAAAAATAATAATTTTAACCATAAACCTTAACTCACAAATATAACATTAAACTCAAAAATTCAAAACTTTATTTATAAAAATAATAATTTTAACCCTAAACCTTGATCCATAAATATAATCCTAAATCCTAAATCTCAAATTCCTAAACCCTAAACCCCAAATCCCTAAATCCCAAATCCCAAATCCCAAACCTTAAAACCCTAAACTCTATTTAAAAAATAATAATTTTAATAATATATTTTATTTTTAAATAATAATTATTTATAAAATAATGGTTTCAATAATGCATTTTGTATGATGAAAAAATAATAATTAAATAATATTATTTAAATTTTATTATATATATAGATGTTAAGGTAATATATAATATTTTTTATTTCATTTCTGTTGTAAATCAAATATTGTAATAATGATTCGTTTTTTGATTTCAGTAATAAAACCAAACAAAAGTTTTTCTTTTTTATTAAATTCTATTCTCATTCTTATTCCACCTTATTATTATATAAAACCACGTGCTCTTTTTTTTTTTAAAGAATAATGTTACATGGATAATACGATGTGTTAGATATGTTCGTATTTAATTGAATATAAAATTGAAAATATAAGGTGATAACGTAATGATTACATACTAACTTGGAAAATTAATTGTTACAAATTGTTTTCTTCCTAAAATGTGTGTACTCGGAAACACTATATCATGCATAGTGAAATGCATTATTGTTTTATGATTTAATGTGAAATTTTGCTCAGTAGGGACAAAATTAATATGAATTATAAGTTTTTTAATTTTAAAAAAATTAACTTAACTTACGAAGTTATTTATAATATTTATAAATTATAACATAATATTATATATATTATTTTTAATCAATAAAAAATATTACCTCCAATCATTAAGTGAGTTTTTATATCTCCTAAAATTCATTATTTTTATATTTTAACATATTTTATTCTATTATATTTCTTTATTTGTCATAAGTTATAAGAATAACAAGCTTTTCAATATCAAAAGATTAATCCAATAAGATAAGATATTTATAATTCTTATAATTATATTATAATATTATCTTTAATTAATGTATAATATTGATTCTAATCACAATAACACTATTCAAATGATTAGTAGTGAAGTCTACCATCATTTAGGAAAAAAATAAAATAACAACTTAAAATTTGTAATAATAAAAACAATAATTCTTGTATATTTTAACTATTAGAGAAAAAATTAGATAATTTTATTTTAAATGTTATTTAATTGAACGTCAATTAAATGAAGTTATGTTAATTTAGATTTGTTTAATGTTTAACACCGTTAAATTTAAACGTATTTAATATTATTAAAATATTATTTTTGTTATTATAATTTATAGTAGTATTATTTTTTTAAAATAATTTTTCTATTTTTTTCATATATTATTAAAAGGAGTTCATGATTTTTTTCTTAAAATTATTGTCTTGTGTATGACAACAATTGTTGACACTGTTTCCTTCTCTTTACCTGAATCTATAAAGCTGGACGTTGGCGTTTGGTGATTATAATATAAGGATTGGAATTAGTCATGTGATGTATTCCATAAACGGGTTTGGGGAACTTTACCATTTTAGTCCCTTTTTCCAATACCAATAAATTATTTGAGACTAGTGCTTGTATTATTACTATATAGTTTTGATGTTGGTGCGTTGCTTGTCTTAATTTTTTGGGAATTAAGAAACAAACCAACTTGTCATTTTCTTCTTTGAACCTGATTGGATACTGCTGTAGAATTTTTTTTCCCCGGGTAAAATACTGCATTAGAATCAATTATATATGAGTGAATTAATAACTTATATTTTTAATAAAAATGTACAAAAATCCTGTAATTATTAAGTAATCTATGAAAATCTTATAATTTTCAAAAAAAGTGGAACAATCATTCTAAGTTTATCATTAATTAATTTTTTTTTTTGGGTGAAAGTATCATATGCTAAGTATGTATATGAGCTCATTTTAAAGAATATTTATAGAATAACAAATTAATAGAAAAAACTAACTGACCCAACACCAAGTTATCTTCTCGTAATTCTTCATTCCTATCCCAATTCCCAAAATTAATAAGCCTGCAAATTAATTTCTCATCTTCCAAATGTCCAACCCAGCGAAAGGAGTAATTCCAAACCATTGAGAGTTGAATTAAGGTTTTCTTCCCTATTTTTTTTAATCATAACTCATATGTTCAGAAAGATCATATCTCAACTTTTCATTTAATAATTTTATTTATACGTGATCTTTATTATGTTTGATATAGAGATCATATTATTTTATATCTTTCTTGAAAACTGCAAAAAGATCCACCTTAATGTTTCAAAAGCTTTTATTGGAATAATCCCAAACCATTAATGTTATAATTCTCTTGGTTAGGATTGGGAGATAAGGAATTGGTTTATTGCGTAAGAGTGGGTTGTTAATTTGGGGGTTCGGGATATGAGTGAAGAAATAAAGCCTGCCACCACTTTCACTCTAGTTTTCAGAACATGATCACACTTCACTTCCATTTTTATGAATCATCAAACACATGAACATTGGAGCTTGGAAAAATGCTGTCCTTTAAATATAACTACTGAATTTATATGTTTTTTTTTCTTGCCAAATAGTATAAGGGTCTGTTTCGTCATGACAGTTTTTTTTTTTGTTTTTCAGAACAAAAAATTGATTTTAAAAATAAATATTAGTGTTTAGTATAGTTTTTTATTTATATTTTAAAAGTAAAGTATTCTTAATTATTATAATTTAGAGAACAGTTTTAAGTTACTTTTAAAATTTTTAATTTTTTTTTAACATGAGAAAAAATCTTCCACGTTTAATGATATCTTTTTCCTATTGCCTATGACAAATTTATTTATTACACCAAACCCATTATCACAAATATCTAAGTCTAAAAGTACTCGTATCTCTTTTTTCCTAATTTTTATTTTAGGAAATTACAAAAAATTTGTATTTAAAATTTATAAAAGTAAAAATATTATCTTTAATAATTAAAATAGATGAATTAAACATTTTTATTTTTATTGTTTTTGTAATTATTTTTCTTCTAAATCTAATATTTATGTTTTTTTATCTTATCCTAATTTCATTTTTGTGTACGCCCTTATCACTTTATCATATCATACCTTTTTTTTATTTTCGTTTTTCTTTTTTATTCATCGAATTTACTTCATTGATTTGTTAAATTGTAAAATGTTAAATTTTGTATTAAAAATTTATTTTGTACGAAAACAATTTTTAAAAGTAATCTAACTAAACATGTTTTGTTTTTGTTCTTAAAAATAATTTTAATTTTTAAAAATAATGGCCAAATAATTCATTATTTTTTTTAAAATTGTTGAAAGTTGTTTTCTAATTATAATTCGAAAACAGTTTTAACAGATCTATCAAAACACATGGTACTGTTTTTTAGGCATACATTAATACCTCTCAAACATATTTTCACTTTTTACGCAATAAAATTTATTGTTTCATGTACATTTGTTCTTGGTTTTTACATGTTTTATAGCCGACATTGAGCGTGATTTAAGACTTCTAATCCCCATAATAAGGTTACACCATTAGTTTGTTATTTATCGCTCCTTTGTTAAAAAGAAATGGAACATATGATCTTCTTTCAACTCTGGAAATTAATATATAGCACAGCTAAATTAGTCCACATTAATGTCAAATTAACCCACATTTTTGATGTTTTACTACTAATTAAGGCTAACTTAAAATATGTGTTCGAATTTAGTAGCACACATTAATATAAGTCTCTTAATAAGTCAAAATGAGGAGGGAAAAGTCATGGATGAACTGAATGTATTTAGCATTCCTATTTCCTTAAAGGAAAATGCTTCTGAGCAGTAAAACACTAATTTATTCTATTTTATATGTTATAAATTTAATTCTTTTGTATTTTAATGTAATCTAATAAAATCTTACAAATTTATTTATTTAATTAATTTTGGTATTTCGGTAGTGTTATATTAAATCATACATAATCTTTTTTAAAGATAATTGAATATAAATTTAAAATATGAGATGATATAATAATTATCACGTGTTAACCTAAGCAAATTAATTGTTAAAAAATTATTATTATTTTTTCTGAAAAATTTCACGTGTAATTGTACAAATTAGTGTCAAAATTAATATAAATTATAGGTTTTTTAATCTCAAAAGTTAAATTAATGTATAAAGATATACATAATATTTATAAACTTTATCATAATATTATATATATCATCTTTAATCAATATGAGATATTATCTGCAGGTTATCTTAAAA
Organism: Hippophae gyantsensis; assembly: GCA_030763125.1. Taxonomy (NCBI): domain Eukaryota; kingdom Viridiplantae; phylum Streptophyta; class Magnoliopsida; order Rosales; family Elaeagnaceae; genus Hippophae; species Hippophae gyantsensis. The sequence goes on from CM061033.1 coordinate 54,709,380, forward strand.
TGTGAGTCTATGTTTCTTAGAATTTTTGAAATCATGATATAGTTTATAAAAATAATGAGTTTTTTCATCTTAAAAAATTTAATCCAATAATAAAATGCATCTATAATCATTATAAATATACCCATTATAATTATCTTTAATGAATGTGTAATATTACCAACAATCATACTAGCACTGCTCAGATGATCAATAATGAAGTGTACCATTATTTATATATAAATTTGTAAGTTTTAAGGTATATAAACCAATAAATATGACATGGATTCTAATAATATATATATATATATAGTTATGGTAGATTAATTATTCTATTTAATATTATTATATATTATTTTTTACTATTGCATGCTAGTTTTTTTGATAATGATTATTATGATATTTTTTGTTATTTTTAATCTTAAAAATACATAAAATATCTATCATATTTTAACTTTTAAGAATTTAGTGTCACTACGTTGTCATTAATTATATATATTTTTGACATAAATAAATTAAATTATGATAATATATTTATTTTTTAAAAAAATAAACAAATTAATACCTTAAAACTTATAATCATAAAAATAATATTTTTTATATAATTTTACTTCATATATTTTACAAATTAGAAAAAAGTCAGATATATAATTTTATTTTAAACGTTTTTTATTATTAAAATTGAATTACGATAATTTAAATCTATTTAATATTATTTAATTAAAATTTATTTAATATTATTAGAGTTTTATTTTTATTATTATAATTTGTAGTGGTGTTATTTTTTTTAATAATCTCTCTGTTTTTTTTCATATATTATTAAATTGAGTTCATGATTTTTTTCTTAAAATTATTATCTTATGTATGACACCTACTGTTGACAATGTTTCCTTCTCTTCACCTGAATCTATAAAGGTGGGCGGTGGCGGTTGGTGATTATAATATAAGGATTGAAAATAGTCATGTGATGTATTCCATTAACGGGTTTGGGGAACTTTACCATTTTAGTTCTTTTTTCCATTAATACTCAATAAATTATTCGAGACTATTGCTTGTATTACTATACAGTTTTGATGTTGGTGCATTGCTTGTCTTAATTTTTTGGAAATTCAAAAGAAATAAAAAATGATATGGAATACCACATTTAGCTGCAATTTATTTGGAGTGATTGAAGCCAAATTATTATGTAAAAGATAGAAAGAATAAGTTAAAAAAATTCAATAAATTATGAAAAATATAAAAAATTATTTTAAATGAACAATAAATTAAATAATAAATCATATTATTTCGTATCATATTATTTCGTATCTTTCTCTTCTTTTAAACATTTTAATTCTTATATTTTTTTCTTTATTTTATTAATTGTTCTTAACCTTTTAATCTATTTAAGTATATATAAAATGAATTTTATGCTTTAAAAAAAGTATTAAGCACTTTTGTAATATTTTATTATATTTGTAATATTTTATAATTTAATATAATATATTTTAAGATAAAAGTTATAATATTTACTTATTATCTTATGTATAATTTTTAATTTATTAAAAGAATTATTACGCAATGTACTCTTTTTTTTAAAATGATATGTAAGTCCATATAGGAATTGATTTTTAGTTGTGTGACCATAGCATATAAAAAATAAGAATAATATCCTGAGTTTAAATTGCAATAAACACTCGTCGTAATTATATCTTTGTAGTTTTTTTATTAATTTTAAATTAAAAATAATATTTTTGTTATTTTTTAAAATAATAAAAAATCTCAAAATTAAAAAATATATATAATAAATTATTTCTATAAGTTATTTTTTTAAAAAATATTTATTATTAATTTAATATAATTATATTATACCATTCTCACCAAACATAATGTATATTAATTATATATAATTTAATAAAATAGAATTAAATTTAACCTATATTCCATTTTGTATTTAACATGGTGTAAGAAATTGTAATATTAGATTATGGTAATAATATTTTTACAATGATTTTTATAATAAAAAATAAAAAATATTCAATTTATCTTAATATTGATTATATTTTTATATTATAATTTTTAGATAAACTTATTATTAATAAAACAACTTCTTAACATTCCATTTATAATATATCAATATTACAACGATAAAAGACGACTTCCATTCTTATATGTACTTTACTACTATGGTATCTCGCACATATTGACACACCATGGCTTTTATTTCCGGCAGTGCCATAGATCTAGTTTAAGATAACGCAACGCATTCATTGGTTGGTTTTTTCTTTTTATTATTACATTATTAAGTTTGTCATTGTTTCCTTATACTTTCCCTTTATCTCTCTCATAGCCAAGGACGCCCAAGGTGCTGCCCTAAATGTGTAAATTTTTTTTTTCTAATTCGGACATGCGATTGAACCATCAAATATGTATATATATTTTATATTTTATTGAAATTTAAAGTGTTTTCGAAAGAAAAGTTCTTACTTTTCACTGTTACGTAAATAATCGTTATATTCTACTTGTATTAGGGGTGTCCATAAACTGGTTCGGATCGAACCAAATCGTAAAACTGGATCGAATCGAACGGTTTTACAAATCAAACGATCATGTTCGATTTGTATTAATTTTTAAACCGGTCGAACCGAATCAGACCGGTTTAATAATATATTAAATTTTTTACATTATTTTTCATTAAAGGTGTCCAAAAATCAAACTAAATCGAAAACTAAACTGAATCGAACGGTTTTATAAATCAAACGATTCAATCCAATTTTTATTAATTAAAACCGTTTCAAACAATCTAATTCAATTAATTTTTTTTTAACCAAAATCAGACTACACTGTACTAGTGGACGCTCTTAACTTGCACTAATAAGTCACGAGGGTAGTTTGAACCTAAGAATTCGGCTAGTTGGTTTGTATCCTTCTTAGTTAAATTAAATTAAGTTATTGATATAAATATTATTTATAATTAAGAAAATAAAATATTAAAAGGTATATTTTAAATAAAAAAAATTTTAACTTAATTTTTATTTATCTGTAGAGATTTGATGTAATATGAATAAATATTAGATTTATAATTCTTTTAAACTTTTTAAATTGTATTTTTTAATTATTTATTTTAATTTTTTTTAGTATTAGATATAAATATCTGTCTATTTTTGTCTTTCATTATTCTTATGTAACCCTTTGAATAATTATAAGAGTTTGACCTCACGCATGCGGCAAAAACATACAATTTTTTAGGGTTGAGATTCGATCTTGTTGTCTTTGTGAAGGAATTGATCCTCAACTCGTGCGAAATTTTAATTTTAAATTAATTTATATTTGGATATAAGGAATAAATGCAAACAAAAACAATTGTCGGAGAAAAGGAAAAAAAAAACATATTGACAAATAAGTTATAAATTAACTTTTCTATTGACATTAATAAAATCTCGATGATGATATTATAATTCTTTTTAGAATATTACTATTCTGGTTATTCTACATTACATTGTGTGTAAAATATTGTACCTTATCTCTTAGTCATTTACATATCTTATTTATGGTAATTAGATTATTTAGAATTAATCAGAATTATTCAAATTAATATTCTAAAAAAATATTAAACTTTTATATGGAGTACATATTTTTTTAAAAATATTAAGTTAATAAGAAAGACTTTAATTGCATAAAAAAGTCAGTAAGAAATTACAAAAATAATACCTATAAAATTTATAATAATAAAAATATAATTCTAATAATATTTAATAAATTTTAATTAAACGATATTTAATATTAAATTGATCTAAATAAATATAGTTCAATACAAATTACATTCAAAATAAAATGATATATTATATTTTTTAATACTAAAAATGTATGAATTAGACATTAAAAAAAATGTTTAGTGATTATAAATTTTAAGAATTTTAGTTTTATTGTTTTACTAAAAACTTTTTTTTTCATCTTTACCTTAGCTAAAACAAAGTATAATGTATTAATAATCATAAACTTATTAAGTATGTTGATAAAAGTTTGAGATGAAAAATGAAAGAAAATAAAAATAAGAAAAAATAAGGACAGTAAAAAACAAAAGGTTAAGGTTTGGTCATTGTTTTGTATTATGTTCGTGATTCGAATTCTTGCAATTCCTTAACTCTTATCGCTGAAACCCAATTGGGATATCTCGTTGCAAGTCTTTTTTTTCTTTTCCTAAGATTCGTTGCAATCTTCTTGTGTCATGGTGTCACCTACTATATCTGTTTTATTTGAATTTCTATTCGTTGTTAATTCCTGTGAATTCCGTTTATTTCCCGTTTCTTTATTATTATTATTATTTTAATTTTCTTTGTTGTTTAATATTTAAAAAAAACTAATTAATTACTGTTAGACTACTCTAACCAAAAATAAATAAATTTTATTTCCTTTAAAATTATAAGATAATGATTACTTGAACAATTGTTTTGATTTAAATATGTCAGAAATTTTTATGGCATAATATATGCTAATATCCATGTTTTCGATTCCCAATAATCACATTCACGTATCTTTGAATGCACCAACTACTTAAGAGTGATGAGTGTGTCTTCTTCCCATATGAGTTCACCAATTACATCTCGTCCACCATCAAGAGTTGGCACATGTCAATCCCTAGTAGCTGAAGCTTCTGGTCCTTTAAGCAAACTTGAACCAGAAATCAATGCCAATGATGAAACATAATTGATCTCTATATCTTGGAATCAGGATTATGATTGTTTCGCTGTCGGTATGAGTCATGGTTTTCATATCTACAATTGTGATCCCTACAAAGAATCATTTAGACGTGATCTAAAATATGAAGGCTTTAAAATTGTTGAGATGCAATATTTTAGCACTCGTAGGTGGAAAGTCTAATTCTCAGCATCCACCAAGCAAAGTTATGATTTGGGATGATCATCAAAGCCGTTGCATTTGTGAATTCACGTTTAGGTTCGAGGTTCGTGCTGTGAAATTGAAACGAGAACGAATTGTTGTTGTTCCTCAACATAAGATTTATGTTTACTATTTTATAGCTGCTTCATCATATTGAAATTCTAGCTAATCTTAGATGATTTTGTTGTCTTTCATGACATTCAAATACATATGTGCTGGCTTGTCCAGGCTTCCAACAAGGAAGGGTTTACGTCGAACACTTTGGATTGAATATGACTAAGTTAATTAATGCTCATTATTCTCACATTGCTTGCTTGACCTTAACAATGGATGGACTGCTTCTTGCAACTGCAGTATTATAGGAACTTTAATAAGGATCTTCAACACAATGGATGGGACTCGCTTACATGAGGTAGGATATTGAACTACGAATTTTCAATTTAATTGTTCTTCAAGTTTACTATGTAATCTTAAAGGAATCCTAATTTTTAGTACCTTAAAAGATTGAAGGTAATAATAACATGCTCAGACATAATTCTACTAGTATGTTCACTAGCAACTTTATTGAAAAGAACAATAATTTATGCTCGGTGTAGGTACGAAGAGAAGTTGACAGAGCAGAAATTTATTATATTGCTCTATCTCCAAGTGTTCAGTTGTTGGCAGTGTCAAGTGACTAAGGTACTGTTCATATATTCAGCCTGAGACTTAGAGTTGTCGGGGAGGACTCTTTGTGATCAATCAAGTGTTGATGAAGGGCAAGCCACAGTTTACCATAATACTCCAACATCCCTTGATGCCTTTATTTCTTCAAGCATGAGGGTCAATCCCAGTTCATTATTATCTTTTATGAGAGGTAAGTTGGTGGGTATTTGAAGTGAGTAGTCGCTGTATCACAGCATAGTGAATGATAATTTAAATTAGAAAACTCAGTTATTTGAGTTTTCTGCTGACTTTATTTTATACATTTTTGCAGGGGCTCTACCAAAATATTTCAGCTCCGAATGGTCATTTGCTAAGTTCCACTTGCTAGAAGAGAACTTGTTTTATTGCAGCATTTGGGTCTGAGAACACTGTCATCATTCTTGGCATGGATGGAAGGTAAAACTCATTCACCATTATCAGAAGTTTGCTCCTTTCAGTCACTTTTATTCTTCATAATTGGAACTATTGTTTGGTTTGTTCAGTTTTGATATAGTGCAAGGTGGGGAAATGTTGCAGATATACGTTTTCTGCAAATTGAAAGCAGACCCACACAGGGCCAATCTTATAATTCCTGAGCTATACCTTGTATAATATAGGAGAAATGAATTTACATGTAAATATTCCAGAACATTACATTCTTTCTACCTTGTATAATGTATTGCGCTACAGCCAAAATACACAGGTAAATCTAACCAACTCAGATAAAAAAAATTGGTCGGTTTTATCCAGTGTTGATCAGTAGAGTCGTCATAACCTTGGGTAGGCTTATTGCAGTAGCAATTGTTACTTGTTAGCGCAAGGAACATCCGTATTTGCATTTGTAAAACCTACTAGTGTGTGTAAAATCTACATGGAGAGCAAAATGCTAAGGAACATATAGGATTTGATTTTAACATTAAAATTTCAAACTTTCCACACCCAAGCTGCAATTTATTGGAGGTTTCTATAATATATATTCTCCATTCATAACCCATAAGACAGGGATTACAGAATTTCAGATGCAGCTATTATTTTTACTAGAAATGACAAAATAGACCTTGCTAAAATATGCACTTTACCAATCTCAGCTAAGATTTGGTCGACTTAAAGCTTAGATCTTACAGTTCTTCCTTCATCAAGAAGGATCATCACCTTTCCAATTGCTTTCCTGTCTCTAATAGCAGAAAAGGCAAGGTTGGCCTGTTAAGGAAATGAATAGTTGATTAGATGATAATTTTCTAGAACAATAATTAATAATGAAGTGAAAGACACAAAGAAAGATCACCCGTTCTTCTCAAACCATATTGTTTGAAATTTGAATTTCAACACGACAATACTTTGAACTAATGCACATAATTGTGAGATGTGCAAGCCCAGCTAGGCTGCTGAAAAATCCAATCCCAGTATGCACTTAACTTTTATGCCCCCGACTTTCCAATTACAGTTAAATGATCCAATTTACCCCACTAGCCTAGGTCAAGACTCAAGGTAGTCTTAGCATAAACCTTTTTATTGAACAGAAACCTTATTCATCCACCATAGTACAGCTAAAGCTTACATTGAAAAATAATCCAAGTTCTTTTTGGTAGTCAAGTATGAAAATATTGCTGTGGCAACACAACAGCTTCACTCAGTTGAAGAATATCTATTCATTGCTTAAGAAAAGGACAGAAAGGAAAACATACAAAGAAAGAAAAAGCAAGATAAAGTAAGGAACTTCTACCTCTGAGGAGCTATAAGTATGAGAAATGTGGACGGTTATCAAGCCTCTAGCTACCCAAGATAGTAGCTCTCTAAGAGAATCTTCTAGAACACTCTGTCGATGTATTTTGTAGCTACCCCAGTAAAGTCCATGCACTGTCCAGTTCTAATGCAAAGTCAACAAAAGTAAATGGGTTATAATTGACATCATAGTTTGACAGACTTCATAATTTCTATATTATTATGCATGTATTATGATGACTAAAACATGACTTCTTCAACAATTCAGCAACAACTCAGCCATTAGTTGATACATATCTACTACATGTGACTGAAACGCCCAGCCTAATTTGCACAAGTAAAATTTTAGGTTTAACTGTTTCGTGTTTGAATGGTGAAATTATCCAATAATAGAAGGTCATATAGATTGAAGCTGCACAAAAGAAGCAAACAGTGCCCAAAAAAGCTACAAAAGGTTTCGAGGGGTAAAGTTTTATACTTTTATTGGGCCGTCTTACGTTTAATGCAACCTAAGCTGAAAACTTTACTGCTCTTGAGTCTCATCAAAATTTCTCGAGCATGTCTAATCCAGTATTCAGAAGGCATACCTTAACAAGAGCTATATTTGCAGGGATAACAGGAATTTCACCGCTAGCAAAGCCTATGATCAAAATCTGAGCTCCCCAATTCAATAGTCTCAAGCTTTCTTTACTAAGCTTCCCTCCGACAGGATCATACAAAACATCAATCCCTTTGAGCCTTCTAGTCTTTAGGAATTCTTTGACACTTTGGGTAACATTTTGATTGCCAGAGTCCACTACATGATCAACACCCAGTGACTTCAAATACTGCACCTTTTCAGCTCCCCTGGAAATTCATCATAAAACAACAAAAACCCCAGAACATACGTTAAGACGTACCAAGTTTCAATCACTTTGAACAAACAGAGCAATGGATGAGTAAGTACCTGGCTACAGCAATAACGATGGCACCACAAACCTTTCCAATCTGTACAGATGCTATACCAACACCTCCAGCAGCACCAAGTACAAGTAATACCTAAGAATTCTCATTTCATTATCTCTAGTCTAAATTTCCACACAGACACTACACTTCACAAGCACGCAATTTGAAAAAAATAAAAGATATAAAAAATCAATTGTTCAATTGTATAATTAGTTAATTACCTGACCGGGTTTCAAATTAGCCCTGTGAATAAGGGCAACATGCGATGTCCCAAATGCGACAGGAAGAGCACCAGCAGCAACCAAATCACAACCATCTGGCACCCCAAACCTTCACAGAATCAAATTCATCTCTATATTAAAAAAGTAACACATTAAAAAGAACAAAAAAGTTGAACTGGGAAAATATACTGTATCGATAAGGGGGGAGCTTACAGTTCGGACTCATCAACAACAATGAATTGGGCGAAGGAATCGAGAGCAGCGAAAGAACAAACTGGATCGCCCACTTTGAACTTGGTAACAGCAGAGCCAATAATGTCGACAATACCCGAGTAGTCAGACCCAGGAATGAAAGGAAGAGGAGGCTTTTCCTGGTATTTGCCTAATATCTGAAGGTAATTGGCGTAGTTCAAGCTTGTTGCTTTGACCCTCACTCTCACAGCTTTGGGCGAGCTCAATTGTGGAATTGGATGATTCTTTTCTAAGACTATCGGGGATTCTGAATCATTCAAATTTCGTCCTTGTACCGCTGGATCGCCCAATTTCTTGCAAACTAGAGCTTCCATTTCCCCTATTATCAATATGCCTCCTGGAAGAAGAGGCAATGAATTCGGGGACGGTTATATCAAAAACCATCCCCGTACCGTCACCATCCCTACCTACATACAAGTTTCAATTATATATATGAATAGTATATGAATAATATAACCATAAAATCTATATTTTTGTTAAAATGTAAAAGAATAAAATACTTAATAAAATTTTTAAAAAATGTAATCTAATTTTGCTATTTTGAAAATATACTTTATTATCTAACTATTAGTTAAATAGTATAAATTCGTTATATAACAATGATAATAAAAATTCATATAGTAAAATAATGAATTTGTATTATTTCATTTTTGAAATGTAAAAATAGTAAAACATAAATCCATTACTTACAAAATTGATTTTTTAATCATTTTAGTAAAATTAATAAATTCGTATTATCTTATCTAATATGTATGAATTTAAATTTTATTTTCATATAAGATAATAGAGTTAGACTATCTTTCATTTTAAAATTTGATGATATATAATATATTAGAGGATTAAGAAATTAAAAGGTAATATTATTATTAAAATTAAACCATAATTTGCATAAATATTTTAAATTATGTTTTTTTTTATATTAAATATTTTAAAATATAAACATTCAAAAATATTATTTTTTTATGAGAATAAAAATGAAAATAACATGTTCATATTTTATTTATAAAACTTATCAAAATTTAAAATATATCACATGTTTGAAAGTAAAATAAGTTTTCTCAGGAACACAAAATCAAATAATATATCAGAAAAATACTAAAATTATACAAATATTACAAGCAAAATAAACATTTCTAAAAATTGAAAGAAAGTAGGTGCATCCGTCCCTGGGACCACTGTTCTCTTGTCAAAGTGGCAAATGTATTCATTATGATTTTGAAAGAGCAACTAAAATAATTGCAATTACTGCGAAGAATAACTAAATGATACATATTAAAAAACTAAGATGGATAAGAAGAGAATGAGAAACTTTATTAATTTAATTTTTATTGTGAATCAGTTTAAATTTGTTAAACTTGACCAAATCTTTGAATGATAATGTGTACACCATGTCCTGGCTCTACAATCATTCTGAAAGCAGGAGTGTGGCGATATTTTGGAGATAAAAAGAAAGAAAACTTGGAGATTATAAGGGAGATTACAACCTTCATTTCAACCATTGCAAAGTTTCTACCTAAACACAACCTAGCACCCAATCCAAATGGTATATAAGCTTTAGGATGCTTGCAAGCTTTTGAGACACCATCTCTGAACCTTTCTGGCTTAAATTCATTTGCATCTGGTCCCCAAATATCAGGATCTCTATGCAATGTCGGGATCAAAGTCCACATGCATACACCTTTAGGAACATTAATATTTCCAACTTGTATCTCTTCGAGTGCCTCTCTTGACACAAATGCTGCTGGAGGATAAAGTCGCATAACCTCTTGAATCACCATAGTCACCTGTATTAAGTTTTGCACAAAAAACAAATTGCTACTCAAGAAATATAATTTTTGGGTGTATGCTTCTCCTATATCTCTCATTGGCTTAGATTTCAAGAAAATTAAGCCTTTTTAGCATTTTGTCACCAGTTTTTGTAGTATTATTTGTAGATTGAGTGAAAATTGATCTAAAAACGTGGTTTATACACACCATGTACTGGTTATGTAAGGTTGTAAATTACTAATGTAAAAGGTATGTACAACTATAAACATGTTCCGTTCATGGAATATATTTAAGATTTGGAACATTTTTGGTTAAATTTTCAAAAAATTAGGATCCATATCGTAAGTTTTTAGCACGTCTCAACCTACGTATTGCCTGATAATTAGTTGAATAACTAATTGAAACTTAGACCTACAAATTTAGTTCATTCACTTAAGTTGAGATTTTGTCATTCGAGATAAAAAAAATTCCAAAAACAGTAGTTCATTTAGTCTTACCGTCTTCAACTGTGGGAGAGAATTAGCATCTGGCAAACCGTCTGGGCACACTTGGGCCAACTCGGCCCTAATACGAGCCTGCCATTCTGGATGCAAAGCAAGAAGCATTAAACACCATGAGATGGCAACAGCTGTGGATTCATGCCCTGCAAAGTAAATGTTCTTACAGTTATCAATGACAAAGCTTTGGGATGCCTCCTTACTAAGACCATGATCATTGTTAGCTCCTTGCAGTATCATATGCAATAAATTCTTTTCATATGAAGATTGTTCTGAGTTTTCTTGTTCACTTTCTTTTATGGTCTCCCAAATTAATGACTCTATTTCTCTTTCCAAGCAGCTGATTTCATTCTGCTTTTTTATTCTCATAAACCTGCCATCATGTTGTTAGCATAAGTAAAAATATCAATAACTGCTATAGACCAATATTAAAACAGAGCTTAGAACTTAGAACCATGAAAGTTCACTACTTTTTTTTCATTAGTACTTCTTGTTTTGATACATTACCAAAAACTAGTAACCTCAAATAGAAAGCCATGTTGGCTTATGGTTTCTTGAAGACTCCTGAGCTTTGAGAAAATTTCTTTGCCTCTGAAATAAGAGCTTCCAAAATAAGCTCTCGAGATAACATCTGCCGAGAAACCTCTCAAATCTTCATCCACTTGAATATCTGCTGTCTTTCCCCCTTGGACTTCAATGTAGTTATCCCACTTTCTAAGCAATGGTTGTGCTGACTCTACCATTAGCCCCACCATACTCTGCCATATATAGCACATATATAACAAGTGTAATGACACAGAAGTAAAGTCCATTAAATCATATATAAATAAAATGGAAAATGCAACCTCAATTATATTTATAATCAGAACATAGTTTGAGTCTTCTTGTTGTTTAACAATTAAATGAAAATATATTAAGAGAGTGTGTTAACTAATTTACCTTGACTTTTTCCGTGAAGAATTCAGGTGCCATAATTTTCCTTTGTTGTGCCCAGACAATCCCATTAGACCTTAAAATTCCATTGCCAAGCATAGGTGCAAGTTTCTTAGTAACATAAGAAGGCTTACCCAAATCCAAATTAATACATTGATTCAATTCTTTCACTAGCTCTGGTTGGTTTATGTATAAATGTTGCCTCATCCCGGTTGAATATGTGTATACCAATCCTGCGTTATAAATCAACGTCTACACTTTAAAAAAAAAAAAAAAAACTTTCTAATCACAAACTGAAAATAAGCAAGCATTTCATCAAACATGTAAGGTGCACTACAAAATCATAACAGTCAACAGATAGATATGCTTAAAAATATATTTTATATTGAAACGAATTAGTACAAGTGTATAACCAGTACAATGCACCCCCTAATTATTAAGATTTTATTGTCTCAATTGAGAATCATATATACGTTCATAATCATAGACAACCAGCAATGCAAGATATATATATATATTTTAATTTTCTTAAAAGAATGGGCTAGGAGTGAGTCAATAAATTTTGGAATCACCCTATCTACTATGGCCCAATTATTGACACAACTAGAAGATACCATTCTTCTTTTCTTTTTTTTTTTATCATATTTAAAGAAACTTGACAAAATTAATCATACATGGTCCTAATTATAGATTAAATATATTTCGTCCTTAGCCCAAAATGATTCTATATTTTTTGTTTTAAGTCTTTATAATATAGTATTAAAAAATCGTTTCAAATCAGTCAACGCAAATATTATTCATTATTTATTTTTTCATCTCGAACTAAAAAATAATCACATAAACAATTTGAATATTAAAATTCAAAAATATAATCCCAAATTGGGCTCTCTTATGATTTTTTTCACCGACATCAAAATTTTCCTCTTCCTTTGTGCTGTTGAAGCTACTAAACTTTCTAACAATTCTTAATTAAAATAATATGATAAATAATTTTAAAAAAAAACTTATGATATTAAGAAAAATTATATATTTATCTTTAATCATGGATTATTGTATATTATTACATATAAATGTGATTAAATATAAGTATAATATTTTTTTAAAAATATATTACAATATTTTTTAAAATAACAATTAATAAATTTAATGGGAATATCATATCATATATTTCTAAAAACGTCTAGTCGGAAATAGATTTAAAACTAAATGAAATTTCTTTTTTACATTATTCATTTATTTTTTCAAAGCAAATATATTAGAATTTTAAAAGCCATGGAAACATCTCGAGTTCAATAGTCGAGATAAATAGCAATTATTTCCTCTCCAGTTAAAATCAAATTCGGGTTTTCCAAATGGTGTTCTATTGGTCCAAATGCTTCAAAGTCATAGTAATTTAGCTGTCTAGTTGACCTGTACTTAGATCTATAATCCCAGTAAAATTTACCAGCTATCGATTTGACTGCAAAATCTTCAAAATAAATTAAACAGAAAGTTCCTTTTATATATCTATTTGTATTTACTGAAATTTATCTATTTTTTATTAATTATCATATATGCTATGCCAACAAATCAAATGAATCTCACCTTAATTATTGAAATATTTAGTTCAATTTTGAGTATGTATTGGGGACCGGGGATAAAAAGAAATGGTGAGTTTTCCGCTGGTGCTACATTTCTTTAACTTCCATTAATAACAAAGATCTTATGAAATTCTTCTTCTGCATTAATGGTTTATAGCCTATATCTTAGCGCTTTCGGTGCACATAAAAACTAATAAGAACATGCATGTATATATATATATATATATATATATAGAGTTAAATCTACATTCTTTTTAAGAAATAAAGTTAAAATGTAAATGATAAGTATATATGTACCGTATTGTTTTCTCCACTTTTCAAAGTATGGGAAGAGTGAGCAAGTGTAATCGTGATCAACAAATTGAAGAGTACTACTGCTGTGATCAGAAACCTTCATAGCTTCCATTTGAATTTTCTGCATCTCGTGAAGATTACCATAAAATAAAGAAGGTGAAGGTCCTTTGATACCTTGCTTTTTCAGCTTCCTCCTTATCCCTTTAGATTGTAGCCACACAGTTTTGTAAATATGAAGTAGAAAGCCAACCACTACTATAATTGCTAAAGAAGAAGCAACTTCGACAACAAGATCAACTTCCATCTTCTCCCCCCTCTCTGATTAGCCTGTTTTTAATCTATTCCTTCTCAATATTATTGACCAAGTTTGGATCTGCTAGCTTCATACATGTATATATACCTCAAAAAGCTACCCCATCACATTAGCATCTATGAAATATATATTTAATTATATTATCACATAATTTTTCATAAAAATATTTAATCTAGCTCACAATTCTTTTATTATTTATGTGTAAAAGCTATTTTAAAAATTAAAAAAATGTATTTATTTTTTTTAGATAATATTGACATCTACAACAATATAAAATATACTTATAATATGGGTCTTTAATATCCCTTATTATTCTATATTTTTATTAGACTCACAAAATTATATAGAAAAGAATAAATATCACAAACTTTATAACATATATCAATGGATAGTGCATTTAGGTTCACAAAATAATATCAAATTACATTCAATAAATTTAATTGTATTTATGATAATTTTATGATATATAATAATTCTCAAACTATATCAAATAAGAAAAGTTTATATATTACGAATTTATAATAAATAACATATTATTATTAAATATAATAAAATTTACGTAATTATATTAAATAAAAATTATTATATTAATTATAATTATGATATATAAAAATATTATATGTCCTGATAAAAATTTAACTCAAATAACAAAATGACATGTAAATTGCTATAGATAATAATTCTCACTGATTGATACAAAGGATACTAAAGAGAGAGAACATGAAAAGTATGGGATAGAATGAGAACCCATTTGCATTATATAAGTACTCAATGAAACATGAATGTATAAAAAGGATCATGACGAGAGAAAAATGCCTTTTATCTGGGGTGTATTATTTAAATATTAAAATTTTATAAATATATTTTAATTTTATTATATTAAATTTACTTTATATTTTAAAATAATAATTAAATATAAAAATATCTTCTATTATATAACAATACTCTTACAACTTATTGAAAAGAGAAAACATGCAAAGAGGAAAGAGGAAAGAGCTCGGGTAACAATATTTGAAATAATTTGTGTACACGCAAAACATAACGCGACACAAAAATTAATTTTAGTGAAAATACTAAAATAATATTTTATGTTCTTGAAGTCGTGATATTAAATATATATATAGTCCTTATATTCACAGCGAGTTATAAGCTATATTTTTTTATGAGTAACAAACACAATAACCTAATATCACAACATGACACGTAGACATGATTTACTCCGTATGTACCCAAAATATCAACAACAGTGGAGCGATGGATTTTGATTTGGGTAAGATGTTGTTTGATTTCTTGAATGAAAACATAAATAATAATTAAATTTAATATTAAAAATAATATTATTATTTATTTATTTATTTAAACAGTATATTTAAATATAATAATAAATATTAAAAAAATTATAAAATTATAAATTAAGTAAAATTTAAAATATTTTTTTTATTTTTAAACTAATATGAAAGTTTAAAAATGTGGATTTAATTAATTTAAAGGGTTAAATTCGTAATTTTTTGAATTAAGTTTAAATAAAAATTATCAAACATGTAATCGTATATAAATAATATAAAACAAAAATAAAGATAAATTTGATATACGATATTTTAAGTGGAAGCAACTTAAATCACATAAATAATTTAAAAAGAAAATCATCGATCCATCGGATTATCTAATATGAAAATCAAAGTTCAATTACAAAACCAAATTTTAGGCTACCTTTTACCTAAAAGGCCCAATGTAATATATTTACAAGTTATCGTTTTTTTCACAGTCTCTACAAGATAAGTATACAGATTCAAACTAACATTTCGATCTATCATATCACATGAGTAATCAAATCTATTTAACAAGTATCTAAAAAGTTAACACAAATATAAAGTGTATCGTAGAGCATATTCAATAATGAAAAACCATAGCTATAAGATTCATGATATAAATTAGAGAAATTAAATCATCAAACAAATCCTATAATAAAAGGTTAAAAGCACATTATCATAAAAATAAATAAATTTATAAATAAATCAAATATAATAACACATATTTGATAGATTAAATCAAAAACAAATTAAAAAAATATGATATATTTTTATAAAACTTTTGAGAGAGAAAACACATAATAATTAGATGAATATGATAGATATGATTATTAAAAATAAAGTGCATTAGTTTGTTTAAATAGAAACATTTGAACACTAATGCTAGGTCATTAGTCAATGACCATTCTATACATAAAATACTTCGTACAGGAATAATAAAAAGAGATTATATAGTAATCTACCAGTTTGACTCAAGTAAATAAAAAGATTTTAAGTTGAAAACTTATACGTTTGATCAATCTAGACCAAACTCGATCGAACCAATAAGGTTGATTGATTGAATTTTTTTTTGTTTGAATCGATCTAGTAATGTTTAATAAAACTCGAGAACATGTAGATTGATCACGATCGATCCTCTATCAGTTGAATCTTAACTTTAATCGATCCACCTCAATTAGAATTTTAACTCGAGAGCAACTAGATCATACATTATTGATCTAATTGTTTCGATCAATCAACCCAGTACTCGGTCGTAAGTAAATAATGTATATCTAAAATACATTAGCTTGAAACTCCTTCAATTTTGAATAATGGTCGTAAAAATATACCTAAAAATTAGTTTATGTATAAACATTTTGTTCATAAATACCACCCATATTCATAAACCTTACAAGATAATAAAAAAATATATATAATTATACAAATGTATGAAAAAAAATATAACATTGTAGCATATTTCTAATCAGTTTGAAAGGATTGAGAATTCCTACTACTATTAAAATACTTTATATTGCATTTTAGATTAACAATCAAATCAAATATAAAAATACTATGAATTATTCACATAATTATTCATATTACACTAAACCAAACATGTCCTAAAAGAGTATGTTGGGAAATGAACAAGAGTGTTGATTTGTTTGCATGCAAGGAACCAATTTATGTAGAGAAAAAAGTCACATAAGTAATTTAGATTAGGTTATTTATATTGTTTAATCTCTAAAATTATAAATCTTGTCATTAATTTAACCACTTAGTTATTAAATAAAGTATATTATTTTAATAATTTTTATATTAAAATATTATTATGCTTCGTATCAAGTGGTTAAATGTAATTAAAATACAAAATTTTAGTAATAATAAAGTGACAATTAAATATTAAAAAATTACAAAATATCATTTTTAATATTTATTAATGGTTAATGTTTTATTGATTTTTAATTTTTATTAAATATTAAAATATATATTTAAATAACTTTATGTTTGAATATTATTATTGTTATTTTTTCTTATATAATTCATATTTAATTTTATTTTTATCCTTATTAAAAACTAACATTTTAATTTTTTCACATAAAATAATAATTTTTAATAAAAAATATTATTTATTGATATTTTTATACCAAATAAAATAAAGGATACTACTAATAATACAACAAATTAAACTACGTAAATTAGTAGATGCATAGTTTTCATTGAAATGTTTGACTCATTCTCTTTAAATCTCGATTATTTTATAGAAAAAACTAGGATGAATATCTATTAAGTTATTTACATTACTCCGTTAATTAGGGTTTTATGAGTTGGTTGTATTATAAATATTACACAAAAAGTTAAAATCAATAAATAAATTAATTGCATCTAATTAAGTATGATCATTTTCATAACTCATATGTACCAAATTGTGCTTGTAGTCAAGGATGGCTCATATGGTGTGATTTGACAGATATATGTCTTCAATGTATTATGATCGTATATGAGATCATAAGTAGATTCACGTGCATCTTGAAGTTAGATCACTCATATATTCATGTATTTAAATGACCAATATATATGAGATTGCACTTAGTTTTATATCATAGCATATTTTACATTGTACGAGCATGTATTGAAATATCTGTATTGTATAGTTTTTCTTGAAGCAAATAGGTATAGGTATACCTAAGATTTTGTGATAAAAAATCTCCAAATTTCATTTATTGATAATATTAACATTCATGAAATTTTATTAATAAGCATTAGTCATGATTATTTGTTAGATATATATAATAAAGTAGACTCATAGTGAGCTACGTGGAACTCATCCTCATTTTTCTCTCCTTATCTAACTGTATTATTCGAGATAATCATAATGAAAATAAGATGATCGTGAAAAGAGGATTTTGATGTTATAAGGGTTGACTTAAAACCTTATTTTTTATTGATTATTTTACAATTAAGTAAATTTATACCACTTTAATGAATTTTAAATTAATTTTATAAAATATTTTGAATTTAAATTTTATGATTTTACAATAAGTTTTATATTTTAAATAATTTATAAATTGAATTTTTTATGTTTACTCAAAAAAAAAAATTCTTAAATATAATTTAAAATTTATTCCCTTTTTGTCTCAATTACCCTAACCTCACCTTAGAGGAAAATTATAACTTAACCTTTATTCTTATATTCACCGACTATTGATGTATGCTTGGTGGTTAATAATATAAGACACATATACATTCGTATTTTTTAATTATACCCGTTATAGTAATTTAGTCTATTTGTTAATTTTATTAATTTGATCATTTTATTTTAAAAAAGTTAATTATATCTGTTATAGTAATTTAGTCTATTTGTTAATTTTAGTAATTTGATCATTTTATTTTAAAAAAGTGATATTATGAGAATAAATGATCAAATTTTAATTTTTTAATAATTTTTAAATCATTGTTATTTATTATTGAAGACAATCTATAAATTTTATGTATCACTGATAATTAAAATATGAAAAACTAAAACTAAAATAAAAAATTGATTATTTATTATTGTGTTGTCATATTTTAAATTACCATAAAAATAACAAATAAACTAAATTTTTCTTCTTAATATAACTAAAAACTTGTGTTATCATCGACCCTTAATATAAATAATTTAATTAATTAGCTTAAATTGAAATTTTTTGATTTGATTTGTTAGATTTGAATATATTAGATTGGATCGTTAGATTTGATAATTTGATCGAATTAAGATCGAAAATTATACCATTAATTGAGATTTAGATTATAAAGTATATAATTCGTTCGATTAAATTCAAATTAAAATATTTTATAATTCAAATCAAATTACTATTAAAATTATAAATAAATAGATAGTATGTATACTATAATTACATTGAATTATTATTTTAGTTTAAAAATAAATATAAATGTTAAATTTTTATAATAATTTAATAAACTGTTCATATATATATTTTTATCTTTTAATTTTTATAATTATGAATATAAATAATAAATTTTATTATAAAAATATCAATTTAAAATTTAAATCTTATATATAAAAATAATTTATAAATAAATTTTACATCACGAAATTTAAATTTATTTTGAATACCCCACCCTAGAAATAAATAAGCGAGTGATTACCGAGGGCGTATTACATCTCAGCCTTATTAAAAGTATATAAGCCCAGAGTAGTAGGATGGACCTAAATTAATGCAAGGGCCCATTTCTAGGCCATAAAGGCTCCAACTATGGCATACGCACTCTGCTGTCAAATTCCAAATTTAGATTTGAAAAGGATCGGAGAAACTCGTTGAATAATATGGAGCAAATCTCTCTCCCTCTTGCCAGCCTTCACTGTTCTGCATCCAGAGAAACGAATATACAGGAGAAGCGAGAGGGACAAGAGTACAAGATGATTCAATTTTAAAGGTTTTTCTGGGAAAAATAAATAATCCCTAGATAATCTCTATCGTCAATTTATGTGTTGGGAGAATTAGGGTTTATGTGATTGAAAGGAAGCTTATAAATCTTGTTAGAGAGAGGGTTTATTGAGTTGGTTAAGGTTTCAAGTGAGTGTTTTGGGCGGAAAGATACAGAGCAAAAAGAAAAAGAGAGGAATGGAAGGGGGAGTAAGTAGGATATCGGCGAGTCCTCGGCCGTGCAATGGTAGGCGAGTTGTGGCAAAGAAGAGGCCTAGGGCTGGGGGGGTTGAAGGGTTTGTCCACAGCGTTAAGAAGCTTCAGCGGCGGGAAATTAGTTCAAAGCGCGACCGTGCTTTCACTATGTGCAATGCCCAGGAAAGGTTTCGTAATATTCGTCTCCAGGTTCATTTAATTTTGTTCTCTGAATTTTTTTTGTATTCCATCTTGCTCGGAAAGCTTAATAACATGCTCTGTTTTGAATTTATTGGTTTGGGGAAGGGAACTTGGTGGGGTTTGGGTTTTAAGCAATTAGGGTTTGAGATTCTCTTAATTATAGGTCATTTAAACCTTATAGGGACACATATTGATTCTGAAATATAATTTATTTTATGTTATTTTTTATTGACTAGTAAGATAGAAAACAATGATCATTATATCTTCAAACTTCGTGATTAGTGGATAGAACGATTTCTTCAGGTTAGGTTTAGTTTCTTCGTAATGTTAGTCGTTCTAGTACTTGTAGACAGATCATTCTGCTAATGCACTGGTCATATGTGTTTCGGGCGTTATTATACTTATAGATAGTCTTGAAAAACATGTCATATGTCAAGCATTATATTAATCTACTTATGTTTATTGTTCCGATTTCTGCTTCAATAAAAAATCAATATATGGTTCATTGTTGCATGATCACTCCTTCCAAATTAGTTATTACACTTGAAAAGGAAAGTTTTATGCAGTGTTACTGTTGCTACAACTTAACTAGTTTTGATATTGTTGCTCCTTACATAACTTTTGATGATATTGCCATTATCGATAGGAGGAATATGACACTTACGACCCAAAAGGTCATTGTTCCATGGTACTTCCATTTCTGCGAAAGAGGTCAAAAATCATTGAGATTGTTGCAGCACATGATGTTGTGTTTGCTCTTGCACAGTCTGGTGTTTGTGCAGCATTCAACCGTGGTAAGTAGGAATCGTGAGGTTTATGATTTCGTATTGGATATGCCGTGTCTGTTATAATTTGTTTGCTTCTGTAAGGTGAAGATTTTAAAACTTCACTATTGTATGCAGAGACTAACCAGAGGATATGCTTCATGAATGTCAGTCCAGATGAAGTCATAAGAAGCTTGTTTTACAATAAAAACAATGACTCCCTTATCACAGTTTCAGTTTATGCATTAGATAATTTCAGTTCTTTGAAATGCAGAAGCACAAGGATTGAGTACGTTACCCCTTGTTTGTCCATCACCCCTTTAAGAAGAAAAAGAATAATATTTAGAAAATCACAGTCTGATCACGAAACTTTTCTCATTTAATTGTATTTCTTGCCAAGTCACTTTCGATTTTATGATTCAGATACATAAGATGGGGTAAACCGAATGCTGGCTTTGCACTTTTTGAATCCGAGTCACTGAAATGGCCTGGCTTTGTAGAGTTTGATGATGTAAATGGGAAGGTTCTGACATATTCAGCACAAGACAGGTAAATATTCCTCTATCATTATTTGATTTTCTTGAGAAATTGCAGTCTAATCATTTATTGAGTTTAATGAGCCTTGATTTATCTTTTATTGCAGTATATACAAGGTGTTTGACCTGAAAAACTATACAATGCTCTACTCCATATCCGATAAACATGTTCAAGAGATTAAGATCAGGTGCGGTTGGTTCCTTTAGATCTTTATTTTGGTCATTCCTTTAGATCTTTTAGCATTTATGTTTGTAGTTGTCTTGGTCTTCTGCTTTGGTTATGGGTTTTATCTTGCCCTTTTGTGTTTATTTTATTTCTTTTCTTTTGCTTCTTCATAAGCAGCCCAGGAATAATGTTGCTGATTTTTACCAAGGCTAGTGGCCATGTTCCTCTGAAGATTCTTTCTATAGAGGATGGCACTGTTCTCAAATCGTTCAATCATTTGCTCCGTCGGAATATGAAGGTGGATTTCATTGAACAGTTCAATGAAAAGCTTCTTGTCAAGCAAGAAAATGAGAACCTACAAATTCTGGATGTAAGCATTGTTCTTGCCTTTTGGCACTTGTTACTATTTGTTCCATACTTCTTTGCACCTTGATTGCTGACTGGTCCCATTTATAGGTTCGAAATTTCGAGCTAACTGAAGTTAGCAGAACTGAATTCATGACGCCTTCGGCTTTCATATTTTTGTATGAGAACCAGCTGTTCTTGACTTTCAGAAATCGTACTGTGGCTGTTTGGAACTTCCGAGGGGAGCTTGTAACCTCTTTTGAAGACCACCTTCTGTGGCATCCTGACTGCAACACTAATAACATTTATATAACTAGTGATCAGGATCTCATCATTTCATACTGCAAGGCTGATTCAGATGATTTGCTATCTGAAGGGGGCGGTAATTTTTCTAACCACCTCCTTTTGTACTATTTATAATTCAGTAGTTTTTCAGGATGATTCGAAGTTTTTGCATGACAATGGTGATCGGTAACTTTTGTTCTGCTTTAGTAGAAGCCAGTTACCATATATTTTTTGATAAGAACAATCTTTAATAGAACAAGGCAGTGACCATATAATTCACTGGTCAATTTTTTTATGGGAGATGTGCGGATCTTGTTTTTAGAGAAGTAGTGATTGGTTACATATGTTTAGTGGCCGAATGGAGTGGCTACGTGCAAGAGATTTATGTTTGATGCACAT
The DNA here is from genome assembly GCA_030763125.1 of Hippophae gyantsensis. Taxonomy (NCBI): domain Eukaryota; kingdom Viridiplantae; phylum Streptophyta; class Magnoliopsida; order Rosales; family Elaeagnaceae; genus Hippophae; species Hippophae gyantsensis. The sequence continues at coordinate 54,732,046 of CM061033.1, forward strand.
TATAATTCATACAGCTGAGAAGTGCGCCATATGAGGGGACATTTAGAGACTTTGTTGCAATGTATTTGAAATTTTATCTTTTTGTTGGCGTTTTTTTCCCTATATGTATACTTGTATTAATTGGATTGACTGCTTCTAGTTGTTCCTGTGCTTAAAGTGTATGCTAAAGATGGCTAAGGGGGTTTGCATCTGTATTGCAGCAGGGTCCATCAACATCAGCAATATTCTGACGGGGAAGTGCCTTGCCAAGATACGAGCAAGCAACGGCACCATAAAAGACAAATGCTGTTGCAGTGGTAACTGTTCTGGTACTTGTTGCGATTCAAATAAGTTGAATAAGTCATCAAGAATTAGGAGCACAGCAACAGAAGCTTTAGAAGATATTAGTGCTCTTTTTTATGATGAAGAGCGAAATGAGATCTACACGGGCAACAGAAATGGGCTGGTTCATGTATGGTCTAACTAATGATTTCATTAATTTGTCGGTGCCATTTTTGTATGATAATGCTACAGTTTTTCAAGACGTGTGTGTGGATGTTGATTTAGTTGGTACTCAAAAATCAAAATGTAAGTAGGTCGATGATGTACTAAGGCAAATAATTACTGATTGTTATGCTGATGGTTTTTAATTAATGTAATTGTCTTAAAAAAAAGAAAAAAGAAACAAAAGAAAGTTGTGCTGAAGTAATAATATATTGTACTTTTTCACATGGATTGAAAAAGGTTGCAAAATTTATCTTTAAGCAAATGACTGACCGGTGGAGCTATGGCTTTACGATATGGCAAACTATGTTCCTGTGTTGGTGCTCCACAAGAATGATCTCTCTCTAACTTTTGTGGCAAAATTTAAAGGTGTACTCTTCTCTTCCGTTAATTTGCACTTCAGCTTATTGCACAAGCACACAACGCACCTACACTTTCTTCACCTGGCAGTGACACGCGTTCCATTTTATAACCTTTGTTTCATGAAAATAATGCTAGTAATGTCCACTTTGATTTGGCCTTTTTCAAATGAAGGAGTATGCTGATCTATGAATGTCATATGCATTCACAATCACTCGTAGATGTGTAATTGTGTATCCATTTTCTTCTTTTTTGTAATAAAAATAATTTTGAATAATCGTATGTTATTTGTAGTGACGATCCCATGAAATTAATAATTGAGCTTTATAATAAATCAATTAGATTTGACGCATATGTTTTATTTTGCTAACTTGACAGGTATTTATATAGACTATGGAGGATGATCATTAATTATTTATTATAAACTGACCCTAAAGATGATGGTGACTTCAATCATATAATAATGTCTACACTCTACACCAAAATTTAGCCTCGCGTTTCAACGATTGCATTGACTGTTGTTATAGTTTGAAATTGTGTTCAAAGTAAAAGAGTGTTTTTCAACTAGTGAAATTCTGTTCAAATTAACGTAATTAAGCAAAAAAAAAATAAAAAATATATATATATATATATATTGAAAAGGGAGTAATCTTATAACATATATAAATTCATAATTTCAAATCCATTTATGTATAGTTAAACTCACCTATGTTTCACATTTCTTTTGTTTTATCTCTATTCGATAATAAAGGAATACATACTCCCACATTTCTTTTGTTTTATCTCTATTCGATAATAAAGGAATACATACTCCCAAACTATAGAAAAAAAATTCTCCACCTAAATATTTATAAAATATCACTTAATCATCTAATTCAAATCATACAAATCAAACCAATATTAAGTTAATTTAGTTCTTAATTTAAAAAAAAATGATCAAATTTAAGTTAAACTATTTTTATAAGTTGGAAATAAATTAGAATCTACTTACTCTACATTTTTATTTTTATTTTATATTAATATGTTATTTTCCATATAATTTTGAGTCTTTAAACTTTGAATTAATACCCTTAAAAAAATACTTAATACATGTTTGATTATTTACTCTCTCTACATCATTTCACTTAATATACATATAGATATAATTTAAATAAAATAATTATTGTTGATCCAACTAATGTGGCCCAACAGTAAAGAAAAAAAAAAGGTAAGAAAACATTCAAAAATGGGTAGTGTCAAAAGAAAAAGAAAAAGAAAAAAAAAAGTCAAAAATCTCTCCATATAATACGGAGAGAAGTATGTAGCTTTGGTTCTATAAAAACCTTACTTCATCTTAATATAAAATAGATCAGAAGTGGAGTAAAAGAAAACAGAGAGAGTTTTTTGAGAGGAAAAATTAAGAGTGTCAATTTGTGAAGTTTTACCCACAAATTGAAGATACATATTTGTTGTATTTTGTGAGAAATCCACCTAAAGGTGAAGTGTGTAATCCCATCTTATTATAGTGGAAGTTTAAGTGGCCTACAGGTCCCGTGGTTGTTACTTTCATTTCTGAAGGTTTTTCTACGCTAAAATCTTTGGTGTTATTTTTATTTTATTTTGATTTGGGAAATTATCCTAGGTGTGTGAAATATATTTCTTTACAACCATATTTTTTTTCCAACAAAGTGGTATCAGAGCCTTGGTTGTACTATTCTATCGATATGTACTATTGACAAAGTACTATTTACATAGTACTATTGGAAGACACTATTTATTGGTACTATTCATCGTCAGAAACCAAGCTCGGCGAAACCAGTTGACTGACGATTCAAATGGAGGAGAGCACAGGTAATATGATAAAGTTGACCATATTTAATTATTCAATTTGGAAGCCGAAAATGGAGGATCTTTTATACATTAAAGATCTATGGAAGCCAATTATAATGCCGAAGGAGAAAGAAGTAACTGGTGCAGACATTGAATGGGCCGTTCTGAACTGAAAGTGTGCTACTCAAATCAGACAATGGATCGACAAAAGCATTTTTCAAAATTTTTCTAATGAACACGATGCTTATGTTCTTTGACAAAAGTTGGAGAAAATGTATGTGAGGACAACCGCACAGAATAAAGCTAATCTGATGCGACGATTAGTCAATTTGAAGTATAAAGACGAAAGCAACGTATTAGAACATATGAGTGAGTTCCAAGGCGTTGTAAATCAACTCAAATCTATGAAGATGACTATAGATGACGAGCTACAAGCGTTGTTGATATTGAGTTCTCTACCAAAAAGTTGGGATACTCTAGTTGTGTCAGTTAGCAACTCAGCTCCTAACGGTAAACTTACCATGGATATGGTAAAAGACAGAATGTTAAACGAAGAGTCGACGAAAAGATGAAGGATATACTCCTAACACTGAAGCGCTTGTCATGTAGAAACAAGACAAGCAAGAATGGCACGGGAGAAGTAAAAGAAAAATCTCCGTAACCAAAGTCAACAAAAAGTATGGTCGAAGTCTAGATCAAGGTATGACAAGAAGTTTCATCATTGCGGCAAGTCTGGACACTTCATTCGAGAATGTAGAAGGTTAAAGGTGGAACAATCTAGAAATCAGGAAGCAGAAACCCGAAAAAATGACATCACAACTATCACTGAAGAAGTTGTCATTGTTCGAGATGCTGATTATGTCAATCTTGCATGCCAAGACACTACTTGGGTAGTTGACTCAGGCGATTCCTATCATGTCACCTCACGACGGGAATTCTTCTCAACCTACACTCAAGGTGATTTTGGCGTGTGAGGATGGGAAATGATGATGCATCAAAAATTGTCGACATTGGTAATATTTATCTAGAGACTAATCTTGGATGCAGATTACTTCTGAAAGATGTGAAGCATGTTCCTGATATCTGCCTCAATTTGATCTCTACCGGTATGCTTGATGATGATGGATACAATAATTATTTTGGTAAAGGAAAGTGGAAGCTCACCAAAGGCAAGAAAGATACATCACTCTACATCACAGAAGCCAGACTGTGTAGAGGAGAAGTAAATACCACAAGGAAAGAAGTTCCTACCAAGCTATGACATAAGCGACTCGACCACATAAGTGAAAAAGGTCTCAGAATTCTTTCCAAAAAAGAGTTCTTGCCAGGAATGAAAGGTACACCTTTGCAAACTTGTGTTGACTGTATTATGGGAAAACAACATAGAGTTGCATTTTGTAGTCTCGTACCATCTAGAAAGGAAAATATTCTAGATTTAATACACACAGATGTCTGTACAATGAATTGTAAGTCACTAGGAGGTGCTCATTATTTTGTGACCTTTATTGATGACCATTCTAGAAAAGTATGGACTTTTGCTTTGAAAACTAAAGATCAAGTGCATGAAGTTTTCAAGCAGTTTCATGTAAAAGTGGAGAGAGAAATTGACAGATGTTTGAAGTGTGTACGTGCAGATAATGGTGGTGAGTATCATGGACCATTCGAGGAGTACTACAGAAGTTTTAGCATCAAGCTAGAAAAATCAGTACCAAAGACACCTCAACATAACAGTGTCGTAGAGAGAATGAACAGAATCATCTGTGAAAGAGTCAGATGTATGCTCTTAAATGCAAAACTGTCAAACTCCTTTTGGGGGGAGGCAATGAGGACATCAGTTGATTTAATCAACCTTTCTCCATCAGTTCCATTGAACTACGACATACCGAAAAGAGTTTGGACAGGGAAAGATGTTTCTTACAAACACTTGAAAGTATTCGGCTGCAGAGCATTTGTTCACATCCTAAGAGATGAGCGGTCCAAGTTGGACGGAAAAGCGAAGCAATGTATCTTTATGGGACATACCTATGAAGAATTTGGTTACAGACTTTGGGATCCTATTAGCAAAAGGATTGTGAGAAGTAGAGACATGGTGTTTCTTGAAGACTAAACAATCGAGGATTTTGAGAAATTTGAGAAACCACAGTCAGATGAAATTCCAGTTAATCTGGACTCGACCTTCACCTATAAATCTTGATGGCGGGGGAGTTACACCAGATACTGATGATGTTAATCCACCAGTTGGCAGTTCAAAACCAGAACAAGTTTATGAACAAGTCCAACCAGAAGTACAGACAAGGAGATCAACCCGAGTACGACAACCAAGTCGTATATATTCTCCTAATGAGTATGTGATGCTCACTGAAAGGGGAGAACCAGAGAGTTATAATGAAGCTATCACTGATCAGCATAAGACTGCGTGGTTAAAAGCCATGCAGGAAGAAATGAAATCTCTACATGAGAACCACACATTTGACCTGATGAAACTACCACAGGGAAGAAAAGCTCTCAAGAACAAGTGGGTGTACATAATCAAAAGTGAAGAAGGCAGCTCGCAACCACGCTATAAAGCAAGATTGGTTGTGAAAGGATTCGAGCAGAAGAAAGGCATTGACTTTGATGAAATATTCTCACCAGTAGTTAAAATGTCTTCAATCCGAGTTGTTCTTGGTTTGGCAGCTAGTCTTAATCTGGAGGTTGAACAACTTGATGTAAAGACTGCATTCTTACATGTTGATCTTGATGAGGAAATCTATATGGAGCAGCCCGAAGGTTTCCAAGTCAAAAGCAAAGAGAAGTTGGTATGCAGACTAAAGAAGAGCTTGTATGGTCTGAAACAAACACCAAGACAGTGATACAAAAAGTTCGACTCATTCATGGAGAAAAATGAATACAATAGAACAACCACTGATCACTGCGTCTTCATCAAGAAATTCTCTGATGGTGATTTTATTATTCTTCTGCTTTATGTTGATGATATGTTAATTGTGGGTCAAAATATTGACAAGATTAACAAGTTAAAGAAGGAGTTGAGCAATTCCTTTGCAATGAAGAACTTAGGACCTGCCAAGCAGATTCTTGGCATGACGATTACCCGTAATAGACAAAAGCAAAAGATTTGGCTTTCCCAAAAATGGTATGTTGAAAAAGTTCTTGAAAGATTCAACACGAGCAAAGCTAAACCTGTTAGTTGTCCACTTGCAAGCCATTTCAAACTTATTGTGAGTCAAAGTCTCTCAATTGAGGAGGAGAAATTAGAGATGAGCAAGGTGCCTTATGCATCGGCAGTTGGCAGTCTAATGTACGCTATGGTATGCACCAGACCAGACATTGCACATGTTGTTGGCGTTGTAAGCCGATTCCTATCAAATCCTGGAAAGGAACATTGGGTAGTTGTCAAATGGATACTCAGGTATCTCAGAGGAACCTCCAGTCATTGTTTATGCTTTGGTAATAATAAACCTGTATTAGAAGGATATATAGATTCAAATATGGCTGGCGACGTAGATACGAGAAAATCTATATCCGGGTACCTAATAACATTTGGAAGGGGAGCTGTTTCATGGCAATCACGATTACAAAAGTGTATTGCTTTAAGTACCACAGAAGCAGAGTACATTGCAATCACTGAAGGTTGTAAGGAGATCCTGTGGATGAAAAAGTTCCTACAAGAATTGCATCAAAACCAAGAAAACTATGTTCTTTATTGCGATAGTCAGAGTGCAATTCATCTTAGTAAGAACCCAACCTTCCACTCAAGGTCCAAACACATCGACTTAAGGTATCATTGGATTTGTGATGTGTTGGAACATAAACTACTACAAGTTGAGAAGGTTTACACCAATGATAACGGGGAAGATATGATGACAAAGACCATGACTAGAGAAAAGCTTGATATCTGTAGAAAGATTGTAGGTGTGGAAGAGTCTTGTCCCACATAAGGTGGAGGGGGAGATTTGTTGGTCTAACTAATATGGGCCAGCAGCAAAGAAAAAAAAAGGTAAGGAAACATTCAAAAGTAAGTAGCGTCGAAAGAAAAAGAAGAAAAAAAAGAGTCAAAAATCTCTCCATATAATTCGGAGAGAAGTATGGAGTTTTGGCTCTATAAAAGCCTTGCTTCATCTCAATAGAAAATAAATCAGAAGCGGAGGAAAAGAAAACAGAGAAAGTTTTCTGAGAAGAAAAATTAAGAGAGCCAATTTGTGAAGTTTTACCCACAAATTAAAGATACATATTTATTGTATTTTGTGAGAGATCCACCTAAAGGTGAAGTGTGTAATCTCATCTTATTATAGTGGAAGTTTAAGTGGCCTACAGGTCCCGTAGTTGTTACTTTCATTTCTGAAGGTTTTTACACGTTAAAATCTTTGGTGTTATTTTTATTCTATTTTGATTTGGGAAATTATCCTTGGTGTGTGAAATTTATTTCTTTACAACCATATTTTTTTCCCAACAATTATAAAGGTTTATTTGTCCGTCGTAGAGGTGTCCATAAACCGGACCGGACTGGACCAAACCGTAAAATCGGACCAAACAGGACCGAATGGTTTTACAAATCAAACGGTCCGATTCGATTTGTACTAATTTTAAACCGTTCGAACCGGACCGGATTAGACCAAACCGTAAAATCGGACCGAACAGGACCGAATGGTTTTACAAATCAAACGATCCGATTCGATTTGTACTAATTTTAAACCGTTCGAACCGGTTTAATAATATATTAAAAATTTCACATTATTCTTCATTAAATGTATAAAAAATCGAATCAAATCGGAAACTAAACCGGACCAAACCGTTTTATAAATCAAACGATCCGGTCCAATTTTTATTACTTAAAACCGTTTCAAACGGTCCGATCTAGTCCAGTTCGAGTAATATAAACGGTCCGATCCGATTAAAGTTTTTTGACCAAAATTGAACTGGACTGAACCGTTGAACACCCCTAGTCCGTCGCATTAAGTCTTTACCTAATTACTATAACATAAAATTCAAATCCTTTAGGAATCAAGTCTAAATTAATATTACAACATTAAAAAAAATAATGCAAAAATAAAAAAGAGGAAAAATAAATAACAGAAAAACTATTTGCAAAAGAAAGAAAATACAACTCAACTCAACTTAAACAAAACTAAGGTTTTGAATGGATAGGTTTCTCGTAATTACTTGTTTAAATTTGTTATCCTTTTTGCAATAACTCATGGTATTAGTTCAATTTCGATTATGATTCAAAAACATACCAACCCAGCATTGAACCCTTTACTCACACTTTAAAAGGTTAAAGGGGGTAAAATTTACAACTGTTTCAACCCTTTATATTTGATGCTCGGAGTGTTAACGAGAAACTGAACTAAATAGTTTAGAATGAGGTATGTCTTTAGTTTTACGACTTCAAAATTAGGGTAAGCAACAGTTCTTTATGGTTTTTATAATTTTTTTTTTCCTAAACTGCAAGTTTGTAAGCAACACGACACGACCATGTGATTCGGGAATAAGCGAACAAAGCGGTAGTTGCTTTTAAAAATCGAAAAAATTCAGAGACTAATAATAAAAGGGGGAAAAATGTTACAGAGAAAGAAATACCGAGCACAGAGCGTTCGAATAACGCGCTCAGATGCCTCGTCATTAATATCATCCAACTGGTGGTGTAAAATGGAGCAAACGCAATCAACGCGGTGGCTTTTATTAGCCAAGAACTGAACTAAGTTGGCATTATTGTCAACAAGCAAATACTTCTCTTCTGATTTTCTCATTTCTTCATCATCTTCTTCACGATCTCGTTTCTTACTTTCTCTTTTTCTTAAGTTGATTCAAGTAGAGATCGTTCTCTCTAACGCTCCAAGGGTAAATGCTCCTCTCATTTTGCTTGCATTTGCTTCCTCGGTTGATGGCTTCTCTTCTAATTTCAATGAGTTTGGGGATTAACTATCATTTCGACTTTAGCTTCTCTTTGTTTCGGTATTTTGAGTCTTTTGTATTCATTTACTAGAAAATGGAGTGGAATTTGGGTAGGTGTTCATCGTCTAGATCTGATCGAATATTCTGTCATGTTATTTTGAATTATGTAGAAATTGGTATAGTCAAATCGCAAGAGGATGTTGAATGAAAATGATGCTTCGTGCTATTGAATTTACATTTCAATTTTTTAAGATTCATTTTTTTAGTTACTCTCTGTTTTTCCTTTTGGAGCATTTTCTCACTCACTAATTTCCAAGTTCTAAGTGTTGCTTTTTCTTATAGTTTGAAAAACTGCTATGCTTACTAGCTCAATTATGCAGAACACATCACTGTGCTTTAGTTTCTTCCGTTAGACGTGCATGTCAATCCTTGACTGTTCTTGACCTGCAATTCATTTGAGAAAAATAATTATCTGAGACACGAACACATATTTTCTATTCTTATGTAATATTGTTTTAATGCTTTTCTCGGGTTAGGCCCATCTTTTTTATTTGTTTTTCCTCCTTTGTCTGATTACATTAATTAATTTTCTCCTTATACATTTTCCCCCTTCAGCAATTCAGTAAGTGGGTTTAATATGGAGGTTGGTGTAGATGGTGATATGCCTCTAGATTATGCTTCAATTCATATTTTTCCGGCTGAGAACAGGTTATTTTCTGTAACTATAGTTTGAGGAACTTTATGTACTACTACATTGTTATAATCCTGAAATAAAGGTTTCTTTGGGTGCTATTAAAATATTCGGGTGCTCATGGATGCTGAATCATGCAATCCTATCGGCAGTAGTTCAATTTGATACCAAAAAGTATTGCATCAATGCTGAAAGCCCGAAATCCTAGTTACAAATAATTTGAGTCCACCAAACAACATAACATGCTTTGAGTAAGTTAAGACAAGTTCTCATCATTTATCCAACAAAATTTTACGTATTGTTTTCAGGTCCATTTATGTCTTGGGAAACTGTTGTTGTTTTTAAGTGCATATGAAACTGACACTCTAGTGGTTTATTTTATGAGATGAATGCACATGGTAAAAAAGCTTTTTCTATTAAGAAAAAAGTATAAAAGATTATTTAAAAATTACACAAAATAACACACCTAAAACTTAAAACAACCAAAATAAAACCCCAATAACATTGAATGAGATCTAAATGGTTAAGGTTTAACATTGAATGAGTCTAATTAATCTCAGTTCAATTTGAATAGCGTTCAATGTGAAATTTTTGTACTGAATTTTTTATTTGTAGTAAAAATATATGAACTAGACATAAGGGATGTGATTTTTGTGATTACAAGTTTTAAGGGGTGTGATAAATGTTATGTTCCCAAGATTATTTTATTCTCATAATTACTAAGATGGTAATAGAAGGTTCTCTTAAGAAAAAAAGTTAATAGAAGGACCTCATATATGAATTATGTGCCAGATAGTAATTCCACGGTGCATATACATAGAAACATGCAAGGCTTGCAGAACTTAGGAAAATATTCCTCAAAATTTTAACAATTATATGTTGCCAGATATACGGATTTTAATGTTACTCAGGGGTTTGCTTCAGGTATGAAACAATCATTTGCAGCAATGGAAAGGAAGAAAATTTGGTAGCAGGACTTCTGGAAATGCTTTTGCCACATTTACCAAAATTAAATGAATTGTATTTGAAGGGATCCAATGCTACCTTCATGCTCGTACTGCCAGAAAACCTGAGTGCTGCAGCATGGTTCACAAAATCAAATTTGAAAAGGTTCACATCATTTAAGTATTTTATCTGGTCTGCTCTTCTCCATTCCGTTTATAGAAGACAAATTTAGTTGCTATATTTTCTGAAGTAATTATTTTACGTGTGACCAGATTCTTACATATTGTTGGTTTGCCGGATTTGATACATTCCATCAATGCTATTGGGGATGAGATGTCTCAATTGGAGGAGGCCAAAAGTTTTCATCTTTCTTTATATGGCAAGGTTATACAATCCCCTTCCCTTTCTTTACTAATAATAATGTTTGTACTCATTGGTAGCACATAATATTTCATTTTCTTTGTTAAGTTACTGTTTTGGGTCTTGAGATACTTATTCATTGATATTTATTTAGCCACCTGGTACATAACCTTTCTGGTTGCTTGCTGCAGTCTGAAGATGAGATTACGTCATCAGATGCTTCAAAGTATGTTCTTTGAGATTCCATTAGGTTTTGATTTTAGAATTAATAGCATTGACAAGATATTGACATTTATAACATCAGGAATGAATTGTTACAAGCTATAGTCTCGAGGCTGATGGCATTAAGAGAGGAATTGACAGCAGCTTTTGATGAAGCTGCTTGTGCTACCTGCTCTTATCAAGAAATTGTTGATCTAGCTAAATTTTCTGAACATTTTGGAGCTCTTAATTTGAGGTGAGTTTCTCAATGAAATATGAAGGCAATTGGTATTCAGATTATTTTTTCCAAATAATTGTTTTGTTTTCTATATTATTCTTTGACCGGATCTTTTAAATTATAAATCAAAGGGGAAAAAATAGTTTTTGTTTGAGGAATATGACCATGAAATATTGCAGAAATTCTCTGGTCAAGATCTTGGAACCCAACCAGAAGAGTCCTATCGGTGGTCCCCAAAGTGATGATAAGTTCCAAATCTCAGGCAATTTAAGGGATGATAAAATAAATAAGATAGATAAGGAAGCTCAGATATCGAAACCAATGTATTCAACTACACCTGTAAAATATAGTGTTTCACCTGCAAAAGTTGCCCAGGTTGAGCGGCAGAATTCAACAGAAAGTGAGGATTCTTTTGACTCAAGCGATGGGGAAAAAATGTCTGCAGAAAGAAGTAGAACTCTTACAAGATCTGCAATGCCAAGAAGGTCTGCATCGCCAATGCGGAGGATACAAATTGGCAGAGCCGGACCACACAGGGCACCTGCATTAACCATTAAAACCCTCAATTACTTTCCAGCTAGGGAAAAAAATTGGCCTCAGGAAGATGTAACTGTAAACAGTAGTGATGATGGACCTGAACAGTCAAATAAGAAGCCCATGAATGATGTACGTAGGATGAGTGTTCAAGATGCAATTAGTCTTTTTGAAAGCAAACAAAGAGATAAAACAGCAGATACTCAGAAAAGGAAGTCTTTAACAAATATCTCAATCAGTGCAAACAAATCTGTATTGAGAAGGTGGAGTTCAGATCTGGGGGAAGCCTTTGTTGAATGTCAACCAGAGTCTGAAGATGCTTATAAAACTCCTATTCAGATGGTCAAAGACGAGGTTTCAAAATGTTCGGCAGAAGCGAAATTGGGGCCAGATTCCGTAATAGTTGCAAATACTGTTGAAACCCCCAAAGTGGATGAAAACTTAGAAAGATTGGAAAAGAATTCATCTGAACTGATAGATGGCCAAGCTTATATCAATGTAACCCAGGAACAGGAAATTATCACAAAATCAAACACTGCAACTGATTGGAATCGACTAAAGGAAGCAGAATTGAACGAGATGCTAATTAAAATGAGGGAGCCAAAGCCTGCAAGGTATGCAAAGCCTCAACCTAGCAGAAACAAAAATGTTCCTGCTGAGAAGAGAGGTGGATTTTATGACCACTACAAGGAGAAAAGGGATGAAAAACTCCGAGGAGAGAATTTTAAGAAGAGAGCAGAGAAAGAAACACAAGTTAAAGCAACCCAGCAAATTCCTGACGCGAGGAAAGGTGAAATGACATCTAAGAATGTCAATGATGTTGATAAAAAGCGCGCCTTACCTAAGACCCAAAAGTTACTTATTAATTCTCCCCAACCTACAAACCTGAAGAAGGAAGCCTCGAAAGCTATTGCTACTAAGAAGATTTCACCCAGACCGTCACCCTTACTTCCTACACGTAAGTCATGGCCTTCCACACCTTCGGCAAGTAACACAGGGACTTCACCAGCTAAACCTCCTGTTGGGATTTCTTCTATAGGTACTACCCCACCACGCCAAAGGGGGCAGCAAATACCATCTCTTTCCCAATCAAAACCTAAAATTGAAAAATCACAGCAGCAACAGAAAAATGTGAGGGATTCCTGGGCTGACGGCAGCAAGGACCCGAAGAGTTTGAATGATAAAAGGCAGCTAGCACCCAAAAAGAATAGCAAATCAACAAAAACAAAAGTTGTTACGGCACCTGAGGGTTCTGGTATGACTTCGGCGAAGCCTGCTCTGTATAACAGGGGGGCCAAGAAAAGCAGTGTTGTGCCGCTGGAATCTAAACCTTTTCTCCGCAAGGGTTCTAGGACAAGCCCCGGTGCTGGTCCTGTTGTCAACAAGAAAAAAAATTCTCACTCGGAGAAATCTTTGAAAAGCTTTAAAAATCCAGTTGACACTCAGGAGACTGCAGAGGCTGCTAGTTTTTTTAATCTAGAAGGTCAGCATCAAGAGGGAAATGTTACGTCTGTGGGCTCTTCTGATGGTCTGATGGAATTGGAAGCTCCAGTTAATAGCCAACAGCCATGTAGTGAGACAGAGAACTTTGACTCAATTGCTGCTGACCGTGATAATAACCCAAATAATATTGGAGACTCATCACTTGAAATTCAAGCTGAAGAAGAACCAAGCATCTCCCCATCAGCTTGGGTGGAAGCAGAGGAGCAGCAAGCCGTGCCTTCAAGTAATGAGAACACTTGTCAACTTACATCTTCAGATAATACTGTATTGGTTGGTTTGTCAAGTTCACGTGTCCGTCATTCTTTGTCACAAATGCTGCAAGAAGAGAGTAATGAACAAGATACTGTTGAGTGGGGAAATGCTGATAATCTTTCTTCAATAATCTACCAAAAAGATGCACCAAAAGGACTGAAGAGGCTGTTAAAATTTGCTCGAAAGAGCAAGGGAGATGCAAATAGTAGTGGTTGGTCTAGCCCTTCTGTTTTTTCCGAAGGAGAGGATGATACTGACAATCAATTGAGAAAGGCTGCTCTCAGTGCAAAGATCTATGGACATCAAAAGACACTGTTTTCTGAAGGTTATGAAAAGAAATTGGATGCTGATGAACTATACTCGTGTAAGTTTGCCCCTTCAACTTGCTAATATTTTACTTGTTTATGTCTCCTTTATTTAGCCTACATCATGTCACTCTCTCTTTCTCATTTCTTGTGTCTGCTTTAATTCATTTTATACCATAACTGGCTCGTTTAAGATGGGTAGTTGTTAGTTGAGCAGTAGTTGTTGAAATTTCATTTTTCATCTTGTTTGCAAACGTATTATGTTGGGAAGCCGCATTTGTTCTTGAGGCAACTAGTCAAAAAATGTCTCGTACAACTGGTACTCGAATGGATTACAATTTTCGTGCCTGCTCTAAATGCAACTTTTATTTACTGATGATCGTCCCGCAAAAAAATCATTAAAAAAAAAAGATCCCAGCCAAAAAAAGAACTATTAAATGATACACTTCCAATCATTAATTGGATCCTTTGTTACTCTTTTGGGTTTTGTTCATGCAGCGCAAGCAAATGTTACCAGATTCAATGTGCAGAGTTCTTTGCCTAAGTTGAACGACGATGGTGGTTCTGCTGCTGTACCTTCAACCAAAGGTTGTTTGCATAAATGATCTAGATTACTAACTTTTGATTTTTAAAATTATTTTTCGGCATTTATCTTGTCCCATGTGCACTTAGTTACTCTCACATTGCACCAATTCAATTATTGAATAGACTCCTAACACTATTTTTGATGTTTGTGTTTCAGCAACGAGGTCATTCTTCTCTCTTTCAGCGTTTAGGGGCAGCACAAAATGAGATTAAACATCATTTTACTCAGTTTGGTAGGGATAAATGTAAATTAGGAGTCACCATGCAAGTATTTGGTTCCCTCCATATCTAATTAAGTTTGCTTAAGGAAGAGCTTCTAGTTTTACTTGTCGCATAGTTAGTTTCGCAGTATAAAGAGCGGGTGGATTACAATTGTACTGTCTTTAAGTTTTTTGTCCCCTCGTTTGGGAGTTTTTAGTGGGTGAAATAGTTAAATATGGTTGTGTATTTAATTTTCCCTTGGTTTCAGAAATCAGTGTACTCAATTTCCTAGAAACACAACCACGCTTGGGTGTTCAAATTGATTGAATGTGAACTGTTTTTCTAGTCAAAAGCAGGTCTCTTATTTTGGCTAGAATCGCTAATTGAAATCATATTTTGCATTAGCCTTGATAAATTCCCTCCCCCAACAAAACAATAAAAAAAGAAAAAAAAATACTGGGCGAATTGCGATTCAGAGAATGAATTATTGGTTTTCGATGGATTAAAATAAAAAAGATGAGGATAAAGACAAAAAATTTAGAAGATCTATTAAAATTTTAGATACATTAGAAGGAAAAACAAAACTAATACAGATGGTTTTAATTGCTTATCTTGAGTACATCAGAATTTTTCGTGATCACGCTCCTAATACCGAGTCTTGTAGGAGGAATGAATCATACTGTCGTATGTGTAAGATTCATTTGGGATGTACTAGAATTGAATATTTTTTTAAGAGGTATTAAAATTTTATTTTTTTATTAAATAAATAAAAAGTTACATATAAGATATTCGAATTTGATTATATGATAGTTAGATGGGGAGCCATAATTACTGATGAGTGAAATAGATCAATAAATCCGCAATGCTGTCATATTTTTGCTGGCTTCCAACGGTAGAAAACTTCCTATTTTTGTTATGCGGCATCTATATGTACAGGAATTGTGTCCTCTAGATTATACAAATTTACCCTTTAAACATTTGGATTTGGTGGAGGTAGGTAACCATTTAGAACCCAGAATATAGCCCATGTTGAGAAAAGGTTGGTATATGCTACTTGTTGGCCACTTACATATGAGAACCAGGTCCTATGCATTTGTACTCTCCGTACAAAACAGAGCTGTAGTTAAATCCAAAACCCAAATATAACTTCTCCATTTTGGCCCATAAGGACATACGCGGCACGTTGTGGGTTAAAGTTATCCCTCCAATCAGCAGGATTAACCACACTGCTCATGCTAGTGTCTTGGTCTAGTTTTCCAAGCACGACCCAAATATGTGCCCTTAGCGGATTCAGTTATGTGCCATTTCGCTCTCCTTCATTTCCTCTTCCTTGTGCAGTAATCACAGTCACTCATTTATCTCCAATTACATGTAACACAGTGTTCTGCACCAAGTTTTATATATCAATAACAATAAAAAAAAGTCAAGTATTCTTTAAATAAATGCATGGAAGCCTTTGTCATCATCACAAAGAGTCTATTGAAAAACCCTAAAACCAATAATTTTTCAATTATAAAAACAGCTTTGTCTTCAGAGATTCTTAATCGTACTGCTCGTGCTCGGGTTCTTACTTCATCCGGGTTAAGTGTCTCAATTCGTGATGTGTTACCCTCAAATTAACTTAGTTCAAATTAATTAAATTTTAACTTAAATTGAATTGAATTTATATAATGTATTTTAAACCTTAACTTAAATTAAAAAAAAATCATTTATAGTAATAATTGGTCCAAACTTTTATTTTTATGTATTAATTAACCTTTTTAATTTATGTAAATGATGTGAAATATTATAATTTTTTTATAGTTTTAATTAAATTAAAATAAAAAAAATTTTAAACCAAATTTAATGTATTTTAACAATGTTAAACATACAAATAACAATTTTGTTACAACTTTTTACAAAAGTAAAAAAAATAAAAAAATTTAAAGTCATATGTATATTATAAAACAACTTAAAAAACAACTACTTAAAGTTAAGTTAAATTAATATTTTAGACTTAAATTTCATGTAATTATGATTAATGATAACACAATATATTTATAAAAATACTTAAGAAAATAAAATTATAAGTTAATTTGATAGATACACGAGCAAATTAATGAACTCATCATAAGTATATTATATGAAATAATTCAAATGAATTCAAAAGAAAATATTACATATCTTATTTTTGAATAAAATTCATAAATGTTCATATAACTAGTCATATTTATTCTTGATAAAATACAGTATAATTTTTGTTAATAAGTAAATTATCAATTTATGAAGACAAAAAAGATAATAAAAATAGTAAGAAAAATATTTTTTCATGACATGAAGTAGCATACTCAACATATAAAAAAATAATAGTAATAATATATAAAAATGATTATAATTATTTTTTATTTTCGTATTGTTGAACTCAAATTGGTTCAAATTAGATCAAATTTAATTTGATTTATATTTTGTTTATATTTTTTTTATTCTTGTTCGATTTGAACAATTGAATGCAACATAAATAGTCATCTTAATTTTGGTGCACCATTATATGAAAAATGAAATATATATATATTTTATTGGGTAAATTTAAATTTATAAGTATCTTAATGATTAGTGTGAACTATATTTTTCATATATTATTTTACCTCTTTTAACACTTTGGTTCTTTAATAAAAAAAATTTAATTTTTTTGTCAAATAATTTTTCATAATTAACGATTTCAGTTTAATTTAAAGGTAATAGATTAAATATATTAAAATATTAAAATAATAAATAATAAATAACTCAAAAACTAATTTTTTTGTGTACATCATACAATACAGTTTAGTTTAATTAAAATTATTAAACACAAAAAGTTAATAGACAAAAGTAATGAAAATTTTGTTAAGCGTTAAAAGTGATAAAAATTATAGAAAGAAAATATATATAGTTCATCCTAATAATAATATTAGTTGCAATGAAATAATCAGATTTTAAGATTAGATTGGCACTATATATCTACAGTTCCGTATTGTGATACAATATTTGTAAAAATATATATTTTTATGCTATAAATTTTTTATGGTACATCATAAGGAGATTAAAAATGAAATTAGAGAATAAGAAATTCATTTCATTTATTTTTCCCACATGAGAACTGCATCAAATAAATTATTATCATTAACAGATAAGAAAACAGTAACATGAAATTTTCACTTCATGTATAATTAATTTTATAACCATGAATAAGTGTATATATGTGTTTCCTTCACTATAATTAAGGTGATCTTCTCCTCTTTCAAAAATGTCATAAACTTACAAAGCATCATCAATGGATCACCATGATATAATTAATCCTACAAAATTATCTATTAAGTATTCAAGTTGTGAATAACCTCGATGCAATGAATTTCTAATCCAATAAATAAATCCATCATTCTTAACTAACCTTATAATTTCTCAAAGAATATAATTTTACGAATTTAATTGTACTCAATTTTGAGACATGAATAAACCTTAATTAATTTAATTCCTTGGATTAATTTCTCCAGGAATTTTGGCAAGCTATATGATTAGACCATTTGATTGTGGATGTATGATTATAAGAAGCCCTTGATGATAAGCTTCTGTACCTCTTCCAATCTCCCAGAGCAACCGTTAGATCAGCGACCTTGGCATTAATCGTACGGCAACAATTAGCATGAACAGATGTAACAACTCTAAAGTCTCTACTAACTTGACAAAAGCCACTGTAATAAAGGGTGTCCAAGAAGTTCAGTGTGAGATTTAACGTGTGTTTAAGGACACCGTCACGAATCATTTTCTGAAGAACATCTTGCTCTTTCATGCCCGTAGAATTGTCCTTTCTTGCGTACCATCCTTCGAATAACGATACTGTTTTGTTGTTGGAGTTAACCATGTAGAAGCCGGTGTTAATTGGGTTTCCTTCTGACCATGGATTGCCATTGAAATGGTCTGTGCTTATTTGTAGATCTATGTTGTTTCTCAACCTTTCAAATGGGTTTCTTAGCCATAGCACATCAGTGTCCTGCGATTTTTTATTTTTTTTTAAATAATTCAAAATATTGTTAATTAATTAATATATCTTCCTAATTAACATATATAACAAATACACGTGAATTATAACTCTAAGTATTAATTAATTTATTTAATAATAATGATATTGAAATATATTAATAATATAGATAAAATATACTTTTTTATATATTTTTATTATAACAATATAATAAAATTATAAAATTAGTGGATCATTAGGTTTAATAACTCTAACATCAATTAAAGATAATACACATGAAATACTCTTCATTTCTCAATATTACCTACAAGGTACTCTCTGAATAATGGAGTTTACCAAGTGAATATGGGCTTCCGTGCATGCATATTCTTGAGTTTAATTGATGATATAATAAATTAATATTATATTATTCTTAAATAGTTAATATTTGCCGCACAATTAACGTTATACTTACCCACCTACTATTTTAAGCTTACGCTATCAACTCACTCACTCATTTATACTTAAAATAACTAACATTATACCTACTCACCCATTATTTTACTTATACTATCAACTCACTCACTTATAATTTATTAATTTCTAAGATATTTTAATATTAATAAAAATTATTTTAAAATAAAATATTTTTTCTTATTATTCTAAAATAGAATATTTTGAAAAGTTAGTGATATTTATTTTAACATATATTTAATGTTTAGAAATGATAATTTTTATTATTATCAAAATAAAAATATACAAAATGTGTATGTTACCTTAGTATTAATTACATTTCATTATCACTATTTTTTAATAAAAAATTTATTAATAAATAATTCTTGTAAAAATAAGAATTTATATATTAACAATATCATTATTCTCATATAATTATATCCAATAAAATTATATCAAGTCAATTAATTATATTTATAATAATATTATTATTTTAATATCATTTTTGATACTTAAGAATAGAAAATAACTTAAAAACTATTTTTTATATTTAAAAATAAGAAATTATTTTTAAAAACAAATTAATGTTTGATTATTATTTTTAAGTAACATATTATCATAATAATTTTTGTTATTATCACAAAAAATATATAAATTATCTATTTTATATCTATTATTAATTAATTATACCTCAATATTATTATTATCACATAGATTTTTTATTAATAAAAAATTATTATTATAATAATAAATATATTAGTGATAACCATTCTCCTTATTTTAAGTTACTATTCTCTGAAACATGTTTTTAGAAAGAAAAAAACAATGAAAATAAGATAAACATGTTTTCATCGATTTTGAGAAAAAAGTTGAAAAGACTGTAAATTGGGGCGTTACTTAACAAAAAAAAAATGTTAACTTTGATTGAATGGACGGGCTCTTTGCCCATCCCTGACTTTTCATTTTATTTATTTATTTGTTATGTTTTTTTTTTGGCTTTTTAATAATAAAAAGGTTATCTTGAAGCATATTTTTTAATTATTACAATAGTAAATAATAAGTATAACATAAATAATAATTATAACATATCATTATTCAGCTTTTTATAAAATATTTGGTACAATTAAGAAAAGCTTTTTTTATTTTATTAAAGATTGGATTTACTCTCAACTTATTCACTTATATTTTGGTACTTTATGTATTCATTTATATATATTTTAATTAAAATTAGTTTAAATATGTAAGGAAAATTAAACCAATTCTTTTTTTCAAATTGAATAAAATTTTATTAACGGACACTCAATTACTCAATATAACTTAATTAATTAATAAATAATATTAATATTAATTAAAATATTTGATTAATATATAACTAAATACGTAAAGTATCAATCTAATAAAAAAAACTTAAATATGAATTCTACCTAGTTCAAAATAAAATTATAATTCTCTATTTGTGTTTTATTGTGTTCCCAAATTTATCATATTAGAGTTTGAATTTTTTTTTAAAAGAAATTTACTTAATAATTTTATTTCTTTATAAAAGTATTTCTATATTTCACTTAGGACATAAAATCCGGTTAGCCTATCCAATCCTTATTAGTAAGTGATCATATAATTATTTTGATATTTTATTTTTATTTATTTTTAAAAATTTAAAATATTTTATTTTTGATCCACAATTGTTTTATTTATCTATTTGTACGTGTTGCTCTTTTCATATTTTATATTTTTAATAAAAATGTGAAAGACATTTAATTTGACTAAACGTGTTCAAGGCTTAGAGCGTGGATTTTTATGGAAAAAAAAATCAAGTTCAGAACAATTGGAATATAATAAAGTTTTTTTATTGTATTTTTCTTAACTCCTTATGTAGGAAAAATAATTTCATGTTTTTTTTATATATTATTACTTTTTTACTTTAATATTTTATTAATTTCAAATATTATTTAATGTTTTAATTTTTATAAAATATGAAAAAAGTGTTTAAATTATATTTAGGAGACTGATTTTAAAATTTAAAAAATAATTTGTACAAAATTTTCAATTTTTTAGATAAATGTTAAAAAAAATGGCCAAATAATTTTATGTTTTCTAAAGTTACTAAAATTTGTTTTTTAAAATAATTTAAAAATAATTTTCAAATTAAGTGATCACACTGGCCAAAACGTCTTTCAGCAATTAATATTCTTGAAGGACTTTTTGTGAAGTAATCAACGCTTTCGATTTCAAGTAAAAAAAAATCCAGTGTTATTTTGAAATATACTACTTAAATTTTCTAGAATTTGATCAAAATATTACCTTAAAAAAACCTTAAATTTAATAAAAACATTAATTTTTTTAAAAAATAATATTTACACGCTTACGGTCATAAATAACAATAACAAGTTCAAATACATATATCATTATATTATAATACAATTCATAAAAAATCTATTAAAAATAAAAAATAGTAAATTAGGTTCAGAAAAATTAGAGCAGTTTTCGGATTTTCGTTTTTTTTTAATTTAAGATCAAATTTTTTTTAAAAAAATATTAATATTATCTAAAAAAAATCAAAAAATTAATTAGAATAAGGATATGAAACTTACGGTGAAGATGAAATTGTAACCACGCTTAAGTACTTCCCCAAGAAATAGAGTTCGCGCCCACATCATCCTAATAAAGTCATTAGACATGTACAGTTTCTCACCGTGAAAATCTACACCTTCAGTTTGGAGCTTGTAGCAGTTAAGTCGGTGAAATTTACACCGTTGATAAGACGTTTGATCGACGGCTACGAGCAAGAGATGGTTGATTAAACCTTGAGTATCTTCCCCATGCCAAAAACTATCTAAAAACAAGTCGAGCATTGGATTATCTCCTTCCACATAGGCTTTGTTCACAATTGCGATTATTACAGTCTTATTGTTTCCCATGGCAGCCACAGACAAAGCCGATTCTAAGGCATCTTTGTTATGGTAATTGGTTTTGTTAGTCTGTTAATTAAATTCAACACAAAATTAATTACAGGGATTAATAATATTAATTAATTAATTAATCAATAAATCAAAAATTATTAAATATATTTAACTATTAAGATATGAATTTGATTACGCACCGTGAAAGAAGATTGACGACATAGTTGATTTCGGAAAGTGAAGATAGGTTTGTTGTCATCAGAGTTTTGGTTGTAAAGATAGAGAAGAGCAGTGATGAGAAAACATAATAGAACAATACGAGTGGCGTCCATATTTGTTTACTGTTTGGTAACTCGATCTTAATTCAGTTGTAATCAATATTGCGTAATTAAGCTTCCGTGAGAGATCAGAGTTGTATATATAATATATTCTTTTATATATATATATATATATACGATGTGGGGTAAACTACTAATTAAAGATTAACAAGGGCTTGCATTTTAATTTAACTTCTTAATTATTTTGATTTTGGAAAGAATTTTTATTTATTGTGACTTGTTAGTTTTGACTTTTAAAATACTACACGGAATTACTTTAAATAGGAAAGGTAAATCTCTATCACAATTCCAAAATCCCTAAAGATATATATTATTTTTAGGAATTAAAAATTATTTATTAGTCTATGTATGTTTATCCAAACTAATCAAAACATATTAATCTCTTTTCATATTATTACTTGATTTTTTTATGCAATATTATTAACTTCGATTAAGAAGCAATGAATAATTCCTAGGCTAGGAATAATCCAATAGGAAGAAAACGTTTTAAAATTTTCCTCTTCTTTTTTCACGACTTCAAAAATATTGAAATTTAAACCCTTGACTTATTTGATTGAAAGAAAATAATAATCTAAATATCATCCCTCCCTCTCGATCGTATTAAAAAAAAGTCTGCGTTTTCTTGAAAATAGAAAAATAACAAATAGTACTGGTAAAATAGAATATGAAAATTTATGCTTTTCAGATCCAAAGTGAAAAAAATAAAAAATCCTTACATAAGGCATTACTAATTACGGCTAATAGCTAGAGTAATAATATATTGATAATCATCATTCTTTTCTTTTATTTTCCTTAATTTTTTTCCCAATCATATTTGTTATATAGCTAGCAAATTTTAAAAGTCTCGATTAAGAATAAAGATAAATAAAACCCTCCTCTATTATTTGTAAACATCTTAAAATTTGTAAATCTTTTTATATTTTGTAAGGATAATTGATTAGTTCAATTTTATTCAATTAGTTGTAATTTTAGAGTTCATCCATTTGAAGATACTGGAAGTGGTCAACGACACCTGAGAACCTAGGTAACATTTATACCGAATCTCATTAAATTTTTGGTGTTTTTATTTTTCTATTTTAATATTTCTGTTTCAATATCTGTTTTAGTTTATTTTAGCATTATATTTCCAATAACATTATTTTTTTGAGTTAGTTTGAGTTATATTCATTTAAATTATAAGTGAATAGTAACTACTTAGAATAAAAAAAATATACTCGACTTTTCCAACAATTGGTATCAGAGCCAAAAGTTTTCTACCTAGACATTTTTTTGTATTCCGTTTGTTTTCTATTGGAATATAATTGCTAGTTGTTGTAATTTGAAGAAATGACATAAGAAAAATTTCTTTCAAACAAAAGCCAATCATCCACATCAAGCAAAACTATGGTGATGAATACAAGGTTTAAGGTGGAGAAGTTTGATGGAACTAGTCATTTTGGCATGTGACAAGGCAAAGTTCTAGATGCTCTATTTCAACGAGGTCTAGATATTATAATTGAAGAAGAGAAGCCATATGAAGCAGATGAAGTCAAGTGAAAAAATATCAACCGATTGACATGTGGTATAATTCGTTCTATTCTCTCAAAAGAACAAAAGTACATGTTCATGAAGGATACATCCATAAGTAAGTTATGGAAGGTGTTGGAGAACAAATTCACAAAGAAGAGCGGACAAAATCGACTCTATTTAAAGAAGTTGTTCCATTTTGAATACCTTCTAGGTATCATAATAAACGATCACATTATCGCTTTTATTTGATTAATAGAAGATTTGTTAAATATTGATGAAACTTTTCAAGATGAAGATTTAGCCTTGATGTTGTTAGCTTCCCTTCCTAATTAGTTTGATCACCTTATTACGAGCTTACTCATTGGAAAGGATAAAATGTATTTTGAGAAAGTTTGCACTGCTTTGAATAGTTATGAAATTAGAAATAAAGATAAAAAAGAAAGTATGAATAAAGTAGCAGAAGCACTGTCTGTAAGAGAACGTTCGCAAACACAACAGAAATAAATGAGAGGTAGATCTCTGTCAAAAGGAAGGCTTGGTAAAGATGAATGTGCCTTTTGTCACGAAAAAGGCCATTGGAAGAACAACTATCCGAAGCTGCAGAAGAAAGGAAAAGTTATGACGTCTGATGCATGCATAGTTGAAAGCAATTCAAATTCAGATTTTACATTAGTTGGTTTGTCAACAGCATCCCATCCTAGTGATTAGATTTTTGATTCAGCATGTACCTTTCATATATCTCCTAATAAGGAATAGTTCTTTAACTTTAAAGAACTAAACGGTGGAGTTGTTTTCATGGGTAATGATTATCCGTGCAAAGTTTCGAGGATCGGTACAATTCGTTTGAAGAATGAAGATGGTTCAACCAGGGTCTTGACAGATGTTCATTATATTCCAGATATGAAGAAGAATCTCATTATTGTGGGAGTCTTAGAATCAAAAGGCTTCATTGTGACCATACAAAATGGGGCATTGAAGGTTACTTCTAGAGCACTTGTGGGGATGAAAGGTGTTCAGAAGAATAACTTGTATTACTACCTTGGTAGTATGGTTATTGGGATAGCATCAACAACAGTTTTAGAGGAGGAAAGAGATTCAGAAATTACTAAGCTGTGGCATATACGTTTGGGACATACTGGTGAAATTTTTTTACAAATTCTGATAAAGTAAGGTCTGCTAAAAAGTGCAAGAATCGACAAGTTGAAATTCTATGAGCATTGTGTATTAGGGAAATAGAAAGAGTAAGTTTTGACACTGCTCTCCATAATACAAAAGGTATTTTGGATTACATTCATACTGATGTATGAAGGCCAACAAGAACTCCATCCATGAATGGTAAACATTATTATGTCACTTTCATTGATGACTTCTCCAGAAGAGTTTGGGTGTATCTCATGAAGAAGAAGGATGAAGTGCTGGGAATTTTTCTCAAGTGGAAGAAGATGACCGAGACTCAGATTGGTAAAAAGATCAAGCGTTTGAGATCTGATAATGGCATTGAGTACACAAACGATCCATTTATGAAAGTTTGTGAAGAAGAAGGGATAGTGCGACACTTCACTATTTGAAAAACACCACAACAGAATGGAGATGCAGAACGAGAATACATGACAAAGGTACTGTATGCAAATGCGGTTGGTAGCTTGATGTATGGAATGGTGTGTACAAGACTTGACATTTCATATGCGGTTGGTGCTGTAAGCAGGTACATGCATGATCCTGGTAAAGGACATTGGTTGGCTGTGAAATGGATTCTACAGTATATTCTAAAAACTGTAGATGTTGGTTTAGTATTTCAGTAGGATAATACCGTTGATCAATGTGTAGTCGGATATTATGATTCTGACTATGCAGTAGATTTAAATAAGCGTCAATTAACTACTGGTTATGTGTTTACTCTTGCTAGAGCTCCAATGAGTTGAAAGTCTACCTTGCAGTCCATATTTGCTTTGTCTACTACAGAGGTAGAGTATATTGCAATTACATAGGCTGTAAAGGAAGCTATTTGGTTACGAGGTTTGCTTGAAGACTTAGGAGTTAGTCAAAAATACATTAAGGTGTTTTGTGACAGTCAGAGTGTTATTCATTTAGCAAAGAATCAAGTCTACCATGCACGTACAAAGCATATTGACGTTCATTATCATTTCGTGTGAGAGATTATTGAAGATTATTGAATACTAGTTCAGAAGATCAGTACTATAGAGAATTCTGCATATGTGATGACCAAGGTGGTAACGACAATTAAGTTCAAACATTTTCTAGACTTGATTAACATCGTGCAAATCTGAATTGGCACTGGCGTTGCTGATCTAGTGATTAAAGAAATCATTTGAGAATCACTAAGTCGCTAAGGTGGAGATTTTTTGTATAACTCGTTAGTAAGCAAATTTGAGAAGTCCCACATTGGTTAGAAATGAAGATGCGTGTTGTATTTTGGGCTATAAATAAAGCCCTCTTCTACCATTTGTAAACATCATAAAATTTGTAAATCTTCCTCTCTTTTGTAAGGGTAATTGATTAGCTCAATTTTGTCCAATTAGTTATAATTTTAAAATTCATCCATTTTAAGATAGTCAAAGTGTTCAACAATACTCGAAAACCTAAATAACATTTATACTGAATCTTATTAAATTTATGGTTTT